>CM065178.1:22747584-25325084 GCA_033026295.1 Channa striata
TACTACTATGGAATCAGATAAAGTTTTAATAAACATTTAATTAGTAAAATAATAAATTGATAGTGTTGTGACTCAGCATAGGCTGTATTAATTGCAATATTCTTCACAATAATGTGATGGATGACTGTCAGACTCCTTTTCTACAAAAACAATCATTCAAGTGGAGTGGATCATTGTTGGACCACCCAACAAGAGTAAGCCTGCCTCTACTACGCAAGTGTTGCCAGGAGGTTGAGCTTTTCAGTTTGCTCCCCCACGTCTGATCACCTTGACACCAGGTGGGGCTGTGCCAGAGGTTCTTCGTTAGCCTTTTCTCTGACAAAATACCAGCGCTATCACCTGCTCTTCACATCATCCTACGCTGAGTCAGCTATATCATTTTATTGTTTACATAATTATACAGGAAGTATTAAGCAAGCTGCAGTTACTTGGGAAGCAGCTCAGCAAGCTGGCTAAAATTCACACCACAACTGGAAGCTTTTCAGGTGTGAAAATGGACAGCCTTCCTGTGCAGTGGGTGTTTATCACCGACAATTAAGATGAAAACTGTTTTCATTTCAGTTTTGAGAATGAACTAGTTTAACACATGCACACAGACTGACTCAAACTGCGTGACTTAACCAGTTAAGGGATTTTTTTTTACACTTACTAGGCACATTACAGTACAGCAGATTTAATATGGATAGTATAAACTAAGGTTTATCATCCCAAGTCTGTATTCATTCCTAAGATCAAAATATGTAGAGTTTAACTCTACCTAGCTAAATGTAGAGTGTCTATAACCATAAACTAGGTTGTTGGCACTGTATCCTAACGTTATAAAAGTAGTAACACTGACATATGGGAAACGTCTGTGTTAGCTACTAGAGAATCAACTAAAGATATATTTTGGGACCTTTTTAAATATATTGCTGACCCACTATGTCCACTTAAAGCTGAACCTTGACTACTTTAAAAGCCTTCTGTGCTTTAAGCATAGAGGAGCAGGAGACACCAGGCCCCAGCTGGTCTTTCCCCATGAATCTGCCTTTGACAGCGTTTTACAAATTAGCTCAAACTGTCATGTGCCTCTGAACAAACATTTTCATGTTTAATCTTGCTCCTTTGGATTTTTTGCCATGTGATGGTTTCTGGTGGCTTGCTGTGAAATGGAATTGTTTAATGAGCTTTTTAGTAGTTTAGCCACGTTTAGCATTCCTTTAGTGAATCCCAGGCTTTGAACCATGTTTTAAACTCGACAGAGGGTTTTTTTTTTTTGGTTTTTTTTTTGTGAAGCACTGTGCCGGGGCTTGCCTCATAGGGACGAAAAGCACGTGACTGATGTACAAACCACTTTATTCAGACTGAATCAGCTGATCAGTGGTTAAACAGGCGGCGCTCTGAAACATACAAAGGCGAGATACAAATTTATTATAATGGATGAAACTGCCACGCTATGGCTGCAGCAAGGGAAGATTTACAGTTGCCACTGAATAAGGTTAATTAAAGCTAAGGTTAATCTAAAGCTGGGGCTATTGCTTCAAAAAACAATATTCAACTAAAATGTACTTTAAAATAAATCGCACAGGCACAATAACAAACAATATTAAACCAGCAACTTTTGCTTTGTCCGGAGAGATTTGGGATAAATAATTATGAATCCATTTCAAATTCTTAACTCTTGGGGGAAAAACATAATCAACATTTAATTTAAGATACTTATAAGGCAAGGAAGAAAGGAACAGACGTGGGTAAAGTGAAGTTAGATTTCAGCTTTAAGTAGTTTTTACAATGCCAAAAAATCTAATGTGCACAAGTGAGGTGTTTGTAAGGCTGCACAACAATTACTGTGCCAGCAGGTTTCACCCACATGTTCAATGAATGGACCTTCGAGCGGGGAACCAATTTTCAATCCAGTGGTCCAAAAGAGTTCAGTGTTTCATGAAGCCTGGTTTGGCAATCGCTACTTTTAGGCAACAGGTCACCTGACTGACACTGAGTTCACTTTGGGTAGTTAAGGTAGATTTACACAAGCACCTGCTTTAATCGAGAAAATTAAACACTTACCTTAACTTCACTTCAGAACCGCTCATGTTTAATTAATGTGCATCACGACAGCTGTTCTGTCCAGTCCTGACGGCCACGGTGTCGCCCCCCCAGAGATGAAGCCTGCACGGTTTAATCGGCTAATAGAATTCAGTGCCACAACGCCGCCCACAAACTGTCTTACGGATATTACAGAAACTTGGACCGGTTGGAAATAAGTAATTTTGTGAGAGAATTTCCAGCATCAATAGCAGCAGCAGCGCGCTAGGTCAACTGCTGAAGAACATTTGAACACAACAATATTATCAGTAATGAGTACTAAAATGGTATATGATAATTGATTGATGCTTCTGCTGTTCTTCCATACCTATACTGGAGTTTAGGAAAAAAAAATCATAATACATCACTACAATACTTTACAATGACTTTTATTAGGTGAAGAGAAACCAATGCAGTGTTTCTTTTGGCTTATTTTTGCATTAAGGTGTCATTTAAAACACATCTGAATTTGTATTCTATAAGTTGGTAATGTAAAAAGCAAAAAAATACCTGTAAAACATTTTTTTCATTGTTTTTTAAAATTATAACTATTTACTGGCAACTTTAGCTGCCAGGTAAATTCTGTAATTTATTGGAATACAAGACAAAGTTGTAAACTAGATTCCAATATTTTTTTTTCTGTCAGAAAACTATACATTGCTGTAATTGTAAATACAACAGACATCTGTAAAACATGTCCACTTCTATACTGTAATTCTTTTTACAGTAATTAAGTGCAAATTTTTACAAGTTTATTGCCAGGTAAATACTGTAAATTCTACAGGCAATTTTTAAAGCGTAAGAAGAGCCCTGTAGTTTATACTGATGGCAGACATTGATGAAATCCCCTTAGAACAGAAAACACAACAAAATACCAGAAATGATTCGTTTTAGTTTATTTGCTGATTTGATTAACAATTTCATTTGTTTTGCTTTTCCAAACTAAACTAAATATTGAATGAACAGAGGATACATAATCTCACTCATTTTAAGAAAGAATTACTCACAATTGATTTTGAATAGACAGTAATCATTGTAAACAAATCATTGACTTTGAGCAATGTAAAATTAAATTGAAAGGAAATTGAAGCATCATAACTGATGACACTTGGCATCCAGAAACCATACAAACTAAAAATGATGACTGATGAAAATCAGACTAACAGTCTTGTTTTATACACATGTAAAAGTTTACATTCGATCAATTATTTTTCATATGACTATGAAGTTTCCATGACATTTAGTAATACCATTCTTTTTTGTTTTCACTTTTAAACATGGAAACAAATGTAATTTAATAGCAGTATTTCAGACAGAGACTGAGTAAAAACTCAAGAAATAAAATCTAATGTTATAAAGGAAAAAAGTGTGACATTTACTTCACATCTCAAAACTTGACAGAAATCTTACTGGCACAGATTTTGATATCAGTGCTTTTAGCATCAACACGTGAACACACATTAAAATATGGGAAGAGTTTCTCAGTGAAAATGTCTCTGTGAGTGTAGACGTGAGTCATGTCTTCGGCGTCAAAGAAGGACACCTCCCCTCTGTCATAGTCCAGCTGGACTCTCACTCTCTGCAGAGTCTTCACTCTGACAGTTTTACCATCTCCATTGATGTATTTTCCATCACTATGCAATAAACACCAGATTCCGTATTGTGGTGAAGCATAACACTCTCCCTTCCTGTCAGTTGACTCTTTAACCAAACCCACATTCCACCCAGGATGGTCTCCCACCTCCACCTCCCAGCTGTGTTTCCCTGAGCTGAAGCCCTCAGAGCCCAGAACAGTGGCATATTTATTATTTCTCTCTGGATTATCAGGGAGCTGCTGCTTATTTTTTCCACGTCTCATACTGGTCAGATCATCAGACAGATAGAGACGAGGGTTTGCAGTGTTTGGGTCCAGAATGACAGGACTGAAGTGGACCATGTCCCTCATCTTGTCCCAGACTCTGAAGGACAGGTTGCCCACGTGTTTGGCCACATCTATCAGTGTTCCAGAGAGCAGCTCTGGATCTGACAGTAAGCACTGGACTCTGGCTTGGATCTGAGTGGCTTTAGAACTGCTGAGGAATGACACGTTGTGTTTCTGCAGGTCTTCTTCAACAGCACAGATACTGACTGACAGAGAGGAGATCTGCTCCTGGATCCTCTTCATCTCTCTTCTCATAGTCGTCCCCTTCTGCTCCTCTTCCTCCCTCAGAGCTGCCAGACTATACACCTCTTCCTCTTTCAGGAACTGGTGGAGCTTGTTGAACTCGGCTGTGATCTGCTTCTCTGTGGACAAGAGCTGCTTCTTGGAGTGTTGAATCATTTCATTGTATGTTTCCTCCACTTGTTTGTATTTGTCCCTCTTGTCCTGTAGAGACTTTAAGTCAGATTTCAGCTGCTCCTTCAGGTCACTGACTGCTTGTTCTATAGGAACCACTTTGTGATTGTGATGGAGAGAAAACTCACAGACAGGACAAACAGCTCTGTGTTCATTCTTACAAAACCAATAAGGAACTTCTGGATGTTTATCACATAAAACTTCCTCCTTTTTCTCTTTCTCAGCCTCAGTTGAACCATTGTTCTGCTCCTTAGTAAATGAATCAGCCAGTTCTTTGAGTGAGAGGTTTATGGCTGGATGTGGCTTTAGAGACTTCCTTTTACAAATGGGACAGTTTTTGTTTTTAGCTTGTTCCCAGAATTGTTTCAGGCAGCTTGAACAGAAGCTGTGGTTGCAGCTCAGAGACACAGGATCTCTGAAAGTCTCTGAACACACGTGGCAGCTTAGGTAATTTTCAAGAAGTGCAATCTTCTCAGCCATTTTCTTTGGTGATTGAATTATTTTTAAATAAAAAAGACTCACCAGTGTTTTGCCCCTTTATCTAACCAGAGTCCTTCAAATGTGTGTTTTTCAGCAGAGTTCACACTGTCTTTAATGGCGTCTTACTTCTGGTCAACAATGTCAAAATGTACTTTTACTTCCTTTTTTCTCAGTCATGTGTTATGTCCAACGGCTGTAGTGTTTGTGGTCACCCGCAGATGGTGTTGTCAAGAAGTCAACTAAATGCTAATTTTATTCTTAATTGAAAACCCACATTTTCCAGACAAAAGAAAAGACAAAATGCAAAGAAGATGCTGAAAAATGTAGTTCTCAGAAAAAATATTCAGATTCCTAAAAGGCAAATGGGGGCAGGGAGGGATCTTTGACTGTTTGTTAAACCAGTTCAGCAACATTTTACAGGAATCAGGTTCTTTACACATGATTTGTCAGATCATTAGTCTGAAAATAAAACTGTCAAAAGTGGAGCAGTGATGTGCTGGAATGAAGTGAACTGATTCAAATGAAGTGGTTCATTAATACTTAGTGTTTTCATGTTTAATGTGGTACTGTGAAAATGGAAGGAGTTGATGATAAAGATGCATCATGATCACAGGCACCTCCTGGTGGAAACTAATGCACAAGAACAGTGATGGTGTTGATCTCGCACAACTTGCTACACAGGGACAGACACACAAATCCAACAAAGTTTAACTCCAGTAACAAGCTGGACGCTGCTAATTCGGAAGTAGATGTTTGAGGACATTTGGACGACTGTATGATCACAGAAATACAAAGTGCAGGTGTGATAGGAAGGACACAGCTTGGGCAGATTTGGGAATATCCAGTTTATTAGAGAATCAGTTGTTCTTGCATGTTGGTTTTCAAGCTCGTACACTGTTGTCATTACACACAATCGTTACACAACAAATGTTAAAGGTCAAAGTTCAGACATTTAACTCACAAACCTGAACATCAGAGAAAAAACCTTCAGTTTGACAACAATGACAGGACGTAATTATGAACAAATATTCTGTTGACATCCATTAAAAACGAAACAGGATATTTAAAGCAGGAGAAGGAGATTCTCGATGACTTATTTGTCAAACACAAGCAACCAAATATTCAAATTAATAATTTATGTTCTGACACCTTTTCCATGAAAACGCAAACAGAAGTTTAAAACTAGTTTTTGTTCAACTGATTTCTACTAATATAAACAAGAAAATGTTTTTAAGCACTGACAACAAATCACTGACTGAGAGTAAAGTGATAAAAAATAAAAACTCATCAGAGGATCCAGAAATGTTACAAAATGAAACTGATGTTTGATGACAAGTTAACAACAGCTGATGATCAGATGTCTGAGATCTAACAAACACGTAAAAGTTTAACATTTGATCATTATGGTTATTTTTATATAACACAAGACAGTGAAGTCAAAGTATTAAGTACCTTTAGTAATAACTTAGTTTTCTGCGCTTTTTTTGTCAGCTTTGTGCATTAAAACCAGTTTTGTTTAACAGTGTTTTACACAGAGACTGTGTAAAAACTATTCAATTCATGAGACAAAATCAAATAATTTGTCTAGTGTATGATGAGTTTAGAATGAAATAAAACAATTGTTATACATGTTAATGATAAAAGTTGGGAAAATTAACTCACATCTCTGAACGTGACAGAAAAATCTCATTTTGACAGATTTTGATATCAGTGGTTTTAGCACCTGAACACACATTAATACTGTATATGGGAAGAGTTTCTCATTGAAAGTGTCTGTGTGGGTGTAGATGTAAGTCACCTCCCCTCTGTCATAGTCCAGCTGGATTCAGATCCTCTGGGGAAACTTCTTCACTCTGACAGTTTTACCCTCTCCATTAATGTATTTACCATCACTATGCAATAAACACCAGATTCCATATTGTGGTGAAGCATATAACACTCTCCTGTCTGTGAGCGAAAACTCACAGACAGGACAAACAGCTCTGTCTTCATACTCACAGAACATTTTAGGTTCTTCTGGATGTTTATCACACACCACCTCCACCTTTGCTTCTTGCCTTTCTGTCTCAGATGATCCAGTTTTTTGTTTCCCAGCAAAGGAATCTGACAGTTCCTTTAGTGTAAAAATTTACTCCAGGATCTTCCTTTGAAGACTTTCTTTTACAAATGGGACAGTTTTTGTTTTTAGCTTGTTCCCAGAATTGTTTCAGGCAGCTTGAACAGAAGCTGTGGTTGCCGCTCAGAGACACGGGATCTCTGAAAGTCTCTGAACACACGTGGCAGCTCAGGAAACTTTGAAGAACAGAGCTTTTCTCCGTCATTTTGTCTTATAACGTTTTAGCAGCAGTAGACTCACCAATTTACTGTTCTGTCCTTTTGTGGCTTAACACTCTCCAATTATGTCTTCATCAACTGAGATTTAACCCATGTAATGGCGTCTCAGCTCCTTCAAACTACCAACACACAGGATGTAGTCATGTCATGTTGTCACCAGCAGGTGGTAATGTCTTTCAAACATCAACGTTAGGTTCTACCTTTAGTGCTGTTGAAAGTCATTGTATTCTCAAATGTTGGAGACAAAATTAAAGGACCGAACTTCTCATTTATTTCCTATTAGACCAAGGGACCATTTGTAGTTCGATAAATTATTGTAAACAATTGTATGTTAAACACGAGAACAAGTGTTTTTGTTCTCCACTGAGGAGTGGAAATTTTAACAGGCTAATGTTTTCATGTTTAAGGAACTGTACCAGTTCACATACAACAAATTCAAACTAAATATAATATGATTATATTCTCACTTAGCTTGGTGTTTTTGTCTTTGTTCTGTTTGACCTTTTTTTGTCAGGATCACAGGAGGACTCTTGTCCTGTTGGAATTATCACAGCAAAATTACCAACACATGTCTCTGCTAGTCATTTAGAAAGTGCAAAAAATTAAAGAGATTAGAATAAAAAATCACTTTTATAAGTTTGATCAGAGAGAATGATAAATGTGTGAGTCTGATCTCATATGAGTCACACATACGGTGTGTCCAGGAGTCCAGATGGAAAGATAGCAAGGCTAGAAGCTTAGGAGCAGGGTTCAATTTTTTTATCATTGTGTGGATGGGAAGAGAAATGGAGTAGAAATTATCCTGTAAGGGGAGTTTATAAGGAATTTCCTAAAGATGAAAAGAGTATCAGATAGAGTGAAGAGTCTGAAGCTGGAAATTTAAGGTATTATGTTAGTGGTTGTGCCCCACAGGTAGGATGTGAGTTTGAAGTGAAGGATAAACACAGAGGACAAAAGGTAGTAGACAGGACTACAGAGAAATGCAGCGTACGGTGAAGGTAGGACTTGTATGCCAGGTTGGACACTAAGGAGGGAGATGTGGCTCTGTACAGAAGACGATGCAAGATGAGAAGGATGCAGCAGGTTATTGTTGATCAAAGACAAGGATGGAAATGTACTGACAGGTGCCAGGAGTGAGAAGATGGAAGGAGATTGTTGAAGGCTTGATGAATGAGGAAAATGAAAGGGAACGAAGAGCAGTTACTGGTGTGGATCAGGAAGATTAGGAAGAGAGAAGTCAGGATGGTGTGGAGGATGAAGAGTGGAAAGGCAATTGGTCCTGATGACATACCTGTGGACATATGGACGTGTCTAGGAGATGTGGCAGTGCAGTTTCTCACTAGTTTGTTTAAACAAGATCTTAGAAAGTGAGAGGATGCCTGTGGAATAGAGGATCTAGAGAAAATCTAGAGAGGTGGAGGTTTGCTTTGGAAAACAGAGGAATGAAGGTTGGTCATAGCAAGACAGAATATATGAGTGTGAATGTGAAGGACCCAAGTGGAATGATGAGGTTTCAGGGAGCAGAAGGTGCAAGACTTTAAGTACTTAGTGTCAATGCTTCAGAGCAACGGAGGGTGGGGAAGGAGGTGAAGAGGTGTGCGCAATGAGTTTGGAACAGTAGAAGAAAAGTATCAGGTGTGTTGTAGGATAAGAGATTATCAGCGAGAATGGAAAGAAAGATGCTTAAGACAGTGGTGAGATCAGCGATCTTGTTCAACAAAGAAAAGACAGGAGCAGAGATGTTGAAGTTCTTCTTTGGGAGTGATGAGAATGGACAAGATCAGGAATGAAGACATCAGAAGGACAGATCCAGTTAGATGTTTTGGAAATAAAGTCAGAGAGGTGACGCTGAGGTTGTTTGGACGTGTGAGAAAAACACTGTGAATATATCGGCAGATGGATGCTGAAGTTGAAGCTGCCAGGCAGGAGGACTAGAGGAAGATCAGGAGGACTAGAGGAGATTAATGGATGTGATATGGAGAGAGGCAGTGTGAGATGGAGGCAGATGATTCTCTGTGGCGCCCCCTGAAGGGGAAAAGCTGACAGGAGAAATAAATTAGGATTTGGTTTTCTGCAAACTAGGTCTGGGCGATATGGCAAAAAAAAAAAAAAAACGTCCGTAGAAAGACTGTTTGTTCAGGAAGTGGAACGGCCCATTCCAGATGCCCCTTACCAACCACACAGCACAGAGAGAACCACGTGGAAACACTGTAGGAAGGTGCCAGAGCATGTGGACAACCTCTCCTCGAGTGTGCACAACGCTCAGCAGAGGGCAGTGGCCTCGAGGGAGCCAGTCGGAGGAGAACACTCACTAGTGCTCTCACACTCGAGGTTCTCCCGAGGGTTAGTGAGGACGAGTGTGTTCGGGCGTGCCTGCCTGGTAAAGAACGCTTTCCATCCAGAGCTTAAAGGACGTGTCAAAATTAAGGGGTAAATATGAAATAATAATATAATATTCATCACTACAAAATTCATCAACTTAATGATGACACATTAAAATTCTTAAATTGGTTAAAATCTGTTCCTACTAAAATCTTTACCAGCTGTGCCATTTTAGTTTCAACTGGGATTGCAGCAGAGGGGACCCGCCTCCTTGATGACCTGTCAAAACAGAATGACCCTAGACCTGGTCCTTGCTGCGAAAGAAGGTGCTTGTGTGATGTTCAGAGAATCATGTTGCACTGTTATTCCGAATAATACTGCCCCTCATGGAAGCATCACCAGAGCACTACAGGGTTCCTCAGAGAAGAAGTTACACAGAACTGTGCTGTAAATACTGGTTGAATAGACTGGATCAACCACATATTTGGTAAATGGACACCTGTTACATTGTCTTCACTTACTTCTGCACTTGCTGTGCATGCAATTCATGGACATAAGATCTCCACAGAATAATGTTCCTCTCTTACAACCTAATGTTGGCCCATACAGATTCTAGTGATGAAGATGTCCATGTGTAAATATGCTCATATTAAAAGCAGTGCCTGAATTTCTAAAGGAATATTTGAACTACAGATGTATTGGTAAATTTTATTTTCATGGCCTTGAAAGTAACTTGGATGTAGGTAACTTGGACGCAGTTACCAGACACTAGTTTGTGACTGAAGAAGGGCCTCAGGTTAACTTGGAAGGTTTACCTGATTTAGAAAACCGTTAGATTTGGTTTTCTTGTCTTTGTCAAACAGTTGTTGTTTCCTGTTCCCGTTTCGCCTTAATACTTTATCCTCAGAGAATGGTGACAGGCTCATCTTACCCACCGGGAGCAACTTGGGGTTAGTGTCTTGACCGGGGATCAAACTTCTGACCCTTTGGTCTATGGACGACTGCTTCCTCATCCTTACCCTTCTAACAAAAATGCCTGCAGTCTGATGGGACACACAGAGCAAAACCTCCTCTATCACTGCTGTGAATCTCATCATTTTAAGCCAAAGTTCATCATGTGAACACTTCAATCACTGGGTGATTGAAACATTTTCTGAACTTCTGTCTCCTAGTGCTTTTTGTAGTTTAGAGTGACCTGGTCAGACACACCTATCCCTGTACTCACAATTATACACTGCTTCTTCAGGACTGGTAGCTTTGTTCTGATACTAGTGAAGTTCTGTAAGGCTGCTTGAAGCCTCTATTGTGACTGTGTCCCGTGTGTGACAGTGTGTGCTCTCAAATCAGAACCGAGCAGAATTCAGGAGCATTTTCTGACTCCTAACGTGACTCCAGGAAATGTGCTGCTTGTCCGAGAAAAGTCTCTGTCCATAAAGTGGGCTTCCATTCACTGGCTTCCTCAGTGCGCCACTGGGGGTGAGGATGAAAGGCGACTGCATTCAAGCTGATGGGAGGCGAGTGGGAGTCACTAAGCTCTTAACGATTGATTTCCACCTTTATGTTGCTGCTGTCGATAAAAAATTACAAAAATTGCATCAACTTTGTTTTACATTGTCACCTACTACACACTTAGCAGCCACTTTATTAGGTGCAATCGGATTCAATTCAACACAGGAGCCATGAATTCTATTGTCACAAGGTTATAATTTGTCAAATTTTAAGTTGAAACTGTGTTGTCATCTGATAAATTCTGATAAAAACTTCTGTTTATGATTGAGGTCGAAGTGGTGTGGGCTTCATTAATTAAGAGGTGGTACTAATGTTTTGGCCCCTCATGTTTTGGCAGACCTGCTGTACTGGATTGTCCAGGTGTACCAAATAAAGTAGCCAATAAATGTATATTCAGTTTCCCACAGAACACACTATGCATATACAAGTTTCTAGACATTTAGTGAGGCAAAAGTCTGTCCAAAACTTTAAATATAGAGTGAAATATGTTTTTATGATGCTACCACTTATTTTAACTGACGCATGTTACAGATGCTGTGTGAGACTTTTTGGTTTGAATATAACAACACAAAGAGAGAGAAACGAAAAAGGATTAAAAACACATAATTAGGTTTCTTGTTTGTCCGTTTAACCCTGTTATGTAAGATACTTCTGCATGATGCTGCAGCTTGTTGACAGATCTTCAACAAATCTTCATCACACTTCACCTGGCATTTTTTGGTCCCTTCACTGCACCTCAGACTAATTTTAATTTTAAATAATTTTGAACTCTGGATTATTCATGAAGGAAACTGAAAATTTTATTATTGAGAATATGTATATGCATGCTTTTTTTTCTTTTTTTACTTGCAGCACCAACAGGTGGCAGCACACACTTCACAGGCTGCCAGACAACAATAAGTGTGTCAGGGAGGAAAGATTCCCCCTGCAGAAACAGGATGTGTCCAGACATGGGGTTTATCCAGTCATGTGATCAAGCTCGGCTCCTCCTCGCCTCTTATGTAATCCCCATCTCAGCCATGTGCTCCCCCCATAACCATTGACCTCATTGTGCTAATTGTGAGCAGTTACCCACTGAAGGAGAGGTTTTCCTCCTCTGGAAGCTCATGGAGAAACACACGGCTGTAGAGTAAAAGTGTGGATTCTCCAGGCTTTGTTCACACCACTTCCTCTTTTTTGTTTTGTGGTAAAGTAGTTTTGCCGCTGTAATAGCAAATAAACCTGAACTAAGTGTACACTGAGGAAGTGCCAGCAACAGTGCATGCTTGTACAGGTAGGACAAAGGCCCAGATCAAGTCTGAGTTTAGTGTTTTGATGATAAATGTGACTGAGGACAACACATTAGTTCACTTTGGACAGAGGTTTGTTTATTGCTCCATGCACTGCATTCTTTCCAGCCAGTTTGTGTTGTCCTTCCTCAACCAAACTGCTGAGTCTGTCAGTCACTCATACATGAGCATTGTCTGGAAGCCTGTAAGGAAGCCCACTGCCACCAAGACACAAGCAAAAAACCCACCGACTTACACACGTTTTAATTCACATCTAACAAAGCCATGTTATGTCACAGTGTATTAACTGTTGGTGTGGGCACCATCTCGTGTTCTTTTCACTTGTTATTTAAATTTTTTACCTCGCCTGTGACAGTGGTTAGAAGGGGATAAAATATATTTAAATTGTTCAAAAGTTATTGAGATGGGAAGACACAATATCCCATATCTCGAAAAAGCGCAAAAGCAAGCAACTGTACTAATGAGAAAAACGAATAACCGTAAACATACAAAAAGAACAGGAAACCTAGCAACATAATACTTCTCAGTGAGAAGTTTTGGATCATATTTCTATGAAAAGTACTATTTTTCTGATAATGGAGAATGTGAAGTTGTGTTGCTCATTTTTGGCAGTCAGGGTGCCGTCTTGTGAGGCACAGTAGGCACTCAGCCTGCAATGATGGTTACGACAAGGCTATCTGCATACCTTTCATTTTGATTGGCAACAATTGTTCAAGTCATTCAAATTTGATGGAGACAAGGCAAGATGAGGCCACATACCTATACTGACCTTCTGCAGCCTTGTTACTATAACTTTACTCTACGTTTTCAACATTAAAACTGATGGTCTTAACAATGTCATAGGGGACAATGGTCAGCATAGACACTCATAGCAGTCTGTGGCAACACAGCTACATACACAGTAAAATGCACAACACTGTAAACAAACTCAATACTCAATTAAAGTTTAAGTAATTCCAAAAACAAAACTAATAAAAGTGCCACTTCAAGTATTTTTCTCAAGTAAAATTACTAAGCACATTAAAGTACAAAAGTAGAAGTACGTCACTAAGAAAATAATGTATGTAGTATTAATGGTAAATCATGAATGGTAATAATAATTAAGGGTCAACAGTTACTGTTGTTAAAGGTTAATTGAGTTTAAACACTTAATGTGCTGAAAAGTGGGTAACCCATTATTGTTAAACAGCAGCTCATAATTCCTAATATTTTTATTTAAAAAACACACAAACAAGCCGCAGTAATGTCACCCTCAATGCAACAACACACAGGAAAATTTTGTATATCAACGGAATCCTGTTCCTAGCTCTCAAAGACCGTTTTATTTCAGAAGGGACAGAAGGTTGCGAGACTAAAGACTGCTAAAAAATTCCCTCTGGAGAGTTTTGGAACAATTTCTTCATAATTTGGATAAGACAAATAGATGAATGTGAACGCTTTGATAGTCTGCAGTGTTTTCACATCACCTTCTAGTATCACCTTTAGTGATACCCCAAAAGTCACTAGCATCGGATAATACGAATTTCAGATGAGTCACTTCTGTACACTAGAAAATAGCTCATGGCAGTTATAACCAACTGTGCTGAGACTTTTCAGCATCATGACAGAAAGTCCAAATACATGCTCCAACTGACCAACAGAAACGAAGGGGGTTGCGTCCAACAAGGCTGAAACAAACAAACCAAAAAACAAAACGCTGTGTGTGTCCACTTCACATTTTTTGCGTGGCATATGTTCCACTCTTTTTTCTTTTTTTTTATTAATTTGTTTTAGCGTGCACAGCTGTATTAACGTGCACTCGTCTTGGCTTCGTTGGGATTCCCTACTGCTCCACTTCCACCAATCGTAACAATAGAGGGGCGGGGCCACGTCAGGTTAGGTTGTCCCACTCATTGGGTAAATAACAAACCACCCACCTCTCTCGCAGCCTACCGTTGGGGAGTCACGAGAAGTTTATCGTTAGCGAAGCGCGACGAAAATGACACGGGGGGAGTGGAGATGACACAGGGGAGCAGACCGACTTCGCTGGGTGGATTCTGATAAGCAGCCGACTTTTACTTGACGCAGGGCTGGACTTTGCTTGGCCACCTGCCCTCGGGGTCTCGTAGAGGAACCGCTGTGGCTGCTAGCGAAGCTCGTTAGCCGCTAACCAACCGCAGCTAGCGAGCTAACTGGCCGCCGTGCCCGAGTGAAGTGGACAGGTCGCGGTGTGTGAAGCTAACGGGGGTTACTTTTGAGGGCTGTCCCACTGGACATATTCCTGGGAGGGAATCGTAACCACGAGAGAAGGTGTGATCCATAACGAAGCCAGCTGCCTCCCTCACCTCTGGTTTTTTTTTTTTTGTATTGTTTCTGGAGCGCCCTGGCTGCTCACCGCCGCGTCCATACGTGCTAGCAGCGACCGCAGCCAGCTAGCGTGATGTGTCACATTAGCTAACGAACCCATCACAGACTTTTTTTTTTTTTTTTGGTACTGACAAGCTGTGAGTTCAAGCTGTGGACTTTTCCGAGACCGAGCCGGTTGTCTACTGTACTTTCATGTCGTGTCACCCGACAGCAAGTAGCCCCTCCAGAAGAATCAGACGCGGAGCATGCAGGAGGAGAAAAGATTTCACATAAGTAGATAGGGGACGTCGGGCATAAGCAAGTTAATCTGGACTGTGTGGTTACTGTGCCACCAAACAGGATTTCGGTTGGTTTCGGGGTGGGGGGGCTGACAGAGGAAGTTGAGAATGAAGAAGTTTTCCAGAATGCCAAAGTCCGAGAGCGGCGGGCTCGGAGGCTCGTCCGGGTCCGGGACAAGCTCCGGAGTCAGCAGCTACTTCGGGAAAGTCTTTGGAGTGGGCCGGTATCAAGTCACCGTGGAGGAGCTCATAGCAGAGGGTACGTGCGGGATTAACCTCTAACACACATTGACCACTCACTAGTTTTCTGGGACACACCCATTGTCTCTGGCTTAGAGAGGGTAGTCACACTGACACAGTGGCGAAGCGGCTCCTCTTCCAGGGTTGTTTCTGTATGCCTGGGTAATTGCTTTGCACTCCAGTGTTCCCTAAACATCTGCTTATTTCCCTAGAAAATATCTGCAGAGTGATCGAAATAGGTCGCCCTCCTCTTCCAGGCTGTGGTACTTAAACTGGGACACCAAGGACTTGGTGCATGGCTGGAATTGTAACTTGTAACACTTCCCCATCCAGTTTACATCCTGTTCAGCTGCTCCAGTAAGGGGGGGCAGGGGGTTGCCCCTAGGATGGAACGGCATTCAAACCTCTGACAGTATGTCAACAGGCATGCGAAGATACTGTCATTTAGGGCACACTTTGTGCGTGCAGTTCTAGTTTATTTTAGGTAACAATGGTTTGTGTACTGTTCAAAATTTGCCAAAAGAGAACGACTGTAGTTGAGTGTTGTAACGTGTGTATTACTTTGATTATTTTGCAACAATAAGACGAGTAACATCAGTATTTCCCTAGGTACAGACATAAAGGATGACTAAATCCACAGGCTTCTTGGAAACATTAGAAATTGATGGCTTAGAGGACATAAGAAAGTCCTGTTCACAATGTTGAAATTCACAGTTAGGGAGGCAGAAAATGGGTGTGTTTTGCTAAACAGATGTTATTCCACTAATGGTTCTGTTTGTATAAGAGCATATTGACTGGAAACAAAGATTGATTCATAGTGCTGTTGGATCTCAACTAATAAGTTGACTAATTGATTGTCAAGGTCTTTTGTTTAGTACTAACGGTCATATGTCTACTAATATACCAACTGGACATTGCCAGAAAGTTGTTGTAAAATTTTACTCATTACAGCCATTTCTACAAACATGATTTCAAAGTTTCTGTAAATGAAGAGTGCTGAGTGAACGTTTGAGACGTGACAAGTGTGTCTCTTCAAGTGACATTGTAAACATGCCGTAGTGTCAGACTGTAAACCTGATCTCACTCGCCCAGGAAATAATAACGAAAACCAACACAAGCCTGTCTGCAAGCACAGATGAGGCTGTGTCATCATGTGATCATGCAGTGGCTCTGACTGGTTTTGCTACTAGGAGCGCAGTGTTATACTGCGAGCTTTGCTCATCGTCCCGTCTCAAGTAAAGAGCTAGGTGTCTGTGCTGCGTAGGTAGTCATTTATGGTGCCTCACTTCACTTGCACTGTTTGCTTCATTTACCAAACACATTAAGTAATACTCTAAAAGTGGAATATTGCTCCTCAGTTACCGTGGTGGAAAGAGTACTCCAACAAACAAGCTGAAGTGTTCTACATAACTGATCTCTTTTTACAAGTTACTGTGCAAAGAACTGAAATGTAAAACAAAAATTCAATAATTTTGATTATTGGTAACACAAACCTGTAGTAGTTAAAGGTGAGGGGCAGCTTTTCAAACTACATTTTTACAGAGGCATAAAGTGAAACAAATTAATTCAGTGTGAGTTACCAGAAATAAAATGGCTGCCAATAAAAACACTCCATAAAATGCCACTATTAGTCATCACAGTAAATCTGTTGGTTTCTTCAATCTATAACCGATCCACTTCTAATAGAGATTTAAATACACACTTTAATAGTGTTTCAATGCCTTCATTTAAGTATAGCATTTCATCATGGGTACATTGGAATTGGAGCACTTAATTTCTTCTGCCCATTCAAGAACTCGAGACCATAAACCATCAACCTACTGCAAGTAAATCTTTGTTGAGGTTTCAAGGTGTGAGTGACCACACAGGCATCCATGTCACTAATAAAACAACATGAAAGTTGCCTCAAGCTTGAGGAAAGTGACTATATTTCTATTCAGTGCAAGAAAATGACAATTGAATGCAGGTCTCTCTCAACTTCATATGTAAAGTGAAACCTGCTACCAGTTTAGCGTGACAAAATTAGGCAAAGGAAAATGTCTAAACTGATTCTCATAATGATCTATTTCTTCCTGTCTGCTTAAGAAATCAGATACAAGATAAGGCAAATTGCATCATTTAATTTCCTTTGGTTTTATGAAGAACATGCAGGGAGCTTTTGAAAAGTGTGTGCAAACCTATTGCCGGACAGTGTTAGGGTCTGGGTCGCCTGTGTGAATGATGCTAAGGTGCAGAATGGATCATGCAGTGTTATCTCCCATTGTTTTACTCAGCTGTCGGCCAAAGTTTTCTTTTCCTCAGAACCAAACACTTGACTATACTGCTGGAGTAGAATATCCAATTGAAAGCTGGGGGATCACTGTTCGAATGGCATAATCAAAATGAGACTTGAATCAAGTCAAGTTTTTTTTTTTCAGTGACATAACTCCTGGACGGTTCCTGCACTGAATAGAAATATAGTAGTTTTCCGCAAATCCCCTTTTAGGCTTCGTGGTTTCTCACAACCTCTATCTGATGCCGTCTTCAAGACAAGCGTTAAAATGACATGTAGAAACAGGATGCATCTGTTGAGCATGTCAGCCGTTCCTCACTATCTCTTATTGTGCAGGGTTTCTTGTCAGTGTCCTGGAAATTTGGGACATTTCATTTTTCTTCTTTCTTTTCTTCTTATTGTGCCGAATGCACCTTTTCTGGTTTTAACCGAGATGAGTTTTAGAACAGACATACAGTGTTTCCTAACTGATCCTCTGTACCTGCAGTTGGAATATTTCATTAGCCACTTCAATAAGCGGCCACTAAGCATGTACTAGATAAACTGCCTCCGGAACACGTCTTGTTGTCAGCCCAACTTGCCTAATAGCCCTCATGTTTGTGTTATTTGTTTATCAGATGACAACTGTTGCATCTCAGCTGTACCTGCCTCGTAGGTACAAGGCAAACAGTCCATGTTCGTGTATGTTGGTAAATTCTCTGTAAAATGTCACAGATTCTTTTCTAATTAACAGGAAGACCTTGGCTCAGTGGTTTCACTTCCTAAGGTTGTCATTTCACAAGCATGTTAACAGCAAGGTCATTTTTTTTTTATCACCGTCTCTTCAAATTCAGATTTAGTTTTTTCTAGTTGTACCCTTTATTATAATGTATTATCTTTTAATCATCTTTATAAAGATAGCTTCAGGCAAGGCCTGATCTTCAGCTGACTGGGCCTCTGAGCATCATCTGTGCAATTTAGGTCACGCATGCCTGTCTCAAAACAAACCTTTTCTCTTTGCCGTATTTGCATGATGTCAGCAAAATCTTTTACGAGTTTACACTGTAGTCTTTCATGGAGTTCGTAAATTCACAAGATGAACAGATGAAGCGGTTTAAGGCTTTTGTGGCCTTGGTTGCAGGAACTTTCTGACCACAACAGGCTGCAGATCATGTAAACAGGAGAAACGCAAACGCTGTTTCCATGCAAACAGATGCTGTGTTCACATTGAACACGTGGCTTTTTTTGCCTTGTCCTTTGCCACTAGTGATCTGGACAGATGTCATGTATTCACCAAATAGACTTTTGGGCTGTGCACTACTGTAAATTCACAGAACAAATTTAACAGTGCAAATATTGATAGAGTAAAACAGTTTGGGGTGCTTTTGGTGTGTATGTCTCAGCAAATCTTACTACAGAAAATGTTTCATGTGAAGCTGTCAGGGAGAGCTGAGTGATGTGGTTGACATCAATACTATACTGCTAATAGTATTAATCCCAGATGGAAAAATGGTGATGGAAACCTTCATCATTCACTGTGTTTTTAACGTGATAATGGATGGCACTCTCTAACTGCTGTGTTGAAGTAATCAGAAGAATTTGCAGTTGACAGTTAATGCAGTGGTAATCATTTTTACATTTGATTCACCTCGTAGGTATTTGAGTGGCCGACACGGTGACCTTGCATTGAGCCTGTTTTTGCTTTAATGCTGTTCCCGTTCAAACACAGTAGGGAGCTATTTTTTGTACGGCTTAGCACTTCACTCTGCCTTTTTTACCTGTCAATCTAACAGTGTCCATTTTTCAAATAACCTTGTGGGACTAATTTTGTCAGGGTTTAAATATACTTTTTCTGCATAATAAAATTTTGCAGATAAAATAATATAATCATGGTACAATCTTATTAAAGTAGATACACAATAATACATGAAAAGAGGATTATTTTTCTTTCAAAGCCCTGAGCAGAAGTGACAATTTTTCAAAACCCTTTTTTCAAAACAAAAATTTTTAATATTGTTATTTCTTTGCCTTTCTTTGTTATGATATTAAGAGGGGCTCCAACGCGTTTTTGTTTTTTATTTAATTTTTATTATTTTTTTTTTATCCTTCCTCCCTGCCAGTGCAGCCCAACTACATTATTAGCATACTGTACTGGTGGTGAATGGGCACATTGTGCCCTTTGTTGTCTTATTCTAACACCCTAGAAAGAATGCTGGTACGATGCAGCACTTGGTCCTGTGATGGGTATCGCTGCCTTTGTGCTTGCTCATTGAGGCCTTCTGTATATGCATCTCTACGTGGTCATCCCTCCCCTCTTTGTGAAATTGCAAATGACTGATTTTCTCGTCGTCACCCGATCTGAAGAAGGCGTCAGTCCAAATGTGGGAGTTAACTTGGGTCATATGAAGACGCCTAACAGAAGGACATTGCTCTGAAAATCCACTAAATTTCACTGCAGTGTACTTCCCCTGTGATAGTTCTATGTCCTTGATTCTAGTATTGCTCAGATAGATGCAATTAATATAATTCATATTAATATTATATTAATATTAAGCCATATTTAAACAGACTAAACAGCTGAATTTGGATTTCAGACTAGTACTTTTGTATGCCGTGATAGTTATGTGCGAAATATTGTTTAAAATAATGACGCATTCAGCTCTACTGACCTTGAAAGACGACTTTTATGAATGTACTTTCAGATGGGACCTTTTGTGTACTTGGTGCATTTATTTGTGTGCATTCAAGTATAGGGGTACTAATGATTTAGTTTTCTTGCAAATAACAGTTTCTGGATTTTTTTTCTACACATAGCTGTTACCCAGAGGTTGATTTTGAGGTCAACATGCAAATTATTTCCTAATAATTAGTAACAATTAACTATTTATGACACAACAAATAGAATAATAAATAGAAATAATATGTTTCTCAGTCCTGTTGTTAGTCAGCTCTGATGCTAATAATTCCTGATCTGCTCCTAGACAAGGTCATTTTTTTCCAGAGAGATTAAGTAGAGGTTTGAAACTGATCGCAAGCTTATGCAAGCATACTTGATTTCGGGACAGTGACTAGTGCATGACTATGCTTGATTAGAAGACAAGTCAGAAGTGATGAATTATAGCCTCACTCTTAATAAGTGAGGCTGTGTTGCCAAGATGTCACTGTGGTCATCCAGAGGGTACATGGAATCTGAAAAACATTTATCTAATATAGACGTGTAGTCAGTTGTTTTCAGCCTGTTCTATTCGAGGCTTGGTACTGTCAGTAGTAGAGAAAATATGACTATTACCATGTGGATTCAAAACATAGTGCACTGTTGTGGAGTCATTAGAGTGTACCGTCAAACCAGAGAAAGCCTAAAAGTCAGTAATTGTTATGTTTGGGACTAGGTTTGCCTTGTATTGATGAAGTGCTCCTTAATGGACCAACTCCAGCATGTTAGAGAATTGCCCCTGTTAGTTAATGAGCCAAACCTGCTACAGTGCAGGTTTAAGTCTACACTAATTCACATAAGGCAGAAACGACTGTGTTTTTAAGGCAGAAAATGCTTCTGCTGCACCTTAGGTGCATATGGATTTGGTGAGTTATTAACTGTGCTGCATAGGTTGTACCTGTTCATTTTCTTACCATCAGAAAGAAAAACGGGCAATTTTCAAATGTAGCAGTCATGACTTAAAATTAAGCTTTAATCCACAGTAATTGGCATTTCCTGGTGCATGCTTTGAATTGCATTTCTGGTTTAGAGTTGTCTGGTGAATGTGTTTCGTAATCTTCTCTGTGTAAACTTTTTAAAACTTGCACAGCACTAGCCCAACGAGTTTTGGCGCAACCAAATGTCTGTTGTATGTCCAATGTAAATTATGGCTTCTGGCTATTGTTAGAGAACCGTTGTTTTAACAGAAATTATAATACTGTTCAAATTTGAAAATTTTGCTTTCAACATACACTGTTTCTGGCATTAATTGTGGTTGAATGGAATTACATGTTGACTTTTGACATTTCTTTGTTGTTGACGTTTGGGTGTATTTTCCTGTAGTCTAGAAAATAGTTTTATCACAGTATAATAAAAGGTCCTTTTATTTATCCGGTTTCTATGTATGTGGTGTTAAACTTGGACATGTTCTCCTTGTCTCATATATCCTCCAGCAGCACAATATTATCCTAACACCTTCGCAGCGCAGCAGCTTCTGTGTGTCTGTTTAGTTTGTAACGCTTTTGAGGTAGATTATGTGAGAGTGGACTGTCAGAATCATCAATTCAGGAGTATAAAAAACATGCAGTCATCACTGCACCTCTTCATACTACCTTTTATGGAGTTGCTTCTTCTCCATAAGATACAGTCCATGAGCCATTTTCCTCCCTTAGAAAGTGGATTCTAGTTACAAAGTTGAGTTGTACTGTTGAGAAAATATTTTTAAAAAAGAGGAGAACAACTCATGACTACTGTATTGACCACATTTTCGTCAATCTATATAATATACAAACAGATCAGTCTTTATGCTTATTTGAGATAAATACTGGACTCATTACTGTGAAATGTGTGTCCCTCTCAAACCTTAACATGGGCAGCATCTTCACGCTGCTTCTGTCCATACACACTCCTAGATGTGGAAAGGTTTGCAGTATTTTCAGCTGTCTCCGCCCTTTGATTCATTCATTCGTTTTAGTCCATTATGTGTGCAGCATCTCTCTGTCTCCTGTGTGTTCTGCCAGAGTGCTAGGTTCACCTCTGTCAAAGGTTAAAAATAGCTGACCTGCTACAACCTTGGTTTTTTTCATGCTGTGGCCATGCATGTATAAATGCATTGCCTGGCTTCGGTAAAATGATTGAGTGTTAATTAATCAACATGAAACATTTACTTTGCTTATTTCCAACAAAACCAAAACTCAACGTGTTAATGAGTTAAGCTGCCGTCCAGGAATCAGATTGGTCTGGTTTTACTGTAGATTTATCTTTTCATAAATAAAATCACGGGCACAAAAAAACCCCTCTTGAAAGGTACAGAAAAAATAACAAGGTTGTGTAGAGTTCTGTTAGTAAAAAGCTTGCAGAGTCCAGAATCTCTCAACTGCTTGCTAAAAGCAAGTGCGTGCCTATTTTTAGGCCAACAACCTGTGCCACTGATGTTTTCTGTGTGTTGCTATAGTGTAACTCTTAAGGACTCAAGTGAAATGGATTAAGCAGTGTTCTTAACAGCAGGCCTTAAGTGGGTTACAAGGACTTGATGTTTGCACACATATGTGTGTCAGCGCCTGGAGAACACGGAAAGCCTCAGTTTGGATTTGAGCTGCAGAGAAACTATCCTAACATCTATTGATTACGAGCACAGTGTTTTTTTTTTTTTTTGTTCCTACTAGAAAAATTAGAAACATAATGTTGGCAGTTCTCTTTACTTAGGTTACGCACACTTGTTGTAACTTCAGTTTCACAGTTACCAAATGGAGTATTTGGCTGCTACACAACCAGCCAGAGAACAAAAGTCCTACCCGCATTAGTCTGTATAATAACAAATCTCAAAGGATTTGCTAAAGCGCAGGGATCAAAAAGTCATTACTGGTAATTAGCAGGGGCAGCTGGCAGAGCGTTGCAAACTGGCAAAGACCTTGAAGCCAGTTAATGGAAATCCATTTCCTGCATTTACTGTGGAATAATGGCACAACATTTTCTACATGAAGGATAAAGCAATGTAGAAAGACAGTATTTTTATTTACTCTCTTTTGGTAATAAAGTTAGCATGTCATTTTCTTTCTTTATTTTGGTCTGACTTCAGGAAAGTGAGGTGTTACAACCAAATGAGAACATTCAGATTGTTGTTGTCAGAACGACCAATTGAATTGAATTCAATTCAATTCAATTCAATTCAATTCAATTCAATTCAATTCAATTCAACTTTATTTTGAACGCCAATTTACACCAAAATCATCTCAAGCCACCTTACATAATAAAGTCAAGACTATAGAGACATTTAGAGAAAACCCAACAAATCCTGAATACTATATTCCTTTAAATAATTACTGAATATATATAAAAAAAAACGATTAAAGTAAATTGACTTTTTTGGATCCTCTAATATTATTGGATGAGCTCAACTGATTAAAATTAAGAAGTGTCTTTAGATGCATACACTTGCCATTTTCTTTTATTTATTATAGCTTTATTGTCACAGAATATTGCCTGAATACTTTCTGTCTTATTGAGGTATAACAAGTTAAGTTCTCCCAGTATTCATTTTAGTGAAGTACTCACACCGTCATTTTAGTTTTATGGATAAAGAAATGTTTTGTAAGAAACATTGTAGTGGCGTGTGTTTGTTTTGCTTGTTTACTTAAAAGGGGATCCAGTTTTCTTATTAAATTATTATAAAACAACGCGCACTTCATTAAAAAAATGTAATAAGACCCAATGGAAAGGTCATTGCAGCATTTATTTTAAAATCACCGAAACCTCAAATAAAGGCTACTCTCCTCACAATATAGCACAACATGCAATTCTGGTAAAGCTATTTCTACTTATCTTCATGCTTTATTTGGTGAAGACTTAAAAGGGGAAGTGTTGTGGGTTCGTGCTAGGGGATGTGGGGGCCTCCAGGAGGAAATACCTCAGCCTGCTTCAAATGTCCTCCAAAGAAATGTTTTTGTTTTTTTTAAAGCAGCTGGAGGCACCACTTTAAATCAAACTGCATCCATAGTTTGTAGGTTCTCGACCTACAGCTTTATACTTCCTAGATTATTAAGGTTAAAAAGTAAGAGCCTGAAGGGAAACCGAATGAGACAGATGAACAGAAAAAGTCGATTGGTCATTGTGTGGTCTGTTATCACAGATGACGACATGCTTCAGAGGAGGAACATCTGCGCCTTGTGCCTGAGCAGAAACATTAACCTCTGTTCACAGCATGTTGCTAAACCTTTTAAACCTCCTCCTTGAGACACTCCTTTAGGTTTTTTCAGTTATGTTTTTCCTGCCATGTCTATATTACATTATCTGTTGTGTGTCTGTTTCTTAAGGGCTGTTGAGATCCTCTTTCAGGCCTCTTCTACAGGCCTTCATGTGGGCTGCCTGTGACTGTCGTAGTTAGTCAGGCATTGCAATGATGTCAGGGTCTATAGTGCTGGATGCATGACTGGGGAAACGGCTCCAGTAATTACAGCTTTTTCCTCAGCACCAGGTTTTAGTGTCAGTACCCTCTGCTCCTTTCTTCTTGGCCTGTTGAACTTGGGGATTTCCATCCAACTGTCGCTGATAACTGACCGCTTCCTTTCCCTCTCCATAGTGCAGCCAGCTTAAAGATGTAGAAACACTGAGGTGTGACTAATGGGCTTTGAGTACCAAGTTTAGCCCATCAGCATGGCTTCAGTATGTAGAAAAGTTTCACTTGCCATTTCTGAACACAGAAACCTTCCTGTGCTGTATGAAAAAAGTCTAAGTCAAATCATCTTGCATGAAATCTATAAAAAAATGTCTTTGGTGTATTTTTGTAAAATTGCCAAATGGGTCCTGTGAAAATAAGCCTGTTGGTTCTAAGGGTTTGATCTAGTATTAGAATTGTTCGGTATTGAGTTAGTTTAGTTCGTAAGCCGTTTTTAACAGCAGCATATTTCATAGTTTGCCGATTGCGTTTTCAAACCCCAACCACCTCCATACGAATCATGTGATTCACATCTAGCTAAGAAATCTAAGGATGTAGATTACAAAGTTCTTGGTGCCTATGTTTACCTCCTGGTGCTAGTAGATTACAAATGAATAACTTGAGTCATGTATTTTTAGACTATCTTACTCTGTGGTGTTGCGACTGTGAAAACCTACATAGCGCACTGCACGCATTGTCAATGCGCATGTATAGTGGTTGATGCTATTACGCTACATAGCACGCTGAATGTGTGGACTTAAATCCTAAAGACATATTAAGATGTATTTATAAATTATATATATTTTTTTAACTTTATGTGTTACAGATGGAGCAGAACATGCAAAAACAAAGCTTGGCTTTTTATTATGTTCTGCAGTAATTTTTTACATTTCTCTTTGCTAATAAAAGATGCAGAGGATAAAAACATAAAGAACTTAAAGATTAGGTATTTTACAAATTGGAACTTCATCTAAAGTGGAACTACTGTCAGTCCTCATTTTTTTTATCATCTTTTAAAAATATAAATACGATATATCACATCTTCCTGGTATTTGTAACGTGTTCAGAACCCATGTCATTTAGAAAATAATTTAGACCTGTCTACTGTATAGTGTGGGTCTCTGGTGTTATCGAAGTGTTCTTCTTGTCTGGGAAGTTTGTAGGATGGGCAAAAAGCTCCTTTAAAGCTCACTTAAATTTTCTAAAGTCACTTCCCTTCAAGAAACACAACTTGTGCTGCCAGCAACAGTGAAGAACTCTGTTATTGACAGACCAGTTAAATGCGGATGTCAAGGAATCACAGAAAAGATCATCCAGAAATGTGTAGGAGCATGTGCACATATTCTACAAAGACCTTTGTAAATTACAGCAGTGTCTATATGAACCCTGAAGGCCACACTAAAATGAGATTTGTCATGTACATCACCAGCTGTTCCTGGAAGGAAGTTGGCTGCGCTAGCGTCACTATTATCATATCATTTAACATGTTTATCCAAAAACTAGAGGTTTTTACCTTTTTATTGTATTCCTTGGCATCTGTGTCATTTTCATCACTGTCACAGTTTGCCTGCCCCACTCCTGAACATAATGACATGCTTGTACGTATCTTGACAGGTTCTCTAGTTTTGGTGGTTCCAAAATGTTGACCTTGCTGTGGGTACTCACAATGGAGGGTTTTGTAATGTATTGTTGTCTGCACTAGATTTAAGGCAACGTTAGAGTAATTTTCATTGTTAGGGTGTTAACTGTAGCTGTTCAGTAAGAAAAATGTTTTTCGTCAAAGGCTTGCTGTTAGCATTTCTATCTTGCATGTGTACCCAGTCTGCTTGTTTTCAGCTACCTGAGTGTCCCTGATCTATTTCCTTTTTCCTTGTAAGTTTGTCATCTGTTCCATTCACCTCCCACATCATCTTGCCTCCTCTTTTACCTTAGTTTGACCTCTACTACATTTGCAGCCTACATCTTTGTGTAATAGCAGTACATTAAAGTTTAGATTTGCACACGATGACTCACCGGTAGCTTTTTCTTATACAGCAGGAACTTCATAAAGCAGAGTCTGTATCGCATATGATTGGATTTCAGCATGCAGAAATAAGTGTGTCTTGTTGTTTTAGACATATCTCTTTCAGAAGGCTTTGTCATATGTTTTCTGTCTGAAGTTCACCCCAGCCTCCTGAGTCCCAGGATGACCTTGCACTCAACTGCCTGGTTACAGAAAATCATTTAAAGCCCAGCCCTACAGTTTGGAGTGACCATCAAGCCAACATTGAAATCAATAAACAGCATCCAGCAGGTGTAAAGAACCTTGTACCCTTTCTTGGCAAAACGTGCGTCTTTTTCTTTTTTTAACAATGGCAGCATGTCTGGAGAGACAGTTGCTGAGGTGCTCCATTCATACGTGCTGAAAAACATCAGCATCTTTTCTGTCTGCTTCATTACATTATCATTATGACATTACATTAATTCAAATCAGTGTCGGTGTTCAGCCATCAGACGTAGACATTTTAAGTCACTTCCCCGGCAGTTTTTACCTTAGCACTGGGTTTTTGATATAATTACGTTTGTAAGTAATGTCAGTTGCAATGGCATAATAATGTTTTTATAAGCTCCTTTTGTGCTGTCTCATCAGCAGCTTGTATGTTTTTTTTTGTATGTTTGTCTTTATATGACCTAATCCTCGTGTTTTTTTTTTTTTTCTTACTGATACCACTGATCACTATGAAGCAAAACTTGATGAGACGGAATAGACGTAATCATTCCCACTCCCAATGCAATCTCTTTGTTAGTGGTTCATGGTAGTTTCTTATTTACGTTCTCATTGCTTTATAATTCAGCTGCAGTTTCTGTCTAAACAGCTGCCTCTTCATCTCTCAGTGCTGGAGGAAGATATCAGTCACCTCTTATAATCTGGTAAAACTGCTGCAGTTGCTCAGTGTTGTGACTAAATACAAGCAAACACTAAGTGGACTTTCAGGTCCTCCTATTTTGTGTTTACTGTTCTTAAAGGGACACGTCGGTTTAACTTGCTGGAATTACTTGTATGTAGATTTCAGAAGAAGGGGTGTTGTGAGGACTGTGCAATACAAAAACCCTGTTCAAACATCGTATTCAGTCCAGGCCTTTGTGCCTCTTGCTCAGTTTTACAACCCTCCCCTTCTTCTCATTCACAATCCAGATCCGTGCTGTTGCTTGTTTGGCATTAAGCACACCATTGTTGATTCCCCCCTCCCCCTTTCTGGTTGCTGGACTTTGATGCCCACCTCTCAGTGGCTCAGTGAACCCATTCTAATGAGTCAGAGGACTGTCCCGTCAGAGCACTGTCCCATCACAGTGTCAATTTAGCTAAACAGGCACACAAGGTAGTGACAGCAGCTACTGGCCACCCCAGCACAGACCTTAATCTCTGTCAACACACTGAGGACAGTACAAATCTCCAATCACCCAGAGCTTTTTCGGCTTCATATCTTCTCCTTGTAAAATTTTAGAAAGCAATAACTTAATTTGTCTCAGTATTAAACCCATTGAGAATTAGGTGAATGCAGGCCAAATAAGCTTAGCCTGTTAGCTTATCAAAAAGGAGCAGAGAGCAGTTTTTTACCTTTTTTATAAGTATTTTATGCCATTGACGTAATTAAACACAATTTTTTCTTCATCAACCTTTGAAAAGATGATAATGTGTTATATTTTTAGCACTACCTGCACAAAGGATCAGTTAGGAATTGCATGTTGGTAATCGGTAGCTTGGCAGACATTTTTCATGCAAAACGGAATCAAATGGGTCTTGCCAAATTTGAGTGAGGTAGTGATTCTTTTTTTTTTTTCCTACATGGGAATTCTGCATTTGAACCCTATAACCATTCTGTATAAAGTGACTTTAATGTGTTTGAAGGTCTTCAGTTTGCCGCTGTAATGCTTGTCATCCTGTGCTTGTTCCAGGAGGCTTCTCCGTGGTGTTTCTGGCTCGTACGCACAGCGGTATCCGCTGTGCGCTCAAGAGGATGTACGTCAACAACGTCCCAGACCTGAATGTCTACAAGAGGGAGATAACTATCATGGTGAGAGCAGCATCACAGTGTTGCTATAGTTGTAGAGATGTTATCTCTTAACTTTCTCTAGCATGTTTTTTTAATTGCGTAAGCTTTATTTCAAATATGCTAATTTCACACAACCCTAATTAATGATAGTTGTAATCATGAAAAGTTAAGATATTGTAACCTGAATTAAATCATCACCTCTTTAAGTATTGCTAAACTATTTTTTTCACTAAAGCCTTTTGCACAAATGAAGTCCAGGCAATGTCCAGTCCTGATTTTCTGCCGGATTACGTGAGGGTTGGTGCCTGGCCACAGCTTGCAGGAGGCATAACATGTTAGAAAAATTATGCTAAGTGAATTTAATGCGGGTGTTTAGGACACGTTGAAGCCGTTGCAGTGGCACTACGGACACTTTGGGACAGAGCAACATACTCTATCCACACATAGGCTCACTCACATTATCCTAATGCTGTACCGGGGCTTCCAGAATGAAATCCGGCTAATGTCCAGGCAGTCTGATTTGGACTCCGATCCAGAGAAGTTTAGGCTTCCAGTGCATGCGTAAAAACAGCTTAATGCTTAACTTTAATTGGATTTTTCTTCCCATGCTTTTCTGAGTTGAGAGCTGATTTTTCTTCACTTCCACTTTACCTGTCTAGGGCTTAGTATGCACAAGAGGACTGCTGAAGACTGATTATCTGAAAATGTCCTTGGGGCATTATCAGTTTTCTGGTATTAAATTTAAGTACATAATTCCATATTCTAATGGGACGTGAGCCCTTATAAAGAAACACTCTACCATAAAGCAACGTGCATATAAATGGCTTCATTCCATCTAACCTGCCCCCTTTTCTAGCATTTCCAGTCTGACAAGAGACATAAGGGTTTACGCTGTGTGCAGGGTGACATTGCAGTAATGCTCCTGCTCCAATGACATATACTTTTAATCTATCACAAAGAACTGACGCTCACCAAATTATGACTGATAATTCAAGGTGTTTTGTGTCATTCAAAGTAAAATATTCTCATTTATTCTGTAACCTGTGAGACATATAGAACTTAGACAAAAGCAGATGTTTCATTTTGAACGTTTAACCCCAGTATGTCAGTGAACAGCTCACTCTGAGCTGTTTGGGCCAGATTTGTGTGTCACTGCCTCATCAGCTGGAACAATGTGTAATACGTACCCACACAGACCCACACACGCGGCTGACCTTAAACAATGAAACAGTCCTGGCCTGTTGGGACGTTGCCCCAGGTGTGTCGGTTTCCACAACACAGCCGTCTCTCCTCTCATGCAGGGATTTAATGACCAACAAATACAAACTCTGTGATCCTTCCTTTGACTGAATAAATCAAGTTAAGCAAGGTTAGTGGAGTTTAGACATCAGCATGGTGCGAGAACATGGAGGAATATAAAAAGCATTCTGTCCACACCGGTAGCTTGACTGCAATGACAAGACTGGAATAAATCCAGCTAGATGTCGAACTTTTTGCATTGTCTTCCCAATGGGTACAAGCTCTGTGGGGGTTTATTGTGTGTTTTTGTAGTTGTTGCTGTTTCATGTAGATTTGCATAGGGTTTCCATTGACTTTGATAATAGGCAGTAAGTTATTTTTCCATAGGATAACTAAATTTCTCCTTTAGTCTTCAACCCAAAACCTAAAAGTGGAAACAAATAGACTATTTTTTTCACAGTTTGACATACTGGTGGTGTTTGCGTCCCTAACCATTCTGACTCAAATGCCTGCACATTTAGCCAGTGCTGCTGGCTCATTTGTACTGATCTAATGTGATCGGCTTGTCATTTAATACACTTTACATTCATTTTTGCTTATACCTCTTTTAAAGACGTGAAGAAACAGGACAGCCTTGTCACAGGTTATAGATTTTCATGCTTCTTTTGAAATTGCCTGTTGAGTTGCAGTGTCCATCTCTACTCAATAGTTTCTCTACACAGTTTGGTCTGTCTTTGTAATTGCCTCAGTTGCTACTACATAATTTTTGTTCTTAAGGTTTCTGCAGTAGGAACTACTGTACATACTTTTCAGTTAAAACCTCTTGATGCACAGGCTCCTTCTTCCTATGTAGTATCTCTTGAATACTTGCGTTTTTTTGGGTCCTATAACTCTTATCACTTTATCCCATTTGCAGAAGGAGCTGTCAGGCCATAAGAATATTGTCGGCTACCTGGACTCTACAATCAGTGCTGTGTCAGACAGCGTCTGGGAGGTTCTGATCCTCATGGAATACTGTAAAGGTACAGCCTCTCTATAATAGACACGATTGAAAACATACTGTGGCTAATTTACACTTATTCACAGCTCTGCTTCTTCAAAGACTTCAGATTTATTGGAAGTCAGGTTTACTTGGTATATTTATTTTTATTTAAGCAAAATGAAAGGGTGTGTGTATTTTCATCCTTGATGTATACTATAGTAATGGTCTAATAGTTATTAATGGTTTGTTGTCGTGCCTGGCCTTTGCCTCGACTCTACTTCATGAGAGCTTGCTCACCTTTTCACCCCTAATTGGACAAGTTTAGATGCAAACATTTTTGTCCCTACTAATACAACCAGATGTCCAGAGATGTCTTAAGCCTGTAGGGTGTGACGTGTTTAGTTTACTAATAAAATTTCTGATCCATATTGTTGTTTGAAGCATTCTCTATAAGTATAAGCTAAAAGCAAAATATAGTCATTTACTGAAACATCATTCTGTTTCATATTTTAAAAGTACATATTATTATTTGTAGTTAGACAGAATATGACATTAATCATGTTAAACTGATAGTATCAAATGTATTTGGTTACCTTATGCTGTAGTGTGTATATTGAGTATTAATCGGTTGAAGTTTAGCTGAAGGGTAGAAATGTAATTCACAACCTGAGATTGTAAACATACACAAAATTATCCTACATGCTTGGCTTCAAAACACTTAACAGATTGGCTGTAGTTGGTTTCCCAGCCTGAACTTGTACCCCTTCGTTGAGTACTTAAGCTTCTTTGCTTCCACCTCTCTTACAGCGGGTCAGGTGGTGAAGCAGATGAACCAGCGGCTGAACGTAGGCTTCAGTGAGGCCGAGGTCCTCCACATCTTTTGTGACACCTGTGAGGCTGTGGCCCGTCTACACCAATGCAAGACGCCCATCATCCACAGAGACCTAAAGGTGAAGGAGATCTTTCTTACTGTCCCTTCAGCGTCCTTCTTCTCATTCCTTTTCTGTTCAATCAAAGGAACATTTTCGTTCACTTGTTAGATTTAACTCATTTTATGAATTATTTTATAACATGTCAAAAAAAAGCCACATTGTCCCATAGCTTACATTAATCTCTTTAGATTATTTATTTATTTTGTCAGATCCAGATTTCCGTTTTTTTTTTTTTTTTTTTTTTTTTTTTAAATGAAGAACCTCATTAAGTCCTCACCTTTTACAAGCTGAAACCACATTTGGGAACGGGAAACCTGGAGTCTGGGGACAAACACCCGAAGGTGAAGAACTCATACTAATAATGCGGATAAGTCTAAACACATTTACTATTGATACCAACACGACAACAGACAGCATTTCTAGTGAGTGGAAAACCCTGTCACTTCCGTGGCTGTTTTTTTGCCACACGTCTCAGCCCCTACTCGAAGTCCCTGAGCACCACCTCTTGATCAATTATACAGAGTATTTCTTCACAAGTGAGAATCTCGCCCGGACTTTCTCTTGATGCTGGTTGGATGTCTGGACTGGGTTCTCCTGACGTTCTCTAAAGTTCATGTCTGAAACGGGGCTTTAGAAAGTGTAAGCAGATTTCTAATCTGCTTTTAGCAAGTGCACATATGCATTACAAGAGACAGCCATGAACAACATCCTCTGTCGTTATACTGTAAGCTATTCTACTACAAGTCCACAATGAGATTGCTCATTCGCTGCATCTATTTAAAGATTGCCAGTAACCTGGTTTCAAAAGTGCATGTGTTATTGTATATGAGACCTGACTTTGCAGCTATGTGTGCCCCCTGCTGACCTTGAAAGATTTAAAAGGGAGCCACCTACACTATGGAGGAAAAGCTGAACTTTATGCAGATATTTTGTACTGTGAGGAAACAAACTGCTGCCATTTCTGGTGTAGGTGACAGTCCCGTCGGTGCGTGTAAAATACATGCTCAGCACAACACGCTCAAAACAACACGCTCAAAACAACAGATTCATGAGAAGCCAGATTCTGCAAGATAGTTTATGTCCAAATTTGTGAACACATTGTAATTGTTTGGTCAATAACACTCCAACTCTAAGAAAACGCATCTGTACTTTGAAGTCCTCTGGTGATGATAATAGCTTGTAGAGAGCTAAAAGGAAAAATAAGGCTCCTTAAAAGATTATCTGTGGAGTTGCCATGAAGGGTTTAAGAAAAGTTGTCACCCACAAACAGAAACCTCTGCCGAAAAAAAAAAAAAAATGTTGCTGCACTCTCGAAATCGCCTGGTTGAGGTGCACGGCACAGACACAATGGCGCTGGATTTCCATTTGATGATTTGAAATGGGTCCCTAGGTCTTTTGGAAGACACCGACAAATAAAATATGTTATTATTTCACATTTGTTGGCAGATTTAAAAAGGAGCTTGTGAATTCACTAAAATATTTCTTTTTAATATCAGGTGATGTTTATGAACTTCAGTGATGAATATCTGCTTGGTCAGCAGGAGAAGCAGAAGACAGATTGCTTTGGTTTCACTTTACAGCTTGTTAAAACTCCTCAACTTCCTCTTATGCTCCACTGCTTCGTTTGCCAGCTTGTTCTCTTATTTCCTCCACTTCCTGTCATCCGTTGGTCCCAGTTAGTGGCTCTCTCACCTCCCTTTCCTCTTTTTCTTTCACCTACTTCTGCTTGAGCACCAAACGTACTCTTTGTATGAGGAATTCCTCACTAACTTTCAGCTAACTTGGCTTTAAGAACAGGTTTTCAAACCAAGAGTGGCAATGAGCCACATTTACCCTGGTTTTGCTGATGCCTGGAGACTGTTGGTAATTGCCCACCCTGGCTGAATTCTCCTCAGTGCCCCATCAGTGGGCTGCTGTACCCTGTCCAGTTGGACAAGCCTCTAAACAGTGTGGTCCCTTCAGCTCCACAGGCCTGTCCTCTGTTTGCAGTCTATCTCTTCAGCCTACATGGCTTACATAACATTGCAGGGACACAAAAGACCATGGAGGCCCAGTCACGCATCGCCAGGGGAAGTGAGACTGCAAAAAAAGCCCCTTAACCCTAAGCTGTCAACAGTATTGAGACACTTGAGTCGCTTTCATTAGCTCAGTTTTTGCCTGGACAGTTTAAAATCTCTTGGTTTCCTTTCTGTTCCGTGACTCCCCCCAAAATTCCTCAGTACCTTTTTATTTTCAGTTTTACAGTGTTTTAAAACATTTTTAGCCAGTGTCATCTTTGTATCTCTGTCTTTTCCTCCTTTTTTTTGTTTGTTTGGCCTCCACCTGCTTTAATTACTTTCAGTCATTTACTCATTCATTGCTCACGTCATTCTTGGCTGTTTTTGCTGCTTCCTCTGGCTTTCGCATCCGTGCTGTGGACCAAAAATAGAGAACAAAAAATGAAAGCTCAGTATCTTATGTATTAAATCTGTTTTGTGTGTGTGATTTATTTAATTTTTTTTACATTTTTACAAGCCACTCACTCTTGATTTTGATTTAACTTTGTTTTTGCACATTGCATTACATTAGTTAGTGCACTACTGCTGTTATTGCCTTGTATATCTGGGAGCTGTTTAAAATTTCCCCATCTTGGGATCAATAAAGATTACCTTACCTCATCACCCATGCCCATTGTGACCCAGCTTAGGTTGTCTGTCATTAAGTGTGTTTAGCTTTCAGGCTTTTTATGGTGAAACTTTGGCCAGGGGACTTACTGTGCCAAGGGCTGGCTTTTGCTAAACTATACAGGATGCAGATTTTTCAACCATGCTGAGTTCTTGTCAAACCAGTTATCCGTGTGATGAAACCGACAGGCAATCTAGAGCAAAGTAAACAAATATAAAGGGCAGTCTTTTGTTATATTGTTTTGTTTGTTTTTAATATTTTTGTTTTTGAACAGTTACATTAAAGATGGCTAGTATAAGTGTTTAAAGATTATAATACTTTTTAATGTTGGAGTCAAAGGAGAAGCATCTGGACACTGAGCAGGTTTAAAATTGGAATCCTGAAATGCACACAGCCAAGCTAAAACTAAATCCTAAAAGTCCAAATGGATGCAGGTAGAGCTTTTACTTTCCTAGCATAATAGTATGTCTGTACTTTCAGTGGATTATGTGGGTCGGGCTACAGATCCCCGCAAATGTTCTGGTGCTGCAGGTTGGTTACTGAGCAGGTGTTTAGGTCTTTCACATCAAAGACCATGTGTCCAAATTAACCAGTTTGTTAGATTCACACAGTTGGATTCAGCTGCATCTTCCACTGCATTTACTTATTACTTAGTTAGGTTTCCCTTATGGTTATTTTCTCCTGAAAATCTCTAAAACGTGTGTCTGTTCTCTATTAGGTGGAAAACATCCTGCTCAATGACCAGGGAAATTATGTCCTGTGTGACTTTGGGAGTGCCACTCACAAAGTTTTGCTGCCACTCAAAGATGGTGTAACGGCTGTGGAGGACGAGATTAAAAAGTGAGTGTGTGTGAGAGAGAGAGGGCTACTTATTGCCCATTTGATATTCTGTGTTAAAATGTTGTTTTACTGATCATAGATCTGATATATAAAGTTGACAAACCTGTGAAAAGCTGTTGCCAAAAGTGACCATAGGTTTTTGCAGAAATGTAGGGACTTTACCTGATTCACACATGAATGTAGTTTCAGTTTTGGCTTCTGCCCTCTAAAGTGGCTGTGCTTCTGAAACACATTTTTAATGGTGCAAAATAACCAAAGCAGAGTTTGTGCTTCTAAGTGCCACTCATGCAAAAAATTTAAATAGCGAAAAAGTGCCTCACAAACACAAAATGGAATTCACAAAAAAAACAAAAACTTAAAGTTAATTTAGTTCCAGTCACTGTGTGGCCAGAACCGGGCATAACTAGGATATTTGTTTCCCTGTCTGGATAAAACTAATTGGCCATAGTTAGAGCAAGATTTCTAACAAAAATAAATTCAGTGTGTTACTGTCAAAAGTTGTTTCGCACAAACATGTAATTGTGCGTCTGTTCATTTGTGTCTAGAAAGCTAAACAGTGAAGCTCCAGGTTAAAGTGGGAGCAGATCCGATTAAATGATATTTATCAAATACATAAAAAAAAACACACACAACTGCAAACAATTGCATTGTTGGTCCATTGCAAATGATGGTGTATTGGAAAGTGGAGATTATGAAATACTTTTTGGTAGCAACCCATGAACTTTGGCTGCACTAAAGTCATATCACAGCAGTTCAGTTAACTGTCCGACATTTACAGCTGCAGCAAAGGATGATCTGAGGTCCTTATCGGGTGTATATGACCTTATTATGACCCTGGTTATACAGAAACCTTCAGGTCTGTGTGCTGTGGTGCCTCTCACTGCATTTGCCATGTGGAATAATCTCAGCTACAATCAGCTACTTTACTGACTGACTGACTGACTGAGAAAACAAAAATCTAAATTTGACTTGGTTTTACAGTGAGCTAGTTTCACTCTTTTGTTTGACATTATGTCTTTGCGGTTCTAGGCAGAGGTGTAAGCAGTTAGGAATATTTACTTTAAGTAGCACTAAACATTTCAATGTGTTGGTAGAAAATTTCCAGAGGTGGTTGCAAAATATAGTAGATTCAAAAACAGAAGTACGTACGTTCTGTTTTTTACAATGTTAGTGCCTGTGTTGTTACTACATTAATGTTAAAGCAGCTGTGTCACTGTTTCAATATTCTATTGTGTAAAAATAAAAACATGGGATCTGTATGTCTATGAGTTAAAGATCATTGATTAGATTTCAGACTTCTAACTTTACTCTTGATGTTTTAAATGTAAAACAGCAACACAACACAGAATGGCAGCACTTAGACCACTAGAAAATCACAAAGTAACATTAAATGAGGAGCAAGCATGTCAGAGTTGGGCTTAAGTAGATAGACTTAGTAAAAATCCTCAGTTACTGTAGTCACTTGGTGTTTAGCCATTTGAACACTGACCTGCCACTGACCACTTCCTGTTGCTTTATCTCACAGATACACAACTCTTTCATATCGGGCACCAGAGATGATTAACTTGTATGCAGGGAAAGCCATCACCACTAAGGCTGATATATGGGTAAGATCTTACTCTTTTTGTCTGTTCAAACATGAACTGCAGACAGTTGTCGTTTTACGCATGCAGGGTGGTGCCTGGCCATAGTGTGCAGGAGGCACATGGTGATAGAAAATGTGCACTGCGTGAAACTCTGTTTTGCTTACAGCACATTGAAGCCATGCGACCAAAAAACAAAAAGAAGATGCCAGGACTGTTTGCTACTAGAAACACAGTCACCATCCCTATTCATTTGTTTCATGTCCTCGTGACAGTTTTGTACAGAGCAGTGTGCTGTATCCCTCACAAAAAAAAATTGTGCGCTAGGGGCCTTGCATTATAAAGTCTGGGTAATCTCTGGGACACATCCTTACCCCACCTCCTGGTAAAGTCTGGAGAAAATCAGTATTCCACTGTATGCGTGAAGGAGGTTTGTCTGTCTGTGTGTCTCTGTGTTCAGCACCCTGCAGGGCGGGTTTGTCCTGCCAGTGTCCTGGGTGTCACTCTGCCCTGACAGGTTCTTTCTGTTTGTCTCTCTGCCTGCCCTGCCTCAGGCTGGTCCAGCTTTCCATGTGTGCGTTTTCTCTTATAAAACGTTGAAGGAAGTCCTTCACAACAGAGCCAACACTCGTCCTGTCCCTCCCTCCGTGCTGCCTGTTTTCTTTGCCTGTGCTTTGAGATAATTAGGCCCAGTTAAGGACCTTGATAAGCTCGTGTGAAATGGTTCTCTGCTGATTTGACGGTGTGGGGCTGAGAGGCAGCAACCAGGGCTTGGAAAGCAGCCATTTTGAGGAGCAGTGTAAATGGATGCACTGAGACCCAGGGAGTTTAAACAGATTGGGCTTTTGATGGGATACCTTGTGCATGTTGAACTGTTTTTTTTTACACATATTGAATTATCACGAAAAAAGACAACTATTTCTTAAACTCGACTGTAATTTTTGTTTTACAGAAAATAGTTTTTAAAAATTTCAATAAAATTTAGCAGAAAATGTACAAACGTTGATTATATTTGCCTCTGGCTGTAGGAGAAAAGCTTTTATGGGAACTACAACAAACACTAACTTCCTGTTAACTACCCCTTGTGTTTGCCCTTCCTGTTCTAAGTATAGCTGTGTGTTAAAACCCTGATCTTTCTATACATTGTCTTTAATGCAAATGTCAGAATCAATCCATGAATTTTGGGAGTTGGTGGATATACTGTGTTATTCTGAACAGGACTTTAGGATCAGACTGGATCAGTGGAGAATTGAAGAATCTTTTTTTTCTTAAAGATACTGTGCTTAAAGTAAAACATTCCCTAAATATTGTGGCTAATTTCAAAGTCTTTAATGGCATCAGCTAAAAACATGAACTTGATATAGTTGTTAAATATGTGACTTGGAAGCAGAGCACTTTTTGCTTGGAGATTTGTTTGGATAGACATACTGTCATTTGTTGTCCATTGACAGGAGGAACATAAATTCTTTGCAAACATTGTCCAGGTCACGGTTCCACTTCTCTCATGGATGGACTGTAATTGACAAGTGGCTTTAGAAATCATTTTTTCATGATTAATATTATGTCAATGATAGTTTCTCAGCATTGAATAAAACACATTGTAGGTTGTAACTGCAGATGTGCTACTTGCGCCTTGTATTTTTTCTTGGAGCTCTAAGATTACAATGTCTTTATGCCTCCTCCATTAGTAAATCGAGAGCTAAACCTTCTTTCCTTTACTGAAATCAACATGAACATTAAATCAGCAGGGAACTCCAGCCATTTCCCAATATCCAACTGTCAAGACAGGGAGGGAAGTACCTCAAATTGTGACTCATGTGTAGGTTGACACACACAATTTCAAAGAATTCAGAGTTGTTTACTTTAATCTGCTCCTCCTTTTTCAGACAATTAAGCTGTGATGCACTTGGGTGTTTACAATCTCAACCGATTCCAAAGACTGACACTTCATGGGTTCAGGTGTTTATCAGGAATATTTCTGTTTTCTCCACAGGCACTTGGATGCTTGTTGTACAAGCTGTGTTTCTTCACACTTCCATTTGGGGAGAGTCAAGTTGCCATATGTGACGGAACTTTTATCGTTCCAGATAACTCCAAATTCTCCTTCAAGTTGCACAGCTTAATCAGTAAGTGTTTTGCTTGAGGTGGAAAGCTTCTACTTTTCTGTTTCCAAAACAGTTTGTTTATGAATTTACGAGACACGTTTGGGCACATGCTGGGCGTAGTGACGTCTTGCACACAACTGCACCGAATTCAGCATGTACCATTTATCATTTGTGCTGTAAACGAGCAACATTTGATGTTTTTTATTATCTGAACTGTAATTTGCACCCAAATTCTTGTTTTGCTGCGTTACTTTACAATGTTTAGTTTTTGCTGTGTCACCACAGTTTAATCTATAACTGTCTTTAGCTTTGTGTTTTGTTTTTCCTCAGCTTGAGCCTGTTTGAACCAGTCGTGGACTGTCAGTCATAGCAGCCTTGTTTGCTTTAAAGTTTTTCCCTTCTCTGTGGTGGAGCCGCCTCCTGTTAATTATTTAACCAGCAGCTCCACCAAGTGGTGAATGAGAGAACATGCACGTTAACAACATGAGATCAGATGGTTTTTCAGTGCAGCATCCAATGTACAATGACGCATCTCTCTTTTGCAGGATATATGCTCGAACCAGACCAAGAGAAGAGACCAGACATCTACCAAGTGTCCTACTTTGCCTTCAAATTAGCTGGAAAAGACTGTCCAGTGACAAATCTTTTTGTAAGTCTCTGGATTTAAGCAGTCAAGATGTTTAGCTTTTGCAGTCATTTTCTTAAACATCATTTTCTTGCTTTAATTATTTTTTTGCTAGAACTCTCCTATACCTACAACGCTCCCAGAACCACTGACAGCAAGTGAGGTTGCTGCTAAGAAAAGTATGACAAAAGCCAGGTACTGCTTACTGAAAGAAGACAAAAGGGTGCCTTTACATACACGAATTGTTGAAGGACGCAGGTCTTTGGTGTTGATTTAGGAATGACAAACTACAACTTTGATTTCTTTGTTCCAGGATAACTGACTCTGTGGGCCCAACGGAAACATCAATAGCTCCCAGACAAAGGCCGAAAGCGGCAAATAGTAACGTCCTGCCCCTCGCCAACACGGTCACCCCTGTGAAAATGACTGTGCCTTCAGCACCTGTCAGCAATGGCCAAAAAGGTTTAAACTGCATTTATGTTATGCTTGTCAGACATTGTTATTATCTGAGTAAGTAACTGTTCATCAGCTGGAAGTGTGAATTTATTGTGGACTTGAAATTAGTTTGCTCTTTTTTTGGGAATCCAAGTTCTTCTATTAGAAGTGAATGTTAGAGGCAAATATTGAACTTGGAAATATTGTCATTTGGCCTATATTTTAGCTTGAGCATTTATCAGCCTTCCACTTCTACATTTTACACCTACATTGTTAAATTTAAATGTGGGGATTGTAGTGGTAAATTATTCTATCTGTACATGTTTTTTTTAGCTCCCACCCCTGGCTCAGGGCAGCCATCCATGCAGCCCCAGCCCAGCACTCAGCAGCACCGGGTCCTGCAGCAGCTACAGCCTGGTGACCTGCGTCTTCAGCAGCTGCAACAACATCAGCAGCAACATCACCATCAACAACCGGCAGTGCAGCAGCAACATGCAAATGCACAACTTCAATACCTCCAGGTATGCCCTGCTTTCTGACAAAGATACAACAGGTTATTGTAGAAAGGGAACAAGTTTCATGGTTACCTCATGCATCGAGATTGAGTTTTGCACATGAGCAGTGGGGGAGGATTTAAACGAACCCCGCACAAGCTTTGAATCACTACAATGATGGCAGAAGGTTTTGAAGAGAAACTTAGAGGTATTCTGCAGCTAAATGAGGTCTCAGTTCTGCTTCACAGTGAGAAGAACCTTTAGGAACCGGCCGTACTGCTGTACTCGTCTTGCCCTCTACTACACCAGCCATTGCAGAATCTGCTTAAAAGCTCGCTAATAAGCACTGACAATGTAAACCTGATTCTTATTTATTGCGAATTATTTCGTGTTCCAATGTAAATATGTATATATTTTTTAGTTTTAAATGCCTTTTTTCTGTTAAACTATAACGCACATTGTTCTGTGCAGACTCTGTGTCCTTGTCCATGGCTGCTAAATCACAAGAATTTCCCCACTGTGGGATTAATAAAGTCCTATTCTATTCTATTCTATTCTATTTTATAGAACGGAGCATGACCACAATAATGGAATGTCAGGAGAAAATAATTAAATTTTCAGTCAGGAATGATTAGGTTAATGTCTGCCCTCTAGTGGATTCTCCACATGCAAAGTGCATGCTGAGTAAAAGCTAGAAGTAAATGTGAAACAATCATTAAGAGGAAATTGAAAAGAAGATTTTTAATCTCTTTTTAACATTCCTCAGTATCAACAGGCTGTACAGCAGTCCCTCCAGCTCCAGCTCCAGCAGCAAGTCCTGCTCCAGCAGCAGCAGCAACAGATGATGATGCAGCCGATGTACCAGCAGCAGGTCGCTCAGGCTCAGGCCCAGGCTCAGGCCCAGGCTCAGGCCCAGGCTCAGGCTCAGGCTCAGGCCCAGGCTCAGGCTCAGGCCCAGGCTCAGGCCCAGGCTCAGGCCCAGGCTCAGGCTCAGGCTCAGGCCCAGGCTCAGGCCCAGGCTCAGGCTCAGTATGCAGCCATGGTGAGTTCTACCAGAGGTATGAACCTGTAGCTGCAGGTGGTACGTCTGAGTTTGTCTTGCTGTCCGCACTAAAGTAGGCAAGCATCAACATTTTTTTGCTTTTGTTCACCTTTAAGACCATTTAAGGGTGCTCGTATCCAAAATCATGACAGAAGTTCAGAGCAGAAGATTTTACCCAAAACTGCAATAAATAGTTTGAGCAAATGACAGTGAAACACATGGAGACGCAGCATGAAATTACATGGAGCTGAATATTCCATTTAATGTCAGAATGGCCTAAAATTGCTCTCTCTGTTCCAAACACTGGCAGCCAGTCCTCTTCAGTCGAATAACTGCACGTCTGTGCCAGGCATCATTGGAAGCAGACGCTCAAACTTCCTACTGACTCTGTCCAAATATTCAGAAAAGTAGTATTTACGCAGCTACTGAATCAAACACACAAACACAGGTCCTCCAAATGCGCACTGTTAGGGCGGCGCAATTTTTAGTCTGTTTCTCATCGAACGCTTACCATCTGTTTTATTTCAGAGGCAATCTGGTCTTAGCGGAGCCACAAGGGGATAGAACAGAGGGTGAAATCGAGCAGTTTCCTCTGCGTTACATCCTGACATATGAAGCAGTTCACAGGCAGGGGAAGAGAGCACCTCTCACAATTACTGTTCTTATTCCCAAGAAACCTGCTAAATCTTTAAAAGCAGTGTGTTCTTTGCTCTTTATTGTGTTGAGGAAGCTTTGCTAAGTGACTGCAGCTCTGTCATATGCTTTAATGACATCAGATCAACTTTATTTTTGCATATTTTAAAAGCAAAACAGTGATGTGGTGTGTTTATTTGAAAATCATTGAGGGTAGAATCTAAATGTGAAAAAAAAAACTTGCTTTGAATAAAAATTTTAAAAACACAAGATTGTGGAGACAAAAGAAAAAGGTTCTATTCTGCTTTTTGTGGTGGCTGGGGTTTTTACTTCTCTGGAGGAGAGTTGGTGTCAGATACGGATCCAACAGGCAAAGATGTTACATTTTTTGGATTGATCCACCTTTGACCAAGGCTGTGAGTGACAATATTGGTCACTAATTGGCAATATTGAACAATTTGCTGCAGTCGTGGTAAAGTACGGATTTCCTAAATCACCATTCTGTCAGTATCTTCAAATGTAAAATTAATAAACATGACTCTGTAAATCTGTTTTAGAGATCACAGACTTTGGCAGCTCTCCTGTATCTGGCTTTCTGGCCTCTTTCAGCTCCAAAATGTTGCTCAGTGTATAAATAAGCAGTTCGTTTGGAGCAAGTTATTCATATATATCTGTCTCTAGGTGCCCAAAACATTCCAGGCAGCTCTAAACTTGTCAGGGTTTCAGGTGTTTGTAGTTTAGTTTGGTGTCCTGCCTGCTGTTTGACTTTCATTCCCTCATCCCTCCCCTCCACTGTTTCCCCAGCTTTCCAAATCCAGAACTGTTTTTTTAACATTTCATTATCTCGTTGCCATCATTCTGCGCCATGAAATCAAAGGTCCGTCCCTCATTCCCTTCCCCACTCTTCTCCCTCTCTTCCTTCCCTAACAGCTGCACCAGTACCAACAGGCTTTTGTCCAGCAGCAGCAACAGCAGCAGCAACAGCAGCAGCAGCAGCAGCAGCAGCATCAGCAGCCTGTCCCTTATATGTCCTCCCCTCTTGAGTTCCAGATCCCTTTGGGTTCTTTTAATGCAACCACACCCGCTGCTGGAGCTGGCCACATAGGAGGACCATCACCTTTGGATCAGTCATACACTAACCCCAGGTAACGTATTCATTGTGTTGAAGTGTTTTGGGTATTAAATTTGATCCCATTTTTTGTTAACAACTCATGTTAAGAAGTGTTAGTAGTAAACAGATGAGTGGAGAAGCAGTATTGTAATTCATTCTAAGATGTGTTTGTATTGTCGAAGTGTAATGATACAGATGGTAAAGACATTTTTTTCTATATACAACATATTAAGTTGATGTTAGGGCTGTTCGGTAGCTATCCTAGACTTTTGTCTGCCCACACCCAACCGGAAACAGCTGCTGGCACAAATGGAACAGACTGTCTCATGTTGGTTTGGCCTTCACGTCCTACGAAGGCCGGGTCCTTGAAAGGATGCCGCCCCCAAATTGTGAAGCTGCTTCGATTTCTCAGACAAACCTCCAGCGTCTAGAGATTTTTCCTATAGAGAGTTTGAACTGTCTAACCCAGTGTGAGCATAGTGACAAAGCTGTGCAGAAGCTAAAATCTATAACACCATGTTTTGTTGTCCCCCTCCACAGTAGAAACACTCTGCTTGCCACGGATAGGATCACCCCTCCCTCTCAGAGCTGCAACAGCACAGTTAGTAACCCCCCCGACATGTCGGGCTGGAACCCCTTCGGCGAGGACAACTTCTCCCGGTTGACAGAGGAGGAGCTGATCGACCGGGAGTTTGACCTGCTCAGAGCAAGCAAGTGTTTCATATACTTTTAACTTGACATTGTGTTTTCAATGATTGTTTAGGTTGATTGTTAGATTTTATTATAACAAAAGCAAACAAAAAATAGAATTTGAGTTTTTAATTTCTATTTTTGCTTATACCGCTGCACTTTCTTGAAATAAACAAATGTTAATAAATACGATAATTCAAAAATTTAAAGAAAGGTTGTGCACGTCAGTTTTGAAATATAATTCCCTTCTCACTTGTGATATAGCAGATTTTATTAACTGCATAAATTAAAAATAATTTTTGTCCTATTTGCAACATTTTCTTAATTGTTAATTTACAGTAGTGTTCAAAATAACAGCAGTCCAATGTGATTAATCCAGGTGTTATAAAATAATATTTTTATTGCTACATGGCAAACAAGTTACCAGCATGTGCAGTAGATTCTCTGACCCAGCATGCATGATGTGCACGTTCTTAAGGTTCTGCAATTGGGCAATTAGTTGAAAGGGGTGTGTTCACAAAAATAGCAGTGTGGCTTTCAGTCAGTGAGGTCATCAATTTTGTGAAAACACAGGTGGCTCCTATTTAAGGATGAAGCCAGCACTTGTTGAACGTGCATTTGAAAGCCTGAGGAAAATGGCTCGTTCAAGACATTGTTCAGAAGAACAGCGTAGATTGATTAAAAAGTTGCTTGGAGAAGGGACAAATTATAAAGAGGTTTTTCAGCTAAAATGATCTCCAATGCCTTAAAATGGAGAGAAAAACCAAAGAGACATGGAAGAAAACGGAAGACAACCATCAAAATGGATCGAAGACTTACCAGAATGGCAAAGGCTCAGTCAATGATCAAAGACAGTGTGGAGTTACGGTAAGTACTGTGACTGTTCGAAGACGTCTGTGTGAAGCTAATCTATTTTCAAGAATCCCCCGCAATGTCCCTCTGTTAAAAAAAAGGCATGTGCATAAGAGGTTACAATTTGCCAAAGGACACAACTGGCCTAAAGAGAAATGGAGGAACATTTTGTGGACTGATGAGAGTAAGATGGTTCTTTTTGATTCCAAGGGCCACAGACAGTTTGTGAGGCGACCCCAAACTCTGAATTCAAGCCACAGCACACAGTGAAGACAGTGAAGCATCGTGATGTGGGCGTGTTTCTCCTACTGTGGGGTCGGGCCTATTTATCGTATACCAGGGATCACGGATCAGTTTGCATATGTCAAAATACTTGAAGAGGACCCCAATGACCCCAAACACCCTAGTAAACAAGCTAAATCTTGGTTTCAAACCAACAAAATTGGTTGTGGGGTGATATCAAAAATGCTGTTTCTGAAGCAAAACCAAGAAATGTAAATGAACGGTGGAATGTTGTTAAAGAATCGTGGAGTGGAATAACAGCTGAAAGGTGCCACTAGTTGGTTGACTCCAAAACTGTGGTCATACAACTAAATATTAGTTTAGTGATTTTTCTGGATTGCTAAATCCTAGAAACAAAAAAGTTTATACACAATAGTTTGGAGTTTTCAAAGTCTAGTTTAGTTTTTCAGCTGATTGCACAGACTTAAGAGCGTGCGTATCATGAATGCTGGGTCTGAGAATCTATTGCACACGCTGGTAACTTGAACAAAAATATACTAAACACCTGGATTAATCTGGTTAGTCACATTGAGCTGCTATTATTTTGAACACTACTGTACAAATGACTTTGTGTTTTTGTTTTTGGGCAAATATATGCAGATAAAATCAACTGTGCTCAGGGGTCTGAAGTATCTTTCCCTCTGTGACTTTCTGCCCACAGAAAAGCCAGTGGAGAGAACAGCCAGCGTGGAAACGGAACGTCCACAGCCCGTGGCCTCTTCCGCCAAAGCCCTGCCACCAGAGGACCTGTTCGGCTCAGTCCCGTTTGTGGCCAACGCAGGCAAGTCTTAGAAGAGTCTGTACCGTGAGGACCCACCACTGTGGAGCCGCCTGCCCCCCTGTCTGCCCTCTCCTGTCCCTCCTTTTCAGCTCTTCTCTTCCCACCTGATGTCCAGTCAGGAGCTCCCTCGCCACACTGACCCCACAGTGGGGCTTTCTAGCCAATGATTAGTCCGATTTTGTTTCATTTCCCAATGTGAGGCGGCACATCAGTTGTGCCGCTGTCAATGTAAATTACAATGAAAATCTCCTTTTCTCCCATGCGACTAATTAGGAAGGAAAGCTGGCGCATCAGAAATGTGATGCAAGTGTCGAGTGCGGTCAGCTCTCACTTCTAACACCGGGCTTGGTGGCGATCGCTTCAACCTGCCATGCTCTAACAAACCTTTATGCAAGTTTCCTGGAAGAGGTGTTTGTGTCTCCTCTTTAGCTGCCTGGGTGAAGCAAGGCACTAACGCCCCTGGGGTTTGGCTTTAGTTCTGTGGTCTAGGCCTAATGGCTACAACAAGGTACTAATACATAGGGCCTCAGTTTAGGCTCATATGTTAGAAAACAACGTAGGTTCTGTTTGCACTAAAAGCAATAAGAACACAACAAGGCTGAAGTGAAGAACAGCTAACGTAGCTGGGACTAATTAGGGCTGAGTGATGTCAAAGTTTCACGTGCAGTTGTCCTATACTGCTTCAAGGAAATGAAAACATAGGCAACCTAATTAAAAGCCCCAGTTTTGAAAAGAAGTTTTCAAAGTTTTTGGTATTTTTTTTTTACTTTTTTTTTTTTTTTACACAGTTTGTGTATTTTGCTTTAATGCTAGAAGTAAAGGGTTAATTAGTCAACGTTGCTTTTGTTATCGGTTTATGTCTTTGTTATTGCAGCAATCCTGCTGTCTCACAAGAAACCTGTGAAACTCATTCCTGCCTCTGTGGGCTTGTCTAGAGTTAGAAAACTTTAGAGAATAACTTTCATTTTTTAAATTAAAAAGAGCTGCTAAAAGCAAGAATGTCAGTCTGAAACCTGCGTTAGCATCTGTGTGGTAGATCTCTGTTGACTCCTCAGCGACACATCTTCATTCCAATACCTGACGATGAGATGTTTTAAACGAATGCATGGGCGAGATCTTTTGGTACAACTACTACCACGCTGTTTGGAATGAAGGAACATGTCAGCCAGTGCAGCAGCGTCTCTGGCAGGTCTAGAGCACAGACGCTAATCCAGGTTGCAGACCGAGTGTGAGAGTCATTGTTGGTCTTAGTCTCGCTAGTGATTGTTGAAGATATGATTTAACAATAGCAGCAGTTATCCTTGAAGTTATCAGGCTAGACGTTCATCTGTTGAAAACCGAATTAGCCCCAACATCGCTCAGCCCTGGTACAGAAAACAAATAACACTTGAACTTCCGAAGCTGCGGCTTTTTGTCGTTTGTTTACACCAAAACAATTCTTGGGCCATTAAAACTGCAATTTGAAGTATATGACCGGGACGAAGCCTCAGATGTTTTCACGTGCACTTATCGTGTGGGATCTTCCACACTAAGATAATTAGTTAATTTGGCTTAACTAACCAGTCAAGGTGTATGTGGTTTACCCTGACACACACCACCAATCCTCACTAATGTGAATATTAAATTTCAGTATTAATGTACACATACCTTACATCGGTGGCAGCAATAAGCTTTTTGTGCCTCTGCTCTCTTCCTGCTCCTTAAATGTGAATTGGTTCCTGTTTTGATAGGCAGTTTAGACATGCTGTTTGTAACTCAGAGTATATTTAAGGATAAACCTAATCAACGCTAAAACGTTTTCTAGACAAGAGTGAAAGTAGACTTTTCTTTTTTTTACAATAAGTTCATCTCATGTCCTTAAACATGCAAGCTTAATGCAAGTCCAGTGGCTCCAGTTTAGAGTAGAATATGACGATAAGATAATGATGCAATATAACCCTCTGAGCACTTGAATGTCAGTGTGGAAATATTTTATTGTCTTGTTACTTGATGCATATAAAATTCCATTTGAGTTGAAATCCAATCAGAACTTAAACACAACGAAGGGACTTCTTGTGTACTGAAGGTCGATTTAACGGGCGTCATTCCCACAGGCTGGCATGAAAAAATTTGCCCCAAATTTTTGATCAGCCTCATAGCTTCCTGCATTTGTGCCATCACAGTGAGTGAGTGAGTTGGGTGTTTGGTTTAGTGTGCGAAGACACGTATAGCTGCTCTCGAAACTCTCTCGGCACCAGGGCTTCACTTTCTGAGAGGCAGAGCTGCTGTGACGAGCTTTCAATTCATCTCAAACTGTAGCACCTTTTTACTGTGCTACTGTCTGCGAAACTCCCCACTTTTTTTGTATGTCCTCAGTCCGTGTGTTAAAAGTCAACCCAGAGCAACGACGCAGACGGAGGCCAAAGTAGTCGAGGAGGTTTTAGATTTCATTGGACATTTATTGAGAAGCTTCTGGTAACTCTAATGTTTTAAAAAGGCAACACGACAGCACTAACAGCTGTAAACCTGACACTTAATGCACAAACACAAACGTTAACACATGGAGAAAACATTTCAATAGCCACAAACTACTTAATGAGAAATGACATAAAATTACACAGAAAAAAAGGCAATAAAAAGGAAACAAGTGCACCAGTGCTGTTTCCAAAGCTTGTAGGATTCATCCTCCGCTATGCTCGAATTTATTTCTGTGGTCGGATGCCGGAATCAGTTCGCCTCTGAACAGACGTACTTTCTGTGGCTTTACATTCAGCTGCAGATCAGCTCTGCCTCTGAGAAAGCTCCTGTTAAAGCCACTATGGGTGGAATTGAACAATTTCATATTGTGGTTGCATTACACACGAGCAGGCGGCATCAAATGTTACAGGTTCGAAAGAAAGTTACTGAATCACAATATTTTTACATAGCAGCTTTTAAATTTTTTTTAAATATCAGCTTTTTTTGTTGCTGTTTTTTCTACAATACCACATTTTTCTTCTCACAATCTTTAAGTCCATTCCTAGATGCAAAGTGCAATTTGTTTTTTAAATCTCTGTGGTGATTTGCTGCAGTCTTGTATAAAATATTTGCAGCATGGCTGTTATGTCTTGGCTTATAGGAAGGAATCTGAACTCCTTAAAAGGGCGACGTAATTACCTGGGACCTGGTTTACTCAGATCGCTTTCATAGGGCTTTGGTTTACCGTGCTACCATGTGTCCCTTTGTCATGTTGGACAAACCTGCGGAGTGAATGTTGATGGTTGTGCTGAGAGGAAGGCTGATGAGTGAGCGCTGATGTCCGTGAGCGTGGTGAACATTGTCTTTAAAGAAAGATCCATACAATCCTAAAGGGCTGTATGCTTGTTAATGGCTCGCTGTGCTGCTGCTATTCCGCCTTAGAGCAGCAAGCGAGGCGTCCCCCATCCTAGTCATCCACGCACGCGATTCATAGACATTAGTGTAAGACGCGTTTATCTGCAGGTAAGTTTTAGGCTGCCTGACGCTTCTGTTCCACGTCATGTTTCTGCTCATATCACTGCCTGCTTTTATTGGGCCTTTGTGGGGAACTTTGCATCATTTCACTTTCGTTTTATTTATTCCTTTGTTTTTCTCATTTAGTAAGACAGCCATACTCAGAAACATCTTGTTCATGTGTACTGGTGGATGGATTTATAGTTTGGACAGGTGAACCATCAAAGCCAAAAAGAAAAGGGACAACCAGAGCCATTAACCGCACTTTACTTTCTTTCTTTCTTTTTTTTTTTAACTGCGAACAAACATGAATCATCAGGACTTGTGGGTTGAACACAAACCAACATAGACATTAAATATGTTGTCATATATTGTTTACATTTGCAGGTTTACTGTGTTTTTTTTTTCCCCCTCCTCTCTGTTTTGGGACATACGTTCCCGTTGATTTCATGTGAGCTTTATATCACGCTGAGGCGTGAGTGGCCCCAGATCCGACCCTCAAAACATTTATTTTAATTGGAAGTGTTGAAATGTTACAAGTCTTCATAACGATTTTTAGTTGTATTAAATCTCAGCAGCTGTCCTGCAGGAACCTTTAGATCAATACGTTGTCTTATACATATCTTGTTTTTGCAGACTGTGTAAAGGTATGTATCATATTGTGAGTGTGAATGTATTTCTTTAAAGAATGTTACTGAGAAATAAAAAATACGTTTAAAAATCACAACACACTTTGCTTCCCTTTTTCTTTTTAGCTCTTTAAAATCTTGGGAAGTTTAGAGTCTCTCCACCACCACACAAAGAGCAAGATGTTCCTGTAACATGGCTGTCTGTGCGAGCCCTGCACTTTTAATGATGGGTTTTCTGATCTTAAAGCATCAAGTTGCATTGGGATTTGGAAAAATGACCAAACGCTTAAAACCAGCAGTGAACCGCCTCCGCCCGCGGCTAATGTCTGTCTCCGGCCTGGATTAGCTCGCTCGTCTGCGCTGTAGACCTCTGTTTTCCAAAGGTAAAACACATCGAGCTAGATGCACTGCTCCACCAGGTGACACACAACTACGTGACGGAGGAATTGTAGTGATTCTGAACACTTGTTCAGAATCTGTATGTCTGATAATAAATGAAAGTGTTGATTATTGAGGAATGAAAGCAGTCTGCCAGTGTGAATGGCTCCTGTTTTTGCTTATAGAAAGTAAGGAGAAGAATTCATTGCTGGTTTTAGCTTGGGTGAAAATTGCATTTTCAAATTGTTTCTGATTGGTGTCCATTCAGTTGTGCAAGACAATTAGAGCATTCTGCATTGAAGGGCATGAATTCATGTTTCTCCTCAATAATGCAGATACCATACAACAAAAACTACGTCATACTGATTAACCCAACTTTCATAAAGGTTTTAATCTCTTAAGTATGAGCTGCTCTTCAGATGCATTTCTCGAATGGATTGAATGTTTGTAGTAGCTGTTGTTTTCAGTTAGCAGAAACCAGGGTTTTCAATCTGAAGACTGCTTATATATTTAAAAGGCTCAAGTTGTAAAAGATCGTTTTACACTTGAGCCTTTTGACTCTCTCTAACACATGAATCTGCATCTGTAGAAAGTGGAAAGCAGAGATTTTCTTCACAAAGCTAAAAGAATAAAATGTTAAGCATTCACTTGTTCTCCACAGAGCGTCAGTAAAAGCAGAACAGTTTTTTTGCCTCAGTTATTTGATTAGGAAAATTATACTCTTTATTAAATGCACAGAAAGAGGAAAAAGTTGCTTTCGACCAATGAGGCCTATAACTTACAGGTGGAGTTGATCCCAGTTTTATGTTTCTGATCTGTCTGACACCACAGATTTTACACTGACTTGAATTCCTGCTCAAACAATCGTCAAAATGTAATTCATAATTTAACCGGTAGTTTGTTTTACTGTTAGTGACGCGGATTTTCAGTAACCGCTGGCTCAGACTCGGTTAAGTGAAGTTCTTGTATGAAGGAAGACATTTTGATAGCAGCATCCCGCTTTAAGAAGTTTAAGAACAGTTTTCATCAGACGAGAACAATCAGATGCACGTTTTCACCACTTATGTGTATCTTCATGAGATCAGCTGCTGCGTGTAAACCCACAAAATCTGTGTCTGACGTTTGGTGTGATTGTCTCCGAGAGGTGGACGTGACTACTAGTTATAATCTGGAACCGGTTTGGTGGCCCAACAGATGCAGAGCACCTTGTGTTTCCTGCATTATTATTATATTTTTTTTAAAATCCAGACTTTTTTTTTTTTTATTGCTGCCTTGTTCAACAACAAACTTTTGGCTAATCTGTCACCACGTCCTGCCAGTTTGGACGGTTGAAGACGTTATTTGTGTACACAGCAGGGGGTCCTTCTCTGCTTTCTAATGTAGAACTCGCAATAATAGGGAACAATAAATTGGCTCTTTGTGTATGGCACAATTTATTTTCAATATAATTGGAGACTGTCCACTTGCTAATTAGGCTAATTTCTAAGTTGCCATTATGCAAATCTCTTGGAAATAAATTTACACAAGGCACAAATTTTTTATTAAATGCCAAATATGTGCAAGAATTTATAGAAATGTAGACAGAGTGGTAATTGGAGAAAGGCTTTATTTTTCAAGTCTGAAGGCAGTGACATCTTCTCAGATTTTCTTTTAAGTAATTTGGTGGATCTTGTAAAGCTGGGTGTGATTTCTCCGACCTCTAAGGCTGCTCTTCTTACCCCAGGATCAGAGAAGTCCGAGCAGCTTTTAGACCATATTGGGTTGTCGCTCCCTCTGCTTTAATATTAGACAAACTGTTGGGATTTGTATTTATAGACTTAAGGAAATCCAAATGTAAGCCAAGTAATCCTGATGTCAGCAGTGCCACGATTATAGGTCGAAGAATTATTACTAAGAAGTGAACACTTTTACCTCGTGTCTAGTTGTGTTTGAGTTGTGTTTTTGATTTCTTGTTAATGTTGGTCTTGTTTTTGCAGGTACCAGTGTGATCGAGACTGAGCAGACCAACGAGGAAGTCGCTGTTCCTGCGCCCACTTTAACCGTCGCAGACGACCTGCAGCTGCCGTCAGACGCCAAGGAGCACAAGCCAGGCAGAAAGAACAACAGACCTGGTGAAGAGTCTGACAGTGACTTTGAGTCCGACCCTCCTTCGCCAAAAAGTAGCGAAGAGGAAGAGCCAGAAGATGATGAAGCCCTCAACAGCGAACATGGGGATGACACAGAGCCAGAGAACTTAGGACAGAGGCCCCTGCTAATGGACTCTGAAGAAGAAGGCGAGGAGGACGAAGACAAGCACAGCTCCGACTCAGACTATGACCCTAGCAGAGCCAAGAGCCGCTCGAAAAAGGCTCTGGCTGGCAAAGCTGCTGCAGCTGCTGCTAACAGGAGCAGTCCTCAAGAAGATTCTGGCAGGACCCTAATCACTCCTCCTGAGTCGCCTGGCGGAGTGAAAGCGGCTCCGCCCGTGAAGGCTGTGGATGTTTTCGGTGCTGTTCCCTTCCTCGGAGAAGCCTCACCTGTTGGACCTTCAGAGAGCACAGACATCTTTGCAAAAGCACCTTTCAGGCAGCTAAGCCAAGAGCAGCCGGCAACAGAAGAGTTTGATGTTTTTACCAAAGCGCCGTTCAACCGAAACCTCTCCAAGTCGAGCAAGAGTGGCAGCGATATTCACATGGGCCAAACTCCACCCGTTTCTCCAGAGGACATTGACGTTTTCGGGTTCTCTCCCTTCCAGCCTGGCCCTACTGCGCCGCCTCCGGCCACATCCAGAAGCGCAGAAGATATCTTCCGGCCGTCTTTTGAGGAGTCGGCCAGCCCTCAGCAACAGAGGCTAAAACAGCGCAGCCTCCAGAAGCTCTCGTCTCGCCAGAGAAAAACCAAGCAAGAGCCCACAGCAGGCGGCAGCAACGGCAAAAGGCACCACGGCACGCCCACCGGAGGCCGCAAAACCAACAAGCCGACTTACCGCACACCTGAGCGAGTCCGCAGACACAAGAAGGTCGGCCGGAGAGACTCACAGAGCAGCAACGAGTTCCTTAGCGCATCGGACTCCAAGGAGAACATCAGTGTCGATATAACCATGTCCGAAGGGAAAGAAAAAGGAGCATCTCTGCCAGTAGATGAAGCGCTTTTAGACCCCTTTGGGGCCAGACCTTTCCATCCTCAGGACGGCAGCCGGCATGGCCCGTATCAAGGCCTTTGTGAAAGCAAAAGCGACATGGGCACAGCCAATGGCAAGTCTTGGACGGGTTCTCTGCACGGTGCTCTCGGAGAAAGCAGAATCATGGATGATTTTGGGGCGGTGCCCTTTACAGAACTGGTCATCCACAGTGGACCTCAACAGCAGCCGCCCTCGCAGCAGTCGGAGCTCGACCCATTTGGAGCGGCACCTTTTCCCTCGAAGCAGTGACTTATCTTGCGTCTTCCCACTCAGCCGTTTGCTGTTAAATGCCCCAGAACCTTTTAAGGTTTGGGGTTGATTTTAACCAGTCCTGAAACTACATGCTAACTACGTCGTAACGATTCTTTTTTAGGAACATTTCTCAGTTTGAATAATGAAATCCCAATCCTGTGGCGTGAGCGATGTTTCCACATATCTTTCAGCTGTACTCATTTGCTGAGAAGCCTTTTATGCTGCATTGTAACATTTAGAAACCTGTTGGAACGGGACCGGAAACCCACTCGTACACATTAACTGTGATTTTTAAGCTTAACGTGCGACTGCTTGACTCGCTGCAAAGCTCTTCATGTCCTGCCTTCTGATCTACCAATGTGTTTAGCACCACGAAGCCTTACCTGAGCTTGGCTCTGCCTTGCTGCACAGTACCTCGTAAACCAAGACGCAGTCGGCTCGTGTTGGCCTTTGGCGTCGGATTGTTTGGGCGTTGACCTTAACCACTTTGTTTTCTCATTAGATCTCTCTCTATGCATACTGTAACTTCAAAGTAGTCTGAACTAGAAGGGACTCACTTAAAAAGTTGGATCTGTCAATTGACTGTTTGAAATTTAGGCTCTTAGCTTTTTTTTTTAAGCGGTAAACTTGTAAAGTATCATTTTTCTTTTTTTTATTCAGTTATAATGTGTCACACTGTTAGAAATAAACTACAAAGCCACATTAGGTTGCTAGTCTGAGGTTTGTGGTTTGAGAACTTTGACTGCCGCTGAAACCGGCAAGCTGTAAAGTTACATTCTCAGCAGCGTCAGTGCACTCATCACATCTGTGATCTGGATAGTTTAGAGCTGGTCCTGCCCTACATGCTTTGTCCAAAACGGCCCTCAAGACTAACGTACTTGCTGATTAGTCTCTCAGCGCCATCTTTTCCCTGCTCTGTAGCATTCGGTTCCTACTGACTAAGTAAATCTTGAACTTCAGTATGAAGAGTGAAGCTGTCGAATGTGTCCACAACCAGGGGATGCTTACTGTAGCTTAGCATAAAGCTCTGTGGCCGGGCTTTGTCTCAAGGTACCAAAAAATACAACTACCTGCTTTACTGGGATGTGTTAACATTAATATCACTGGACTTATTCTTTTAACCCAGGTGTTTCTGCTGTAGGATGAAGGAAGAACCCAGTTATGACGGATGGAAATCTGTGATGCCACATTCAGGTGACGTGTCTTCATAAAACGCACTTTTTAGTGCCGAATTCTTCCACAAACTAGTTCCCTTACTGCTCCATCTCAGCGGCCTTAAACACTGCATTTGCTTTACAACCACGTTTGTGTGTTTTCAACATTTGATACAATTCCTTTCCATCTTTTTTTACTCACCAGGGTAAATCTTGTATTTATCATGCTTTACTGCTGTTTGATGCAATAAAAAAAATGATTCCTCTCAGGTGGATGCTGTTACAGTATTAAGTTAGAAAAGAAAAAAGTTAAACAGAAACAGTTTATTTTATTTAGTCAAGTTCAGCAGTTTTTTTTTTTGCTCATGTATGAAAATTGACTGCTACAAAAGATTTGAGACATTTACAACAGAGCACACTTACATCTAGAACAAACAGAAACGTGTTGTGGTCAAAAACCTATTAAAGACAAAAAATGACTCATTTTAAAATGACATCCACCATTTTGTAAATTTAAGCTTTGAAACTCAGAACGTGAAGGTTTGTGCTTTGACTGTTAGTTCTAACGTGGATGTGCATTTTGAAACGAAGCCACTAAAAAGAAACAAACAATTGACAGTTAGCATTGCACATCACCCTAAATGAACAATTTCTTGAGATAACTGACAAAAAAAAAAATCAGGTTTGACTTTTAATGTAAGAGTTGCAAACATTTTTTACAACTTTAACAATGAGTAAAAGCAAAGTAGTAAAATCATCGTAGTCAGTAGATACAGTAAAGATAAACGATTACGCCAAGAACAGGTCAAGGGATTTGAGCAGCAGCAGTTGCACCGTCTGCATTACGTCTCAGCAGCAGCTTCTAGAAGCTGAACTGAAACCTGGGAGAAAGCGTTTGGTAAAAACACTGTCAGGTAATTTTTTTTTTTTTTTAATAGGAGTGAACACAGATTTTTCCCTACAAACATCCGTGCAGCTCTGATATAAATGTCAGTTTGAACACAGAGGCACTGAAGCCCAAACACTGAGTTCTGGATCATCAGGCGTTTTCCCGTCTGCAGTGTTGGAAATGCAACGTTTTACCTTCGTGAGTCTGAAACATTCTGCCTGACGTAGTAGGAACATTAGAGAACACAAACACTGATAACAACCTAAATGTAAACACACAAATGCAGCGTCAGTTTTTCCCACATCAGTGGAGTCTTTGGTTTTTTTTCAACCTAATCCTTAGTTGTAAACAAAAAGGACACAGGTGTGTTTTTGCTTGTTTTCATTTTATCATTTTACCCTGGGGCTGCTACGTGTAATATTACGTCACAGACCCTCAACCATTTCTCACATCCATGATGTTTTCGTTTGCGAGGACATTTACTAAAGAAGGCTACAGGGTGTTGTTATAAAGAACGTGTCCATTTTGAAATCATTACAGGACTGGGTGGGGGGGTAAAGGGCCTTTGAAAACTTTTCTATTAGCTACATGACGCTTTATTTACAGGCACTGCTGCTTTGTGATTTTACAGAACAGACTTATAAATCTATAAATTTGAAATCAGTGCAAAGGCCTCAATCTCTGAAGTGTCAGTGTTTTGTCGGGGACAATCTAGTAAAAATAGTTGCGTCCATCGCCCCTTGGGACACCTGTAAACCTGTGTCAACAGTCACCTCACATCACGTGGAGTTTGCAGGTCATCGTCGGCTCCGTCACTGCACCCAAGACATTTGCAGGTAAGAACGTGTCCGTCTGTGGTAACACGGGCAAACTGGAACACGCTGCACGAATTTCGCCAACACAAAGAGGATACATTTAGTTTAATAAGAGGTTTTGTATCGGCACATTAAGACAGAATGTGACGGGAGACACCTTCATACTTCTTTGTTGCTCAGGTTGTTAAACTGATCAAAAAAAAAAAAAAAAAAAAATCGAGTAAAGATTCATGTGCATCACTGACTTGTACCTGAAGACACTAACGTTCAGACAGACTGAAGCCTCATGGCGAAAACAAGCTCTGAAGTGTGCAGAGACTGTTACCGTTTGAAAGCGCCGGCGTGCCGAGCAGCAGCCTACGCGTGTCGCGGAGCGTCGGGGCAGGGCTGGCTGTGTCTGTGCGCCATGATGAAGCCCGACGACTGGTGCCACCAGTAAAACATCAGCACCAGCAGCATGTGCCACACCTGGTGACTGGAGCCCAGGTAGTTCAGCTGACCTGCAGCCACATCACAGAGACGACAAAGAGAAACTAGATCAGTTCCTTCCTCAACCTCCGATATTTACTGATTTTATGCAGAGTGAAAAACAGGAAGTCTCACCTGGGAAGTAGCGTTCAGGAACCTTTGAAACGTAGAAAATTAGAGCTAATGCAGCAATAAAGTACATCCCCAGGACACGAGGAACAAAGGCCTGAGAGGAAGGAGAGATTTATTTACTACACATCCACTTGAAACTAACTTATGTCTTTGTTTTAAAAAGCAAATAAACATTAAAGCAGATACATAAACTCTGATGAGCATAGGTGGCCCATGTTCATTTACACGTTTGTTATTCTCTCTGCAATTGTGTTACGAAACAGTTGTGACAGTAATTTCTTGTCTAACTGCTGGATATTCTCCTGAGATAACATTGTTATTAAAAATGCAAACAAATTCTAAATCAAACTAAAGTTTATCATCTAGATTTAAACATTAAAGTTAAAAAAATTGGCACGAATGCAGCTGATTAGGTTTGTGTCGTTTCTTCCACTAAAACCAAAATGTGCTGCTTTGGCACCGGCGGAGCTGGTAAAAGAAGACAAACCCAATACAAAAAACTGCGCTGTTGGTTCAACTTTCAGAAAACCCAACTTCACATGTCAAAGCAGCAGACGTTACGGTGCCGTGAGAGCGGCGAGCGTTCTCACTTGGACCAGCTCCGAGGAGAAGCCTCCTGTGATGAAGATCCAGTGGACCGTGGGGACAAGGCCGTACCCGGCCACAGAGCAGAAGATGAGCGAGCGCAGCTGCTTCCACTGTTTGCTGAGGTAATGAGGGTGGATCTGAGCGAAGAAGACGGCCAGGATCATGGCCAGGACCATCACCAGGTAAACCTGCCGCCAGTACTGCAGGGAGGGACAGACAAACACGTTTTAACAAGCAAGAGACATTTCAATCCATCCATCATCTGTGACCACTTATCCCAGCTGACCAAGGCTGCGTCCACCCTGGACAGGTCTGCAGCATGTGGAGCACAGTCTGCACAGGAAGGCGGGGATTCAAACCGGGGACCTTCACACCCACCCAGAGGTCAGAACATGATTCTAGCTGAGCAACCGTTTAAAACCCCCGACAGAAACAAAATACAGCATGTAACACAGTGATCAAATGGTGTTCGACAGAAAATGAATTATTTAATGAAAATGAACTCTTGTAAAATGAAGAAGCACAGCTTTGAGCTCCAGGATTGGGGGTCTTTTTAGATTAGATTTAATTAATGAGATTAAAATAACCCATTTTAAAAATACATATTTCTGGCTGTCTGATTTCTACAGGTCCGTGTACGGATTTATTTTATGTGCACTGACGTACCATGACGTAATTTTCCTGCCGAAGTTCTCATTACTTTAGTTTGTATTTTTATCATAAACATAAAGCAAACATACAGGGAGTTCTCAGATTTGCACTTGATATTTAAACTTCTTCAGTAAGTGTGTAAAGTCTGGACAGCTTCGTCTCAGTCCCTTCTGTCCATTTTGTGTGGATGTAGGCCTCCGTCCAGTCACACGTCCTCATGTGACGCGTCCTGCTGAATTTCACAGTGCATAAATTTGCACCAGGAACAAGGCCCCGCTCGGCTCCAGCCAAATTTCTTAAGCTCTCCTCCTAACAGACACCATGTTCCCTCCTCCAAATCTGCATTTCTAAAAGACTCTGACAAGAGTTTGACTGGCTAAATATAAAATTCAGTTTTTCTTTAGGGACTTGGCTTGCCACAGGAGTGGAGCCACCCAGAAGCGGAGCCCCAGTCTTGGCAAGGACAGGGAGGGGGACCCTTTGCTGAGACGGCTCCCAGACTTGCGAACGTCATATGGTGGGGAACAGGAGTGACGGACCGCTCCGTGAACACAGCCATCTGGTTTGAGCTGGAGCAGATTTCAGCTGTGTTCTGGGGGCAAAATAACCCGGCGCTTCCAATATGCGGGGGAAAGCGAACAGTGAGGAGCTCAGCCAAACACTTCAGGAGTTAAAAAAAAAAAAAAACATGTTGGTGGGCGGCTGGAATAAGGAACTGAAACTGGCTTGTGTCATCAGAGGCTGGTTTCCAAGCGGCGAGCGCAGCGAAGGTGTCGTGTTGCTTATTCACCAGAACAATGAGTCAATCAGCAGAGCCAGACGGTGAGCTCCACTTCAGCTTTATTCAATTACTGCTTCTCAAAGGCCGAGCATGTGGCGCTAAAAAGTCTCCAGGGAGGATTGTAGTTAGTGACGCTCACACATAATCATATTTACATGATCTATAACTGCAGAAAGTCTAACAGCCTCAACTGCCTGATCTTCAATGATATGAGCAGAGAATGGAGCTGGGTATCAAATCTCACCCACTAAAAGACATTTACAGCACGAGCATCACTCATCCTCTGATCAGCATTTCAGATTCAATAATCTAGTTATTAGGTGGTTTTCGTTTTTGAGAAACAGAAGTTTCATATAAACCCTCCAGCTATTCAAACTGTTATATGTTGTAACTGACATGGTCGTCCTCAACAACCAAGCAACCTGCTCCTGCATCAGCAGGTGGATTGAAAACTACAATGTGCATCCTAAGCTAGTGCTGGCACAAGACTCGAGATCAAGCCACCCAGTCCTGCCTCCACATGCTCTGCCGTGCTCTTCTACCACCTGCTACACTCCGCCCTGCTCTGCACAGCCGTCAGGTATTAGTCATCCTCAGATTACAATGAGTAAGAAGCTGCTAAAGGGTTTCATTAAAGCAGCAATCACTAAAAATCTCTGACTGGTCTATTAAAAACCTGAAAAACTGTACTGCCAGAGCTGATCAATGAGTCTGACTTCATCAAATGATGTTACTTTTACTCTACTTTGAGTTTTTCTGTCAAACAGCTGATTTTAAAACTTTATGCATAGTCGATAAAAGACAGTTGAAAAAGCCATTTCCTTACAAGAAATAAATGAAAAAGAAACAAAACGCATGAATGAATTAAAAAAATGAACCTTCCAGGAGACAACTGAAAATCTGTGTAAAATGTGTATTGTACTGAAACTATTAAAACAGTATGTGCGAGTTCACAGTGAAGACATGGAAACAATGAGTGAAGAATCTCAGTCATCCCAGCGGTGTTTGGGACATGGCTCATAACTTCACAGTGTGAGGGTGTCGCAGATGGACACATGGACACATGATCTCTGGGAAAGCTGAGCTCAGCTTGGTCACATGATAAGTTAATTAAATTCCCGTTCAATCAATAGCATCAATCTTAAAAGCAGATGCTGAAAACACTTTGGCCAGACATCAGTTACTGCTGCCTACAGACATAAGAACTTTACCCTTCGTCTCCTGATACAGGAGGTCGTCCTGGTTGTCTACTACGTAACTGTTCTATATTTTCTGCTGCAACACCTCAGTTCCCTGCACAGAATCAACAGTCTGACATCTCATATCTGATGTTTCCTAATTCATCACCCACACACAAACAAAACGCCTGTTCTGCAAACTGAGAGGTTAACAAGTAATAGTATTTTTTATATAATAATAGTATTACTAACACTGCAAAAAGCAAATCGTTAATCTCCATAAAAGTCTCACAAAAGTATTATTACAGAATGTACAAAATACAAAGCACTAAATGCAGTAAAATTCCCCTGAAGTGCACATTATCATTAGATGAATCCTAGTACTTGTATTTTAGTGTAAAACCAGGGATGTACTGCAGTAGTTGGCCGAGGCGAGTTTGTTTGAAGTAGGTCGATGTTTAAACACACACATAGTTACGTTTTCACTGGGACACACTGACCTGCATGAAGGGACAGTGTTCTTGAAGACGGGGTAACATATTTCATTCTTTCCTCTTTTTGCAGCCGCTTTGCTGCCTCCACGCACTGACTATCCGCCCTAGAAAAACAGCCAAAGTAATCTAACGCTGCTGATTCTAAATTTCTCTTCAGGGGATGGAGATAAGCCTCACTTCTGTCATTTGCTCACCAGCTCCATTCTGACCGGTACAGCCCAGGTCAGATTCTCCATAACGGTAACATTCAGCCCGTCAGACATTTTTATAACTTTGTAATGAAACTGAGATCATTCACAAATCCTTCATTGCGGATCCAAGTCGAGCCTCAAGTGTGTGTGCAACTGTGAGTGAGACTCAGAGACTCAAGTCCAAGCTGAAGACTGAAGTCCCCATCTCTGACTACAGACAATTAAAGATAATTAGGACGAGCAAAACTGCAGACTGAAAATCAACTTACGTTATTGCAGTAGAAAGTGTAGAAAACTCCAGGGACGTAACAGCCCAGGATGCCGATGGAGACACCTGCATTATCCAGTGCCATCCAGCGGCGGCTGGTCTTCTCTGAGCGATGGCAGCAGAACAGGTGGTAACCCACTGAACACAGCATACAGAGCTGTAGATACAGAAAGATTCGTCAGAGGGGCAGTCGTGCATTACAGAAGCAAAGGATGGACATTAGCGATTTACCAAAATGTGTTCTAAATTGTAACTTAAGAATTTGGCATGGCCAATTCAACTGCTGGACTGATCATTAGTCCATTTGTTGAGATTTTTTTCCGCATTTCTCAACACAAGTCATGAAACAAGGTAAAATAGGCAAAATCTTACAATGTTAAGCAGACAAAGACATCTGAGATGTGTTTTAGTAGCTCAACAACATTTGCAGGACAAATGCTGTTACAGTCCTTAACCATGAAATTTGTAACTGTAAATAAATAAAATGAACAAGTGTGAAGTTAAAGGTATTTAATACCAACACGATGTGACACCACTGGCCCAGCCACTGCCATCAAACTAGTTTATCAGCATTTGAGAACAGCAGAGGGAGGACGGGTAGTATTACTGTGCCGCATTCAGACTATATCACAATCGCCTCCCACACAGAAGGATTTATTAACACGACACGTCAAACTTCTAGGTGTGAAAACACTGATACACCTGAGAACCTTTATATTATAACATGTGCTACTGTATTGATTCTAAAATATCAAACACTTCACATGCCATATTTTGCGGCAGACAGCTGGTTATTTTGTGCTGTCTTTAAGCCCCTGACGACTAGATCAACGTTCTGCTTTTCTGCTGCTCCGATTGCATAAAAGTAAACCTTTGTTTACTGAGATTTTATGAATATTATGGTGTGCTTTTATATTATGAATGGTGTCCTGAAATTAGATAACGGAAATAAAAATTGAATAAATTACAATCTATTGAATTTCTATCCTCAAATGGTGACGCATACGTTATCATCAACTGCTTGCCGATACTTGCCCCTATAGGGTGAAGGGATGGACAGGCACAAGTACTTACATATAAGTATTTGCTGAACTGCTTAATTATTTTGTTTCTAGTTTGACTTCCTGAATGGTAAAATCCTCATCAATCCACTCTACAGTTAACCTGGTAGGAGACACTGGCAGACACTGCTGGTCCAAACAGTATTGGGCTATTTGAGAGACTGGACGGTTCACACTCACATGATGTTTTCACTATCTGTCACAGACTTATAGTCACTGATGGTCCTGAAAGAGCACACACACTACGACTGGGTGTTCTAGAGTAGATAAAGCAGCAAGTTTTCATCTGCCAAAACAAATATGGCTGTTACTGGGCTTTAGAAAAGGAGCAACGTTACTGAAAAGACCAAGACGCAAAAGTTCGATGAACAAACTTGGTTAAACAAACAACTTTAGGCAGAGATGTAGATTTCTCTCAGTTGATTTAAATCCTTTTTAGACAGCTCTAAACCACACAAGGTTTTGAAATAAAGTGTTTAAAAAAAACTGTCTGCTGTACCTGAAAGCAGAAGAGCCCAATGGAGTAGATGACATAATCCTCTCTGGAGGCACCTACAGCCGGCAGCACGAAAGCCATGTTGTACAATCCAAGGCCGAAAAAGAGCAGGAAGCCCAACAGATGGCTCCAGATATTCACAGTCTCATTGGACAAGACGAAGAGGCTGCATGAAGAGTTTATTTACACAAGGAGTCAGAGAAAAAGAAAAAAGTCAGTTGTCCTGCCCGTCATTTGTTGAAAACCATCTTTAAATTTAAAAAACCTCGTGTTGAATGAACATGCGAGTGTTTCCTGCAGAATTTACTAATTTATTCTTAGTATATCAAGCTTTTGTGCCAGAGATGATCAGTGTAAATTGTAGAAATATTGACTGTATGCTATTTGTTTGAGTTTACATATTATCAGCATCCTGACTTTGAAACACAGCTTCAAATATACTACAGATTCAGAACTACCTGGATTTTTTGAATTATCGACATTTAAGCTGGTTTCTGATTCTGAAACTGATGCGTAATCAGTTGATGGTTTTAATATTGTAGAGATCTCACTCGGACAACAGTGACACTCTGGTTGTTTCGAGTGATCACATATAGACAATCTTTGGCACAGACAAGCCTGTTTCTCTACCAAAATTCAGAGACCAAATACACTCCCTGTGATAGATTAGATGTTGAGCCGCTGTTTGACATTTTAAGCAGCAAATACGTGTGTACTGGCACACCAGACCGAGGAAAATATTAGCAGATTGCAGAAGTCACTATTTTCTTGGACACGTAAAAAATAAATAAATTAAAAAAATTACTTTGGTGGCAGTAAATATACTTGGGAGAGTGTATTTTCTCTGTGTAGGAAACACTGCATGTCAATCCTTTGACCTACACTACATTTAATGCAGTTAGCTGCTTTAACTTGACACACCTCTGCAGACTTTTTCACAAGATATCAATAACTGTTCACTTTATGAAGTTATACCTGAAAAAGGTTTGTGGGACTCAACCTAATTTTTGAGTTTTTACTTGGAGACAATGTTGTGTTGCTGTACTTTTCAACTGCTCAAATATGGTTTTATAAACAATGTTCAAGTGGTGTGTCTCTGAATGCATGGCACATACAACAATCTAAAACTTCCTGAGCAAAGCTCTACTTTACACTCTTTAACACAGATTCTCTTTCGGGGATTTACTGCATTAGAACAGATGTGTTTGTGATGAATTATCACAGCATTAATTCTGAGAAGGGTATCTACGTCTTGCATTACATACATTGCTGATTCCGTCTCCCACTTCTCACCTTTGGATGCACAGTCTAGAGGGCAGGTAGGCTCTGTATCCATCTGTGATGTAGGGGTTCTCCTTCAGAAACACTGGGATCTGTTCGTACGTGTACAGCCTGATGCCCCGCGGCACCAGCACAGGCCAGTACTGGTAACCTCCCAGCTCGATGTAGTGTGCGGTCTGGGAACTCTTCTGGGGTTTCTGCGGCATGGCTGCTCCACAAGAGCCTGCTTGATTCTGAGCCGAAGCTGAGAAGTCAGATTCATATATGAACCCGTTAATCTTACCGTATCGACACGTCGTTACGTGAGTGTGGCTGATCAGTTTGTGTTACGTGTCTTCTACCGTGAGCCGCAGGAACAAGTGACCAAAGACAGAGTCTTTACAGGTAGAGACATGCTCCACCTAACAAATGTAGAACACCCTACAATGGGAACGGAATGCGGTCGATGTCTAAAAGAAACGGGACGAGCCCCTGTCAGCTAACTAACGTGTCTTACCTGTGTTCACCTGTCTTTTCAAGTAAGCTACCATGGTTTATCCAGGCAACGACCGACTCACCACAGCCCTGTATTTAAGCCTCCAAAAGTAACTCATAGTCCAATTATGATACCTCATAAACAATGCTAACACTGACGTTACATTGGAAGGTAACGTTACTGACGGACACCGTAACGTCGATAAGAAAGACACCAATTCTTCTAAAGTTATTATAACCCGAACACCCATCTGGCGTAGAACACATTCAAAATTACGTCGAATCTCATGAATAATATTATCGGCTCATTTCAAAATAATAAAGTTTTAAAGTCAGTCTGTGCGAACAGGCTAACGTTAGCTAACACCCCGCTTTGTTTGGAGACCATTATTAATACCGGACGTACCTTTTAATTTCGTGTATGTGACGTCTCTTCCATTCTGGGGCTTGTACGCACTGCGCATTTGTAAAAAAATAAAATAAAAAAATACCGTGACAATTTCTTTAAAAACAACGTTGTGTGCGAACAAGTTTCGGCTGCATCGTCCAAATCACCGCAGACGTCATCAGTCATGGACCCCGACAGCGTGGCCAGCGGCTGCCTGCGCAAAAAGAAGAGACCCAGAGAACAATTAACGGATTTAAAAAGATGAATACACGTACTGCGCCGAGTTTAGTCAATTTGGATTAATATATATATATAAATACCCAACAGTTAACAAGTATCTCAATGCCAGTGTTTAACCAACTACATTTTATTCTCGGATGCCCAAAAAGTTCCACATTCTTCAACAGGACAAACAAAGGAAATAACTCAAAAGTTTGTTAATTCGTCAATATTTGACACTCTGAGTTCGTACCAACAATAGGATATTGTTCCAAATATTCAAAGGCTTATTTGTTAAGCTTGAGAACTCAAACTCAAAACATTAATACAGTAGGTTTTCTACTCCATTTCTGCTTCTGCTACTTGAAATTATAATTACTCATGGTGATTTCTGTCTGTAGTTTTCCTAAAGTTGACTGGATAAATTAGGTCATAAAGTCTCCACCAGTCTTTCCATTTGAATGCTTATTTGCTCACAATCATTCTGAAAATTGCTGTTTGTTGAGAACACTGTGACCTCTGTGGTAATATGCGATACATAAATATTACTTTTGAAGTGAAATAAATACCAAATATCTGGTAGTCTTCTATACACTGTTACTTGTTTTAAGTATGTGGTGTGAGCTTCTGGGACTTGGACTGAGGCGAGTGGATTTACATTACTGGAGTTTGTGTGACCCTACAGGCACCTTGGAATGTCACCACTGGTACAGGGTTAAACCTTGAAGCACGCTCCAGTATGCAGGTGCGGCCCGTTCCAAATGCAGGCCATTCAGTGGAGCTCCGAGTCTCCTGGCTGTCGTCCCGCTCCACTGTGCGACTGTTACATCCTCCTGTCGCTAACTGTCATCAGGAATCCTCATCAGAGCGAGCGCTCTCTGCAGACCTCTCAGGTGTGAGAGATGTTGGAGGATTCCCTCAGGAGGGAAGTCACACTCAGTCCTCCCTCTGCTGTTTACACCCCACTTTAATTGCCTCATTCTCGAGTGGAAGTGTGTTCTTCATTATCACTTCTAATACACCTCTCAGCACATCCACTCTGGCAAAGTGTCAGCTGCCAAGTTAAGATAATAACTTGTGCATGCAAGGGCAAACAACTAGAATCTCCTGCTGCTGCAGTCGCTGCTCGGGTTATTAATTAATTTTGTGGGCTCACTGTTGGCACTGATTGGATTTAAAAAAAAAAAGAGAAGCTTTAAAAAAAGGAAACAGGAAAATGTATCAAACGTATTTTCCTTCTGCCTCTTTTTCATGAAACTGTAAACAGAAACAATCTAACCACTTTTCCAATTTGGTATGTACTGACTTAATTTTTCCCACAATGAAAAAATCCAAATTAGATTAGATTTCAACTTTCTTGTCATTGCACATGTTGCAATAAAAAACAGTTAGCACCTAACGAGAACTGCATTAGCAGCAGTGCAAAATAATCTGTAACATGAACATGTTGGTAAGGCTATGATAGAGGAGGAGTGTGAATAAATATATCTAGTCTAAATAAACAGCACACAGTAAAGGGGTGATCTACGATGAGATATCATGGTTTGAGAAGGTTGTTTACATGTGCCCAAATTGTTATGGAGAGTGAAATGAGGGAGGGTATTATATACAATATGGATAGTGCAATCTGAGTATTTACAGTAAATATTAATTTATATTTAATGTTAATATTATTAACATTAAAGCTGAAGCTGCCATTCATTATACCAGAGTTTACTTTGCATCAGCAGCACGTTAACACAAACCTTTTACAGCTCTTAGAATTCTGTTTGTGCTAAAAGAACAAAAAAGACACATCTTGTTAATTTGGGATTTGTAGATGTTGTTAGGCATATACATATTTTAACTTGAGGCAGAGCCAGGGCCAGTACCCCCCCCCCTGCTGCTTGGCTTTAAAGAAAGTTAATAGACTCCTGGCTTCAGCTTCAGTACTAGCACATCTTCTCTTCCAACTCTTAGCAAGAAATGAAATGCGTGTATTTCCCAAAGTCTAAAGAGGCACGTTGGAGGATTTCTCATTTAAGAGAACTGAGTGATGCTCTTTAAGAGGCAGCATCAGATAAAGTTTACAGTGCTATCGTACTGGCGTCGTCCTCTGTCTCCCTTTGAACAGTAAACATCACTGAGACTGAGTTGCTTTGTTTTGTCAGCGCTGCTTCGACGTCACTCAAACCTCCAACTGCACCAAAATTACAGTATGTGCCACATTAGTGCCTCGTCTACCATTAAAAACACACATTTAGTGGGTCAACACTGGTTTCAGGAGTGCAGCTGTTCATCCGGAAGGAGCAAAAATCCGATCAGACTTCGGCACTTTGACGACAGAGGACACACCTCCTCTCACACACACACACACTTCTCCTGCCCCACCACCTTCCTTCTCGCCGACTCCTCAGTGATTTACTGTGACAATGTGTCATCAGCCCTTTTCTCCTGAATCTCGCTTTGATTCCTGTCCTCCATTTTTCTGTCACACTTAACGCAGTGGAATGCGCCTTGATGTAATTGTGCACTTAGGCGGCGTGAAATAGAACATGAAATTAAAGTGCTCCTACTTCTACTCTGAATGTTTCTTGTAAAAGCAGGAATTGTTTTTTGTATCTTCTAGTCTATCAATGTTAAAAAATGTGCAGAGGTACCGTGAGCATTTCCCATTATGAACGAATGGAGATATTTTCTTTCATAAAACACAAAGAAACTGGGAATGTGTGTTCTACTATGAAACGTGCAATAATGTGGCACTGCATTACATCTTAATTGAGACTGCCCACACTGTCTTGGCAAGTGAAAGTCTCTGCTTTCCAAACAAGGCACAGTTAGACTGGTTTAAATAGAGACAGACAGGCCCCCAGGCCACCGATGTCCTTTGGGATTGTCAGGGTCATCAATGATACACGAGGCTGCACTGGTGCACTTCCTCTCTGACTGTTGCACTGTATTTAATGGCACATTATGTTATGGTAAATGCATTTGATGCTATACTTCTTCTTGCTGATGGTAAACGCATGCTAAGATTGACTACACGTTAGCACACGGAGCAGAAATTAACAAAGCATGACAAGTTTCGCTCTGCACCCATGTTTCTGTTCCGAGGCCCTTCAGGCTTCTTTTGTTCACCTCCGCTTCCACCGTTTCCTCTCCCACCTGCCCATACGTGAAAAACAACTGTGATAAAACGCCACATCTAGGGGCTAGAATCTTTATTTTCTCGCAAACCCCATCCACAAAGCTAACAGGCATCAGAGGCTTCGATGCAGGGCCCTCCAAATGTTAGCCCGCCTGCCGTGCCAAGACTAGACAGGCCCTTTGCAAAGCTAACACGGCCTTGCGGCGGCTTGTGCTCGTCAGCGGCCGGCTGGTCTCATTGGCTTTATTTATAGTCGGCGCCACAAGACATCTGCTGAAGACAAGACTCCGTCCTCTGTGTCCACACAGCACCGCACAGAGGGAGCTTGTCAACATTTTTTCGAAGGCAAAGTGTTTGCGAGGACCCCGGTCAGAGGAGCGGAGAGACGGCTGCGGCCTCGTCTAATAGGACGGGTGTCCCCTCCGATTGCTTTCTCTGCAGCTCTGATTAACGAGACCGGAAGACAGAGGGAAGCTTCACAGTTTGTCGCGTCTTGTGTATTAGACGATGTTTACTTGATCTGAGTGATGTTGTTTGCTGGGTGTCTTCAGTCTGGTCGCTGCTCGCCACTATTTTGGGACACTGACACTTGGATGCAGCTCAGCAGTCGTCTGATGCGGCCTCGCCTTTTCTTCCCCAGTCCCCTTCCTCCTCCTCCTCCTCCTTCTCCGCTGCCGCCTCCATCTATGTCACGCAGAGTTTCTCTTCCTCTCCCACTCTCTTCACATTCAGGATGTCTGGATGTCTCAGGCCGACTGTGCTTCGGGTCTTGACACAAAGTGCCGGGGACAGCTCTTTGCTCTTCCCACAGAGCCGGGGGAGAAGTCAGACTGCCACACAGGGAGGGAGTGTGAAAATACTCTGTTTACATGTTCCTGAAAAGAAGCAACCTGAGAAAGCATTACAAACAGAGGCTTTACTACCAGAAAAATCAAAGGAAATCTGCTGTATTTCTGACACTGATGGCTGATGTGTTCCTACTGACCCAGTAAGATTCTTCTGATCATATCTGCAATGAATCCCTAAAGAACCTCTTTGTGACGTTTTTATGCAAAGTGGTATTCTAAAAAAAATGCTGATCTATCAGGAAAAGGCAGACTTCTGTGAGTCTGCTTCCTCGTCTTATAGGTCTCTCCTATAACAAAAGTCAAAGGCCCATATGAACAGTGTACTTGTCACATACATTTTAATGGATGATATTGGGGCAGCCATCTGTGCAAAATGTCATTTTTTTGTATCTAAAACTTAAATGAGTGTTAAGGAGCCTGATTCACTGCAATAGATGAACATCCTGTATATTCTATCAAACCTTCTCCCTTTCTGTGTTTCTCTGTTGAGTTGCAGTGGAGGTAAAGTAACAAAAACAGGAAATCTTGTGCAAAAAAAAAAAAAAGAAAAACATCCAATGAATGTGGTTAATTTGGAGGGTTGAAGCCTTAAATTGTCTTCAGATAATTATTTTAATAAGTTTTTGCACAGATGGAGGACTGTGAATTTTGGCTCCCTCTGTTCCTTAAATAGGAAGCATCTTCTGGAGGGACCTCTTAAAGGCCTGCATTAACATGACAAACAGTTAAAGCAAGTTAAACCTGTTTCAGTGTTCTTCTGGGCACCTGGCTCTCATTTTCGGGACACACTTATAAAATAGTGATCCACTTCTTAAATCCAAGCTTCTAAGATATCATTTCACAAAGACAAATCACCTAAAAATGTCAGGAACAAGGCTTCTCAAGGGCATCGAGCTCAGTTGTCAGCACAACCTCATATCATATCAGTTTTCAACTATGGGAGTTGGTGTAGAAGGTAAAACAATCCTTAATAAATACATGAAAATAAGCGTGAGTTTGCAACTTACGTCCACACATTTCAGCGGAGAATTTGGCTGATAAGCTTCTAACCCTGTTTCTTAAAGTGCAAACCTTATTTCACAAGTTTGATTATCTGTACTTCTGCAGGATTGTACGGATAGTTTAGAAGAAATGTGACATTTTGACAGGTGACAACAGGTTTTTGTGGTGAGAAAAATGGGCATCTGCTCATATAAGTCTCGTCTGAACAAATGCCCACAGAGCCTTGTCTTTAACTTAAACGAAGCTACAAGGGCAGACAGAATATAGAGTGTGTAGAGTTAAATTAGGGATTCAGCATAATATGTTTAAATATATGTTGCTTAAAAGCCTGATTTTTAAAATTATTTTTCTGAATATTTTCTTCATTCATTCTGTCTGTTGTCACTACGGGTGCAAATTAGCCGCTGAACTAATCCCAATACATTTACGCTGATGTCCCTGTTGATTAATGCGTCTTGTCCACATAGATAATCTAATAAACATATTAAATATAAACCAAGCTGCTATTCGGCAAAAAGTATCTACGGCAAAAACAAACATTAAGTGCAAATTATTCCGTTTGAGTTTGGAGACCATATGCAGTGCAGTACATCACAATTTAAAAAAGTGAAATGTTGCATCAACAAATGTTTTAGGCTGAATCTGTGCTCTTAACATCTGGGCCGCTGAGCTCTCTCTGACAATGAAATGACATAATTGCTTAGCCTCCAAGTTCGTTCTTTTCTTTTTTTTTTGTTGCAAAGTTTCATCTGTATAACAATATTGAAAAGCATTAGTTTTAATCTCTGTGCATCATTTTACTTTTTTAAGTCTTAAAAGATACATCTGGTTCCTTGTCTTGTAATTCCTGATGGAATTCCGTAAAAAAAAGCGCTAAAACAAATTTTTACAACAGTGAAGGGATTAAGGAGAAGGCCATTGTTGTGGTTGTTTGAGGACATTTAGCTGCTGCTGGGAATAAGATTATTTGCCCTCGAAAAGCAACAACTGCTGCAACGTGTTGCACTTTTTGCAGCTGGACCAAACTTGCTCGTAATCCTTAATGGATCAGAAATGGTAAGCCCATCCTCATCACTCAGACAAACCCTTTAAGCCTTCTGACACAAAGAGTATGTATGTACTTTATTTTTTTCCAGCACGGTACCAAAATAAGCCCTGTATTATAAAACTCATTGCAGATTAGATGTGCATATGCGCTGCTGCAGTTATCCTCTTTCTGCGGAGCTACACGGGAGGTAGATTGGTTTTCTTAAGTTTTACAAAAAGATTTAGGTAAAAAAATTATGTAATTGTGTGTTTTCATAACCAAACAAAGGTTTTTCTGATTGTTGCATGTACTCATCTGTTTCTTCACCTTTTATAACAACTTAGGTTAGGGCTGCATAATCCTGTACTTACACTGAAAGAGCTTTTGAGTGAGAGCGACAGCAGGTAAACTTATTATTATAAATAACTTCAAAAGAATATACCCACAGACAACAAACAAACTGAGAGGTGTGCAAGACTGCCCTAAATCCACTTATAATACCTTTTATAGAAACGACAAAAACACAGTTTAATGAATCATACTGCAACACTTTGTTGAGATGAGCAGTAGCTCTGGGAGAATTTAGACTCTTTGAGATCCTGGCTGCAGCCCTAACGGTACAGTCGGTTTAATTATTTATACTCTAAACTGTGTAATTATGAGCAAAATATGCACAAATCCAACAGATTGTGAGACTGATGAGTTTTAAGACTACTTTAATACAATTTTGATCGGAGAAATTGCTGTTGCTAAACATGCTATATCAGTCAGTTAATACCAATCAGCAAATCAGTGTATTTAAGCTCCACTGCTGCATGTCTCCATATCAAGCCTACAACAAACTATGAGGGTTTACACTCTAACCAAAGTACAGAAGAAGGTTTGTGGGAGTGCTACAGGGATCTGTAATGTCTCTTATTTATAACCCATCTACTGAAGAGATCAATTAATGTGAATATTACGTATGAATGTGAGAATGTAACTTTCTGAGTGTGGCCTATAAACAGCAGCCTCTTCAGAGAAATTTATCACACTTGCGGACAGTAACTGCTGCATCAATCTAACTTGGAAATAAACTACAACCGATGGATCACGTCAACGAGAGAAACTTGTCTCACGTATCAGCGCTGTTCCATCTTGTCCATCAAATACACAGATGTTTTCCCGATTTTACATGCTACATTCTTGCAGTTCTGTTGCAGTGGAGATAATTACCTTGAGCTGCTGTTGCAAATCACTAACGAGCAGCCGGTGATGGGCGTGAGGCTGCAGTTCGGTGTGCGGCCTGTGGAGGTCACTCTGTGCCTGCTGTGCAGCAGCAGCAGAGGGCCACCCACTGAACATGAGCCGCTTCGGATAAAACAACATTAAACAGATGAATCTAATCTGTCTGTCAGCGAGGACGAGACACTCACTGTACAGTGTGTGGCCACATTGAGCATAATGATGAATATTATCCTCATTAGAATTTATATTCAACATAATTGTGCTCATTTGATTTCAAAATGTTTCCCCTCCTCACATACATGATTTACTAAAACATTAAAAAAGAAAACGACCGTGCATTTCAAATTCTGCATGTTTAAATGTTGATTTTGAAGGTTGTGTTTTGTTTTGGTTAAATTCTCGAGCTTCCGTTAAATATGTAAATAAAAAGCATACAAAAAGAAGAAATTCCAAATGAAGGTTTTTCAAATTATCTAGCCTCTATTTTCTTTTAATTAATACCATCTTCTTATCATTATTTTGTATTTAACTGAAGCAGTTTCTGCCCCAAATTAATTGAAATGAAACAGACAGGGAGGGAAAAAGGGAGGGAAGAAGGTTGAGTAACATGTAAAAACAAAGTGTTCAGTGCTATCAAAATTATGCTGGGCTGTGAGGATTCCCTTTATTTTTTCGTTTAAAACTGACAAATTTGGGGATTGGTTTCATATTTTTAAGCACACACAAGAGGACACAAACACAGACACTGTATGTTCCATCACGACTAAACGAACGCTCAGTGACTCACGTGCAGTAAATCACAGATTAAACCCAGTTGTTGTTACTTGCTGTTTCACAACAAAAGACCCACAGCTGCAGAGCAATGAATCAGAGACGAGAGCGAGAGGGAGACGAAGCCTCTACTTTGTGCTAAAAGCAGCAGGTGGTGCTATGGTATCTGTGTCTGGCTCCTCCATAGAGACATCAACTCCCTGCACGAGCTTAAGTGTATGAGACTCCCCAAACTGTCTCCTGCATCGGGCCAATAATAAATAACAATCGGGGGCTGTTTGAACTTGTATGATTTATTAAAAGTTAGTGCATTAGCTCAGGGCAATAATTTAGGGTACGATTAAGGAAGTGACAGGATTGGGACATGCAGACATTGGAAATGGACACATGGATGGACAGAAGCAAAAGCAGATGTTGGTGGATAAATAATTCACATTTGGATTAAAAACTAGACTGATATAGAAGAAGAGCCTTTTTGTTAGTAAAAAAAAAAAAAAGAAAAGATTTTTCTCATGGGATTCACTTCAAACCTGCTGCCAGCAAGCTATCGAGGTGGTGGCATGTTGCTCTCAGGGTCATCGTTGTCATCATATGCAGTCCAGTATTAAGATGGATGCTGCCTGATCCCATCAGGATAATGGGTTTCATGTCTCCTGACGTTAGGGGGGTGGAGTGGTTGTAAGGACAGAGATAAGATGTCTGGAGATGATCCCTTTTGTTTCCTCTCATCTCTGCAGGCATCTTGACCCAGTAAGTCTACAAAAAAATTACAGCTCATCCTAACACAAAACGAACAACTCAAAAGTTAACCTGCCTTCTCTCTTGGAAAGAGAAAGGAGTTTTTTTGCCAGCAGAGCAGCCAGGACAAAAGAGTGACACTGTGTTCACAGCACAAGGCTTGTTCTGTCTGGAGAGGAAGACAGGGAGACAGTGGGAGTGGTTTGAGCTCAACTTGTCACCCCAGGACTGGTCACAGCGGATCTATTTCACGCACTATGGCTGCAGTCATACACCCACGATCATTTCAAAATTTGGACTCTGATTCTGTACTTTATACAAGGATGAACAACATTTTAACAGCTGGACCTAAACTTCTTGTTTCTGTCGCAGGCTTGCTTTCATTTTTGCTTTCAGCAGAGAGGTGGATCGGAAATGAATTATATTGGATAAAGCAACATTATAATAATGCAGCTTTTTCACACTACTACTGTAAAAACAGCATTTAGTTATTTTAGTGGATTTTCTAATAAGAACATGCTCAGGATGCAACTATTGAGAAAAACATAATGAGGTGAAAAGGTGCTTTCTTCAGAAATGAAGCAGAAGTGTAAAATGACAATACAGGTCTTGTATACAAAAACACAGACATCTACTTGCTAAACACACAGAATATTCCAGCTGAATAACAATTAAGAACAATTCTTCAAGGTCCACTAAGTATGTCCACAATCAACCATTTTTACACAGTTTGCGGTAAATGAAGGCTGCTGGGCTAATGGACATGGTTCAGTTGTCATGCGGTCTGGAAATTGGTGTAATACCAGGATGTCACATGTCTCAGTCAATGGGAACTAAAGTTTTTTTCTACAAATACAGAAGAGTAAACAGATGCACATTTACATGCAGCAGGTACTTTTAGTAGTAATTTATTATAGGATATAAACAATCCAATCAATGGGACACTGGTTGAAAGACATTGTAGTGTGGATACGGGCTGCTGCTTGTCATCTGGTAGAACCCCAGTCTGACTCCTTGCCCATCCAACCCCTGCAGTGTGAGTCACCTAAAACATGAGGTGGGAGGTGAGGTGAGGGCGGGTGGGGGAGTGGATTTGGAGGGGGTGAGTGGGCAGGACATGGAGGGGTGTGGACATCTCAAGGTTAAAGGCACAGCCGCGAATTGGGGTGGAAGTGAACTAATGAGTTTTCCCGTTCTTTCCCTCACCCCAGACCAGTGGCATCACCTCTCTGTGCTGTCAATCCACCTCAGTCCCACTGCCACCTCTCCCCAACAACCAGCCAAGCCATCTTCCCCCTCCCCTCCCGTCTTTCGCTTGTCCCACCTTTACTGCAGCGAGGGGGAAAAAACTGTTTATTTCTGAACAGGCCTCTTAATCTATTTGGACTGGGCGTAATAGGACATTTGCATGGCAAGCACAGCGAGATGTCAGTGATAACCACGGGGTTGTGACACCCCCACCGAAATATGCTGAGCTTTCGCTAACCTCTCATCAAACACGCTGATCTTTATGGACTGTATCATATTGTGCCGTAATGTGCTTTATTGTCCACAGAATAAGCTTTTCTTAAAGGTAATTGGAAAGCGGGAAATGGCCGCTATCGGCGGACTTTTTAAATACATTATTCCTGAAATGTGGCTTGTGTAATGACCCTGTCGGTGTAAAACGTGAGATTTATCTTGGCAGCAGAAACTGATCCATTTCACCTTTGTCTAATGGAAATTTTTATCAAGGATTATCTGTTTATGTAAATGAGCGTGGCCCCTGGAACGGAGGGGATAAAAGGGAAGTCTGAAGAGGGGGGAGCAGTTAATCTACGGCCTCTTGGCGTGTCAGTCTGGACATAATGCATACAGGATTCATCTCTGTGGGGGTGGCGTGTGCGTTCCTGTGCTGCTATCTCTGTGACAGGATACTTTGGATGCTCCTCAGTTCTTCACAGGCCAGTTTTATTGGGTCAAGACTTGGTTTGAGGGTTATTGATCAGTCAGTCTAGTGCTGATGTTTAAATATTTTGCGGTTACGCTCGGTCCTCTGATGAAACTAACTTTAGTTGCGCCTTTTAAGATTCAAAATTGTGAGCGTTGGTAAGTTTAACAACCCGGGGGTGAAGAACCCCATACTTTCAAATCGGACTCCTCTTCAGTAAAAAGACAACGTACAAATGTGTAGACTTAGGAAGATCCAGTTCATCTAAACATCCACCTAAACAACATAGCTGCTCGCTGTGAATTCTGTGGGCAATGACCCGCCCTGTTCACAGAGGGGCTCAGTCTGACAGGGAACCGACTCTGCATTAGGGAGCTTGCATGATAAAGATGTTTCAGCTCTGGTTCAACTACTTGGCACATTTGTACTCTCACATAAAGCACTTCTGCGTAAATTTCACACAAGTTCAGCTTTATAATACAGGTCTAAAAATAGTTTAAATCTTGCTGAGGTGGTACAACATCTACTTCGTGTTGTCATGCTGCTTCTTCAGACTTAACTAGTGAGAAAGGACTAAACCACAGAGCTCACTCACCAAATAAAGAGGCACCTTGAATAAGCTGTTTTCAGCAATTTAAACAAACAACTTTCCTGACGAGCGCCGTCTGTGACAAATTAATACATCTGTTTAAAAAGAAACACAAAGCTATAGAGAAACTATTAACAAGGACCTTTGAATGAAAGCTGTGACTTGTGTATGTAGGTTTTGCTCTGCCTGTTAAGCTGACACGACACTTCAACAACAGAATTATGCTTCTCCATCAATACACAAACACGTTTCTTTTATACTTGCAAGGTAGACGTACAAGTGGGCAGTATCGCATCTAACAAGCCTCAATTTGCTGAAAAAAAAGAAACTATTCAGAAAGCGAAATTAGATGTGTGTTCTAAAAACCACCAATGTAAATCGCAAAACACTTAGGTGGGACCCTGTTGCATTCATGTCAGCCTTTTATCAAAACACAGTGAAAACTAAATCAATACACTAAAGACTGAATAAAGCAGCAGTACAACAGCAGAATAGATAAAACATCACAAATATTATGTGAAATTAGTGTAAACATCTGGACAGGTATCAACAGTTACATTTCTTCTTCTTTTCCATTTTTCTTTCCATTTCCTTTCCTGTTTTAATCTCGACTCCTGACATTATCAAATCAGGTTACTCTACGAGCCTCTGCAAGCATGTGCAGCCTACAGTTACCCAAAATTACATTCTCCGCACAGGTCCACGTCTATGTTCATGTGTAAGGACGAGGAGCGTAATTCTGCGTTAGTTTTTGCTATAGTCACCTTGTAACAATCTCAAAGAGTAAAAAGAAGCTTCAAATCTTTGGTGCAGCAATCAAAGATAAAAGATATTCAGAAATACAAGGGCACGTTGCTGAAATATTATCATGTAAAAGAGGCTCTGAATATTATTGTCAGCCCTGTAATGTCTATTCACCACAGAGGCCTCAAACATATTTTCATATCATAAAACTTTTCACAGACAGCTCCATTATTTGCAGCATTAAATGGTAACTCAGACATTTGGGCATGTCAGCTGCAGAATAGATGGCACATTTTGGATCATTGACTTGCACAGCATGAAAAAGTAATGAATAGCGTGGAAGCTGCATGTAGTGGCGGTGGGCTATAGTCACTTGAAAGAAGGGTTGTGAAGATTGACACGGCCCCCCTCACTTGTGTTTTCATTGCAGTGGGTGCTTTTGATGTTTTATGGGACAGGCCTTGCCTTGTTCTCGGCGTCTCTGTAGTGACAGCAGTGCGACGGTCTTGAAATACAGCTGCTGTTGGCGAGGGGTTGATTCTCCACAGAGGGCAGCAAATGGAGCTTCACCGGGAGCCGGTGGTCCCCCAGTGGACCCATGCTGTCATCTGCCATCCTGACAGGCAAACAAAGAGTGAGACAGAGAGGAGAGAGTCAGCCGGGCTAAGTGAGAGACAACTCCATGTGACCCGATCCACTAGAGGGAAGACTACATCCATGTCTTAAATGCTTGGATGTTTCCGTAGGACAGAGTCGGAGAAGACCGGATCCGGACCTTCATCCCGACTCCTGCTGGTCAAACATCTACCTAGATGCATCACGATGGGCAGAGTTCAGCTACAGGCTGAGGGAGGGAGCAGAAGAACAGACAGACACTGTAACACAGGCATCCAACATAGTGATGCACTCACAGGTCTTTCTGCTGCAGTAAAAACATTGGCTATCACACTCCTAAGTATTCTCTGGCCCCCAATTGTGTTATGATAGTTCAGCCATTTTGAAACCAGAGGGCTGTTTACTTAGATTTACCTTCTCTTTTGTTTTCGTCTGAGAAAATGGGCCCCTTGGCACAGACAGGTACTCCTACATAAGACCCCCAGACTGAAAGAGACACACATTAACTAAAAGCAAGACTGTCAAGCTGCTACAGTATTTTCTCTAATTCTCTTTGTGGTCTATTTGTGTTTTTCAATTACTGTTTTGCTATTGGTAATTTATCAACTATCTGAAGTCATTCTATGAATCTTTTGGGTTACTTTTTAATCTTTTTATAATCCTTTTTAATAAGCTCTGTGACATCATACAAGATGTATTACTGTAAAACTCTGAAACTCTATGAACTCATGGAGCCCTCTTTGTAAAGTTCTACTATCATAATTTATTATATAAAATAGTTGAAAGGAAAGTTTCAATAAAAAAAAAAAAAAATTGATCCAATGGAAAAAAAAACTCAGATTCTGAGCCAAACCACAACATTTTTACTAAACCTCACCATGCTTAATTTGTACCTAAACCTAACCAAGGTGTGGTTGTGCCTAAACCTTTAACGAGCCACTACATTTGCCCAATTGTAATGCAGCATTTTTGAATAATTACCTAGTCAAAAACAATAGGTACCGCTAGGAATCAAAAAAAGAGGTACAGAGGTAGGTGTATGTTGGACAGAACAGGATATCAGATATCAATTAACTGATGAAAGAATCAGCAAATTAAACAACAGCGAAAACAATAGTTAATTGCAGACCTAATTTTGAATCCAGGTGGCCATCCAGGCCTGTTATAAACAGCTTTCCTGCACTTCAATCTCCCCTTCAAACTTGCAAGTGGAGATGTAAAGAATTACCTATATGTCAGTATCTCCTGGTCCTCTCACCATGGTGACCCACTGGTGGGATGCATGTGAGATGTTCTGCTTCTCTTGTTGCAGCTAAGTGCCTTTTCCAGCCAGTTCAGTACTTCATCTGTCCCTGTGAGACACAAGTGGAAACCATTTCATCCTCCCGGTTGGTACTTCTGGGCCTTTTACTTTTTAAAGAACTCACAGTGCCGAGGTCAGCCGTCAACTCCAGTATCTCACTGTGGTCCCCAGACCAAACCTTAAGCACCTATGAGGCCACAGAGCCGACAAACACTTCCCATTCCCTCCATCTATGACTCCTGGAACACTGGGACCTTTGTGTAATTAAAGGGGGGCTTTAAATTGTCCCCAAGCTTTAAAAATGGATCCTGTTGGCAGCAAATGGAGCATCTCCCTGCTCATCTTCCGCCATCTTGTCTGGTCCGTGAGGGCTGGAGGCCCAGACAGATGCTCCTCCAGGAGGCGAGGGAGATTTGTTTGTGCCTCAGGAGGAAGTGACCGGTGGAGCGTTTTTGGAGAATACTTGAAGGCATTAATTCAGAATATTGTTGCTGTGAGATGAAACAGCTGTCCAGCAATGACAGCCTGTTAGTAAAAATATGAAGAATAGTCTTTATTTAAGCAGGTAGTCCCATGCACTAGATTTGGGGAAATTAAGGGAAATCCATTGTCCCATTATTGTGTGAGCTTGTTCAGCAAGTTACATTTTCTCCCTTTAAGTTTACAGTAGGAGAATAAAAGACAAATCCAAACAGTTCCAGTTCACTTGGTTTTTAATGTAATGTGTGTTTTTTGTGTCATATTTCTTCTTTTTATTTGTTCCCTTCGGTAAAGCTGTAACTACTCTTAGGAAAAGTTCTAAATAAATAATGTCTGCTTTGCAGATAGGATTTCTCCAACCACTTATAGCTTTTCTCATTTTATATGCAGAGCTGAGCAGACTAAGACCAAGTAAAAAAGTAACATCAGTATGTCTTTATAAAGATGCATGATGCAATCCTCCTAGTTCATGAACTTGTGTTGTGGTTTTCATGCTTCTTGTTAAAGTTACTGTTTAGCTGCCACTTGTAATGTCAGTGCAAACTACGCTTTAAAAGGAAATGTTTAAACAGAAATCATATCTAACTGCAGAGAGCATAAACCTCTACTGAGATATTTGTTTCCACTGTTGAGATGCTCAGCAGTCTACTTTCACTTACTGCAATGGATCAACCACATCGGCCCCAAACAGAAAGCCGTAGAAATGAGGCGCACCCCTCTGCACCAATGAGCAGCAGCTGTTCGCGTCCCTGTTGCAGGAAGGCTAACCATATGAGCCCTGGCGTTTTCCCTTCACACTTATTACATTACAGTGAGTTTAGCGGCGAGGGCACCGCCGCATCATAGGCACGGCTATTACTTTGAGTGTATGCGGGTTGTCTGACTGTGTGTGTGTGAGGAGGAGGAGACCACAGACTCCTTGGCAAACCCCCTCCCCCCTCCACCCCCCTCTCTACACACACACACAGTCTCCAACCTCTTGCACCCAGTGTCAGAACCTTCTCCTGTCAGTAATTTGTTGCTAATCAGCTGTCAGCTCGGAAGCGATGATGAGGTGATCATCGTGGGCGGTGGAAGGTAATGGCCTTAAAAGTCACAGAGTCAATGTCAATGGGATCACTCGGATTCAATCAGGGGCAGCCCGATGAAGGATGGCGCCCGCTGACATTACCACTCATTTTGAGCCCAAGCATCTGGGCCCTAGTAAATAACCATCAGTGGGTGGGTCTGGGGGACAGGTCATTAGCCCTGAGAAAAATAAATATCTTCTCTCTCATGAAGGCTGCAAGTCATTTAGCACAGACTAGGAAATTTCACCCTAGATTAAGTATGATGAGCCAATATCAGTCAGAGGAGAGGCCATACTGAGTGGGGGACCCTGATGAGACGCAGGGAAAATTTATACACGGGCCTCGGCAAATGTAATATGATCTTAAAAGCGAGTGTGCTGGCACCGGGCTGGAAGGAGGGACAGCAGCACTTGAAACTAGAGTTTGACAGATGATTGTTTTTAAGTGCTGATGTCTTTAGACTTAGTAGCTGCAGATTATTGATTCTCTCCGTTGATACTTTCTGAATGTTTAAACCTAAATAATGTATTGTTTTCTGTAGATTTCTATTTTTGTCAGCAAACCTACGTTCAGTTCAGTTAAGTTCATCTAAGGACTAACTTCTAAAAAAAAGTAAAATACTTTTGGTAGTTTGGTTGTCCTCAAATGTGGGCCAAATGTGAAACTTTTAAAAATATCGGAAAAAAAATTGGAAAGTATTTAATAAAAGTAGTTTAGAAAACTACTAAAATACAGTACATGTACGACAACGCTTTAGGTAGTGTCTCCCTATCATGCTGTCTGACAGTCTTGAGAGGTTAAAGGTCAACTAGCAACGGCCTTAACAGGAGGCAGGAGCGCTCTCAGAGGACAGCAGTTAACCTTAATGTCAGACGTGTTTTGCTGTTGCTATGTTGAAAGAGGCGTCTAATTGGTTAATTGATGTTGTGGCTTTTACTGAGTTTCTTCCTCATCAAAAACCACAGGGGGCGTGACACATCCTACTGTATCCTTCTGTTTTTAGCACTGGCCTCAGGAAGTTGGGTTACTGTATTTCATTTCAGAAATATGCTAATGCTAACAATAATATTGTTTCAAGCGTCAGATTCTATCAGAGAACTCAACATTCATTTTGGACGTTTAAGACATAATTCTCAGTAATGCTTTAATTGACAGCTTACAGGGTAAGAACAGTTTTATTTTTTAGTAACAATGGTGTACAGCCACAGTAACTATGAATATATTTGTTGTTGCTTGATGTACGTTAAGCAACTTTGGGGAATAACAGGGTAACAGGATGAGAAAAAGTTTTGAGTTTACTGCTGCAAGTCATGTTTCTAGTCTTATGGCACATAAGGTCCGATACTCTGCTATAACTGGTTAGTATAAATATTAATATAATGTTAGACGAACAATAAACGCTGTTCTGTTTTTAGACAAATGTTTAGGTAGACTGCCGAGGGACTTCAAGGACTTACAGCGAATGTACACAGTGGCCATATTATTCCTGCATGTGCTACATTCACATATGCCACAATGTATTGTAATAAGGAGTCTATGGCTTTAATAGGGGATTAATGAAGATGATCTTCCACTGTATGTTTAAAAATGACTTATGTGTCATCCTTTGGTTACAGTGTCAAGTTAAACTACAGTAGAAGGAGATGCAGCAAGTTGTGCACACACTTCATCCAACTTGACTAATGTAGAACCTCGATGATGCACAAATGACCCTGGTGGCTTTGAACTGTCATCAATCCAATTAATAGGAGATGGCTCTGAATCCATTACAGTAAATATAATACAAACATTATTATATTACCTCCAAATCTTGTCTAATTCTATCAACATAATTAATTTAATCCATTTGCAAAGTGCTGTTTACATGAATAATTAATATCAATACTTAAATATTAAATATTCACATTTGTTCATTATCTCCATTGTACTGAAGTGCTGCGGAGCTTCTCTTAGTCTTGTGTGCGTGAGTGTGTGTTTGTGTGTGAGTGAGAGTGTGTCCAAGTCTGTTCTCCCAACAGAAACATCAGCATTAGTCATTTCAGCAAATGGCTAAAAAAAACATAAGTTTACTTAGAAGTGACAAAACTCTCTAACGCCTGTAGGAGTGATGATGTGTGTTAGGAGCAAACGAGGAAACAGCGTGACATCATTAGACAGTCACAAAGTCAGCGTTTCAAACATTCAGACACTGCACTGTGAGCCATAAAAACCACTTCAGGGATGTAAAACGAGATGACAAAAAAAAGAAAGCTTGATGCGTTAGGATTTGTTCAAATTTGTGTTCACACGAGTGAGTCTGGTTCAGAAATTCGATTATTTCAATTTTATTTCAATTCTGCATGAACGCAATTTATACCATCACCAAAACACTGCAACATGCATCGCAATCTTTTCGAAGAGCTTCTACAAAATCAGGCCGCAACAATCACAAAAACATGAACATGAAAAAAAAAACAAAAAACCAAGCCACATTCAGTCACTACTGTGGGTGTAACACGTAGACTGACTTCCACAGAGCAGTCCTCACACCAGTTCTGCCCTCTTCCTCTCTCTCACCTCCTGGGTCCTGGCTATATATCTCCCCCATGTTCTCTCACCCAGTGCCCAATACTCAGCAACTCTTGGCGAGGCATCATTAGGTACGATGTACTCCCCCTCCACCCCGTCTCTCACAGGGATATTTTGGAGTGGGGCGAGCAGGCTGACCTTACTGAAGGGCTCAGACAAACGCTGCCAACTCTCTGTCTGTGCCCCCACACTCGCCCCTCACTCCAGTGCTTGATGGTCACACACGGCAACACAGTGATTTACTGTTGGAAGCAACATTATAACCATGTTGTAATTTTTGTTATTGCCTCCATCAAGCAGCAGCTTGAATTTGAACAACCCACAGACTCATTTTTAATGCACAGTGGTTTATACACACATCTGAACACGGTGTCACACTGGTGCAGAGAGCGATTATCATTTCTTGTACTGATGCTTTTGACTTTAAAACACTATCTGGTTTCATTATGTATCCCTAACAGATTACTAAGGAGTAACTCATAAAGCTCTTCGGACACACACTGAAGGTTTGTTGGTCTCTCTTTTTGGATGTTGCAACAAAACCAAAATTGCAGTAGTGGGTGAATTCATCAATGGTTAGGAGACTGTATCAGCCAAGTGAGTCATTTCGAACGTTTTTGTCCACATACTCAAGCTAATCAACCTACTTGTGGTTTGACTTTCCAAAAGCAGAATGGGAGATAGAGCCTTTATCTATCAAGATCCTCTCCTATGGAGCCGGCTCCTGTTGCAGATTCGGGGGCAAACACCCTCTCTACTTTTATGACCAGGCTTAAAACCTTTTTTGGTAAAGCTGCTCAGTCAACATGAAATAGCTCTTAGTTATGATGTTATAGGCTTAGACTGCTGCAGGACCAAGAGAGTGCAATGAGTTCCTTCCTTCCCCTCTCTATTCTATGTCTTTATATGCCACCTACATGACATTAACTCTGCATCTTCTTTCTCCAGTGGTTGTGTTCCTCCCTCTCTGTCCCTGTCCTCAGGTGTCCCCGGCTTTGGAGCTGCACTTCTTCCAGTGCGCAGCTACTGGTCCTACCAACCTGGTCCTACCATTCCTCTTTAGGAATGAAATTTAATGTAAATAATTAAATTAGTTACATAGAGAAGAATAATTGGAATTAAACTGGTCACACGGTCAGTGCCAAAACCCAAAATGACGCTAATGTTTTTCCATGCCTGTGGGATGTTTACACGGGTAGCTGTTCGTATTGAGGAGTTACTAATTTGCAAAGTTGTAACAGAAACTATCTCCTTAAAGTTTGGAAATCTGTGGTTCACTGACATTTAAAAGGATTTTCTTTCTTCTTTTTTTTATGCGATAGCTCCGTCACTATAGTTGTTCTACAAAGACCCAACCAACACAAGCTGTGACATTGTTCTGCTAAAGTCTACAGTTTAATAATAATCCAACCAACTAAAAGTTTGTGGTTGTGCTCGGTTTTTATTCTCCTTGTGCAGCCCCAGTTGTTGGCAATTTATTTCCAAGGCTCACACAAACAAACACCCACCTCCCGACACCCAGCGCCCTGCCATGTCCACTGACAGAAGCAGGTGCTGCATCCAGGTGGGCCTGCTAACACATAAGGCTGCCATGGAGCAGCAGGGGGTCTGACCTGGCCAAAGAGTCCACCAGGACTGATTTCATACCTCCAGCACTTCAACACCAGCTGCCAAGCTCCCTACACAACACACATGAAGCACATATACCGACAGAGTGTTTTAAAAGGCAAAAGCGTGTGGGTGTATTTGAGGATGAGCTGATTGTTATAGCGACACAATAAAATAAAGGGACAAATTATCCCCAAGTTTAAATCTGAGTCCGAGTGTGTGTGTGTGTTTCTGCTTTGAGGCTGATGAACCCCGCCTGGAAGACGATCATTAGTGAGTCAAATACCAGCACAAATGGCCGCCCGCGATAATGGCTGACATTCATCTATGTCTGAATCTTGTCCAACTCGCAGCTAAACAGTCACACAACCAGGGAGCTGAAGTCTGACGAGTAAAAACTTTGTGAAGGGAAGACACGGCAAACTCATCTCAAATTATGAACCGGTGACAGGTTACACATGTTTACATTTGCTACTTGTGTTGGCACGTGTTACCTCAGATTAACTAGCAGCACCACATTACGAACAATAGAAAGGTGCTAAGATCCAAAACTGCAGCATCCTGAAACAGATTTAACAAAATCTTCCTCTCAGCAAAGAATAATCATACATGATGAAGCAGTGCAAGGGAAGGAAATAAAAGCTGGTTGCGTAACATTTTAACACTCACCCACTTTGGTGTGATCAGGCGCCCGTGCACTGTCCATCCCTCTGCCCCCCCATCTGTTATTGCAAGTGCTGTCCATATAACAGGCGCCTGTCAATTTCGCCTGCTTTTTATTGACTCATCCTCTGAGCCACGGAAGGGTTTCGATCACAATTATTTTTTATGAATACATTTTCATGAATATATTAGCGTCCTCCCCACCACCGCCACCCACCACACACATACACATACACATTTGGTGGAGTGTTGTTTTCTCACAGTTAATCAGTGGCCAGATAAATCAGAGGCCATATTTGCTGTCCATCTGCTGGGAAGGTGCAGTGGGCTCCAGACGCCATTCAAACATGCTGGACAATAACAGGAAGTGGAAAGACAGCACGCAGACGTTGCAGACATCTCACTTCACTGTTCACTATGTTCTGTCAGTACAAATGTCTGGCGAACGGGATTTCTTTTTGCTGGAAAGAAACAAAGAACTTTGTGGTCCTGCGTCTTGCAACTTCCATCTAGTTGAGATCTGTTGATTTTCTTACCAGTTAAAACTATGTTTTCTTTTTGGGCTAGGTGTTGTTTATTGAGATGTTCAACGCATAAGCCTCCCAAAAAATCCTGGCTAATAATGCTTCACTTAAGGCTATAGTAAAACGTATGATGATGAAAATGTTGAACCTGAAATTATTGTAAACTCACATGTAACTACTGCTGATGTGCAAAAAGTAAGTTGTCTTACTTTAAAACTAGAATATGCAACTTCGTTTAGAGCGTCAATTAACTTCTTTTAACTTTAGCTACACTCTGCCAGGCTCTGCATAGCCTTTCAGTTATTAGTCACTAAATAGATAGATAATAAATAAGAAGCTGCAAAACTAATCAAGCAGAAGTAATTGAAACTCTCTGGCTGGTTTCAAGTGCAAGCTTCAATCAAAAACCTTCAGAAGCGAAACTCTCTGCTCCGATGCCAGTGCTGCTCGGTCAGCCTGACTTTAGATTACTTTGAAAATGTCTGTTTGGTTCTGTCCATCAGTGTAAAAAGCCAGATTACACTGACCACGATTCAGTGTTGCAAAAACATAAACCGTGAATATGTCCGAGGGGTGGGGGTAGTGGGGCGAAAATCATAATGATATTCACAGACACACTATGACAATTTCTTGACTTCAGAAGATGCAGGGGAAACTGAAAAAACTAATTAAATACCAGGGATTACTGGGAAAGAATCATTGATTAAGATTAAGAAGAGCAACTCTGCTGGTAACTCTGAAAATCTGAATAAGCCAAAACGGGAGCTAGGTGCTTTGTTATTCTAGTTGACTTTATGGGTCATGAAAGAGTGATTCACGCATCACATTAAATGGGCTCGTTGTCGCTGGACTGCTGTCTAACTGCTCCTCTCCTTAAAAACCAGGAAGCACCCCATCAATTATTTGCTAAGCAGCCATACTGAAGATCTCACTTTGAACAGTGTGTGGGGACAGCAGCGCTGTCAGCATGATGATAGATGCACTGGAGGCTCATGCTGCCCCCAGCACGCCTCTCTGAGGGTCGGCAGCTGTACAAAGCCTGAGCCGTCTCACTCACACACACACACACACCAACTCAGGGGGATGCACATACAACAACACCTGCACATATGCACAAATAATGACATGCAGTTGTTGAGGTGCGTGTATACGTACGTTTTTATTCAAAAGTAATGTTTAAGCATGATGATCTGCTACAGATTAAATTGTCCAACAGAATCTAAATAGTAAAATTCAACATTTGATTTTCCTGCTGATATTAACAGAAATGACTCATTATAGCTATACTGCATAACAAGTGCTTTTTGTTGCATACACTGACACTTTAAGACTGAAAAAGACGTGAATGCATGCAAAGTTAATGCACTAAAATAAGTTAATTAAATAAGCAAAAACAATCTAAAAAAAAACTAATTTGAGTTTGATTTTATCTTACCTCTGTGCAGCCGCAAAGCCACCAGAGCCTGGCGTACTAATTACACCGTTTGCTACTTTAATGTCCAGTGTAGCCATTGAGAATTCAATTGGGTCTGAGGAGAATTAATAGAGCATTAATCAACATGCACTAATTAGCTAATAACATGTTAATTAAATCAGGTATTTAAAGTTCTGAGACGTGTAATGCTTATTCTAGCGTACACATGCCATTCACTGTAAAGAGACGGTATATATGCATGTTGTAGCAGGGACGAGTCAATACAAATGGTCACGGTGTTGGTTAAATCTGGCCTTCATTGCTCCTTTGGGAATTCCCTCTACACGCTATTGTTGCCCCCTCCACCTGACCCCACCCGTTTCAACCTTTAACCAGCCTCATTTCTCCTCCCTTGTGATCGGCTGTGACAAATTTACACACAAAACCACATCTGGATCAATGTTGCCGCTTAGGCCGCCATACGTCGCATGCTCAGCTGATGTTCATAGATTCTGCTCAGCAGGATGGGAAATGGCAGAAAGCCAATAGCTGAGCTTGTCTTTGAGATCCAGATCAGTGAATTACTTTGATAGTGTGGAACTTGTCCTGGTGCTCTTAATGTGAAATCAATACACCCTCCTGCACCAAGCAGGGTATAACGCTTGACCCGAGGATTGACTTTTTTTGTTTTCCCTGATCTCTTTGTCTTCTAAGGAATGGCTCCATAAGTTTGAGGCCAGCTTTTATTTTTGCACATACAGCTGAGGCTTGTGTTGCCTTTATGTCACACACTCTAGAGCCTCGAGTTTGATGCTCTGGGCTTAATGTCACACCAACTGATCAGCCCAAAGACTTACCTGACAGCAGCCAGTGCAAGGTAGAATCTATGTCAAGTACACTACAGGTGGATTTTTACAGTCCAGTTATAAGTCCAGTTATACAGTCATATAAAATAAGTCAACTGCGGTTGCTGAGAAAAAAAAAAGGTTAAGCAAAACATGGAGTGATTTCATCAAAATACGTTCTTTTTGTTAAACATATACATAGAACACAATATCAATTATGCTGCTGTGTATTCTGTAATCGTGAAGGAATGCTGTGAATTCTTTTGGCATGTTTTTGGACAACACGGGTCAGCAAAGTCGTTAGGACAAATTTGAGTGCAGCACTATCACTCGTTGACTAGTCTAGATCTGTCTCTACATGTAGATGGCCTCTGCTCGTTTGGCTAGATGCCCTCACATTGTTTTTAATTTCGTTCTCTTGTTTCACTTGACACCAATCTAATCAACATGCACGGTTAAGCAACCACAGACTGCCATGGCGGGCTGCGACCATGTGACTACGCCAAGGCGTGTGGCCATGTTGTTGAACAAGAACACCTCCTGAAATGCAAAAAAAGTCTCAAGGTCGATTACCTGTGGTGAAATTTGTATTGAATGTATTCCGACAGTAATCGGCGGTGGGTTCTGAACATTTTAGCTTTACCGCTCACAGGGATTTGCTCCCATTTAAGCACAACAGGAAATTACTTCCAACACTGATAGAAGCTGGCTGATTGTTACTGTTTAAACTCATCCTAAAGATGCTGGATGGAGAATGAGATCAGGGTTCTACGTATGCAGGGCAGGTAAAAACTGGAGAAAACATTTCTTCATGAAGCGGACGGTATTGTTATGTTGATCTTGATCATGTTTGTCTTGAGGTCCCATCCTCTCGAGATGTGTGTAGTTTTAATAAATACAGACTTCCTGCTGAGGTTGGTGTCTGCAACCAGGTTTTCTTGGTTGAAAAGGGCCTTCCCCAAATTAGAAAAACTAATCCAAACAAATACACCACTTCTGAGCATCATGTAACACAATTTTTTTTATACAGCCTAAGTAGCTTTGTAAAAATCTAGTCACAATCACTAAATGTGAACAAATCTAATCATAATATTGCGCAATTACACATTATCCAAATGTCTCTATTATTCTTTGCAGTAAAGAAAAAAGAAAAAAAGACGCTGAAAAAACCTTCTCCTAGGTCCTCAGAGAGGTTTCACTTCCTTAAGAACGCGACAGCACTATATCACATAAGAAAGCTACTTATTGTAAAATCAGTGCACATCTCTCCTGGTGGATCATGTTTTAAAAATCTCTCTGTACGTCCTTTAGACCCTTCCATGTCACAGTCTCCTCCTCCTGTTTGTCCCCATGCTCCCAGTCACCTCACCTTAAAGGAGGAGGCCACAGATCAATACGTTTGATGGGGATGCAATAAGCAGCCCTATTAAGTGACAAAGGTTTACTCTGTAACAGCTGGGCTGGCGCGAGAGCCGAGCTTGTCTGACTAATGAATCGTGAAACAATCAGGCAGTAGCCATTTGTGTTTAGATCTGTAAATATGGCGCGGTACAAGTGCCAGACCATCGCTGGCACTCCAGCTGGGGCCACAGATGGTCTGGATTGGAGGCGAGGCGCAGGCAAACCGTTAGCTCCTCCGGCCCACACTGCACCGCACCTCCTCTGTCTCTGAGTGACAACTTCACTTTCGCGCTAACTTAGCCCGCCTGCCCCACATTGAGAGCCAGGATTTGGTTAAAAAAAAAAAAAAAAAAAGGGAAAAAAAAGTGACAGCTTCTGAATGGGAGCCCAGCCGATGAGCAGTCTTGTTGCAATCCGGCAGAGGGAAGCAGGGGAGTAGAGAGCCAGGCGAAAGAGAAGAGCAATGATGATTCTGCTATTTAAAGACATTATCAACCTAATTAACCTTGGAATCCCAATGACTAATTCTGAGGAGACTGGTCCACCACAAGAGTGCTGAAGTGGAGGCCTCATAAATCCCAATAATAAGAAGAGCTTTCTCAAATAGGAGGTACACGGGAGCACAGGCTGGTCATTATTTGGGAGAGAAGTGAAAATAGAGTTGTGGTGTTCTTATCAGTCACGCAGGGGAAGGAGGCGACCAGTAATGCGGTGGAGATGGACTGTATTTCACCCGACGACAGCTGAGTAAATACAGCAATATTCAAATAGACAAATAAGAATTCATTTCAAAGTGCTTTTGTCATTTGCCTGCAGAAATGATTGAAACAGAGACAGAATCTATTCTGCAGCTGCAGTAAGGAGGGACAGGGTTGAGGCGTGGAGAGGGGGGGTGTCCTTGAAGAGCTATGAAAAGAGATGGAAGGTTTATTTAATCTATTTTCAAGGTAAAATGATCTTCCGGCACTTTACTCTACACATTTGGTGCAGTGAATGTGAAAGCAGTACAAAGCCATTACAATGCCCCCCCAAGTCTATTAAACTGAATGACAGACGTTGTTTACAACCCCAACTGCTTCTGCAACCACACCATTATCGCTGCATACTGATGCAAGCATCAACAGCAGGATTGGCTGTCATTACAGAAGGACAGCAGAGCGTCCTAAAGCAACGTTTATCAGCGTTTACAAAGGATTTGTAACCTGCTAATCACTAGATGGCAGGTTACTTTCATTACTTACGCCAGCATATTGGTGTGTGAATGCTGCATATTCAGACATGTTGGCTACGTATTTTAGAGGTGCACTGCCTGATTACATACAGTACAGTAATGTCTGCAATAACTCTGTGGAATTTAAATTATTTTCCCGGTCCTTAAGAAGAGTTTGATGTACACAGCAAATTTTAAGCATGATTTTTGAGGGACTGTGTATCTAAAATAGAAACTTTGCCTCTTCTAATTCTTAAATTCTAATTATTACATTCACTACCATCGAAATTAAAGGATAACTCTGCTCTGATCAGTCTCCAACCATGGTCAACATGTTCGTCTGTGCTTTGGACCTCCAATGTCCAAAAACTCAAACGCACTAGCTAGAAACAGTTCCCCGCTTAGTGACAGGTTTCTTCATCCCGGAGCGCTCGATTCAGCAGATTTTACACCATCCAACTGCACGATTAAGATTAAGGCGATCTCCTTCTTTTTCTCTTTGAAGATATTGTTGGGCATTTTCCATTAACTGATAGAGTGAAGGAAGAGAGCAGACAGGAAACATGCATGAAATGCTTCTGATTCAAGAGTCGAGCAGTGAGTCTAGGTGATGTGTTCTTGATTTTTGGAGCACAATAGAGGCACAGACAAAAAAAACACACCTGGTTGGAGTCTGACAAAAATTTTCTATGGGGTGACACAATTTACTGTGATTAATTTAGAAAATGACCAAAGTCATCTTTTAATGACACACGGTTGCCATGGTTGTACTTCTAAGTTTCTAGGGTGAAACCATGTCAAATACTGACTTATTATATATAAATAACAACTTATATGCCACGGCTCAATCTTGTCTTAAAACAGAATAAACATCAGAAATAATCCACTGTGTCTAATTAGCTGTGTATATCTGAGTAATTTCCAGTTGTTGTTTCGCGTTGCTTTGAAAATGCACTTATAAAAGAAGAGATTGCTCAAGCTCCGTTTCAGATTCCATCCAACAAACATGACCCTGCATTATGCTGCTGTGTTTAAAATTACCTTTCACATGTAACCCACTGCTTACGTAGATGTAACCCCCCCCCACACACACACACACACACACGCCCAGTCTGCATCGTTGTCTGGATGTTCTGCTCTGCCATGTGCTGGAGGGATATTTATTGGCATCTAAATGTGCATGAGCAGGTCTGCAGAGCCTTTGTTTCACAGTGGTAATAATGCCAGGCCCAGACCTACTGTCCTTGCCCCATAAGCCCAATGAATACAAACCAAGGCAGTGGAACTTTTTGCGCAACGTTAACTGTCACGACCCGCGGCAGCGGCTGGAAATGGCTTAACTAAACTGTCAGATCTAATAAAGCCAATAAAGGGATCAGATAAATGTTTATTACATAGTGGGAAAAGATCATTTCTGGACAGAAATTGAGGATGACCTTTCTGGATAATTCCTCCCTGCCTTCTCTTCCCCTCCTCCTCCTGCTGGATAAATCACTGATTCCCTTTTGCTTCACGGCTGATGGAGCCTTGCTGATGTGGGATTGTTAAAACCTCGCTTGCTCTTCTTTGTCTCAACAATTACAGGGAGCCCTCTGAGCCTGAATGCCACCCTAAAATAAAGGCATCGCCAAGCTACTCTTGTTAAATAGTCTGTCACAGATGCAATAGGCTAAGGAAATAATATAATACATGGGGAGGAATACAGATTTTTTTTAACCGATTATAAGCTTCTGTTTCTATCTACGATTGATTGTAGCTACTCAGACCGAATTACAGGAACAGTTCAAGAATATGTCAAAAGCGCTTAGTTATTTTGTGCTGAGGGATAGAGTTTGATTCCCCTCGATTTCTGTTGTGCAGCTGGAGCCACAAACCACCTGAATGTGTTAGTAAAAGTAAAAAGTCGAAACTCTACAGGCCACAAGTTAGAATATTGCGTTAACATGCACAAACTGAAACGGTGAAATGAGACACTGTGCTGTAACTGTGTCAAACAAAAGCCAGACGCAGTGCCGTGCTTGTAACTAGTACATTTGTGGTTTGTTAGAAAACGCACTACTTTACATCCTATAGATAATATGTGAAAATGAATAATAGTTTTAAATTTTGTATTTAAAGTACAAAACACTCCAAAAATGCAAAACATCTGGTTGTCATTCTTAACCAAAATGTTAAACATCTAATCTGACAGCAAGTCAGCTACACAGTGAACTGTGTGTGTGTTTATCTTCTTTGCAGAGCTGAGTGAATTATTGTGGTAATTATTGGGATTGATGTGAACAGTTTTACACTTTAAAAATAGGGCTGAGAGATTAATAAAATAAAGAGCTGCTCCCCGTTAATGTGATTAGGCTGGTCTGTCTCAGTAGTTGGCTCGATATGTCCTGTAGTTTCCAAGGAGCCTAAAATATTAACTAATGCTCCACAGTGGATGTCTTGATATGCTGACGTATCATTATCGGTCAACCACCTGTCCGCACATAAAGGGGTTAAAATCTGCTCCTTCTTTACCAACAGTGACCTTTGACCCTTAGTTTTATTAATGACAGTTGTTACTGTACATTTTTTGGCTATAATTGTCACAATCAGCAATGTTTAAAATGTATTATTTTCTTATTATTTTCTTTCCTATTTTAAGCAAATCTGCTTTCTACTTTCAGTTTTGTGTCACAGTGTATCACACGTTGCTGTGTATGGGGTTGTGTAGCGGATGACCCTTGTCCTACATGACACTAAGACTATCAGTGTTAATGTTGTGGTTGATTGGTGTTTCATTTAGAAGAACTTTAATTTCCACTGTGAAGTTACGGGGCGAGCAGGGGTCAGGGCTAGTGGTTTTCTCCAGTTTGTCCTCAATACATCAGTTTCCCCTAATCTGTCCTCTGAACTAGACGACCTGCACCAGGCAAGTCCAAATTCTCGTCAAATAATTCTCATTAAAATTTGTTTTTACTGATTCACTGTCATAGTTCTCTGGTAATAAATTTAGCTTCTAAATAGTGCTAATGATGGGGGAAATTGTGCACATCTGTTCCTAGTCCTTACTGCTTTCTTCTTTCAGGGCCCCTAAACTATACAATGTTCAGACTTTAACTCCATTTAGAATCTCTGTGATGTGCTGGAGAAGACTTTAAGCACAAGGTCATTAACACAAGGTCTTAGTAAGAAAATAAGACAACTTCTGATGGGAACACTGATGGGTGCACAGGTTTGCATCTCATCATTTTGAAAAAATTGTAAAAGAAAGATTTGTTTTCATCAACATAGTATTTAATGCATATTAAGCTAGTACAAATACTCTTTCCTGGTTGCTTAAATGTTTTTGCTACTTTCAATGTATACAGAAAGCTCATAATAATAAAATAATAAATTCTATTGGTGCAAAAGGTTCCATCCTCTCTGATAAATGAACTAAAATTAATTTCTGATGAACGAACATTTGTACAAGTTGAACATGCATTGAATAATGCGTTGTTGACAGAAAAAAGCTACCATATAGGAGGGCCAGAGAAATACTAGCATGTGTGACTTTTTTTTTGCCTGGACATTGTATTGCATCTATGTCTTCCACAATGTGTTGTCTTAAATCTATTATAAATTAATTTGTGATTCCTCAAAAGTCCTAAATGAACTAAATATTATTAAAGATAAAAATAAGCCTTGTCACTTGGTTAACACACTCACTTGGCACCTAAACATTACAATCAAATGCGTTATTAAGGTCTCAGGTGATGGTGGACTCTGGAGTGCATTGTATTATATGTTCTAATGTTTTGGCCAGTTAAACTAAATGAGAGGACCAAAACATTAGAAGCACCTCTTCGTAAATGCACTGGCAAATGACTGCACCACCCACATGACCTCAATAACAAACATATAGTACCATTACCACCTTTTTGACGGTTTCAAACTCTCACATTATGAGCGTGTAAAAGGAGGATCCATGGCAGAGCACAGTCCAAGCGAAGGCTTCATCATTGGACGAGTAGGTAACTGCAAAAAGTCTTACAGCTGGAACCGATGTAAAAATAAAACCTTAGGAAGCCTGTAAAACCTGCTCATCACATATGGATGACGACACTTACCCACGAGCACCTGCAGCTCGTGGGTTCACCGCTGAACAGATGTGGTGTGATGAGATCAGGTTAGGGGGTGTTCAAAGATGCTTCCTTACCCCTCGATCCCTTCTAGTTGCCTCTCAGACACTCACGCCCTCCCCCGTCCTCCCCCCGCCCCTCCTTGGCCTGTCCTCTGAGCTACATGTGGCATGGCTGCCTACTGCTTCCTGTGACAAGCCAAGCTGTCCGCTGACCACTTCATTTTTGATGTTGGCAGGCGAGACTTGAGGCGTGGCAGCCAATGTGTGCGTGCACGCACCGACACGCACAGGCGCACACACTGAGTTCAATGGAACATCATCCAAGGAGAAGAGTTTCCAAATGACCAAACACAGGCTGCTTGATGAGTGTTTGCTTCGCCTTCTTTGTTTTCTCAGAAGTCAATCATTGTATCCCTGTTTATCTTTCATTGCCTTTCTTTCTTCTTCGCACTGATATTTGTATTTCTGTCTTTCTTGGCCGTTGCTTCTCTAAGAAGTACTGCCATGTCTTTTTTATTTTTGTCTTTTCTCCTGTTTGACTTTATTTTCTTTTAAGATTTTACTTTCTCTTTTTGACATCCTGCCTCTTTCTCTGTAGAGCATCTCCACTTAAAGCATTTGCTTTTATCCTTTGTTCTTATCATTTCCTCCCTTTATTTTTTTGTCTTAGTTTTTGACTGTTGTTCTTTATATATTAGTTTTTTGTTTATTTATTTTAGTTTTTTCTTATTTATAGTCTTCATTTGATCTTTTTTTCTCCTTTTCTGGATGGATGGACCCTGGATGTCTCTATCACATATGTCAAATCTGACAGAATGTCTCCATCCGAACCTTAAACATTAAAGAGTTAGCATTTTATACATTTCATTTTCCCTCATAAGAGCAATCATACGCTACATTTGTATTGCTTTTTTTTCTCGAAAATAAATTACTAAAAAGTACAGAGCACTTCTTTAAGTTGTCTAGTGTGAAGCAGTGGGTTATCAGCGCTGGGCCTATTAAAGTCTAATGACGTTTTAAACAATATGACATTTTAGATTTCTGTTTGAACATCTAACAGGCAAAAATTACATAGATTTTTTCTCATAGTCCTTCTCTTATTTTAATCCCCTCAGTCTCTTTCAGACAAAACCACGTTGGCTGTTATCTGTATCTGTTTCTGTGTTAGTGTAAGAAACTAATACGAGCTGAAAGACATGACCAGGCCTCTGCTTGATGTCAGATGCTAGGTGTAAGGGTCGTGATAGGAGGCTTTGTTTTGCTGCTACCATGCTGGGTTCGTGATCTTCTGAGGCGGGCGGAGAGCTCTGTGAGCGAGTGTAGGCATGGCCACAGAGTGAGAGGATATGAGGCAGGAGGGTCTCACCCAGCCTATTAGACGTGTGCACTGGCCTGTGAGATGTTGTATCATTTTAATTAGTGGGGGTCTGTGGAGCCACGGCAACATGAGGAGATGGAGAGAAGGTTGATCGTGTTTTAGTCATTGCCTAGAGCCACGTACCCCCCCATCTCCCTACCCCCACTTACTGCGACCCCACCACCTTCTTCCCTCCCACCCTCATGTAAAAAGCTTTGTCAGGCTTGGCTTCCTCTCTGGACCTTTTGGCTGACAACAAGAGGACAGTTGTTTTGTTTTGATAGCTACAAATCCTGTTACTCGTTAGGTGAGAAGCATTTTTTTTGTCATGTGGTGTGGAAAATTATATATTCTATACAAATATTATAATTTATCCTGCCACAAACAAATCCCTTTATCCTTTTAACCTTGCAACATCGTAAACTGTATCCACATTTCCATATTAGCCCATCTATAACAGTTAATCTAGCCATTCTATGTCTAGTCCAATTTGAAATGGAGAAAACTGGGCAAATCTTAAATGCTGTCACAAGTCTGAATAAATTGCAAAATAATGAACATTTTAGATAATTACAAATCAGAGCTTGCTGAATGCATACTGGCATGGAGCCAGCCTCCGCAGACAGTCAGAGATGGAGCCATAGAGAGCGGGAATGAGGCTTCTGAATAATTGGACTCATTGTAGAAGCTAATGAAGTGATGCAATTGAAAGGATGTTTCTTTGCAATTGTCTTAAAAGTAATTCAGTAGCTTGTACTTTAGTATTAGACGGTTTATATAAATAACAACAATTATGTGCCATTTAAGAAAACAAAGTTTACAGGATTTGTTGGAAAATGATATATCAGGAGATAAAAAATCTAAACACATTATGATAGCTTAAATGATGACTGAAAAAAAGGTAGTTAGCAAAACGGGATGGGTACAGGCCCTTAAAAAAATCTTCTCTTTAAAAAATAAAAGGCTTTTTTCAAAAGTATTAAATTGTTGCGAGACAGCTTTTTGGCTACTTTGATTATGGAAATGGGAAAATGCAAGTTTAACAACAAATGTTTAGAGAATAGCGATTACTCCCTGTGGTCAAGCCTCTTGCCTTGAAATTTTTACAAAGCAAACTATGCTGAATGTGGAAAGTCTTTAAACTTTTTGACAAGGATTATTCTATTTTGACATAATTGTAATTATTTGGAAAGTGAATATTTTTACTTTCGGTGTGTCCTTCCATCACAAGTTTGGCCCTAAATGTAACACAGTGTTAAGGCTAAACTAAAGGGATCTTAAAAAACGCTTATCATCATTAGAAATCTATTCTATCTATATGTTTAATCTATTTATTCTATCAGTTGTTAAAAAATTACAAATAATCATAATTTGTAACCTTGAAAAGTGTTATAAGGAAATAAATGACATATTACTATATATTTTTCAACATGCAACTTCAGGAAAAATTATTATAAACTTCCTAAAATAACACATATACCTGGGTGGGAGGATGTAAGTCCTTGACTTGATGGTAACAACCGGTTGAACATGTTACAATGAGATCATGCGTGAGGAAAAAAGTGCACACCGGCAAACAGCGAAGATTGATGTGAGAGCTGGAAATCATTGGACAACAGTCTCCTAATGACTGATGTGACATCCCACGTTCCTCTACGTGGGATGTCCTGGGAAATATGGGTGGAGGGAGTTGGGAGGGGTTACGGTGGGCTGTGCTCTGGCTTTTTATTGCCATCATAAAAGTTTACACGACCGCCATCTCTTACAATCCATATTGACAGGTGTTTTCAGAGCAATGCTTCCTAAAGTGCAGGGAAACGATGTCATCTTCCAGCCTTAGGTACAACATACCCTTGTAATAGGCCAAGGAAAATAAAGACTTATGGAAAATTAAATGAGGCATGAATGACCATAAGCGTGAAGACAATTACACCCTTTGGAAATCGTATATTTGTGAAGATAATTTCTGAAGGAGTCTACGTACTCGGACCCGGTGGGGTTACAGTATCTTCTCTATGCTTGAACTCTCCTTGAACTTAGTGAGCCGCCATAGTGGGATGTGGCTATCTGCCCCTGCATCTGGTTATTTTAGCTCCAATTTGCTGCCTAATGCCACAATTACCCTGATCTATGGCTCGAGTCACCCCTTTAATGGCTCAGTGTCAAAATCAGCACATTTGCAGAAACATAGGCCTGGGAGAAAGTCCTGACTTTGCTCTACTGACAGCTTGATTGATTCTGGAACTATTTTTTTTTGTTCCCTGGCTCACCAGACAAACTAGAAGTCAACACTAAAACAAATAGTGTGTCTGATAAAACTGACTGAAGGCTCAAAAAACTGAATCATTTCTCGTAATAATAGCTTAACGTATTGGAGAAAGTGAGGTCAAGACGACTATAAAAAAGTGAAGAATCAGATAAAACTCAAATCACTTCAGTTCAGGTTCTTTCACAAGCACTCACAGATCCTTTCCATTTCATTTCATTCAGTCATTTTTCTAACCATTTCTAATTGGTGATCAAATTGTGCTGTAATTACTATACATTGTTACAAAGGTATGAATTGCATAAAGAAGTTAGCTTTGAAAGAATTCTACAGAAACACGTAATTGTTTCAAAGTCAGTTTTTGATTTCTAAACCCAGTGACACTCTGTGCTGTTAAGTAGGAATGTCCTGATTAAGCTTTCCAGAGCACCAAAGTTCAATATTACCTATATGAGCAGTCCACATCAAGTTGTGTAATCCATGTTGCATGATGCATGTATGTGCTGCAGCTCTGCTCATAAAGCTTGTGAAACCCGTTAAATATACGACCACGATCACGACCAGGACATATCCCACTGAGTGAGACTGTCTGAACAGAGAATAAAACGTTCTATTATAACGTAATGTTACGATACTCCAGCTCTACTAACACGATGCTAAAGAGAGACACTGCAGTGTAGAGAGGCTGAGTCCTCTTTGGCTGCCCAGAATCCTCTCTCAGCGAGGAAACGCAGCCCCATGATATCCACTCCATCACAGCTTGGCTCTCTGCCCTTGCTGTGGCGTGACTGGGACAAGGATGAGTGGCGGTAAAGGACAAACTCATGGAAACCAGTTGGGCTCCCAGAACCAGCACACATTATTACCCCCAACAGAAACCGAGTGAAGGCGGGAGCCAGGAGCCCGGCCCCGGCACAGCTTCGGTGGGAGATGCAAAAACAGATGGCCACCCTCAGCAAGACATTAGCAGCAGAGATTTGAAAACATCTTGAAGCCCCTGTCGCCACACAGAGACTGTGGTCAGGAGGCTAATGTGAGAATAGTAAAACAGTGGAGTAAACGGTAAAATGAGCTGCGGTGAGACCAACAGCTGCCCGAAATTACAAGGAACCATGTGCCACAATATATGTATTTGGGCCTATAGTGTATCATCCAAAAGACCATTGTCCGCCAGCACAAGGAGATTGTTGCGAAGGATGAGGGACTACACAAATGGCCAATTAAATCTGTCCCTGGCTGCATATAGAAGCTGTTCATTGAAACAGATCAATGTCAAACTTTAGACAAAGTAAAACTGGACTAGAAATGTTAATTAAAGTATGAATTTGCTATCTTTGATATCTAATTTTAGTTTGTCTTTTTTTGAAAATGTAAATAATTTTTAAATAAAAATAAAATTCAAGTGTAAAACCAAAAGAAGTGAGGTACTCCCCCCCTTTAAAGTTTTAGGAAGTCACGTAGTTAAATGGAGATTTCCTCAGGGCTGCGTACAAATATACCTGCATCTGTACGGTCCATGAAAAGGTATCCTGATTTTTAAAAAATCATAACATGAACACTCCATGAAACTCAGGGTAAAGATTGGACAGTATATCCACCCTGACTCGTCATGAAAAAAAATTATCTATGTTATGCCTTTGTTTATAAAATTACGACTATCAGACTAGTTACCACTATTTCAGCTAGCTTTCATCTAAATAATTTTGCCTAGGGTTACTGTCCCTTGTGCCTCTTTGTCTATGATAACTTACGTTCCTAAAATATCAAAATAAATAAATGACTTAGTTGCTTTTTATGCAGCATGGTAACAGAAACTCTTAAATCCATGGTTTACTCACTAACTTTGACCTCATGACCTGATAATCCTGACATTGTCTAGAGTTCATGTTTAAAACAGGTTTCATTCAGTTCAGATTGTCAGACACGAAGAGCCATCTCTCACTTTCTACCCTTTGCTGGAGTGTGATGTTCAATAACGTCACTGACATTAATTAAAACGACATGATAAACAGTGAAATCTTCAGAAACTGGACTTTAACAATGCTAGCACCAAACGCAATACAGACACCACCAAATCAACACTGCCTTGATGCAAACATCCAAACTAATGCTGGAGCAGAAGGTGCACAAAAAAAAAGAAAAAGAGCAGGAGAACAGAACCCAAGGTGACACGTATCATCGCCTCCAGTCCAGTGGTTGCTCGGTAGAAGTGGTATTTGTTGCAGGGGTGTCAAGAGACTTGTGAACAGAGGGTTTGGCTATTCCTAGACATATTTTCCACACCTGTGCCCGGATGCACTGGGTTGGCATTTCAAACTTTATCACCTGTCACAAGAGAGACACCGGCTGCTTTGGAGAGCAATGCACCCTGCTGCCACCCCATCACCACCATCACTACTACCACAGACTACCCCTCCACTCATGAGACATCAACACCCGTCCTTGAAAGTCGTGCTTGGAAAGAGAAGACAAAGATTTCCCTACTGGGAGGCTGCAGCCGCTGGCCATCAGACATCCAGATTGTCTTCAGGCTCCTAATTGATTTGAGGACTGTGTAATCATCTCGATCAAGTAAAACTTGAAGCTGCCTTTTCTTATATCTGTCTCTATACTGGGAGTTGGAAATATGTCTGCATACAGTAAGTAATACACACATCTTAGTGAGTATTTACAGTGGTCTTATGTTCAAATGTATTAAAAGTAGTTGAAAACCTTTACAAATGGAGTTGAGGTGTAATGCAAAAAATCCTTTCATACATTTTCTTGAAGTTGAACCTAGGAACATAGTTTAACTGGGTTGACGTGTATTTTTTTTATCTCTCTAATCTTATAATATTAACATAATATAATATTAACATATTAAGGTAAGAACGAGGGAATGATTATAGTTGGTGTCCCTGCAGCCACAGCAAATTAAATTTCAGTGTGTGTGCATGGTGACAGTCTCCTGGGGACACGGTGATCAAGGTGACACATCTCTCTGGTCTCCACAGGGGGTGTCTGGGCTCCAGAAGGCCATGGGTGTCACAGCAACAAAGCCCCACACTGGATGATGTCACACCAGACACACACACACACACAGATTTACACAACTCTTATTGGAGATGTTGAAAGGTTACGTTAGTGAATCCACTGTTCGCCTTTAAAATATTATTAGCCATGAGAATTCTGATTTTTTTGTCAGATTGCTGTGCTGTTGAAATAACTTAATATGCAGGTGCACACTGACCGCATTCAAAAATAGAACAATGCAAAGGATTCAGTTGGTGTTGGTGTGATGTTAAATGTTAAATCCAGTTGAAGGAAAGGATTTAAAATCCATGTTTAAATCTTCTAAAGCCGCAGTGCTGGCCCCCACCGCACAATCACACGTTAATGCTGCATTTTTTTCCACACAGATCAACTGTCACTCTGAATCGAGCCTTGCAGCTTGTCCACACTGGCCATGCAGTAAGGACAATACATCACCAGGGGTTTTAGTCCTCTGTCTGTCTTTACACTGCTCAATGCTGCTGCACTGGCAGCGGCATTTTCAGTTTTCCTTACGCTCTCTGATTTAAAAGACATTCGCTTAATTACTAAATTTTTCAATACATTATGATAGGAGGACATTTGTAGTCTGAGTAGCTGTAGTCATCAGCTTCCAACCGACCTTTTTTCATTCACTTTCGTTTAGTATGAAAAACGGATTGCACAGGACAATCTATTGCAGTGAACATGAAGAAACTTCCGGTTTAGTTTTTCATTTTAATGTCTTTTCACCCACATTCGTTAGCTCTGGCCGCACTGTTAAGCTAGTACTGACTACCAGACTCAACAGAAGTAAAACTACAACTCGCGTTTACTGTAAAATAAGTCGGGGGAAGACATTGATGTCTTTTAAGAAGAGGCCAGGGAAGAAAGAGGGTCAAAAGCTCCTGCTGTTCTGCTGTCAATGGCTATTACAATACAAGTACTGGTCATTATCTGTCCTACTCTTCTCCACCCACTCAGTGTCTGTCTGCATGTGCTGTATGATCATCAAAAGTGCATGCCAGGGGGGAATTAGAAAATGAAACATAATGTCAGCAATAACACAAAGGACCTTGGTTTAACATTTCAGCCTGTACTGTGTCCCTGCTACAGCCCAGAGCAGAGCCAACACTGGCCTGCTGCTACGCTCTGACCCACCCATTCACAAGCTCTGCTTTGCCATCTGAGGTTTGGAAATGGGTTTCCCGAACACGCACACAGGCCACAAACCCACACCATAAGCTGCAAATATTATACTGTCGCAAAAAAAAAAAAAAACAATCATGTACTTCTATTTTTTCTATAAGAACAAAAGCTGGAGGTATGTGAATTAGATTAAATGCATTCTATTCCATTTACATGTAGTTTTTAGTTTAAATGTAAACGACAAAAAACAGAAAACTGGCTGCAATCATTTGGATTTCTCTTTTCCCATTCAAAAAATCGTATTGCTCTATAAGCAGCTGATTAAGAAAAGAACATTCATTTCCGCTTCAAGCTTGTAAATCTGACTCAGAATATTCTAACTTTAAGTGACTCAGACTTCATTCTAATAATATCTCCTCCTTGGGAAAAAGAGACAACTGTTGGCAGAGGGGATTTAAAAGTACCACTGCTGGCAGTTGCAGTCAAATAAAATCTAACATTAACACTAATGAAACATATTCAGATAAAGTTGCTACAACAACAGCAACAAGCTTAGTCTGTTTACCTGGTAAGAGAACTGTCAGGTCTGGATTTTGACAACTCACCTTGAATAAAGGTCAAAACACACATTGAAAAAAGGACGATTTAGACGGGAAATGAAATCAGGCGACTGTACTTATAATGCATACTGTAATAATAAAAAGGAAAAACACTGTCCAATGAAACCCATGCCGAAATATTTTTTTTTTTCCAGACCTTTCAAATTATCGTACAAATAAACACACACACAGAGCGAGAGACAGAGAGAGAGAGAAACACCCATATGCTACAAAGCACACATGCTAATATACACACTGACATACACACACTGAAAAGTCACCCCCTTCCACATCTTCACAGTTCCCAGTTATAAAAACCTTTCCCTCCCAACACTCCAACGCCCACACATTTTCACCCTCTGCTTTTCCAAGTCCCTACTCCCCCTCTTGCACACACACACACACACACACACACACACACACACACACACCCTCCTCGACCAAACTGCTTGAGCCACTTGCCTGCCAGGGAGGCAAGATGGCCCTGCAGCCCTCCAGCCAATCAGACAGCTTGGCTCGCACAGGAGATCACAGGCCAGCTGATCCAGCATCCCCACTTCTTTCTTCGTCTGCTCTTCTGGAAAGTTCTGGACGTGAGGATAACCTCGCAGATCAAGCCTCATAGATCCGCAAGAGAAAGATGTCTGGATGTGTCATTTAGCATAATGTGTGTGAGTATGAAGGTGTGATGACACTGAATAGGACAGTACTGCATTATGACTTAAAGTTAATAAAAATATCACTATTGGTTTTATCTCTGTGGTTTTTGTAACAAGACTACTTTAAGCTTGGTACAAATCCTGGGAATGAAAGAAACAACTAGCGTCCACTAAAAGGTGCTTTCATATGTATCCAAAGTTTAGCTTTAGTCACAGAATAACCCGTCTTTCATAACCTTCACCTAAACAGTTATATACCATGTAAATATAACACGTTTGTAGCTGAAGTAGCTACAGTGTTTCAGGTTATGATTGAATAATTGACCCAGTTCAGTTTATGGCGTGCACATTTTCAAGACTTTGACATTTGTGGTCTGGAAAAGTACAAAACCATCCAGCATATTTCCCTCCAAATTTCCAATCTAAACATGTTCTTTAATCCACATGTCCCATGTTCAAACAAAAACCAAGCTATTGTCTCAACATTTTTCTGTAATAGTACTGCTGAGATCTCCACAATCCCAACAATGGTTCATTTGCTCTCTGCACAGGACACATCATAGGATGTTAACTGGGATTTCTTCATATCTCTATTTTTCGCTCCTCCTATTGTTCCTAAGTAAACTGCTACTGTCGTACACACACACAAACTTCAGACTTCTGATCAGAGCCATTTTGGCACTGCAGGCGTTCAGCCGATGCTCCAATCCTAAGCGTTTTACGAAGCCGGGACCAGCAGAATGAGCTTCATCTCTCAGATCACCAGCACTACAGCGGCCAATAAGTGTGCGCTCACACTCACTTCGGTTCATATTCGGTGTGACACCCTCGCCCCTTTTTGCCTTCTTGACTGCAGCTGGTGCTGGAACTGCTGATCGAGCTAAATGTCACGAAGCTAAGATGCAGGAATACACACTTGAACTGTTCTAACTTGAAATTTGATTTTGCTCAGTTACGTAGAGAAAGAATGAGGAGACTTATCTTTTTGTACAGTCATGTGTATTGGCTGGATGTAATAAACAAATCATAGAGAGAATCCTGAATGGCACGCTGTACTAACTGAAACAGGGGTGTAAAGTGGGAACAAAACCATCCTTATTAACTGCTCATCAAGTTCAGGGTTGCGGGGGGGTTGGAGCCTATCCCAGCTAGCACTGGGTGAGAGGTGGGGTACACCCTGGACGGGTCTCCAGTCCATCTCAAGGCCAACACAGAAAGACATACACAGACAGACAGACAAACATTCGCAAAGAGTCCCCAAATAAGCTAACATGCATGTCTTTGACGGTCTCTGTGGGAGGAAACCCATGCAAGCACTGCAGCAGGCTGGGGATTCAAACCAGCAACCTTCCAGCTGTGAGGCAGAAGCACTAACCACTCCATCACCATCAAGCCTGGCGCAATAACTGCATAATGACGGAAAACGCTGCTTTCTGACTTCTCTCTCTCTCTGTCTGCATCTGTGTGTCGCAGCAGAGTGACAGCGCGAGGGGACAGAAAGGACAAACTCATGCAGCTGATCCACAACAGTCTGAGTTTTAAAAATCCATTGGGGAAATGGATTTATTTTTGTGAGACTGTGTAAATTTAAATTTCTGTTGGACTTCGTATGGACTTTGTTTTTAAAATGAGGCGGCATCGCCCCGTTAACTCGCTACTGATCTCTCATTCATTCATTCTTTCACTCAGCTGTGCGCAGTTTCCTATCTGCAGCCTGTTGTTACGCATATGCGCAGTTTGAGATGGCGATTAGAAACCCGATTACGCGTATACACGGCACAGTAATCTTAAATGGTAAATCTTATGACCTAATGTAATGTCAAACTAACTACTAAACTTAGGAGCGTAATCACATTAAATACTGTGTTATTGTATGTCTTGAAACAGCCATTTAACCACACAAACACACTGCACATACTCTGAAGTGAAAATCACATCCCCTTTCTACTGGGAGGGGAAACTGTTGTGTGATTATGATGAACTGGTTAAACTGCAATTACGCCAGTGAGCGATGGGAGGGGAGACGACAGCAGTTTAGGCGACAATTTGGGAGGCGTCTGCCGTGGCTGCTGCAGCTGGGGCCTGTTTTAATGCAGTAATTGATAGACTCTGCCAGTCACTAGTGGGTTCAGAATTAAAACTCAAATTATCATCATTAGGAACCCCCCTAATTGCTGCATCAAATGCACATCAGCGTTTTTGTTTTTCATTATAAAATTACACTGGTGTTATCTAATTTCATCAGCTGCGTGGATGTCGTCCACCACGGTTTTGTCAGTGATTTAAGGGATGAAAGTTTAGTGATTTCACTGTAAACCACATTACATTTTGCTGTTTCAATTTTAAACATCATTAAAAGCGTGTTCAGTTACAGCACTTTCAGAAAACCCCTCTGAATGGTAGGCAGTAGACACTCTCCCTTTACCATAACACTACATGCTGAGCTGGATGTGCTGGCTGCAAACTCGACTGAGATGATGCTGTTTTTCAATTTTTATCAAACAATAACACGATTCTGTACGTGTTTACTTACTGTAAAAAACACATGTAGCAGTTGTCACAATACGTTAGTAAGACGGGTTGTTTTCAAGAAATATTCACTTTTTGGAAGTGGAAGTTTATAAGTCACACTGAAGGTAAAGGATCTCCTCAGAATAGAAAAACATTGACTGGGCATTCATTGTTATTCAATTTTCAATTCATTTCAGATTTATTTATATACACTGAATTTACTAAGCTGAATCTATATGGTTTTGGAACCATTTCTAGAGGAGGAATAAGTTCAAATATACTGTGCAAAGCCAAGTTTAATTTGGGGACAAACACTTGAACTGTTTATCTCATCTTTGCTGTTAACCTGTGGGACAGAGGAACGTTACACAACTTGTTGCCTTGTCAAACCTGTCAACAATAAAACTAAAGACTAATGGCCACAAAGCAGTAAAAACAGAACACTGCACTCAACACTGGGATGTATCTGGTGGCTTTTGTTAGCCTCCAAATTTTTGTAGGTTCAGATAAGACCTATGAAAATTGAGTCAGAAATAAACACACTTTGCAGGTTAGACATAAAATCAAAAGAAAATAAAAACTAAATAAACCCCATTAAATCACATGACAGTGACAAATGACGCTGAGATGTAAAGAAAAGAAGAAGAGGCCAAAAGCATTAAACCGGTAAAGTAAATCCACACAAAGGCAGTAAAAGTGTGACTAAATGGTACGAACCGACCACAGACCGACAAACACTGTGCTGTCCGGAACAGAACAAGGTCACATGCACATCAGTCTGGAAACAAAAGCTAAGCAGTTGTGAAAGCCTACTTTATCCTACAATCAACAGTCTCCTTGCCTCCAGCCTAGTGTGTCTTTGTGTGTGTCTACAATTGCCCTCCTATGCTTGTGTGGACACATTTTACTTTAAACCATTATTATGAGGACTTTAAGACGTTAAAAGGACACTCTGGTTGGTCCTCACAGCTCTGAAAGCCTTTTTGATTTTAAACTTAGTTTTAGGGTTAGGATTTATGTTATGATAAGGGCTTTATTTGTGATGTTAGAGTGTAGGTAATGCATTAAGTCAAAGAGTGTCCTCAAAGAGATAGTAACACCACTGTGTGTGGATGGTCCATAAAGTAAAACTCCACCTAGAACATGCATACTGGAAATATATGCTGAGCTGGCTGTGTGTGTGTGTGTGTGTCCTTGACAGCAGTCCTGACCTGCTGTTATCCAGCTGTAACACAGTCAAACACTGAACAATCAGCCTTTTGCTGCACTGCCAAGCAGTTAGCAAGATGTAAATTAGTCTACAGTCTCTTACACAGTACGGCTAAAAGCGACAAAACGTAACACAAACCCTGGCAGGCGAAGCCCAGCACATTTCAGCTTTAAAATACACAGGGGTATTCATGCAAGAATTGATGTTGGATGCCTGTTTGATTTAATTTGAACACACAGTTGTGATCCTTTTGTTTGTTTGCAACTAAGTTTGTGTAGCTGTAGCTTGGAAGTGTGGGACTGGTGTGTGTTGAGAGCAGGTGACCTTGGAAAACCACTGTAATAAAAAAGGGTTATTGTCCCACTAGTTACAGAACTGCAGATGCAAGCGATGCAAACACAAAGTCTTTCTTCAAGAATAGTTTTCCTCAGTTAATCTGGACCAATTATAGAATATTAATGATTGTTAAATGTGCATATGCTGGAGCTGGAAAATGGGAAGGTTAATAGACAGGCAGCATCACGCGATCACATTTATCAGTTTCTATTTATCTCTCCTTGGGAGGTGGCAGGTTTACAGTAAATACCTTCTGTCCCCCTAATTTCCTAATGATGGTGATAATGATGGAGAATGGCGCAGTCATTAGCAAGGACAGGCTCTGTGCATCACTCTGTCAGCTACGTCTCTCCCAGGCCCACAATGAGAAGTGATGGGGCCCAGCTGTTCCCCACATACTCTCCCCCAAACTGAACCGCTCTCAAAGACAGAGAAAGGTAGGGAGAGAGGGAGAGAGAGAGAATGAAAGAGACACAGAGAGTGACAATAGAAGAAATGGCTGAACGAAGACAGGCAACACAAAGAGTGTGTTTGCATGGACTTTAGTAACCAGATTTCAAATTTTCTTTCTACAACTGAACAAGCAGCTGAGTGAAGAAATGAATGAAGAAATGGGGCGATGCTGCCTCCTTTAAAACAAAGTCTGCTTAAAGTCTGACTACGTAACTAACGCAAAGTGCCTTGTAGAAGTCCCAGTCACTGTCCCCCGCTGATTGGATTAGACAGATCCCGTTATGGACGAGCTGTGCGTCTCCCCCTTTTTTTCCCTTTTCTCTCAACCTGTGACTCCCACAGAAAAGAATAGTCAGAAAGCAGCATTTTCTGTCACTATACAGTTAAAATCTATGCGTCAGACTCCAAAATAAGTCAGAGGTGGAGGACAAATCAGGTTATAAGTATGTATATTTTGATTGACAGTAACCAGGTTTGTGAGACTTTGCTTACTTCAGTGCATTAAAACACGCTTATTGTCACTTTACTGTTTTAAAGAAATTACCGCATTCCAAAACTGACTCACAGCATATGTGACGTCCTGAAGTGTTCGTGCAGGTGTTCTGCAGAAATGTTTCACCATTACTGGTGACGAAAATCTCGTGCACAAATATCAATGGGCATGCATGGTTTGTGGGCAGTTTACTTACAGCTCACTTGTTGTTGGTGTAAAACAGTCTATAAGCTAATGGTAAAAAGCATTAGCATGTTGAATGACAATAGTAACAGTTAAGCAACCATTTATCTGAAAGCTCAATGTGGTTAGACTCACAGTAGTAGCCTAAATGCTAACACTCTGGTAGACACTATGAGCGGTAATGAGTGGACTGTAATCTAACACTATAGTAAGGTGTTTTCAGGAATAGCAGGCCCATTGCTTACACGTTCCTATACCTAACAGCCAACTCCTGCATTTGTAGTACTAAGTACTAAGTTGTAGTCATTGCTGTTTCATTTGATTTCATCAGCTATTCATGTCCTGACAAAAGGCCTTACATAAATCTGTGCTAAAAAACACATGGCAGAACCAAAATTTATGACCACATGATTTATCCCCAGCAATGAGTACGCTAATCACAACGTGTTGGCTTGCACACACACTCAAAATAAAGACACAGGTAAAGCACTGCATATAAAAAATTACCCAAGGTTGATGTCAATGATGCACTGAGAGGGAACTAAAAGTGGGCAGAGTTAAGCCAAGTTGAGCCATAATATACAGTTTAAAAAAAGAGTTTAAAGTTTAGAGCGCAGTACAGAAAAACGTCTTCAGTACATTGATTCCCCCATGGACTTTCACACTGGAATAAGATTAATTATAGCAGTAACAACATGTGCATACCTGCTGCTTAAAGTGCAGAATGATACTAGCCTCCTTTATGCAATGTGTAGGCTTTGTTTAACATTGTGTTGTGGGACGTGACACTCTGTTAAGCATGGTTACATTTGCTTCTTACTGTAAGTGATGGCACAGAATTTTCTCAAAGATGAAAAATAGGTGACTTGCATACAGTGTGCAGCCAAGCATAGATTAAGATTAAGATAGAGATTATATCGACATACCTAATTTGTATCATGTAAGTGGTTTCAAACATTTTGAATGCAAGAAAGTTTAAAGATGCCACACAGTTTATATGGCTGAGAAGAACCGGGATAACATGCACCATGGCTGTAGCTTTATAACGTTCAATAACTGTGCGTTCTGTTGAAAACATCAAATTCAGCGGGACAACTGCACCGGCCCAATAACTTTGTTTCTAATAATCTCGCCTCTCAAAAACATTAATTCCCTTACATCTACACAGTCTTACAAGCACTGTTTCCATGTCATGAATTTATTCTCCAGTTCTAATTTCCTGTAGTTGTGTGCAACATAACCACCCAACATCATTTTATTTTTATCATCTCAGCTCATTCTTTTTTATTTCTGAACACTCCCTTTGTCTCCGCTGTCTTAATTTGTAGTCCACACCACATGCACCACTATCAGCCTTGCGGAACATGTTACAATTAGAACTGATAGCTAAATATTCCTATTTTCCAATAGATTAATTTGAGAGTGAGGCTTAACAGGCAGGCCTTGCTTGTCCTCTGTAGTGATAGCTTCCAGTAAAAGCAGGGCTGGTGTAAAATAATCTGAGAGGAATGGTATTATTATCAGAATGGATATGGAACACTTGGAAAGCGCTGAATTTGGAGGAGGCTAGAACAAAACATTTTCACTTGTCTTCCTTCAATTAACCATCTCTAATCCTTGTGAATACTTCTGAGAGACATGGCTGGTAAAACACTGCATAAACCTTAAGTTAAATAAATTATAACCCCCCTCCCCACTGGAAAAAAAAGTCTTCATGATTTGAAACCAGCAACATTAAAAATTTCAAAGTCACCTCTGATGAATGGCACAGGGTGATTAATTCATGATAGGATACGCCACCTTGTCAGGCCAAACTCCTCACTGGGTAATGGCAACACATGCATAATAGAAAGGTTGATCCCTGTCTCTGCTCATAGTCTGAGTGCCTTCAAAGAAAATAAAAATGGAGCCATCAAATCACATGTGTTGTTTTATTAGTTTCAGAACAAGACAATGGCCCATTTCGCTTGGATCGTATCTCTAATGCAGTGAATAAGCTGCAATGACTAAAGTCGAGTTTGTGAAACAAACCATACAAGGTCAAATCTGACAAAAATAAAAACTGGAGGAATTTCATTTGGTCTTTGTAATAAGCACAAATGTATTTCTAGTCTCACGCTCAAGTGTTAATTTTAGACTAATTCCTTATAGATGTTTTCTGCACAAATAATGTAGACATCCAATCCTGGACTCTAATAATAATTTTATAAATACAACAAAACTGAGTGCTTGCATTTAACATCTATGGTGCACAATATTGAAGACCTGGGTTTTGAAAGCAATATTTTAAGCAAAATGAGTGGAAGCAAAATGAGTGGAAGCTACAATGCAGCAGCTGCGGCAGCATGGCGCAATGACTGGGAGTCCTGTTTAAACTCTCCTTTACTGAAAGAGTGAACAGCCAGTTCAGCAGCGGAATGACCTTTTCTCTAAACCCTCCAATAACTCTCTCCGTGACAGGCCGAATGAGCAGATGATCCCAGACTCCTTCATGGTGTGTTGCGACTGCACTCTGTGCAAAATGACAAGTGAATCAAGCTCTATTTTTACCTCCGGGTGGGAAACTTGTGTCACTCTCGACCACTGCACCCAAGAAAATCAGCCATGAAGTTTGGTTTTGGGCAATCTGACCGCTGACACCGCGGAGCTGTCACTGCGATGCCCTTCTCCTCCATCAACCAATCCCCCGCCCCGACCTCGCACCACTCCTCACACCTGACTGGCACCAGGGGTAGCGTGCCAGGCCAAAAGCGTGATTGACACCTCGCTCGATCTTCTGTAAACACCTTGAGATCTTGGCACCTCCAGCGGGGAAGATCAGTGACTTGTGTGAAAGAGGCCTCTCCTCCTGGCATCGGCTCAAGTCTGCTGGCGCTCGCTATGATGCAGCCTGACTTGTCAGAGGGAGTAACAAGATGCTGAGTGACTTAGCACCTCTGGAAATGTCAGCCCCCGAGCCGGCAGACGCCAGGCTGAGTCGAGTGGGGAGTGCACAGACCCCACTGCGACTGGCTCAGCTGTTGCCTGTAAGAACCAGGGAGGATGACACATACGCCCGACCAGACAAGACAAGCAGCAGAGATGAACGGGGACCTGACGATGCATTCTTGCCCCATTCGCCCGTATTTCTGCCACACATCTTATGCTTCCTTCTCTTTTCGGAGAAGTGCATCTGCTATTGTCCAGCTGCTGCTGTGGCTGAAATGGACCTTTGCTGCCCCAGTGCCCAATGTGCAGTGGATACGACAAAGTCCATGTGTGATGATGATGTGGGCAAAAGCAGAAACCGGAGCATGCTTAAGTGCCCCGTTATTGCTCTGGTGAATCAAGTTAAAGGAGACGAGGCGCCAAAGAGACACCCAACACAGAGGGGAACTCAGTCACAGCACAGTCTGTCAGACTGCAGTTATTTACCATGCCGACAAACACATATTTTCTCTCCCCGAGGACACACAAGGATGTATAACACAACATATTTAGTGCTGGGTATTTATAGAAGTCAAGCACAAAGTCAGTTTGGTGAAGCATTAAGGAATAGAGAAATAGAAGAGAAAGCTTTTACAAAACGACAGAGAAGAGAGACTTTGGAGCGTGATGATGCTCAGTAAAATCTAATGGGCTGTTTACTCACCGCCTGCCGAGATCCACGCTGCTACATTGACTCTTGATTTATATTTTCTGATTCATAGAGGCGTATGCATCTTACTTTAATCAAGGTTCTCCCTATCACCCACTCATTCCCTCCATCTCACCAACTGCCATCCTTTTTCCCCCACAATGCACATTAACAGCAAAAAATATAATCAGTTTTATGACAGACTATGTTTTTAGCACATGACGGGTGAATATAGCATTTTGAAAATGGCCTGTCCCTATTCTTAGTCTCCAAATAGATCCGCTGGGATGGAAGGCAATATCGGCTGAGAGGACACAGTCTCAAGGGTGTGTGTGTGCGCGAGTGTGTTTGTGAACAAATGGCTGCAATCTGATTCCTGCTATTTTTCATGTTTGTTAACAAAATACAATTTGAGGAAGAAACTGATTATGGAGATAAGGATGGACATGAGCACATCATTTGGCCGAGCTGACTAAGTTGTAAGTCTGCAGTGTGTCTGGGTCTAAGATGAGGCCAAGAGTTTCTCAGTATAAGAGGGAATAAGTGCTGAACGTCCGTGCATGTTGTCTGGTGTTCCTAATTTTAAATAAGTGCTTTTCACATTTGGGGTGTGTGAAAGTGCTGGTGTACAACATGCTTGGTTAGACTGACAAGTTAAAAGAGCAACTTTCCACACATCATTGCCCCATAAATAAATGAACCAATCAACATCATGTGCATTTGTCGTGAAGCCAAGCACTAGCTGCTACCTTTTCTAAAGACAAACCTGCAAGAACTCGCTGAGAAAAGTTTTACTTTTCTCTTTTAAGTTTCAGTCTTAGTTTTTGTGGGCTACTATTAGCTGCTAACTAAGAGGGCTACAAGGCACAGGTTCAGTAGATTAAGGCAGGGGATTTCTCTTGACCTTTTGGCCAAATGCCATGCTGTTTGAGATGTACAAGCATAATTAGATCTGATCGTCCTGTTGCTTTCTAATCTTTATTATGCAAATTTTTTGCACTGCAAATCACTGTTGTTCATTAGTGGCGTTTAAGATGCGGAGTCACAGGCTAATGGCAAGAGCTAGTGAGGTTGAAATAATCCCGTTGTTACTGACACTTCCATGTGATGGCCACAACTGTTGCATAGCTTACTTTTAAGAAAGCTGCCATTAATGAGGAGGCTAGCCGTTTAGTAATGTACATACATCGTGTGGGAGGAGGAAAAAAAAAAAAAAAATTACGCACACTCCCAGCTAACGTAGCTGCCGATGCACAGTGACATTTGCCATTAGCTCCATGCTGAATTTTACCGGCAACAAAAGCGGAAGAAAAAGCTCAAATCACTCCCAATTAACAGAGGCATCAAACAGTGAAAATCCTAGCAGGAGATTGTACGGGCAGTGCACAGAGAAAGGTCAGGCTCCAGTGGAACACAAAGTCACATGATTTATTAGAACTAATGAGCGCTTTCGTTAGACCGAATTAACGCTGGTACACAAGGAAAAATAAATAAATAAAAGAACCTGAGTCTAGCGTTTGTTTCATGACACACACACTTGCGTGGCTAACTGCCTGACTCACACAACGAGGACGTCACTCACTCTAAATATGTTACAGTGGTTCATTTGAACATTATACCTGACTTTATAGCCACGGTGGTCTCATTAACTTTTGTGATTACTTAAATAATAGCATTACAATGAATGCTTTAGATGTTGTAAAGGGTTTTGTTATCTAAATATCATATACAACGTTGTTTTTCACATTTCCTAGTAGTCACTGTCCATCTACCCAAACCACCTGAGCCTCCTTTTACAATCTTCTACTAATGAGCCCTGAGCCCCGAGAGAGTATTTATTGAGATATTCAGATGGATTCTCTTACTCGTCCTCTTTCTCCCTCTCTGAAAAAAATGGAGGTCTGGCTGGAGAAATGTAACAGAGATTGGCTGTGACAGCGCCAAAATGAGGCTAACAAATATCCTAATGAGGAAATGCCAGCCACGGTCCCTCATTCCAACCACATCAGATAGCTGGCCTTGAAAGAGAAGAGGAGCCCAAACTGTGGCAAGCGCTCACCAAACAGATGACCTCTTACTAAGCACCACAGTTTACCATACTGTTTTTACAGTATATAGGTGAAAAGCTGAAAAGAAAATTCAACTTTGCATATGTAGTATATCGGTTGTTGCAAATTTTAAGTGTAAAACAGGTCTAAAGGTGAACAGAATACTTTGCACTGATGTGATAACCAACCACAGGGACCAATAATTTAACAGACTCTCTAGTTAGCAAACTGCCAAACAGGACATTGATTCTAACATCAGAACGCAGTAAATTTTGCTTCCTGCAAACAGCTGTAACAACTAAAATATAAGTTTAAGCCAAGAATAGGAATATATTTTGACACAAATAACTATAAATTCTAAATTAGATAATAAACACAATAACCTTCATTTTTAAAAAATACTTAAATCTCCTGTTCTCTAAAGACCTTGGAAGTGCATAAAACTGCACTCTATACACTATCCCTCTCACCTTACATCATTATGACAGTGGACAAGACATGGCCTGATTGTGACTAGTGGCTGTATTGTGTGCACATATTTCTGAGATCACTGTGGAAGTTGTACTTCATTGGAGATCAGTGTAGATTGGCCCCCTCGGTGTGAAGCCTGATACCTAAAGCAGCATATGACAAAGAGCCTGAGGGCAGAGGGCTTAGTCAGCCTTACATAATCCACTGGACGAGACTCACTGGAACCAGGCTCACCTAAAGTCAGCTGCTTCAGTGCAGCTAATACTATTGATAGCAACTTAACTTCACTGACTTCTAATGGAAACAGTGCAGAAACTCACATATACAAAACAAAGTAGAAGGAAGGAGATGCACTTCACTCTTCACGCGAAGCACTGTGCTGAAAATACAATGCAACTCGTTAAAGAGAGTATTGTAAATTGTTTTGGGAGAACAACAGACTGAAGAACCATATTGTGATTCCTTCTATTTATTGTTTCTATCCCAATCCAGAGACAGGTATGATTAGAGATGAACGCGTCAATTAGGATGCTAGTAGAAATTGAAGGGAAGGCAGTGGAGGCATAGAGGGCCTGACATATGGTCACATGAGAGCCATTATCACGAGTTACGAGAGCCAAACCACTGCCTTCTGTATGATATGCACTGTGGTAACAAACATGCAAGTGGTCTCGGTTGTATAGCCGTGGAAGGAGGAGGTTGGCGGGGGCTGGGGGGTGGGGTTAAGGTTTGAGGACGTGTGACGATGGCCTGAATTGAAAAGAGCCACCTTTTGATTTTGGACAGGGCCTGTTCCTGGCAGGCTGGCCGGCCATAAGGCGGGGTGGGGCCTGAGGATAATGGCAGCAGAAGGAAGAGGAGGCCGACAGCTGGCGAATTCTGCCCCAATATGTTTCCATAAAAGAGGCGAGGAAATTTCAGAAGACGCAATGCCCGAATGACACGCTCGGCGGCAAAAGGGAAGATTAAAAATAAAATTAGTTAACATCTTGCCTGTTTCACCCCACGATGCACATTTTAGCATGGAAGGGGGAAGGGTGGGCCTGATTGTAATGGCCACTCACATAACAACAAGCAAAAAAAAAAAAAAAAAACACAAACCTAACATTTAATTAGAACAAGTCATGTGTCACCTCCTGAAGCTTGTTCAGTAGGCACACATGTGGCCTGGAGTATTTTGAGCTACTTTCCGTCCCCTCCACTTCACTGTCCTCCCTGCATGCATATCCTGTTTTCCCATCCTGAGCATATTGTGAATCTAAAATGCAAATGACTCCCTCTATTTTCCCTCTCTTTTCCTTTTTAGTGTTTTTTTTCTACCTCCAATCACCGTGCCTCTAATGAGGTGTAAAATATGTGCATTAATGACAGAAAAGTTATTTAGATCTGGGGAAGAGTTAATTGGTTTTAATCACGGCCTACATCCATCTGGTTACACGAGACAACAAACTACTTCATCCTGATGCCTCATTAGACATATTGTGAGTTGCTGTGCCTAAAGGAGACGCTCATCTTTTACCAGCTTCTCTTACACAAAAACACTGTTAAGCTGCAACATGTTTACGATCAAAATGTAAAAATAAAATGTTCCCTGTGACCTGCAGACTAGTGTCATTGCTTCCTTTTACATTAAGTATGACGTATAACTGTAATTCCCCATACTTTAAAGCTCTAAATGCTTTATTTTTCATATACTGTGTCTACAACAAATGTGACAGACCTACATGATATATTACGTATTGCAAATTGTGTCCAGTACGTAACGTCTGCTGCATGTTATTTTATTAAGATGAGTCAGGTTAATCATAACTTTGATTTCCTTGTCTCTGTTTAGATTCTTTGAAGAAACAATGTGACATTTTTGTTTAGATGCAATAATATAAATTACAGCAAACCAACTCATAATGAATTGTGGTCCAAGTTAGGTAGTGTTGTGGCCACTCTATGAATGAGGGGGCCAAAACAAACCCCTCTTAATTTTATGGATACCAGTACAACTCAACTACCCTCTGTGAACTCCAAAATAAACACATAGTGTAATTATCACATTTCTGATAGTTTTAAGTTGAAAACTGAGAATTAAAATTCCTGGCAGAGCGGCTTTACTGTTTTGCGTTAGCTCATACTGGTGTACCTAATAAAGTGGCCAGTGAGTGTATATTAAGTCCAGCTCAATCGAATGACAGCAGTGCAGCAGCATAAGTCATTTTAGTTTGGAACCTGATTGCTTTCCTCAAACAAACATGTACAAAGAAACACAATTTTTCTAAAACACGGTTTAAACATCATAAAGCATCCTCATCACAAACATATTTAAGTGTCACATTAGCTTGGCCCCTTTTGAGCTAAACCTCATATTGAATTGAGCCTTCATATTTCCCAGTTTCCCTTAGATACTGATAAAAGCTTCATTTCTACAACATCCTCGAGTGGTCACGTAAGTTTAAAAACAGATATTAATTATGCCTCAGGGGAACATACATTTCATGTCACCATCTTGAGGAGTTTCTGTTGGTGGGGAAGAGTCTCTTTAACCAAAGCACTCAGCTATCTGCTGTCTGTCTCCATCCGCTACAGCCTAAAGATGCTCTCACCATCTGGCAGTGTGACCACGTCCAAAGGACCATGTTTCTGAGGATCCTAACAGGCCAAGAACTAAAATGTGTGAACTGCAGGCCTGCTAATCTGAAGTGTTGATAACAGGCTTGAAAACATACCACGTGTGAGTTACACCATAAAAACTAGGAGTTCACTGGGGATTCAGCCAAGATCCAGAGGGACTCAATATGCACCTTAAGGTTCTTTAAACAAATAAAGCCCTAAACAATTACTTGCAGAATGCCAATACAGCCTGAAATTCTAAAATACGGATTTTGGAGTGTACCTAAAGTGCCGACATTTTACAGTTGACAATGCACACTTAATGATGAGTGAGGATATAAAATGTGAGTGCACATGGAGAGAACCATGTCATACGGATATTTTTAAGATGGCAAACTGAAGGAGCAAACTTTATTGCAGATGACAAGTTCACATGGGAGAAGGAAGAAATCTGCAGCTAGGTTTACCCATGTGCCTCATTAATCATTAGCATTTGGCTGAGAGGCTGCTTTATCTGCCCCCTTGATTCACATTGTCACTTACTGTAGTCCATCTTCATTTTATGCGCATGGGCCTCTAACGGCTCCTGTTCTCATGTGTCAAATCATGTGGTTTTGTACAGGCTGCAAACACATTTACAGTTATATTTTCTCCCCAAATCACTTTTAAAAGTTGTTACATTTGTGTATTTGCCTCATTTGGGGTCGAAAAGTACAAAACCCAACTTTACGTATGAAACAGTTTGTGTTATCTGTCATTACACAAGCAAAAGATCCTAATTAACTCCACTTTTTCTAATGTTTATCTAGAACTGCACTCTTACTTCAACTATTAATTTACATTTTTTTGTATTTAAATTATTCATTATAGAAAAAAGGAAACTTGGTTTTTGGGTATGTATAATGATATACATGGATAATATACAGGTATAATGATTTGCTTAAAACGAAAGCAGAAGTAAGGGGTGGTGATTTTGTAGTATAGAACACTACATGTACTAATCAATTGAAAAAAAAAACTCTACATGTATTCACACATTTTCATTATAAGACACAATGAGAAACACTAAGGCAGAGGGAAGCCGTGTATTGTTTTCTACGTCATTGCAGCTACGAGTCCTTCTGTTTGTTGTCCATGAATATCTTTCTGATTAGAAAAACATACATGTTAATTATAGAAATCAGTTTAGTTGCAGGCTTGTGTGGAAAAGGAAAAGTTCTACAATTTAGTGATTTGCAGAAAGCAGCAGTTAAACAAACAGCAGCAGTGATGGAAACTGCTTCCGTTATAATTAAGAAGACCTTAGCATATTCATCTAAATTAGGCGCTGGGACTGGCTCCATATTTTTTACTACTTAATTCTACTTTGTGTCCTTATAGGTGTTGTGCAGTCTTGATGTTTACGTTTGGTTCCCAATGGCTCACTATGACTGACATTTCTAATTCTAGAAGACCTAAGTGTGCCGATTCCCTAATAAACGCAAATCATATAGCCACAGAATGATTTGTGCTGACAATCATCGTGGGTTACTGAACTTCGACCCCTAATCATGAAAACAGTATGCAAATAGTACTCATAATTATCTGTGGGACTGTCGTGTGTGTGTGTGTGTGTGTGTGTGTGTGTATGTGTGTGTTAGGAAAAATAGTCACATCAGTGATTAGAAATGGATAATCAGTCCTAGACTCCTAGACTTTCAACTATTAGTATTAAGTATTGTATATAACAATCATGCCATTTTCTTATTTAACAATAAAAAGCATGACAAGAAAAAATACCACAATAGTAAAATAGCACTACACAGCAACATGTCACACAGTGTGTGCACAGGTGATAGAAGTACACAAAGTCAGCATGCGGAATATCTACATCTAAGGACAACAGTCAAGCCTTTGACACTGTGAACCACCAGCTCCTCTTGTCTGCACCCTCTAAATTAAGCATCTCTGGATCAGAGATGCTTAATTTCCTATCACTGCTATGCCGACCACACACAGCCCTTACTGTCCTTTCCGCTCTCTCTGTCTCTCTGACATCTCTGCTTGGATGAGAGAAAGACATCTTCACCTTAACCTCTCCAAGACTGAAGTTCTTGTCTTCTCAGCCAGACCTTCGACACAACAGAACATCAGCCCCAACACTGGATCTGGAGTGATTGTCCACCAGCTGGTTGGATTATTGCACTATACAGTAAATACAAGCTCCATTTCTAGAAAAGTTAGCACGTTGTGTAAAAATGTAGGTTAAGTAATTAACAAATTTGAAAGATATTTAGATTTACATTTAGTCATTTGGCAGACGCTTTTATCCAAAGCGACTTAAAAGTGCGGAACAGGCAAGCAATAAAATCTATGTTAAGGAGAAAGACATTTTTACAACTAGTTGATGCTACCAACAATCTTAAAAACATTCGGATGGGCCTACTGAAAAAAGTTGTGTAGCCCAAAACAAAAACCATAAAAGCAAATATGGTGAAATATCTCATAACTAATTAAGATAATTAGCAAGAGGTCAGTTCACTGACTGGGTTGATCCTGCATGTTGTGTCTGTGCTATTCTTGATAAAAAATAATTTCTAATCTAATTGGAAAATTGGCTTGTAAGGTTCGTATGGCTAACATGTAGTGCTTCACCTTTTTCTGAGTGTTTTGGTTTTCTGGTGATTTAGACAACACTGAAATTAGGCCTCTGAAGGCTTTGCTATCTCACAAAAGGGGTGAAGAATCATCACACACCTGTAAGCTCTATAGAGCTTTTTAGTCTCTCCTCATTTTGGATTTATGACACATGAGCAGTATGTTCACAACAGCAGCAGCCAGCTGTTTTCAACAAACAAGCTCTGACAAACTCACAGTTTACCACGAGCAAAATGACAGGCAGTGATAAGCTGGAGAGGAAAGTAGAACTGCAAACAGCTAAAGAGCCTTCTCCAGCTCTTCCTTCTACAGGAAGTGGAGCAGGCGCCAACACGTAAGTGGAGCATTACTGTAACGCGGTATCTGCCAGATGTAAGGAAGTTTTGTTTGTATTTTAAGCAGATATAGGTGCAGAGTCCTAAAGCTGAGAATAGAGCCAATGGTGAGCATTGCCTCTTCGTTTCATCTTTATTTGTATTTTTTAAACACAAATACTATATGGTAGCATTTGTTATCAACCCCTAAAATAATGAACATATAATATTTTCTTGCTAAAATAAATTGCGAAAAACAAAATACATTCTAATAGTGCTGTCCTGCGTGATGCTGCATGGACCTGCTGTTTCCACAGATGTTAATCAACCATGCCAGGGAATATACACATAGTCTGGATCATGCTGAAGGCCTCCATTTTATCAGCATAAATGTGCCCTTATAACAGCGTTGCATCATGGGAACGGCTGTGTTCAAAAGGTTGACGGGGAGGATCCAGGCAATCACACAAAGAGCACTGAGGCTGTAAAACCACAGTGGATTTTTACATCTGTCTGGCCTCATTGCCATGCATAGAGCCCAGAGCCACATTTCTCTGCGTCCACCTAGGGGTAGAGCACACTGGCTACACCACTGCTCTGACAGATTAACGCCCTAAACAGTGGTGCCTCCGCCAGCGAGAAAGAGGCCTGCCAGCAACAGCTGTCCTTCAGCATTGGAAATGCTAACTTCCCCTTTGACGAAGACTGAACAGGAATGAGCGTCAACAATGCTTCGCCCTGAAGTGGTTGCTAACATCTTGTAACTTTCTGTGCTCCCAACCACTTCTGTAGGATACTTTTAGATGAAAAGAGCAGCTGAGTTGTAATATGAATGGTAATTTAAAATTTTTGGCCCTACTGCCGCATGTTATTGAGGAAGAGAGGGGGAACAAAAACAGAACTCTTGAACTTGAGCAGTGCGTTAGCCGACTGCTATGCAAATGACGTTGGAGGAGAGGAAAGCAAACAAATCTGTTAATTGATACATCCTGTCAGTGAAGGGGCTGGAAGCGCTGGAGTTTCATTGTTGAAGGCCTGGAGAACACTGGAGGAGTTTAAAGTGCATCTAATAGGGATGTTAACGGCCAGCCTCTACAGACTAATGGCCACCATTTCGTTGGCAGTGGAGAGGTGCCCAAGCTGTCGAGGGCCAGGTATTCTGAGTGACCTCGGTGACCTGCGGTGACCCCGGTGCACATGTGTGCGCGTAAGTTCAACAGCCTCTCTGGAAAAAAGCCGTTCACGGCAAGAAGACACTAATTAAGGGAACAGAGGCAGCTAAGTCCCACAAGTGTAGAACGCAGTTGGAGTGTATACTGAACCTTGTCATGTAGGTCACTTTGGAGCTTTTAGCAAAGCTATGCATATTAATGGACCTCTGCCACAACAGTCGTTGCGTCAATGCTCATGGGGGGGTTTTGTGTACTAACTGTGGGGCTCTTTTCTGAAACATATGCATTGCAAATTGAAATTATGGCTGGTTGCAGTTAGTGCAGGTCCCTGCGGCATTATTTAGCCAAAACAAAAATAAGAGCACATGATGCCAAAAGAATTAGGAGTTACCCATGGATGGAATTATTATAACAGAAGTTGTGTAGAGGGATGACCATATGCTTAGTAATCTGAAAATGCATTTGCTATTTTTAACGTCAGTGAATTCAACTTATGTGCACTGTTTATGTTTTTAAGCAGTTATTGTAGAGCTTCCCTTCATTTTCATCACTCAAAGAGCTTTACACTGCTTCTCAATCGTCTATTCATTCTGGGGGGGTATCTTTGGCCTGCACTGTCCAACAGCAAGCAGGAATAGAACCAATGACAATGAGAGTGGTAGATGAATGCTACACCTCCTGAACCATAGAATTCACATAATAATACATTTAGTATGACTTATGGAGCTTTGAGTGTTGTTTATATTGTCAGCTGAAAGTGGTATAAAAGGGAATTAACCGGTTTTGAACATCTGAGCCTAAAAACAATCACCTAACCCTTAACACGTGGCTGTCTTATGTTTAAAAAAAGTGGTTTTAGAGTTCACTTTAGCTGCATTATTGAGGCAAAAATATTAACGAAGAAAATACAACACTGCTGTGTTTAGTTTAGTTTCAATTAGTGCTCCAAATACCAACGTTGCTTTTGGACATTCCCACAGCTATTATCCCCAAGTGTCATGTTTTTAGTTGAGATTCTTGTTTATAGGCTATATAATTAAATAATTTGTTTCGGATGTTATGCCTTTTTTTTTTGTGTGTATTAGCACCAGTATTACCTGAATACACAAGGGTAACCTCAGCAATGAAGATTGTGCCTTAAAGTTGCATTTAAAGCCGTTCACCAGGTGTCATGACTTCCATTTGGACACACAGTTTCCTGTGCTATGGCTGCCTCTACCATGATCTCCTTCAGTTCAGTGGCATGCATGTGGCACAGATCTTCAGCTGAGCCTCACAAATCGTCTACCGCCACGTCAGTCAAGCCTTGTTTACTGATACCCAACATCCTTTCCTTCTCGCTTGGCTTTCTCGCTGTGAAGTCGGTCGGGGATGTGTGATGTACATCATCTGTAATCAGATAAGTTGGGTACCATCCTCCTGCTTTCTCTCCAAGACAAGATGTCCACTGAACTGAAAGCCAGAGTGCAACTGTCACATTAGCAGCCAGAGAGTACTCACTCCGCTGCATGCCTGGTAAACAAACCCTGAAAGATGTTTTGCATGACAGACAGACTGACGGCTCTTTCAGGCGAGGCCAGAGCATCGCCGAAAAGAGCCGACATCGTCTCCTCTCTGTTGTCAGTTGAAACTCTTTAACCAATTAAAATGGCAGAGCAGGGCACATATTTGAATATGCATGACAGAATGTTGCATTTATGAAAAAAGGGGCTGAAACTGCTAATTATGTGGTCAACAGTCTATCACCACACTGTTTTACCTTCCATGTAATTTGCACATGAAATATAACCCCCCACATGACAGCAACCTGCATTTTGATCTCATGTAGAATTGTGCAGGCTTTCAAGTGTGCCACTTTAATGAGGCATTTCATATTAACTGAAAGGGATGCAGTCAAAGAAGAGCGATAAAACCTCCCCGATCCCAACTAACCATTGTTTGTCACTTTTCATAATGAGCCTGGGCCTTATTATAGTTCCTTTTCACGTAGATCGTGATGAAGTCATCACAGTTTTTCACCTCCCTGTAGCTATGTTCTCTGTGGAGACGATACTAAGGTGGTTAACTTTATCACTTGATGAGTTTTGCTCTGAGCATTCTGGCAAAGTTGGACAATTATTTTTGAATCCCTGTGCTCTCACAGTGAGTGAACATGAGGGGAAACTAGCCAATTATAAAATGTGATTTATTAAAATGTTTTAAAAAGCAGTGTTTGTGATGTCAGATGTCATTAGGCCAAACAGGAAATGTATGAATGCACGGCAGACTGGCTCATGTGGTTAGGCTCACTAACTCTACACTGATGTAAATACTTACTGTGATTTATTCTATCTCAGACAATAAAGTTTGCTGAACATTTATGATTGTCTAATCTATGACTGACTATAACAAACTAGCTGTCCAAGCAGAGAACAGTATGCAGGATTTACACAATGTCGGTTCTTCATCCACAGGGCATCCCACAACCCAGCTGGGACACTAAAAAGCCTCCTTCTCTGTTTCTGAGGTACAGAGAAAAAAATTCAGTCAAACCCTGCACCTCTTGCCAAAAACACTGCTCATCCAAAGTCATTTGCAGCAAAGTCCATTATCATCATCACTTGTGGTGATGAATTCCCTATGATGGTGGCAGGCCCGCAGCAGCCTCCACTCATAATGACATTCTGCTCTTGTTGGCAGTCACTCCCCGTCAGATGGCTCACTCCCAACAGCCAGCGTGTCAGACAGTGCACACACACAATACAGGGCTGGGCCTCGCCGCCAGAAACAGGGAAAAACAGGAACGGTGCTTGAAAGGCAGGGATTCATTTGTCGGAAGGCTGCAGCATTTAGTTTAGTCAGCATGTCAGATTTAAATGCGACAATTTCTGACATTTGAATATACTGTATGTTGCATTGTTCTTTCATGTTCACAGAAAGTCAGTGAAAACAAATGATCACCAACATTGATTGTTTTAGTTTGCTGTCAGATTACCTACCAACCATGAGAGGAAATAATAAGAATAGGTTGTTAAAACGAAAGAAAAAAAATAATTTTAAATCCTTGATTAACAAAATTATCTCAAAATTATCAAAAATCTTCCAGTCCAGACAGAGTTTGTTTCAAGTTAGTGAAAAGCAAATATCATATGTTTTATTGAATAAACAGTGCTGTGTAATCTCCAGAAATTCCTGCGGCAAGTAGAATAGTTTATGGAACAGTATTTGATAATCTAATCAAGGCATAAGGAGAAACGTAGATCTTGAGTTTTTTCCTTTAAGTAAGAGGGAGGAACATGATAAGCTTTCACTATTTCACTGCTGGATCAAATTAAGGTTGATGTCCCATGAAAAGAAATGTATGAGGAGCTGCAAGACCAATAATATTTAAAGCACCATGCAATCTAGTCATCAGTTCAAAAATAAAACAGCTCTGTGGACCTGGTGGATATGCTCGCTACAGAGGCACAAGTCAGCAGCTCTGTATACAAAACGATGCCAAAGGCAAAGTCGTGGAAATAGATGCTTACTGTTACCCTTTATAAAACCTGCTGGATGCACATTTAAATTGAGATTAGAATAGGCTTTTTAAAATGTGAAAGTTTTTTGCAACATTAGAATAATGAGCTCCAGGTGCTAGTTGCTAGTGTTGTCTGCCTGGCACACGATGCCATGTATGTACAGTACAGTAGAATGCTTAAAGACTATAAAGAAAATATGGTATATAACTACAACAATGCCCCAAAAATAGTCTAAAAAGCTGCAGAGCTTAGCACAAAAGCAATTAGTAGAGGGACTTTAAGAGTAAAAAGTAAACCACTAGCCTCTTTGATAGAATTCTAGTGCAGAGAATCGTAACAGGAACAAAATGCACTTTCCTGTCTACTTTTAGGATGCTGCAAAAGCACCGACTTGCAAAATAAAAACAGGACATACTGGGAGAGCACAGCAATATGGCTGAAGGTGACTCTAAGCACAAGCTTATCAGGGGATTCGTTAAACAAGAGGCCTGGCAAGCGCAGCACTCTGCTGTTGACAACTGGTGATGGTGACCAGGTGGGATATGTTATCCTAACAGTCTGGAACTCTTGTGAATTATTTGCTGATAGATATAAACAGCTGTTATTCTTTGTAATGAAAAGCAATTAGAAACATCTGCATACTTGGCTGTGAGCGATGCCTCCGAATCGCGGCCGTGGCTCCCAGGTGCCGCTGGGAAATAATTACATCATCAGGACGGGGGCCGGGGCTGGAGGACTGCTAGTGATCTGTGAAGAGCAAGGAGGAGAGCCCAAAGAGTGGCTCACACACAGAAATATGTATCAGTTAGATGTGTGAGGACTTCTAACTGATGTCATCTTCCACTCCTCACAGTTTTCATTAGCCCTAATCCATTAACCTAGGATCTTACTTAAACTTATCTATAGCCAAAAGCATGGAGGGTGGCAAGCTACTTACATGTTTGATCAGGGTCCAACATGGAGCCTGGAAGAATTTATGATGGAAATAAATCTAATCAAAGGATCTTAAAACAAGAAATACTGTATAGTTTAGTCTTATTAGCAAGATAATTGTTCTCTTTAGGAGGCACGTAAGATACATCTGGTTTGTAATTCTAATGCTAAGTGGTGCCTTCAAGTGCAAATTTTAGAAAAAGTTAATCATAATTTAACAGCCACAAATATGATGGCATTTCTAAAGTGTTTGTGAGCTGAAAAATACCCTCATGATCTGATTCAAACATATTATTAGGTGAAGAGATGAAGTGAGACAGAGTTGGCACCGTCAACAGGACAGGTGCGACATGACAACCCTGATCAACACTTCTCAACAGCAGAGAGCACCTGCACCCACAGTAAGTTCATATTTTTTGGGGATTCATTAAAAATACTCGCATATCGATGACACACAATTGAAGTTATACATGTATTACATTTAAAATAAACTGCAAAGACATGAAGAGGATTCAAAATAACCACTCTTTAGAAAACTGTCCTAGAAACTCAAACTGCTTCTCACCGTACAAACACATACACCCACAGATGAAGACAGCAGACATTTGTTATGGTGATAATTAATTCTGTTTTCCAAACTAGATAAAAGATCTGTTCCACACGATCTCATATTTCCTGAAGTATCAATTCACTCCTCAACTCTTTAACCCCTAGAACACAGAGGACCTGGGCAAAAGGCTAAAAAACAAACGGCTTATACTGCCCTTGTGGCATCTTTGTCATACAGAAATGAATTAGTTTTGATCAAACACGTTAATTGTTCTTAAATGTCCCTCTTTTCATCCTCATTCAGAACAGGTTGCTTTTGGAGATTTTGGTGAGAAGCACCATGAAAATGCTGCAACGTTTGCAGCACGACAAAAAAAAACTACAGACATACAGTAGCTAGATAACAGAAAGTATGATAGTAATGAAGTTTCATTCCTTCGACTTTCATTCACTCTCAGAGCCTTTTTTGATCACTTGGAACATGTCCTCTAAAGTCTTAGATGTGGTGTTACAGTCGCTGTAACAAGCGATGTGATCCCTCAACAGCTTCCCAGAAACACAGCTAATATAGTCAGTTTTTGTTTGATCTTTTACTTTCTAGTTTCCTGAATACTTTTATATTGGCATGACTGGAACAGACATACTAGCAACATTAACAATAAGTATAAAAAACCAAAACCGAAGAGGCTTTACTCTGGGACCAGCTAAGTGGGTTTGTGGAAGTTATTTCCTCTATATGTGTGGCTCACAGAGGAACCAGGGGCTAAACGTAGTTATGGGGCGTAGCTCTAGCTTGTAATAGAGGCCCTAACCTGACGTTAGTACTTTATGAGCACCTCCAGTGCTGAGTGTTACTGATTGGTCAGATACCACCCAGCATTCAATTCTTTTGGCTGAGCAAAGGCGTCATTTGTTTTACTTGCTCTAATAAAGCAGTCCTATAGATTATAATGAATATACAGAAAGTGAGCGTCAGTGGAGTGAGCTGGCACAGGTTCGGTCTAAGATCCTCCTGGGGGTCTGGCACTGGAAGGACTTAAGCACCTGGGAAAGAGGCTACCAAAAATTTACGTAAGATGATGGGTTGGATAAATCTCCAACATTCGCCAGGGTCCAAGGTTTCTGCAATGACCTTTTTAAGACTAGACTACACACTGAAATGGTAAAGCAAAGCAGCGTATTTTTATTGTGGATCAATACACCTGGGGAATATTTTGCGTTTATTATGCTGCATCTGTAGAAACGATAAGCACAAAACTGTAAGTCTCCTCTGCTTACTTCTCACTGAGTCCTTTACTGGAAATGTCTGTGACATCAGTCACGCCGTAGTGTGCCTTCTTTAAATTGTGTTGTGCTTGGCCTGACCTTCTGCCCCAGCTTCCTTCTGCCTCTAAACAATACTGCGGCTGTGAGAGCCCCAACTGTGCAATGCCTCTGAATTTACCCCTGCCAAAGCATGACCGTGACTCTCCACATATATCAATGAATGAGCTCCTGCTGCGCGTGCTCATCAGCTGTAAATACCAGCAGTCTGCACTGCTGTGGTGAAATGAGCAGTCTGTGGTATTTGACCATGTTGTGGGGTGCCAGGTTGGGCCTGATGGTTAAAGACAGTGTCCTGTAAGCAGAAGGTCACAAGCTTGATCGGCTCTGCAGGCAGCAAGTTCTGACTAGATGTCCTTGAACAACACACTAAATTCTGACGTGCACCAACACAGCTTTTTGCACAATAGCATTTATATAACTAAAGTAAGAAATGTCACATATATCAACAAACATAATATTTCCATGCTAATAAAACACAATCACAATTAGAGACAGCTAGAAGGTCTGCCGCCCACTTTTCATATCATCATATAGTCTCCATGTTTTGACCATATATGACAACTGCAAATTGATGAATATCCAGCTCATTCCAGCTATATGCAAATCAACACTACTTAATCGTTAAGCTCTTTTTTTTGGAAGGCATGGCTCACATCAGCATTAGCTGAGTGTGAGTTACAGAGTTGTATTTACTGTAGATCTGACAGAAAACTGAAAAAGACAGGCAAACACTGATATGCATAGTAGACATCCACAAGCTTGAGTGTTTCACAAACCCAGTTTGCACACAAAGCAGGAAGCCGGCAATGTCCAGGCTGTTGGAGGAGTATTACTATTGACTACCACTGACCAAGATTTACAAAAAAAAAACACAGCAAACAGAGGGGAAAAAAAAGAATCTCCTTTTCCACTGCATTGCTTCTGCAGCAGACAGGCTACAGAAGCAGCTTCAACACAAAACATTATGTTTGTGCCTTTGTTTCATTGGGGCCTGTAATCCCTCGGGCAACAAACAGAAAATATCCGTCAGAACGGATGAACCTGTGGGCCACGGGTCGCGGCTGTTGTGGCTGGATATGTTGATGCCAGCTGGCATACCTGTCACAGAAAGCTGCAAGTGCAGTTCAAAAACGAGGTGGCTGGTGTCACGAGTCTGCTGAGGAAGTCGGTGATGAGTGTGAGCAGAGCACTGCTGAACATAGTGAGTCTGTATCGGTCAGCAGTTTCTTCTTCTTCTTTTTTTTTTTTTTTTTTTAAGAACAGGCTCGTCTTTTGTTTTACTGATATACATTTCTCCGTTTACATCCCACAAGTCTTTTTTGCAGTTCAGAAACACCGGTTGTGTAAATTTTATTTTCAGTTTATGTTGAAAATACATTTCCTCAAAACCTAGTTTTACCACAAGACTCTTTTTTGCTGTCTCTTGTAACCAAAGATAATAAAGTCGGTCCCTTCGCTGAATCAATTCTTAATCCCCTTACACTTTAAAGAATAAAGTCAAAATCCGTCCGTGTATAAAAGAACGGATTTCCACTAGGGTTTTTTTTTTTTGGTCTGTTGGTGCCATTTGGTTCAACAGATGCAGATGGTACAAACACCGTAAACTGCACTGCTGCCTACCATAACGGCACCGTACAGTCCATATCCTGGTGTTTGTACCGATGTGCCCTTCGCACAGGTCAAGCCGCCCACTCTACTACTGCAAAACCATGGTGAACAATGCAGATCTGAAGACCACTACAGTTTGTTAGCCTGTTCGTACAGACTGTGGTGTCCTCATACTACAAGTCAAGTACGTGATCAGATAGTTTTGTAAATGCTTTTCATTTAAACTGTTTGAGTTGATGAAAAACAACAATAATAATAATTGGTGCACGAAGGTACAGTACAGCACAGTGTGCTGGATGAAACCAAAATACTTTCCTCCCAGATGGTCCGTTCAGCCTTTTAATAATGAAATCTGCTTTTGTGTTATTTAAAAAATTACAATAACCTTTCTGCTAATCCCCCGACTTATGACCTCATACACCTGGATTTCTGCGCTGCACGTACGTCCAAAATCCTCCTGGCTCTTGATAACATATTAGGATTATATCTCGGATATGGTTCTTTAATAAATAGTTTAGATAAGCATATCTGTTTAATTTTATCCAGCCCCCTCCCTGCAGGCAGGATTACAGTAAAGGGATGGTTTTGGTAAGCGGGTGTACTGCAGTGTGCAGACAGAACATGCAAACAGCTGTACAACAATTCATCAGAAAGAATTATGTATGGCAGACTGGAGGGCTCTAAGCTGTGTGTATTTCAGCACACCAGTGTCTTCAATGACTGGGACAGATCATAAATAATGAAAGCAGAATTAATTGGTTTATGCTATGAGCATGTGTTATATATATTGATGGCATACCGTTGTGTGCTGTGTGCAGTTTCCCTGAGCTCGACTAGACGTGTATACTGCAGTTTTCCAATTTTAGGAATTATCTGGTGGCCGGATTTATAGGGTTTAGTTTTAGCTTGTATAAATGCTTAAACATGAAAACTCAAAATCATAGCAGGAGTTCTAATCAATTCAGATCAGGGAAAAAACACAACAACCCCGCAAGATGTAGAACTATTGGGTGAATTTGTCGACAGAATTTGCTTTAGGATCATGTGTCCTGAATGGAATGCACAAAGACACATAGACACCCTCCGCAAGAGGATAATCAGGCCAAAGTACGTTTTTTCTGTTTGACAGTTTTTACTGTTGTGGATGTGCATTTCTAGCCTACACATGAATGCAATGAAGCCAAAATTAGAAAACAGAGTAGGCAAGTCCACTATCTCAGTGAAGAGAAAATTGTGAATGATAAAGAACAAAATTATACATTACAAAACTGTTTGTTTTCAATTTTGTAAAAGTTTTGCGGATTGTAATTTTCCCGGTTTCATAAGGCCAGCACAGAGCCCTGACCCCTGACCTCAACCACACCTAGGTGACAAACTGGAACACTGACTAGATGCCAGAAAAAATCCATGAGCGTGGTTCCAAAACTTTGCACAACAATTTTGCAGAAAAGCCATGTTTGTTATAAGCTGCAGGTTAATGCCCGTGATTTTAGAATAACACACTTACATTTCAGGTGAGACAAACAGAGATGCAACCCTATCGCCAAACAAGAACATGAACATTAAGACTGCAGTATTATGTCCAAACCAAAGTAACATTTGAGGAAAAAAAACACGAGTTAGTTAAGGGAAATACTAAGATCCAGATTTGAACAATATGCTGCAATAGTAGGAGGAATAACACAACTACATAAGCAAGTTTAAACTTCAGAATTTTTAATCAACATTAAAGTTATATAAATAAAGCCATAAACTACTCAAAAACATTGCTGTGGACAGCTGTATCACCATTAAGTCATGCACAATTTGATTCTTCCTCTCTCAGATTAGGGGGGAAAAAAAAAATCAGAATATCAGATGCAGAAATATATTATTAGAACAGGCTATGGAAGAATAGAGTAATTTGTTTTCAGCATCACTAACAACAGCAAAGGCTACTTGTTGGACAGACTTATGGATTGGATATGGATTTATGAATAATTCATTAAAATATTTAATGATTCATCATCAAACAGATGAAACCAGTGTGACAGACATGTGAACTACGCATGCTGCACTTGACCATGAGGTCTGAATTTTCTAGGTCAGACACCCCACTCTCTACGGGCTGTGACGCCCCCCCTCCCCAAGCTTTGTGGTTTTTGTTTTGTTTGGGGTTTTTTTTACTTGCGTGCTGGGGTAAATACCTGAGCACCGGCATGTTGCACTGATTTCACCCAGCCCTGGCAGATGGTCCTCACCCTTCACTGAACACACACTCCAGCACCTGGGACACTTGGGATATCCTTCCGTGCTCTTGCCACTCTGTCAGCGCACACATGCACATATTATAAACACAGATGCAACGGCATGTGTGCAGACATGCGCGTCTATAAGCATGCACAAGCAAACAAAAATGCAACGACAAGTGGGCATGAAGATGCTTCTTGTTTTTACGTGTAAACACAAATTCAATAATGTCTGGAGAAGATGGAAAGAAAGCAAAATAGAGCTACAAAGATAAATGTACAGAATGTTTATAGTCTCATATATTTATTGGTAAAGAACCAAATGGGAAAAGCATTTGGCACATTCACTTAGGCACAGTGAATCACACGAATCCTTCAACTGGTAGCTGAACTCCAGAAAATGTAGAATCACAAATATGCACCAAGATTTTTTGCACACTACTGGAAGTTACACATCCTAATGCTTCACAGTCAATCTAATACAAACAATTACATTTCTATTCAGCAAACTATTTTTAAGCAGTAATTTACAGCGACATTTCTTTATCCAACTTATAAACTGTATTCCAACATTTGCGTCCATCTACATCCATCTGCAATACATTGTTCATATCACTATGTACAAACACATGACCAAAGTGTATGGACACCCATCATCTCCGAATCTCAGTTCAAATCTGTGGGCACTGATCAGCTTCTACGAAGTCTTATAACAACAATTTGAAGTTGTAAGGACAGACCAAAGCGTCATTTCAAAGTTGCAATAATCTCACAACCATGGTTTTAATACACACACAGACAGAAACACGCACACAAACTTGCCGGCAGCTCATCTCCAGAGAAGCGGGCTGTGTTAAAAATGCTGCTGTTGCCCCCTCACAAACAATCAGGCAGTAAACAAGCAGCCATGCTCAGATTTGTTGTGATGAGGAGGAGCTGTTCTTTCCTTGAGCTTAATGTGAAAATATGCCCCCACAACCCCACGACCGCGTGCCTGGACGGATACAACTGCAGGCCGATGTATAGACAAACAAATGCCTTATGGCGACTGTTGCTCACTGATTTAATTAAAAGGGCCTCCTGCGCTAGAACTGCAGCACAAAGGAATATTAGGAATGGAATTAATGGTTGCTGTATTCAACACTGAGCGTGACACCAGCTGCACGCCGTCTGACAAGTATCCCTGAGCTCAATTACAGGCCAGGATGAGCTCCTTCGCACGGGCCTCCCTTTCCATATCTGTTCAGTAAATGTGAGAAGGAGCAAATTTTTTTTTTCTTTTTTTAGGCATTACCTAAAATCCCCAATACACAAATTAATTTACCTTTTCAACCAAAGTCACCGCTGAGAAGTATTCAACATACTGAAAATAAACAGCCACTGTCAAATACAAGACTGTATTGCACTTTGAGGCTCTTATTATGTTGCTGATTTAAGACATTAATTGGCTGAAACATAATTGTTTCTTTAAACAACAAACCTATGTTTTAAGTGCAAAGTGATCACATGACCCACAGGGAGCAAGGTAGTGTTCACTATCTTGACTGCCATGACATGCTGAAGCAACGCATGTCAACTGCACAAAAGAAACAAATGAAACAAAAGCCCAAATTCACCTATATTTAATAGGTAAACATAGGTGACTTCACGACATTAACACATCATAGAAAGAACCTAAGATCCCTGGAACTTTCATTCAAACTGACACTGCTGTCATTTCCCTCTAATCTGACAAGTGTCTTTACCCTTGACGTGTCTGAGATATTTACACACGAAGTGATGAAAACTTCCCTTCAGCGTGAATATCATTTTTGTTTAACCTTTCGGGATATTAATGAAACTTACCACAATGTTTATTCAAGAACTTAAATTAGTCGGAAGCAATAAATTATGCCCATGTTGTCTGAAACCCTGGACACAGTCAAGGGAACTGGATGATAAATCACTGGAAGAAAAGCTAATGTGGCCTTATACTTCAAAGTTTAATCGTCACGCAAAGAATCACTCTCTCCTCGCACTTGATAGCATCTTAGATGCTCTCAGGTCCAGACCTTCACTCCTGTCCTACATCAGTCATGCAAGGGCATTTTTAATTTTCTGACTATAGATCTCTCTGCAGTGCAAGATATTAAGTTATTTTTTGACATTAGCTTGACACTTACCAAAGCAGCTGCTTTTAATGCTAAGCTCGGCACTACAGGGTAGTGCAAAAAACACTTTCTAGTTTTTCAAGTCATAACTGTGATTTGAAAAGCTGAAGGGTAGATGAAGTCATTCCTTTACATAAATGCTTTCTATTGTAAAGACGTTAGATATTATTAACATCCTTATTTTTCTATTCTGTTTCAGTGTGTTATGATGAAAAACATGGTAAAAGGTTGGGAATTTGATAATTAAATTAATGTTTTGTCAAAAAAGGTATGAAATCAAACTAGTGCAAAAACACATCTCTGCAATTACACAGGTGTTGGGTTCTACATGTTTAAGAACATTTTAATGGTTTTGCTTGATTGGCAACACCCAATAGCTGAAATTGCACATTCTAGATTTAATATAAAATTTTACTTTTTTTGTGTCACTCCATTTGACCGTTAATGATCTCAAAGATCATCGTTAAAGCTTAGCACCATCACGATTGCATGTTTGAGACGTGTGCAAAAAATTATTTTAAAAAAGTTAACAAAAAATGAAAGCTACAATATTTAAAATACTTTCCACAGGGTGAAGAATATATCAGGTGTTAGATTTTCACTTGGCTTTTAGTTACCACGTAACTATATTTCTTTTAAATGTGTAAAAAGTTGTTTAAGTTATACTTTAGCTAATCTGCAACTTGCTCTCAGTTTATTAAACTGAACCTTTTTTCTGTTGTTTCAGTGGTTTATGTGTTTATTTCTATAGGATCACTTTGTCTCTTCTCTTTTCAATCCAATATTAAAACATGATCGTCTCTGACCTTTGAACTTTGGGAAGCTTGTTGTATTAAAAGTCTTTATCTGTTCAATGAAATACATATCCAATGTGGTATTTAGGTTGGATTATCTAATACAAAATGCATCAGATCAAGATTTTGTTTTATAGTTTGAAAGGAACAAGCACTGTAGCGTTGGAATTGGTTTGTAGACAATGAAAGAGCACAGACACTTTCCAGAAAAAGTTGACATATTTTATCTAGCCTGACACCTCCTCCAACTCCTTTACTGTACGTATGCCATTTTAAACTCCTGCAACTTTGTGAGTATTCATAGACAAAAACAAGAAGATTTGACATAGTAAACTAATAAAAAACACTTTTCCATAAATAGACAGTCATCATTTGTAACTATGGGAGAAACAATTTCATAAATGTATGTGACAGCTATGTACAGTACATGGGGGGCTCTCTTTCCAAAACCTAAACTAGGTGTAAAATCTATTTTCAAAATGCGCACACAGTGAAGTGTGGACTAGTCTGAGCTTTGGAAAAACATCTCGACACGTTAGCTGCAGCTGGTTTATATCTTGTAGTGGACGTTTTTAAACTTTAATTTTGCATTTAAAGACATCACATTATTTTATTATGCACAACGTCAGGTTTATATTTTTAATTCTGGGGCTCTACTGAAATAGATTAAATTTACAATTGTAGAACTGCTTATTTTTGTTACACTGAGCTTTTATGTGGAGCGTCTCCTTTAGCTCTGAATGAAGATCGTGTTTCAGCTCCGATCCCTTTATAGCCCCCTCAACACAAGTCCAGTTGGTTCTAACTGGTGGAAGCCTGCCTGTGGGTGAGCCATTGGCACAATGCGATAGCAGGTGGGTGTGCTGACCCAAAACGGAGGTCTGTTTATTGACTTATGGTGTTCGTACGTGGTACTGTTGGGAACATTTTAGGAGTTCCAAAGAAAGTCTCTGGAAACACTCAGGAAAGTGTTTGAATCAACAATGCAGATCTGAGATTTATTTTTGTTTTTTTCACATAAAGTCAGCTATTTTGGTATAATATGGCCTCTTTAAGGTGAAGATACTCTGAACAAGAAGCAAACTCGTGAGTTGGCCAGAAACACTGGTGGTAAACTGGAATACACATGATGAATCAACGTATACTGTTGTTTTAGTACATTTACCTTCAGTACCTCTGCCAATCGTTTTTCTGATGTGTTTGCATCCTAGTTTCATAATTGTAGTTGAATCCTATATGAACTGTAATACATTGTTAACACTTCTAGTTACATGCAAAAACAAATGTAGTGGTCTGCTACTGTCCATCTGTTTCATCTTTTAAACAACCTCTTAAAACGTGTTTTTTATAGACTTGACTTTTATGTAATGACCTTTTGTCTAAAAGATTTGTCTTGCTTTGACCTCTCTTTTTATGACCCTGCAGTGTTTATTCATTTCCCCTGGTTGATTTTATGTTTTTGGATAAATATTAGAGCCTATTATATAATTCATCTTATCATAATTATTTACAAAATGTTTACTGCAAACCGGCTACAGATGGGAGCCAGGACATTGAGTGAAAACAAAGGATTGCACGACAAGCGTTATATTGGTGGATAATATCGCCATGTTAATTTCACACTCACATGTTGTGTTGTCTTACACATGACTCAGTGACAGTTTAAAATGCTACTCAGTGAAAAAGTCTCACGTCTATATCCTCATACATTTCATGCTTATGGCATATTTCTCTGCACAGTAAAGATTAACTAAAGACATTTGTGTCCTGATCCCCCTGATAATAATGACAATGACAGTGCAGTCTGGGGGCAAACGGATTAAAACCCTAAGCTGGTGACCCATAACTAAAGTGATATTTGAGCTCATAATCTTTTTGTTGCGTGGTAAGTGAAACCTGCTTTGGATTTTTACCATCAGCAGACAATAAGGAGGATAATTTTTAACATGGCTCCATGCTGGGTAGGTGGGAGGGGGGAGCAGGAATACAAAGAGAATTGGGAAAGTATCGGAAGACAGCAGAAGAGACTAATATGCACCAAATTGTATCCATGAGTTTTGGCGTGTTTTATGCACTACTTGCATCACAACAAACTGAGTAAGCCACATCTCATTTAAAATCTTTTCCAAAAATATGCCAGCGATGAAAAGCATCTTCAATTTTCTCTCGGGCTTTTCCCATTGTGTCTGGCAACGCGATTGTTCCAATACAGCGACGCAGAAAGGAGGGTGCACTTGGGATCCAGGCAATTTCATTACACCGAGTCAAGCTGTTTCAGTTCAGGATCCAGGCCTTTGTGCCGGTTGTCCAACACGGAGAACTGGAAACATGGCACAAACAACATTATGTGTTATAGCAACTTCGCACCGGGCCTTGTGATATGTCCATCTGCCGTGACTAGTGTTGCAGATCGCGCTGATGTCCCTGCCTCCCCTCCTGTGTTCCCTCGCCTCCTCTCACTGAAGCTCTCCAGGATGCACGACCGCTCATCCATAGTCGCCCTCAGTGCAAACTATTTTTGTGATGAAAAAATAATTTCTCAGGGCTGTTATGTTTTTGTGCGGAAGTTTTCACAGACAGGATTAAGTCTCTAGTGCTCTGTATGTGCATTCTAGCAAGATCAGATTAATAATTACACTTTACTACATTTGTTTTACTAATTTTACATTTGTTATTCCAGTTTTGTTCTGATCTAATGTGAGACATGAAGGAGACACAAAAAAATCAGAACAATAGCTTTCAGTCAGGTTCTTGAGACTTTTTTTAACTCTCATTTTTTCTTTTGATCTTGTGTTCTTTACAGCACTACAATTATGTAAAAAAAACCTCCACTTTCAGGCACAACTCTATTCTGCTATTCAAGGAACCTATACTGGGCATTGATGCGAGATTCAAAGAACAATATTTCTACACGACAGTATGATCCAAAATGCTACAAAGTGGAATGCATTAATCTGTCTCGCCTCTCTGTTGTCAAACATTTTAGGTTGTTCAGCTCAGCGCCATGCAACTACAATTTGATCTGATTTCATGTTGTTCCCCATTAAACACCCCCAGACGTCACAGAGCATACGGGTGCACTTTACAGACAGATGCATGTTCCTTAAATCCTAAAAAAAACAAGGAAATGCTTAATATATCTTACATTCAGTCTTTTCCGTGACAGAACAGGCCGATCCACGTGAATGAATCTATAAGGCTGAGCTGCAGCATCTTTTTCAGACTAAGCTGCGACATACTGACACACATTTACATCGCACAGATTAGTCCTTCTGGGGTCATTTGTGAGCAGATAAAACATTTATATTATAACCAAACAAGCACATTGAGTGTAATTGATGATTGGGTTGGGGGGAGGGGGTCCTGAAGAGCTTCCATGTATCTGCTAAATGCTGATTAAGCTAAAGTCAGCTACACCAAATCTAGGTACAACCACATCCTTTCAAAATCAAATCTACAAAAATCAGAAGCCATCTCTGTTCTGTTATACCTTGCTACATAAGAAGATAAGGTCAATCCCTGAGTGTGTTTACAAGGACTTAAGTAACCAGGTTACAGTTGGCTTTCTCTGTAAAGCTGATTTCTTAACTGTCATGTATACAGGAAAGCTGGTTTCTGAAATTGGGGTAGCGGTAGGGAATTAGGGAGACCTGGTTTCCCCAGGTAGATTTCTCTCTGAGAATGTTGATTACTCTGCCTTATATGTGATCACTACGTTTCTAATAAGTTCCTTCTTTTCTTTGTAACAGGCTGTAGACAGTAAAGTTGCACACAGCTGAGTGAAACAAATGTATGGAAAGGTCATTAACTAGTTAACGGGGCGATGCTGCCTCATTTTAAAGTCCGACAGACATTTTAATTTACACAACGTGTCTCGTAGAAGTCTAAATAAGTCACTTTCCCCCGTGGATTTTCAACATTCAGACTGTTGTGGATATGTTGCATGTGTCTTTTCTTTCTCTCCTCCTGTGCTGCGAGACACACAGACGCACACACAGAGAAAGAGAAAAGTCAGAAAGCAGCATTTTCCGTCACTATGCAGTTAAAATCTGCACACCAGGCTTCTAAAATAAATCATAGGTGCAGGAGAAACCAAGTTACCCAGATTTCCCGTAACCAGGTTTCTTAGCTGCATGTAAACAACGCTCACTGATTTATCGAAAAAGCCGATTTCTCTTAATACCCCAGTTACATAAGTGCATGTAAACACAGTTATGGAGAGAGAGAGAGAGTTATCTGAAGTATGGCAGCATATGGTCTGTGCTATCAGAAGATGTTCAATATGTGTGAACACAATTAGGTTAAGCTGTTTTTGTGCAGTTTAAAAATTTTGTCATGTGCCAGGTCCATATACCTCCAGCCAGTTTAAGATTAGTCACACATTATTAAAGCTAACAAATAGAGACAATCCTCTTTTAATGTAGCAAAGCAGAAAGAAATTGGTACAACCCCCCCGAAAAAAACTAAATGTTATCATAACGTGTACCCTGTAGTTACTAAAATGGGTTAGGCTGTAATCTGAAAATAATTTCTTTGGGGAAAGAACACAAAGAGCAGCAATAATGACAATAAATGATGCAGATAAAAGACTTAAATAGTGGCCATTTCATTTCAGCACTAATTAGTCCCAACAATATCACACATGAATTGAAATGGCTTCAGGATTATGTAAATTATACTTAGAACTGCTGTGTAAAGTTTTGTCTATATATGTGTGTGTGTGTGTGTGTGTGTGTGCGTGCGCGTACATCAATATCAACGATGATGTCCATGTTCTTGTGTCTGTGTTTGTAAATTGGTGAATGAGAAACAACGCTTACAGTATAAAGCATTTCATCCAAAGCACCTTACAATCTTGTTTCTCATTCACCCATTTACAGATACAAACAAGTGCATGGGCATCGACAGCGGCTGGACTTGTGTTTGTGTCACTAATGAGACAGTAAAGATAAGGGGAAAGCTGTATTAGGGTGGGAAGGTAGTTGTAGTTGCTGATAGTGGTGATAAGACATAGTAGATTCCTAAATATCCCTTTCCTATACCAGAAAACAAAGTCACTGTAAATTTCTCGTGGTGTTTCAAGTCAAGTATTCAATTTTATCATATTACAACAGCAGCAGGTAATCACTGCTAGACAATCAGGAAATTAACCGTCTTCCTCTCTAACAACTTTGACTCTAACGTATCTCCAATGTCATCGATGGATGAAGCTCATTTCTGCTTTATGTAGGAAAGAAGAGAGGCACATTTCATTCCCTGCTGTAATGACATAAACATCAATCTGTCTGAACTGCTACTTAAATGACGGAGTAACCTTTACAACACTGTTAAAGAAAGATGTATAATTTCCGTATAAAAAAGGGAAGCCAAGGTAATAAAAAAAAAAAAAAAAAAAAAAAAGAGGAGAGTAGCTGATGCACTCACACTTTACTGGACTGGCAGTCTTTTTTATGTCTTGTCGAAAAGTCGTGCCCCAGGAGTCACTTTGGAAAAGATTCACTGATATTTTCTGCTTTTAAGCATGCATATTAAGATATTCACTGAATTTAACTGATTTAAAAATTGCTGGGAACAACAACAGATTGAGAGCCATAAAAAGTAAAATAAAGTCTTTATTATCCACTGACATTCCCCACATAATGGAAATATTTTACAATGCCTTCCATTTATGGACCTCTTCCTAATATAAATTATACTATGCAAAAAAACATCCTCATCACTGGTGGTATAATAGGTTTCCAGAGGGAAGGACTGAGACTGAGTCGCTATATGTTGCCTGGAACAAAAGTCAATCTTCCACCATGTTTCATGCCACATTTTTATTATCTCTTAAGCATATGTTGGAATGGCTACAGATGAAGCTAGCTGCTGGGCAAAGTGATTATAGGTGCTGTTTTTTTTTTTCATTTTTTTATGCTAGCTCTCTTAATAACAGGATCCAGCAAATTGCTTATGACCTTTGTCAAGGTTTTGTTGGAAACACATAGACCAGCAGCAACTGTACTAGCCTACGGCATGCGTAAATATGCAAAGCTCCCAGAGTTTCCTTTGATTTCTGCAAGGTTTCAACATGAAAACATGAAATTGTTTGGAAACCTTTGCCTTGCAGGGCTTTCATGGAGAGAAGCTGAGCTCTGCAAAAATGATTTATGTTGCTTCCTTAGCTGAGCATATGCCACTTTCTGTTTTAGGGCGACCGTGTTTGTGTGGTGGCTTTTTTTTTTTTTTTTTTTTAACAGAACTACAGCTCTAGCCACGGGGAGAAGGGCTGGACAGAGACAGCAGCTGTGCAGCCCTCTATGAGCATCATGACACGCTTGACCTGGCCAAAAATACAAGGTAAGCATAAAGATACTAACATCACTGGCCTCCTCACTGATATTTCCTCATGTTTCTGTCTGTGCCTGTCAGTGTATAACAAGCCTCAATGTCATCGTTGTTGCTATATCCAGGACAAACCTGTTAGTTTAAACGGTCACCGAGGAACACAAGAAGTTAGAACATACTGTAGGCAAAAGAATAGAGGCTTAATGGAGAGATTAAGAGAAAATTCAGCTGTTTGTAGAGGAAGGAAGAAGCAAGGAAGAAAGGGGAGGAAGTTGAAGGAAGGAGGGATGTGGGCGGCAGGTGGTAGGCATGGGCAGGGGTATGCTGGTGCACCTGCCCGCGGCGATGGTATTGACGGACATATTTCCCACAGCTCCGTGTCACGGCAGGATCATTGCACATGATTACAGGGGGGATCAGCATGATCAGCTGTCGCTGATTTCACTGACATCTGTCGGTGAGGTGATACAAGCTGTGATGAGGATTGCCCCAGACATGAAATCTTGAGCGGCTTTTCAGCCACAGTGGATAAGGCTCCTTTGTACACTGAGCCACAAGACAAAGACCGTCTTTGGTATGTGATACCTCTGAAAAAAAAAAAAAACGTAATCTTCTTGCAAAGGTCCCACACACTCTTCATTGGCACTCCGTTATGTTCCAAAGAGTTTGGCATGGCTGTATTCAGAAATGTTATTATCAATATATCATTAATAATGAAATTAGCTAAAAAGCTTTAATGCAGTTGATTTACAGTTATAAATCAATTTATTAATACTTTATTTGGCAAAGTTAAGGTTTAGACACACAAAGGTTAAAATATCACTTTTCATGATGGAATAATTTTAGATGAAACAAAAATACTTCAACCAATATTTGTCTAACTTGTGTAAAACTGATTATTTATCCTGAGATGGTAAGTAATTGCTTGGTTCGCAACAATAAAATTCGGATTAAGAAACTCATTATGTATCTGAATCAGAGCGCAGCTTGTATACAATTACATCTAAGTCAAGCCAGAGAGATAAAAATCATTTCCTCAATATGCAGCACTGGGTGTGCTTTGATGTAACCCTCATCACAGGGAAGCCACAGAAATGATTCCCCAGCTAAATCCTTTCTTCATTTCATCTCAAAGATTTCAGAGAAATTCTTAAACATATGGCTTAAATTGTTGGTAATGGATGGGTAGAGGGTCATCTGGGGCAGAAGCCTCGGCCCTTTCTCATGCTTTGATGTCTATTTTTGATTAAATGTCAGACTCTCTCTGTCACATATGCTGTCAAAAAATCTCTTTTTTCCTATGAGATTTCCTTATTGAACTGTTCCAGGAAAAAGAGATCTAAACTGCACTGAGCATGATGAAGACTTCAGACAATATTGTCATGAATCATCATTTTTTAGTTGACAAACCAACTAAAAAAAAAGGTTTTATTTGATTTCTATTTTATTTAAACAGTATTTTACTTCTGCTATAGAGGCGTTTTATTTCAGGTTTCTAATTAACAGGAGATATGTACAGAGTATTAAGAAACTTTTTTTTTTTTCAGAAAACAGCAGTTTGGACTGGACTAATCACTCCACAATACTCTTCCACAGATGTTTACTCCGATCTTTGTTGGTCCGTGTTTATCTCTGCCTTTTCACCTGGATTGCCTTCGTAAAAGAGGTTACTTGGCTGAGACAATTCGACAAAGCCCATTACTGATCGGTTTCTTCAGGAAGGGTCAACTGGACATGCAGATGACTCTACTAGATGCTAAGCTAGGTCCTTGTGAGACGACTTCTGGTCTCTCCTTGAGGAAACTCAGAGAAACTGGCCAAGTCTGGCCCAAGAGACTTCAAGACATGCTATGTGCAAAGTGAGATCACACCAAATATTTGTGAGAAAAGTTGATTCTTTCTTTTACACATTTATTTTTATATTTTGTAGCTGAAATAAAGAAGAATTGAAATGAATATAGATGGTCATCATGGCTTTGTTACAAGGCAACTTTTGCACTGCACTGTACATATCTGGTTTCAAAAGATCTGTCAATTGCCTCATTAGCCTTATTATTAGTATGTAAACAAAGAGGAAAAGTATTGCAGTGTTTGTGCAAAAACTGCTGAGAAGTTAAGACTGTAAGCTCTGCATTACTGAAAACAATCTGTGGTGTCTAATCCAGCTGTCTAGAAGGTGTGTGATTACAATTCAGAAATTAATCTCTCCATTTACTGGTTCATTTGAACAAATAATGAATAAAGACTTAATCAACATAGTTGTTTAAACAATAAACAAAGAGCTTAACTGCAAGTGAAAATGCCCACACTGACCGGATTTGTTAAGAGAAATATTAACAGGATTTAATGAACTTCGGAACAAATGCCTGTTTTTAGAAGTATGTATGCAGTAATGAATACCTATTAAAGAGTTTCATTGCGGTATCTGTTCGATGACAAAAGCAACGCTAGCTGTGAAACTGAAGGCTTGTTAAAGCTTGTTTACTGCATACATGACCAGTGTTTTCCATGAATGATGTTACACCACTTTACCGCCACAATTGTTTGACTGATTGGAGGCCAGCATCCAACTACATTTTCATTCCAGTTATTTTTGTTTTAATGCATGTGTGAATCAATTAATTCTATCATAAAAGGCCACCGTAAACTGTGTGCAGAAGTTAATGAGTCCGGCATTACCACATCATTACACCAGCTGGCATAATAGAGCATGTGTTGTTTGTCATAATATATGCTGCCACGCTTAACAGTCATAAATTGCTCGGATTGGTAAATTTTATATTTTACTTGATGACAAAGACAAAGGGCTTGTGTACTGAGATTAACACAGTAACAGCAGATACAGTTAAATACAGTCTATGTAAATACAAAAACACCAGTCACCTGTGTAAGTTATTCAAACTAAAAAACTCAAGCGAAAACAATAATCCCTGCATAAAAGTACCATATACTACTATATACTACTACTATAAACAGCTTAAGTAATTCAATGCACTTCAAAACCTAACATTTAAAGTAAAATTTACTTTGTAATTTTGTTTAAGCAGAACTAATTTAATTAGGACTTACAAGGTCACGGGTCAAACTAGCTAACTAGCAGCTTTCTGGATTTCTGTGTGGGATTTCTCCAGGCAAATTCTTTTGCTACAACAACTCGATGAGCAGATGCCTGTATTTCTTGATGTGCTTCAATGTCTTTGCCCCTATTTTATAAATAAATAACTTTTGTGATAGTGAGTTTTGTCTATTTAAGAAAACAAGAGAAAATCAACTGTGACAACTGTCAGAGTTTCTCTTCACAAACCCAAACTCCTTTGCACCCACAGCATTAAGTTCTTATTTCTAACATACTGTACATGCCTAACAGGATGGAATCACCATCTACAATTGTTTTGTAGAGCTGTTTTTAGGTGTCATTCAAAAGTGTTTGTTCCTATAAGTGACAAACTGAGACTTGAACTGGTTCCTCAAGCACACCTGGTGTAACAGCCTCTCAGCTTACACATTTTTAAAGGAGATTTTCGCTGATAAGCGATACTGCCTGGAACCTCAGAATTTTACAGTATTTTCAGTCAACCTTTCCTAAACAAACATAGGTTACAGTGCATAATAGCGAGTTCTGGTCATGCAGCACATGCTTTACTCAGTCACAGGCTGTCCAAAATGTACATCCATCCAAGCACTCTGCAGCACAGCAAGGGGGAGGAGCTCGGCCTGTCTCAAGGTCACCAGGCCCTTAACTACTGTAGCATGATGGGTAGTTCTTGTCTTTACCAGCCAGCCAGCCAGCCAGGCAGCGTTACCTTGACTGAAAGGAAGGAGGATGGCACCAGCTCTCTCCTGCTGCTTGGTAACTGGTACCAAATGGTGCCTCCCCTCTGGGGTCCTGACCCATGAGCAGGCAGAGTCCCAGGACACCTCAGAGCTGAGCTGGAGGATGGGCAGACAGCTGTCTTCTGTCAGTGGGCCTGTGGAACTCGAAGATCATCTTTCTCCGCACACAAACAGTTACTGAGCAAAAGAACATTTAGTCTAAAAAAAGAGGTGAGCAACATGACTGGTAAATAAAATTTAATATATTACAATCTCATAATAAAATCAGCGTTTCTAGAGTTGAGTTAATGGATGACGTCATCGCAGAGGTTGACAGCTATCGCAGCTATAAGGTCCCCGGTTTTACTCCACTGGCCAGCTGAGGTCTTCCAGTATGGAGTTTGCATGCTGTCCCCATGCCTTTGTGGTTTTCCTCCCACAATCCAAAGACATGCATGTGAGGTTAACTGGTGGCTCTAAATTGCATGTAGGAATGTAGTTGTCTCTGAAATGGACTGAAGACCTGTCCAGGGTGAAGTCCATGTCTTGCGCTTGGACAGTTGTCATAATCCACCCCCCCAATCTGAAGAGGATATGTGTGTACAGATAACGGATGATAGGATGTTTCTGTCGAGGAGAGAAACCTCTGTTGACTTTCCCAGATAAACAAAGCCAGGTTACAACTTAAACTTATCTCTGAACAGTGAATATGAAAGGACTTAATGAGCAAAAAAAAAAAAATCCTGCTTTTCATTAGGCGAGTCTCAGATCTTTATTAAGAAACAGGTAACAATTACTACAAAAGATTCAAACAGTCTTACTTGCTGAGCTCTGCCTATGAAGCCAGTGAAGCTCTAAGGAACAATATTATATGGATCTTGATGGGGAGAAGCTGCATAATTAATTTGTATATTCTAGCATGACAGATGTTTGATTTTGGCTGTAAAAGTAATTAATAAGAGAGTGGAGGGAGAGGCAGATTGCTGGAAGATTATTTATGAAGACTCCTCACCGAGCACGTTAGCAGCGGAGGGGTGAAAGGCTGTGTGTGTGTGTGTGTGTGTGTGTGTGTGTGTGTGTGTTGAGGGGGTATCAGTCCTTGCTGTTGCCCCAACATCACCTGCTCCCATGGCCATCCCAGCTGTTAGCGTAGTTGCTATTACTGTCATCGCTAAACATTTGTTTAATGTCCCCTTACTCCTACTCCCTCTACCCAAAAAACTGAAATGACTACTATCCTAGAAGGGGACACACACACACACACACACACACACACACACACACACACACACACACAGACAGTGAATCTATGATTTTGGCTTTCAGTTTCATAATATACAAAGCTTGAGAGGACAACACAAAATCAAATACTTCTCTGATTGTTCAAGAGGGCAAACAGGAGAATATACTTTTTTAACAATTTTAGGTATTTATCTCAGACAGAAGTCAACACCTGCTTCAAAAATTAAGAGGAGAAAAAAATCAGGGAACCTAGGAATCAGAGCTAGGTTCATGTTTATGACACTCTAAGTGTTGACGTAGTTTAATTTTTTTGAGTCTGAAAGGCAATAGAAAAGTTAAATGTGATATATGGCTTCGTAATATTACTACTAATTTTATCAGTAAATAAGTTTCATATATTGATAAAATTATTTTTATATCACAACAACAACATATCAAGATATGTTGATACTTTCTGTAAAGTCAACAAATATACTACTAGGGAAAACAGATTTCTTATTACAATTCAAATTACATACTTCAAATTGTACTCATAGTGCATTATTTAAGGCCACATTTTGAAGGAAGCATGTGAAAAAAATGTAGTATACCTTTGTGGCTTTTGTTCAAAGATTATCTTCCTTATGGTACTCTTAAATTCTCCCAAGTTTCCCAAAAAAACTCACAATATTTCATGTCTTCATGACACTTATTGAACATGAAAAGTGATGGAATTTCAGCAAACCTGAAGTACAGTGAATGAAACGAGTAGGGGGGTGTGGTTTAAAATGACTAATATATAAAAAGTCTCAAACATTGTCAGTCTGCTATTCACAAGGATTATCAGCTGATTTGAGCTATCCCTCTCGAAAAGACATCTCAGAAGACCTAGTCTCAGAAGTTGTTAATTTGCATGTAGCTGGAAAGTTAAAAGAATAATCTCAAAGACTTTAGATAATTATCATTGGAGAGGTCCAGAGACATACTGTCTAACACTAATTTTATTAGATACTACTGTAATGTGCAAATTACAAATGATTACAAACGAGAGTCAAAACGTGGGGACCAATACTGAATGTAAAAAATTTCATGGCAATCCATGTCGGTTGTATTTCTAAAACTCGACTGAAATGAAATCCAATATGAAGTCAAGCTGCAGAACTAGTCAAAAAACAAGCTCTGTCTTACAAACTGAAGAGCAGAGGAAAATAATTAGATACAGCTCAGTGTTTTGCAACAGCAGGGATGGGACAATTTATGCCTCAATCTAGGCACAAACTTCAACTTTTCTTTTTTTCCCTTTTTTATTACAGAGCTGTACAGCTTCCGAAAATAATAATGAACTGTAATGGATGCCAAACAGTGAGGACAGGGAGTGAATGTAATTTTCTCAATGATATATTGTGGATATTCAAATCTGCTGCTTTGATTGAAACAGTCACAGTACATCACAGGCCTTGTAACTCGACAGAAGGTTAGCGCAGGTGATCTGCCACAATGTAAGCTTGTTCAGGCCTGGATTGTCTGTGGGGTCTTATTAGTCAGTAAGAATTAAAAACCAAAGCTTCAAAGGCAGAGCACAAGAAGGGGGCGTTTTAATCAACCCCTACCCCTTGCTGTAATATACGTTATATACACTGTTGTGACAACAATAGGATTTGGGTTTATTTAGCTGTGAAATCTATAGGCTTACATCAACTCATACCGTAGCTGAGCAGATGAGGATGATGGGAAATGAACATTATCTGAAAAAACCAAAAAGAAGGAAAATGCTTGCATGGGCATCAACAGAGAAACTAAAAGTTTGATTCATTTCTTACTTAAGCATTATAGCTGCAATGTGGTGAGACACTGGCAAACAGTTTTCTATACTGGCTTGTGCATGTTAAACTGGCTGGGTTTTGAGTGCTGCTACAGTGCTTCTTCACAGTCAAGCTCCAACGTCCATTCAGCTGCACTGGCCACTGTGTAGTACCAGCGCTCAGCCTGGCTCCACTCAGATCAACTTGATTTTTATTCACCTTATACAATTTCTGCTATATTTTCCAGCTTGCTTTGAACCTCGGCCATGATGACGCATAAAAGTACCAGGCAGCAGGTACTATACATACTTTTTTATAAATAGAAAAGCAAAAAAGGCGCTGTGCAGAAAAAGGGGCTCAAGGGAATGAAAAGTACAACCCCATATCCACCAAGCATTTTGACAGAGGAAGAACTAGCCTTTGGCCACAAAAACTGGTTCCAAAGAAACATTAACAAGAAACCCCTTTTATTAGGGGCTGGGGGGAACTGTAACTGACAAGACCAACTAATGCTAAGCCTGACATGAGCATTGTTTAAATTCATTAATCTACTCCCAGTAACCCATTCTCCATATTGACAAAGTGAAAGCACAATTCTAGAAATCTCTGTAATATTATTTATTTTAAAAACTGAAATATTTAAATTTGCAAATTCCCTGTACACACATAAACTTATAAGGCTTTTATAAATGGAATCAATGGAAAAGCAAAGCAGCTATTTGAAGGTACACCAATTGAACCAGCTCTAAATTGACTCTAGCACCAGCCCAGCACTAATAATTAGATCATGCTGGATAAAAACGGGTATGAAAGTAAAAAAAAAAAAAACACTGGTCACTAGCTCCAAGTTCAGACAATGTCATTGTAAATATGCACTAAACTGTTTCAATTCACATTAATTAATTAATTAATTAGAATATTTTTGAACCAGTGCCTCTATTATATGGCTCAACAATAAAGTGTGACAAAATAAATAGTGTAAAGACACTTTGTCAGCCTGAAAACTGGGGTCAGTGCACTCTGAGGTTTCTTGTGCTGGAAAAGTAAAGTCATTGTACCGCTTTCGGGAAACTGGGCTGTTAAATACATACTAAGAAAGAGGTAATTGCTCATAGACTGCACAATGGTTTGGGGTTCATTTAATGAATACAGGCAGCTCACAAACAGAACCAGTAGGAACTGCCCTGCTCCAAAACAATACAGTGAACCCACAACTTTCTGCTAACCAGCCAGCTTCATTCTTAAGTGGCCGTGTTTACATGACAGATCTCTTAACCCGGAGCAGTTCTCTTCACTGGTTTCTGCTAAGCTGCCCTTGCCCCAGGATCTCTCCACCCTCCATACAGACGCGGCCACTGAAAGACTCTGTAATACACTTTCGTCGTGCCTAGACAGTCCCTGCCCGACAACCTCTCGACCTGCTTGCCCTTCAGCTTCCAACTCTTGGCTAACTGACCAGATTCGGGAACAACGTACTGTCTTCAGGGGTGCTGAGAGGAAATGGCGCAAAACCAAGGCCCCTTCGGCTCTTTCGGACTACCAGGATTTGCTTGCTTCCTTCTCTCAGTGTCACTAGGGCCAAAACTGAATACTACCAGGAAAAGCTCAGCAACACCACAGACACTAAAAAGTTGTTCTCCACTTTTAAATCGTTGCTCTACCCACCGCCACCTGTCTCACAGCTGACGACTTTGCCTCCTTTTTCACCAACAAGGTGGCAACCATCAGCTCCCAGTTCTCCCCACCAGATGACATCCACCTACCAACATCGAATGACGCACCACGCTTCGCATTCACAACCCTGTCAGAGGACGACGTTTCTACTCTCCTCCTTTCGAATCGCCCAACCACTTGCTTTCTGGACCCGATCCCCTCCACCCTTCTTCAAGCTACTGCACGACACTAATACCAGCCATCACGCAGATCATCAACACTTCTCTCATAACAGGCACCTTTCCCACCTCGTTCAAACAGGCCCAGATTACGCCCCTGTTGAAGAAGCCTTCTCTTGATCCCTCCCTTGTGGAGAATTACAGACCAGTCTCTCTTCTCCCATTTCTGGCCAAGACCCTGGAACAAGCAGTCTACAATCAACTTTCAGACTTTCTTTCCCTGAACAACCTCCTCAATGTAAATCAGTCTGGCTTCAAGAGCGGTCACTCCACAGAGACGGCACTTTTGACTGTTGTGGAATCCCTACGGGCTGCTAAAGCTGCGGGGAATTCTTCTGTCTTGATTCTACTGGACGTGTCGGCAGCCTTTGACACTGTAAACCACCAGATCCTCCTGAACACAGTCTCTGCCTTAGGTGTCTCTGAACCAGCTCTAGCCTGGTTTCGGTCCTACTTGTCTGGACGAACCTACAAGGTATTCCAGCAGGGGCGCGATTCCAAATCTCATAACCTCTCCACTGGTGTACCTCAGGGCTCTGTTCTTGGTCCTCTTCTTTTTTCCATCTATACTTCTTCCCTGGGCTCTATCATCCAATCACATGGCTTTTCATATCACTGCTATGCGGACGACACGCAGCTCTTCCTGTCCTTTCCGCCAAATGACTCCAGCGTCTTCACACGCATCTCTGCCTGCCTCTCTGACATCTCTGCCTGGATGAGAGAAAGACATCTTCAGCTCAACATCTCCAAGACTGAGGTTCTAGTCTTCCCAGCCAAGCCGTTGACGCAGCACAACATCAGCATCAACATTGGATCCGAAGTGATTACTCCCGCTAAGTCGACCAGAAATCTGGGGTCATCATTGACGACCAACTGAGCTTCACGGAACACATCGCCTCAGTCTCTAGGTCGTGTAGATTTGCCCTCTACAACATCAACAAGATCAGACCCTACCTCTCTGAGTACACGACTCAGCTCATCGTGCAGGCACTGATCATATCTCGTCTAGATTATTGCAATGCACTGTTGATGGGGTTACCGGCATGCACGACCAAACCCCTGCAGATGATCCAAAATGCAGCAGCAGCACGCCTTATCTTTAACCAGCCAAAAAGGACTCATGTCACCCCTCTCTTCAGATCTCTGCACTGGCTTCCTGTAGCTGCTAGGATCAAGTTCAAAGTCCTGTCTCTTGCCCACAGAGTGGTCAACTCAACAGCTCCGGCTTACTTAAAGTCATTCATTCAGGTCTACAGCCCCTCCCGTCCGCTGCGCTCGGCCAGCGAACGACGTCTGGCAGTCCCAGCGCCACACAAAAGACACCAAGGAAAACTCTTCAGCTCAGTAATCCCACGGTGTTGGAATGAACTGCCAAACTCTGTGCGCTCAGCGACCTCACTAACTACATTTAAAACACTGCTGAAAACAGAACTCTTCCGTCTCTTTCTTTTAAAAAAAAGGCTTCTTTTTCTCTACTTGCATCTCATGAAACCGTAACACTTGCTTGATAGCACTTTTTTGATAGCACTTTACTTTGATGTTTTTCTCCTAAACTTCGATTTTATTGCTTGTTTGTCCCTCACTTGTAAGTCGCTTTGGATAAAAGCGTCTGCCAAATGCCTAAATGTAAATGTAAATGTACATGAAAGGAAGGTGCACAAAACCTGCATGTGCAATTCATACGAAACCTTTGATTATGCTGAAGTGGACCCTAGAGTCTACTACACTATTGATGCATACACCGTAGCTTAAATTGTTATTTTGGATCATGCTTTAAAATTGTTCACTTCCACCCTTGACTTAGATTTAGACTTTTGAAATTAATTCATCAACGGGGAAACCTCGGATGCAAAAATAGAGTGAACTTTTCACAGCAAAGTACTTATTACAGCACTCAAATATGATGCTAAAGAATATCTTTACAGTATACACTAAATTTGTTATATTTCATTAGTCATGTGAATAACTGAAGTATATTATGCTGTGTGTCTATATAAACTCTGGAAGGTCCTGTTTCACAATCATTGGTTGCTACACTGTGTCTGCATTTTAATTTCTACATTTTAAAAATAATAGCTCATTAAGAACTCTGGAAAGTACTACATGTGCATTAAAAAAAGAGCAAAAACTTTAGCCCAGTTATTTATAGCAACAAATACTTGTGTAACCTCCTCCAATTCATCAAATTAAATGTATTTGATGGTTAATATGTGAAACTTTAGACTAGACAGGTAAATGTAGCCACCAAAAAATAAATTCTCTGAACATAATTGTACAGATGTGTCTGATTAATGGGTAATGTATTTGAAATTAATTACAAAGCAATAAATTAGAGGTCTAACACAAGACAAAATGAAATGAATCGTTCTTTCTTGAAGGATAAATAGGGAGATGAAATATAATAAAGAAAGAGTAAAAGTGATCATAAAGAAATACATTTGCATACTAATTAAAGCAGTGTAATAACGTTTCTAATATTCTGCAAAGGAATGTACTCAAAAGAAGTAATTTTCATAACTTTCTGAATTACTGCCCTACAATACTGTGTAGAACTTCTCGTGTTTTTAAAGTTTCTAATAAACTTCATTGCGATTCCCAGCACATCCTCAACATGGGGTTAAATGTCCTTTCAATCTGTTAATTGCAAGACTTTATAATTCAAAGGGATCCAAGACCTGCTATAAATCAAATAACTTCTCACAGGCTTTTAATGAATTCCTCCCTGTGACATTGCAGGTAGTATCACCTAACCTAAAGACTTAACAGTATTCAGTAGACACATATCACAAAATGATCTACATTCAAATCATCCGCAAACTCAGGTCCATGTTCTGCTGCACTGTGGAAGTTTTTTATAAAATAAGTCACTGAGTGTTATTTATGAAGCAGGTGCTAACCTATGCCCAGCACTGCACTGCGGAGGAAACACAGCTGCAATATCACTGGGGGGAGGCATTCTGTGTTACCACATGCATCAGTGAAACAGGTGCACAATTGATGTATAGAACTCATGATAACTTTTCCGAATTCATGAATCGAGTTCAGTGTTCCATTGTAAGTCAAAGCCACACAAAACTGTGCTTCACGCCAATTTGAAAACAATTATAAACTGATATTTTAGCTGTTAGCACTGAAACTACATGTCAAGTGCTTTAGTTTGTCATTATACATACAAGGTCTACAAAAAAATTGCTCCAGATGATCAGATGGAGGGTTAGTCCTGAGCCGCTGCAACACCTGACCTTGTTTGTAACACAGGTTTTTGGTGATGGGGGAGACCGGAAGACCCGAACAAAAACTACACAATTGCTAGACAGAAAGGTCCTGTCTGGTCCTGGAATCACACCCAGGACCTTCTTTTGCTGGGGCAAGATTTCCAACAGTAAACTAAACCGTTTACTCTGTATTCCAACTGTCCATGTAAATTTCCATCACAGTACCTCAGATTCAAGTGTTCTTTTGTAATAATTCATTTATTACAAAAAAAGCTTACCGTATTTTAAGAAACCCCTGATGGTGACTACGCATGCTACTGAATAACACAGACTATTTTTAATGGAATTGGCATTTCATTTTGGACCAAAGCCGTTACATCACTGATAGGTAACAATTATTTCTATGAAAATGGATGTGATATGTGCATTTTTGTAAGTAAATAGAACATGCATTATGTTGTATGTGCCTTTGAAAAATATACTGTGCAATAGAATGGTCTATTCTTACTCTCACTGTACCCACACGGTAGTGGATGCAATAACATAAAAACTTTCACTAGTTAAGATTAAATAAATCCTTCTTGTTAATTTTCTGTCCGTCTGTCCCTCATCTGTAGTTGCCGAGAGCAGCAGTGCGCCCCTCCATCCCAGCAGGGTAAACCTCTCAAAAGCAATATGTAATTAAACTCAGAGAGCATATTCTATAATCCTAAAGGCTATTATAGATTTATGGTCAGTGCATTGTCTGAGCTCCACAATGGCTTTTCCTCAATGCCCTCTTGTGAATAACGTGAGCTCATATATGTTCTTAAATGGGTAGATAAAGGTTTTGTAACCCTTTTAAATCTGGCTTTGTAATGGGAGTGCTACAATGGCTTACTGCCTCATGGGGTAATACACTGGCTTTTGTATTTGGCTTGGGATGGATAGAAAAAGCTTAGAAAGGATAGAAAGAATCTGTAATTATAATGCATCAATCGTCATCAATGACATATTTTTGAACCCATTTCCAGTCATATTAGAAACAAGCAGAGCAGTACATGTAAAATTGTAATTATGGTGTATTCATTTTTAGCTCCTAGGGATTAAAGTATTGAGTATGTTTAATTGTAAGTGTTCTACATTTTAGAATGGTGAAGCCCTGATTAGGAGTGACCTATCCCCAGGACAGGATGCTTTGAAATGCTATGAATACTTAACTTAATTGGTACTTTTATTTGCTATATTTTGACTCCAATTTGATTTTTTTTTTTTTGCTCTGTGGGGATTCTCTGATGTAATGTCTCCCATGTGTCCTATTAAGCCTTGCTGGAACATGGTTTTGTATCTTTTCTGTTCTGCTCCGCAGCATTCTTCCTTTGTCATACAGTTTATTCGGCCAGGTCAGTAGATTATTATTATTATTATTATTATTATTATTATTATTATTATTATTATTATTATTATTATCATTCAAACTCACGTGTTTTTATTAGTGTTTTCCTGATCTACTAACTTTACTTTTTGTGGCTAGACACTCATTTGGCCCTTGTTTTCTATATTTCAAAATTCAATGCATGATAAATAAGCATCAGAACACAATGCCTTAATGGTGTGATAAGTAATGCTGATAAAATTGTAACTTATCACCAATACCAATCCAAACTTCCAAATGAAGGAGACAAAACCTTTAAGTATTATTGTAGTGCTGCAGACAGATGCTGTTACCTAAGCCCAAACAAACCAAACTGGAGCCTAGTTCTATTCTCATTTTCATATTGTCCATGCCTCTGCTTGTATTTAAATTACTAAATAAAGGTGCCTAAAAACAGACTCCTCTTTGCACTATGCAAATTGTGCAAAGTACAAAAAGGTACAACAACCCAAGAAGGGAATGAATGAAAACTCCCCACAGACCTTCTTACTCTTACTCTTCTTACAGCTTAGCCAATGCAATCACTATAAAGCTCACAAAACATTTTACTTGATATAAAAATACCATTACTGGTTGATTGTTCAATTGGTAAGTCAATAGCAAAGATGAATACTGATCTTAATTAATTTGTCAAAAACTGTAGGTGCCTAAACCAAAACTAAGTTTGTTGGCCTAAATAAAATCTTGTGACAAGTGCACACCAATACTCATGATCTAGACTTAAAGATGAGGTAGTAGATGAGAAAATACACATGGGGTAGCAGGACAATCTAATTCTCTAGGTTAAAAAATATCCTGCAAATTTTCATCCATTCACTTCGATTATAAAGACTTGACCTGAATATGATTTGACTTCAACCTGTGTTTGAAAATGAACCCTTGGGCTTGGTCCAAAAGGAAAAAAAAAAACAAACAGTTGTGAGTTCTCGCCAATCGTTTGCAAAAACCACTTCTCTTAGGTGAGATGCTATGAAATACAGAAATGCAAAACAGCTAATATACTTTCTGCGTTTGGAATAAACAACAATACCTCTGTGTGACAATGCCATATATGTACTACAAACAAATTGTGACTTTTTGTCTTTAGCAGTTGGAGCAGTTGGACCTCTTCGTCCTTCTCTGTCACACACAACTAAAAATCATCAGGTCCTGGTGTCTCAATGATAATGTATTCTCTCTTATTTGACTTTTTAATGGGCTTTCACCTAATTATCATCACATGGTTCCTCAGATGTGTGCTGGAGAGGGAACCCAGGAGTCAGGGAACAAAAGGAGGTCAGATTTGGAGGTGTTGGCACATGGCCTGATCCGCTCCGGTACCCCCCTCTGCCCATTTTTGCGTGATGATAAATTTTCCCCTTGAACATGATGTCAATATGTTGATGTGCCTTCCTTTATTAAGATACCATCCAACTGATAACAAGTCCTGCTGTGTGTTACCAACATAAATAATTAGAACAGAGACCAAGGAACGGCAGGTGGCTTTTGGCACAAAGAAATAATCATACTTGATGTGGAAAATAAAGTAAAAGGACCCATCTGTTCACGGCGGGGGGAGGTGAAAAAACACGTTAACATATTGTCAGTAACATTATGAAATACACAGTTAATAATTTAGTCATGGCACATGGCTCCGGACACTTGTTTTAAATAATCTAACAGAAGTGAGCCAGGGCCTGCTTCAAGGCTTCAAATTAACTGGAGATTTGCACGCTCATGACTTGTCCACCGGCCATTTTGTCACACGCACTGCCAATTATTTACTCAAAGGGTTGATGAAGAAAGAGGTAGCAAAGCCATGTGATGCTGAAATAATCATCTCTCATATGAGATAAGCCAAGAAGTAGCAGCAGAAGGAAAACTGTTGAAGCCTAAAGTCTGTCTGTTCAGTACACAGATTGTCACACTGCACATTGCAAAGTCCACGACGTGCAGTTTATTCACTTTACTCTGCGAGTTCTAGCGTTTGTATCATTGTTCGCGGATTCTTCTGCAGGTTAACGTCAACATTCTGTGGTTTCTCTAAATGTAGGTGTTACTGTCATTTAAATGATAAAGAGACACTTTCTAAACCAGTTCCAAACTTTCCAGTCATCTATATCATGGTAAATGTTCCATCTGTATGCACACCGGCTGACGAGCCATTTTAGATATGCTGGAAAGCTCAAATTACCAAAATTGAGAGCCTGTCCAGGATGGCCACTCAAGCTAATCAAACATCAAGAGGCCTCCTGTCAAGAGCTTTGACTGGTAAGAGGAAGCACTGGTACAGTAAGTCCGCCACAGGAGTTGGCATGGATATGCACTCGTAAGATATCCGTCTAAAGACTTAATAACACAAATATCCAACAAGCCAGTTACAAGGCAGCAAATCAATGCTTTTTGGCATTTAGACATGGTCAAGACAATCTGCCAGAGTTCAAACCAAACATTAGTGCTTAATACTTACTAGGTGACTTTGAATGTGGAACAGATACTGGTGCTAGATGGGCTTGTCTGTTGTCGAGTAAAATCATTTCTAAGGTGAGCAGAATATTAACAGTAAAAATTTTGTTTATTACTATTACTCAAATAGCCACTTGTTTAAACAACGGTATGCAGAAGAGCATTTCTAAACGTACAACACTATGAAACTTGAAGCAGATGACTTAAAGCAGTACAAGACCACAGCAGGTGCCTATCAGCTAAGATCAGAAAACACACGCTCCAATTTGTAAGGGCTCACCTGAACTGGACAAAGAAAGATTAGAAAAACATTGGATCCATCCTGTTTTCATCAACAGTTACGAGTGCTGGTAGTGGTGTAGTAGTTTGGGTGATATTTTAAAGATTCCATTTGGGCATCTTTTTAAATTAGGACAAAAAGGGATTCAACTCAACTACTAGCAAGGTTTTACTAATAAAGTGGCCTGGGAGGGTAATTTCCTCTTATTCTCTAAGGTACTAACAGGTTCATCTGTAGAGAACTGTTTTGCAAATGAGATTTATTTACTTGCTTATTTGAATGTTTACTGGTGTGTGGAACCATCTTTGGTATATAAATGAGATGATTAGGGCCACAGGGCTTCCCCGCTCAGACAGTAGAACCTTAGAGCACAGTGGTGCCTCCACTGTGAGACCAAACTTTAATGCACACTGTGTGCTCATCAGCTGGCAGCTTGCCACAGCTTTTTCTCTGTGACTCTGCATAAAGATGCTCTCATTTCAGTCAGACAATACCAGAGACAAACCAGTGATTACTAACCTCTGATGACAAACCTTTGCAGATCACAAGTACTATGTCGACTACAGGGACATAACCCACTCCTAATAATTGACATTTACATCTCTTCTATCACAATCCACTATTTCATGATTTGTTTTCATCTTTTATCTTCAACTAACAACTAATGGAATAGAATTACAAAGACTACAGTGGGTGGACCTTAAAACCTCCAAAATAAAATGATTTATTTAGAAGTTTGTACCAAAGATGCTTGGCTTAAACAGTTAGCAAAAAAATTAGCTTTTGTGAAATAAGCCACAACTACAAAAATAACAAGTGTTACCACTGACTTAACAGTTGTTAGAGAGACCTGATTTTAACCTGACATTTTGACCCAAAACCTCAAAAGATTATCACCGGATAAAATGAAAAGATGCTAGCATTAGAGTCTAAACCTAGCTCAGGCCTATAAAGCAGCTGTTATAAAAGTTAGTAATGGTCTTTGGAGATATGTGAAGTGTGCAAACAGGCTGACTGACTTATTGCGAGAGATTTGGTGAAACAAAGCAAATTACAATGTTAGAGGCCGTTTAATTTAATATGAAAAGTGGAAAAATATTTTTCGCTCATTTTAAAAGCATCACAAGCTGCCATTGTCTCGATAATTAATGGAAAACATTAGTCCCGTTTCCCTGCATCAACTTGTATCAATTCTTGCTTCTTGTTGCGCTCCCTTTCTTTTCTCTCTGCTATCCTATCATCCCAACCAGTCAAGGTAAATGATAAGCCACTCTGAGCCGGTTTTCCCTCTCTACCATTGCATTAATGCAATTCTACAAGTTTAATAGGTTTTTGTCCAAATTGTGACAAAAATAATTTAAAGGCTTATTTTTCTAAAAAAGGGATCAGATTTGTCTCGTTCAAAGTAGCTTTCATTATTATAACAGATCTGAGTGTCCCTCCTCCAAAAACATGCAGATATGACTAAGAATGCAGTGTGTTATAGGACTAGCTACAGCGTTAACACAGACGTTGCTTTTCTCATGTACCTCTCCTTAATTTATTATATTAATTTACCTTTAACAATAAATCAATCTCAAGTCCTCCTCAAATCTTGTTTCAATTAAGGGTGACGTGTTCAAACAAGATGCTGAGGAGCAACAGCAGCAGAAGATGGTAAAAAAAGGAAGAAAAAAGACCCACGCGTCCCTTAAAAATCACTGCTCCTGCATCCCCTGCAGGGAAACATTATTCCTAATAAAACTCTTTAATAAATACTTCAGGTCCTTGGAGAGTCCCTTGAACCTGAAAGGAAACACTGTCTATACCCAGGAGCAAAGAAGGCCATTACTGCTTGTAGTGGAAGATTTAATAGGTGTCATAATTTATCATGTAAACCGAAAAGTGTTTCTTAATTAAGTGCGCACGTTAATGAATTTTTTAATTTGATCCCTGTAAGTACTTTGCCATGCTAATTGCAATATTCCACACATTAGTTATCGGCTATTGCCCTTGGCTATTTGCTGTCGTAAGGAGGAGACCCCTTTTCCCCTCAGTTTAAGTTCTTTATGAGTCTGAGCCTTGAGCCCAAATTACAGAGGCTGTATTGTGAATATATCTGGGTTTCTGTTTTGGACAACAAACCAATATTAAATCAAAGCCGATTCTCTCTCACACACACACACACACACACACACACACACACACACACACACACACACACACACATACATACACACACACACACACACAATAAGAACTTGAATTTGGGGATGTAAATAGTGAATTGCATGGGTATTGCATAACGAGTAGTATTTTTGTAGTTTGATCATCTGCTGTTTAATAGTGTGTGCCACTACCTTAGAACCAAACTGTATACAAGAGTAATCACTGAGTGAGCCATTTAAAATGACTAATGCGAGCTTAGCTCAGTCTTGATCACTGCCTTTTGTATCCAAAGTCTCACTATCACTGGTGGCAGGCTCATATTGTTCAGTGCAATTAATCTGTTTGAGAAACATAATAATGGAGTTGCCAACTGCTGCCTGCGCTAGTATTTTATTAATCAACTGCAATTAGGCAGGGCTGCTATGTCCTTAGGATGACTTTTCATTCACTTGCAGGGAAAGCAGTTTGCCAACACAACAGTGCACTCAGTGAGAAATACTGTTCACTGCTACAGAGATCACAGATGGGCTCAGACAGACATAAAGTAGCAACAATGTGGGGAAATTATAGTCAGTCAATAACCAAATGCTGGTGTGTTTTGGCTGTGGCTATTAAGTTGGTCTATTTTGTCAGGGAGTTCAGTGAATTACAAATGCCATTTTGAGGCAGACTTACACTTTAAAACTAGCTTGCTGCTGAATTTTAATAAAGCATCTACTGTATAGAAAAAAAACTGACTATAGAAAAAATAGTTTGAAACCTCATATAAAAGTAAGTGCTGAACATTTTCTAAGTTATGGCTACAACAGAACCGAAAAATATGTGCGTCTGACACGTTACTGGGTCATTGTCAGAGCTACTGAAAATGTTTCTATGAGCAAAATGTCATGACTTGATGTCACAAAGTGTATATGAGAGAGAAGAAGAAAGAAATTACAAGTGCAGAAAAACTGAAGAAAACTGAGAGTACTTTTGGACTTTGGGTTTGCTCCTCGAAGTAGATGCCAGTATATCACAATATAGACCACATGCAATACAGAAGATGTCTTCCATGGTAACCCTGGAGAAAGCCATAGAGATAACAGTTTGAACACTGCATATACAGTACATATGAAAGCTAATGTAAAAAAAAAAATAGTGAGGAGCTCTCATTATGAAGTCCTTTGGTCTGCTTTCATTGAACTGTTAAGCTTATATAATTTTAATCATTGCTTAGGTAAACATTTCAGCTGCAAACTAAGTCTAACTGTCAGATTTTGAATATAAAATAATTACAAGGAAAATTTTTAATAGGGCACTAAATTAGCCACATTTGTGAACACTGTATATGTGTATTAACTGTAGTCAACCTAATGTGTCTCCATTTAGAACATGGGAGGCATTTGAGCAACCAATACATGTAAGAGTTGTGTTTGCTAACAGGTAACTAAAACAATGCAAATGCCTCTGTTACATGGCTATGCCCACACAGGGGGCCGCTGTCTCATAATCCATCTATGAAAAAGATAAATTTAAGAGAAAAGGGCAGATATTGGGAGATGACCAAGCATTTCTAAAGAATAAGAGCTGGAGATATCTTTGCTGACCTGAGCACAAAGGTTATTCTCCTATTTAGAGGAGCAACAATCAATCTGCAATCAGGTTATTCCCACAAAAAAGATGTAATTGAATTATTTTATACAGCATATTAATCAGACTGACCATCCTCACAGTATAATAAGCTACAGAATAGCGCAGTGAGTTTCTCCTCCCTTCAACCCCGAGCAGTATAGTCACGGCTAAGATGGATTTGCTAAGCCCTTTAATTTAGCCAAAGCCAGAGGAACACAAGGCCATTAACACAAATTTTATCCTCAAACTCCACCCCTTTGTGTCATGACTTTCAAGCTTAATGGAGAACTCAGCAAAGGCAAATGCTTCCCCATAAATGTTTCATGAAGTAATTCCACCCATATGAAGAAACTCAGAAAAAAATCTGTTGACATTATCCCGCCGATGTTGTCGGAGCATCTGCAGAGGAGATGTATTTAATATTCACAGGCCGTCTTACACTATGACATTAGCCGAGGAAGAAAATCCCTCAAAGATTAAATTAAATGTAGGGTGGAGTGTTTAGTGCTGCTATTGTTTTCATTAGTGCAAAAAGGAATTGTACTCGCTTGCATATGATATTAAATCCTGCTTCTGGGCAAGCACTTGGCATCCATCCACTCCCCCCCCTCCAACTGCTCTGATAAAACACTGTCATTCAGAGGCCATAATCTCCAAGCAGCAGGTTAACATTATAGTTTTTAACTACACTTAGCAGTTACTAAATATGCATTTGTGGTATTAAAATAAAGCTTCTATTGAGATAAACGCAGAAAGTACATTACACTTCCTGGCTGCTTTGGGGCATTTGCTCATCCTCACTTCAGAGTGGGGACTGGATTTTTAGTATAACGATAATGGGACATTTTATTTTTTATTCAAGTAATCAGATGCTCTCTGTTGCAAGAGCTTCTGGGGAAATGTCAACAGGTTGCAGGAAAGCAACATCTGTGAATGCTGATTAATTATCTTTTGACAGATGTTACCGAATGTCTGCAGAATCTGGGATTTGAGAAAACAAAAGAAAGCCTTGTCCAATTCTGTTATACACACTACAACAAGTCAGGTTATTACTGGACATCAAGGACAACCTTGTTTTCTGCTTGTTACCATGAAACATTTCTATGCATTATTTACATAATTTGTAAATATTATTATTCACAGTATATTGCATAATTTCAATACTGCAATAATAAGCAGATTAAACATTTAAAACCACTGTATAAATAACAAAAAGTACAGCAGGAAGTTGCATTAAGTAATGAGAGAAAGAGATTTTTTGCCATTTATACATACATGTTTTTTTTAAGCTGATATTAAAAAGACCATAAAGGCAAAAGAAATTTGAGATCTTCTTACCCAAAAGCCTCCCTAAGGAATTTGTAAAAGCCACAAAAAATGCATGAAAACAAATTTGCACTATAAAATCCTTTTCTTCCTCCTGACACAGCTCACTAAAGGGCATCTTCAGGGGACAAAAGGCGTCTTGATTGACGTCTGTGAGAAAGCACAAGGTGGTGCACTGCAGAACAGTTTCAAGGTGATGTGCTCAGAGAGCTCGGTGATAGTTCTAACTTTTAAAGCAACTGACAAAGAAGCTAGAGGAATCAGGGCACGTTCTCTTTCACTTCTTTAACGGTTTACAAGATGAGGAATTTAAGTGTTTTTTGGCCTTTTAATACCACCTTAAGACTACCTTGCAATGACAATACACGCCAAAAATACTGACCTTGATATCAATTCAAAACAACGTTTGATGTTCTTAAAACCCATTCAACATACAGTCAGTGCATTTAGGCTCACACACCTTTACCACTGGAGATGCAGATTTTTCAATGTAGCTATATCTTCCCTAACTTGATCCTAAAAATTTGGGACAAACACATGAGGCACCTTATGTTTCAGACAAAAAACATTTTATATAACTACAGGAGTTAGACTCACCTTGGGCTGGTCAACTCTCAGTAGGGCAGGCATAGCTGTCCGTAGCCCATCCCACCACCGTGGTCAGCCTTAGGGTCCCTGAAACCAAGGGCAGGGCCCTCTGTCAACTTGGCGTGGCTGATCAAGCTGTTCCAACAACTGGAAGACATCACGTTAAACACTCATTATTTTAATTTGATGCTAATCATGTGTTAATGAGACTAATCCTCGCAATGATTCAGGTAATTTGCGTAATGGCTGCCTAGAGTCCAGATTACAGCAATCAGTCACGTTTGATAAGACGTCTGTTGCGGGGCAGGGGGGAAACTTCAGTGGAGGAGAGGAGGACAGGGAACAGGTGAAGGCCAGCAGGCCACTGGGAGAGTGAAGACAAGCTAGTTCACCAACCCTCTCACCTTTGAGCCATTCATGTCTCAGAGCAGCATGAGTGGGGGAGCTTCTAATATTTCTTCTCAATGGACTCCACGCGCAATTCACCTTTCCCGCCAAGCTGGACAAGCACATTGCAAGTAACTCAAAACAGCCTCCTCCTCAAAAGTGGCACACGCCATTAGATTAAATGAATATAAAAGTCTCACTTTACCCAACAGGACGTCAGCTTGTCTCTGATGTTCTGCACCAACTGTTTATCAAACAGGCAATTCTGTACAAAATCCTGCTCCTCTTTGGGTTTATTCTAAATTATTGCCTGTCATAAATGCAGGCTTACATGCAGGTTTCTAATAGCATGGATCCAGACATTTAGAAATTACTATAACCTTCAATATACATATTTTCTAAATGTTATTTATTGATACTATCTTGACAATACAGGTTGTATATTGAAACACAATTGTTTAACACAACATTATCAAAGTATGTAAATGTTTGACTTTATACTCTTCAAACTGAGTTCAACTCTTCAACATGCGACTGTGGCGCAGTTGGTTGTTGGTTCGATCCCTGGCTCCTGTGTTCACATGTCAACGTGTCCTTGAGCAAGACACTGAACCCGCTTAGTTGCTCCCGGTGTGTGTCGGCCAGCTGCACAGCAGCTCCCCCATCGGTGTATGAATGTGAGTGTGAATGGGTACATAAGCGCAGTGTAAAGTGCTTCGAGTACCAACAGGTAGAAAAGCACTACATAAGTGCAGACCATTTACCATTTACTCTTTTGTAACCGTATTAATAATACTCTTGAAAATAGGATTTGAAATCTCAGTGAGGTTTTACCAGCTTAAAAATACATAAATTCAAGTAAAAGTAAGATACTTCATATAGAGAACTTTTACATTTTATATTGTGGAACTTTTCACATAAATCGGAAAAATGGACAGGGGCACATTTGTTTACCAACTCATTTTCAGAACAAACAATATTTTAATTAGCTGCCAAGTCACAGTCAGGAAGCATTTCAGCGTTTGTGAACATTTATGACAGCAGAGATATTACAAGTAGCGGTAACTTTGAATTGCACATTAATATCTTGAATTAAGATGATGTGGGCAAAGCAGCAAGCAAGTTTTGCAAAGTGCAAATTAGCTGACTTAAAAAAATCTTTGCTAAACCTCAGTGTCTTCCTGATACACACTGACTTCTGTGTGTAACAGCAGGTCCGTCTGTAGTTCAACGCTTTTGCCGAGTCATCCAAAAACTAGTGCGCTTACTTTTAAGGTAACGTTAGCGTTAGTAATGCTAGCTGTTAAGCTAATTAAATAAACTTATCAAAATATTTAGTTAGTATGTTTATCAGTACAAACAACAATAGTAGGATGGATTTATTTCAGTTATTAACTAGACACTACCACAGACTTCTTCTCCTACCTTTTAACTCCATCCGTTAGTCACAGTCTCGAATGCAAACGAACTCACTTAACTGCCAACAGCCACCAGAAATTTAGGCTAACAAGTAAGCTAGTTGCGGGGGCGGGGCGGGACGTTTCTTCTTCTTCTTCTTTTTTTTATACTGAACTTTCACTTCCTGTAAATTCAAAGACATTCAATACATTTTTATATAATAACATCTGTTTAAATTATTATTGTCATGGATTCAGTTAGGCCGTGGTTACATAATAAAAAAGAAACAGGTCGGACTTAGAAGTGTTTCTTTGATTGACAGGAATCTCCGCCACTCATAGACAGCTGTACTCGCTCGGCTTGCGTGTTTGTATGATTGACAGCTCTCACCCCATGACGTTGCTGCTTTTCAGCCCCACGTTGCTTTGTTGGCTTCCCCTAAGTTATGATTTTGTTTATTTAGACGATAAAATCATACCAAAAATTATGTTCATCGTCTAAAATGCACTGATGTTAAACACAAGAGCTGCTACTAATAGTTTGTTAATCAGTGAGTCAACTGATCTATTATGAAATGAATTTTGTGTTAATTCTGATGAAAACATTTGCAAAACAATGTTTTTTTCTTGAATTGAATAACCGTTTCTTATATCATAGAATACACTTCGGCACTTTAGGTCAAACAAAACAAAACAATTTCACCTTGTACTTGGACTAGAACACGCTAAATAAAGGCTGTAGTTAACAAAAACTAGCAGTAAAATCACAAAAAACATAATAAGTTCACCTCTAGGCATTTTTCTGTTCCAGATAGATCCCTGATTGGAAGACACATTGCCAGGCAGATCCGTCCATCCTGTGAGGAGGAGTGAGTAAGTGAGCTCTCTTCCCCTGACAAATAGCCACAACATAATGACCTGTGAGTGCTAACAAATATAAATGATTTTCTCTTCATTTTTACTGTCATTGAAACAAATGCTCATTAGCCTTTTATGAGGGATTGTGTGAATAATAAATAGATCATAATTACCCCCTATCCCAAATGCAAATGTGTGAATTAAAAGCAACGGGTAGTAAAACAATAGAGCTACTCTCCCAGACTAATATTACATGTACAGTTACTGAGTTATTGTTCAATTAATGGTTAACATTAATTTTTGTACCCAGTTGCTTTACATTACCCTATTATTTATCTGTTAATTAATCTTTAATCCGTTATGTTCCCACCAAGTTATGAATATTTTCATGCACTCCAATTGTTATAAAATGCAATCCTTTTTTAGAATCATTAATAAAGCATTTGCTATTGCCGTGACCTTTGACCTCTGACAATTAATGTAACAGATGTTAATGTTGTCAGTTGTGCAATTTTTACATCACGACTTTATTGCCTTGACATGTCTTTATTTTTTATTTGCTTTATATTTGAACTGCTAGGCTACATGTCATCTATTACAATTAGCTGCAAACAAACTAGACGGCATTATTCTAGAAGAAGCCATGAAACAATGACACTAAGTCAAATCTTCATCTGTCTTCACATGTCTACAAAGAGCTATTGTAACCTAAATCTAAATCAGATGATAACCTATATTTTACACTCTAATCTGGGCTAAAACATGTCAGATGCCTCCACAAGGGGCCCAGCTCATTGTTCAGGCTGAGGGTTTATCCATGTTTCACATGTTGAGTGACAATGGACTTATGAGTCAGCCCAGTTGGCCCCTGCAGCTTCTGACCAGTCTTTTAAAAGCCATTTAAATGTGCTGCATGTGTTACTGCACCCACTGACGCCTCACCCCACTCTGACCACTAACTTAAACACACATACAGACATACAAAAGGTTTGCAAAAATCTTCTTGCATGTGTGCATTACCTTACATCTTTGGCGACTCTTTTGAATTGGATTTCTTTACACAATGTTTGATCTGCACAGCATGAGTTTGGGATGCCTGGTCTGTAAATGCAAAATATGCAGAGAATTCATTTAATGTTGCTAAGCATTGGTATCAAAATGTAAACGATATGAAAGAATGTTCTGTGGCTCAGTTCATGCATGGTCGTGCCCTCCAGGAGCAATAATATCAAATTTGGAACTCAATATTAAAAGCATAATTTCAGGGAATTTGATCACCATTTACACGTATGGAAATGTCTTTGAGTGAGACAGTAAATGCACATTGCTATTAGGAGTTTGAGTTAAAAGCTGGGAGTTGTCTGTCAGGAGACTCCCTGACAGACAACAAGGTGACTGACCCCCACTATCATGCAGATCAGGCTCTTTTAACTCATTGTGCGGATTACATAAAGGGCACCATAGCTCTATTCTCTTTCCATTTCTATTATTGTTTGGCAGGCAGCTGCATGTGGAATTACAGTACCCCCCCCCCATCCCCTAGGCTCAATTCTAACTATGTGTGGATTAGATCTGCCTGATCCATTAGATGGATTATGATTATTGCCACGTCCCAATATCATTTCAGTGGTCACACCCCAATGCTCTGGTTACATATGGGTGCATGATTTATGTAATGGGTAGACAGAAGAATTCCACTGATTTAATGTGCAATACAGATCGTTCTACATGTTCATGTATCCACAGTTTTACAGCTTTCTGCTTTGCTGACGCACTTGTCATCGTTCTCAAAAGACAGGCCACAAAAATTAAGCGGCATTCCACCAACTTTACATGAGAAGTTTAGTGTATTAGATGTGTGGGTTTTGCTCAGCCTTTGAAAAAGGTGTAGTATCATTAATTTCCTCAATGTCACAAACAAGAAGCCTGTGTTAAAACGTGAGGTGTGGCACCTACAGAAAGTCAAATGAAGATGCTACAGAGGTGCAAAAAAAGCTTTGCTTTAAACCTTATAAAATGAGTTTCTCACAAATTTCCCGAACTATAGTAAATTGTTCATCATTAAGTATCAGTTTTCACTTGTTAAAAGGCTCTAACACTGTGAAACTAATGCAATTAAACAAAGGTCAAGAAGATGGACACTTCCTATTCACTTGACACTTGCTGTGTGGATTCTGACAGATTAAGGCACAGCTAGTAATTTGTACCGATGCTTACAGTGGCCAACTTTCATTTCTGATATTTAACATGCTTTTAACAAAACTTGAATTAAAAAGTGATGGACAACATGAAAAATGTCCTACTGACTCTAATAAAAAGGATAAAAAAAAAGAAATCAGCTCGTGAGGCAGCCTTCATAAATGGCTTTTATAACCTTTAGAGGCACAGAACTAACATCATGCTGTAGTTCAACCCCAAACGCTGAGAGGCAGAATAACATCACCGTAGAAACGATCCTCTGGTTGTGAATCTGCCACACCGGGCTCTGCAGGAAATGCTCTGTAGCTTGTGCCTCTCTGATCACTGGCCTGATTAATAGGAGGCTGAATTGGAAATTTAATTGGATGTGGTTACAATTACGAAGCCGTGCTCTCCCCCGAGCGCCAACTCTTGACTGTCGGACGGTGCAGACAGGGGAACAAGATATCAGCGGGGGAAGCATGTTCTGTCACAGCACCCCCACGTTATTCCAATAGACAGGGATGTGAGGTGTGTCAGATCAGTGTCGCCCACAGTGGAGCTGTTAATGCAGCCAGACTGCTCTGATGGTGGCAGCCATTGACCTCTGTGATGGTCTCTGTTGAATGGCCAATTTATCACGAACGGCCGGTGTGGGAGTTTGATTTCAATGACTTTTGCTCGTTTGCTGCCAGCTTTTTACTACAGGTGACTTTGGTAGTTGTTGAGGTGGAAATTCTTACAATATGGCAGCATGGAGAAAAAAAAAAACTTTACTTAGTTTTCGTTATCTGGAGAACACAGAAATGTTCCTTTTTCCAGCACAGTTAAACACATCACACCTGGGGAGCCACATAGTACAACAGAGTTTTACGGCAAGCGGCTCCACTGGAGCCTCGCCGGGAGGCTCTCTGCTGAGCAGGGCTTGTGCAGACATGCACGTTCTCTCCTTCTCTGCATCATTTTCTCTCCCTCAACATTTCTTCAGCATGTCTACTCTGAGTATATTTGATCCATCCACTCTAATTTTCCAACCAATAAACCCTCTCAGAAATCCCCCCTCACACTGGCTCACATGCCCCCCTCTCTCTGCAGTCACAGCCCCCCCACCCCTCCCCTCAGGCCTCAGGAGGTTGAGGGAGCCCTCTTTTGGTCTGAATCTGAATTACACCATCATGGTCAAGTCATCGGTGACATTAAATCGCCGCCTCCAAGAGTCATTCTGGCACAGCCACAAATGCTCTTAGTTCAAAATACATTATAATGGTGGAGATATGTCTCTTTCTTTATGTCTTCCATGAGCTAAAAATGTCAATAAAGAGAATCTTGAATCCAGATTCTCCAGAGCTGCTGAGCCACCACTGACAAATGCAAGAAATCAAACAGAAAACCATTGGCTGTGTTTTGTCGTTTTTTAAAAATGCTTCATTGTCGAGTGACAGAATTCAAAGCATTTGTGTGACTCTTGTCTGGAAGAACACTTCTAGGACATTTTAGGAGGCCATTGTTAACATTGTGTTTACGTGGACACTGTCTCTCCATATGGACGGAGAGAGAAGCTTCAGTGTCAGTCAGGAAAACATGAGGCTGCAGCACCAGTGTGTGTGTGTGCTGCAGTGATGGATGCACATGTGCGTGTGCATTATCCAGTTGCTCCTCTGACTACAGCTAGTTATCCATGTGCACGTCTCTGTAGAACCCCGTACTCTCCCCTGTCTCCCCTGTCTTCATATAATGTCTCTTTCTCTCTCACGCATCCCTCCCCTCGCGTCCACCATTCTTTCTCTGTTGACGTGCCAAGTTGACACAGAGAACGTTTCATTTCTTGCCCGACTCTGGCTCCATGGCTGCTCTGCATGAGCGGGCCGTCCGTGAGAGGGTTCGACAGGGGAGGAGGATCCAGGATCAGCTCATAAAGTGACATACAGAACAAGTGGGCCACATTCAGAGAGAGCGAGCAGGAACCAAACATATGTGCACGCTGGAAAGTCATGTCCTATTTAAGTGACTATTATTAGAGCGGGTCACCATCTGCAGGTCTAGATAAAGCATGGGGGGGTTAGAGGAGGGATTTTACTCGGTTGAAGATTAAGCTCAACAATTCTGTTCAAAACAAACATATTAGCACATGCTCATGCTAGCTTGTTAGCTGACCACATGTCCCATAATGAGTTTTCAGGGTCCTGCACATATCCAGATTCACATTTTTTAAGTTCCAGGAGTCCATTTGGTGTCTGTCAGATTTCAATAATAATATGTATTTATTTATTTATAAAACAAATAGTTAAACATGTCTGTACATTTCAGTGTTATCTGATGACATCACTGTGACATCATCATATCAATTTGTAAGGTTTGAGAATTAGAACCTCCCTCAGAGCAAAATTAGACTTTAAACGGATGTTGATGGAGTGACCCTGTACAACTAGTAACTAAAAGGAAACTGGTGTGAAACTTTATGTGTAAATGCTTTTTGAATCTAAAAAAACAAACCTACATACAAACACTTTCCATCCTGGGCAGCCAATTTAAAATGTGCCTTTATAATCATTTACTTAAAATCACTGTGAAAATTAATTAATTCTACACAATGCATCAGCCAAATACACACATTTCTGTTCAAGCAGTGTCCCGTGGGCATTTAGTCAGAGCGCAGCAGCGGTTGAGCAATGCTACAACAAAACGTCCGACCTCAGCAGTGGCTCCAGTGTGCAGCTAATCGGAGTGGGTTTGCTGTTCTCAGAGCTAATGTCACCTTGCTATGAAGGCACATATTGCACAGTGTGAGAGCAACTGCTTTTCAGCCCACACAAACAAAACAGATGTTGTGGGTGTCAGAGGTTGGTGTGCAAGCTGCACAGGCTTTAATCAACTATTTAAACAGCTGAGAGCCACTGACGTCATTGCAAACACAGATTTACAGCCACTTTCAACTCCCTCTGGTGCCACTGGACACTTTTCATTTTAATTAGTCTTATTATTTTTGTCACGTGATATTTCTTTTTGTGTTTACTTTTCCCTGTAGTTAATTTATATTTATGTTGTCTTATTTTTATCTGCACGGTGTGAAGCGTGTGTTGGTTCTATCGTCCGATAGGAAGTGTAAGCAGGATCAGGTGAACTCCTCAGGTGAACACTCTTTTTTTGTGTCCATCTTAGGAACAAAACACAAATATTCACTAGTTTTTTTGCCTCTGTTTTACTTCCCCAAATTTCCAACTTACAGTTTTAAAAACAGTTGCATTTCTGCTGCATCTGGAAATCAGTGGGGTAAAAAATTTGACATTTTATGTCATATACACATCATTTTTATTTTATTATGTTGCAACTGGTAACTTTGGAGCTTCTTTAGATTAACTTATACAATGTTTGATGATCACATGTTTTGAATTGAATCATTTTCATTTGAATTGTTGTATGTTCTACATATGTTTATGTTCGTTGTGAGTTATTATATTAATTATGTTAGTTAATTATACTGGGTTTTTGTTTTACTAATGTGATTCTGGAAAGTAACTTTCAACTGTAAACAGTAGTTTTTAAATAAATTTAGTGAGGTCAAAGTATGAAGTAGCACAAAATGGATACGGAGAACAAAGTGCACTTACTGTAAGTAAGTACAGTCCCTAATTAAAGGTGTTTGTAACTTTGCACGAGTGCTGGGCCTGGGGTGACAGTGAACCAGGATGTTTCTGGTCAGACAGCTGGAACATGCAGAATCACATCTGGTCAGTTTTGGTCCTGGAGCAGGTTTGCAGCATTATTAAAACCCATCACCTTCAGGCTGCTCGTACCACCATCACACAGACTGCACCCCCCCAGAACCCCCTCCACCTGATATTATTCTGAACTCTCTTTTACTCTATTTTTACACAGTAGTTTGAACCGAACATCCACAAATCCCAACGTCAGACAATTCAAACAGAGCAGGTAGAGGAGACGCAGACACAGACACACAGAGAGACACACAGACCACCATGTGATTCCAGAGCCTCCCACTGCCTGCTGCGATGACGATGGCAGCAGCTTCCTGTTTCTCTGAATGACAGAACAGTGTGGCGGCGGTGGAGGGGACATCAGAGACGGACAGATAGATAGGAAGGGAGACGGGAGAGCAGCCCCGGGGGAGTTACAGTCAGTTTGTCAGGGAACCTCAATGGCCACCAGAGCTCCAACCTGCGTCACTTTGAATTCCTGGTCTCACCACATGAAATCCCACCCCTCCCTCGTCCTCCTCTCCCCTCCTCAACGCGGTCGTCCACCCATCGCGTCCGCCTGGAGATAGAAGATAGTTGCAGTGCAGTGAAGTAAGGCTGGCTGGAACAACATGTAGAGCGAGACAAATGATTGATTCCCTCCTAATTCTCTCAAATAGGATGTATGAGGATGAGGAGGGTGGAGGAAGAGCAATGGGGGCAGAGGAGACTGAATGATGATGATGATGATGGTGGTGGATTCGATGTGTGGGGGTGCAGAAGAAGAAGTGGGGCTAGAGACAGTAAGTAGGCCACCCTGTGTCAGGTAAACTTTGGGGTTGTAACTAACTGGACGTGTCAGAGCGGCTAAACGTTGAGCTGTCGCTGCAGAACAATGGGGTTAAAGATATGGCCTAAAAATCTTCTGCTTGCATCACATACAGAGAGACACGAAGACAGAGCGAGAAGCTGGGGGAGGGGGAAACGAGAGAGACAGTATGTGATGACTTCCTGTATTTCAGCTTTTGTTCTTTTACAGTAAGCCGAGATGTGTAAGTGTTAGATTGTGAACCGTCATGATTCGGTCCTCAGTAGTGTGCAAAGTTTCCATCCAATCGAATCTGATCATTTTTATCTGATGAGGAAACTGTGGCAGCAGATCAGATCTCTACGCACGTTCGACAAGTTAAACAAAATATACATGTATTAATTTATTTACTTTCCCAGTCCCTTCTGCCTTACATGCTGAAACATGAGGTACCTGTTTGCAACAGTGAGGAACTCCCTGAGACGCTTCAATATTTAAAGACATGACTGCGTAATAAAATGAAAAAGTCTCATAGTGAGACTTTTCTACAGGAGACCGAGGTTTGACTCTATTGTGAGACGTTTAATGATGATTGTAACACAACATGGTGCACGTGGTGTTTATAGTAAGGACATACGTGTGTGATGTTATCACTGTTTGTACCAATCTGTTTTTATGTAATTCATCATCAACTGTTTATGTTGCCCTGAGCAGAGACTTGGACTATAACAAAAAAGACTCTCAATGAGGAGGCTATAAACACTACAAGCAGTTAATCTTGCAAACAGAAAATCACGAGGAGACTAACAAACCTACTAGAATTATCAACAGGCTCATGAACAGTATCAAAGGCTGGAGATCGGGAAAGGCTGAACAAGATTAGGGAGACGGACCAGAGCGACCCACGACACACTAGCAATTCCAAAACTAAACACAACCCCTTAAAATACAAACAACAAATGCAATGACGATGAGATGAAAAGTAATGGGTGAGTCAACCGGTAACCAGCCGAAGAGTGAAGGAGCACAGAGTCCAAAATCTTTAGAAAAGTTTTTCAGTGGTTTCAAATGGTGGCGATCCTAGAACGTCCAATAGTGTTGTCAATATGAAACACAGAAGATGTCAAATTGGTACAGTTTTGTACAATTGGTACAATTTGACATCTTAGGATGAAATGATATCTAATCAGCCTTGGACATCAGGTGGGAGTGGGTTTAGCCGTTCCTCATTTTAGGACAGTTTTATTTTTGGATGTTGAATGGATGTTAGCTTCAGGATTTTTTAAATAACTCAGGCCAGAACTTTGACATTAAAGCTCTTGTGTTTAGGGTCATTGTCCTGCTGCACGAACCACTTTCATTTGTCCTTTAGGTCACAGACGGGCACCTTGACATTTTCATGTAGGATTTACCTCTTTAACTCAGATTTCATAGCTCCATTAATGACTGCAAGCTGTCCTTTTACGGAGGCAGCAAAGCAGGACTGACTTGTAATAAAGTTACTTCATCTCAACTAGACTTCTGTCTGCTTCTTGGTTGCAAGAGCGGCCTTTAGTCCTTAGACGTTTCCTTGGGGATCTCACTGACCTCCCACATTGACCCTATTTTGTTATGAGCTCTCTACATTTATACATGATCTGCCTGACAATAGACTGGTGAGTCCAAACTCTTTCAAAATTCTTCCATAACCACTTCCAGCTTGTCAAGTCGTCATCTACGATCTGCAAACCTGTGTCATCGAGACCCACATTTCTCATAATTTATTAAAACAGTATATTATTAATAAAATATAAAAAAGTGTATTTTTTCTCTCATTAGTTTAATTACGCTTAGCACTTGAAAGTCAGTTGTGTTATAGGTCAAATTTATTTTTACCACCGTATTTGTGGACAAACACTGGACAAACTGTATTTTACGAGTTAAAGTCGGTTGAGGTGTAAGCAGCAAATGAGATCGATTATTATCATAACAGCTGGAAAACATCTGCTTTTCTGTGGCTTTGTTAGCTACCTAACAGGCCAGCAAGTAAATTAGCATGAACCCCCAACACACACACACAGGACCTGCAACAAAGCATTTAGAAAATGCAAATATTCATTCAGTTAGTACGAACACGTTTACTTGTCCAAAGTGACGTAAGTGTCAGTACAGACGTTCTGTTCTGCTAATTAGACACAAACCTTTACTCACTGTGTTGCATTAATAAATGCCACATGTTTACTGGATGCTGCAGGACATAAAGTAAAGGAAGGTCATGACCATGTGAGTTACACACTTTACACAACTCTTTTAGTTAGACTTTTTTTCTCATACTGAATAAAAATGTTTGCTGCACATTTGCACATTTTGCTGCTGCTTCATGGAAATTTCCCCACTGGGAGAAATAAAGGTTTATCTTATCTTATGATCTTTATTATCTTGTCTTAACTTATGTGAAAAATTCCATTGAACAATCCCAGAGCTAAAGGTAATTTTGTTAAGGTTTTATAAAAAACAAAACTGTAGCTGTTAAATTGGTCGGTCAATAATAAATTGAAATTCTCGCCTAGTGTATTTTCTTCCTTCCTGTTTTCAGCCTCTAGCTGCTCTAATAACTCATGTAAACGTATGAGACAAACAACAGGGATCCAGAGCTTCTCTACAGAGACTGGGCATCTGCCTTCGTTAATCAAAGCCCCTTCCCCCTCCCTGAGTACAAATTGGAATAATGAGTCAATTTATGTGCTAAAATGGCAATGAGAGATAGCAGAGAGAGGGAGGGAGGAAGAGCGGAGAGAGGAGGGGGACTGGAAAAGACAGTGACAAGAGAGACAGGAAGTCTGTGTGAGAAGGACGGAATTGAAAGGGAAACAGTATATAGAGGAAATAGGGTGCTGTGCCATTTCATTGATAATTGACTGTTTGTGTGACCGTGTGTGTGGCAGCACAGAGCTTTTTTTTCTTCCTTCCTTTTATCACATCCAGAGCCGCACAGCAGCGTCCATGCATGACTGATGGTCTCAGCTGACACCCGCCTCCCCTGGCCTGTCTGTCTTAAGTGAGGAACCCTCAGGTTTAATTGCAAAGGGCACATTGGAAATGAATCATGAGAGAAGTGAGACAGAGGGGTAGAGGGAGCGCGTGTTGTGCTGCGACGATAAAGCCAGCGACATATAATGAGGATGGCTGTGGCTTTACTTACTAAGTTAGCCGGCTCAGCTGGGTTCATTTTGGCACATTCTGAATCTTTGAGCATAATTCGATTGGGATATTTTAAAATGTTTCATGTTTGATTATTGCGAATCAATTGCACCATGCAGCAGGTTGTGGAATTAGTGATTAGCATTAGTGCTTCAAGTACTGTCCAGTTCCGTCAGTTAAACAATAAATGGAGCTCTCATGCTCACTCACAAACCCACAAGACAAGATGCATGCAAGTTCACTAATAACTTTAATGTATGTTTAAAGTGTTGAAGCCATACTTCAACGAGGCCTTTGACATTTTTTTACTTCCACTGATAAACCATAAGATTATGACCACTGAACAGCTGAGCAGCTGGTTATTCAGAACAAAATGCTGTGAGGATTTTTTTAATATTCAATAAAAAGCTGAATTTCTCCAGCTTTTTTATTTCTGTATTTAAGGCATCACATTTTCAGTAATCACCATCTGAGCTGTGGCACATTGTGACGAGATTCTCCTCATTCTTTTGGTGCCACAATTGTGGGAAGTGGAAATGAAGTATTTATCAGTAATCTGACAGATTTTAGTGAGGTGACCTGTTAATATGGGCGTATAACTGATGACAGCAGGCAGTTTGCATAAATAAGTATGGCTAAACACTCACATCTCTTTTCAATACTCTAGCGTTTTGGTTTTGCATGAAATCATGCAAATGCAAAATTTTCCACATAAAATGAAGCACAAAAGTACCAGAATCACTCATAAATAGTAAAGAAAAACAATGAATAATTTAACTAATTAAAACAGTGATTACGGCCATAACGGAGCTGCATTGAAGGAGCCAATGCATGAATGTTGGAAATGTGGAAATGATTGCTCCTATAAAAACGAATCCCACTGAATTTTACTGGCATCATCATTTTGAAGAGTCATCCGTCACTCACATTTATTCACACTTTCAATTCAATCCACACGAAGTGTCCAAGCAGCTCAGTGAACCCACGTTAATCTGTTGGGCTGAGACATAATACTGCATGTCGACACCAGTGTGCATAAGAGACATTACAAATTGGCTGTGAGTGTAATTACCCCTGTTGCTAATTGTCCCCTGTGCAAGTGCTACTGCCCATGCAACCACTTCAACCTCACTGATCAATTATTTCCACTCTTGAATAATTAATAACAGCTTAACTGTCCACATTGCTGGTGAACAGTCTGAGCCTTTTTCACATTTCCCCTCTGCAGGGGGACGATTTCTTATTTGTACTATTGTTCTACATGAGCTTTGTCATTACAGTTAAACACACAAACAGGAACGCCTGTGTTCACATGGTTTCGTCCACAGCCTCAGTGACACGATAGATCAATTATTCAGAGCCACTCGCATTAGAATGTGTCCCTGACACGCCGCATGGACAACAGGAGCTTGTACATCTACAGAGGAGGACACCAGGGGGTCCAGGCCCCAGTGGAGCTTTGACTTCAGACGCCTGCACTTTTTCTTTCAACCTGTCACTAGGAATCACAGACGACCTATTATGCTCCCACCCCTCCTGAAGCTAGAGTAAATTAGCAAGTGTCTCTGCGGAGCTACTTTACAAGGTGAGGGTCTTTTAAAATACAGCGTCTTACATCGGTGCGATCGCTGTAGTGTTCAGAGTGATTCAGGAAGAACATGCAGGCGGCTGCCGAACGCTAAAACACTGCAAAGCGGGGAATCGGGTTAGACACCTAAATGCAACATTAGTGATACGCAGAGGTTACAGCACATCGCCAGGCAGACAAATGTGACATTTGCCATCAGTGGATAACACTGTAGGTCTGACGGATGATGCACGTGTTTCATATTAGACTGGATTGATCCAAAATTTGTTTCTTCTTCTAATAAAAACAAACAAATAATTTTAAGTCATACGTGTAGTTGGGCATACGAGTTTGTCATGTTTGGACATTCAATCTCGGATGGATCCCTGAACAGGACCAAAGATCAGGGGGCCTTGTTTGAAAGAGATCAGTGAAAAAGACACAAAATGACTGGACTAGAGATCCACAACAACACGATGGAAATCAACTCAAAAAAAGATAAATGAAAAGGAAGAGAATGATTAAAAATATAAACCACAAACATTAAAAATAACACTAAACACTAAAAATGGGCACAAAATAACAGACTAACAAAACTATAGCAGATTTATTGCGTGTGCTCTACAAACTTGTGAAGTCTTGACTTTATTACTTGTTTGTGAATAATTGCAATAGAAATAAAGTTTAACTGAATTGAATTCAAATAAAATACAGTAAAAATGAGCCAAACCAGATACTAAACAACATAAAATTGTAGTCAAGGCATTCAACAAGTTGCTTATTTTTTGCTCTCAAGGAAAAACACAACTTGTTACTACTTTGGTCTCACAATGCAAATATTTCTGTTAAAACTTGAATTATTGCTATGACTGATTTTAGGCAACAAACGCTGCCTTTATTTAAACATTTTCAGTTTTGAAGCTTTTGTTTTGTCTGATGTGCAGCTCTGTGGTTTGCACTTTATCACCTGGAGACGAGCCAGTGAAACCTATTCTGAAATCCATAGTCAACAACATGGTCTTTCAGCGTTAACAGCTGACGCTCCCTCCCTTCCTACCAGCTCACTGTTAACGCTTTCAGCGTCAGGGCATCTTACAAAACACATCAGTCTGGAGCCTTTTGGTCAAACCCTTGAATCCTACTGGGTTCCTGGAGTCTAACAACCAAACTACTGAAACCCAAAAACAGGGCGCCCTTGAAAGCACTTTTCCGCGCCCAGACGTTGGCGACGTCTCCCGGGCCATCGGAGCCTCACACAGACAGACTAAGTCACCCAGAGACAGTAGTCAGGAGGGAAATTACATGAGGAAGAAGAGCTGCTTTATGCGTTTTTCCGTGCAGGCTTTAGGGAACAGTGGGGAGGGCGTTTTAATAGACAGTGCGAGAGGTGGTGCGATGGCACTGGATCCATGGCAGCTGTTTCCTTCAATGTTTCATGCTCATAGCCACAGCTGCTCTCCAAATGAGAGTTAATATTGCAGGGGGGCCGTCCACCCTGGGTCGAGCCTTGTCGCATGGTCTGAATGTCAAACGCAGCCCAGCAGGGTGACACCGGCTCAAAGGACACACTGTGGTGTCCCCCCTCCCCGTCTCTCTCGCTCCTCTCTTGCCTTGGCCTCCCTGTTGATGTGTCTTTCTGCCTCATTGGATCTTTTTCTCCATACTGGACAAGGGTGAAATCTGTATTTTTCATGGGCACACAAATGTGGTTTCAGATTTAAATGAAAAATAAATGAGGAAATAAAACACGGTTCTTTAGTTGGAGCTGGGAGAACTCTGTCGACACAGGGATTTGTGGTATATGTGTCTTTGATCGCTGTCATTAATGCTTCAGATAATGCAGCGATGAGACGTTAAAAACGAGGATGTCTCGCCACACGCGCCATTTTTTATTGTCCCCCTGGAAACAACTGTCCTGTCAAATGCAGAAAACTGCCTTGGTTTTGTGTGTTTTGTGAATCCGCAGCACATTTCTGTATTTTTGTCTGGCCGCAGCATTTTTTAAAAACACGTTTTCAGATTGTTTTTTTTTTAATAGGCCATATTCACAAGTTGCCGTTTTCCTTTGTGTTTATCAAAATCCGTGAACCAGGCTCTCCCGTCTTGTAAAGGAAGATAATCTCATGAATGGTTAATATCTTAAAGATCCCAAACAAAGACGACAGTGGACAGTGAAAGTCCAGAGGAACATCAGGCCACGTTTTAAGGTAAAACTTCTTTATTTGTTAGCATTAGCTCACATTACTGTTAGCATTCAACACTTTTTCTAGCTAATGATACACTTTGTCTGATACCTTCAAAGTGATGCATATAATCCAGATGCTGTATCTTTTTGTCTGGTTCCTCAACACAATGTTGTTTTTTTGTTTGCACAGTTTTCACCAAGATTAAAAATTACAGGTGAAACACATGCTAAGCTTTCTGTTAGCCATCTATCTATGTATGCTAAGGTTAGCTGTTGCAGTGACATTAGCAAACGGTTTATCAAATATATGTCCCTACACACTATACAGTGAAAATTAATCAGCATTTTGTAGTAATATCTGAATGTTGAGAGTGTAAATCTGTCGAATAAATAGTTGCTCTAATGTCTGAGGACTGAAGAAGAGTGAAAACAGAGGGACACAACACAGATTCACCATAATTACTCAACAGGTTGTTGTCGGACATCCTCTCCATGGTTACGGTTTGGTTAGGTGTTAGATTAAAAGATGGAGCACTTGGTTATGGTTAGTAAAAGAAAAGCATGTGAACAAACTGCTTTTAAAACCTTCATTTTCTGCTCACAAAGGCCCCCGGAGTTCTGCTGTTATTAAACCAAAAAAATCTCCAGAGCTTTTACCACGATTCACAATTTGTGCAAATGTGCAACAACAATGTCAAAGAAAACCGCAAAGAAGAAGAGTGGAAGTTTGAACGGCGCCCATCTTCTGAACGTCTTATTGCAGGATTTCACCACACCCGTCACGCACAATAAAATCACTGGACGGACTGTGGTCCAGCTGAGAGGCTTCCACCGGGCAGCGGAACGTGCGCTGGCTTTTATTTTTGAATTCAGGGGAATAAAAGTCTCAACATGAACACAACTAGAGCCGCACTCTTCCCCCTCACACGACCTGCACACTCTGCAGTGAACCTGCCTTCCCTTTGTGCTGATCATATCCATAGTGATAGATGTAGGGTGCCCCTCGACGTCGTGTTGTGTCGCGCTGCGACGTCGGGCTCCAGATCCCTTTGGACCGCCGCACACACACAGTGGTGGCAGCGATGAGCATGATTTGAAGTGTCCTGTCTGTGGCGGTGCAGCTGCATAAAGGAAACAGCTGCTGAAATATCACAGCCGGCCCCCCCTCCTGTGTCTCCTAGTATCCATCACACACACAGTGGCCAGCTCAGCCTGGAGAGAGGGGACTCAACAAAGACATGCGCAAGATGGCCTTGGACACACACAACCGCACTGATGTGTGATGTTGTCTTCACTGGGAGGACGACGAGCGCCGCTGTCATGTACTCGTGGTTCTTCCCACTCCTGCTGTTTTCTTTTTGTGCAAACACGCAAACAGGAAGTGAGTCTTTGTTTGGAAGATGCATTTCTGATGCCACGTCTCTGTCTGCTTCAAGGAGGGTCCAGGCCTATGACGGTCACTGGGATTTTTTCCTGGTCCTCCCCTCGGTCACAGTCCGGCTGTTTGTTTGCGTCTCTGATGGTATTTAAGACCTCCAGAACAGGTCATGTGTATGTGCACCTGTCTCAAATCCTTGGAGGAAATTGGGAATCAACAGTGTGCAGCAAAAAGCAGAAGTGGTGTTGCCTATCGTGAGTAGTAATACGGCAGATACTGAGCGCGTGAACAATAGGGCAAAAATTCACCTCAAATGCCACAAAAAGCAGCAAGTGCGTCAAATTCATTAGTTTCATCTAATCTTGTTGATTGTGTTATGAAACCTGTACTTTTCTGTAGTTATTCTCATGCTTAGTTCTATGTCATGGCTCATTATCACTTCAGGAATCTGGAAATTAAAACATGTTGCGCCATCACACTGACCAAACATCACTCCAGCAAAGTGTCAGCTCGTGTTTTCACTTTATAGTTCAAAATGAACGTGTAACACTTCACTCTTGATATAATGTCTTAATACCAATACAAATCAGTAGATGCCACAGTTTAAAAATTTACTTTTTTTAAAATTCCTCTCGATGAATCATACATTTTAATCTCACTGACCATCACACAGCAGCCATGTCTTCTACGTAGGAATTATATTGGCAAACAGCAAATATATTGTACTACTATTCAAATGTTTGTGGTAACTTAAAAATGAAATGCTGATTTTTATTAAACATGGCTAATGACCACTGTAGCAACAAATGTTTCTTTTTTAGTGGATCGTAATATATTAAACATACAGATGCCCACAATCAATAAACATCAATCTTGGGTCTAATTAGTCTAATCTAGAAGAAAAGCCTGTCAGCACAACTCCTGTAAAAACCGTTGTTGTTATGAATGTACAGTTTGTAGTGTATGTTTTGAAAGAAATGCGATTTCAACCAGATGTCTGTTTTTTTATTATTATATTCTAGTAGAGACATCCTTAATAACGTATCCTTATGTGTAGACATGATATCCACTGGTAGCAGGGCTTATGAACACGGCTCGCACATCTAGCCCTGAGGTCAAAGGGCACGTTACATGTATCCATGAGACACCACAGGATTCAACACGGCATCATTATGACCTGGGATGGATTTTAATTCTAACGGTGCAGCTGGATTAATTCCCAAATGTTGCACATAGTAACTTTAATCTAAAAGTCATTGGAAATGAAACAACTGCAGATATTCTGTATGAACAGCGAGGAAATATGCGCACCATGTGTGTTGGGCCTTTAAACAGACACTGATGGTAAGCAAACCTATTGGACTGAAATGAAAACTCTTGAGAATATATTTAATCAAGCCGTGCTCCACTATTAATGATAGAATAATGACCACATAATAAGAAAAAAGAAAAAAGAATATATGTTATCAAAACATCTGCTTGGTATCAGTTACTCCTTCATGCTCCTCTGGACCATATCAGAAGCAAAGAAAAAAAAGACTATATTTTTCCAGGAAACACTTAATGTTTTTAACCTATCGCCTGTGGAATTCCCAGTGGGGGTTTTAGGTTCACAGAGTCATTCAGGCTTCAGCATTCCACCTTATCGCACACAAACCTCTGCCAAGCCATTTCTCATAGACGTCCCATGCACGCCCACACCTGTTATGATCCAGCTCCTTGGGGGATGAGCCGTAGTATGGACAATACACAAAAAAAATATGTTCCTGGCATTTGAAGGCTGCTCGAGAAGACGCGTTTGAGTTTGGCTCAGCCAGATGGTTTGGCAATCTAACATACTGAAAGGTGGAGTGTGCTGTTTGACCGATGACCCTACGCTCCACGCCGTGTCTAAGCGGCTTCGCCACGCATAGAACTGTATCTCACTTCTAACAGAACCTCACTTTTCGGCCTGTGGAAACTGATTTAGAGCAGTCACCCAAACTGTATTTATGTCAAAGAATCTGACCTGTAGTAATGTTACTGCCACCTGACCCTGACCCTGACCCTGACCCTGACCCTGACCCTGACCCTGACCCGCTTTTCTTTGCCCAGTGATACCGTTGTCCTGACTGACTTTAGCAGCGAGGGGTTGGGGCGACAAAATGAGGCGTTCCGAAGGCTCCTAACACCAAGGGCTATGAACAAATGTAGGTATCTTTCCATTTACTGGTCTGTAGAAATGATATTAACCAAACTACCTTGTTAGTTTGATGTTTTATCATGTAGGTTTTCATCAGTTGGGCCAACATTAACCAGCCAGGTAACATTAACTAATCTTAGAACCTTTATGACTTTTATATTGAGTATTTCTATATTTTTCTGCACATGACCTGCCCTGCATTTTTAGTTTGACATTTCTTTCTGCTCCTCTAAAAGCTCTGCGCGTGAGGAGGGACGAGGTTTGGGAGGATGTTGGTGTTCTGTGGTTGATCGAGATAAGATTAGCATGTGCGGGTTGGAAATGGGATCGGTCTTACTGAGGTTTCTTCATTAGAATTTTTCTCAAATTCTATATAGAATTTGAGAAATAAACCTCAAAGACATCATATGTGTTGGAGTCTATAACAAGATTGACCAGTTCAAGAACGTTTCGTAACTGAGGTAAAACATTTAGTTTATGCCTGCGATACACTTCACTCCAACCTTGGTAACTGTGACTCCTGAGTGTAAAAGTTTCACCGCACGTTCCATTCTATGTAATGTAAAGTATGTGTACGACCGTCCTCTGCTCACCTGCTCATTACATATCAGGTGTGTATCAGTCAGACGTGTGCACTGTGTGCGTGTACCATAGAAAGCCATTTGTCACACATCTGGTTTTCGCTCCATGCTACTTCTCACATATGGCATTCTTCAAAGAACAAGATCTCTCCAGGAGCCGGTTTCCCATCTGCCAAGGTCTTATAGAGGCTCTGACGCTGAGTTATATTAACAGTGACAAAAGTATATTGAATAATTATCTTTGGAATTAATACATTAGCCCAAACTTAAGTAAATGTCAGCAGATCAGTATATCTGGGAATGAGAACGAGAGAGGGGGAGAAATGTGAAGGACGCTGCGCTTCATTAATCATGTCTTCTAAAGTAAAGTAGGCAGATGAAATGGTTCTTACAGAGAGCTGTCATTACAATCACAGTGGTCATTTTAGATATCACCATCACAATTTTCTTCACTAGATGGGGGCAGATGATTAACTCATTCAGCGCTGATTACTCTCATCAGAGGTTTCCATCCTACGGAGACACAGGTAGATGAAGCAGGAAGTTTCGACCAAGCCACAGTTCCAGCGTGTTAGCAGTCAGTGTAAAGCTTTGAAGTGGAGCGAGTTTCCTGTTTCAGGCCTTCTCACCCCCGAATTTGTTCAAATGTCCACTTGCAAATGAACAATTTTCGTGGTCAATGGCTCAGGTCACTGCGACCTCATGTCTTGTTTATCCCCTTGAATTCTGTTCCAGTCCCAGTTTAGTCAATGCAACATCTCAGCAATGCCTGAAGGGACTTTCACTGCATCCAGCAGCAGCGTCCACTTCTCGTGGCTGAACTGAGTCTGAACCGACGTGCAGGTAAACTGCAACTTGACAGATTGGCAGAGGCATAAGGAGTGGAGTAGCTGTAACTGCTGGTCCTCCCACAGTGTCCCTGGGCAAGACACCGAACCCCAAAGTAGTCCCTGGTGTCTGCTACTTCTAAGCCGTTTTGGATAAAAGTATTTGCTAAAGTTTTCTGGAGTTCTTGGTCAGTTAGTTTTGAACCGGTGAACCTACTCTGGACCATAACCACAACTTTATTCTATTGCCGAGGGCAACAATTTCAAAACAGGTGCAGGAAAAAAACAAAGTCTGATGTCAAAACGTCAGCTTTTTCCTTTTCAAACTAAATCTGCAAGACTACAAAACTTTGGTTTTCTTGGTCACAGCCTTGACTCAATCTAGACATGATTGGACCTGTCGTGAACTTGACCGAAATGGTCCTGACTCGAAAGCACACTGCAAAAATGCCGAACTTTGATAGATTAAAAAGAGAGAGAGTGCATCAGTACAATCATCCAAAGTTAAGCCCACAGTGAAACTTGACTGATATCTGCTGTGACGTGAACATCAGCTCGTCATGACTTGAGCTGAGTTGCACACATCCGAACCAGACCCTGCTCACTCAAAAAGTGTGCGTACATTATTCACTCGAATAAATAAGTCATTCGCAGCTCCTGATTGTGCAGCATATGTGGGGCCTAAGTTGTGTTCATCTGCCATTCCAAACATCTGTTTAGCCACAGCCTCTGCAGAGCCCTGCTCCGCCGTGACCTAGCCTCAGCCAGTGGGACTCGAAAATGCAATATACATGACACTTATAAGAAAGAAAACACAGACGTGAGTGCAGAGCGGTGGGTTATTGATGATCCTTCACCCGGTCTTATTATTTCCCACAACTTTTCCATCTTAAATGATCGTTTCAGGGTCAGAGGTTCACATACAAGTATGATTATGTTTCAGGATGAGCTGAACATAATTCTACTGTACACAATTAAATGATAAAAAAAATTCCCTGTAGATCTGGAGGATTATTTTCCCACTGTATTCCTGCATTGTGTCCTTTGCTAAAAGTTCACCAAAGGTAATGGCACATTCAGTTTTATGTTTTACTGGGGACACACCTGATACCGTACCAGGCTACTACTTTTTTCATAAACAAGAAATATTCACTACCAAAGAGGACGGTTCAAACGTTCAGCAAGGTAGAGGCTTTATTTGCAGGTATACATACAGGGTGTACAACAAAATTACAGGGGCTGGATGAAGATGGAGGGCTGGTCCTGAGCCGCTGCGACTAAGAACGCCGCCACTATGGGCCAACCCGACCTGGTCCCTAAGACCCAGGACACTTCAGGAGATCCCTCCATGAGATGCTGCCCCTCTAGCTGATAACAGGCAACAGCTACAGTTTATCTGAGGGAAACATGAGGATTTATTGTTTTAATAGTAGCAGCATTAAGTGGATATTTTTCAGATGTTTTGTTCATTTCCATCCACTACAAGTCTAGAGGGAAAAACAAGGAGAAAATCGATTTTGAAAGACGCCCATGTGTCCTAAATATCTCAGTCACTTCCACCGTAAAGTTCCAGGGAAGGTTCTGTCCTGTTGTCCTTCAACAGCCTGATGGTTGATGAAGGACAAATGAACTGGTCACTGTGCAGTATATTTGTGGGTCAGAATTCATATTGGGATTTGCTGTTTTTAACTCTTGTTTTTTGTGGTTTTACCAGTGTATGTGTATTCAGAATGTATAGCACAGTATAGAGCTGATCCCATGAGACAAAAGTCTGCGTGAAAGAGCAGGATGAGATCAGGGACGTGGCAGACGTCCTCCTGGCACAGTCTGCACTGTTAATTTATCTAGATTAAGTTGTCTTGATCCTGTTCAAAGTGTGACCTCCTTGATACACTAGCAGGTGCTGAGGCGAGTTAAATGGCCCCAGATGATTGATGCCTTTTCAATTAGTCACAATGTGAGACCTTCACATGTCACTCTCATTTCCTTATTAATGACATGGCATGTTAATGCCGGGTGTGTTAGAGAACCTCGGAGTGAGATTTGTAATTAATGTGCGCGTGCCTCAAAGCCACGAGACGACGGATGAGTCTTAGTTTACTAGTTTACGAGTGCACACAGCACAGACATGTCCTCATTTCCCCGTGGTTACCAGTGAATTTGGTTTATGTGAAACCAGCCCCCCGGTTGTGAAATTTGATGGAGAGACAAAGAGTTCAATCTTATCTGTCCCCGAGGCTTCGTGCAATATAATTATGTGTACAAGAGGGATGTCTCCAAAGCACTGACATAAGGACATGCTTTAAATTCCCATTACTTTATTACATGTTTCCGCCAACAGCATCAATAGATGGAGGCACTTTAGTTTAGTTTTATACGAAAAGTTGATGATTTTCTATATTTTTGTCGCTGTTAACAGAACTAAAGCAACAAAAAACTTACTACACTAAGATGTGAAGTACAGCATCGTATTGCTCTGTCCAAAAACTATTAAAGAGGTCATTTTATGCACAGTTATGGATTTTTATTTTTCCTGCAGCTCTACTCGTTAATTAATAGTTTTTACTTCCAAAAAGGCGCATTCTTCTGACAAGTGGGCTGTTATGTGGTGATTCTTGGTTAATTAAAAACTGTCCGTTTAAGGAAACTATTAAGAAAATATTTTTAAAAAGTTGTGACATGATTTTAACCAACATAGGCTGAGTGCTGCAGACTGGGTAATGAGGTCAGTGATTGCTTAGTGATAATGTTTTGCATTAATTGGTACTTTTATTGTATCTATTACAAATATAAATATATAATATAGCATCCATTTTACTGCTTAAGTTAAACAGCATAAATATTAGCACTGCTTCTTGACAATGGTTCGAATTGAAGGCTGTAGTTTTTGCTGATGTTGATTGTGTTCAACAGTTATATTAGTGACAAACTCATAAACTCATGTGTGTTAAAAAAATGAATCTGTTCTTGCCACTGGCCACTTGCTGAGCCCTCTAGTTTCATGTATAGAAAAATATGTTCTGCATATTTCAATCTCATTTGATTTTCAGTGCATGTGTGTTTTACGGGCATTAGAGTTTTAGGAATATATTGGACAAAGGATAAAAAGCCGTGCTGCCCTTGCGTGTCGTCTGATCAGAGGAACTGAAGCAGTTAAGCTGTGTAATATGTTGGCATATTCCTCATGAGATTTTCATTTGGCCCACATGAAAACATCAGTGACCTGAGAGCCATTGATCCTCCAGTGTTTGGTCACGCTGTCGGAGATTACAGCCACAGATATACAGCTGTTCATCTGCAGAGGAATACAATATATAGGAGTGAGCAGTAAACAGACAGCAAATGAAAAAGAGTTCTGTACATCTCAGGGGATCTATACCGGGACAGGACAGCTTCTAAATACCGTTCAGTCAAGACGTTCCACTGATCCCGTTGGCTAAATGTTCCTGTGCAGTATGTTCGCAGTGAACACTGTACATGGAGCTATACTGAGACTCATCACTCTATTACTGACTGTGTTTAAAATATTACGGTCTTCTCATAACACTGTGAGCATATTTTTTTTTATTTCACATCTGGACCAAACCCAGGACAGAAAGAATTAGTCACATTACTGCGGTTGTCCTGGTTAAAATATTGACTTTGCAAGTTATTGTGAACCACAAAATGTCGCCCTTTGCATAGACATGTGCACGATGTGAGGCTGCGCTCAGACAAAAATCAGTGATATGCAGTAGACAAATCACGTTAATTTATCTGGGAATATTGTATTAAATTCCAAGTATGGGAGGTAGCTACTGAATGTACCAGTAGTTCCCATTTTTTCCTTTAGATTATAAAGAAGATATTTACTGCTAATACCCCCCCCCCCCTCAAAATAAAAGGATTTCAAGTCTCAAACAGTGAATGCTGGGATGTAAAAACCCCAAATAATGTGTTGAGTGGACTCACGGCATTCACTGAATTTATTTATTTATCATTTTAAGTTCAAAAACATTTTAGCAACTAGTGATCATATGTTCTGACAGTAAATACTAGTATTTTTAGTTAAAAACAGAAAACCTATATGTTACACAAAGTGAGGGAATGTGAATGAGGGTTGAGAGTGCACATCGGATCAGTACCATCATATAAATGTAAATACTTAGACGGTGGCACTGTAATGAAGAAACCTGTGGAACTGATGAAAGTAAGGAATGGTTTTGTATTTATTAGTATTGAATATAGGGACTTCTAAATGTTACTTGATCATAACAGTAACAGCTGTCTACCGTACACCACAGTAAACGTTGTATTGTGTTGTCATTTTCACTCAGTTGAACTAACTTCTCTACAGTAAACTGAGAAGACAAAGTGATACTGCCGGCGTCAGGTCTTGACAGGCCTTTACCCAGGACTGTAATGAAGGCTTGTATCCGTTTTTTCCTGCGGAGATGACGGTTTGGTAGTGAAACATGTGGCGGATGGCTGTGGACGAGGTCAGCCTGTGCCCAGGGGCTTCCTCAGGTGAGGAGACGTCAAGGGAATCTAGAGCCGGAGATGGATTTCTTCACTGCTGAGCCATACGGGCCCCCAGGGGCCACTCTCACTTTGTCTTGATGTCATTCCCTTTCATCCATCCAGGCGGGTGAGATGATTGAGGCTGTCCCAGCCAATTGTCCGAGAAGGATTTGATAGAAGAGCGAGTCAATGAGGAGGATAGATGTACTGTATCATACGGGCAGATATTCACAGTCACTGGGGTGGCAGGTTGGATAGTGCAGCGATATTTAGTTAAAGTGTTGTAGGGTCAAAGTTCTGATTGTAGGGACAGAGAATATGAATCCTGTAGTGTCAAGCTCATGTTTTTATGGCAGAAAAACGTTTTGGCCATTAGACATTATTTTAGAAAAACACAGAAAAACGTTTTCTGAAGTTGCATCTAAGACAAATGGTGTGAATCAGTTTTTAGTTTGATCACGGATGGATTTTCAAGAAGATGCAAAAAACGACCAAAACCAGAGACACGATGTCCAAAAATAGACATAATATGACGCCCACCCTGGGACAAAATGAACATATGCAAAGGTGAAGTTGTGAAAAGGTAAAAGGTCCTCGGGTGGGGCTCACTGCCTCCGCCCAGCCGTCGATTTTCATCATCATCATCTGTCCAACAAACACTTAATCTAACGAGTGTTTTTCAGCTGAGCGTGTGAATTATTTACCATTGTTCGATCGTGTACCTACCGTCGGGCCTCAGTAATTATTTCCTCTGTTAATCTGGGGACCTGGGGGGGGTTTGTCGGCAAAGCAGCTTTATTGTGAGACTAATTTCACTCATTAATAGGATGGAACAAAAACGATTCATTGACTTAAATGATTTAAATCCACCAGTGCAGAGATGAAACAAAACAAAGACAGAGGAGTTAGAGGATCGGTCTGGGATCAACGCTGCGCTTTGTTTGGGTGATTTTGGCTCGGAAACCCACTGGCGTTGATCTGACAGCTCGACCTCGACACGTTTGATTAAACGAACTGTTTGTGGATTTTCGGAGCAGTAAAAATCCTGGCAGGTTAATTTAAATGTGGAATGACATTCTCTGTTTTTTTATACTGCGAAAGAGTGAAATCCGGATCAAAGCAGCAGTGTTCAGCACACACTTCAGATGGTAGCACCCATCCTGCCAAACTGTGCTACAATGAGCCCGACTGTATTTTTGCCATTGGAATTTCAGAGCCCATTTTCATGCAAATGGGAAATTTATTGTCACAAACCATGTACGCTGGCAGTAACACCTTATCTTAATGAATATCAAGTGTGGCTGTATTTCCCTGCTGCAATAGCTCACTAATCAAGTTTGAGTTGGAATGTGATTCATAAAGGGGGACGATTCATGGCCTCTCGACTTACACTGAGGCTCTGCGGCCGATATGGCCGCGCTAGAAGGATTGATGAAGTCATCCAGCAGATTGATCGCCAGCATTCCACCAAATGAAAATGATTATCGAATTACTGTGGCCGAGCCGTTAAGAGACCACCGACTCGTAAAACTCGGAAGTTAGAGCTTCTCTGAACCCACTCAATTAAAAAGTACGAGGTAATCGCTTATACATGCTGTAAGTCTGAGTTATGGCGGTTAGAAAAGAGTCCACTGTCCAATTACTTAGGACATTATACATTAAACCTTTAAAAGTATCAAAGGTTTAAGTTGAGATGACCTTTAAAAGCACAGGAAAGTTGAACAGAAAGTTTGAGCGTAAGGGATTTTTTTCCTTATAAACCTGATGACACTGGTCCCTGAGCATCCGTCCAGTGTCAGTGGTGTCGAATTTTTACTTCCGTTTGAGTTTAATCTTTTTTTTACCCAAAGTAAAACAGAGGCCTTCGTTCCATTCGGGCCGAACCGTGTCACAATTTAACAAACTGCAATTTTCAAATCACAAAAAAAAGCATTCTTTGGACATAGTTTGGCTTTAAACAGTTGGACGTGCAGCTGGAACAGGCGTCGTGCTGAAGCGAACACACACGGTAGCACCACAAACATCCTACAGCATTAAAAAAGCTTCACTGTGGCGTTAATGCAGCCCCAAATGCTGCCGGGTTCAGCTGGGCCAGTGGGGAGCAGAGAAACACGGCCAACGTTTATGATATTTTAGCTGTTTATGGTTCGTTTACACTAAAAATGAGAGAATTTAGAGAAACTTTTGACAAAATTACATGTGAAATCACAATATTGCTTCAAAAAAGCATCAATTATTTCCCTCAGTTGTTTGGCAAAACAGCTGCACGAATCCTGGAGCTTCGAAGGTTTGATATAGAGAGTAAAATTTCATCAACTCATATAGACGTTCCCAGACTGGATATGGACGATATTATCAAGCGTTTGATGTGGAACAGCAGGTGACCTCATGTCGTATTTACTGTGGCTGCTGGACGTTGCTTCGTTATCAGACAAGTAGGAGGTAGAACCGAGCCATAATTATTGGGTGGATAACAACTAATAACGGCCTATGGAATCGTGTGACAACAGCCAATACAGCTGTAATTTATGTCTCAGAAACAATCAAACCTTCAAAACTGGTATTTTTGTCATTGAAGTTCAATTAAAGCAACACATTTACTAACAAATAACTGCCTTAGTCTAAATGTTGACAACATTACAATTCCACTAATTTCAGAGTTGTTTACTCTTTTGTTTTATTATAAATTAAGAGACAAATTGTTTTCATATTTATCTTTTCGTGGTTTTTAATTCTTTTAAATTACAAAAAAACCACTTAAGACATAATTAATATTATCTACTTATTGTCTACAGCAACACATGCCACACGTGCAGTGTGCAGTAAAAAACAAAAGAAAAACTCTTACTCCCACTGATGAAAACTAAGCTTTTAATTCCTGAATTTTGGTTAACAATCCAAATTCTATCCCTGCATTGTGGAATCCTCACCTCTTGTCAATAAAATAAGAGCTTCGGTGCTCATGGAGACGATGATTGGCCACGTGTAACACTCCTCATTTCTGAGAGGAAAAACAGTAATTCCCTGAAGACTTTGGTCCTTTTGTTTTCGACAGCTTCAATTACCAGCAGATGACACCGGGGACAAGGTGACAAACATGTTGTTTTCCATGCGCACATGAAATTGTTTGTTTGCTTTCACATTCACCAGGTTGGGCTAATACCTCGCAGCCTTTTGCTGGATTAGACGGTTTGGGGGGCGTCAGTCGTCAGTCGTGGTTCCACCTTTCCAGAGTCACTGACCTGTGGACCAATGGCAAAGCAGAGCGGGAGCGTCACCCTCCACCTTTCCCCTTCACTCCCTCTCAGCCCTCCTCTCCCTTCATTCAATGAGGATCAAGCCTCCATAATCCCTGGATTTTATATCCACCAAAACAGCTTGGGCCCATCAGCAAATTGTGATGGCATATGGTATAGGTTTATGATTCATCTGGCACATGCATAGCAATGAGAGCCTCATCATCCGTGGGCAAACACCGGCAAAATATCGTAATGTTAAACGATGCCAGCCATGGAAAGAAGTGGCACCAGGCGTGTGGGAGGGTTGTGTTTGTTCGGCCCAGCAAGCACAGCAGCTGAGGTTGTAAACAGTGTTTCAGATCTGTGGTCCCTCCTGCCGTCCAGGCGCCGGGAGTGGACCCTGTGGAGGTGGGCCGATGTCCACAGGGAGGAAGAGGATGAGACAGGGCTACGCCTCAGACGCAGCACGTCACAAATCATCCGTGTTTGCACCGGCCTTTTTGAAAATGTGAAATGTATTAATGATAAATGAATTTGAGATTTATAGCTCCACAGCCCAAAATAACCATCTCATGGTGACTTTCCTTGTTTTCAGGCTCAAATTTCAGGTCCCTATGAAATAAACACACATTTTAACGGATGAGATGACATTTTAGCTCAAATATAAAAGAAGAAAATCCGAAAATGCATCAAAATGAAGACCATGTGGACAGGAGGCACTTCCAACACCAGCGTCTTTTCCAAAGGACAAACACGCAGGAAGTGAGGATTGCACCTCCGACCCGGTAACGCCTCGATAACCCTCCCTACTTTATGAGACACCAGCTCCAGTTTGAGCAGCACAAGGATTAAAAGTGTAACAGGAAGACGAGACAATAGTTTGTAAAGGAGGATTTCAGTGAGTACGACCTTGTGCTGTGTTTCCTCTGCCCCCCCCCACCTGGACATCACACTTTGTTTCCTTGTTTGTGTGTTTTGGGCTCTGCTGTGCACAGCTCACCTTAGTTAATGTTGCTCTCATTAGTATCAGAGTTTCCTTTTGCTTGTCGACCCACAGACATCATCCAAAACATTAGCACCATTTCCAAACATCTGCTGGAGGAGTCAGGAGCGATCTGCTGCCCCCTCCCCTCGTGCCTCTTTGGAAATGTGACATGATTACACACAAACACCTCCAGCCAAAGTTCCCCCTCCGCCTTCATTAAAGCGCGACGCAGAGCGCTGCTGGCAAGGTGACTCGACCCGGCTCCACCCCCACCAGGTTGGCCCGGGCTCGATTGGCTCAGAGGGCTGTCCGTCAGCCGTCCTGCCGGGTCAGCGCGGGTTCAGACGCGGAGCAGAAGCGACTGTGGCTGCCTGTGTGGATCTGCTGCTTGCCGAGGGTCCGCCATGAGCTGACAGTCAGTATGTTGGAGGTTTATCATTAACAGGCTCCAGACGGCCCGCCGACCCCTCTGGCCAGACAGGTGATCTCACTTGGCTGTCTGACTCAACATATGCCCCTGCGGAGCTTCAGCACACATATTGTGCCATCATTATTTCATACCTAGCAGGAGCTTCTCCAAGCACAGCCCAGATTTAGGTGCACAAGCAGGTTGCTGTGAAAAGAGTTATTTATTAAATTCAGACACGTACAGCAAACGGCAAAAATAGCACCTGCCACCTTTTACATGTGTTTACCATCTGTTCATTTTAGGCCTTATTATAAACAACTGTGTGTTTTACTTGTAATGATAAGAGAAAACTATTTTCACATTTACTTGCCAGGAAGAGACAAAAAAAGATTAAATCCGATCTCATCAGGCCTCTTCTCAGATCTCGTCCCAACAAACACAGTTTTGTTTCACAGGAACAAACTGCTTATCCATCATCCTCTTACTGTGAATCATCCGCAGCGGCTGCCTGCAGATTTAAATGTCCAGATTAAAAGCTGATGAAGTTGTTCTTGGTTTTGTGTTTCTTTTACAAAAATTGAAAAAAAAAGAAAGACATCATCATAAGGGACAAAGTGAGACTTTTTTGAAACTTTGAGGAAAATAAACTGTGAAATTATTTAAACCTCTAGAAATTTGTCAGCGATAATCAGCGACACTGAATCAGAAACCTTTTGATTAAATAGGATTATGATGATCCAGAGCCTCTAAAGTTGCTGTTCATATTTCTTGTTTCATAGAATTTTAAGAAGCAAAAAGCCAAAAACAGAGATAAACAAGTGTGTGTGTGTGTGTGTGTGTGTTGGGGGTTTCTCTCTGTGCCCAAAGGCCCATTGTCTCATAATCCGTCCGTGGAAAAGAACTTTCAGTAAAGAATGGTTTTTGATCCACGCTGCATTTTATAGGTTGATGTAAAGTGCTTCTACATTTATGAAGAGGCATGAAAACTAGTTTTCACTACGAGACGTGATGATGTACAGTAATTTAAGAAAGTACACGAGTAAACACACTACTCCTCCCAGCTCTGGTACGTAGCTTTAGTTTTCCTCTGCCACTTCATTACACACACACCTTCTGTGTAACACCACTGGACCTATTTCGTACGTACGCGAGGGAATTTCCTCTCGTGAAATAACTGCACACCATCACCGACACACTGTCTAATCATCTTACAGGGGCCCTAAGTCTTTATCAGCACATATAGTATATTGGGCTTTAAACTTCACCGTGAGCTCACGGAGAAGAGCATCGAGATAAAGCTCTGAAAGCCTGAACCGTCAAGCTCTCCTAATCCCCCCACCTGCATTTTCCACAGCCGTCACACAACAGCAGCCCTCTGCATCGCCTGAGAAGGGGATTTAGTTGTAATGCTCTCAGAAATACAATGCATAAAATCAAGTGTCAACTCTAACAAGCTGTTCTTAGGACGGATGCGCCCCCCTCCCTCCCGGATCCGACGGGGGCCGGGCTCAGGCTTTGGAAGGTTAGGGGCCGTGCAGCGCCGCAGCATTTGATCCCAAGTTTCGGAGACAACTGTGCAAATCAGGATAACCTGGGAAGCCAGACGGGCTTTCGAGGGGCAACAGCTGCTTAAGTCCACTCAGTGCCTGCCAGAGAAACTTTATCAGGGGAAGTGGAGGTTGAAATTTTATGGCAGCTAAGCCCCCTCCATCAAATTGCGAAAACAGAACCTTGTGGCACAGCTCAGGCTGGATTTAGGAGTTTGCTCTGTGTTTTCTTGGCTGTGAGCGTTAATATAAAAATAGAAGAATGTAAAGACCTTCGGATGCTGCTGTCCTCATGCGCCACTTTTATTCCAAGCACAGTGTTAGACTACGGATCAGCACAGATACAATAGTGAATTATTTTCTTCCCAAAGTCATAAAAACTCTCATTTAAACCCGCGAACCGTCACAGTGCTGCAGAACGTGCGAGAGGATGCGGATTTCGTCAACTTTAGTCATAGAAAGGATCTTCAAAATTCATTTCTATTCTGCAAATTTATTACCATGTATCAGTTTTGTTTCATATTTGTGAATTCTGTTTCCTGCTGGAGTGAAGAAAACTAAGCTTCTTTAAACACACGACATCTTTTGGGTAATTCAGCTGCTTTATTCTCCTCTCAGATGTCTTTTCATCTCCAAACTATTTTGTTTGTTCACGTATGGCAGTGTGGTGCTACGTACTGAGCCCGTTTACATATTGCGTGATGTATAAGCTTGAATGGCAGCATGCTATATGAGCAGGCTTCAAAGGGAAGTGATGGCACTTCATTAGAAAACAGACTGAAATTGTGTCCGTTTTTGAAGCCTGGAAAAATTGCATCTTTGTTTCTGGCATAAAAAGTTTCTTTTTTCTTTTCAGAATTTACTCTCTGGGTGCAGAAATGAGTCTCAGTTGTCCTCTCAATGGCTTGTACTCGCTTTAACCACCTCTTTTCTTTTGCGTTCACAAAGATCAGATTGAAAAAGGTTTGCATTATATCATATCTAATCATATCATCATATCTAATTCAAATACCAGGATAAACAAGTAATTATTAATGTTCGTCTGTGTATTTTTATGCGTGTTATTTGTCTCATCGTTTCCTGTTTCTTTGACATTTCGCTCACTTCATTCCTTTATTTATATGTTGTACATTTTTTCAGCCCGTGCAGTAGCTGCTGACGTTGATCGTAAGCAGTCGCACGAGCAGATAGTTTAATAAAGCAGTTTACTGAACTCTGCGGTTTTAAACACTCTAATGAAAATACGGTGACTAATGTCTCCAGGAGCTGGTGTTTCGTGGTTTGCTGAGAGCAGTAATCAGCTTATGGTGCTGATTTGTGGCTCAGAACGACACATATGTGCAACAGCATTAAAACTCAGGGAACTTTGAACACAGAATGAGACACTCGTTTATAAGGGTTTTTTTACCTTTGGTGCAGCTGTTTTTCAGTAATGATATTTTTTATCAACTACCTTTCTTAGAATAAAACAATTATTTGCATGATTTATTGAGCTATTGATGCTTTTTAGTTAATTATAGTGTCTCTAAATAGGACCAGACGACCTTTGCCTGTCATACACGTGCGTATTGTTTATTTGGCCTTAACAGCAGTTGAAGTGGTTCAGTTTCCCTTGAAATCCCCGGTGGTTTCGCACTTTACCATTGAGACCCACTGTTCTCGTGTCCACACTCACCACAGCTGGATCTCAGAGCTCCACAGACTCTCTCTGGACTTAGTGTTTTTGTCCCGACATGCGGCAAACCCACAGGTGTATCCTGGGTTTAAACAACTGTTGCCTGTCACAACATCTCTGCACAAACCGAAGAACTTCTTATTTCATTTGCTCTGTTCTTTTAGAACAGGAGGGTAGAGTGTGACGTCTTTCACAATTTTTTCACAGCACATTCTGTCGATGTACTTTACATGACAAACAATTAGTTTTAATTTTCCTTAAATTACATTTTTTTAAATAAATGTAATAATTTAAAAAAGATATATATATTGAATTCTTTCCATCATGTCCAACCTGGAAGAAATATTTTTGGGCCTTTTATGCTTTTATCTGATATTGTGAAGAGCTGACAAAAGAAGGAAAAGAGACGCAAATGAGATGCAGCACATGACTCAAAGCTGAGTGAGGTCAGAGGAAGGAGTATTGTATAAAACCACACACACACACACACACACACACACACCTCAGCTGGCAACCTGCCACAGCATGAAAATGTGGGTGAGGCAGAAGGTGTACGAGCGCATATTTTTCGTTAAATGCAAGACCTAATTTTGGGGGCACTGAAAACCTTGGAGGTATGTGTGTGTGTGTGTGTTTGTGTGTGTGATGCCTCCGGTGACTGACTTTACAGGGGGAGATGCTGCACACTGTCCACTCCACTGTCCACACACATACGAACACACACACACACACACACACAGTATAATCAGGTTCCCTGTCGGGCCCTATAAATCTGTAAGGGCCCAATTAAAGATCGCCTTTAGCATGTCAACCCCTACCAGCACACACACACACACACACACACACGTTAAAAAAAGGAAAAACAAACAGAAACTCTATTTGCTTGACACTGTGTATATTTGACACAACAGACTGTAAAAGAATCACAGGAATAGTTCGTCTAAAATTAAAACTCGCTTTGCAACCAAGATGTTTTTGCCATTTTCGCTGCAACTCACACACATTTGTGCAGCTTGTGTGATGTAAAGGTAAACAACTGTACAACTTGAAAGACAATAAATGATAAATTACAGTTTTGCACATTCAATGAGCTGATATAAAACAGTGCATGCAAATGAAGGGAAACCTCATGTTTGGAAGAACTGCTAGAAAAGTGAATAAATGGTTTAGAAATTACATTTCAAAGACGATTATTTTTTGTGTTTAAAAATGGCAAACTTCATTGAAAAAGTGCAGAAATATAAAAATACATAATTTCATCAAACATATAAATTTACAAAAGAAATACACGTAAACAAAGTGAATAGTCTGACACACAGGGCACACGTGGCGTGTTTCTAGGAGATCGACTCGTGTTGTGACTGCTATGCAAATGTCTCATTAGTTTGGGTTAATAACGTTCCTGTGCTCTTGGTTGTAACATAAAACATCTCCGTGTTGAAATTTCCTCGTCCACTGAGCGTCCAGAAAGAGGCTGACGAGCCTACTAAATGTCAGCCCGCAAAAATTATGCAAGAGGCTAAGAAGCGTTTAAGTCGGACATAAATACCAGCACACCCCGAGGATTTGATTCGGAATTATTTATGTCCCTCCGATTGGGACAGGGAGGAAACAAAGGAATAATTAGACCGTCTCCCACACTCCTGTGCCCGGCGAATGTGAGACGCTCGCCCATTTTCCCCTCAAACTTGACGGTTGTTGAACTTAATTTTAGTGTCATTTGATAAGCTTCCCTGCTTGCACAGAGACATCCCACTGACCCAGCCACTGGTCATTGTCTATACCGCTTCCCGTCAAAGCCGGCGTTGCTTTGTCAGGTTTCGACTCGAATATCCATTTTGCATCTGAAGTACGGTATCCGAAGTGACTGGATCATTCGAGCCTTTTTCTTCAGCTGCTGCCCCCTTTCCTCCCCCACAGTGTTTCCGCTCACGCTAACATCATTTGGGATCGGCGTCGTGACAGCGCGCTTGAGAAATCCACAATATATATAAATATATATACCCTGCTTTTTGGGGTGAGGGAGTTGGGGCGGACAAGGGGGGGTAGATAATTTCTGGAAATGAACAATACTTATCCGTCCATCGCATCCGTTGCTTTGGGTTTGCGTTTGGGATGTGGCGCACCGTCACCGTGGTGCGGTGTCCTCCTTTCTCCTGCGAATAGCGCAGTAATAGGTCATTCAATGTCAAAAGGCATAAAAAGGAGACAGCCAAGTCTTCACAGGCTGCTGCTTCCTGTTGCCTTTAATTATTTTAATTAAACTTTGATATTCTGCTGCTAAAAGAACTAGTGGGTTGTGACGCGGCCGCAGAGCCCTCGGAGGATTGGGACGGTGGGCAGAGGAGCGTCGAGGCAGCCGTATCTGTATCTTTGAAGTCCTAACTGATGGGCTTGTTTATGGGCTGTGATGTGCTACGCCTTGCTGAGCAGGGAGCAGACTGTGCTGGAAACAGGGGCAAAAAACACCCAGCGCCATGTCAAGGTCTTAAAGGCATCAATCCCTCAAACCTAGCTGGGGATCATCCTGGTCAGGAGGCTGTCCTGCGGTCGAATAACGCTCTATTAATTTCCTTGTCCCGAGTGCATAATGAAAGGAAGGTGTCTTCAAAAAAATAAAAAATTAAATAAAGGGCAAAGTCTTGATGCCTTCCAATACCTTGGGGCATCCCGTCTACAATTTGTCATGCGTGTGCACTTCTCAGTGTTAAAATGACAAGATAAGCCAGTCAAAGGGCGGCCGCCGGGCACCCAGCGCTGCCGAAGTTGGAGAGGATCCGTGATGAGACATTGCCAAAAGGCAATGGACTTCTGCACTTGTGAGGCCCGCTGGGATTATTCCGACTTACTCGCCAAAGGCGAACAGCGCCTTTACCCGTTTTTTTTTTTTTTTTTTTTTTTTTTTAAAGATAGCTTCCGTCTGTGTCTGTGAAATTAGGTTTTTTACAGACGGCACAATATGGTCAGAATATGTTGGTGGGCACAAAACACTACCAAGGCCTGAGAGCTGAGCGCTCCCTGCACCTCTGCTTCCACTTTCTGTGGTTTAAACACAATCTAGTAAATAACTTAAAAAAAACTTTCAAAGGTTAGTGGGAACCTGTCACCCTGTGTGCTGCAAAGCTCTAAGAGAAGTAGGAGGGAAACTTTGTGCACAAAGTGAAGCAGAGTAAGGAAATAGTGGCTGCAGCTGCAGGATTACAGATCTGCAAAGACAAAAAAGACCTGAAATGCTCCGTTTGTCCACAGCGATCAGGACATTTTCACACAATTTTCTCCTTCTCGTCTACTGATGCTGCACCCGGTTGAAGTTCATACACCGCCCCTGAAACGACAGAGAGAGGGACATTAGTTTACATTTTTGAAAAACACAGACATTTCTACTAAAATAATAAAAAGATGAAGATGAGTCTCCTGAAACAAATCAAAACAAACAATAAAAACCCATGTAAGCGCCTGATACCGGAGCCGAACACACTCTTCTTCGTGGACGTACGGCTGCATAATCTCAGCCCGGCGCGGCCACACTGCTCTACCTTCAGCCTCCGTTGTTGCCAACTACATTTACACAAAACATTGAGTCATGAAGCTGCAGCCTCCTGAAGCCTCACAGCCATTCTGAGAACGCTGACAAAAAAAGACATCTCAGTTTAGTCTTCCTGTGCACCGTCTCACCCAACATGTGTATTTGTGTGTGTGTGTGTGTGTGTGTGTGTGTGTGTGTGTGTGTGTGTGTGGAAGCAGCTGTCTGAGCCTCTCAGCATAGCAGAGGCCTGTTCACCAACAGTAGGCCGACTGGCACCAAGAGGGAGCTCTCGCACAGCGAATCCCCAGCAGCCAGCAGGCCTCCAACCTCACGCTCGCTCTCTCTCTCTCTCTCACACACACACACACACACCTGCCTCTCTGCAGCTTACTGTATTACAGCTGCAGTAATTCTGGTTTTTTCAAGGCAGTTTGTTCTAATATTTTAAGAGAAGTGAGCGGCCCCATATGTGAGGAGTTCTCTCAAACGACCACAGAAAAAGTCACGCTGCCTCTCCTGCGTGTGGCCCGATCGACTGCGATGAACTAAACCTTTATTGTGCAGCACAGAAGGAGGGAAAAGCCTCGTAGTCATGGGTAAAAAGTCCAAGACAAAAAGCCTTCAGTGTGAACCCGGGTCAAAGAGTAAAGCAACTGCGATACCATTGTCTGTGTAGAGCCACAACTGAAATGCTAAGTGGAGCATCCTCGTATCCACAATGATTGCATCTCAAGTCCCACTGAAGCTAAAATAACTCTACGTGGATTTCGGCAGCTCAACACGTATCCCATAAGAAGAAATGTCCTCTCACCACACACAGTGTCCTCTCACTGTGCTCAGCCGTCCACATGCTCTGACAAACACACACAAAAAAGTGTCACATCACAAAAAGCAAGTCTCTCATCCAAAATAATCCCAAATAATAATAATGTTAGATTAAAAATAAAATGAAGCGAGAGTGAAACCCCGTCCTGGGTAATTTTCAGAATAGTTGGGCCACTGTGTAAGAGAATAAAGAAAAGAAGAATATACAACGGTTTGCAAACCATCTGAAACTTACTTTTTATTGTATACGTTGTTCAACATACGTTATTCAGAGGTTAAAGTCAGGGAACTGAACAAGGATTCGACCCGGATGTGTTTGGTCGATCAGTTCTTGTGTTCATTTATGAATCCTTGAACAGATCCTTGTCATCTACATTAATCCTGCAGGTGGAGAATGGTTCTGAAGAAGGTGCCGGTGAGGTGTGTGGTCAGAAGTACTGCTGCACGTGACGGAAAAGTTCTCAATTACCGCAGATTGTGATCTGCAAAGACCCGAATCGGAGCTGAAACGTGCAGATTTTTCAGCTGCGCTTTCTTTGCTTTGTCGTTCTGAGAAAACAAAAGCACATTCTTGCACATCCAGGCCTCACACAGTCCAGGTGGCAGCTTCCTGTCGAGGTATTATGGACAGGCAGAAGTGACCGGGACGCTGGCTGGTGAGTTGCCTGCCGAATGCAGAGCTCAGCAGCCAGCTCCTCTGGTGTGGCAGCTCTTACAGTATCTGCGCTACAGTTTGGCTCGGGAGCAAAGTGTGCATGGACCGACTGTGACGAGAGCTTTAGACAAGCTGGAGAATCTTCCATTTCTCATTATTTGGCAGAGTTGTTGGGTGTTTGGTGGAGGGGTGGGGGCTTCGCTCCATCTCTGCATGGTAAGCCCCTCGACGTGTACCCTCTGCAACTAATCTCACACAGTCAACAAATAAGGCACATCAGATGCTGTTTTGGCCGTGGCCATCAGAGCGGCTAAGTTCAGTGGATTTTCCAGGTTTTACGGCGCGGGGGCTCGGGCGAGGGAAGAAGCGCTCTCTGCGGCGGCAGAATGGCAGGCAAAGCAGGGGGATCTGGTGTGAGGGCGAAGCAGGTGCAGCACAATACGGTCAAACCCATTCCAGCTCCCCTGTTCCCGGATGAGCGGGGGCCTGGCTTGGCAGCGAGTGCCGCCTTGTAACTGGGCCATGTTGGAGAGAGGCAGGCCCACCTGTGCCACCCGGAGCGGCAGAACAATAGTCTGAATGTGTCAGCACGAGATGTCAGTTAAATCTCATCAGACGGACGGGAGCGCGGCCGCAGACAGACGGGCGGATGAGTCAGGTGGAGAGACGGGAGGTGAAGCGACAAGAGGAAGGGGCAGTGGGGGTCAGAGACAGGCACCCACTTTCAAATGGGGACTGATTAACATGCTTCATCACAGACACTCGCACACTGTCGACTTCAGTGGAAATGCTTTAAATATCATCCACTGTGTCAACCTTAAAATGTTGCCTGCTCTTTATTTTTAACAAACTGACTCATATTATGATCTAAATAATGTCCGAACCAATGCAAAATCCCACAGTATTGTAAACAGTTACTTACATGACCTGCTGCACCGGTGAAACTACGGAGGGAAACTAAGTCTGAAAAGGTCAAACTGCAGATTTGAACTAAAGTTGAAAAGCTTGGATTCATTCTTCGGAACTTATCACGCAGCAACAAAAAGCTAAAAGATGCTGATTGAGAGACTGTCTGGGAAAGGAGGAGTATTTAGTTTCTATAGCAGATATGCAAAACTGTCTATAATGTAACAACAGCAGCGTCATGGCTTTGTGGACTTCAAAGACCAGCAATTACTGCATTTTGTTCTAAATTTCAATTCCGGTAAAAAAGCTAAAAAGCGCTAAAACTTGTGTGTGTGTGTGTATAATGTTCAGAAAAAACATGAAGTCAACAAAGTCTCCAAAGGCTTTTGACTGTTTGTTCTGGCATCTTCAGAGTCGTCACAAAAAACTTTGAGTGAAGGTCGACACATCCTGCATGTCACCAGAGAAACAGAAGCGCGTCATATTTAGTTCCCAGCCTTTTAACACGGTCCAATGCAGCCCACCTTAAAATCACAACAACAGGAGATGCTGTTGGATGGTGGGATCAGATCCAGAGTGTGAGTCAGGTTATGACGGACGCTCGTCTCCTCGTGAACACCTGAAACTGGTCTCGACGACAGGAAATAAACGCAGCTCTCTTCCAAATGTTTGCATTGGCTCGAATTAATTTACTGTTACATTTCAAAACTTAAAAAAAAAAGAAGCATCCATTTAGGTTACAGAACGAATCTCCCATCTGGACTGTGGTGTGAAAACGCTTGCAAGCATGAGAGTTGTAATCCAGTTGCAAGATGCTTATTTTGCAGTGATAAGCTACAGGCTTTGAAAGATTTTATTACCAGAACAGAGACTTTTTTTCCCCAACATTAGAGCTTTGCAGCCTATACAGTAGCTTAGTTAATCTAGGGCTTACTTAATCCAACAGCAACAGGACGACTGCAACACTCGTCACATTATTCCAACATTTGTCTGTTGTTCTGACAAAATGTTAATGAGCCGAGGAGCCAACTTATACTGCAAAGTAGTCGTCTACTGCTGTGTGGGGTCGGTCCATTCTTTACTACGTACGTGTAATACTCGTCTGTTTCGTCGTCGAACTGGGTCGACAAAGTTTTGCCCCCCCCAAATATCCTGGAGAAGGTTCTGGCATCGTGTGAGACTGATGGATTCCTTCTTACACAGTGTCTAAACCGGTCGGGACACGTGCTTGGTTGTGAAACTGAAACGGTCACACATGCTGGTCCATGGCCGCATTGGAAAAGAAAAGAAAAACTTAATCTTTTCAAGTACCAGGGTAGACTGTGAGTGCGTGGCATCGTCCAGGGTTTTTTTTAATCGCTCAGTGAGGAAGGGTTTGAAGTATTTTCTGCGCATTCTTTTAAATCTGGAGCTTTAGCTGTATTCCGCTGTCTGAGTAGGATTCTGGAAGCTGTGAACATCTGGTATTAAGAATTTACACAAGGCAGGATTTAAAGGACCTGTTGATCCAAACCAGCAACTCAGTCTGTTCAGAACTTTGATCCAGAATGTCCAGTTCCACATGCTGTGTCGGAACGTTCCCGTTTGTTTTTTTACAGCTGCAGCAAAGGTTATTGTCAGTTTTATCCTAAAACTCTTAGGAGTGTGATAATAGTTGTGTAATACTTTCCTCTCGCCTCCATTACAAACAATCCACACTCCTCCTGTTCTGTGTGTAAGTTTGAATTTTTCACAGAAAGGTAAATAATACATTTCATCCTCACTGATGAATACTGTTGGTAACACGGGCTTTAAATTTAAATACCGATGCTACAGTCTCACTGACACCTGAGCTGGTTTTGTGAATCGGTCAGAGCTTGATGTGCTGCTACTTTTTACCTGTTTGCAGCATTAACGGCTGATAACAGTCCAACCACTGCTCAGACTTACAGACGGTCACTCAGTGAATTCTGCAATCAATAACAAGTGAGGTATTTCTGGGCACATTAACCTTATTATTAACTCCAACCCTCTACCTGCTCTGCTACGCTCTGCAAACACTGCACATTTTTTGATATACTTTTAAGTATTACAGTTTATTACTTAAGTAACCCTTTTTCTGGGGCATCACAGTTGCTAAAGGGCTCAGACTTGTCCCACTTTTGCTCTCAGTCCACCTTCAGTATACAAACACACACACACACACACACACACACACACACACACACACACACACACACACACACACACACACACACACACACAGCATTTGCAATAGATCTGGATGAAACAGCGTCTGTCACCACACTGTTAGTCTGTCTAACCGAGTTTCAGACTTTCTCCAACCTTGTATGTGGTGCAGAGCAGTTGACCTCCGCATCATGCACAGTGTAAGCGGCTCGCAGCATATTAGAAATCGCATATTTCTCCTATTGTTGTCACACTGCAAAAAATTGGTCAAATTAGCAGTAAACTACAGTGATTGAAAGGTAAAATGGAAGGTCGCAGAGGATTCATTCAAATTCTGGAGGAACTAAAGTTTTATTTTAAAAGGATGTGGTTGAATTTAAACAGTTGAATCGAAACCTTTTTTAGAGAAGGATCCCTGCTGAGCACAAAAACTCAACACACTCCTCTTCTCTGCTGACAAGTTTAAGCACAACTCCTCGCAGCGCCGTCCTCCCCTCAGTCACCAGGCATGTGTTCTGTTGTACTCCCGTGTCCTCTGCCACATATTGAGCAAATTAAAAGTTCAAGTTGGAGGGAGAAGCACAGCTGCACAGGGACAGAGGAGAGAGCCAGAGTGTGAGCAATCTTCCCTTCACAAGGCTGCTGGCCCTCTTCTCACAGCCGCTCATCCACACGCACACACACACACACACACACACACACACACGCACACACACACACACACACACACACACACACACACACACACACACACACGCTGCCCACACAGCGCTGCCATCTGGCCTGCTGGGAAATCAGAGCCACCTGAGACTCGGCCAAATACATGATGCTCGCTGACAACTCGGGCATTTCTTCTCATTGTAAAGAGATGAATAAAGATTATACAAGCACATAAGGTACATGGGAGGGGAAGATAAAACACAGTTACTCCCTTCACTCCTGTCAAGGTCAGCAGATACTGTACGTTGGGAGTGATGAGTCTGAGCTGAAGTTCGTCTGCTGCTGGGAAACAAAACCATTCCTTCACGCATCTATGTGTATATATGAGCAGGACCATAGCTCTGACCGGCAATACTTGGACACCTGAACATTACAAGCATAAGATCTGCGGAATCCAACTCCTAAAACTTCTGGGAGAACAGCATCGATTGAAATATCAATGTGAGTGTCAGCAGTAAAACAAGAAAAATGAAGTAAACGTAAGTGGCCACAAAAGTCGACTCCTATCTAAAATGTTGTCCAGGCCAAAACTGCACAAAACTGTCAATGCACAACGAGGATACGATATGTGATGAGTAATATATACTGTGCAGGGAGGGGAAGTACACAGAGTCAGAACGGCTTTTTCACCCATATACATACATGTACACAGTGAAACTGAACAACGTTCCCCCGGGACCACGGCGCTACACAAACACAACCACAACGGCTACACACAGGTAAACTAAAGAAAAGTGAAACTACAACAGGAAACATGAAGTGCACAAAAAGACAAAAGATGAAGTGCCACAAGAAGTCACTAGTGCAGTGGTATTTTGCAAAGAAGCAGGTTGTGTAGTCAGATCTCGACACGCTAAATGATGCTGGGAGAGGAAATCACCAGTTTCCTTTTATCTGTCAGGCTCTGCCCAGGTCTGTGTTACACTAAGAAACGTGCAGCAAACCTCAAAATCCAGCTCCTGATCAGAAACCAAAAGCAAAGATCTACCAACATTATTTATGATGATATGAAAAAGCACCCGACCCTTTGCAGTCTCAGGAACTGACTCCAGTGGGGAGTCTCGCTGTGGTGGATGATGGGTAATCAGGCTCTAATGGCTACTTCACTGACCCTGGGAGCAGAGAGGGAGTGAGCAACAGCTTGCAGTAAAACGGTATGCTAGCAGGCTGCAGCATATGGCCTGCAGGCTGTCAGAGAGTCACAGGATCCTACTTCCTGCAGACAGGAGCATCATTTACTGAGGGGAGAAAACAGGAAGCGACGGTGGAGAAAAAGTTCAGCTTCTGGATTAAGTGCTTAGCAGCTTTTTGTGGTGAACCTTCCACTTCCACGTGCAAACAACGCTGATTGCGCTCAAGTCCATGCTGCATTATGCTCAGCTGTACACCATGATATATGATTCTCATATGGTACACTTCTACCTCAGTGAGACCCAGAGCTCTTCTCAGTCCCACACACCGATGGCAGAGCTGCAAACACCTCACAGAGCAACCTGGGGTTCTGGACCTTGCCCAAGGACACTTTAACACATGACATGAGACCTTGTGATTGGTGGAAAACTGCTCTACTTCCTCAGTCACAGTTGCTCCAACTCGAAACTATACACACTATAGTACTGTATAAATGTACATACATACACTGTATATCTACAGTATATCAGATATTATTTGGTGCCTGGTCTTATTTTTATTGCAAACTTTATTCCATAAGGTGATCACCTAAATGCCTAAAATCTATAGGGCTTTTATATCTTCCTCAGGTCACATGACCTATGTGTCTATTTGTCAGAGCCGTGGCTTTCCTAAAAGATGTTAAGAAAAGATGCATACCCTGACCTCTATGGTACAATCTATATTTACACTCAAGGTAATGGGTAATTTATTTAAAACATCAAGCACAGTCATGGAGACCGTGCCACCGCTTTCCTGCCGCTCCAGAGAGACTTGTGTGTGGAGATGGGTTGACATAAAGATACAAATCGGAAAAGTCAAAACGTGGTACATCTGTCCCTAAACATGGAAGGAAGGATTAATATCATAAGGCAGTGTCCAGCCTGTTTTGTGTGTCATCATGATAAAACTTTCTGCATTTACACTTACAAAGCCAAACACTGCAGAGACAGTTTCACATGTGCAATGCTGTCCAATATGGCCGCCAAATAAATAAGTAGCATGTGTCTTGATGACATGCATGAGGCTGACAGGGCTATACTTCAGGTTTTATGCATTTTTACAGATTAGGGCAAGAACAAAGACAACCCAGCGACCCTGATCGTGTTAAGTTAGGGGTCAGTTACACTTTGGATTAAGCTTGGCCTTTCTCCTGACACATCTGCTCTGCAGCACGATAATATTTAAAGCACCACACACGGCTGAACTGCAGCCTGTGGAGGAACAACTGCTGTTTACAAGCCTCGTCTGAGTACGAGACCGTGTAGTACTTTCACTAAAGAATATCTGCAAAAACGTCACACGGTTGTAATGACAGAAGCATTGACGCCTCTCGGTGCAGGATGAACCGGTCGACCTCTGCAGACATGCAGTCAGTGTGTGACATTAAAGTCGAAAATGTAAGTCTGCGTTAGCTATCTGTTGTTGCAGGGGTGAGTGCTACTTCTTGAAGCTTGAACATGGATGCTGCAGCACTGTAGGTGCAGCTGTTTCATGCCTGGGCCTCCTGCTTGCCCCCCCCCAAACACACACACACACACACACACACACCCTCTCTGGTTTTGTCAGAGTAAGTGCACATCATTGGCAGCTAAAAGCTCTGGGCACCGTCCCTCTGGTTGTTCCAGAGAAATGCCAATCGTTTTGGCGTCGACGGGGCCCTCACAGACGGCGCAGGAAGGCACAGATGGCACTAATGGACGAGCAGAATCCAACCGAGGGACCGGGACAGAGCCACACCGGAGCGCCGTCCAAATAACTGTAGTGTGAATGTACTGTATGGCCAACGCGCCGCTCTGCTCTAGCGGGGCCGATGCCACGGCAATGCGGCATAAAGAATTTAAAACGATAAAATAATCATAAGAGAGGGAGACCGTGGGAGGATCGGCGTGGAGCGGTGCCAGGAGGATCAGACAGAGGAGAGATTGTTCTTGTCTGATATGTGCTGAAGTGATTTAGACAGGCCTCCTCCAAGTCAACCCACTCCAGTCAGACAACTGGGTTTGCAGCTAATGGACTGACTGTCACGGAAGAGCCAGTTCATAGACCGCACCTTCTCTTGGTACAATGGTACTTTTGTCCGACGTGTGAGCCAGCTGATAGCCTGTTTTACGACCTGCGAGGTGATAGCCTCACATTTAGACTTGTAAAAAACACCAGAATCTTTCCCTCCATTTCCCACATGATGCCCACATGCTGCAGATTTTAACATTTGTTGTGTAATGCATTCACAAAAACACTCCGCCAGTCTCCTTTTTAGCTAGTAGTGCTAAACAGATGCTTGTAGGAAGAACTAGTCACAGCTTTTTGTGGCGCTATGAGGCCACTGAAAACCTGTTCGGAGCTCTGTGTTCTTTTGATTAAAGTTTAGATACTTCTTAAGGGTCATGATACCTTAAGTTTGAGCCTTTTGCAGCCTTCTGCGTGGTTGCTAAAAATGCAAGCAGCATTCAGAGCTAAGTGGAAAAGCAGATAGGTGGGCAGATTGGAACTGGAAAATTGTAGTGTGACATTTTAATATTGTGCAAAAGCACCAAACACAATAATATACAGTAGATTAAAGTTTCTTAGGTGCTAGTTGGCAACAGAAAATAGAGGGAAAAATGTTGTACGCATTGGCAAACTTCATCATAAATGAAGCCTCAGACGTTAAAAGACGAAACACACGCTGGACGGAAAAACATGCAAAGTACAGAAGCGCCTGAATTCCACCCTAAGAACAAAAAACTAATGGAGGCAGTTCTGCAGCGGACACACAGCTGTTCAGTGTCTCCGAAGCTCAGCTCTGCAGGACAACGTGCACTGACAACATGTGCATCCCTTCTGAGCATGGACTCGTGAAACCCAAACCCAAAAATAAAGAGGGGGCCATTTGTTAATTTTTCTACTGGGTGCCACGGCGCATCAGCGTCCGCAGAGAGCCAGTGGGCTCATCTGTACTTTTAAATTACGTGTCATCACCACAACTGTCCTCCCAGAGAGACCAGGAGAGACGCCGCAAACGCTCCAAAGTGCACTGAAAACATAAGCTCGCATCACGGCTCCAGGCCACGGCCCCATCAACAAGCCTCTTTTCTCATCTATTGCTGCTTAAACAAAGCACGTGTAACATTTGCCTGTTAATCCTTGACCACGGTGTGTGTGCGTCGTGCTTTTAAATAATTAAAGTGAACAACTGGTGATCAAAACACGGTTTAACGGCATCCGTGAAGCTGGTGGACATGTCTGCATTTTGAAAACTGAAAATGGTGCCAAACATGACAAACAATTCCATTTCTGCAGCGAGCGAGACGTGAGAAGCAACAACTTCTCCAGTCTATGCTGCTCATGTGTTATGTTGCACAGTTAAACCACAAAACACGGTTGTCTGCATTATAAACCAGCGTGTGGTCAGTGCGAATAAGTGTGAGAGTAGAAATATGAGCAGTAAATCACACACAAGCCCGTTCACGTCATGAAATCACAAAGAGCTCTCCTCAGGGTAATTTGCCTTTTGTACCTGCATCGTAACGTTTTAAAGATTAAACAGTTTGAAACTGTGTAAATGGACTGACCAGACACGACCTGAATTCAGATACGACTTTCTTGACTACTGCTCAATATAATATTTTAATCACTTTTGTCTTTAATTCATTGATGCCCGACAGCTGCCTAGGAATCGAACCACCAACCCTGGAGTTCACTGACAACTGCTCCACAGACTGTGACCAACCGAAGGTGCCAATAGGTGATTTGAATGTTTCCGTAACATGGAGCCGCTGGTCTGGTTTTCACTCACGACTGCAACAATGATTTGAATTGTGTGATTTACATAATTAATACATTGTTGTTGCAGCGGCACCTTTTCCCAGCAGCTTCTGTCTGCACCGTCAAACAAGCAGGAACATATTTCTCTCTTTTCCATCTTATGCTTTAAAGGAACAACACCAAGACGGAAATATGGTTAATATCCATTTGGGCTAAACTTTGTTGCCTTAAATTAATCTGTCAGTATTTTAAAAACACAGATGATTCAATCTTCACAAACCTATCTGTAAACAAAGGTCTTAAGATGACTCATTAGCAGCAGTGCGCTTTACTCTGATGCCAGTCGTGTTTTTGTCAGAGTAAGCAGATATATTTTCAAGTGCTGGAGATCTCATTTTGGAATGACACTCTCTCATTGGCCTTCATTTTTGGAAAGTGTCCCTTCAGTGTGTGTTAATGTGTGTGTTACTGCTCCTCTTCCCTGCGTGGTTCCCCCTCTTCCCCCTCCACCGGTGGCGTGCTGGAGGGGGTCGTGTGCGACGTGCCGGCCATTCGACAGGAAGGGCCAGTAATTGGAGTGAGCTGTCAAGACGGGGCGGTGTGTTTGTGTGTGTGTGTGTGTGTGTGTGTGTGTTGTGCACGTGCCAGGGTGGCCTCCCTCCTACAGGGTGGCACATATTAACGGGCCCGATGAGACTAATGCAGGAGGAAATGGGTTTGGCATCGCGCCCGGTCGAGAGGTGAAAGCGAATGCCGGTCTGGGTCGACCCTGACCTCGACTGAATCGGAGGCTGAACATTTGGGTGTTGATTTGTGCGTGTTTTGTAATTGTTATTGTGTTATTGTCGCACAGGATTTGATTTGCAATGAATATTCATATTTTTCCAAGTGATTCGCACACACAAAAGATTTTCTTTCCCCCCAAATATAAAAAAAAAAAACATCTCATATTTGTATCATTACTGAATCATTGATCCTTCAGATGCAATTAGCGAGCGTGCGAGAGATCACAGCCCTCGCTTCTCTTTTAAGAGTTAATCAACTAATTAAAGATGCAGATTTGCAGCTAATGACGCACCGACGTGAACTGCCAAAAACATGCAGCTCTCTCCTGCAGTTGACATGATTAACTACAATTATATAAAAAAAAAAAAGGTAAAACAAAAGCATTAATGGGAAAATTGTCTAATCAACGACACAAAAGGAGATAATTGCGTTGTGGGATGACGCCTTTGTTAGTATTAGTTTCCCTGACAATTTTATCTTTGCCAGCTCATGAACATCTGTAGCCGCCTTATTAGCGCTGGGCTCTGACAGACAGAAAAGTTACTTGTGAAAAACATCCAGTCATTTATGATTAATAAATTCTTTGTGTCATTTTGTAATTTTAACATGTTTAGTCTTCTGATACCTAACCCTAATTAATTATTTTTTCAACATTAAATTTTTTTTCCCCATTTTTAAATCTGAAATATATGATTTTAATGCATAAAGATGTGTCCAGGTGATCACGTTTTAAATTTTATTTCATCTTAAATACATAACGTTTTGACCCACAAATAATTGTATTATTTAAAAAGACGATACCGCCCTGCTTGTCTAAATTAATATTTATATTTTTAAAGCTACCAGTTAATGATTTCAGTACCACACATTTGTATTGTTGTTATATGTTCCAATATTCCAAAGGTGTTTTGCTTATTTAGCAGAGCTCATGGCTGATTTACACTAGAGCTTCAGCTACTATAATTCATCACCAAAATCTGTCTTCATGCTCAAAGTTAAATCTGATTTTACAGCAAAAACTCCAGCTTTAAATCTCACGAGGAGAAAAGTTGATATTTACGAGGCTGTAAACCAACAGGGTGGAAATGCGAGCGAGCAGTGGTGGTGCTGCAGTGCTACGGCCAGTGGAAAGGCTCGGTGATAAAGCATCTTGTTAGCTCTACTGAGGAAAATATGCTTATCAAGCCGGATATTAATACAAGCAGTAAATAATGTTATCATCAGCCAGTGATGCTGGAAATATAACAGCGTGAAGGAGCCTGAAGCCACGCTGACTGCAGGGAGGTGTTGAGTTGTTTTTTTTTTAAGCATAGGCTACAAACTGTGAGAAGTGGGTTAATGTGACCTGAGCAGGCAAGACATGAGCAGAAACACACACTGGGTGGACCGACAACAGGATTTGTAGCAAACAGACACACAGTCAGATTTGACTAAACATCATGTAGTTGTGTAATGGGGGGATACACAAATAAAACTAAATGCAACATGATACACTGATACACAACACAAACTAGAAACAGATTTTGAAGTCAGATTTTTTTGCTGGATGCCTGCTCGTGCCTTGCTAGAAAGCTGAAAATTTCAGGTTTACATGAAGTAGAAAAAAAAAAACACATTATAAAGAGGCACGCTCATTATTAAACTATTGGTGTACCTAATAAACCGGCAACTGAGGGCGTTATTGACAGTCAGGAGTATGTATCTTTCTATTTATTTCTTACTACAGAGGTTATGACAATCACGGAATGAAAAGAGACGAACACAAAGGAAAACTGCAGGTTTTTGACTTCCTCTCGGCTGTGTCCACTCATCACTTCCTGTCCTGACACACTAACCTCCCATCTTCTCAGCTTACGGAGCCGTTCTCACTTCTGTTGCTGAGTCACCTCGCTGCCCGCGACCTTTAACGTGTTATTGCTCATTATATCCTGGAGACACGAGGGCAGCCGATGACACGAGGCTATCGACGAGTCACACACAGCAGGTGATGAAAGCTTCTAAAAAGTGGCTACGGACAGTAAAGAAACACCAGAGATGAGGCTGCGGTGAGAGAGACCACTCTGATTAGTCAATTAGCGCGTGAGAGGAAACCAAGGGCCGACAACATCGGCAGTGCACGTTGCAGCGTCCTGTCAGACAAATCCTAGATCTTGTGCTACGTTTTTGCCAAACTATGCGGTGCGTTCAAGTGATATATATATTGATATATATACACACACACACTTATGTGGGGTATAATGACCCATTAACACTTACCTACTGTAGATGACCATGATGATATTTTTCTACAAGTTTTCCAGAATTACTGCCTCCTACTGGTTAAGTATTTGCATTGCATTATTTGTTGATACTGTACTTGACTGAGTTAGCTCAGCTCAAAAAAAAAAAAAGAACAGAAACAAAAAGGTTGATTTACCCAGCGATTACCTCTAACATCATGAAATCTAGTTAAAAGTGCATGTTGTTGAAAACAGATTAAAGGTAATTAAATAATGTAAGTCAGGACAGCTACTAGATTTCACATTGTAAGAACTCAGGACCCAGGAGATGGTTCCAGGAGAAAATAGATAATTGCATGATAATTACTATTCTTTGATCACAGCAACAACAACAAGCAGAATGGAGTCTAAAGTGCTGTTGACTTTCTTATTTTGGTTTTTCTGAGCCTCCTCAATTTGTGAAAGTGGTGAAAATCGTCCTCAGAATCCCTGACTGTCCTCGTAGAATGTTTATACTGCACAGAGGAAAATCAGCATCTGTGCCACATACTTAACAGATGTCTCCGGAGAGTTCCACACCTACATCAGTCCAGCTGATAACAAATACTGGGTGCCTCTGTGATACATCTGCTTTTTTTTAGGGGTCGGCCCAGTTCTCACGACCGTCCTTGGTCGGTGCTCTTAGCTACGATAGGGAAAAAAATGACTGAACTTCAGTCAACTCTGGTTGACCTGGGAGTTGGTAGAAGAATGGGGGAGGGAGCCTCGATTTGCAGCACGATGAATCGTCGCACAGAACGCTCAAACCTTCCCCGAGGCCCAACAGTGAAATTAACAAGTTTGGCAGGCCGGCACTGCCTTCTCAGGCGGTGGCCGAGCGTTGCTTTGCGAGAGGAGGGCGGGCACTGCCTCTTTGTCTCAATGGAAACAAATCTTGGGCGGACTGTTTGTTTGGGGAAGGGGTGTGAACGGCACACAAGTCCATCAAATCAATTAGAGTCTTATGCAGAGATGGCACGGCTTGGCCTGGGCTGAAGGAGCTTGGCCCGATCTTTTGTGAGGGTTATGTGAGTCAGAGTGTTGCCACAGCCAACAGTCATGACTCGTGTACTCACAACACGACTATGAGCGGAGGGAGGAGGGGTGAAAAGCTTGCATATGGCCAGAGCCAGTGTGTCACATTTGGGCTAGAGTTCACATTGGGCTCAGATGCTCACACCAATGAACTTGTGAGGATTGTCGAGCTGAAGCAGTGCGCCCGTGTTTGCGGGGGAGATTTACCAGCTTAGGAGCGGAGGGTAGAAAACTGTACAGCATGTACACTGACATCAACTGCCTGCATTAATTCACCAACTCATCCTGAACCAGTGCTGCCCAGTGTTTTAGTGCTTTTTCTGTTGTGTTACTGAAGAAACGTACATCTCTGCAAACATGGTTATGCTACAGCTGAGCTGGAGGACACAAAAAAACAAAGAGATTCCTGCATATCGTCTCACTTGGACTATTGCATTTATTAATTTTGGCAATTTGTCACCTCAGAAATTTGTAAAGTGAATAATATGGCATGAATAAATCAATGCACCTTTGAATTATACGTAATCCAAGGTTTAAGAGTTTGTGCGTAAACATGCTCAAATGTAAAATATCGTGAATGTACAAAGTGTTATGTTCGGTATGACACACGGAGGGCCCGTACTACTACTTCACGCTTGCATCCTGTCCAGGTCAGTGTCAACTTACCGCAGTAACTACTGTGACCACCATGTGATTTCTGCCTGTTCTCACTGTCTAACTTGTTTGATGTTCCTAACGTGTCTTTGGGGGTTAGGGCCTGATGGCCTCAACAAGGCTAAAAAACCCCACATTGGCTGGTTTTAGTAGGTATACATTTTTTGGATTGTTCCATGGTATTTATTGAAAAAAAAGTTTTTCTCCTAGATCGAATGAGGAATACATAAAAATCATATGTTTCATCTCCAGAAGCACTAAGTTCTTGCAGATTTAAGGCGAAATCCCGCATGTATTTGAAACTAAAGCCCCGGCTGGAGCTGCCCTCAGCTCATGTTTTAAACCAACTAACAGAAAACAGTAACAAAAAAGTGACTTTCCTTCAGTGACTGATGAGAAAATCACCACCTAACACATACTGTTTCCTTCATCGGCTTTTTACTAAACTGGCAAACCTTTAAAAGTGTTCACCATCTTTACAGCTCCAGTTTTTCTGCTCGCCTAGTGCCGGACAGATCGCTTTCACTGTGCTGTTCCCCAAACTATCACACCCTCATCCTGCAACCTGTCACTGATTTGTCAAAATCCAAGATGGCGGTATCTGCGAAACAGTCCATGGGACACGTGTGCTGTTGTGCATGCCTGCAAACACACATGCACACTCCGTCTAATAACACTCACCAGAACATTTCTAACTTGAATGTAAAAAACCTCCAAATGTCAACTTCCACACATGAAGAACGAAGACGTTTCTGCCACTGCTCTTTTCACGATTTCAGTCCTGCAGAAACTAAGCAGGTTTTCCAGCTCAGCAATGGGTCAACACTCATTTCAACTTCTGCTGCTGCCATGAGCACAAATGTGAGTGTGATCTGCATTATGGTAATTTATTTGCATATGTTGGAGAGCACAGACATTCACAGTTGCCTGAAGCTTCATCTCAAACACTAGGTATTAAGTGTAATTATTCAACAGTGTGGAGCCACTCGACTTTCCTTTGCGTTGCGTTGGAAGGACTAAAATCGCCGCCGTTTTCCTAATGGCGAGGTTGGTGGCCGTAAAATTCATTACTATGTGCACGGTGCAAGTCTCAGAGAATATTTCACCAGGAGGACCCACATATGATGTTGCATTAACTGGCCGAGAGCATTGTGCTGCAAGTTTCCAAGTTTTTCGGGGAGTCAAGCTGTACTGTTAGGGCGACATGCATGCTAATCAGCGACGCCTCATTCTGGAGTCTTTTATTATGCGCTTTGCAACACAGTGTGTCAAGATTATTTCATTTGAAGGAAACGCCAGCTGTCATGTTTTATGCATTTGCTTTTCAGTTCAATTTTTCCTCCCCGTTGCTGTTTGAAGATGCAGCTTGACTTGTGCTTGCACATTATATTTTACAGTGCACAGGTTTCATACATTCGCCGCAGATGCTTCGGCCTCGATCACGTGCCAGGCTACAGCAAATACAGTGGTGATGAAATATGACACGGATGGGAGCTTGTTTGGTTCCAGATTAATTTAAGAACTAAACAGTTCATTTGTCACGAAAGCACAAATGTGTTTCCGGCTCACTTAATAATTTGTTTTATTTTACATGAAAACTAATACTGCATAAGTGAAATACACAGGGACAACAGATGTACATTCAATCAAAATATGTGTCTGCACGTTGCAAGAGGAAATATAATAAATAAACAAAATATCAATACTGCACATTGAGTGGTCTACATTCACAGATGAATTTAACCTCACCTTTGGACAGACAGGACAAATACAGGAATAAAAACTCTTTAACTAGAGTTGAAATGTGTCAGATAATTCAAGTTATTCTTGAATATTTTTACGGAGTCTTTTGTTATTTTTTTATTTTATGTCAGAAAGTAAAAGTCAACATATTCCTAATAGAAATGTATTGGAAATATCGTTGCTGCTGTTTGACACAAATGTATTTAATTATATCATCTCTTCCCCATGTCAAAATGAAAATATACATATCATATCCCCTTACAAATCATATCAAATATACACACATATATTTATATATCCCCTTTGTTTTTATTGATACACACACACACACACTTACTTCACTTACTTTCGGAGATACTGCAGCATTCGAGCACACACAACCAGGACGTCTAACACAGACTCCAGAACATTCAGGGCCTGGACTGACACGCACAAACTCACTATCCTGCTCCTGCTCAGTGTTAACCTTTTACAAATTGTCTGTGTAACTTGCCTTTTTGCAAAATAACTCAAACCCCTGTTTTATGTCAAAAATGTCCTATGTCTTGTTGCACTATTTGCCCATCTGCACTTTATGTTTCCTGTTGTAGTTTAACCTTTGTATAGTTTCACTATGAGTGTTGTGTAGCACCATGGTTCTGTAGGAAGACGGTTTCACTTTACTTAAAAAAAAAAAAAAAAAAAAAACGCGTGCAGTGAGTGCATCATAGAGTAAGAATAGCTGTTTCGAATGATTTGGCCAACATATTTAAAATGAGCAACCACCTCTTCTTATAACACACTCCGGTACGACTCCATCATGCACTTTGACCTCAATAACAAACACAGCAGAATTATCACCGTTCTCAGTTTCAGCCTAAAGTGTATTAAATTGCACAGGTGGTCATAATGTTATGCCTGATTGTTCTATATCACAATATGTATAGTTCACATAACGGAAAAAACTTTACTGCTCACACAGACACGCTGTATTTGCAGCTTTCTTATAAATCCACTTACCAACAAATGATAATACTGACTGTTCCCTGAGCAACACGCATCATCTTACAGTGTGTGAGCAGCAGACAGCAGAACAATCAAGACATAGTCTGTGTTAAAATGGACGTATCAGTGTAACCGCACAGCAGCAACTCTCACGTTCTTGATCTGTCTAATTGTCATGCAGCCCTAATTCAGCCCCAAGAGGCCTCTGGAGCACACACACACACACACACACACACACACACACACACACACACACACACACACACACACACGGGCCCCCTGTCCCCTTCACTCTCTCCACCATCGTCGTGGCTTCATTAGCAGCGGTTTGCATCATCCCTGGTGAAAACGTCACATGTCATCAGTGACTCCATTCTTTATCACTTCCTGCGCTACAGACAGTGTAACCTTCAGAAACCTGCTGCCCACAGTTTTACGTCTTAATTAGGAGCACTGTCAGAGGCGCCCAGCGTCCCTCGTCCCGATGTGAACGGACAGAGAGGGATGAAGACGGAGAGGGAGTGTGAAAGGCGCAGAGGAGGACAAAGTCAGACACCAAGGCAGCAGACAAAGGCAGAGAAGGGAGACAGTGACAGCGTGCAATAAAGCAGATTAGAGAAAGTAGGTGAAGTAGTTTGGGCAAAAGTTTCTTCGTGCAAAACACGACAAAGAGAAACACTACGTCTTTTTCTGTGAAGTAGAAAATGCTTCCGTACAACTGCACGTAAAACATCGGAAGCGTGGTGCAAAAACAAAAATAGTAAATCCGCTGGAGAGTGTAGGTCCAGCTATTTTATATATATATATATATATATTTTTTTTTTTTTATGTAAGCCCCAAATGCAACTAGAAGAACATGTTCTTAATTAAATGCTGACCATCAGAAACGGTCAGATCAAAGATTATGTAAAAAATAACTATATACCAATTTGTTTATGAGGTGCAAATGTTCTTGAAAAAGGGTAAAAACAAATCCCCTGTTGAACATCCAGAGGCGATAATCCTCCAGAACTACAAATGTGTAGGTGCTTCCCTGGTTTCAATTCAATTTAACTTTACTTATATAGCACCAATTCCCAACAAAGTCATCTCAAGGCTCTTTAGATAAAAACTGAAGTGCTGCAAGTCTGTGGATCATACAACGGGCCGTAAGTTAGAGACTGAAGCCGAAATCCGTCAAGTGTTAAACTAAGTTTGACCAAATAAAGGCTTTTTCTGATTTAGTAAATCTTGCTATAAATGTCTCTCTGAAAAAAAAAAACAACAACATTTTCCTGTGTGATCCCTCGCGTTCAGTAACAGTTAGTTGTAGAAAACAGACAGAGAGAAGGAGGATGATATTCAGCAGAATCTAAGCAGAACAGAATGGAAGTTGTGTTGGCTAAAAAGAGTGAAAATCCGGCTTATCAGGGAGAAAAAACACACACTGGAGACGCTTGTGTCCTCAGTTTGGGGACAGCTGACGGGTTAACACTATTAAGACTGCGGAGAACACGGGACTGAATGTGCATCTGTGCTCCCAAACAGTGGGATTGAACGCTGTTTTCCAGGCATTCGCTCTGAGACACAGATACACAGACAGACGGACCGCCGAGAAGCACAGGGACGACTCACGAGCACAGATCCTTTTTGTTGGTTTTCCGTGTGTTGCTGCGCTTCCGTGACAACTTTGTCTGATTTGAGAGTTCATTAGCAAACATGGCTTCGCGACGAACTCAAGGTTTTATCTGGTGAATGTTTATCATCTAATGCAACATTTCTCCCTAAGATTTAAGAAGGGTAAAGTATGATTTCCCAGACTGGCTGAACATCAACTAATATTTAAAAAACACCCATTAATAACGGAAAAACCAAGTGATACAGTAACAAGCTATGTGAAAAGGAGAGCACTTAGGCATTAATTAAATCGGTATCATCATTACTCAGTATAATTGAAGGTGAGACAACCTCTCAATTGTAAAAGATCACACTGCCATTAAGGTTAATAAGCTGTTTTATAAACTATCGCCATTAAAATCAGATGCATCTATTATAATGATAAATGGCATATTTATAAAAGAGCAGTAAGCGGAATCCTTTCCCAAGATGGTACAATGAGAGGCAAGCCAACCAAACGTTATTGGGATTAATACTTCCTTGTGGACTTATGTGCTGGAAAGAAAAGAATATAATAATAATAATAATAATAATAATAATAAGAGGATATTTCGGGTTTACATCTGGAACCCCTTCAGGAGGGTTTTCAATTAGCCACCGTGCAGTTTTGCCAACTACTGTCACATCTGCATCTTTTCTCTCAATCAATTATGAAACTCATAATTGTAATTTATTCATGGGACATCAAGGCTTCAGTTGTGAGGACAAACGAAGGATTCAACTCCTGCACTGACTGAAAAAACCCCACCGTCCTCAGAGAAGACGTCTGTTTAAATCAACTGTTTGCAGTAAATCCATTTTTGGTGGAAGGCTGCACAGAAAGAGCATCAGCACATTTCAGTCATTTTTTCTTGATGCTAAAGTTCAACACATGGAAAATAAAAAGTATTATACAAATCACAATGTCTTCGAATAGCTGTTGAGTCCAAGGTTTGGGATGAAAGAGCTCATGCTTAAGCTCATTAGCATAATTAAGCTCATGTTTCACAAAAAAAAGGCAGAGGCCTTGTATTGATGGAGTTAACGAGGTGGAGCCAGTAATTGGACGAGGAGTGACCCTTTTACAGCTGGTGACGGGTGCTAATTCACTTAAATGGTCACTGGAGGCCGAAAGTTTAGATCCAGAGAGATATAATTAGCATCTTAGGGTGAAAGAAAGTAAAAATGAACCACGTGCTTGACGTCAGGACCCGATGTCAGCCCAGTGTTGTCAAAAAGAAAATCACAGTTTTCTCCCTTTGGTTCCTGGCAGAAGACCCGCGTGGACTGAACCGGCCGTTTTATCAAATTAACTCATCGTTATTTTATCTGTTTAAATTTGAGTATTTACTGGTGGTCAATTGTTGTTGTTGGACAAAACTGAACAGAAGACCATGTCCTATTTTGGTAAAAAATTTGCACATTAAAATTTTTTTGTTATATATAGATTATGATTTATTTTTTTTAATAAAAAACAAAACATTACCTTCCTGTGAATAAAGAGCTCGTCTCATTATAATGATAAATGTTTTTAAGCACTGTCATTTTAAAATAAATAAAAACTTTTCATTTCAAAACATTTTGCATTTTACATTTTACATTTTTACATTTTATGAAAAAATCTGTAAACAATTCATTGACAGAAAGGCCAGCAGAGTCAGATACATTTCCTGACTGAAGCCACAAACAGTCCTCGTTATTGGAAGTTTGCAAAGACGTCAATTTCTGTCTTTACTCTCTTCACCTCTGTTCATCATAACGAGAAGAATCAGAATTTATTCTGATTGTGGCTGACAAAGAAAACATTGCAGCGACTGATATTCAGTGGAATGGCACAAATATGAGTTTTGTACTACCAAATAACGGTAAATAACGGTGAGGGTCAGATTATGTCGTGTCTGCTGCCATATTGTGACACTAAAATATTCAAATTAATATTTTGGTTTATGACGTATACGGAGAAAAACAACATGCTGTGGTTCTTCAGAGCCAATAGCAGGATTAAACAAAGTGAATGACCTGTAGGAGTTTGAATAGAGCAACAGGACAATAGTGGAGAGAGGGGCAGGCGAGGAAGGAGGTGTGTGTGTATGTATGTGTGTGTGTGTGTGTGTGTGTGTGTGAGTGTGTGTGAGTGTGTGTGAGTGTGTGTGTGCGATCACGAGGACGAGACTCGGAGCTGCAGACCAATGAACAGAGGCCGTTAGCGACACTTCACTGCTCTGTTCACAATAGAGAAGCTCCGAGGCTGAAACCCTCGGGTTCCTTTGCAGAGGCCAATCAGGTTCTTACGTAAAGAAAACACAAAACAAACTACAGGAATCAAAAACTAATAAAACACCATCAATGGTGAAAAACTCCAAGTCGTCATGTAGAACGTTCAGTATGAGAATTACCATCTGAGGTTCAGTGGCACATGTTCGCATGTTTATTCATAGCGTGCGTCTGTTATCAAGTGCAAACATTTTAGAGCAGATCATATTACATTTAGCGTCATGCGAGGGCCCTTCACTACATATTAGCCGCCACCGTCACGCTGTTACATTCATGTATACAAAATATGAGCAAGCTAATTGAATATTCACTGTGAACATATTCCCTGCATACCATGACTCCCCTGCTCGCATCTTTTTAAAAATTCTAATTGATGGAGAGGAGGGGAGGGGAGCACCGGAATACATTAGTGCATATATGAGATTCCCCTCCTCCTCCTCCTCTATATGTCTGTCAGGAGGTGAGCTGCTAAAGGGAGGAGGAGGAGGAGGAGGGCAAAGTGCACGCGACAGAGCCGGCCTTGGCGAAGCTGACGTTAACAATAATGTAATTTAATTAAAGCCAAGATCCCAGCGGTGCTCGCCAAAGCGACGCCCCGCTTTGATTTTAATAGGTGATGAAGAAAAGGCTCAGCACAGGGTGACACCGTCACCGCTCCAACCAGTCCAAGTGGTTCTCAAAAAAAAAGAAAAAAAAAAAAAGGCACCGGCAGGACATCAGCTCAGATCGTATCAGGCAGAGGAGGTGGGGAGGGGGCAGTGGGTGCAGGTACCAGCCCCGGCCACCCAAATACAACAACACCGATCAGCTAATGGAGGGGAAAAGGGGAGAGCTCCAACACGGGCAGAGAGGAGGGGGCTGCACAGCCCCTCCCCAAAAAAACAACACCACAACAAGACAAACAACAGCGGAAAAGACTCGATTGAATCGCAAAGTACTTTTGTGAGCGAGTGAATGAAGCTGCGTCCAAAGTGGATTTCGCTGCAGAATGAGATTTAAAGGCAAGATAAAAACAAGAGCTAATCCAGGAGCCGGGAGATCAGAGTCCGGGTCTTCAACAACGCAGATAAATGACATTAAATCTGGAAGATATTAAAATGTCCAACAAACAGCTTGTTTTGGTTTATTTGTAGATGGTTACTCTTTTATTTTTGGACATGTTGTTTGGAAATTGTTTATTAATGCTGGAAACCCATCATTTAATCTTGTCTGACTCCGCTGACCCCACAAGCAAAAAATTACAGATCTTAAAGATCTTTGATGCATGGAAACAACTGGATACACTTTTGGTAATATTTACATATATCAATCACAAAAACGAGACAGGGTTACGCAGAATATTCTTGTGAGAAGTGGTTTTAAGTAAAAAAAAAACATGGAAACAATTCAAGTATGGCAGATTGTGAGAAATTTAGGAAGAATTAAACTGGTCCTTATGTCTCACCAATTGTTTCCACGTTAGTCACACACACACACACACACACACACACACACACACACACACACACACACACACTCACTCACTGATAATCCTTAACCCGCCAGGTCCCAGCCTGGTTTTGCCGTGCAGGGACATCGATGAGCGGGGGGGTGGTGGAGGTGTGGGGAGGGGGGAGTAACATGCCGGTCATTATCAAATTTACAACAAGTCATACAGACATCTGGCCTACTTTTCCTCCGTTAATGTAAAAAGAACTAATCTGGTTAAGAGAGCACAGGCGCAGCTCGTAAATCGCCTGCTCTGCTCGCCATAGTTAAAGCTGTCACATCTCTTGTGTGTGTGTGTTGGGGTGGGGTGGGGTGGGGTGGGGTGGGGTGGGGGTCGCTGGCTGAATGGAGCTGTCAGCTGGCTACTTGTTGGGGCTAACAAAGCGGTTCACTGATAGGACTAATGAGGCCCACGGCTCGCCAGGACCACGCAGCCCACCACCACTGCTGCTGAAGTATGCGTAACCCCCCCCCAACAACAACAACAAAAAAAAGAGCTCAGATCGATCTTTACTCTAATCAAAAAGAAAGTCTTATCATGAGAGGGAATAAAGAAAACTCGTCTGTTGAATCGTTTTACTTTGCAGTAAAACAGCTGACATAGTCTCACTCTGCCGGCTGAGTTTGGCTTTGTGCACGTTGATAAAAGGACTATTTATGTGTCAAATTCTCTTGTGCAATCACACAAAAAAACGATTCTTTTTCTCCTCCACTAAATTTTTTTGGAAAAGAAAATAGCTTTCAAAATCTTAGGCAAACAGAATTTCTACGCACGGTTATGCATTATCAATAAAACTAATTCTCACTTTGCTGTAAAGAAATTAATATTTAAAAGCCTAAAATAAAAATAAAAAAGCGGGAACATAAGAAGCAATGAAAACTTTGCTGGTGCATGTGAATTGATGTGATATGTTCTTGTTCTTGTTGCGACAAGCAACGCTAGAGATGCGCCTGGACGAGCAGAAGCAGCCGAGTTGGATTTTCAGCGACGGCCACCATGACCAGAGACAAAGCATTGGACAACTGACCACGTTTAGAGCTGAAAAGATATTTTTAGGGAAGGCCGAGATTAACGGAGACGCTGTCGACTGAGTGAAAAAATCCCCGGCGCGTAAAGAGCGACGAACCTGTGCAGTTTTCTTCTCTGAATTTGTATCTTTCACTGTCCATCAGCCTTGATGTCCAGGAAAAACCCACACAACACGTACACAGGGTAACAATAGAACAGCAGTGCTTCTCTCTCTCTGGGAGCGAGCAAAAAGCCACTGAATAAATTAGTCTCTCTTCCACTGGAGAGATGAATTTGGTGCTGGTTTGTGGGGCTAAATGTCAAGCATGAGTAACGTGTGATTGTTATTTGGAGCTTTGTTTTTCAGAGTCAACTCCAGCCTTTTGCAATAAAGCCTCGTCTCTTCTCGCAAGGCTTCATCGTTTGTGACGCTCTGGTTTAATTCCAATTACCCCCGTTAATTAGGAAATCTCATGCTCTCTGATCCTGGGGTTCGTTTCAACTTAATGTCATTTGCCAGGTTGTTTACTTTTGATTAAAGGCTTTTATTGTGAAATTAGGTGTTACACTTGTATCAGCGAGCTAGTTATCCGCGTGATGGTAAACATCCCGACTGCATGGGGCACGAAACACTGTCGCATCCATTTTCCTGGTGCTTTAGGCTTATAGTAAAACGGCACGAACATATTGTCTTATCAGATGTTTAAGTATCAAATTATTCCTTCCAACGGCTGTGGAGAGCGCAAAACGGGGCCTTCTGCAACACCGAAAAACCTTCGGGGATGTGTCATCCTTTGGCTCTTGTCTGGAATTTATTTTAACACTGAACAATGCAGTTTGACGGCTTTTATTAGTTTCAGGAAAGATGTTCTCACCATATTCAGTGTGACATTGTAATGCAACAAGAAAAAAAAACAGGAAGCGTGAAAGGATGAGTATGTGTGCATCTGTTTACATTTTTTTAAACAATACCCAGCAAATGTTTGCTCTGCTTTACATGCTGAGATTAAGTGACAAAAGATGCAAAGAAAGAAGATGCTCAACACATCCTTTATATATATATATATATATATATATATATATATATATATATATATATATATATATATATATATATATATATATATATATATATATATATAAACATATGTATATATAAACATATATATATAAGACTGAATAAACAAATCTGTTGAATGAATTTTAATGTCACTGCGTTTCTTTCCTGTCAACGCTGCAAAAAGTAATTAAAAAGTTTTACTGACACACCAGTGCACCCAGTATGAGGTGATCATGGTCCTACAGCTTGGCCATAGTCTATGTCATATCATTCACTGCATATACAATACAATAATGACATCTTACCGTAACAATTAGGCTGATGTGCACGATAAGACGGGACGGCCCAGAGTTGACGCTTAATTTTTGCACAATTTAGGAAAAATCTAAAAATGTAAAAGGCCTGCTGGTATTAACAGAGATGAGCATTTATCTTCAAACAACAGACGTAATAAATCATCAGGAACTTCTTTTTTTTTTTGGTATGTGTGTTATACTAAGCTAAAAAAAAAAAGAAACATCAGAATAAATAAAGAAGATAATCTTGCTGAAATTTGATCCAGTCTGTGTGCGGCTTCAACCACTTCAATCTCATTCAAAGCAATTAGCTAAAAAAACTCTTTGCCTGATTAAAATTACAACAAAGTAAAAGAAAATGGCAGCAGAAAAAAAGAAAAACTGCCCGAAATGTTCTATATTTTCAAAAGGTTGTAGGCAAAATTTGGTTTTGTATCTTAAATAAAAACTGTTGTGAGCTAAAAGTTGCAAAAATCACCCGATGTGTCAAACATGATAAAAAAATTTAAAAAAATCAACAAAATGAGCCAATTTTTTAAAATAGAAATCTCAGCTGCAAAAACTTTAGCTTGATCTTTTCACCGACGGAACAACAACCTCAAGTCGGTTGAACAAATTCTAATCAAAAACACATACGCACATATTTTCTGTCCTGATGTCAACAAGTGGTGCATTTGGCAAAAACCACTAGGTTTTTGAACCATTAAAAAAAAGAAAGACTCCACTTCCCATAAACCCCCTTTCTTCTCATTACATCTTGATGTTTTGATCAAAGTGTTTCTCTGTGGCAGACGATAAACATATTGGAATTTTTTCTCCCCATTAGTCGTTCACTCCTCCACCATCTGCCATTGAGAGAAACTCTCAGAGAAACTTGAGCTCCATTTGTGCTTGAAGAACATTTCCCACAAAATGTGACCCCGTGGCTCACAATGTAAAAATGCAGTGTAGAGGCCAGCGGGAGGCTGCCAAGCCTCTCAGCCATGGTCTTGTTTGTTTACAGTAATTATATTCATGTCTCAAAATGAATGCAGTAATTACTGGTGGCTTACTGATGTTAAAATGCTACATGTAGCACCTTTATGCCAGTCAAATATTGAAACTGAAAAGCAAATATCTTCGTCCAATTTCTGCTCTAGTGTTTCACTTGGCTCCATTTCCATGCAAACAATCACCTCGCAGCATCTTAATTGAGCCCGCAGAAACCGGCGGCACCAAGGAAGGAGAAAATAAACCCGAGCGTATATTTTTCCGAGCCCCGAGGACGTGCCAAGCCGTGCCGTGCCATGCCAGTCACCTCTAGCCTTTGCTTATGCCAGCACCATTTTTTTTTTTACACCTTGCTCTTACATCCTTCCTTTCCTGTCCCTCCTCCCTCCGTCTGATGGGACTCTTCCAGAGCAGGTCTGTGGAGTCCCTCTGCTCACAGTCACTTAATTAAATGCTCCCACAGCAGCGGCTAAAACGTGAGCGACGGCTGTTAAATTAAGACGCTGTCACAGCCAGGGCACCGAGCGCTGGCAGGGTGAAGAAAAGATAAACCGTTCGAGCGAGGAGGAGGATGAGGAGGAGGAAGAGACTCACAGAGGTTGGAAGCTGCTTCTGTCAGTGTAGTCAGGCGCAGGTATATGAAAGAGAAAAACTCAAAGTGTCTGGCTCCAAAATTCAGTTGGCTGTAATTTACACGATTAATTTATTGTTTTTCCATTTACTCTCAAACGTGTTACAAAATACCTGAAGTGACGTCTTCAAATTGTTTGTCCAAAACACATAATTTAATTGAGGGAGGTGCCTTATCATACATATTGTCTTTTCTCCCCATGACAAGAAAGTTTCAATGACAATATACAGACATGGGAGAAATTATTGGTAAATTACTATTAACATACAAATAAGCCTGATTGATACAAAAAAATATTTTCTCCATTTAAGCAGAATAAAAGACCAGATATATCATTGAAGACCGTATACAGAAACAGTTTAAAATATTATTATTCATCAACTATTATTTTTAACAAATCTGTCTGGGTCATTTTGGGCTATTTAAAATATTCTGTCAATTCAAAAATCAAAAGTAAAGTCATTTTTATTTGTTTAATTTTATAACTTTTGTCTGTTTGAAGTTATTTCACAGAAAATAAGTTTCTTTTTTTCAACAATTTGTGTCGGCAGTGAACATCTCACATGAGCCCACAAACATTTTGGAAAAGTTTCAGGAGAGAGTTTCAGTTCATTCTGATGGAAAAAAAAATCTCAAATGGTTCAGCAACAAATTTGATTACTGATTTGTAAGTTGCGCCACAAACGTGGAGCAGGAAACACACCGAATTTGTTCCACCGCTGCAAACAACAAACACCAGGAGGAAAAGATCAGGGCAGCAAGGCAGAAAGGTCTGTGGGGGAGACCACTGTGGTAATTTTCAATATCGACGTATATGACAAAAAATATTGTGATAACCCTTAAAGGTTAATTTCCAATTATATTAAGAAATCAATAAATGAATGTTTAGCTGCAGCTTTAAATCCTGCATTCAGTTTGTATATAGGGATTTACATTCTTTCTGCTGATGTGCTCATTTGTTACATGTTCATATAAATATGTCAGTGCTGAAGTAACAACAAAACTACAGAAGATTTTCTTTGTATGTGAGGCTGAAATTTTTGCAAAGGTCGACCCGAGAGGAAATTTGAGATCTTGAGCAGCATCCAACATTGTAGGTGGAATCACACAGAGTCTGTTTCTCCTGACTTTTCCTCATTTCACTCATGGCCAGAAACTAGATTTCAAGAATGATTTGCCCCAAAACAAAAATATGAATATTTAAATATATATATATAATAAAATGCATTTATGAAACTCTACAGCAAATAGGCTTTTGCTACAGACTAGAGAAGTCCATCAGATAATATCATTAACAATCACACACACACACACACACACACACACACACTCGGCCCACACGTCCCCCTGGTGAGGAACAGATGAGAGTGAGAGGAACAAATGGAAATCCAACTGGAAATCCACACGGATTCACAAGAACTCAAACGCCTATTCTCCGTTTTTGGCTTGCCCACTCTCGTGTGCCTTTTTCTGTAGGAGGACTCGAGAGCCTTTAATGTATGGTGATGCATCATTTATGCCGCACCTTGTTTGGACATTTTGCGGACAGCTGCTTTTAGAAAACAATACCTAGTGTGAAGGTGGTTGTGGTGGGAGGGGGCTGCAAATGAGAAGGGAAAAAAAGCAGACATGCAAACACATCGCCGCCTCTTCAAATAGAGTCTGAGCGAGCACCAGAATAAGGCCAACCTCCCTGCCTCCCTCTCTCTCTCCCTGCCACCTTCCTCTACCTGCTGTCCCCAGTCGATCCCCGGCAAAACTTGGCGGCAGATGTTGCCGTGCTAAGTTGGCTCTGAAGTGCCTCCCCGGCTCCCCGGTCTCACCGACAACACAGTCAAACCACATTAGATCTCTTTATTTGTGCCTGGGGCAAGTTCGGCACTGCAGCTGTGTCCACCCCCGCTCTACCTTTGGTGTTGAAGGCCCCCGGGCGCTAAATGTGAGACCACAAAAAAAGAAAGAAAAAAACGGTTTCACTCTCATTTTCTGTCTCTCTTCTGCATCTGCTGACAATCCAGCAGTCTGGCTCCGGGCAGCAGCACTGAGGGGGGGAGGGGGAGGGGGCAGGAAAGGACGCTGCTGAGGGAGAGAAAGAGGGTGAGGGCGGGAGCTCAGCGATAAGAGAGGGAGGGGAGGGGGGTGGGCGACGAGGTGGCGTGGACACCCGGGTCCCTGTGCTGAACAGATGTCTGGGACAACCTGCTTCCTTATACCTGTACGAGTCCTTGTAACCTCGCGGATGGAGCCTGCTGAAAAATTCATGACCCTGGAGGTTTCCTGTCGGCCATCAAAGACGACTCTACCTCCCTCCCCCAGCCCCTCTCCCTCCCGCCTCCCCTCCCTTTGCTGCTCCTCTCCACGCCACCGGTGCACACTCTGCCATCTACACCCAACCTTCTGCCGGACTCCTCACACTTTGATCAATTCAAGTTTAGATGTAAAGTCAGAAATCACCTGCATGCTGTAGAAGAGGCGACTAATCGAGTATTTGGGAAAAAGTATTAAAATCATCTGGTAATGTATCTGAATTTAAATGTGTAGCATCTGAATCCAATTAGAAAAAAATCTGACTTCTAGCTGTTCCTTTTCTTTGCTGAAAAGGGAAATGAAATTTGTAATAAGGAAGTTTAAATTATAAACAACGCAGCGTTAAAAAAAACACTTTTGTCCCCTCGCCACGATTTGATTTCCCTTCTCCAGCCCCTGACGCTCGGTTAAGACACCAGTGAAAATCACGCAGCCTTCGTGGGCTCCGGTTTGATTGATTCTCTCCTGTGTCCGCTGTGTACAGTCTTGATCACGGACTTTAAAGTGGAGTTTGGTGCACTTCTCAGCATTTGAATGAGGCGAGCCAGCGGTGGAGGGGGGGGAGGGGGTCTCCACTGGCAGCCTCTTTTCCACGTCCTTTGGTTTACACAGCAGAGGGCTTCACTCTCGCTTTTTGCTTCCTAACTGTGGCTCTAAGCAACTGAGGTGACCACGTGTGTGGGAACATCTATCATCTTTTCCACAGTGGGAGCAGCAGTCATCATGTTTCTACATTTTGCCCTTTTCTGCTTAAAACAGAGAATATTGGGCGGGGGAATTGATGTCATTTCAATATGAAAACAAAGACGCTGCCAAAGAGCTAACTGCAGAAAAATATGCAAGTGAAAACTCAGGCCTCATCACAAAGCTCATAACACAACACAACCAGAGCCAAACTACACTCACGTCATGCTTCAGATTCATGCCCCTACAGGAAGCAGTTTTTGCCACACGGGACTTAACAGCACAACAATAATGACGGGTCTGCACGGGTGTTTCTTGAGAAGAACAAACACAGAAGGCAACGGTTTTTACCATTTGTAGGACAAAAGACCAGGTGCAATTTTGCTAAACCAAAAAAAAAAAAAAAAAGTATATTTTTTGAAAAGCCGAGGCTAAATGCTAACTACTGTCAACAATTGACAATCTAATTTAGTAGCAGCAGGTACTGAAACTATATGTTGAAATATTAAACGGAACGATGTTCAAATGTGGTGGTCTGTGTGTGCCAAACATTTTATAGAAATATGGTTGTTTTCTTGCACCTATGAGCCACCGTACTATAAACTTTCACATTTCAGCCATATTTCAAGAGATGTTTTTGATGTTTACTCTGTGCAACCCGGATGACAGCACCGTGCTGCCCTGAGTAGTGACTGGCAGGCTTACAGCTGGCCCACTGGCTTTTTTCCCCCACTCATATTCTTCATAGCAGCAAAAAATTATTCCACTTGAGATACTTGCAGTCTGACATCATTCTCTGGATGAAATTATTGGTATCCTTCCACAAAAAAAGAGAGGAAAAACACTCACAATCTTCTCTGAAATCATTTAAAGCGACACAAGTAATTAAAAAAAGGAGAGAAAAGAATAAATCTCAAGACTTTTTGATTTAACAGAATATTCAAAATAATACAATAAATTAGTGTCATAAATTAGTCATTTGGTCTATTTCCATTAGAAAAAATTGACATTGTTGTTTAGTTTGACCTTTGTTGTACAGTTTAACTAATTCTGTTGACTTTAAAATCAAAGTATGACTTTTGTTTTTATTTAATATTCTTATTACTTTTTTCAATTTCAAGTTATTTCGGAGTAAACTGGAGTTTAATTTTTTCTTCAAAGGGCTCCAGTAATTTCATTGACATGTGTACAGTAGGTTTTAAGGTGGACACGTTACGGTGGCTCTTTTTCCGTTAGAGTTAATGTGTGTGTGGCATCAATGGGGGGTGGGGGGTTCGGGTTCTATACTACTGTGTAAAAAGTTTGTGGGGTTGACATCATATGAAGAAAGCTGTAAAAAATGCACCTCAGATCCATCTAGACAATTCAATCTTAAAGCTCCTGAGACTTTCCACACATCCCGCCTCACATTACGAGGTCGCTCAGTGACCACAGCACTGGGAAGGCGACGACTCGGTGAGGGTTTGTCAACAGCGTGCTTTCTCAGTGCCTGCACAGCCTCTTCAGTACACTATGTTTCCTCTGCTCTCGTGGAGGTTGAGAAAAGACCAGAATATGACCATATTAGGTGGTGCATGTCGTGCTTCCTTCTGTGAGTCTTCACAGCTGCAGCTCACATGCTTCCCATTTGGTAACAACAACACAATGCAAAACTTGTGCCAGCTTCTTCCTTTCGCTGAGACGTAGTACGCTGAGTATTGTAACACCACAGCTCTTACACAGTATCACCGTAAGATAGTCAGCCTTTAACTGTAAATGTGATCATTTTAAAACGGGGGTAGATATAAATATAGTCATCCGGTAACAACAGGGTGAAAAAACATTAAAAAAAGACCATCCCCAGTGTTCACTCACGGGATATATTCTCCATTTATAACCCTGACTCTAAATAACAACCTGCACTGATGACCACTGCCCACACCCGACAGTAAAATACATGTGTGCATGTTGCAGATTAATCTAGCACCTCAACACTGCAGCCTCTGTATGTCGCTTTTAAAGCTGCTTTCACCAGCTTACCTTGTCTGAAGAGGTGGGACGCATTAGGGAGACTCTGTCGTACTGCCGCCCCAACAAAGCCCACAGAGCATCAAGACGACCCTGATGGAAGAGAGAAACGGGACAGAGGTTCACGTTATTTTTAGAAATAGCATGAAAATGTGTGAAAGGCAAAAAAATAAACATGGAACCCATGAATTTAGAGAAGACATTTAGAAAATCATTTTGAGCTTTGTACAAAGTCGAATTAAGCTCAAAGAACAGCTTATTAGAATGTATGGGTGTCTTTGTTTAGCTACTCTGTGATAGAGATGTCTCAGAGTTTGTCTTTCTTCATTAGTAATCTTTAACATCTCCACATTCATGAGACCATGTTATCATTTATGAAAAATCTCTGCTTGAGCCCTTGGCCTCCTTCATTTCCTGATAATCAGAAGAGGCTGTTGAAAGCTTCAAAAAGATGCATGTCGAATGTAAAACATTTGAGTTGAGATTATGTTGCTTCCCAGAAACTGCTAAACCAACGGCTTTTATTTTCCTTGTCTGGTCGGTGCAGGTGGACAGCAGGAGTTCTCACCTTGATTGGAGTGTACCACTTGTTCTCAGTCCGATTGCAGTTGGGGGCAGGTTTGGGAGTGGGGCGTTTGATTACTGGCTCCTCCGCGTCCTCCGGTATGGACACTATGGCGTTCTTGGCCTTCTCCAGCCTGGCGCCCTCCTCCGTCGAGCCCTTTTCGCCCCAGCGCACCTGCACACGTAGACATGCGTTTAGTTCTTTACATGCAGAATTTTAGGTTTATATTTATATTACGTGTCCAAGCTGTGGTCCCAGAACTGTTAACAAAAATTTTCAAAAAATGACCTAATTCTAAATTATTTCAAATGTAGTTTAATAAAAATATCTGGAAATAAGATTACAAATATGTCAGTTTTTTCCCCTGCCAAAAAACACTGGATTGTTTTAAGTTGCTCTAAAGACAAATGTGGTTTCTGCTTTGTTCCGTGGAATGACACCAACAATTTTGTGCATGCCCATTGTTTTAAGGGTTATAAAGTTGGTGTCTCAAATAAAAAATTAGGTGATTTCTTCAGTTAAAGCAGCCAATAAAGAAAATAATTAAAAGTTGTAGCTCTTAATTGAAGAATAACACAATGTCAAATGTTTACAAAAGACTGTCTAACGATATGAATTACAAATGAAATTAATGAAAGCCCTTTTTCTTTCAGCCACATTCAAACGTGTGTGTATGTGAGTGAGAGTGTGATTGGAGGCCTGTGTGTTCATTAAGCTGCTCTGCTTTTTAATTGAATTCATCACATCTGTTGCAAGGAGCAGATAAAAAAAATCCACCATCACATGAACGGAGAGAGGTGATTAATTAGCAACACACTTTTCAAGCTGTAGGTTAAGCCATGACAATATAGAACAGCTTTTGAGGTTCATCTCTGGGAGACATCCCTGGCCTGCCGCATCGTCAGGAAATAAGCGGCCTGCGATGAATAAAATATACGTTATCACCACAGACGGCTCAGTAGCGTTTGAAATATTGGCAGTGGCAAAGAGGTGGAGGTGGCTGTTTCTGGGTATGACGTCTTAAAAGTGGAAGCAAAGGAAAGAACAGGATGATCCTAACAAGCATCTCGTTCTGCAAGGGGTGGTGGTGTACGGGGGGGGCCGTCGGTCACAATCAGCCTGCTACGGAAACAAAACGGGATACGATCGCATCTCACCAACACTTGTAGGAAAAAAAGTAAAGCGGTAGGAGCTCCCCGAGGACGCTGGGAAATCCCTGCGATGCCACCCCTGTTCTCATGGCTGCGAAGCTGTGGGGGGGTGCAACAGCAAGAAGCAAGGAAGGACGAGGAGGGGGATTCTCCTCGGAGGAGACGGACGACAAAGGCGCTGCCGAAGGTTGAGAGCTGAGAAAGGGGGAAGTGGATGTGTCAAGTTGACAGCGGCGCTCAATCCCTCATCCTGGCAATGATTTGATCCAATCAGGCCTGCACAGCCAAGGACGGGATGGCAGGGCCTGTCATGTCAGAGGCATCAGCGTCCTCCTGCCGCCCGTGAAACTCAACAAACTCCCAGCTCGAGAGGAGGGGAGAAAACGTCAGCATGTTTCTACGAACATGATGCAAGTTTACAGGATAACAGCTGTCAGCAAGGAGTGAGTGCGCGCTGTGCAGGAGCAGAAGGTTTGACTGATCCAATGCTGTGAGAGTTTGTGCTCAAATCTTTCTATTTCAGTCAGGCATTCGGAGCATCTCTGCTCCGTGAAGCACCATGCAACAGATGTGGCTGTGAAAAAAAGACTTTAAACCCACAAAAAGCAAATTGTTAGATGGATTATTTGTTTAACTCTGACCTCCATGCGCTTGATCCCTCCAGCCCCTCGTCCTCCATAGTAGGAAGCGTCCACAGTCGGCCACTTCTTCTTGGGCTGCGCCTCCGGCTCCTTTAAAGAAAAGGAGTGAATTTAGGGGACTTGCTTAGGCAGAGTTTATTGTTGAAAACAAATATATGTGTGCCAACTTCACTGTCTTGACAAAAGGAAATGAGCTAATTAGTGAGTGTGCTCATTTTGTCAGGAAGGAAGAGACACTTGGGTATTTCTGTCACAGCCTTTATTTCCTTCCTTTTCGTATTGAAACCATTGTTTTATGAACCTAGCTTTGAAACAGGAGCTCACGAGCTAATCGGCTCATGGTTCTACCTTCATATTTCATAACCTACGGAGGCCCTGAAAGTTCAAGCAAATAAAAAAAAATTGTTGAATTATTGTCTGCATGGTGATTGTGGACAACACCGAAGTTATCCTTTAACACAAGACATAAGTGTGGACTGAATCTTCTCATATAATATTGAACAGAAAACACAGGGACCAATTTGTCAAAATGTGATCATGTTAAAGTAATTTGGGTTTCACGTGGTTTTGGTTAAGTTGAAGTCATGTATCTGTGACAACACTGTAGTAATACTCACAGGTGGTGGAGGACGGGCAGGTGGAGGGGGCGGCGGGGGTCTTTGATGACCTGTATAAATAACAAACAACAAAAAAAAAAAGAAGCACGAAGAGTGTCAGCACAAAGTCAATCAGGAGATGTACACAGACACACACAAACACACACTGAAACCTTGTCAGGACAGGCACGGACGAGGCTGACGGAGACGGGGGTGATTCGTGACAGGTGACTAAGTCAAATGGAGACGTCCCCGAGCTCGTCGCACGGCGGAGACGCTGCTGCTGCCAGGCTGCTTGCGTAGCAGCAACGATGCCCCCTCGCTCCACTGACTACTGATTACAAGGATTTTGCTTGTAAACCAACATCAGGGGCCCCCCGTGCAAAATAAAGAAAAGCTAAAAAATCAACTTGTTGACAGGGGAGTCTTTGGGGCGAGCGCCGCTGCCCGTTTAGTTCTTAATTAATTGGATGGGGTTCAGCGCTCCCAAGCAATCCCCCCAAATCATAAAGTCTTAAGGAGTTAATTAGCCCCAGTGAGATCCAGAGGAGGAAGCTCGGGCTCAGCTCCAAGCCCAGTGTACGTGGAAGACGACACACACACACACAAGTACGACACACTCTCCCACAGCAGACTGACCGGCCCGGCGGCGCTGTTCGTGACAACGCTCGATGACATGGCACCTGAGGAGCAGGTTGTCCACAATGCGATTCCACTCAAGGACAAGATGCCTTGACTGGGTTTTTCAGCTGTGCGTTGCAAAGCAAAGAGCAGCCTGACAGGGACATTTGTCAGGTGTCAGTCAGACGCTTCGCATACTGATGTCCAAGTTTTCGCTGAAGACGCTGCTGCCACTCACTCAGTCTGTGAGAGACTTTCTTTGTACTTGTTCTGGGGTTTCAGGAGTTGCGAGTTATCTTCGGGTAAATACTCACTACAGAGAGCAGAAGTGTAGGAGTCCTGCTTTGTGTTTGCTCAAAATTGTGACCACAGATACAATTTACAGTCTGCACATGGTGTTTTCGTATATTTGAGGCTTTTCAGGCTTACAGCAACATTTTTTTCGACCAAGAAATGTAAGTGACAGGATTCAGGCGTTCTGGGTGAGAAAGAAAATCATTCCCAGAACAATAAAGAGAACTATGTCGCATCCATATTTTTATTAGAAATAATCTCCAACATATTCGCTTCTAAAAGCATTATCAGCAACATTCAGCGTGTTTTATAGTCCAAACTAAAAATCATTTGTTTTTACTGGACAAAGGAAGTATCTTGCAGGTTGGCCACCTTTTAGGACGCTGTTATCGACCTCAGCTGCTTCCTGTTCACTCCTCCATCCAGAGGTTTCCAGGTTTTGGTCTGCGATAAGACGTCATTTCACAGCAGAGCAGGAGTGTCCAAAGTCCGGCCTGGCGGCTTCCTCTTTGTAATATTTTATTATTTATGCCTCGCCGCTACTGTTCAACATAATGAGTGTGTCACACCAGTTTAAAATGCATTGTGGCAGCACCATTGTGCTCCGTCTCAGTAAACTGGACGGTAAGTGTAAGGAAGAAACGTCTTCCTTCCTAAGGCGGAGCAGATGTTCGCCCTGGCCACCGCAGCTACCTTCCAAGAAGGCTACAGAATAAAGGGAGCGACTTTTCACTGTTTGTTCAGATCTGCATATTTGTGATTCACATTCTCTGTTATGAACAAACACTGATTGAACTCCAAACTCACTGATCGTCACCTAAAGTACGCGACATTTGACTTATCTCAAGCTTTGCTCTGAAACCTGACCCGCAACATACACCGGGCATCAGGCAGAACATTATGACCACCTGTGCATTTTAATGCAAACCACGACGGTGGCTCTGCCAGGAATTTAAGTTTGACAATATATTTCCAATAAATGATGTGGTCAAAACATTATAACCACCTCTTATTAGAACTAACCACCAGGACCTGAATAATAACGCACTGTAGAATTAACACCTCTCTGACAGTTTCAACCTAAAAACGAGGAAATTATAACACAGTGACAGCAGCACTGCATTAACTTGAACAGGTGGTCGTAATGTTATGCGTGAATACTGCTATCAACATGTCAGTATAAGCAGTCTCATTAGTTTCAGTAAGTGGCCTGAAATCCTTAAATTATATCGTGGTAGAGTTACAGGGTTTTGAATTCGTCACCTGCATTGAATTCACAGTAGTTTAGGTCACTACAACAAACCCTGTACTTCATTTATAGCTGTACATATTTCACATACTACAAATCACGGTTAGAACTGTGCATTCGGACTTTGAGCTTTGAGCAAAATTCTGCTGTAGTTGTTGACATTGTTGTGATGCGTATGATATTTATCAGCTTCATCACTGCAGCACTTCGAACCTGGGCCTCTTTAAAAAAAAGTTCGGACACCCCTGCAGTGGAGGCACTACAAACACAGCCACTGACTTATAAATGCTGAGCGTATAATTACGGCGAGAACATATCTCAACTTGAGGCGTGCGTTGAAGTCGAAGGCAGACCCTCGTCCATTAGTCAAAGACAGATACTACAGTGTCAGCACCGGTTATGCATTTGCTAAATTGGTTTTGGAGTTCAAAAAAAAGAGAGCAATGTAATTATAGCCTATCATAGATCCTAACAGCTGTTTTATTCACTATTAAGCACTGGGATATGATCACACTCTCCACATACTGTTGTCATTAGAATAATGAAAAATAATCAATTAGGGTTAATTAATTGCTCTCTGACACACAACTGGCTGTAAGCGAATCTCCTGGTAGCCTCTCCATACGCTGATTAACATTATTTCAGCCAAACCTTACGTTGACAGGATTATCTCTTTTTATTAAGTAATTATGCAGCAGATTTTCTGGACATATTGTGGGATAAATAAAGCATTATACAAATGACAGAGCTCTGCTGCTCCTTCCCAGCCACCTGATGGACAGATGTGATGAGAAGCGCTTCGCTACGTGGCAGCGTAATTAAAAACTAAACCGCGGGATGCTTTGCCATCTGACATCAGCACCAGTGGTTCGCCACTGCAACCACGACGCCGGCTGGAGTCAACCAATTAGAGGAGCTCGGGGCATTGTCCCCATATGGCCGTGTCTGTAGCTGTCCAACTGGACTTCATAATCTGTACATTCCCAAACTCGACCTCGAACCGTGCCGTGTCAAGCTGTTTCCAGAGGCTTTTCCTGACAGATCTGTGGCAGGTGGCATATTTGGAAGTTTAAAATGATTTGTGCTTTTAACTATGGTCACGTCAACTTGTCCGTGTTAAATAAGTGATACGGGATCAAAAGAAGAGCGGCAGGGATAACTCCTAACAGGAAGTAACCATAAATAAACAGAGATTATTAACATATTAAGCACCAAACAAGTTGAAAATGTGTCCAAAAGTGTGTCCAATTTAGCAGGGAATTGTTTGCAATTTGGATAAACTGGAGATGTAATATAAAACCACATCTTCAATCTTCAATCCTTTCATTTGAACTGAAGGAGTTTAATTTCCAAATCATAAACAAGGAAATTACCACTCCACAGATTGTATGACCTCTATACTAACATCAATCCATGTGGGAGGGAGTCGGAGAGAGAGAGGGATTGTGGGAAAGAGGTTGGGTTTGAGTATGCATGTGTGTGCGTGGCCTCATCCCGACTGCTGAAACCTGGCAGACTGGGGGTTTAAATATTAACAAGCCACACATGGCCCTCCTCTTCTGCCACGTCCCTCGATGGAAGACAACAGCAGCTCTCTCCACCAAGACAAACACGTCCGCGGCCAGACATGCTGCAGGGGGTTTACATTTTAATGCCTTTGTTGGTTTTCCAAAATATGCTTCCATCTCATCCTGGATGGGCTCCCTGCAGGTCCACAAAGCCAGGTGACGTCTATCATTTAGGGGGCAACGGGAGTGAGCGAGGGAGCCGAGGGGCAGCGGGGAGGACGGATTGGATGCGGAGGGTAAATCAGATCTCAGTAGGAAAAAGAAAAAGGCAGAGACACAGGAAAAGGAGGATAATCTGTTGTGGATTTTTGTAAATTGGAGGCTGGTCTTCCAACTGGGGTTTAGGGAAGGTGAGGGTAAACAAATGTTTGAACAATGATTCTCAGCTACTTTTTAGCGTTTTGAAAACAGAAAAATGAATTTTTCTGCAGCAGATGATGTTGACACAGGTCAGTTTTATTCTTAGCGCATGCAAAAGACGCACAACAGGGGTAATATTTTTCACCATCTGTGAGCTTTTAATTTGAAGCCCGATCTGGCTATCCGTGAAGGAAATAGCCCTCAGGAGGAAGATGAATAATCTGTTTGTGGAGTTTTTTGTAAAAATGGTGGGTGAGGCTGGTCTTCCAACTGGGGTTTAGGGAAGGTGAGGACTAAACAAATGTTTGAACAATGCATTATTTCTCAGCCTGGATATGAAAAACAAATACAATTTCTTTTAAAAGTTGTTTTAGGAAAGTCGGTAATTATGAGTTTTGTTTGGATTCAGGGCTTGTCAATTAAAACCAGGGCGATCTGTGGGACTGAATCACCTTCTAACCCTCCACACTTACAGACGCAGCATTTACTGCTAATGAATGCTAATTACTAATGAACGCAACTGCATTAGTCAAGATTTGATATTTTCTTAAAGTCCATATCCACATAAGGTGTAGCACGGTGTAAAACATAACAGAAGAGAGAATAAAAGGATTTCCAAATGATTTAAACCTAATCTGAATGTCTGTAGGAAAAAAAAGTTTTCCCCTCTCAATATCTGCTTATTGTAAATTTAGTGCCAGCAACATGTCCTGAAAATACTAAATATTAAAAAAGTTGTGTAAAACACCCACCAAACCTTTTTTAGCTTAAGCAGTGACATGACAGATTCAAACATGTCATTATTATTATTTTTAGTCCTCCATAAACAAAGGTTCTGCTAACTTTCGCACAATCTGTCACTTACATCCACTTGCTGATTATCTTGCTTTGTTTTTTAAACATAGTTTGTGTGAGTTTCCTCACTTTCTCTCAGAACGTGTGTGTGATCACGTGCATTAGAAAATAATGTACAGGATGTGGGCTTTTGATTTCCTGCTTGAGGTTCTTCCTCTGTGGTGCTGCTAAGCCGCTGCGGCACCACAAGTTAAACTAGAGGACACGAGGTTCAACAGATGCTCGACACCACTTCCCTTCACCGCCGGCTGATAAACAACCTGAGCCTGCTGCGTACGAGCGACCTCGAATGACATGAATGAGCCTGATGTGACTGGCTGGTTATGCAGCTCTGCGCTGTGCACAGGCACAAAAGTCCCATGTTTTTTGGCTGGTTCCCTAAAAACAGTTTTCAGCCGAATTCATGAAGATTTCCTAAGAAAAGCTGCATTTCCAGAGCAGGATGTTGAATGAGGCTAATGAAAGCATCCATACAGAGATACTGTGTCTCCTCACAGAAAGCTTTGCCTTCAGCAGAAACAAACGATACAAATAGGATTTCCCACATGGACAGGGTAGCAGAGTTGGCAATGAGCACTGCAGCAATACTCACAACTGTGCAGCAAAGAGGCCAGAACCACCACATGAGAGCCAGGGCCGCAATGAGCAGCAGCACCAGGAAGACTATGGCCACAACTGTACCGTCCGACTGGAAAAGAAAGAGACAGCAGCAGTCAGTTTATCCATCACGAATCCAGATCAAATCACTGCGATCGCTGTATCAACTGTATCTTTCCAGCTGATCACATATGTGGCAAACACAGGAGACAAATTGAATAAAAACTATTAATAGTTTAAGTGCACACTCGTTTATTCTAGATTTTAGCAATTTCTTGTATCAAAAAGTGAAAAAGTGCCTCTGTTGCCCTTAATTTAATTGCTAATTAAATTACAACAATTCAGTCTTGTATGTTGATCAGACTCTATAGATCCAATGCGCCTGTTGCATATTCAGGTATGTGCAGACCTTGTTTGGAAGCACTCAACAACACTAAGGGTAAGTTGACGAAAAGAGTGACATCATCACATTTGAAAAAATAAAAATAACCCAGAGGACAGGATGAAGGAGATGTGCTTATAAATTACTGAAAGATTTACACAATCAAACCACAAAATGAGAACCAGTAACTGGAACAATAAAATGAGGAAACCAACCCCAAGATATGTATGATATACAACACGTAGATGAAAAACATGTGAAAAGAAGCAGCTAGTTTAGCATTCATTTAGTTTCACTCACACATGTGGATGCACGGATGACGTAGGGCGTGGAGATGTAGGACTTGCCATGATTTAGGCTGATGAGAATGTCCATAGTCCTGCAAAGAAAAGAGTTTAATCAGTGTAACAGCAATATACACAATGACGTTCAGATGTCGTTAGAATTTAGACTTCAACACTTTCAATTCATCCTCTTTTTGCATGTATGACTTGGTAAATCATCCTACAGGAGACAAATGTGCAGTTTTCATTTGTTTTAATGAAAGACAAAAATTTGAAAAATAAAATCTGCTTCTTGTTTTGTAGATAACATCATTGTTCAGCATCTGTAGGAAGAGAGATACAGTCCGGTGGCCAGTTAACTCAATCCATCAAATCCCAGATCAGTTTGGTTGTTAACATGAACTTGCTGCAAATAAGTGTTTTTCCTGTTTAGAAATGAACAACAAGTCAGGACGTTACTTCATCGCTCACTAAAGAACACAATAGGAGCAAACTACCTGGTCAGACTCAGCGGGAGGAAATCCTCTCATTATTACAGACGTCAGTGAGCGCGGATGAAGCAACCTGACTGGCAGTAACAAGGCTCGTGGAGTTCCGGGACTTATTTAGAGGGAAAAAACGCAAAGGCCAAAATGGGCACAATTAAAAGCCTAATGATGAACGGCACCGCAATTTCCATATGTCTATTGTGCCCAATCCAATTACCGCAGGTTTAATGAGAATTCAGGATATGGAACGCCTGAAATCCTCCCTCCACTACATAAAAAAAGTAGTGTGCAGAGTGCGAGGGGCCAGCTGTGAGTGTGTGGTAGGGTACAAGGGAGGCCTGCATAAAAAGCGGTGCTGTGGAATAATAACAAGAGAGCTCTCTTTGCTCCGGATTGTGCCTGAGGCAGCGCCTTGGGCCACCAATCCTCCTGTGGTTCAGAGCAGATGAGCAACCAGACCATGTGTCCATTACTATGCAGTGTATTCAAATTATTTAAGAGGAGTCCTTTGCACCTTTCCTTATTTACCCACACTAATTATTTAAAAGACAGTTTGAGGAACTTTAACACCGGGAGCAGTTTGACACGTCAGCTTGTTTAAATATTTTCACTGCTCATAGTTTAAATTTTGGTTTTGATGTGTATCTTTCTTTTTATCTAACGTGATGCTAAACCTCCATGTTTAACTTTTTCAAATCAGGTACAATGTTTTTACGTTTACATTATTTATTTAATATCGTCGTTTTCTTACAGAGACATTTTGCATGCATCTGCCAACTACTAAAGGACTTCATAAATTATTGCTGCTGAAGGTAATTTCACTACTTTTATACTCGACTCTGTGAATGAAAATGCACCACTTTGCACACTCAAACATACCATTTACTCTAATGTTAGCGGCATGGCAATAACCTTGTCATAAAGGATAATGAGCTCAAATAAAACACCTGAATAACTTGAAATGTATGGGAAAAATCACATTAGGAGATTGTGTGGTCTAGTTAAATTTTAAATGAGAGAAGCTTGAACACAGAAATTCATGATTGCAAGCGAGAACTCTTTAAAAACTCTCCAGTTTTCGTCTTTCTTTGAGGACTCAAACGCGGCACGCCACCGCAGCCCGGCGAAGCCGTTCCAGCTCCCTGCGTGATAACTAAGTGCTTGTGCTGAATGGGTGAGGGGAGAGGCTAATTTAGCTGACACCCTTAATCCGTGATAATGGTGGGCAGGTTGTTAATCAGGCTGGAGGTGTGAACCTCAGCATGTGAAGGATGAAAGCTCCCAAGCGAGTTACACTGATGAACGCCCGCCCCTCTCCCTCGCCTGACATCGCCGGACATCCTTAATGCACCACATCCCACCATAGTCGCTGAAGCCTGAGACTCTGACTGCTAATTTACAAAGTTACTGTTGAGTAGGCAGAATCTGCTCCAGCACAGAAGCATAAGTCAAACATCCTCTGCTTTTTCACACTGTTATTTCCAAAGTTATTAACAAAAGGAGGATAACTAATATGAGAACATATATTTTGTTAAGTGTTTAATCTGTGCTGCTGCATTACAATGAATATCAGACTGGTTGCTCAGCAGAAAATTATTAATTTTGTTAATAAAGTAGTTGTTGAGCAGTTTATTGGTAAGTAATATTTAGCATTGTAGTTTGCATTGTAAACAATATATTTGGTATTAAATCTGAAGAAGCCACATAACAGGCTGGTGTTTTGTGATATTTGGTGTCGATTCTGTGCGTTTCTTTGGCATAACTGAGGCACCGGATATCCCACAGGCAGCCATGGGTTAAAAAATGTAAAAAGCCGACCCTATAAAGCCGGATCAATAATTTAGAACAACACTCCCTGTCATTTAACTTTCCTGCAGTGAGTGACACGGAGGAGAGCGCTGCAGCTGCTTGGTGGGTCGGTGGTAATGTCTGAATAAATAGGAGATGAGAGGGCGGGTTGTCATGGTGCTGAGGGATCTGTCAAAATTTGGGTAAAAAGCGACACGTCTCCCAGGGGCACCAGTTGAATAGCAGGCGGCGTCGTCCTGCTGTGGATCTCCAGCTCTGTGTTGGGGAAAACTTGGTCCCCTGACTCACTGGGAAGTGTCAGAAAGCAGGCCTGCCGTGACACTAAGCTTAGGTGATGCAACACAGCTGGAGCAGCTGACAACGGCCACGCTAATGGCTCTCAAACTTCCCTTAAAGACGGGAAAATTGAGGAAGCTGAATAATTCACAGCTGAGCATATGCATCGTCTGTCACTCGGTATCCAGGAGTCATCATTCTGCGGGAAGTTCTGAGGGACCGTCTCGTGAAGCCTGGGGACCAGATGAGAAGTTTCAGACTGAGACTTCTACCATTTGGGAAGAGTCGAAAATCTGATGCACACTGTAAGATTTCTGTTCTTCAGAGTGATTATAGCCGCCTACGGCCTGTGGCATTAAGGTTAAAATGGCAGCAGCAGACTTGTAATCTGTAAATGTGCGATTATATAAACATAACTGTAAACAAAGGTAAAGTAGGAAAAAAGAAAAAAACAAAACACAGGAGCGTGTTTTGTTTTTTTAAAAAAGGACTTAGACTCTCCAAAACAGACACATTTGTACAAAACTAAATATCAATTCTTTTTCTTTTGTTTGTCTAAAATTTCCTATTTGTTTCTGGTAAAGTGAAGCATAATTTCACTTTTCTGGCCTTCAAAAAATGCACATAGCAAGTTCAACTAATAAGAATCACGACCCAAAAAGATGATGTTTGTAGAAAACTGGCATTAAATTAAACACTGGATCTTTTACACATGAACAATGTTTTAGTGACCACAAATCACTGCACGTACTGTACTTCATGTCCCACTGGAGCAGATGTGAGACCCCCGCTGCGAGCTGCAGTGTTGGGACAGTCCGTTTATGGATGAGTGTTAGCATTAGCTACTGTACCTGCTTTGTAAAGCAGGTGTTGCCTCCATCTTCACTTTTTGTTTTTCCAGCGTTACTGTGAAAACACCAGGTGAGGACATGCTGCTGCAAGAGCGCAGTCACTTAACCTCTCAATCGGCATCCCAGCAGGGTGTGCTGGGTCTCCTAATGGGGATACAGAGTGGGGGGAGAGGCAGATGCCAGTGTCTCATGCCTGATGCCGCAGCTGTCAGCACAGATGATGCCTCTGCTGCGAGTGCTCTTACACAGCTCGATGACCAACTGAGGACGTTGCGATTCCTGGACATCGAAGGCTGGATGCGGAGTCCCCTCTGGGACAAGACGCAGCAGCTGAGCACCTCAACTCTAGTGTATGAAATGCATAGGTTTGCCCTGCAACGCACATTAGCAAAGTAAATAAATCAAAGCGGCCTTCGCTACAGACGAGGCCTCATGTGCGAGGAAACGTGGAAGTAGCGTGCACTGAAAATGCGATTCATCTCCGGCTGAGCGGAGCCACGTTTAAGGAACGCCCTGTGCGTCGGAAGCAGTGATGGAGCAGAAGCAGACAGATGGACGGAGACGGAAGTTTCCAGGCTCTGGCGTTCCGTGCAGGTGGTCCGGGGTGCAGGGATTGGTGAATTATTTAAATGGGGAGCGTGGAAAAGGGAAGGGCTGCATCTGTCGCACATCCTTTTAAAGCCCTTCCAGCAGATGTGTTTACTCACCAGCCGTAACAGCTAACTACTTAATGGGTCACCGTCGGCAGCCAAGAGTTAATTAAGCAGCCCTTTTGCAAATGGCGGGCACGCAGCATCAGCACCAGTTCAGGTCCTATCAGGTCGTCGGAGGCGCTGTAGGCCTGTGGTTAACACATGTAGCCACTCAAGTTTGTCTTTGGACAGTTTGTTTTTGTTACCGCAAGCTGGTGAAAGGGTTGAGCTGTATTCTATAAACTATCTGGATCGAACATTCTTTACAAGCCGCCTGTCAGTGTAAAAAAAAGGAAGTGCTCACCGTGGCACAAATCCACCAAAACGCCCAGCGACTGCTCTATTTTCTTTCTACTACTGTACATCTTTTTTGGAGTATTAAGAAATTATTTGTCCCAGTTGAAAAGACAAATTCATTGCAATTTGAACATTTCAGGCAAAAACGGCACAACAACAAAATCTCTTCAAATTTAGCACAGAGTGTCTGAGCTGTTCTGCAGAATCGCGCTGGACTGAAAACCTGATTGTAAGCCATAACTAAGCATTTCACACACACAAAACGTATAAAAGAAAAGCAAAAAAAAAACCAAAACAAAAACACGTTTGTCTTCCAGCTCATCAGCTTCTTGGAGAAAAACATGTTATCATGAGCAGTTTGGACTTTAAAACAGCAGATTATCTGAGGTGAGGTTCAAGTGGATTTGGAGTAGTTACACATACAATTTGCATCACCGTCATCATATGATACATAATCTGTTTTAAAGGAGCCAGCAGCACTCATAATCATACATTTTTGATTGGATTGCAGTCAGCGAGGACATTAAAATCTGTTGTTCCATCTAGACCGCCTTAGTGATCATCTGTTGTGGTTTGGGATTATAAGAGATGACGTTATAATCAAACAAAAGCTATGCAGCCAGGAATAAACGCATATTTACACTGTTTTCGCTTAAATCTTCGCGGGTTGTATAGATACGGCTGGATTTCCTGTCGAGGCTTCGTCTACAATGTTTACTGCATCTTTACGCTACACCAAACTCCTCATCCCTTCGTCTACTGTTTCGACTTACAGCTGATTTATAGATTTAGGAATTGTTGATCTGCACAAAAACACATTTAACAAAACAGGGGGATCAAAAAAATAAAATACAAACTGAGCATTTTACGGCCGAGAGGAATGGAACGTCTCTGCTAAATCTATGAGAGGTTCAGGTAATGCAGGCATGAGCAGCTCAAAAACAATGAACTGATGCAAGAAAAAAAGGGGAAAACTGTGTTTTGAAAGAGTCCTGATGTAAGACGTGAGCACGGTTGGACAGTCATGACTCACTGAGATAAGCTTTATGGTTTCTAGATGCAGCTGTAAGCAAAACACCACGACCTCGCTCCGACACCACTGCTTTTCTATCCCTTCACTATTTTACGGCAACACAAGGATTTACGGGAGAAGGTGCATATGTCTGTTTAGATGGTGCCGTTTATAGACGCCAGATTTATTCACGGTGAGACGCCCATCGTTAAAATTTCACACCCTCGTTGTGTATGTGCCAAAAGCAAAACTTAAATACATCTACAGAAAAAGTGAACTGTTCCACATATACAGTTATTCTGAAAAAGTTTATGAGAATATTGTTTATTCACTCTTTGGGTTTATTTTGTTATACTTCTTTAAATGGCAGTTCACTAATGCACACGTCCACTTACTGTAGATGCATCTGAATATTTTCATGATTGAAAAGGCAAAAAAAATATATATATATCAAATTTGGGACAATTATAAGCAAAGCCGGTAATAATTTTGGCAGCATTTGGGGGAAAAAAAACAAACAACTATAATTACAATTTATGATGCACTACTTATTAATTTTCCAAATTATTTTACATCTTATTTCTGTAAAAAACTTTGAAATGATGTTTTTTGAGGTTCATTTTTACACCATTTCTTTCCACTTCTGTGACAGACAAAGTAAGCACTTATGTTTTAATCGCAGAATTAAAAACTGATTATTTAATATTAGAAAAAATTTCCTGTGGATCACTGTGTGTAATGAAGAACTGACATGATGATCACGGAGTGACTGATTCATTCGATTAAAACCAATTAAAAGATTAAAGAAAACGAACATTTTTTAAAAAAACATAGCAGGAAATTGTCTGTGTGTTTGCTAACAGAGAAACGCAGGTACCTCCTCCACCTTACGCAACACTAACATACACGTGTGTGAACTTACTGTCCAACTTCATACAGCTTCGGAGCAGGACACAGCAGATAATCATCGCGCACAACGCTCGGCGTGTGAGCTAGAAAAAGACAAAAGACGATAAATGAAGATTAACATGGAACCTGATAAGAAAAAACACTGGACAAACCTTTTTCCCATTTTGTTTGATACTGTAAATAAAAACAGGTTGCATCGACTCTTCAAGTGTCTGTGTAGGAAGAAACTGCATTCCTGAGGAAAAAGACGCCAACTGTGGTCAGACTTAGTAACTACAGGATGCACATTTCCAACGATCCTTATTTAGTTTTTATATGTTTTTATTATATGTTGAATACAAATAAAATAATATTTAAAAAATTATTTTCAATTTCACAACATGCAAAATTAAAGCTGTTGCTACAATGTGACCGCGCTTGCTTTTTTAATGGATCACAAGATGCATTAAACGCACCTTCCCATGTTAACTAACATTTTAGATCATATTTGCAATAATATTTGTCTGCTATAAAAAGGCATCTGGGATTTGTAATCTCTATTTTCTAATGCTTTGATTTGATGGTAAAACAAATGTATCACATCAGTTTAATTTTTAAACACAAAGAGCCTTTTCACTCCAACAGTCCATGCAGCTAAAAATTAATTCAGCATATTCAGTTATATCAGTAACGTTATGTCCTATTAAAATTTTTTATTCTGCAGTTAGTAAAGTAACAACACTGCCTCATGTGTGTCTGCACTGCTGCTGGGAAACTGTCATCAGGGATATAATAAAAGAAAAGAAAATAGTCTGGAATACGATGTGTGTGTCTGGGTTCGTCAGCACAGGCTGACAGAGGCCTGAACCATCTTCAGTCATGGAGGTCGTTCAGATTATTGTTTTTTTTTTTTTCTCTTTGCTCGTCTGCTCGGGGCTCCAACTGCTTTGGTGATGGAGAAGTCGGTAGCATCTGTTCCTCATATGTGGTGTGTGTTCCATAGTTGCCATCATGCCTGTCCATAATTATAAGGTGCCCCACTGTTAAAAAGGTCTGGGCTGAACACATGCAAAAGCCAATAAGGGAATAAATAGCCCCAAGTGGGCGAATGTGAGACAGCCTAAACTGAGAAAGGACTAACAGGAAGACATCTGCTAATGGCCATTTCCTAATTCAAATAAAGTTCTTTTTTAAAAGCAAAAAATATGCTCAAGTATTTTAGTAGAGTTGAAATGATGAAAATCAAAAATAGCTTGTCAAGGAGGGAAGTGTTGTCATTGGCAGTCGTCGATCCCACAGATCCCACGGCCAAATGAGAGCTTGAAAAGATTGGCTTTCAGTGCCAAATCCCGTTTGCTTCCTGAAAAAGGATTTCTCAACAGAACAGACTGCGAGCTCAAAATAAGGAGCACAGTGACCTACATAGTCTCCTTTCTTCTGTTGAATTTAAATTATATAGATACGGAGCTGCTGTGAGATAACAGACATGTCGGGACTGACTGAGGGGGCGGGGGGGCTGTTTCTGCCTTGACAAACCTCTGAATCTAAAACATCATTTCACTGCTGCGAGTTGAATCAGTGAAGAACTTGTGCAGGACACAGGAAGTGCCGTGTGTGCATGTAGCTGACATGAAGTGTAAACACATCGCCAAAAAAAAACAAAAAAAAACGTATAATCAATCAGGCATTTACAGATCAGATCAGTCTGTTTCTGCAAGTTAGCAAGTCTGTGACTCCAGGGAAATTCGATCTGATCAGAGGGATGAGTATCACAAACCTTCACTTAGGACCATTTACGGCGATGCAGAGGCTGTGTGCAGATATTTGGTCAAACAACCTTCAGCTCAGTTTCAGCACATTGTGTATTTGAAGCCATATATACACAAATCAATCGGCATGACGTTGAGACAAAAAGGAAGCGCACTCGGTGGTCAGAGGGGGACAATCATGTCATCATACAGCAGCAGCACTTTGCCTGCTGTTGTATGCATGGGAACTTGTTCTTATAACTGTTTTTGAGGCTTTGCGTGACCTCGGACTTCCTCTTATTAATCTAATTTTATGAGTTGGTAAACTCCACAAGAAAAAAATCTGAAATGTGTCATAGTCATATGTGCAGACGCTGGATCCAGGTCCGTTACCTCATTTAGTTACTTGTGATAACTTCTCAGGACATAATGTCTTGATGTCCAAGTTGCTCCCGGTGGGACAGATGAGCACCCTGCTTGGCAGCCATCGCGTGTGTGTGAACCAAATTACTCTGTAAGTCGCTTTGAAGCGTCTGCCAAATGACTAAATGTAAATGTCTGGTCTGTCTGCTGTTCCCACAAACCTCTGCAGCCACAGAGCGCGTGCTGACTGACTGAAGAATTTACATATTACCAAGAAGTTGTGCGTCTCCATTAGGCTTTGTTGCCCTAGGCTGATGTAAAATGTAGGTTAGAAAACTTACTGATAGTTTGCTGCTCAACTAAAAAGGAGCAGATGACGCCTGCCTGGCTGCGTCCGAAGCCGTTTCCTCGGAGGACGATCTCATAGGTCTCTGGAACATCAACAAATAGACATAAGACTGAGCACAGACCTAAACACAGCTGTATTTATGTGGAATCTCCCGTGTATTAGTGCTGCATGATTCTTCTGTCTGCACACAACCGAATAAAAACACTAAAAAGTAAAAACGCTTCAGCCTAAAGACTGTTTCCTGTTGGCATCGTTGGATAATTTTACATCATGTTGTTTAGGTGAGTGGATCCACACCATAGGTTTATGACTTTTTTTATTGTTTTACGCACACTTGAATGCTTTTTATGTCTCTCCAACCTCTGCGAACCAAAGAGAGTTCGAAAGCAAACGCTCTCATACCCAAAATCATTTTAGTTTGCTCTTCAGTAGAGTTTAGGCGTGCTGGGATGGCCCACACTGCCTCACCCCTGCTCCATACTGAGAGGTCTTCCAATTCCTCATTTACAGAGATGTTGCTAAGAGAGGGATTCCTGCACAGGATGCACATATCTGTGCAGAGCTCCAGGGACTGAGAGCAGCAGCAGGAGGCTCCACTCACCATTCACGCAGACACTGGAGGGCTCCACGCTGTAGATCTCTGTGCACGAGCGCTTCAAAATCTGCAGGACGGGGAAACAAATGAAATGGGTGCGTTATTGCTCGAGGACCAAGAATAAATACATCAAGCCCCGACGGTTATCGGCTCTGTCAGGTTTAGAAAACAGATTAGGGAGCAACACCTGAGAAATGTCTCACTCCTGATCGGGGGCCTGGCGGCTAAAAGGCGAGCGACGAATATCAGCAGTGAGGAGAAAGGGAGGGAGAAATGGCAGCTGTGTCAGCCTTTATGGGAAAATTATGCAAGACTATTACATTTTTCAGTTCTATTAAAAGCCGCCGGGATCCTGCATTATCATATAAAGAGGCCTGTGTGAGCCCACTGTCAGGGAGCCGCATGATCCGCTATGATTCAATAAATCAACAAAGGACAAACTATGCAAATCCCAGTACACAGTCGGTAAAAAGGAGCATATTAACTGCAATACAGGACACTTGAACCTTTCATTTGATGTTGGGCTAAACTTCAATCTGAGGAGAGGAAGGAGGAAGTGTTTACAGCGGCCCTGTTAAATACGATGGTTTGATACGGGATTGTTAAAAGGGGAGAGGGTTGTAGATGACAGCTGGGAGGAAAAGAATCTGCTGCTGTTCCTCTGTGCCACTATTTTCCCCATCTAATTACTTCCTTGGCAGTGCCCGAGAAAAAACGAAAAAAGGGGGGGAAAAAAAACAAAAGAGCTAACAAATTTGACTGTTTGCCCGTCTAAGCTGAAAAATGGTGGGAAACCTAAAGAATAACACAATTTTCCTCATTAAGTGTAGTAATGTGAACAGATTTTGCTCCCCCTTTTTGGAAAAGTAGCATTTGCTCTTAAATAATACTGTACTTTTAAACAGAAACATGGCTAAATTAAGTCATTTCACCAGGGTTGTAATAGCTACAAAACTACATCTCAGCCTTTTGGAGATATTAAAATCAGCTCTGAGTGCTGAGATTAGAGGCCTCGGTTTGGTTGAACTCAAACAGTGGCTCTTCATTTCTCTGGGATCTAGTGACAAACATTATTTACAGGCTGCAGGGGAAAAAAATGAGGCCGTCGTCCAAATATCCAAAGTCGTCCAAATATCTCAGCCAGCGTTGCAATTGGGGAGGTGGTTCTGAAAGGATGAGGCCGGTTTAGTCATTTCGTGGAAATAATTAGTCAGAAAGGTTGATGGGGCATTTTTACAGGACCACGTTAAAACATCTCAACATCTTGATGATGGTGATACGGTCCAGTTTGCTCGACTCAGCTGGATGTGTTCAGCAGTTAAACAACAGTGATGTGGCGACAGTGCAATTTGGGATTTTCCCAAAAGTCCCACAGCTCAGACAACAAAGACTTAAGTGTTGTAAAAAAGACAGGAAAAAAAGAAGCCCTAACGCTGCAGAAACCCAACTTTGCTGAGCTTCTTCTGTGAGTTTTGTCATGCTGGTCACAGAGACAGAGCGGATCCTGCAGCAAGAGGCTGCACAGATGATCTTAAATCCTTGAATCCAACAGAGGGGAGAGGAGGCCAACTAGTCAGGAATCCAGTATTACTAATCAGGGAAGAATGCTCCGCATTTCATTTGGATGCAGGCAGCGTCACAGAGCCTCCGAGGACTGAGGAGATGAGCTTTTCTGTTGTTGTGCTGGACATTCTTACAGAGGCTCTTGGAGAAAACGTGTTGTTGTGTCTTGAAAACACACAAAAATAAAAATACAACTTTTTTTTGAACGGCGATGTAACGTTGCTTTAGCTTGTGAGAAAAAGAGCGTGTTGGCTCCTCCTGATTCTCAATAATCAAATCCACCCTTGAAAATGTGCTGGAAACCTCTGAATGTTAATTATTACAAGCTGGATCCATGTCAACATGGTAGAAAGAGTTTGCCAGTTTTTACTTTTATACTTTCAGGGAGCGTGTCATGCTTACTCATACTTTGATCTGCAATAAAATGTGATTACATTTGCTATCGCCTGTATTATTTTTCTGCAAATATATAAAACATGCGCCACACAGAATCAGTTTCAATGTAACTGTTGGCATTAATACCATGCCATGCATTACAAAGTAAAAGGAAACAGATTAAAAATGCATTTTATAAAATCTCTCTTTTTTACCTATTAATGGTTTGAACTCGACAAGCCCTGATGCACTAATTTGGGTTAGGATTAAAACAAGGACTGGGAGCCACAGTTTTTGACCTCCCTCGTATGACAGTTGTTTTCAAAGCAACACAATCAATCATAGCTGCACACATCACACAACAGAAACGAGTTACGCCCTGTGGCTTTGTGTCCTCCCAGCTGCACATCTAACAGCTCTGTCTCGTTTCGCTGTCTTCCTAGACGTCGCAGCTGCTCTCGTTGGCTCTGATGCAACAGGTCAGATTCAGGTAAAGGTGTTGCCAATCAAAGCCAGTCTTGGATGACTGTTGCAGTAAGTGGAAAGTAGACATGGAAACTTTGCGTGGTGATGCTAAAAAGCGCTTCCTTTTTAACCGACTTTGACAGATAAACGGCAAAGTCGGTTGTGAATTTACTCATTGAATCTGGGGTTACGACACAAAACACAGCTTTTCTTCAAGGGTTTATTGCTCCATCCTCTTAGGCCCTAGTCACCACAGTCCGACCTGTTTGATTATAAAGACAACGCTGTCCTGTTAGTTTTTTTTGGTTTGAAACTCACATATTATAAACCTACTGCTGTTGCTGACATGTTTTACATGGGAAAAAGTTATTTAGAGTTAATTTGACAAAATGCTGTTTTAACCCTTTAGTTTGCCACGCTTTTTTATTGATTAGCTCCACATCTCCGAACGTGACCTTAATTAAACCACCACTATTGCAATCAGCAGTGCGCAGGTTTGATAACTGCTTGATGCAATTTTTAAAACAGGGCCATTTAATATTTCAGAGACTAAATGAAGGGAAGTGGAGAGATGAAGCTGGGATGTAACAGCAAAGAGAGTAAAGAATGACATCACGAAACACTTTAAGGTAACTGACTAACTGTGTTCGCTTATTTCCTAAAGCTGTTAAATGCATTATTGTTAGTAAAGTTTGTAGACAGCAATTTGTCAGAAATTGTCAGAAAACATCACAATAAATGATAAAAGTACATGCAACGCGACCTGATATGAACCAGATGTGTAGGATTATTCTCAGCTACCCTGTGAAGAAAATGCCCTATTACATCATGGCTGCACTGCATCAGGATCTGGGTTCTGTTGCACAACTCCAAATATTATATAAATAATAATAAAAAAAGGAACTAGGCTGCATCCCCTATGAAACTGCTTTGTATTTGTGATGCTGCTATATTGGTAGTTTTTACCACACTGGATTTCACACCAGTGTACTGGTTGTACTGGGTTTGGGTTAAACTCCTTCTTTGTCTTGGTGCATATAATAGTTCAATATGTTGTACTGCACCTTTGTGGGCCTGCATGCCCTTATTTTCATTTAATCATGCACATTAGTAGACTAATCTGCAAAATGGAAGATGAATCCGTAAAAAAAAAAAAATTGTTGTACTTGGCTGCCCTACTAACAATAGATGGTTGGGTTTTAAAACAAAAGCTTTAATTGCACCGAACAGCACGGAGAGACACTCAGAAGAGGACGTCAAAAGGACAGAGACTAACTGTCGAGCTGCTCCCATTCCTCTGTCTAACATGCTAAAGAGAGGGTGAAACACTTCCCTCAGTCCACTGACTGACTGAGGACACAGTGAGCTGTTATTTCCACAGACATTTTCCATGCAGCCTTGTAGGAAGTTCTCTGAGGTTTTGCATTAATTTGTGACAAACTTCAGTGAAGTCCAGGCACAAAACAATTTTGACCATCAGCAATTATTTATAAAATTAGAACAAAGGTTCTAAAAGACATTTCTGTGCCCAGGCGTTGTGTGGTGGAGCAATCTATCCAAAACTCCCAAATCTGGAGTGGTCAACAACACACAAACAGGTGAACTTACAGAATTGACGATGCCTTTGAGTGCGTGGAAGCCATCTTTGACAGGAAACACTTGGTCCTTGGTGTCGGCGATAGCAGCAAGCTGTTGGTCACATGAAAGCGCGGCGTAAACATGAAGTACTGCTGATTTAAGGCTGCTTTCTTCTTTTTCTGTTTTGCTCGTTATGACTGAGCACTGTCTTTCCTTTCATACCATGGGCAGGAGGAGACATAGCAGATGGCATGACTGGTGCAAACACTTTGCTCAACCATTGAAAAAAAAAAATCATTGCAGCACAAACTGGGAGCAATATTGCCTTTGTTTTGGACTTAATAAGAGCTAATCACAGGATGGTTACCAATGGTTACAAGGGACAAGCCACCATGTTGGAACAGTGAAGGCAGTAAAAACAACAGACCTCCCTGACATAAGAAGGAAAATGACTGGATTGTGTGCAGCTCACACAATCTGACATCATTCTGTGCAAGCAGCATAAACTCTGGAGACGGAGAACAAATCGTAAGTAAAGTGAAATAACCTGATTTCTGCTATTAATACGGATAAAAACACCCACAGCTCAATTTGCTTGTGCAATGTGTGTAACTACAATAGCTGTAAAATGTCAAACAAATCATTATAACCCTGTCTGACCAGAGCCCACATCACCACAGGTCCCACCCGCCCCCACAGATTCCTCAACAGCTTCTTTCCCCATGTTATCAGACTTTTAAACTTCCCCAAACACACACACACACACACACACACACCTGGGACAGTGCACTTTATGGAATAATACCGTTGCATCATAAATAAATATACTTGGACTGTGCATTAATTGAACACTAGCTCAATGCAAAAACACATACATTCTGTTATTTCTCCAGATTTTTTTATGTCATGCACAGACCATTGAGGACTATTGTTGAGCCAAATGCAACAAAATTTGAATTCCAATCGGCATTTGTGTTCCATTCCTTCCACATACACAGACGCTGCTGCGCCTGAAGCTGCAGAGCTTCACTGGAAGCAGAATATTTCGGTGCTTGCTGAAGAGGAAGAGGCACAGTTAAAGTTAAAGGAAGTGATGAGCAATTTAACTCCACTACGCTTGAATTCAATCGAGTCCCAATCGCAACGCTTTTCTTCTGCAGTTTGGGAGCAACTTTTCAGGGGAGGCTTTCTGCATTTACTTACTGCTTTTCCCAAACGCTGATGTTACAAGTGTCATAATCACTGGGCGCACATTCAGTGACAAACTTGCAGATTAAGACTAAAGCTCTTACCTGCTGCTCGTCAAAGTCCTTGATGCCCACACAATAAACACGGGCGCCGAATTTCCTCGCCTCATTGGCCTGCACATCAAACGCATGATTAATATCCAACAGAGAGAGAGAATATACAAATGAAACCTCAACAACTTATTCACTATGAACAAATTAAGTAACAAGTGAAAGATCTGCTTCGGGGAAACCCGCGAAAAATCTGTTCTGTGAGTAGAAGTTTTAACTTTTAGGCAACGTGACTGGCGTGTAATACAACACGAATCTCACCGCTTTCACCGAGAGCTGGTGAATGTAAACTTCGAGTTTTCCATCTGTCAAAGCAAGGATGATGCTCGAGGACTTGGTCGTCTGTTCCTGAATCTGTTTTGAGGCCTTGGAGTTCAAACAAACGACAAAACAGTTCATCGGGTTCTCAAGCGTTCAACGATTTGTAAAGGGATTAATTTGGGAAGGTAAACTGACCTCGATTATTCCCTCGTGCATGTAAGTTTCACCTGCCGGGTTCACGGCTCGCAAGACCTCCAGACCCTTTTCTATCTCGGACCTTATAACACAGAGAAATGTATGAGTGACGCGGCTTTAACAGCATGTAAAAAGCTCACTGAGCGGTTTGTACTATAGCCACTGCACACGATGTGGTGGCAATTTGTGGTTGTGGATGTGCTGAAAGCCACAAGTTCCAAAACGACACTTTAACAAGTTTTTCCTGTAATAAACACCAAAAGAGAAGCTGCTTGTTCAGAGTGTCTGAAGAGTTTTTGGCCCGTGACGACCGTGTGGGGATTCAACCACTAATCTAACCATGCAAACATTTCATCTGCAGTGGTCTGGAGGAAGAGACCAAGCTCAGTGTAAATCCAAATCAACCCCATTTTATAGTAACTACTGTCAACTTCAGCCTGCTAAAATAATAGTAATATAAATAAAATAATAATCAGAAGTGTGTTGGCTTTAATGTTCTTGTCACATCTTTTAATCACACATAGGTCCAGTTTTGTTCTGAAACCTCAAGGTTCACAAAAGCACTATATTTATTTAATTATTTAATGGTATTATATAAAAGCAATCTATTTATTTTGTTATGTGTAAATATATAAAATATAAAGCAGTTTCTGCGTGACACCCTACTTTCATGTCATTCATTTGACTTCAATGAGCAAAACTGGATCCCAACCATCGGTTTACTTTTCTCACCTTTTGTGTGCAAATAAAACCTGCTTCATTAGGGCAAAAAGCAACCTCGCTTGTGTGTTACTTTTTAAAACAGCCAACCCGTCCTTTAATACTGCTGCACTTTTAATCAACTATTTTATGGCTGTTGTTTTTTATGCCTCTTACTCTTTTGTATCGTTAATAAAATAAACTAGCAGCCATTTCTCTGTGTATTCTGTGCAGTGCAGATTTTTGACACTGAATTCATTTGCATGTTTTTCGCAGGTTTTAGAAGCGAGTGAAGTGAATACGAAAGCAAAGTAACACTAATACTCCTAAATAGAAAATCAAAGATATTTAAAGTCAGAAATACTTTCTTTTGGCTTCTGAGTCAAACTATGAATAATTCATCATTGCAAACACTGGACAAACATATTTTTGCGGCTGAATACCTATTTCCTCTATACCAGCATTTCAAAATAAAATAATTTGAGAAGCCGTTAATGTTTTCTACTACAAAACAGATCAGGTTTCTTTGTGGAAAATAATGCAGCGATGAGGATTTAACGCTGCCCACATTGACCATTTAAACACAGAGAAAATAAAAGACATCTGTTAAAGGTGATACAATTATATCATCCCGCAGTCGTTGGTGTGAGATTGCCTCACTTTCTAAAATGAGAGGCATCTTTGGACATATTTAGAACAGGTCTTACGTCTTAAAGTGCAGTAACCATGGAAGCAGCATTGTACTTCAGAACTGACGCTGAAAACTGTTATTTTAAAACCAGCAACACGCAAGGTGATGGATGAGATGATAAAATGTACTCGTCCGAGTTAATTTTGGAGTTCGGTACCTTTTTCCAGTCAAAGGTAGCAGGACTTGGGCTTTGGCTGAGAAAACGATGAATGAGACTCTCATGCTGGGGCTGAAAAGAGAAAGAAAAATAAAAGAAAAGAAAAGCTGAATTTTCTTTCAAACAAAGAGATGCTCCGAGCTAATTCCTTACTCCGTAAAACCATCACTTCCATGCTTCATCAAACAACCACCCACACAGCGTGACATGTACAACTACTCAGAACGGCTACGAAGAGGTGAGTGAGTGTGACTGACACTTTTATAAATAAAGCTTTTACACGAGTTCAGCACAGTTGAAGAGAACTGAAGAACCGAACAGAAGATGCTCTTCTTCTGTTATTAGCGGGTGACTTAAAGCAGCTTCTGCAGGGCTAAAGGAAGTGATTAACCAGTTTTCAGACAGGAAACATGTTGTTCTGATGAGTCACACATAAACACACACACACACACACGCACACACACACACACACACCCTCTGTTGAATATACATATACTTTGTACCTGTGACTTTAAGTGTGTGAACTGACGCTGGACAGTGATGTGTCTCTGTACAACCAGTACATCCTACATCCACTATCCTTCCATCAAACACAGAAAAGTTCTCTCATAAAGATTTTTGTGGAAGCGCAGCTGGTTTTCTGTAATGTGTTAAGAGCTAAATCAGCGCAGACATGAGGAAAAAGTACAACCGCCTCCCCACTGTAAAAATGCACTGGACAACTTTGCGTTTATGTATTAGAAATCAATTCAAAATAGTCCAAAATTATTTATGTAACTTTTTTAATTCTTTATTAGAAATACACTGACACTCATCGACCAACACTGCCAGCAGCGCAGAGACATTTACTTTTAAAGCTTTTGCACGAGGCTTGCTCTTCAACATGGGTGTCGACACATTTAAACAATTTGCGTTAAAGACTTTAAGACCATTTTAATACCACTTTAAGTTATATGAGAGACCAAACTTATGCAAGAAATGCACGGTGAAAGTCAACGCTTTCAAAACGACTGGCTGCATGTGTGATTTCACTGTCTGTTTCTGTGATTTAAATGGGACTTCAAAAAAACATTTAAGACAGTGTAATAATAATTTTTAAGGTCTTCAATTAGTAGCAGAGCAGAGCGTAGCAGAGCAAGGAGGGGAAGAGCTGTGCAGAGCGAAGCTGTTTGATTGCTAAAAGTAGATTTAGTTGCATTTGGCTAAAATACAAGCTACAGTAGCACTCATTTCAGTAACAAGGACTTTATGAAACGTTGTGCTTGTCCTAAAGTTTAATAAAAAAAAAACCCTACTGAAGCTCAGTTGAACAGCTATAAACCGATCAAAAACAACACGTGCACTGATCAGCCATAACATTCTGAGCTCCTTTGCAATTTAATAGGCTCCAATTCAGCAGCTCTGCCATGAATTTTACATTTACAGAATTATAATTTCTCAGTTTTTAAGTTGAAACTGTCATTAAAAGTAAATACACTCTAAGGTAAATACAACTTTGCTTGTCCACTGTACTAGTGATGAAGTGATGCACAGTTTCTTGCTTCATGTTACTTTACACATAGAAGATGGATCCCAATCATATCCAAACACTGGGATGCACAGAGTTTAAATGAAAAGAGCATGTCCAGAATTAACTTAACATCATGCAGCAATATTTCCAAATTAAAACGATACATGTAGCGCACCAAACAAACCAAAAGGTAATCCCATAAATAAACGACCTGTGTTGCAACAAACACAAAGCACACGGACGCCATGCCACAGTGCAAGTTAAAACTTCAGATAATTAAGCGCACAAGTGTTTCCTTCAGAGATCTGGAGCCTTCAGAGCATAAGGAGAGGTGCTGATATTTCTCACCCACATGACACATGGCCCAGTCGCGATCCTCCCCCGCAAACATAGCACAATCTTTAAGCCACACGGCCAGATTTGGCAGGGAGCGGCAGCATCCGTATACATCCGCATCCTGTCTGCAACTTTCAGAGTCATATGTGGACTAAAAACTAACCGCGCTCAAGTCACGCATGAGAATTCGTGGGTGGTGACTTAACGTCAAACTTTCAGTGGAGCAGAGGACTGTATGTGTTCAGTGGTTCTACGTCTAAGAAAGAGTCAAGATAAAGAGGCAGCGATGCCAAGGACAAATCAGAGGGTGGTGTAGGGAATATTTGTCTTTGAGACGGGTGGAGGGGGGCTGATGAAATAGTCCAGTTTGCTCCACATGGCAGAACAGAAGTGCTCTTGGTGAGCGAGCATTGTTTAGCAGATTGTCCTCGTCGCCTTCCAGTGTTCTTTTGCTTTACTGTACATTGTCTGCCTGTCAGCCGTTCTGTGGTGGAAGCCGGGGATAAGTGTGGAGCCGGACCCCCCCGGTGCAAATGGCCATTCTCACAGCCCAGAAGACTGCTCCTCTCTGCCACCCACTCCCACCTGGTGCCTTTGCTATTTTCTTCAACCAACCACTTCATTCTGGCTGGGTCGCTACCGTCTGTACTGTGCTGGCAGGCGCCGTTTGACTCAAACATTATGCAAGTGGAACGATGAGAGCCGGTTACTCCGATTCTGCCTTTTTATTTTTTTAATGAAGTGCAAAAAGGATGTCGTGGATTTTTTAGAATTTGTTTGTGAAACAAGTGGGAAGTCGCTTAAATCGATGCAACAGGCTACACCTAATGCTGTAAACTCCTGACTTATAGGCATTTAGTAAAAAAAAAGAAAGTTTGTCATGTGAAATATAACTGCAATTGTGTTTCTGAACGTTTTAACTGAGAAACTCAGACATTATAAAAGTATAATTCATGGCAGTGCTGCTATATTGGATTGTATTATACTGTGCAGGTGTCCCTAATAAAGTGGCCCGTGACACTGCTGTTCTGTTTAGACTGATGCCTTCTCTGCTGCTACTCTAAAGTGTTCAATTTTAATCATTTTACTTAAGGTTCTTAGGAGGGACGATCACATGAGCGTGAAACAAGTGACTTCATACTCACCTCACAAATCTATCAGTGAGGTTCTTTACAAACGAGTAAATCTCGATCCAGTCCTTAGCAACACTTCCAGACCTGAAACGAGAGAGAAAAAAAAAAAACAGAGAAACAGAAAAAGTCAGCTCACAGCTCACCAGTCGCAGCAGATTGTGTGCTGGGTAGTAAAATACTGTACTGTATTTGTGCTTTGTACCACAACCACAGTTGGACATTAACACCAGCCACATGCTGGATTACTGTGCTGATACGTCTGTGTACTATAGCAGCCACTTCAGCTGTTTGAGCCCTCACATGTTCACAGGAGTTTTGCCTTTCTACAAATCTAATCAGCTGATAGAGTTAGAATGTGTTTATAACCCAATATTAAAAAAACAACCAATAAAATCACTAAAGTAACAGTCCTACAAACAGGACATCCTCTCCTTTGTGCGTTATTTATCTTTTTTCCTTCCTTCTTCCTGTCAAGTGTTTGTCATTTCCTCAGCTAATATAAAAACTTGATATTTCCCCAAATTGGAAATGGGAGGTTGTATTTTGAAGCCCTGCCATCTTCCACCACTTGTCTTTTTGTCTTATTAAAACTAATAAAGACGTGCTAATTGTCAGCAACTATGAATTCCTGCTGTAACCAAGGACAACTCATTGTGAGGTCGGTGTCCACCTGCACCCTTTAGCTCTTCTCACTCGACTGTAAGTCAGTCTGACCACAGTGTGTAAAATGTGCCCTTGGGGTCACGACAAAGAGGTAATTAAACCAACAGTTTCAGTTCACTGTATGTGGAAAGAACATAAAACACGAGAGTTTGACCAGCAGGGCGCTCGTCTTTTATGCCACATGATGTAAACTCTATCAATGTGTGATGGACGACACGTTTGTGAATCTTACAAGTATGTGCAAAATCATTGTACACTAAATAACTGTCACTTCCCTTTCTTGCTGTTTACTTATGACTGATGTGTTCCCCCCATTTTACGTTTTAAAACTGCCCTTGTGTCCAAGGTAGATGTGACTGGATGGTTGGACTTTGCAGGACAAATCTGTGAGTGACAACTGCAGTTCAGTGCAGGAACAGCCCGACACCTGGGATCATTACTGAAGTGCTCCTAACAAAGGCCTTGGAACTGCTCAGCCGTCAGCACAGCAGGCAGATTCTGTACAAATCAGCTTCCAGTTTCATCAAAGACTCTCAGTGTCAGGCACTAGCAGCAGCACTCTACTGGACACTTTCTTGGAAGGATCTGCCTGACACTTCAGAAAACTAAACACAGGATCTTTCATGAACTGGCCTCAGATGAAATCATCACTAGGAGTGAGAAAAAAAGGGACATTTCTTTGTGCAGGATTGTAAATTGCTGCTGCACCCAATCCTGCAGACATTATGACCTTTGTCATTTCGGTGCACTTTGAAAACTTTATCTCCAGCAAACATCCAGTAAAAATTGACAAGCTGAAAACAGGCCAGTTACAGCTGATTATGCTTTTATGTCCAAGTATAAACTTACATATGTAAACAAACCGGACCACCAACTTACACATGTAGGAAAAAAAGCAAGATCGACACACTTGGACAAACTTGCACCAAATAGTCTTGGTCATCATCCTGTAATTTTGCAATTTCCAAGAGGGTGGAGTGGTTTGAAAATGGGTCAGGGTAGCAATGTTTCAACTCAGTGGCCCTGAGCGATGGCATGTTTCCAAACGGGGGGAGGACGGGATTAAAAACAGTTGCTGTCAAAGCTGTAAACTCTCTCATAATTTATTGGGAGTTCTTTGTGCATGACTGCTGCAGGACTGAAACGTTCTGCTGAGCTGCCTGAATGTGGCTGTGAAGTATCTGTGTGTTAGATTTGTGATCGCATCAAAAGCTACAGGAAGTGGTGCATTGGCAAAGTCTGTTCCAAACAGCGCTGCAACTCGTTCTTTCAGTGTTGCACGATTGACACACAATGTCCGAGGATTTCTCAACAAAAGTGGAGTTGTGTGCTTTTTGGTAACTAAAATGAAAATAAGCTTTTTGTTAAACTAGCCTTCAAATTTGCTTTAAAGTGCAGTAGTGACATTGTTTTGCTTTTTGATGGGGAAGGAATAAAAAAACCCAGTTTCCTCTTTCATTAATTTCCCGCATGCAAGTTGCATGCAACAGACGCAGCCTAAGAATATACCTCACCGCACCAAGTCACCACTTTAAGACAGCTTGGTGAAGGCTTGGTTAACCGTTGGTACCTTGGTTTAGTGAAGGCGAGGTTCATTAACAGTGACTTTTCCTCCAATATGAGGTAAACCCAAACTATCATGCGGATCCAGAGACGGGCCCACGTTATGTGCCACTGTTCTCTGAATCTAAAACCTGTATTCCAGTGATCCGGTCTTTCCAGAACACCTTGATAGTGAGCTCAGGTGCCTTGGTTATAGGCCACTTTTTAATCATTTGGCAGGTGTTGCCAGATGTGGGTCTACCCTGGATGATGTACCAGACTTTCTGCCCCTGTCACAGAAACCTAGGACCTGAACCGAAGCACACACACCCACACCTGGACTTTGTCACTGCAGGAATGTGCTCGCTTCCATCCACAGCAGCAGCGGTGAGGCCCACTCACCACGATGACCTGCTGAGCTCTGGACTCAGGGAACTTGTTCTTCGTGGCCTGTTCACTCCATCGCCTTAAATATTACTGCGCGGCGGAGTGAGACGCCCGTTTTGGCGTCTGCTGCAGTTTGAAGTCCCCACAGAGGGTCACTGGAAAACGGACACACCTGTGGCAAAACATCCCCCTCCCCAGCCAGGACCCAGGTCCCAGGTCCCAGCTCACCCCGTCACATCGCCCATGTCCAAAGTGAACAGTGAAGAACCCGAACTGCCAAACTGTGGCACCGCAGCCGGACTTACCTGTCCAACACGAAGTACAGGTCGTAGGCTCCCTGACAGGACGCCTCCTCCGCCCAGCAGGACGAGGCCAACAAGCCGAGCAGCACCACGGCGACCGCCGCCGAACTCCAGCGACTCTTGGCGTGAAAAAGTTCGGCGTGCGCGCTGAAAAACTTGGACCACTCTCCCAACATGGTTCCTGCGTCAGAGGCTCGACGTAGCGACGGACACACGACGGCAAAAAAACGGGTTTCGGAGGTTTTCACAGAGCGGACGACGTGCGCATCCCGCCGAGCGAGCAGCTACATGTCCACAAAGTTCCCGGTCCGACCTCAACTACAGGGGAAATCACCGCCGCGACGTCATCGACTCTGTGGCTTGTGTCATCTTCATGAGTCACGGTCCACTCGCTCACACCGTCAGTAGAACCCAACCTGGGCCCGGAACCCGTCCGCGCTCGTTCACACGAACCCCCCCCCAAAAAAAGCCCAAATCCGCGCGGGCGCAAACTTCGCCGAGCTCGAGTCAAACTTCAGCGAGCAGCCAGGCCGCGTTCAGGTGCCCCGCGGCGGCTCGGACATCGCAGGGACCCCGAGTTCGCTGTTGTTTGAATACTTCAGAAAAGTTGGGAAATACGGCAAAGTGGCTGTAACACCAACAAACATGTCACCGGTGTGTTTATTGAATATAAAAATGTACCAACAACATAAAGATCGACCAGTTCAACACGGGAGTTTGCTACTAGCCCCAACATTTTTATAAAAGTCAAACTTTTATACCTGCAGATTGTAACTTAGCCCCCTGTCCCCCAATAGACTCATTCTAAGCTCTGTGCAGTTTATTCCGAACTTTTTTCAGGACAACACACTCTGGGTTTGAGATTTCAGTCCTTCCTGATTATTGCATCTGATCCCTGTTGCATTCACATCCCTCCCAGTCTCCACCATGATTCCCATTGCTCCGACTTTACGCAAAGGCCACAATCTCCAGTCCAGTGCGCATGAGCCGCCGGGAACCAGCTGTTGGCCTCTGGAGGAGCTGGATGTTCCAGGGAGCGCGCCCACCCTAAAACATCTGCATCATCTTTTGTGTGAGCCTGATGGTAAATGTTACATTAACAATTGTCTGTCATAAACCGCGTAATTACGCAAAAAGAAACTGTGTTTTCTTTATTTCCCACTAAAATATGTTGTATGTGAAAAATTAACTGAGACATATTTTAGGGAGTTTGGTTCAAAGAATTTGTCAGAATTGCAGCATATTTGACATTGTGACAAATTACTTGTGTATGAAACAAAATCTCCATTTATGTTGCACCTAAACCCATGTGTTTGTTCTTAACTTTTGGCCTGCAAACTACCAAACTTACCCAACAGAGAAAGAAGGCGTTTGATACCAAAATGTGATTTCCATTTCCCATTTCTCAAGCTATTATAATTGATTACATTCTGGAACAACCACACACGTTGCATTTGCATGGAAATAAGCACATTCTGCTTCTCTCATGATTTCAGTCTCTGCAGATATTCCTTTGAGTTCCAGGTTGAGAGAGTCTGATTGAACCGTCATTATCAGTTTGGCATCACTGCATGTGTGTCTGGGACACATTTTATCTAAAGCACTATGAACACGTGGCAAACAAAGACCGAGTGGAAAACTTTTTTTCCCCCTGACTTCCAAAATAAGGACAGGAAAAGGCTGCAGATGTGAGGTCTCTCTGAAGTTTTCACTAATGTCGTCCACGCTGGTGCATTAAAAAAATAAGTAGTGTAATGAAAACATAAGGGAGTTTAACTTAAAACCTAAAATATTATTTTTTTAAGTTCAATGCACTAAAACTAAAATTTGCTCAACTTAAAATCTTTCATAAAATGAATTTCTTTACCCAGTCACTTGCACTCAAAACATTTCAGCTCAATAATCATTTTTCCACTTTCCACGTTTTGTAGACTATAGTCTTAACACTGATTTAATTTCCTCTGGTTGACATAAAGACTGTCGCTGCTTTAGTTATTTGCACCAAATTTAGTACCAATATACAATTTGCAGCTACAACAACCCTCATCATGGTTACCAACATTTTATTAAAGTGGAGCAATGTAAGAAAAACTAAGACATTTATAAAGCTTCCGTCTTTTTTTCAAATTAAAAAAACATGAGACTTTGAACAGTGTTTACTCCCCAACAATGCATGCTGGGAAATCTACTGTTTTTTCTTTCTTTAAAAGTTGAGTGAAGTGGTTGGAAAATTAAAAATATTACAATACTTTTTTAGTTTCGGTATTCACACGTTCACAGAGGATGAACATTTTCATATGTACCCAAGAAAAGGTTGGCAGCTGCTGCTTCACCAACTCACTTTTGGGAAAATAGTGACAATAGGCACCATGTTAACATATTGTGTTACCTGCATGTGTGTTGTCAGTACTGCAGACTGTGCAGGAACATGTTTCAAGAGGCTGGGATTCTTTTTTTTTGTCAACATTTTCTTAAATTGGCCTGTTTAATTCAAAGCACATTATGGGAGCTGCAGGTGCCTCCATCTTCAGTGTGGATGGCTCATTGTGGGATTTAAATCCCTAAACCTGGCAGACTCGGAGCATTGCTCTACTCATTCATCTAGACGAGGAGCTGGACCTCTAAAACCTGGCAGCGCACCACCGAGCTGCAGGCGGCAAACCGAAGCCTTCCTCGCCTAGTTGCTGCCACGCTCCGCCCACTGAACTACACTTCTCCGTTTAACTGAATGCAACATGAACATGTGGCCAAGTGGCATTCCAAAACCAAGTCTTTCAGGGAATACGGAGATGGTTGATGCAAATGTTCTCACAGTTGTATCTGTTGACTCTGGATGAGTAATTGCGTTTCATAACTCCGGTGTACGTGACTACCTCCCGGTTACAGTAGAGGATTATTACATGTTTCCTCAGGTGGTATTTTCCAGGACATACAGGAAATTCCAGGTTTACTCTTATCTCATTATGTGTGCCTGTTATTCAAACAAGGTGTGTGCAGCTGGCAGAAGCTGTGACTCCAGGCTATGGAATTAGGTAAGAACACACAACAGCTGTTGTTTGGCTCCACCTGCTTTACCTGTATCTGCTCGAACACGTGTTCTCATCAAGCTGGACTTAAAGGACTTTGTATTCCAGTTTCTGCAATCCACACTGGCATATATGTTTACAGCTTTTACATTCCAAGGTATGTCACTGTCTAGTCATACACACTGCAAATCAAATAGCTGACAGAACAGGTGGCACCGGCTTCACATTTGATGTAAATCTATAATCTTTGGCATCCATATTCATTTTTAGCTGCTGCCTGTCTTGAGCTAACAACCATTTATTTTGTGGAATTGTGTGTTTTTGCATGACATTTAACGTCATTGTGCATAAACAAATTAATTGTTATGTAGTTTATTCCGTTATAAAGTCACAACAAGGAAATTAATTGGATTCACACATTTTACAGCATCGGTTTTAACACACGAATACATAAGACTAAAATCCAAATGAAGTGTTAAAGGCGAAGCCAGGTAGCAAGTCTTTTTTTTATTCCAGTGGCTTCTCATTCACACATACATCGATGACGCTGGCTGCCACGCCAGGTGCCCACCGGACCCACCAGGAATAACTTGGGGTTCAGGTTTTGCTCAAGGACATTTCAATAAGTAGCCAGGAGGGACCAGTATTTGAACCGCTCACACTGCGGTCCATGGATGACTGCCTTACCAACTGAGTTGTCTTTATCAGGGTCAAATAACTCAATTAATGAATGAATGTGAGGCGGGAGGTCCTGGACGTCTCCCAAATGTGTTGTAGAACAACAGCAGCCACTGAACAGGTTAATGACGTTACAATCCAAACAAAAAAATGAAAAATGTGTAAAAGAATAAAAAAAAAAACATATCACACACAAGATGTGGAACTCAATGGTACTGGTATATGCGTAAAGTCCAGTTTCTACTCATTTAGAACCGTACTCGAGCAGTGAGTCAAAGTGTGAGTGTGTTTGTGTGTAAAATCTGAACTTAACCATTAAAGGATGCGTTCGCTGATATATAACTTGGTTCTTTTGGTTCTAGTTTGGGTAGTACATGCCGTTAAATTTCTGACTCTTTACATAAAAATATCTCCCTATTTCTAGCTGGAAAAAACGTCTCCAGATGACATCACTTGGAGGAGCAGTTCAGATGATGTTTTCTTGCTTTGTACTTTATTCACAAAAAGCTAAGAACAGAAACTCTGCATACTGAAAACTGTGTACAGACCTACTCAGACAAAGATGTCCACACCTGAATTCACAATGCTCTTATTTTGCTCTTCCATCAGGAAACACTTTTGTCACATAAAGAGCCAATTATTCACACCACAGCTTCTAGTAAAACGTGCATTAGGATGTGGAGCGACTAAACGCTATTCTTTTGTTTTGCCTCAGCGTGAAAACTGCGCTGTCACATCAGCGAGGTAATTACCACTAACACACCTCATCAAATCTGAATAGTCCAGAGAACAGCAACACACGAGTATAATTATCTGGCAAATCAAAGTTTAATTAGATTTTAATTAGAATGTTAATTCTTCTGCACGCCATTTGGTTTCAGTATATGCTACCTAACTTAGTGTGTCAGGAGCAGGGCTGCAAAAAACAAAGAGAACAAAAAACAACAAGCATGTATTTCCCGTTATGAGTATGTAATGTACGTGTATATCTGAATCCAGTGGCTTGGGAAAATAGTTGTAGTACATCAATTTGTCATGGAACTTTGAAGCTGGAAGAGGAATCAAAAGTGGCAGTTGAAACAACAACACTAATTTATGGAAGCAGTGAGGTGTTGAAGCTCATCAAGAGACAAAACCATGACAAAATACAAAAGTGTAAGAAGAAATATTTTCCAGAAGCCTCCTTTCAGTTGACAATCTACAATCTACATGTTTTTGTTAGATCTATTAAAACCCATAACCCTTGGCCCTCTGGCTTTAAAATTATGATTTTCTCCGCTAAAAGCAATTGCCTTCATCCCATTCACTGATTCAGTGAGACAGAGTGAATGGCATACTTTGAATAAGAAAATACAAAAATGTAATTTATACCAAAAACACTGTTGGGACAGATGAGAATCCATCGTCTCTTTATGACTAAAAGAATTCAAATCATTTCTATTCTACTGTTATTAGTGTTTGTGCTAAGATTTAGGATTTAAACAAATACTAAACAGATTTATTACAAAAAAAACCAAAGAATAATCCAGCCCGTCTTCATTTGACGTCACTTTGTCCATTCCCTCTGCAATACATGCTGACGCTTGAATCACCTGTTTGTGTCGGTGATGGGCCCTCAGAGACGAACCTAGACCATTCGATGTTCGAGAGGAGAAAAGGAAGACCAAGGCGGAGGTTCATGGACGCTGTGAAAGGGGACGTGTAAGAGGCTGGTGTGACACAGGAAGACACAGAGGAGAGTGTCAGGTGGACATGGACGATCCAGTGTGGTGACCCCTAAGTGAAGAAGATTTGGTCACACAGGAAGGAGTCAAACCTTTGGGAAGGCACAAACCTAAAGGCCGTGAAATGATGGTGATACAAGTTTCTGTCTCTTGTTGTAGAAAGACGGGATGAGACAAAAACCGATCAAAAGACCAAATGAGCAAACAGACACTTTGCTAGTCTAGACTAGCATAACAGTGTTAGTTTTGGTTGGCAAAATTGCAGATTATTTCATGCGAGACTATTCAGGTTGTTTTCTTAATGAATGGTTGTTCCTTATGTTGTTCACGGGTGATTTAATGGTAGGTAGCTATTCCTTCCAGGACACTCCTCTAGTTTCAACAAATTCAGTGACACTAGAATACAATATAATAAATGTGTGTATTCGTGTAACATGATCAAAGGCTCCAGCCCCCTGAGAGTATTCGGACTCGTCCTTGAGGATTACAACTGAAACATGTTTATGATTCTTCATCAAGAGAAAAAAAACTCAGGGAGGCGTCAGATCATCAAGGCACCTCAAGAAAAGCAACCAAAGACATATTACTCCCAATAACAAAGATCCACTGAGGCCTAATAGCATCTATAACTCATAATTACCTTAATAACTGTTATTTTAGCTTGTTTTCCTCCTTTGAGAAAGCATTGTTTGTCACTAATGGCATCTTAAGTTGAAATTGAGTGCCTTGCCCAGAAGTAAACAGCATCTATCAATCATGACTTGAGGCCAAGTGTTAAAACCCACAAACGTGTGCGTTTGTGTGTGTGTGTGTGTGTGTGTGTGTGTGTGTGTGTGTGTGTGTGTGTGTGGTATTTCAAGCCCCTACACCTGCCCAGTTGTTGTAAATGGTAATTGTACCCACAGTGGGCAACTTGTGTTGTTCTTAACCATCAATTTTCATTCTTTTAAATTAATTAGCTGCTGCACATCATTCAAAAGTTGGACAAAGACAAGCAGCTAAGTGGGTGGTAGTTATTATTTACCATGTGCTTTAGGTCTGTTAGGGTGAGTCAAAGTCAAGTCTTGGAGTCAGTTTACACAAAGGACAGATTTAGACAAGTTTAGTCTAGAACAATAATTACGGGATATATCGTCTATATGTTGGAAGAGATGTTGGGTTAGGGTTAGGCTGTAACTGCCCAGTACATTTACATTACTGCCCCGGTGTTGATTGCACTTTAACTGATGCAAACAAAAATTACAGTCTTTGTTTTACACAAAGACACATTCTAAAGTTCAACTGCAGTTGTCATCATGTCTGATTTCGACATATTGAGAAAAGGAACTAGTCTAGTTCGATCTAGTTCAAAATTCCTTCCCTGGGTTCCCTTGGGTAATACTTCCTGGTAGTTGCATGTTCATTTGCAAAACTGGCAAAAAGCCTATTGCTGTACTTCAGAATGAAGATGGACAAAGGATGTGGTAAGATGACAAAATGATAGCTTTGAATGAACGTCTGAAACCTCTTTTTCCCCCAGAATACACAGTGGAAACTGCACCGTGAAGGGTCAGTTTACACCCACTGGGTACGGCAGAGAGGATTACAGCCATTAGTAAGTCTCAGTGGCCCATAGTAGAGAAAGTTCCATCTGTTTACACTTAGTCATTTGGGAGACGCTTTTATCCAGAGCACCGCACAAGTGAGGTACAAGGCAGCAAAAATTTAACGTCAAAGCAAAGTGGGAGGTGTTTCTGTTTGATGAGACCTAAGTGCAAAAAAAGAACAGATAGGATATTTTTTATTTCCGTACGTAGGTCTGGTAGCTTCTTCCACCAAAATGGCACCACTGAGCTGAAGAGTTTTGCTTGGTTCGGGTGGGCAGCTGCTGTTGAGTCGACCACTCTGTAGGTAAGAGTCCGAGCTTTAAGCCTGAGCTGTGTGTGTCCTTTTTGGTTGATTAAAAATTAAATGTGATGCTGCACTTTGGATCATCTTGAGGGGTTCGATTGCCCTGTCAACGGGGCATTGCAGTAGTCAAGATGACGTATGACCAGCATCTGCACAGTGACTTGCAGATTCAGAAAGGTAGGTTCTGGTCTTTGGTCATGTGGCATGTGGAGGGTAAAGCTCATTAATGATCATCAATGATGACCCCCAGATTTCTGGCAGATCCAGTGTTGATGCTGATGTTGCGTTTGTACTGAAGGTCTGGCTCGGAAAGCTAGAACTTTTCTTTGAGAGGTTAATCTGAAGATGTCTCTCTCTTACCCAAGCAGAGATGTCAGATGTTCTTTCTTGTCAACAGCATTTCAAGTTGTGCTGAAATGTCATGAGCCAAACTCTGTGGGTTCATGGCAGAACCAAGAGACCTAAGCAATGAAGCCTTTTTAATAAAGATACATTTCATTTATATCTGTATAGCGCTTTTCAAGATACTTTAAAAGAGTATACTGTAGATTAAAGACACTTGAAACATGGAACAATGAACAATGACGTGACAGATATACAGTAAATGTCAGAATGCCCAGCATGTTCAATTATGAATTAACTTAGTGGCATAATCCCAATTTGCGTAAGATTATTCCCCCTAGAACATCCTCTGATCGCACAGTTAACAACACTTTGAGAAGTAATTACGTGTCAAACTGCAAATTTATAGTATAACCCAGCACATTTGAAGCACATGTGTCTGGGCCAGGCCTGCACATTGGGCCTCAGTTAAAGCACACATTGGCCCTGACTCCATCGTCCTCAGAGGAAGACGTTTAGAGAAGGACAGGCAGCAAGGCATCGTCCACATAATGAAATGAATCCACGTTTGATCCTCTCGCCGTCTCCTGGTAATTGGTCTTGATTCCCCCTTTGTGTTTCACGCTTGACTCCCCACTCGTATCAGGATCCGTGTATAAAGACATGCTCGTTGTCGCTATCAGCTGTAGCAGAATTCAGTGATTAACAAATCAAGGGTCTTCTTTGCCTTAATCTGTCTCGAGGCCTTTTTCAGTTGGCTCTTGTGGAAACACGTTTGGCAGTGACAGCACCTCTGCTCCCATGTTTAATTGGATTAGAGGGAAGTCGGGATTAATACACTCTCAGACGGGCTGGGTGAGTGGAAAACAGGTGATGAAGTCGTTTCAGAATTACCTCTTCAACTTTTTGCACTGCGCTGTTGAGACATCAAGGATTTCATTTGGCGTAGAGTATCATGGGAGGAGGTGAAAGCCTGTGCATGGATTAATTTAGAGAAACATTAGGCTGAACCCATTAACGTCAAAGTAGGAACATGCCTGATGTCCCACGCTGTGGATGGGGCGATGCAAAGTAACTGAATTATTTCAACTAGAGCACATTTAAATATATTAAATATTACATTTTTCCTCTGGTTTTGTGATTAAGAATTTTATATTTGTACATACTGTTTTTCTGTCAGATGGGCCATCACTGTAATCCAGACTAAAAGACCCGCCATGGAATTGGGAGAGAGCACAGACTGGACAGTTTCGGGAGGTGTCACCCTGAACTTTGTCTTTTTCTAACTCCAACCACTCAACCCGGTTTTTGTCTTTAAGCTAAGTTACGTAACTTGTTCTTATTTGTCGGTGAAGATTCCCAGACATCCAGGTTTGGTCAGGTCAAGCCGGCCACTGGAATGTTTGTGGGTTTTGATTTCAGTTATCAATCGCAGTTCATTTATAAAGAGGCTTTCATACAGTGAATGCACTTCAAGTGTAAATGTGAATAGTTAATTTTACTTGAAAGAAACACACAAGCTGTTAAAAAAACAAGTAATCTTACTAATGCTTATTTGTGGTTACCACACTTAGAATTTTCAGCTAAAAAGCATGTACAGTGCTTGAAGTTTTATTTTACATGTACTTGTAACTCATTATGAAGTCATCAGTATGACAGTATGACTATATTCTAATGAAGCTGTTATTTAAGTTGGGCTGACTAACAGGATGTTTCCGGAAACTTTGTTTGTCTAAAGCCCTATTTTACTCTTTGACTTAATATTGTCATCTCTTCAAGTGTGTTGCTGAGTGTTATTGTATCTGTATTTTGTGTGATAATTATTTAACTGTTTTTGGAAGTTCATGCGTTAATAAACCTCCTGTTCTCTTAGTGTGTCTAAGTTTTTGGGTCCCATAGTTACAGAATCCAGCTGAGGAACCTTTACAGCACTAACCTCATCTTAACCTAAACTAGTAAGAAGTGAATATCGTTAACAGCCAAGTGAAATTACCTACGTAATGTCGGTGAGCTACTGCACAGTGATGCCTTAATGACGACCATCGAGATAATTAGAAGATGGAGCAGTTATTGTTTTTAGCTGGTCAGCATTTTCTCTGTGAACTTGTTAGCATTCTGATATTAGCATTGTAGCGCTAACTTTAGCTTTTAAGGCTGAAAAATCTTCAAAAGACCCAAAACTGAATCTGTTGTTTAACTCTAAAAAACTTAAATGAAATAACATAACAGCATATTTATTGTGATAAACGCATTGTGATAATAGCGTTGCAAGGGTTCATTTAAAATAGTCAGTCACAATAAAACCACAACCGACTGTTTTAAGCCTTTGCCTCACAGTTTTTTCAAGCCTCAACATTCAAACACTCTTAACCAACAACAGACTGTAACAATATTAATGTCTGTGTTAAATAAACTAGTACACAAATAAATGTAAATGAAATGCAAGTGGCCAGTTTTATGTTCATGCTGAATCAATGGAAGGAACAAAGGGATCCAGTTTCAAGTACAGTTTTGTTCTTTGGGTCATTTCTGCTCTGATTTTCTCCTGCGGGCCATAAAAATCCTGTCAACTTGGGCGACAGGAAAATCTTTCGGAGAGAAAAATCAAACAATAAATTCCAAATATTTATCATGGATCGATTGTTGTGTCGATTGATTGCTGTTGGGCAACACATCTCCACAAAGTGACTCTTGAGTCCACAACTGAAAACTAAGGAATTCATGGTCAGACCTAAACCCAAACAAATCGATTTCATAACCGGCATATCTGAAACATGCAAACTATAGCTTTTCCTGTGTGAAGGAAAACACTGTGAATCACTGACTGACTAACTTACAGAGAATGGCTGCTTCCTCTATCCTGGAAAAACACAACCATCAGTTCCCATCCATCTCATACCCCCCCGCCCCGTCCTCGGCGTGTTTTATTGACTTGGCTGACACGCAGCCTTCGTGCTGGCAGCTTTGTCCATCAGAAAGGCACCTGCTCCTGGTGATTGTTTGCTCATCTTCCCGTCCAGACCGTCAGCAAATACATCGGTGTCTTTTCTTTTTTGTTTCCCCTCACTGATGAAACGTGTGACTGGTTGTGACTGGATGCAAACCACATCAGCATCATCCTGAGGTGTGTTTGACTCTGGAAAAGTCACAGAATTTCATCACAGCGTTGCATCGGGCACATTTTTGGAAGCTTTTTATTGAGCGTGTAAGTTGTTGCTTAAGGACATTGCATAATGCATGACACAGTTTTTGTTATGCAAAGTTCAAGACGGACTGCGATAGCAAACAGAATGTTCACAGTTTGAGTATTTCTCATCTGAAAGTCACAGAGCTCAACAGGGACAAAGGGACAATAATCAAAAATAGACTGAACATAATCACAAACAGCTGAAAAAGAACAAAAGCAAGAGAAAGAGAATAGGCAAAAATGGACCCAAAGTGAGGACGACGAGGCAGGAAATGACTGAAAAAGACTCAGTGACTTAGTGTCTCCTTCAGCTGGAGGGTCCTGTGTGTGGAAGCGGTGGGGGTCATTTTACCTGTGTGTGTTTCGTACAGCAATGTCACGTCCCATTTACGCGATTCACGCATCAGTTTTGACCTGGTCGCACATTTTGTTCGGCAGGTGACGGCTCGTACTTGAAGTACATTTCCTGGAGTGTCACACACACACAGGCCACGGAGATGAAGCTCTAATAAAAAATAGATTTATTTTCAAGAAGCCTAGAACTTTGTTTCCATTCTAACTTTGGGGAAAAGTGAGTTTTTGAGTTTGCAACAATGGTGGAAAATGAATTTAATTAATGACATTTGTGTGTATCTGTAATTTCCTAAGTATATTTAATCATGGCTACTTTGACCTTTACTCCACTACTTTTATTTATGATCAAAGTTGTGTTTGACTTTTTTACTAAGAAACCACTTCGTCCAGTTTTTTCTGAAAACAAATCGGTGGTGAGACAGGCGTCACTTCACTAAACCAGGATTAGACATCGTTTCACTTCCTCCTTCCATGAACTTTTTAGACATATTATCACAAAGGGAGCGCAGCATTTTTACGCTCTGGTGTGTTGTGCTGACTTCAGCCTGTCTGCAGAGTCAGGAGCTCACACAGCTGGAATGAAAACCCCTGGATCAACATTCTATCTATATTTTCTCAGCAGTTGTATGTGTGTTTTCTTTTAAAATGGCAGAGCTGTTAGTGACAATGTGACTGTGTGATGATCCAACATGAAGCAGCACAGGTCCAGAGACAGGGATACAGGGAGTTTTGTATTTGTACTTTTACTTAAATGCAGGTTTTAAGTACTTCATCCATCACATCACATTAGGCAGAAGGTCATAGGAAATTCATAAACGAATCCGTAAACAACAATAAACAATTATGGTAACAGTGACAACTTGGGCTTCCTTGTCATTGTCACTGTTCTTAGAAAATACACTTGAACTTGTGGTCGTCTGCTTGGTCATGTCCAAACGCTCGGGTTCCTCTATTTATTTCACAGTTAAATGATGATGTGTATTCTGCGAGCAGTGTGTGTTCTCAGCCTGTACATCCGTTCAGTGATGAGAAATAACATATTACACTCATCAGTACAATGAGGTCACTGAAGAGAATAATGGACGACCGTTAACAACCTCTGTTGGCAAACCGCTGCAATTGCAGAAATCACGTAAGACCCAGTTCCGTGAGACACGTCTCTTTCCACGCTTCACTCGGCAGCCAAACACACATTTGGCCTTTTTTCGTGTGAGCACCTGATGACTACAATATTACAAAATAGTGCGACACTTCCTGCTGCTCTTTCAGCTTTAAATAAGAGCGTGTGACTCGGTTGAACGTTCCTGATGGAAATGTGGGATTTGGAGTTCACATTTTGTGGTGAGCGGAGCGGTGGGGTAAGGAGTTTACGACTGAACGAGTGCACAACAGGCAGCGAAACACTGAGAAGAACGCAGTCACTGATGTGAAAGCAAATAGACGAGGCCTCTGAGTAGCTGTTGCTTCACATGTCAGGCTGCGGCGCCGCTGAACCCTGACAGGGGCTGATTGGTGAGGCCTATCGCCTTCACATCGTAACCACCGTCCCACAGCACCCTGTCCCCCAGGGCTAAAAACACTTTCTAAAGAAGAAGAAGGAAGTCCACGAGCCTTGCTGTCGCTTAAGTTAGCAGAGAATAATCCCATCAACCTCCTGTGCGACCCACAATCCTCTTGCCCCGCCCCCCACATTCCACCAGCCCCAGATCAAAGTGCCCCGGGCGCTCGGAGCAAGACAGCAAAGCCAGCGATTGCCGTGTTCACAGTTCATCTTGCCGATGTTTTTTCCAGCCTGTCATGGGAGTCTTTGCACTTTTCCAGCATTAGGAGAAAACTTTCTGGCACATTGTTTGTTTCTCGTGGCTCAGGAGAGGGTTTGACCTTACTTGACCCCACAGGGTCCTCTAATGGCTGGACTGCTGCATGAAACATTAGTTAATGACATGTAGAGGAAATCAACACGCAGGGTGGAGACAAACGACACTACAAGAACATTTGTCTTTTGTTGTTTCAAGTTGCCCTGAACTGTGAGGACCGGTGATGTGGACGTTATGCAACCGGTTGTGATTGGGCTTCAGAAACCTCAAACGCGAATGCGTTAGGAGGTTAGACCTCCTGGCTACAAGGTGAAGTGTCCCTGGGCAAGATACTGAGCCCCCAAGCTGCCCTTGGTATCTGCTGCTTAGTTGTAAATCACTTTGGATAAAAGCATCTGGCTTATTGAGTTTTTCATTGTATTTAAAAATGGGAAATCACCATCATTTTGACCTCTGGCGTTTGCTTGTTTGGCACAAGGACATGTTTGTGAAATCGGATTTAATGTTGAATCATCAACAATCATACTTTAGTTTGAGTTTAGGAGTTGCCTCAATATTTAAAGGACGTCTGGCACACGTACGTCATTCTAGTCAGTCCATCCAGAATTCGTCGAGTGTTTTTGTTTCCAATTTTGCATCAGCTTGACTAAAATATTGTGATGAAAGTTGCAGTGTTGTTATGATTCACAGCATCGTAAATTCCTGGTGGGACTGTCTAAAGCAAACCCAGATGAAGACAGAAGACACGTTGTCAGGCTCTCTATCTTTTGCACTGTTAGTATTATTTTCTCTTTGATAAATTTTCTTGAAAAGGTCTAATAATAGAATTTACTGGATCTTTCAGCCACATGCTATCAGAGACATTAAAACGATCAGAAAGCCCCAAAAAAGCCAAAGAGCCAAATTGATGAGACTTTGAAAAGATTTGATCACAGATTCTGTATCTGTTCTCCATCCACTTCCTATAAAAACCCCTTTAAAGTAGGTTTTGTCATTTTCAAAACTGTTGCAAAATCCGACTGTTACACATAATTGACGTGTTGTGGATATGTCTCCAATATCTGAGGGTGATTTTAAATGTGAGGAGATATACATTCCATCTGCTCCTCCAGCTTTGGAGGAATCTGTGAAGAAAATCCCTCCCGCTCTTGGAGCTTCAATGGATTTACCTACCCAGTCACACTCGAGTTCACACATGGACAAAGCTCCTCATTCAACTTGACAAGCTTTTCCGTCCACATTTGCTCTGATGACTTGGAGTATGGAACGCATGTGACAAAGTCGTCAGACAGACCAGGGTGGTGGTGGGTGATGGTGGGTGGGGGGCCTGCAGCCTCCCCGGCTCCCCCTCAGCATCACATCTTCTGACAGCTGCCATTTTCAACACCGTGCTTCACCTTCGTTGCCAAATCCCCATCAACTTTGCTTCCTCGCCGCCTTTTCCTGCTCAGGTTTCCAGAACGCAGCCTGGCGACAGCGCAGGGAGTAGCCGCGGTGTCGTAGCGGATTAGTAACGTGGGTTCAAGAGCCCACAGTCATCCACCCAAACCTGAGTAATAGCTGGAGAAGACTGACACATCCAGAACTTAGTGCAGAGTTAGAGATGAGGCGGGACGGAGGGGATGTTGTTTCTGATGCTGAGAGATGTTGATAAGCTTCAAACCGAAACAGACATATGTGTCACGTTTATGGAGGGGGGGGGTTCTTCATTAGAAGAAGCAGGATGTCCCATTAAGTCGATTCAGCCAACCTTGGAATTTGCACAACTTTTTTTAGATATTTTGCATAGATTTATGCTACATATGGATACATTCTCTGGATAAATTCATGTTTTTTTGTGACTTTTATTTTACTTTTAATACTTTTACTTTTAATCTCAGACTTTATTTGTTCATAACTTTTCGTTCAAACTCATGCAATTTAAAAAATGCTACACATTTAAGAACAAGTGTGAAAGAAAGTAAAACTTTTGTTACTGCACAAAAATAACATGGAAGAAATTGAATCCATATTAAAATATATTGGGTTAGTAATTATATAAAATTCTATACTATATAAGACAGAAAATTAAATTTTTAAATGTAAAATAAAACAAGATTAAAACAATAAATGAAATGAAATGAAAAGGAAAGATTAAGTTTTAAAAGTTTTTAGCTTATATTTGAATACTCACTTGTTGTTGTTGTTCTTGGTCTTTTTTTATAAGGACGTTTATAAGGACGTTTATCAAAACTCTTGGGATCCACAAACTCAACATCGAGATCCGCTCTTTTTAAGACGTGAGTGTGACTTTTAGAAATTAGATCTTAAGGCTTTACCACAGCGGAGTTTGTATTCAGCTTTACTCTTGTCCTCATCAATTATCTTAAAACATATGCAGAAGTCAGCGTGGTATAAGGCAGGATCGGGCCCGGTATCGTCATCAGAACATCTGTATATATCACGTTAACTTTTAGCATTTTTTACACAAAAACTAAAAACTAACTTTAGCTGCCACTGCTATGAAATATTAAGTTGAATATTAGAGTGAACTGGTGAAATGCCGGTTTTTGGTCAAGAGTGAACCTTCAACATCATCTGTCTTTCTACTGCACATTTTTAACATACGGCTATATTACATGTACTGTAAGGACAACTGGCTGGTTGTCATGATCCAGATCATAATTTTCATTTCCTCTTTTGGACTTTTATTTTGTAGCCCTTTCTGCCACTTCCTGTTCCGGCTTTTTTTCCCTCAGCTACTCATCAGTCATCATTGTTGTCATCTCTTCCCCATGTCCAGTTAAACTCAGTTCCCTGCCAGATCTGGTCCGTACTCTCTCTGCTTTTGGACCTCTGCTGCCAGTTTCACCTGGGCTCTGAGGTTTGGGGCGTGTTCTCATGCTGTTTCCCGCCGTTTCTGTGGGCGCCTTTAGGTTCATTTCAGTCTTGTATTTGTGAACATTAGTCTGTTCGCAGGAGTGCACTCCTTTATCTTTTGTTTTTTTAATATTCACCTTGAATTGTTTTCTGCAGCACATATCTTTGGTTTTCACAACTCTCCTCATCTGATATTGTAAAGTGTTTATCTTACCATCTTCTCTACATTGATGTTTCAGTAGTTGTCGGTTCTTCCCCTCCTTAGTTAGTCGACTTCACCTTGCTCCTTCCTTTTGTGTTCTATTCCCGAGTTACGTTTCCTCAACCTCTGTTCGTGTCAAAGTGCTTATCCTTTAGTGCTGCTTCATGCTCGGTTCCTCCTTGGGTTTTGATTCTTTGACTATGTTGGTTTAGTCTTTGTTTTGACATGAAACCTGGACTCTGGGATAATGTTTTTATTCTCCACAGCGGCGCGATTTCTGTTTAATAAAGTCCGTTTTGTCACCACACTCCCTCTCGTTCTTTGCACTTGGGTCCACTCCAAAATACAAACCCTGACGCTGGTAAACGGTCTCAACGCTGATAGGAGCCCATCTAAGTGATAAATGTGCTGAAAAAATGCAACTTTGAGCAGAAATATCCATTTTTGCATCAAGCTTCGTCAATGCCCAAGCCAAAAATTGAGCGTAATATTGGCCAAAATTTGACAGAAAATTCCCCTGCTGTGTGACAAACTGACAGTGTTGATTAGCGGAGTCACTATTCATCCGAGCTAAGATAGACTGGCTGAGACACAAGTGAATCTCTGCTTTGTGCACTTCTCACAAGTGTAATCAATAATCGCAGCACATTCCCTCGTCGCCGAGCCCGAGTGAGAGAAAAAACACATGTTAGGTATTTTAGTATCACTCAGCCAGGCGGCTTAAACCAATTCAGCCGTTGTTTAAAGAACTTGTTGTTTGAAGGACGGCGCCAGTCCGATGTCGGGCTGTAGCCCAGAGAGCCGAGAAAGCAAACAATGCGCGACGACTGACCTGTCCTCACGCAGAGTCTTTGGTTTAGAAGGAGGCAGCGGGATGGAAATTTGTTTGGGAATTTATGGTTTGATTTTGGCTACAATGTCATGAAACTGATATTCCTCTGTGAAATCTGCTCTCTTTATCTTCAGGAAACCACACAACTCACAAACAAGCCCCCGTTCATTGTTTATCTCTAAGCTTTGCTGTGTTCAGGGCTACAAAGAGGACGCTGTTTCATTTTGAGCATATCTGGGATCCAAGGACATCCAAGAACATGCCACATTAAAAAAAAGTTTGGACCTTAACCCAGAGTTTTAGCTTCACTTTGATCAAATGAAAAGTGGTGATTTTGTGTTGAGTCAACCACCTTCATCTGAAGATATAAGGAAATGAACAAAAAAGTAATATTGATATTGGACCATCTACCAGAAACTAGCCTTTAAAGAGGACTGACATGCCAAAGACAAAAATCGATCACTTCAACACACTATGATACAATTCACGAAACATGAGGAAGGAATCACCAAAGTGCAAGTGAGAATTAGATCGAATGGGCCCACAAACCCAGCTGAGGGGAAACGAGATGATAGTCCACCAAATACCAGAGACTAGGCAAGTCCGAGCCACGATTGGATCAGAGGTGATATCCAACGTACAACAATCATCCGAAAAGGGCTTTAAGATCCGAAGAGATCCATCATCTCATCCAAGATCGTAAACAAGCGGTTCACAGGCAGCTGCCATCTTGTGATCTGTCCGGTCTGTGGATTACCGGGAAAAGGGAGTCTACCTGGAGAAATTTAAAAAAATGAATGCAATGGCTTGTGGTTTTCCACCGGCTCAATGCTGATTTGAGTCCAGCCGTAAAGGTAAAGCTGAGACAGAACCGCTCTACTGCCTTTTGTGTCCACGCTTTACAGAATCGGGACAGAAATCACTAAACCCTGCCTCAACAGAAAGGCAGAGGGATCCTCACAGGATGACGTCCTCATCCCCAAACTTCCTGTTCTCTACAGCATTCTTGTTTTAACTGAGTGCAAGTAAATAAAAGAAAGTCAATGAGCACCACATGTTCCCTTTCAAAATAAAGTGGTGAATTATTGAATAATAATCAGTAGTATTTTATTTTTACTCCTCTGATAATATTGTTGATAAACCCTCGGAAATACGGTCTATCTCTGTCCTCTAAGGTTCAGTCTATACTGACGGGTCACCTAGGGCCAATTACTTGTCCTCAGGGGAAATATATTCACCTTTAAAGTCCCAAAAAATGTTCCCATGAAATAAAAGCTACATAAGGTACAATTTCACTCTGTTTCTAAGTAAACGTGTGGCTATAAAAAAAAAATCACAGTTAACAAGTAAATAATGTAGTTATCATTGACTCAACAAACAAGGAGCTGAATGAGTACAGCTATTACCACAGCGGTACAAGTAAGTATCTAAGGTGAAATAAGTTTTACTCGTCCACACACGGATGAAAACATACGTGTTTTCATTGCTTGAGTTTATTTCCCAGCAGTGGTCTGTTCATTAAGTTGAATATTGCTGTCGAACGTTGTTTCATCAGTTTTCAACTTATGTATTTTCTTGACATCACGAGCATCAATAGGACCGTCTCCGCCTGCAGCCACGTCCATGTAGCATACACCACGGCCGCCGAACCGCCTGCCTTCACACGGGATCCCTTTGAGGACGGGCACAGCACAGCCAGTCTCAGGCCGCCGTGTGAACTTTTAATGCGATTACTGGCCACACAGAGTGACATGAGTCCAGGCCACGGCGTCCGTTTTCCCAAAGCCAACAGAAGAGGTTTGGATGAATGCTGGGCAAATACCCTCGCACATCCCTCCTGGCAAAAAGTCCGGCCTGCTTCTCTGGTCATCCTGTAACATCCGAAGGGGGTCACTGATCTAATGTTAAAGGGCTGTGACAGTAATGAGTGCTCCGGATGTGTGGTCCGAGGCTGCAGGATTAAACGGGGGCACTTACAGTACCAGTAAACTCAGCCCAATCTCAGCAATATTTAGCCGGACGTTGAGCTGCAGAGCCTGAGCCTCAAGTCATGTTAGCTTAACACCAAATGCCACTCAAAGTGCAGCGGGGGGGCTTGGAAAAGCGTGCGTGTGTGTGTGATGCTGAGACTCGCGTCCAAACACGTCAATGGGTCACATACTTGGCTTAGCAGCGAGACATTTGCTGCTTTCCAAAGTGTTTCCCTCCAACTTCCCGGGGCGATTGGAGCAGCTACACCTGAGCATGGCGTCAGTTTCCTCCACTCTGGACATAAATAACCAGGGACACATTCATCACTGCTGCAATTACAACAGTCTGCTGCATTTGCACATGAAATTAGGAAGGAAGTTCGGTTCTGCAGGAGGTTTCTCAACTGTCCCCCGTGTGTGTGTCTGTCGTTCTTCATTCTGCAGAAATTGAATTGAAGCGTCAACTTCTTCCTTTCTTTTGCACAGTCTTTCAATCTCTGTGCGCTTGAGGCCGACAATATGAGACCAATTAAACCTCGGAGCACCGTCCTTTCTCTTGGCAGGCATCCTGCTCATGCGTTGCACATTCTTTGCTCCAGAGAAGCCTTGCGCTCTGAACCCTATTTCCCAATAACCCCACATAAGACAAATGGGGTCTGGTGGCTCTGGGTGCGTGCCAGGCTCCGGCGTGCAACAACAAAGACAGCGGAGACCGCGCTGGGAATGAGGCCTTCCTGTGAGAGCAGAGGGGAGGACGATGGCGGCTATGAGTTAAATCTGCTGTGAAAGTGCAGAGGACAATGACGTTCACTTAGCCCTGGTGTAACAGTTGATGTACAAGCGACACATGACCCCTGAGCTGGGGGCAGTGGCAGGACTTCGTTAAAACCAGGGGTCACTGTTCATGGCTGGGATCCCTCCTTAGGCTTAAATATCCAGAAAACGGAGGGGGCCTTCAGGGCAATTATTGTCATGATCCATGTCAACCAGGGTCATGAGTTGAAGGCTCCCCGGTGACTGTCGGCGTGTCCTAGGATGGCACCTCCCTCTTTAGCTCAAAGTCCGGAGGGATTTTATTTCCTTTTTATTAATGCCACCACTCACATCCTGCTGGCCATATGGTACTAAAACAATTTGTAGGAATGGAGGTTTTTATTCTGGCTCTCACGCTGGGGTGTAAGACTCATAAAATTAAATATTATACATAAGAACATTAAGCTCAAACATTTTTTTATTAAGCATTTGCAACAACAACAAACTATCAATTATTTCTTCATTTCAGTTTTTATAGCTGCAGAAGGCAACACAAAGCAGCACCACATTAAGAAAGAAATATTAAACTGAAATGGCTTCTTTTTAAATTTTTAATTGGCTAGAAATAATGTTTAGGAATAATTATGCGGCCACGAGTCTTTACAAATGTAGTACATGAATCCATCCCGAGAGCAACAATAATTATGGGTCTTTTAATTTGTCATTTAATTGTTTGTTTAAAAAAAAAAAGAGAGAGACAGTTCTTAGTGCGACTGAAGCCAAAGCTGGAATATGACCAAATGTGACCTTGTACTTGCTGCTCGATGGCTGACACCCCCCCCCCCCTTTCCTGTGAGCAAACAACTTGTTTGGTCTCATAAACCAGCAGTTTTTCAATTTAACTTTTCAATATTTCTCACCCGGCTGGTTCCACAATCGCTCCCCCAGCCTGCGCCACTGTCTGAGTTTTTATTCCGCCTGTCAGTCGACTGTCTGCCCTGCTGCCCACCTGAATTCCTGTTCACTTTTCTGCCTCTGTGTGTTTTTGTCTCTTTGAGATGAAACTTTGATGCACTTATGGAACACAGAGCTGGTCCCTGTGCAGGGAGTCGGAGAGGGGGCCACACACCCCAGAACACACACATATAGACACACCTCGAATGCCCTCTACTCCGCAGCTGTGTCCTGCTGTTTGCTTTTAATGAAAACACACACACACACACACACTCACACACTGCTCAGCTCGCTGCCGGCGTCCACCCATCGGGACCCGGTTGTGTGTTTGTTGCTGCCGGCTTTGATTTTGTGTTTTGTGCGGCGGTCCTGCAGCCGTCCCGGGCCACGATGGGTTTGCAAGGGTGGAGATGAGGGGGGTTGGTGTTGGTGGTGCTGACAGCCCCTCCTCAAGGCATTCACCATCATTTGTCATCTTCATCCCGCACGTTTTTTCTTCCCCCTTTTTGTATTTTGCTGTCTGCAACATCAAAACAGCTCCCACCCCCTCCAGATTTTTTTCTTTTTTATCAAACTGTGGTTTAAAATTTAAATTGGTGGTGTGAGCTTTATTCACGCAGGACGGTTATGATGAGGAGACTCAGAGTACGGAGTGAACACAGGACACGCCATAAAGTACTGTGAATTCCATGAACTGTTCTGTCAGTCCACTTTCATTTTAAAACAGGAAATGATTCATGATAAGATGGAATTAAATGTTTTTTTATTTATTGTAGACAGGTTAGGGGGAGTTAGGGACATACAGTATCAGAATTGTATTTTATTTTATTTTTTGTTCTTTAGCCATGTCATGGAAAAAATAAATGAGCCCGATAGTTTAATTCACAAACACACAGATTAATGTCTGCATCCGAATATAGAAGCTAATTTTGCACGAAAATGTTTTTATGTGACTGATCAGGTGATATGAAAGATTATTTTAGGCAGTTTAAATTACGGTAAACGGAGGCTATGGTACAATTTCTTCTTCCTTTAATTTTGATCATACACAGTTTAAGAAAATGACGATATGTTGTCACTTTGAAATTAATTTCCCCTGATGCTGCATCTGAAAAACACACTTTTTAAACTTTTTAAACGAGGGAATTCAGTCTGTTTGAATTATCCTGGGCATGAGAGACAAGCAGAGCTGAAACAAGTGGAGCACTCGAAGACTTTGGAGGACGTTGTCCTGCCCTGACAGTGGCAGACGTGCAGAGCGTGTTTCTGTGTGTTGGGCTGTATATGGGAGGGCGCCCCGAGGGCAGAGGAACCTGGAACATTAAGCCTTGCCATGGCGGCTCAGCCCGGCTCTGAGCCTTGAGCTGCTCTGGCAGCTTGCCTGGGGTGGAGGTGGCAGTGGGGGTGGCTCAGGTTTTAGAAAAGGCCCCTCCGCTCACTCGTCTTCATTCATCTGGGACACGCTGCCTTTTGGAGCTGGTGGGAATGTTTTTGTCACTTTATTTTTGTAAACCTGAATGCTACAGAAGGGTGAGCGGGCCCTCGCAGCCAGTGTTCACCCAGAAAACTGAAGAATTAAACTATTACCGAGCTGGCGTTCGGTTTGTGGTCGGTTTAAAAACACACTGAAATCGTCACCTTTGGAATCAGGCAGGTTGTTTTCAGCTCCGTGCAACTGAACAGAAAAGCACCAAACATGACAGGAAGTCTTCAAAAGGAAGCTCAGGTCAGTGCTGCGTTCACAAGCCTCAGTAAGAACAGAAGCTGCACGAAAGACACGTTTGATTAGTGAATCAGCGCAGACGACGAGAAAGAAGCCAAGTCAAAGCTTCTGTGAACGTCTCTCAGCTTTTTCACATGAAGCAGGCCCCACGGGCTCCGCACCCAAATGTGAAAGCCAAGCGTTCCACACGGCGTTAGACAAGGACGTCGATTCAGTGAGTGGCACTGAAAATCTTTGACTGAGCGAAATGTTAGAACAGAACTGCTCAAAAAGCCGCACAATTAAAGAAACAAACCCAGGCTCCAGTATCTGGTGCGAAAACACCCGAGCCCGTTCCTCTGGAGCGTGGCCAGGTGTGACTGCAGCTTTCACGCTTGCACAATTGCACCAAATTCTCAGGGCAATCAGCCTCAGGTTCAGTGTGAAAACGCCCTTAGAGAGCCATCACACCTACACTACATTTTCTTGGAAGGGACAATATTGTTGCGTGTGCGTTTGATTTGTTTAGGTTCTCGTTTGCTAACCGGGGCTTAGGAGCAAAGTCATTTAAATACAAATGGTTTAATATCCTGCTCAGTTATTGGCACAGAGAGGTTGTTTTGACCTTCTGCTGCAGCCCTCTGTAGTGACTCGGACGTCATGTTGCACCTTGTTTCCTGAACGCTGTAGGACAGGGGTCTCAGACTCGCGGCCCGCGGGCCGATAGTTTGTGGCCCCCACCTTATTATTAAAGTTTAACGTTAGTGCGGCCCAGCGAGTTTGTTATGAACGGCACGGAACGCAAATGACGTACATTGCGGAAATGACGTATATTGAGGAAATGACGTTCTTTGTGCGTCGGCTAAACACTTGATTGAAACTTCAACGCGACAGCTTAAAGAAAGCTTAAAGAACTGTTAATACAGACATTTGAATCCTAATTATTAGAATTATTATTATTATTTTATTTACTTATTATTGATTGATTGATTTTCTTATTAATTTCTTATTTATTTTCTTCTAATTTGTTTATTTATTTTTTCATATTATTTTGTGTTAAAAATAAAAAATAAAGACATTTGAGAAGATTAGAATTATTTAAAAGTTTTTCTTGTGGAAACCTGATGCGGCCCAGCCTCACCCCGACTCTGCCTCCAGCGGCCCCCAAGTAAATTGAGTTTGAGACCCCTGCTGTAGGAAGTTGAGCAGCTGAGTTAAGCCGAGTGTGACTGCTGTTTACAACGCATGTACTTCATTCTCCCTTTTCCCACCAAGTCAGTTTGAGCTCAGCCAGAACCGAGCTCAGCCAGGAAAACCGGTTCCACCAATTAGAACCAAGAGCCGCTTCCATCAGGGGCTGAGGGTTGGATTATTGTAAGCAAGATGTAGTTGTGGGGATAAAAATCGGACTTTTATTCATAGAGAATGTGAAGTTACGTCACGCTGCGTTAATGTAATTTATGAAACCTGTTTACCTGTGCCGGCTGAACTGGTTATTTAATGCTCATTTGATGGAGACAGGACGTGTCGAAGAGGACGAAAAATGACTCTACGATGGTTTTCAGAAAAACTATCCATCCATCCATTATCTGTAACTCCTTATCCTGTTTAGGGCCACGGGGGACTGCACCTATCATTGCATTAGGGTCTCCAGTCACAGAGAGACATACAGAGACAAACAAGCATACACACTTATGGGCCATTTTAAAGTCACCAGTAAACCTAATTACATAAACACTTTTCCATTGGATCGGAGCAAGATGTTGGTCATTTGAAAGCAGCTTTGTTCCCACAGGTAAGACAGCACACCTGCACTGTGCCTACTGTGGCCACACTGTCCAGAATCAAGATGGCACGCACACCCCCCAAACAGTGAACGCGCCACGATTCACTGTTACTTTCTTATTAGCTGCAAAGCGATGAATACAAGCGCAGCTGATGCTAGGTAGCATTAGCTCAAGGCTTAGGCTAACACTGGCTCACGTTCGCATCCTGTGTTCAGTGCTAACGGTCGAAACATGGGTAAAAACATTTATTATGGCAGGAATCCGGAGAAGGATAAATGTGTCAGAACAGGCTCACAAAGTCGGGAGGAAGGCCTTTAAAGAGCCGTTACTCAGTTAGTAAAGCGCCAACAGATTTTAGATGGAATTGATACGACATTTGCTGACGATTGTCCACTTTCAGTCCAGTTTCACGCCTGATCTGACAATTGTGGCCCAGCTATCAATCAGCTCTTGAACCTTGTCCCCTCAGAGGTAGACTTTAATGTCGATAGCGTCTTATACAACTAATTAATAGCCCTGAAAATGATTCTGCCATGATTTCAAAGCCTCAAAAGTGACATTGACCCGTTACTGGATCAGAGTCCAGCCGTGCAGTGTCTTTATGTCTGTCCCTCATTTTTTCTTTGTGTCTTCTGTCTCCTTGTCTTTGCGGTTGGAGCGGCAGAAGCTGTGGAGAGAAGAGTCCAAGTCAGCCAACAGAGCTATTGAAGCATTACTCCTCACTCGTCTCCGTCTCTCTCCCTCTGTTCAGGCCTTGCTGTGTTTTTGGCAGTTACTACTGACCATCATGGACGTCATTGCCAATTTTTGTGAAAACTGGCACATATGGCAGCTGAAGTGCCATATGCCATACAGAATATTTTTTGGCCGTTTCCCCCATTTGTATAATCGCTGGATCCGGTATAAAAGTGGCTCATTATTAATTCATTCCTTCCCAGTTTTTTTTCCCCCCTTTGTGTGCGTGATTTTTTTTCTTTTTTCCTTCATTTTTTCAGGTCTATTTGATGTCTACGAGGACAGGAAGGACAAGTTAATTTAACATGCTGTATGGGGATTAAAGCGTTTGCTTGATTCAAAGCTTAATGTGGGGATTTTTGCCAGCGTACAAGTCCATCTTCAAGCATTAATGGTGTTTGTATTCCACACGACTACAGCACAAATTAGGTTTTAAATGCTTTACATCAAATCTAAATTGGTTTATTGTAACAACAAACCCGACTCCTGTGACATTTAATAAGTGAAGAGAAATGTTTTATGTTTTCTTGGAATCATTTCCTTGGAGGTTGTTTGTGAATCGAGCCAACGTGTAGCATTCACTGAAATATACTGTAGGCCGTCCTTCTCCTCTGTACTTCTCACTGCCAACAAATAAAAAGACCAAAACCAACAATGTGCTCGTCTACCTCAAAATACGTTCTCGGGTTTTTTTGTCTGATTTTTCTGTAGTGCCCAACCCCAGGTCCATGCGATCCAATGCAATGATGACATCTAATGCAACAGGGTTTTTTTGGGATTGTTTGGGGCGTTTCCGAACACTGTCCAGTGCAAAGGTGGCTGCCTCCTCATGATCTCAGCTCTGAGAAGTGATATATATTCATGATACTGTGCCACTGGAATTGTTGCCAAAATCCGTACAGATGTGGTCCCATAGTGAAATACTCCTTTTCCTGTTAGACTCCAGGGTGGAGGGGTCAGTATGACATGGGATACCGACATTTGTGAATATGATGCAACTGTTGATTCCTGTCGTTTATCTCTGTATTTTCACATAAAGGAGGTTTTCAGCCCTGCAGTGATACTCTTCTTTTAACAAAATGTTTTTCCTTTCTATGTAATTTAATTTCTGTTGGCCTGATCCCCCATCGTTTCATCCTTCATGTTTATTCCACGTGAGCTGAAAAGCTGAATCCACGTCACTTCCTGTGTGACGAACCTAACCAGGCAGATTTAAGAGCTCTCACCCGGCTGCAGGTTGAGTCACGGTTGTTGCGATATTTCACTGACTCAGACTTATCTGAACTCGTGAAGGACGGAGCTGAAGCCTCCTCTTGGACACAGAGACGTCTTTACCGTCACCTGTTCCCCCTCCTCTGTCTCATAAAAAGCTTTCACACACATTCCTGTGTGTCTTTCTCTCTCTCTCTCAAACACACACACACACACACACACACTTCCTCCTGAGAGCCGCTGCCTGTCTCTTCCCTCTCCTCTTCTGCCCTCCATTGGAAAGAGACAGGAAGGTCTTTGCTGACTCCCACATCCACAGCTCTGTGCATCGCTGATCGTCCGTCACCGTCAGAGCCAAAGTCTTGTGGACCCGCCTGCACCACAATGATGTCACTAAGAGACAATCTGGGGATTAGGGATGTCGAACTGTCGCACTGTAAACACTCAACAGCTTTTTTATTTCTATATTTTTGATTTATGGCTCCTCAGAATGGTCATATGCTGCAAACCATGAAATCTGAGGAGTAAAAAGTAAAAACTTTTGTGCAGCAGATAGTCACGGCAGTTTGCACATTTTATAATGTCATATTTTCTCCCACAGTCCAGTGTGCACGATGACCAGAAGGTTCCAAAAAGTTTTTAAATATTTTACAACAGAATCCATCTGAGAACTGAATGTTTACTTTTTTATGAATTTTCTTCAAATCTTCAAAAGTTTTATTTTAACAGTGCAGTCCCTTTTGCTTTTTTCCCCCATTTAAAAAAAATGTCTGAAAACTTTATGTTGTGATTGTACTTCTTTCTATTTCTATTTGGCAACAGTGCACTGTTGCCAAATAGAAATTTGATTTATTCTTTTTTTTGTTTAGCAAAACCCTGTTTAGTGTACACTGCACAATAATAATTTTTATTGTCTTGCAAACAACAAATGTTTATTTCCAACACATAAATTCACCTTTGACCCTGATCCAGTTGATCTAAACACGTCTTCATACTCAAACATTAACCGTTAAACTTCACTGATGCCTTCGACGCCAGGTGAGGACGAGCTCCTCTCATCAGCACCAGCTTCTCAATGCAGATAAACACGTTTGCAAAGAAGAGATTGTGATATAAGTTTCCCAAAGGTACAAATTGCCCCATATTTTATTTACGTGTACGAGTGTCTTGGAGCATTAAAAAAACATATTCGACTCCACGTATGGAACGGAGGGAGACTTAAAAAACAGCTTTGTTGAAAGCAATAACTGTCAACATGTCCACAACTGTGGACTTTGACATCTGGGTGAATAACTCTGATGTGTTTACCCATCACAGATCAATGCTTTCATCTCCTGAGCTGCTTTTTAAATGTTTTTTTATTTTTTTCTTTCTTCCTCTGAAGCACAAAACATGCCTAATATTTGATGAGATGCGGTGACAGGAAGACAGCGCGTCCAGGACGCAGCGCTGTCTGTCTGCTCAAATCCATTTGCAAAAAGCTTCTCGGCTGAACTAAGGGGAGACGAATTAACTTATCATTAGCACGACGTTCTGCATCACAGGGAGAAGATTAAAGACAAAGTTTGGTGCAGAAGCTGCTCAGGTTTTTGTGAGGATGCCTGTTGATCCATGATAAAAATATGATCCTGTCAGAAAGTCTTTTTATAATAGATGGAGGAACATTTATAAGTGTGATGATGATGGTGAATTAATGATGCTGTGGGCACCAACCTGTTGCCCTCTGGCAGTATTTATTCAACAGGTAATTTAGCCGGACAGAGACGTCTTTTGGAAAACTCTTGTTTATTAAGCCAGTGTGTTTTTTTAGCATTTGCTGCTAATTGTCCTGGTTCGACGTCTGGACATCACATTTATTTATTTGCAGCCGGCACAACAGCAGTTCACTTCATGTTTGTTGTCATTTGAAAAGACGTGGCAGTAAAAAGAATTGTTGTTCCTGTAGGTCTGGTTATGACAGCTCATCATCCATGTTAGACTTTTCTGCATCTCAATTTCTCGTCCGGACTCAGTGTTTAAGGCTGTTGCAGCAAATTGTCTCTTATGTGTAAGTCTTCCATAACCTCAACCAGGCATTTAGTTTGAATGGGAGAGATGGTCCATAACTGAGAGACTGTCCTCCTGTATCAGCCTCCAGAAATGTCAAACTTCAGAGCATCACATTGTGTTTAGAAGCTCAGGCGTTTGTCTGTAGGAGGTCGGACTTGCCCGCAGGAGACCAGAGTTTGAGTCCAGTTCGAAACCAGCGTCAAGCTGGGATATTTTAGGGAAATGAACTTGTTTGCACGGCTGTAATCCAGCGTTTTTAAGGGTGTCGAGCAAAAAACTTTGAGAACCTTGACGCCCTTTTGGCACCATTGTAACAGCCTGCATCCACCATTTTGGTCCCTGACGCCCAAAGGGGGGCAGTTCGGACAGATGCCTGCCTCCCTTCACGGGTGTTAACGCTGGAGAACTGGCAGCAGCGCAGAGATCTTCCCTTCTAATGGCTACAGAGCGAGGCTCGCCCAACTATCAGAAAGGTGCATGCACTGATTTACAGTTACGATATCCTTTGACAATGACGTTTGACAGTGAACGAAACAAAACCTTTCATGCAACATCGGGACGTTGTGGAATTGTCTCGTGTCTGTTAGGCAGGAGGATCATTCCTGCCTGAACAAGTTTCCAGCGATTTCAGATTGTGTTTGGGTCAAAAGTCTGTCCTTGATGGTCATATACTGAAATTAAACAAGTGCTAAGTAGCAGCTCGATCAGGCTGATTTAAGGATCATCTGAAGCATCACCAACAGGTACTTACACACTGCAATATTTGACACTTTGGCTGTAAAACTAACGGACAAATATTAAAACCTGCTTGAGGCAACCATAAACTAAATAGCTGCAATTAATCGATTAATATTTGAATGTAAATGCTATTTGATTTGTTGTGGATTATTTTCTAACTGCAGCGTTTGCTTCTCTGTCTCTGTCCAAAAGCCACCTGCTGTCTTTTTCTAACTCTGCTACAGTAATATCAATTATTGCAATAATCACAGACTGTGGAGCATTTAAATCCTCATGCTTTCTTACAGATTTCAGTCCGTCTTTTGTGTGTTTTCCCATCTTTATCATGTGTCACTCATGTGAATAGTAACTACACAGTCTTTGCCTGGAACCTGCCTGAAACACGAGCTACTTGAGAAACAACCCAGCTGTCGAATTGTCCAGAAGACACTCAGCCACACCGTCCCTCAACTGTGAGTTTCTGTCTTGAAATAAGAACACACACACATGCATAAACAAACCCTCCCAGCAACATCACACACTCCCTCTGTCTGTGAACACACACACACAATCTTTCCTCTTTCTTTTCACTCACACTTCTTGCGTGAGAGATATTTTAGCTCGTCGGATGAAACTACACAGCTTGTGTTTTCTCCTCTTCTTTCTCAGGAATTCGGTGTGCAGACTGAACCTTAACACAAAGTCTGAAAAGATCAGGGAATGAGACACAGTGACAGAACACAGCAGTGTGAAAAGGGATTTTTCTGTTATACTCTCTAAAATCAAAAAACTGCAAAATTTTTCACGCTGCATCACGACAATATCGACATTTTTACAACATAAAATCAGGCTTTTAGTCGGGAAAAAGCTGTGAGTGTTTAGTCTTAATTTGAACCATTTTCACAGTGCTGCTTTTATTTTGTAAATCACAGCGTCTCACCACTTTATTGATTTTGCACCATGGACATGATGAAGATGATTTTGTGATGAAAACACCTCCAACAAGAGAGTGTGTACGGTTTGAGCCTGGCAACTTCTCATTCGTGAGTTTGTGAGTGTTTCCCCCGAATTTACCTGCAGCGTCCTGCAAATTGCACAACGTCTGACTGATTTTATTCACCGACTTAGATGGGAATTCAATTTCAAAAAGCAGAAGAAGAAGAAGGAGCAGGCGAGGGAGGAAAAGGCAAGATGGAGAGAAGCAGCAGAGTCTCCTTCACTCCGCCTGTTTAAACCCAATCCCAAATATAATAAACATGACAGTTAATATGATTTTACCTTCAGAGCATCACAGTCACTTCTTCATGTTTCCTGCAGCTGATGCCTGTTCAAAGTTTGGGTTCTGGTTCTGCAGATGAAATTGACAAAGATCAGCAGTGTATTAATTACTCCTCCTCATCTTGCAGTGGGCATCAGCAGATCACCATGTACCTTGTCCAGGTTCCTATCGATGACCTTTGACCTTCCTGTTCATGCATAAAATTGCTTGTTTTTGAATTAGAAAGGTGGGGTTTAATGTAATAAACAACTGATATTCAACTTAAATTCTCAAAACTGTAAACTTTCATGTACACTTTAAACAGAGCAGATATCAACTCAACATCAGATCAACTGATATTATGTGCAATTATGTATTTTTTTCTTAGGAAATGTTTGCTCACACACATAGATTGGAGAAAAAAAACATAGTTATTTGACTCTTTGTGGCCAAGTTCCATGTTATTTGTTTCCATTTAATATTTGCAAATTGTTTCTTTCAACTCCTTAAGATACAAAAGCTTCTTGTACATTGAAGTAAATGTTAATTACAGTTGCAAGAATTAAAGACACAACTTTTATTAATAATAGCTCCATGTGCTGAATTGTCCCCTTCGAGACACTAAATGTGCCAACATCAGTGCTGGACTCCAGCTGAGCTGCAGCTTTCCCTTTCCATCTCAGTATCAAGCACACACTCCATGCAAATTATACACTGGCGCCCCCTAAATGAGCCTCGCCACAGTACAGACACACAGCAGCAGGTCTGCGGTGAGACCCGCCGGGGTCCTGCTCGGTGAGGCCCTGGAGAACGGAGAGAAGTTCAGTTCAACCTGAGCAAGTGGGCGCGTTTCTAAACCCAACACCCCCATTTTATGGGGGGGGGGGGGAGTATACGTGGCTTTATGAGAGCTAAATAAATAATAATAATAATAATAGTAAGAGTTTTGAGTCATGGAGCTGATTTGAATTTCTTCGCTCTACTTAAATGTCACTTTATTCTAATTCAACCACCAACTATTGTGAATTATAATAATAATGGAATGGGGGAGGGGGGGGGGGTCCTATTCCCTCTCCACGTCCATAAATCGCGCCGAGTGACAGTCGGCCAGTGAAGAGTTAAAGGGAGGAGACGCAGAGTGACACGCCTCATTGGGTAGATTATGTGCTGCAAACAAAAAGTGTGTGTCGCTGTGCCAGTCAGTCAGAGCACCGGGCCCCATCTGCACGTCTCAGCCTGTCCCCCTGTAGCCTCCAGCCGTCTCTGCCCCTCGGTCACTCCCAGCGCCGCCGAGAATCTGCAGCAGCAGCAGCAGCAGCATCAGCAGCAGCATCACTGTCACTTGCGCCACACCGGGGGGGATGTACTGACACCGCGGAGCGGACCGGGAGCGCATCTCCATCACCTCCATCACCGCATCCCGCTCTTTCTTTCCGGGGCTTTGATTTTTGATTTTTGATTTTTTTTTGTGTCCGGGGGCTCGAGCGGCTTTTGGTGCGCAGCACCGCTCGCATTGTGGATTATTGTTCCTCATCATCGACGGAAAGGTAGGTCCGACAAACGCAAAGCGCTGTGTGCTGGGGATAGTTGTAGGGACGGGGAGGCAGAGGGGACGGGTTCTGGTTTGGGGCTCGGTTGTGCGTCCTGCAGGTGCTGAACGCGGCACAGAAAGGAAGCGCCGCGCTGTTTTCAGCCTGGCCCGGCTCTAGCAGTCGGGTGGTCGAGCCCCGTCTGAGCACCCCCGCCCTGCCCGCACCGGCTTTGAACGGGAGGGTGGCCGCTTCCCGTCAGTTTACGGGGGAGCAAACGTCCCGCTCTGGGGTGTTTTGCATTGATCGGACGGTGGCACGTGTCGCTCCTGTGATATTTAGCTCCTCTTCCTCTTCGGTTCGTGCAAACAAAAAGAGGCTGTTCCCGAAAACACAGCGTTTCCGCTCGCAGCGCAGCACCGAGAGCCGCTTTGGAGACGCTCTCCGTTACACGGTGCGCAAAACGGTCCACGGACAAACCGCCGAGGCTCCGAGGGCGGTACGCAACGAGCCGCATGGGCAGGACGTCAAAGAGAAGCACGGACTGTTTTATCTTCCCTGAACGAAGCTGGTGGATAAAACAGCGCAGACACATTAGAGCCGATCGTGGAGATGAACAGACGATTGTGAGTCGGCCGCTTAAATGCGCGAAAGCCGAGTTGCGCACAGATTTTACGCAGAACTTTTGATCTAACGATGGAGTTTTTTCCTTTATCTTACCTTAGAATAATCGTGTCGTATAATCTGTGCCAGAGTAGCTACTGTGCATTTATTAGAAATATCAGTTATGAACACTCGTCGCTAATCGTAAAGGAACATGAAACTCATGGTGCCACAGGCCCGACGAGCAACAGCAAAGGGTTCTGATGAATTATTATATGTTCAAGTCCAAAAATAATACGTGCAACAGTTTAGGAAGCGCTTTTTATTAAAAGGCATGTTTGCCATTTTTATTTGAAATGACTTTTCCCCCCGTTTGGCTCCCTGTGATCTTCTGGGGATCAGGTGTCGGTTTGCGCGCTCACTTTCTCCGGCGTTTAGCGGCAGAGAATGAGGCAGGAGAGGAGCCACCGCGAAGCCAAACACACATTCAGAGGTTAGAAAAAGGAGAAAGGAAATAATTAACTGGTCGTGCTGCTTTAATTACAGTCTCAGAGGGGAAAGTGGTGGATTATGGTAATGAGGCGACATACGCTGGCGCTTGTAGAAAGCGGAGCAGGGCTGGCTGACATGAAACCGCTGACTCTGACAGTCCACTTGAAACCCATTGGACACGCACGGACCGCAGCAGCAGCTCCCACTGAGAGTTTCCATTTAATTCTTTCATTTTTTCCTCGAATAAAACAAAAAAAAACAAGCTAAACATTTAAATCTAATTTCAAAAAGACATTAAGATGAAAAGCAGCACGAAGCGACACGTTAAGGCCCCACGTTTCACAAGTGGCTTTAGGAGCTTTCGGGGAATTTTATTTAACATGTTTAGTTTTTAATTATTTCACAAGCACAGCTGAAAACACAAAAATAATTAATGTCTAATAATTTCAACAGACAGGCGAATTCTATAGTGGACAATCAAAATAAAAACATTTATTATTTTCTTTTTCAACTTATTTTTTATTATTAATATTTTGTATTTTTATAATAATAATGGTATTTAACGCTTATGTTTTTATTAAGTTTGTTACGGAAATTATTAATATCTAATTTGATATTATTGACAGTTTTTGGGAAACCACATCATCAATATGCTGAAGGTGATGGCGCCATGAAATTATTACGAGGGTTGAATTAATTAGAAATTCTGGCCAAAAAAAAAAAAAAAAAAAACCAAACGACGCCCCTGACAGCTGGTTTCGCCAATCTGTCCAGGAAGAGATTTATTTCCTGTCAGCAGGGACTGAGGAGGCTAAACCCAGTAAACGACTCCTTCACCCAGGTGGAGCTTTGGATTTATGGCGCATTTCCGGTAAATTAAAAAATAAAAGACTAATTTACGCGCTTCACGTAAATAACGGTTTATTCAGTTTTTTGTTTGTTTGTTTGTTTTTTCAGCCTCATTTGAAGCAGCTTATTTATGTCCCCGGTGTCTGTGTCTTTTCCGTGTCCGCAGTGTAACATGGAGGAGTCCAGCTCTCAGAAGTTGCTGTGGGACGGGGACGCCAAAGCGGTCCAACAGTGTCTCACGGACATTTTTACCAGCGTCTACACGACGTGCGACATCCCGGAAAACGCCATCTTCGGGCCTTGTGTGCTGAGCCACACGTCGCTGTATGACAGCATCGCCTTCATCGCTCTCAAGTCCACCGACAAACGGACGGCGCCGTACATCTTCAGGGTCAGTAGGTTCCCGTCCAATAAGTCACACAATCTGAGAAAATGAGAAAAAGGGCTGCAACAAAATGGTTTAATATTTTCTACAGGCATGGACACACCTGCAATGCACTGCCATGTTTTTATTTCTCTCAAAATGTTTTTAGTTTTTAAAAAAATAATTATAGATCCACATTTGCTCTATTTTTTACTTATTCCTTTCCAAGAACTAAGATTTTGAGGCAGGACATTTGCCTGAAACCTTTGTTGAATTAATGTGTCATACAGGTGGACACTTCAGCGGCCAACAGCACCTCAGAGGGTTTGATGTGGCTGCGGCTGGTTCAGTCCGCCCGGGACAAAGAGGAACAGAACCTGGAGGCCTATGTGAAGAACGGCCAGCTCTTCTACCGCTCGCTCCGCCGGATCGAGAAGGACGAGGAGCTGCTGGTCTGGTACGGCAAAGACCTCATAGACCTGCTGCTGCTCAGCTCCAGCAGAGCTCCCACCAAAAGCAAAGGTGAGTTCATGGAAATCATGTGGCATTTGTATCTCCACCGACATTTTCACATGATCACCTACTCTTGCCTTTTCTTTAGCTTTCACAACTCAAAGCTTGAGGTTCTCTCCTCTAGTTTGAGCTAATGTTTTGTATTTATTTTTCCCAGGTTCGTCTCACCACTCGTGTCTAGACTGCAGCCAGCGGTTCCAGTTTGAGTTTCCCTTCTTGGCCCATATCCGGTTCCGTTGCACCAAAAGATTGCAGAGCATCACAGGGGCTGATGAGGACCCCAGCAAAGAGAGCAGCACAGAGCGACCAAACACAACTCCGAGCAGAACCAGCCCAAAACTGGGCCGCGCCGAAGGCTTCTGCAGTCCTCAGGACAGCAACAAGCCCTCCACAGACTTTCACAACTTGGCCAGGGATCTAGAGAACAACCGGACCAGTCCGCCGAGCGACAAGGAGGCTGAGATCTGCAGCGAGAGCTCAGGGAAGAGGAAGTTCTCGGAAATAGATGACAGGGAGTGCCGAGCGCCCGGCCTTCCCCAGTCCAAGTCTAAAGATGAGCTTGCAACATCTGCACAGAACTATAGAGGAGTGTACGGCCTGGAGGAGAATCACAGGACCTTCTCCACGCCAGGCTCCACAGAAATTGGTGAGGGCAAGTGCAGTGCCTTCACTGAGGTCAAAAAGTCAGGCCAGAACCTCAAACACCACAGTGGCAACAAGAACCTCCAGGGCTCCAACTCTGAAAACAAAGATGGTGGCCGTTCCAGCAACAATTCATCGGAGAAGCACCTCAACATCAGGCAGGTGCTTTCGGAGACTCAGCCACCCCAGACTTCACCCATAGGCAGTGCTTTCACCTCCATCAGTCAGCAGGGTGGGGGCAGTGGTGGGGAGAGGAAGAGCGCTTTCAGCCAGCCATCTCGCTCCTCTTTCTCCCAGATTTCACCGCTGGTGATGCCGCCCAAGCTGCTGGATTGCCACCCAGCGGTGGGCGACACCATCTCCTCAAACAGACTCTACCAGGCTGACCACCTTGCCGCTAAGCTACAGGGTGCGGAACTGGGCGCCAACTGCCCCGTGCCGGGCGGAATGGCCAAGCAGAACCCCTTCGTCTATGCCACCACCTTCTGGCCCAAGAACTCGGGACCCATCCAGCTTCAGATGCCCTCGGCGCTCACCCTCCTGCCACCCTCCTTCACCTCCCTGTGCCTGCCGGCGCAGAACTGGTGCGCCAAGTGCAACGCTCCTTCCGCATGACCTCGGACTTGGTTTACCACATGCGGTCCCACCACAAAAAGGAGTACTCCATGGAACCTCTGGTCAAGCGGCGGCGCGAGGAGAAACTCAAGTGCCCCATTTGCAATGAATCCTTCCGGGAGAGGCATCACCTGTCACGTCACATGACCTCCCATAATTGACTTTTAAAGACTAACAAGGGAGGGATTCTTGTCTAACGAGGAGGAACTATGACCCTGCCTGGATTTAAGCACTCGAACTGGAAAAAGGCCACTTAAAATAAAATTTAAAAAACACCCCTTGCACTTGTTTTCACTTTGGACAATGATCTTCTAATTCCTTTTCAGTCTGTTCACTTTTTCTCCCCTGTACAAAATGTCCTGTTTTGGGTGTATGCAATTGCGTTTGGACTTCAGAAATGAATCTATTTATGAAGCACTTCGAAGTTTGAGAATATGGGAAGATTTAAATATGTGTAAATGTACAGTAAGTTGTATTTTATATCATATAAATGCAAATATAGAGATGAAATACAAATGTCGTCATACGTCATGGTTTACAACACAGCAAGTTTTTTCATGTCTACGATGAACATGGACACAAATTGGGATATTATGTCAGACTATATTTCAGAGTGCATGTAATATTAAATAATATTGATTTAAGATGCAGTCTATACATTACTATGTAAATAATTTGTTTATTTGAAATACAAAGTGTAATATTTTGTGTCAGTGGGGAATAGTTTCAGTGTTACTTCCTTTTGCGGAAATTTACTACTTGATAGTTTATCTAATCATGTTGAATGCATTGACAATAAAATAGCTTTATTTTCAACTCTGCCTTTCCTTGATTTTGTTCAATTTTTTCAGTTTAAATTAAAATGCAAATTGTCTTCATAAAATACACAACTGGTTTTCAGTTTGCATGTGAAGAGCGGGATCAACTGATTTTTTTTAAATAGAAAATGCTTATAAACTCTAAATATTAAATAGAATCAGAGGAAAATAAATATATTTTTTATTATTTTAATGTAAAAAAAACCTAGATTTCCAATAATGTCAACGTCCAGCCGTATAATATATACCTTTATACACAAGCAGTACAAAAAATTACCATAGGGCAAAATTAATACCTTTTTTATGTGGATACCATTCAATTTATTATTTTAAGATGTCATAGTTTTGACATTAATTTTTGTGCATATATTTTTTAAACCCTACCATATAAAGTCCTCCTTTATTTAAATGACACGTCGCTTTAAAAGAAAAGGAAAACACAGAACATGCGCATCGGCATAAACACACACTCACACTGTATTTTTCGGAATATACGTTTTTAAAAATTTGAATTAATTAATCGCAAGTTTATAGTTTCACGGGGGAAATTGTACAGATGTCTGTTAATTAAAGGAATAATTAAACACAATTGGACGCAGTGAATTTATGAATCACGGATTATTTTCTAAACAATGTATTTGATTATGTTTTATTTGTGGAATACGCACAGTGGCCATAAATTTACAGACAATCGGCTTTACGAATAGTCACACACACACACACACACACACACACCGGCTTCCAATAAATCATCTGGTTAAGATGGATGTGTCTATAATTTCTAAAAAAGAAACAAACCCGCTTTGAAGACTGACAACTGGTCTGTCAATAAGACACCGTGTTATCTGTACAAGCCGCATGTGCGTTTAATTTGAAAAACGATGAAATATTAATTCTAATAACAAAACTACATTTTCTCCAAACAAGACACAAACAAAATTGTGTGGATGTTTGTTGAACATTTGAATCCATTTAAAGCTAATGATGATTAAAAAGACGAATCAAGCTGCAGAACAGACGCGCAGTGCGTCATGTGGAAAGTGGTTCAACAGCGCCACCAAGTGGCCAATGTGCGTATTACGCCCCGGTTTTACTGTGGGAGAGAGTCAAAGATGCAGTTACAATGCTGAGGAGGAAATGTGACCACGAATTATTACCATAGTTACAATCACACATTATATACAAATAAAAACAAATGGAAGCAGCAGCATTGTCGAAGAAAGATGATATTATGATTCAGCAGAGACTGACTCACACAAACAGGCAACATGTGACTCTTTTTATTTAAGCTGCAACTGCTGAGTTCACAAATGTAAGTCCATATAAGTAAAAAATAACTAAAAATCACGTAAAAACCAACAGTTTTGGGGGGGGGACCTCTACTGTAGGTGTAAATAATTAGTTTTATTAAAGGTAAAGAATCTAAACCAAAACAAGTGTGTCTAAAATCTGTGAGTCCAGGTTTTGATATTTTGAGGCAAATACTTACGTTTATGATTTAGGTCAATAAAACAAAATATAGTAAAATCATGACTTCAAATTCTAATTCTTAATTTCTGATCATCCAAACAGTGCACAGGGTCATTACATTCTGCTTCTTTGTTACCAGCTGCAACATTAAAATGAGAAACACATTAATGCACTGATCAGTTTTATTGCAAAAGTTTCTGAGCCACAGAGGAGAATAAGAAATTGGGCTCTGAATTTACAGATCTTACTGTGAGTTCAGTCTTGTTATAGGGTCTCCCGATGATAAGAAGAATATAGAAAATTAGCGCAAGGTCCCCTGAGGTGAAAGATGTATCCAAAAAGAACAAGAAAAACAAAAAGAGAAACACTTACACACAAAAAACTGTCACAAAAATGTTAAAAAGAGACAAACCAAACCAAAAGTGACTTACCTCAAAAAAGACACCTAAAAATATACCAGAGATAAAACTATGACCAAGACTAGACACAAAAAGATCAGAAAGAGAATTTAGAAGTCATTAAAAAAATATATAATGTAAAAATAAAAGTAAGTTCGAAATTTAAGTAAGAAATAACTAAAACCCACAACCAAATGACCAGAAATATAGAATTACTGTTCTTATCCCTTTACATTAATTGTATCCTGATTTCCCATCCTCATCCTTGCAGTTTTTACTGCTTTCTATGACAAAAATATGAAAGACATATGTTTGTATGCGACTATTCAATGCAGCAGCAACAGCAACACAGAAGTTATTTCAGAAGGTTTTAAAAAGTCAAAGTGGCTGATAGTTGAACACCTCAACTGAGGCGCTGGTAATTTCTTTAAAAGCTAAAGCTGCAACAATAAAAGACGAGAGTCCAGATTGATCCAAGTCGTCTTTCTGATATAAATGATTCCTCAGAAGCCGAAGTTGGATTAAGAAGAACCTTTATTTTAGTCACATTGATCACATATACATATACGATGGCACAAAAGCTGTGAAATGGGAAGTGGGGAAATAAACTTCTGCAGTCAGCAAAGTTTTCGTCCTTTGTTGCAGCTTAGATCTTAACCACAACAATCAGAACGTCGGCTAGCCGAAGATAAAAGTGCAAGTGATCAAGGCTGAGAGAAGTGGATATAGCAGGACGCCATGACACTCACATGATGATAAATTACAGCAGTGGTGCACATGTCCGCACATTACATCTCATCTCACATCAACACACACCTCCAATGTCAGCAGTCCACACAGGTCAATCTCACCACCAAAGCATGTGACTTACAGGAGCGGCACACACACACACACACACACACACACACACACACACACTCCAGTGATATTTAGTTCTGTCGTGCTTTGCTACTTGTGTCACTGTCCTTTCTGTGCCCCAACTTTCCCCCAACACATTTGTTACTGCATCACAAGGCAGAGCGGCGTGGGACAGTTTATATCTCGGCTAAGCTGGCACTTCCATTTGGCCTTCCACCCCGGTCACACCACATTTTTATATTTCAGGCGTTTAGCTGACGCTGGAATTCAAAGCACACACTTAAGAACCATCACACCTATTTGATACTTTAGCCATGGATGGATTACTGAAGGGTTCCACTGGGCCTCGGAGGTCCGAGGGCCCCTGGGCCAGAGCTTTTTAGTGGTAATACTTCCTCAGCTAAAAGACGAAATGACTCAGAGGGGAAGAAAGTTACTGAAAAGACAAAATAATAATAGTCATAATAATAATAATAATAATAATAATAATGAGTCGACTAATTGTTAAAGAAATTGTTTAAAAAGACACACAAAGAACAAAAAAAATTTTTTAGAGACAAAACATGACGAGTGACACAATGACCAAAAAATATTCAAAAATATTCAGAATTAAAAATTACCCCATGGGAAAAAAGATGAAAGAAAAGAGAAAAAAAAACAACCCACAAAAAAGTTGGGCACAAATTGTTAAACATATGTTTTAAAAAAACGACACAACAAAAAGAGATTTTAAAAGAAAAATTATGACGACCAACACATACAAACACACACATAATCACCCCACCCAGCCAAAAAAAGGAAAAAACTAACAAACACATTGAAAAAAATCAAAAAAAGTGGCTGAAAAGTGATAAAAGTGATTGGGATGTGTTGGAAAAATCAAGACAAAAACAACAAAATCCAAAACTTAAGAAACAAATAACAATATCAGACATTAAAATATGACTAAAAAGACAAGACAAAAAAAAATCTAATAAGTCAGAACTGAACAAAATAGGGAAAAAGTACTAAAACAATGACCAAAAAAATTACAAAGTTTCAGAAATGTTCAAAAATACACAAAACACTCAGCTAAAGGATAAAAAACAACTGCAATAGAAAATGACAAAAGTGACCAAAAACTCTTTATGCTGAACATAAAGAGTCAAAAAGCATTCCAGCAAAAAGAAACACGCACACACACACACACACACACACACACACGTGGGTTAAAATCCAGCCGACATCAGAAAGGTGGTTTCAGATTGTGTTAAGTGCAGCACGTCGGCCATGTCTCACTATTTGACACTTAATGGACGCGCTGGTCATGCCATAAATTCTGAAGAGGGTACGGTGGCTCAGATGTGCCAAACGAAAGGAATAAAAGGTAAAAACGTGAGTTTGTAGGACGCGCTGACATGGTGCGACCGTAACATACACGTGCATGAAGTGAGACGTTACATGGTGGTAAGTCCAGATCCAGGACGCGCGGAGCCCGGAGTCAAAGAAAGAATGTAAACACAGTTACAGCCCCATCGTTCACAATACATCTGTGTAATGTGGTGGTTGCACCATCGGGGGGTGAAATCCAACGCTGAACTAAATATGAAAACTCCCTGCACAGTTGCTCTTTGTGCCAAGGATAAATCCAGCTTTAGTGACAGCAGCGTTCAAAGTTTAGGATGTTTTTCACACTCGCTCTGCCAGGTCCTCATGGCACCAGCGTGTTCCTCCGGCATCAGCTCAATCCATCAACCTGCACACACACAGAAAGCCGACGAGGCTGTGAAAGGCCAGAGCAGACCAAAGCTTTAGTCTGTTTTATGGCCATAACTCCGGGTTTACGCGAGGCCAGCTCCTTGTGCTGCTGTGTGATTAGGACAGCGCTGTCACATCATCATTTCTGAGGATCTAAATATACACAACTATCATCGTCCCCCGTGCATTCGCGCTATTTCTGCCACACAACCTCCTCAATCAACAGGAGCGCTGACAGGGACAAATTTACACATCATGTCCACCCTGAGATGATCCCCATGTCCGCGTGCCTCTGACCGAGTGTGGCCCTCTGTGGGACTCTACCTGTCTTCAAGGCAGGGCCGAGTCTCGGATTCTTCACATTGTGGCGAAGGCAAAGACTGCGGAGCTTCGATATTTAGGTTACACCTGTTTTCCAACCACAAACGCTGCTCAGCCTTCTCAAGAGGAGCAGAGATGTAGGATGGATTCTGTGGAGTTGGGCTTTGACTCATGTCCTTAGGACAAGCCTGTGTCAAACGATTGTTCTTTTGTCTCTTTTCTTGAGCTGCTTCACTCACAGCAACTTTCAGCCTGACTTATATGCTTCCAGTTTGGGAAATAAATGTATTATAATGTTGCTAAACATTTCTGCCTTAGCTATATTTAAAAGTATGTTCATGCTTCTAGTTTCAACAAAAAAACAAATCCACTGGACAGATTTGATTTCTGTTTTTCTCAGTGCTATTTTTGCAAGTTTATAAAGTATTAAAAAGCTCTTTATTTTAAAACTAAAAAAAGCATTATTTTCTATAATGATACTGTTACTTTTAAAAAACGCGGGTCAACATTATCAGATTTGACGATTGTTGCGTATTTTGTAATGCTCACTCACTGAAACACCATCTAATTACTGTGACATCACTTAAACCTTCAGTCAGTCGGGAGAAAACTACTTTGGTGATGAGAAAAAAAAATGCAGCTTGCACAGGCAGGTAAGATGCAGACACACTCAAAATATGCACAGCTTCCACCAACGCCTAAGAGTTGCTTGGAAAACATAACAGTGATTTTTGAGTTTTTGACATGAGCAGGAACACAGTGAAAAGTTATGTTTCAATTAAAACAGAAAAAAGCTACATAAGCACATGAAGTCTGTTCATCTCTGACTGTACAGGCTGTGTTCGGGGTGTGTGAGTTCAAGTCTTTGATCAAGATCCAAATGAAGACGTATGGTGACCCGGGGCTGGGCCAGACGCAGAGTTGGATAATGAATTACTGAAGATCAGCGGTGCTCAGCTCGGCTGTTTCCTGTGAGACAAAACAGACCACACTTACCTTCTGTCCTCCGTCCCGTGGCCACCCAGGGACCACTCAAAGGAGAAAAGATTTAAGTCTAATGTGTACATATCTTCAGACAGGGTTTTCTCAGAGTCACACTGGATGTGCAATCAGTGGAGAACAAAGAGAGGAAGAGTCTTTGTAAAGCTGTGACCCGCCACAAAAGTTTGGAGTTTCAGGAGAAGTGAGGAAAGACAAAATCTGCACAGTACTTCTAGAACTGTACTAGAACTGTGACTCATTCTGTACTTTACAGGGTTTAAGCCACTGGTGTAAACAGAGAACATCACGTGTTCATCTTGTCACAAAAACCAAAGTGTTTGAGCAACCATAAAAGGTGTGAGACATAAGGTAATGAAGGAATATTTCAACATTTCTGAGTTCTAAAGTACTCTGAATGTCTTTTAACCCAATAATTGTATTTCAATTATTTCAAATATTTTCATGCACAAATGCCATAAAGTCAAACTCCAGCAGAACCACACAAACATACTGTATGAACAGACAGACGCTTCAGCTTCATTCATGTCTGTTGGACCAGCTCCAAAGACAAGAACAGGGATCAGCTGTTTCCACGGGGAGCTGAAGACCTCCAGTGGAGGTTTTTCACCGGCTGAAATTCAACCAGCACACTTCACTCCACTCGGCTCAGACCAAAACCATCACCAATTATGGACTGCAACCAACCACCTCCTAATTTGTTCTCTCAGAACAAGCTGAGCAAATACAAAATTAAGTTTGACATGGAAAATCGTTAAGAACTGGGGAAAAAGAAATGTTAGAACACCCTTTGAAATATGGGTATGGTGGGAGCTTCTGTCACCCAAGGTACAATCCACACTAATGCACAGGGACATTCATAGGGCCAAGTATTGAAGCTCTACATGTACATTTTGAGGGCCAAAGGAGAGGGTGCAGAGGGTAAAGCCCCAGTGACAAGCCATTATGCCCCTAAAGGTACAATCGTCTCACAGAGAATCTTGGGGAAATGTTTTCAAAGCTGGTTCTGAGATTGTGGGACTTTGTGGGACTCCCAGTTCCACAAGTTAAGAGGACCTGGAACAAAAAACGTGACTGACCTTCCAAAATGAACCCAAGAGCATGGTGACAACTCACCCAGTATATCACAAAACATCAGAGAAAAGCAGCCATGCAACTGCAGCCGCTGTCACTTGAGTGAAAGGTCAGTGTGGTGGGGGAATTAAAGCTTCGTGATAACAAGCTGGCGAGCGAGTTGAGCATCAAAATGCTGCAAGCATCAAAATTAAAGTTCATATTTAGTGTTTGATCAGGTTGCCTTTGTTTTCCCTTAGACTTAGCTTGATGATCTGAAACTGTTTAGTATGAGGTGCCAAAGAAAGAAATCATGGACATTTTTTCCACAGAACTGTACGTAAGAATCCGAGTGTCCAAATTCCAGTGCAGCCCAGGTGAACATGTTTTGACATCGCTGTACATCTATCTGTGTTGCATTAAAAAAAGACCTGAGAATCCAAGAAGTATGACTACTCCCAGCAGTGACCGGCCAGATGTGTGCAGGGTTACTTGTCTGTCTTTACTTCTAGCAGAAACACACACACCCAGGCCTCGGTGCCTTTTGTTGGAGATGTTTACCTTCTTTTTATTGTCTTCTGTCATGCGATCCCTTTATTTCCAGCAAATTGAATTCACAATGACAATTAGAAACAATTGTGACTCCTGCTCCTGGAGATCCAGCTATATTTCCTTTCAGGGTCGTCCATGCACTGCAGTGCCGGCTGACAGTGGCTCAGACCCCCGACACACACACACACACACACCCTCCCTCTTAACACTAACAGGTGGTGTGTCTGTCGAGTGAACAGGTGTCGCTTTGTGGCACCGCCAAGAGACAGCAAGCTTACAAAAACCAACAACAAACGCTATCCCCAATTGCTAATTGCTGTGAGAGTGCTTTGCTCAACATCTTAGCCTCGGTTTCAGTTAAAACACTTGGCGGCTGCTGCTGCTGCTGGGACAGAAGTTTGCAGTTCAAATGCCTTTCTCACTTGTCCCCTGTGACTTTACTTTCTGCCAGACGTCTCATTTCTCAGAGCTGTCTTTAAGAGCAGACCTTGAACTTTGATGGAAGAAAGGTCTAGGGAAAATGTGGTTCTGTTACAACTCAAAAAGTCAAAAAAAGTGGAGTGGGAACCAGCAGCCGGTGCAATGATGCTGCAGTCAACATGTGCACGAGGCTCCGGAGGGTCTGCTGACGGTGGGAAGTGCTGATGGCGACGCACCCACCATGTGTTTGTAGATTCAGTTTGGACTTTTGACACAGCCTTGCTTTAAGTCAACACAATCAACTGGCAGTCATTTATTTGTGTGTGTGGAGATGAAACCGGCCTCTTCACACTGTGGGGCATGTCCCTATTCTGGTACAAGGCATAAGTATAAACACTGTAAATCATACACAATCAGGGCTGATGAATTTGAAGGGAACTTGGCTGATCTCTTTAACCCTGACAGAAGCTTTGGACAAGGCATTGCAGAAAAGCCCAGTGAACCATCTTAAAATATTAAGTGGCCAAAGAATATGTGCACACTGACTGAGCGTGCTTGAGTAATTCGACTCCCATGAAAGGACATAATATACAACAATGTGGGACACAGCTCATTAATTCTGATCTGTAAATGCAGGACAAGCGAATGCAGAAACGAATTCATTTCTCCACATCAGTGCAAGTATGAACCCTGCACACTGTCGAACATCGACTTAGGGATTGCAGTGCAGATGAAGGGCCAAGTCCAGCGTTACCACGCCACTGATTTAACCCACAGTTCTTCTTTAGGAGTTTTATATTTGATGAGCGAGACACATGGGGAATTAGTGACATCTAGTGGCCGTAGTAAATATGACAGGCACCTGAGTCGCATAATGGAATGTAATACAGAGTCAACACACAAACATCTTTTTAGGCAAGTGTTCGGAATGATTGTGTAGATAAATTAACAACAAAAAAAAAAAAAACAACACAGCACTTCGAGACCAGAGACATCAGTTTGTGTCCTGTTTGACATTGTGGTTTCTGTATTTGAACATATCCCACTACATTTCAGTGACCTTGTCGTTCTTAAACCGAAACCAGAGCCTTTGTTTTATGTGCCAAAACCAAACCTTGCTGTGCATAATATCGCATGATTACGACCTACCGACCTACTAGCATGTGGAGCAGGGACTTACTGGCTCACAGCTATGATAACATCCTCTTTCTCACTGACTGGATTAGTTCTATTTAGTATGAAATTTTACATTTTTAAATTTTATAATGGTGTGCGCCTGAGAATACATATGCTCATGCTGTTTACTATTTACATCACAGTAAATCAGTGACAAAAAGGTTCAAGAAGCATCTTGGCAACCAAGCACCAACTCTGAAAAGTGTCACAGAAGTGTTTTTTTAGGTAGTTCGAAAACGTGGTTGAAGAAAGGACCAACACTCCAAAAAACAAGCAGAACTGGACGGTGCTGAACAAGTCTGCCCACTGGGTTCTTTATGCTAAAAGCCAGAAAAGAAGAAGGTTCCGTCTTCAAGCAGTCCACCGGTGGACATGGCAGGAATGAAGCCAAAAAATGATTTTCAGCAGTTTTCACAGAGAAAAATGCTTCCTTTTTTATTTCTGCTAACGTAAATCAACTTACAGGAAAACTCTTATCAGCTAGAGTTCCGTCAGGGACGTCCACTCAACAGTTCATGTTTGGACACGGACGAACAATTAGCTCACTGTTTTTGACTATAACCACAGCACTACTCTTTCACCTGCATAACCCGGACCCCCGTGGCCATAACTCAGCCAATGTGTCCAAATACTTAGTTACATTATTAATTTTGAGTATCTTAGGAATAAAACAGTAAAAATAAGTGTCTTTGTTTTTCAAGGCCACCTGAGGACTGATGGTATTGATGCTGTTGTTTTTCTCAAAGTAGAAAGTCATACAACACCACGACACAGATGTCGTGGTCTCCATTATCACATGTATTGATATCTGCATTGATTCTGTATTTGTATTGTGTGCGAAACATAGAATGTTGGCTCTCAGTTCATAAACATCACTGTTGCGTTCCTAAGTTCCTAAAATTGGCCTAAAGTCGACTCAGACTCAAACATAATGTCTGAGCGATTCACCTTCTCTTTATTGTTTTTAAATGCAGCTCTTTAATAAAACTGCTCTGGCCATGGCCGTTATTTGGATTGTTTTCTATTCCCATCAATCTTTCCTATCACGTCTATTTTTACTTGCAGAAGTCTTGAGAGTCACGTAGAGTTTATCCTTCAAATAGGATTTGTGTGCAAAGTGTGACAAGTGCTAAAAGCTAAATTGAGACCTTAAGAAGTGTCCTTTGATTAGTCAACAGACTTTTTGACTATTTCAGCGCGCACAAAAGTGAGTGAGTGAGAGCTAAAGCTTCACATTGATCACCGTCGCAGGGCTCAGACGGTCCAGGGCTGCAGCAGAACAGGCTGTCTGCTGTTTGCTTAGACTAAAACGCTGCTAAAAGCTGGGATCAATCGGGCGGAGAATCAATCAGGATCATCCGTGTTTATACGACTCAGGAGGATTACCTCACTGTTACTGGAATGGCCTCACAGGAATGACCGGCCATTAGGACAGAGGGACTAAACACTGCCCCGCTGTTTACATAAAAGGTAACGTGGGCCCGGCCACGGCTCTGCGCGCCAGAGACAATTAGGCCCCTACACAGGCCTTAATCCAAGGGGGGGGCGGGTAATCAAATTCAAACATAGCTGGGCCCCTGAAAACAATGAGGGTCGGAATTACAGTGAATGCATGTGAAGATACAAAGTTAATAAGCTTCACTGGACACGTGGCCACAATTCAACGTTTACAGAAAGATACTTTTAAAACAGTTGAAATATGGAAAAGTGGAATATTTGAGCAACAAGTGAGGGCGATTTACGGAGATGAACTCTCGCAGGAATGTCGTATAGTTATAGTTTAATCACCACGCAGGTATCAGATTGTTGGTTCATTTTAAACTCCTGAACGCCTTGAAATATATGGAGGTGAGTGGAGGGTCACTCAGCCGTGAGTACAGGAGCCACATGTCAGTGAAGCTGCTGTCAGTGTTAGAAATCAGACACTGAGGGAATTAGGTGCTAAATTCAGGTCTTAGGTCTCTAATGTTCTTTTTGTATATGTGCATTTCTGCAGGTTGTGGCTTCGTTTCAAGCTTCGGTAAAAACTCAACTGCAGCCTGCCGCTGTTGGACCATTTCATCAACTAGTCAGTGCTTACTTTGATTTTTAAAACCTGTTCCACAGTCTAATGTTTATTTTCAAACTAAGATTGGACGTGTTTTTAAAGATTAGTTGTTTGCAACTCTTCAAACTTAAAATGACATGAATGAATGAAATTCTGTGGACGCACTCAAGTGACAAAATTTGTTTCTAAAGAAACAAAAGAAGCATACCGTGTGTGTTATAGTAGGCAACTAAACAACTAAAACTCTTCATTTTTATAGTTTCAAACTTTGAAACTGTAGTTTGAAAAATGATGGCAACTTTTTCTGTTAGTCAATATTAAAGTTACAATAATAATAGAAATAAAGCTTTGACTGTACTGACGTTTGTACAAGACCTGACTATTCAGACTGAAACATGTGAAAGAACCTCTGTTGATCCTTGAAGGGAACCTCTACATGTTTCAAACCAGTGATTTGAAATAAATGTGTACTGTCCAACTGCACACAGGAGGATTTAACCTGTGACCTTCAAACAACTAATAAAAGTCAGTTTTTCTTTCTTTCACTTGAGACCAGAAAAGACAGATTAAGCTGAAACAATTTCTTAATTTTATAAGCAAAATGACTCAGTGTGTCATTTTAAAAATGTTGTTTAGTTGTGCGCTTGTTTGACGTTATGCCCAAGCCCGGGCTGATACTTTGACTCTCCTCCTGTCTTCTAAATCCAGACTGTTTAATATCCCCTACTCACTGTAATCCATAATTGCATTTGTCCTGTTGATTGATTTCTGTTTTAATTTTTTGTACAGTGCTTATAAAAAAATGTAGTATTATTACTATACATGATAATATGACACAAATTAGTAACTAGCCCATTTATTTTCAGTGCTTGTGTCTTACTCTTTACCAACGTTTGTGGGGCATTCAGCTGATGCAGCCATTCTTAATAGCTATGTTGTTGATTTTAAGAGGATAAATTCGTATGATAATCACAATATGTCTTTTTTTTATTATTGTGTACTAATAAGAAGACACTGACAGAGTCTCCTGTGACCATGTGGTCCTATCAGATGATAAGATGGTGTACGGCCTATAAATAAGGCTGCCCGAGTTTTCCGGTGAGCCAGTGCTCCAGGTCTGCAGCACCACCTGAGGATCTCAGCTGGCTGGACCTCACCGTCCTCCCGCCTGGGTTTAACGGCTCATTACTTGGGCTCAGCTCTTCTTCTATCGGAATAAAAAAAAATCTCATTCAGAAGTATCAGTCTTTCGTGTGTTTTCAAGTATGAGTTAATCGCTTTCGCAATCCGTAAAAACAATGTGTCGCTGTGCGTAAAATGCCGCGCTCACTGCGTCCTGGCGCGGACATTTCCCTGGAAAATGTGCGGTGTCCGTCGCGTTCCCTTCACGCCCCGCTGCTGTGGACGGGTCCTGAGCAGGAGTGGCATCCCGGCGACAGAATCCGGATGAAAGCGCGTCCTTTAGGGCTCCGGCATGCATCGGGCAGTGAGATCATTGGCGTTATAAATATCCCCGTGCCAGCAGAACCGCTCCAGCTCCTGCAGCCGGGGTCGTGCCCAGGGGCGCTGCGTGCGTGCGTGCCTGCGTCCGTGCGCACGGTTTTTTGGTGCCCAGACCTCAGGAGCGACACCAAAAAATGCTAGAAGTGGACTAGTGAGTGTCTCCTTTTTGGAAGAATGAATGTTTCTCTCTACCTTCTGACCTTCGCTCACTTGATTTGCGCCGCCGGAGCAGGGCACGTCTCTTTGGAGCGCCAGCTTCTGGAGGAGGGGGTCCGTCCGGGACGCAGGACTTGCAGGCTGTACTGTAGGGTTGGCATCGGCTTCCATCTGCAGATTCATCCCGACGGCAGAGTCAACGGCAGCCATGAGCCCAACCAGCTGAGTAGGTGATTCACTCTCAACATTTTACCCACTGAATTACACGCGTCTGACGCGCTGATGAGTCCAGTGCGCCCCGCTGAGAATGCGCCCTCGAGTCTACAGTACATTCTTGCATTTGCTCTCATTGATCCCCTTCTGTTTGCAGCTAAATCTATTTCATATCTCATCCTTGGAGGCTAGAACAAAAATGATTTACACGGGAAGACTTGAGGAGCGCGCACCTAAACTTAGGTCTGACCCCCCGTGAAAGATCCGAGCTGCGGCCATCTGGTTGACGGAACTTGTTTGTGTCTCTCCGGGATGTTGGCAGGTAGACTATTTGTGGAAGTAACAGGTGCAGCCGTGAGACACTGGGATGTGTTGGATTGCCTATTATCACGACTGACTGTCATCACAACAACGCTACGTCATGCACGGCAAAAATATCCAGTTTAAAAACGGGACTATTGTGAAAATCTGTGGTTTGTTTTGCATAAAGAAATAGCTCACACTGAAGACATCTCTGAGAAAAGACTTTGCCAGTTGGTTTAAAAGTTATTAAGATATTTTTGCAGTCCACGTATACCCCATGTCAAATGGAAGTTTAAAAAAAGCACCTAAAGACATTTTAAATAGGTCGGATAGGCTTCACTTTCAAACATGACTTCAGAAACCTCACTATACTGAGATAAATGACTTAAATCAGAATGTTGAATATTTTAATTGAACATTATTTAGCTCTGTTTGAAAATGCTGAGAGAAAAATAAATTCCTAACATTCAAAAAGTGCCTAAACAGCAGCACAGACTTATTATATGAACAGTGAGTATTATCAGCACACACCAGTTTGCAGCCGCTTCCAACGACTGTGGACAGAACCATGTGTGAAAAGGGTTCCAGTTTTTAGTGCACCAGGAGATCCCTCACTGCTCATGCGCTGATGGAACAGTTCGAAGCTCACCGTGAAAGTGCACTTGTGCCTCCATTTCACGGTCCCCCTTTTTGAAGAGTTGTCAGGTTACATGGATTTCAGTGCGACAGCCATGTGGTTTTGAATCCTGCATGACAGCGAGCAGGGAGACGAGCAGGAGGCTGGGCGACTTAGATTTGTAATACGAAGATTCTTTTCCCATCACACTGTGTTACATTTCATATCACAGATCTAAAGAAAACCTCGGGTGGTAGATAATACACAAATCCTTGCAAACCTAAAACCGCCCTACTGCTTTACCACCGCCAAACAGACATCCTCCATAAGAACCTTTAAATCATTCAGTTGACTGTTTAACTAGTGAAACATAGTCACCTATCTGCAAAATGAAATAACATGCAAAAAAATCTGGTTTTAAGGTCCACACCTTTGCCTTAACCTTTTGTTATGAGAGCATCACTCTGTTTCCTTCTTTGGCACAAAATCTTAAATCCCACTGCACATGCACCGGAGACTTTCCACATTAGTTGGTGATGCACTTCCTGTTTAGCTGCACCATGTTGATGCTGTATCTGTGAACTCCACACTGCTGGATAAAAACACTAAGGACGCTACTGGTTGAACACCATTAGTCCTACAAGCTCCTCCAATGACCCTTAAAATGTCAAACTTAGAAAGGGTTTTCTTATATTTAAGGATAAATTTATCATTTGGCATTATGCCATCATTTTTTAAAGTCATTTCGCATCTACTTTTAACAAATATCACAGCTGTCTAAACAACAACCACTGTGGTTTGGGCCACAAAAGAGACTTAGAAAAAGAACGGAGGCTACAGTTTGAAATCTGAGCAACTAGTATACATCTGATAAAATGTTGTGTAAAGTGATCTGCAAATGACTAAATGTAAACTATAAGAAGACATGGCTCTAATGTTTTGGCCACCACAATTAAAATGAATGAGGTAAACACATAGTGAATTTATCACCTTAATTTATCACAGTTTCAACCTAAAAAAAGTAGAATTCATGGCAGATCCACTGTGGATTGTACTGAGTTGCACAGGTGGTCATAATGTTATGTCTGATCGGTGAACCAATGTAATAGTAATTGCAAAAATGTCTTTATCGTTGACTTGTTGTATTTGTGAGTAAAAATAATTGGAGCATATCACTCTTCTCATATATTACTTTTTCATAGGAGTTTCTTAGTTTATGGTCCACTTAAAATGAGGTCTCATCTGAAAACGAAACAAATAAATAAAATGAGGATAAAGACAATTAAACTAATACGTCTTCCAGTGGTGCAGCTGAACTGGAGAACACAGTTGGCGTGACGGCATATTGTGGAGAAGCAGGTGATTCAGAAAATGACGAGCGGAGGAAAAAATACACCCTGTCACCGCTCAATTGTCAGATCGTGTTATTTTGTTTGTGCTCGCAGGTGTCCTGGAGCTCTTTGCTGTTTCTCAGGGGGTCATCGGCATCAAAGGGGTCTACAGTAATAGATTCCTAGCCATGAATAAAAGAGGACGGCTCCATGCCACTGTAAGTACCAAGCTGCACACTCTAAAATTCACTCTCAGCACAAGCGCATTGGCAAGAGTTTGTTGATGGTGACACTTATTTGTAGATACGTACATCTAGTCATCCAATCATACATCGCAAAAAATTCAGCGCTTAATTAGCTATTGTGGGTTTGGACGCGTGTAGTAAAAGCATAACTGCAACAGACACATGGTGAATGGATTCATCATATTGTTCCACTCTGCCTGCTGGGCAGAGTGAATGTACACATGGGGATAATGGCTGAATCTCCTTGGCAGCATCTCTGCAAAGACCTTTGTGACGTTTTGCGTTTGTGTGAGAAGCGACAGAGGCAGTTGTGTGACGACTGAAAGAAAGAGAGTCTCCAGAAAACTTCAGACATCCTAGGTCGCTTATGGAAAGTGCTTGTGGTTAGATGAAAACTATTCTGAAATGTCAGCTTCCTCTGATAGTTAGATTATTTTGTTTCACATCTCTCCCTAAACCTCAGCAGTACATTTACATATTACTTCTGGCTGCATGGCAATGTCCGTACAAACATGTAGCACCTCAGTTTAAATTTGTCAAAGTGTTGAGAATCCGCATCTCATTTTGTGCAAATGACTCTATTTCTCCATTAAAACACTGCCTCGTCTAGCTCTGTTTGCCTTATTTCTTCTTTCTGCAGCTTTGCATCTGTGCTGCATAACAAAATCCCCCAATCTGACATCAGCATGTCATGGCATACCACTGTAATCTTTAGCCACACTTTTGAAGACTTCCAAATCCCCCCAAACACGCAGTAAGCCCAAATCTGCCCACAGCAGCTTGGCCTCGCTGCCGTAAGCAGGCCGGTCGGCCAGCGACCAGCCCGCACTCACGAGTCATCTGCGGGAGCCTTGGCAGGCGTATAGACGGAAGCAGCTCCCTATTAGCATGTGTTAATGGGAAGAGCAGATTAAGTCCTGCCTGGGACAGCTGATAATATACCAAAGAGTGAGCCACAAAGTGAAAATCAATATGTCGCGTTAACAATCAGTCTGGCAAGCGACAATGAGTGAGGCGGAGCGTCCGTGAGCTGCTGTGGGTGTTCATGCTGAGCACTGGCCATTTATGCCCCTCAGCTCTCGGAATTGTGTCACGAATCCCTGTCAGCAGGGAGCGATGTGGCATCTTGCATCAAAGTGAATTTCTCTGCCGCAGCTTGTTAGAAATGTGCTAATGTTATTGTTACTGCGTGCAGCTCACCAGCAAATCCAGAGTTTCTCGGGGTCAAAGCACATCCCAAACGAGACGTCAGTGTAAACTGAAACCGAGCAGACATGGATGATAAGAGACAGCAATACAACAAAGCCAGACAGCAGACTGCTGGGCATCGCCACTGCTGCATCCACAGCAACCTGCCTTAAGACAGCAGCATTTACAGGGTCGGTTGTTTCATGTACCAGCCAAAAAATATAGTCAGGGAAATGAAAGAACTCCCAAAGGAAATCTAATTGGTGCAGTGAAACACCAAGCCTACAGTTGGTGGGTCTCGTTCTTTAGATGCCAAACCACATGTCGCATTTTTTACAAGCCTCGGTTCTTAATGGTCGTCAATGTGCGAGCAAATAGTAAAATCTCAATCTTATCAACACAAACACAACGTCTAATGAAAAAAATTTTATGTTGGTATAGATACAACTAAACCAGTTACTTCATGATCCACCATCAAAAATGGATGACTCTGTTAATATTCATTTTCCCCAGAGGATGAATCATAGCGTTCTGTTAAGCTGTTAGTGTTGTGAGCGTGTTCGCCTTTTGCCACCATCAGGTCAAAATGACCACTGAGACACGTTTGCTGAACATATTCCTGGCCCACACAGGATGAACCTCTTTATTTATAGATACAGTGTTACCTTTACCCTAGAGAGAAAAGTCTTGATTATTTACACTTTTAGAAATGGAAAAATGACAGCAGCTTCCTCTTTTGGAGTCTGCACCTGCAAAATGTAAAACCCTTACAAGGTGGATGGAATTAACTCTATTTGCTGGTTGAAAGCTCTGCATTTTTGTCAGAAAAATTGTTATTTTGGGCCATTTACCAGCGCTCAATTTTCAGAAGCTGAAGACTGCACAGAGTGATATCTTAAATCTATTAAATGCAGATACATAATATGTAATATTTTGATCAGGTTGCGTCTTTGCATTTTATGGTAGCTTTGCCAGTTGGTTACCTTGCACTCTTAGAGACTGGTCTGGCTCCAACTACTGCACTCTTATTTTTGCAGCTCTGCCTCAGAGAATATTTGTCGAACTAAAACTCCAATCTGTGGCTACAGCTGCACTCTGCTCTTTAACTGCCTCGATGATTCGGGTGGATGTAAACCCTGGGGGCCATGTACAGACTTGGGCCTCGCGCCAGGGTGTCAGGTGACAGTCCGAACCTTAAATCGTTGCATAGTCTGTCATATTTAATATTTAGATGTTTTCACAGCGGCAATATGGGCTGAATAATTGGTGAGAAGACAGATGCACATTGCTCTGAGTGACCTACCCAGCAAGCCATCGCAAACATAATCTTATAGAAGGTTAAAGGGTCGTCGGCATTAGCTGAACAAACACAGACGGATATGGGAGTGAGCAACAGAGAGGGGGAGAAAAAGCCAAAATGCATAAAATGAAAACAAGAGGCTGACAGAACTTAGGAATTCAATTATCGATTTCAATATTTTGTTTTTCTCATAATGTTGATTTTTTTTGTATTATATCTCATATCATATCTCAATAAATATTAGATCCTGTAGATGTTCATGGTCCCTAGATGATGACTAATAGCTACTATGGTGAACCAAAGATTTTTCATCTAATGACATGAGCCGATCAGAGTTTGAGCTTATCCAGGGAAATATCTCAACATCTGCCAGTTTTCTGCAGATTGTGGTTTGACGATGTTTTAACCTAAAGATAATTAAATAATTGTTATTTCAAACATTTGCACGTTAGCATTGTTACTGTTGTGTTTTGCTCCTCATCCCAACATCAGATACATTATTTTGTCATTCCTTTGAAATAGCTGTCTGAAAATAAAAAATAAAAAATCTGTTTATTTGCTAGATTTGAGTGCAAGTCAATCTAAATGCACTCAAAAAGTGACTAAAAATATCTTGTAAATACTAAAGCTTTTTCACAAAGATAGAATAGAAGTTTAATTGTCATCACTAAGTACATATACATGGTGCACAGACGCGTTACACTGAAATTTGTGATCTGCATTTAACCCATGAACCTGGGGGAGTGGTGGGCGGCCAGATGCGGCGCTCAGGGAACCAGCACCGAGCGTCTTTCTCCAGCTGGTGACGGACCCAGATTTGTCACCCAGGGCAGTTTTGTTACACTACATCGGGATCCCTAACTCAGCAACTTCTCTCAGACTGAAGCTACTAACAAACATGCCCCATCTAGAGTCCGAGAGCAGATTTATTTCATTGTTCAGGGTAGTGTCACTCAGAGACTGCTTCTCATTTGCAGGAACACCCTGATCAAGAGTTTAAGACATTCAAACCCGGGACAATAAAACTACTAAAAATAACACTCAAACTTACTCAATAATTAAAAAATATTAATTGTATTTTCAGTTGTGTTGCATCTAAAAAGTGACATATTAAACCTCCAGTTTAATAATTCTCCAAGTAGTGAGTAACAAATCCAGTGTGTTGAGATTACAGTAAAATCATAATTAATAAGCAAATAAAAAAGAGATGTGTGAAGCAATGTAGCAAAGAAAAAGTAAATAACACAGTCATCAGTAACTTTCCATCTCTGCCCTCGTTCCAGTTTACCCCAAGGATCATGGGAAAGCTCCCTTTAAAAGAGTGTGACCAAACCAGCAGGGCAAGAGCCAGGTTAACCAGCTGTACAAGCATTATGATTTTAACAATAAGATCTCTGAGATCTCTCTGACCGCAGCCATTAAATCTAATGAAACAAAACAGGAGGCACAGCTTCTTCCTGGTATGCATGCTTGTGTGTGTGTGTGTGTGTGTGTCTACATTTATACATGCTCCACCGGACTTCTTTCGAAATGCGTAACTCTATCCCTGGTACCGGAGCTCGTATGTTGCTCAAAATGCAGTGTTCTGTTAAATCATTCAATCCACCCATAGCGGCGACTTGAGAGCTCAATATACTTTTCTAATCGACTTGAAAAACAACAGCCAAAAGGAACAGTCAGTCGCTGTGAATAACTTACTGCCTTGAATAACTTTACTGCCGTGGCCACAGCGCGCTCTCTTGTGACTGGCATGTTTACCAAATGCTGTAATGGCATCATTTTCTGCTACGCTGCACTCTTCAGCAAAGCAGAACAGTTTGTTTTACTTCAGAATGGCAGGAGGTTATACAAGGAAGTCATACTGCAGCAAGTAAGCAGGGATCCCTGGGTGCGAGCCAGACTTTCCAAGCCGAGATAATTTTAGGTACGAAAAAAGGAACATTCAATGAATATCTGCGGATATCTGAATATTTTTTTTATCTGTTCAAACGAGTGCACAATCACAAACTCTTTTGAGGAGAATCGAAAAGTGTGCACTGTTCCCCCATTTGTACAATTAATTACATTTGGATCCGCTTTTTGGGCCCATTTCACAGCAGGAACTTTTATTGGGGACCACGAACCTTTTGAGGAACCTACTCTTCCTGTGTTTCTCCCAGAGTTTTAATGTAGCTGTGGGGTCTATCTACCAACATGCCCGTGGTTGGACGAAAGGGGGGCATTTTCTGACAGTCAAGGAACTACTGGGGCATGGCATGCAGCAGCGAACCTCACTGACTGCTCAAATATTGTGCAGCATTTTACACAACTTCCATTGTCATTATAGTAAAAGTCCAAGAACCTCCTCTTAACACTGCAGGCACCTCCAGAAACAAAGTTCCAGACAAGGTTCCGGGTCCTCTAGGAATGTCCCTTTGGCCACTTTTGATATCCCAGTGGAATAATTTTGTTACTCTTGATAGAGCTTTGGTCCTGCTGTAGAGATGCAAAACGTTCCCAGGTCTTAATTTTCAAGAAAAAAGTACAAAATAAATTGCAAACAGGCCTTATGGCAAGCTCCCCACCCCCACCCTTTATCCTGGCTCGAAAGAACTGAAAATGAACTGCCAGTTTTACCAAGATTTAAAAAGATATTCGACTGACCTTCAGAATGAACTGAAAAATAATATAACGATATGAAAACTCAACACTGATGGTGTGCAGGGTAGTGGTGTTGGAAAAAAACAAAATTCAAATTATAGAACAATAACATGAATAGCTCCTAATAATTATCAACGTGTTGCTCTACCGCGAGAGAAAAATTAATTTGGCCGTGCTGACCTTACTCTGGACACGACATTGGTTGCCTTGCATTTCGTAAGCTTGACTTCTGAACTGCCTTGTAGTCATTGAAAGCCTCATGTAACTGACCATCTGGCTTTGATCACAAACTGCAGTATATTAGAATGAATGTACACTTGCGTCGGATCAGTAATAACAGAGAAATAAAGTGTCACCAGGGGGGAAAATCAGGGAGAGCACATACATTTTCAGATGTCTGATGGTCAGAGCTTCCATGTAAAGAAACAGAAGCCATTCGTTTTTCTTTCCATTACTTATAGGTAATTATCTAAGAAGCAGCTAACGAGAGAAACACGGGCTCAGATTACATGGTAGCATGCAAATAGAATCCCCACATGTTCTGCAGCTGAGTTTTGTTTATATGTGAACAGATCCAGAATTAGGTACTAAGAAATCCAACATGTGGAACTGCTTAAAAAGGTAGCCAATTGAAATGTTTGTTAATCACGCATAGTCGCACCGACTGCACTGAGCTCTATAAGATTAAAGCCACAATAAAAGGACAGCACCTACATGTACTAATGCCACTATGTTTCCCTGTCTTTGTAGGAATGGTTCACAGATGACTGTAAGTTCAGGGAGCGTTTCCAGGAGAACAGCTACAACACTTACGCCTCAGTAATCCACAGGAACCACAGGACTGGTCGCGAGTGGTTCGTGGCCCTCAACAAGAGAGGGAAAGCGAAAATGGGCTCAAGCCCACGGGTCAAGTCCCAGCACGTCTCCACGCACTTCTTGCCCAGGGTCAGCCCGCACGACAACAGCGAGCGAGGTTTTACCATCACAGACAGGAGCAAAGAGAGGAGAAAAACCTCGCCACCACCCAAACCTCCTCTAGCAAAGGGTAACATCCATGGAGGAGCGGCACCAAAGCGCACTCAAGTCAAGTACTGGCCCAAGTACCGGTTTGGATAAATGTCATTAGGGTTGGCTCGATCTTATGGATATAAGTAATGGATGTGCCCAGAAAACTGACATTGATCATTTATCACATTCAAAGCATTCCGAGTATTTTTGAAACTTGTGAAAAACCTTGAAAGGATGCCACAGCTGGGAGTTGTTCTTCTGCTTGAGTTGAGGATGTTCTGGTCTGTTTAATGTCATGTTTGTACATGGTGAACTTTGTCCCAGACCAAGAACAAGGCCTTTAAAATAAGATGCTGTTAAAATGTTTTTTCTGCATAAAGATGAAATTATTTTTGAATCACACAGTAAAGATCCGCGTTGTTCTGCTAATCATGCACCTCCATCATTTGTTGGTTGGTAAGGGGCTTTAGAAATATTATTGGTAAAGTGTAGACTAGAAAATTATTTTTTGATTAAAAAGAAGGTAGCAGAATTGTATTAAGTAACAGGGAGTTGTGTCATTTCATATTTTTAAAACCCAAATTAAAATGTGAAATTTCTGTGCTAAACACACACAAAAAACCTATCCATCCATTAGACAGATAAGTCACCACTTATCTTGTTCAGGGTCATGGGGGGGCTGGAGCCTATGCCATCTACACCCTGGACCGGTCTCCAGCCCATCTCAAGGCCAACACAGACAGACATTCACACTCACGTCCACACTGTCCTCTGTGGCAACAAAAGCTACAAGTCTCCTGCTTAAACATAGACATCGACTTACTGTTCCTTCACTGGAACCAGGCTTGTGACATTCAACATCAAAATGATGACGGGTTCTCTGAACAGCATTCCACTCCCACTTCTCCTGGACAGCTGTGGGGGATGAAGGAGAAAACTGTCAGTCCAAACTATCAGTTTAGCAACCGGCTGTCCCCCTGACCTCACGCGGTTTGAGCACCACTGTCACTGTATGGATAGGCAAACGGAAAAAGAACGGGCCCGAGTTTTCTGGAAGGTTTAAGCTGTAGGTGTATCAGATGGCAAACGACCATGACTCGAACACTGAATGTGCCTGTGTCTGAAATACAAACTAAAAGCGGTCTTTACCTTAAATGTTTGAGACACTTGAGCTTCAGGAACATTTTAGGAGTAATTTTTAGGAGACAGGGTTGCTGTCGGTGTTAAAGCTAAGTTAGCTTCCTTCAACTCCATAGGAAATACAAACTTTGTTAGGAAATTTAGACATGATTCTGAAACATCCCCTTGACATTTTCCTTGTGCATCAGCAGCCTCTTCCCCAGTTTATTGAAAGCTATAAAACCACTGTTACTCTATTTACGTTCCCATTGGCGGCCATTACGTTGGCGAGGAAGCGGAGTAAGAAAACATGCATTATTCACTAGGTGATGAATAATGCAAGTTTTATGCTAATTGCTTCTGATAGAAGAATGAAGGGAATCTCGGCTGTTTGTAAAGGCTAAATCATATGTCACAATGTTTAAAATAAATTCAATATTAAAATAGGTTGGAATACACACCCTTTAAAGTTTAATGCAGAGTTAAGCTCGGATGGGGTCCAGGCGTGGTTATGTGTTTATCGATATATTTCACTTTCTGAATATAGTGATTAAAATTATATTATATATCTAATTATAAAACTATGGTAATTTCTTACTGTATTAATATACAGATTTAATGAAGAAGTAAAGTAAGAATGTAGCTTCCGGTCAGGTTCAGCGTTCGGCAGCACCGAAATGATCCACGTACGAGTCACTGAACTCTGCACAGTGCAAATCCACTTCATCTATTAAGGCAGCATGGAAATAAAAATGTGCTTTTGGCGTAACAGATCAGTTAGAAAATTGTATATCTGCACATTTATCCAAATGTCAACACAGCAGATGTCCATTGACAGTAGTTAATGGTTATGAGATAATTTTATTTAAAAATAAGTTAAAACCAGGTTATTTAAGGTAACAAAAACACATCATATTCAGGTGTTGCAAAGGTTGTTTTATACAGTATGTAAGGTGAGAGCCCAGGTTAAGACAGTGGAACAGACCCACTGTGGCCTAGGACCACCCACTGTTTTTTTTTTATTTTATTTTTGCCTCAGCGTACAGCAACCGTGTTCAGAATGAGCATGTAACTAATCTTCAGACTATTTATTTTTGGTTATCAGTCAGCAGAAATCCTTAACTGTATATAATCTGCATTTCTGGGTTCGTTAATTATCTGTTTTGTCATTATGCAGCGTGGTCCTCATACACATCATAAAATAAATATTTTTTGTACCAGATTTTTTTTTTACTAAAACCTTATGTATGGAGAAAAGTTTTTATGTAATATGACTAGTAAAATTAATAAATGTATGAGTGGATATTTATACTGTGTATATTAGCATGTGTTTTCCCTGACATTAATAGAGAAAGTGGTTTACAAGCTAATACAATTCCAAATATAATGTATATATTAGATTACATTTATAAAAATACTTTACAACAGAGTATCAGCTAATAATTGTTAAATTTTACATCTGTGAAGGAAAATGTGAGTATTGTATATCTATCTATAAAATGTAAACTCACAGAAATAGTCCAGGATCGCTGTGGCTGACTAATGAAAGACAGGTGTGTGTGCGTTGACAGGACTGGGTTCGCTGATGTTCTCCAAACCCGCTGAGGTCATGGCAGTTTTTGCTTCAGTCTAAAACAAGCCAGAGCCCTGATTACAGGCGACTCGCTCCATCTTCTTGCACGTATCATCCGAAGTAAGACTTCTCCGGCCTTGACTCTACTACTTTGCTCTTAAAACTGAGATGTAGAACAACCTTTGTTAAAAACATAGTCAAACCTTTAGACAAACCGTGGTCAAGGCTTTGGATCACTTCACATTTTCCTTTTTTCAATTAAAACGTAAAATATTTTCACCTGTCCTAAAGTAATCTTAACATTGTTTTCCACTGATCAATTAGGCATTAATTGCAATATTAAACACAGTGGAAATAAAAGATGGTCCCCTGATTGCTTATGTACATATTCCATTTTAAAAAACCTGCTGTTTCAAGCAACAATAAATGTTGACACTGTGTTTCTGATCAACTTGATGTCACAAAATCAGCTTTTTTGTCAAAAACAAGAAAATATCTAAGTGACCACAAACTTTGTAAGTAGGTATTACTATTGATAAAATATTATTATTGATCAAATAATAGCACAGTAGATTTTAGCAGTGTCAGGGAAGCTACTTTGAAAGCCTACTGTGAATTTGTAAGCTACCAAATACTTCCCATCTAGTTAAGCTTTTTAAAAAAAGTCCAAATTACTTTGTAAAAAAGGGTCAAATTGAAAAAGTACATGTGACATGGATCATGGAAATACAGCATAGCTGAATTCCTCTACAAACCACTGAAGTTGTAGTTTACATGCATTTGTCTGTCTAGACTAATAATTAAATGAGTTAACCATAAATCCTTGTGGAGTTTTGTGCCTCCAGGTATTTCTGCGATATTGCACTGAAAAGAATGTGTGGATGCGAGTTTACAGTGACTTTGACCTTTGACTATTAAAATGTTAGAAGCTCATTCTTGAGCCCAAGTGGATTCAAAATGTGAAGACGATCTTAAATAAAAAGGACAAAAGGACCATAGTGAACTTAAACCCTCACCTCTAGACAACAAATCTAATCGGTTCATCCTTGATACCAAGTGGATGTTTACAGCAAATTGGTAGAAATGTCCATAAAACATTTCTGAGACATTGATTTCATAAATTTCTTGACCTTTGACTTCCTCCCTCACACAAGTCGAATCAGTTCATCCTAGAATCCTCTTGGTTGTGTGTGTTAAATTAGACTTCATTTAGATTCAGTTCATGCTTATGTCAGATGTCATAATATGTAGAAATTAAACTTGACTTTGACTGAATTGACTTTGAATGATGGTATTCACAAGAATAAACAGCTGTGAGGTCACATTTACATAGACCTCTCAAAATCTAATCAGTTCATCCTTCAGCCCATACGAAGGTTTGTGTCAAATGAAGAACTTTCCTCATTTTTGTCTAGCTTCCTGGAAAAAAAACAAAATTTGTCCCAAACAATGCAATGCCATGTGAACTGACAATGATTGAATTTATATTTAACTTTACAGAAAAAAATATGTTTGAGTTTCATTCATTTTAGCACTGGTCTAGAATAATGGGCTTGTTGTCTTAGTCATGAATTATGTAACATCTGACTTTAACAAAATTTAAAAAACAAAAATGTACTCCTGACTTTTTGTTGCCCCAAATAGTTTGTAGATTTAAATGTTTTAAAAATAGGTAAACTACGTGGATCAATACGCAAATACATTTAACTACTGCATAGTTACGTATACACGGTGGTAGGGCATTATGAACATGTTTGGTGCATTACAAAAGTACAACATTTGGAAAAAATGTCAGGGTATTACAGTCACTCATTGTGACATACTGAACTATCATTGAGCCACTCCATGGACTCTGGTGTTGTGCGATTTGCTTTTTCTATTACGCCAGGTAGATAAAAAAGAGGGATGTTTCTCATCTATGTAGAGCAATTAGATTGTCTCATTTAGACCTTAGAGTAAATAGTCTCAAAAATAATTAGTGACTCGCCTAACGGAAGTCCAATCAACAAGAGGCCCGCACCACGGCAGCTCTTCCATGGCCTTAAAGCCAGATAGGAGTAATCACTTCCTGAGAAGTTATACATGTTATAATCACAACCCGCACAACACATGATGTCTGTGCTGGTCTGCGCTATGTTTTACAAATATGTACATTGTGTATTGGGATTTTAGCTTCAACTTTATTCAAGACATCTCAAGTATGAAAAGATGTGAGCACAAACACCAGATTATGTCCTGTAAACACACTTTTTAAATTTGAAATGTTCAAAACTTAAAGGAATTTGAATCCTTCCAGTAGCAGATTATCAAGGTAAAATTTCTGCCATTTACTTCATATGATAGCAGCTTTTTAATATGCATTTTTGAGTTTAGCAATGCTTTGACTTTTAGAATAAATGTGCAACCTTTGTTAAAAGTGACCAATCTGGCTACAGGTGCCACTTACACTAAATCACACACTGAATTTCTTCTCATTTTTCAAAATTCCCTAGGTCAGATGCTTTAAAGACATTACTTTTAGTATGTGACTGAAAGTGAGTGAAATGTGATATGCATATAGTTATTGGGCTGGACATTTATTCTCTGGACCTTTGAATCTCTGTCTCTGTTTTTAGAGAGAGAGCTCAACTGTCTCAAACATTTACGATCTGTGCAGAGCGAACTTTGTTATGATTAAACATAATTTAACCTCATTATTTAGAGGCATTTTACTTGGAAACAGCAAATGGCAAAACAGAAAAATCACACTGAAAGAGTTGATGAGCAAAAACACTGTATAAAAATAGTAATTGTTGTTCCTTTTGTCTAATGCAGTTGAAAACAGAAATGAATCGAGAACTCTGACTGTAGGTACAGTATCTTCCTACCAAGATCATGAAAATTCATTAGAAATGATTGTCCAACACAGAATAAGAACAACAGATGCTATGGGTTCATTATTCATAAAGGTGTTTAATAATGAAGTGGATCTTTATTTCTAGGTAGGAAAACTCTTGGCGCCTTCAGAAAGGAGACAAAGCTTGCGTGACAGACTCGCCATAAAATCTTCTTACAGAGACATTTCCCTCCACTTCTTTTTTGTCTTATTTGTCTGTCTGGTAAAGCTCCTATTTGCTGTACGTTACATGGCCGTCGCATGGGAGCACATTTATAAAAATGTTTTTAAAAGTTACCTCACTTTCCGTGGACGTCATTGCAGAGCCAATAAAAGTCACGCTAAATGGGTTAAAGTTAAACAAAATGATAATAAAAGATGATGGCGACAGCCAAGACGGCCCCTACAGTACTGCAAAGCATTCGTAATGAACATTTTATTGTGTTTCACAATCAGCAGAGGTGCCAAAGAGCGGGGATCTTTCAGGATTTATTGACTGACATCATGGGACTGAAAAACTGTGTCAACTTGAAATGAAATGTGAGTTTATTTAAATTAATCCGATACGAAATTAACCGGAAAAAAGCAATCACAGACTATGGTAACCTGACTATAGTAGGACACCTTGAAAAACATGACAGGAAAAACAGGACGAGAGAGGACAGAGACCAGCAACGACATGCTTCACCAAGCAATTTGCAAGACCGATCAAACAAAGTCAAGACAACATTTTACTTTTCTATTCGCTTCATGTTTTTGTGAGACACATTTTTGCAGCTTTATCCAATATAAACCTAAAAGATGTTGCCTGGGTTGCAGGATGCTTCAGAGTCACCTTCAATTAAACACACAGTAACTGTCCATATCCATCGTCCTAAGCCAACGCAAACATCACTGGACAAAGGAAAAGACGTCATATCTACAGTGGACAGTATGACATACCTGTGGACAGAGTGACGCCATTATGGGTTGAAAAGACAGAAAACTCGCACTTCCGTTTCAGTTGCAGTGGCTGTTTTTGCTTCTCATTAGATTTTCCTTCACTGTTTCTGGAAGAAAACCACATATCCACCAACTATTTGTGAATCTACTTGTGTCTTTTTGTTTTTTGCCAGTGTGAATATATACCTGTCGTTTTGTGGCGCGAGTTTGCCGACTTCCGTTTCCGGTGATGTGCCGCCAAACTGCCCAGGTAAAGGCTGTTGCTATAGCAGCGTTTTCCCAACGATACACACTCACACACACACAGAGGGAAGAAGATGGAGTTCAGCGGCGCCGCTCGTTTCCACGACTCTTTAACACAGTTTAAAACCTACGAAGATTATCTCGACTCCAAAGTGACACCAATGGATTTATTCTATTTGCAAGTGAGTCGCGTTTCTTCAAACCGCTCATGTTTCTGCTTCCGGTTGCCGTTCCCGACTTTTCTCCGGTTAGGTTCGCGTTGGACGCTCCGTCAGAATCGCCTTCACTAAACCTCCACTTTAAGTTTAACTTTATCAGTCCTCAAAGCCGAACGTTTCTAACACAAAAGCGTCGTAATTGTTAAACTCAACCACATCCCCTCTACAATTCGGCATAAATCAAATCGTCCAACTCCTGAAAATCGAAGTTGCACTATCACTTGTTTCATAGCTGTTCCTATGACAACAGCAGCACCATCCAACGTTAGCTTAGCCAGCGTTGTTGTTTTTGTGCAGCTAAATGTCAAACGGCTTTTGGTGAAAGAGTCTCGTATTTTTGTGTCGTATTATTACTATTTTTGCCATTTAAAGTGGTATTTGCCGTGAACACAATGGTGTTAAAAACCCACACACTTGTGGAGTGAGGGGTTTCGTGCCGTCGTAGTTGTCCACAGTCTGCGGTGAGTCGCGCTGACTCTGCCCCGGGTCTGCGAACGGTTGCCGGTGTAGAGACCGAGGCCGCGCGCTAGGGGGAAGTCACACACCAGTTTGACGCTGGACGTCCACGTTTGTTCACGTTTGTTCACGTACGACATGTGAGCAGAGAGACAACAAACGTCACGTTCCTGTCTCTTCCTGTTGAAGAGACCAAAACAAACCGGGACAAAGTCACTGGTCACTTTGTGGGTGATGCTGCTGGTTTGCATGTAAGACGATTTTCATTCGGAAGTCTCACTTTTGCAGTATTTCTTGAAATGTACGTGCAGTCGTTACTAAAACAAGCAGCTCTTATGAATTAAAAAAAAAAATCTTGATTCATAGCATCAGTAGAAGCTCTGATTGCATTGATCTCTGTTGTAAAAATGTCATGTTGTAACGTGGAATTTCCTTCCTCATGTCACCCAAAAAGCTTCTGAAGCGTAGGTAGATTGTCTGTCACGTATTTAAATGTTGGAAAACACGGTCACTCCTTTGTTAAGTGAATCCACCCAGCTGCTCACTCACCAGTGCTGCTCTTTGTCCTGCAGATGGCATTCTTGCTAATGATATACTCAGCTGCTGCTGCTCCACTCTGTTTGAACACCTGTGTCCACACAGAGAAGAGGACAAGGCATATCTGACCCGATAATCAGTGGCACTCAGTCACTTTTAAACTCAATCACCCTTGTGTTGTGACATAACACTGAGCCCGGGTATTAACCTGTGGTCATATTGATAAGACCTGCCTTCTGATAAATGAGCTAATTATAAAGCTATCTTTCCCACATTGGTGTATGGGACTTGTCTAAAACTGTGACTTTATAAAAACAGAGCAGTTAAACTGTTTCATTACAAAGTGACTAAACCTGGGCCAGATGTTCTGGAGTATTAGTCCAGGTGCTGGTCAACAATTGGAGGCCACCTGTTCTTGAAGTCTTTCGTCTTTAAAATTTAGACAATGATTTTTCAGGCCAGTTGAAGGACCAGCGAATGTCTGCGACTCATTTCTCGTGAGCCACATCAAAGCTAAAGGAAAATCTAACTTTTCCTCTCGGGTGCGGACACAGGCCCAGCCGCTGGGATTTTGGGTAGGAGGACATGTGGCTGGAGCTTTGATCTGACAAACCACAGGATTTGACAGCAAGATTTGGTTTTTAGATGATGACTTTATGGCTTGGCTGTAATGATGGTGGGTCTGCAAATGGTGATTCCAATAATGTATCTAAGAATCCCTACAGAGGCCCTGACACACTCTCAGACACACACACTCTACATCATCTGTAGAAAAGGAATGGACCTGTGTGTGGGCATGAAATTGGATTACAATCTCAAAGCTAAACTACATGCTGGTGGCATTGCAGAGCAGGTCATCACTTTTATAATTCAGGGAGGAACAACTATTTTAATCTAAATTCTACTGGCTGGCAACAATGCAAACTTCAAATTAGGGAGCTTGTGATTTTTCAGGAATATTTTTTTCTGCTTTTTCTTTCTCTTTTGTCTTCATCTTTTCTTCTTTCCCATCTTCTTCTTCAGTTTTTTCTCACTTTCCAGTTCCATCTTTTAGAATGTGAGAAGATGCCATTTTCTATGTCTATATTTTTGTAAATTTAATGTCTTTATGGTTTTGAACAGTTTGTCAGATAAATCAAATAAAATGAACAATTCATCTTCAGCTGAACTAAACTGCGATTTCGGTGTCTACTATTTTTGGCATGTAATAATGATGACAACGCACTCTTAAAGTGCTCTTATGAAAGATCATTGAAAACCAATAACAACACTGACAGCTTGCATGTGAGAATTCTAGACGGCAGCTTCTGACATTCTCCAGGTCCGACTGTGTCCCTTTTTCTTGATTGACTCCTCTCTTTTTCTTGTCTCTTGCAGAGCAGGGAGTTGGCCCGTAAGCTGGTGGAGCACGGCCACAAGGGCACAATCCTGAGCAGGGAGGAATTTGAGGAGAAGAAAGCAGCTGCACAGGCTGCTGAGCCTGCAAAGAGCAACGCTTACTACAACAGGAGCAGACCAATGTGAGTCAACTTCTCACCAACTCACCATACTCACTCAGGTGTCGTCTGCATGACTAACAGGAGAGACAAATTCACTCCAACCATCCGTCAAATGCTAGACTATCAAGAGGTTTATTATACTGTGAAAATGAAATTTGGCAGTTTTTGAAAGTCTGAGTATGCTTAGTTGATTTTGGAATCAATCAGTGACTGTGGCTAGAGGAAGAAAAATGACTCTCCTGTGCAGTGTCTGTCTAGGCTAATCTTTTGCGGTTCGTTTTACTGACTTCTCATTCTCTTTTAAAATAATAATATTTTAAATGAATGGTCCTCAGTCTTTTACCTCGAATTAGTTTGTTGTGGTACAATCTGGAAGCTTCCTGTACCGTAGCTGTGATGCCTCATCTAGTTTAAGCTTCAATTTCACTCCATATTTTGGTCAAATAGTGGAAAAACAAAACAAACAGCAAATGTGGTCACAGTGACATAAGATATCTAGTTTTTTAATTTAACTTCATGTATAATTGATTTTGTTTTTCTAAGGGTTAAGGTGTTTGGCATGATGGCAGGGCTTCGTAATGAGAATGAGGAAAAAAAACTTGTCGATCCCTCGAACTGTAGTTGAACAAAATACTGCGTACTAACTTTTGCTAAAGATGGCCAATTTAGTCTGACAATATCAAAGCATAATTATACTGTTCCTGTTTTTAGATTTTCCACCAGAAATGTGCACATAGCATTTCCTATATGTTTCAACAGTTTTGTTAAGCAACACAGAGAGGAGAAAAGTAAATTGTGGATGGAAATGAAAAAAAAAACTCTCTTCCAAGCAAATTTGTTCTTTCGGAGCAAAATTCCCCAAAATCTCGTCTGCACTTTCAGCAACAAAATGACTTTGAATAAGGTTTTAAATTGTTGTTTTGTTCAAAGTCATTGTTAGGTTTTTTTCCTTTAAACCAGACTACAGTCTATCTAAAACCCTTAACCAAGTCTCAGAGCATGACCATAAAAAAGTTTATGCTGTAGATTGTAGTTTTATGTTGGCACATGCTGTTTTGTCGTATGTTTGCAAAAGGTTGTATTTTAGACAGGAAAACGGAATGTTTTTTGCTGCAAGATTGGAGACTTTTGTGGCACAAAAATATGTTTGCCGGGAACACTTTACTGATTTAATCAGTATCGAAATATTTGTAATTTGCCAATTACATATAATAATAACAACAAACCTCTTCCGTGTTCACGGAGCTCATTGAGCGGTTGGTGTGTCTATTGCTAACCTGTACCTAACATCTGTAGTGACTGGCTTGTCGAGGTGTATAAAAACCAATGGTCTGACATTCCCCAAGTCTCCACTGCAATAGCAGACTGTCCGGTTGGACACCTGTTTTGCCACTCTCCGAACGTTTGACTGTTAGCATCCTTGAAAAACACCCTGAGCAACACAAAGGACCAACTTAATTTGCAATGTCAACATTAAAGTTCACAGCATCTTTGTCTGTCTTCCTGTGTTGCGACGGGGTTTCTGTCTGCAGTAGCAGTATCGAGAGGAAAATTTAAAATGTGTTTTTGGCTGAAGGTTTGCACTGCTAATCCAAGCTTGACAGGCCATAAAAATGGAATCTTTTATAGTTGTATCCGGTGTGGTCGTGGTTTGAGCGGCTTATATTATCCTTTTTTGATTGCAAAAATACAGAATAAATGGGAGCAATTAATCAAGTCTTTGTCGTGCATGAACAAGGCTTTTATTTGAACAAGGCCTGCCCATCCGTCTAAATTGAAATAAAGATGGTTAACATAAACAAGTTGAATGACACTGCTACAAATGGGTGTCCTCTATAAACTGCCCCTCCCAAGGAAAACGATCACACAGATATTGTTCTCATGCTTGATAAAGCCATGTGGTTGTGTGGTATCTCCTTTGATGACAAGCCAGGACAGACTTCCAATAAGACACCGCCCACCCCCACCCCGTACACACACACACACACTCACACACCAACACACACGGTTTTGGAGTATCCAAACATTTACCTGCTAGGTGTTGAATTTGATTGAACCTTCAGATGGTTATCCAAATGTGCAGATGTCTCAGTGTTGCCCCCCCCACCACCTCCTACCATCAAACGTCTGTGAACATCAGTGACACTGGTGAAATGGGAGACTCCACACCTGCAGTTACTGTGATATTAGGCCACAAAGCCTTTCATCTTGTCCCAACAGTATCTGAGGGAAATGTTGTACGGGAACACTAGGATGTTATATACACATCAGTCTGTTCCGTTTCCAAGATCTACATACATGTAGAGGCAATTTCAAAGGCTGTGATCCTGAAATGTGTTTGCAAGAGCCCTAATTTTGTTTGGAGTACAGGATTAGTCTCTCCACATTGACAGCATCCAGTATACACCACAGAAGATCTATCTATCTTTAGAATATCAAAAGGTCCGAAAGGTGGCCCCGAAGTCAAATCTTCTCAGGCCAGTGCTGCAGCATGATGCACTTCTTTGCTGATACTTTCCTACACAAAATGCTGAAATGTTTTTAATGGAGTTTCGCAGGCAAAACGGGACAGCGGACTATGTTGTGGAAGGGAGTGTTCAGAACACAGGTCAGCTGATTAGAAGGATAAAGCGAAGCAATACACACCCTCTCAGACATTCACGTTAATGCATTTGCATACATGAGATTATAACAAACTGACGGAAGTTTAAAAACTTTCCAATTACTTTCGCTCTCTGTGTTTCTGGGGGAGTCACCTGCTGCTGGCCTGTGACATTGTGACATTATGACATTTTTCTAGGCATACATTTTAACAAGTCAGTCAATGATTATTCCTTTAACACTGCAGCATTACAAAGCTCCTTTTTTTCCCAAATGTAACTGCATCGTAACCAGGCACAATGAGATTCAACAGCAGTGGTCTTCCTGTTGGCCTCTTATGCTGAATTTGACATGAAACAATGTAATAAAAAGCATGGCTTTGAAAGACTGAGAGATGTTTTATGTAAGCTATAAAACACTAATCATTTCTCATCTGCCAAAGTTATTTTAATGTTTTTGTTTTTAATACTTAAAACACCTGTTTGGGAAACTCGGGGACTAAATGAAATATTTGATTCGAGTACAAAATCGCCTGGAAATGGCCCTTTCTGGCAAGCAGAGGGTGGCTTGTTTTTCATCAGCACTCGGCAGACAGACGATGAAAATGCTCTGCTAATAATCGGACTTTGCTGGGAAAGACATCACTTGTAACAGCTTTACAGTCTGCTCTGAGCTGGCCGCACCGCAAGTGAATCCTCTCCAAGGTTGTTAAGCAGCAGTGTTATGTTATTTCATCAAATGCTTTACTTTGGATGTGATTGTGTTCTGAGTAAATGATGGCTAACGGCAAATTAATGTTAATTTTTTAAATTTTTAGTATCAAGTGTGGGCAACAAATTTTAGCCCGTTTCACCTGCTGTTTGGATTATTGCTCCAATACCAACAACCTGTAGGCAACTGTAAACCGAAATATTTGCTTTTACTAAACAGCCTTTGAACTCACAGGCTTCATTGCTTTCCAGCACATGTTGCAAAAGACCTTGACAAGACAGACAAAAAAGGAAAGAAAAAACTGCATTTGCAGACCTTTTGTCTGAGCCATGCTCCCCTCCATGTCTGGATCCTGCTTGCTCTTTCCTTTGGTTTTTCTGATTGGACTTCCGCCAAATTGACCTTACGACCTCCTGTTGTGGTCACTTTGCGAAGACACGGGCTCCAACATGCAGTGGACCACCTGCAAAGTATGAGCACAATCGGGGCCCTTTATGAAAAATTGAGACTTGGGAGCTATACGCTAAACTAAGTAGATTAGGGAAAAAAAAGTTTTATTCATCTAAACATAAAACGTGATGTTGCATGTGCATGTATTACAAACGGTGACCTGTGTTTTCTAGAACGTGCACTCCTCTAAAGCTTTTGCACCTGCTTGATCCTCTAATGGCAGTGGGTAGCCATGCTGTTTTGAAAATGCCTCTCGCCTTCTCTGTAGGCTTTAACCTATGTCTCCCAAGGCGTGTCTTTTTTTCACTGTTCCGTCATTGCTGTGTTTTTTTTCCCTTCCTTTCTCTTCTTTTCAACCTCCCAGTGCTCTCTTGGAGACCTTTAGTGCCTGCAGGTGTATAAATAGAGCTGTTTTAAATTAAGGCCTGAGCTCGCCTGTGGCGTGCATCTGATCAATGAATGCCCCTGCACCTGTGGTAATAAAATACCAAGGGAGTGGAGATAGTGCTGTGAATGCTAATCAGATGTTGCCCTGTTGTTGCCCTGCTTCATTCTTAAAACGCGTTCCTCCTGACACGTGAGGGGAGGGAGGTGCTGCCAGCACGTCACGGCAGGACACAAAGACCAAACCAAAGACTGTGCTATCATCAGACATGAGTGAATCACAATATCTTATTAAAAAACTTGAATGTTTGAATGAATGGGATGTTTGACTTAGGCCAGAAGATTTTGATATCTCAACCATTTTTAAAAGTTTGGGAGATCACAGACATAGTGTTTGTGACTGCTGTGGTCAGTAAGGTGCCAGCGAGCAGCATGTACATGGTGTTTTTTTTATTTTTCTAAAAAAGCAAAAACAGAGAAGAGGGAATGAGCATGGTGTGTACCGTTTGAAGCATGAGCTGTAGATAAGATAGATAATGATTTTTCTCTTGGTCTCAAATAATTCTGGTGCAAGCTTCTGCTACAAGTACACAACGTCTGGTTTCCTGTTGGCTTGCTCTCATTAACTGTCGCAGGTTTCTGCTCATCAGTTCATTGCTGGAAGATTGAACAGAATTTATATCATACATGTTTGATGTTTTCCAATTTGAAGCTAAGACTGAGACTGTTTTGGGCTCATAATTGGTTGTGACCAGCTTTGCATCGGAAACCCCCACCCCAGTTGTTTGTTGGGAAGGTTGAATTGGTTCCCACATCAGCCTGACTATCCTATAGGGGGGACAGAGCATTAGTCAGAGTGAATAGCTGTGGGGGGGTGAGCTTAGTTGAGTTGTAGTAGTGAGTTTGAAGTTTGGATCAGCTGGCTAAAGCTGGCTTATTTAGTCTTACCTTATTATACCCAATTAATTTTAGTTCTGATCAGATCAGATATCTTGTTCTATTTTAAACCATTTAAACTTGTGTTCAGTCCAATGCAAACAAAGCAAATCCACATTAGTTCTGCTTATAATCCCTCTTCTTTGACTAACTAATATTTCATATGAAGAGACAAACAAGAGGAGCAGGGGAGCACTGCCGAACAGACGTGAGGCCTCTGTTTCCTTTCTGTTCGGGCTCTGGCTCTGGTACAGAGGTAAATGTCAGCATACGTCCCGACCTTGCGTGCTCATGGCAGCCCTGTGAGGATCCCATTAGGCTCCCTGCGAACTCCACACAGTCTAGACCACAGCCATGCTCATTGTCCATTGTTCTGCTTCATTTTTGCAGTCCGCCTTAAGAAACCTCCACTCTCTAACTCTGCTCTATATTAAAAGTGAGCTATCACTTGCTGTGCCAAGTAAAACCAGTGCCACAAACACGCACCGTGAATACATTTCACTGCAGATCCAACCTCCAGATGTGTAGCAAAAATAAAAATTTTGCATGTGACTGACATGAGAACCCTCGCAAAGCTGCTCCCAGGCTCATTTTTAGCAAGCCAGATCTTCGCCGCTCTCCGCGACGGCTGCTCTGGTGAGAGCCCTCGGGCAAAGAGGTTTTGCAGTTAGGTTCCATTACATGTGCTGTCAAGCCAATTGCCTTCCTTGCCCTTTGTGAGTTTGGGCGGCTGGGTAAATTTGGAGCTCGCTGAAAGCTCAATTAAGACACATACATCCTGCCAGGCTTAAGCTCACCACCACATCCCGCTGTGCAGCACCATAATCAACATAGATGCGAGTTTAGGACCAGCTGGTGTGGCAGATAAACAGACCTGGATGTTTTCACTTTTTAGACATATTTCATATCATTGACTTGAGTAATGAAACAGCTGCACAAAAGACGGCAGCAAATATTATGACTTATTTTGAGTCACCTGCTGCTGTTCGTTCAGCAGATTGCATCGAACCTCCTTTGAAACTCCTGTGAGGCTTGGAATAACTCAGTCTTCCCTCTGAAGCTTTCAACAATATCGAACTCAAAAAAAGATTTAGTTAAGAAGCAGCCTTGTGGATCCAGCACCTTTTCATTTCTACGCGTCTTTCTGTTTTTCTTTCAGAGATGAGCTCTCCACATGTGCATGCAGCACAGGTGCAAATCGGATCAATTCTTCACCCGTAGTTACTGAGAATTGAAAGGAAAGTCCAGTGGCAGGCTCAATATCAGTAACTCTCTGTGGGTTTGAAACATTCAATTTAACTGATTTTCTAAGGGTGATGCAAACTTATGTAAATGGTAAATGGTCTGCACTTATATAGCACTTATGCACTTTGACATGTGACCAAACCAACAACCTTTTTAATACATTCCTTGATCATGTTTTTTCTGTTGAAAATAAAAATTAGCTGTTTCCTTAGGTGTAAGGTAAAATTTCCACCTCTTTCACTAAAACCTTTTCCCTAAACCTAATATATTAACAGTGCACATTTTGCAGTTACAAAAGTTCTTTGATCATCGGGTAAAGTAAATCGATGTAATTTGCCAACCTGTGTGAGTAACAACTCTGCACCAGAAGCTACTGGACCCCTAAATTACACAAAGTGTCGACCTGTCGTGTCATTTTTATTTCCGGTCCTGCTCAAGTTCCTCCTCTTTACATTGTAACTTATAAAGACCTTCTGCACAGTCACTTTTACCTTTTACGTCCTGCACGCTTACACACAGTAGGTCCCTGCTGTTTGATCATATGTGAAACTGATTTGTACACACACCCACTGTACTTCAGCCCTGATGAGTGCCCCTGATGAAGCAGAGGAAGTGGTTTCCACATCACATATTGTAGCTCCTGTCATCAGGCGCCATCTTCTCCTTTGTAGCTGTTGATGAAGGATGGGTGTGGCAGATTAAGTGGCCCGTAAGGGTCTAATCATCAGCTGAAATGAGTTTAAAAATACTTAAAATAAGTGATTTCATATGCGTTGCTTTGTATTACATTGTAAGCGAATAAACTGATGAGACAAACCACACTATTACCCTGTGAAAAGCAGATGCATTTATTAGTTAGAGCTTGTTCTCTCATTTTAGGATTTAGATGAGGGTCATTTTTTTATAAAACTTTTGAAGTTTCTAAATCTACTAGATTCACTGAAATCAGATTTCACTTCGAAATACAAATCAGAACTTTAACATTTGTATTCCTGTTTCTCTCATGCACTTCTTAGGCAGCCAGTGCATGACGTGCAACCTCCTCAACCCCCAAAAGCCAAGGTGCCCACAATACACAAAGAAAACTCAGGTAGAATATCATATGCAGCACATGTGTAACTGATACATTCAGCTCATTGTAATCAGAGGTGACAGAAGATTTTAGAAAAACCCAAAATAAAGTAAATTGTCATGCTGTGTGGAATTTCCCCTGACATTCACCAGCCCAAAATAATATTTTCCATAAGATTAATTTTCCCAGGCGCTCTGAGGAAACAGTCTTGTACGGTATGCGTTGTTTCATTAACTTTTAAAAAAAATCACTGTATTATTAGTTGCCATCTGCCATATCGTTGAAAGCTTGAGTTTGTTAAGCAGCTTCAAGATTTTTTTTTTTATCACCTTACTGAAGATTTATCCTATCGAAAACTGGATTTGCTATTTATTCCCTGCAATAGACGCAGCTTTTGATTTCAGCTGTTCTGTCGGGTGATGCAGATGTTCAGGCTGTGCAGTAAGTCAGCGACTGTGCGATGCAAGTCTCTTCAGTAGAAAAGCCACAAACAGGCAGTTTTAGAAGAGAGACCGTGCAAACACAGCAGGCACAACGCAAAGCAATTTCACACAGTCGTATTAACTTTGTAAAAAATAGCAGAAACCCAGACACAGTGGTTTGTAAATATTCCATTCTTTCACCACATATCATACTGTCATGTGAGACTATTCTAAATTTGTCAAAATAAGGCCAAGAACTGTCAGAACTAGCATCTCTTTACACACTTACACCTCCACAACAGAAACCTCTAAGCTAACTGATATTAATCTATGAAAGCACAGACGTGTACATGTCTGAGAGAGTTAGACGTGTGTTATGACAATGACGCCCTTAAGCATGGGAATAGAAATTTTTCAAATTAGGTGTCTGTCTGTCAATCCGCACGTCACAGTCTTGTCATTTCTGAAATGAGCAGAAACATTGTCCAATTGATGGCAGGTGTCGTTGCTTTTGTTGGTTTTTCCATTGAAAGATTTTGTCCTTTTTTTTTTTTTTCATCCACTGAAGTTGTTGAAACTTCCCTGCGGAATAGAACTCCTTGCTTTTGACTTGCACACCAGGGCCAAAGCCCCGTGATGCAAAAGAACTAGCCCGCTGATGCAAAAGTTCAGTGGGTTTTGAAAAACTGTCAGGTGTGTAATTGACTGCGGTTTTAACAAAGCACTGACGTCCGACACTCAACATGTCTGGACCTTCAGGAAGTACAAACTGGGAACAGGGAGTTTTTTGTCGGGGTAGAACTAAAGCCCGAGAACAAAATTTAGAAACGTGTTCCTCAGGTGGAAATGCAGGTGGAGGAAATTCCACAATAATTCTCTGCTCTCTGGGAAAAGTTCCTGTGGCGTTTTACTTTTAGTAACAAATTATTAGTGTTGTGCCTTTTTTTTCCTATAGCTGATTTCTGCTTCAGTTGTGATGAAAAATAAAATGGATGCTTTGCAAAACTGTAAAATCTGGTGAAATTCAACAATCTTTATTTTAAACCCAGTTTTTCTCGCGCATTTCTGCTTGATTCTTTTCTTTAGAGTTGTGTTTCTGGTGAGGAAGGTCTGAACAAAGGGCCCATAAGGCAGATACACTGACGCTCACAGAGCTTTGCAGAGATTTATGATTTGTATTGTTTCCCACTTCCCACTGGCAGAACAGCACATCATACTTTCTGAGGTAAATTCAAATCTGTTGGACACATGCTCTTAATCAGACAAGTCTTCAACAAGCCAGATGATGACTGCTCACATCCCCTCCCTTTTTTTTCCCCGCTAATTCCTGGACCCACCTGCCTTGACCACAATCCAAAAACAAGACACTTAAAACAAGGGTGTAGATCACAACCTGCTTTATACCCAGTCGTTAGCCTCTAATAACCATCATTTAATAGTGAAATTCTTGTTATTGCTTCTAAATGAGCCTTGATAAGAAATTTGTTAATTGACGGGAAACTCAAACGTGTAGCATTCCATATATTTTTCTGAAGTATTATTCGCTCTCCGTGACTGCGTGTGTTGCTTTAGCTACTGGATGGGGTAACCCCTAGTTACTCGCCTCCTCAACACCTGTGTTTACTTTGGGGCCTCGGCCCCCGTGACCCAGCAGCAAACCTTCACTGACTCTGAAGATGGAGCGAGGGCCCAGACTTCAAATATGTGCTGTCCGTGCACTTTTACCGCTGTGCGATTCCTCTAAGACTTCCATTATGAGGCGCTGGCCACATGAGCAGTATAAATAACAAACAATCCAATCCGAATTCTGGTGAATTTGAACCTGCAGAGCCAGAGCGTTTCGCTGTAATGTTGCGGTAAGCCGACAGCAGAAATGCTATGTTTGTGCTTGCTGTGGCTCTTTTAATTTTTTTAAGTGCCTAAGTTCCTTTTACAACTTAAGCGCAAGGCTGCGTACCTTCTTCTTACATTTTTGGTAGGTATTACACAGTGACGATATCTTTGTAATCAGATTTGTAATCTTGTTTACAGTTATTTTAGATTTAATAGTATTTCTGATTTTAATTTCAGTTTTGTGAGTTTTAAATATGTTTCTCTAACTGAGTTTTGCCTTGTTAGGTTAAATAAAGTGTATGTAGGACAGTGTTAATCTTTCTTAAAGTGAGATGTCAAAAAATTTTGATTTGGTATTTGCGCCAGACCTCCAGCAGATTAGTACATATAAGCGCCGTAGATGCATTTGGTAATGTAACTTATAGTCGACAAGGTCTTTGTAGGCTGGAGGTGTGGGGGGATGGTTTGTAGACACATACGGCAGCAAAAAAATAAAAATCTAGTGACTGTTTTCATATCAGTTTATCAATCATTATCATAATACAATTCAAATCATTATTCTTTACTTAAAGCAGAGTGAAAGTACTGTTACTGTTGTTGCGTTAACATCTGTCCTGATCTTGTATTCTGGTTTTGAGTTCCTAGTAGTTACCTAGAGGCTTGACAAGGGAGGTGCAAACTTTTGCACCGCTATAATTTAAATTATTTTAAATTAACTATGTTTGTATAGACTCCTTATCCAAGTTTTTAATTTGATTCATTTTTACTAATCGAATGTAGATTAAATATTATGTTAATTGAAAACAATTATTCACTCAGCTGTCCACTTGTTTCATAGGTGATACTCATAGCAGTACTTTAGCTGTTATTATTATTTCAGTTAATACCAGGATGTCACTAACCATACGATACAGAATCTTGGAGATTTAAATGAGTAAAATCATTGTTCAAACGAGTCCTGTCGTTTCAATAGTATAGGTTACCTAGTAAAATGTAAGTGATGCTATTTGAAGATGACCTTTTTTATATGTTTGTCCTTTTTTTTTCTTCTTCTGCATTCTTGACCGCAGCTGAGAGGTTACCAATGACCTGTTTACTGCCGTAAGACTTGGTGTGGATCTGATAAATGTTTTCACAGTCAATTCTGGAGGCCTGCCAGTGTGCTGCTGCTGCTGCTCGTACAGCAGTATTAACTTTTCAGATATTAGTGCCAGTGCTGTTTCAGGTGTGGATACGTTAGTGTGTGCCAAAAGCATGTTTCCATGGAAACGGCTCAGCATATGTGTGAAAAGCTGCCACAGTATCAAATGAAGTCATTTCATGTGGTTATGATTTGTGTTTCTCGGCCTCCTTGGATTAGTAAAGGCAGCTGTGATAGTGTCACATTCTTCTGTGAGTGAAAACTCCAACTTAAAAATATTTATGGTCATTTCTGTTATGAAATGGTTTTTGGAATAATTGGTAGTGTTGTGCTTGCTTTGTGTTACATCTTGAATATCATTATATCCTATTTTACATGAATATGTTTTTAATAAATCTCTGAAGATGTATTATCCGGCTTGCGTGTAGTCTGGAAAGGTTTTTGTGTACGTGTTTGAATTGTTAATGCTATAGCAGAGATGGGCTAAGCTACGCTGAAGCTACACCGCGGTAAAGCGTAAAAGGCCTCAGTAAAGAACCTTTAGGGCTACATGTGACTTTTTTCAGGTTAAGAAAAACATTTCAAACTGACTGTGTGTTGTCTTTTCCAGGACACTGGCAAGTGCAGGAAAAGAACTCAAAGATAACTTCCTGAAAGCCCTGGCAGAGCGAGAGGAGGCCAACCGCAGTGGGAAAATGACTGTGAGTACATTATTACAGCACTCCAATTGCTACGTAATGGGATTCCCCTCAAATATTTCTGCAATTCCATTAGGATGGGAACAGAATCCATACTGTGTCATGTTGAGTGGAAAAGCCCCCCACCCCCATTCCATCCTTCCCCAAATACCGCACTGGCCCCTCTAACATTCAAATCCTTGTTTACTTCAACACCTTGTCCTAGGTGGGCTTCTCAGAACCGACCACAAAGAATAATGGTACCAATATCAGCCTTATTTTCATAATACACAAGCATAGCACTTGTTGGTCTATGTTATATAGGTCATCTGTACCATGCATGATGTACTTGTATGACGCAAAACAAAGAACGCTTTTTATTGTTTGTTTGTAGTTCAACTTGTATTTTTTATTTCTATCAATGTAAATCTTTCAGACTCCAGAGGTCCTTGCAGATTAGCTTTTTAGACCTGGAGATGTAATGTGACAGTTTAGGAGTTTATTGCAGGCAATAAAAAAGATCTACGGCTTTCAGCTTGTCCCTTCAGGGGTCGCCACAGCGAACGTGTTCCGCACTTTGATTTGACGTGTGTTTTTATGCCGGATGCCCTTCCTGCAGCATCCGGTCCGTTTTTATGCGGGTGCGAGACCCGCACCAAGGTGGACCTTGGTGGCTAGGTGGGATTCGAACATGCGGCCTTCTGTATCCCTATTGCAGGCAGTACAGGAGAAAAATAGGATCTCCAGTTACCATTACATTTCATTTAGTCATTTGGCTGATGCTTTTATCCAAATAAACTAAGGTACAAGGCAAAAAAACCATAAAGCGAAGTGCTATGAGGAGAAATGTTTCACTTTCGTAGGATGCAGCCGCAAGATAGGAAAGATAAGAAATTTAGTGGGTAAAAGGTTGTGAAAGAGTTAATGTTTTTTTTTTTTATATATTCACATTGAGGCTGCTGAGCGTGCAGAATTCTGGTGGCTCATTCCGCTATTGTCGGCAGCTACAGGAAGCCAGTGCAGAGACCTAAGGAGCGGTGCGACGTGTCTTTTTTGGCTGATCGAAAATGAGATGTGCTGCTGGATCATCTGGTTGGATCTGATTGTGCATGCTGGTAGCTCTGTCAACAGGGAATCGCAATAGTCAAGGCTAGATATTTCTGATGATATGCACATCAACATGCCCCAGAGACCGAGGTCGGTAAAACTCTTAACTAACTCACTAAAAAGTACATTTGCAGTGAGAACTGTGTCCATGTTTCCCCTTAGGCATCAAAGCCCACATCATAGATTCAGTTTTTTATCGAGAGAATCTCCAAGTTGCTGCTGGTGAGTAGGGCTCTGTGAACCCATCACAAACTGGGGCAGCTTGCAACAGCTTGTAAAGCAGTCAGAATCAAAGGAGTTTAGTCTTCAGGTCTTGTTTAAGAGTGAGGGGGAAATGGAGCTACGGCAAAATGATTTAACTTCTAAGAGTTTAGTTGAATACCCATAATTACATTTCTGCTATCAAGAACTGCATTTTGACTTGTCAAAATTACAGTCAGGTTTATAAAACGAGATATCCATAACTACATTCTGACTAGTAAGAATGAACATAAATAGCCTACACACAGTATAAGATTTACTACCCACAAAACCAAAAACCAAATGACCTACAAGAAAATCACAAGACTTTGTGAAAAATAAGCTATTAAAGAAACTTCTTCTGTGGGCTTCTTCTGGTGACAAAGAGGCTGTTAAAATGCTCATGTTTACACCTTGGTCTGTCCTTCTGTTTAGGGAAAGTGAAGCTCTTTTCAGTGTGAACTGACTCTCTTCATGCCTGGTCAGTTAGAGCAGGTGGCCAGTCAGCAGGGTCTGTTGGTGCAGCCTTTATTCCTGATGCTACATCACTGGGTTCTGAGGGGAGGCCACAGGAGGAGCACTTGATGTTGCTGTGGAGATATCTGTAGATATGATTGACATATCTCAACAGTGCATCTGAAAAGAGAAGAGGAGTACGTGACACCTTTGGGTGTTACCGTCTAATAATAGGAGACGATTCCAAGAAGAAAATTCAATAAAATGAAATGATAAAAATGGATTGTTAACACATAATGGTGTGCACTTTAACACTGATGTGAAGGTTAACACAGCAAACACACTTCATGCAGAATGAACACAACGAACAACTAACATAAATGAACAGCTGGAAATATTACACTGAGCATTACAAGCAGGGCAAATGTTAGCTAGCCAGTTGTCAAAAAAAAATGTATAACACCTGGTAAATAGATTGAATCTTTGCAGATTTCCCTGAGGAATGCGAGGTGATCGTCACTTACATTACTAGTTTTTATAACAACCGACAACAAACTAGCTACTTATGGATTAGCAAAGTAGGGGAGTATTAGTATTCTTAATATTTAATAGGCTTTGCTATGCAGTAAATTAACGTGGGCTTGTTTTCTCATTTTAGGAAATATTAGTACCAACTACTTTTAGGGTAAGAGTAGTGAAACCTTTTTTCTTTCCCCAGTTGTGGCACGTTCGCCTGTACTGCCTTTGCCACGGGCCTTTCTTATACGGGCTCAACTCTCGACGTATTTATTTGTTCCAACCTTCAGCCTTGATGGTGACAGAGTATGAGATTACAGTTACAAGCATTCAAAATCAATGTCGTTCAGAAATAAATCTGCACCTGCCGAACGTGGAGCAGCCTCAGAATAGTTGGAGGGACTGAAGTGGAAATGGTCACGACGGTGATTTGTCATAGTTAGGCTTTGGCCTGTGCGTATTCCTGTCTAAAATGGGGAGGGGGGGGCTGAGTCGTGTTTTTAAAATACTGTAGGACAAAACCAACATGCTAAATGAAATTGGACAACACTAGGAACATATTTATTGTCTGAACGTGGAGCTGACTATTTTACTACAATCATTCATTTTACCACCATCCTCTGTCTCCATTTGCACTATACGATCTATGGAACCTATAGTAAACCATTGGAGGGATCGCAGTGAAGATATTTTTTCTCTCCAGGGAGTGTTGGTGCTGACAGACTTCCAAGATAGCATCTTGGAAGTGAAATGATTGACTTCCAAGATGCTGGCATACAAGAATGAGTTTTGTTTGACCCCAATCTACCTGCCCCTGTGGGATTTGCAATTACGTGTAAATGCATGGCGGGGAGTAAAGGGAGTAACACCAGAAGGTTTCCCACCGGGTGTTCATTGTGTAAACAGTGTCATGCAAAAGCCCCCCCATCCCATCTCTTTCTGACATTTGCGAGATGTAACCACAGCTTTTTTCCACAAGTAAAAAAAACAAAAAAAAAACAAGAAAATTCTTCCTGTATACAGAAATTGGAGCCAGAATAAAAAACAAGAGAAATATCATGTTGTGTGTCACCAACGTTGTTTTTCAGACACGATATTCCCCCACCTCTTGTTGTCTTTCATCTTAAGAATTTCCTTTGCTGAAAAATTGGATCAGGAAGATGTTTATTTTCCTTTGAGCCCCGCTCTGTTTAAAGTCGAACCCAGCTCTGTGTGCCTAATACTCGTGCTCTTTGAAACTGTTTAAGTAACGGGTAATCTTAATGCAGTTTGACGAGGCTTGACCTTACTGGTATATTTACACTATGCTGATGTATTCCAGAAAACACTCGCACACTTTCAGACTAAAACGTGGGTTACACCTTGTTTCAAACATTACATTTGAAATATTCTCCATGTATATTTTAGTGTTTGAGTCGTGATTTGCTGGTATGAATTAATCCATGGGGCATTTACAGTATGCATATGTTACAATATTCAGCATTTTTATGAAACATCTGCTAAAAATTTCAAACTATTATGTAGCATGAGGAATTTTGGACACAATTTGAATTCCTTCCATCTGCTTTCATTTGCACCCAAAATCCTCCCGATGGAAGTGTCAAGTTACCCGCATTAATCTTCAATACGGTTCAATAAGACCACCCAGCATTGTGAGGTATCTTTTGCACTGTTCGGCGTAGGCTTCTAAAGGTCCACTGAAACGCTGAGACCTGCGGATCAGACCCGCTAACACATGCCAGGTCCTTAACTCTGCACACTTGTGTTTACTGCCCTCTAACGCAAAGCAGTCCTTGATCTACATGTGTTGCTTTTTCCTTTTTTACATTCATTTCTTTATCTTTGCGCTTTTTAGTTATCGTAGGGAATTTCAGTCATTATGTCATTCATGCTTTAACAGAGGCCCCAACTGTGTTTCTTCTTGGTATGCCGGTCTAATTTGTTTTCTCTGCTTTATCCAGTCTTTGGTGTTTGCTGACAGATTGGAGGATCGCCCGCTCAGTTTATCATAAAAGGTTAAACCTTTGTTGTGAAGGACGAGAGAGATGCAGAAACTCTTCCATTTCGGCACACAATGGATGAGGAAAAGAAAATACTTAAAGCCATTGAGTTATTGGCTGTCCTTTAAATGGATGACATATTCATTGTCATCTTGAGCCTCATTTGTCACTGGGGTCACTCTTTTGTTCTCCTTTCATGTCAGGCTCTGCCTTTCAAGTCGGGCTGAAATTACACCTGTCAGTTAATGCACTCGTCAGGTTATCCCGTCTCCTCGGTCCTGCCCTAAACGGCTTTACAGATGATTGATAGCAGACATGACTCTTAATGAACACAACTCCTCTTCCCTTTGGCTGAAGCCTCTGCCCGTCAACAATGTCCCTCTCTTTAGGCTAGAGGCAAACGTAAATCAGGTAGTGGAATCTATTATGCATTGAAGATATTCATTTTGATTTTGATGGTTCCCTCTAGTTTTCTTATGAATGTTTAGGTCTGTAGAAGGAGCCCTTCTCCACATTTCTGATTAGTTTCACTGCCTTGCCTTCATTGTGCTTGCACTTCCCCAGCCTTGTTGCGAAAGCTGCTTCCCTGCCAAAAAGTCACACGCAAACAAAAGCTGCACCTGGGCAGCTTTGGCTTTATTTGCACTGGGTAAGAAGTTAAGTTTTTTATCAAATCCAGGTCACACCTGCGCAGGATGCCTGAGGGTGTCCATTGTTGGGAGGTTCACGTCTGAAACTGAAGGTGCACTGCCACCACCCACCCTGCTCCCATGTCAAGCTAATGCTAAATTAGATATTGGACACAGTTTGAAAGCAGATGATAATGAAGCAGGGAATCTTTCAAATTTCTTCTATAATAAACCAGTTTAATCCATAAACGCATCTTTCCTTCTTTGCCCCATGTCCGGACAAAAAGTCACCTGTGACATGTAAGACTACAGACTCCAGACTGGCCCAGTAGTAGTGGCAGTAGAAGTATTGGTGCTTGCAGGTCAGACTGAGCTTGTGCAAAGTAAATTTCCCAGTCCAGTTTTGCCCCAGATTCTGTCCTTTAATTGAGGACTCCTCAGAAATTCTTGAGCATGCAGTTTCCTTGCAGGCTAATACAAGGAATGGCAGTGAAAATAGTGGACCTCTCTTCTTTATGGGTGGCTCACCCATCCTGCTGGAGACGCTTATTCCTTTAGCATGAATGCAGCATTTTAGCATGGACCTGCTATTGACACAGAAATATAGCACCAAAAATAAATGGCAGTAAATTGAATTAACAAAACATATAATGAATTGGCATGTGCCACGTCTTAATTTTCCGCTGAATAAATGAATTAACACAGCATGCTCCAAAAACAAAATCTTTAGTTATTTGTGGTGCACAACAAAGAAATTATACGGTCTAATAATATGACAGACATGATAATTGATGATGATAATTTATGGTAAAATATTTCACCTTCATCAAATGTTGAATCACTTATGCAGTTACAGATTATTTTTTTAATGACTTAAGCGTATTTAATTTACCTGAGAGTAAATATCGACTGGCCAAATCAGTATGCTTCTGATTTTATCAGTAAAACCATCTATCACTCCCTTAGAAGAGGGAGCGTTACACAAAACAATGCACCTGACAAAGCCGCTCAATACAAAGAGCGAATGTTTGCTCTCAGCCCGTTTCCGAGCAGCAGTGACTTCACAGAAGCTAGTTTGTTGTTGGTAGTAAAATAAAAAGCATAGTGGTCGACATCAGCTCAGTCGCCTCACCACAATAAAACCGTATTTAAGGAAGCCCAGGGCCAGGTCGGTCCCAGTGACATAACGCACATGTGCTCACACTGGACAGAGGAAGACATTTAGTATTTTCCTAGAGAAGTAAGCCTCGGTCAAGCCGAGTAACAGTGTGACACCTCAGTTTGTGCTTCGGTGTTTCAGTTGTGTCTGGCTTCAACATGCACTACATAAACTACACGTGTGAATATTTGTGTTACACCCAGATTATATTATACGTTTTTTTACATTTTTGTATTTGGTTTGTGCTGCCACCTCGTAGCTCGTAGGTCCTCGGTTCAAATCTACCTGTTGGCTGCAGCCTTTCTGTTTGTTTGCAGGTTCTCCTGGTGCGTGTATGTGTGAATGATTTTCTGTCTGTTGGCCCTCAGATAGACTGGTGACCTGTCCAGGGTACACCTCACCTCTTGCCAGTAACAGCTGGGATAGGCTCTAGCCCCCCCATGAATATAAACAGGATATGTGGTTACAGATAAAGAAATATTTGAATGTTTTCCCAATTGCTACAAATGACAAGCTGCCAATGTTTTGATAATGAGCATATCAGTAAAAGAATCCTGCAGCTTAACATGCAGATTGTCTGATTAAAGCAGTAATCAATTTATTTTTGGTTGTGTTCAAGCCCCCAGTGCACCTGGTTAAGGTTAAGATTGTGGGCTGAATTGGGGAAAAAAAACATAACTCACTTCACAATCACAGTATGATTAATAAAGTTACAGGGTGCGACTGAAGCTACTCTGCTCTGCCCAGACCCTCAGATATATTTAATCGAAAGCAGATGCTAATGTAAACCTAAACCTAACATAATAATAATATTACTATTAATGATACTCGGGGAGTTAAAATGTTTATTCATTATCAAATTAAAATTCTTTCATTATGAGATGTAACAAAAATGGAAGAAATGTAAATTTTTGGGAGAGAAGGTTGCCTCAAATTACATGACCATTACACATTGCAGAGCTGTAGACGAGATACACAATATTATTTTTTTAATGTCAATAATTCTTTTTAAATAACTTGAGAAACGTCTCTGGAAGTAGTGAAATGTTTCTATCATTCATTTCCAATTTTACTGCTTGGATATGATTGTCAGTCTCTCACCCTTTTTCTTGTGGAATTTAGCTAGTTGGCCTGCACTGCGTGGCCAGAGGGGACGTCCAGCATAAAGGAAGTGTTTGTCTTTGGTCTGTGGACCCAACGGGTTCTGTATTGATAAGCACCTGTCGCTACAGATAATAAGGTGGTCAGTCATGCAGCCCAAAGATCAAGTATAGCATTGAAATTAAAGAGGAATTCCCAGCCCTATTGCGTTACAAGCCGTGTGTGTCCACTGCCCGGTCCCCGTGTCCTTGTCACCGGCACTAAAAATAACAATGGCAAGTTTGATTTCAAAGCAGCAGGACTAAGGTGGAGATCCTTTAGAAAGGAAAGAGTCCTGCAGGGCTATCGTATGACCTTGAGGTGAATGGTGTCACAGAGTTGTGGAGAGGTGGGGATAAGGCCCCAACAGTTTGCAACCATCTATCAAGTGGACAAAAGGACTTTTTGTCTGGAGACGCAACCATTGTGATATCCGAGAGTCGCCTAATTAGCTTCCATTCTCTTTGTTGGTTGTAATTTCTCCTAACACATGGGCATTAAGGCCCAGCAGATGAACCATAACAGACTAAAATTCCACCCTGCTGTTCCCTGGTTTTTTGGCTCTTAATTCATAAAGCGGGATTTTCTGCGCTTTGAACCACACGACTTAGCACTTTCTCACACTTGCAGGTCATGATGAAACCCATAACATTTATGCCGTGTTAGTCTTGGCTGATAACAAGACATGGATTTCATGGTTAGTGTCTTGGTCTATAAAAAGAAAATGGATAGCCAAAGTATTGTGTGTTTTGTTGAGTGCACACAGCCAACATGGCAGCTGTGCCCCATCTCTCAATGCACCATGTCTGCCACTGAGGGATTTAGAAAGGAATGAGGAAATGAAAGCTTAAACTGCTCTCATGTTATGTACAGTAGTATTCTGCTTAATAAAAGGCGATCAAAGGGCTATAATAGGCCTGTGATTGATCTGAATACCTATTTTGCTTAAGTGTTTTAGGCAGGGCTTCCTCTGAGAGATGCAGCCGCCATCAGCAGCAAACTATCATGCAACATTTTTTTTGAATGAAAGCATAATTGGCATGTTAAGTCGCAAAAGCCGGATCCAGTGAGAACATGCTGTGGGCCAGTTGGAAGCTGTTTCAGGCTGGATGAAAGGGTTGTTTAGCGATGACTTTAAAGTTCACGTTACCTGTGAACCAGCCTGTGCTGTATTCTGGTTTTTGGCACTGAAGGTCTGGATGAGCCCTGCTGTAATGATTTCTTCTGTGCCCCTCCCTTCTGTGCAACAGCTGCCATTGCCCAGAGACGCTGCCCCACAAATGTGGCCCCTGGACCATTTTCAGAGCAAATGAAAACAGATACACTTAATCTAATCTCTAAGGGTTTTTTTCTTTTTTGCGTGTTTTGTTTTTTTTAAACTCATTTAGTGGATTTTCACATACGTTGGGAAAACATTTGGGCTGTGAACTATCACCATCAAAACATTCATCAGCTCGATTTGCCCTGGCGAGGATGGAGAATCATCAAGTGGAGCATTATGTGGAGATTATGGGGGTCTGGGTGGACTGTGATTGCTCTTTGTCAAACTCTCGTTTGGATGCAACATTCATTGGGAGGCAGATTATTGACAACCTGCATCCCAGGGTTTTCAGTAAAAAACACATTGCTATCTATTTTACAAACTGTAACTTTATTTATACACCCCATAAAAGCATAATTAATATTTTTTTTGTGTGTAAAAGGTACTGCTAATATTATTTTAAAGTCCATTTGTTTAGTTTTGTCTCTAGTTCCTGATTGAAACTGCTGATTAGTTTTTGCAGTCTGGACATTTTGTTTTTCCAAGTTTTACTGTAGGATTCTGTAATGAATGGGTGATAATCGTGTTCTTTGTTGCTCGAATAATCAGCTTTGGCAGGATTGCCAGCAACCTCCCAGAGTCTTTCGAATATGCATTTACTGCAACTACATCTCCTAAGTAGCGATGATATATTTGCTTTTATCTCCAAAGCAAAATGCAAATGAGCGTGGAAGCAACTTTATGTTCTATGCTGTTATTAACAGCGTAGCAGTGGACCAGTACGTCGCTGCTGCACCTGGCATCTTAAGCATCCTACAAGCTGAACGTTTATTGTGTTCAGGTAAGGGTGTGTATTTTAATGTTAGGATTTGCCTGTTTGTCATGGGCAGGGAACACACACACTTGACACAGGAACAAAATTCGAGAAGATTTGACACTAGAGTGTAACATGCAGCCCCGAGTCCAAACTACTCTGCAGAGCTCAGCTTGGACATTCTGTGGCCTGAATATTTTCCTTTGACGTATCAAGGTCTCTGGCTTCTCCCTGTTGGAGACATTTAATATGATCTTGTGCTGTGAGATTAAAACCATCCATAGCTGTAATCAATCACTATTTACAGCCGTGTTATCTTTTGCATTCCTTTCATTTGCACTCTTCATGGACTCGGGAAACCTTGGCATGTTTTTCCTCCAACTCCCATCTATGTATTGGGATGACACAGAGTGCATGTGCTTGTTATATGTTAGGGAGTATTGAACATCTGTATTAAATACTACCTAAAGCTTTCTGGCCTGTCCCAAGAGGAATGTGCACCTGCCATGTGCACGCTGTGTGTTTTAGACCGCGTAGGCTTGAAAACAACACTTTGACGAGCAGCTCCTACAATAAACCTGCTACACCCTGAAATATACTTACTAAAGTACCTTTTTAAATTGATGTTAGACCATTTCACATGAACACGTGCAGCATGTGCCCATCTGTTCGTTTTTTCTTCAGCTTAATTTACGTCCTAGGAAACGATGCAGCCATTTTTTGCCACCTTTGTTTACGAGTCTTTTGTGTCTTATCTTTTGGATGTTCCCCTCAAAACAGCGATTCCACTGTTCCAGTGTGTGTCATCTTCTTCCTGGCCTCCTGTTGGGGAGAGAAGCCAAGGCCTCATCTGGCTTTGTGTGTGTGAGATATGGCTGTTAAGCAATGTTTGACTACTGTATTGGTTTATAAGAAAAGCATGCAGGAGGAGAGAGCGCAAACTATTCGATTAATACGAAAAGGTCTGTCTGACCGCAACGGCTTTTGCTGGAAATAAGGAGTAAGTTTGTGATTTCAAACAGACTCAGACACTTTTCCCCGCCCTAGCCAGTCTTAGCATGCAGTCACAGCAAATCAAAGAAACCAAACCCAAACCATATAGAACGAAGTCTCCTTTAATAAATCAAATGTCTTTATTAAAGTGCTCCATAGTATGATTTATGCTTACATGGCAGTTCCCAAAATGCCCATATGCCACGTCTAGTTTAAGTTTCTTTCTAAATGATTATCGAAATGAGCGTTTTGAAGATTATAATTCCACGAGACGCTGTGCAGTGTGGATGTGGACGCGTAATGTCTTTCAGTCTGCCTGCTGCTGTTCCGGCTCAGCTGAATCAAAGCAATGTCAGCTTCCAACCTGAAGGAATGCCTCCAACTGTTGGTCCAACATCCTGAAGCAGGTCTTGAAGCAAATCTCAAGTTCTACTTATCAGCAGTGAAATGCTCCCCTCCGTTTCCTTTTTGCTTGATGGCAAAAAATTCAAACCGTTGACACTCTGCACAGCCTATGGTATATTGTCATAGTTGATAAGCTGCAGAAGGTGGTCATTTTGGCTAAGCAGATAGGTTGATAAGTGATGGAGAAATCCTTTTATGGTCAACACATTGATACCCAATGTGGGAATTCAGCTAATGCTTATCCACTCTTAGCAACATATGGAACACATTCTTTAGAATCTTCTTTGTTTTATTACTGCACACTGCACTGCTTTGGCTGTGTATTATTTCACCTGAGTAAATATTGGACGACATCTCTCCTACTTAGACCCAGGCACATGTCTTTGAGAGGCGTTCAGGCTCCGGGCCTTGTGCCTTCCCTCTTTGTCTTGAGCCTAACAACAGTCACATCCCTCCAGGAGTTTGTGTTTTTGATTCGTATCCTGTGAGACCAGCTGCAGCTGATGGACAGTTTCTCGTCAGTTCGATGTCAGAACGCTTCTGTTTCTCACACACAGTCGCACTGAAATGCCAAAGATTTGAGATCATAGTTTAAGTTTCGAGCTTCTAAAATCTGTACAGGCCAAATTCTCCGCATATTTCCATGTCATTGTAATGCATATTAACAAGGGTATGAGGTTCTTACAAGAGAGAAATGCAGGTGGTTTGAGTCTATCAGCAAATACAAAGGATTTTAAACCCATCGCTTTTAGAAGGGCGTTCAAAGTTAAGTTTTTCATCATCTCAGCAATGTACCAAATTGTATAACAACTTTTACAAGACACTTTTTTAACTTTTAACCTTTATATTAATATACACACAGCTGATATAAAGGAATAATGGATATTCATTTGGAGCAGCTTAAGAATTCAGAATCCTGACATTCACTCCCTACCATCTGTGTTTGTATTGAAATGACCATTGCAGATATAATCTATACAGCAGTTGTGTTTTTATTGTAGCAAGGAAAACAAACAATCTGGCACAGGCCCAAGTGTAAAATGCTACAGGTAGAAATTATCTGACCAATCAGCAGCATTCAGAACCGCGGGGTTTCGAAAGCTTTACAAAGTACTAGCCCCACAACAGAGCTGCGTTTGAGGTCGTGTATAGCCACAGACCCCTGTGCTGTAACGTGACATGCACCTCCCCCGGAAATGTGACTACACCTCGCAGCAACCCGGACTCTGACAGTAGCTCTCTTTTCTGCTTTGCATTAATTTTAGTAAAAGTAGCTGCTGTTCAGCATTTATTAGCCGTGGCGAAGACAACTCAGCTCATTAGGGTAGAAATCCCACCACCGTTTGGCTGCATTTTGCAGAACAGACATTCCAACGCACAAGTAGAAAGGGTCCAATTAAGGTCCCACCCACAGTAGAACAAACAGGGTAGAGTCGCTTCTATGGTGCCCCCACCTGCAAGTGCCCTTGATATTTGTTCGCTCCTGCTCTTCAGACAGTCTGCCACTGTTTGTGCACAAGTCTGAAAATTTGGTGTCACACTCCTGTGAAACAGCCTGATTCCCAAACTGCACGGACATTATTTGTAGCCAGATGTGTTTACTTTCTGTTTACATGTTCTAAACAGTCTGTCAAAAAGTTATTTCCTGGGAAGGATCCTCAAACAGGAAGTACAGCATTTCCCGGCTGCAGTAACATCGGTTCAGTTTGAGTAAATATAGGAAAAACCTGTACGTTAGCATGACTTTTTAAACTGAACTCACATCTGTCAAAAAAACCCTTCATACTTCTTCATTACAAAGGCCAGTGAAAGATGTATCACAGAAATTACAGAAGTCTCCTAAACAACTAATAGCAATGATTATAATGGGATTTTATCACAATCGACTTTGTTGTCTGCACAATAAATTCCATGCACACACAGCCAAAGTAACATTTGTGCACAGTTACCACAGCTGTTGGTAAGGACTCACCTGCTACCGTAGCTCTTTTGTAGTGACCTACCAAAGTGGCTGCAGTAAATCTCCAAACCACAGTCAGTATTTAGCCGAGGGTTCGTGTTCATCCCATCCTGGCCTCTTGGTTTTTGCACTCTTTGCCCTAATAGTGCTTCCACTTTGAATGCATTTATCTATCACCTACGTATTTCCAGCCTCCATCTGGCCCAGCTGATATCACACTGGTGGCGTGGCTGTAATATGGATATCCTCTGCATTTATCACATCCCCTGTGGCAACAAAACAAAACACAATTTGCTCATCTCATCTTAGCAGAAAACAGTCCGATACCAGCAGGCAGAGACCAGGAAAAGGATGAAAAAAGATAAAAGTGTTTACACCACCAGACATGTGGTGCTGCTCTTTTTTCTTTGGACTACATTGGTGTTGTTTTAAACCACAAGATTTTGAGTTATTTCAGAGCCACAAAGCAGAGATCAAACAAACTCTCAGTCTCTATTATTTCTCTCGTCTAGAGAGGAGCACGGTTTCACGGTTTGAAAAACCCAGTGAAAACACTGTGAATTCCTTGTTCCGCAGTGACAACTGGCGATTGCTAGAGTCTCATGGCAAACCCGAAGGGGAGCTTCTCAGCAGAGCTGCAGGCCAACTAAAACAGAATCCTGTTTGGACACCTATATCCACTGACATGGTGGGAGGGGGAGCTCCACAAGCTTTAATCAGGGTCTTAAAACAGGCAGGCCTTTGATAAAGACCTTTATCGGACTCCTCTAAAGCCTGCGCTGGCCTATGTCACTCACTTTGATCCTACTTTTTTAGAGCATGGTGTTGGACATACTGTATCTCTGCTGTCGATAAGACATTGGTCAAGTTGCGATGTAGAAGGAGGAAAAGGCCAAGAACCCAGACCCCACCTTCCCCCTCATATCAAATGTGCAGTGTTTGGGATATCTTCTACCTCCCACATTTTTTTCCTTCTGTATGGAAACGGTGTCATTAATTTTCCAAGGGTGTCATAAACATCACCTCCTGGTTAAAGAGGAACTGTGTCAGGGTGCTGCCCCACAATGTGCGAGGGCAACAATATTTGACTTGGACGGGTTCCTGGTGATGGGGCCAAACCCTGCAGCAGGCCTCTTGGCAGTGTCATGCGTGAGTGCTTTGGAATAATGCTGATAGGAGCTGAGCTGGACTGGCTCGGTTTTAATCTGTACATCAGCGTTCAATGCACAGCGCGCCGTAGCACAACACAACATTCAGCACAGACTCCAGTTATTGCAGATTTACATTTACATCAGTAACCATGCATACGAATGAATGCAAAATCTACAAGTACGATAATTCAGCCATACGTTTTTTGAGCACTTTCAGTGTGCTAGAAATGATTTTTTACTGACGGCAAAAGTGGTTTGTTTGGAATAACTATAAGAACTGATGACTTAGTGTGAGCGGCGAAAGCCACAATGACTGAGCAGATGAAAAACGAAATGGGCAAACAGAACATTTTATTAGTGGTGTAGTGATTTGTGGTGGAGGGTTAGAACTGATGTTAGTCAAAGATGAGAAAACAATCCCTCAAATGGATGGATGTCTCCTATTATTTCAGCTTCATTTCAGGCTTTTATTCAGTAGATTTAACGGGGAACAGAAGAAAACGACCTCCTGATTGTCCCAGTTTGTAGATCTTGAAAAGATTTAGAGCCAGTTGAGTCAAAGACAATGAGGAAGTGCAGCCAGGAAGACAGTGGGAATATTGAGAATTCCTCTGCGTCATTAGGGAAGACCAGGACTAGCAGAGACTTCCTGTTTGCAACTAGCATGGGGCCAGACCAGTCTGTGATGGTAACCTTTGAAAGGATGCCTTACAAAGGCCGACTACAGCGAGCATGTTTTGTTTCCCAGCACACGTTGAGCTGCCACTTAGCCCAACAAACGCGATCGGCCCAGCTCCTCGTCCTTCGCCCTCGGGGCCAACTGACAGATCATAAACTGATAGTAAAGAAAGAGCTTGCAAAGACAAATTTATGATAATGGTTTGTAAAATGACTTTCTAATTGCAAGAAGTGGCAGTGCTCTGCTTTCTGTCAGTGATGTGCTCTCTGCCGCACAGCCAGCTTTAAGCTCCACAGGTGCCGGTTGTTTGGCAGCTCTGTGTGAGAGCTCCATAGCACTTGACCCCGTTATCATTGAACGTTAGCTGGGTTAGCACCACACACACACAAACACGCACTGCCACACTTTGTTTACTTGACTGCTATTCATTGCAATTTGTCACTCTGAAAATTTCGGCGGTAATCGCTTTTTAATGTTTTTATGTTTTTTTGGATCTTGGAAACCAGTGAGATAATTGTTCATAAAATGAGACAGAGCAGCACGTTACTCTAGAATTTAATGGCAGTTGACTAGCGGAATTTTACCCTAAGGACTTTGCCTTTTGTTTATTTCATGTCTGTGTCCATGGTTGTCTTAGGAAATGCCACAAAAATCTGTCCCTTCCAAATTTTGTGGACATTTTGGCACTTTTTAAGATTTAAAAGCCTGACATTGCAATATTTTTTTCAGAAAGTATTTGTGACACATGTTGCAGTTTTTTTTATGTTTTAAATTGTAAGTTTGTCCAGAATTCACATGTCGAATTAATTGTTACAGCAACATTGCAAACAAGACTTAAAACTTTAGACCTCTAATGATGCAGGTTTTTTTGAATGCAATAGTTAAACCAGCTGAAGAATTGAAAAAGAATAAGATCAGATCATGGCATAGAATGGCATGGAATATTAACTGACAGGTGTTTGTTAACCAGGTGAGTCACGTGAGAGGAGTCTTCTGACGAATAGCTCAGATTTTAGCCTTAGCCCTTAAAGACTGTATTAGTTGTAATGGGATAAATCAACTTAAAGAACAGAGAGCTGACCATGGGACAGGTACAAGCTGGATGGCAGGTGACATCACTAACCACCTCCGCAGAGCAGGGGCGAAGGTATCACACTCCACCATTCACAGAAAACTTCACAAACAAGACTGTGGAAACCAGAACAGACTGGATTTGTTAGGTGGATGTGGAAATGGGCTGTTGTGCTATGTGTGCGTCTCTTTGTGCTGTCCACACGCTGATTTAAATATTGTAATAAGAAGACCAAGATGAGCAAGAAGAATGAAACTTGATTGATCCCGCAGCGGGGAAATTCACTTGTTAAGCAGCTCACCGGGACGGCGCACGGTGCAAAAAGCACTTTTTCAAGTATTTACAAAAATTTAAAAGTAGAAGTGCTTCAACAACCGCTTTTTCCACTGTACACCTTCTCTGTGAGCTGCTAATTATAGTTCAGTAATGACAATATGAATCTGTGATAATCTGTAATTGAGTGACCCTTCAATCAGACTAGTCATAAGCTAGTAGGACAAACAGGACAATCTTCTTTTTAACATTTTTTTTCCTATAAAAACAATCAACAACTTTCACGTTTAGCACAAATGAATAAAGAAGTTCTAACAGGAAAGAGCTCAAAAGAACCTTTCTGAACACAGTGCGATGCGTAAACCTGAGCAGTATGGAGTCAGTTAGGAACCTTTAATACAAATTACACCCTTGACTTTACAATTATATACTGTCAATAAAGCAAAACACTGCATCTGGTTCCAGGAGTGTTTGAAATGTAGCTTTGACTATGTGGCTGCTGTAGCACCACAGCTGTGAAACATTAAAAAAAACACATTATTTAGTCTAATACACTAATCACATAAAGTAAAAATATATATATACGTATATAGACTACAAACCTACCTTTCAATTTACATGTCTTGGCCTTGTTTGAAGGTTCAGGCTGTTGGGGACAATGTGCATTGGATGTTTAGATTTGCAGCTTTCACTTCGGCGTGTAAAATTCATGAGATAAACAAGGCATGAATTTCTAAACACTGACAGGTTCAAGTTCTGACATCCTGACAATGTTGCGGAAATGTTTTTGCTGGAACTTAAGCCTGTGTTAAGAGCGAGTTCATCCAGGCATATAATGTTTTAACCTTCCCCCAGAGTAAACACAACTAATAAGAACCACTCCACATAAACAAGACTGGGAATGCATGTGTGTTAGCTGTGCCCTTGTAACCAGGAGGTCAGTGGTTTGAAACCCTGCAGAAGCCTCAATAAGATGTCTTATTCCTTTGTCATTAGGACCAAAGTACCCTTGAGCAAGGTCTTGAACCCTGGCTCCTCAAATCAACCCTGTAGAAAGTGCGGTCGACCTTAACTGGCTGAAGATTACTACAATGGGAGAAAATGTCAAAGATCAATGTGATTAAACAAATGAGAAGTTGAGCTAAATGGTTTGTGATATTGCCATAATGTGACATTTGGATGTTTTGTTTTTAACAAAACCAATTAGCCAGTAAGTCTTTGGTTAATCGTTTCACTGAATCCTCCCAGAATGACACAAGAATGAAGAAATGTCTTAATTAGGTTGGCTGTTTATGCTATTTGTATGCATGAAAAAAATATTTTTTTCTGTGTGATCAAGTATTTGGTCTAATGAAAGCCGACATCTTTAAAATTTCGATTTTCTGATGAATATCTGTCACTAGTGTGAAGCAGGAAATGAACTGGAAGAGAAAAGTGTGTGTGTGTGTGTGTGCACTGGAAAATGGGAACGGTTAATGCAGAAATATCGGAAACATTACAAAAATCAATTCTTAAGCGTATTTTTTATAATTTTTTGTGCGTGGAAGATATTGCCATTAACACAAACTCTGTTGTGGTGATAGTAGCTCTGCAAAAGACAAGTTTTAATTGTCCCTCACAGTCCTGTAAACAGTCGACTAATCTCGTCCGCCAACAGGAGGCTGCTGCCTCGTTGAGATGGTTGGCATTCTTGGTACTTTCTCTGACATGTTTGGCCTGTAACAAACAGGCTTTGAAAGCTTCTGTCAACGCCAGAAATGCCTAATAATGTCAAAAGAGTTTGTCTCGGGTCAAAAGAATTAACCTCTAGTTGTGTGCGTGGCTCAATGTGGATAAGGAGCGTGATAGTCAGGTCTTTCAAGATTGATTTGGGGTCCCTCCCACTCTTAAAAACACACTTCAGTTAATTTTGCATGGCCTGCTTGGTATGTGTAAGATTTCCTCCTCTTCTCACCACACACCCTCATTGTTCCCCACCGAAGGACACTCAGCAGACTTTCAGATCAGCTTAAACTGAGGCTTTGGGCTTTTGTGTCTCCACTACCAGCACATGTTTGCCTTTGTTACCTATTTGAAAGTAACAGGCCACTGAAATGCCTTTATGATATTTCAGAAGCACTAATGCATGTGTTGGTATGTTTTCATGGAGAAATAATTTTTAGCTTAAAAGACCATTAAAAATTACTGCATTCAGCTAACGCTTTAAATTACTTTGTGAAAATATATAGGTTTTTTATTTATTTTTATACAAAACTACCACGAATAAAGAAATTAAATCAAACAAGACTGAGAGATTTAAGATTTAAGTTCAGATAGCTACCAAACGGATTCGATAAACCAACAAACCTTAATCAACCTAACGAAGACAAGGCGGCATTTATTCAAAATGGCATTTAACTGTTAGGAGAACAAGTAGCACTTTTTGACTGGAAGTGAACTGGGGTGCATGCTCAAAATAGAGTGACGCATTTGGAAAATGATTTATAAAGTTTTAAACTCCGTATGAAAAACATTTTTGGAAACAAACTGCGTATTAATAGATTTTGTAGGATTGCCAGTGCCAGCCAGGCCTCTCTGGCCCCGCCTCTGCTCCCGGGTACACCGACGCACCTTCATTTTCTTCCATAACCTCCAGTATAATGTAGAGAGACTAAAGCGCAGCATAAACTGATGTGTTTGCTCAGTGCAGTCATCGGGGTTTCAGCTGGTTTTCAAAACTCTCACTGTGTAGTATTTCTCTTTATATACTTGCTTTACTGCTTAAGGAATAATAGTACATTTTTATTTCAAAGCGTGTAACTATGGAAGCACCAGAAGCAGTTGGGGTGGAAGGATGTTTGGATTGACAAAGTGTGTGACTTCGACCGCAGTTCGCATTCTGCCTCCAACCACTGTTAGTTAAGGACAGTGACAGAACCCAGTCATGGTTTAAAGAAGCAAAAACATTCTGCTTTTAATTATGACCAAGATTGCCCCATAACCGTTAACCAAGTACTTTCTGTAACCCAAAACAAAAGCTTACGCTTTGTGGCTAAACCTAACCATACTCCAGAGACGGTAGATAAGGGGGGCGACATAAATCATTTCGATTCATTTGCCGTGGTTTTGATCAGATAACGCTAATGTGCTTCATTTGGAAGGCAATCTAAATCTGTAGACTGTATCATTTAGTTTGGAGCGTTTAGTTGGCTGCCGTACAGCCATTCGTTTTATTCCGCTGTGCACCTGCCAGGCCATCCTGCCCTTAAACAATCACAGCGGCCCTGCATGTGTGCAGCTTGGTCTCAACGTTGGTGTTCATTATTCCCGCTCTCTGTAAGCATTTCTCTTATGTTACCACATGCAGATGTCTAAACATAGTTTTCTCTGTCCTGAAGACTTATCTGCATCTTCAAAGGCCTAATCATAACCTTCCACTGCTGTGCTTATTTCTGTCTGCTTAACCTTTAATTACCAAACTGGAAATCAATCTCCTGCAGGTCTTTCATTTGTTGGTGTTTGACCACATAAATTATTATCTGCGTTGAGCCACCAATAAAATTGTACCACACTTTTAGAGACAACATGATGTAGATATAATTGGGGGACTGGGTTATAATTGGGCCACTGCTGTCCCTCTGACAGAAGTGGTAACTCCAGACTCTATTAATGTCTGTTGCGAGTTTGGTCATACTGTTGCATCTTCTGATAATAATTTAAAAAGAAACGGCCTTTAATTACGAGGGATTTTCCTATTTGAAGTTTGCAAATGTTGCTGCTTGTGAACCTTAAAAAGAAAAACTGCCTCAGTGCCTCATTTATTGCTACCCAGTGAGTCACCTTTTGCGTGGCTCTCATAGCCAGCTTTATAATGCTCTGTAGGAATCTGCCTTTAACAAACACTCCCAACGCCGACTTGACATGAACTAAAGGGATTGAATTTAGTGCAAACATTTCCCTGAAGCTCTGACCAGCCCGTGGCCCAGCAGTCATTTGTCCGTCCTAAGAACTGATTGTGCTGTGTACACTTTTACTTTTCAAAGCCTTACACCTGTGGCTTTGTCCGCCTGGCAATGTGTCCACAAATATTAGTCCCTGATAACGCTACACCTGTTTTATAAGTTATTTTAAGCAGTGTAAACAATGATCACGCAACAACTCATTATTATACCATGAGCAGGGCCATTAGAGCAGTTATGTGTGCGTGCACATGTGGGTTTAGAGTTCATAGACACAATCCTTTATACAGCTGTAAAAGCTCAAAAACACTGTTTCTATTTGAAGCTGGACTAGGCAAGGTTTTTAAATTAATGAGCATAATAGTGAAAAGCTGCTTTATGGTTTTCAAAACAGACAAAAATTATAGTGATCTATTCGAAGGAGGGGCATGAGAGCAAAGGTCGGACACGCTGGTCTCAATCAACTTTCCTCAGTGCATTTTTATGTTAAAATGCACCTGTGTAATCATCCTAAATCACAGCTCAGGTCTCCAAAATCCCTTTCCCCCCAATTGAAATGCAGTAGATTTAGTCTGTTTCCTAAATTTACAATGGGTATTAAATATCTACACTTCCTCACCGGCAAAAGTGATAAATTCTCTTTGGATAAAGTGCGAATTACAATGTCACAGCTGTTATTTTTCCCGCCCCTTCAACATCCATCGATAAAACGATTACCACATTACCGACAGGCTGCTGACGTCACATTCGTGAAGAAAACAAGGTGGCGTGTGAAGCAGGGCTGCAGGATTCAGTGAAAATAATTTTGCCTTTTATTTTTGACAGTATTGCAATGTAATAAACAAATGTATCATTAGTCTTTCTTGCTTGGTTATGACAGGAATGTTCTCAATTCCAACATGTAATCACACTAACACATAAAAACAAAAGTGAGCCACACACTGAACATAGACAGTGGAGGACTCACAGCCAGTGACAAATTTTAGCAGCTGTTCTCGTTGCTGAGATTGTAGCTTAGTTAACACACCTTCATATTTGTTTTATTAAATCACAACCTTCTGCGGTTATATAATCTCCCAGGCTGCCATTGCGACTGCAGTTTGATTAATCACTCATTCTTCTAATGCAGCCTTAATCATTCATTCAAGTAATTCAGAATAATTTGCCTGAAATTTCTGTGTGAGTCAATCTATATTTATGCCACAACAAACAAAGCGATCAGAATACCGTGTATTCGTGGAGGTTTTTTTATGCTCAACCAAGCCAACTTCTTTCAAACCGTTTAATCCAACCTGACCAGAGCCAGATGATCAACTAAAGGTTTTGCTCTGAAACGAGTATTAGGCCTAAACGCTTTTAAAACCAGACACACTCCTTCGCACAGACCTAGAAAAAAGTGCTAATAAAATCAGTTCTAGTAAACCAAACATGTCAGGCCTAAATACCAACACGCCGAGCCGATAAACACCGTAAAGTTCCGTAGAGCCGAGTGAAACTAGACTATAAATCTGTGTGGGTTTATCGCTGTGGACAAGCACTTCTACATTTTCACAGCAGTGAGTCATTCTACATTAGGGATATCATGACTGCGGCCGCGTTAATGTCGCACAGTATCGAACGTGTGCAGTAATGTGTCGCAGACTTCCTAAAGTAAAGCTAGGCCGACAGAATTTCATCTGGACTCGAGTCAAGCACAGAAGTGCTGACCAATGCATTTTAGAGCTTCATTTGTATTATTAAAGTGTACAGCCTGGTCCTGAAACGTATCATTTGCACATTTGGTGTTCAGCTGGCGTTCGGGGCTTGTTACAGTGTCTAAAAGGGTTTGATTTCGGTGTAATTTGATGGACATGTGGACCACTGGAGGGATCGTGCCTGTGACCTTTTAGTTACAAGGTGGTTGCTGTAACCATGAAGCCACCCTGCCGCCGCCTTTAACACACTGGTGGTTCCTGGCTTGACTCAGTTCTATTCTTAAATGTTAGCAGACCTAATACAGAGGAACTCCATCATGTCACATGCACTGAGTGGTTAGAAAAGCTGGTTCTCATTAGCTCATGGACTGGAATCAATATTATGTGTGTGCACGTTCGTGAATGTGTGGGTTTGGACCCTCATGTCCTTGTTCTTGTTTGCATGTGTGCTCACATGCACAAGCATAGACGTGTGTGTGTGTGTGTGTGTGTGTGTGTGGTTAATGTGAGATCAGCAGGCAGGGACTTCCCCTCTGTTTGCAGCTAATCTTTGGCAGTGCTGCTCAGATTCATGTGCAGTGCGAGCAAGAGCTGACAATTAGAAAATTGCTTGTTCGCTCCAAACTCTCGAGGAGAAGCTCGCTGTGACAGACACACACTACAAATGTTCAAATTTCCAATGGAGGTCCTGGAAAGGAATTAAAAGACAATTTGTAAAAACGCACGGCACAGTTGTTCTGAACAGGAAGATAACTGTTTCATGTCTGCAAATTACGTTTTGGTAGAGTTGCTAAGATCACACTAATCTCCCAAACATTTTAGGAGGAAATTGTGCCCCACCCAGTGACTTTGAAGTCTGTTTTTTGTAAAAGGATTGACAGTTTAGGCGGAAACCTGATGAGTGAAACAAGGGCTAAGTGGAGTTCCTGGTAGGGTTTTCTGCGTATCGTCTGAAGTGACTTCACATGCTTTCAGAAGTCCCAGTGTATATTATTAGGTTAGGTAAATTATGAAATTTATTTTGCGTTATTGGTCTGATTTTAGAGTGATTGGCTACAAAACTATCTTTATGGCTGCAAATGCTGTACTTACATGTCCACACATTATGATATTTTAAGTAAAAACTGGTACAGCTCAAACATTAGAACTACTGTGTTCCAATTATGGTTTGCACAATATCTGGTCCACATAAGCCTCTGAAGACTCCTAACTAAAGGTGTGTGTACACACAGAAATAAGAATATACATTCTAAAGAAGTTTGTATGCCTGTTTGTTTGTTTAATTGATTAATTTCTATTCCCGCACCACCATCAATCGAAGTAGAAATTCTCTTAAACATCAGTTTGAGTATCGACACCAACTTCACGGCAAAAAGGAGAAGACTGAGGAAGATGACTTCCTGATGCAGAGGTCTCCCCATTGTGGGACGAATAAAGGTTTATTTTATAAAGGTTTATCTTAACAACTGTGGACATCTCTAATACCATCACTGATTTATCACACAGTTGTAAGCCGCCATTATTTTTCTTTGTCTACCTTTTTTGTGTTAAACGTCTACAGGATGATTCATTTCAGACTTATAGACAGTCTGCACATAGTGAAAGAATAAAAAGCAAACAAAGCACCGTGTGGGATGCACCACTATAATTAACACGGTTTTAAATGTAGATATCAGATTGATAAGACAGTCAGGAATTCCTTTGGGCTGTCGGTGTGGGCGTGGTCTAAAGCAACTTTTTTCTCTGCATGTTCGTGTGATTATGCATACCTGTTTGTGTGGAAAAAGCCATATCCACATTTATAAACTTATTTTCTATGCTTTCATTGTTTATCATTAACTCACCTTTTCTTTTTCTTTTTTTTTTTTTTTTTTTAGCCTAAAATGCCTGATTTTGTGATGGCTTTTCCAAACAGAAAGTGTGATGAATCTTGCAGTTTCTTTTTAATTATTGTGCAGAATTCATGGGGAATTGGGTGAATTATTTGCTATCCCTGACATTGCTAGGGACTGGTTTACACATCTGGCCCCAGGTCTTTGCAACAGTCTTTGTTGTTGCTGAATCACATCTTCACTTTTTGTTCTTCCTATCAGATGTTGCCGACATTAATTGACAATTCAGAATCGAAGATGGGTGTGTGTTTTCGACTGGATATAAAAGATGAAACTTTTTCGGTTTTACTATGTGGCTTTCAGGGCCAGACTATGAAAGATGTTAAGGAAATGACTGAGCTTTAGAGTTTTTCCGCCTTTATGTGGCGGTCATGGTTTGGTGTAATGTGACCTTTTGGCATCCTGCATCAATGCAGTTTGAAAAAAATCGGCTTAAGGTCTGACAGAAATCTTGTCACCACCTTGTTGTTTACTCCAAAAGAAAGCCAGAAAATGTTCTCCACTTTTAGCCGTCGCACAGTTCAAGGATCAGTATTGTATTACAATTGTGACATTTCCACGAATTGTTACTCCTACATCCCAGACCGTGTACTTTTACTTAGAACACGTAGCGCAGAGAGGCGGGTTTTTTTTGTGTGAACGTCTATGCCACAGTTGGATTCCAACACAGACGTGTAGTCAGTAAAAAAATGTGGGAAACAAAGACACTGAACTCGTTAGTCTTCCTTCACCTGACAAAAGCATAACCAGTGTTGTCCAAGACACAGAAGGAAGAAAAATAATTATGTCTCAGGGGTTTTCTGTCGAGTGTGTTTTCACAGAGGTAATTCAAAGGACAGCTCCCTCTCAACATCCTTATTTTTCTTCTTTGACTTCTGGTTTCTAAAGTGAAGATTTACACCTGTGTTGATTTCACGCTTAAATATGGATGTTGAATATACCGCTCATGAGAAGCCCTTTGACAACCCGAACACCCCCCCCACCCACACACACACACACACACACCTTCATAATGATGTTAGAGGTTGCAAACTAAGTGGACGTTACATCCTGAACTGAACTGAGATCTTTGCTTTTATTTGTGGAATCGAGTCACAGATGACAAGACCAGGAAAGGGATGTTGGACAGGTGTAACACCTGTACATTTCTTGGAAGTGTCATTCGGTGGGTTTTGATGATATTTAATGCATCACTTCCACGGTTAAATCTTTAACCCATTGCCCACTGCATGTGGTGAGACTCGGTGTGACGCTGTGGACTGAGTTTTCATGTTCTTATGTTAGTCACGTTATACGTTTCAAATCACTGACAACATTTTATAATATAACTCTGCAAAATTGTGGAGATGAGCTGGAATGATTCATTCATCGCTTCTTCCATATTACAGTGAACTGAAACAGAATCAGTGTGTGGGGAACTGATGACCAAAGCAAGGCAGCTATTCAAAATGTGATCTGTGTCAGCTCCACCAAAACCTAAAAATTTCAAGAAGTTCATGAATGACAATTATGAATGGGAGATATTAACATTTTGACCAGATAATTCTAAAGTTTGCCATTATACTATGAATAACCATCCAAAACACAGGTGCTACATGCTGGTATCTCTGCACCTGTTGCTGCATTCAAAAAGGAATCGTCTGCTATTTACTGATATCTGTAAAAATGACAAATCAGTAAATAAATCCACGAGTTGTTTAAAGCGAGTTGTACTTTTTTCCCTGAAGCACCTGGCACATATTCCTAACGTTTGACTCAAAGTAGCCGTTCCCCCCTAACAGTTGAAGTCTGTAAAAGTAAATCCTCAGATCCGGTCACCCCTGTAGAAGGTGCTGGCCACTCTTTAAATTCCGCTCTGTGTTGCATTGAATGACTGGTATGTGTTTACTACCGCCGGATGGTCGTCATGTGGTTATTGTTCCCAGCATCTGTGCTTAAAGTAGTAACTTTGCGAGCTTGAGCCACTGCTGTATCTGTGGAGCAGCAGATGCAGCTGACCAGTGTAACATGCATTTGCCTCCACTCAAAAATCTGTTAAAACATCCGTCTCAAATAACAGGAAGGGAGTGCACTCAAAAATAAAGTTGTTTGCGGCCGACTCGTTCGTGCCTGCTTTAAGGGCACTGTGTAATTTTTGCATAGCAGCATTGTGGCAAACTCTGTACGATAATTTGAACCACACTATAATGATTAATCTCCAAGGTGACAATGACAAAAGTATTTGGACCCACCAAGAAGGATTTGTTCCTGTTTCCAGTTGAATGACTCGCAGGATGTTTGTAGTGTGCAGTTTAGCATCAGATGCTGCATGTCATCTCTGTGTTGCAGGAAGCCAGCTGTGCAGATGCAGCCTCCCCGTACGACTGCATACTGTAGTCCTGTAACCCGCTTCGATACGACACGGCCACTCTAAATTTAGATTCTGAGTGTGCTGTATGCATACGTGCATGTGACAAGTCCTCTTTGTAGTTTATGTATTGTCTTATGTTGATGAATAATATTCTACATTAATGCGCTGTGCAAAAGTGAGACACGGTGACTCCCAGGATAAGGTCTAAAATAGTTCTAAATTTGGATTCTGACTGCGTCTCTATTACTGGTTATTAAGGAAAGGTTTTGTTAAATGTTTAAAAAGCTGGTGCAGGAGGGATGCAGGAGAACGACTGTAGGTTGTATCGTGTTTTCTCATGTGTTTCCATCGGTGAAAACTAACCCCGACCGGCGAAGTGATGGACAATCTTTATCGTTTTCATTTTGCACTTGAAACAACAATGTTCTTCCACAGGGTTGAGTCAGTGAAGATGAAGAGGTCTCTACCTCCTCTTCACGCAGCTGTATGAAAAAATATCTTTAACACACCTACGGTTAACTTTGTCCACGCCTCTGCTGCCTCGATTCGCTTGTCTTTCTGTGATCCGTTGTCGCCCAAACTTTTAGACACATCAGCCGGACACAGCGATCCACTGGGTGACAGGTTTCTTCATTGTAAGAGTCACGATCCCTGTATTTTTAACCACACGTGCCGCACCTGCTTTGAATAGGAAAGTCCTTTAACGGCCGTGCATGTGCGAAGTGAGATTTATTTAAAAAGTGCCAGCATAACTAAGTGTAGCTGTGAGATTTCCATTAAAAAAATTGGTTCCTAAACAGGACAGGAAATGCAACAGAAAGTACCCGCTAAGTTAATAACACATAATGTCAATTTTTCTTTTTCTTTTTTTTCCTTTTTCTTTTTTTAAAACCAGCTTTCGCAAACTCACCAGCGGACAAGCAGCTTAGCTGCACTGCTTATATTTAAAGCTAAACTTGTATTCTTCTTCCCACTGGTAATTTAAAAGCCAGTGGAATGTGGAAAATGATTGTAGGAGTGGAGAGGAGGGAAAAGATATGCCTTGCATGGTCACTTTGGTGTCTGAAATCCGTAGCTGAGATGGCGTTTGACTGATTTGTGTTTTGACCACATGTGCCAGACCCGCCTGCTATTCTCAACCCATAATTCCTCCCTGAATTCAAGCATGCGACTTAATTTACTGTAGGAGCAGGAGGTTTTTTTATTATTTTTTTTGTCTTCCAGGGACCAGAAACTTTACCCCTTTTCTGTTCCTGGGCTCTGCACTAGGCGCTGTAAGTGATGCCACCTGTCAGGCTGACAGCTTATTCTCCATATGGGGAGGACCTTTATCAGCTGTGGGGACCAGGAAAATGTCTGCCACCTGCCAAGGATTTCAATCCCGGGACTCTCTAGCGCTGCCATTTTTGAAAATTAACTCTTTCCTGGTGTGTTAAACTGCGCAGCAGATGGTCTCCTCGAGCAAGTCCAGCAAAGGAATTCCTCTGGTCTTCACAGGACTTTACCTGCTGCATGTCTGCTGCTCTGTCTCTCAAGTTTCAGTTTACACTTTACTCTAATTACCGGAATAGACATTGAACTAGAACCGTGAGAGATGTTAAGGTTGACTCCAGCAATCCACGTTAAAGTGGTCGTGCAGTGATCGAGTTGCAGTTGAGTTACTTGAAGTGTTGTTTTTTGGAAATTGCTTCACGTCATGTTTTTGCGTTGTTACCACGTCTTTACGCAACAGCACAAAGTTCTCTTGGCTCTGCTACAGGAAGAGCATGGTGTGACTTTGTCGCTCTTTCCCAGTGAGCTGCAACGTGCACTTCCAACATGTCTTCCAAATGCATCACAATACTGCTGCATCTTCGAAGCTACATGTTCATGTTGCTGTGTCTGCTTTACAGCAGCGTGGTCTGTTGCTGCGTCGCTTGTGAGAACAAAGGAAATTCTCTGAACAAAGCAGACGACCTGAACTGCCGCAGTCGAAGAAAACAGCACAGCTCCACCGTGGGCCAAACTAAGGAGGTTTTAATAGAGTTTCTAAAGCACCAATTGCAAAACGCAGGATAGCATTTTCTGATTCTGAATGCCCTGTAATTTGAAGTGTGTGGGTTCAAGCCACTCATTTTGTGGCGATGGCTTTAGTGGTGGGTTCTCCAAAAAGACAGAGGCCAAGCAGCTGAGCTTCGAGCTGGCTGCCTTGCCTTTCTCTCTGATTGACCGGCCCGCTTCCCCCTTTGGTATCTGGCCAGTTGTTCTGTCCTTATGGCTAACCTCACGGGGCGTAGCTGACTGCCATTGGGTGTTTAGAAAGCCCAATAAGCGGACACCTGCATCTGGATTTATTTACTCCGTATCTTGCACAAACACCCATGCAGTCTGTTTATGGATGCAGATAGAGAGCACATGAGGTAAACGGACAACCAACATCTTCATATTAATTGCCAAGCAGCTGTATCAGTTTTTCCAAACATACCACGTACGTTGCATTATTACCTAATTAAATCCTAAAAGCACTACTTAGTAGTCTGCCCTATGTATACTTCCTAGAAATTCCCAAATTGTAAAAATTCTTGTGGCCTTCTATAGGACATAAAATGACAAACTAACAACAACGACCTTTTACACAGCGCTGCACTTTTCCCAACATTTCTTTATATGTGTGTAAAACCACTCACTCGTGTATACAGCGCTTCATCCCAGGTGTCTAGGAAAAAGGGAAGCACCAGAACGCTGCTGACAGACTTAGAATCAGTTTTGCTATTTCTGGAGGTGAGCTACAAAAGAAATGTAGTTAAAATGAAACGTCTCCGACACGCTGCCCTGCATTATATAGGATATAGAAAAGTGTCTCTGTGCATTTATGTGAGGCCAGTCTTTTTTGAACAATTCAGTGTTGTATTTTGTATCCATCGCCAAGACATCTGTCTAGTGACACACCCTATAATTATGAACAAAAGGGAAAGACATTTTATTTGATTATTCCCATCTTTTCCATTCACACACAATCAAGCCTGATACAACAATAAGAAGAAGAAGAAACAGTAGAAGTTGAAAATATCTTTACATAGGAGTGAGTTATCCAAATAGCATGAAGGTGCAATAAAATACTAGACAGTGATAGAAATGACGAGCCTTAAATTACTGTTTGCACTGTAAACGTTCAAATGTGTGAAGTCACAGTGGCCACTCAATATGTGAGGCCCAACTGAAAATGGTTCATCTCTTTCCAGGATGGAAACAATCAAAGGGCCAGTCTTTATTTATTTTTGTAGATATAGAACTCTTTGGAAATTAAATTTGTTTTTGTTTTTTTGGTGGGGGGACTTTTCGATGTCGATGGAAAAGCAGCAACACTTGGCAGCAGAGAGGCCGGGGACGTTTGGGAGAGGGCGGCTGCAGTCTATCAGTGGTCCATGTGGACGCTCGTGATGAAAGGGTTTGTTAAGGAGTGCTCGAGCAGATCACAGTGAGTCTGAGCCCTGTACAAACAGCTCGCAGCCCGACTGTGGTCTCTGAAGGCACATTCACTACGTGTTTCACAAAGCCTGTGTGTGTAATGGGTATGTTTGGGTGACCCGCTGCTGAATGTCTTTCCAAAAAATAGACACAAATTAAATTCAGCAACAATAATTATTGCAATCTCTCCCTTTTTTTTATATTTAACCTTTTATTGTGCAGCGACCAGTCCTTTACATGCTGGACATGCTTTTTGGAAGGGCTGATGTTATGTCTCCACCAATATATTGACTCAGGCCACTGGATTGAGCAGCCAAAAATAGAAAAAAGCACCAGCGGATACTTTACCAAATTATTTCAATGTAATAATCCACTCTGTATTGACCAACCAGTGTATTACAGGTATTGTGTGATATGGAAATTCAACTTGCAATTTCGAATAACCAGATGGAGAATGGAAATATCTGTTTTAGCTAGTCCAAAATTTTGACACATTTTTGGATTTCTATGCCCCCATAATGAACTTAATGAATTAACTTTTTGTAGACTTTTTGAAGTCTAGAACCCTTGGACCTCACCGGCTTCTTCCATCGTGGTTATGTGCCAGGCCCTCACAGCAGAGTGGGAGCTCTTCAGTTTGTGCTCGGTTGTTTTGTGTGTGTGTGTGTGTGTGTGTGTGTGTGTGTGTGTGTGTGTGTGTGTGTGTCTGTACGTACTACCCAGTGAACACCAAATTATGCTTTTAACCAACAAATTGAGGATATTTTTGGAAAGTGAGGACATTTTGGCTGGTCCTCACAACTTCAAATGGTTTTTTGAGGGTTAAGACTGAGATTTTGGGTCAGCTTTAGAATCAGGTTGAAATAATCAGCAAAATGTACATGGATATTTTCTGCACAGATAAGTTGCCACATTAACTGGCAGCTGCAGCGCATGTCTGTAAAAGTTGTTGAATGACTTTTGAAGAGTCTTCAGAAAGCTGATTGCATTAACACAATATTTAAACCAGGTGAACGGATCCACGTTTCTAACGTTCACAAAGTCTGAACGGGGGTACGACGGCATGAAATGAAAAGTAAAAGGACCTGCTGTCTGGTTCACCTGAAATGAGACGCCTTAGGATTGGACGAGCTTCACATAGCTCTACAGTGAAATAAGATTTTAACAATTTCAGTGTTACAAAAATATCAAATCCATGTGTGGCAGTCACTGCAAACATTGTGGTGGGGTGACATAAATAAATCAGTGTTTGGGAAAACCTGCAATTAATCATATTTATTTTTCACTGGCCTGATCAGGCACCTGCTTTGACCACTTGTCCAAACAGAGTTTACTCGCCCCGGGCAATCATTACTCTCTTTCCCTGTTCCTTGTTATGCTGCTCGATTAGTCATAATTCTAGTTGTATTTCTATCACGGGTTTATGTCTGAATCAAACAAAGATTTAAATAAAACTGATAGAGCTAAAGGAATATAATCTGATTAAAAGCACAAGAGAACTTGGCACTGGCAAATATAGGATAGTGACTTTGATGAGCTGGTCTGTGGCAAAATGTTTTATTAAGGGAACTCACATCCTGAGGGACGCAACACACCGCGACACACATGGTTGTTCCCGTTGCATCTATTACACAAGCCGGCTGTGTAAAGTCACTTCCAAGTCAAATAAGCAACGATCCCTCCTTATCCTACTCCTGAACCCTCCCCAAAACCCCCTAAAACACTCACACGCCTCAAGGAACATCCGGAAAGGGGACAGGGGTAATGCGTGCCAGAAAAAAGGGCTCCCACCTACAAACATTCCTGTAGCACAGGCCATGTTTTGCTTACCCTAACAAATTTACACAGTTGTTGGTGATGGCTCGGGATTCCTCCTCGAGCACAGCCCACCAATAATAAACAGTACGGCAGCTGACACCGCAAGACACCTGCACAGCTCCCTGACACTGCAGGATTGTTCCCAGGGTCCTGGGGGAGGAGAGGGGCCTGGTGTGGGCAAAGGTAGGCTGGAGTATGAGGGGAGGAAGGGGCTGTGGAGGCCAGCAGATAGGTTGGTGTCAGGAAGGGGGGGGGGTTATATGTGACAATGGAAAATCCCGCCAGAGTCAGAGGCAGACCATCGGTTTCTTATTTACCCTCTAACTTTGATGAATAGGTTTATTTGGAGGGGGACAAAATTTATGTCCAGCGGTGCCGCACAATAATCTAACCGCAGTGTCAGCCGGTGCCACTATATAAGCACAGGCTTAATTTTATAAACACCTACATGTTTTAATTTGGCAACCTATTCTCTGTTCGTTATTTACCCCCAGTCAACGAGAGTCGGTCTCTACGATCACATGACTTTCTAAGGTGAAACTGTGAAATATATTCTTGCCAACGTAATGACTTTTTAAAACATTTAGTGTTGTTATTTTTTTATGTTTTCTCTTGTGTCACCAATCAGAAGTCAGAAAGTGTTAATCAGCTGTGAATGTGCAAACACACCTTATTTTTCAGTTTAATAGTGGGGCCAATTTTTTGATTTATTCTAATGAAGATATATTTTAACAAGTACAAAACACACAAAAAGTCTTTTTTTTTTTTAAGGAGAGGAATTAGAATTAGATTGAAAGTTACAGCGAAGCAATAAATGTAATGTTGTAAACACTGGTTTGTATGCTAGTTTATTTATACCTTAAAATCAGTGCATTTTACTTGTTAACCAAACAAGTAGATCCATGATGTATTTGTTTTTTATATCACAACTGCAATATTGTCAGCAATAATTGCTACAGTATATAACATAATAACAACACAGATAATAAAATATAGAAACTAGTTTTTGATATTTGCTGATAAATACTGTGCAAAACTTGCCTACATTTATAGGTTTCAATCTCTAAAGGGCGAAAATTTAGTTGTATGCACTAAAAGTTTAGTTAGGAAATTATGCAAAACTAAAAATCTTATTTTTTCTGATTACTTTTGGAACTGCTTATCATTTCACACTAGACCCTAAACAATACCTTAGTTTTGGCATGAATACAAGGCTGTTAAATATTTATGGCAGATACGTTTTTCGACAAAACCCTTTATGATGAAAGACGAGTAATTAAATAAGAGAGTCTAATGTCAAGGAGAACATGCAGTCAAAATCTGGTCTTTCACAAAATAAGCAATAAACAATAAACATTTCCATCAGACATTTGATCTGGACATTTGACGTTAGGCTTCAGTTTTGCTTGTAAGTAAAGTAAATTGTAAACAAAGTATTAATCTTCAGCGTTGGCCTCAGTTGCTAGTCAGCTTTAGTTAGCTGCCTTCAGCCATTTCTACTCTCCTGCTGGCTCATGCACGCCACACAAACACAGAAACACACACTCAGACACACACTCCTCATGCCACAGGATGTCAGGTGGTCCGGCCATTGTGTCCCCACCTGTAGGACATTGTCAAAGCACAAAGGAGGGGCACAGTACGTGTCAGGCCGCCGTCAGCTTTCGCTTGGATTGAATTTGTAAATCCCACTCTTTCAGCCGTGGGGCTTTGAAAGCTTAGCCAAAGTAATTCACATCTGTTTTCCTTATTGTCAAGAGACAGGGGATCCCTCCACAGTTTTTACAGACCTCAATAATTACGATTGTCAACACTTTTCCGTTTTTACAGTTTCTTTCTGAGCACATAAACGTGCTCGTAGGGGATGTTTTGCAGGTGTGGTCCCCGTGCCGATTTGTGAAGCTTTGTTTATTAACTGCACGGATCGTGGGTTTAAAGGAAACTCCTGTTCTGCTGTACTTTACCTGTTTATGTAACCTTCATCTTAAGGTCACTGGGGATTTGCTTCCAGCCAGCTGGAATTTCAACCGTTCGCACATTCAAAAAAAATAGTATCAAGGCAGAGGAAAGTGAGTATTGAGTGCAGAGCCAGAATCTCTACCTGGGACTTTGAGAAGCACTGATGTTTTCCACGGAGCAGGGCCTCTCTCTCTCTGCCCTGTGAGGTCACAGCACCTGTTCTTGGTAACTGCTGGCAGGTGACGTAAGGCCTTCACTTGTTTTCCATGGTGTAAGGTGGAGGGTCCCCCAGTTACCTCCAAGACGGTGACTGGAAACTCACGTTGCCTGATGGGAGCAAAAAAATGTCTGACAAAACCATCGGCGCCCTCACTTGTCTTTCTTTCTTGTCCATTTTTTTCTAGAACTATATATCAACATGATTTTTAATAATTTTTTTACACGTTTCTATTGATTCCAAATTAGAATATTGAAATAAATTATTGCATAGAATATGCATAGTTCTGGTTTCCTGCAACCTTGGGCTTTAACGAACTCTGTTTTCGAACATTCACCGAAAACAGAGTTCCTGTCTAAGGTCCAATTCCCGTCCAAGGGCTAATTATTCAAAATGAAGGGGTCTGAAAAATCTAAACTTAGCAAGACCCTCTAAATGCTGCATGTGTTCTAATCTCACTTTGACAAGTTATGAAGCCAATGGAAAAAACGTGCATCTGACTTTGTGATTATGATACAAAAGGTAAAAGGCATGTTGTCCTTAAAGGGACAACTCTACAAGAAGGACACAACTGATTTTTAGATGTAAGCAGATGCGCACCCAGGTCAATACCAGGTGTATATAAAACTATTAAAGCCATTGTTGTAGGTTGATCTCCTTCAAGCGTCACATATTTAGGAATGAATGAAAACAGGCCGGGACCAAAGACCACAGGAATGTATGAAACAGGTACTGCCTTATATGGCAAAGTGACCTTATTGATTTAGACACCAATTGAATTGTTATCACCTCTCCCCAAATGTTATTCTCCTCTGTTCTTGAGCCCACATGATGATGTCTTTTCAAGGCTGGCTTTAAGGGGGTCAGAAGCCAGTAGATAGGGTATCTGGGCCAGGCCTCAAGCCAGCTGTGAACCTGATAGCATCTGTTTTAGGCATTTAAAAGACAGGAGAGAATGGAGCCTTCTTTTCTTCTGATCTCTGCAGCGCTAGTTATCTCACGCCTTTTTAGTAAAAGGATCCACAGGTGGCCAAACACTGGCCCAACAGTCATACAAACGTGATATCACTAGGTGAGGTGTTACTGTAGGCCGTCAAGTGGGAGTCATTCATGCTCAGAGTAAACAGACAAGTGAGGCGCAAGGCGACGAGTCCTCCATTCTCATAAGGAAGCAGAAAAGACAGGAGGGAGAAATCGGCAGACAAAACAACTTCTTCACACCCTAGTGTGTCCTGTTCTGCTTTGATTTCCGTTCTGATTTCTACAACTTTGTCTGAATTTTGTGACGGAACCCTTTGTCATCTTGATTTCCCCAGGTTGTGTCTGGTTCGGGCTCCCTTTTGTTCTTAGTCATTCTGTTCTAATCTGAAAATAGTGTTTGAACTAACTAAACCAAGGTATTTCCCTTATCTACATTTAGTTTTCTATCACATTCTGAAAAGCTTAAAAAAAAATTTTGTCATAATTTCACAGTAAGTTAAAAAAGAGAATTTTGAACTGTTTGTATTTGATTTTGTGGCTGCAAGAAAGACAGCGTACCTGATGATGGAATCCCCAGTTATCAGCGCGGTGTCTGTTTCTTTTCACTGAGGTGAAAGACCCCATCAACTACCTCAAAGACAGGCCACAGTTTGTGAGGCTGCGCGACCATGTCGGATGTGGTCGATGTGGTCGTCTGCAGCACGGGGACACCTCGCGGGACGGTGCTCTCCCCCTCTCTGTTAACATTGTACACGTCAGACTTCGAGTACAACTCCCATCACTGTCGCCTGCAGAAGTTCTCTGACGACACTGTATCCATGGAGAATGAGCAGGAACACAGAAGGATGTTGGCCAAACGAACGTCCATCGTGAATAATAACCCCTCCCACCCCCTGCACCGCACTGTGGAGGCTCTGAGCAGCTCCTTCAGCACAAGACTTACAGCCCCAGTTCGCTCCTTCCTCCCCACAGACATCAGACTGTACAATGCATCCCTGCAGAGATACACAGTGTGTAATTACTGAGTGAATATGGTTGTTGTGCAATAGTCAGGAGATTTACAATATTCACCTGTTCTCTTTTGTCCACTGTTAAACATGTACATATGCAGATACGAGACTCCTTATTCTTTCTTTTTTAATTAGATAGAACCCTTTGCTTTTTCACCAAAGTGTGACACAAACTTTTATCTCAGTACTCCACGTTTCACGTCATTTCAAGCTAAATTCTGGCCCTGGATGTAGGTGTGTTGGAACGGAACTAAGACTCTAGTTACTGAATCGAAGGTTTCAGTTTAAGTCCCACACAGTTAACTTGAGCAGGATATTCTGTAGACGCCCACCTCGGTGAGCTTGGGCCATCGCAAGTTGGAGTCGTTTCTGATTTGAGCCTTGTTCAAAGTGTATCTGAAAATGGGAGGATTTGTAACACACCATCTCTATCTGTGCATTTGTAACACCTTGCCATTGGCCTTCTTAGCTGTTTGTCGGTAGGGGTTATTCAGCCATGATTATTTACACAGAGGGTTTTCTTCTTTTTCTCTTTTTACAGTCAGTCATTTTCATAAGGGATCATAATACTCTTGGACAGGAAGTATCTGGCTATATAGACTACGCCCACAGACTCAAAACCCAAGATTTTGAACCATATTTCAGCGGAAAGAAGAGACTCATGCCAGGACGCTCGGATTTATGGTAAGTCTACTTCTCTTGTAACATGTCCATGTTGGTTGGGAAGGCCTTGACTCGAGTGGGATTTGACAAGATTTGAAGGGTAAGGAAATCTTATTATCCAGAATAAAGATTCAGGTTGACGTGAGAGACCAATATTGGCTTGGAAGGAGCTGTATAAAAGGCCACTATAGTTAGAAAAGTATAGCACCAGCCTGCCTCAGCATAGATGTGGAATAAATATACATGTCCAAAGTAAAGCTGAGTACAGCTGCAAAAGTGCTGAACCTGTCTGGACAAGACAGGCACGCTTCGAGCTGGGGTTTAAGCGGGCTTAAAGCGTGAGATTTTGATCTTGTTATAAAGTGCAGTGAATTTGTCATCACAGATACAAGGGGGGACTTTGTGATTAGGCAAAGTGACAGATTAATGGATCAGTTAATTGACTGGTGTACTCTTAGAGCCCATAATAATATTCTAGTTAGCATCTTCTGGTGTAGGGGTTTTATATCAACAGATGATCAGATTTATACTCGTGGTGTGGTTTCTGACTTTGTATGGTGGGGGCGTGTTGATGGTACATTTGACGTGGGTGAGACTGAGTGGAGAAAGCTTCATCTTCAGCGGTGCTGGGACTTGATTGTTTGGATTCTCACAAAGTGCCAGACATGATTTAGATCCATTTACAGAAGTGTAAAGACTTATATTCTGTTTGACTGCCATATTTAGGTTTTGGAAACTAAAACGGGCTGGTTTAAAACCACTTATTAGCCCAATAATTCAATGTTTCAGTAATGACACAAAGCAAATATCTGGTGTCCATCCGTCACCCAATGTCAGAAAGTAGTTTAAGAAATAGGACCGTGCCTGTTGCAGCCAGTTTAGTTTTTGAAGGTACAGTGTTAAACAGGCTTGAAACTAACTAATCATCAAATATACACCTCACTGGACAGCCATGGAATAATTATTATCATGGAGGAATAATTTTAAAATTAGAAAATGTGGGGTTGTAGTAGTTTTTACAGTGGGTAGTTTTCCTTTAACTTTTGTGCATTATGTCTCTGCATGTGTGGACGCAGAGACCAACTGAAAACACAACAACTTGAACCTTAGAGCAGATGGGTTACACCAGCAGAAGTCCACACTCCTCGTTTGAGAACTGACAACTGAAACAACAGTCCATGAAATTGGACCAATTGATGAGTCTTGATTTCTGCTGCCGCGTTCAGATTGTAGGGAATTAGAATTTGGCCTGAAAGCGTAGATGCACTTCCAGCAGGATAACGCACCATGTCACGAAGCTATAATCCTCTCAGGCATGTTTTTTTGTGTGTGTGTGTGTGTGTGCACCTTTTTGTTTTTTCCAAAACAGCAGTGAGTTTTCACTAGACTAAAAAGACCTCTACAGTCAACAGATCTAAATTCAGTGGAGAAACTTGATGTGGTGGAATGAGAGAATAGCATTATGAACGTGCAACTGAAAAACATGCAGTAAGTGCGTGATGCTATCATGTCAATATGAACCACACTCAACAAGGAGTGTTTTCAGCTCCTACGCCTCACAGAGTTAAGGCAGTCTTGAGGGCAGTAGGTGGTGATGAAGTGATGAGTGTAGCTTATATTCTTATGTTTTGGCCACCGTATTTAAAATGAAGTGGGCAGGAATATTAGAACCACCTCTTAATATAATGTACTATGTATGACTACACACCCAGAAAAAAAAATCAGAATTTTTCGTAATGGCCAAATTTTGGACGATGTCAAAGGACGTCAAACAAAATCGACACATAGCTGCTTTCAAACTCTAAAAAACACTTTACGTGCTTTGAATGTGGCAGACTTGTCCAAGAAACATTGTGTACTGAACGCTGAACATTTGCAAGTATCGGTGCCAGTCGCACAATTCCAGGACAAGCCACAAGTGAACTGCTGACCTTACAGGTGCGAGTTAAAATCCAGTTTGTGTCCCCCAGTGGTCCAGGTAACATCTTTATAATTTGTTGTCAGAGAGGTGAATACGTGGAGAGCTGTCAGCAAATTACCGGAGCCAAAACCATTCCCACATTCCACACACCCATGCATAGTAACACAACACCAACATTTCAGATATGTGCAAGAAATCCCATGAGGACTAATACACGTCGACAGGAGTGAGAATTAGTACGCGTGTCATGGTTTTATTCAGAGTTCAACCCCACAGCATGTCCAAACTTGGTGACGCTGGACAGGATATCAGCTGTAAGCAGATCTGAAAGTGGAAATTATGCATATTGGATAATGAAGTTTCTAGTTCCTAGCCTTTACTAACTGGGCACCATCACATGACAAAGGTTATGAAGAAATCCTCCAAACTGCAGATCTTGACTATAACCTCGATGGTCTTTCTGCACAGACCTTTCATATTCTCGCCTTTTCCCTGTGGGTTTCTTGGCCCAGTGCGCAGACCTGCAGGTCGGGCTAACTGTCTGTCAGCCCTGACGGACTGCTATCCTGTCCATGGCGTGCGCCTCTTCTCGCCGAATGTCGCCTGAATCATCTTCAGCACAGGTGTCACGCGTATGAAGCGGTGTTGTTTTACTTATCCATTTAATCACGTTCTGACTTAAACTTCACCTCTGACAGGTGGAAGCGTTAACCAGCTGCAGGGGGAGACATCCACCTTGTCCTCCTTTACTTTGCCCCTTTTTTACTAATTAAACTCCACTTCACTGGATTTAGGTCTTTTCAACTTAATTTTCAACTTGTCTATCCCTGTGCGTTGCGATCTCTCCCCTTCTCTCCATTCCTATGTCATCCTCCACTTCTTCCCCTTTTCCTTCACCCTTTTTTTTTTCCATCTCTGTCGGGAACAATAACACCCAGTGTGGTTGCTGTTAAGAGGGAGCAGATGCTGAAGCTGCTGCCCACTCAGTGCACTAAACCTCCCACCGCAGGACTCTGAATCCTGTCCCTCCTCCTCCTCCTCAGCCACAAAGAACCCAAGGCAGCGACACCAGCGCCAGCTCTGGCCTCCACCTCCCACTCCCAGCAAAACGGGGTAGATAGGTTCACATACACATTCTGCAGTGTCTTTAGGGAAGAAAGAAAATCGGTAGCGTAGGATCTCCCTCAAGCAAGTTATTTGACTTACAAGGCCCAGCAGAAGAAAACTGAATTTCTTGAGTATGTTCAGAGAAAATGGTGATCGTGTAAAATGTAAAACATGCCTCTGCTCTAGCAGCATAGTGTAGAAAATATCAAGTTTCCCCTCTTGACCTTTGAAAGTTCTGCCGTTTTAATGCTAAATGTAACAGGATATGATTTTGTGCTGAAGAATTGTAATGTTTTAAACACTTTTGAAGTCTTTGTTTTAGTAATTCTAGCTCAAAATGCATTTATAATGAAGTCAAGACCGTTTCAAAAATACCATTTGTTTAGATTCTATGTCTTGAAAAGGGGTTTGTGTTTACTCAAAGGAAATGGCTACTAGTGCTGTAAGTCAGGCATTAGGGTTTAGTAAAAGCGTACTTTTTCTTCTCTTCAGGATCTTTGCGTTTCCACTGACTCTATAGGAGCAGAGAGGACTACAAATCAGTTGGGCTTGATTTATTTTAGCAGGCACACGAGGTGGGGGTTTGGCTGGTATAAACATAATTTGTGTGGACATATGCTTTAAGCCGGGAACCCCCGGTCAAACCAGGTTAAATAAAGTTAAGTGCCGCGTTTTGCTCATTGCATCTACAGTAGGTTTAGAAAAAGCTGTTCATAATATTGATAATGATATTAATGAAGCTCTACTTGAAACATTCAATACACAAGCATAAGTGATAACTGAAAAAATAAGCTACATGTTAGTTTTAGGTCGGTAACTTGAGGGCAAGCTGTGGCTGGAGCCTTTCCATAAATGTAATGACATTCTGTGATCCAGCAAACGTAGGGCAAAGAGCCGTTTAGAATGTGCATCATGAGTTTAATTCCTTATCGTTACGTTTTAGTGCGAGCTTCCGCTGCAGACACACAAACGCACTGAAGAGCCCTGACCTTCATCTAATTATCCCACAGATCTGCAGCTCTGTGCACCCAGCTTCCTGCCACTCCAGATGTGCCTACAGCATCTCTGATGTCTATTTAATGTTCCCTTGCAAAGTGACCATCTGTTTATGCACTCTGGCTCTTCCCCTCCTCCCTCTCTCTATCTTTTCCCTCGTTGATGTTTAGTGAAGGCTTTTAGGAGGCCTGGCGACATCTCCTGTAGTTTACCGAACTCCTAATTGATACTTTTCCTCTTTAAACAGTTGCTCTGTGGTTTACAGCACATAAACGTACGAGTCACATTATAAACTTCAGACAGCAAATACGTGTATTTGTATTTTTATTTATTTTTTTACTATTTGACGACTCTCACTTATCCCAACAGCGTTTTGAAATGCTGGATCATATAGAGGTTTCCGGCTCACACGCTCTGTCCTGTGTGCACTTGGCGACAGACTGAAACACTGAACTTGAAGGGTCCGCTCAGCTGAAACACAGCCCATGCCTCTTTCAAAGCCAGAACCATATTGCCTCGGCGCTCAACCTCTGCAATGCACCTGTGTGTCTGGCTTCGTTTTCCGCTGTGAAAATATTTGCACTGCTGTCCTATTTTATTAACTTCTGATACAAAAGAGAAACTGTTCCAGCTCAGAAGGTGATTTGGTGGCTGAGCCTGAAACAGATTTACCGTCTCGATGGCAGCTGGGATTTCTTTGTAAAGGACAAAAACAGGTTATCTGTGACCACATTGGGGATGTGCCATCATAGCAAAGTAACAGTCCTCATCGCTCTTAAATTTTATTTTACAACAGAAACTGACCCCTAACCTCTCTCAGTGAATCACACCCAGTCACAAGCCTTATGTAATCATTCGTGTGTGTGCGTCCGTGAGCTTGATTGATGCAATACCTAGAACAACATAAGTGCAGAAAATGGTGCCATGTTGATGTAGATATATATTGTAACGTGCTATTTTAGGGTCAGTGGTTTGATTCCCGGTCCCTCCTGAATATGTTTCCTTGGGCAAGAAAGCAAACCCTAAGTTTGGAGGTGACATGCATCATGCATGTCTTTGGACTGTGGGAGGGAACCCGCGCACGCATGGGGAGAACGTGCAAGTTTCACACAAATGTACAAAAGGCTAGTGAAAAAATGATCACTGTGAATTCTCAGATAATTTTCCATTTTCAGATGCCTTGTACTGTCCAACTGAATAAAACCCAGAGGTACTCAGGTTCCATTCGCTTCAAATTAAAAGACATTTAATTTAACTGTACTTCTTTTGAGCTACCAATCAACAGATATTTGAGCTCCATCCTCCCACTTCAGATAATACTTTAATACCCATCAAGCACCCAATTAACCAAGTTCCACAAGCCATAAAGACATATACACTTTAGAACTCCTACATTTTCAAAGAAAATAAATGAAATGTGAGTATCGGTGAATGGATAAATGCTGATTTTGTGAAGAGTTTTCAGCTGGAAATGTCCTATTCGTGATCTGTTGAATCAGACTCGCGACATCTCTAGGAGACTTGACAATAAATTCAACTCATGTCGCTTTGCTTCTCGATGCTAAAAGGGCTTTTTGTGATTTACATTGGAAAAATTATCTTCAGAAACAGTAATTAGATCTGAATTCTTCAACAACAAGGGAAAGAACGCAGAATGATCACATGCTAGGTTATTTGCTTTTTTATGATATTTATCGTCCCACATAGAGAATCCAGTCCCTCAGAGGCCTGTAATGAGACTCTTGAAATGGTTCTGGAAAATGACGGCCTGGAGAGAACAATAGAGCTGAGCAAGCGAGCTAAGTAACTATGGAAAGTGTAAAGACACAGTGCGCACGTGTCACACAGCCATGGAACTAGGGGAACTAGGACCTGGTGTTGAGAGCACCATCATTGTTTCCACCAAATCCGGATTCTCACACTTTTACCGGTCCATGTGTCTGGGTGTGGTGCCATCCAGCTGCTGGTGCATTCTTTGTGACCAAACGTGCACCGACTGTGCAGTTAGTTGCCCCGGTGACAGTTCTTATGGGACAGTTGGGAAGGTTGGTCCAACAAACACATCCAAGTAGCGTATGAACAACATTCTCGGCATTGCTTAAACTTTCCACTTTGCTTTTTTTTTTTGCACGTACTCCGTTAAAAAAAATCTCACATCTGTCCCATTTCCCTCACAAAAGTAAGCGGTTCTCCATGGAATAAAAGTGGTCGACCAAAACAATGTTAATTATTGTATGGCATTTTGGTATAAATAGCCACTGAAACACTGTCAGATCTAATTTACATCGTAAAAGTATCCATACGTCTGAAAGCAAGTCTCAGACGATATAATTTTCTTTCGAGTTTTAAGGGACAAACCTCAATTTGTATTTCATAATTAGGGCATTGCAGCAGTCTATTCTAAACCTGCTTTACTCAGCGCTGCTTGCAACTTGTGAAAAAATGCCAGACCTCGCGTCCTATCATACCTTATAATTTTATGCATCAGTGTATTTCCCCAGACTGTTTGGAGTGCTCAGGGGCATGCAGGGCATCGGTTTTTCTTGGAGAAGGAAGTGGTGGTGGACAGATATCTGAGATTTCAGACTGCATCCAGTGTCACGTTTAATGAAGGCTATTGTGTCTTAACTGAGCCCTTAGTGGTCCAGCTTGGCAGATAAAAACTTTGAAAAGGCTTGTGTGTTTGAATAACTACACAAAAACTCTGGTGAGGGGAACCATCAGGATCTCCTCTGAAGAGTAAACGTCCTCTGAGTTACAAGGTGTTGTTGAGGTGGGAGAGATTGTACAAAAACAGCTGCCTGGGTTCTTCAGTCATAGCATCTAGTCAGGTGTTTAAAAAAAGGTCAATATTGGTCTCGTCACACCAAAGAACCCTTTTCTTCCATTGGACTTCAGATTCTACCACTTGCCTTCCAACCAACTCAATCTGAGATTTTATGAGTTTTTTGTTCTTTCCATAAACCTTTGACTGTTTAGGAACCCAGGCAGCAGTCGCCTGCGCAGTCTCTCCCATCGTAGCTACAGAAACGTGTAAATCCTTCAGAGGATTCATAGGAGATTTGGTGGCCTCCTCACTTGTGCACATCTAGGCAGATTTTCACCTGTGCCATATTTCTGCCATTTCTACATGATTAATGAAACTGTGCTGCAGGGTACTGAGATGTTTCTCCCTCCCCTTAATTGTGCTCTTCAGTAACCTTTGTGGATAATTGTTTGGCGTGTTATTTAGTCCTCAGCTTTTGAAAGTAATTGCGCCAGATAGAAGAATATTCATACTACATCTGCAGACTTTTACAACCAGATTAAAAACTTAATCAGATCAAAGTCTTTACAGAATCAAATAACAAATCAAGGCTCCAGGCTAAATCAGTCCAAGTCCCAAGAGATTTAGCAAACAACATGTTTTTCAGGTCACATTAGACACATTAGTGTCATTTTAAATTTTCATTTTGATCAACATTTGTCTTGGTCCCTGTGTCAGGATGCGTTCTGTCTGACCGTCCAGTCTCACATGGAATTCTCTTTTTTTCTTGTTACTCATTTTTTTGCAGAATAGTCTATATTTACTTTCCCCAATATTGTACACTGGGGGTCTGTGGTTTTTGGAAAAGCCACATGGACGAGATTTTATTTCACTTGTATTAAATGTTTGATTGTAATTTGTAGAAAACACGCTCAGTATTTTGGAGTCTGAAAATATTTGTATGGCTCAAATGCAAATGGGAATTTGCAAACAGGTTTAATGTGCCACTCGAGATTACCGCCAGAACAAATCTTCACACCAGCCAAACGTCAGAAACATGTCAAAGTGTAAACTCAAACGGGTTGAGATGTATTTCGCCCAGTGTGGGTCGTTAATACTTCATTTCTGCTGTTCATCATGTAGTTGCTCCATTAGAGCATGACAGCAATTGAAACATTACCTGCAGCTTGGTGACACCCCTCCATGATGTTATGGGCCCACACTCGAGCACTAAGTCCCCCAACACAACGCACCCCTTCCCACATTTACACTGAGCCTGAGTCCTTTTTGCTGCCGGGGGATAGCCAAGGCCCGCTGAAGCAACACTCAGTGCCTCAGATCGTGACATATGGACTTATGTTATTAATGATGTGAACATCTAAGTGAGAGTACAAGTAAGAAATAAGTCATTACTTGCTACAGCAGCAAACCTGTTATTAAGGCTTTTGTCAGCTGGCATGTTAGAAAACCACGGTGGTCTTCATAAGGTACTTTTTGTATATTAAATCATTATGGGTCAAGGTTTCATAACATGGCATGCTGTAATGAAATGTTTTCTATAAACCCTTTCAAAACAATATATCAAAGTGCCTTATTGAATTGTATCACATATCAGTCCAATATAATAAGTAACAATTTGTTCTATACAAAGGCAGAAGTGATTAGATACATAATGTTGTTTCAAATTAACGGAAAGTAAAAACAGACGGGTCCCTAAAGCCCAACGTTGCCACATTTGTTATAGATTTTTACTTTTTTTTTTTTTAACCAGTTAAACCACTTTTAAATGAGTGTCTTACGTTTTTCCATGCCTGGCCTTGTTTGGCTTAGCTGAACAGTTGTGCAGAATCCAACCTTAACAGGGGAACAATGCAGTAATCAACACCACCACAATAAAATGTTTTCAGTTCCCAACCAGTTTCACTGGAATTCATATCATCCGAAAAAAGAGGGCAGAGAATGTCAACTTGCAACCAGGTCTCCGGAAAAAATGTTTTAAGGGGAACTGAATGATGTTTTCTGTGAATCAAGTGAGGATATGTTGCAAATATGTTGATACTGATCAATAAAATGTTCCTGATAACTCAGTTTTGACAGATCGTGCGTGCATGACCACACTATCACGCATGCTTTTTTCTTGTCTTTTGCTAAACCTAAGTTAGACATTTGTTCTTTCACCGTAACCGCACGTGCCTGATTCTATCTCAGGTCTGAAGCATGACCGCTCTGTCAACCCAGTGACCTTAGCTCACTTTAGTAGTGGTTCATTCATTTCATTAAAAAAAAAAACATGCTGCATACAAAAAAATGATCCATTCCACACAAAAATGTCAGCACGCTTAATCGAGTGTAGTTGCATTGGAACGTAGCTTTTCAGGAGAGAGGGTTTCAAATGAATGTGAATATGTTTTTTCCCTCCAGGTAACTGGCTGCCTTCAGCGAACTAAATTCATACTTGATCAGTAACTTGACTGATACCTACACAGAAACATATCGTATCATATAACGGGAGTGTTAATAAATCACAGCACTCCTTAAACATATGGTTCTAAATCTCGTTTGTCTTAACTTTGTTACAAACTCTGGTGTATAAAAATAACAGAGCCTAAAATTCAGAACAGAACATCCAGTCGGATTCTGTAAATTAATCAGCCATTTCTTTTGGAACTAAAGTTTTTTTTGGTTTCAAATACTTATTAGCCGCAGCTTTATTTTAATGCCTGGCTTGGCGATCTCCGACACAGCCCCCTCAAGATGAAATTGGAAACAGATTTTTACCTTCTCCTTCTGCACTACTCTGCAGGTTCTTTTACAGCCTTCTGCTGTGTCAGCCTCTAAAGGCAAAATTCCAAATTGTCAGGTAGCACACGCCACCACAGCTACAACCTTTCATTCATCCCGCACCCATACGGGACGTAGCCTGGCAACGGCGGGAATGCAGAATGACCAGGCATACAGATTTGTTTTCCTGCTTCAGCGTCTCGTGAAGCTGCCGCGTTTTCAACTTGTATTTATTTTAAAGTTGAACTACCCCACATCACCCCCATCCCATCCTGCTGCATTAAAATGCATTCAAACTCCCAGACGTGTCATCACAGACAGTGAGCAGCAGTCAGTCTCTTTGGGATTTTTCGGACCGTTTTGTTATTGATGTGGCCTAAAAATAAATTCATTTATTTATTAATATTTTTTCCTGCGGTATTTCTTGACAAAAGATCAAGTGTTTTGCGATGATGTTTTAAATTGCGAGGTCACTCAAATTGTGGGGAATGAATAATGCAGCAGTAACCTGTCACTGTTTGAAAGTGCCTTAAAGCTTTTAAAACAATTACTGCTCTCTCTCCTCCACAGCTACTGCAACTGGAAGACACAGGTGACCACATCCAACTCAAGTCCTAACTTTGAGGTGATTTACGATGACCCTAATGGCCTTCTCTTTAAGAACAAGAGGGACAAAAAGATCCTGAATCCTGACCCCTCGGTAGGTTTGTGTTGTTGTCCTGTTTTGCTTTTAAGCCCCGGACAGACAAATGGTGCGGTTCATTAGATCACGTCACCTGTTGTACAGCCGTAAAAATGTCAGTGGAAAGCAAAAACAACTTGGATCGTTCGGTTAAACGTGTTGCCTTTGTGGAACAGTTGATTTAAATGTACCTACAACATCATGTTTGTGCAGAATCTTGTGTCTCCATCATATGCAAAAATGACAAGACAGATGAAAACTGTCACCTCTCTTTCAACTTGACTAATTGGTTTTGCGAGTCTCCATCACAGCTGTCACAAGCAGTCATTTTCAGAGCCTGTGCTGTAAGACAAGCCGATATAAAGTTTACGAAAGAAAGGGAGAAAGAAGTCAGTGGGACTGAAAGATATTTGTTTTCCACCTGCACGAAAAATGGAGGATCAATGGGTCGAGACAGGTGCTTCCTCCACATTCACAGTCCGACAGGGGCCCTAGAAGAATAACGACTGACAGACGCTGAGTTTTTTTTTTTTTTTTCCTCTCCAGTTTCCCTCTTTGCTGGGGGGTAGGGAGGCAGTTGGTGGGGCTGAACTATTTTGAAATTGCAGACAGAGCTGTGGGGACTGCGTTTTTGAGGCCAAGCGCCAAAATGGCAGCACAGTGTTCTAGCTGTGGTCGAGCACCGCCCCAACCAGCCCGTCTATTAAAAACACAAGAGAAGGCACAGGAAGCCAGACACAGCAAACCACCCGTGTGCCCAGAACCCAGCTCAGCTCAGCCCAGGTTGGCTCGGCACGGAGCAGCACAGAACCGTCCGGCCATTTAACCCACTATGAGCTCACTCGCTGCTCTTGTGGCCACTGATCTGCCAGGGAATCTTCCAACTCGTTTTGGGTGGTTTGTTTTTGTGCTCTTGTCATACCGTGACCACTTTTTCTGTTCCAGCCACAAAGCGGGTTAGGGGTTGGGGGGGGCTGTCGTATTTCAGTCATGACAGTGGCTTGATTCCATCTAATTAAATGTTATTTAAAAATGATTCTAAAACCGATGTTTGACGTGAAGCTAATGTTCTGATGACACATTTTGACATCCATGAAAAAAAATTAGCGTTCGGGTTACCCAGCATTTCCCATTTTCTCGGCTTTGCTTCATTTATTTTCCTCTTTTGAACAGAGCAGACAAACAGCCTCCCTTATTAGAACCACCCACTACTGTGTTTGAAGGAAAAGTGTAAATTGAGCGTAATGGTTGGCAATGGATCCATTCCTACTAGAAGCTTTCGACATACTTATCCTTAAATAAATGTTCCCAGCTGTTAGGATCTTCTCATCTTAGTGGTGCAGCGGTCTCCGTTTCTGAGATTCAGAGTAATGCAAACTGTTAGAGTCACTATCAAATTATCCCACACTTGGCCCTTTGAAACATGCGTGTTATTACCGAGAGATGTTTTCTATATATCTGTGGCTTTGTTTAATTGCGAACATACCCGATGGCAGCTTTCATTTTTATATTTTGTTGTTATAACCAAATAAGCTAATGAATCTGTGTAATGGTAAAACTGTGTTTCCAGTTCCAAACCCACTGAGATTCAACACCAACTATGTGGCTTTATGCTAATTTTTGCTTTTCTTATCTCAGAGGTTTTATTTTTTGTCTAAGGCAACGTTATTCCCTTTATATGAAACCATAGGCAGCCGTTTTCACTTAATATGCTCCGTACACTACCTGATAGCAGTTAGCAGCCACGTGAGGCTTAAATGTGAAGTAGATTACAACTTTCAGGGGATGAAAATTACTTAATGCAGCTTTAAAAACATATGCCAGGTGTCCTCATTTGTTCAGTGTAAAAACCCAAGTGATGCATCTATGGGGCCTAAAAATGCTAGATTGAGCAAAAAGAAAGTGGGAAAACAAAGAAAGTGGAGAACAATAACAGACAGGAGCAGAGGTTTTGTTAAAACTAGCCCAGGTCCAGGCGCTGACGCTGAGGTACGTACAGTTTTACTTGATTGAACACAGACGGCTGATTTTTGCCGGTGGACATTCACTTTTATTCCCGATGCACCTTTACAAGACTGTAGATAAGACTGTCTGAACAAGCCCTGCTAACTTCTCTAACTGTGTGCTGGGTTCCAGTCTGCTCCTGGCGAGGACTCCAGCAGAACATTCCTACAATCGGACCTCTACATCCATGTCGCCGTCTACGACCACAACATCAGGACGGTTTGAGCTTCAGAGGCTGCCGCTGACACGCTCGTACATATGGCACGTATTGAAGCGCACTGGAAGCCTCTAATTTGACTGAGTTGCTGTATTTGCACCATTTACAAACTGTTTCCTTCATATCGGGCTTGCCATCTGGGTGGAGGTGCTCCAGTGCATAAATGTTTTAACCGAGGACTCCCAGAGGAAGAAACGGATGGACTAATGTGGCAACTTGGACGTTTCCCCGCCACTAACCTGAGATTTTATGTTACTTAAGATGTTGTGACCTCAAAACCCTAGCGTAGTCCTTTTTTCTTGGGCATGAATGTTTTCTTATTCTAATCCCATCAGGGCTCAGATGGTCTGGTTTCTGTTCCATTCTCTGAGCAACATTCTCCGTTAGGGGCCAAAACCTGCTCTGGGACCTTGGGCTCGTCCCATCGTTTGACCTGGCATGTTTTGAGCTGTTTGTCTAAACAAATTAAAGGCGTAAGAGCTTTGAAAGATGGTGGGGGTTGCTTTTATGTCCTCCCCCAGGCTGCGGTAGCTCCAATCGGACTGGAAGAATGGGTAATGGGCTTAAAGCATTCCGCATGTTCCCAGATGCAAGGCACACTTTGCACGACATCAAAGTGCTCTATCATTTACATATCAGTCATTCACTTTGACGTTTGTAATAGAAGGCCACTTAACAAATAACCACAACAAATTATTCAGGTAGTACAGAAGACGTAATTTTACTTGATTTCTTATCGTTTCTGGGTTTAAATATTTAGCATTTGTTCAAACAGTAACATTATCACCAATGTTTCTTCACAAATTACAGGGTTTTTGTCATGTGTTCATACATTTGTTTTGTGTAGATCTTGTGGATACACAGTTGGAGGGGAAACCACTGTTTCTATTTAGTCACAAAGAAAAAGCTGCACATGTACCACTGCTATGAAGTGCAGTGTCCGCTTTCAGGCAGTCCAGCAGTGTTTGACTGAACAGTGTCCCCCCTTTTTTCACCATTTGAGTGAATGGAACATTTACTTAACACAGTTTTCTAATGAATGTACAGGTACAGTCCAGCAGTGTTTGACTGAACGTTTTGAAGTGCTTTTACAGAGATGCGGCTTTTCTATGAATTTTTCTGCAGCCCCCTGTAGATTTGCAAACACCATTTGAGCAAACATCAGCAATGGACCATTCATTTATGAATAAACAATGGTACAAAAGTTTTTTCTAATGAATGTACAGGTAGAAAAAATGTCTTCTCCTTTGGCTTACAGTGAAATTATAAAAGATTTAAATGCATTTAAAAAAATACCAGTTTGACAGAACATCCTCATTTTTGGTAAAATATTATTTCTCAGCCTGGATATTGGCTTATAAAAAATTAAGTGACAAAATATATATTTCTTTTAGCATTTTAGCGGGCGGCTCTAAATTAGTTAACAGAATTTCGGTAAATCACCAGTTTGACATTTTTTGGTAAAATCTGTTGTGGAAAAAATTAAGGCAGCAATTAGTTAACTCATCAGTAGGGCTTCAAAAATTCAAAATTATACAACTGAATATTAAGAAGGTATTACGTTACTAAGAAACCTCAATATGGTTCTGAAAAGAATAAGTCCATGGACTGTTTCTGCTACTTATATCACACTAACTTCACTGCAGGCTGGACGGGAGTTACACATTTGTAACAATCAAATAATTCAACAGCAACTGTGTGGTAACGATGGCAGAGAGCTCACAACCCAACTTGGCCACAAAGAGTGAGTTGCTAAAAAAAAAAATCCAGATTTTGAAATACTTGGGATTTTAGTCAGATGACAGTGGTGGTCACCAGTCCAGCACTATGGATTTGGATGAGGGTGGAACAATTTCATTTTTTGTTTTGTTTCATTGTTCCATATTTATTTGAGTACAGCTCGCTTGGACCATTGACCATGTTCTATGACTTATACAATAATCTTTTAATTATTAAGTAGTTTATTTTGTCATCAGAATAAATTTGGTATGTAGATCTTTTAAAATACAAGTTTATGTTGAAATTAATAATAAAAAAAAGTGGTTATATCTCATTTCCTATATATTCCTATATAGCATTAAACATAGAAGCAGGGTAGTGGCAACTCAGTTGGCAAAGTAGTCACCTACAAACCCGGGACGAGTGGTCCCATTCCAGGTGCCCCCAGGCGACATGTGGATGTGTCGTCAGAGCAGACGCTGAACCCCCCCATACAGCAATGTCCCAATGCTGCTCGGTCACATTTCCCCCCAGACTATAATAGTCAATAATTGCCATTTTCTAGCTTATTGTTTAATGCGTTTAAAAATCTAAGTTGTGGTTTTACGTAGCGCTGCAGACTTCCAAGATTCTCTCACTGTTTCCAACCGAGAGTATATTTTGTGTGCATGCACGTGTGTGTTTTACGCTCTTTGATGCGCCCACACTCGCCCTTTCCACTTGTTTCCAGTCTGCACAATAAGCTAAGCTAGCAGGCTCCAGGCCGTATCTTAAATATTAACGCACGGACATGAGAGTGGTCCCAAATTTCCTCACCTAAACTTGTGACAAAGAAGCAGCGTGGCAGCCACACTGTGTGCATGAACCCATTTCCCCTGCATCATTCTGTTGAAACTTATCCCTGAACGCAACAAGGTTTAAACAAATGAGTTAATTCTAACACAAGCCTCTAATGTCTCTCAGCTGCTTTGATACCAGAGCAGACTTCCACCGGCTGCATCTGTTTGTCTCTTTTGATTGAACAGAGCCCTTCTGGCCTCATTGGAACAATATGTGTGGATGTGGGTTCTGGTTCTGTAAATGCAGGGTTTTGGGGAGAAGGGGTAGGGTTTCATGTTTTTTTTTATTCTCTGGATTTCTGGGCCTGTGTGAGGGTGATTATGATGGAGGAGGTTAGGTTCCTTTTTTGAGCTCCTTGTGTTGTAACACCTGTGAAGAAACTGGTTTGTCTCAACAAAAACTAACTGGACTAACAAGACTGGGACACACATTCAAATTGGGTTGGGAATGTCCAGATTTATCCTCGAGGCCTAGGCTGTCACATTCGACAACCCTTGCTCCTGATTATTACCATGCTTTAGTTTTTTTCCCCTCTCTCTCTCTTTTCATGTGTGTGGGTAGGAAGGGCCCAAACTGGACGAGTGGAAAATGAACAATTCACCCTCATCTATAGCTGTTTAGATTTAGGAACCACAGGCCCTTGATGTGGCTGGGTGATGGTGATGGAACAGCTCGCTCTGTTCTCCCTCCCTGACGGTGGCATCAGTCCGTCCAAACACCTACCACTCGTTACAGCAGATGTGCACAACAAGAATTGTGCTGGTGGACTTGAAAGCAAGAAATACACCATAAAACGCGCAGACTTGTTTTTATGCGACTCGCTTGTACCTCCGTGGAAGAGCAAGCCCCATAAAAAACAAGTTACTGGAACCTACCCAGACAGATCATGTGTCTGTAAATAGTAATGATTTCGCAATAAAGTCTAATTTAAATGGTTATATCCCTCTGCATTTCTTTTATTGGGCTTTTAAGCTGTTGGGGTTTTCACTGAAGCGTGGTTTTATTAGATTGAGGCCTGACTTGCCCCTAATATACACAACATGAGGTAAAGCTGTGGATTCGGACTAGTAGGCAGCATGAACAAGTTCACTTTCACCTTCACTTTCTTTTGGTTTAGTTTTTTATGACGTCTCTTCGTGCAGTGTTTTCACTTATCAATGCAATGAGCTAGAAGCAACAAATGCACCAGTGTTGATGAGCTCTTCAGCTTGCAGAAAGCCCATGTGTCCCTCATGTGTTCATCAGTTGGACCATTCCTCAGAAACTCCACAAACTACAGCTAAATATCTCTTGTCTTTGGTACTTTATGGGAAATATCCCAAATGATATACAGGCATATTTGTTTTATTTGGTCCATGTTCATTTGTGCTCTGTGGATTACAGGTTGAGAGGAAACGTGCACTGATTACTGAGGGCTGCCACCGCTCCTGCTTTGCAGTCCATCTCCTCCCAGTTGAAAGGGGGTAAGTGAGCCGAGCGCCCCGGCTGCTCTGAAGGACACGGCACGCTAATATTATTGCCATCAGATGTCCAGGGGCGGGGACATGCCCTAATCATTTCCTCCCGAGTGCCCCTGAAAGAGAAACACAGCGACTCGGGGGTGGAGTGCGCCTGGGTGGGGTGTTTGGAGGGGGGGTGGGGAGGAGGGGGTCACAGTACAGCATCCGGATCGGACCGTGATGGCACAGGATGTGTGTGCTTAAGTCCATTGAACTAAACTAAATAGGGGAGAGAGCCTTTAATGCCGGCAATAAGCCGCTTCATTCAGCAGCGCGACCCAGACGCGCAGCTCCGCGGAGCAGAAATTACGCATGGAGGGACTGTTCTGTGGCAGCAGTTCAGTTCTGGAAATCAGTTCAATAAATCAGTGGAATTTCCTTTAATAAACATGCGTTTTAAAAACCCGTCTCGAATCAACTGACAAAACGGGTTACTTCAGCTCCTGATAACATGAGATAATTTGTCCCCGGGCTGGATGTGCGTAAAACTATCTCAAACAGGAAACTCTCTCTCTCTCTCACTCACTCACTCACTCATTCACTCCCTCTGCGTGTGTGTGTGTGTGAGAGAGAGAGAGAGAGAGAGAGAGAGAGAGCGCGCAATACCCAGCTGGTCCCACAAGCCCTATAATACCCAGCACAACATCCTTTACCTTCAATGAAAACCGAGACGGGGGGACGGTTGACTGCTGGTCCTGAAATCAGCTCAGAGCTCGGATACAAAACCAGGAGCGTCGGGATCCTGGCAGCTTAGTTTTCCCTTCGTCTGCAACATTACACCGTCTGCTGCGCGCCGGGACTTTTATCATTCACTGACTGTAGCAGGTTTCGACCTGCAGCTTATCAAAAGCAGAGTGACAACTTGGATAACGTTCCTTTCCTCCCTGCCCACCTCAGTCTCTCGCTTTGACTAGTGTCCAAAGTGATGGTATCACTTTCCTGCAGAGGACTCCTCCTCAGGTGATGGTATGGTTTTTGGGAGATAGAAGAAAACGGGTTTCCACAAGAGCTATTTTCTCCGTTGCTGCCTTCGCCCTGGTTCAAGCATGGCTCTCTGCTCTTGGTTTGTGCTCGTGGTGCTCTATGGATGGAGTTATCTGTGCGTTGGATCTTGCGCGATGCTGAAAACGGACATTTTCCCAGAAGGACGAAATGTGGATTTTACGCATTCGGTGGATAAAAAGCACCAGGCAACGGAAGAGCAGGATTTGATTTTGCAGGATACAATGAGGGAGCACATGCAGATGCTTTACGCCAAATACAACCGAGCTGGATTTCCCTTCAAGGACGGGAACACTGTCCGCAGCTTCAAGGCGCACTGGGGTACGTATCCAAGGTTTTACGCACGTCATTACAACGCTGCTCTGTAATAACTGCAGACATGCACAATGTATGAGTTTTGGATGTTGTGCTAACCTGTGTGTGTGTGTGTGGTTTTTTTCATCAAATTCTCACTATGAATATGTTAATTTTATACATTGGGATTTTTAAAAAACCTGCTAAAAGTGATTCCAGTTTGTGCCATTAACGCGCTGCCGTGCGGAGCAGAAACTGAAATGGCACCTGTTGATCCACGGAAACTGGGACCAAGCTGTTACCGACTTCCCTTTGCCAGTGACAGAGCCCAACTGTCGGCACCTTTAGACACTTTGGATGCATGTGTCCTTTATCCAGCACGCAGGAGTCGCTCCGCAGCAGTAGATTAGTTTTCACAGCGTTTAAGGCCAGTTTCATGTCATAATGTTTTTGCCAGCTAACACAGATTTCAATGTGAAAGCTGCTCTGCTGTGTTTGCTTGGACGTGGGCACTGGTGGAAATGATCCGCTTCTCCCAGGGCTCGACGTTTGTTGGATTATACCGCCTCCTGTCGCTCAGCACCTGCGTTTGATAACACACAAATATATATTTTTTAACTAATCATAATGGTATCGAGGCAGGCAAATATTTTTTCCTCAGGTTTTGAGATTTCTCCCTCCACTCCACTGCAGCTGAGATAAGTGGGATTTCAGCTGCATTGAACAAATTCACAGAATTTCCTTAGATATTGCAGATCTGGCCTTGAAACAGGTTATTCGCAGTCATTTCAGTATTGCTTCTTGTATTGGGATGACTGCAGAAATCAAAATCACATGTCTTGTAACTAGGCTGATCAAAGAATCTGTGTTGCTTTTATGGCCCTTTTTTAAATTTATTTATGCTTATGAATTGAACTTTTAATTTCAGAAACCAACCACCAATAGGAATAATCAGCTTATTCGCTGAATATGAGAAAGGACGTGGTTTCCTCTTGATATTCTGTACAGCTGTGTTACATTCAGTAATTAATATTATCCACTGTATCCCCAGGTACTATAAACAAGAAGCAGCTGCAGATTTTTAACCTCACGTCCCTCACCAAGTCAGAGGACGTTCTGTCAGCCACTCTTCATTATTACATTGGAGACCTTCAGAACGACACCCAGGGCTGTTCTAGGTCCAAAAGCTGTGGCCGCCATGGGCCCCGAAGGCACAGCCATATCCACATGGTCATCTGGAGTTTTGCCTCTGTGGATAACAAGATGAGAACTCTCGGACACTTTCAGATCAATGTGTCCACCCTCTACCGGGACTTCATATCTTGGCAGTGGAAGGATGTAACTCGTGTGGTCAACCAGGCCAAACACCACGATGAGCTGCTTATAGGGATCGATGTGGCCTCACAAGGGCCCCAGCCTTGGAAGAAGCTCCTGTCAGACCGCTCACCCTACATCTTGGTCTACGCTAATGACTCTGCAATTTCAGAGCCTGAAAGTGTGGTAGCCACCCTCCAGAGACATCACTCAGTCAGGGGGGGAGGCTCCACTTCACACAGCTTCCAAAAACTGGGTCCACAGGAGCGAAACGGCACTGAACAAGAACAGCCGCAGCCCAGACACAAGCGCTCGGTGAATGTTCTGCTCCCATTGCAAAATAATGAACTTCCTGGGCCTGAGTACCCCTATGAGACAACCGGATGGGATGAGACAAGTCCATACGAACCGTTTGAAAACAAGCAACCTCGCCGGGCCCGTAAAAAGCAGCGCAAGAATCAGCGGCACAAAATGCCCCTTCTGCAGTTTGATGAGCAGACGATTAAAAAGGCACGAAAGAAGCAGTGGAACGAGCCCAGGAACTGTGCTCGGAGATACCTCAAAGTGGACTTTGCTGACATTGGGTGGAGTGATTGGATTATATCGCCCAAGTCATTTGATGCCTACTACTGCTCAGGGTCCTGCCAGTTCCCCATGCCAAAGGTGAGACTCAGACCTTTTTTCTTTCTTTGTGGTAACCCACCGGGCATCAGGATCAGCCGAGAGCTGTTTAAACAAGGCAGGTGGTTTGCAAGATAATAGTAAAGCAGTTCATGGATCAATGCAAAACTCTAAATTTACTACTTTGCACATCCATCTGCATTTTCACCATGCAAACTCATTGCTCTTTTTCTGGAGGGGACAGATTTAAATTTACTGTTACTGCTCAAAATGATATTAGTTTGGACAGTGTGAACATCGCCGAAGGCCATCTGTCCACAAAATGTTTTACTCTAACCTCAGGGTAAACTAGCAATGTCAGAAAGTCTTCATGCTTTTATCTTCAATACACTATATCTAAATTAGAAATTTCTGGAAGAAATCATAGGAGCATCTATGCACTGACTGAATTACTTGTATCTGTACTAATCTTGCAGTCACATGCAAGTGACCGTACGTCAGTACTTCAATCGAAAAGTGACAAATGAATCTGATTCGATGCAAAACTTTGAGCGAAGCAGTTTGACAGACCTCAGTATTTAAAATCAGGGCCTTGAAAGAAGCAACTCAAGCAATTCATCAAAGGTTCTCTGCAGATGCAAGCATCAAAGCGTATGGTTTTCCATGTGTAAAAGAAGTCTTCACATTAGTGGTCGGAAAAAGAAACGCATTTTACACTGATGTGAGACGTCTGCTCCTCTCGCCGCTCATCACAGGTATTTTAAACATGGCCGGAATGCACGGCGTCCATCCACTTAATTCATTACCTCGGAGTCGCCCGGCCTTTGTAGTCCCATGTAATTAGTCCCAGAAGAATGGCCTAGGGCCTGTGGCAGCCCCCCCTGCTCCTGCAGGTTGGCTGCTCCATCACACAGGCCTGTGCTCCTCTGATGTTCCTGCTTTACTGTAACGTGTGTCACTCATTTGATCCTTCTCAGACTAAAAGCAGCTGATTCCGCATGCGAACTGCTAGGGCTAGAAACGGCACTAAGGCTTTGATCTAGCTGCAGCTGTTCCAGCACTTCATCGAACCGCGTTCTGGTTATTCTGTGTGTTACGTGGCACCCGACCTTGAGGAATTAGCTGTAAGTGTTGGACGCTGCCCTGCTAGAGCATCTCTCTGCAGTGTGTACAACCTCTGTTTTTGTAGACTCTGACAACCTCTGGTTATCATTACGCTGTGAAACAAAGCCAGACGTTAGAGTGGGTGCATCACGAAATGTCTGTAATAATTTGTACATGAAGTATAATTATGCAGGACTACAGCAAGTACAGCAGTTGATCAGGACTAAATTGAGATAAATTCATCAGCTTCAGAGTTCTTAGCCACACATTTTTTATTAATAATTGAATAAGTTTCACAGAGTCTTCATATACTATAGTGTGACAATGACTGGATTGAGTCTCATGCTGTCACTTTTATTACCAAGAAGAATGATGGCCGGAACTGTGACAACAAGACTTGTGTCATATGTAACAACATGCATACATAGACTACATGCAGTAGTGAAATAATCAATTTTGTCCCTTTACTTTAGGCCCTGAAGCCTTCGAACCACGCCACCATCCAGAGCATAGTGCGGGCAGTGGGCGTCGTCCCAGGCATCCCTGAGCCATGCTGTGTCCCCGAGAAGATGTCTTCCCTCAGCATCCTCTTCTTCGACGAGGATAAAAACGTGGTGCTCAAAGTCTACCCCAACATGACTGTCGACTCCTGTGCCTGTAGATAGTTTTTTTTGTTGTGTTTAGTTTCTTGTCCGCTTCAGCACCTGTTCATGTAAAACCTCATATCGCACAGAACAGAAAATCATCGCAACCAAAATGGCACTCCTTCATGTTTCTTTAGTCACACACTAGTTCGACATACAAACACACCGTGAGCACAGCTTCTCGTTCACGCCGGTGGAGGGCACTGTGTTGCTCAGCGTGAAGACGGGTCATGACATTCACGGGATGGAACGGATCATGTGAGTTATCCTCGTGGAAGATAACTGGAATGGAAGGTCAAATCTCTATGCTCCCATTTCACCACTGGCACCACTGTTTGTCTCCGTCATCGCCGCTCAGCTATCCGTTGCACGATAGCGGGCCGAATGCAATCACAAACTCGTTATCACGATACACAAATACTGACTGAGGCACAAGAGAGACAAGAACTGAAGGAAAAACGATCTCAGTTTGAACTGATGCGTCCGCGGGGCTCCTTCTCATCTTTTCTCCTTTTGTATCTTGAAGTTGTCCTTGGTCATTACGGTCACCTCTGCTCACACTTGCATGGTTCATGTTACTATGTGTATGTATTTATGTCTGTACAATCACTGTTATTCACTATACGAGAAGTTATTGTATATTATTGGCTTGGCTGCTATAAAGAGATATATATTATATTCCAAAGCCAAAATTGTGACGTAGACAGTAGATACACTTGCGTATTTGTGTTTAGATCACTGCTCTGTTGTTGTAATCGAAAGAGAGCGTAAGCTATGATCCATTTGTGGTCTTTGTTGGGAAGGAAGGCTTCTGAGGAGATCAGTTATAGCGTTGCTTTAGAAAGACACTTTAGGAGTGCACATTTCATTTTGAAAGATTAAGGGATAAAGCATATCAGAACTGACCTGATACATTCAGGAAGAATTGAAATCAGTCCTGGGAGTGGCAGGCATCGAGGGTTAATAATGCTGGTTTCAGCCTGATCTTGGGGCTGTACGTTATCTGTTTTTGACATTGTTGCCGTCAATACAATGCTGGTCTGGAATCAGTTTTGCTTTTGTTAAGACTTATTGTTTTTGAGTTTTTTTAAAGTTCAAAATCTTTCACTTTAATTTCATGTTCTTGGTCTTAAGTGCAGCCGTGTGCTAAAGATGAACAAAGACGAGCTGTGCCTTTGATTTTGAAATCCCCCTTTTCTCTCAGTGATGATGACCGAGGAGAGCTGATCTCTTCCTGGGTTGATTACACCCGTAACTGTTTAGAGTGGATTATACGTACGTCATTGCAGGGTGTGTTATTTGATCCGATGTACCCTGTGTCAGGTCAACATCGAACAGCAGGCACACCTGGAAGAGCCGTTAACATGGTGGAATGCTGCCTCGTGTTAGACGTTATCGGCAGAGTTCATGAAACCAAATATTTATTTAAAGCACACGGAGTGAAATATAGCAGCAGCCTTTTTCTACAAACATGTACATTATTTCTGTATATAGCTGAGTATATGCTGATGACACTCTAATGTCTCTGAGACATACAAGTGCCTTTTGAGTGGGTGGATTTCTGCTCTCCAAAATACGGATTTCGGATCTAAGTTTGCAGTGAAGCTAAAGTCAAAGCAAACTGCTGAGAGTAATTCATACGGTACACAGTAATCTACAGTGAGCGAACACTGTGCATATTCTTTGTGTGATTGCCCGTGGAATTTCTTCAAAAATGTATTTCGAATAACTCACTATTTTGATATTCCAGAAACATTTATTTTATGTCAGTAATCAAGGGCGGACTGTTTACCTTTTATATATTTTGTACTGACAGTTTTTCCAGTTTGTGCTTACTCATTTTGTGCCGATACAGATTTTAGCAGTGCATGTTGTAGAACCGACTGGTAAATGTGACGACTCCCAATGGGTAGTTTTGGGGCCTTTGCTTTTGCTGCATTTGTAGACTCAACCCAGGTCTAAACTTCATTCATGTCTTCTTAAAGACACTCATACTGTAAACAGAACAGCATATCAGACGTTTATATGGTTCAATCCTGCTTTGTAAATGTTAAGTTGTAGGTAAAAGTGCGTGTACAATAAGCTTCATAAAATGTATTTGTATATGGAAATGAACTTTAACATGCATCTATTTATTTTCTTCATGTTGCATAGTAGATTCTTGTAGAGGTGGGGTCCGAGAAAGAGGAACTGAAACTCCGACACGTCGATGGTCTTTAAATCTGTGATGGACAGGATGATGATTTGTCACTGCTGATGTGAAAATGTGGTGACCTGTTGAAAGGTATCCCCTCCGGCCCTCCTCACAAAGCATTCAAAGAAACAAATAAAATCATGCAAGACTCTGATCTGTCACAGATGTTTTTGCTTTTGAAGACCACTGGCACTGAAGAAAACACACACAAAGTAAAATACTCAAAATTTATTATTCTTTTTCTCCCTTAACAGAAAATACAAGATCTGGATTTCTGAAATTCAGTAGCAAAAGAAGCATAAATCTGTGTACAGGACAACTGTTCCCCAACCTGTATAAAACCAGTATATGTACAGGTACAGCATATATTCTGTAGGGCTGCATTACACAGAGGCAGTATGTACTTCTGCACAGCTTGACATCTTTACACAAATATAAAAGATCCACTGCATTTGATAAACATTTTCTTTCTTTTAAAAGTTTTAGGGTTGGTCACCCCTCTACCTACAGTGTTATTTCAGAGCTTATAAATTCTTGAAGTCTATCTATTCTGCATAAATATGACCTAAAATGTAATAAAGGTTTCATTAAAATAAAATGACGGGACTCAAAAAAGTGCAAAAAACTGCAAGGATGCATAAATTAATTTTGGCAAATGATGCTGTCAGATGCATTTCCATGCCAAAAGTACGTGAACCTCCAGGATTATCGACTAATTGGATTATCGACGATCAGGCATGAGTTAGGAGCAGCGTAGGTTTGTAGAAGTGAAGAACAACAGAGATGTCTAAAGTCTTTGGAAAAAGAGTTGTTGAGCCTCACCACCGTGGAAAACATTCCAACATGAAGTCTGTTAAGAACCACAGAATTTAGTGCTTTAATAGCGCTCGCAGGTTCACATACGTTTGCCATAGTCAAATGTTTACTTTTTTTTTTTACAAAAAATCATTACATGTGTTTCATTGAGTTGTAGGACTTAACGTATAATTGGGATCATGTTTTAAATCATTTATATGCAGAAATAGATAAAAAAAGGTTCACAGACTTTCAGGCACCACTGTGTATATAGGCTAAGATACTGTTCATAGCTTTCAGAGCTAACAACATCAGAGCTTTATATATTTTGAGGCTTTGAATGGTTACATTGCTGTTTTTGTGGAACTTAATATTAACAGTCGAGTCCCAAATCAACACAAATTATGCAGCGCGACATTCTTATGGATGTATATCGACTTGTCTTTACCGTAATGACAGTGTACCCTGTAAGCCAGCAGGCCCAGTCACGGCGGACTCTACTGATTCTTCAGTTGTTTAACTATGACGAATGCTTGCTCCGTAGGTAGCCAAACCGAACACTGCAGATGAAAGTGTCGATGACGCTGAGCCAGGTTGGAGGAGAAAAGTTTTAAGATGGTAAATCATAAAATAAACGTGGCGTCTAATAAACAATATTCCATTCCTGGCAATGAACTAAATGAAATGCAGCTAAGTTAATAGATACCCTTGTGTTTGACAAGTGAAAAAGGTGCTCACATGTTGCTAAAATAAAAACTAATTAAACAAATCATCTTCTTAAAGAAAAATAATTCTGCCCACATTAAAAACAGAAAAACTAACACTAATAAGAGCAAAGGCAGCTGTATCCTAAAATGAGTTGTCAACATTTTAAGGCCACATCTTGTCCAAGAATGTCAGCTGCTTCCATAAACAGACATCGTCCCATAATGTGCATAATAAACACACATTCACCAATCAGTGTAGACATATATGTGATATTTACCCAAGTTAATGTAGAAGAAGTAGTAGATTAGATTGTATGAATCCTGTTTTGCTGTATATACAATGACACGAGGTAAAACTGACCCCTAAGCCCCTGAAACTGCCCTCGTAGGAAACCCTGCAGACCTCGTGCACATTTTTGGTCTCTTAGCTGTCCCTCATTAACATCATCATCATCATCAGCTCACACGGAGCCAAACACTTTCCCTCCGTAAGCAGCTGTGAACCGCAGGATTGACTCCGCTTTAAAAAAGGAATTCTTTCTTCAGGACGCCAACGCTCAACAACTTAAGTCAAGAAGGTGTCGATGTTTTTGTGCGTCTAGTTCGAGCAGTGCTGGGACTGCGAGGATGGTTCATGTAAATGGTCGCTTATATAGCGCTTTTTATCCAAAGTGCTTTACAGTGTAGCTTCTCATTCACCCAGTCACACGCACACACACACTGATGGCGGTGGCTGCCAGGCAGAGTGCTCACCTGACCCACCAGGGGCAACTTAGGGTTCAGTGTCTTGCCCAAGGACACTTTAACATGTAGCAAGGAGGGAACAGGGTTTGAACCACTGACCCTGGGGTCTGTGGACGACTGTGTCTATTGAAATTTCACATGTGCTTAGTGGCCATCAAAGCCCGTGTTTGTTCTACAGTTGCTTGTCTTGTCACAGGATTATCTCTACCTCTTCTCTACTGCCATATAAAAAAGTAGTAAAGTGTTTGCTAACCATGCTACAGCGGGTATCTGTAAAAGACCATTAGGTGGTGTAAATTCATTAGGGAATGTAATCACCCCCACCCACAGCTGGGTTTGCTGGGGAAGGGAAAAGGTGGAATGATGGAGCAGAAAGCCTTAAAAGTCCATGTCCCACCCAGAGAGCTCATCGGGAGCACTGTCCTCATCCGGAGGGTAGGTGTCAAAGTAGCTGTGATCCGTTGGTCCTTTGAGCTGTTGTGGCAGAGAAGACAAGGAAGGTGGAAACACGGTCAGGAAACCAATTTTTTAAGATGGAAGAGGCACCTGATGCCAACACAAATCAGAGACTGTTGACAAAATGGGGGGCTAACTGTCTCCACTCTAACTATCTTCACCATATTAGCTGCCACTTCCTGCCAAAGCTGGTGGCCTGCCATGTTTGTCTGAGAACAGACGTTCCTGTGTGAGCAGCTAACGCAGTTTTTGCAGTCCAACACTAAGGAAACCGAAGCCTCTTTGACATTCCCTTAATTGTAAACCCACTAACAGTGTATGGAAACACCAGGAAGCAGTGCTGCTGCCTTCTCCTAGACACTAAGTAAAGGTAGGACATTCCCAAAAGTTGCTGTAAAATTACGTTCACTTTGGACTAGACTTATAAAACGTATAGTTGTACAAAACTGATAAAATATCTGCTTACTTCTATTTCCAGAGGAGACAGCAAAGTCCTCGCCTTCAGTCCCTCCCAGTTGAAGCCGTCAAACCACCTTCAGACACATTTTCAAGAACACGTTAAACCATGTGAGTAAGAACACGTGTGTCACTTTCACTGTAAGATTTTGAGTCTGCTATTATTGCTCTTGCAGTGATTTCACTTATTGTCTAATTGCTGAGATCACAGACCACACACCCACTTTCATCATGTTCGGTTAAACAATGCTAATATGCATGTCTGCTGTAACAGCAAAACAAGTCAGTTCCTCCATACCTGTGCTGCTTGATATCTCTTATTCCATTTTTGAGGTTGCCCAGTCGCTCAGAGGGATTTTGCCTGTAAAGTTCACCAGAGTGAACAATTATTTAGGCTCAAGTCAGATGTTGTTTAATGTGTGAAGTGGTTTTGATAAATAGTAGTTTCATTTTAAATGTTGCTTTAAGGGTTTGATCATTTACATGCATAGCTTGCGTATGAGGTCCTCAGGTGTCTTGGTGATCTTCTTGGGGAAGTTCATCTTCTCAATGCCTCTCAAGATTTTAGTGCACGTCATCATAGGGTCACTCCCAAAAAACAGAGGACTGTGGGATGGAGGGAGAAAAAATGGGCGCTTTAAACAGTTCACACGTCAGCAAGCAATGATTCCTGCAATCTCATCAAGGAGACTGAAGTGATCTCTACAATCCAGTTTGTAATTGTAGACTGGAAGCACAGATGCACTAACCGGCCAGTGAGGAGCTCAAAGACCAGGATGCCAAGGGCCCAGAAGTCCACACTGAAGTCGTGTCCTTTGTTGAGAATGACCTCAGGGGCACAGTACTCTGGTGTACCGCAGAGGGTCCAGGTCTTTTGGCCACATTTAATCTTCTTGGCAAAACCAAAATCAACCTGGGGAGGTTTAAATGATTCATTAAAAAAAGTCCATCAGAGTCATTAAGGGCTTCCCTGAAAAACGTAACACATTTAACCACGATGACATCACGGCTCTGTCAACCAGTCCAGCTGCAGTTTCCATAAATGTCTGTGCAGACTGGAATTCTAACACCAGGGCAAAGAAATTCCTTCCAGGCGGTTTTTGCTATTACACTGACAAGAAAGGGACAAATGCAAGGTCACAGTGACGCTGACCTTTTGACCACCAAAGTCTAATCAGTTCATCTGTTCATTGAGTCTAGACGGAGATTGTTCCTGAAATACCGTGTTCACACCATGATCCTCACCAGTTTGACGTATCCTTCACTGTCCACCATCAGATTCTCAGGCTTCAGGTCTCTGTGGAGGACACCTTTGCGATGGATGTAGTCCAAAGCCTCAGTGACACAACCAATGCAGAATTTGGCAGTGGGCTCATCAAAACTCCCTCTGCAGACAAGAAAATTCAAACATTTTGCTGAGAGGCAGGGTCAGATGCTCCACTGCTGAGGAGGCGGCAGAAGACGTCTCACGCACCTGAACCCTCTCACGCAGCCTATATTCAGTGACTCATGGCAACTGGATTAGAGACTCCTTATTGCAAGAGTGGGTAAAACCAGCTCCCTTTTAGAGGTTTCAGAACAATTATACCTTCAGTTTAAACTAAAGCCCAGAAACACATTTTTCTAAGTGGCATTTTTTTAAATCTCTTCAAATATCTACCTGTCTCTGAGGAGACTCCAAATTTCTCCACCCAGACAGGCCTCCATCAGCATGTACACATATTTGTCGTCCTTGAAGGTGCGATACAGTCTGGGGTGAAAGGAGCACAGACAGATTTCAAAATAAAAGCCTTGCCTTCACACGCTTAAGCTTTTCTTCGTAATTTCAAGGCTTTTTAATCTGAACCGAAAACATCATAAAACACATTTTCTGATTAAATAATTGTAGTCGGGGTTCTGAAATCTGTTGCTGTTGTATTTAATCACCACTGTGACGTGAGTAGATTTGATCATCACTGGGTTTGGTGAGCCACATTAATGTTCGTTAGGTAAAATACATTAGTCAGACTTGATGTCCCACAATTAAACGATAAACTGATTACAATTACAGCGAGAGAACTAATGATGCAAAACGGATCGTGAACAACGACCAGAAAACTTCTGAAAAAATCTGACTCACAGTGACTCACATTATTATTACAGTGTACTGCAACAATACTGCACAAAGTACAGCTGCATTTGTGACTCAGTGTGATGTTAATTGTGCCTTACAGTTCTATTTTCAGAGGAAAGTTTGTAATAGCAACCCGTGAGCACGTCCAGTCTCAGTATCTCACTCGTAGGCACATGAGGCAACAGAGCACATTGTCCTAAATCTTGAGAGTAGAAATACAAAGTAATAATTGTTGAAAACTCGGAAAAAGGTGGGAAAAAAACATGTTCGAAGAGGTGGTCGGTAAGGAGGAGCACTGAAGGGGAAGAAGAAGGTGAAAAATTATTTTAATATCAGAGTCTGTTCGCCTGCATGTGCTGAAATTGAATCATTGTAATCTCAGAAAAGGCCAAGAAAAGCTACTGCTGCAATATTTCAGAACAAATAACTACATTTTCATAGCAGACATCTCAATATCCCCCCACTGAGAGGATGTAATCTGCTCGAGGCCTCGACTGTGATCTCATCAAAAACTAATAAGCCGCACTGTTTTCCCACACTAATGGAGCGGAGCTCTTATTGTGTAGGGTAAAAAATGGAAATGGGACTAGGACTGACTTGACGATGAAAGGCGAGCGAGCCTCAGCGAGGATCTTCCTCTCAGAGTGGATGTGCTTTTCCTGTCTGTTGTCCACGATGTGCTTCTTTTTGATGACCTTCAGTGCGAAGGTGATGTCCTCACCTTTCACCTTCACCTGCAGATGGAAATAACAGGGTGACGTGTCCTGGATAAAAGTTCAATATAAAGAGTTCTACTATGAAACTGTTGGACGTGCAATGGACAGTAAAGAAATCGTATTTCATCTTCCGTGCAGTTCATCCATGCTAATATGGATGTAAATTCATATCAAAGCTTGTGACCGAGCACAAAGCCAATTTATTTTCAAGTGCTGCTAAGTACGGATGAGTACACCAGTAGGAGACGTCCAGTTCTGTGCCAGGTCCAGGGCCCTTGGATTATGAGATTACTTTTATACACCAGCCTCCTGGGAAACTTAAGATGCAATGGAGACGTCATTAATGTCAAGATTTAAAGAACTTTATTAATCCCAGAGGGAAATTGCTTTTCCTCGTTACAGCTGCAAAGAAAAGAGAAGGAGAAGGATCCACAAAAGCTGTTCATTCAATGACCTCAGTGACTTTGAATAATCCTATTTTTAACGTGTGGGACAGAAACAATGGTGAGCAAAAAGCAGGAAACCTTGATTCTAATAAATCCAACTTTTAAAATAGAAAAGAACAAGAACCGTCAGCTGGGCCAAAACGCTGCCGGAAAGTTTGTGAACATTTGCTCTATGATATAAATCGTAATCAAACTTTCCTATCTTAAGGTCAGTCAGCTGCTGGGGTCCAAACTCTTTCCAGCCTGGGGAGCATCCACAAGTCTTTGAACATCTGCAGAAACCTCCTTTGTTTGTGCCATGGCCGAACACCTGAATTCGTGAAGTTTGACTTTTACCTTCAAACTGACTGATAATTCTAAAGGTTCATAAAATCCGAAATAATTAATTAACTGAAAAGAGTATTTTGCACAAACTTGCACCACGGTTACAATCCAATGCAAAATTTAAAAATATTTTTAGAATTTACAAAACAGCATAAGATCATTATTATTTAAAGACGAAATTATGAATCGATGTCAATGCTTCGTTTTACCAATTCTACTCGACCGAAGCCGCCGACTCCGAGAGTAGTGACGAGCTCCAGGTGATCGAAAGGCCTGGATGGAGAGAACGTGGACACCATGTCCTTCAGCTGGATGAACTCAGGAGACAGTGGCTGACTCTGGTGAGGTGACACCGACTTCCTGGTTGACGACACACACACAGACAGAGATCGTTCTACTTTAATCCGACCAGTCGACTTCAGATACGAGAGTTGTGTTGTGCGCGTCAAGTACACCTGACGAACATCTGGTCTACTTTGTCCTGCCAGCACCACGTACTGTACCAGCTTGTTCTCTCAAAATGAGTTTTACTGTGACACACATTTGGTTTCATGCAGCTTTCTGTTCACGTTTCAGGTGCTGAAATACGTACTTGGCATGTCTCTTCTTGTCGTCACGATCAAGTGTTGCCACGTATCCTTGGAGGTACTTCTGCAGCTCACTGTAGGTACCCACTGTCTGATCAAATGTGCTGGAAGAACAAACACCATTTAAAATACAAGTTTGATTTTAGATTAGAAGAGAAGGCGACAAAGTCCAACTGTCACAGGAAAATGACACAGCCGTGCTTCAAATGTCAGAGTACTCACTCTCTGTCAATGACGAGGCACTCCACGCCGTTCTCATCAGCAATGATGTTGGCCGACCTGACATCATCGCTGAAAGAGGCAGAGATGAGCATCACACACATCAACACTCAGCCCTCGCTTTCTGACTCCTCCCACGGTTTGGATGATGAATTTACAATTACGAGGCATTTTGTATTAAACAGGCCAGTCATCTGCATAATTTGGTCATTAGATTTTATTCAGGGGGCTCTATGAAAATAAGGACGTCTGACTTTCCACTAAAAAAGTGGTTATTTATCTTATAATGGCTTTTTTCACTCACTCGACCTCAACAGCTCATGAGGTCCATGATACCTGACAACAACCACGCCAACATGGCAGCACGTTCGCCAGTGTTACAGCTGATCACGAAAAGCATAATCTCTGAAGCGCATGAGCAACCAGACGACATCATCTGGAGGCACTTTTTCAGCTAGAAGCAGAAATGTATTTTAATAGTTGGTTTCAGGCCACTTTTGTTTGAAAATATTCCAAAGAAGCTTTACCTCATGAGCGCTTTCTCTCCAAAGTAGTCTCCCTTCTGCAGGTTGTTGATGATCTGTGGCACCTTTTGGGCTTCGGTTTTCTGGGTCACCTTCACCTGCACACAGGATTTACCGCCGTCTTTAAAATGCTTTTGGTGTCTCTACACGCTGCCTCTAGTTCAGTGCAGTAGCTCCCACAGGTTCCTTTAATTTTCTTTACAGACATGAACATGCAATATGAAAAATGTTTAAAAAATGACAACAGGGAACAGGCTGGGATGTGATTGTTTGGCCTTGATGCACCTTTTTTAGACACGTTAACATTAGAAAGGTTCCAAGAAGCCGACTCTCGTTCTACTTGTCATTTCTCAAACTGCTCCCTGCAGCGACTTTAAACAGGCTCACTCCTGCGACCCGGGAACAGCCACATCCAGGCTCGTTCATTTGTGAGGCTTTAAGAGGCCGTGGCCCATGTCGCTCACGGTGCAACTTCTCGCTTGTGGCACTGTCCTGCTGACCTCACAGCTACGACAGCCCGGACTGTCCTGCTTGATCTCTTTTACTCACACAGAGTTTATTCCCTCTCTGGCTGGGGAGTCTAAATTGGGGGTAGCAAAACCATTTCCTGTATTGGCCCCCCTCCTCTCAAACATGTGTGGTTCCTTGGTTTGGTTACCGCTCAGGAGCTGCTGTGACTTTGCTTCATAATGCCTAATGGCATTTTGACGGTCCCCTGTGAGGAGTCAAACACCTCCACAAAGATTACACACAGTTTTTAGCACCGCATCATTTTGCTGGAGTATCAAACAACATTAGTCTGTGACTGAAGCAAAATTGATTTTCTTTGAATATGAACTGACTTATTTATGAAAATGTATTGTTCTCGTGGACACCTTGGATGTCCCGTTATGTTGTTTGGTAGAAATAATAACACCACACTTTTTTACATACAACCTAAGCCAAAGAAAAAATATCTGCAATCTTTTTGTAAATTCCACGTTTTTGCATTGGAGCTTTGTGAACTTAGCAGGTGTTTTTAGGCATGAAGCAAATCAAGACTAAAACTCGTAAACAAGCTTTTGATTTTGGTTAATAATAACATTTTACATGGGGCTAGTAAGAGATACTTAGTAAGAGAACTTCCAGGTCCAGCCTTGGTTTGATTTAGCAAAGAGCTGCAGTTTGAGGGTCTTTACGTAAATCATAGACAGACTGATGTGTTACCTTTCCCTGGGCAATGATGTAGAAGGTACTGCCCCGCTCTCCCTGCCGGATGATGTACTTTCCTTTGTCGTAGTATTTCTAAAGGGAAGAGCGAGAGGGGGTAGGGGGTGGGGGGTGGTGGGTGGGGGGGGGGGGAGGGAGGAAAGCAGTTAGAACTGAAGCATTGATTTAACCATTGACCTGGCCCGTCACATTCCTGGTAGCCGGTCCCCTGCGGACTTAACTGGACTTAAATCATCAATAAAACATTCGTCATACAGATCGTGTCAGCGTGCTGGGTGGGCGGATGTGGGGTGCATGGGATTAATGAAACATGAAATGTAGGTTAACAGTAGGTGTTAATTATGTTTTCCATGTCTGATCATGTAGCTAAACAAATATGGTCCAGCAGAGAACAGATTTGCCTCAAAGGGCTGTAAAAATCCTTTGAGTATTTTAAATTATAACTGATCATACACATAAAGGATTGTAACAAACAATGTTTTACAACTGTAATGAGTCAGAAAATAAAACTGAAAATATGGCCAAGCCCTTTAAATGACAAAACCATGTTGTGATGGAAACTTGAAAGCTGTATTTTTGTGTCTTTCCAAGAGACGGATTTATGAATTTTTGTTTAAAGGCACCTTAAGTTTGCACTAGTCTCCAAACTAGTATCCACCCTAAATCAGTTCAATTGAACTTTATTTTTAAAGATTTTATTCGTTATCAAATTCCTTCAAATAAGAAACAATAAAATCATGGTTAAAAGTGTGGGCCTCACACAAAAACATATTTGAACCTAATATGTTTTGGAACACATATTCCAGAAAGGTTTGTTGGGATTAGTCAAAGATACGGATTCAAGGTCGATGCATCCATTGGTTTTTAAGTAATCGTTAAATGTGAGTAACAACACGTGCTGATGGAGCATGTCGTTGCTATAGTTACCTGTTAATTAAATGTATTTCGATCAGCCGAAACATTAAAACTAACATGGACACTCTGACTGGTCAGTAGCTACACAGCCTCATGAACGTAACCTTCCATACAATCCGCATCCGACGCTCTGCTGAGTCAGCGAGCTGCTACGTCACCTTCCGTTGCGGAGCTTTGAGCTGAGCGAAGGGGAAGGCGTAAAGAATGAAGGTGACTGAGATAGGAGGAGCTCTGTGACGGGCGCCAAGTCGCCGCAGCTGAGACAACTGCCCACGGCTGTCGTCCATTGGACTATAGAGGTGAACAAACAAATCAGAGCAACCACGCGTAAACATTCCCTGGTTTTACTGTCAAAACTCTTGACACAAGTGGCATTTTCCTCGAGCGTCCGAGCTTGTTTACATCCCATTTACGCTTCGAGAGAGTTAGTTTAACACCCGTCCATGACAGCACAGACAACATGCCAGGGTTTTGTTTAAAAGACTGTCTGGATGATGCCGGGATTGTGCAGGGGAGCGACAGCCTTTGAACGCTTGTCTCTGGTTTGTTAAACCAGGCGTCCGGGTCAGAATTCTGAACCTCCCCAACGTTTACCTTTTCAGGGAAGACATGAGACGCTAAAAAGCTTGGAAGCATGTGTCTACATAAAATACTTCAAGTGTCCTGGCTGCCAACAGCCACACACGTCTCTTACTGTACACTCGATGTGTCCGCTTCTAACGGGGCTCTGCAACAAGACGAAGGCCTTAAACTGTTTTTGAGAGCGTGCACATAAGTAAAAAGCTGGTTTTCATTTCTGCAGTCAGGCACAAAATCCCCCATAAATCAGAGAATTGTTGTTGGCTGTTTTCTGTCTTTGTGAGAAGTTAACCTGCAGTTACAGGATCTTTGCACACGTGCAAATAATCACTGTTCTTGATAGTAGCAAGCGCAGCTTTCCAGCTTTGTTGACTTTGGGTTCTTTTAACAGAGTTGAAAATCTTAGCGTGAGTCATGAGATGGATTGTACGGACTGACAAATCCAACGAGCATCTTCCAAAAACCTGCAGTCTCAGTGTGACATTCCCGGTTTCTGTTATGGTTCCTTCACCACAGCTCAGTCCAGAGAAAACAGACTCAAACAAACTCCAACTTATGATTTCATTCACTCATTTTAGCTCTGAACTAAGTTGGTGGTTTTTGTGCACAGAAAACTTTAACAGTGGTTATGTTGACAGGAAGATTATTGACAACAAGTAAATCTGTTTTAAAATCCACGTGGATCTTTATTTCCTGTCCTCACATCACTGCTCTCTAAAGGCATGAAAACCTACATAACCTGTGTGCCATGTGCATTCAGCTAAAAAAATGTTATTTCCTCATCAAAAGCAACACAAACGGTTTGCATTAAAACATAACTTAATTTTTGATTAGAGGATATTTGCACTTGCCCAATGTGCACTAAATATTATTAGAACAATTCGTTTTTTTGTTCTTTTCCATTTTAAAATAAAGGAACATGACCCCAATCTTTAAAGGCTGAAGCCACAGTTAATTTATATCCCCAATCCTCTGTTTCAACCTGTTGAAACAATGCTCACACACACACACACTCTCGTTCGCTTTCCCCGCTTGTTCCCAAACGGAAAACCTGTCAACCCTAAGAAATCACTCGTCCCCCTTTTGAATAAACATTTTCTGGGGCCTTGGTCAAATAATTATGGTAACAATATACAGCGCCCGGCGATGATGGGAATAATATCAGCTCTGTTCATCAAGTAGGTAATTTGTGAGGTCCTGCCGACTGGAGGCGGAACAAATATGCTGACACACAGTAATGGTATACGGCAGAATGGTAATGATATTTTGACAGCAGCTATCTGCAATGCTGGGTCTCCCGTGAGCTGCCAGATGGTTGTGCAACACTGAGGAAACATAGATAGTTTGACAGGATAACTTACCACCTCGAGGCAGTCCACTATTTTGCTGAGTTTGTCCTCCGGTAGATTGGCCAAGATTGAAACGCTGACAGAAAAGACAAAACACAGATGCTGATTAATAATTTTTGCACAGTTCATGCCCAATATAAAACAAATTACTACACATGCAATGTCAGGGATCCACATTCCCTGTGTGACACAGGTCGAGTAATGAGCTGTTGTAATCAGTGTAACTGACAAAATCATTAATTCGGTTAAAACCATAATATCCAGTTGCTCCCTGAGCTCTTCTACCACCTGCTGCGCTCCAGCTAAAGGGACAATGACTGTTTTCATTCAACTTCATCGCTGCACTAATGTCTAAATCCATTGTCATTGACATATAGATTACATATAGATTCTTGTGGCTCTTATGGATCTAAAAAAGCCCAAATAAAATCTGAGCCTTGGCTCAGGGACGACACTTGAGCACTCAGGTTATTTTCAGGACATCCTGAGGAACTGTGTGGTGGATAATTAGAGCAATCAACGCTAAAGTAAAGGACTTGTCCACCCAGGGTTCTTTTTAGTGAAGCCTCGCTGATGTCATGGTGTTTTAATCTACTTTTAGAACCTCATCAAATCAAGTTAAGTTACATCACAGCACAGAGTTTGTATTGTTAAGGGTTTTGAATGGGTTGGGGTTAGTGGCTGTGGGTTCGATTCCCAACCCACCACGTGTGTTAAGAAGAACATTTTCAAATAATCAAACCGGAGACGGTGATCTGAATTCTGAAGGCAACGGTTACATTGTGTCTGCTCACAGGAAAAGTAGGCACAGCATTTTTTATCTGCTGCAGAAAAGAATATATCAGAGTTATTCCTTTCTCCACTAGAACAAAACTGAAAAGAGTTTAATCAACATCGCTCTTACAGAGGGTTGCCCATCATATCCGTGAGGTGATGCTAGCTACAGCTCGGGACTAACCTTCGGAGGAAGTTGCGGTACTGTTCGTGCCGCGTCTCAGCCGTTCTCCTCATGATGTTCTGAAACACCTCCCGGTCCAACACCCATGTGCACACTTTGTCCACCGCTGTAGAAGCAACATCACATCCATTAGAAAGTGAAGCACTGTCCAGCAACTGTTTCCAGCAGCATCATGAAACAATGAGCCACAACAGACCTTTACATTTCCTTTTCTATTCCCCCGTCTTCCCAGTTTGCAGTTAAATTAAAGCTCGAACCACTTTAATCTGTCGTCTACGTTGGTGGTGAGAAACTCTGCAACACGATTCTGTTGGTACAATGACTTGGCTGAGGAAACCTGACATGAACCAGTAGCAAAGAGAGAGTTCACCTTTAGGCCCTTTCTGTGTGACTGTGTCAGGAACATGTCAAACTGCCACATGCTTTCCTGCCTGATGCCCAGTTCAACCCTTCTCCCACTAATTACTTGGTCAAATATACAAAGAGCACTCACGGAGAACATGGTATGCACTTTGCAAACGTGACAGAGGTGAAAACCAACCACGATGCGAAGCTGTGGACATCAGGTCGGGCCTCTGTCAACACACTGGTGAAAAAGCTTGTTTGCTCGATTCTCATTCTCCAGCTCTATTCCCCATCAGCTGAGTCCTCTGTGTTAGGACGTCACTGCAACTCGGGTGGAGTTTGAGTCAGAGTCAGATTGTGCTCAGGAGTCAACGCTGTGTTTGCTCTGTGAGGGTTTTTTTTTTTTAGCTCTAATAATCTAATGGAGTCAGATAATGAGATTATTTTTTATTTTTATTAATAATATTTAGTAGAAACCTTTAACCAAGGAAACCACATTTATGACATTTTAGACGCCACCTTTAAAAAGCACGAGTTTAAAATAGTTGGTTAAACTTTTTTTAAAGTCAAACTAAAACTGAGACATCTGTACTTTTTTGTACTTGTACATTTTAGTAAGTTGGAGCATTACTTCTACTACTGGAGAACTGCTGCAGACTTTCTTACTTGAGTCTGACCGCTGCCATCAAACACAGTGGTAGTAAAAAAATCCTTCTTGACTGACAGCAGCTCTAAAAGGATTTTATCATATGCAGATTCATCACAAAGGGTGACATTCGTAAATACACGTTTCTCTGCATCACAAAAGCTTGAAATATTCTTTTTATACTGTATTATCACAAAATCAACGTCGGGTTCAGTGACGCAGTCATGACCTGGAGACAGGGTCCAGTTGGCTTAGCACATCCGTGGTTCACCCGACGTCTTCTCCAGGAGACAATGTTTGGCCTTTTGTGACAAATTCAAACATTTCCAATGGACTTTGTCACCTTTGCAGTGTGTCAGCACTGTCCTGTTGGTGTGAACCTAAGCTACGATTAGCCCCTGACCTGGGCTCAGTTCCCCACCCTGCAGAGGCCACAGCAAAGGGAAGAAGTGGCACGCAGCACTAGACTTGTGTCGTGTGCTTGATCGCTCGGGTTTACGTTACCTCGCACCGATGTGGTCCGCGTGCAGTTGTAAAGAAGGGCTAATTCCCCAAATGTCGTCCACACGAAGATCGACGTGAGCAGCATGTTGTGCTGAAACACGTCCAGCTTCCCGTCTGCAGAGACGAAACAAGGACAAACCTACAGTTAGGAATTTTAGTTCATTGAAGACAGGACAGCTTGTATCTGTTAGTCAGTGGACACAAGTTCATGCAGATTTAATTCCTGCATTTTGTTTAGTGGAAGATTTACAACATTAATAATGACAAATATTGCTCAATCCTTTGCTGTACATAAGACAAGAAAACAAAAACTCTTCCTCTCCAACAATCCACCAACAATAAACCAAACCTGGTTTCTTAGGGCTTCGGTCTGCTGATGATCCTGAAAATAATATCACTGGCAGCACAAATCATGACTCATTAATGAGATTACAATCACCGGCCTCTGACGTCTATATGGCTTTTTCAAGGGGATTCATTAATAATGTATGATCGTTAATCACAAGCAGCTGTAATGACGAAAACAAATAAAGCTGAGCTGGATTCAGTTTTCTGGTAAAACAACGACCATGAGTCGCAGCTTATTGTGACGTAAGCGTTCATTTTGAATAAAGTAAATGAGGTTTGGAGTTACGGGCACGTGTTCCATCTAACAAACGCACGAAAGAGACACGCACCCCGAAAATGCCACAGAAATAGTGTGAAAAAGTGTGTGTCCACCTTAAAACAGCAACCAAGAAATGAGGCATGACAGTAGTTTGATAAAATGGAAAACAATATGTAAATATGTAAATATATCTGTTCCATGTTTATTTGTTCAGACGTTGTGTGGGACCAAACAGCTTCACTTTTATGTCATTACCTGCTAAACCTGAGGAGCATTTTACCTGTAACTGGCCAAAATCACCAATATTTTTTAAAACAAACACAGACTTATTTCAATTTTCAGTAAGAGAAAGATGAAAATATGTAATATATTTTTTTAGCTAGAATTTCACTTAACTCCTGTTTTGTCTCTGTGGGAGTTATTGGCTTCATCTCCTTTAATGCCAATAATAGAATTAAAATTTCTTAATCTGTGTTGCTTTGCTCTTATTAATGAGTGACGTTCCGTCATTTTCTCAGTGGTACTTACCTGGTTACATAAAGAGTAAGTTTACCAAAAAGTACAACGTTTTAAATGTTAAGGTCATTTCAAATTACTACAGGTGAGTGAAGCAGGTGGCTCTTTTTTTTATTTCAGATTGTTTTTAGGTCATTTCAGACTCTGGAACTTTGCCCCGGGTCATCTTGCTTCTCTTCTGAATAGTTTTAGGTCATTGTTTTTCCATTTTGAGGCATTTTGCTACTTTTCATTTTAATGTTTTGCGTTTAATAAGGTCATTTTTTGTCGTCATACTATAGTATGGATTCTCAGCATCAGCCGACTTTACACTCGGACCGAGACGAGGACAGTGGGACATGAGTGAGCCTACCTGCCAGGACGAACAGATGGTTCCCGGGCTCGCCCTGCTTGATGACGGACTCTCCCTGCTGGTAGGTGCGCTCGTACATGCACTCCACCATGTCATTGATCTGCTGCGGCTCCAGCATCTTCAGGTACTGGTTCTTGTTGAGGGCGGCTGTCAGCAGCTTCTTCACACTGTCACAGAGAAAAGAGTCGCGTTGACACGTTAGCTTTGGACATCACCGGAACAGTTACACGTGTCTTTGTCTCACAGACCTATTTTTGTGGCTTTGGCAGGTTTTAGGAATATTTGCCTGTTTTCCTAAACTACTCATCTAAACTACTTCAAATATCTTTTTCTGGACAGTCACATCCGCTTTAATGAGCCAGGAAATCAGCCAGGTAAATGAGAAAATGAGTTTTTTTTCATCCTCTCTTTCCTATTTTGTCTGTGAAGATTCTGTCCTCTGTGTCACAGTTATCACTGGGATTCTACAGGTGGTGCCACAAAGAGAGATTTTCAATACATCCTGAATATTTTAAAGTTTCTAATGTTCCTGTCACCAACTCATTGATTTTTAGGCCTATTTAGCAACTAGAGACAAATCCAGCAACTTTAAACGAGCTCTCGTGAGTTCTGTGTGTGTGTGTGTGTGTGTGTGTGTGTGTGTGTGTGGGAGGGCGGCAGCATTCTCAGTCGACCAATGAGCAGCCTGAAAGAAGCGGGACTGTGCCCACACCACCAATCACTGATCCTCATTGTTTGTCCTGGTAAACTTTTGTTTGATATCGTCACAAAGCCCACATCCTGTCCTCCGCCCTGGCTGCCACAGCGTGCAACATGTTGTCATTCACAGAAAATATGGCCGGTGTTCCAGATTAACTGGTGAATCAGATTGTCTGGTGATATTCGCGTGCGTGGGCCAGATGTGTTGTGGTCGTGGTTTTTCAGGACCCCTTGCCGAAAAACCAGGAAATAAACATTCCGTATTTATTCTTCTTATTAAATTAATTCCTCTACATTGCTTAAAATTAAACAACAAAAACGTCTGCCGAAGCACTGATATTGGTTTCGACAAAGTGTGTTAATCATTTAAGTCCGGAAATCACTGTAACTTAGCTGCATGGAGGAGAAAGAAAAATCATCGGGGATTCGAACCCGTGAGCTGTAACTGTCAAGAAAAACGAGACATAGCACCAACAATTTTCACAGCACACCACGAGATGAAGACAAGCATCAGGAGACCAGGTCCTGTCACTGTTTCTAATGATGACTGTTCGTAGTCATTTCGTTACAGGTGTTGACAATTAGTTTTTATTGTGTAGGTCTGTCCACATTATTAAGCATCTAATATTGGTCACACTTGCAAACACAGTATTTTTATAATTACAAGGTTTGCACTACACTTACAAGGACCTACACATTTTCACAAATCAAGGGCATCCTGGGCTTCAAAATCGTGTCAAAAGACATTTTAACAGGAGATAGGGGACCAGGGTTCGAACCACTGACTCTGTGGTTGGTGAATGATGTTCTACCATCTGAGCCACACTGTAGTCATCAAATACATGCTTTTAAACACAGAGTTAGATCTAAGAGGGTCCACTACATCTGAAATAATTTTTCTGATAGCAAGGATTTATGAATTTCTTTATTAATCATTAAGCCATATAAATTACATTATTCCTGTGCTGTATATTATTTGGCACACAGATTTAAAAGCAGTGCCAAATGAAAGACAAGCACAGTGTCATCAGCTGTTCAAAGACATAAAAAAAATAAGTTTAAACTATATTTTAAGTTATTTTGTGATCATATCTCAAATAATATTCTGTTTTGTATCTCAGTCACATTTAGGGGCTTCACACATCTAACTACTGCTCAGTGTGACTGATAGACGCAGAGCACATTCACTCAAACACTAAAGTAAAGATTAGAAGTAAGACACTTGTAATCACTTCATATTTTCAGAAGGACATGTCCTGAACTTTTAAGAAATGTTTCAAATTTGTAAAGATACAATTTAAAAGTAAAATGTAAGAATGTTTTTAAAAAACCGTAAAGGCTTTTACAGTGTAATATAAAACCCCACAACTGGCCCATTGTGACCAGTTCCATCAAATTCAGGGCTTATCTACTAAATGTCACATAAGGTTTAATTTAATCAAATATCTGATGCTAAAAGAAGCTACAATGACGGACAGCTTGGTAGATGAATGAAAGCAGATTTGTGCAGATACACTTTTATTTTGTCTTTCCTTCCTGTGGTTTAGCTGCACTTTTCACTAGATTTACCTATTACCACTCGTTTTCAAAGTAATATCAGTGTGTATTTAAAAAAAAATCAGTAAAATCTGTACAATAGCTTTAAGTTTTTACACGCAAACGTATTGGGAACACTGCACATCCTATTCCAAATCAAAACATGACGAAAAAACCTATCAAATCTGTTACTGTTTTACGGAAAGTGAAGACAAATTAATATTAGGCTGTTCAGACAATAGCAGTGTCGTCATATTTCATTACAAACTCAATATTTACTGTATAAAGACAAAAATGCTTGACTGTGCTCATGGTTTAGGTTAGAGGCAGTTTCCCATTTTACCTGGATTCACGCGGTCCTCAGTTTGAAGCTTTGTGTGTATTTGGCTGTACTGACGTCACCAGAATAACGCAGATTAACTCAACAGAATAAGACAAAGACCAGTTCGGGTTTGAAGACTAAGGTTTAATGCTCACTATTGCCGAAGTTACAGCGTCCCACACCAGCACTAAACTAGTTTACTACACAGATGGTGAAGGACACGAACAAATGTCATTTGGAAAAAGCTCGTGGAACAAATAAACGTAGTGATTAGAGGAAACATATTCATTTCTCTACAAGTAACATGACAATCCGTGGACGCAGATGCAGAGGGATCACAAGTTGATCTGGGTCGATCACACGATCCCACAGCTTCGATCGGACTTCACGCTGCGTTTAGTCACTGTGCCAACACCACACGGGTAACCGAGTCCTTCATATGTCGCAGCGTTGTTAACCCGACTTGAAACCCGGGAAATGTGATATATGAGACACATTAAACACTCGTAGCAACAGCGAATGTAAATGTTTGGGAGTTTTGAACAGGCATCGCCACAGTCACCTGCACTTCCCATCACTATCTCTACCACAGCCTCACGCACGCCAGTATCACCAGATGATCCAACACCAGTTAATCCGGAACTCCGCCGCTCTCGCCGCTTGTTTTGGTTGTAAAAAGAACAAAAGTGGCAGAGCAGCCGAACTGGAGGAGGAGGAGACGTGGACAGCATGTGTCCACCGCTCTGCAAAGCGTTCGAGGTGAATTAAAAAGCTCATTTTTATCGATCCAGGAAGCAGATTGTGTCTCTGGCCTTTACTTCCAAATATTACAAAAAGTATGTAGACAGCCATAATTCGCATTACTCTGCTGCTGACAGGATCTATTTTGGAGCCTGGCTGCCGGGACGTGCTCCCCTCTTGCCCACTTTTCACATGCCACCTGTGATGTCCAGTTTCACACACTGGACGGCATCCTGAACCTTCACCTCCCTCCCTACTCATTCTACCCCCTTTGCACTTTGACCCCCCCTAAAGACGTCTCACCTTGCATCCTTGGGTACCCGAGCCTTCTCGAAAGAGAACTTGGGCAAACTTGGGCTGCTGGAGTCGTAGGTCCTGGATGTGGGCTTGGCGGACACTCCTTTTCTTCTGTTGGTGGTCTCCTTCATGCGAACGCTGAGGTTGGTTCTCTTCTTCCACTTGGCTTTGATGGAAGGGGGCCGTGAATCCGGGCTGGCAGAGGACCTACTATATAGACACTTTGATTTCACCGCGCTGTTCCCCATCTTATCACCTGACCAGACGAGAGAGAATCGAAGAGCGGAGCGTTAACAGCAGTGGATGTGATGGTCAGCGTGTGTGAGGCTCCTCCGTGTACGATGCAGGAGACAGGAAGGACAGCGTTACGTGCACCGTCCCTCCCTGATGGTGATGCTGTTCACAAACCAAGAATTTAAAACTGAAACTCTGTTCAACAGTGGGATTTACAATGTATCTCTGCACATGGTAACAGTGTGTGTGTGTGTGGGGGGGGAAATGTCAGGGAACAATGGAGCTGTTGTTGTGTGAGGCTGCCCCCCCCCATACTTCATTCAGGACATTCCTGCTGGGAAACACTCTCTCCCATCACACTTGATTCTCAAAGTCACCACCTTCGTTTCCAAGCCTGTTTCCAACTTCCAGGTTTCCCGACGTGCACCTGGGCGCTGTTGGACCACATGTCCCGAGCTGGTTTTGCACAAAAGTCACTTTAAATAACAGAAACACATGCGGGAGACTCGCGCACCTGCAACTTCCGATGCCTCGTCATCCTTTGCTGGGGCGCGCGCGCCGCGGAGGAGACGTCTGCGCTCACCTGCTTCGTGCTGTGACGCGTCACACGACCTCGGAGGAGGAGATCCGAGCATCAGCAGGAGGCGCCGATGGACGCACTCCCAGGTCCGCGGCGCCGCTCGCATCCTCCCGCTCTCGCGCTGTCTCTCCTCCTCGGCCGCGCGCGCTCTCGCTTTCGCGGGCACGTCGGGCACCGCGACGTGTGTGACGTCTCCGTTCAAAGGTTATGACTGTAATAATTAACAAAAACAAAAGAACATGCAAAAAACGTGGGACGTGGTGAATTTAACTTCTTTGTGTTGTGGGAAAAGAGGATGGGAAGGTTGTGTAATGCCAACACCGGCTCATTTCAAAATTAAAAAGTGACATTGCAATATAATAAAAGGTGGTGCAGTGGTTAGCGCTGCTTGACTCATAGCTAGAAGGTCCAAGTTCAAATCCCTGAAGCCTTACACAGTCCAAACACACGCATGTACACAAGATCTGCACTGCCTTCAATTCAGTCCAACTTTATTTATGTCACCAATTTTACAAAGTCATCTGAAGGCACTTTACATAGGAAATGCATCAGGGGTCGGTCCCCCAGCAGTCTGAGCCTATAGCAGCAGGACTAGAACTGACTATAAGGATTTGAACCTTGTCGTAAAAGTAGAGAGGGTGTCTGCTTCCCGAATCTGGACTGGGAGCTGGTTCCACAGGAGAGGAGCTTGATAACTAAAGGCTCTGCCTCCCATTCTGGGAACCACAATTAGGCCTGAACTCTGAGAGTGAAGTGGTCTAGTAGGAGGATCTAGTACAAGGAGGTCTGTTGGGTAGGATGGAGCTTGGCCTCTTAGAGCTTCACTCGTAAGACGAAGGGTTTTAAATTCTGTTCTACATTTAATGGGAACAAACATATCTTTATAGTCTTGAATTTATTATGTAAAGTGCCTTGAGATGACTTTGTTGTAAATTGGCGCTACATAAAGTTGAAAATTGAATTGAATAAAAAAAAAAATCAGACCTCGTTCTGAGTTGAAACTGTCCCGTGGTATGACGAGCCCAAATTGGACATTAGGCTGAGGACACATCCATGGGACGGATAATATGAGAGTCGAACATTCTCTGATGGTGTCACAAAAACAAATCAGCTTTTGATGTGCAGTTTTTGTTCAAATCGTCGCTTTATATTTACTTTTTTACAGTTTTCCAACTTTTCTGAGTTTTGTGGTTGATTTGATTTTTTATGAAGAGTCTCAAACTGCAAAGTGTCTAAATCTGTCAAACGTGGTGGAGTAAGAAGCACTTTGCTACCAGTCCCACACAGAGTGACACACACTTCCTGTGCAGTGATTTCACATAGTGTCAGAGACGGGGACACGCTGTACATGCAGGATGGGGGGGTGGATGTGACGTCAGAAGTCTAGACCACTTGCTGCAGTCGCCATTGGTTTTCCCAGTGATGTTTGAGCAGCTTGGCCTGCAGCAGGTTCCATCGACGGGCACAGATTCATTAGGCCACAACGGCGTCATGATCCAGGTTACTGACTCCCGCCCGGGATGTTGGCATGATTTAAGAGAGAAAACACGTTCCCATTGACTCCATCGACAGCTTTGGCTCCACGGTGGCTGTTAACTGGCTGCTGCTCGATAGTTTCTGACCTTCTGTTGTTGTTGCTGGACATCAGCAGGAAGTTGTGGACGTGTTCGGCTCCATCATCTCCAACCTTTTTTAGCTTATAGCTGGAGTGACCAGGTCATCAAAGCGGAAATTCATCAATGTCAAGTGTAAACGTTTCTCCTGTTATTCACGTCCTTACATTTGTGGCCTTTTGGATGGGGACGTCTGGTCTACATCTAACCAGTATATTTAATGTCCAACAATGTCTTCAGAAATGCCTTGGACCAGTCCTGGACACTTCAGTTAAACACAGTGTGTTTTGAAGGACTCTGTGGCCTGGTGGATCAACAGCTAAAGCATCAAAGTCTGCAGGATCCAATCCCAGCCTGCAGGCACCAGACATGTTGTTGTCCCCCGTGACTGTCCACTTCAATGCAGAGGACAGAATTCATTGCAGCATCTGATAAATGTTCTATTTTTTATCAGTAGGGCAGTTTTAACCTTTCAGATTTTATGTCCGTTGTCAGGGGCATTTTTGTCTTTTGTTTGTCATTTCATGTCCGGCTTTGCAGGGGCACGTGGGACTTGGTCAGAGGGGTGGCCACCCCAGGTGACGTCCCCTTCCAGAGTGACCAGGTGGAAGCAGAACTGACCAAAGCTGAAATAAATCACTGTTAGACAGACAAAGTTTTATGGTTTCGTACATTTCAGGTGCTTTCATATATTTCATGACAGTAGAATTTTGCAGTTTGTACCAGACAGAATTTTCCTTCAAAGATAAATTTTTAGCTTGTAATTATTCAGACTTTAATTTTGCAGATAAGTTACATATTAACACTATTAAAACACTATAAGACTATAAATACAGAATTTACATGCATATACATGTATGTACTATATTTAACTCTGTATTTAATAACATAAATACAGAGTTGCTGTTTTCAGCATTTTTAACACATTTAAACCTTGAATAACATGAATAATGTGAAAAGTGTCTCTACTTTGTCCACACGTCCTGCTCTACTGTTGGACCCCGCTGTTTGTCACCTGCACTGACTCCATTTGGCCACGTGATGGAGACAAATGTGTATTTTTATTTTTGACTCGGACAGATTCATTTTACTGCAGTTTTCTTAAACGTTTACTGTAAAAACTTTAAGTTTAAATGACTTCATATTTTTTCAGAGCTTTTAAATTTTTATTTATTTACGTATGTCTGTATTTTTCTGTCTGTCTTCCTGTACAGGATGTCCACATGTGCTGACTTCATTCGTCTCTGCACAAACTCCAAGATTCAGGTTTGCACTTTTGCTTTTTTCATTCATCTTTTCCTGACATCCGGTAACGGGAGCCGTCGGTGAACGTTGCGCCTTTCTTCCAGTACTTACGGTTTTGAAGACTAAGAACGGCCAGAGCTCAGGCGCGGACAAATATTTTAATATTTCACGTAATTAATGTGTATTATTTGACACATCGTTTAATAAGACAATCTAGCCACAGGGGTTGCAAGCCAGTAACTTCTGTGCCGGTCCCAAGCCCGGATAAATAGAGAGGGTTGCGTCAGGACGGGCATCCGGCGTAAAATTTTGCCAAGTACAACCATGCGAGTCATCCATAGCACTTTCATACCGGATCGGTCGAGGCCCGGGTCAACAACGACCGCCACCGGTGCTGTTAACCTACAGGGTGCCGGTGGAAATTGAACTACTGTTGGTCGAAGAAGGAGAGGAGGCAGAAGGGTCCGAGGTCAGAGAGAGAAGGGGAAATGCAGGATTTTAGATCTGAGAGTAGGGACTCTTAACGTTGGCACAATGACAGGGACAGGTAGAGAGCTGGCAGACATGATGGAGAGAAGGAAGGTAGATGTACTGTGTGTGCAGGAGACGAGGTGGAAGGGTCGCAAAGCACGTAGTATTGGAGGAGGATACAAACTGTTCTACCATGGTGTGGATAGGAAGAGAAACGGAGTAGGAGTGATCCTGAAGGGGGAGTTTGTGAACAATGTTCTAGAGGTGAAAAGAGTCTCAGACAGGGTGATGAGCCTAAAGCTAGAAATCGAAGGGGTGATGGTGAACGTAGTCAGTGGGTATGCTCCACAAGTAAGCTGTGAGTTAGAAGAGAAGGAGAGATTCTGGAGTGAGTTTGATGAGGTTGTAGAGAGTATCCCCAGAGGAGAGAGAGTAGTTGTTGGAGCAGACTTCAATGGGCATGTTGGTGAGGGGAACAGAGGTGATGAGGAGGTGATGGGCAGGTTTGGTGTAAAGGACAGGAATCCAGAAGGACAGATGGTAGTGGACTTTGCTAAGAGGATGGAAATGGCTGTAGTTAACACTTACTTCCAGAAGAGAGAGGAACATAGAGTGACATACAAGAGTGGAGGTAGGAGTAAACAGGTGGACTACATCCTATGTAGACGAGGTCATTTGAGAGAGGTTAGTGATTGTAAAGAGGTGGTAGGAGAGAGTGTAGCCAGACAGCATCGCATGGTGGTGTGTAAGATGACTCTGGTGGTCAGGAAGAAGAAGAGAGGAAAGTCAGAAAAGAAGACCAAGTGGTGGAAGCTAAAGAATGAAGAAAGTTGTGAGGAATTCAGGCAGAAGTTGAGACAGGCTTTGTGTGGTCAGGAAGAGCTTCCAGATGATTGGGAAACTACAGCAGAGGTAATCAGGGAAACAGGTAGGAAGGTGCTTGGTGTGTCATCTGGTAAGAGGAAATATGATAAAGACACTTGGTGGTGGAATGAGGAAGTACAGGACTGCATCCAGAGGAAGAGGTTAGCTAAAAGGAAGTGGGATGTAGAAAGGACTGAGGAAAGTAGACAGGAGTACAAGGAAGTGCAGCGCAGAGTGAAGAGGGAGGTGGCAAAGGCCAAACAGAAAGCTTACGATGAGCTGTATGACAGGTTAGACACGAAGGAAGGAGAGAAGGACTTGTACAGGATAGCCAGACAGAGAGATAGAGATGGGAAAGATGTGCAACAGATAAGGGTGATTAAAGACAGAGATGGAAAGGTGCTAACAAGCCAGGAGAGTGTGCAGAAAAGATGGAAGGAGTATTTTGAGGAGCTGATGAATGTGGAAAATGACAGGGAAAGAAGGAAGGATGATGTGGATGTTGTGGAGCAGGAAATAGGAGAGATTAGAAAGGATGAGGTGAGGAAGGCTCTGAAAAGGATGAAGAGCGGAAAGGCTGTTGGCCCCTTCTTGTTTGCTATGCTGATGGACAGGTTGACAGATGAGGTCAGACAGGAATCTCCCTGGACAATGTTGTTTGCAGATGACATTGTGATTTGCAGTGAGAGTAGAGAGCAGGTGGAGGAACAGCTGGAGAGGTGGAGGTTGCTCTGGAAAGAAGAGGTATGAAAGTCAGTCGTAGTAAGACAGAATACATGTGTGTAAACGAGAGGGAACAAGGTAGAAGCGTGAGGTTACAGGGGGCTGAGGTGAATAAGGTGCAGGAGTTTAAGTACTTGGGGTCAACAGTTCAGTCTGATGGGGAGTGTGGAAAAGAGGTGAAGAGGCGAGTGCAGGCGGGTTGGAATGGGTGGAGGAAAGTGTCAGGAGTGTTGTGTGACAGAAGAGTGACAGCAAGACTCAAAGGAAAGGTGAACAGGACAGTGGTGAGACCAGCTCTGCTCTATGGGTTAGAGACAGTAGCAGTGAGAAAGAGACAAGAGGCAGAGATGGAAGCAGCAGAGATGAAGATGTTGAGGTTCTCCTTAGGAGTGACGAGGTTGGACAGAATTAGGAACGAGTTAATCAGAGGGACAGCACACGTTGTCTGTGTTAGTAACAAAGTCAGAGAGGCCAGATTGAGATGGTTTGGACATGTGCAGAGGAGGGATAGTGAATATATTGGTAGAAAGATGTTGGAGATGGAGCTGCCAGGCAAGAGGGCGAGAGGACGACCAAGGAGGAGATATATGGACGTTCTAACAGAGGACATGAGGTTAGCTGGTGTCAGAGAGGAAGATGCCCAGGATAGAGTGAAGTGGAAAAGGATGATTCGCTGTGGCGACCCCTGATGGGAAAGCCGAAAGAGTAGTAGTATCGTTTAATAAGACAAATATCTGTCTTTACAGAACGCAAAAAAGGGAAAAACATATGTCAATTATTTTCTATAATTCAAACATAATCTACACACAATTAAACTACTGAAAATAATTGTAACGTAAAAAATATGTAGGGAATTCTTTCTTCAGGTTACTCATAAATGTCAATGCATTCTTGTTGTTAGACAGATTATAACCATAATACATTCCCAAAAAATTTACGCTGCACTTTTAGATTGAACTAACATTGTGACAAACAGGGTACTCGTGTTTTGAAGGTCATAAAAAGTTTTTCTTCTGTGAAAAATCACAGCCAGTTATCAAACATCACTCAGTACAAAGTTGATGTACTTACAGTTCAGGTACAAGTTTACTTTTAACATTTACACCACTTACAAAATTGTTTAAAAAAACGTGACGTCCTTAAGAAATATGTAAATAAACATACAGCTCAACCTATCACTCAGTCCTGCTCACATGACTGCGAATGACTTTTGGTACTTTAAAGACATTTTCCTACACTTGCAGCACTTTTATATACTTGATGTGTCTCAGACACATTCACACTCATCACTAAAGTAAAAGTGCAAGTACGTGTTGCACTTCATAATATTTAATCCTTATGAAATGCTGAGTACATGCTCTAAAATGTACTGTAAAAAAGTATATCTACACACTATTGAAGTTGATGTTTTGCCCTAAAATGTTCAACAGTCCTTAAAAGTGGAAATTATTGTAATGAGGAAAAATTTCAGTGTTACTTTGGAATCTTGGTGAACACCTTGAAGCTGATTTTACCCACTTTATTTACAGATCTACATCTGACAAAACAAACTAGTAACTAAAGCTGTAGTGGAGTAAATTCTTTCCCTCCAAAATTACATTGAGGGAATAGTAACGTAAAATGCAAATACCACAATAAAGTAAAAAAAAAAAAAAATCAATCCGACTGCGATATTAGGATACAACAGCTGGAAACTAATGTACATGCTGCCATTTTAGAAAGTTATTCAGTAATTGACATGATATTTACTCTGCAGCCAAACTGCAACTTTGTGCAGGAGCATCTGTGAGTATTAGCTGGACACATGATCAGTGTTTTTAGTTAAATCTCTTCACTTAGGTGATGACACCAGCGTAGCTTTAAGAAATCAGTACAATAAGTAGACGACAAAGAATGAAATGCACTCATTGGTTTAAAAGTATTTTATTATCTCTCTTTAAACACAACTAAATCATTTATAAACTGTTCCTCTATTTCAGTTTAACAATCCAAATACAAACGGATGAACACAGGAATGAGGGGGAGCTTACAGTCTGTACACAATAAACCACAGCAGCACTGCGTGTTGTGGGAGGAGCAGTCAAGGCAAAGCCGACCATCAGTCGCTGAACATCATATTCTGAGCTAGTACCTTGGAAAATAAGAATCTCGTACAAACTTGTATAAAAATAACAGTTAAGCCAATATCTGAGGACTAGTTAAGCATGTTATGTACCTAGTACAAACTTAAATAATAAAATGATAGTAACATGTCGGTAGAGGACATAATGTAACTACACAAAGAATTTATAAATAAAACCTCTGGGAAAACTTTCTGAGAATAACAAAAAAATAGAAGGTTTTCAACAAATCCTCAGTTCACATTATTCACACACTGAATTCAGTTCTCACTGAACCACCAGGGGGCAGCACGACCACACCCGTGGTCTACACAAGCAGGAACGAAGGGGGCGTTAAAGGACAAGTTCGCTGTTTTTAAAGTCCGTCTTCAAACAGTCAGGACACCATCAGTCCTGTTCTGTGCAACAATATATTCATATATTCATTTTTCAGCAACATTAATGAGCTTTAAGTCGCCCGAGTTAAATCGGGAAAATGTGTCAAAGCGTTTGTAGTGTCGGTTTGGCTGTTAAGCTGCAGTAGAAGATTATTGGGACGACTGAAACGTGTTGAAGGCTTAAACCTCAGATACAACGTTTAAATACATTTTTGCACATTAATGATTTTATAACCCCCAACATGACGAAAACCTGGTGTTGTTTTTTAGACAGACTAGAAAGACCGTGAACCTATCTGAAGACGCCCCCCCACCCCCAGCACCTGACTTCTCAGCAGCACTGGGCTATTTTAACACCGATTATCAGAAAGGACACACATCACACCTTCCATTTACACTCACGGCTGAAGGCGTCACCGGCTTCCAAATGAAGTGCTTTCCATGTCCAGCCCCAGTCTCAGGGCAGGGGACACGAGAGACACTTACTGAAAGCCTCAGTGAGCTTCAACCAAATCACTTCCTGCTTTAGAGTAAAATCACAAAACTTCGTACAACAAACGAAAACTGTTACGTCTTCTTGGAAATGCAGCCGGTGCATTTTTTTTTTTTTAAACACGTCACAATAAAACAAAACCATCAGAAACACAAAGAGACACGTGGGCATCGTACAAAAGGCGCGAGACGAAACAGAAACTACAAATGACGTCTAGCTTAACGATGAACAGTGTCGCAGGTTAAAGGTTGACTTCTCCGCGTGGAGAATGCTGGTTTGTGGAACCAGAGTGAGGAGCGCTTGGTGCGTTAGCCGACCAGCAGCTAACCTTATAGCTTCAGCGGAAACAGAAGTGACGCCGATGTCTCGTTAGGACTCACAGAAAGTTTACCGGGGCAAAAATGCTTCTGTTGCCTTTACTTTAGCTTTTTCTTTTAAAAAAATGACTACAAAGTCTTACAAAGAGATGAAAAAAAGCAGCTGTCTTCAAATATACAGCACGAGGAGCAGGGGGGTCAAGAAAAGCAGAGATACATAGAAATCTTAAAGCTGGGAGGGGGGACACCAAAGGTCCTCGCCAGCCCAAGTGGAGATTGTCGTTTCCCTTGTGACAGAGGGACACTTTGAGAGGTCGATCGGGCACGGCCCGCTTGTCAGGGGGTTTTCCTTCTGAATCCGGCAGTTTCCAGCTTCAGACCCTGTTCAGTAGAGTCGACCTGTGGAGACAAGAGACACAAACAGGTTAGTGAAAGTGCACAAATCCTCACAAGAGCTGCAACAGTCTGCAGACAGGTGTCTCCGTCCAGAAATCAATGTGTCAAATCACGTCACAGTGGAGGCAAAGCTCAGGGGGACGCAGAGGCGGTTGGCAGCCAACTGGGAAACGTGAGAAACACACACACACACACACACACACACACACACAGGCTGGACTTAACCCAACACGCACAAGGTTCTGGATCCAAAACCCGCTCCCACCTGTGGCCTCTGCCAGCTGATCTGATTCACAAGTCTGCATGTGGGCAGTTGGGGGGGGGGCAGTTTTGGAGACCCACAGTGTGTCTGCCAGCACTCAATCATGTGTCTTTAAATACACTTTGACACATTTCATCTTTCATCAAAATCTGGTGTGATTTTTTTTTTTATTTATGTTATACCCCTAGAAAAAGGCTAAACCTTTAAACTTTTTCCAGGACTGACTTCAAGAATTTCATAGTCCAAATCCCCAGAAGAGACCGAGGATTCAGACCTTCAGAATGTGGGTGAGTGTTGTCAGACTTGGCATGTAGAAACAGTCCACCAAGTGAAATCCCCTGCGGTTTAGTCCATCCTGAAGGTGAATGTGTTCAGTTTTTGTAAATGGTGTGTCACTGCAGGGTCACACTGGAGGCTGTACAGGTTTGTATTCTGTCCTCAATGATCTATACGAGCAAACATTTGCTAACACCAACACCTGCAGGACGGTTGGATCGGCTTTAGCGTTGTGGACCTAATAAACTGATCGACATAGAGAGACAGCCCGCTTCGCCTCATGTCCCAGATTTAGTTTGGGTCAATTAAACTAATGTGTGATGGAAGAGAGGACATGTCCCTCAGTCAGCTCTCTGGGGCTTTCTTCAGCACGTCAGAGCAAAGTGGACAGAGCTCTGTCCGTCCGTGGAGGGGGAGGGGGGGAGGGGTGTGTGTTTTACTGAGTACTGGGTGTCGCTGTGGGAAAATGACGGATGTGTTTAGCAAGTGTCCGCACACGTTAATGTGTGACAGAGAAGAATGATGAGCGCCTGATGCATTTATTGAATCGTGTGCAGGCTGACCCACGTCCCCCGTGGGTGATGGGGGTCATACACACCTGAGAGACTTCCATCTGTCCTTCTCCATGTTGTTCTCAGGGCCTTCGCTCTCGTACGAGGCCAGATACAAAGCTGCAACGAGAGAAGGAAATGTCTTTAAATGTTTCACAACGTTCACCATCATTTATTTAAAGCTAATTTCAAGCCACAAATTATTTGTTGCATGTCTTTTATTTTATCTAGTACTTTCCCTTAATTCATCCGTTTTACCCAAAATTAAATTTCTTTTATTGTTTTTCAGTATTGCTGTCACCGTCTTATAGCATCATACTTTTACGTCTTATGGCCCTCGGTGCTTGTGCCTTGCTTGCTTTTTTTTTTAAATTTAACTTAAATTTAACTCCTGTTTTATTATTTATTATTATTTCCTAAGATCATCTGTGCATGTTTGGATGGATGCAGGGTGGTAAAACGGGGGAATTTGGGGATAAAGATAAAAACAAAGGCTAAATTCTACATGCGGATGTATGAATCAGTTTCCTAAGATTTGTTTTGAATTATACTCCAGATTTTTGTAGCCGTAGCAACTGTGGACAACAGTAGAGCATGACATTTACAGGATGTAACTGACTCTTCCTCCAGTAGAATCTATTTTAGTTTTCCTGAAGCAGCTTTTCCATCTCAAAACAGCACAATCAATTTTTTTGTTGCCTCTTTTTTCTACACTTTTATGACTGGCAGATTAGTAAAACAATAATAAAGACTGGGTTGGGTAGGAAGGTGGAGTAGGATTTAATAATTAGCTAAAAATAAAAAGTCTGTAGTTTGTTGCACATATATAAATATAGGATCGACGTCAACATCAACTTTGTTTGTGTCTTTATGGACTGTACGTACAGATAAGTTGACAGGAGGATGTTCACTATCACCCGCCACAGGATGTGATAGTGTTGATTATAGGATTGGGGAGGGGGCACGCCTACAGCTGATTGGTCAGAGCTCTAGTGTCAGGAAGATTGTGCAGGCCTCCCTGTGTCTCTATGATAAGACTGTGATAGCAGCTGAAGTCAGTGACGAAGAACTTTGATGTGGGTTAAAAGAGGATGAGGGCTGATAACTCTGTGTGTGTGTGTGTGTGTGTCTCAGCAGGAAAACAGTCATTCATGTTATTAAGCCCAGTCACTGACTGGTTCTTTGTCCTTGTTTAGCTGTTATTGATATCCAGCGCAGCTTTTTAATCCGAACATTACTGACTGTAATAAAGTCAGTTTAATAACAGCGCGCAGGGTGTCAACAAACCAGTTGTTTAATAATTTGAATATTTCTGTATGTCCCATATCATAATGAAACCATAGATGGTGTATTTATGGATTGAGTGTCTAAGCTAATGTTGATTAATATGTAGTTTTTTTTGCCCATTACTTCTCTCGAAGAAACTTTCTGCACGTCACATAAAGAAGCAGCTCGTTAAAAACTCACCATCTTCGGTGAAGACGGGAGCGGTCAGCAGGTACTGCAGGATTTTGCGATCCTTCTCAAACGGACACTCCACCTTCTTCCACGTCATGAATTCGCTCACTTGCTTGGCGAGTTCCCAGAATTTCTGGAAAACAAAACCAAAGCAGGTTAATATTCACAAATGTTATTTTTCACACACGATGCACACTGAGCAAAAAGACAGTTTCTATTGTGGTCAGAAGCTAAAACTGTAAACACAAGGTTCCCAGGATAGAACTGGCGCCTGTAATAGCATGTGATTCAGTGTAACTGTGACTAAAGAGCAGTGGAAACATTTCAGAGTCTTTGCTCGCTGGTTTGTTCCATGGAAACGGCTCGAATTTTACACACTTGCGTCCTACTTCCTCATTTTGTGTCACTCTTTAGGGAAGTGGACATAAATAGCATCAAATCTGTTGCCGTGTGTAGTAAACACAGCAAAGTTTTCAGGGGGAACTCCCCCTGGGGATTTAAAAAAAAAAAAAAAAAAAAAAAAAAAAGGTGACTACCTCAAAGTTGATGTGTCCGTTTGGCAGCCTGTTGGCACAGCCCTCGTTCAGGAAGTACAGGTCTTTTATGAGCAGGCTGAAGAAAGGGATGACGATCTGAAAGACAACAGACAGAGAAAGGGGTTTAATTTCACTGGGGGGTTAATATCGTTACTGCCCTGACACAGACCCCTTTGTGCTCTGATCAAAGGAGGAGGACTACAGGAGTCAGAGCGGCATCCACGACCTTCATTAACCGATCAAATTTCGCAGCATGAAATTCTCCGACCAAAAATTCGAGAAGTGAGAGTAAAGATGATGTTTTCTAGTGAGGAATTCCCCTTTAAAAAAGTTCCTTAAATAATTCATCGCCGCCCTCATACACCGATTCAGGTCATCGCACGTCTGGGGGTCTGACGTAGATGTAGACAGCAAGCGGGGGTGGGGGGAGGAGAACCAGACCCCATTCAAATGTCAGCGCATTTTAAGATGGTGGGATGAGACAGTTTTCACCCATCAGGGCTTTAATGTGGCTGCTTTTAATTAGTCACTGTGGCTGATGAATAAACCACAAACAGTGAGATGCTGCAACTGGCACCACGACTTTGACACACTCACAGGCCACTTTATTAGGAAATTATTATTTATTATAGAAATGATGTCTTTTCTGCAAACATTCATGAGTTTTTCCACAAACCCACCAAAAGCAGAGCAGCAGCCTAAGCTGTCCTCCTTTGTCGGAGGTTCTACTTGCTTAAAGCAACCACTCCCTCTCCTCATGTTCTCACTTTTTGTTTTGCAAAGCCAGAGAATCCATCCCATGTGTTTGTCTTTAGCTCCGTTCTTGGCTGATTCACGTAGGAAGCAAAATTGTGAAATTTATATGTTATTTTAGTTTTGTGGGTGCAGCCGACAGCTTGTTAACGGGGCCACGAACAGAATGTACCACGGCGAGTCTGCAGGGGCAGGATGTTGTTTACAGCGGCGAACTGGTGTGTGCGCACGTTCTGATGCCTATTGTCCTGCCTGCAACACACATCTGCCCACACATGTTCTGCTCTTACAGATCATAAGCCCAGAAGGAGCAGAGAGGAGGTGCTTTTCACAGCTGGACACAAAGAGGAGCCAGAAGGCACCAGGTCGGTCACGGAGGAGAGACGAATTAAAGGTTTCTGATGACTATTTTTGTACTTTGCCTTTTGTGGAGTTAGAACTTTTAGCCAAGTAGCTGAGCAACAGGAAATTTCTCAAGTAAAAATGTCAAAATTCACACACAGTCTCCACAGTTTGCACCTTTTCTTTTAGACAAGAAAACATAACTCTTGTGAGGAGAGTGTGGACGACTTAGGATTTCAACTTTTTTTAATCAAGCAGATAATCAGATAATGTGATAATAATATTCTTATGTTATTACTGTTCAGCTGCTTTTTGTCCCTTTCAGTTTCTGGTTTTCTTCTGCAATCACCAGCAACAAGACTAAACTTCGCTGCGGTTATTAAAGCAACAATATGCAACGCAAGATGCATGAGACTTCAAATCAAACCACTCCTTGTCCCTGCTCTACTCTGATGCTCTTTAACACTTTGCTGTTGGATTGTGGGCTTTGTTGATCCTCTAAAAAACTTGACAGCACCACGGATGCCTTAAGAGACCATAAACAAAGCCCCCGCCCTCCCAAAAAGGAGAGGTCACAAGAGCAAGAACATACCAGACTTGTTGGGAACTTTCCATTTCACAACCCCGACCTCTTGTCCTGGTAAGTTTGCATATCTGAGCTCTAAAAAAAACCCATCTCCGCCAGAATCATATTGACAGTACACTCTGTCTCCATTACAACCAGGGACTCAGCGTGTGGTGATTGGAGGAGAGGCTTCAGTCGAGGGGGGGGTCAACACAAGAAGCAGCAGAGAACGTTGTTCTGGCAGACGGCCGAGTTCTACTTTAGCTTTGGAGCGTTTTTGACAAGAGGAAACCGAGACCCTTCTCATATCTTGACCCGCTTATAACCTGACCTCCGCCTCCCCTCTGAGCTAAGCTGTTGCATAACCTCGTCCCCAGTCCTCTCGAGAGGCTGCAGATAATCACAGAGGGAATGCGGCGCCCGGACGATAACGACAAGAGCAGCAACGCTGTCGCTTGTTTTCATGCTTCGCCTTGACGTCAGCTGCTTCTTTCGAATTGGACGCGGCAGAACGAGATGATCATCTCTACTTCTGACATAACTCTAATCAGCGCCAAGTGTCTCTGCTGCAGCGTGCGTGACCAAAGACGCGTCCGAGTGTTTACTCGGAGTCTGAAGGGTCACGGCAGCTGTCAAGTGGTTGTTAGCGAGACAGATTCTTCACCATAAGTGAAGCTGGAGTTCGAAATGCACGAAGTCTGTGGAGCAGATGTGCAGGGTTTCTAGAAACGGTGGCTGCTGGATCTGTTAGAAATGTCTGTCGGCGTGACCCACCTTCTCTCTGCTGCTGTGAGCAGTGATCGACCTCTGCGTGGCTCCTCTCAGCGCCGTCCTGTAGTTGTAGAAGTTGCTGGAAGGATCCATTTGATGCTGTGGAGAACAACAGATTGCACATGTTCAGTTCGGGCACAAGCAAGCAAACAAAGAAGAGCGAAAGCTTTGGATCTGCTATGTCAGACAGATATTCTGCAACTTATTTAAATATTATCTTGTCACTGAAAAACTTTAGTTTGTGTTTTCACAGTTTTGATGTAATTGTACAAAGCTTTTAATATGAAAATGATAATGAAATCGCCCATTGTCACTTCTTCAAACTAAAAGACCCCTCAAACAAACTAACTTGAACTATAGTTTCGTAACATTAAAGGAACGGCCCGTGGTTTTTTTTTCAGTCAGGTGAACACTAACAGCTCCTTCTTGCTGTAATCACTCTTCCTGTTCACACTATCCACCGAAAGCTCACTTTTAAAATGGGTTCAATAAAAGTGGTAAGGAATCTGTATCTGTAGGTAAAATGAGGCTGAGCATTAAATCAAGTGAACAGCTTTCAAAATAAAAGCCCCTTTACTGTGTTGAGTTGCAGGGAACAGAACGTGACTAAGAGTTACTGAATTTGAACTAAAAGAGCTGCAACTGTGGAAGACGTTTAATTAATGTGATTAATTTATTTGAAGGATAAATTCAGATAAACTTTAATACGTTTTAATGATAAAACGTACACAAGAAGCTTCATTTGAAGGGGTCTTCTACAGGCCAGAATGAACAAGCCTGTGTCAGTATTCACATGGGCAGCGGACTCTTGTTTCAGGACAGGCTTTAAAAAAAATGTGAACCCGTCCTTTAAGCTCGTCAGAGTCACGTGGTCGGGAATCAGGAGGTATATGATGGTAAATGACCAACCCACCCCCTACACGACCTTCAATAAACAAGCAGCAGACGACCAACGTCCACAAATCCATCAGAGTAAATTACACGAAGAACAAGCTGAGGTGGTGTGTGACTGACAGGGAGAACTCCGGTGAGACATGAAGCTTAAAGCTCGAAGATCCTGCAGAAGGACGCAGCCTCCTCTTTAAAAGGGGCCGACAAGGAGGCTCAGACCCTGCAGTATCTGGAGTTCCCTCAGGTACCACGGGCAGAGAGGGCGAGTCTGTGATCTGAATACCAACTCTCCGTGTGCTCAACCCCCTGGACTCCCCAGTTCAACATGTTTGGTGATAGATTTAGGCATTTGTTGCCATCTGAGCTTGGATGGGGGGTCTCTCCAGATTACTGCTCCTCTGTTTGTTCAGTTGGTTAAACCCACTGGTTTAATTTAAAGTTTCTTTTCATAGCTGGGATGTCAACCCAAACCTGACGCCAGAACGGAACAATTTTCAACAGCAAAGGCTCACGAAAAATTTGGGAAGTGTATACATCTTGTATGTATGCATCAAAAATGTCAAATTCGTCTTTGTAAATGTGTGGAGGACAGTGGCAGAGCATTTCCAATTATTGGCATTTGTGCCTGTTTGGAAAGAACTGCACTTTGTTAAAGGAAAATAACTGTACCAAAATGCTTCAGTCCAACCTCATGTTATAATCTGTGATTGCAGATACACATCAGTTTAATTACGGGGCCTAATCTGCGAGAGACACGTTAACATGAAACGTTTAAATCTGTGCTCGGGCTTTTTCTCACGTGAGCCTTCAGCAGGACTGTGTTTATCCGTCCTTATTCTTCCACTCACGGACAAAACAAGCAGCTCCCACTCACGCCTCCAATACTGTTAGTCATCAGCGTCCAGCCCAACAAAACCACACACACACACACACACACACACACACACACACACACAGGCAGCTTTGACAAAGTGTGGGCACACAAGAAAACACAGAGCATAACTGATGAAATCATAATAAAAACTGTGGACTTTACGTAAAAAGACTAGTTTTTTTCCACGATCAGATTCGGAGCCACCGATTAATTCACGGTCGACACATTTACTAAAGTTCATGTCATAAAAGCAGCTTTCAGCAGAAACTCTAAACCTTTTCATGAACACTTACCTCTAAAATGTCAAACTTGGCGGTTTTGACTTTACTCCAGGTCTTCTTCAGCCGTGACACGGGGCTCATGTTCATCCCAGCTGCAAGACAGACACACACAATCAATAAAGAGACACAATGACATATCACATCTAGGCAAACACAGGAGGAACCAAACAGGATCACATTAACACATGGCATCCCCCCCACGGCAGCCGTCCTTTAACACCCCCACCCCCCCACCTCCCTTTTTTCCTGTGTCTCCTGATGGAGCGCGGCACAGGCTGCGGGAACAATGAAGTTAACACAAGCCTCGTTTCCCCTCCCAGCGCTCTGCTTCCCATATGGTAAATCTCTGTGCTGTGTCCGCGTCGCCGGTTCAGGCACCAAAAGGGGGTCATCACCAGAACTCGACAACTCCACCACAAAACAACAGACTGGAGTAAACAAAAGAGCTCCGATTCTCATCCACACACCGGAGAAACATAAAGCGCTGAACCTCGGTCCTGTTCTCAGTCCACTTCCCCTGAGACACAAGGGTCAAAATGACAAAGTCTGAGCACACGGGCTTTGTGACGGTGTGTCTTCAACCAGTCAGCATGCGGGCTGGGCTTGTGGTCCCACACACACACACACACACACACACCTCTTTCTAAAAACATTAAGAAATTGTTCGTGTTTTCTCCTTTTCAGTCCCATCACAGTGTTGCTGAAGCAAACCCAGGCCCTTGATGCTTAGCACGCGCTTTTCGACTCTTCATCATCGTTTGAATTTTCCCGCGTTAAGTCAACACGCTGACTGGGTAAATAAGACACTGTGGGTGAACTAACCCTGTCATGACATCACTAATACACTGTCTGAGCCTGGTGGATCCCAGGAGAGGAGGCTGGTGGGGAAGGATTTGCCTGTGGCACTCTGTCGCTCTCTCTGGGGAGAAACCGAGGACAGCTGGCACTCCAATATCCTCTGCTCTGCTCAGCTCGACCCCCCTCACATCCTAAACTCCTTTGTGTGCTCACTCTCCCTCTGGTCAGTGCTGACCATCTGCCTGTAGGGTTTGTTCTGAGTCCTGTTCCAGCTGCTTCCCCCATCTTTTTCACCTCTGGACACACAGACCGCCCCCCGCCCTCCGATCCTCCCTCAGGCCTGTGACGATGACCAGATGCCTTTGCCTCTAAAAGCTCGGACACCTTTGGGATCGCTCAGCATCATCTCTAACCTGACTGGGGTATTTTAAGTGAAGTTCATTTCATTGATTCTCTGAAGAAACCCACTAACTTATGCAAAATAACCTGAAACAAAAGTAGTAAAACAATTTAACTGACTTTGCTTTAAAGAACTAACTAATTTTAAACAACACCAGAATCAAATGCCTTCACTGTGTTGACCAGATTCACAGATGGCCAAATCAAAAACCTCCTGTGGAATAATGTAGACCAAATTCCCAAACAGACTGAAGGCCTGATCATTACACACTCAGACTTCTGAACCTTTTCACCATTTTCCCTTCAGGTTATGAGTAGCTGTACGGCTTGACAACAAAAACAACACAAATCGTGTGTGATTTTATGTCAGATGCATGAACAACAACTCACAGATGATGGCCATGAGGGAGTTGAAGTTGCCGATGTTGAAGCATTCCCGTGCTACATCGATGAAGAACTCGATGACTCGAGCTCGGTGCTTCTTCTTCACAGGCTGTTAAAAAAAAAACGAAGAAGAAAAAGAAAATCCATTAGCCTCCGGGACTGGCCGCACTGTCTGTTTCACATGTTTGATGGGAATCTGGCTGTTGTGAAAGTGTATTATCATTATCATCAGGCACTGCCGGCTGGTAGAATACTGTGCACAGACAGCGTTTTGTAAAAAATAGCAGTTTTAAAAAGAGACAGAGCAACGTGAAGCTCTGGGGGGTTGTAATAGGTGTTTTTCCACTTTTTTCACTGACATTTTCTAGATTTAACTAAATAGAAACATGTTAGAAAATGAGATTTTAGAGACTGAACTTGGCTTCAAGCTGATCACTCACCATGCAGATCTCTGTAGCCACCAGATAACTGAGTCTGTTGAACCATTCAACGTAGGCCTCCAGGTTGCTGGCCTTCTTGTGGTCACTGAAGCACCTCTGCATCAAGAGCGACAGACGTTTGATTAGCATTTAACTGCAAAAACAATAAAGCTGATATTTGGTCCTTCTGCATCGCTGAGCACAAAACCGAAACGGACCCGTGCGCAAGTAATAACACTCAACTTCACTCTGCTTCTGTAAGCACAATAGTGGCCAGTGTTTTGCACTTTCCGCATGCTGCTCCTTTGTATGGACTCCTCTTGATCTAATTCCACACATTCCTTTGGCCTTACGCCACTCGCCCCCATGTCGTGTTTCCCGCCAGTGGACACGTCGCATTTTAACATGCAAACACACACACACACATCCAGCTATTCTTGTCTTTTCCAAGTGGCTTGTTGGGGGGTACGAGGCAGGGCCGGCCTCAGGCACAAAAGGCAGCCTTCCAAAAAAAAAAAAAAGAGAGAGAGAGAGACTGTTGCCTAGCAGCCGAACGCCAGACAAGAGCGCCCACCGCCAGACTCTCATACTCCCCTTCCCAAAACAAATCCTTGGCAGCAGCGGTTGCTAGGAGATAAGGTGCATGCATGCTCATCTAATCCAGACACCGGGATGATTTGAGGAAATAGTCGGCGAGGTGTGTCCGAGTACGTGTTCCTGAATGTGTCTTTGCGTGTGACTGACCGATGTTGTGTCTGCTCCTACAGTCTGGAACACACCTGGCCTCGCTCTGACCTGTGCTGGCTGGTCTCTGTGTTGTGTAAACTGAACATCCGTCTGGAAATGAAACCAGGCTGTCTCACATCTAACCCGCAGCAGATGGAGATGACTCGAGACGCAGACAGACTCTCAGCCCCCACCCCCACCAAAAAAAAAAAAAAAAAAAAAAAAAAAAAAAAACTGCATAACTCTTGTATCTGCTGACGTTACCTTATCATTGTCCAGAGGGTCTTTCTGGACGAAGGCCTGGACAAATTCTTCAGGTCCAATGTAACTCAGTCTCTCCTGGAAAAGCGAGACAAGGAGGTTAAAATGGTTTGGAGAAATCTTTATATATTCTACACATATGGTCACGAATTCTTTTTCCATCCATCACACACGTACGCTCTCACATGTTCTCGCACCACAGGATCAATTCACTTCGACGTGAGGGGAAGTCACCAGATTTCACCAGCACCACATCTGCTTCCATCTTTGACAAAAAGTCCTACAACTACGCTGCTCTTACCAGTTCTATGTGTGTGAGCTGCTGCGCGACAGTGAAGGGGTCGTTGCAGATGGACAGCATGTCTCTCTGAATGGCCGCCTGGGGCTTCGCTTTAAGAGACGCCAGTCTCTCAGCAGCTGTGGCGTTGATCTTGACCAATGCCTCCTCGTACTGGCTGAGCACCGTCAACCTCCGGATGAGACCCTGGCTCATCTGGCCAACCGTCTTTCTGTAAACCTGAGTGAAATAGGGGAATGTTAAAGGCTTTATTCAATGTTAGACACAACTTTTCTATTATGTTTCAACCCCCGAAAAAGGAGACATTGATAGGTAACAAAAGAGATGAGTGTGATGCAATTTCAACTTTTAGATCTCTAATCCCCAACCACTGTTCTGTTGCAGAGTGATAACAACTTCAAATGCAAATTACAACACACGTACATTTCTGAAAACTGACTGAAAACTGATGTCAGCTCCCAGCCCAAACCACAGAACAGCCCTCAAACTGTGACGCCTCCACAGTTTGATTTTGCCAAATAAAGCATCTTTTTGGTCCCGTACTGGAAGGTTCACTGGATGTTATGCAAGCTTCTTCCTGCTGGACTCATTTCGCAGCTAAACAGGGGCACGTGGGTGCGGGGGTGGGACTCTTGGGTCTCTGGCCTCCAAAATCAAGGGGCTGTCCTGTTATGAACTTTTCCCTGGACTCCAAACAGGCTGCGATTAGATAATTGTTCCCTCACTGACACAGATTAGCACAGATGTTGCATAAGAGCTTCTACAGAGGGAACGTGTTTGATTTTGTGTATTTGGAGAAGTTATGTTATTGCATAGATGTGAAGCCACATGCACTTTTCCATACCACTGGCATGAACATGTAAAAAAAAAAAAAAAAAAAAAAAAAAAAAAAAAAAAAAGGGTGATGGGGGCTTTTCTTCCACAGTCAAAATGCTTCTCACAATCTCTCCAGAACCTGGTTCTACAAACAAGACCAGAGTTGAACAGGGTGGGAAGAAGTCTTACAACGCACACAATAAAGTGTGAGGAGTCAGCACGGCGCTCGGGCTCTTGGGAAAAATGAGCAAAGTCCAATTACTCTGCAGGAAAGAACCAGGGTAGGACCTTTTGTGGAATTCACTTCCCAGGCCGTGACTAATGCACATGTCTGTCAGTGACGTGGCTCTGACAGGTGTGATGAATGTTTGTCTGCCATCACATCAGCCGATCGAGAAGGGCTCTGTAAAATACTGCAGTTTCGACGAGGGGCGACCGCAAGAGCACAGCACCAAGACAAGACGAGGCTGCCGAGAGAAATGGGGCTTCACACAGGAAAGTGAAGGACTGAGTTCAACAGGACTGAGACAAATTAAAGACACGTGATTTGACCAAACTCCAAAAACAGAACAGGAATTTCCTGCAGATGAAAAACTCAAAAACAACAAATGTTTGCAACTTTGTGTTCTTGTTTACACTCAAGTGATTAATCAAAAAAGTTTAAAACAAGGAGAATTCTGTGATAATGCAGTGAGTCCTGCATTAAAACGCCTTCTTGCAGATAATGCAGTATCCTTAAAACTCCTGAAAACACACTTGACCACAGTCCCGCCCAGTCGGGACCACTGTGAGACAAGCCACCAGTGAAAATTGCTGCAGTTGCCACTTCAAAGTCAACCATCTGCCGTAGCTTCTGTCCCCACTACAAACGGAGGATGGGCCAGGGTCGGACAAATATAGTCACAGGTCTTGGAGACAACAGCATGCGTGACATTTCTGAGCAGAGGGAGTCACATTTGATCATCACAACTATTGCCGTTACATATGAGGGCGCCTAGCAGGGACATGCTGTTCCCTGCGCTATCGACCCTGGCGGCGATCCTGAGGTGACAGATGGCTGCTCAGTACAAGTCACTATGACTGAGCGCGTGGTCGGCTCGTAACATCTCACAACAACGGGGCCCGTTTTTCTTGGCTGAGGGGTGGCATTTCCTGCGGAGCGTCACCTGACCCGCGGAAAGTCTTGGCTGTTTTTAGCAGGTTAGCCAAGCCGCACTAATGAACAGGTAGTCGAAGGTGCACGGGGCAGGTTTACTTTACCCACACACAAACCCGAAGTGCCAAGTCACGATGGAGTCACGATGGAGCAGGATTCGCTCCAACTAACTCCACGGATGGATCTGCAAGCGATGCTCTTCGTAGTAAATGTTGTCTTCAAATGTCATTTATATGAATAAAGTTGGGTTCAGGTGTTTCATTCAGTGGGCCCACTCCCATTTTACTGTTTAAATTATGAGCTTCCTGAAGTCTAGATATAACTTTTGCTAAACGGAGCTGATGTACAGACACTGAACTTTCCAGGGTAACGTTAGACAGAGTTCACCGGGACCTGTCCTGTGCATGCACCATTTGGAAATGTCTGCAAATAGCAAAATAACATAACTTGGTGCAAAATAAAACCTGCACATTTTGAAGCTCGTACCACTAACTGAGGTCAAGTCAAGATCACAGTGCCTGTTTTCCCTTCTGTTGCTGCATCCGTATATATCCAACCACATCCATAATGACAGTCTTACTGCAGAGATCAAGGTCCTGGAATGTTTCGAGTGCGGTCTGGACGTGACTTTGACCAGATGTTCGGGGCATCTATTCTGGACTCTAAATCTTTCCCAGAGTGCTGCGGTCGATGCAGTGAAGGATCAGCATCCAACTCTGGGCTCAAGGCCTGCACATGGTCGGGTGTTTGGGTTTTGCTTTCAAAACATGATTTGAAGAATGCGTGAGAAACATGAATGAAAATCACTTCTGTCAGAGCAACAGAAATGTCCTGTTGCAAGTCACGTTTGATTATCACGAGTTAACATCTATGGAAACACGGATAAACAATATCACAACTTGACTTTTTTAACGTTTGCTTGCGGCAATTTGTGAACCTGAGGTATCGAAATGTTCCTGAGCACCAATTCACTAAAAGACCATTCATGATCACGCTGTGAAAATCACGAGCGCACAGCACATCTGCGGGATGTTCGTCTGCTGTGGACGTTTGCTTTGCCGACAAACACAGTAAATGCAGTGTTCTCGTGTTCGTAACCTTTAGCCACTGAAGGAGCTTTTGTCTGTTAATGCCAAATGTTAAAAGAAAAGCAGGATCTTCCCCAAGTTCTGTTTCCCACACAAATCATGCAGAACAGTGTATGGTTTTATGGGAAATTGGGAACATGTCTGAGAAGCCATCATTCCCGTTTGCTGTGATGACCAAATTCGTTGACATGCTATAACAGGAACTGGAGCAGTCGCACTAGGGGCGCATGTTATTTTAGAAAGGGACTAGAAATGAAAGTAAACATATTGCATCATCAACTTCAGCTTCAACGGCCAAAAAAAACCCTTTGGGTGTTATCACTTTCAATTTTACCTGCAACAGGAGACACTACGCAGAGCTGGGAAAGCACCTGTTAATACCAGGCAAGATCTTTCATGATAGTGGAAAAGTACCAGGGAATCTTGTGCTAAAAGACTTTCAGTTCATCTCTATGCCACACTAAATTTCAGCCATCAGAATGATCTTTTAAGGCTTGGCGTTCATTGCCCCGCAGCTAATCTGATGCTTGTGTTGTCAGCAAAACACAGCATACAAGTACAGAAACACAGGGAGTGACTTCCTGTACCTGTGCTCAGCTGGGGATTCTAAGCAAGGGCTGCACAAAGACGGCGGACATAGAGAGCAGTAAAGGTGTCCAAACGTCAGCCGAGAAACTTATCGATTTCCAGAATTAATAAGGATCGATGTTTGTCCTTGTACTATTGATGAGTCGTGTGAAAAATCAATGGAGGTGGGTGGGTGTTTTTTTTTTTTTTTTTAGTCTGAGCGATGAGGGTTTGAGGGTCTCAGATGGATGTTTGTGTCCTCCATCACTGTCCGGCCCCTAACAAGCCCCTGCTGTCTTCTTGTTAACCATAACCCCCACACCCAAAACACACACACACTTCCAAGCACAGCATACCAAACTATATGAAAATAAAACAGATAAAAAACTACTGACTCATGATGGGAAATCTAATAATTTTTCTAAATTACTCTAAACCCAAACATGAAGTTTGTTATTTGCATTAGTTTATTTTTTTTACTTTACCTTTAGTCCTTTACCTCAGCTTGGACATTTTCCTAATTAGCTGATTAAAACAATCTAAAAAGACCAAAGAACATCCTATTCATTGGGAGGCTGAGATTTTTACTTCCCCGTATCTACGTTTTTATCCCTGCATTACAAATTTGAACCGCGTTTGAGATGCACAGCACAAATCACTGCTTATCAAAACAGCTCTGTACATCTAACCAGCTAACACAGGAGGGTCTGCATGTGCACCGAAAATAACAGAGGGTGCAGAACTCAACCATTATTCTCCTCTGAAAGGAAAAACTTTTATCCAAACAGCACAGCCCAGCCTAATGACACACTAAGCCAGCGACATTCAGCTGTGCGGCCGTGCAACAATCCAAATGCTGCCTAGGAAGAAGCACCTCAGAGATGACAAAAACCCACATAGGTTTGAATGAACACGAACAATGGGGCTTTTTTCCTTAACTCAGCCAGCATCAAAATCGGCTTTGTTGCCAGCGATGCTCAAACCGCCTCCCTCCACTGCTATCTGTGAAAATCTGCCTGTGCCAGTAGCTTTGCTGCACATGCGTTCTGCCACGCAGTCCACTGCTGGTGAGAGCACCTAAACCAAACATGTAAGCAGCACGTGAAACTTTTGCCACTCGCGTGGTTCGGTGTGAGCGACTGAACAAGCTGCATGTCTAAATAAAAAAAGCATCCTGACCTCGTCTCCGCTGGCCAGCCGATGGGTCAGCTCCTTCAGGCTGCGCATCATTCTCTCATCCCTGAAGTCATAGGGAAAGGTTTCCGTCCACTCTGTGAGGAGCTGGAGGATCTTGGGAGCAATCTTCCTGACCCTCATCTGAAAAACACTGACACTCAGTCGGGCAATCAAAAAACAAAACAACACTCTCCTAAACAGATTTTTGTGTCACATGTACCTTGTCAGCTTGGGCATCGCCAAGTCGCTGTTGCTCCGTGCAAAGGTGACACACCTTGGACATAAGTTCATACGGGTGGATGAAGAGGCGAGAGCTGAGCAGGAATGTGAAGATGTACGTCCTCTGTAGAGAAAAAAAGGAAAATTAGGTATGACATGCAAGAAAAGCTTCCAAGGCACAAACGAGTCTTTAAAAAAAAAAAACGTTTAAATATAGAGGTCAAAAAACACTCACATCTGGATAATAATCTACAGTTGGAACCAGGTGATGTATGAGGGCCTCCAGGGACCCAGACACCAGGTTGTTGTCATGATAATAGAGGCCAGGGTAGCTTTCCTCCTTGGTCTGGAAGAGATTTTTGTTGTAGCCGCCAGCGTTCAGCTGCCCCGTGAATGGTGGTGTCTGAGGCATGTTGTCCTAGGAAGGGGAAAAAGGACAAACGCAGGAGTGGTCAGTCAGGACTCTTTCGCCACAGACACTGATTCAGGAAGGCCAAAGTAATCCAGAATAGATCGGGGACAAAAACAGACGGCAAAGGTTTGTTTGGGAAACGATTTGGACGCAGTCTGCAACCTTCCTTTTCTGGACCCTTCTTTGTTCATACTAAGGGTTCAGGGTTTGGGTGTAGTTTATTTTGACAAGCAAAAAGAAAACCCAGCCAAAGAACCTGTGGTTTAGACACAGAAAAGGAGTCTTGTGAGTCATCTACATCACAAGGAAGCAAAAACAGTCACTTTGTTGAGCGCCGACTCTGAGCTTTACACTAAAGTGAACTTTAACCCTGCTAGTGTTTGTCCTTTGGACTGTGCAGCCTAATCGTGTCCATCAGTCTGAGTGCAGTGAGCAGCAAGAACTGCCTCTAAATGTGCTTCAACACGCAGACATAAAAACAAAAGTACACTTAAAAACTTGTAAACGCTTGTGAGAGATTCTGAGCCAAATTACAATCTGTACCCTGCAGGGTATCGTGACACTGGTTTTACCCAGAAATGATCACATTGCCTGTTTGTGTTCACTGCTACCATGTGCACGGCAGAAAGTAGCTGTGTGTCCAAGAGGCAGAACCAAACAGCGGGCAGGGTTTCAGGGCCGTGACACACCAAGATCGACCTCAAGGAACCAGCACCGAGAGCATAACACCAGTACCAGTTTGACTGTCGTTGTTAATACAGGGTCTCTGCTCATGCACGGACTCGAGACACCCAGCGTAGGCGAGTCCGTCCAGTTTTCTTTGGTTTTTTAAAAAGGCACAGATCTTATTTTAAATGAGGCACTGGCTCGGTGGAAATGAGGTTAAACAGACCAGGAGATCTGAGCTCCATCACAAAGTCCTCACTCTATGTCGTTCCCACAAAAAGAGTAAAAAACAAGCTCACACACTTTCCCCTAGATGCCTCCTGACCTTTGAACCTGGCACTTTGGCGCTCTCCCTTTGCCAAGCAGACTTATGGCTTGAGGAAACACAAAGGGGCTTTTCACATCGGGGGGCAGCGCAGGGTGCAACTGCCCCGCCCCCACACCCCTGCGTCTTTGACAATATGCTGCCCTGCGGCTGCATGCCGAGTCAGGAAGCCTTTAAGGTTTCTGCGCTGCAGTGCTGCCAGGGACGGATACAGGGATGCCAGGAAACATAAAGTGCACCTGCCCACACACTGGCACAAACCGTTCAAATAAATCTGGGGTTTCATTGTGCTGCAGTGCTACTTTTGGTTTGCAGTAAAGCACAACTCACATCACACACCGTAGGTGTCAGGATCAGCTGGTCAAAGTCTTGACGTCTTCAGCTTCACACATCACAAGATGCAGTTCTGTTGGCTTTTGCAGGGCCAAACAGGTCGGTGTAGATACCAAAACAATCTTTACTGACCAGATCACCTAAAAACCTCCGCCCACACACGCCACAGCACCCGACCCCCCACTTTCACGCGCATGCTGCTCAGCAATGCACACGCCGAACGTCGCTATTATTCAGCCAGACGAGCATGGCCATTTCCATGAGAAAAGGGAGCGTGACGAGTCAGAGCATCTGCCGCACCATGTGGCTTGACCACAGAGAGGCAGGGAGATCACGATGAAAGAGCTTTATTTTGAGCTACTTCTCTTAGCAACATAACACCTCCAACCACATTAGTTAGTGTCTTAACTACCTGATAGCACCCAAGTCCAACTGCAGATGTCTACAATTAGCGAGCAGCTTCTGATGAAACTCAACCGGGAGTTGCTGCTGCTGTCCATGTGCTGACAAGCACATGGACAGCAGCAGGTGATCGAGTGCTGAGAACATGACTGTCACTCTTCTCAGCGGTGATGTGAATCACCAACTCCCTGATCCCACATTCGCCTCCGAACCAATAGGGGAAGCTTTACTTTGGTTGGATGTACAGTTAAAATGACTAAACAGCTCTTCGTCACCATCAACGAGACGCTGATGGCCGAGTCCTCCCTTCAGCACCCGCTGCACAGGTAAGCCAGACATTTCAGATTGCATACGCATCATCTTAAGGTGAAATGATAACACCTTGTACTGAGCTTCAGTACAACACTCCAACGCTCTGATCTGAGCAAGGTCGAGCAATGAGCATTAATCTCATGCTGCCACGGGCTTCTCTCATGATGAAACATGTGTCTCTAATACAAATACTGATAGAGGACACCCTGAGATCAGATGTCTCTGCTATCTGAGTGCAGGTCAGCGTTGAGTTTTTAATTCTCACATTAAAACACATTTTGCTTTATTAGCAATCACTGTTTTCAGATCCTGTACACTTCGTGTGCTGCCTCAACTGTAACCCTAAAACTGAGTGTAGGATGCTCACTAGCAGCAGCAACAGCTGAGACGTGCTGATCTACATTTGGTTTCCAGGTTTCGTGCGTAACTGTGGAGGCTGGAGAACCCACATGTCGAGTCCATGGGGCTGACAAAAGCAAACTTTTAACGCGGTGCAGTTGGTTTTAGCGCTGATGATGGCTGAGTGGCAGCTGAAGACAAACAAACAAAACGCAGCCACTTGCCTCACAGTTTACGGTCGGGGGGTGGGTTGAGTGGGGGGGTCTGTTTACGTTGGGTGAATGGTTTTAATTATAGCTACGCTGGTTCTGTGTGTGTCTAGCCATCTGCCTCAATGTGTAAAACAAGGTTGGTTCAGGATTTTCTGCCTGTTCCTGCCCATCCATGAGTTCAACTGGGGTTTAAAAAGGTCACCAAATGGTGTGAGGTATTAATATTCATACTTTAAGTCTATTCTCACACAGACACTATTTCCATTTCTTTTATTTGCTCAACTGACCATCTCATGATCATGAGTCTCTGAAGACGATGGCCTGGTCCAAGAGCTGAGTCAGGGACATCTCGTGGTAAGCTTCAGGGACTTTCTGCACCTTTTCCTTATATTTATTAATATAAATTAACTAAGAAAAGAGTCCAAAGACATTTATGTTCTATTGATGTACTGCAGCAACATTAAAGATATAAGGGTATATAACTGGTATCTCATATTTTGTCAGGTGGGAAAGGGCAGCGGCCTAAAAAACACCAACCCTCCCCAGGCAAATGTCACATTAGGAGTATAAAACACAAGCCTTTACGTGAAACTGCCTTTAGGCCTGTAATGCAGGTGATTGTGCCTTCAAACGTTTGGGTGGGGCTGCTCCCCAGTGAGAATGACAGGCTGCTCGCTTACTCAAAAACACAAGCTACGAAAGAGCCACCGGGGGCTCTGTCCCCACCCTGCCCGCAGTGTTAACGACCGCTCGTGATGAGCGACAATCAGCAGTTCAAAGGCCGTAAAGACCAAAAAAAAAAAAAAAAAAAAAAAAAAAAAAGGAAATCATCCACATGATGTGAGAGACGTACACAAGCAGCCAGTCGGTCACATCTACAATTTAGACTCTTTTCCAAAGCGGTAATCGTCAAGTAATATCCAAGATCTTCCTGCAGCCACTAGAGGAAACTGAGGTCAAAGCAGTAAAGCTCGGAGATTTGTGATGTAATAAAACATCCTCTGCAGCCCTTAAACGAATAAGCGCGGTGAGGTGGAGAACAGGAAACAAAGAGCCAAAGAGAAAAGGTAGAAAGCTGCTTTGTGTTTGCTTTATTTAAACTGAGCAGAGAAGGAGGCCATGACGGTGGGGGCGACGGGTTTTGGGCACACAGACACTTCTTGAGACCATCAGTAAACCAACAAGCACCCCCCCCCTCGTCCACCCTCCACTGCGTAAACACTGAAAGGCATGAGGAATCTCACTCATCCATGGCTTGAGGAAATGAGGGTAAAGAGATAGCGGAGTGGCTGTGGGGGCCACAGAGGAATCGCGGAACTACTCTGGATAAGACGGCTGGTGGGCACTTATCTGAAGATACTACCACAACGTAGGCTCAAGAGTTTAAAGTTACAATGTAAAAGGTCTAAAACGCTTATTTACACCTTCAACGAGTTAAAGCATGACATTTTCCAAGCAAGAGGCTGAGCAACACTGCCGTAGGAGTTCCGGAACAAGAGGACATGAAGCTGCAGCCCCTCTCGCAGCTCTCCCACCTTTCCTGACTCCATTTACACCCATGATGGGCACCGCAGGAGCCAGCGTTTGCACTGAGGCTGAACATTTGCAGCTGCCGCACCGAGTGGTGGAAATCACAGCTTCCACGTAGGATTCTGTCACCTGGCATCATCAGTCCTTAACAGCTACGTGGAGGCCTCCTGCACAACCAACCAACATCCAGCACAGCAGATCAGATTCTTCCCCCTCATCTCTAGACTGAGTCAAAATCAGGTCCAGAATGTGGAACAATTACACCAGCAAGGTTGGTGGTGAAAAACACCCAAGCAGGTCATGATTTGAGGAAAGGCGCCAGTTTTCCAACATATACTTCTAAATCATTTGCAAGATGATGCATCTGTGTCAACATTTTCAATTCTATGAAAACTGCAACAAAATCCTTTAAGACCAATATTTCAGCTGACATTTTAGGATCAAAAGGTCGCATTTGTCCAAAGCCCACACAGCAGCAGAGTACAGCATGTGATCCACAGCAACAATAACTCAATCAAGTGTTTCCAGAAGAGGCATCCTCACATTGTCCTGCCAAATCACCAATAAACGGATTTAACTTGTCAGCACATTAAGGGAAACCCAATTCATGCTTGTATTACAGTGCAGTGGCACGGAAAGCCAAGGAAGACAGGCCAGAGATGTGGGATTAACTTCACTGATCCCTCAATGTCTTGCAGGGGAGAAAAGACGGGGAGGGGGGAATCCTCTTAGTCAGAAGGTAACCCAGGGAGGTTAAAAATAGTCCGCTATTGACTCTCATTTCAAGAGTCCAATTATTGGGGGGAAATTAACGCACAAAAGACCAGTTTGGTAAAGTCAGGCCGTTGTGGTTGGGGCTGCCTGTGTGTCTGGATTCTACATAAGGATAAAGACATGCAGAGTAACCACAGCCGAACACACACCGCAAACGCATCGACATCCCGGTGGTTTCTCAGCCCGTTTCCAGGCTCCGTCCACAGACCTCTGCCCAAAACACAACCGTCCACAGCAAATCCACAACAAAGCCGCGTGTCTCACCTCAACGAGCGGCTGTCCAGGTGCAATTTGCCCCTCGGATCCTTCTCTCCGAAGCGTGACCGACAGCGTTTCGGCGGCCGAAAGTCGTTGTCCGTCTGCAGCGCAGCCTTGCGCAGCTGGAGATGCGAGCAGCAGTAAGTCCCAGTGCTGAGTGAGGAGAAGCCGCTCCGTGACGCGCCGCCGCCGCTGCCTTCCGTGGCTCTGAGCTGCCGGAGCAGCGAGCAGCCTCAGACTTTATTCTGAGGGAGAGGCGGCAGCCAATCAGAGCACAGAGGTCCCGCCCCCCGCCCATTCTCGTCCTTTTCTCTTTTTCAATTTCATTTCTCTTTCTCGCCTTTTCTCCCACACACACACACACAGACGTTTTTTCCCATCTGCATCTGATTCTTCCTCTTCAGTCTCAATAAACGCAGTTTGTTTTGCTAACAGGAATTCCAGGCTCAGTGCTGGGAAGCATCTGACTTCCAATTCAAAGACCATCAGAAGAGCTTTTTCCCAGCCGGGCTCCAGTCCAACTGTGGCCCGGATCACTGAGAGGCTCCACAGATGTGACTGTTTCCCTGTTAGTTCGACCAAATTGGAAGCGCAACTCAAGCTTAAGCGATCTGCTCCTGTTCGAACCACAAACACAAGCAAAAGTATTTATTGGAAATAATAAAAAAAACAGCTTCAACTTTTCTACTTTTTTAAGTCTTTTCATGTACGTGTCCCTGTCAGTGTAAAGCAGATAAGATAACGACGCATGAACCTACTTATAAAAAAATGAAACATGCTATGAGGATAAATCCCCTGGGATTTCTGTCACCTGTCAATAACATTTAATTAATCAATCCACTCAATAAAAGAAAGACATTTGCTGGAATTTCATTTCTGTCTCTCTTTTTTTTTTTGGTGGCTGTATCCCAGTTGGTAAGGGAGTCATCCACGGACCACAGAGTCGGTGGTTTGATCCCCGGCGTCAAAGTGTCACACTGAACCCTAAGTTTCTCCCGGCGGTCAGATGAGCATCGTGCATGGCAGCCACACTGTGTAAATCTGAATGACAAGCAACATAATAAAGTGCTATATATATGTGGCCATTTAGCATTTACCATGACGTTTCCTGTGATCAGCACTAACATTTGCTTATTAAGATTGAACAAAATTTGACCAGATGTTGGAGCTTGATGTCTGTGGGGTGGACTGAAGAGTGACAAAACTAAGGACTTTGCAATGAGACACACCAGATTGTGTCCCTTTTTTGTTAGTCAATGTTGGGTTTTCACCCAACCCGTTATATTCTCCTAACACCAGCACTCTAGGTTTTCTGCCTAAACCCAACCCTGGTCCTCAGAGACCAGTGCCCTGCTTTTTTTCTTCCACTATCCCTGTCCAGCCAGTAACCTACCTACTGCTGACCACCTGGATCAGGTGTGTTCAGTCAATCAGAAGTTGGAACATACCAATTTGCTTTGTCTTCTCCTACCCCACACTCATCTAAGATGGTATTTTCCAGCTGAACTGCCCACACTGAGCCATGTAATACCCAGCTGACAAGTTCGGGGACAGACGGGACGGGGGTAGCCGAGGGCCACGGTTGGGAATACCTCTTCTAGCACATATCTATAGTGGTAAAACATATAACAACCAGTGCCATGATGTAATCTGAAGGGTGTGAATCAGCAATTTTTCTGGAATCGCACTGACAGCATAGCAAGAAAACATTAATTCAGTCAAAACATACCATAAGAACCACAACCACACCACAATAATTATGCTGCAGCGCTCAGTAATATTGTGTGTTTTAATTGTGACCTTCTGACTGACACTAAGCTCATGCGCTTACAAATGCTCCCTCACTCATACATATTCATTGTCTTCACATCCCCCTCTTGCCTTCTTCCCCCCTCACACCCTACTTTTCCCCATTCAGTCTCCCCTCTCTTCATCTCCATCCCTCCCCCAACCCCACCACCACCCTTTCCTCTTTTGTTTGTTTGCACGCGTCATTTTGAGTTCATGTCATATACAATCACGACAAATCACATCAAAATGAAGCATGAAATGAAAACAGTATAGCTTGTCCCCAACACAACAAAACGTCCAATTTACTGTCTGAATCGTGATGTACATTATTTGTCCAAATAATTCAAGGTGACAACCATCTCTGAATGGGCAACACATGAAAAGGAAGCAGCCGTTTGTAGGGAAATGATTGGTTCACTTTAGAGGAAAATCCAGGAAGGGACTGAATCATTGAATTTATAAAGGCAGCGTGTACAGGTTCAAATAAATAAACACGGAAACCATAATCACATTTAAATGACAAGTGCGTTAAATCCTTTGATGCAGTGTTCTCCACTAAACCCTAATCTTGGTGGCAGCACTGTGTTCTGTCATTTGTAGATGGGCCGCTGTGAGACTATTAGTTTAACTGGTTTTATGTAGCTTTTATTTAACCTGGCAGGTCAATTAGACGCGACCTCTCATCTACAATACCAGAATGAATAGATGGAAACTGTGGTTACCATAGCAAAAACTCCAAATAGATTTTACTTTTTTATATGCAAAAAAGTCATTATAACACAAAAACCTGCACACACATTCTTTATATTTAAACAACAGAAAACACACGTCATAGTAATTGAGTTCCACTAAACAACCGAAGGCTAAAAACTCTGTTTGCGTAGCCAGACAATAGTCAGTGCTTGGCTGAATTTCTCTGTGTTTCCGCATAGAGGAATAAGGCCACGGTAAAATAACAGCGAATCATCTCAAATCTCGTCAACGTCCAGAGCTGTTACACAATCTGAGATAAGCACAGATTTGCATTACGTGTATGTATTAATCTGGCTTTTTTCCTCGCTTTAATGTCTGCACACCGAGTTTCACCAACAAAGACGTGGATTGCAGGCATTATACCGGGCACCGTGGGACATGCAAATACAGTACACATCTGCAGACAAAAGACACAATGGCCAAGGGTGGACCCCATTTTCATTGTGAGTGGGCACTCCAACAAAATGGGAAACAGAAGAAACAGAATAATTTTGTGTATTTGGAAAGGCTAACACTTCAAATCATTTCAATTCGGGACTTTTTAAATGCCTTTGCTTTTGGATCAGTTTTTCTTAATGCAGGTTAGAGCAACACAGGACAGAGCTTTTCTATTCTCAACTAATCTCATAAATACCCCGTGTCAGTGGCCATGTAGATTGCCACAGGCATTAATCTTCAAAACTGGTCAAAAATGTGTACTTTTATTCAGGTTTATAAGGGATTATTAGTTTCCTAAAAAGTGGTTCACTGTAGCTTTTAGCAATTTTTCTTTTAAACAGGAAGAATTTGTGCATTTGTTGGGGACTATTGTCTGTGGAGGATTAATACACATTTAATGCTCCAGTGATTATATTTCCAGTAGTAGTAGGGCAACTTCAGAGTCGGAGTTCATATGTTCAGCGATGCTCATTGTCGAATTTTTTTATATTTTCTGACTACAATAGCGCTCCGTGGCACAGAGGAAGAGGATATGTCAGGCTTGGAATACACAGACAATACACGTTAGTAGGGCGGGTTCAGCGTTGGTTTTGGTCTTACAATATGACAATAAGGAAACCATCACCAACCGTATCTTGTATGTACTCCTGTATCTGCTTTTAAACATGTCTGTATTACACAATCGCAGCCCTGACCCGTCTTGATTACGGTCTGGTTTTCGCATTTCAAAAGATGAGGGAAGTAGGCTTTTTACATTTCAAATCGCTCACACTCCCCCTACCTTTAGGGCAATCGATACTGAATTGCTAAGTAAAAGATTCCCCGTTTGTCTTTTCAGGTAACAAACGGCATGGGGCAGCTATAGCCTGGAGGCTTATTAAACAAAAGTGCGAGAGAAAAGAAGGGTGTTGCAGGAAGAAACTCATTGTAGAAAAGTGGTTTCTTTTGTGTAGATCATTCCATAAAGTTTGAGTTAACTTGCCTAAGTTAGCTTCAAGTTAAGTTGCAGATATACGAGTGTTGGAGGTTTTACAGAAAAAAAAGAGAGACTGGACTGTCAGAACTGTGCTAAAGGTCTCTAATGCAATTGTGATATCTAGCCTGATGTGCTGAATTTGAAATGTTCCTACAGGAAAACACTGACTGCTTCAACCCCGAGTTGAGTGTAGAGATGAGGAATTCACAGTAAGACGCTTCACATTTCTGCCAGACCTATTTATATTTTATATCTCATCCATTTAAGAAATGATTCATATAGTTAAGATACTCTGACAGACTCTACATGCTGTGTCTTCGTTCATCTAATGTATTAAAACATATTGTAATTTTTTTAAGTGATTATAGAACATATATTTTACTTAGACTGTAGCCTAATTATCACAAAATATGTAAATTTAAATCATGATTCTGTACCATGAGTCTGGAAAAGTCATCTGCAATAAAAATATTTCCACAGTCCTTAAAATAAAGTAGACTTTATTTAAATAATCCCAAACTAGGTATAGAGTCCTTACACACACACACTATATAAAAATGTATTTAAATGTTTTTATATTTAGCTTGACAAGAGTTGATGATGAAACTGAGACATAAGATGTAGTTGGAGTCTGAGTTAGTTAAAAAAATGACTTGAAACGTGGATCGTGAAATCAGATTTTTTTTAAAAAATCCTTTGGGGGGGGTTAACTATTCTCTTGCTAAATTGAACTGTAGTACATAATCCATGTTACTCACGGAGTGAAGATGGCACCCGTCAAAAAGTATATGCAGCCTTAAAGACATCACAGTTTCCATCATAGATCTCGCCCAGCTCCTTTTCACTAAAGCTCAGTTGCACCAACACTCTGCTGAAACAGAAGTGATAAAACTCTCACTTGGCTTTAGCTTCGTGTCAATATTGCCAAGTACCCGTATAGATTAACACTTTTGTTAGTGCAGTATAAAGAGGAAAACAGAACCCGGTTAAAATATCTGCCTTTATAAAAAATATATTTATAAAAGTGCATGAAACAGTTCCATTACATTTGGTTCTATCAACTGACACGTCAGAGCAAACCGATGGCTGTCAGTCAATAATTATCTTCTTACACACTCTTGGATTTCGATGGCCTCTTTCTCGCATTGGGTTGAGTTTAAATCTGAGTCCAAAGCATTCAGTGTTACACCCTAAACCCAGGCATGCTGAGAGTCGGTTTGCATTATCAGTGCTGTTTTAGGTTCCACCTGAGCTTGAATACATTGTAAACTTTTGGTTAAGTACTGCGAAATCCCTGTTGTTAGTGCCTCCTAATGTTCGTCTTTGTTCGCGGTCGGATTTGGACCAGCCCGTGCCTCTGCTGCAGTCTGGCTGCCCCCACATCTACACCCGTGTTCTCTGGCTAGACTGGTGAGGAGCTGCAGGACTCTGATCTCATGGTCCATGCGAGCTTTCTCTCTCCTCTCCTCCCTCTCAGCCATCTCCCTCTGCCTCCGCTCCTCTCTCTGCAGCCAGTCGACCAGGAGCTCCTGGTGCCAGCGGGCCTGCTCCTGCCTCTGGCTCTCCAGCTGCACTAGCAAGCCCCGGGTCTCCGACACCAGCTGCTGGAAGCACTCCGACAGGTGTTTGAGGGCAGGTTCCAGGCACGAGGGCTCAAGGTGATGGTGCCCACTGCCAGGGGTGAAGAGGGTGCCAGGGCTTGGATGTGGGGCTACAGGGGGAGGAGATGCAGGAGGGGGAGGAGGAGGAGGAGGAGGAACAGGTGGAGGTGGAGGAAGTACTACATGTGGGGAAGGAGTGCTCAAGCTATTTTCCACTGCTGTACCTATGACACACAACATAAGAATATAGACAGTGAATTCAACATCTAAATGTTTGGGACATTTGGACAAAAATGTTTCATTTCAATGAATTTCAATCACTGCACATACTCATTTCATGATGCAAAGATGACTCCAGGTAAGAAGTGTCTGTCCCCTGTATGCTGTGGGAATACTGAGTCACTTAACTCAAGCTCATCTGCTGAATCTTCTCCGTCTTCCAACTTGACTTCAGAGTTTAGTTGCCATGACTGCAGGCCTCCTCTCTCCTCTAAAGAGCTCAAACGTTGTCTTCCCATCCTCCCCAACGATCCAAACTGGTGGCCACTACTCTCTCTGTTTAAATCTGACGAGGTACTTCCTGTCCTGTCGATAGAGTCAAGATGACGTTCAGCCATCCGTTCTGGGGAAACAAAATAAGTAACTCTTTCCCCTCTCGCTGATCTTCGACCCAGGACAGCATCCATTTCTGCAAAATATTTAAAAGTGCAGGGCTGTGAGCTGTCAACGCTCCTCTGTAGTTTGGCTCTGACATAGTTCGCCTTCAGAGTTTTCACCCGAAGCCGGCACTGGTGGGGACTTCGTGAGAATCCCATTTCACTCATGCGGGCTGAGAGGTGTTTGAAGACATGGCGGTTGCGGAGGTTTTCTGCCAAACTCTTTTGGACTCGCTCATCACTCCAGGCGCACAGCAGCACCTGTGTTTCCTCCACTGTCCAGTTAACAGAGCGCTCGGCTTCTCGTTTCCCTGCTCACACAGAAACACAACTTTTGACATACATTTTATACAAACGTCCATGACAAGCATTCATAAAGAACCTGGCTGAAATATGAGATAATCATGTAATCTAAACAGCACCACATAATTAATTATTTTCCTTTAATGTTCAAGTTGTGACTGGGATATGAGTCCAGTATTTCTGAAAGTGCTGGCTGATCTGACTTGGGGCTTCACAATAGGGATGTATTAACATTTGAGGAAGACATTTGGTATCCAGATTTAGTTGTTATGATGTTAAAAACAAAATTACTGTAACCCTCTTCCACAGAACACTGCTGTGACTCAACTAACTGTTCTATGAACTGATATGATTAAGTCACACCTAAAGGAATGTCATATTTTTGTCACATGAAGTGTGGACAGGTTCTAGACTATTAGAATACAACATTAATTAAAGGGTTATATTAACACAGACTAAAAAAACAAAGAAATAATCTTTTTTTTCATTAAAAAAAGTTGTAATCCCAGTCAGGCTTCAAAAGAAAACATGACGTTTTAGAATCTGTGTGCAGATTCCCTTTGTCCAAACACAAAAACTGATCTTTGAAACCTTTATGAATTTATGATTTTCTCATGGTGTGACTTTCATAAAAGAGGATTCAGCCTAATATTCTTCACATCTTGTACTCTTCAATCTTAAACTAACAAAATGTATTTCTTTTTGTGATTTCGAAGATAAGCAACGTTCTAAAACTTTAAATTGTTGTGCTTGCTTTCAATAAAAATGTAAATGTCATATACATTTTTTGTTCCTTGTACTGCACAGCGCTGTCCACTGGTTTAACTGAAATAATAATACTGACACCCTAAAGTCGAAGACTTTTGATTGTGTACTTGCTGATCTCTGGGCTTCAAATGATAATAATAATATAATAATAAAAGATTTGAAATAAAGACTCATGAATGAATGGGGGAAATAACTTAACTCAAGACAAGGCTGAGAAACTATGTGGTAGTGCTGACTTCATAAAATTAAAATACATCCTAACAGATCCATTTAGTTTCCATTATCAACAAGGTGTGTATACCGTGAAGCAGTTAGGGGTGACACATCTACACCTGCTAATTAGCAAGACAGCAAGCTGTTAGCTGAAACGACTAGCCGTGAAGTTCAGAGCATCCCATTGAATTCACAGACATGCACAATGAAACTTGCCAACCTTAATTCAAATAACAAAGAGTGTCACTGTGCAACCAGGACAAGGATCCACGAAGGTTTCGGCGACTTTAAAACTGAGAAAAACGAAAATATAAATGACACTCCAGCTCTTTATGACAAACACCGCTAACGTTAGCAGCTAACAGCTATCGAACCTAGCTACAGACCTGTGCGAGTCTGACTGTCGGGGCTCTAACAAACGGCTCGCGTTGCTCCTGGGATTCTTACTTTTGGTTGTTGACACGGAGCTGGTCGAGTTGATGGTCGCAGGATTCATTTTGACGAGCTGCAGCAGATGTAAACATTCCTCAGACCCAAACACAGCGACGCTTCTTCTTCTCTTCCGGTTGACGCAGAGCGACGTGTGACGCACCGACGTTTGAACTTTTCACAGAACGTGAATCCGAACAGACGTTTTTTAAAGGAAATAATTACTGAGGGGCGTTTAAAGCCCGTGTCACTAAAAAAACTAATTTTGAAATTGTATTATTTTTTAAAAAATGTGATTAAGGAGCAATAACAATCTTTTTTTTTCATTTTTATATTTGGTTTGTTAAATAACCAAATTAATAATTTTCATTCCTATTAACATTATTAGTAGTATTTTAAACACATTGTACTATAATTACTTCAATATAAAAGACATAACCATGGTTCACACAAACATGACGTATCACAGTATGAGTCACTGTATGTAGTTTCTGCGGTGAAAAACTGCATTTTTTTCCTGCAAGCTGCATAGACTTCCTGAATAAAGGCTCAAACACCCAGAGGAAACACATACAACGGTAGGAAAAGTGGGTTATCTGAGACAGAGTTAAAGCATATGCAAAACAAATCAAATAATGTTCCTGTATGACAACATGCAGCAATCTGCAGTCATTAAAATCAGAGGGCTGTTGGCACAGTGGAGAGGTGCTGGGTGCAAAGACGTTTAACTTGACCCGACTTCTGACACAATACAACTGATGTGATCTGGAAGAAAGCACAAGGCAACGCAACTTGTTGTGCTACCACATACACTATTTAGATCCTGTGTGTAAGTGTTGTGTAGTTTTTGGGCATCTGACACATCTTTTTAAACACCTCCACGTGTTAATGAAGCCAGTCTTCATTTCACCTGTACCTGAAATAAAAAAAAAACCCAGCAACGGTAACAGTAGGTGGTTAAGCGCTCAGCTCAGTGGGTATTAGTCTCTACACCCCGTCTCCATGCAGTCACATCAGCCAAAACCCACCTGTGAAGTGTAAGTGGAGCCCCATGGAGCACAAATCCGTCTCATTGCTGAATAACAAAAGGGAACGACCCACAGGAAACGGTCCGTGAAGAGGTGTCAGTCCATGTGTGTTGTGAGCGTGTTCTGTGGGTTTTGGACTGTGATATTGAGGGATGTGGACGGCTTTGTGGGGGAGCCTCGCTTGCTTATTTGCCAGACATTGGTGAAAAAATCTAGTTTGTTTATTTAATACATTCATTTTTTCAGGGAAACGACTCCAGCTTTTTCAGTTGCTGTCCTCCAATTAAAAATGTGTTTTTAATGCAGACAAGCACTGCCCTGGCCTGTTGATAAGATAATAAAACCTGGACGGCACTCAGAATACTTTACTAGGTAACCAGACGATGGCAAACAGTATGAACAAGGAAGTTGGGAGTTGGCGTTTCTGCTATTTCGCCCTAAAAGTCAAAACTTTCTCATCCAAAAGCAGCAGGGTTTTATAAATGACAGATTTCCCCACACAAGATGACAACAGATCAGTCTGGTGACATACTGACGGAGGATTTCCACACGGAAACTTTCGTTTCGCGCTGAAGTCAGCTGACAGATGAACTCACACGGCAGCGGAAGCATCGAGAACAAAACAGAAAGTCTTGCCATATCGACCTCACGGTAAGGGGAACCAGAGTTTAACAGGAACGGCAATGGGTCAAGAGAGGAGTAGAAATCCCCCACACCCCCACCACAGAAACTTTTCTAGAAACCTTAAGGGAACTTGAGATCTTTGAATTACAGGAACCAGATTTTCAGTTCGGAGTTCTGCAGATGTATTCTCTGCCCTTCCACAGAGAAGGCAACGGGGTTGGACTTTCTCATGGTTCAAGAACTTTTGGACTATAGTAGGATTTCAGCTGGAAATCCACTTCTACACGTCTCATTTCCAGTAAATTACAAGACTATTTTGATGGTGTATTGTATCCAAGAATGACTGTTTCTGATCCATTGTTAGTCACAGCTCGTCAGCTGTGGCGGAAACAGAATTAATACACAAAAGGGAGTGAAACTCTGCAGGTTTTGGAACTTTTTGGTCCTAAGAGTGGGACCAAAAATGGCAATGTCTGTCTTTCAAATGTGATTTTGACACATATTGACCCTAAGACTTTGGGGACTTTGTGCAGAGCAGATTTCAGTGTGATGAGTGTGATAAAGGCTGTTCTTCCTGACTCCTGACTGGGGTACTGACTGCTTGGAAGCACAGCATATACAAATGATGACCCTGCCACAGCACAGCGCAGGTAATTACACAGGAAAAGGGGAGCCGAGACAGCTGACTGGACATCATCTCATTACTCACACATACCTCCAGGCTGATCCCTGCTGGCCTGCACAGGACCCGGCTTTTAATATACGACTGTAATAAATAAATAACCGCAGAGCCTGCCCTGTCTGCTCTTCTAGATTGTCTTTTTCCTGTCATCCAAAGAGGAGAGACAGGCTGCAGATCCTCGCCCGGTGCGATTAGAGATGCAGGAAAGGAGGTCAGTGAGCAGACAGCGAGGTGCACACGCCGGAGCTGGATACGTCCGCTGAGGCTGGAGGAGAACTGAGGTATCCCACTGTGGAGGCTCAGGATCCCTGCCTGCATGCCGCTCTTTGGCATGGCTCCATTTTCCCCCACTTTTCACGTTTCCTGACAAACAGCAGCGGCCGGGCTGTTTAGATCAGGGGTTCACAAACTTTCACACCAGACATAAACAAAGCTGCGCAACAATTTTAGGAATCTGTGTGAGTTTCTTTCCCCCTCTTCAGCTTGTGGGTCCCTAGAATGACCAGCTTATTTCACTTTACTTCTATTTATTAGCAGAGTTATTTGAAATTAATACACTCTTTGTTTTTCTTGTAAACTACAATAAATTACATAATAAATTACATAAAACCAAAACCCTACAAACAGCGACAACCACACACACACGTATGTCTTTACTCTAGTAACCACGTGTGCCACATTGTGTTATAATCATCATTAAAGTGGAACCCTGGTCTCCTGTGGAAAAGTACCATCCGCCACCGTGTCCACCTCCCCATGAAACCTTTTCACTTTACATACTACAATATTGATTTAGGCATCAAACATTAAAGGTTTCCTTTGTAGTGCACCAAAAGCTTTGCGCATCGATCACTGACGCCAATTGGTACCCGAAGTATCTGAGCAAAGCATTGGGAACGAGAACAGGCTGGGTGACCAGCTAGAAGACCAATTTCTGACAACTCAAAGACAAAGGACAGAACTACTGTCTCTATCAGCCAACGTTCACATCTAACAGCTGTTAGATGTGAACTCTCCTTTGCAGGAATTTTCTACAACACACACGAGATCTCATCTCATCTGGTGTTAATCCTAACCTCATCATCGACCGTTGATATTAGAGCCAACCGTGCTTAAATCGACGTGATTTGCAGCTGCAGGGTGGGATGCTGAACCACAGAATTTCAAATCGCACATGGAAGAAACTTGGCGGCGCATTTATCAGCCATAAAAGTGAGCTTCAGAGCTGTTGTGATGTGGAGTTATGAACCCTTCTGTTCTCAAAGCTCTACGCTGGTCTCTCACATGAAAAACTGAACCATTTGCCTGAACGCCCTCTAATTTGCTCGCATTTTTTATAGTAGCCACCAATTTGCAGAGGCCGCTTTGACCAATGGTGAACTTATGGCAGAGCATCTGCGCTTCAAAATATTTCCTACAAGCACCAGATGCCTGTATGAGAAAAACTTCCCGTCCAATGCAATATATTCAACAGCACAGCTAAATCTGAGTTGAAGTGCAAGAGACCATCTGGGGAAGTGTGTGGAAAGGTTTGGCTTTGGATGAAATTGACAGATTTTTTTCAAGACTGCTCAGAGTTCATTCACATAAAGGTCACAGGTATCATCCGTACACTTCCGTACATGTGAAGCTAAGACAGTCTTTAGTCACATGCCACTTCCCATATGCCGTATTTGAGTCTGAAAATGTGTGTAACCCCATGGGCACTTCCACCTTGAATTCCGCCTTCCTTTGTTTGCTGGGGCAGCAGCTTCAAACAGGAAGTGAGGAGCTTAAAATGGAACAAAGGCTCCTATATATAATCATACTTTGTTGTGCCACATATTTGTGTTCATAGACCAAACACCACATTCCACACTCCAATATCTCCACGTCGCACCAAACAGGGCAGGGAATTCCTCCGTGAGAGGAAGACAGTTTACAGAAATGGTAAAGTATCTACTGTGTGTCCACAAGGCTGAACGTCAGGGCTGCTGGTTTCAGCACAGGGTCAGTCAGAGGGACACGGTATCATGTAGATAAGAACAACTGAAGCGCTGAGCAAGTAAACAGCTGAATCAATGATTCTCTTTTGCGCTACCACTCTGTCAACCTGAATAAACACATGTGTCTGTGGCCTGCATTTCTGTCATTGTCTTGGTTTCTTAGAAATTCGTCGATAGTCTCAACGAGTCTGTTAGAGCTGATTTGTGGATTTGGAAATGAAAAGACGTTTAAACACTGAATGAAACTGAAGTAAAAAATTTAAATTCAGGGTGTCTGCTCCATCCGAGCTACAGGTGACGTGGGAGGAGTGATTTTCTAATATTTATGCATCTGTACTCTGTCTCAGAGACATTTAACTTTGTAAGTTCAGTACTCCAGATTCCAGCACCTGACCTCACCGCCATACCCTCCCCCCTGCTCACCCTATACTTTTGGATCCCTGAGACTCTAAGGAATGTGTCCCACCTAATTCACTGAGGCAACCCCCATTTGGTGGCCAAAGAATGTCCAGCATTTCATTGCTCCGACTGTTTTCTCAGTGCAGACAAACGTCCACATTTCTTCTAGTAAACCGATCCTGACCACACAAGAGGAGAACCGCCGCCCACCCCCCATCCCGGCCCACATCCACACGCCAACTACTGTCAATCAACACCTAACACACTGAGCACAGCTGATCCGAACCACGTGGGGGGAGCTGCTGGTTCCAATTGAACCAAGAATGTGCTTATATAAGTGTAAAAACTGGGCCGTTTCCATGGCTGTGGGAGTTGTTCTACTGTAGCTTTAAACATACAAGAAGCTGACAGTCGTTCAGATCAAAGCCTGAGTAAGAACGTGCAGCCTGAAGTGAAACCAGAACAGCAATTCTCAGCATTTGCAATGCAGAACGTTAACAAGCTGAATGGCAAACGATTTGAGGATTTTTGTTCAAGGTTGTTTTACTGAATTATTCCTTGAAATAAGCTTGATGCATGAAAACCTCATGTATGGACCCAAAAGTACCAAAAACTAAAAAGCTTGTCACTAAGAGGCAGGGTTGGACAGACAGTCAGAGAGATGAGCAGGAAGCTGATGAGCTGGAAGTCAAACACAGATAAAGGTCTGCTTTTCTTTTTACCTACAGTTTATTTGCTCCGGTCCAAATCTGGAGACCAGTATGTAGATGTGATCCAATTTCAACTTAATCCGGTTTCCCATGACACACAGACAAATCTGAGTGAACTAAAACACATCACTACAACCTCTAGACTTCTAAAAACATTTTGAAATAAGAGCATCCCCTCACACCAACTAGCTGCAAAACACTGCTGATTTAAGCCTGATTGAGGTTGGCTCCTATTCTCGCCACAGACGAAACCACTCCGGGTTTGGACAAAGACCACGTCTCGTAAAGGGTGTTTGTACGGTGGTTTTGGTCTACATTTCTGTGGTCAGACCTGCTTGCAAGAACCAAAGCAATTATAGAAATCCAATAAGAGTTTGATTAAAATGCTGTAAGCCAAAGGTCAGAAGGACTGAAGGAGTTAAATGATGATCTGGCGAATGACTGCTGAAAAAGTGGCAGGTACAGCAACGTAACTGTAGGGTCAGCGGGAGAGTCAGGGACTGACATGACTGCAGATGTAAATGTGAAAATGAAGCAGAACCCTTAAAAGGACCAAGGCAGAAATCTGCCTCAACCTCTGACTGGGATTTATTCTACAATGCCACAACTTAAAACCTTGTGGAACAATGATGTATTGGCAGTGAGAGAAACGTGTGTCATTAACTCACCTTATGTCTAATGGGGCCAGTCCAGTTCCAGTTCCACCAGTATAACACGAAATTACTGTTTACTCGCCTTTTAATATCCGCTCATTAATCTCTTCCACCAGGGCATAAAGCTGCAGGATTTTAATCAGTGTGAACTGGTGTCAGGATCACCAGGTTAGAACTGATTACTTTTCCCATGTTTCTCCATTTTTCCTAGCAATGCTATCTTAGATCAGATGAGAGAAGACCCGGTGGGTGACAAATCCATCTGAAACTAGCACCTTTGAATTACACAACAAACATGACCTTTGCTCCTCTTTCTCTGAGTTAACTGTATCATGACAACTTTAAAATGGTTGAGCTCAAACTCTATCACCTGATCTTGACAAGCTGAGTCTAAAAATGTTCTGTCAATGAGGTCAGAGGATAGACATTTTTAGTTTGAAGTAGGCAACACTGAAGCTACACATTTAGTGAAAGTCAATGTGAAGCTTGTTTTGTATTGGCAAACTGTCCACTCAAAAGTCACATGTTCAAATCAGTGAAGAAGAAGTATTGCACAAAAATCCAAAAGTAATAAAAACATTTAAATTGTCCCTATGCTAATGGCAGTATCGGGCCCAATCCTGCCTGTATGTCTCGTACTTGTACAACGAGTAGGTTCCTGCTTCCTGCATAGTGCATTACTTGGATCAAACAGTTGTGTATCTTGTTTGAGGAGTAACTTCCTCAGCACTCAGTGGACAACAGACACACTGAGACATAGCTGGTTCTTTGAGAGGTGTCTTGATTTGAGGCACGTCCACAACAGTGTCTGCAGCCTTATCCAGAGACGAGAGAGGCAGGATGCAACTAGTAACACACACACACACACACACACACACACACACACACACACACACACACACACACACACACACACACACACACGGCCCTTTCAGTGTGTATGTACATGAGCTAATGGTCACTGAGTCGAAAACCCTGCAAACGCTGCTCTACTTTTACGTGTAGAAAAAAGTACCCAACCTGTAAAAATGACACCTTTCCTGTGTTTACATTTAAATTGTAAAATAATGTTTTATTTCTCCTTTGTCTTGCTGCAGTGAGGCCGACAGGAGCAAACAGCATCATTCCAGGAGGCTGCAGGGAGACTTAATAACACAGTGATTAAATGGGAGCCAGTCTGCGAGCCTAATCTGTTTCCAGGCTTCACTGTGTTTCTCCAGCTGTCCTCATCCGCCGTCTGGACTCGCAGGATGCACAGACTGTCCCTTTACACCGTCATAAATAACGTCCATCTCACCCATGACACTCATTTGTGCAGATGAGATTCAGATTGTGTTCGTGAAGGAGGCCGGACACTTACCTTTCAGGGGTTTTTGTGTAGGTTTTTGTGCCACTTGAGTTGGGACGGCAATAATGTCAACGGTTTGGATAAACTGATCTGACAGTAAAGATTAACTAGTCATTAATTTAAGAGTAAACATTCCACGTTCTGCTGCAAAGCTGCTTTGTTAATCAGAGATGGAGAATTCATGCAGCAGGCTCACGAGAAAAGTTCATCTAAATTACCGTCCACAAACATTTGGAGATTATGTTTTAAACTAGTCTGTGATGGAAATAAGTAGATGAAATTCACTTTCACATGTGATTAATTTTAAATATACTACATACACGTGTTCAGGAAATTTCAATATTGAATGCATTTCACACCCTTTTGTCCTCTTTTATCTTTTCGTACGGACAGAAATTAAACATTCAGCTGAGCTCCTGATTGTTCTGCCAGTGATAAATTATCGGCACATTCCTTCTCTTCCACCTGCCGTCAGCAGCGTTGGGAGGAGCAGGTGCAGTGGCGCTGGCGAGAAGAGGTGAAGACCCAGCAGAGCTGCCAAACAATAATATCATTAACGGCATAAAAACAGAGAGGAGCCCGGCTGCAGAGGGTCGGGGGGGTTACTGGTCTGGGAAGCCTTCTAATTTGACTGAGCAGCTGGGAGGCTGAGGTGTGTGTGTGTTTGTGTGTGAGCTCTCTTTGTCATTTCAACTCTTACGTTGAGTCACTGAGAGCTTTATTGGTGTCACAGAATGATACATGTCAAATCAAAGTTTGACAAATGAATTATTCTTCTTTTAAGAATAAAATAAGAATATTGTGTTGTATTAACTACCTTCATTTTATATTTAATTATGAAGAGACGTTGGATGCCAAACAAAACCTGGTTGTAACACACCCCTCGATGACACTCAGAGACAGTCACACATTCCCTCGATCTTTATTTTTGTCACATGTTTGCGTAGTGGGGGAAGTGACTTGAGGGAACCAGGGAAACAATGAGGCACCGCCAAAACAACCCCCCCCACCCAACTCTACCCCACCTTCCCTGTTTCCTTTACTCCCTCGTTGGCCTCCACACGGCGGATCAATAAGAAACAGTCCCAGTGCTGGGAGCCCCGTGCACTACAATAACACGACCACAGGAAAATCTGTGTTTACATGCAGCCGATCTGTAAAAATACTGCTGCTTTAAAAAGTCAGTGTGAAGCTGTTTTTATGGGCGGAGAGGGACGAATTAAATAAGACGTTTTTTTAACGATTTGGAAAATGTTGCTGCTCTGAACTAGTGGCTCACAAAACTGTAAATCCAGTAATTTTCTTTATAGCATTAGGTGGATACGAACCTCAGAGTTCAGTTTAATAACTATGAAACTATTCATATGACCATATATGGTATTGTAAATGTAATGGAGTTCATACACTCTATGAACTATTTATACAGTTATGATGGCATTTTAACAATGATGGAGCTGTACAATAGAGTTGTGATTATTCATTTTATTTTTGGGTTTCTTGTCATTTACTATGATCTATTTATTGACTCGAGGGTGTCCCAGTACTGAGCGTGTGTACTCAGATAAAGTGTTGGACTGATTGAACTGAACTAGTGGTACACGTTTCCAAGGAAACCACAGGGTCACTGGTTCAACTCTCTGGACCTTCTACATATCTAACTGAAAACGGCTCTGCTGATGTAGCACTTTTATCCGAAGTGGCTGCAGGGTGCTTACCTCAGCTACGGGGAATGACTTGGTCAAGGAGGCTAAGACATGGAGCAAGGAGGAACGGGGAATTAAACCACTGACACTGTGGACCACAGACATACTGTAAGCTGGCAAATGTCCTGGGTCCCTGCACCAGAGCAACCAATGTGAGGCAGCTCTGAGAGGTTTAGGATGAAAATTGAATGATGGCATTACACGGGTCAGAGCAGGACGGACATTGATCGCAAGTCTGGAATCAGGCTAAATAGCAGATGACGGACTGTCTGTGGCTGCCAGGTTTTAGACATGGGATGACTTATCTATAAGAGCAGGGATAGACCTGCTTTTAGCCAAATTTTACATGTAGATAGTGGCTGCATCATCAGGGTCATCGTCACATAGTATCACGCACTCTGTGTTGTCCTGGAGGATTTAAAGGTTTGTCCCCGAGGGAACGTAATCATCTTTCACCAAAAAAGGAATTGCATCCTCATGAACATTGCACATCATAAACAGAGACCGTGGTGATACTCGAATAGGTTAATGAAGTAAATTACATGCATTTGGTATAACATCATATTCTGAGAGCACAACCAATGCTCCAAATCACGTATGAGCACGTAGATAAAAGCCAGTAAATCTCTGGCCTTAATTAGCAGCATCCTGCCCAGTATCAGGCTGACTGAGGTATGTTGTTTATCATCAATCAAATATATCATTTTTTGGTGTTTGTTCCTTTAAAGGTCATATCTATAATTATTTAATATATTTATATGTCGTCATGTTTGTGTACAGCACTTTGTGTTGTTTTTAAGGTGCTTTATAAATAAAGTTGGATTGGATGGATGGGCCTGGTGCTGACCTTCGGTACACCAGCATAGTGTGAGGGAGTACAGGTCCAATCCATTTTTGCTGCTTTGGGCAGAGGTCTGAAGTGATGGTTGAAGAGAAAATTGGACTAAGTAGGAGAAAGTGATACAGCTGGAAGCAAGTGAGGACGGGTTATTTCCTTCACTCAGACCTTTATTCTGTGATGAGTGAAGTCGAAGTATCAGAACAGTTTCCCAGTTTGGAAGTCTTTCAATTTATCATAGAGAGACAGGTTATGAAGGCTAAAGTTTTCTCTGACACGGGGGCCTGGCGGCTCAGTAAATCTCGGTAGAGCATTGGGATGCAGAAGGTTAGGGGTTCACATCCCAGCCAACCAGGTGTGGCCCCGCCCAGCCGGCTCTGAGCCTGGACAAGGGCATGAGGTGTAAAAACCCATGACAAATCAACATGCTGCTGTGGCGACGCCTGAAGGGCAAAGCTGAAAGCTGCTGATCTACGGAACAAACGCTGAGTCAAAAGACAGTGGATCAACAAAGTCCAATATTTGTTTTTATGAGCAGATATTTAACTTTTGACTTTACATTCATAAAATATCACAGAACTTAGAATAACACGTTCCTCGAACAGTGAATTTGTAGAAACTGAATTTAATCCTGATACAGGCTTTAAGCAAAGTGTCACTCCAGCAAAGTTGAATCTACTCAATTTTCCCGCTCAACCGGTGAAAACACGTCATCTGTGGCCCAGGTGGAGCTTTTCCCGGCGGTTTGGTAACATCACTGTACAAAAGCCCACGAAAAACAGGATGTTTTTCACCCACATTCTCTTACTGGATCCCAGGTCCTGTCCTCTGAATACTGCATCTGTCCACAGTGTCCATCATATGTAGTATGGACAGCAACTTGTGCATCAAATGACACGACAGTAGAGACTGTGTTGTCACCTAGAAGGTATGTTTATATGATACTAATAGACAAATATCATTTCAAATTCATGCAGTTCGACTTGGATCGTGTTTGTCGAAACTGAACATATCTGCAAAATGATGCAGCTTCTCTTCTCTGCTTTACCTCTCGTTGCATTACTGTCTCTAAAGAATCTGCCAACAAATTTTATCACCGGTCACATTTGTGACACAAAGCTTATTGCATGACAAGCTTTTAATTTTTTTTTTTTTTTTACATCTATACAGCACTTTAAAGGGAGAAAGATAAGGCCTGTCCCCTGCTCTTCATCCAAAATATTTTATCTGGCAAATTCACAAATGTCATGATGCAAACTCCAAAACATGTCAGTCTGGTGGAGCCGCCCGTGTCTTTGAATCACTGATCTGGTGACGTACAGAAGGAAACAATGAGTAAACAGTCAGAACACAGGACGCTCAGCATGGTCACGTAGCGTGTGTGTGTGTGTGTGAGAGAGAATCCATGCATGCAGGTTTATGTGTTTGTTGGAGACTGTGTTGGAATTGCAACCCACTGGGCCTGAGTGCGATTAGTTGTGATGCCAATACAGTACACACACACACACACACACACACACACACACACACACACACACACACACAGCGCTGCCACTTCATCACCCACTGGCACAAATTTCTTGATCTGGAGGAGAGCCCGTGGCCGAGGCTCTTCAGTGAAGGGCCACACTGAAGCTGCCATTGTGCGCTCCAGCTGCAGAGGAACTGTACTGTCCGAAAAACAAGCTCCCACTAATCTGCCCGAGCCATTGTTGGATGGCTACACACTCTCTTCACGTCCTTTCATCCCACAACGGAGCCCGGGGAGATGGAACCACCCACACAAAAGAAAATGGAAGACTGGACAAGATGTCCAAGATTATATAATTTAGAGTTTTTATGTAACAGCATGGGCGAGTCAGTCACTTGGAACGAGCCTTTTTAGGGCTCCTTCCTCTCTCCGACTGCCTCACTTTTCCCTTTTATGAGGAGATGGATGAATGGCTGGGTGGATGGATGGTTTGTGTGCCACTGGCAAAGCCCCAGAGCAGTACCTCTGTGACAAAGAATGGCACAGATGGCGGCCCAGGGCTGGCGTTCAGGGTACCAAATGGCACGCCATAGCAGGTCCAGATGGACTCAGGCTCTCAGTTTTATTTCTCCTATTGAAAACATGGTGGAGAAACAGTGAGAAAGGCAGAAGAGAGAGAGAGAGAGAGAAAGCGAAGAAACTGTGGGGTAGGAGGACAGAGAGAAAACAGCCGGCTTACAGTGTGGGAGTGTGAAATGGCAACGTGATACATCTTTCTATCATCTCAAAGGAATCTACCTTATCTACGAAGCCGAGTCCAAAAAGAAAAGTTACCTTCACTAAATTCATATGAAGGAAATGCAATGAGACAGAATTTCTGAAGAACAGGAGGACGCTGACCCAAAGGGCTGAGATGAGGGGTGACTGGGAGGATGAACCTGCCGTTTACTAACGTGCGTGGAAAATCACAGCATCATCTGCACATTTGGTCACACTAACTTCCTGACTGACACAGGAGCCTCTATGTCAACTTCCTTTTTTCCCAAAACCTCAACAGTAGTGACTCTCGTAGAGTTTGATGTTGATATCGCGACACAAGTTAGCACAAATGTCAACATTAACGGCAGGAATGTAGACGTTGGAGACTGTGGACGAGCTTAAAACTTTCTGCTGCAGTTGTGGTGACTCAAAGCTCTACTGAGATCAAGAGTTCGAGGTCTCAGGTACTTGTAGTGTTGATAACTTATGACGTGAACAACCAACGCTCCACAATTAGTTTCGAGACCACCTACATGGTCACCGTTGGCCCATATAGCACTTTCAGCCAAAGTGCTTTACAACGTTGCTTCTCATTCTCGTTCACAGCCACACATCATGAGTTTGGCGGCTGCTGTGCAAGGTGCTCACCTGACCCATTGGGAGCAACATTTTATTTGATTAGTGAGTCGGTTGTTTCCTTCTTGTTTACAAGCATCTCATCGGATTGTTGACTGAAAAAATAAACCAATCTGAATTTGAAGGTTGCATATTTAAGTTTTCAAGTGTATATCTTTAGGTAGTAAAGAAAGTGACTCGAGGTCATTTTGTCGACCAGGTTTGAAGGCTGGATGATCAATAAGGCAAAGTGGGCAACGGCCAATGGGATTCAGATGGGGGGGACAGGGTGCCCCAAAAGTACCGACTTGACCACTTGACCTTGAGGGTCCAATTGTTCAAAGATCTTAAATATATTAGCGTTTACATTTACATCAGAATTTCTCATTTTCTGTTGTGAAACAACACACACCCAAACTACAGGCTATGTTTGTCATTCAAAGAGTTCACGGGTGTGACAGCGAAGGCCACGTTTAGCATCCCGTTTCCTACCAACGAGTAACACAAGTTCTGTTTATCACGACATAACCAAGGACCCCACGGCCTTCAACAAGCACTTTTTGTCACCTAAACTGATGCTATAAAGCGCGTCTTTCGCATCGCCCTCACTTCCTTTGGTGCTGGATTGTGGAGAGGCTTAAACATGTTCAGAAAGTAGACCACATGGAATCGGCTATGAATTATTAAGCCGCAGTAGTATTCCTCTCAGATGAGGCATAACTGGGGCACATTCCAGCAGTGAGACACTCACAGCTGGAACGTGTGTGTTTGAGCAGAACACATAATGTAATAGGCTGAACAGGAACAAGACGCCCGCTCTTCATCTGCATCCTATTTTCACCCCATTCTAGTGTGTGTCTGTGTGAACACGTACACTCTTCAGGTGTTTCCAGACTGTCTTAGCGACAGCATTTTTTTTCTTTTGTTCATCTGATGCGGAGTAAAAAGGAAGCCTGACCTAAATATCACACTCCCCGAGAACAATGGGGCCCACACTCGCATACAGTACAGTACAGTACATGTCCACAGATACAGGTTTTGTCGCAGGTGCTTTTTTAAAAAGGCAGTATTCCATCCGTTATCTGTCCTTGGACTGTGGGAGGAAACTGGAGGAGGCCCACACAAGAGCGAGGAGAACACGTAAACTCCCAATATAAAGTCTGCAGCCGGCTGGGTTCAAACCAGTCACCTTCTATCTGTGAGGCAGCAGCAATAACCAGTTCTCCACCTGATCCAGTGCATAAATCCTGCAGGGAAATAAACAACTAAAAAATGCACATTTACACCATTTGTATTTTTTATTTTATTTTTTTACAAAACTGCTAAAACTAAAATTTGCCAGTTTCTCGTGTGCTTTGTTCAACATGGTTTGAAATTTTTGGACTGTCACATCGACTCAACTTATCTTGTACCAAAAATAATAAATAAATAAAATTAAACACTTATCCTGTAATTACGACATCTGGAGTTATGTAAATAATACAAAAGTTTTTTTTCATTTCTGTTTTACGTTCGACTTGGATGTATGTATGGAAAACTGTGATACTGAAAACATCTTAAAAGTCGGATTATTATAAGGCCGGTTCTGAAATGTTCTTATAAGATCCCAAACTCATAACTACAAGAGTCAGATGTTGTAATTATGAGAAATATAAGTCATAAATACCAGATCAGCTTTTCGTAATTACGAGATAGGATCTCAGTTTTTTTTTCTTTGATGAATGCGACGCTCTGCGACTGAAGATAAAGACATTCACATTTATTACAGTGTGTCTTGAAGGATTCGATTACTGCAACTAAAACCCTTTTCAGTCTTCATATTGGCACCTGACTATTGTTTTAGGACACATTTTTTAAAAATGTGAATGCCGCCTTTAAATTGCTGAAAGGCAACTTAAGGCCCTTTAAGTTACCTTTCATTTGAAAAGACAGTTAATCAGTGTTTGTTACTGTGGATCATTTTCATACAGATTTCTTTTGGAATAACCAAACAACGCGAACTTCCATCGGAGTTCAAACACCAAGTGAGCCTGTGATGTAAGACAGTGAGAGGGGTTGCTGGGAGATGTTCTCTGTAGGAGGTTATATAATGGTCAGCTGGAGCACTTTAAAGAAAGTCCAGAGAGGATGATCCTTTTGGATTACTTCTCGCTCAGAGACCACAATCTGTCTGTGTGTGTGCGCGTGAGACACATTTTTAATGTAAAGAAATGAACCTCAAAGCGCAGTAAAGATAAACCAGCCGACCCCAGAGGTTCACCATGAACATCGGGGCTGATTATCACGTCCAAGGAAGCCGAGTCGTTTGAAGTTGTCTCAAAAAGGACCAAACGTCTGATGAAAGACCAGAGCTTCTTTGCCGTCATCAGTTAAGCAGTTGTTCTCCCCGCCTGTTCAACTCGGCTCTGTGCCGCTCAGACGTGACGGAGCATCAACGTCGTAAAGTCAGGACTTCCCATTCTTTGTGACGCCGCCATATGATGCGTCTGCGTTTGGCAAATAAACTTCCATGAGCCTTTGCTCTAACGTGCGAGTGGATCATTTGGTTTAATAGACGTTGGTCAGGGGCATAGTGGAGACATTTGTATGTTCAGTCTCAGGTTCGCTCCTATTTAATGTCAAAAAGATAAATAGGCAGCATCACACTGTAGAACAATCCGCCTTCCGCAGCTAAAACCAACAGTTACTTGCCTCCTAGCACAGGTCCATTAGTCTGTAACCCAGATTAGCTCATTAGTCTGCGCCATAGACCTCTGTTGTCCAAAAGTAATGAAAAAGGCTGCGTGTCACCCACTCTGTCTTAGTCCCTGACATTTCCTGTCTACTTCATCACTTGACACTGTGAAATAAATAAAAGAGAAATGAAATAAAAACCCACATTATCCAGACAAGCTGCTCCACTGTTTCTTCATAACAAACTTAATTCATGTTCACTCCAACAATTTACTCCCCAGATGTTCAAAATCTGCCATAATTTTTTACAGAGAAATAAAGTTGGCTGGTCAACGGTGTGTCCACAATGTCTCAACAAGGTATTTTGGACTGAAGAAACATGGCATCCGATGGAGCAGGTGAGTCTGGCTGATGTGTTTTTAGCCTTTTTAGGACAATAAATGACGAACAAGCTAATCCAGGTTACAGACTGACACTAAACATGAGCAGACACACGACAAACATTTCCATGTCCTGTCTTTGCTTTCTAAAAATCTGTATCTGTGACTTGTCCTCGCAGACTTGAGACTAGATCTGATCACAACAAGGTTACAGCTGTTCCCTCCTCTGAAATGCAAGTCTAAAATCGGTGGTGTGACAGGCAACGCTGAGAGGGAAAGAAATCATTGGTTTTTCTAAAGAAGATTTTCAGTTTTAGGCCACGAGTCTCCTACGATGCAGTGACAGGACTCTAATTGAGAATCAGGATTCGAGCTTCCGTTGTCACGTTTTCACTCTGCTCATTCTTCTTTGCTCACCGGGGACTCGCATGCTGACAAGCCCCCCTGCAGAAAGCCAGGGGACGTTTCTGCTTCTCAGCGGGGAGAATAATTAGCTTCATCTTCCTCCGCTCTGCGTCTCTTCATGCCCTCTCTCATGCCTGTGGCAATGGGTGGAAATTAGCTCCTTTCCTCTGCTGGTAAGTTTATCCACGTCCCGGCTGCACAAGCAAAGGTGCAGCCTTTGCTCTGTAAGAGTCGCGCACACACACGCCCTAGTTTTCCAGCCTCCTCAATGTCATCCTCAAAGAAAACCCAACAACTCTCCGAAATAATCAGACAGTCGGAGGAGACAGCAATCACAGCTCATAAAGTCGTTGGGAAGATCCACAAAAAGAAACAGGAAAACACGAGCAGTTCCACAAGCAGCATTTTAAGAAATACACTAATCAATCTGCTCGATCCTTTGAGGATCACATGGATTATTTTGACAGTTTTTCCTTAAAATGTGTTTCATAAAACTGGGATCCACTTGGTCTTCATCATCTTGTGAGCACCGCAAAAATCTTCTCTTGTTAATGCGTTTCCATTGGGTTCACTCAGTTTTTAGGCCTTTTGTCAAAACAGTTAACGCGCATCATTTAGTGACCTAAAACTGAACCAGCTAATGGAAATAACTTACAAAGTGATGAATCGCTAACGTGTCTGTGTGCAACTGCCTACACAAACTTCTCCAATCAGTGATCAGTGACTTTGGTGTAAATTGGCGCCGTGTAAATAAAGTAGAATTGAATTTTAAAAATAATTTATACGAATCCAGTCCACATGTTGTGGCATATTGAGTTTGTGAACTGGTCCAGTCTAGATGTGTGCTGTAGATGCTGCGTGTTAAACGAAGTTGGACGCAGACAGAGCTGCACGCAGGAAGGGAATGAGGCAGCAGAGGAGCAGAAACTGAGTTGTCTGAAAGAAACAAAATCAGCTGGATCGAACAGAAAAAAAGGAAACGCAAAGACGCACAGCTGCAGTCTTGACGCTGTAAATGACAGTTTGGCGGATTTTGTACCTTTTGTTTGGTCTATAGAAACCTAAAATTCTCTGATGCCCAAGCCCTGCCACAGACCTCTCACCTTTCCTGTTTGGCAGCCCGAGCATCTTTGTTTGTGCCGCCGTTTTTCCGACTCCCTGGTGCGCGTCATCACAGTTTGTTGATAGGGGTTTATCCTTGGATGCGGCTGAGTGAACCTCTCCTTCCTTGACACATTTCTGTCATGGTGTGTTGCAGTGGTTGCGGATTGCAGCTCGGTTGTGTGCACATGAAGCTGCTGCTGCTGCTGCTGCTGCTGCTGAGAGAAGCAAACAGCCTCAGTCAACACGGCCCGGATGGACGAAGGAGGAAATGAAGGACGGCGAGTTTGACTTTGTGCAGCGAAGCAGAGAAACAATCCCAGTCGGATACTGTATCTGGATAAAGAGCTGCTGTTATGATCCAGTTTAACTTAATAAGTTGAAAATAGTATGTCTATTAAATTAACGGTTTATTCGTGACCACCTGTTTCGACAGGCTGTACGTGTGGTGTAAAATGAATACACAACCTCTTCTCTGTCACATCTTTACCTCAAGTGATTGTTGTGGCTGGGGAGGTAAGATGGTCGTCTATGGCTGTTATTACACGCACTTTACGCATCGGTGTGTGAGTGTGTGATAGAGAAGCAGCATAGCCAAGTGCTTTGGATAAAAATGATTTACAAGCAGATTATTACCATTTAAGTGCCGACAAATGTGTAAAAATAAAATGTTACATGAGTTAGAAGGAAAAAAATGGAGCTGTGAGAGCTGCTTAGCTAAAGTTAAGAACCTGTATCGGTGGATACCAGCCGAGAACTAATCAAACGAAGCTGTTTGGAAAATGTACAGAGCACAACGTGCAGATATTTGTGTTCTAATATAATCCTAGTTAGTTTGTTTTACTACACACCTGACAAATGTCTCATCACTGTCAGTCACAAAATAATATCAGCATTTCTTTATTTTCAGACCTTGTGCAACGTTACCGTTCCTCCACATCGCTAAACGGTCATTTACTAATTGGTTTGTAAAGGTAAAATTTTAAATATAAATACCCTTTTTTCAGTTACTTGCTCTTATAACAGATGTTAATTTAAGAAACCCGTGAAGGATCAATATTTCCACCCTCGTGAAAGTGGCTGAATCTTATGCATATTAAACATCTTGTGCAGCGCGGGCCGATCCTCCTGGCAGCGGCTGTGGTCAGCTCTTCAAAAGCGGAATGATTGGACGTAACGCAGACAGCGGGGGGGTTTAGACCCTTTGCAGATCAAACGTTGCCTCCGGGCATCGAAGACCGAACCTGCTGAACCGTGGCATTTCGAGCTCGCACAGTATGGTTAGAGTATGCAGATGTGAGCGTGCACCGAAGACGTGCCCGGCTTCCAATGTGGGAAAAATAAAAGGGGATGTGGGCCAGCAGTAGTCAGACGTTAAGAGGCAGGCTGGTGGCCGGAGGGTCAGCGCTCTGAGTCCCAGACCTGCTGCTGCAGCTGTGGGAACTATACGGAGCGGGTTCCAGCAGTGGGACATGCTGCATGCTGGAGAGATGGTGCAGATAAAGCTAATGTGCTCTCGTAAATACGGACCGTTACCAACGTTTTTCACTGACCTCTATTTGTTTCACTTGTTGCATAACTGTGCTCCCACTCAGAGCGTCTGACGTCTGTCACATCCTGTTTTTAAAAACCGTCTGAAGATTTGAGGAGGAAGTGGCACAGACTCATCCATGGCTGCACTCTACAGCCTGTTATATAACCGGATCCATCCTGACCCCGAACTATGAAGCTGGACTTCAGATCTACTGAAGCAGATGCGTTTACATTTTACACATCCCTGAATTATGGATGGTAAAGGGTGTTTAAATTTTTGTAAGGGGAGCATTTAATAAATTGGCCTCTTATGAGAAAATTGCACATTGCCTTTACGTTGAGAAAACGAGCAGCTTGTTTTGCCTTTTTTTGATTTACATTTTTGTTACTGTGTTTTTATTTTGTTATATTTGTTTCAGATTATAATATTAAGTTTTCTTGACATTTTCTTGACATTTACATGAAAATCACCAAACAAAATCTTGTGCTGCATGGGAAATACGTTGGAAATATTTTATTTTGTATTTTAGCGCGTGTATGCGAAACCTCTGTCACCCTCCTGCCACTGTGCATTAAAATTCCATTTCCTCTAACTTGCTCCCGTGAACGTTTTCATCAGGACTGGCTCGTGACAATATATCAGCAAAACAAAAAGACATTCCCATCTGCCTACCTACCTACTTTGTGCCTTGTTTTTGTAGCTCTTGGCAGGATATAACAGAAATCAGGCCAAACAACATGACTAAGATACTGAGGGTCCGCTAGAAAGGACTATGCACCACTATATATTAATAAAAACAGACAGAAATGCCATGGACATGTTGCTAGTGGAAGGCAGCTTTTGCTTTATTCATGAATCCATTCGTGGTCCAGCGGGATCAAAGCCCACGCTGACAACAGTGGTGTCAGCACACAGCTCAGAGGCTGTCAGTCAGGACCCGAGACTGGAAGGTCACCGCTTCAAATCCCAGACCAGCTGAACGCTGTCATTAAGTCAGTGCTGCACAGATGCTCCTGAGGACGGCGTTCATCAGCCCCGCTGAAGAAGAGTGAAGCCAGTGGGGCAAAGACACGATTAGGTTTGTTACTGGGAACCCAGTGGCGATGTCGGTATCCCATAATCCACTGGGGCCTGGTCAATTGTTAGCGGGCGTGTGGATCACGTTGCATTTAGCCGGTGTTTAGTCACATCTCGGTCAAATTTGGGGATGAAAAAGCAGCATGTCCCACTCACTCTGAGCTTCCTCCTGTAACCGTGGCAACAGAACTCCTTAATAAAGTAGTTATTTTCACCACTGTGTTTTTAATAAATCTAATTGGGTTTCTTTGTGCCTCAGTTTAACCAAATCACGATGGTTCAATACTGCGTGTTTGTGATTGGCTCCACGCCAAAGACGGTTTGGTACACCAGCACAACTACGGACAAAGGTCCCGCTCCATCATGATAAATTGCGGCCTCAGGCGACGACCCAAACGTGTTTTAAAGAGCGGGTTTGACTGAACACAAAAAGAGCTCGGAGGTGGATTCAGGTGATGACGGGAGCCTGTTGTGCTCTCGAATTACTGAATGCTGTCGCTGCTGTGATTTGAATTTATTCAAACTTTGGAATCCCCCGCCTGGAGATTAGGCAGCGTTAGAGCTGCTCCAACTGTGACATCACACCAGGGGAACGCGAGGATAAACATCCTGTTCAAGTCTCAGTGGTGGAGCAGCAGGTTCTTCCCTTCACACCGAGGATCCGACTGCAGCTTACAGAGCGCTATAAAACCAATGCCCTACTCCATTTACCTGTTCCAGTGGCTGCCATTATGGTAATTCTTAAAAGTGCTTTAACGCAGCCATAACGTTTCACACGTTAACTGCTAAACACAAAAGCAACTCGGGACAATACAACAGAGATAATGTGCTCCGTTCTTTGTTTTGTTTAACTTCACAACGTGAAAAGGCTAAGGAAATGAAACCATACGTGTACACCCTTACACATATGGTTTACACAAGAACTGGCTGGTTTATTTTTCCGCTGCGTGCACAAAAATTTGTCCAGAGATCATCCGTACCCTAGCAGACTGGACACAGGCACAAAAAATGAATCTTAAGAGAATATCTACCATTTATAATGTGGAAGCCACAACCCCAGCCAATCAGAGCAGGGGCTCATGAACAATGCAAAATATGTGAACAGTTTCCAAAAGAGTTGATGGAAGACAAAAAACAATGTGATTAAGAGAAATCTGAACAACTTTGGGTTAATAAACTGAATATGTGAATAAAAATAGGTCTGTCATATATTGCACGTGCACCAATTTGAAATCCTTCCCCCACAGTACAAGGAATTAATTTAAGCACTTTTTTAAAAAGAAGCCAATATCTGATCTTTTTGTTGTTTGGTGTTTTTCTCTGTCAAAACTGGGCAAGTAAAATATTTTTGTGAAAATTTGTTGACTTTTTTGTGACCCAGAAGTCGTCAAATGCCACTTGGTGTTTTCAACAACCCTGCGTAGAAAAAATGTTGCCTTGGACAAATATGCATGATTTATTTCAGGCTGCAGAATGAATGGAATGTCTCCATTGTGTTATGCTCTCAGTTTGGAACGTTAAAATCCTTCAGTATAACCCAGTGGCCTCAGTCAAGTCGACTTAATGCAACCATGAACAATTCCTGTAAAAATCCAAAATACACATGTACGGCTGGTTTCAACATCATTACTGAAATTTCCGCAGACATTTAAATTCCTTGAATGAACTTAGTTATTGGCTAATTTCTTCATTTTATTAACATTTTTCTTGTTTCCCTGCTTCCAAAAAGCCGTCAGGAAACAGCCGTTTTGTTTCGGCCGTTGACCTCAGAGTACACAAACTACATAACTGCTCACGGTGAAAAGCTAAACGATCACGTCTTCAGTCTAAACCTTCTCTTTTCCTGTCGTATGTTTGCTGCTTTAAAAAGTGTTTGATCGTAGAAGAAGACGTGACGTTACTGATGAGCCTTCACAAAGCAAACACTGCGGACTGGATCCTCGTTTGTGATTATTCTGTAACGTTCCACCTTTCTGGAGGAGCCCCAGGTGTTTCTGCTTCTCGTCGTCACCTAATTGGTCAATTATCATTATTGTGCGGTGGGGCTGCGCACACACACACACATACACACACACACCTCCATTATTCATTCTGCTGCAGAGGCAGACTGTGCACTTTTCTCACCACAGCCCACCTAAGGGGCTATTAGAGGTTTGGGATAAGGCTAAATCCCTTCCTGCTCTCTCGGTTTTTCTCCCACACACTTAAGTACATTATATAAATATTAACAAGTACCATATATCAGTAAACCGACCCAGGGCTGTTGTGAAGAAGCCGTGACACATTCCAGACATGTTCTGACTGTACAGAAATCCAAAAATAAAGACAGTTTCACTTATCATTTGTTTGTGAAACAGCTGAGGTCATTCTCGCAGATGAGGGTCAGAAATGTTGTCGTCATTCTTGGAAATGAAAACAAGAACGAAGTCGACCTCCAAGCGGTCGCTGGCATTTCCCAAAACAAGAGAAGTTGACAGCTTACGGCAAAAGCACAAATCTGCAGTGTAAAGTATTATTCATAGTGTGGACTCAGCTAGTAGTTCTTATTAAACTAACCTAAATATTTGTGTTTTATCTTTTCAAAATAATTCTGCTTATTTCTAGTTTATTTTGTCAAAAAAAAGTTATTTTCTATTAAATCAAAAAACTAAAAGTATTTTTAGAGCATGCAGTGCTGCCAAAATTGGTCAGTACTTATTCGATCCATCTACTCACTCTTTCACTCACATATTTGTTGTAACAACAAGTTATATTTCACAGTGTATTATTTTTCTTTGGAAGAAAATCTATCTGAAGTTGTTCCCCGACAAAATGTTATTGGCAAAACTCCATGTCCTCCTCAAATGGTATTTGGTAACTCCCCTAATGGACATGAGTCAAGTCTACGAGCATTGAACTATGACTGGGTCTCTTGGTCCCATCTCACAGAAATGCGTTTAGGGCAGGCGAGAAACAGAGGACCACCCTGAAAACCACAGTTTTCCAGGTGCACATTAAAGCTCAAAACCAGTGTTTTGGAGAAGCTACGACAACTAACAGCTCGGTGGTTAAGAAGCAGTTCGAGCCGACGCTGTATCGCCAGGCTCCACTTCCACGGACGACATGCGAGGGGAGCGAGTGGGCGCGTTGCATAAACGATGCTTATCTAATCCACCGAAGAACTATCCGTGGAATGTGGGCATCAACTGGCATGTAGCAGCTTCACCCGCTGCCAAATGCCCCACGTGGACAGTTTACAGACCAAGGATTTTATAACATCAAGTCTGAAACTGTGATGTAGTCTCTCTAAAGCAGAAGAGAGACGGAATTGTTTTCCGACAATGGAAACCTCACATTTGTGTTTGACACAGGGACTTTACTCGTCTGTCGCCTCAGCTGCAAAGCAAAGTTTTACTGTCTTCATAACCATATCTGTCATTGTGCCCCTTTTAATAAAACGTGTTTTGCGGTGGCTCCAACGTTTGCGTGGTTGACCTCTTCTACGGACACTTCTGACTAAAGTGTGAGGGGAACCATGGGTTTATGAAGCGGCCACCGTGGGGTCACTATTGCAAGACACGTTCCTGCGGCTTCACGAGAGGATGATTGGGTCATGTTGTTTCTTCTTGGCTGGAAAGTGGCTTCTGGGCTTGAGCCCCAAACATCAAGCAACGGGGAATAATATTTCATAGGTATGAAGTTCTTTTAGAATGTTTTATTGTTATTTTAATATATGAAATTCATAGTGTTTTTTAAGATTGATAGGCGTATCTTTTCTGTAGTGTCTCTGCATGGGAATGCAGAAGAAAACCAATGAGGCAGCGTACAATTGTTAATGCCTGCATATGAAATTGGTTTTTCAGTTGATTATATACTATACATAATGCTAAACAAAGTGGTTAAAGACTTAATCATTAGCACGTGTAAAACTGGCACTGACATCAATTACTGCAAATAACCTGGGTGATGTGTAGTCAGATTATTCAGTGTGTGTGAGAGCCGGCGTTTCTTCTAACTAGGGACCTTGTTAGTGGAAAATACTCTCTTCTCTTTATCGTCTATAATCCTGAATTATATTTTACAGCTGCTGTGTGTGTTCGGAGGAACCCAAGTTCACAAGTTCATCGCTAATGTGTTTGCACGCTGCTTTCACAGGTTTGCCTTCGCTTCGTCACTGTGGCTTCCACTCTTTCAACTCGCAGCCAAAACGTCAGACTCCTCAGAGCAATCGCAGTTAGATGAAATGCATCTGTTCCTTCGGGTGTCGAAAGCACGGGAGCGTTTGACGGAGAGCTCGCTTTTATGTCACTGAAGACGAGTGGTTCCCTGCAAAGCTGTAAATATGCTCTGCAATGTAAAAACAAATAGTGGAGTTCAGCTGGGGGTCATATGAAAACTGATCACACATCTGGATCACTGTGAGCGTGTCTCAGCGATTGGGGATGAGCTCGAGTTACGCACAGGTCTCATTCCGCGGGTGAACTCCACGAATGAAAGGACATTTGCGTTGTCTATTCAGACTGATCCATGGTGTCCTGCATGACGTATAAAATGTTATAAATTTATAAAGTTGCTATGCATAATGTACTCGAAGACGCTGGTGTAGTAGTTTGATGAAGACTAATTCCGTCAGATTTGTTTATTCTTATGGCCACTTTTGGGATTCAGTCACTTTTCAACAAGTAAAAATGGGGAGCTGGGTATCGAACCACTGACTGTGGCTAGTAGTTAGCCGACTCCAGCTCTAAACTTGCTAAAGCGGTTTGTGTCTGCAACAGTCGATTTGTTGGTACCGACGGAAGCTGTTTATGTTGTTGCGTTCTGACACACGGAGCTGTGGACCGGTCTTTGGGGTCAGTGTCTCACCCGACAACACCGGGAGGATCAAACCACCAACCCCACGATTGAATCGAAGACAGAGCCAGAGGTTGTGGGTACACGTCAGCACTTTACAGTGTCAACATGTACAGCACTTGTTCTACTAGTTTGTTTTGGTCTCTATGTAATTGTTGGTGCATGTTGGAAGCATGAAAAATAGGAATTTTAGACAGAATGTCCCACGTTCCTCATTATAATATTAGCAGCTTGTAAAAGTAGATTCTGGATCAAGCAAATTAAAAAACAGCTGAGGAAAAAAAACGTATTTTTTTCCCATCACTAGCAGAATTTAGGAATTCCCATAGCCGAACATTTCAAGTCATACTGAGGTATTAAATGAAACTGAAGGTTGAAAGAGAAAAAAAAAACTGTTGCCTTCAGGAGCAGCTTGTCCATTCGAGCGCTTCGCCCTTCAGTGGTGAGTTATGGGTCATTATCACTTACTACCGACCAGCTTTGTTCTCATTGGTGACAGTGAGCAGCATGTCAGCATGACAGGAGCTTTTAGAGACAAAGTCAGGGCGGATGGACGGATGTTAAAGCTCAGGACACGAGTTTGTCTCTGTCTCAAAACACAGGTGAATGTATCGTTTCCAAGGTCTGTATTTTAACCGGAACTTAAATTACAAAAAAACAAATTTTTGTGCTGTGTAGGAATAATAAATAGATGAAGAGTGTGAACTAAAACACTCGTCCTCCAGGACAGCTCTGGAGGACGAGGGAAAAGACGAGTCTGACTTCCTGCACAACTCCCTGGAATCAGATGCTAAATAGGCATTTGTGTCTACGAAACAGAGTAACAGCAACCGTTTCTCATTCAAATTCACTGGTTTGTAGATTTGGTTTGCAAATTAGTGCGCGCACACACACACAAAATCCAAGCCCCCTGCAAAATGGCCTGTCAATCACATCTGAGTGAAAAAAAAGGAACTGTGAGCCTGCAGTGACATAATGGACGATCACAAATAATAAAGCTGCTAATTACTCAGTCATTAATTATCTGTCAGCTTTACAATGCCGCCTTTTGGATCAGAGAACTGAGAACAATCGCTGTTATTACGCCTCTGCAAACAACGGCACACTTGACCTTTGGAAATCAATGGAAATCAGCCTGGTTGGCATTTTGCAGAGCTGCCAGAATAAAAAAAGTTTAAAAAAAGATAAAAGAAAACATGGTCACACCTCTGGGAGCTGTGAGCGCAGCTGTGAAATCATTATGGTTTGTTGACAGGATTAGAAAGATCAGAAAGGTTACAACCAACGCAAAAATATTACAATTATGCTACGAAGAATAAAGCGTTTGAGCGATCCTGCACAGCAGGGGGTGAACGGTCGAATATTCAACAGTTTTACAGTCAAACGGTGACAAAATGTGGTTATGAAACGACGATTATTCTACTGCAGCTACGATTATTTGATCAGTTCGTCCAAATAATCATAAAATTTACATGCTGTTGTCAAACTACCAGCCTAATGGAACACATGTAATTAAAAACAAAGCATCTTCCTCCGTCGTGTCTCGTGTATAACGGCAAATTATCACTACTTCACTTTAATAAAGATCCCAACACATGCCCACACCTCTGCGGTGCTGAAAGACGTCCTATTTAAAAGCATGAATGGTCTTACATTTTCATTTTCACAATAACGAGAAACCTTAAACGCAAATGCGTTGAACTTGAAGGTTCTGCTTTTGAGTCGGCAGGTCTGACAGCTGTATTCATATATACTGAATAAAATACATATATACACAATTGTTTATATGGGGTCACAAGTCAAGAAGAGAAATGCTGTTTCAGCTCTTTCGCCTGATGTGGAAAAATGGAAACGATGCAGCTAATAAAAATCTGCATCAGTTTCTAAAAAAAGCACGACTGGATGACAAGACTTGATGAACTGTGCTCAGTGTCTATGGACACTGTGTGAGACAAAAGGTCCAACATACTGGAAAACAAGTTACAAATGACGCAATAATATAATGTGTGTTATGTCCTTTTCTTTTCCTATGGTTTCTACTTGTAATTGTTCTCGGTGGTTCCTCTGAAGGTCATTCAGTGTCGCTTGTGGACATTTTGTTTCTCTTTTAATATTTGGACTGGTCCATACTGGTCCGAATACTTAATTTTTTCAGTGTTCTGGAAGTTTCCTGTCCACATGCACTCAAATAGAGCACGATTCAAAATTTAAAAAAAAAAAAAAAGCATGCTGTTGCTCATCAACTATGGCCACGTGGACCGTACGTCAACATCTGTACAACACTAACGTAAAAGGGACATCCACATTAACATACTGGGCTCTGAACATTTCCAAAGCACAGATGACCTACACTTGTGTCGTGTCCCTGAATGCAACAAGGTAACAGGAAGTGTTGCTAACAGGCGACTAATGCTGCAGCTTCATTGGAGACACACACACCTACTGCGCAACCTTCTGTTAATGTAAAGTCCGCGCACAAACACAAAGACATTTTCTAGTGAGTGACTCTGATCTTCCTTTTGTTTCGTTGTCTTCACCTGCTGCAACACCTGTCCAGGTGTGGACCGTTTACTGCAGAGGACGTTACAGTCTCGCTTTAGGTGCTTTGCACATTATTCAAAAGTGTAAATTAATGGCCCTATTGGACATTTGTTATGTGCCTGTACTCACTTTAATATAGTCCGTGGTCATCATTCTCTGTTGATGTGATTTTTTTTGCACCGATTTGACGTGAGCTGTCGTCATTTTGCGCCTCTTTGTTGACATTTATCATCTCTTTGTGGTCATTCTACATCCTTTTCCAATAACACATTTTAACAGTCACTTCACACAGTGGCTCCTGATTGGCTCGTGCAGGTCTCACGCGTACGAGTCTTTGTGTTATGGACAGTTGGCAATTAGTTGGCGGACACCCTCAACTGCTTAACAGCTAATCAGTGGAATATTTGCACTTGTCACAAATCGTGTTTTCCCCTGCTGAGCTCTGACACGCCAACAACCCCTCCAGCTGTGCCAGACAGCGTGTGCACATTCACGCAGCCTTATCCTGTTGTACGATTTGACAAACGACATAACAAATATAATCTCACTTAAGTGTATAAAAAGCCTTTGCTCGCCACGGGCCAGAACTTATCATGAATAAAACAGCAACCAACACCTTCACCCGCTTCGTATTAAGACGGAAAATCTCAACGTTCCAGTACAAAGGCAACCTGCTTATTAGTTGATCTGAGATGCGAGCATTTGTTTAATAGCTTGTGTGTGCACAATGCAGCCTGGAGCATCTTTAATGCATAAATTTTAAAAACAGTCTTTGTGTTCAGACATGATAAGAAGAGTGTGTTTCTTTCCTCTCTCCTGTTCACCTCAGGCTTTACATGTGATTTTTACTGCTGTTAACACTAAAGAACAATTTGTACAGAGAGAAATAAAGACATTCTGGCTGCAGGGCTGAAGGACAGGAAATACTAATGTGTTTTTTCAAATATACAGTAAAAATATTACTGTCCTCCGTGATGACCTTTGGTTTTATTTGTTTTTATTTCTTTTACCGTGTGTGATCCGCTGCTTCCTCGGCCTCCTTTTGTTTCACATGTCTTTATATTAACAATTATGCTGTGAACATTTTAATGATTTTAAGCGTGAAACTCATTTACATCTTTGCATCCTATCATGCACAGTCAAGATTCTAAAAAAATTTAAATAAAATCATGAAAGAGATGCAAAATGCAAATGCAAAATGCAAAAGTGGCAGGATTTTTTAACTTAAAGAGAGGATCCAATCAACTGCCTCCCCCCTCCCTATTTTTTTTATAAAATGGTGTGTGGAACTGGGAGTATTTTGTGTTTGCAATAAAATTTCCCATTAGAAATTTCAAGAATTCGGCCAGAGCTGAAAGAGCTGAAGTTACATAAGCTTTTTCTGCAAACTGAGCTCCGCCCTGTTCGCACAAACAACCTGCACAGGCTCTAAAGTCAAGCTTTAATAAGATAACCCTCCTTATTGGGGTTAATCAGCTTAAACCGTTCACTGCACTTCTGTGTGGCATTCCCTCCCCAGACAGTTTGGAAAGTCACTAAGCCAATTTCATTTCCTCTTGGATTACAAGATTTGAAGAGGGGGCAGGGTGCAAACATTGGACTCCTTTGCCCAAGGTCACGAGGACAGGACATGAATTAATACTGTGTGTGTTTTCTTCAGCCTCACTGATGCCATAATTTATAGCATGGCTTTTTGGAACTCGTGGCACCTCGCAACGTGTCGTGACCCAGACCCCAGTTTGGGAAGCGCTCATTTATACTCATCGGCTACACCTGTTAGTGACAGTATTCAAGGTACAGTCTGATCGTCATGTGTGCTCTCCGTCCTTGGACACTGCTGCAGGACAAACAGGAAAACCTTTTTTTCTGTGAAGTCTAAATCCTAAATGGATCCCATTTTCCACAATCACCATACAGATGCTCAAGTCAACACTGGATCTACTTGCATTCGCTTAGTTGTCAGCCTAGATTTGATCAGATCATATATTTGTGTGACAGGTCTCTGTAACTGGTAACTTTTATATTTTTAACAAACAAATATCACCCCACATGCTCTGATTCCACACTTGTATTGCAGCAAATAAACTCTGCATGTGCAACATTTAAGGTGGAATTATGGAATACTTAAAAGCGCGTTGCTTTGTCCAGTCCCCTTTGTGTTACATGCTGCTGCTTAGAATACTCGTGTGTGTCAGTGGAAATCCAGATGCTTCGATCGCTGACACTTAAAGCACTGGCGTACCACATAAAGTGAAAAGGTCTCGAAGGGAAGTGGACGTGGTGCTGGAGGGTTTGACTTTAGTGCGAGATGCTGTGCGCTGTAGTGACGATCGGAGAACGATTCAGAGCTGACTTCAGCATCAGTGTATAGTAGTTGTGGACAATATCGTTAATTTAGAAAATGACGAGTTCTTCTTTAAAAAGGTGCAGTACACTCGGTTAGAAACATAATATAACATGTATAAATTAAGGTTTAAAAAATTTACATTTGTGGTTTCTTTTTTCAAACAAGTGTATAAAGAGTAATGGGACACACAGTAATATCTACGCCGGAGTTAATATTGTATAAGAACAGAGAACATACATGCATCCATTCGTCCCATTCCAGAATAAACCTTTTCTGATATCACATTTTACCATCTGCATGTGTTTAGTCAAAGATCCTAAAGGTCATGAACCGGATGCAAATTTGTCGTGAAGCTCCAACAACCACTTTCAGTTTTTCTTAAAAGCAAGTATGTCACACAATAGAGAAGAAATTGCCATGTTTGTAACTACAAGTCCATTTCTGGTTTGGTGGTGGTTTGTGGGGCTTTGTGTTCTTGGATCGACTATAAACAGGTCAAAAAAAGCAACTAGTGACGATGAACCTGCCACACATGCCGACATTTTCCGCACCAGCATCATCAGTGAACGTTAGGTCATCGAGCCAAAATTAAACCTGCTTCTGAATGAGACGCTGGACAAAGTGACATTTCCAAGAAGGGTTGAGGAGCTATTTAAACACTAGCAGGTCATCGCTGTCTTTGTGGAGCGAGCACGCCACAAAGCGGAACTGAAGCTAGACGTGTCATTATAAGACTAACGTGTGGACTAATTCTTGTTCGATGTGGTCGCTGTGAGGACTTTTTAGGACTTTAGGGGCCGTTTACTTGTGAGGTTGAGGTGTCAGGGGAAAACTGAAAAGCGCATCACATCACAGAGAGAGACAGGCACGGGGAGCTGTGTCTAAAATAGAGCCAGGTTCCTCCTCCTCTCCTTAGTTCAAAGGCATGTGGAGGATTATACAGCGTGCCAGCGAAAACCAGGTATTAGACGAGCACAGCAGGTTCACACACACTCACACACTTGAAGAGCCCGAGTCGCGCTCGAGGCCACCGTCCAGGCTGTGACTAATAATCACAAGACCAGCAGGCCGTGAGATGTGCTCGCGAGTAGCTATCGGTTCCAAATAAACACATCCAAACACATCCACCCGATATCCCCGCTGCTACCCAGGCGGCTAATTACACGCCTGTGGCTCAGTGTTTCTATATGCGAGTGTGTCCGAGTGAAGAGGGAAGCAGCCTGCTATGACAAGGTTACATAATATCTGAAGGCATGACTCGCTAGTCCGATGCCAACAGAAGGTTGCCAAAGACACACACACACACACACACACACCAACATGTCTCTGGTTGGTCCTCATTTGTTTCTTGGCAGAGCCTCAGAAAACTGACACAAAGTCAAAGCTTTCATAAAGTAAGGGGGGAAGTTTATAAAGATGATTTACTGACATAGACATTTGTCATGCAGATGGAAAACCGGCCCAAAATGTCACAGCACAAGGTCTGAGGAACTGGTTCACGTATAGTTCATGTAACCGAGTTAGGTTTTCCATTTCCAAAATGTCACAAATACACACACAAAATAAAACCAAACATCTTTTTGCAACAAATCGCTTCAGTTTGCACTATCCACTTAGAAAAAATATTCATGAAACAGAATTAAATCCACGCAGGCAAACTGTAATGTCTCCAGACTCCAGACGACAATATTTCATATGTGCTGTGGCTGTGTTGAATTTGCTCGTGTTTCCTTAACTTGCAGTGCTTTGTGCCTTCAGGGCCACCGTACAAAACTCATGAGAGTGACTAATAAAAGAAAAGTGGTGCTTAAGTCATTCATTTAGGGAAAGATTGAAAAAATAATAATTCTTCTGTCTTTGGACACATTTTGGTTTGTTACAGATGGTCTTTGAAAAACACGCGTTCGTCTCATCAGGACGCAGCACTATGGACTAACTCACAGCATCTTTACGAACATCTGCGATGGATATAATTATTTCAGTGCAGGGCACTTAGGTGCCATGTGGAGCCCTGTCATTACCACAGCCCGGGGCAGGAGTTCAATTCCCACTGGGACCACCCGTGTTAAGACCTTACTGTACAGTACGCTGCTGTGGAATTATCTGTTTGCCAAATGTCCCTTTGCACATGGGGGCTCCAACTAGATTACAAATCCAACCAAGGCAAAATGTCACAGGAGAGTTTGTGCAAGCGTATCATCGGAGGCTCCGTTTCTGTGTGTTGGTTGTTCACTTTGCAGACGAACAGAGATTGAACGGAGTGTGTTTTCATCACAGTGACCCTAAATGCAAACTACAATACAACGTGAGTTTCCACTTATTCATGTGGTGGCACCACAGAAACTGACGCTCACAGACGGCCCGTCACAAACACAAGCTGTGTCTGCTGGATAAATTGGTGGGTTGAGGCAGTGTTTGAAAGTTGCTGCGCTGTCACAAACTGACCAAATAAATGAAATGTGTCTGCATTTTAAAACCAAGGTACGTAGCACAAGATGCTTTTATAACAGAAAGCTATAAAATGAAACTGGATGGCGTTTCAGTGTGAGTGGGCCGAGTTCAGTGACTCTTAACGTTACCTGGTTCGTATATTGCGACAATGGCAGAAGCAGGAAGTTATCCAGAAAATCCGAGATGCGCTCAGTAAGCGCTCCTGGCTGATTGCTGCTGCCAACTATGTTTTACAGAGACAAATTGACAAGGACAAACAATGTCGCCCTCTGGTTTTGGCCCAGGCCCATATTCTCAGCCATGAACTGTTGAAGAAGCTCCTAGTTGTAAAAGATCTTCCCTCATTGGGCATTCTGATCGTGGTGGGGTAATACGCAGTGAACGCGTCATATCATCGAGATTTAGTACAATACGATACTATAATACGATACGATTCACTGAGCCCTCGGGCCCCACGGATAGGTGCGTTGGCGACACTCGTCAGAATGGAAATGTCATTATTGGAGAAAGTTTATCGCGGAGAAAAATGTGTGGTAAATATCTACAAAAGTGCATTGTTCTTTCTACTGAGGGGTTTGCACACTGAGATATCGTCCGTATCAACTGTGTCATCCCCCCCGTGTTAACATTCTCAGTCAGCTGAGGAGGAGCTGCTCATTAACAACAATTAAGACGTCACGTAAGTCATTGTCCATGTTAAAAAAATCAGCATCTTTCTACATGTCACCGAGGAAAAGTGGCTCTTAAGCATCTGCATTCGTTGGGTTTCTCCACTCATTTAGTTAGAGTTTGTGATTAATTACCCCCCCACATCTCTATGTTCCAACTACTCTTCGCTTGGACAGATTTAACATTAATAGTTGACTATTGTAAATGCAGCACTTCATTGGTTAAGTAGGAGACACCAAACCTGCAACGCAAACCCCACCTTCATTAAAATTCTAATTAGCGTTGGCTCTCTCTCTGAGCGTCCTGCCTTTGTTGTCATGGGAAACCCGTCCCTCTTCACGGCCAAAGGCTCCTCATCCAAGTTCTTCTAGGCCATTTGCTCACATTTCATTCATCTGTTTATTCATATTTAATTAAATCAACCAGCTACATGACTGTTGATAAATAATGGCAGTAAATTAGCTGTCACGAAACCACAGCCGTGATTAAGATAATGGATATAGTGACTTAATGGTATCAGACTCCATATTATATGCATCATGAGATTGACAACAACCTCTGAGGAAATCTAAGGGCTTTTCTTTCTATTCCATTTTCGAAAATGTGGAAAATTGTAGCACTTCTGTTCATTAATGGAGGTTCACGATGAGACTCGTACGCAGCTGCTTGTTGGATTTATCGGCTATACAATGATGAGTACAATGTCTATAAGAGGGAATAAAAAATCAATTAGGATTTAGGCACAATTCTGGCTTTATTATTAGAGTAATCCCACAAAGCCCTGTGATGCATGAGAGTTAAGCCGTCTGTGGTGATATCACGCCGGCCGTCTTCTCCGGCTGCACGTCCCACTGAGAGCACTATTGTTCTGTAGACGCAAAGTTAGCATAATCCTGCCCATGTTGCACCTGTGCCTTCACACTTCTGAGGCCAACGCAAGGTTTAGTCAAAAAAAAAAAAAAATCACACTTCTTCACCGACTGGATTATCTTCGAGCCTTGGTGTTATCCAGATACCGGTTCTCAATAGCTTTGTGATCCATGACCCCCAGTGTGCGCACATATGCAGAGCCGAATGGAGACTGTCAGCTTCTCCAAAGCTCCATATATAAATTCATGACTCTTCATTTATAATAAATTGTTTTTTTCTCGCCCTGTCATGAATTCTACTTTTATAAAGTTAGAATTTCGCAGTTTTCAGGTCGAAACTGTCAAAACTGTGATAATTCTACGGGAAAATGCTGGACTGAAAAACCTGGACAAACGTTGCTGTAGAAATATAACTTGCAGACATGTTTCTGTGTATGTTTGCACATTTCCGGTTCAACTCTTGTTTGAGTTAGTGTTTTACAGGTGTCACTGTAACGTTTTGCATTAAACATTATTAGTTTTTTCTGTGTTGAACTTTTTAGGTTCGCATGTTTCCGTGCATTAACATTCCAACACTTAAGGAAGACTATTGAGCTGCTATGAGACGTCATTTCTCTGAGCAGCTGAAAAACTTGTTCAAATTCCACCAAAACAAAACTTCACAAAACATCCCTGATGCAGTCTGGCTCTGGACCCGGTTTGGCTCTTCACAGGCTCTCGGAATGCTTTAAACCGTCAGCCATTATCCTGCTCTCCAGTATTTGTGAATCAACAGCGGACTGCCCACCCACCTGCTGCAGCCCATTACTTAGGCCCCAGTAAAAAAGCAGAGGCCTATAGACGGAGCACAGAGATTCTGCTGAATGGTTACAGTGCCCAGGGGTGCTTTGGAGGCCGGGCATAAAGGGGCGCTTTTATTGTTTTCTGATAAATTGAAAATGGCCAAAACCATAAATCTGCCGACTTCATTCGGTGCCGCTGGGCTAAGTAATTAAATAAGTCATGTGCCAGTTGGCACAGGCTCACCACAGACTCTCCTCCTTTCATAGATCTAGGCGGGCAAACAAGCAGGCTGCCTAATAATTTCTTTTGTTGCCTGTTAATTGGTTTTCCGAGGCATCTGCCACTGTCATTTGCATTATACAACCACAGAGAGACCACGGAGGTCTTCGTGGCCCATCAAAACATGGCATCGTCAACAAAAAGACAAGATTTTTCCCATCTGCCGTGCAGGGGAATGCACAAACGTTGACGACGCGAGACGTCACATTCATGAAATATTTAAACAATACCTGCGTCTCAGAAAACACACAAAAACATCTAGCTTCTTTTGGAATTATGAGGTTAATTTAAATTTATATTAATTTCAGTTTCTCGGTTAAAACCAAAATCATTCTTTCGGGTCTGTGTGTTCTTTGCATGACCTTACTCGGAAAAACTCATCATCGCACAGTTTAAATGGAGTCGACTCACCAGTCTGTTGTCGAATGCCGCTCTCTCATTAGTCAAAGGGCCAAAAATAGTCGGCTGAAGAGAAGAAAGAGAAGAAAACGAGCATTAAGCTGATGCAAAAAAGGGTAAAAGATGATTTAGCATCAGCATTGATTGAAGTAATGTTAAAATTATGTAAATACCGGATAATGACGCCACTGAGATTTACTGCTTTTATTCACAGACACAGAAAAATTAACTAACATAATGTTAAAGGGACTTTCTGAGGTTTCCGGTAACAACCCGGTAAATCCCCATCAGGCCACAGAAGTGATGAAGCTCTGAGGTCGAAAATAGAGACACAACAAATCGGAGTGTTGTTGAATTACTGGAACCACCGGACACGACTAGGAATCCGTTATTTTCTACTTTGGGGCCAAAAAATTACAATTATTGTGACAAGATGAAACGTGGAAGATTGATTTAACCAGCAGCTAGTCTTTTTAGTATTCTTGCTTTTTTGTTTAGATAAGGAAAAATCAGAGCAAATCAGGGAGGATATACAGCTTGGACAATTGGTTTTCTAGGCCTTTGGAAGAACTGCATTTTGGGAAAATGTGAATTAACTGTGAACTTTACAAATTACAAGGGTACAAGTTATTTAATAATTGCTGCTGATGGTGGTTTTGTGTCCATTTGAAGCTGTTATGTTGACACTTACGCGCTTGATTTTGCCAAGTGGGAGAGATCGTAACAGAAATTCCCAAAGAGGCGGTGGCTCAACCTTCTGAGGTTCCCACTCCACTCCCCCCACAGCAAGTCAGCCTGCTCATCCACAGCTAGGCAGTGCCAAGTACTGGTCCCAAGGCTCAATGGAAAGGGAGGCCGCCATAAAAATGTGCCAAATCAACATGCAGACTATTGATCGAATTACATGACAATGGACATGTGGCCAGTCATAAATCCAACTGGTTGACATTTCTAACCAGGAATTCTGAGTTCCAAAGGATCTGGGTGCTGACGCCTTGCTTAGGGCCACACTGGTCATTTTGATGAGATTTTGAAAGATATAGGAAACAGAAAAATTCTTAATACCTAAGAATTGTGACGGCAACAGTAGCGCTGCGCCTTTCTCAGTCGAAGCGGAGCAGAAAGCTGCTGAGGTGTAAGCATTGGAGAGCAAACTGTTGGCACGGGGTGGAAATAATGACGCTAATAAAGAAAAATCCAAATTGATGACAGCGGGACAGGTGCCTTCACAGAGACTAATCTAGTCGTATGAGTTTAATGTGAAGCTGAAGGTGGGCAGCGCGTAGCGGATAATTAGAGTTAGAGCTTTAAATACAGAAAGAGCCGACAGAGCAGAATAAAGTGCTTCCCTGTGCGGGGGAGATGATGGCCAGATGCTGAACAAAGATGTAGACCAGCCAGGTCTCACACACACACACACACACACACACACACACACACACAGGAATAAGTGGATTATAAGAAAAACAGACGAGCTCTCCTAACCAAGCGTATAATTAACAGCGTTTGTCGGAGGCGAGACAACAAACAAACATTTCCTTTCCGTTTGCGCTGAAGAATTACGGAGAGCAAACACGAGTGATTTTACAGACAGATGATCGAGCTCTCCTGCGATTAGCATCCGAACTCTTGACTTTTACAAATGAGTCTCAGAGAAAATTGCTGCAAGTGAAGTGAAGTTTAAAAAAAGAATGACAAAATCCTAATTCTGCAGAGTGAAAAATGACCCTGCAAGCGCCCACGTCCATGTGCTGCAGTCAGGGTGGGCATTCACTTCACTTTAATCTCCCCTAGTTGAGAGCTGGCAGGGATTTATGAGGAAAAGCCCACAGCTGCATGCTGTTGCATAACTCAGCCCGGTTAGCGGACCGGTTTCTCTGCGACACACAAACAGGAAATCAATGGGAAATGCCACTTTGATGCTGCCGTGCTGGACGTCGCATTTTGTTCTTCGAGCGCAATCACGACCTTGAATTGCAGAGTGAAAAGCAAAGAAACTACATGTACTCGGGAAACGACTCGTCTGATGCCATAATAACGTATAGAAATCCTCTTAAAGCATATTAGTGAGGAGAGAGATTCAAATAAATCCTGCAGGTTCCAGGCCGTTTGCATTATCCAGCCGGAGGATCAAGAGATCAACTCATATTTCATATATTCTCCTAAATGCAGCACAGGTGGACAGCAAACCATAAACATGTCCCCACAACCAAAGCGACGCATAACGGCCGATATGATTTACAAGCTGATTGGATAACTGCAGCAGACCTTTCTGACCCTCTGCTGCATTAGGAAAGTAGCTGTTCCCTCATGTCACTTATGCATATTAGTTATTAATACAGGCTCAGCCTTCAGTTCTATCAATCCTTTATGGGGTAATGCAGAGACTAATTGAAAAGAAAGAACAGATTGTGCAAAAGGTCATCAGTTCAGTGTGCTTTTTAGGAATTATGAGGGGAAACAGCAGAGTGGGCCGTTACAGGACGTCCAAACGCAGCCTGAATATGAAGTAATCCTATTTGAGGGTCAAATCCATTAACACGGCTTTGGAGGAAAGAGTTTGTGTGTCAGCTACGATGTCTCCGTCCTCTGCACGCTCTGATGCTGATGCAAATTTTGGGGTTTTGTGGATATTCAGCACAAGTTTGTCTAATGATGTAGATGCCCCGCAGGTCAAATCTGGAGATCAGCAGGAGAGGAAATCCCTGCAATGGACACGGCTGGTCCTATTGCCTCACTTTTCTTAGAGTCACCAAAGGATGAAACAAGACAAAACCAAATTTTGTTAGTTTCTAAAGCCTTTTTTTTTTTTTTTACCTCCCTACGCCCAAAAGACACAGATTCAAAGTGTTGTTTAAAAAAGAAAATGTAAAAAAACATAATTTCCTTTAACAGGTGGGCACTGCACTGGATCTATATTCTGTGGCGGATTCATACACACATGCAACTAAACTGCAGATGCAATTGAGTTTTTAAAGCAAACATACCGTAAATTCTGGACTATAGAGCGCACCTAAGTTTAAGCCGCACCCGCTAAAATTTAAAAGAAATATATATTTTGTCACATATAAACCGCATCGGACTATAAGCCGCCAATATCCAGGCTGAGAAATAATATCTGTTGTATGCGCTCCTACTCATTGTTCACAGTAGGCATGAGGATGTTCTGTGCGCTGTTTTACCGGCATTACGGTAAAGAGTGCGTTTACGTGTATGTGTGGCTGGTATAACACATGTCGAATGTACAGAGCCGACAAAAACGTCCTTGTTATAAATAAACGGCTTGTTCCATAGCCAAAGGAGAAGACGTCTCTTATTCTTCACGAATTACGCAGGAGTTGCTGCGCTCAACAAAAGATTTTGTACCATAAGTGTTTATTCATACACCTGAACCTGAATGGTGCCTGTAACACGGCAGTAAAAGTGCTGATCACACAAAACAGAAAAGTCATGGTTTTATTAATCTTCCTCCTGTGCAATAAAACCAAGTTGCTTTATTTTTCTTCCTCCTGCGAACTGAAACCACTGAACACCAAACCACTGTCACTTTTTCTTCCTGCGCACTGTTAAAGCGCAACTGCGCAACTATTAAAGTCGCTTCATTCTCCGTGCACTGAAACCACAAATCGCTATTCATCTTCCTCCTGAGCATTGAAACCACTGTCACACTCGATTTCCTTCACGGATAGCCAGATCGATGGCTTCAAATTAAAAGCTGCATCATAGGAATTTCTTCGCGTGTTTTCCATTATGAGGGGGTGAGGGTGTAAAAATATTACCGTATTTTGCTGTTGTGCGTCTTGGGTTGCATGCGCTAAGAATAAAAACTGGCGCTTTTTTGTTTGCACTGACTTCCATCTACAGCGCCCATCTGAGGGCTGCAGAAAAATTCATAGAAAAGCCGCATCTCTGTTAAAGCCGCATGGTTCAAAACGTCGGAAAAAAGTAGCGGCTTATGGTCCGAAAAATACGGTAATCATTATGCAATTATGACCTGAAATAGCTGATTTATTAATGAGAAAGCGAGTCGCTGGGATGACATGGATGACCAGCGTACAATGCATGTGAGTCCAATATGTGGTTAGATTTGGGTGAGAAAAGCAGTTTTGTTAAGGTTAGAGAAATACTGGTTTGGTTTAAAGGTTAAACAAATTGAAACGTTCAAAAGCAACATATTTGTCTCTAGTCATTTATGACAATTAGCAACATATTAATATTCAACACATTCATATTCACTGATGAGAACAGGAATCCTCTGAGCCATCCGCTGTGCCAGTCACTCACACTTTCCCACCTTCCTCTCCGGTCACAAGAAAATTGCTTTGGGGACTCAAACCTCTGAGCTACCTGTGACCTCTGACCTGTGACATCACAACCACGAAGCTGCTGACAGAGGCTGAGCTATGACATCTGGGGACAAGGGGGTCATTATCTTGATTACTGAACTGGAGGGTGACCCCGTAAAAGGTGGATTTCTATGAGACCGGGACCCTGTATCACATGCAAGCTCTAGTCTTCATCCCTAAGGAGTCGTCCTGCTAAGTCCAGGTGGATTCTATTGAACTTGAACAATTTGTATAATTGGGACCTTTTTTTTCTGATTCATTGGGACAGAGTGTAATATGAAAATAGAGAGAGGATGCCGTGCAATAAAACAAAAAAGAAAAACCCTACGCTGGGACATTTAAGATTTTAAATTCTTTGTGAAAATCACAATTCCTACACGCTAAATAAAAGAGGGACCATTTAACTTGTTATCAACACACAGTTCAAAAGCCAGCGTCTCATTCCTTTGACAAAGGAAGCTGAAATCATATGTTCAGCAGGAATTAAGGAAAAACTTTACTTTCAAAATTAAAGCAATTGGTCTCCCGAGTTCCCAGAAACAAAGAGGGGATGCAACACAGTGGTAAACATGGCACTGTCCCAACTTTCTGGAGACATGTTGCTGGAATGAAATTAAAGATAATAATGATTATAGTAAAATTAAAAAGCTCTCAAATTATTTTTAAATCATTGCATCATTAATCTGGAAACAGGGTTTGCACTTTAAAACAACATATTTTAACAAAAAGTTGTGTTAAATGTGCTTCATGAAATAAAACAAAACTTTATTTAATTATGATTTTATAGGACTAGATGTCTTCTGTAGGTCTGCCGAACATGGGCTTTGATTTCCACATTTACAAAAATTTGCTTTGTATTTTCGGTTTCCTTTCCTAAACTCGTTCTGTTTTTGCATGAACTGACTTGCTGTTGTATGAAACGTGATAATCTACAGTGACATGAGGTTTGTTAATTCTGATCTAAAGTATCAAAAAGCAGCCACATGTTCAGGTGATCTCCGTTTTTCGCTTTGCATTACATGAAAACGCTTCAGGCACTTGTTGTATAAGAATGTGGAAGCAAAGTGCGGCGACAGGTCTCTGGAAAACCTTCCAGTGAAAAGGATCTTTAACTTATGTAACAACATCCATCTCAAAAAGAAGGACGGATAAGTTCAGAATCACAGACACACACACACACACACACACACACACACACACTGCAACAAACCTCCATCTGCACATCTGTACTTAAGCTGCAGCTTCAACTCTACCTGACCCAGACATTCTTTTGCCGTGCGTGACATGTGACATGGCATATAACTCCCATCCTGTTTGTACAACATGTTGGCCGAGAGCCTCGAACGCCCGCCGTGTCTGGCTGTTACAAAACTCGGACAAAGTTTATGTAACTTCTAGACAGCTGCCCCTGCCCTAGTTCGTAAAGACGTCTGGAGCGTGTGACTGTCCGTCATTCACCACGAGCCGGGTCACGAGCAAATCAGGTCACGCTGCAACTGAGTAAGTCCATGTTTATATTCCACTATGGTCCATTGTCTGAGCCTTTATTCTGGGTATTGGAAAAGCTTAGAAAATACTGTATGTATGTCGGGTGAAACACAGGACAAATCCATCATTAATTACAAAACAGATATTTATATATTATTATGTATCGTAATGTAATACATTATGGAAATGTTGGTTTAATGTCAGTGGTAATTCCATTTTTCTGCTACTCCAAATAAAGATAATGATCTTCCAAAGAAAGATGAAACATAAATCAATTCACTTGAAGCCATTTTACTTCATAAGGACTATCTGTGTCATTAAGAAGAATAAAAAAAAGATTAACATGCATAATAAAGCCAGAAATAGATGCAACGTTTCCACCATGGCTGCATTGAATCACACTATTATTTAGCATAACTGTCCCCGATCCCTCTGCAAAGACTGTAAATGTGGCTGAAGTAGTTGCCGTGGTTTGGGGATGAGCTCTCTGAGGGAAACACAATCACGCCTCAGAGTGTTTACCTTGTGTTGTAAAATGAAAAACAAAGCTGACTACACAATGTTTAAATTGGAAAATAATCTTGTGGGCTTTAATGCACCGATGACGTGAATCCTGCAGGTCTGAGAGGATGCTGGCGTGGAATTAGGGCTCTGCAGAATGAACCTTGTAGGAATCGGATTTTTTTAATCAAGCAAAACAAAAAAAGGAGTTGGAGGGGAAGGGGGGGGGTCACCCCTGGAAATAACTATTGGTGTAAGCGGCAAGTAGACACAGCAATGGTCGGTGATGATATGACCCTCTGTTTCTGAAGACAAATAGACTAAAACAGGACACAGGTGAACAGTGAGTCATTAAAGTTCTGTCCTGTAGATCCCAAACTGAATGTGATTTAAACGGTCTAATAAATAGAAGGAAAGAAAGATACAGAAATGATAAAGAAGTTAAAATGGTGAAAAACTTACTATAATCACTAGAATTGTCATAAAACTCTTATTTTCACTTGAAGTAATTTTGAAAAACGCACTCAAGTTTTCTTTGCATTTGTTTTGCATTCCACTTCGGATGGAAATATGCAAATTAAAACATTCAACCCCTGCAAGATTGGCTGGTGTTCAGGTTCAAGAAATTGAACCTTGTCCTACCGAGGATATAAACTAAGCAGGAGCTTTCAGTGCATTTTTGGGGGACTATTTGCGGTGGCGGATTAACACACACAGTTGTTGCTCTGTTGACTGTTTACAGCAGCAGGATGGTTTTTCTGTGAATAAATCTAATTAAACAGTGTGTATGTTCATGGTAATGAAGGAATATGTCACCCAGTCCACAAGTCGGCGCTTTGTCCGTTATTTTTTCATTTTCTTTATGATTTTTTTAGCCAGCAACTCATTGTAGAAGCTAAACAGCTTAGTACTTGTTTTGGCGAGTACTTCAATATAAGTACTTGTACTCAATGTGTGAAAAGTGGTACTGGGACATCCCAAAAAAATGTACAGTAGGGCTTCATCACATGGTGAAAGAAGGTTTTTTAAGATAAAACAAGCATTAATTAATGGATTTGGACTTCAAGACTTCTTTGTAAGAAGAAACCCAGCAAACCCAGCATCAAAGCAAATCTACAACTTGTACACGTTGGTAACAGTCGTAGGTTTCCACAGGAATTCCACAGGACTTGGCCGATCACGCACACACACACACACAAAATAAAAGTCCGGCGCTGACCTCCTGCTTCTCGGATGATAAACGCCGGTTGACTTCCCTCGGCTTTGATCCTGGATGAAGTAACTGCAAATAAACACCTCCAAACCCCCAGTGCCCGGTGACCTGAAGGGACGCTCGGTTAAACACAGCCCGGCAGATTACACACTCATTCAGGTGGGTTCAAAACTCACCCGGCTAACAAAGGGAATTAGAAGGAAGTATTACATGAAAGGTGTGTTCGGCTGCATTCTCAGACAGCCTAGGTAAAAACGAATGTGTGCGGTATCAGGAGGCTCCAGGATTTACAGGCTGGAAGTATAAAATGATCTTGTTGAGCTGAAATCTGTCAAACGGCAAGAAACTGTATAAAGACAGGAGGACGAACAAAGAAGGGTGTGTGTGTGTGTGTGTGTGTGTGTGAGGCAGACAAAGAGAGAAGATCAAAGCAGTGGCCTCCAGTGTTCAGTCCCTAGTCAAAGAAGTGTGTGTATGTGTGTTATACTGTGTCTACTGTGTGTCTACTGTCCATTAATGTGCTGAGGTCTTCACACAACAGGTTCGGATTCACACTGTGGCAGAACGTCACATGTGAGCTTTCGAAAACATCCAAACCCCAGAACCAACACCGGGTCTGAACCCGCACTGAACACATACTGTCCCTGCACTATGGATTTCTTGCGGTAAAACTTTATGCCGTTTGTGTTTGAATGCTGGGTGGATGATAAAGTAATTAAATATTTGTAATGGTTGGAAACGGGGCATGAAAGGTGCGACTCCACCCGACGCCGACATGAGCAGAAACAGCATCAGTCTGTTATCATGTCACGTTATCAGCGGGGTTGTTTTGTCTGCATCAGTTGGACAGTCGACTGTGTGTGAGACGCTCTGGTCACGGAGGACGCTCACTGATAAGACAGAAACAATAGGATTTCCCCTAAAAACATCCACATTAACAAGTAATTACACTGGGAGCACATTGATTATCGTTACCATGACAACAAAGCTCCACTACACTCACAAAGCACTAGTTTATTCCTTATTGTTATCAAGTTTTATTTGCGCCTAAATTTAACCAAGTCTTATCTGTGTGTTTACTGTTACTGTAACCATGACGATGAGGGTCTGCTGCCCCACGGCCACAGAGGCGCGGTTTCAGGAAACGCTCCACTTGGTTTAGTCAGAGGACGGGGACGACAAACATGGCGACGTGCTTCCAGTGTTTACCTACCTGCTGTCTGGACGGAGGCCTCAGCCCGAGGGGGGGTTGACTCCGACACTGCAGACAAAGACAGAAAAATACATGACTACGAATTTCATCAGATATTGTTAATCACTGCATCTCACTCGGACTGCATATTTAGACAATAAACCTGCTGGACAAACTGAATTAAATATGATAATCGGAAACTAAAATGTTCATTTACACTGAAAATGTTATTTTACTCTGTGCTGTGTTGCCCTGGCGACAGGTCTCTCTCTCTCTCTCCCTGCCGCTCCCTCATTAACTAACTCCGTTCACCTGTCACGGCCCTTCTTCAGCCCCATCCACCTGTCTCTCCCCGATAGAACGTCTTCTAACGGCAGTGAGGCACCTGACCCTCGTCTCTAGTTTTGCCTGCCTGTGTTCTGTTGATACTCTCCTCACTGGCTCTGTTCCCCGGGGAACTTAGTGACTCAGTTTCATGTTTGTATTTTCCCGATTTGTCACTCGGTTTTGGACTCTTTAAGTTTCGACACAAATGGAAGTTGTGCCTGTCATTTTCCCGAATGTGGTTTTTGTGTCTCGGCCACTTTCTGTTGTTCCTTTAATTACTGTTCTCTTTTCCGTTACCTTCCCCTGAGTTTTCCTGCCGCCTGCTGCTCCCCGTGCCTCTCACCTGGTTTCCTATTGCGCCTGATTGTCATCTCGTCTCCTGCTCATCCACCTCCATCCTGTATCTCCAACGCTCGCTCCGCACTGCACCATATCTCCCCCCACCCACAGACTCCTTATAAATAAATCCAATGTTTTCTCCATTAACTGTTGCCTCAGCCCCTTCCTGGGTCCCCAAATTGTGATAGTTGGTAGTTTGATGTGAAGTTTTTTAAAATCTCTTTGGAGCAATAGTGGTCAAACTACACAGAGTCTTGAGTCTGTTAAATAAACCTTTACATTGTTTTCCTACATCTCTTCCTCCGTCTACACCTCAAACTCATTCATTTTAAATAGGACGGCCAAAACATACAGCAAGTACGGCTCCATCACACATCAATGATAGTTTCAACTGAAAAGCTGAGAAATTATAACCCTTGTAAAAATAGAATTTATGTCAAAGCTGCCGTAATGGATTGCATTACAGGTGGTCATAATGTTATGCCTGATCAGTACACACATGGATCTATCAATCCACTATCTCTAACCACTTATCCTGTTTAGAGTCGTGGCGGTCTGGAGCCCATCCCAGCTGTCACTTGGTGAGAGGCGGGGTCCACCCGGGAAACGTCTACGGGCAATGTAGAGTCACCACTTCACCTAACATGCATGTGTTTGTACAGTGAAACCGAAGTACCCGCAGGAAACCCTCACAAGCACGGGAAGAACATGCAAACTCCACAGAGAACGGTCACAGTCGGTCGGCGACACCTCTCCCCCACCTATGCCTATATTCATCTATATATAAATATAAAAATGATGCCAGTGTGTGGCACCTTATAAGAAGCTGCAGCCCGGAAACAACCATCACAGCTACTTAAGAAATCCACCCTTTAAAAAAAATCCATACTCTTTAAATAACAAGAATTTAAATTCAGATCTTTGGATTCAAGAAGAAAACATCTTCTAATGAAGACTGCTCAGCTGACAGCTTTGACCAAGTAAACGGTGAGTTAGAATATATTTTCAGATCCTGATGCGTATACACATGTGGATGGTAACAGATGATTGAGCAGGATATTCCCTCCTGGTTTGCCTCGTTCTTCAGTATTTAAAGAGGGACGTGTTAAAAGATTTCCACAGAGGAGACAACGCGACAACAAATCAGACGTTTAAATCACATTTATCCCACAGGAGTTATTTACAAAGAGAGAAGTGGGCAGAATGCTAATGAGCTCCCACACACACAGTGAACACTCACAAAAACATCACACTCGAACCCACACAGTTCGATGTGGTGGTTCCTCCTTTTCTTAAACACACACAGACATAAAAAAATAATAAAAAAACACACGCTCACACTCAAACCTTAGAGTATCTCATACAAACACACGCCTTCCACCCCGTCCACATATCTCAGGAAACAAAGCAGCGGCAGATACCATCATTATTGTACGAGCTGCAACATCTGAGGGGTTTAGGTGTGAGGCGAAGGTACAGCAACTCCACTGTAGTCAGTTTTCAACAACAACAACAAAAAAATGGTTTCTATAACTGTACTAGAAATAAAATGTTATTTGAAAGAGAAAAAAAGCGCTGCAGCTTCCTCCAGGCTCCTAAGAGCTGTTGTGTTGTTTTATTCAGAGTTTTACTCTCTGATCTTCGAGCAGAATTTCAAACTGAATGTCATGTCCTGGCCTTGTTAGGCTGATAGAACCACATCAAACACAACTCTTCAGATTTCATAATCACACTGACGAAATTAAAATTCACTCTTTGGGGAAAATCAAGTCCAGTGTGAAACAACTTCCTGCTCTGACGACAGATTTATCACCTAAAGCTGAACCATGTTCGTTTAGTGCTGAACTCAACCAAACTCTATTATAAACTCAAACTATATTTGGACAAAAAACAAAATGTGTTTTTAACAATTTAGGAGGAAAAACAAGTGGGAGAACAGCTGCCATTTTGGTGCCAGTGTTGACTTAATAATTCACGTTTAATATGGAAATAATCCATGTGTACATGTGCATTTTAATCCATGTTTTCTTGTTTTTTTAGGTTTTTGAACTTCCAGTTTTAAAAACTATACATTTTTATCCTGTCAAACAGCGTAAGATTAAAGAACCAGATAGTGTTTGTATGAATAACTCAGTGATCCACCATCAGCACTTGTTTGTTTCACATTCAACATAACAACTTGTCACATTTTAATCTGGTAAAGCCTTTAAAAGCTTCTTCTACTGCAGCCTCCCGTTTGTCAGAGTCAAAAATAACTACGACTCTAGTGATGGACAGTTCAGGTCACTGACGTTTGGCATCATCGGGGTAACGCTACATTCAAAAAGTGTCATGTCAGGAAAGCTGGTTCCTAAATTCAGGGTACGTGGTTAAAGTTTCCCCAGGTAGATTTCTGTCAGAGAAGGTTGAATTGTTGACACAGCTTAATCAAAATCATTCACTTTTTTGCCTGTGTGTGTGTGTGTGTGTGTGTGTGTGTGTGTGTGTGTGTGTGTGTGTGTGTGTCCTCTGTGGACAAATTCTGTTTCAGTATCATGGTTGTGAGGACTTTTTAGCTGGTCCATACAACTTCAAAAAGGCTTTTTGAGGGTCAGGACTGGGTTTTAGGGTCGGGTTAGAATTAGGTTTTGGTGAGGGTTAGGGTCTAGGGATTGTATTCTGTCAATGATGAGAAATCCCCACTTTTTATTTAAATGTGCTTGTAGATATGTTAATGACATATGATATGACATCAGCTATTAAAGAAGGTCAGAGGCAGAATTGTGAGTGAGTGTGTGTCTAAAGGACACACAGGACCTCAGTGTGTAAGTGGTTCTGTAGAAATGATGAGGTTTAAGGTCGCAGTGGGGGGGCGTCACCCTCCTCACAGGTCGCCGACGACTCAGCGACCTTTTAACACTGTTGATTAACAGCAATAACATCAGTGCCGATGTTGTTCAATCACATGGGTTCAATACAAAGTTTGTGAACTTTGGTTTCCTTTTTGCACAAAAGCCTGCACACACACTCAAAGTGCTTTAAATTCACCTATTTACACACACACACACACAAAGCTGCCATAAACACTTCTGGCATTTATCATCTCAGAACCGTAAGTACTGCACATTTTGCGTCAATCCATGACAAACTTATAGTGAAGATTTTCAAGGTTCAAACTAGAAAAAACACCACAACTGGTCTGGAATTTATGTTCTGGGTCCACGAACATTGGCACATTTCACAGCAGAACAGTTTCCCGTGTCTCAGCATTCAACAGATGAGGAGTTTGGACACCTTGGTGTAGAGCTTGAGGTGCTTTGGGCTTCTTGTACAGATGCCTCCCGGACGCCTCCCATCGGAGGTCTTCCAGGTATGTCCAGCTAGCTGTATAGACCCTGTGATAGACCCGGAACAGAGATTATTGATGTCATCTTGCCTGGAAATGTCCCTGAATCCAGCTGGAGGAGATTGACATCTGGTAAACCTCAGTGAACCTGCTGCCACTATGACCTGACTTTGGATTAGCCAAAGTTTAGTGATGGATGGACGGACATTCAGTCAGGATGAACACATTAGTCTATAGCAAAGCTGTGGACAAACTGACATTTCCAGCTCTAGAGTTATTTCTATGGACTTAAATGTGATCATTTTGATCCTCCATTTTCATCTCACTCTGTCCTCTGGGTCTTTCGCTGTTATGCCAACCTCTCCACGTCCTCTTTCATAGCGTCCATGAACCTCCTCAGCCTCTCTCTCCTCCTGTCCAGCAACACCAGCTTCAGCCTTTCTGATACACCCTGCATCCCTCCTCAGCAATACCTATTAAATATCTTGTCTCACATCCACAAACCCTCTCCTGCTGACATGTGAGATGTTTAGTGTGGTCATTGCACTGAGGACAAACACACTTTAGCGGCTGAGATCTTATAAGAGGCTAAAGTTTAGCCTCTTATAAGATCTCATTGCATGATTTTTACAAGACATGTCATAAATACAGGACTTGTCCTTGAATCTTCCTTTGCACAATATTCAGCGTGTGCACACAGTCAGATTGTCTGCACTGACACTCGAGATGCTATTAACATGCACATATTGACATTAAACCCCCCTCTGCTTTCTGTTTATGTAGAAATGCACATTATATGTGCATATAGATGCAGCTCCTGCAAATGACTATGTGCGAGTGAGGCTGACAATGCGTTTGTGTGTATGAGACACTCGCGTGCATGGGAAAGGCAGGGGGTATCCTCTTCCTGAATGCAGAGTGCATCCAGAACACCTCATTGCTATTCATGTGACTGACTCTGCTGGAATCAAACAGTCAAAAGTATATTTGCACAGCGTTAAAATGCATGCTGTACTGGAGGAGAAATCTAGCAGGGTTTCCTCCAAAATGAAATCTGCCTCACTCCATCAAGTTGCCTAATGTTTACAGAGCATCTACTGAAACATGGGGAGATATTCTTACCGTGTTTGCACAGTATTTTTAGCATATTGCGCGTGTCTCTGTGGCTTTTTCCCCCCCTTTCCAGCACGACTCCTTGCTGACTTTCAAACTTAAACCGGAGACGCCAACTTAAAGCACAAACTTTCACAGCGTTCAAGGATTTTATGGAAAGTAACTGTAAAATTTGAGACTATGATCAATGTGCTGCAGTGTAGATGGAGCCACAGGGACATTTCATCAGGTTCTGTACAGCAAGTAGACTCCTGATGTCTTTACACTGTAAACCCGGATGTGGACGGGTACAAGACTGACATTTACAGCTGCACTGTGCACATTTGGAAATGCCTTGGAATGGCCAAAACTTTAGAACCACCTCCTCTCATAACGCCACTATTCACTATGACCTCGATAACGGAGTAGAATTATCACCTTTTTGATGGTTTCAACATGACAGCTTAGAAATAACAATGTAAAAGTAGAATTCATGGCAGAGCTGCTGTATTGGATTGTACAGGTGTACCTAATAAAGTGACCAGTGAGTGTATAAGATTAGGGATAACAAGGGTGCGTTCATAGACAACAGAGAATTTTTAATACAATTCAATCAGAGTTCTAAATATGCCAAACTCTTCACCTGAAGGCCTGACAAAGACCTTTGGTTACATCAAAACGTTCCCTTGTGCATCTTTTGCGTTTTTTTTAACCTTTCGTCTTATTTTTAGTTTAGCACCTGGTTCTGTGGCTTTGACACTTGACGCACAAGAAAGATTTTAAAATGCACCTTGGCAACAGAAAAAAGGGAAGGTGTGACTTTTTGTTACCGTCAGCGTTGTTTTGATAGACACAAGCTTTGAAACCTTAGAGCAGAGACACGGCAAGCAGACATCAAAGAAGTGGTGTCGCCTTCGTGTACACGGCGAGCCTCTCCGAAACCGGTTTCAGTTTCTTCCTTCCATGTAAAATTATGCATAATTGCATGTTCAAATGAGATGAAGGTGAATCAGGGGCCTGTCTAGTGGGACACATGGCAATAAGTCATGTTCTCCTGTGGCCTGTGCAGGAGCCACTGAGCAAGACAGTGACTGACAGCTGGTGACGGCCGTGTGAAACCCCTCACTGCTCCGTTCCCTGCGGCGCCAGGCGACCCCGCAGCCTCTCCCGTCCTTCCTCCTCAGTGTCCTGATTAAAAGGTTTGCATTTGTTGGTAACTAGGGACATTTTGTTTTTTTTGACAGCAGCAAAAATCTGTTGCTCTTACAGCTCTTTGCTCAGAAATTGATTTGTTTCTATTGAAAGCAACAGCCCTGAACCACAGAGCAGCTTCAAGGAAACGATGTAAAAAAAAAAAAAAAAAAAAAAACAGGCGAAAAATCTGATGGAGCATAATATGCCTTTTATGTGGCTGTTTTCCGTCACTTATACATTCATTTTCCAACAGTGCTGCGTCTTCTATGGTATGAGGTTCTTAACTCTACATTCGGTCAAACACCTAAAATTCACATCCCAGCAACATGGAAAATGACAGGAAATTTACAAATATATTTTGTATTTATTTAATAAATCACAAAGAATAAATATATTTACAGTTATACCCAAATATATATATATATATATATATATATATATATAGGCCTTTATTAAACGTTGCATTCAAATAGATGATTTATCATCAAACCGATTTGGATTAGATCCATAAATAATAGCAAAACCTAAAACTGACAAGTGCAAGTGATACAATTGAAACAAATATAATATCATTGTCATTATTACTATTTTAACTTTATTGTTCACAGAATATTGTCTGTAGCATATTCAGCAATCGTGTAGCACTGCCTGAAAATGCTTCACTGCCGTCTCTTTACTGTCAACTCCGGCAACACAACGGTTCTTTGCTGCAAGCAGAACTGTTGCTTTTTCCATTTCTCATTTCGAGATCAATGATGACTTGATGCAGTTGTAGTTTTAAAGTGTTGTCAATGCGAATCAATCGGGGGGTCATGGTCCATCACCCCCCCTCACTGTCTGGACTACATGGGGACATCAGTTAAAAAGGGGACTGCATTTGGTTGTGTGTCACACACTGCCCCCTTGTGAGTTATTTTCATTTCACTGTAAATCTTGTGGTTAAAGCAAAGTTGCATGAGTCATTACATTAAGTAAAGAATGTGTTGTTTTTTTTCACGAAACACGAGCCCAGGAAACTTCACGCCACCATCAACAGAATGTGTATAATTATCATCACATTCACAAACATCTACGCCACTGTAGGTACATTTACCTAAGTATTTGAATTAGTACAACTTTGAGGTACTTGGAGTATTTCCATTGTGTTAATTTTACTTCACAACAATTAAGAAAAAATATTGTAGTTTTACAATCACAGCTTTAGTTACCATGGTAAATACTTTTGACAGAATAAAAAGACATTTAACCAACAAATGTATTAACCACTCATCAGAACATAGTGTTTAAAATCACCTTTGCTAGCTGGGGTCTTTCTCATATCATCACTGTGAATTACTAGAAAGTGTATTTGCCAAGTTTATGTATTTATTTTTAAAAAATTCAAACAAAATTGGACATTGTAGTTTTCGACTTTTCATTGTCAATTCCACGGAGGGAGAGTCAACTCCAGTGAAATTATGTATCAGAAACTAGGGCAACAACGAGTGTGTCCCAGTTGTGTCCATCACTTTTTAGTGTCCCCTGGAACCATTGTAGACAACTGTCAGAGCAATGTTTCCGCGGGCCACTGAAAACTGACAAACTTTTAGGTTTGTAAATGTATCTTTAGTTGCTCCTGGAGACATTTCTGTTGTGTTGCAGCTTTTTGCAGCACCTGAAGCGTTGAAGGTTCCTCCAAGTGATGTCATCTAGTCACCTGTTGGTGTATGCTACAATATATTTTTTTATGTTTAAATCTGCACAAAGCTGAGATGGCTGTGCAGAGAGTCCTGTCAATAATGACAATAGATTCACTTTAAGCTTTAAATATTCCCTTAATCGAACCTTTAATATCCGGTAATAAGCCACTGGGTCATTTCTCCCAGTGAAGGCCCTAATGAGTCTTTAATGTGTCCTTAATGGGGCAACAATTTTCAAAACTGCCTCAAAAATTCAACCGACTTCAAGAAGTCAAATTAGCCTTTGAGAGACATTTCCCTTTGATTCCTCTGATTTTCTTGGAGCTGGTTTCGCAGCCATTAGAGGACTCCAGATGGGCTTCATCAATCAGTCAGTCATGGTGGTCGGTACTTGTTCTCAAATAGCTGTGCGTAATGGGGAAAGCTGCTCGCTCTTCTGTTTGGCACATTTGGAGTAAGCACAGCTGTTTGTCATGAAGGGAGATACGGCTCTGATAACAGGCTTCATCAACAGAGCTGTTTCTCTGTCAGGCAGCGGGAAAAAAAAGAAAACCCCTGTCTATAAAGAGAGTTGATGCATTACTCTCTGAGACCACAGCCTCGTTTAGGTAAAAATTCTTATTTCATATCACGAGCAGCCGGGTCTGCTGGTCACTGGGTTGTGTGTCGTGTACAGTAGTGACGTACGCGTGTGCATCTCAACCACCTGTAAATGCCATGACGTGAGTCCCGATCACAGTGCTCACATCTTCTTGCAACAAATGCTGTGCTCTGCTCACTTTACCTTCCCCGACTCCACCTTCATCCAAAGATGGCGTCTTCTAGCATGTGATCAAGTGAAAACACCAGATGTAGCGAAGCAGCAGTTGATACCAGGGGCCCAGTGCTCTGAAGCACAATCCACTACTTTAAAGATTTGATGGAAACAAGATCAAGGAAAAGGAACTTCGAGGTGGATTAAAGTTGAGGCGCCCAGAGAAGGTTATGCTGAGTGTGTGTGGAGCACTGCAAACATTTCACCTGAAGGAACATGAACCGTTATCTGTGCTAAAGCTGAGGATGTTTCAAAGGCAGAAAAAAAAACTGCACTGGGTTGGTGAAATTCACCTGTACGCTCTGACTCCATTAATAAACACCTACTGTACATGACTGTTAATCCTTTCCCACAAGTTTTCCTGCAAACTAAGCACATTTTTGTGAATCAAGTACTTTATTGTTTTTAGTTAGTTTCACTTAAAAAGAGTAAGTAAATAAGTACTTACTAGTAAAATTTGCATATTGTTGATAACTGACTAAAGGTATGCTAAAAGCTTCCAAACTGCTCAATAGAAGACAGAAAGGGAGTAAAAATGTAAAAAAAAGATAATGAATGAATGAATAAATGACACATGACAACAGTTGGCCCATTCAAAATAAATGACGTAGAGTGGATTTAAACAACTTTTCAAAATCCAATCCAACTTGATTTATGAAGAACCTTAAAATCAACACAGTTGGCCAAAGTGCTGTACACAAACACACAAAACAGTTATAGATATAAGATATTTAAAGGGGCAGACACAAGGTAAAACAAAAGCAGTAAAACATCGTCGACATATTTTTACTACTAACTGGTGCTGCGGGCGTGTGCGGTGATCTGTGAAATACACCACGTTGTTGTCGCTGTCATTTGCTCAGGAAAGCAGCATCAACGTACAAACGGACACACCGTTTCTACCTCGTGACTACAGCACAACACGAGCCAAAATGAACCCCGATGAGATATGTATTGCCTATTATAATAACCAGAGGGTGAACAGGAAAGCAGAATGACAACAGCAAATGAGAAAATGCTTGGAATCAGGCAATTGATAAGGAAATGTTAAGTCATTATCAGCCGCTGCTGCAGAACTACACCAGTATCTTCAGTCCGTCCACTCATTTCTATGGTTGTCATAGCGATGGAGGCCTTCTTTTAGTTTTACCTTGGTCCTCTTCATTGTTTGGCTTGGACTTTTCTGCTTGCCAAATACTTCCTTTCACTCTCCCCCCTCAGAAAATGATTTGCTACAACACTTAAAAACCTGAACGCTCTCTGAAACACAAACATAACAGGGGGAGTTGGCACACATTTCAACAGCGGCTCTGCACATGTGGGCGCAGCGATGAGACATACTGTGATCACAAGTGATTACAAATACAGTAGGAAATTGTATTGTATAGAGGGAAAATATACATGATGTGATTTTGCAGAAACAAACTAGTGCAGATGTAATTAGTCTGGTGACAAACATGACATCAGGAGTGCAGCTGATTCAAGAACAATAACGAGGACAAGGGGGGCAAATAAAAATGCAGAAAAATGGGAACTTGTGGACTAAAGTATTCTTTTTCACCCGAATGTGCGTCACATCCAGCCTTGAAGTATAACCTTTAGCTTCAGTGAGATATTTCTGGCTTAACAGACATGAATTTGTCGATGGTTTAGAAACAAACAGCATTTTATTGTTCACTAAAGCTGCAGTTTGTCTCGTTCTCTAAAACACTGCGTCTTCTCTCAGCCTATAAATATTGTTTTTTTTAAAACAACAGATTAATTTAACCTTGTATTTTCTGCTACAAGTGCAGTGTTCAATGCATTTCACAGTAATGAAGGTCATCTGATGGTGAGCTCAGCTCCGAATATGCATCATGTAATCAAAAATAAGTGACAAAAAGTGTAGGGAACCAATCTAATTATTGTGGCTATAATCACCTCCTTTTCAACAATAAAGTCTGTGAATCCTGCAATTTGCCTGTTTCTGCATAAATGTGATCTGAAAAATCTGTATAAAATATCTGATTTTAAATCTGAGTGAGGTAAAAGTATGTGAACCCCTAGGATTCTCAATTAGTTTCAAAGGAACACTGGAGTAAATCGGTGAAGAATCTGGAAGGTCCGGCCTTATTTTAAGAAGAGAAATGTGGATCCTCACCATCAGTGTGGATAACACAGGTTCGAAGGAGCGAGTTATGGCTCAAACAGAGGAGATTTCTGAAGACCTTCCAATAACACCAGGTTGGAAAAGGTTAGGAAACCATTTCCAAAGAGTCTGCACTCTGCAGTGGCTATTATCAGTGTTCATGAGTCCACCACGGGACACTAATGATTTATATCGCAAAGCTGCAAGGCAAAGCCACTACGCTCCGGAAAAAATCTTGCTGCTCACCTACAGTTTGTTCAAGACCACGTGGATGAAGTAGAACACCGTAAGAAGAGCGCTGTTGGGATGGATGAGACTGGCATAGAACTGCAGTCATAGTTTCTACGATAAGAACCTGATGCCATCTGTGAAAGGTGGTGGTGACAACATCGTGACTTGTTCCCGCTTTGCCGCCTCTGAACCAGGAAGGCACATCGTCGTCGGGGAACATCTTACTAAGAATGTGAGGGTATCCATGTGTGAACCAAGGCTCAACAGAAAGCAAATCACACAGCAAGACAACAACCCTAGACTAAAGTTTTTCTACCAAAGAACGGTGATGTTTTTGACCGTCCCTGTCCTGATCTTAATCCTATGGAGATACCAGAAGATTATGTGCAGAGGTGACAAAAAGCTTTTGCCATTTATGTCTTACAGTATTCCCACAGACAGAGAAAAATATGTATTTTTAAATCTAAACATACATATTATTGGCAAAAAAAACAAAAACAAATCCACATAAATTATCTCTAAAGATGAACCAATAGAATTTGATTTCAGAGAACATGATACCACTGTTGTCCTTTGAATAAATTATAGTACAACACACACATCACTGGCCCCAGACACACACGATTGTATGTTAAACAGTTATGTGATGGTGGATGACAGAAATGTGCAATCTGTACATAATAAGCTCCCCAAACAAACTGCTTTGGGTGTTTCTCATCAAAATCTCTCCATTTTCTATACTCCTCTTATTAAAGACAAAGCTGTTTGTCGGACATGTTATCGAACCCACAGACGAGGCAAGACAAGTTTTTTCTTTGGCCTTTGAAAAATAGCGCGCTGCTTGAAAAACCAAGCTCCCTACCGTGAATAAAGCCTCACTTAAAGGCTGCAAAGAATAAAAGAGAGGAGACCAGGCAGCAGGATTGGGTGTGTGTGAGTCAACGGCACATTATTAGAGACAGAAAGAAGAAATGTGGCAAAGTCCAAGGAAGGACGTGAGCACAAAGACAACAACATCCAGGGGAGGGACAAAAGTGCAGACAGACAAAGATTTTATGAGGAGTGAAGCTTTTTAGACTCTTTTAGACGAGATGTCATGTGTGTAAACGGAAAATGATCCACCCAGGTTATGTTTGAGAAATGATTTAAATTTCATTAATTTAAATTAATTTACTAAAAACATTCACTATTTTCTTTAATCATCTTCTCTTTAAAACAAACAAAGTGACAAAAAGTGAGCACTGCGTGACTTTATTCTCTCCAAAAAACTAGATCTGTGAGATTGGCCAGATCTGTCTCTCCACAAGAACTTATTCCATTTAAGTTAAAGGAAAATGGTGCAATCTATATTTAATCAATTCAAGAGCAAAACAAAAGAAACTATGCAAAATTCAAGTCACTTTTACAATAACAAAAGGGTGTTTAACCTAAAATCTAGCACTCAACAAAGGTGCTTAAAATTGTCCCATATTTAAGATCAGCCATCCTACTTGTTAGTTGTCCAACATTATTGCCGCGTCTCCACAGCTTTATTCACGCATTTGTGGAGGCATCATTTCAATAAACAGATGTGTTGGCTGTATCTGAGGATAGGGATAAATGAGCTGCATAGGCATTAAGGTTGGAGGACTTGTTGGGTTTTAAATGTTCAAAATTCTCTCAAACAAAAACAACTAAAATTCAAAATGTATTGCTCTGTTCAAATCAAAAATGTAAACACGGTGACGTTTGACGTCATTTTGCTAATCATTTTCAAGCTTCGTCCACAGCATGCCCCTACTGACCCCTCAAATATCACCAAACCATCTCAGAAGCCAGTATGTTGGTTTCTACGCCAAACATGGACAAATTATCAATAAAAGAAAGATCTTTGCCGATTCTGTTAAAAAGCAGTTTTCTTACTACAGTTTAATGAGATGGACACTACAGCTGCTGCAACGCGTCTGATCTGTGGACACTGACACAGACACATCGAGTGAATCCTGGTAAAAGCAGCACAGATGCAGAGTTTGCAGCACAACTGTCAGACAAACACGCACTGAAGATGTTATCCTTATATAACAGTTTTATATAACAGTCTGCGAATGTGACCTCTGACCCCTGTAAAGCCGAACGAGCAGGTCATCGTTTCATTTTCCCAGAAGCTACTACGATAGTGCTCGCTCACACATTTCTGAGATGATTTTAATACCAGACTCACACAGTGTGTGTGTTAGGCAGATTGAGATTATCCTTGATGGATTATAATCCTTTGGTGGTTGTGGATTACGGTGGCGGCTGCTGCTCTGTGCGCGCACGTGCGTGCGTGCGTGCGTGAGATGAAAATGAATCTGTGGTGCTACATAATACACTTCTTTAAGCACAAACACAGCTACACATTTTTATGGATTAAATTCCTTAATGGAACTTTTTGGGCGTAATCAGGCATAAGTGTGACATTATTACACAACATGCCTAATCTGTTAAACTCTCTGTTCCATCATTGCTGTGGTTCATCCATGTAAATTTACTCATCAGTGACAACTGATTCAAAGCAGAGATAAAATGAAAATAACTAAATACAGCAGGTACCAACATCCAAAAACACAAGTAAAATGAGCACCAACAGACGCACAACAACCAAAAAGATGGGGGGGGTCATCAAAAACACTTTTCCTACGAAGCCCGGTTCCTCCTCAGCAGATTCATCCATCAGTCCACACAGAACTGAAAGCCAGTGAACGGTCCTCGGACACAGAGCTGGTGCAATGTGTCCCTGTGTCCCATGAGCAAGTGCTGGGCTAGTGTGGACCACCATCACTGTGAGGACACCTGTCCTTTGGATGGTCTGATTGTGGAACGGGAGTTGGTTTTAAGGAAAGGTTAGGGTAAAGGTCTGGGATTATGGATGGATCACCTGTTGCAGGGACATCCACGTCCTTTCCTACTTGTACAGGACACGTCACGCCAAAACCTTCAGGGTAACGGCAAAGTGTTAAAGGTATATGAGGCTCGGGGGAGGTGACGGTCTGTCTGGGAGTCAGCTGAGGATGTCCTCGACAGAGCTGGGAGGACAAACCGTGTCCCTGTGTGGCACACTGACCCACATACCAGCAGCACTTGACTCTCAGCCATGTCTTGCAAGAAACCACGACCCCAAAAAAAGATGAATGAATAAGCCCGAAAGTCTGTTTGCAGATATTACAGATGACGTCTATTAAAAAAAGGTGAGGTAACGACAAACTCGTTATGGGAACATCCGATATGAAACATAAAGCTGAAACCGCGGCGGTTTTCTGTAAAGACGCGAATGGATTCGCAGCCCGGACGCGCAAAGCCCGCGTTATTCCGAGGGAAGAACTCGGGAGGAGAGTGTGAGTTCCCGCTTACCTCGAACAGAGAAGCGGCGCCCTTGTCCGGAACTGCGCATCCCAGTAATTCAGCCAGGAACTTCGCCATGGGCGCGCAGAGGCGAGAGGTGTGACGCTGAAATATTCCTGAGCGGAAGGATCAATCAACAGGAGAGTCCGCGGTTCGTCAGCCTCAGCAACTTCTCCGTGGCGCCCAAGGATTCTGCGGGCGTCCCCTCCTGTGTCCTCCTGTGTCCTACAGCGGAGACATTCGGCTTAATGATGAGCGCACAAAACCGCTGGATGAGCAGCTTTCCCAAATCCTCTGTGTGTGTGTGTGTGTGTGTGTGTGACATCAGTGGGGTCCCGCAGAATGCGGGTGGGCGGGCCGACAAGCTGTCAGGTAAGTAACGTCGACGGGGTTTCCCCCGAACGGGAGCAAACAGGAAGTAGAACACCCCTGAAATCACTCACTTTGATTGGGTGGAATCCCTCGCTCTCCAAAACACACTCCAGTGTGTCCGGTGTGAAGTCTCATCTTTAAATCAGTGAACACGCATGTTTGCGACATTAAAAATATACAACAAAGGCAAAATGGTCAAACTTTTAGATTAGATTAGATTCAACTTTATTGTCACTACTCAAGTACAAGGCAACGAAATGTAGTTTACGTTTACACAGAAGTGCAGTGAATACGATATACAGTTTCCTATTCACTAATATCAGGAATTTATATATATGGATGTATATAAACACAAACTTACATATATAAATGTGTGATGGACGTGTGTATTTACAGGTGAGTAAAAACAGGCTAGTGAATGGGGAGAATGTGGGGGCGTACACCGACCTTTAACACAACAAAATCCAAGATGCATCACTGAAATATCCCCTGGTGGTTTTACTAGAGAAAAAACTGCAGTTTTCTGCAACATGCAAAAGAAGTGACTGAAAAAGACATTATATGACCCAAACAAGCGTAAATAACCCCACAAACAGATTCAACATCAGAATACTTTCACACTTTGTATCATCATTGGTATCATACAGTAAAGTATCTCATCCTATCATGTTAAATTTGAGTACAATGCCCTTATATTGTTATATTCCACATTTGTCCCCTTCTTTGAGTGCCCCCCCTCCTGGGCCCCCATTACAACTTGCCTTTCAGAAACGTTTGATGCAGTTTAAATCTCGACTTGTTCGACAAAATTAAACCAAAAATCTTGTTTAAGACATGAAAGGTAGATGTAACTAAAGCTGTGAAATAAATGTAGTGGAGTAAAAGTACAAATTATTTATCTGCATTGTGTTGGAGCAAAGGTAATTAAACTACTCCAGTAAAGAACCTCAAAATTTTACTTGAGTAAATGTACTTAGTTACATACATCTGGTCAAAATAACGTATCATTTTAAATTTAACATTGTGTCTTTCTTCTATCAACTGGGTTTTACTAAAATTTGTTTTATATATAATAAAAAAACAAAATTACTTCACATGCTCATTTTGCTGCAGTGTTTTTGGGTTAAATACTCTCACCACTGACGACTTCTAACACTAAAAGCAGTCCATTCAGCAGGCAAAATGCGTAAATTAAACTGTCACCTGAGGTTTGAGTCTGAGTTGTATTTATTGAATATTCATGGGACACCTGCCTGATTTCTGAATGCAACACAGCGATTAAGGAGGAGCCGCTGAGAGCATGAGGGCTTTTTAATATTCTCTTTGCAGCTTATTAGGTTCTTTTTCACAAACTGACTATTATCATGTGAGACAGTGATGCATATGTTTTGTCTTATGTTGTTTTTGTAACATTCATCAGAAACTCATGATTCATTCATAGCAGTTTTTTTCTTTTGGGCCCTGGTGCCTCGAGAGGTGAGGGATGGTTTTACTTTACTGGTTTCATTAAATGCAAAAACATCCTGCTAGAATTTATCTAAAAGCGTGTAAGTGAATAATTTGGTGCAATATCCAAAAAATGAACATTTAAGGGTTCTGCAAGAGTCTAGAAGGTCTGTAGGCCGGTACAAACTGAGGATTATGAGTACAAACAATGCAAAGAGTTAACTAAAGGACTAACTGAGCAAAAGCATTGAAAATGTGGATAAAGTTTATTAATTTATTATCTGTAAACTGTTGAACTGCATTACAATGTCACAGTGGAATCCATTGTCATAGTATGTGAATCCATCTATTTAAATTTCCACGCAAACCTTCAACCTGACCCCCTTCCCGGTTGTTCAGGAGGTGAAACTCTGAAATGCACTAAGTGTCATGTTCGTGCTCCAAACGTATGCTTTTTCTGTCAAATGTTTTTCTTCAGCACCTCCATTTCTTTTTCAGTTTGTCTCCTCTGCTACATGGGATTCATAGAGGTCAGGGGTCAGGCCGCCTGATGTTGTCAAACTGAATAAGAAAGAGAGAATAAATCTTCTTGTGCCACAAAGGACAGTGATTGAACTGTTTTGACAGGGAGGATGAGGAGGCAGATGAGGGAAGCCAGCTCGCTCACTTCAGTGTACACTTTCAACAGAAATTCTTCACAAAACACAACTGAAAATGTCAAATAACATAACATATATACATAATATATTCCATCACGCTCTCTTAGGTCAGCAGATCACTCTTTGCTGATGGGCTCAATGCTCGTTCTCACAGACCACAGACACAGGGAGTCTTCTTCTTATTCAGTTCATCCATGGGAGAAAATCCAAATCATGTTTAAACAGGCTTATTAGCTATTGAGTGAGGCATTATGGGTAAATCACTGTCATGATTTTCTTTTGGAACCAGATTAACATAATGCTGTATATTTATATTATTCATATATATATGTGTGTGTGTGTGTGTGTGTGTGTGTGTGTATAGGGGTCAGTGCTTTAGCAAAACACCTTAACACGAGACAAACTTACTTAAGCCCATAGCAGCAATTACCCACATCCTCCCGTCCAGTAGGAGGTGGTGATGCACCTCAAACTTGGTGGCTACTGCTAATAAGAAACCACAGAACAACAACCAGGTTTTTTTCTTTTTAAATCTTCTGTTGTGGGTCACTGGATGACAAACCTGCTCTGAAGTTTCCTTGTTGGTAAGTCTAAAGTTGTTCCTTAAGGTCACAGTAAATGCAGCGCGTGTCTGGTGGGCGTGGTCCTGGATACTTCCTGTTTCTGGCTAATATCCATATCTAGCATGGTTTGCTACTTGCTATGTAACATGGTACTTGGGTTTTAAAAAAAAAGCAACTACATTAGCAGTAAGAACCTTTTCAGATTTTCTGTTGTCGGCATTGAACATGTGTAGTTGTTGACATTAGTTCGACACAGCTGAGTTGAGTTAGCAACTGTGACTGAGTTTATGCTACGTTGGCTTTACCCCATGCTAATGGTGGTGAAATACTGTGCTTATGATATGTTAGCCGCTAATGGTAAAGACTCTGACCATTAGAACAGTGCTTCAAGACAGTTCTCCAACAAATCAAAGAAAAGTTTTTAATATTTAGAAATAAGTTTTAAATATGTTGAGAGGGAGTTTTTCTTCTTCACCGTTTCCTATGTCTTGCTCAAGGGGCATTTGTTGGGTTTTCTCGACATATCTTTATAGTCTTGACTTTACTATGTAAAGTGCCTTGAGATGACTTTGTTGTGAATTGGCGCTATATAAATAAAGTAGAATTTATTATTTGAAATTTTGGTAAACAAGATATTGGACACCTGAAATTTGAAATTTCAACTAAGACATAACTAGTGTTCAATTAATGGCTGACCATGTTTACTCGTTCGAAAATGTTTGTCCTGCAGGAGTTCTGCCAGACACGTGGCGACACAAATGTACAGTAGATGGATTTCTAAGGAAGTTCTCCCAGAAACCATCTCCCAGAAGTATGTCTTGGGTATTAAGAACTTTCCTGTCTGGGTTTATTGAACTAAGATGCACAGAAGTGTAAAGTGACATTGTTATTTGTGTTGAATACATTTTGAGATTTTTACTGTCTGGCTGATCAGAGGAAGATCTTAGTCTTTCCCCTTGAAGGAAAGTGACTTTGTTGTGAAATTTGTCTCCTGTAGTGTGGCCTTTTGACATCTATAAATGCGATAAGCATTGGAAGCCATATTTTGGCCACAAAAAATAGATATCAGCACTTTCGTGACTTTTAGGAGCTCAGTAGATGCAGACAGACATTGAACTTATTTTCTCACAAAAAGATGATGCTCCCATAAGAATACGTGCGCTAAAGAAGCGGCTCCCCTTCCTCCTGTCATCGGTGCCTCTGTGGGCTTTTCCATGACATCCCTCACACTGTTGAACTGCTGCCGTTAAGCCTTTTGGGTGGCATTACTCCCCTGTCTTTGTTTACCCTGTGTTTCACTTATTCTATCTCTCAAAAAAATAAAAAGATAAATAAATTTAGGCATTCATATGTGTTTTTACGTCTATGTATTTCTTGGACCAAATTGAAATGACACCGCTCTATCTATCTCTCCCCGAGTGCGCCAGCAGCTCATTTTAACTTATTGCTCTTCTTTCAGAGCCTGCCTGAGGTTCCTGGAACTGGTCCGGCAGTCCAAAACCATCTGAGGAACCACCTTTCACACCTGTTGTTTTAATTTGGACCAAACCGGAATGCCCAAAGCCTCCAAACGAAACAAGGCAAGTGTGAAAATTTTTCTGGCATGTCATTGTAAGCAGCATAACAGTGTTTCAGGCTGCAAAAGTGTTCAGAATTAGCCATGCCTCAGTATTACATAACTTATCATAATGGAAATATGAGAAATTTGTTGGAAATGTTTATACAAGGAGGGAGAAGCAATAAAGTTGTTTCACGTACTCCATGCCAAATATTTAGTCTAAGATATGCAAACCAGGACCTTGTTACAGCATCCTATTTAGCACTGGTAGACACGAGAGTTTTGATCTTGTCAATATAGGACTAGAAACAAATTTGTATTTAGAACCATATTTTACTAACCATATTAATTCAGCTACTGTTACTTGACCAAATCTACAAAAAGAAAAGTGACAGATCAGAAAATTTATATCTGATTAACTTTCATTATGGTTCTATAAATTCTTGAAAGCACCAACCAACAAATGTTGTTCAGACAATATGAGCTCCACATGAAAACAGTTTCATATTGTTGGGAACCTTGAATCCTTATGACAGTTGTTTGTCTTCAAGGACAAATCAGTTCTGGACACATGTGGAAGTGTACATGACACTTAAAGACGTGTAGCACCACAATCCTCTATCTATCTATCTATCTATCCATCTATCTAACTTTTTCCGTTCAGAGCACCACGTTTCGTGTCACACAGATGACTTTGATGTGGCTGCCTGCTGTTCTACCTGTTGCCCTGACACAACCACATTACAGTTCACAAATGCACAGAAACTAACCACCCGCATGCATAAATCTAATTGGTGAAATTTGAGTTGAATAAACCATATTTATTGTATATCCTTCAACACAAAAATGGCAAACTGACAGCGTGTACTTCCCACGAAACACTTTGACAAGAAAACATAATTAATGAAGCAATCAGCCTGCACCAGCTGAGCCTCCCATTGACACCCCACTGTTGTACGTGATTTTAATAATGCTCTTTAATGACATGCTCCGTGTTGGCTGGAAAGCGAAGCTCCATATGTTATTACAGCTGTGGGGTGCAGGGAGTCTACATGATCTGCACAGCTTCAGAGCATGAACCCCTGCTGGGATACAGCACTTTACATATTTCTGGGGGTGTGTATGTGTCCTCTGGCAATACACTTGACTTAGCCCTTCAGAGCACTTTAACTGGCTTATATATGCATCTGTGCTGAAGTCAAAATATATTCTTTTCTACAGTCTGTGTGTGCAAATGGTAAAACATATTTTATAGGACTGTCAATCTAGTACTTGCATTGATTTATTGCAGACTGTCCATAATTAATCGCAAATTTTATTTACACAGAATTTAAAATGGATGATGATCATTTTTGGGTTCAGGTTCCAAATGATAATAGAAATCATTCAATATTACTCACCTTGTGCTTTTGGTTAGTTCACTGGTGCTGCTGGTCGACTAAGACTGTGCTGATCAGTTATTAAGTTACAGTATATGGCTAAACGGTTAGCATAACTTGTACACAGCCACAGAGAGCAGATTAGCTGCTGTAATTTAGCATATTAATAGCGATAAGTAAAATGCATTATTGTTAATATGCAGTCACTGTCCATTTTATCAGGCACACCTGTACAATCGAATGTAGTCAAGTACAGTAGAGTAAAATGGACTATACTCATATACTTATGAACATAACTTCACAACTGTTAATCTCACTTAGTTTATTCTTCCAGTGCGAATAAAATGCTGAGAATCACTCAGTCACGTGCACTGTGGAAAACAGGTCATCCTAACAGCAGATGTTAACGGTGACAAAAGAATTAGTGGTACTAAGCGGAATCTGTGTTAAGGCGATAATATTGCGTTAACCTTAACAGCCTTAGTATATTTTCCTCGTAATGTTTCATATGCAAAAGCAAAAAATGAATTTTTGAAACATTTTTAGGGGAGTAAAATCTGTAGGTAAAATGTGCAAAGCCTCGCTTTTATGTCCACGTATGCCATTTATGTGAATCTTGTAAATCTTTAAAAGAACTTTGGCTGAAGGGTCCAGTCCCCAGTCAGGTCATGTGTGACATTCGACGTCTCCATCACTGGATTGTTGTTTCTGTTGTTCTAGATCTGAGACACAGTGAAACGATTTCCCTAGCAGTTAAAATCTCCCAGCTTTCTCCATTTCTTTCTTTCTTGCTTTTCAAAGGTCAGTACAGTCTACATGCAGTTGGACAGTTGTGTGAAGTGTTTTTACGTGAAGGCATACTACAGTTTGATTTCTGCCTCTGCAAGCACATCTACTGGTAGCACTTATTATTTGAAGAGATTTTGGTCTGAAATCAAATTGAAAGTCCAACATTTTAGACTTGTGGTGTGCATTGCCTATTGTAGCCTCACAAGACCACAAGCTTAATTGGATTTAGACCATTATTCCTTTTTAAAAACTGTGAAATAAAACAGGCACTTAAATCTTGATTTGTTTCCTCCTCATGGGGAAATGACCGAAGCTTTTTCAGAAGATAATTGAGTTTGTTAACACAAATGATGATAATGCTATACTTACAAGATGTTCTTCTGATGTCAGGAGCTCTATATTAATTTTTTTACAGGTGAGTAGCTTGCTGGGACAAACAGTAGGGTGTATATGTATGAGCTGAGTTTTATTATGCACATGTGTGTTAATTACACTCTGTGAAATGTGTTGATACAGCAGCGCCTGTGGTTTTACAGCCCTGCTGTGCCCAAACGGTGCAAATCGGAACAAAGGCGCAGGCTTCAACGCTATAATCTAATCATTCTGTATGTGTAGATAAACACATAAAAAAGACTGACACTCCTTAATTCATAGCTGTAGTATGTACGTTTGGCTCCCAAACCCCCCAACCTAATTTCTTTTTTATTTAGTTTCCGAGTCGTTCAATTATTCTTGCTAATGGTTTTTAGTTTTGTTTTTTTTTGCCTGTTAGTTTCAGAGAGTATCGTTTATTTTACACATTACTGTATAAAACAAATTTACTTCTTATACCAACTGTGTATCACATGTAAAAACAATGGCTTTAATCTTGTTTTTGTTACCCTTTTTATTTTGCACTGACAAAGATTTGTGTTTTTGAGTCTCAAGGCAAGGCGAGTCTGATCCCACCTACTGAATAATACAGAAACATATCTACACACATACACACACAGATACGCTTTTGCCTGCTCGCACACCCCTCCCTCTGTTCACTGCAGCAGCTGCCTAATGTTGCATCAAAGATCCAGCCGTTCATGGCAAAGCCAGAGAGGGGGCAGGGTCGTGTGTGTGTGTGTGTGTGTGTGTGTGTGTGTGTGTGTGTGTCTTTATACTATTGTCCACACACTGTCTCCCAGGAGCTGTGTGATAGTTCATGAGGTTGGTGGAAGATTGGCAGCTTGGCACATAGACCTATCAGACAGAGAGGGCAGAAAGGGACAGAGGGAAAGAGGAGATGACAGCAGAGAGGAGATCAGCAATCATTCTGTATTGTACCACAACAGAGGGTGTGATGGATGTTATCCTTCAGCTTTCACCATTACCAAATGAGCCCTAAGAGCAGAGGAAACACTTCCACGAGTTTTCTACTTCTTGTCTCTCAGCTGAAGGCCAGAGTGCCAGTGCTGCATAGGAAGCTCGTTCTCTCTGAAGATGTGTTAACAGCTGTAGTACTGTTAACATGAAATTGTCCTCCCAAGGAAAAATGACTCTTTGACTGGCACACACCTACAGTAACCATCTAGAGCCGAATCATGGTGAAAGTAGAGCAGACCTACTGTAACTGGGCTGAGACAGCCGGGTTCAGTCTGTGCTGAGGCAGAGAAAATCGTTTTGCGCATTTTTAAAGACTTTGGTCTTCAGTCTTAAGACTCTGCCAGTCTCCCTCCCAGTCATATGGGGCATCAGATTAGGAAACGCTTCAGTCTGTCATTCTGGCAGTTAAAGTATCTTTGAAGACTTATTGGTTCCCTGAACTAGAGCAGAAAATGATTAAACAGTTTGAAGATGAAGATCCAGTCTCGAAACTGGATCCACTCTCAAAACAAATAGCTGAGAGTGTTATGTATTTCATTGTGTAGCGTATAAGAAGAAGAAGAAGAACCTTTATTATTCACATTGATCACATAAACATTTGCACATGCATGTTACAGTGAAATTTACTCCTGCATATTTAACCCATCCCTCTTGACGGAACATCAGAACTTCAGATTAATACCAAGAAGTCCTCAAACCTAAATGGGCATTTATTGTTTTTTTTGTCTGTACCCTTGAACATGATCCAGACTGATGTTATTGATCATGTTAACAACAAAAACGTTAAGGTTATGGAACAGTGGTTAAGTTTATGCACAAACTCTAATGCACATCAGTTCATAATTTAGGCAGAAGTAGTCAGAAAATGGTAGCCACAATGTGCAGATCCTATGAGATAAAACTGCTTCTCTCAGTTATTAAAAAAGCATCACTTTCAGAAATCGAGACTTGCAAAATATTTGCCATAACTGACTTTCATTTCGGCACTGTGTGAGAGTACTGCAGGAGTGACAAAAGAGCTTTTTTGTAAACCTTAAAATCCAATCACAGCTAAAAACTGCAAGTATAAGAGTCTTTAGTTTTGAAATTGTAATTTTTCACAGAGTTCTAAAAACAGTCAGTGATTTAACTTAATAAACATTCCCCATGCAACTGTAGCATTTTCCTTCTCATTGGCAAATTACTTATGAGGAAGGATTTGTAGAAAGGGTGCTGGATGTTCCTCACTATTAATAATGTACTTGGGACAAAAGGGAGGTAAGAGAATACAAAGAGATGACCTAGAATCGCTCGTATGAGACATGCCTCAACAGATTTTTAGTTTCCAGAAAGACTTTAAATAAATTAGAGACTGCAGTGTGCTCCAGCCAGTGCAAAACTACGGTCTGCTCAAATAAACACGTTGACCTCACAGTTGTCTGATCTAAGAGAACTTAACAGAAAACTACAGATTTATTTTGCCAGTTACAATTTGGAGAGGAAATGTGTGGTTTGTCTTCCACGTTGTTAGAACGCGTCCGCTGTGTTTCCTTAACACCATGACATTTTTGGCATTAAACAGAGTCTGTAACCAAGTTCTACAAATGCCTAAAGATGTTTATTAAAGTGTTAGTTTTGTAACAGTTTATACATTTAGCAGATATTGATAATGTAGGAAATATTATATTATTATTATTATTATTATTATTATTATTATTATTATTATTATTATTATTATTATTATTATTATTATTATTATTATTATTATCATTATCATCAGTAGCCAGCAGTTTTCAACTCGGCCGGTATTATAAAAAAATGTATCTTCATAAATATGTTAGTGGCACGTTTTTCTCGTAACGTATTTTCTCTTGCAAATTAGTTGAATATGGTAAGAAAATGTGTGGAAGAGTTGCTCTGAACTGGCCTGACACCCTGTCTCGTGGGCTTCAGTAAATTGCTATTTTTTCCAGAGAAACATGTCTACTTTCCAGAGCATGGATTATTATTGAGTGGGACCTGGAACCGCCTGAAATACAACATTTAGTGGGAAATAAATTTTAATATGTTTACTGTTAACAACAAAAGCCTAATATTTACAACACGCGGATGAAAAATGACAAAAAGGATGCACACATGTAGATATAATATTAATCCAAATAGACCACTACCAAAAATTGATGAATTAGAGATGCAAAAGAATTCCCAAGTGATACACAACCACACAGATTAAAAAAAAACTAAAACCTATGAAACAAATGACTAAAAATACACAAAAAGTGACCACAAACTGTTTGAAATGACCAGCAATGAAAAACAAAAACAAAACCATAGAATGACAAAAAAAAAAAACAGATGCATATTAACGACTAGCATGGCGGCCATGTGCTGTAGAAGATGGCCCTCTTTGCCTAAATGTTTCAACAGGCCCGTTTACTCATAATTTATGTGTGTAACAAAACAAATGTCAGACTGTGTGTGTGTGTGTGTGTGTGTGTGTGTGTGTTATGCTTTGATGTGTGTGTGTGTGTGTGTGTGTGTGTGTGTGTGTGACCAGAAAAAAAATGGAGGTTTATCAAGACATTGGATGTGTAGTTGTATGAGGTGAAATGATTCCCAACATCAGAAAACCGAGGCAGCAAACAGCAACACACACCAAACGCACATACGATTTCGCTGTCCATGAAATTTTCATCAAGGGAAGCTCGAGTTCTGATTTAAAAATTCCAATCCTGGGGTGTGCCAAACGGGCAATTTCCCCCGTAATGATGTGAATTTTGACTCATTCTGTGCATCGACCAAAACCAGATGGATCCTCCACTTTATCATATTCCCCACTGGCCTGCTGAGTGACAGGCACAGAAACACACATACACCCCAAAACATGTCAAACCAAATGTTATCAAAATTTGCCGGATGCAAGACGACTATTATTAGACAGCGCACACACAGAGGCATACTGTACAAACACTCACATCTGGTGCGAGTTTTGTACTTTCATGTATCTTGTGTCAAATTCTCAAGGGAAATAAAAATGTCTCATGGAGAAGTAGCCAGTGAAATCCTCCTTTTGTTTGCTTCTCTTCATGTATTATCTCCCGAGTGCTCAGTCAATGGACGCAAACAAGTGTTTCCCAGCCTGTGTGAATCAGTTAATGCTGGAACAAAATTTACAGCGCACAAAACCAGTTAAGTAAAAGCAACAAAGTACAGAATCAAAATGTACACCTGTGCAGAAATCAGACCCAGTGCCATGTTTCATTATTAGCGAAATAACGGAGTGCGTGTGTGTTTCTGTGTGCACAAACACTGAGAAACACACACACTCACTCACTTAAATAAATAAAGATTTAAATGCATATTTAAGCCACTAACAGAGAAGCACAAAAGTACAGAGAGTCAGAAGTGTGACACTTGTTGGTGCAGCTTCCTGGCCATTGTGGCCAATGCCAGTCTCTCCATCGTGTTTCCTTGTGGCTCCCTACTTGAATTTATGAATATGGCAGGTATTTATGCCTATAACCTTTCTTATAGGCTTATACCAAACTTAGTCGTTTGCTATAATCTGTCACACATTCAGATGACTTGTTTTGCTCACGCTGTTGTTTAAAACCCAAAGACATTCAGCTGAATATGACAACGAAAAGCATCAAATGAAGCTGGAACCACAGAAGTCTTCAGTCAACCATTCTATTCAGAACTAATTGTTGCAGCTCTAGAGTTTGATACCTTTCCTGGAAAATGTATTTTTCCCTCATACTTGCATGATACAACCATTTTAAAACCAGGCACCACATTAAATAGGTCAACAACTGCGGTAACTACATCTGCACCCAGACCTACTGTATCCTCTTATCTTTCAGGGTCTGTCTTTACACTCCAAGAGTGCTCGAGAGCCACTCTTCAACACTTAAATCCTTCCCCTTATGCTCTTTAATGGCAGCATTTTCATTGCTGATCCTGTCTTGCCCTAATGTCGCTGCTCCTCCCGAAGCCAGCTGGCCCTCGCCCTCCAGATGATAACATTTTATCCGTCCGAGGAGAGCGAAAGCCGCGGATGTCGGGCGGGTTTACCTTCCATTAACGTCGCCTGTGTGCACACGCGTCAACAGCTGCCTCTCAAACGGTTGTTCCAGTAGTGTCAAGATTACAAGCTACTCCACCAGCGATAGATTGGACAAGGCTGGTGACCCACTTCTAAAAGGAAACTCTGAGAGAAAAGTACATTCTTATCTGTGTTGACTTTATTTATTTATATTTTCGTCATACTTTAATCGAGTAGCCATCCTGCGTTTTGCAGACATTTTTTCCTGTAATTGTTGAGACGTGGTTTGAAATGTGATCGTGATAAATAGTAGCCAGGTGTGCAGGATATGTGCAGACTAAAACCAAACTGAAGTTTCACTTTTTAATATTGTCTCAAATTAGACCATTTATCCATTTCTATTTCTTTGTCCTGAAGAGCCAGTGGCCACCGGCTGCACAAATGTTAGCTCAGTCCGGTTCGGCTACATTTTTATTCCTAGTGTTGATTGGTTGCAGCAAGCACATAATTGCTACAATATTTTTATGAAATACACTAACTTTGTAAGCGAAGGGCTGTTTGGTGTCACATACAGTAATAATCCATGAGCTAGTGCCCCTTGTTGTCTAACTAATGATTTTGCCATTGAGTAACACTCCCTGTACAATACATGGGGCTGGAATGTAATAATTGTTGTACCCATTAGAAATTCATTTCAGGGAGTACATTTACATTTACATTTACATTTAGTCATTTAGCAGACATGAGTTGATGACGTCAATATTAAATCCATCTATATGGAGTTATGGGCAGGGACAGTGAACAGCTTTAATATCTATATGTCACAGCTGATTGATATAAGCTGATGTTCCCAGTAAATGTAGAACACACACAAATGTGCACTCATATAAAATATTAATGATAAACTTCCACGGCCTATGGGCACAATCTCTTCATCCCCTTGACGAGCAATAAAGCTCAATCCGTGCTGATGATGGGAGCAATGGCTGTGAATGTCACTGGAGCACCACTAATGGCTTTATGGTTGTGTTCATTAATGAAGATAGAAATGTGACCTTGTGCGTTGATTTTGCAGGTCAGTCCACGTCTGCCTCGCAAGCATTGATGCAATAACACTTTGGAGTAGTTGATCTTTGAGCCCATACGTCTGAGTTGTGTCCTGCAGTAGAAATATTATTTTTGCCTCCTTTTAGACTGTTGTATTTCCTGCTGTTGTTGTTTGACTATTGTCTTGATGCTGGGGGATACTGAACAAATGGACAGTCCCCTCTGAACAAATGGACAGTCCCCTCTGAACAAATGGACAGTCCCCTCTGAACAAATGGACAGTCCCCTCACTGTTATAATTAACCCATTTAAACATGCTGTATATCCCTGTTTTCTGTTTTGCTGCTATATCTCACTTTCTCCAGCACAGAGATAAAACAGTTCATGCAATGCTACGTCCACACACACACACACACACACACACACACACACACACCTCTTTTAGTGTCTTGCAGCCCAGTGAAATTCTCAGTAATTGTAGGCAAAGATTTTTTGTGAAAAGACAATGACAACAGACAACATTTGTTTCTACTGGATGAGCGATTCCTCTTCAGTTGCTTTTTATAAAGTTCTGGAGCTTTTTGTAAGACAACATAAATGTACAAATAATATTTTAATTTAATTTCTATTCTTTTCTGTTTACCTTATGGTTTATACATTTTTTTTAATACTGTTGAAGGCTCAAGTCAGTTTTTAGCACAGATGGCAAACTGCTATGTCTGCTATATTGATTTGTTCTTAGCAGTGCCTGTATTTTTTTTTGTATGTTTTTCATCCTTGTTTAGTTGTGTATGTGGAGATTTTGGGGTCCTCTCTTTCCCATAACCCCTAAAAAGGCTGTTTGGTGGTTTTAGGGTGAAATTCAGAGAGGGTTTCAGGTTTAGGTTAGGCTTTTGGCTTGATGGGTAAGGTTAGGGTGTATTTATTTGTGTGTGTGTTTGACTGAATTAATATAAATGTAGAAATGTATTAGGTAATATTTAAACAAAAACATCTGACCCTAACTGAAATCTAATTATTCACGCTCCTCACTGAAACACATTTACTTCTTAAAAAATGTAACTGCTGCCTTTTTTCAATCAAAAGGTGCTCAAGTATGTCTAGAATGAATCAGAATAAAGCAGTAATTCATACATATGTACATGCATTCATGTACGTATGTAGCCCTGGATAAACATAGATTATCTAGGACAAACAAAGATTTATGCTCCAATCCCACAAACAGCGCAGTAAGCCAGCGCGCTGTGGCATCGTAATGTACGGGGTGACGGAGCTTACAAAAGGCATACACACTGTTTTTGCCATAATCACCAATTATGACACTATACGTTGACACATGTTTTACTTCCCCTCTTTCTTTCACTCAGACATCACAGAACAAAACCATTAAAGCCGCCTCATTCATCAAATGGTCTCTTTGGGATACTGTGGATTTTATCACGTTAAATTCGTTCTCTTGCCAAATTAGTCCCTTGCACCTTCTCAGAGGGTTGTTTTAAGCGGCCACAGAGGGAAACGTCTCATCTTTGTCTCCAGTCAACCAAACTGTACAGCCAGGCACGGTCGCAGGCAGCCGGGACTCCCGTGTAATAGGGTTTGCCGTGAAGGTTCATTACCTCCTCTATTTCCTTCTGACCGCCTAAAACACACCGCAGGCCCTCTTGGCAATTCTGAAACGTTGACTGGGTCACTGTTGGGGGTTTTTTGTTTTGTTTTTTGATCCCGCTAAAAGAGAGTGATTAGTACATAGAATATGAAACTTAAACGTTGTGCATTAACAGCGATGTTTTATAAATGGTTTAAGATATTTAAAGTAGCTGTTGGGTTAGCAGACTGTTCAGTTTGACGTTTTATTGTTTAAAATAGACATTTGTTAATTGTAAGGGAATTCATTCAGAAGTATTGTTTTCATAACCCAGCATTTCATTATCTTTACTTCTGTGTTGTTTTAAATTAAGACACATATTTCAGACCATAAAATGTAATGATAAGACTAAACTGTAGTGGTCTCTGTGGATGTGCAACATCTTTGATAAATTTGTCCCCAAGCATGACTTTTAAAAGAATGTATCCTGTCGTATTACCTGATCACACACACACGCACCACTTAAGAATTTACTTATTGAATCTGTGTCATGTTTTGCATCTAGTTTGGCGTAAAATCCTTAGGCCTTCTTTCATTTTTTCCCTCAAATTGCACTAGTGTATATTCTAACACCCCCACGCCACTCCTATACTTTCATAAAGCAGTTCTGCTTTGAATGGACGCTGTTTTTCTTTTTGATATTCTATTATTCAGGGCTGTGTGCACCACTAAGCAGCTGTTTCAATACAGTGAAGTTAATTGGAGCTGAGTATAACCATCATGTAAGGCAGCCCTTGTTTCTGCTAAAGAAAGCACAGTCGGATCAGCTGTCATTTGGCCTTTATAACCATTTTACAACTTCTGGTTGTTTGGAATTACCCACATATGCAGAGTCCACATAAAAAGAATGCTGAACAGTTGCCCACCAAAAGAGATAAAGAAGAGCATTGCTTAAAGGCCACAGCCCAGCCGGGTATTGTTGCTAACAGTGTCCATCCCTTTATGACTGATGTACTCATCTTCAGATGGATACTTCCAGCAGAATAGCATGCTTAAAACTTTTCTTAAAGCTAAAATTGTCACAAAATTGTTTCTTGAACATGACAATGACTTCATTGTACTCAATCGGCCTCCACAGCCACCAAATGTCAAACTAATAGAGCACCTTTGGGATGTGGTGGAGCAGGAGTTTCTCATCCAGGATGAGATGTCTCAAGGCCGTGCAGCTGACAAATCTGCAGAAAGCGGTTGAAGCCATCGTGTTAATATGGACCGAAGAAAGGGTGTTTCCAGCTCTGTGTTGTAGCTGTGCCACAAAGAATTTAGTCATTTCCGAGGGCAAAGGGGGGTCCAAACGGGTACTAGCAAAAGTTTCACCGAATACACTAAGAGGTTCCAGAAGCACAATATGTATGTGCAAAAGACGTCTGTGTGCACGAGACCCAGGTGTGACTGTAGGACTGTAGGTGGAAGAGGACAAAGAGTGTTCTCTACCTGCTCAAGTGTCGTAGACGTCTTGCTTAATGTCCGAGCTGTGCCTGTTCTTCCGTGAAGCTGGACGCGGGTCAAAGTGATGAGTGCAATGTCTCTGCAGCCCAGCAAGCTCTGATCAAAAGAGCAAGCCTTTCTCGTCTCCACGCCAAACAATTTCTCAGACTGTCTGCCTCGGGCTGAGACATGTTGACACTGCGCAGGCTAGGTGTAATGGAATTGACCTCCATCACCAGTCCATTGCTGTTTTGTAAATAGACACATCAATAATACCTGCCGCAGCACGAAGTGTAAACTCAGCAAGTTGTATATAAAGGTTGGACAGCTGCTGCAGCAGCAAGACACAGACAAGCCCCTTCTCTTTTTAAAGATGTCTTTGTAGCTGCAGGGCGACAAGAAAACAGCCCATACAAAATGGAAAAAAACAGGTTATGTTTTAATATTATAGGTGATGTAGACACATTCATTTTTTAAATGTGTTTTAATGCCAGATCTTTTTTGAGGCTGCTGTTACTTATCAGCTTTAAAGTTACATCGCATCTACGTCTGCAGGCAGTTGGATTTTCCCAAACTGTATTATCTATATTGCAGATTAGAGTCAGTCTGAACAGCTGCTAAACAATAACAACATTTTATCAAGATGTTGAGTAATTGATTAGCAATTTTCGAAAGGAGCTTATTTGCTTTCATGCCAAAAACATCAGTCTCATTGTCTGATCGTTCTGCACCTTTTTAAAGGAAACTTCTCTTTTGGACTGTTCTGGTGTAACAACATTACGCCGTCATTATTCTCTCTCTGATAGTCTTTCACTCTAATTTTCACTTCCAGAGTCTGTGATTAATGGCAGGGATTTATAATCACACCTCAACAGCTCTGACACTTTGTATTAGAAAGTGACATGACAGGAATGAAAGGTTCCCCCTCTCCGATCACTGCTGGGCACCGGCACATGACCAGAATGTAAACGAGAAGATTAACGACTGGACTGAAATACAGAGCTGGTCTCATTCAGTGGGAAACGATACACTATTATCAGTCATATTTGCATAATACAATGAATTTTCATAGTTTTCTTGGTCCCGACCTGACTTACTAAGCATGTCGACTTTGACATTGCTTTGTTTCTCACACTTTAAAGCAACTGTGGGTAAAAGAGTTTAAAGGTATGTTCAGGAACAAATGTCTTTGTTTAGTAATTTAATCCAGCCGATCATTATCTGCTCACAGGTAAGAACTGATGCCTTGCAGCAAACGTTTAAAGACTTCTCTGTTCTCCTCTGGCTCTAAATGGACATTTCTCCTTGTACTAGTGCCAGTCAACTGCACATGCCCCAGATCTCAAGTAGAGTTATGGCAACAATTATGTATTATATATGTATTTATCTTTGGCGGATGTGTTTTTTTTATATTTTTCTGACAACCGTGGAGGCCTATGAATGAGCTTATGCAGGCTGACAATTAACCAAACAGTAGTAAAGAAGATTCAGTGTTGGCTTTAGCAATTGTACGGTCATTGTAGACGCTGCAATTCATTTAGAAAATGATTATGTTCTCCTCTAATGCGCAAAGAAGCAGCCACTGTTCCCTCATTGTTTCATGGTATAACGGCTCGCATTCACATCGCATTAGGAATTTTCTGGTGACACACTCAAGAATCCAATAACACACGGAAATCGACTCGAAATGTCTGCGTTGTGTGGTATCCCGCGACCGTGAGCCCATTAGATGATTAATTAATGAGTGTTCAGGCAGTTCCTGAAGTCCACACTGAATTGATCAGGTGTTCCCATCAGCGTGCCGATCGCTCCTGTGAATCAGACCAATGTGTAGAGGGTGGAACACGTGCAAACATTTCCGTGGACCATGTCACGGTCCGTTACAAATCAACAGAATCTATTATGACAGATTTACCAAAGCTGGTGGTTTCTCGTGTGTTTGCTACACATCTCATGTTCTGTACCCTGGTATAATCAAATATGCCCCTGATTTCTGCAGCCACTGACTGTTACACCATTAGAGGTCCAATCATGAGGTTTGTGGAGGAGAAACGGGTGTGTGTGTAATAGCCTGGTTTGGGACCGGTGACTTGCTCTGGGTTTATCCTGTTTCTTGCCCTTTAGATTCACACCTACTGCAGCCTTTTTCAAAATAACTTGGCAATTTGTGTAGATGGGGGAACAGTTTCTAAACCCTCTTCAAGATGCATCCACATTCCTGTGGACATGTCTTGTTTTCACCCAGTTTTTCAGTGTTTGGGTCTTTGAAGGAAGGTGCCACTGTCAGCAGACCTGCTACATCTGACAGGGTTTATTAAGTTGAGGTGATGAGCTGCAAGTCCAGACAGCAGGGGTTGTGATGGCAGCCAGTTCTCCTGTCAAAAGTGATTATGTTATCAGGACTCATGTCTGGGGAATGGAAGGTTGGATTGTGGAAGGGGAGGCAGTGAAGAGTCCGAGGACAGCAATATCCCAGTCTCAGTAATGTCTCAATAATGGAATGTGAACAGTCAGATGGGCCTGGCATGAGACGGGGAGAGAGCAGGGAGAGAGGTCGTGAGCATGAGATGAGGGGAATGGAGGGAAACGAGAAACGGAGAGTGATGTGCTATCGTAGAGCTGGTCCTGCGACAGATGGGTTTCCACCTGGGAATCCCTCCAGGGACACGGCTCTGGATGTGATGTCAAAAATCAAAGAAGGCCTGCAGGCTAGGAGATCCCTTCATCTATTTTTCTGGCGTTTTTCGAAGGGTTCTGATGTTTTGAGGGGCACTTTTAAGTAGTTTTCTTATGTTAAATATGTTAAATTCATTATGTGGCTCACGACTAAGGTGGAGTTTTATTTTCTGCATGATGTATAGCTTTGTGGTTTGCAGTCTTATCTTTGCATGGGTTTGGAACCACTGGCAGTAACATTTTGCAAAATACATAATAATTCACAATATGTGAATTATTGTCTCATTAATGTCTCATAAGTTAGTCTGGTTCTGAATTTAAAGGAAAACCTAATTCATCCAACCAAACATCATTCAGGCTACGTGATGTACATGACGATTGATTCTGTGGCTGCTCTCATTTCTAAGATTACACACACGCACACAAACAATATTTTTTAGCAGAAGTATATCCTTAAAATTCTCCCTTAATGACAAAAGTAGCATAGCTATGTTGGGAGACTGTGTTCCATGTTTACCTCCTCTGGATCTCAGAAAAATAAAGCCTTAACTCATTCAACATGCAGGAGTTCTGCTCTCAGAGGAGAAGACCGGGCCCTTCAATTATTTTAAATGTCTTAAAGGAATAAAAACGAGGTGTTGACACAGAATTTCAAGTGTGGCATCAAAAGTATTTCCCCCCATTTTTGGAAAATATGTTTGAATAAAACTACAGTCCTGAGAAAAGAGCCGCACTGTAAAAAACATTCATGAAGTGGAAAACTGTTTGAGTTACATAAAATAAGTGTTTCTCTTTATCATTAATGTCTTTTAATTTAGTAATAATGTGTCATTTCCTTGAAGCTGTTTGGTTTTACCTTTACAGGTATATACCACATCTAAGCATGTTTTCAATTTAGCCAGTGAGAAGTGATTTGTAATCACGGACTAAATATAGAAGTGTATTGTTAGTATTACAGTTTGTGTCATTTTTCGGATGGAGTCATGGGCATTCGAGCTACCTCACGATGCTTAAATTGTCCACTTCCTGGAACCTCTGCGTGTAAGGTTTCTCACATAAGTCAGCTTGTCTTTGATTTGCTCATGTGTGAGGTTGCTGACAGCTCCCGATGTAGTTGCTAGGCTACATTTTCATGCAGCGTATGTCCATTCACTCATTAAATATGTGTTACAGTCTAACAGTTGAAAAGGGTTTTTATGTCGTCTTGTCTTGATTGGTTTGCCAGGGACGAATGATCGGTGGTGTGACTGAGTTTATGATGCAAGAATCTCTAGTTACTCTAGGTTAAAGAGATTATTAGAGCTTTTATGAATTTCTAATGTTGCCTGTAACTCAACGTCTGCTGGATGTGCAAATGTGTTGCACAAATTTGATGCAGGGGGAAGCCAGAGCTTTACACTAAAAGTAGGGGGAGACGGGGGCTGGGATTTTTAGTTTGGTTTCCAGGTCCTCCTGTCACATGCAGAAGTGTCCTTGGACAGCATGTCCCTGTACAGTCTCCCAGCACCTCAGAGGTCAGACACGGTGTGATGTCACCCTCTACAGGCAGCAGTGTTTTCTACAAGCTCTACAGACTTGTCCTGCATCAAAGACAGAGGATCCACAGTCAGAGACGCTACCACTCTGTCCATCTCAGAAATGCACGCAGGAAACAGGAGCAGTGGTGGGACGCAAACAAGGACATTAACTCAATGTTGAAGGTGCTGGCTCGTCCCTAGTGCGTTCCATTTAATGCCACTTTATACAAACAATTCATTACATTTCAGAGAAAGATGTTCACGCCATGTTACAGTTCAAATAGTAGTTCATTTTTTAAGCTGCATATTTGATGGAAAACCCTCAGTAATAATAGAATTACCCAATTTTTTGTTTCTGCCGTAGTTTTCAAAAAGACGGATGTATGAAGATGGCAGGACGGAACGAAGAGGAACATAATAACCAAATGAAATATATTTGAAAACGTTGCTCACCAGAACTCAGAAGATTTGCACAGAAAACGTAGTTTGTTGACTTACTAGTTACAGCACATTGTTCTATTTCTATACATGTTTTATAATCTGAGAGATGTTTGCTATAGAGCAATAGATAATTACAACACCTTTCAGACTCTTCCCAAAGCATCTCGAAAATAGACACAAATCATTCAAAAAAACAGACAAAAATCGTCCAAAAATTAAGAACAACATCCAAAAAGAAGCATAAAATTACATTGAAAAGACCCAGAATGTCCCCAAAACAGTTTAAATTACTAGATTACCACGAATAAACACACTCCATCAAAAAGAGACAGAAAATGAAGAAAACACATACAAAACATAAAAATAGACACAAACTGATCAAGAATAGAAGAAAACATCAACATGCTCCCATGAACTGATGGGGTGGGGGCCCCTCTGTGGCCGGGGGCCCCGGTTTCCTCTTCTCCGCCCCTGCGTCACTTCCTGCTTCTTAAAGGAACCTGCTGCCCCCTGGCGGCAGCAGCAGCCCGCGGCGGATCGTCCAAGACAATAAAACTATATAAAATAATGTTGCACATGTCCAGACTGACCCAAAATAAATCAGTGCTCACAGTCATCATCTTTAAAATATTAAAGCCTCATTGTCCGGAGCGGATTTTCTCCGCCGAGTGGAGCCTCTTCGTCATCGACGATCTTTGCCGAGAACAGGAAGACGCCGAGCAGCTACTTCCTGTTTCCCCGCCGTCGCTCAGCTGTTTCGGCTTGTTTGGAAACGGCTCCGTCCGCGTCCTGCTGCCTCCGCGATGGGGCGGAACGACGACGGCGACATCATCGAGCACCACGTCGAGGAGGAGATGGAGAAGACGGAGGCGAGGAGCCGCAGTCCGTCCGACAGGGAGGGAGCCGCCGGCGGCACCCAGTCCTCCCACAGACTGCTGGCCTACAGCGATGCCCTGCTCTCCATCATCGCCACTGTCATGGTGAGACGGGGGGGGTGGTCATCACTTAGGTCAGCGAGGTTTAAGGGGAAGCTAAGGGATATTTAAGACCTCTTATTATAATTTAATGCAAACTACTTTTAGTTGACACATCTGGTCCAGATCAAACCTCAGTAACACGTCGACGTGCCAACTCCAGACCAGACTCAACACCTTAAAGTCTGAGATCTGAGCTGGTCAGGTTGAAGAAAAATACAATAAAATCACCTTTTTCTTTTACGTCTCACAAATGTCAAGCTACATTTTAAAGCTGCACATTCTCCCTCCTAACCTCGTCCAGTTAAGTTGGAAGTCCAGTGGTTTTTGATCTGAACCACGTCCTGAGGTGGTTTGCATGAGCGTCTCTGTTGGGCTTCAAAGCCGTTCCAAGCCTCATCTTCTGTCACACAGAACAGAATAGAACTTTATTAACGCTTCAGTAGCATCTAATGTTGCAGATGGAAGATGAGTGGAGCTCGCACAGGAAACGTGCGGTCTCAGAAGGCCAGGAGCACACGCTTAACATCGATAAGCAGCTGACAAACCTGATGAAGTGATATTATCAGCATGTGGTTCTGCATATGTCTTTGAGATGTCATCAGAGCGATGGACGTTTTCCTCATACTGTGACGTTTGTCTGCAGATTTTACCTGTGGCCCACACGAAAGTGCACGACGATGAGGTAACGTTCCTTTGTTTTCCTCAGGAGTTTGGAGACTTTGGGTTTTAGTTGAACTAACGTACAGACGATGTTCTGTGCTAAATCTTTGCTGCAGGAGTTGAGGGAGAGTGTTCAGCTGCTGCTGACGACAAAAATCGCAGTTTATCTCATGACCTTCCTCATTGTTACCGTTGCCTGGGCTGCTCATATCAGGTAAGTCAGTTATTATTAGTAGTTATTATTCTTACTGTTATTAGCAGCGTGTGATTGGACGTGTAGTTACGACTGCGGCGTGTTCTGCTGCGTAGGTTGTTTCAGGTGATCGTGCGGATTGACGACTGCCTCGCCCTGCTCAACCTTGTAAGTTCACGGGTTTGAACCAAAACTCCTGATTGTGTTCGAGTGTGTGTCATGGCACAGTTACAGTAATTATTAATATCCCACAGGGCTACCCAGGTTTCTGTACAATTCAAAGCTTGAGCTAATAATAACCATAATTCTAGCCTGGGTAATATTTCATAATATATAATTAATGAATATAAAGGAATATAATAATGTTTAATATTATGTACAGTAGGCGGGAAAAGTGAGACTCGCTTCAGCGTTTTTACTTGTGAATGAAACTTGTGGTGTTTCCTGCTTCCTAGTGTCACACTTCTGTTTCAGGCCTGCATGATGCTCATAACCTTCCTGCCGTACACGGTGAGTAGTCGACCTGTTTCAACCAGCAGAAGTTCCTGCTTTGTTTTTGGCCTCGGGTTGGCTTGTGTCAGCTGCTCGTATGACCGGAGTTTTACCGGCTGCAGCTGCTCCTCCCGTTCACTGGACACAGAAGTCGTCGTAAAGCCTTTTAGATGAAATCGATGGGAGCCAACGTCTACAGTCCCTGTTCAGTGAAAATCCAAAACGAGTCGCAGTTTTCAGGCAATTGAGTCTGTCGAGTAAAACTTTGTGTTTCTCTGTTGAGTTGCGAAAACAAATTTGTTCTAAAACTGAGCAGCTCTGAAAGATTTTCACCTAATTTGATAAGTTTGGGAGGATGAAGCCTTTTGAAGAATGTTTTTGCACACATGGAGTTGTGGATTTTGGCTTCCATCACTGACAGGAAGTGTCTTGTGGAACAGTCGCAGCTCGTACGGGCATCTGACACGACCCGCAGAAACATCAGCTCCCACTTTTCTCCACGTACGTCTGTGGTCGTTGAAGCCGATAAAAACCGCTCCGCTTGACAGCATTTCCTGTGTCCTGACATCCGTCGAGCTCCGTCATGAACAGTTTGTCTTCTGTCCCCAGTTCTCTCTGATGGCGACCTTCCCCAACAACATCCTCGGGATTTTGCTCTTTTGTGGGTGTGTGATGGTGATCGGTGTGATTCAGGTGAGCTGCTGCTTTACTCTTCGGCTTCATCACCTTTAAATGAGTCTGTGCTTCTTTCCAAACATCAAATAATTTAAACTTCAGATTAAAGCCTCAGTAACGAGAATCTTTTCATTACAATCTTGTGTCTCGTTTCTGTAGTCGCTGATTGTGTTGTACGCCTTCAGCCGTCCCTTCCTGCTCAACGAACAGATCCAGATCTCGGAGCACCAGACTTTCTATAGACACCACATCCTCAAAGTCATCATGCGTGTGCCCATCATGTGCTTCTTCGCCAGCATCGCCTCTTTGATCGCGTTTCAGCTTGTAGGTGGAGAGTTTTTTATGATTGTCACTTCCGGACATTGAATCTTTGCAGTTCCCTAACATTTAAACTGTCTTTGTTAGTCTTACGTCCTGTTGGCCATCGTCATCTTCCTGCCCTACATCTCCCAGTGTTTGAAGTGGTGTCGCAACAAAGCGATTGGTAAGCCTTAGGTTTGAGCCGACAGGAAGTAGAACCGTAAACGTGCTTATTTGAGGATAAATGTCTTTGAAGGGTTGATTTGGTTCAGAAAGCATCATCAACTCTTTTTGAACTTGTTCATTTCAGGTCAGGTGGAGGAGACTCCAGACTCCATGTTGTTTTACACCTACCTGCCCAACGAGCCCCTCAGTAAGGACCGGGTGGAGGCTTTCAGTGATGGAGTTTACGCCATCGTAGCGACTCTTCTGATCCTGGACATATGGTTGGTTTCACTTTATTTTCTGGAAGGTGTAGTTACAGGTATTTTCAGGAAGTCGTGTAGAGAAAAGAGGTTAGAGGGTAAAAAAGCTGCGAGCCTTCATTTTCATTATCCTCTTCAATGTGATGACGTTGGGAGTGACTTTAGCATCAACTGGTGGAGCCGGTGGTTCAATCCCGGAAAAGTTGTTTGGAAAGTGAGATCCAGCATTGGACATTGGACTCGCTTCAGATCACCTGATCAGTTTGTGCTTTAGTAGGTACAGTGTGGTCAGGAGTTTGAAAGAGCTTTTCCTCTGTGGCTCCTTTCAGTGAGGACAACGTTCCAGACCCGACGGTTGTAGAGAAGGAGTTTGGCGGAAACCTGGTGTTTGCTCTGCAGGTCTACGGTCCCGAGTACCTGGCTTATTTCGGCTCCTTCGCCACCGTCGGCCTTCTCTGGTTCGTCCACCACTCGCTCTTCCTGCACGTCACCAAGGCAACGCGACTCATGGGGCTGCTGAACACCTTTTCTCTGGCGTTTGTTGGTGGGTTGCCTTTAGCCTACCAGCTAACTCACGAATTCCCCCGTAACTCTCAGAACGAACTGGAAGCCATTCAGATTAGCTGTGTGATTATTTTCTTCGCAGGCATATTTCAGTTGGCCATTTGGGTGGTCGCTCTTTACAGCGAACAGGAAACTCTTCACCCTTACGTGCGCTACGGCGGACGTGAGCACGTGTTCATGCTGGCTAAGCTTGCTTTATACCCCTGCGTGGCTTTAGTGACCTTTTTCCTGACTTGTATTTTGAGTAAATTTAGCACGTCCATTTTCCATCTGATGGAAATCACGGTGCCTGTAGCTTTCCTTGTCTTGAGGCTGTTGGTGCGCGTGGGTCTAGCACTGTTACGGCTCATCTTCTGCCCCGACAGGCCCGACCTGAGGACTGTTGTGGAAGAGGACGACGAAACGAGAGTTCCATTCAACACTTTAGTCACCTAGCTGTCTCGAAGGAGCAGAAAACCCAGATAAGTGACTGTAGCTGTGAGACATTGCCATGATGCTTAGTCTCTGCTTTTTGATTGAACCTTATCAAGAGCCAGTTTAAGTGAGCAACAAGCTGAGAAGTGGATTCTTCTGTTTTTAGCATTTAAACTGGTTTGAATCTTGAGAGGAATCTGCAAAACCTCACACAGTGAAGGTAAATCAGGGATGACCTGCAGAGGCTGAGAAACCGCCTGGTGGCAGACGTGGTTTTGATCATCTTTATAACCCGAACCCACGAAACGCCAATAAATAATATAATGCTAGTTTGCTTTGTGAGTAATCAACAGTGGTTTCAAGTAACCCCAACAGGTAACTCTCTATGATTTTAGCTGCTAAAGTAGCAAAAGTCAACAGTTAGTGTTGACTTTCATGTTCGCTGCTCATGGCTGATAATTTAACTCTGGGAAAAGTAGATTCAGCAGAATAGAGAAAAAGATGAACCGTCCAACTACTATCTGTTTAATTTAGAAATGCTGGATTTCTAATATAGACAGTAAATGTGGAATTGGTAGAAAAAAGTCTGGAGCGTTTAAACCTCTTACAGAATGGGCACAGCCATAAAATGTCCAATTGCACTAATTTTAAGCGCTTCGATTCAGATGTGTGTAATATTATAATCATAATATGGTAGTAACATAATATGGTAACATAGTAGTTTTATGATCCAACTACTATCTGTTTAATTTAGAAATGCTGGATTTCTAATATAGACAGTAAATGTGGAATTGGTAGAAAATAAGTTGTTTAAAGCGTTTAAGCCTCTTACAGAACGGGCACAGCCATAAAATGTCCAATTGCACTAATTTTAAGCGCTTCGATTCAGATGTGTGTAATATTATAATCTCCCATGATGCCATATTGTCGCCACAGTTGTCTGTTAACAGAAAGATAAAACAGGACATTGCCACCTAGCAAAGGGCTCGCTGTTGATTTCAGGACTAAAAATCTGATTTAAAGTTTTATCGAACCACCTTGATCCAAAACAAATCTCCCGTTGGCTTGAATGAGAAATGGTCCATTGTACTTCTCTGCAGAAGTGGTCGCTGTTGCTTCTGTGATGCCACTGCCGTCCTGTGATGATTTTTGTTTCATACTGACTTAAAGGGGGGTTCAGGTCTGAGATGCACTTTAGTCCACCTTAAGCTAGAGGAAAAACCTTCAGCTGGCACTGAATGTAGGCAAGTCAAAAGCTTGTTTAATTGTTGGAAATCAGTCGTTTTATAATTTTGCGCTTTAGTTTTAGTGTTTTGGTTGTTCCGTTTTTATCGAGCAGCACTTGTTTTCCCGTCACTCTGGCTGTTGGCGTCAAACATCCTGGTTTTCTTGGACTCGTAATTACCAATCAGGAGTCTTCATTTTGCAATGACCTCGTCTTTACGGTCCCTCCCCCAGCATGTTGGGGTCGAGTGCAGTGACTCTCCACACATTCCCTCTGAATGCTTGCTGTCTGTTTGCACCTGTAGCCGTTACAACCAAACACTGCTTTTATTGTTTCACGCTGTGCTAAATATATATTTTCAAATGTCAAATCACAAATTCTGGACACTGGCTTTGTATTGTGAATAAATCTGAAAATGTTCTTTTAATGGGAATGTGATCTCGTCTTGAAGAAAACCACACGTAAGACATTTTAAAGAAAACAAAACTTTATTCACTTCCTTACAGTAAACTGCTTCAGAATATCCCAACAATATATTAATATATGGTTTATACATCACTTTATATTGCCCTTATATTAACAAGTGTAATCTTATCATGTCCACTCCGCAGTCTATAGAATTCCATTAGAAACATTTCTGCTCCAAGCAAATCAAACAAAATATACACAAAATAATAACTTAAAAAGACAAGCAACCAAACATCTGCAGTGCATCATTACTTGGTGTTACTAAATCTACCCTTTTCCTAAGAGTAGCACAAGTTTTGTTTTCAAAATACAAATATAATTTAGTCCACAACAATGCAGCTGTAACTTCATGGAGTCTTGAGCATGCCAAAAGAATAACGCACACTGTAATAAACCTCATTAACTTAAATTTCTTTATTATAAAGTAAAACAAAAGCTAATTTTGTTCAACTAAATTCAATAACAAATGTTAAATAATAAACCTGTGATGCTTTAAGTGTCAAATTGAACAACACAGTGATAACTTCTCTCTAATTAAAGCAGGATAAACGACTAATGCTAATTATAGTTTATAAATATCACTTGTCTGATTGTTTATGATCTTCTCTAACAAATCTGTCTGGGCCATTTGCATTATTGTAAAAAAAGTCTAATCCAAAGTTTGATTTTAAGTTTTTATTTAATTTTTTTTCTTCTATCTACAGCAACAACTATTTGCTTTGTCAGCTACTTTAAGCCGTGAAAACTGGGAGCAACATTTGTACGGTTCGACCTTATGAAATATTTGACATGCACAAATTTTAGATCTTGTTTTCAGATCCTGTGGCTGATCATGTGCACTGGAATTCACAACAATACTACTACTACTCTTTCGGCTTTTCCCATCAGGGGTCGCCACAATATAGTCGAGGAAAGTGAAATGCAGTACGGGAAAATCTTTTGGAACAGTGCGGATGGCGGGTGATGAGTGACACCAATGAAGAGCGCAGCAAAAACTTTAAGGGCGAAAACCGTGAGTTTGAAGATTTATTCAAAATAAATTCCCATCTTTCTGATTTCAGCTTTACACGTGAGTTTAAAATTTTTGTGTTCGGTATAGACTCTCAAATAAAAACAAAACAACAACTGTGATAAATTAACCGTTAAACAGTAAAGTTTAATTGATTTAAAAAAAAACAAACATCAAAAATAAGTTGCATATTTGAAAAGCCCAGCAGATAACTACAGTGTTTTAAAGTTTTAGTTTGTCTAAAATGGTAAAACATACAATTTAAAATCACCTTTTCTTGATATATCAATTGTCTGATTTATTTTTTTATTCTTGTGGCACAATCCGGACTCCATACGAAACAGCTTTAAATCATTTTCCCATGTATTTTTGGTCATACGACTTTAGTGCCAACACTGTTGCCTCATTTAGTTTAGGATGTAAGGCTGAATACAGGAAAGCATGTCAAGCCGTCGTGTGGTTTGCCACATAAGCGGTTTAGATTTATACAGTACAACACAGCTGGTCCCAGAAACTCCAGCACCCGTCTTCATTTCAGATGAGTAAACCCAACTAACATGCACTGCTACGAGGAAGCCAACGAACGCGAGGGAGACGTTGCCAATGACATCGTCTTCCTCCGACACAGTGAACAAAGTGAAACACATTGCACGGGCCACAGCCAGCAGCCCAGCTCCAAACTGAGAGGAGCGTTGGGACCTGGGCCTTGGAGCTTTTGCAACACCGGAAGGAACCTGTGGTGATGGGGCAGCGCTTTGGTAAACGTTACTCTCTGGATTCAGTCAGACAGTCCCAGCAGTTCGTGAAACGCACAGTGACGTATCACTCTGGGGAGCGTGTGATTTCTCAGACACGCTACAGGCTGCCCACAGAATTTAACTGTCCGACTGATCGTCTAGAGAAGTGAAATAAAAGTTGCATAGGATGAAAATATTGCTAAAAAAAAAAAAAAAAAAAAACAACTGCCACCCAGGGCATGAGGGTATTTTCTGTAAATACAGACGTGCTGAAAATCCCGTTAAAATGAACAACAATCATTGGAACACTTTCCAATCTACATTCAAAATGTGAGCAGTCAAAGGATTTCAATGCAGAACAACTAGGGCTGGGTGTCGCTGATTGAATGAAATTCATTTTTATGAACTCTGGTTCTCCTTATTGGTTCCGGTTCTACTTCAATTCCCAAACGTAAACATTGTCTAATGTTTAGATAACCAGAGTATCTATTTTTTTGGTGAGCTTTGCAGCTGCTTGGCCTCACACGTGCGGTGCCTCGTATATTACGAACAGGCTTTTTTGTTGGTGCGGGACGTCGTCACAGCTGAGGACGTCCTCTGATACGTAGCCTTTGTTTGGAACCCATGAGCTGAACCAGAGTACGGTTTTGTGTTGGCTGCTCGGAACTCTGCAGTTTGGTTCTAATTTGGAAAAGAGTTTCGATTCCCGACCTAAGAAGAACGACTCACAATGGCAAGAAGTTTAAAAACCGTTAGAAGCAACAGAGCGGAAGATGTGGGAACTGTCAGAGCGAAACCCCTCCACGCCGCTACAGTGCAACTAAAATCATTGGTTAAATCAAAACAGGAAGCACAGTCTTTTTTTTTCATACAGAAGTAGTAAAATATTTAGGAAAATCAGTTAGTTTTTCAGTGTTTAGTTTGAACAAGGATTGTCACAACTCTGAGGCGTTTCCTCCATTTTCCAAAAACCCGGACACACTCTTGATAACTTGAGTTAAAGCAAAACGCCTTCGCCTGACTTTTGGCCCCTCCCCGTCTGAGTTGCAGGGGTCATCTTACTGCTACTGCCGACATCAGTTTTCCACATATTGTAACATTTACAATCGTTGTGTTTAATGTCAGACGATAATTTTAAGGTTATTATGCTGCTTCATCAGGGCCCAAAAAAATGTAAAAGAATTCACATTGTCCAGCAGCTACTATGATACTTTTGGTACCACAGAAAACCAGTAGCGTTGCATTTCTAGAATGAAACTATCGACTTGGTACAAAAGTATGGGGACATCCCCGGTGTGAACTGATTAGCTCAGCATAAAGGCCGGAAGCGTGTGGAAACTATTAGCCTAGTTCACTGCGCCGCTCGGCCTCTAAAAGGCCACAAGTTCACGCCTCATTCATTCAAGCTGTTTAAAACGTTTGGTTTTAGGCCTTTAGCAATTTATCTTATTATCGATATCTATTTGTAGATATAGATACAATAGACACAGATTCGGTGGAGCAGCATACGTCTAGTTTTAGGAGAGACTCTCCACCTGCTTCCAGTCTTTCTGCTGAGCTAAGGCTGTAGCTCCATCCACAACTCGCACAGATCAGAGTTGTACCAATCCTCCCTGTCTGCAAAGAAATTAAATAAATAAAAATAAAGTCAAACTCCTCTTTTTACAATCTCTAGTACAGGGTCACCCACAACACCCTCTAAATTAGCAACAACCTCATATCAAATCTACATCTCTGCCTTATAAAAAATCTAATTTGTTCATGCTGAAAGCTACAACTCTTTTTTTGCATAATTTCTGAAGTTTAAGTGTTTTTCTTCCCCCCAGCATGTCACATAACTAGGTATATATATTAAGTGTTTGCTCAGCTAAATAGTCACTATATTTACGTACAATACACTAACTTAAGTGTTGAGTTGTGTGCACAACTGAGGCTTTAGTCTCCGCGGCTCCATGCCTGCAGTCAAACCGAACTGACTCACACTCTGCAAGTTATTTCAGTTAAGACAGAAGCCGAGAAGCTACATGCTGAATGTTTAGTTATGCTGTGAGGTTAAGATCATTAAACTGAATATTATCTATAAAAAAAACAAACCGTATGTCCGACAGCCCTGCTCAACTTCGCTTCACCCACGCCCGACCTCTGAAGGACACGTCTCAGCCGTCCGCTTGCGGTCACTCGGGTCCACATGCCCAGCGCTCTGGGCTCGGGTTGATGCTGGTAAAAGCCTAAATCCACCGGTTCAGTTAAAGTCAGTGCAATATTTGCCACCTGCAGAGCAAGTTGTGCTTCACAGTCCAGTTTGTTGTGTAGGACGTCTACGTATGTAGGATGTGTGTTGTAGCTGACGTGCTGTCCAGGCCGAACACCACAAAGCCATCTACGAGTTTTTCTGCTGTTGGTATGTTGTTTTTTTCTTACACTACAAGGTTAGTCCATGTTCGCTGGGGGGGTCACCCCAGATTCACAGTTGTGATTTTGAGCTGAGTGGAAATACGATGGAGAGCTGACAGGATAACGATGGACGATCTGAAGATGGCCTGGGGTCGCACGCACGCACGCACACACACACACACACACACACACACACACACACCATACAGCCATACGTATGAGAGAGCGTGTGTCTACATGCTTACACACTCTCCAGTCCGATTGCCTGCTGATGCTGAGGGCGTTTCCGTTACGCCTGGGCGGCGGCGGCGGTGGCTGGGAGCAGGCCTCTGTCTCTCAGGTGGGAGTGCAAAGTGTGGAAGATGCTGAGCTGCTGTTCAGGCTGAAGCATCATCAGTTGCTGCAGCAGCTTGGTGGGGTTTGGTCCCCTAGAAGACAACAAGCAGGTGAGCACGACTCAAATGAGAAGTAACTAAAAATCCCAAAGCTCTTATGGACAAACAACCGTCCTCACAACATTTTAAAAAAAAAAAACAAAAAAAAACCCTCTCGTGCTTTTGTAGCTGTAGGTCCCTGAGGACCGTGTCCAGGGACCGCTCTGAGGAAAGGAGCCGCAGGGTGAGCATCACGTGACCGTCACCTGCACGTTTTCTGCTCGCTGTGTGTGTGTGTGTGTGTGTGTGTGATAATGGTGTTGTATGACAAATCACCTACACTTTAAAAAAGTAGGGAAACATTTTTAAAACGTTAACCTGATAGTCACCAAGAATGTGATGTCATATTTTTGAAGGATCGTCTTGCTGGCTATAAATTAAGTCTTCGAATTTAAGAGTTATCACATATTGTCCAAAAGCACAGTGTCCTCGCTGTTGCAGTCTGCTGTAGTTTTCCATTTTGTGGACGTGGTTAAATTGTCTTTTTAATGCACGTACTTTAAAACTAATAAGCATTTTCAGTATTGATTCACCTGCTAATTCTTTTTAATTAATCAAGTTTAATTAATGACACCTCAAATTATTGAGAAGCAGATTTTTTTAATTCACCTAAACGTTGAAATATGAAGAAACTGTTTACAATGACTTCTGACAAAGATGAAAGGTAGTCCTCTTATCTGAAAGGCTGGAACCAGAGTTTTTGTTAATGACTAAAATGACCGAGTCAAACTAATGTCATGTCTGCTAATATAAACTGTTACTGTGAGTTTTTAAAACCTAAAATTACAAATAGTAACGTGAGCCACGGTGACAGCAGGCGTCACACAAGTGTGTTCTCCGTACAGTCTGTGAAATGCAGGTCTCCTCTCTCCCTGAAACTGCTCGTGGTGAAACCAGCTGCAGACAGATATTACGTGTCCTGCTGAATCAGTGTGTTCTGAGTTTTCTCATTTTTCTATCTACCCTCCTTCTTACCTGATGAAGCTCGCTATATAAACATGTGTGAAGGTGGCCATCAGGTACTGACAGTCAAATCGATCCATGATGCCGCCGTGGCCGGGGATGGTGCTGGCAAAGTCCTGCAGAAGCAGAGAGACCGTAACATCAGGATTTATGATTATTAATTAATGTCTTTGCCTGGTTGTCTTCACTTTCTTTATCTCGGTGTCGGACCGTAATAACAGTCAGAAGCTCCAGTGAGAGCAGCAGTGCTGCTCTGAGGCTGACAGCAGGAGGCTGCAGTTCACTGCTGTGCGAGGGATGAATCACGGCCACTTTAAATAAAACCTCAGCTCTTCACCACAACCCGAGCAATCGACTAATCTGTGGCTGTGCTCTTGTAGCGTGAGCAGAGTTCACTTCGCTTGGTGGTAAAATGATGAATTATTTGCAGAAATTTGTAAAGTTTTACAAATAACAAGTGGTTCAGATGTTTATTACTAACTTGTGGAAATGAAAAGAAAAACAATGAGGTAAAGATAATAACATTTTTACATTTAGTCACTTGTCAGACGCTTTTATCCAAAGCGACTTGAGGCAGCAAAAACTCGAAGTCAAGGAGAACAACATCAGAGCAAAGTGCAAAGTGTTTCTGTTTCATGAGATGCAAGTACGAGAGAGCAGAAAGATTTTTTGTGTGTGGAAGAGTTTGCAATCACGCCTGCAAACAGATTTCGATGTAGCTCGCAGAGAATGGTACGTGGAGACCAATGAGAAGTTCTTACCTTGATTTTGAAGGCTCGTTTGAAGCCGCTTGCAAAGAAGCCACCAAACGGCCCGATGAGCGACGCAAAGGACGAGAGGAATATGCTGTGGATCTGGAAGGGATACAGGTTCACCGTTTTCTGAAAGACAGGTGAGGAGAAATGTTAGAATAGGATTAAATTTAAAAAAAGAAAAAGCCAGATGTTTGCTCAGGAGTGAGACGCCTGAAAATGTCAAAGCAGTCCACGTTTAAAAGTAAAATAATCAGTGAGTATTGTGTTTTTCAAAAGAACAAAAGGGACAAACCCATCTCAGTGTGTTTTGCACCATGGTGGGAAGCGTGTACTCCTGCATCACAAAGATGTCTGAGGGCTCACATTCCACTGTGAAGCCATTGGTCTCACTGTTGAAGCCCACGGGACACACAAAGTAGTGGAACTGAGACAGGAGGTAGGCCAGCTGAGGGACACGGGACACAAAGGAGACATCAGCTTCTAGTCACTAACACCGTAAATATGAACCGATGACTTTTCCTGCTTTGGGTTTCTAAAAACTGGAGCGTTCGAAAGCGACCACGGGACTGAGTTGTGAAAGAAAACGCAGAGCACTCACAATGAAGCCAAAGACCACAGTCGAGAAGAAGCCTCCGATGAAGCCCTCCCACGTCTTCTTGGGTGAGAGCTGCAGTGGGACATTAGAGACAGAGGCGTTCATTCACACCGACCTGACTCCACCTCACCACAAACTGCAAACCAGCTAGAGTAAATATCCCCTTTCCCGCAGCTCTGAGTTACTGCAGCTCCGTGCGTGGACAGACGTCCTTCCCCTTGACATTTAACCACACGGTAGTTTATTTGGTGAGGAGTGTGACTCAGTAACGTTCACAGAGTTTGACAAAGGACTCGTATGTTAGCCGAGGCTGCACTACTTGAGATGTAAACCCCCCCCCCCAGCATGAACTGAGCTTAAGCTCCAGTCTACTATCAGAAATCTCCCAAACATACTGGGACCAGCATCACTCACCTTGATCAGCGGAGTCCTTCCAAAGAAGAATCCAAACAGATAGGCCATGATGTCGTTGCAGATCACAATGGAGATGGGGACAATGAACCTAGAAAACGGGAATTGTAACAATGCTTCAAGATGAACCTGCATCATCCACATCCAATCAAAGGCAGTTTATTACTATGGAAAATACTTCATGTGTGTATGTGAGTGTGATTTTTAAATTCAGTGCTGCTTCACTCAAACAACAGAGAACTTAGATGTGACAACACATATGCAGAAAACAGTCATAGACAACAAGGCAGGTTCCTCAGGTTGTCCGGCTTACCAGATCATTCCTTCAAAAAGGTTCTGAATGACAAGGTGGGACTGAGTTACCACAATCAACAGGGTCACATGGGTCCAAGCAAACTGGAATGGCAAACAAACACCACAGTGTCACTGCACTGGAATGTAGCCACACCTGCTCAGAAGTTGGCTCGTGTCAGAAATAGTGGGATCATACAAACGAACACACGGGTGAGGTGAAGCGCAGCGACAAAGCCACACAGCAGAGTCACGTGATACACAGAGACACGCGTGGTGGTGAGAGCAGAGCAGGCAGCAGGCGGAGAAGCTTTGTCAAACATTTGGGGATGAGCATCACAAACTGTCTACACATATAAATGCATGCGACAAAGTCTGTCTGAATACTTTTTAAAACACGGAACTTATATTAACATCATGTGGCTTCAAAAACTGAATTCCTTGTGGGGGCCAAACGTATAAATATGTCTCTGCACTTTGGGTAAATGTGTCTGCAAATAAGTCAATAAGCTTAACATGGGGTTTTGAAGCTGCAGTCAGTGCAGACGTCCTGCATTTGTTCACGGCCAAATTCTGCAAACTAACACAGTGCGGACAGCTGAACTAAAGATTTAACAGGAAAACAATGAGAAGAGCTGAAAGTGTTGGGTGGCAGAAGCTTCCCAGCAAAAGAGCAGGAGATGAGTTTCCAAAGTTTTCTGAGAGGGACATGACAGAGCGTTTGAAGCAGAGGGAGGGAGTGGAAACTGCAGTCGGGGGGGGGTTACTTGGCTGATACACACCATATAAAACTGCAGGCGGTAATGTTTCTTCACTAAACTCAGCACAAACATGCAGAAACCTGTGAAAGAGTAAACAACATGCGGTCAGTTTTTTACGTTACATATGATACAGTGCACATATATTCATAAGGATGTGTACGTACAGTCGTGTGTCTGTGACTCGACAATTCATCGCTTTCTTTGCGATTGTGGATTCTGATCTAAGTGGGTGGATTCGAATTACTCCTGTGTCAGGTTTGTCGAGCTCAGCGTGGGGAGGCCCCCGTCAGAGCCGCTACTGCAGGCAGATCGATGTTGCCGAGTGTCCTCGGGGATCTGAAAGTGCAGCTGACACCTGGCTGCGCTGGCTGGAAGTCAGCTGAGTCAGCAAGACTTAGGAGGAAGTGTCTTAACGGCTGAGAGGTCAGAACCTCTTTTCATTTAGGAGCCGGGCTGAAGTGTCACGGCAGCAGCTCTTTAGCTGCTGCTTCTCATTCTGACCTGTGTGACTAACAACGTTTGCTTGCTCTTCTAAATGATTGTTGGTTTGAAATCAAAAACCGCTGTTGGCCCAGAGGAGAGATTTAAGCAATCGCATCTCAATCCAGGGACCGCGTCCACTAAAAGATCTGCACACGGGCCGAACAGAAAGAAGATCCATAACTTTGATCGTTTCCTGGTAAAAAAAGACTTGTAACGACGCCGTGATGCTGTGTATTGCAAAGAATCTGGTGATATGATACAAACAGTAAACACGGGTTGGGATACATCACAGTATCGTAATCAAGGCGATATACAGCAATAATTTTATTTATACTACACTAATAATATTCCGCAGTATTAGGAACACACTATCAGACATGACATCTAATCGCGTTATGTCGATGTCTTCTATGTCTTCTAGTGCAGCCTTTAAAGGATGAGACGGGCCTCAGTAAACTGAAAACCCACTGCTCAATATTAAATATGGCCAAGTTGAAACTAGTTTTCTTTTGTTTTCAGTACATGAATAACGTCCCATTTTCTTATTCTACCAGTGACATTTTCTAAACATCACCACTGCATTTCTACAATTGACACGTTGAATGTTTGATTTTAGATACAGGAAACAGAAAAACTCTGCCTAAATAAATGAAGTGGAACTCCACGAGTTCTGAGAGAATGAGCGTCCCGGTTGACCACCATTTTCACTGTACACACAACGTATGTGTTGATATCTCGATAAAAGCCAGCGCTCCGTGCTTCTGGCTTTATGGCACATCTGCAGTTTACCGGAACAATAAACCCTCCTATCAGTAAATAAAAGCTTCAGGAAGCACGTGAAGAGAAGAGCACGTCCCTGTGCAGTAAAGTAATTTGTAAACTCCTCTTTGTTCTATTATCTCCCCAGTTAATAGTATTTGTAGCTCTACTATAAACTGTGGTGAAATCTAATCCAGCTCTTTAGCAGGAAACCTGAGAGGCGCGGGGAGGCCAAAGAGCGTGTGTGTTTTCTGAAGTACAGCAGCTGCATTGTTTGCGAGGCGAGACCCACCTGCGAGGTACAAAGCGAAGGAGATGAAGCGGTGATAGCGAGCCAGGAACTGCAGAGGTTCTTCCCTCTGCACTAGAGCCCCAAAGTAGTCCGCCAGAGTTTCACCATAGAAGAAGTAGTTGACGCAAATCAGAAAGTACCTGAAGGAACGACACAGAGGAAGTTTGGTTATGTTTTTTAACCAGTACACCGGAGTAATTGTGGACAAACAGATGATTTTAGCTGAAGGGTTCTACTTGCTGTTGGCCCTGTGTTGTGAGGATCACTGGGTTTAATTGTGCACCAGTGTTTCTTGCCCATTGCACATTGACCTGTGTGTGTGTGTGTGTGTGTGTGTGTGTGTGTGTGTGTGTGTGTGTGTGTGTGAGCGGTTGTTGGGATGGGTGGCCTCGGTGAAAGGGGCAAGTTTCCATTAGTTCTCATTTCCTTCCAACGCAGCAGTGATCTTTGCTCCTGCCGTCACCGATGGTGAACGGGCAGTTTCCCACAGGAGTCCGTGAGAATGTGGAGGGTGGAGCCTCAACCCTCGGCCGTACGAGTTTAGCTGAGGATTCAGGATCAAGTGATGGATGTTCTAATGCCAGATCAAGTCCTCTGGTTGGTTAGAAAAGCAGCATTTTTTTAAATCTAGGAAAACTCTGCCTGGATCACTTCATCTATATCTATAAACCATAATCAGCACAAACAAAAAGGAAACGAATGCAAACATGTTTTTAGATTTGCAGCACGTTTTTTTTGTTTGTGCTTTTGTGCGAGCACATTTTTAGATCAGCTATAAAGAATTAAAAAAGGCTGAGACAGGAATAAAAAGTCTGACAAATTAGACATGAATCCAGCATGGCCACAGGTCTGTGCAGGTGAATCATTTACATAATCTGTGCATTATATTCAGAGCATAAAAGCCACAATCAGATTACAATAATTATATGATTTTCACCTGTTACTGTAGAGGTGTGAGGTCGCAGATTTTTTTTGCTGGGACAAGCAGCTCAGCATAAATTTTGGGATGTGGGATGAAGGCAAATAGTAAACTAAATTATCCAGCATGTTCTCATTTAAAATTGTTAGTTCCACGCCGTTTCATCATTTCCTGTCTAAAATGTTTAGAGTATATATAGAGTTCTAGCTAAAACACACGGCCAGTTATGAGCATAAACTATATGTAACTGCTCTGAAGTGAAATCCACTGTCCTCACCAGCTTAGTGTCCTGAACCAGGGCAGGTCGTAGGAATGGTAAACCCTGTAGCCAATCGTGATGATTTCGTGGAAACATTTGATCTGGACGCTCATCACCTACAACACAGGAGAGAAACAGGGCACAGACATTAAAAATACGAGTCACACAAGCTGTTTTGAACTTAAAAAAAATCTTTGGGCCATTATAACTGACGTTTGGACAAGCATCAAACACTTTCACTTACCACTAGTGTGAGAGCGACGGGTCCCATGTAGATGATGAGAAAAAAGCCAAAAATCATGGCTACAGACAGAACTCCCCGTATCCAGTAGTTCTTCCATCTGTGGAGAACAGAAACCTTAAGGAACTCCTTCAAAATCACAGGCATGTTTCATGAATCTGTTTATGCTTCCTTTGAGTTTTCTTTGGAGAACCCTGGGATTACGGCGTGGATTGCGATTAGCAGGGCGTGGGAATGAGGATGCATTAGGCCTGAGAACACGCTCACGGTCGCTGGTTTTACACCGTACCCGGGTTTTCAGAAGGACACACTGTCTAAGAGCCAAACCGTTCACGGACCTGAGACTGGTTCTGCAGGGGAATGCTCATAGGCCCAGTGAGCCAAACGTACATCAGCCTGCTAACATGCTCATTATGTGATGATCAGTTTTCATTTCCTCTTAGAGGTTCCACAGAAACGCCACCGCCACTGCGCCTTTGAGCAAACGCAGCAGTCTCAGGCTTGGCCTGAGACGGGGCTGAAGGCAGCAAAACCTGTCACCTTGCAGGGACAAACAGCCAACAGCGACACTCCTTCACGGCCTGTTGTTCTTTCTTCAGGGTGTTTATCATGACGCATTAAAAAATTAAAATAAAAGCACCTGCTACCAACAGTGAGCTCACCACAGGCCAGACGAGGCCTGCGTCCTTTCTTTGGACAGTCAAGGCCGTTGGTCTTTTCCGGTCACAAGCTTTAGTTGTAATTAATACTGTAGACGGACATCTGGACATCTTCTGGAGTTTTAATTGATGACAATAGTGAATACTGGCAAAAAGCGTTTGTGCCTAAATTGTATGATTTAGGCCAGTTTGCCTACACCAACACTGACAATGGAGACTTTCCTGTGTTTTCTAGTGACAGTCTGTGCACTCACTCTGGATCGTAGGTAGTTGATTTATATGAGTGTCATCAGACTGCTGCTGGTAACAGATGAACATGCCATTAATTTATTTAGACGCGCATACACGTGTCGTTCGTTCCCATTTTTTAACAACAGGGCATCTGCCCACACCTGAGAGGTCATCCTGTTAAACGGTGACTACACGTGCTAAACGGAAGAGTTACACCTCTTTAACTTGTCCTGTGGTGACACACAGCACGTCCTGGACCGACTAAACTACAACGGTGACCGTGCGGACTCTCAAACAGCGTCATTTATCCTTTTATGCAAAGTCAGTGCCGTACTTGTTAACGTCACTTTAAAAATGAGGATTTTTCGTTACTACACCGGTCTGAAGTCGTTTTACCTCCCTCTCCAATGACCGTAACGCCTGACTCCTGTTCCCAACACATCATGCAGTTAGTGTTGCGGTGAGGGAAACTGCCGCCCTGCCTGCTGCCTGGAGGCAAAACAAAAGAGAGGAAGCAGCTGAAAGCTGCACAGGAGCCGAGCAGGGCAGACGGCCTGCTGGCTACAGTATGAATGGAGGAGAAAAACAGCTGCGTCATGACAAAAGCTGCTGCTACTTCTGCTCGGCAGTGTGCGCTCGTACACACCGACTCATCACTCACTTTCTCACTAAAACCACCGTCTCTCTTCATCTCTAAGTCCATCATTCTTCTGCTACCGTGACTATGGACATGACATCTATTTCATCTTTGTCTGCTCCTTCCTTCCTTCTAAATCCCATCCTTCCCTTTCTCCTTTCCCCATCCCCCTCCCTCCCTCCCTCCCTCCGCCTGCAGTCTGTTCATCCACAGGTTGCTCTGCGGCACACCAGCTCCAATGGCACTCGAGCCTCCAGGGATTAGTGCTTCCCCTTCGTGAGCCTTTAAGCCCTGTAACCTGGGCGTCACACCCTCCACTTCTCGTCGGTTATTCAAACTGGGCCCCTACATTTGCGTTTTGTGTGCCACTGATTTGAACTTGGACACGTCACCAAGTGCTAGTCGTGAACTGCTGGCGAGATGTGACACTGCTAATACTGTGATGTGGACTGTGCAATATTCTAATGGTGGGTTGAGTACAGTTTCTTCCGGTGACAAACATTAGGTGTCTCACCCCTGCACACTGTGCCATATGGCCATTTAATTACTTTTGATAAAAAAAAAGAAGAAGAAGAAGAAGAAGATGAAGATGGCAAGGTCAAACTCTGTTTATCAAGAGCACAGTGACAGCATTAGTCAAAGAAAAGGTAACAGAAAGGAGTGTGCATGCTGTTTTACAAAGGTCAAAGCAGTGCATGATTCTGCATGTGCAAAGTATAAAAGATCATGTCATATAATACTACCAGACAACGTATGATGAATATCTGACATAACAGGTTCTTGAATTTGGAACTTGACATTCAGGTAGATGAAGGTGTGTCAGTGTGCGACTGTTCGTTGTCTTACTGAAAGTGTGTCCATCAAGGGAACGTAACTGACTGGTTTGTCTTTCAAACCCACCCAATGTTTTATTATTAACAACTTTCTATTACGGCTCATTTCTGTGTTATGATCGCTGTAATTCGACGGGAATATTGTAAAGGTGATATGGAATGTTAACATGTGATGCCACTCTTCTGCTGTAGGAGTGAGATTGTCAGTAAAAAAAAAAAAAAAAAAAAAAGACTACATAATGTAAATTCTACTTCCTGTGTGGGGACCAAACTGTTATATAATGTAAATTCTACTTCCTGTTTGGGGACCGTTATAAAGTCATGCTGAGTCCTTTGACTGGCTGCAATATTACTAGAACCCTCATGAATTGGAGCACAGCCAAACATCTCTGCTAGTTCCAAACTATTTCAGGTCAACTGATTATTACATGGCGGCTAAAGTAAAAGCTTTGTTAGTTGAAATATGTAAAATAAGACTGAGCTGCACATTTTATGCATTAATTTACAGTTTTGTAAAAGTTGTTATCTAATAAATCTTTATGATTGCCCCAACTTCCTGTTGTGGATGACTGCAAAATAGGACAATCTAATAGCAAACCAGGACAAATGCATGTGAATCTAAATAAGCCTATTTATTTTTAACACACCTGTACTACAGAGATTCACTGTGATTTGGGGATTTCTGTTTCACAGTGAACAAAACGAGATTTTAAGACTAAGTAGTTAACCCCAAATTGGGTCATTTGTTAGACTTTTACTTATTGTGCAGCTAAAAAACAAACAATGACCTTAAACTAGTAAATGTTAACAGATGATTGACAGTTCAAATTCTGTTTTTACAGTAATTACCTGCAGATTCAGTTTCTTTGTCAGTATGTGTGTTTGAGAAGTGTGTACCTGGGTGGCAGCCCCTCCAGAGCTTTGTTCAGGCATTGCGGAGTGTTGTCCGTGTCCGCTGTGGACAGAGGAACGTCTGGAGTGTCGCCTTTGGAGTCGGTGTCACATTCTCCCTCTGCGTCGCCTTGCAGGCCCAGTCTGTCGTCGCCATCGGCCTCCTGCACGCGCACACACAAACAGATATTCAAACGCTGACTTAAGATAGCGAGCATCCACCTGACATAAGGGGAAAACACAGGCAGACAGTCAGACAGGGTACACAGGGCGATAACAGAGAGGGGAAAACATTTAAATACCATCGTCCTATCACGCTACAGACAGAGGACGTGCACTGTGGGAGCTCCTGCGATGCAAACGACAAGGAAATGTTGAGGTAGTCAAATAAAATGCGCTCTGAACTGAGAAAAGGCAGATGGTGCCTGAATTAGGCCAAAGTTTAGTCTCTCACCTCGGAGAGGAAAGGGACTACACAACTGGTGCGTGTGTCCTCTGGCTTGGCTGGGATTCATGTAGGTTTGCGGGTGAATGTCCTCCGCTGAATCAGACAGACTCCACAAATTCAAAACCATCAGACAACCATGACTTTATTCCCACATAACATCTGATAGATGAGGGCAAAGTACATTCACTCAAATACTTTACGTATTTGAGTATTTTGGGCTGATTCCAACGCACGTCAGTACTTCCATCTTCTACCACATTTATTTAAATAATTAAAAAGACAAAATATAGTAATACAGTAATTAAAAGACTTTATTGATCCCTGGTCCCTCACCATAAGTAAGTAAAGCGCTTTAAATTATTATTAAGATTCAATTAAAATCCATCAAGTCAGTGTGTAACTACAATACGTTACAAATATGTTTAAAAAAAAACTCATATGCTCATTGCACAACTTCATCAAACAGCTGATTGGATATTTGTCTGCACTGTCAACTCGACTGTCAACGACTGTGTGCAGCTTTTCCACTAAGGAAGTAACGCTGCCTGCACACATTTATATCCATACTACAGTTGAACATGGAACATGAACACATTCTACACATTTGCACAAACAGTTGCAATGCAACTTTGGGCTTTGGACAGAGCAAGAACAAGAGCTTCCAAATTTCTTCTTCCCCACTGAACAACATTAAAAAGTAGCCGAATCATATATTAACAGTAAAAAAGACTGTCAGATGGGATGTGCGTGGTTGATGATGATGAAATTTATGTCTCAAGACTCTGGCATGGAAAGTGTGATCTGACCTCCATTTTTTTCAACCAAGAAAGTCGTGATGAGGACAATAATACATGTGGATAGCAGACTTTGAAATGAAGTTAAAGACGCTGTATGAGCAGTCACAAAACCCCACAAAGTGGCCTTTAAGCATTTAAATCCAAGGATTTTTTCATGTCCTCGTAAAATTATAACTGTACATCTTGTACAATATGTGTAGAGTTATCGGTACATAACTATTTATCTTGAGGTTTTATTGGACTTTGCCATGTTTAAGTAATTTAAGACACAAACAAACCGTGCATGACACTCACAGGGCTGAGCCTTCACTGCCCTTTTATAGCCACAGTTTCCACATCCTCCAACCCGACAAACTCCTCTAAATGTCCACAAAAGGAGAACGTTTGAGTCCAGTCTCAGCAGGAAGATGGAGGATTAGTGGCTGAGCGTGACTGAGCTGAAAGTCTACACCTGATGTCGACAGGTTAACAGGCTGCTGCCTGGGAGGCAAAACTCTTCATTGGAGTCAATGAATCTTTAATCAGGATTTAAACCCAGTGGGATTCACTTTACCTTTATCTGGAACGTAACCCAGAGCAGGCAAATCCAACAATGTGACTGTCCTGTTCATGACATCTGCTGTGGTTGTCAAATGGTTCATAGTTTCCTCCACCTCCAAGGCAAAAGCGTGACGTTTCTACATGGGTTTCGTTTGTGTTCCCATCACACAGAAAAATGCAGGGTCTTGTCCCAAGGAGCTCACTAGAGTCTCAGTTTAGTGTAAACGAAGTCCTCGGGCAATATTTTACCAACAACACACAAAGGCAAATGTGAGGAAAATGCACGTTGATTACACAACTACACCCGCGACTATGCAAAACTGAATCAAATTGTAAATCACTTGGTGCTTTCTAAAATCTAAAATTACTAGTTATTAGTATTTTTGGGGAAATACTAATTACTGACCATCACAGTCGGCTGAATAAAGAGAGGCTACCAACTCAAAATGAAAGGACAACACATATTTGACTGTAGATGCATTAAAATTATTAATAGATAAAAGAAATAAACTCAACCAAATCTGTTCAATTAACGTCAGTTCAGCTCTATCAAGTAACACAGTGGCGAGTGGAGGTGATTTTTCTCCCTTTCAGAGTCTATTTTTATTTAAGTATAATTCCTCCTCAGTTCACGACACTGTGGGAGAATTTCTTTCCTTTTTGCAGTCAAGTCTCACTGATGCTCCTGGACATTTTTTCCCCTTTCATGGTTGCTTCTGCTCAAACGCTGCTAAATATGGTTAATGGGGCACCAGAGTGAAATCACTGAGCTTTCAATTTGGAAAGAAGGTTTCTGATCCTGGCTAAAAGCTGTAATTGGCTGGGAAAGCAATGAAAGTAGAAGCAGGTTGGGGTTAGGGGGGTTGGCACTTGACTTGGTGCTGGAGTTTCAGGAGGTAAGAGATGTAACTGTAGATTTCTACTCAGGCTTTAATGAGCAAACGTTGCTTCTTGCAGACAGAAACTGTACTGCCTACCTGTAACTTACATGTCTTTAATGAAAAAATACTAAGTAACACGTGTAAGCAGAGAGACTCATATATCTTGATGCCAAATCAAATCATGCGACGTAATTATGTGGAAACCAACCACCACGAGCTACAGTAATTACCTGCAAACACGCCTGGTATTATGTGTGTGCAATAACCATATACGAGGGCTGTGAGAGGCACAACTCCCTCTGTCCACACGTGGTAACTCTCCAAAAGCAATTCCATCTTAAGCCGCGGTTGTTGGATGGGTTTGTCACCACACCCCGAAACCCAATAGCCGCCACAGCAGGTGGTGCATCCGGAGATTTCTGCAGGACGTCCATGTTTTCCTACAGCACAGTGAGCAACGGCAGCGTTATTTCAGTTCGTCTTGAGTCAGTTTTGTCTCACTGCTCGTTCTGTGCAGAGCTGGAAGGAAGACGACTGGTGACGAGCAGCTGAAGCCACATCGAAACTCTGCCCCTCTAAACAGCATTTAGAAGCTTCCGCACACAGAACGCTGCCGTGCAAGGTGAGTGGTTCAGTCCCAGGGTCCTCCTGTCCACGTCTCCGTGGACGAGGCGCAAGAAAACCAAGCAAGTAAGTTTATGTAAAAGTGTCAAACAAATGGCTAAATGTAAATCAAGAAAATAATCATCAGATAATCAGAAAGATCAACAGCTGTTAAATACCTGCCTCTGCGCTCAGACTCTGATAGACCTTCACATATTATCTTAAAGAGTTTGTCTCAGTCGTCTTTCTGCTGAGCCAGATCATGATGCCGAGTTTTTCTCTCTTCAGCGCCTCATTTGATTTGGACAAAACAACGAGGCCTTTGTTAGCGCAAAAACGTTTCCCTTTAGTATCTGACACCAGAGCGCCTTAAAAGCCTCAATGGAGTTTAGCAATTTAATGTTAATCAAAGTTGCTCCGTTGTATAGGAAAGTATAATAACATAAAATCAGGAAACACCAGTATTATAAAATGTGAATACATAGACTGGATGTGCAGGTAATTCTCAAACCAGAACCAAAATAAAATTCTTTCACTGCACGTCCGAGCTTGGATTAACAAAAGGTAAAGTGTTTTATTAGTCATTATCCATATAGCCAACCTAACAAAGCTAGCCAACCTAGCTTTTTCCTCCGATCCAGTGGATTAAACGTTAATTAAGTCTGACATCGGGTTACTGAACCCAGGATTTTAGAGGACTTCTTTTACTGTCCTTAGCTATTCATAAGAGCAGAACTAATACTATACAGGCTGTTTCATGAGCCGTGCCACATTGCCCTGCGGATAAAAAGCTGTTTCCTGCTCCGGTGTGCGTGAATTAGATTAGAGTATCCACGCCTCCCCCAGAACGTCCAAAGTGTGAATGACAGTGGGGACATAGAAACAGCAGCGTTGCTAGTGAAGATTAACAGCATCCTTTGATGGTCCAAAACTAACTCGAGTTTTACCTCTGGTGAAATGACTAAAGAGACTAAAGTTGCTGCTTATGAAAAACTGCAACTTTTAAACGCCACTGCAGCATAATTCAATTTGAAGTCGAAAAATAAAAGTTTCTGAACAGACACAGGTGATTATGTTTGGGCAGTAACATTTAGCTTGGTTAAAGTAGAACCTCGGCCCTCATCACGGTTTCTAATTTAGCCTGAAAGTGCCAACAATCAGTGCAGCTGCCTCTGCAGGTCAGTAGATGAGGGCTATGTTACCTGCGCAGGTACGACTGTACTTGAATACGCAGATTATGGGAGAATTGTTAGCAAAAGATATAAAGGAAACCAATTAGAATGACTTGCAAATCCAGTAGCACAGGTGTTAAATGGTCTTTGCAGCTAGTCACAAGTCAGGTTGAAAAAATGTATTAGTTGATCTAATACACAAATCAAATGGCAAAATAAAGTGAATTTAATTTGATTATCAGGTTGAGTACATCTGAAATGGTCATCATGCTGTCATCAGTTTACTGTATTGACCTTTATTGGAATGAAATTAATAGGTCCACCACACTTACTATGTGGGAAACATCAGGACAAGAGCCTCACAGCTATAAGAAACTCTGATCTACTTCAGCGAAACAGAGGTCGGAAACAGAAAACAAGCAGAGTCATCCCCACGCGAAGCCACAGCATGAAGCATGAAAGATTCCCGGGGCCGTGACCAGCAGAGCATTAAACGGCCGGCTGCTGCTGCAGCCCCCGGCGCCGCTGCTGGGACCCTCAGGGAAGGCCAGCTGGCGAGCAGACGGCCCACAAAGGTCGACTGTCACGTGAAGTTTGGGGCAGCCGCCGACAGTGGCAGCAACTGTATGCAGGCCCACGGGAGGATATCGGCACAGGTTCACTTTAAGAATTAAACACAGACTGCTGGGGTAAAGAAATCAAGTAAATCTAGTCTGCAGTAGTAAATCCACCTCAAATGATGGTAGGAGCGGAAAAATAATACACTTAAAAAAAACATCAGCTTGGACGTTTATTGGCCTAAATTATTAACTGACTGGTGGAATAGAAATGACCAGTTGAACAAATAATGGTCAGACGCCAGTTTCTGTCACTGACTGTCGAGTCTGTCTCCTGTCTTATCTTCGTGGGTGGTGCAGCAGGGCGTGTGACACTACAAAGGAATCCTTTAACCTCCGAAACAACACACACGTACAGCTGACCAATCCGGTTTCCAACTGTCGGCTCTACAACGCCAGGCCTGCGTTCAGTCCCACCAGCAGACAGAGATGTTCTGGGAGGACACCAGTCAACATCCCAACCAGCACGAGGTGCTACACAACACTGTCCCCTTTTCCTGTTTCCTGTCATTTTGCTACGTCATAAACCATAAACTTAGGCTCACGCCATTTAATTCGGAGCCGATCAGCGACACCTCATCCAGCCGGGTTAAAGGTTTTGGCCGCATGGAGCCGCGCTCCATTCCACAACGCTGGCTCGACATCACAGTCTATGTCACCTGAGGTCGAGTGCCGTTAAGTAAATACAATTTTGTTTTGCTGTATTTGGTTTGGTAAACAGAGGAACTAGAGGCTGTTAACCATAACCTTTTACCCATAAAACCCATGTATGACACTCTGGGAAGCTGGAACCAGAGGATGTGTGCGAATTTTTTTTTGCTTGGAATAAAAATGACAGAAAATAATTAATGATTACCAAAATGTTGCTGAGTAATTTTCTGTGTTTTGAACTTATACATCTGATATCTACTGCATGTAACTTTAGGAAAATGCACAACGAAATGCCAAAGAAGATTTTTGACTTTTAGAAGTAAATGACAACGTGGACAAAACAGCAAAATGGGAAGAAAGACCAACACGAACAGACACACTTGACATGACACCACTAACTCTGTGTTACCACAGAGTCTATGTGAATTCTGATTATGGCCTATTAAAAGGATTATATCTTGAGAAGAAGTGGATACCACTGTGGTATTTGTCTAATGTAAATGAGGGTGAGCCAACAGGTTTGTTTTACGCTCCGCTGCATCTCTGCCTGAATTTGAAAGTCATCCTTCCGCACGTCTCGTGTTGAGGGAGGGGGAGGGATTCCTCAGGTCAACAGCAGGCAGCAAAGGGCCAAAAATGGACTCTGAGGGAGCGGAGGACAAACGAGTTGGGACACTAATGAAACACTACATGTGGCCCCGACCGAACACGCCCACAGCCAGGCAACAGCCACCAAACACATCTTGATGCAAGTGTCACGTGACTGGTGTATTTCAGTTCCACGAGCGAGTCCGTTTTTAGCACGAGTGCCTCCAGACGGAATTCAACTCCCACACTAACAGTTTAGTTTGTGTAGCAAGCGTCTCATCAGGGTTTCACCACAGGAGGTTTCTTCTAAACAGAAAAGGCTGTTGGCTCATGATCTTCTCACACTACTGGATCTGTCTCATCCTCCATCCACACAACTTATACTGCACGTGATCAGTCTCACGTTCTGGGACAGGAAAATCCAAATAATCTTTATGTGCACAGCACTGACAGGTGATATGACCAACACTCTCATATTATTGGGAGTATTACAAAGCCTGCATATTATTATTGAAATTTGATTCATGTTAAACATCTGGAAGAGATGTAGGATTACTTTATTTTATAGCAATTCATTTTTTTATGCGTAAAGCCAGAGATATGAGGCGTGAAAATCACCCAGGTGTTTTTAAAAGCTATTAGCTTTTTCACCACTAAGAAACGTTTGCAGGAATGAAGGGGAATCACGTCTGATGCACCGTGTAGTTCTCCGGATATATCCGTAACATAATATGGTATGACAGATGTTTTTGTGTTATTACGACACATGTCGTCACAGTCCACGGCCCTAAATGTATATAGTATAATGATGTATGAAAGAAAGACTAATCCAAAACGCATCAAATAGGTGGCATTAAAAAAATAAAACAAACTGGATAAAACATCCTCACTCTTGAGTAAATCTCTGCCTTGTAGTTGGTGAGCAGCCGTTACCTTTTTTCAATATCTGATAACTGTGAATTGTCTCACGTGTTTATGTGTCAGAGAAAACAAGGTATTTTGACACAGGCCGAGCTCTAAAAATGAGAAGATAACCTGCATCTTGTCACTTCCACAGTTTCCCTGAGAGTCAGTTCCTGTGACAAAGTCCTTCTCACAGAGGTGAGCTTGTCAATGGGAGATCGCTGTACGGGTTAAAAGTTTGGTGTGTGAAAAAACACACGTGGATCTCAATACTAATTTAATTTGATAATGTATCGATTATCATATTCAAAATCAATATCTAATAAATAGATTGACACGCAGGTTCTGCTGCTCTTATTGCACAAAAGGTAAACTTTTGTAAAGATTTTATGCATTTGGTGGCACGTTCTTTACACTACGACAGGTTACCTCACAGCGTAACCCCTTTATCACGGCATGCATCACATCACCACATTGGAGCCGGTACACAGCCGGTGAAGTGGTTTGCCATGTTTCAGAGATTCAGCTTCAGAGATAGTGAACGGAGTCTGGTGAGCAAGTTCTTTTCTCTCTGAGGTGAGTTAATGTTACGCAACAACAAGTGCATATATTACACAGGGGCTGATGGTGGATCGCCTAATGGAGCTGGAAGGTGGGGCCGACTTAACCTTTGAAACTGTCCCACAGAAAGATGTCTGACGGTTTACACCATCTCTGTCTACCACTGGTGGCTGATGGTGATATGTAATAATACAACAATAATAATAAAAATCACTGTCAGTGGTGATATCACCGCCATTTCCCCTTGGCTGAAGAAGCTAAGGTAGTTTGAGTTTAACTTTTTTTAAAATGATTTTCAGTGAGCAATATATTTACAGGATTTGTTAGTTTAAAATTCCCAGAGCTAAAGGAAATCTGCATACAACCTAGAAAAGCATTTATGTTTGATGACTAATTTAACATATGAATTGGCCATTAAATCAAATCGTGTAATAAAGAACCTACTGAAACTATGTATTGTCTCTGACAAAGTGCTCGTCTCTAAAACGCTCAGAGCAAAAAGGGAAAGTTTGAACATCCGCGGTTTCATTGACTGGACTTTGTGCATTCGGAACCTCCAGTACAGAACATCCGACTGTGAATCTCTGAAACACGGTGACCCGGTGTGTGTGAGCAGACAGAACATCCTGCAGAAACGTGCAGAGCGGGGCTGCAATCAGGAGCGACGCGGCTCGGATCGTGATTTTCTGCGGTTTTAAATCCAGGTGAGCACTTCCTTATCCGTCTGCCCCCCCCATCCCACTTCCACGCTGGATAATCGGCTTGCGGCTCTGCACGCACGACAAGACACGAGCCGGGTTTTTATTCAAGTGCCGAACAGGACCTGACATTCCGGGCTGTGCCGAGGACGTGGAGCCTGCGACAGAGCCGCGTCGAGCCGGTTCCGTGACGTTTTGCTGCAGGACAGCAGCTAACTAACTAGCTAGCCTCTGGGAGCTAGCTGCCAGCTAGCTCGACCTGCGACAACAACCTGCCCGACCGGTTCCGAGGGCGAGGTCTCGCCGGGGAACCGAGACTCTTTTCTCGCCCGAGAACGAGCCGTTTACCTTGTCGCTGAGATTGTCGGCGCCGTCGGCGTCTCTCCCGCCGCCGCCGCCTCGCTTCCTCAGCTCCGTCATGTTTCGCTGCTCTCGCCGCCGGGACGTTAATGTGTCACATAAGCCGAGTCCGCAGGGGGGAGGGAAGGAGGGAGGGAGGGAGAGGGGGGTGAAACCCTGGGCTTGTCGGAGAAAGTCCTGGACTTGCGACCCGGTTCTGACTGAAAACCACGGTCGGCTTTCACGGGGACGGCGCCAGCGTTTCCGCGGAGGTCTGACGGAGCGACGAGTCCGCTGCGTGTGTTTGTTTATCACCGCAGTCCCTCCGCCCCGCCCACCGCCGTCAATCGGAGACGGCGAAGAAGAGCAGCTTCCGGTAACAGCTTTCAAAGTAAAGCCTTCATCAGGTGTTCAGCTCCTGTTCGAGTCGAATCAAATCAAATCCTTATCCTTCCATAGTAACTAGGCACTTATCTTTATTATTTACGTACTATTATTTAATAATAATTTTATTACAATAAGATTAATATACTGTAATAATTTGTACAAAATCTTCCACTGAGTGCAGAAAAACAAGCTGGACAGTTTGAGGTTTAATCTGATGAGCCAGCCATTCTCCTTCCGGTGTGCTCGTCTAACTGCACGAACGTCTTTGCTGCAGAGACGGCGTCTGTCTGGGCTCGGTGGACCGGTTCTGCCTCATGCTGCAGTAATGGCATGAGTGACAAACTTAGACCCATCTCATTCAAACCTCAACCCCTAAAGTAATTTGATTCCAAAACTCAAAACCACATTTTTATGGTTCAAAACATTGATGTTGTACAAGCGTTAAACACACATACCAGAGTGATACTTCATTTTACAGATTAATTATTTCAACAAGACCCAGCACCGTGTATGTTTTGTATGAGGCTCAGGTTTCAGCAAGAACTTACTGGACTGATGAGGTTTTTTTTTAAGCAGAGCTTTATGTTGAATACATTTGGTTTAAAAATATTTCCTTACTCTTTTATCAATGGATAATCATTTTTTTCCAAACTACACAAATACGCTTTTACATATAAAATGACAGGATTAAACCCTAAATAATTTATACACCAGCTTAATCGTGTAAGTTATTTTATTTATAAAAGACAAATTCTCAGCCTGGTGAAGCGATATTAGAGTCATTAATCTGTGTGCTTGCTGAACTTTTACTACAACATTTTCTTTACTGTAGTTAGTTTTCTGATTCCTCTAAATAACAGTTCCTGCCTGTATTTCACTAAGTCTTCCCCTCAATGTCACAGAAGAAAACCCTTAAGTTGTAACGACACAGATGAGTCTGCCTCTGGTGGTAAACAGCAATTATTTATTGAAATGAAATTAAAAAGAATAAGTACCAGATCTATTGCATTATTGTAACATTTTCTTTCTGTAAGGGGAGCGGGGAGGTTACTTTAAGTTTTTTCTCTTGTAGGATGTAGTGAACACAAATATACAAGGAACATTCAGCTATCACAGATTGCACACCAGATACTGTATTAATGCAGTCTAATACAAGACCACCAAAATAATCCAGGGTTTTCTTTTTTCCCTTTCTTCTTCGTCTCTCATTAGTTCATCATTTTTTCAATAAAGAATACAAAAGTCCACCTACTTCTCTGGATCTGTACACAAACCTGTCAACTCATCAAGACAATGCCTCAAAAAAAACAGTGAAAAGAATCAAATCAACAAGGAAAAAAAATATAATGCCAAGAACATGTACAATGCACTGACACAGAAAGTCAGCTGTGTTAATAGACATGCAACAAGTAACAAAACTTGCTGAAATCGCAATAATCATTAAAAAAAGAAATCTAAAACCAGTTATAATTGCATAAATACTTTGTACAGTTTATCTGCTGTGAAATGCACCCTTCTGTTAAAAGGAAAACTTAAAACTGTATTCAATAAAAACTCCTCATGACGTTTTTTGTACATGTGAAGGTGCAAAAAGGAACTCTTGATTGATAGGAGCCGACTCGGCCTTCTCAGCTAGATGGCATGATTGCACACAGTAAGTTACAGTACATAAATCCAGAATGATAGAAGGACAACAACAAGAGTGCATATTATTACAGTATGATCCTCAGGATGTCAGTGAGCTCTGGGGGTGAATTTGAAGTGGGAAAAGTGTTTGTCTTTTTTACATGTCTGACACTCACTGAAGGTTGACGTGGAGAAACCAAAAAAAAAAAAAAAGGAAAGTTCTCTCTAGGAAAGAGAGCAGCACTTGAATGCACAGTTCTTGCCCACAGAACCACATGAAACTAACATGGAGAGAGATGAATGACGAAAGAAAACCTGTCCAGTCTCGGCATGAAAGTAAAAGCTTTGTGTGTTGACTATTGAAGCCAGCAGCAGCCACCCAGTAGAACTGTTAGAAAAATTCAACCACCTCTGCAATTTTAATATCTTATCGCAATGTCTTTGCTTTGGGTACATTCTGTGCCAAAATGATGCTGTTTGGAAACACACTGTACAATCACATTTCCGAATTTCTGCACGACTTTCAAATGCGATGCATTATTTTCATGAATTAAGTTGGTTTCTGTGAGGTTGCATTTCTTTTAAAGTATAACAAATTATTAAACGAATCATACTTTCATCAATCTCTAAAAACAGCAATGAATTCTACTTACAAGGTAATGTGAGATCAGTCTGCAGCCGCCGTCATCATTTGTAAAGGTAAATAAAAAAAACCATCTGCCAGCAGTGGGTGCAGCTGGCCGCTGTTCTCTCACCACAGACAGACTAATCCAGGTTGCAGACTGATGGACATTACCAGAAGAGACAAAGCTGCTTTTAGTTTCTGTGTGGCGATTGACAAATATATGAATAAGTAAGGAAATGACTGAGGTTATCTTTAAAAATCCGTTTGTCAAAAACTAAAATTACACCTTGTGTTTTTTTTAAACGCCGTCCTTGTTCTTACAGTCTTATGTACTTGTTTCGGTTCTCTTGAACCACGTATTGTTTTGTCCTATCCTCCAATAAGACAGTCATGCCAATAGTGACCTGTAAAACTTATTGGAATAGCAAACAGCAGTCAACATAAACACATTTAAAAAACAGATGTTTGGCACAAATGAGCCTCCAAACATTATTTCCTCGATTTTCGCTGAACTCAACCTACAAAATATGTTTTAAGCAAAACAACATAGGGCAACTAAACTCAGGATAAGTTGACAGTCCCCTGCCAAATTCAAGTCATTTCAGTACCTACGTGAATCCATTTTAATTTCCTGAAATCATTATGTATCAAATTATGCAATTATGTACATGAACGTACATTTTTTTCGATATGCATGTTATACAGTACAAGGTCATAAACTTGAATTAAACTATCAACTCTTCTACTGGGCTCCACAGCTGACAGGTAAAACCATTAGTGAAATATGAAACGGATGCAGATTTAATGCTACGCTTATTTAGAATCCACAGATGTTTGAACCAAATGTGCAAGAAAGAGGAGGGGGTCTATCAGCAGTTCTCTCTGTCCATCCTTTAACTTATAAAATAAAAGCATTATATTTTAAATTCTGAGTTTGGACGTTGCCCTGTTTGAGGGAATATCATCATTTCATGGTTTAAATGATTATTTACATCTTCTCCAAAGTCACACGTTTTCTCTCCGTACTCAAACAGCTCTTTGAAAGGTGCTCGCCTGCTGCTCCTGCAGTTTAACTCCATCTATGACCGACCGAGGATAAAGTGTGTGGAGTGCCACATGTGCCGATCTGCTGTAATAATACCACTGGGTCAGAGGGAAATCCAGCAAATAAGAAAAATACAATTCATACAAGGAGTCCCTTTTCTGCGTGCATTCAAAAAGCTGCTCGAGCCTGTGCAGTAACTAAATAAAGCTACATGGAAAATAAACGTGCAGCAACATTATCACACATTTTGTCTTATACCAAATTCATATTCTTCCAAATTGGATGTTTTCTCTCTACAAGAAAAAGGAGAAACACATACAATCTTGAAATAAATGGAGCGATATGGTCGAAAACGAAATACAAATATGAAATGATCACGAATCCAGTTGTCAAAAAGCAGCAATAACATAAATTCTCGAAAGGGGAATTTATAAAAATGACTAGAACAGAGTATACGTTAAAAAAAATAATAGACACATCAAACCAACATGGCGAAAAAGGAAGAGACAGTCGATCGAAAATCTCCATGTTGGTGATGACATGACACTGCGGCAGAGACAGACAAAAAAAAAAATCTTTCTGTAAACAACAAGAAAACCGATCAGGATATTTGAAACAAAACAGTAACTTTGCATAACGAGAGCCTCCGTTTTATTCGACCCACAGACATTAACTGTTGACATTCGTATCCCGCCTTCCCCTCTGTGTTAGTTCTCTGGACTCGCTCTGACCCGTGACGCACACTACACACAATCGATTTAGTTTTTTTAAAGCCAGGAGTGGTTAGTCACAACGCTGTGTTACAGGCAATTATTTTTTCCTCATTGACCTTTTATTTGTTCTGTGTTTGTTCCTCAGAATTAAAAAGGCCATAATGAGTATTTACAATATACACAAGTTTGTTATGTCCCACGGTGAAAGAGGAAGGAATTTTCCATGTTCTTGATATCAAAGCAGAAATGTTGGCTGATTGATTCAAGCGTGCCGCAGTGAGGGTGTTTTTCCTTTTTTCCTCCAGACGATGAGCGCAAGTGGTGAACAAGTTTTTTTTTCACTGCCTTTTAATGCATTATTCGTGTTTTTCAGTCAGCATGTTACTGTACATGTGGTTACTGGACGTACGAAGGGACAAGTGGGGCTTGGAGCGGAGATAGTTTTGTGTGGGGGTTGTGGTGGTGGGTAACGTTAAGGGATCAACAAGGCAGATGAAGAAATGAAACCCTCCTCGTGAAGGAGGTGGCTCTTGTCTGAAGGCGGCCTTCAGTTTCTGCAGCCATCCTCCACACTTCTCTCATGCTGCAGGTTGTAGTAACAGTTCTGACAAACTCGCACTGGTGACGAGATCTTCAGCCTTTTGATCTCTGATTGGAAGCGACTGCATCTGTAAAACAATTTTTAAAGAACATATGCAGATAATCTTCACCTGTCACATGTTTGGTTTATTTAGCTTAACTGACAGGGATTATCTGTTTTCACTATGTAACTCTGAGAGTAACAATAGTTATCAATGAATCTATTATTTCCCTTTATGAGATGCTAGACAAAAATGCCAGAGGACCCAGGATTTAGCCTTGTGGAACTTAGTATGGTATAATAGTATGCAAAACATTCACCAGGTATTTAATAAGAGTATGTGAGAAGTTGTGCAGAACAATAAGATAAAAAAAAAGAGAACTGAAGAATAACAATTGGATGGGACAAGTAAAAATGCAGAGCTTGCTACAGACACATCGACAGCACCTGATCTACCAAAGTCCAGATGATCAGACTGTGGTTGTGCTGACCGGCTTGTAGTTTGTGTTTAACTGTGTGAATGCGATCAGGTCTTGCTCACATCCTGCAAATGTTCATTTTAATTTTCTCTGTCAAGCTACATCAGATTAATAAGGATAAAAATGTGTTTAAAAAACTCAGTAGTAACAAGAGCATGAAACAGGTTAAGAAAATGGAACATTATAAAAACACACATACAGACCAAAAGGGTTTTGATGCTGCTGTTATGAAATTAGTGGCATTTTAGGAATATTGTCACTTTCATATAGTGTTTGTCTTTAGGATTAAATAGTATTGACAACATAAGCAATAACCAATAGTGTCAATTGTGCTAAACTGCTTCGCCGGGACTCATCCTGGTGTGATTCAGTTAGATCTGACAGAGTGTGGCCTGACACACAGGAAAACAGGTGTGTGTGTGTGTGTGTGTGTGTGTGTGTGTGTGTGTGTGTGTGTGTGTGTGTGTGTGTGTATTTCACCTTTTCCCACCTGCTCCGGGCAAAAAAACAGCACAGACTGCAAATTCTCACCCTACATAACAGAACTACTCCAAGTGTGTCTTGAAATTCTGTTTACACGTCAAAGGCCATTGCTCATTATAAGAAGCCGACTGTCAAAACAGACTTAAAATAGTGTAATGAAACAGAGAGTAGCAAACAAGAGAAGTCAGCCGGAGCAAACATGGCTGCAGTAATTTCCTTACTTCTGGCAGAAGAGCTGCCCGCAGTTCCTGCAGTGATGGCGTCGCTCTGTGAGGGAGAAGCGAACTGCACATCCAGAGCAGCTGTCAACCACCTCATCCTTCACCCAGTGGTCAGCAGCTGAACGGCCTGGCTGGTCACTGACTGACCAGCTAAAGACCCGGCCGCGTCCGTCGCCCACTAGAATCTTACTGTGGTCCCTAAAAAGACAAGGAATGGCTTTGTCTGAATAACTCACTATGACAGGAGACATCTTGTTTTCAAAGTATATACAGCGTGACGATAGTTCGGGCAATTTGGCAACTATTGCATGTTGATCGTATTGCCCAGTATGAAATTATAGCAATTAGCAAAATCAAAGATTTCATTCTTTCGGTCTCAACTCTCTCACTTGGAAATGGCGAGGGAGGTTATCTCAGCTGGGTGAGCATTGTCCTTGCGGTCAAATGCTGTGTGCATGGTGAGTTTGCTCCGGAAGACCAGCTGCCGTTCCCATCGGTAGCCTAGGATCACACAAAGATGAAGGCTTGACGAGCAGCATTTTAAACCATGAAACAAACAAACTGTCCTCAGATCAGCAGGGCAACCTCTCTGGAAAACTGTGTGCCGTCATCGGACACCCACCTGCCCTGAGCTGGTTGTAGGTTCTCGCCTCCACGGTGCTGGGCTGCAGAGGCTGTGGCACTGCGCCCTGTCCTGGATGAGGTGGATGTGGTGGATGTGGTGGATGTGGTGGATGAGGTGGATGAGGGTGGGGGCCTTTAGTTTGCCCCTCAGAGTAGTTGACAAACACAAAGCCATCCTTCTCGTCGATGCTGAGGGTGTCAGACCAGCGGTGAGAGTCGTCCGAGCCGCTGTCCATAGACCAGGAGGCTCCCGCTCGGGCTGAGGGACCTTAAAGGTGTTTGTTAAGGTACGAGAGCATTAGTTTAGATTGATGCCTTGCATAGAGAAACAGAAGACACAGAAAAATTAGTCGATGGAAGGAAAACATGCAAGCTGTCCAAATTTAGCCAAGGTAAAATATTTGCTAAATGTTTTGTAGTTTTTCCATTTTTAATGTGGCTGAATCGGTCGACTTAGACCAGTCAAAGTGGATAAGCAGAATTGAAAGCTGCCGACCTCTGGGTCTGTGGACAGCGCTGCCTGGCTGGCTGCCTCCGCCTGTCGAAGGGTTGCGTGGAGCTTTGGCTTCTGGGTTTAGGCTGGGCTCATCTCCTTCTGACTCGCTGCTGTCATCATCGCCATTGTGACTCTCGCTGCCCTCTGTCAAAGTACATTTTTACATCTTTTACACTTTTCAGAGAAAGGTGTGCAAAGAAAGTACAATTGCTTTGCACTGGAGCATTTTAAGTTTGATTTTGAGTCAGTACAAGCTTAGATTACGCACCAATCTTCTCCTCTGGACAGCAGTCAGGTACATCTGGCTCCACAGGCTCTGGAGCGGGGGTTTCTGGTACCTGAAGGAACTCCATTCTCCAAAACTGCAAGACAAATTCAGCGTTTAATTTTACCCCCCAAGCACAGTGTACTCCAATTACAAGTGACACGAGTGTAGCATCTGCAGTAAAAATACTTTGTAACTTGCATACTTAGACAAGAGCCCTCAAAAAACTAAAGTAACTGATAATCATAACGATAACTGATTTTTCATGAGGTCAATGTCGGTGTGGTTACCCTGACGACGCCATCTGAGTGGCCTGTGACGATGACGTTCTGCGTGTCCCACTCGTTCATCTCCGACACGCAGCAGCACAGGATCTGTTGGCTGCGGCCTGTGAAGGTGTTGGCGCTGGCGATGGGGCTGCCATTAATGCTCCACATGTGGATGTAGGTGCCAGCACACGACACAATGTCCCCCTACACAAACCAAACAATTTATCTTTTTGTTAGCTGGAACTAAACAGCTTGTGTGAACAATGATACAGTGACGTTCATCAGGAGGAAAAGTGCACGTGAGGTCATTAGTAGCTACAGTGAAAGGGGAAACGTTTTGCTCCAACCCACCGTCAGTTCGTTGATACACAGAGCAGAGACAGGTGCCCGGTGTCCCCTGAGCTGCGTGACGAAAGACAGTTTATTGAGGTCCCAGATGATGCAGGTCCGATCCCGCGAGCCGCTAACAACAATGTGGTACGCTGACGACGCTGTCAGACACGTAACAGCATCCGTGTGACCGAGCAAGGCCTAGGAAACAACACAGTGAAGACAAGCAAATGAGAGGCAGCATTTCCGGGAAAAGGACACACCAGTTCAGATGGCTTTTGTCTCCTAATGCCAGGTCTATACAGAAAGAACAGACGTCTCACGTTCACAAGGAGCACAGAGAGAAGCCTGCAGGGACAAACTGCAGGCAAGAAAAACTACAACTGTGTTACTAGCCTATAAGTTCCTGCTGTTTCTACTTAATGAATTGTCTTCTGCTGAACTTTTTCGAGGGTTCTCTGTGGAGAGCTGTATGTGCGTAAAGCTGTGAGGATAGGCTTGGGTTCTCGTGACGTGTGAACTGACAGGCTAACAGAAGCGTAGCAGTCGCATGTCACACGTGCTGAACATGGCTGAGACGCTTTTAGTGTAGACACAGCACGAGCCCAGGCTTAAACTAATGTTAAATCAGTGGGAAAACAGGTGAGTCACGGGTTTTACATCAACAGTCTTGTACCTTTGACTTGTTAAGGATCCGGGATTTTAATTTAACCTGCTCATTAACTCAGGACTCAGGTTTACCTGTTTGAGTGTTAGTGACTTGGCCCTTTCCTTGGAGGTTCCTGTCTCCCACACACAAATAGCGGTGCTGGTGCCCCCAGTGATGACCAGCTTCGGGTTGGGACAGATGGCAGAGAAGATCTGACCCCATTCTGACAGACACTCGTACACCACCAAGGCCTGAAATAATATCAGAGATTAGGAGATTAGGCTTTTAAAGTTTAGAGAAGATTTATAAATGTGCGAAGCCCTGACAGAGAACTGCATTAGAAACCTCTGTCATTGCACAAACTGATGGGTGTGTAAAGGAAAGTGCATTTCTACTCAAGCACCAGCAGAGGGAAACACTGTCTTTGAAATAACTGCAGACATTGACATGAAAGAAGCAGGAAATCTTCAGGACTCCATGTTTCAATGTGGTACAATCGTTAAAGAGCAAGACATTTACAAATCAAAACACTGATCTGTTGATTTACGATGAGCTCTGGATCAGCAGGTCTGACAGTGGCTGTTAAGAATCACTGGCACCTTATCTGATTCATAGTTAGCCAGACGACAGCTGAGGTCGGCATAGCCCCAGGCAAAAGTCTTGCTCCAGGTTGGGGGAACCAGAACTTTGTTTTGCTCCACTGCTAGGATGCCCTTGTCTGTGCACACGATCTGTCCCACGGGCTCCTTAAGCTCTGGATAAAGGTAAAACACAGAAACGCGTGAGGGAGGGTTGAGAAGCACTACCACGTTTCGGAAAATAAGATGAATTTATTGTACTGTATTCATTCAATAGGACAGAGGATAAAAGGGAGTGAGAGTGAATGAGTGCTTTCATATCTGAAACGCCGGTTGGCAACAGTTGAGGAATAACTGAGATATTAACTGAAGTTTTTGATTTGAAATGCGAGATGGAGGCAGATGTACCTTTGACCGGGGCTAGAGAGGGTCTGAGGTTGTCCAGATGATGGAAGAAGATCTTATCGCTGTTGGAGTTTGGAGGAACACTTACTATGTCGCCATTAGCTTTGCTGCGTACCCGTTTGGGCGGGTGGGGCTTCTTGAATAACTGAAACATACACGAGTCAACAGTCAGACAGTCACACAGTCATAGGTTTTATTACAAGCAGTGGCATTAGTAAATACACTGCGATAGTTTGAGGAGTCGCTGTAGCTTTACTTGTAGTAACGAAGGTTTAAGTTCTACTTTTGTAAGAATTGGCAGCAGCAATGGTGGAAGTAGCACGTGATGCTACCACTAGCACTTCCAGCAGCACTAAGAGGAGCCGCAGTGGTCGTGCTACCATTGCAGTAGAAGCAGCATCACTGACAGAAGCTGCAGAGACAACGTCAACAGCTCAGTGTGTGGAGACGGACCTGTTTGGGGATCTGTCCAAAGTTGTTGATGAAGCCGATGGTGGCCGTCTCTTTGAGTGGGTCGTTGATGTTGTATATGTCCACCTGACCCTCGTAGAACAGGTGGTGGAACACGTTCACCGCCTCTACAGCCGGCGGTCCCTGCTGCTTGTAACCAAAGATCAGATCGATCCACTCATGGAGGTGGGCAGACACGTAGTCGCACTCCAAAGCCTGACGTGGGACAGAAAGACCAAACAGACAAGAGTTCAGCGTGTGCCGGATGAATCAGGCACCTGAACCATCAGAGGACGGTGGATTTCTGACCTCTCTGTGGACCCTGATAAACTCTCTGGGGTCACCCTTGGCCCAAGGCGGCAGGATCACGTCACCGAGCTTTGTGCCATTTTGTTTGGCACCTGGTACATTGAAGGACACCAGACAGACAGAACAATGAAGTTCACGCGCTCGATCAATTCTGTTAGTTTGACTCACTGTTTTTTCCGTCAGTCTTTTTCTGCCGCACATTTTAACACTGACCTAGATCAAAGTTGTTGGAGTTGAGCATGAACTCGGGCAGATAGAAGAACTCCGGGATGAGCTCCTTCACGTCGGCCATGTTGTGCTTGGAGGCAGAGAGCCAGGCTTCGCGCACGCTGTGAAACATCCTGTCCGCCAGGTCGAAATGTCCTCCCTGGTGATCATGCAACAAACAACAGACATTTCAGACGCATCAGAAGGTTGTAGGTGCTGGTATAACATTTTCTTTATTGCCATAATATCTGCCAAGGAAAAGCAACCTGCGGAACCAGTAATTGTAAATGTTATTATGTTCCTTTATCATTGCAAACATCCATTATTAGACCTTACAACGGATTTCCTGTGAATTGAACTATTTAATAACCAGTGCTTAGAGACAGACATCGCTGATTCCTAAAACATTTAGGAATGTTTTAAACATGGAGAAGGACAGTAGGGTCATGGGAATACAGCAGAAAGCAAACCTGAAGTCTGAGGAAAATCTGTGTGAAGGGCTCCATCCGGACCAGATAAGAAGCTACAATCATGGCAGAGGAGTAGTGGGTGCCATAGTGGTAGGCCGGGGTTTCTCCTGGAGGACAGAAAACACAGACACGTGCTTGATACGGAGAAAAAAAACCACACAACTCCGACTCGATCCTGATTAGCCCAGTGTTGCTTTAGCTTACCGTTGGGGTCTTCCCAGTCCTTGTACCTCTTCTTGTACTGCGTCAGTCTGTCATCTGTCTGGGCGCCCATCGGCTTGGCGAGGTTACGGAATGTTTTGGGGTTGTTCAGATCCAGTTCCTGGTTTACGTTCCAAAAACAAACATTGCTGACGTTACCAAAAGAGAACCAATGAGGAAACAGCAGGCGTGTACATGAGTTGTGGTGAATCCTACAATCACCTCTGAGTCATAGTCAGCCAAGATCCAGGGGAATACAGGATACTGCATCAGGTCGTTGTAGGATCGTCCTGCCAGCGTGTTCAGGTGCATCAGGTACTGGAAGTTACTGATCTCTCCTCGCTGAAAAACAAATGCGGACGCCATCACTAAGGCGTGGAGTAGTAACTTACACTTTGACTTCACGTTGTGACTGAACTGACTAGCAGAGGTTGACAAATGCCTCCAGGTTCATACCTCCCATCTTTGAGTCACTGACTTCTCCCCAACCAGAGTGCTGAGGAGCCCAGACCTGAGAAACACGCAGACAGATGATTAATGCCTATGAATCCGACGGTGTGTTTCATTCCTGGGCACTTCATTCACTACCTATACCTACTGTATCAGTAATATCGATTTACTGCAAAAATACCTGCACATGTATCATATTCCAACATCTCAAAGTGGTCATGCTACTCCCTCAGAGTCAGTGGATTTACATGTAAAAACGTGATGCAGAGGATAGAGACTCTCTTTAGTGTATGGAACACAGGAGATTTTTACCCTTGCTCCACACTGGTGTTGGGCCTCTGGCCTGAAACCGATTCTGAGCTGTCAGCCAGCGAAGGCACCACTGCCAAGAACCTGCAGGAAATTCATAATAAAATGACATTATACAGACCGTATATGTATGCAGACACATAAACAGCAGTATTCAGTATAAGATTTGTGCCGTTATTAATGCCTCGGACCTTTGGTAAACCTTGTTTCTGACTCCTTTTTGAAAGGCTAACAGGTAGTTTCTCCCATCTGCAGAGAAGACTTCTACTGCCATCGGCTGAAGACAGACAACACACAGGGCACATTCAGAATCAAAAATTGGACACTCGATAAAAAACAGCTGTCTGTGTTTGAATACGGGTGTGCTCGCTGACCTGCAGCAGGTAACGTCTCTTATGGACCTCTTTGATGTCTTCATAGGCAAAGATGCTGCAGGTTCTCTTCAGTTGGCTCTGGCCTTGTCTCGCCCCTCTGGGGATGATGGCCTCATGCAAACTGGAAACAGTGATGGATTTATGAATTGTCGACTCGGTTCTACACTGAACTGTACAGAGAAATATTTGACGACATGCCGGGGAGTTTGGTTTCTTGCACTGACTAGTTTAATTAACAATTTTAAAAAGAGATAAGATATGCAAACTGTGAAAAACCTGTCAAAGATATAAGATAGTAAAACGTATTTATTTGGTTTTAAAATATGAAAAAACATGTGGAATTCATAAAATATTCAATATCTTTTATGAATATATAATATGGGAGAAACACGATAATTGTCTTTTTTTTAAAACAAAATGCAGCCATAAAACTTGCATTTTAAATTGTGAATTTACTGATTAAGAAAACGTTACATTTTTCCCCTATTTGACCCATAATGTTGGTGAGTCTTCCTGTTGTGTCTTAAAGGCGGAGAGACAGACAAAAAAGTAAAAGCTGTGCAGGCTCAACTTCATGCTGCCTCAGCAGCATTACATCATCCCAGCAGCAGAAAGTCCCACTGCAGTGTCCAGAGAAATGATGTCATCTTTTTATTCGGGGAGGGAAAGTTATAGTAACCGTGTCATCTGTCTGCTGCAGCCGCCAAACACATTCAGGACACAGTGCTGGAGTGAAGCCGCGCTTCCTTAAATTGACGTGGACGTGGACCTACTTGGGGGGCAGCGTGTCGATGTCCCTGATCTCCCTGGACATGGTCATGGTGTAGCCGTCGATGACATAGAAGTGCTCTTTCCCAAACAGTAGCAGACCCTCGCTGGTGTCCAGACCCTGCACCCTGGCACAGCGGTACATGTGCTGAATCTGAAACGGCGAGTACAACAAACACGTTATGTTAATTTGAGTGAGGTCTGTGGTTGTTGCGTGACTTTTACTCAGCATGTGCGGCTGAAACAGCCTTGAGATAAACAATTAATATCCAGTTCATACAGAAAGAGTGCGTGAGTAATTTGATTAAAATGTGAGAACATTTAGTCTTTCTGCTGTGTTCCAGTCTCTGTGGAAAACAGATTTTGGTTTGGATTAAAGTGTAACGGGCATTTGTGTCATTTAGTACTTGAACTATGCAATTAAATTAACATTTCAACATAATTTAAATTAATAAAAAGAAAAAAACAACCAAAGATCTAAGACAAAGAAAGAATGTGCCACAGTGTGTATAAGAGGAGAAATGGTGAAATGGCAGCGGGAAACATTTGTGCCCTGTGTCTCCCTTCCTGACCTTCTCTCCCTCCTCCAGGAGACGCAGCAGGGACGTGTTGTCAGTCCTCTGCTCCTCCTCGGGGCCTCCGGACTCCAACACCTGCTCCTGAATCTGCTCCTGACTGTCCTCGTCGGCGCCGTCGGCTGTGGACCGAGACCTCTTCAGAGGAGCTTTCACCAGGCCTGCGGAATGATGCGTTCAGACACGTCAGAGACAGATTTCAGGTAAAGCGAGACAGTGAGACAGGTCATGTATGGGCTGATAACTGCAAATATCAAGCAGAACTCTCCTCCCAGCCTTTAGAAGCTACGCGTCTTTTAGCGGTCGTCTCTGTACCTTTGACTCTTGCAATCGTGTCCTCTCCATGCTCGGGCTCATGCTGCGTGGTCTCTCCCTCTGTGCTGTGCTCCACAGAGTGCTGGTACATGCCGGGGTTTCCGGACAGCAGACGCATGTAGTACTCCTTACTGTCGTAGCTAATGGCTCGCCGGTAACGGAGAGGCTTCTGCAGCAGGCGAGAGCAGATGACTGTGGTTTGAATAGTAGTTCACACAGCGTGTTTGTAGAACACCAGGCTGACCCAACCCCCACAACCAATATACCCAGTAACCAAAACTATGCATGCAGGGGGATTCCTGCAGTCAGGAGCCTGCACAGGGACATTTACTAGAAGCATGAACCACATCCTCATAATAGTAACTTAAAATGTAAGCATGAGACCCTATATATATATAATATTTTATATGAACATAACGTAGAAGAATACAGCATGAACCCTTAAAAACAACACTGTGCAGTTCTCTACATGCGTTAGATCGTAGAAACCGCACTGGAAAGTGTCAGTAGGGGTTAGTTTCATTACAAGGCTTTTCATTCTTTTAACAGCAGGTCAACCAGGAGCGCAACCTCGAGCATCCACAGCAACACTGACGGAAAAGAAAAACTACTCCACATGACGTAATGCGGAGGATCGGGGTATTTTAAAACGTGGAAGGCAGAGGGAAGTGTATTACCCATCACGGACCTGTGGTTTCCCAACGGGAGCAACAGGAAGCAAATGAGTAGATGTCTCCTTTCTTGACCAAAGAGAAAAATGTCTCTAACTGACCACATGATGGGGGTGTGGGGATATTTTTAATAAACTGTGGGGAAGGTGTGAACAGTTTGATGTCATATAATAGCTTTTGAGATATTCTCCAGAAAACCATAGACTGGCCAAGAAAGGGCTGCAGAGGAACCAGGACACAGCTTCAAAATTCAAAAGTGAACCACACAGATCATAATCTGCCGGCAGCAGGATTTACATGTAACTCACTGAGAGCACAGTGAATATTGAGGGTTTGTTACTATCATGCAGTCACACCAGGCATGAACAGGAGCTCAGTTCTTTTGTCCTGTGGACTGTGAAGTACCTGGGCATGGTCAAGCACCCCCACCAGGGCTGAGGGCAGCAGGGGCACGAGAGAGTGGTGAGAGGGCTAAAGACGTGAAAAAGAATGAGGGCATTAAACCGTATTTGTACAGTCAGTGGCCTGGTACAATTATTGAATTTCTTTTACACATGCTAAATATTTTTCCATTTGTTAGAAGAAGGAGACGAGCCTTTATTCGTCACTTCGAGCACATATACATGTTACACTGCGTTTAGCCCATCCCTCCGGGGGGAGCGGTGGGCTGCGGGGAGCTAGCTGGGTGTCCTTTATTCTTTTTAAAAATTTTTTTATGGTTAGGCTGGTGATTTGATCCAGCACAGTTCACTGTTTAGCCGTTAGCCAGTAAATGGCAACACACAACAACTAAATGTTTTAGCTGAATACAAATTTCTCTGCATTCACTAAAGTTCAGCTGAAACAATTAAAGAGGAAAAGCAAATGGGTTTTTAGCTGCAAGTGAATGACCTTCTCAAAAACCCTTCGACTACTTCCCAAGCAACTTTAAATTATGTATTGTGATCGTGCCTGAGGGACGTCAGACTTAATTATACTGGGTCGCTTGAACCAGAAAACGTTCCCCTGAAGGGCTTTAAAGAGCCGCTTTCTAAAAGGTTCGTGAACTGATGATCTGAAGCACTGTGGCTTCCTTTAATAACTATTGTCAGCTTGTATAGACATAATTTTCTCCAGCAAAATCAGCTAAAAGCCTAAGTGAAAAATGAGATTTCCCATCCGTGATTGGGCGGCTGGCATTAATACAAACCCAAACAGACATGCCTGTGAACTGACCAAAGAAATCGTTGGAGTGGAGATAGGGCGCCTTTGGCAAACAGGGAGAGGGGGAATTATTTGTAGAGCAAACAATGCTAAATGTGTCTGGTGGTGCCAGGAAAAGTGAGCCGCTGGCTGTTGTTGTCACTTCCTCACATGACAGCTCGGCCTAGAGCTCTCTTTCGAGAGAACTCCACGAGAGGGGACTGTCGACGTTAAAGACACAGCGCACACGTTTTATTCAAAATATTTCAGCGTCTGTCTTACTAAAATGTGAAATTAGTCTTACGTGTGGGTAAAGAACAGGATGACGGGAACATATTTCAGACGGCGTACCTGTGCTGAGTTGGTGTTTGTCTCCGTGTCGGGCATGTACGGGTAGTGGATGTAGAACATGTCATTGCGGACCATCTTCTTCCTCATCCGGCAGGGCCCCTCCGTCATCTCCAGCACAAACTTGTCCAGGTGGGAGCCAATGGGTGGGCCCCAGAGCCCCCGCTCACGTAGCAGCTCGTACTCGATGGCCGCCCACTCCTCCGTCACGTACTTCAGGGCGTTCTGCTGCCGCTAGGAAGGTTAGGTGAGAGGTGAGTCACTTCACAATGTTTCCATTAATTATAAAAGATTTCACAGCTGCAACACCAGCCTGAGGAAACGTCCGCGCACTGTTTTTTTTGGTTTGCTTTACTGTTCTGCAGTAACGTCCTCATAAACCGTTTGTCCTGCAGCTCGTTGCTCTGTAACGTATTATCTGTGTTGTACCTCTTGATATTCTTTGTACTGCATGGCCACCAGGTCCCGGACAACAGCGATGTGAGTGAACATCCACTGGAAAGTCTCCTGTTGATCAGAAACAGAAGACGGCTGATAAAGTCACAGTTCATGGACAGTGTGCAGGTCTGCGACAGCTCTGCGCTCGGCTGTTTTTGTGTGTACCTGAGCAGACAGGCTGTTTTTGTTCAGGCTGTTCTCCTTCTTGTTGCGGCGGACGCCTGTGAGTTTGGAGAGGCCGAAGCCGCTGCTGACCCGGGACAGTTTGGACTGGGTCGCCGGTACCACTGCTTCACCACGGCTGATGCACTTCTTCTCGTGGACTGAGAGAACACAGAGAGCACAGAAGGAAAAGTAATAAGTCACAGTTTTGTGTCAGTAATCAATTAGAAAATCGCTGAGACACAAAGACAAGAGGTTAAAAGAAGCTTCCAAACATAAACAAATCATGATGATTTTTTGCTTTTTACTTTTGTAACACCAATAACTTGAACTGAAAAGGAATAAAAATCAGACTTCGTCAGCCGCCTGCTGACTGAGGCCTTTCTGCGAGGAATGTTCACGTGTGAATGAAGGGTTGTCTGTCTGTCCACAACCTCTTTCACGCATGCAGGGAAATCCTGAAATCCTGCCGACTTTACCTGAGGACAGTGTCCGTGTCAGTCCAGTATTGTCCTGAACTAAATCACCATCGTAAGACTTACTGTTGGTAGCAGAGTGGAGCTCACAGTCGGCTTCACCCGTGTCGTCGTCAGTAATCTTTAAACTGCTCTACAGTCACTGTCTGCTCAACCAGCGTGAGGTCAAAGCGGTATCAGGTGTGGTACCAGAGAGGGTTTACAATGACAGTCACTGGCTAGAATATGAGAAACTCTACTAATGTTTTATTACATAACATAAGATTTTGCACATTTGCGATTACAACAGAAAAAAAAAATCTGTGCTAATGCCAGGCTCCAGATTTAGGTATTTTATTGGCAAAACAACAAGAGGAGCATGTTATGCATGTTACCTAATGCTATATAAGCCACATCCCATTCGCAACAGTAATAATGAATCGTAAAAGTCTCCAAAATGGACCCGGGTGAGGAAAGTGTTCAACAGTCTCTCTGGCTGCATTTGGAGGTCACTTACTCAAGTGGTTCTGCCAGCTCTTCAGTGCCGGCTCCTCCAGGGCCGGTCGGGCCGTGGCAATGTCCACGTGGCCCCTGTCATTGCAGGGCAGAGACACTTTAAAGATGTCCTCCAGCATCTGGCGCTTGCTGTGCATCAGCTCCGTCCACACACGGTTCACTGCCTTTAGCAGCAGCTGGCGCCCTGCAGAGACGGGACCAACTATTATTTCATAACCAGCTCAAATTGATGTAATGGCCTAATACAATCTGTTTCTTATCCAAATCAGCCTAGCAAAAAATGATCTCAAAGGTCTCAAAATCTCTCTCTTACCAAGGGACGACTGACAAAACAATCTCAAACCAAACAACAGAAAGGTTGATGGGTTCACTTTTCACACACACCCACTAAACACTGACGCACAACGGCGACTCACCCTCGCTGACGTCATGGCTGTGCGTGGCGTCCGCCTCGTTCTCTGTGGGCATCATGACATGCCAAGTGGTCATCCTGGCCTCCGCTTCTAGGCCGAAGCCCTCCACGCTACTGCGGAGACACACACACAGCGTTTGTTTAGCTTCTCTGCAGCGGGTACGTCTGCTCTCTGCAGCTCTGCAGTGTCTTGTGTTAAAGCATGTTGTGTTCCCAGCACGGAAGGAAATTCAGTCCCTTCCACCCTGCTGCAATTTCGGTAAACACCTGTGGTTCCGGGAGGACACACACTAACACACACAGAAAAAAGTCTTGCCACGACTATGTTTAAATATAAGACGACACACGGCAGATTCTGGCTGAATTAAAAACAAAAGGTGCAAAGTGGTGAGTTATTGCTCAAACACCAGACTGACGTAGACTAGGCTAACTAGCTGTTCACTGGCAGTGTGATTTTCCTCTACAACAATTTGTGCAAATCAACATAATTTAGCTAGAAAACAAATCTGTAATTTGATTTAGTGCATTTTCCTTTTTTACAAGGGTTTTCTTCTTAAAGACATAACTGTACTGGTTGTGGGCATGAACCCAACATGTTTTACACAGACCTTATTTCAAGCATTCAAACAAAAGCCGTTCAGAAACGCATAGACTCCGTGATAAGGGAACCTGTATCGCAAAATATTAACTGATTTGGGGGTTTTAGGACTTATTCCAGTGGTAATTCATTACTTTTGGCTTTGTCTCCAAGACGTCCATTGCCTTCCTAAAACATTACACAGCAGTAGGGAATTCTTTCATTATGTTGCTCCCGTCTCTCAGCTTGTCAATTTGTATGATATGTGTGGGTGGAATATTCCTACAGAGGATGTGTCTCTGTCTCAAGGGCGAACTACTTTTGGGATGCTGCTGCAAAAGAGTTTCATAATAAAATACAAAGCCGGTGTACTTTACATAAATGAATAGGTCATTCAGTGCGGCAGCGTTGTAAAGTCAAATTTCTATTGGAAGATACTGAGTTCTGAGGCAAAGCTGATTAACATCAGAGCACACGTGTCGTACACGTCCACTTTTGTTTTACTTGTTTGTAATGATGGAAAAAGAAAAATGAGCAGCAGTAACAACCTGCTGACACGTCCAGCCCCGGTGCCTCACGCAGGCTTCGCGGCGTCTTACCTCCCGCTGTGCAGGCAGATGAAGCAATGAGCCAGGCAAGCCACAAAGTCCTGGTCATGGTTGCCTGGCCCGAGCACAAGGTTGCGGTTGACGGTCAGGACGCGCAGAGCTTCCAGCAGAGCCACTTGCTGTGCTACCGTCTTGTGAGGTCGACAGAGCTGGTAGAGCACAGTCCGGTTCAGACAGTGGTAGATGGTGTCGAGGGAAAGACCCTGGGAACGCCTCTTAGACTGGAGGAAGAGGTGAACACAAACAGGAGCAGAGCGTCAGACGAGAAGCACTTTTTTTTTTTATATCAAACAGTTGAAATCTGGAATGGCAGGATTCTTGTTGTGGGCTCTCACACTGCCGAGCTGTGGATGTGGACAAAGCTGCTGTGGGCAGGTTTGTCTGAGCAACCAGAGCTGAACTGGGTCAAGTTGTCTGAGAGTTTGTCAATGCAGCCTTGTTGTTCCAGCCATTGTTTTACAGTTGGTGTGGAGAATTGAACCGAATACAAAAGGCGTCATTTCAGCAGAACTCCACTTTGACAGTTTTACAGTGCAGACAGAATATTTTGCACATTCTAATTACGGCACTTTACGCTGTTATCTTTTATGTGAGTAGTAGTGGAAGAGGTTTTACTTCTGTTGAAGTTACATTTTTTTATAGTCTACAGGCTAAATGTGTGATCCATTAATAAAACAATTAGAAAAAAATGTCCACCTAAGGACTTTTATACTAATAAAATGAAAAGTAAATCAATTCTATTTATTATGATTTTGATTTAACCAGATAAACACCCATTGAGATCAAGATCTCTTTTACAAGGATGAACTGGCCAAGACGTCAGCAGCACATGTGGTAAATTAACACAACTTAACATCTATATTACAAACCAAAAGTTGAAATGAACAACAGTTTACGTGTTGCATAGAGTTTAACAAATAATCTGCAGTAGTTGAACAATTCCAACACGTTTCCAAGTTTTACTGGATGCCGCTGCATTAAATAGAGGGCCATTCAAATCTTTAATCACATGGAGATTTTCCAAAGGTCCAATTATAGTTTGAAAATGTAATTTCAGAGCATAATCTCCTAATCTTTTCTTTAGCATACTCGGGTGAACAGAGCGATTTGAAATGTCTTTCTGCTCCTTTTTTGTTTGATTTTAACATGTTACTGAGGAGATGAAAATGATCAGCTATTTTATGGGGCCGTCTCTTATAAATCACCCAAACCTCAGCACTGGAATGACTAACATGAGCCACCAAAAATCCAACATGCAGAAAAAACAGACACACACCTTTCCATCAGTCAGGCTCCAGACAGAATAAAAGCCATGTCTAATTTCACGCAATCGCTAGTAAAAACGAGGTCTGCCGTCAGATGGATGCTGCTCATCTAATTTAATCCAGAGTGCGTTCACTGACAGGAGACTCGCAGATGGACTGTATTTATTTGTGGCAGCACACAGAAGCCGTCTGTTTGCTTCCAGCTGTTGCGCTGAAAAACCCCCCAGTCTTACAATGACACGCTGGAGCTCTTTGTTGTGTGCGATAAATCTGACACAGCCAAGCACCGCATCTTCGGCTAAGTTCTCTGCTGTGGGAATTGTTTTACTGCATTCCTCCAGTATGCTGCAGGTACGGGAAGGAAAGATTTGGCCATTTGAATTTACTTCAAAATATAAATCGGCCTACTTAAACAACCTAAACGGTTCTAAATTATCGCAGCAGTCATTCAACTGTGCTACCAGTTTGTCATGAGCTGGGACCTGCACAGCTGTTGTGACCTTTACCAGTGGATCATTTCCATTTTCACAGAAACATTTGTTCAAGATTTTCAGGTGCTTTTACATCATCTGAAACTTCTGTACCACTTGCAGCATCTTATTTGCTCTGGATTCTGCATTCAAATGGAGTTCGGTCTGCACCTGTCCTATGAGCTGCACGATGAAGTCCACCACCAGCTTGGACTCCTTGTTGAACATGCCCTGCCACAGTTTGTCCACCACCCGCTGGGTAAAGTAGAAGACGTTGTTGACCAGGATTTGGTAACTGCCGCCGCTGCTGAGGGGCAGAGAGGCGTCTTCACCTGCACGAAGACAAACAGCGGCACAAGTGGTAGCTTAGCAGAAATGGCTGATGTGACGCTGAATGAGTTTGTGTTACAGTAGAAACACATTTGTAAAGAAAAACATGTGTTGGCAAAACCAGCAGACAAACTGTTCCCTCTAAGACCCGAGAGAGAAGATCATTTGCATGTAAAAGTATCATCTGCAGGGACGATATTTTACCGCATGGACAAAAAACTAAAAGTATTATTCTAGATTAAAAATATTGTCCAGACAGTAATATGCTACATAGTTTTTTTTAAAAATTGCAGATTATTAATATAGATTAATTTACAGGGAAGTGATCAAGAACCCAGTCGTTTAAAAAATACTCTAACTTTACTACTGCCGTGTTATTATCTCATACTAATATGAACGTGGCTGATTCACTGACTACAGGCTTTACTCTAAATATAACTGAAGGTGTTTGCAGTTCTCCGGGCTTTGAATAGAAATGTGCTGACTCATGATGCAGTCATTAAAGCTTGTCGTGGAGCCAAAAAAGAAGTGGCTCCAAGCCGCCCTGCAGCTGCCTGCACTGGACATTTTCTGTCCCGTCGTCAGCTGTTTTTGGCAGAGTGAGAACTAAGCACCAAGCAAACTAATCACTGATAAACCAGATTATGTCTTTGATCACAGATCGATCTATGTAAGGGGGTTTGTGGCACAGTAAAGATGAGAAAGTATTAGCAGTAATAAAGCAGAAATGTTCTGGTGCTTCGGACTTTGCTCTGACCTAGCAGGACATCAGCAGCCAGCAGATGCTCCATGACACCGTCCAGAACGTTGGACTGAAACTCCTTCTGCTGAGTTCTGGTGGAGCGCTCGGGGGAGGCCTGGCAAATGCAGAGAGAAAAACAAACACACGCCAGTCGCTGAGATTTGTGCGGCTCAAATCCTGAACGACTGTGTCCAGCTAAAATAGAGTATCTACGCGGCTGTTTGTGCACGTGTCCTCACCTCCAGCAGCAGGTCGATGACGGGCGTCTGCTTGCTGGCTGGGGTTGTGCACAGGTTGTCCATGATGAGGACCCTCATGAAGTCAAAGACGTATTTTTTGGCAGGGTGGTTCGTCAGAGATGTCTTGGAGCCCACATTGCAGTATTCAGACTGGCTGCGGTTCATACCCGAGTCCCCAGCAAAGGCCTTGAACTCTTCGATGGGGGAACCTGCTTCATCGTCCAAGTCACTGACCTAGAATAGTTGGAGGGATGGAGTTTAAGCGTTTGTTAATAACTAGAATTTCTAAAGCAAAGTACAGAGTAACATACACCAAAAACAGATATGAACCTTTAAATGATCTACAGTCGAAGGCTGCAGCCACGGCATTTTCTATCTGCATATACCTTGGTATAAAAGAAACTGTACAAATCACCTCACGTACTGAGGAGAAAGAGCAGCACTGTGCAGTCTGTGCTTTGACTGCAGTACTGAGCACAGATTTGTGTGCCCATGTTCCCAGAAGAAATCACAGAGTTTAATAAGTTCTTAGAGCCCCATAAACAACAATCACAAAATACTTGCTGATGCTCGATGGTCTTACTGATCTCTGCACCGTACGGCAAATAAAACGTTTGAGACAAGTGGTTGTACAGAGGAGAAGCCTGTTAAAGGCCACGGATTCCTTGTTAAACTGAACAGACTCAAACTAACAAACGCTGAAAACACACAGTCTTACCATCTCCGAATACGGCCTGATGTTGAAGGGGAAGACCGTGGCTGCCAGGGCACAAAGGAACTCGGGACTGTGCCACATCGGTGCCAAGTCGGGCACATTGTGGTAAAGGTACCTGAAGAACTGCATGAGGGTAACGGGATACTCCCTGAGCCAGGAGCCTTCCTCCTCCGACTGCCATGGCTGGACAGACACACACGAGAGAACAAATCACGGTGCTCGATTAACCAAACTCATGAAACAGGGTAAAGCAGAGGACTGGCTGGTTTGTACCGGTTGAAGTGGAACCGCCCCAGCACCAGGCCTTTACAGAGTGTTTCCACCACATGGCACCAGCTCAGCTCAACTCCACTCGCCTTTATCGTCCATTATCAGACAAAAGTGGTGAACAGTCTGGTATTTCTTGGCATCCTGTCTGCTGACTGCTCATTAGTCAGAGCCAAGTGTCACTGGCACCTTGTCACCTTTGGGCAACCGCCTCCATTTGTCATTTCCACTCTGAAGAAGTATTCCCAAAAACTCCTTGTTTTTCTCAGCACTCTTTTGTTTTGCTGCCTTCAACATCTTCTGAAACAAAATTTGTCTCTTTGCTGTGACAAACAGCCACGGAGCGAGAACAAAGAACAGCATTTCTTCCGTGTCCTCCATTGTTCTGCTGTGTCGCGCTGAAGACACAGTTTGATGTGATGTCACTGTGACTACCAGCTACACTAAAGTGGAATTTATAGAAGCTGTTTGCCCTCCAACAGATCTGTTTCGAACTGCGGATGTGCACACATTGATTGAATAACACGACTAAACGATGTGCAATCGCTGAACAGTGTTGGGGATGTTGATGTAAATATGATGTTTGAAATGAGGCACTAATTCACGTTTCTGGCACGCTGGCTACAGACCGTCTGCACAACAGATGTTTTTTTCTCCATCCAAAGTTTATGAGGGTACTAACAAATATGGAGATGACAAAATGATCCCATGGATGTGAAAAGCATGACTGAGTCTTGGAGAGGCAGAGGCAGGGTACTGTGTCTGCAGTGAAAAATGGGGCAGGGGAACCAAAAGCATGTAGAGTCGAGTCAAGTGGAGCCGGTACCACCCAGTGGAAAAGTCGGTAGGAGACTGAGAGAAGCTTCTCAGGATCCAGCAGCGAATCCTGTGGACGTGCTGAACAAACACCCGGGTGTACGACTGTTGCTGAGAGGGGATGATGTGTGCCGAGCCATTTTGGTTGGATTAATGGAGCTTTAGAGAACCCGCACTGATCCAGTTCTTTTTAAGATCCGCTTAAGCAGGAATGATGAACACGAAAAAGCTCTTCCATACAGGTGTTTTAAGGATAAAAATGTGTGAGCGTACAAAAATAATCCGCTCTGGGAAAAGGTAATGAATTTAATTATTTTTTCAGAATGGTTATTCTGAAAGCAATTTGCGTAAATCAATGAAAAGTCTTTACTTTTTGTTTTGTTTTTTTCTTTACAAATTATTTATATTCTGTTGATGGCGGCGAAGAGAAAAGCTTCCCTTCATTTACTTCTCTACTAGAAAAACAGTCAAGTCACATAAGGAGCTGTTTTTTTACCAGGTTGAGCATGCTGCGCAGCATGGCCAGCAGCAGGAAGGCCGCCTCGGTGCACACGCTGTGGATGGAGCCCACCACCGTCCCACTGGAGGCCGGCATGCCGAAGATGAATGTCCAGATAGAGTCCAGGTCAAACTGAGAGGACAAACACACAAACTGGGGTAATACACAGACTAAAACATATCACATGACGCACTGTCCTGTGACGTTGTAAATGTTAGGTGTTAACGATGTGCACGTGTGATTAGTAAGAAAACACTGGGGCTCGTCCGTGGCAACAAATAACCGTTACCCACCTAACCATTGTTACCTGTCAAGCTAGTTCAATTTTACCTCTAGAGTAATGTGGAGGCATGTCCTCACCTTCAGCATTTACTTTACATTCTTTACTAAGAGACAATCAAGTCATAGTTTGCAATTAATATTCACAGATTTGAAAGTATGGTAGCAAAGAAGTATTAGTGCTCGAGTCATTAGTTAAAAAGGAAGAAAGAAGGGTGGGTATACTAACATGTACCTGCAGGCTGTCTGGCAGCTCGGTGACCGGTTGCTGCAGGAAGAGAGCCATGAGCAGGAAGTAGAGCTCAGGCACATTGGTGTGTTTGGGCAACAGCGTCTGCAGCACAGGAAATCCTGGGAAATGGCAGGCATCCCGGTTGATCTCTCGCACCGTGGAGCGTCCGCCAGCACTGCGGCCCACGTTGAAACCTGAAGGGAAAGGTAGGAGTGAGCGCTGGGAACGCCACTGCGGCATTTGAACACAGCAGATTTAAAGCGGCTACTGGAAACTCGGAAATAAGCGGTTACACGTGGCATCAGGTAGCAGGGTTATAAAAGAAGGGGTTACTTCATTTACATTTACGAGAGGAATCGTCTAATTGACCTTTGCAGACCTACCTGAGCTAGAAAGGACAACGATTTGGTTAAGCCAATAGTCTAAATTTGCTTCAACCTTGTAGCACATTATTCTACAGCCAATGTAGCTCTGTTAGGTCAATACTGAGGGCACTTTACATAAGCAAGGTCAAGGTTCTCAACCTGGAAGGCAGGAAGGAGGTTAAAGGTCAAAATGTAGCTAAAAAAGTAAATAGTCAATTATGATACTTATGATGGGAAGAGCAAAAATGCCTGTAAAGAGGAAATTTTTAAAAATGTATTTAAAATTGAAAAGGTTCTTAGGTTCATATCAACAAGCCTGAAGAAAAGCTAGTGAGGTTGAAAACCAGTGAGCTGAGGAGGGACTACAACAGCAGCAGCAGGGAGGCAAAAAATGAGTGGACCAACCCTTGGCCGTGCTGCGCACAAACTGCGCCGCTTTCTGTTTACTGAATGAAGGCCAACTCCGACGGAAAGCATTGCCAGAGTGAGGAGAAGCATCTGCTGAGCCACGTTACAACATCAGGCATCATTCCGGACATTATGACTGCATGTGTCTGACTCATGTGAAGGGGAACGTCACTTTTCCAGTTAAAGCATGGAAGCACTTCAAACACACTCTGATAATCTCAGTTCACCTGAGCTAAATACTCTTTTGGATTCAATACTGTGTTTCAGACGTTGTTGGCAATGTGGTGGCCACTCAGGCTCCAGCACTCACCCAACACTGTGCCGATCTTGTTAGTGAGTACGGAGTCGGTGTGGTCCAGCCAGCCCCCCCCACACAGGCCCTCTTTGAAACGGTTCAGGATAGACTGATTGGACAGAAGCACTACCAGGATCCACAGGGCTGCTGTCACTGTGCTTGAATGAAGATGTTCCTCCATGAACATCAAGACCCAGTCAAAGCCCAGAGTCCGCACCAGCTCCTCACAGGCCCTGAGGGGGGAGACAGAGAGCCAGCGTGGTGAGCTGATCAGAGTTTTATATAATCTCACAACTGAGTTACAATTTACTAGAGAGCTAACTGTCTGTACTAGTGCAGAAAAACATACTAGTCACTGATATTTTGCCAATACTCCAATAAAGATACAGTTTGTAAGACGATGAGGGAACACTGCTACTAACCTACTGGGATACGCAGTAATATATTTATAACAGGCAACTATTTCATATTTTTTCGTGTGACCAAATTCAAGCCACCATTTCAACGTGAACATTCCCTGTCTAGAGCCAGTGTTCAGTGTGTGGTTCCAGGTTACTTGAGAGACCCGGTGGCTCAGTATTGTAGCCTCTCTGAAAGGGGGACCCCTCCCTCGATACAAAAGACTCATAGGACACAACAATTATCATTGTCAGGTGATTAAACCCTAAAAACAAAACACAATTATGAATAGTACATGCAACTACTGCTATTAGACGGCTTTAACCGTACACACTGCACCTTTAAGTCTAACTGTGCCCTAAACACAGCAGACGGGCTTTAATGATTGAGGATATTCATACTAATATCCGGCAACACTGTGATTATTCACATTTTCCAAACCTATTTAACATGAGCAGATGAGGTTAAAGATGGAAGTGTGTTTTCTTACTGGACATTGACCGTGCACTTCTCTTTGGTGGTGAAGAGCAGTCGGAGCAGGTTGTCCAGCAGCCGGTTTCTCAGCAGAATAAGGCTGGCTGAGAGGAGTCCACCAAAATCATCATCGTTCCCTGCAGAGTAAAGGTTTCACGAGGACAGAGTCATTCAGGCTGGATCTAAAGCACAAGTCATTCTCTTTATCGTTCTAGTCAACGATGATGCAGCCCGATCAACATTTGTCTGCATACAGACATTAACATAGAATGTTAACATAGAATGTTAATGTAGAGCTGAGTAAATGTCTTTGCATCCCTTTACTCAAAAATGGAAAAGAGTAAACGTAATGTTTTTTCATTAATCATCATAATATTTAATGCACATTAACAGAAATGTTTCAAAAGAAAGTTAGAGTAAAATACTGAATATTATTTTAGAGCATACGTGTGCAGCCCCCTTTAAAAAATAAATAAAAGTGGAAGGAAGAATGAACGCAGCCCAATATCAGGGAAGCAAAGCCTCCGTCCATCAGTCAACAAAGCGACGGAAACTCTGAACTGCTTTAAGAAGAAGATGTTAAATGTCTCAATCTTTAGAAGTCGATATTATACCGTGAAGAATGAGCTAAAATTACACCTGGAAGGACAGAAACGCTGCTCAGAGTGTAGCCAGAGAGGCTGGAGAAAACTGCACAAAGGGAATGAAAACTCTTTCATTTGGATTATTATATTATGCGACTTTCTTTTCATACACTGCTTGGCCATTTTGTTACTTCTGGTGAACTAAGGGACATTTTACTAGCTCAATATAATAACATGTTGATGAAAAAATCTTTACCTATTGTCATTTAAAAGTAAAGGGACACAAAGTGTTGCATTCATCTTAATACAAGCCACTGTTACCTCCATCAATTTTCTCCTCGTTATTGATTTCCATGACAACAAACTTCTCGCACACAGCAAATGTTGGGAGAGTAGAAGAGATGAACTGGCCGAACCTGTAGGACACGGGCAAAAACAACAAATTCTTGTAAAAAAACTAAACTTGTGTCCTTGAAGGTACCGCCACATAAATCAAAGACTCTCTGAACACGAAGACTCAGAGGACAGAATAAAACAGCGAGGCCGACGAGCGTGTGGATATTAATGAAGGTGTGCATACCGCAGCAGGTCGTACGGGTTGGGGAAACCCTGCAGCAGCAGGCTGAGCACGTTGCTGATGGCAGCGACGGTGGGCTGGGACAGCGACGTGTCCCTCAGGGTCAGCAGGAGTCTGGGGATCAGCTGGAACTCCCTCAGCAGTTTGGCATTTTTGGCCGCCTCACTGTTCAACGCAGGAGTCAGTACAAACAGGTTAGAGTTTAGCTACTTTGCTCCAATGGAAACATGGAAACACAAAAGAAAATAACATGTCAGCATCACCACCGTTACTGTCATTGTGACGTGTTCTGTGTTACGGGGAATTCACAGTTGACACTTGCCTGGATTCTGTCAGCAGCTCGATGAAATGCTCAAACAGAGACAGATGGAGCTCGTAGGGAGCGTGGAGCCAGACCTGAGGAGCAGAGGACAAGGAGCAGACTGACTTGTGTTTGGCAACACAAACTACTGGCAAGAAGAGGTGGCACACGGTGGCCTAGTTTCTTAAAGGTTCGACATCAGTCTAAGAACTTTTTTCTCTGCCAACGTTTCTACTAGAGCAACGCCTCAGAATTAATCTCAAAAGTTTTTACTCTGTTAAAGACACTTTAAGAAGGCGGTTGGATTTCTCAGCACGACGTCTGACTTTGAATATGCACAGAGGGTTTTGGCGTCTGCCCCCACACCGTTACCTCAAAGTCGCACAGCAGGTCCTGAAAGGCAGTGGAGTTGGGAATGATGGAAGTCTCGTGGCCGCTGTCGACTGTTCCCACGAGAGAGAAGGTGAGGTGGAGGATGTGGCTGTTCAGCAGTGAGCGTTTCTTCTTCAGTAACATGGCCAGAAGCTGCCGGGACAGAAACACTCTCACTTTATTCTACCTTTACAATAAACTTTACAAACACAAACGAATATGACCACATTTTTAAACCGGTTTGTAAAACTAAACCCCTGCACCTCATCCTAACATTTACCATGAATGCATTTTCATTAACCAGATACTTTCAGCCAGAGCCAGGACGCAGAAGTCCGAGTGTACGTCACCTGGTAGCCTTTGATGCGCTCCATCTCCTTACTGGCCAACGGGTTGCTCTTCACGACACACACCAATGCTTTGACAGCCGCGTACAGGCCCTCCACATCTGAAGCCATGGCGACCAGGCCCAAGATGGCTGCCGCCCCCCCAACGTACTGTAGGTTAGTGGCAACAGGCTTAGGCACAAAGGCACGGACCCCTGAAAGGATGAGAGCCGGCGGAGGTTTGGTTTTCGTCAGTGATACTACAGTATAAATATGACAATTTCAAATTAGATTCTGTCACCGTGCAAGATAAAGGATCAACAAGTCTGATAAAGGAAACTACTCCCTCAAGGGACGTAATCTCCCTGAACAGCTTAAGGATAATATGCAAATGTAGATAGTTTGCTAGATAAACTGTTTCATGGCTGTAACGAGTTGAGGGATTATAATTACTGTTAAAAATAGACTGCGTGGCTCATACGGTGTGCAAAAAAAAAAAAAACCTCCAGACTCCATTTACCCAGATATCCAATGACGGCAGCTCCGACTGTACGCGCCGGGCCGTTGAGGTGGCCAGCAGCATTGTGAATCAGCTTGACTGGAGTGGCATTTTCATGAGAGGACACAGCGAGCTGAAGAGGGAGTGAAGAGGTTCAGTTAAAAAAAAATCCAAGTACACAATGTACTCAAACCTCCAGTTTTTGTTTCAACTACATTTCTCACCATGCAGGAAGTGCTCAATTTTCACACATCTATCTTGTTTATTATTTGATTATACTGAAGATTTGTTTTAATGTTTAATTTTGGAACAATCTTCAATCAGCAGATTTTATGGTTGAAAGTTTTTTTACTGATGACACAATAAACGTTCTCCTCGTGTTCTGCATTGTGGTTTGTTTTTGCTGCGATTCACTGTGGGGCGAGAGTCGGCGCGTTACTGAGTATTTCTGTGAAAGCATTAGTTTGACTTTTGCACTCCAGTACTTTACGTCTGCCTGCATATGCGTGCGCGCTTTCATTTATAGAAAGTGAACAAAATAAACCCTCCCAGAGTTTTATTTGTGTTTTATTAATTATTTAAGGGAAAAAGCTCCATTTTGTGCAAACACGGCAGTTCTGCTGACGGCCTGCGCTGAAAGCATCTCCGTGTTCAGCGTGTGCCACTTTTTTTTCAGACCGTTGCATCAGTCAGATCTGATGTAACGTAAGTGGGAAAGCTCAGTCCTCCTGCCCGCTGCACTGAGTCGGCTTTATTCCACACAAACTAATAGTTAAGGAAACGCAAACAGGCAGTCGAAAGCGGACATGAAATTCATTTGGGAAAACTGAAAAGGAAGAAAGCCAGTTGAAAAGCTAACCTTCAAGCAAACAGTTACACATCTCCAATGATGAAGACGTCTACACTAACTAACTTTCATTCCAGCGAGCAGAAGAGTGTCTGACCTGTTTGGCAATGGCTTTACTGTCCAGTTTGTTGTAGACCTTCCTGATCTTGGCTACAGTGAGTGTAGTGACAGATAAAGCATAGAGACTAAAAGACACCTTCTCCTCTGGTACCAATGCTACCGGAGAGGCCGGCGTGACCTCTGTCTTTGAGTCTTTACCTGGAAGAAAGGAAGATGCAAACACACAGAAAAAATAAGGTGCAACACAAACAGAGACTTGGTGATGTCACTTTTGGGGCAGGGTACGAGTCGAAGGCACTCACAGGGCAGGTAGACCGCCTGGAAGCTGCCCACATAGTTGGGCCCCAGTTCATAAATGGCAGCGACGCTGGTGGCGGGAAGGACCTCCTCCAGGAAGTGGCTGGGCCCCAGACGCCACACCAGGCTCGAAAGCTGACGCTGGGCCGGCGGCGTCCCTACATACCCGTAAACTGTGCTCACCACCGGAGGGTTGGTGGAGCCGGAGCCGCCCGGCGCACTGTGGATGTAGTGAAGCTAGAAGAGAGGGAGGGGGGAACGAAGCAGGTAAGTGAATTTTATACGTCCGAGCGATGTCATCTGGAGGGGTTTGGAGGATCGAAGCACTGAGATATTTTGATATAGGGAATGCAGAGAGATAATCATACTGCATATTCTCTAAATTAGGACAATAGGAAATAAAGGTAAAAATCAGTGACAGTGCCGTTTCGTGAATAATTACAAAACGTGGTTCCAGTTTCAAGAATGTTTTTTACAGACAATTTTAAATAAATACTTTTAAAAAGGTTTTTCACAAACACAGAATGAATCCAGTAAAAATTACTGTTTAAGATGAATATATAGAAGAAGAAGAAGAATTATGCACTGATTTATGGGGACGTACAAAAGGTTACAATTTAAATTCTGAACTACACAGTTCACAGTGTTGGAGAAAGGTAGATCTAACCCTGGGGCTCATGAGCTTGATGATGGTGAAGATGTGAAGAACTGGATGAAACACAACCAACCACCAATTCCAAAGAGAAGACAGCCACCTAACAAACTACAACCATGTGTGCACACACGGCACATCTGTGCTGTGATATTACCAGCCTGTTGTTTCCTGTCTGAGGACCTCAGCAGGAAATGAAACCGTTGCTATCGCTGTTCGTTAGACGAAGCTGAGATTTGTGGTCTGCTGAGATGTTTCACTCCAATCTCAGGGGGGAATCTAAAGTCACTAAACCACAAACCACATCGGTCTGCTGACTGCTGTGCTTCAAAAGTCTGTTGTTTAAACTCTAGATTGGTTTTGTGATTCTTTATTCATAAAAGGTTCCAAACAATGTTGGGATAATTTGGGTATGTGCTATTCTCTCTCCAGAGGCCACGGATCCTGCCTCTGTTCTCATTCTATTAGCAGAAATAAACGGCCATTGGGTCTCTCCCACTCACTCTTAGCTGCTTTTTACTACTGAACTCGCATCTATAGATTATGAGAATCATCTTATTACTTAGCATCATGTTTATGCCCATTTATCCATGACGTTTCAGGACTAATTCTGACACAACTGTGTGTGTACCTTTACAAACAATGGCCAAACCAACTTTGGTTTGTTCTAGTTTGCGACTCCAATTAAGAATGACACACATCAAGGAGAAGCAAGCAGCAAGGGTCTCTAGAAACCGCTGGAACTTTGTCTAATAATTTTAAAATACATTTTATTAAGTGTAGCTTGAAGCGTACAAGTGTAAAAACATGTATTTAAGTGTTTCCACCTCCTGACATGTGAAGATTTGCAGATTTTCTATCCTGTGGGTAACTGGGACTTAACCCATCTCTGGGTTTTGGACCGTACACAACTGTAAACTGGCTAAGAATTCTTTAACCATAAAAATAATACGAACCTCATGGATTACCTCAGTGGCCCAATGTTTCTACTAAAGGATTAACTACGGACTGTTCTTTAACGTTACCTTGACTGTGCTGATGAGCTGGCCGTCGATGTACAGGGTGGCCATGCTGTTCTTTAGCATTCCTTTGCTCATGACCAGCACCAGGTGGTGCCACTGGCCCTCAGCAATCAGCTCGCCGCAGCGGAAACGAGCGCAGCAGGGCAGGATCTCATAGAAGGAGGCTTCTTCACTCGACTCGTCGGCTGCTTGATGGAGGAGGAAGAGGGAGGCAGGAGGCAGTATTGATGAGTCAGAGGGCTTTGGCAGAGGTAAAAACATTAACTCAAGGCTGACTGAGATCCCTGCAGGGGAAGCTTTTTGATCTGATACAGATATAAATATGTCACCTTTTTTGTCTGTGGAATATTACTGGAATCCATTCTCGAAAACAGAACATAAACATACTCCCTGTGGGCCGTTCAACAACTAAACGGAACTGACCTTTATTTACAGTTTGTCAATGTTTGCACTTATTTGGTTCTGTACCTCACCACATGGTGCAAAAAATGCCATAAGGAGTTCAGTAAAAGTTTTACACCGGCACTCACAGTAAGTTTGCAGCAGCTCCTCCTTGGTGGAGACGGTGAGCGAGCGGTCTTTGGCTGACAGAACCACAGCAAGGCAGACATAGTGCTGCTCTGAGGACGTGGCCCGTCGGACAATGGTCAGCAGCCGCACTGGGTGAGCCTGAGGAGCCGCGCTAAAGCGCTCGACGCAAAACCAGGTAGAGTAGCTCAGGCCTGACGGAGGCGGAAACAAGCGCTCTCCTGAAGATGGAAGAGAGAAATGGGAGGAGTAGGGGGAGGTGGAAGAAGATCTCTCATTATTCAAATGTCCAGTTTTTAATGTCTCCCATACTGCTGACAAGATTTTAGATGATAATAATAATAATAATAATAATAATAGGTGGGGCTGTACCTACAGCTACCTGTCCCATCAACACAGAACACACACACACAACACTGGTGTGTAAAAGTTATTTACTGGATTGCTGGATTCCCCCATTTGGAGATTTCTGAAGAACATTTTTATTTATTTACCAAGTTCCGCAGGCATTGTCATTTCTGGACAGATTGCATGTTTACACTCATTCTGTTGCTGCCAGTTTTGGGCTGAAGCAGTTTAGTCTTTCTACAGAATCGGCTGAGACTGACAACGAACTCGCCTGTTACTGTCGTTGTGGCGTTGATGAATGGATAGATGTGTGTGTGGGTTCTGAAATGGAATTTCAATTTCCATTTATTTAGATTCATAAAATATACGTCTACCTCTAGAACGATGTGTATGTATACATATACAGCATAAGCTCTTGTGAGACCTAACTGCAGAGCAGCACAGTGTCTTCTGCTGCTTATCGAAAAGGCCAAAAATGATGGTGTCATATTAAAACAATGCTGCAAACACATTCACATCAAAGACGAGCTTTGGAGCCGAACAGCCAGGTAAACTAACACATCACAGCACCAACACGTTGCTGTGCCTCGAGATATGACTTATATCACTCAACATGTTTTCAAACAGGATCAAATTAATCTGGGCCAAAAAACTGTAGTTCACTGTCCGCTGGCACACCACCACCTGCACCTGAGTCAGAGGAGGGAAAACGTCGGACTCAACGACAAGCTAATTGCACGTCCAGATGTGGCAATACAATGCTTCTTGTTGATGGGGGAGACGTGGATTACAGGGGGAAAAAAATCAATGTTGCAAGAAAAACCGGAACTTAACTACTGCAAAAACAAATAACTCAATGAAAATTGGTTGAGGGAACATGTGCACTCCTTTTATATATAAATACTGTAGATGGCTGAGACAAAAGCGTTCCTGGGCAGAGCTTTCTACCATTTTGACATTTTGATGAATGAGCCTCTAGATGATGTCATCCAAGGAAATGGGCCAGAGAGGAGTAGGATAGGAAAGGGAAGCAGGGAAACAGAAGGGAAGGGGGTCAAGATATAAATGAGGCAAAAAAAATAAATAAAAGTAAGGGGGAGGTGACGGAGAGAATAGACAGTTTCAGGGCAAGAAAAAGATGGAACAAGTAAGGGCAAGAAAAAGAAAGGGAGCGGGGACTGACGAGACTGAGATAAGGGAGGAAAAGGACACAGAAAGGAACATTTGAGTGACAGGAAGAAACGAAGGGTCTATAAATAGTGATGGGTGAATGGCTGGAGAAGACAAGATGAGGATAGCGTGGGGGGGATGAGTGCAGAGGGAGCTCGGACAAAGAGGTAAACAGATGGAGAAATGATAGTAATGTATGAGTGGATGAGGAAAATCGATTAATAGAGAGGAGAGGAGAAAGGAGGAGAGGAGAGAGTTGTGTCATAAATAGTGAATGAGGCTACGGACTAGAAAATCTTCCAAAATGTCACGGATTCATTTTTGTCTCTGCCTTCAGGCCTCAGAAAGCTTCTTATGAAACCTCTGCCGGGAAAATGTTTCAAGTGTGTAACACACACACACACACACACACACACGTTTGTTTTTAACACACTATAGAGCGAGCTGACAATAAACCAAAGGCCCAAGGACAGGAAAGGTTTGTAAATGTAGATATAATTTTGGGAAACCCGGAGAGAGGTGAAACACCAAGATCTGACAGGCTGTCTGTTCAGGTTGTAGGTGCTGTAGTTCTCATCTGCGGGCACAGAATGAGTCAGGAGAAACCCGGCGTGAGGAAATCCAGCGAGAATGGAGATAAAACAGGAAAGCAGAAGAAGTGCACAAAAGGAGGCTGGTGCAAAAATAACCTGAGCTGACATAAAGTGAGCGGCGCGTCTGGTTACGATAAAAAACAAAGACGTTCAAAGACGTGGGTAATGTGTTTCAGAGGGTTCAGATTAACAGCAGGTGGGATGATCCTGAGGCCGTGCACAAGGAGGAGCAGACGTGAACACATCATCCAAACCTGCTCTTACTCCTTCAGCGCTTCAGTAATTTGGAAAGAGTTTCTGCGCTCGGAGCTTTTCTGAAACAGTTAAAAATGTTTTCCCCACAAACTGGTGGAGGGAAGGACTGAGGTTTCATCTCAACATGCTGGTCAAATACTTTCTCATGCTTATGCAGAATTTCCCCTGATGACAATGAAAAGCCAGAAGAACGTTTCCACTTTAGTCAATAACAATTTTCAGGCAGTAACACAAACCAAAGGCCCCCTCCCCCCCACCAGTACTGATGGGACACTGAGAGACAACATGTCCTATATGTGTATATATGTGCACAAATATATGAACACAAACACACAACAAGAGACAGACAGAGACACGTAAGGTTGATGTCCGGTTTCATTTGATATTGTCTCACATGCTGTTCACGGCCCGGTTCCTCCTCTGCGAAGGTCTGATGTCACACTTCAGTACAGCGTGACACAGCAGACCTGATTCTCTGTGTAGTACCTCAGACTTGTCTTCTAGTATTTATCCTTTGCAAGGCAGCAACTGCTTGTTTTTGTCATCATTAGATCCATTTACATATTATAGACACATTTATATTCAAGTTTTTTCTGTTGTTTTATGCCACACCTGAAATCTTTAGATGCACTTAACAAGTTATAAAGAATAAAGCATACATCCCTAGTCACATTCACAAAAGCTAAATTTCCATAAACAAAAAATCTGATCTTTTGTACAAAGCGAATTTGGAAAACGTTGACATATTAATGCTGCAAAAAACGGGAAAAAGCGTCGCTTTTACCTGTTCCCAAACCGCTCAGCACTGCTCCATCGCTGACACCTGAGGCGTTGGCCGTGTTGGTGGGAGCGTTGTGGGGCGCCAGGCTCGGCAGAAACAGGCACCTGTGCAGGACGACAGAGCGCGGATTAATAACGACTGGTATCTACGGAAACAGCTGGAACAGATACAAAATATGTCGTCGGCTTAAAGATGTGGCTTTGGTGGAACAGCTTTACTGCCCGAATCCCTGCTGCAGGCTGGCTCAAACCCGGAGATAAACTGCTGGAAAAACTCATCCCAACAAAGAATATTCTGGTAATTCAAGGGCTTTGAGAGACACAGGAGCTTAGTATTATAATATGGAAATATCCACAGCCCAAAACTCAATGATTAAAGTGTGTGAAAGGAAGGTAGAGGAGGGGGAAATCAAATATTCAGGCCGCTCGCTATTGGTGGGTTTGCTCTAGTTTTACATCGGTTGGTGGAAACAAAAACATGACGGTTTACGGCGAAAAACAATATGTTCAATGAAAGTTGCCTAGAAGGCGAGATGGTTCCACCGTGCAGGGACAGAGGCTCTACTCTGAGCTCCCTCCTCATGCCAGGAATCCAGACCCTGTCTCTGGCTAAGTCAGGATCAATGTCAGGGTCCGTTTCAGCCTCACTCGTGAACACGGTCCCTGAAGTATTTCTTCACCCAGGATAACAGAGGACATAAACTCTGCGTCTCATCCCCGCTGCTTCACACTGTGCTCTACTTCCACCTCTGACATCTTTCTCTATTCTTCAGACCCACCTACAAAAGAAAGGTGACAACGCAGGTGGGAACATCGTCTCCAAGAGAACCCACTGAGGGTCTGCCTCCTCGAGTCTGTGCATGTCTTCTTTATTATGTTAGGCCATATGTTTCTCCAGCTCCATCACTGAAAGTTTCACAAACCCGAGCATCCATTTTTCGGGTGCCCTCTTGCCTGACCCCATGCTTACCAGCACCAACCTTTAGACAGCTGCTTCTCCTACTATGCTAAAGTTGCAGGCCTAAGTCAAGTGTAGTTTTTACAGCAAACTTCACCCTTAGAATCAAACTTACTCTAGCGCATCACAACATATTCTTCAGCCAAAACAGCTCCGTTACAAGGCTCGTGAATTTATGTAGTTTCATGCTCAGGCACTTAATCCTGCAACATCACTGCCTCCGATGCTGAACGCGTTTAACTGGGAGACCAAACTCGATATGGTGCGATTACCTCGTTACCTGCTAGAATTGAAACGCTGACGATATGCCTCAGGCTGACTTCACCATTTGATGCACTTTACTGTCAGGTGCACTTAAAAGGGAACAGGCCTCTTGCACCTGACCGGTTAAATGCACCACAGCAACATCTATTCGAATCCATCCAACATCTGCTACTGTTCAAACAAAGAAAGGGCGAGTGGATCTGACTCGCTCTACTGAGGCAACTGTGAAGTACGTTAGGGAAAAAGCGTGTCCGGCACTCGACCCTTCAACAAGGTTTTTCCTTTCTTACCAGCTCCAAATGATTCTGCTGTACATCCAACTCCTGCCTGCTCCACATCCAACTCCTGCCTGCTCCACATCCAACTCCTGCCTGCTCCACATCCAACTCCTGCCTGCTCCACATCCAACTCCTGCCTGCTCCACATCCAACTCCTGCCTGCTCCACATCCAACTCCTGCCTGCTCCGTTTTATCTTCGACTGCTTCAACTTACACCCTTTTCACGCCATATTAGTTTAAACTCCAACTGCTGTTTAAACTGCAACTGCAACATTTTCTTCTGCTATTCAAAGATTAACTGTATCTGTAACTTTATTTGTTAAGCCCTTTAAAACAACAAGGTTGAACAAAGTGCTGTACAGGTTAAGGCATAAAATATTCAAATAAAACCCAACAATTTAACAATAAAGAAATAAATAAATACCACACGTAAAATAATGTCAACAACTCAGACTGCGTCAAAAGCCAGTGAAAACAAATGGGTCTTAAGAAATGATTTAAAAACAGGCAAGGAAGAGGCCTGTCTGATGTGCAGGGGCAGCTCGTTCCACAATTTTGGAGCTGCCACCGCAAAAGCTCTGTCCCCTCTGAGCTTCCGTTTAGTTTTTGGTACACTCAGGAGCAGCAGGTCGGCTGATCTGAGTGACCGAGGAGGAGGACATAAGTGCACAATTAAAGGTGAAGCTGTTGGGCTCATTAACACACTGCAACATACGCCTCAAACAAGAGCCATTTCAAACAAATCTTCATAGTCTCTTTCACGTCTCGTTGTGTAATTTCTATACAATCCTGCTCTGTGATCTTCAGAAGCTGTCCCCTTCGTGCAGCGCACCAAGAAAGATTCTGAAAGTTGCCCACAGGAGAAGCCATCCTACAAATGCACAATGACAAAAATTCATTTCACACCTCGAAAGGAGACACTGGTAAAAACATTTTACTTTGGCACAGGAGATAGAACACGGTTGTTGGTTTGATTCCCAGCTCCTCTTGTCCCATGTCAATCCTGTCACATTATATTGTAAATGTTTGGGGGAGAAGTTGTTGATTGCAGACCAACTAATTATAATACAAGCATATCTAGAAAGAGAAAAAGGCTTGAGCCAGTTCTTAATGAATGCAAATTCCTCTTAAAAAGGCCACCTAAGAGTAGAATTACGTGTATTAGTTATTATTTACAATATTCCACGGTGGATTAACACACATCGAGTGCACAGAAAAGCAGCAGAGTGGTGTAAATGGGACTGCGTCAAACTAAACGTCAGTGAGTGCATCTAATCAAATGTTCAGTTTTTAAATTATACTTGCGGATAATAAAAATGTAGATGTTGCCTTTTGTTCATTGTGCACAATTGAAATCATTCATATCATGTGACAGTTTGTCTGTTTTAAGAATTACTCACATAACTGTAAATTGATTATCTTTGGATTGTGAAATGATAGTTGTACAAAAAGCAAAAAGCAATTTGATGTAGTTTCCAAGATTTACTTTTTATGATTGTATTATTATTATTATTATTATTATTATTATTATTATTATTATTAACTGACGACAGCATTGGCTCAATTAAACAATAACCGTTCTTGTAGACAATTTTAAATTATACTTTTAGAAAAAGAGACTTCAGTTTTTTTTTTTTTTTTTTTTTTATTGGCTTTCTCCTTACTTTTTCCACCTGGACAGGAAGGTCAAAGGTCAAGGTTCGCTACAGGCCTGCTTCCCTGAAGCTGGCAGGAATTCAATTTTGTTCAAGGATACTTCTCAAGGGCAGACACTCCACTCCTCTGTTTAACAGATAGTGTGTCTGACTAACAAGGGCACCACCCTTCTGCTGCTGGATTGGCCCTTCTTCCTCCCCATTATTACCAGTATAAAACTAAACTAAAACAAAAGAAAGCAGTCGCAGGTTTCACTGATTTTTCAAGCTCATTTCTTTTTTCCTCAATTTTTTTTTTGTATTCCTAAAAACAGGGGGTCTCCCATCCTCTCAAACTGTTAGCGTCCTCCCAGTCCCTTGTGAGACGGCTGGTTGGGTGAGTGTGTGTAAAAGAGTGGGAATGTGCATGTGTGTAAGTGAAGACAGAACCTAGTGTGTGATTCCTAATAGCAGCAGGGGCATCAATATTTCATGTTGACAGATGGGAGAAGAAGGAGGGGTAGTCTCTCTTTCTCTGTGTGTGTGTGTGTGTGTGTGTGTGTGTGTGTGTGTCCTCTGTTTATACCGAGCAGAAAGTGGGCCACAGCCTTGTCGCCTGTGTGCTGCTGCTGCTGCTGCTGCTTTGCCGTGTTCTGTGGAGAAACTCCATGTTCTATTCTGATGCGACTGCTGCAACAAGTCCAGTGGGTTCTTAAGTATAAAGGCAACAGCAAAGCTAAGAAATGACGGCGCAGGAAACAGGATCAGTGGGAGGGCAAGGGATTTCTAAAAGCAGGACATAAAAGGCAAATGATCCGTTTGATCTGTAAGATTGAAGAAAGATACTGGGAAACTTATCAAAGAGACTTTGTTGGTATTAGAAGCGGATTTATAAGATGTTTTTTCATACAGTTTTGTGTAACCTGCACTATTAAATTTGTAGAGATATTACAGATAATAAAAGCACATTACTTTTTATGTCAAAACTTTAAAAGTCTAAAACTACATGTCTGCAGAAAGTACAGAAACCACAACTTCTGGCAGCAAATAATGTTCTTAACATCTAAATCTAAGACCAAAGACTTTTGAGCATTCGTGTTGAAAAGTGATTCTTGATCATGGAAACCGTACTCTGACACAAGAATTCACCTGACAGCGTAAAGTGTATATGCACAGGTGAAGAACAGGAAATGTGGGGTTGAAGGATTCCAATGCATTACCTGAGCACAAGGGAGCAGGGGCGAAAAACAACGACGGCGCCAATGTGGCTCAAGGCAAAGGTTCAAAGTCAACAAGCTGAGACTAAACCCAACAGAAGAAGAACCAAGACAAACCACAGAACTGTCAGAGATTCTACTGGAGGAGCAAAACAGCATCCAGGATGATGACAGGCAACATCAGTCAGCAGTGTAGCCTGTGGTATCTCCCAAACCAGATGCAGGACAATGAAGCCACATTAAGACAGCGCTCCATTTGACAGCTGCAGAAAAGCAGCAATTTTATCCGTTTAATCTGGCAGATCCAGGCTCGTGTAGAATATCTTATCTTTAGAATATCTTCTGCCTGATAGTGATGTGGCTGGTGCGTTGCCCTTGGAATTGAGCAGGGCACGAAAGATCCAGGGTCACTGGAAATAGTGAGGGGAGGTTTTTTGGAGAACAAATGTCAAAAAAAAAAAAAAAAACGAAGATATCTACAACGCATCACCTCACCGTTTCCATGAAGCCTCTCTTTATTTAAACTTGTACCCTCATAAATATTAATAAAGACTATAACATATGATAGTCTCAAATGTACTTTGACAGTTGTTTACTCCAACATGTGTGCATGTGTCATGAAAGTGTTTGGGCAACTGCCAAGGTCAAACCCCACACGCCATCATTTTCACTGACCCCAACAGTCACTGTGCTAAACACAATCGGCACGGGGTGCAGCACGCCGTCGGCGGCAGCGCTCGTAAAAAACGCCAAATGGCTTCTGTTGTATGACATCGAAGGCAGAAAATAAGGCTATTTGTATGCAGGGCTCCACAAGTGGAGGGAAATAACAGCCTCCTGCTGAGACAGTTACATGTGCAGAAGGAAAGAAAATAACACAACTTGTCTCGGAGCAGGAAAAAAATATCTCCTGGCAACCGGATGTGTGTGTCACTAGTGAGGAATCAGAAAAGTTTAGAGTAACGTGCAGAAGGATGGGCATCATCTGTTGCTGCACATACATTTGTAAAGTATGCAATGAAGGCGAGTCCATTTCTAGACTTCTTGATCCATTTACCATGAATATTTCTGATAACTTGTAAACATATTCAAACAGTACTTATTTTAGCATGCATCACACTAATAAATGTGCAGAATTATCACGCTTTTTTGACAAACGCCGACTAACCCGAAGCCTTCCAGAGAGGTGTCAAACTCCACGAACGCAGGGGTGACGGCGGAGCCGTGCAGGCGGATGTCGTGGGGCGTCGTCATGGATACCAGGCACTTGACTCGGGTGAGGGGTACAGTGCTGTCCTCGGAGGAACGCACCAGGCTGCGGCTGATGCGGTACTGGCCGTTGTCCTCTGCTGGTGTGGCGAACACGCTGTCCGGGCCGAAGCCCTCCATGGACATGGTCATACTGTCTGTGGAGTGAGGAAGGACAGGTTATGTTTGGGTGGCGCAATCAACATTTTATTTTCTACTGACATCCTCTGTTTTCGTTGAGTCAGCAAGTATGACAGAGACAAACTAGATCGAGGCAAGAATTACATCCCTCAGTAGCAGCTAATAAACCATAGGAGAGGATCTTCTCGCAGACAGAGAACGATGGCACTGTGCTTTACCAGTGGCTGCTTGGAAAGAGCACTAATTAGCAGGGACTTAATATCTATTCTCAGCTGGGGGGAGACACAATAAGGAATTAAAACATGCTGAGGAAGTCACACAATTACGAGCATTAACAGCTGCTTGTGGAAAACAAACCGTTAAGCAGAAGATTAAATCTTGTCTTTGTTTAAACACAGAATTCATGCATCAGCTGCGTTCAGAGGCCAAGAGCACGACTCCAGCACTTCGGTTTATAAATCCACGCGCTTCTACTTCCCTCTGAGCACATTCAGGGTGGAGTTACCCGCATGAACCGGGGGTACATGCGGGTCACCCTCCCTATCAACTGTCTAAAAAAAAGGTAAAGTTGTACATTATGAATTCAGACTGGCCCACTGACTCTGGCCCCATCTGAACTTTTATTGTAAACCTATAAAATCCATGTTTGCAGCATTAAGCCGTTGCTAGTCATTTTCACCGGCAATTAAATGAAAGCTCTTCCTCTGCAATCACAGCCCATTCACTGAACGACTTGCTCCGGTGAGCTCCGAGGCAGTGGGTAAGGAGAAGGAGCAGAACTGCCACCGGTGGCATTTTTTAGCACAGAACCAAACTTTCTCCCAGGAGGAAGCTTGTCTCACTGCAGCAGATGGGAATGCCTCCAAAGGACATTATCATCCTGGAAATGCAGGACTGCTGAGGCCTGAGCTCTTTCAGTTCTCAGCTATTTAAAATCCATGGGTTCACTTGCAAAAAGTGAGTCATCGTTCAGCATTTCAGTGAAATCATTCTTAATCATTCTCAAACTTACTTCTCATCTCAGCATCGTAGCTGAGAGAGCTCGGTTTGTGGACCCGGTACTGCTTCAGTAGCTTCTTGTCCCAGGCGCCGCAGTTCAGAGGATTTCCAAGGCGTAAGAACTCCCTGGAGAGGATAAGGAATGACACCGGTACGTATCAGAGTATGTATTGCACCCAGGAATTAAACTAAGCTCGGATACGCTCACAGTTTAACCTACAATTAGCGTTCATAAAAACTACAGATAATCTGATTCTGAAAGCAGAAAGCCTTTCTTTATATTGATAAATGATAAATGAGCTGCTTATATAGCCCCAAAAAACTTGGTTGCTTCTCATTCATCCATTCGCACACACACACACACACACACACACACACACTCTCTCTCTCTCTCACACCAATGGCAGTGGCTGCGAGGTAATCACCTGACCCACTGGGAGCAACATGGGGTTCAGCGTCTTTCCTGAAGGACACTTTGACACGTAGCCAGGAGGGGAGTCGAACCAGTGACCCTGTCGTCCATGGACGACTGCCTGACTAACTGAGGCGCCCAAAATAGGTCTCAACCACAAAAGATCACGTTTCAAAAGGAAATTATTTATCAACATAATAAGCCTGTTGTATTCAGTTTTCATTAATCCAGCGGCTATAATTGCTCAGCGCTGTAAGTAGATTATGGTTCCAACAATGCCCAGTTTATCTGATGTAGTCCCAGACAAACCACCAATCATAAACACGTCTTATATTTATGAAACTTTAAAGCACTCTGGATAAAAGCTTTCGTAATAGGTTACTTTATGTTAGCTACGGTTCAACAACATGTTCCAGTATGTTTCAAAGTCAGTGTAAGTGACGTGGATGCAAATAGTCCCATTGACGGTTTGTAGAAGTTGTCAGTGAGCGACACTTTAAAACATCACCAAAGAGACAGAAAGACGCCCGAGCTTCGCCGCTGGCTGACGTTGGCAGAGCAGAGACAAGACACGGGGGGAAAATTTATGAAGGGGAAAGTGACAGAGGAGGACTGACTGCACAAGAGAAAGAGGGCGGGGGGGCAGGATACAGATTGACAGCTACAGATATGTTTATCTCCAGCACAATTACGAGGGGAGAGAATATCAGCCAGGGAGGCAACATTTACATATGAAAGACCCAAGCATGTGCATGTCAAATGAGGCCCCCACCTTTCCTCAACCCCAACCGCCCATCTCACTCAACTAGTCAAGCATGAAATGAGGAGCGCTTGGTTTGTCTGCATGCATAGCCCCACTTCACGCACGCTGAAAGCTGTCAAAGCAGATTACCCTTCCCAGACGTCATTTCCAGTTGCGAAGGGAGAATCTCAACTATCTAAGTAGCAACACTTGGGACTAATGCCACAAAATCATTAGGTTTGGTCCGAGCTGGGACCAAAAAAGATAAATGTTTGTGGCACTGTAGGCCTTCATCAACCGAGTGAGAAAAAATATTCCTATCAGCTTTGTACTGGCCGCTAAAGGAAACAATAATCACCTAAAAATAAGCACCTGTGGACGCTGTTGTCTAACAACAATGTGCAGGTACCTGAGAGCCATCGGCTGCAGGGCCTGCGAGGCCAGCCTCTCAAACATCCTCTGCAGCGGAGGGTGCAGCGGGTGATCTTCATCTCCCAGGGCCTGACTGCAGCGCTGCAGCAGCCGCTGGTGGAGGCAAGCCTCGCACAACACCTGCTGGTTCCTCTCGCTGTTCACTAAGAGCTGCAGGATGTTGGCCACTGCCAGCTGCAGGTCGAGGGCGTGCTGCAAGGAGAGCGAGGGAGGAGGTAGGAGAGCAGTTATGTCGCATGCTACGGTTCAGAAATAGGATAGTTTCTTCCACATCAAGACAAAGCTGTCTGCTGTAAGATGTCCTTATCTGAGACAGTTACTGTATCCACCTACCCAGATATGTAAGCGTATTAAGTGATTGTAAACAATGATTTATGGGAACGGAGGATTTTAGTATTAACTACTACAGATTTTTGTAAAATGGTCTTTTACTTTTCACTATAAACCCTGCAATGCTGTGACTAATAGACTCTCCTGCCCTGCGTCTTACCCCTTTCGCGTTTCCTTCGGCTGTTCTCTTACCTCTGGCTGGCCGTCTGACGAGACGGAGGGCAGCAGGTCCAGCATGGCCAGGACGGCCCCCGGGTGGATGACCACCATGTCGGCTGAGGACGAGGAGGAAGCAGGGTGGGAAGGGTTGGCTAAGTGGAGCTTCAGGTCTGTGAGGGCTTTGACTGGGGCAGGGGGGCCTGACGTCCCGTAGTAACCGTGTCTGGGAGCAGAAGGAGGAAAACACAAGCTTAGCTTAGTGGAGTCGAGTCAAACCAACTACAAGATGAACAAATACAAACTGAACATACAGTATGTGTGTGAAAGATGAAAACATTGTCCAAACTTAAAACTTTGCAGGTAAAGGTTGTTAAACCCTGTTTTAAGGCAGCAAGGTTAATGTTTTTGTGAGTAACTTAGCTATGGGCAGCCTCTGTGATCACGGTTTACTCGTTATTATTATTATTATATTTCTATTTTCTTAACGAGCGTGGACACATATGACTGAATCAATGACGTAACAGTCGGACTCATCGGTCCTCACATTTCAGCGGCGTTTCATCTCAAACGTGGAGCTCTGCATGTGTGCAAACAGCCGAAAGCAGGAGATCTGCTCGGGCCTGCAGCGGGGCCATTAGACAAAACAGGCGTGTTGCTGCGAAGCAAATTACAGAGCGGCAAATCCAGCCCCGGGAGGGATGCCGAGCTGGAAAACGGTGAAGTAAGCACAAAGAGCTGGATCCCAAACAGGAAACTAACTGGGTTGTTTGCTCACAATGACTGGTGAACGTTGGATTTCTTTTTAATGAACGTAGACACGTCGCTAATTGATTGTCGGCTGTTATGTTTGTCTGTTGGAGCGTGATGTGGGCGACAAAAATGTTTTTTGAAAACATGAGGTCAAATGTTGAAGAGCAGACTGCAGGGCGACGCTGAGGGAGGTCCTCCGAAGTCAGAGGTGTGCAGCGGCAAAGTGACAGGTTGTTCTATTTCAGTGTCATAACATGACATCATCTGGGAACTGGGGTGGTGTGCTGGCTAGTCATATGAATGCATACGCCGTAGAAATATACTGATACATCGGACCATCACTTTTTCCGGCGTTTTGAACCTGGGATGGGCGCTGTAGATGGAAGTCAGTGCAAACAAAAAGGGTGGTGTGCATAATGGCTAGATCATTTATGAATGCATGACACTGGTTTCAATGCTCAGGAGGAAGATATACTGGATAGTTTGACAGTGGTTTGGTGTTCCGTGGTTTCAGTTCGCAGGAGCAAGAAAAATCTAAAAGACAAACACCATTCAGGTTTTATTTAATTTAAAATAGAACAGCCCACAGAACATCCTCATGCCTACTGTGAACAATGAGTAGGAGCGCATACAACAGATATTATTTCTCAGCCTGGATATTGCTTATAGTCCCGGTTTTTACAAAATGTGACAAAATATATTTTTTTAAATTTTAGCGGGTGAGGCTTAAATTTAGGTGCGCTCTATAGTCCAGAATTTACGGTAGTTTGATCTAAAAGACAAACCCTATTTGTTTAATTTAAAATCTCTCGCTGTCACACCATCACAAAACTGACAATGCGACGCTGTGTCAGAGCTGCTGGGTTATCATTTTGTTAGGGATGAGATCACAGGACATATTTACCGGAATCAAACTAAGCAATTAGCGTCTCACTTTCCTCCCACTCTACGGCTTTTGAAATAACTTTGACTACGTAAGATTTGTTTACAAAAATGAAATAAAATGAATAAAAGCACAGTAACAGTATTTTGGTTGTGAAAAACTAAAGTTACCATCTACACAGAAGAGCTCATAGTGAAGTGCACAAACGAGGACAAGGGCTTTATCATCTCTAATTGTCAAATTAGTCCATCTCATGAATATGCAACCTTGGAGCTGGTCCAGACAGACAGAAGGGGGAGACGACGGAGAGCGGACCCCACTTTCACCTTGACAGCTATGACAGCTCACCAAGGCAGAGTAAATGTGAATTTAAAACATCCAAACCATTTCATTTTCAATTGTAAATGACATTCAAAGTGAAGCAGAGAGTCAATTTAGGTGGGGGGGCTTCAGCTGAAAAAAAAGACTGGAAGAGGAAGAGGATGGATCAGTGGGAGAGTGGGAAGGAATGCGACGCGAGAAAAATGCCTTCTTCAGAACGAGAGTAATTGTGGCTCATGTTTTTCCTGCCTCAGGGCGTCTGTGGAACTTTCAAATAATGTAGTGAGAGACATTTCTCTGCTACGATAACACAAACAGAGTATTCACGAGTTATTTATGTCATTTTCTGGTGCATTTGTCACTTATTACTTTACCTACAACAGTGATGTTTTGGAATGTTGTAATTTGAAAAATTTGCAGCGTCAGTTGGCAGTGAGCTAAAGTGAACGATTAGAAGATGTCACGCTGAGTTCTGGGAAACTGTGGTCACCTTTTTAAACTTATCTCAGTTATTAATACAGTATTTTAGTACAGACATTTTATATGTTAAAAGAGTAATTGCTTATTAAGAACACAAACAACTGATCATTAATAAGCTGCAGATGTAGATATGAGTCTGTCACATGGTGCTTCCATGTTTAAAGTTCTTCTTGTTGTTGCTTGTATACATTTAAATGAAAACATCAAATTATTTTTTTTTACCTGGTAGGGAAGCAACAATATATGGAATTGTGCCAAGAAAATAACCTTGATACGTTCACGCAACTGTGACAATATCTGTCAGTTTATTACAGGGGTATTTTTTATTTCTAAAGGCAGAAAAGCAACACAGATGCAGAACCAGTATTTTTTTTTTTTGTGTGTGTGTGATAATCGATACAAATAAAAATGCAAACGTATTGATTTACGACATTTTTAAACATAGTTAGAATATTGTGGAATTTTCATCTTGTCAGTTTTGAGTTTTTGGTATCATTACATGCCTATTGCCTGGTCAAACAAAAGCCCATATCTAAATTATTTTCACATTTAGTGAGATCTGTTTTATGCCTAGAACTCAGCTGATAGCTGGCCATATTTTCACAATTAGCCATAATATGTATGAGACAGTTAGTTGGGTTTTTAATCATAATGTTACTAGCAGGTACTCGTAGTGACGAGTAAAGGTGAGGAGAATGGAGAGGAAGGGGTGAGGGTGACAAAAGTGGCACAGCGCTGTAGCTACCTCTTCCTGGCGAGTGCTGGAGTGCCCCACGGCGAGGGCAACGAGGTCTCGTGAGTCAGGCAGGGAGGCACCTGCTCCGCACGGCTGCGTGGCAGCGCACACACCCGAGCACACAGATACCACACACACAGCGACACACGCACGGCCGTGCAGATGGACCCGACCCAGGATGAACAGCCAGACAGCGTAAGAGGTTAGAGTGAGAAAAAGAGAACGAGAGAAAAGAAGGAAAGAAGCTGTTAGTGGAAAGCTGACAGAGGATCGGGGCTACAGCTGGAGCACGTGCACACCGGCACCTAGACGTGCACGTGCTGGAGGTGTACGTGTATTTAAAAAGGAGCCAACTTCAACAGAGCTGGTGTTCAAACTCCATTTTCATACTGTCATATCTTCAGTACATGTTTTCTACACAGTAATAACATGAGCTGGAGAACAGCGTCGTCAACAGGTTCAACCACCGCACGTCAAACACATCGTTTACCTTCTCCAAGCCCATGTTAAAAGATTAAAAATAATGCAGGATATCACAGTGGTCACTTGTTCCTGAACGCTACTGATGCAGATTCTGGCACCATGACGACATCAGCAGGTTGTGCAGCGGTATCAGAACTACGAGGAGCTTCTGTATTAACTGCGTTTCAGCTGCCGCACTTCTGCTTTGTGTGTCTCGGACAAAACGGTCGACGGAGCGGGAGCGCAGTCTATTGTCTGACCAGGCGGAGACAAACACAGCTGTGGACCTGTTCCAATCATTTCGAACAACAATATGAATTGGTCACTTTCAACATTTCCTGATTATATTTGAGTGAGTTCACGGATTTTCAACTTGCTGCTAATATTTGGAGTTTGACTGCATCTATAAGAGTAGGATTAAATATCCCAGCATATATGTAAGAAAACTTTCTGTCTCTAATGGAAAAATACTCCAGATGATGTAATCAGGAAGTTATTAGATTAGATGAGGTCATCTAGTTTCTCATACAAAAGAGGTTGTTGTCTTAAAAAAAAGGCAGGAAAAGGCAGCAGGAAGTTTTGAAATATTTGCATAGTTAAAATCCCCAAACTAGAAACACAGGAAAGAAGCTTTCAGAATAAATTAAAAAGGTCAGTGCAATAAATTAACCTGGTTTTACAAATGCTCAACACTAACAACAGTGAGTAATACCCAATAAAGATATTACATGCTCCTTTATTATGACACAGAAGATTCCTAAAGAAACGTCACCGTCTTTCACAAAAACAGTATAATAATGTTTTTATTAGGAACTCAAATATGTTAAAGAATAGTGGGAAACAAACGTAGTTCTTGATCTATGTCAAAGTGTTGTGTGTGCAATCTGCTGAACTCAAAGTGGAGGCGTCTGGACTTTACACCGAGATGAAATGATGACAAACTCTCACTTAACTTATTGAAGAACCAACACCGAATAAACAGCTGATCTCAATGAATGACCTACAGCCTTTGAGCCTCGTGGGCTGATTCATGGTGCGATACACAGACAGGCTCTTAACTCACACACAGACCTGTGGACATGATGTCTGCTGGCTGGTGTGTCGACACCAGAGAGTGACTGATGGGGTTAGACGGACATAAAGTGGCATAATTCAAAACACTCTGCTAATAATTGATACATGCACTTGAAATTAATAAGCTGACCTGTCGAAAGAGTCGGTGGCCATCTTGTACAGGTAGATGAAGAGCTTGCTGCAGTGCTTAAGCGTGGGACAGACGCTGTCACCAGAAGCCGCTTCATCCTCCAGCAGCCTCTGGAAAGGCTGAGCGTTGGAGGGGAAGACGCTGGTGGGACCCAGCTTCTTAGTGTCGGAGAAACAGCCCAACAGCCTGATGGGAATGAGACGCGTGGTTAACATCAGAATATCGGGGTAAAAGGACAAGTCAACCACACACCACCAACGACTACGCAACACTGGTCACATGACAAAAGGCAAGAAATCCTCCTGATAAGTCGACTCCACTTGCTAACGCCACTAGACGGGACCGACAGCAATACGTTAAAGAGCAACTTTGCCACTTTTCAAATTTCTCCCTCTTAGTTTAGGGTGTCAGTGTACAGTAATGTTTTAAACTTCCCTCTGCCAAAATGTTTCTCTGCTTCTAGCTGCAGAATTGTCTCATCCTTAGGAGTTCAGATGATGTCATCTGGAGGAGCTTTGGCAAAGCAGGTTGGCCGTGATTACAATCTTCATAGTAAGAGCAATGACATGACATAATATGAAACGAAGGTTCCTTTCAAGTGATGTCACCGAGATGTGTTTTTCAGATAGATTTTTTAATTTTGAAAAGTCAAAGGAAAGTTTAGTGTGTTCTCACCAATGTCTGGGCTATGGAGCTCTACTGTTGTTCTACTATGGAACTATTAAAAGCACGTTGCACGACTTCTTTGTCCTCACAAGAACTGTGACTGTGCTATTTAAAAATGCTGGGCAGGAGCCCGGCTCTGGTGAATCTGCAGTTCGGGGGGTGTGGGGTGCTGAGCATGTGACAGTCTCTCTGCCCGGCTGGACATTTGCTGTCTGATGTATCGCTCATCCACAGACACACTAACTATGCTGGGGATTGTCAATTCTAACTGTAAATATGTAACACGTTATTAACGTTTTTGAACTAAACCACGGCAGTCGGCTATTTCTGACATTCCTACCTGGTGGGTAGAAAATGGGTTTCCGTGGTAATTAAAATCCCCACTGGTGAATGAAGTCACATTGCATGAGAAGGAAATGTGTAACTCTGTGCAGTGGTGCGTTTCACAGTTTTTTTCATAGTTTGTGATCAACAACAGAGCTCTGTGAAAGAAAAGAACGAGCCAAAATCTGGCAATGCATTTACAGACATTACAGTAAGCCGACGCACTTTGTCAGACATGTAAAGTATTGCTAATATCCCCTGTGGAGTTTTTGAACCTGTGTAACTGTTGTGAATCTCTGTTTTGCTTATTCAAATGAACACACAAAGGTAACAGATATGGTTTCATGCTTTTTGCTGCTGCTGGTCTCTGAAATAAACCAAGAACTGGCATCAATATATAAACAGTGCAGGATATTAAAGGTTTCAGACATCGGTTCAGCAAACGTTACGTAAGGAAGGCGTGAATATCATATATAATGCTTCCCACCGCCGTGATACAGCCACTTTCCGTTTGGCGTGAAAAAACCTCACCTCACAGCATCGGCCAGCTTCTCGTACTGGATCTCTGTGCGGAAGAAGTGCGAGTTGGCCGGCTCATAGCGCATGGCGGCGGTCAGCGTGCAGAAGACGGTGTGAAGAAGCTCAAACACCTGGTTCTGGTTGACCCGTTCCCAGCCGTGCCGCGGCGGCTGGCACAGGGAGCGCTCCATGGCCACCAGCAGAGACGTGACGTAGACGAAGCCGCCCACCTTGCGGAACACCGTCCGGGTTCGGTGGCTCTCACGCAGCACAGCTAACAAAGCCTGGAAGAGGGAGAGGCAGAGCATTTAGACCTCTTAAGTCTGTATTCTTTATTTCACAGGAATATTGAGCGTTTTACAAATAAATATAATTTGTGTTAGGTAAAGAACACATCTTTTATAATACATTCCCGAGAGTCCATCAGCTGTCACACAATATACTCTGAAAGTGTCACACACCATCTGTTTCACTTTGTCTGCATCACTTTGACTTACTTGTTCTACATTTTTATCACTCAGTTATTCTCTCCATTAAGTTTTCATGTCAATTCTGCCACCTCATACAGTTATGTCTCTATTCATCAGCTCATTTCGCTCTCATTCTTCTTTTGCAGCGAGACATGTTTACGAACCCCTTGGGGTTTTCTTTGCCTCTCCGCACTCCAAGTTTTATGGTTCACATTTGCAAGTGACACTGAAATATCAAACTGTAACCTAGATTTGAATTTGGGGACCTAAAAACAGCCTGAGAACACAGAGTGACAGTGACGGGCCGAGGATTTAATTACAAACCAATGAGTAGAAAAAAAACGCCAGGGATCGTGAACAGATGATGATTATTGAATGAAACATATTCATGAAATAAGCGCATGTCAGGAGAAACAAAGTTCGGCACCAAGGGACTTTCAATCTATTTCCTTAAGGAATTTCTTTCAAACATCGTTTTTATTTAATACAAATGATGTCAGAATGATACAATAAAAACACATATTGTATTATGAAATATCGACAAAGACTAGATAAAAGACCTAAGCTAATGTTATCTGCCTTTGCTATGCAACTACAGACTGTAGAGGTGATGAAATACATGTTTCTAAATTAGTGTGACGTTCAATTAATGAATAGTTGAACAGATTTGTTAAAACATTTTCCCACTTTGTGACATATTTCAGAAAAAAAAAAAAAAACAAGTCACTGTTCAGTTTACAAAGTTTTACAAAACTGTGATTTCTTCGAGCTTCACTTTACTACAGTGGCAACAGGTGATCACACCTTGAGGTGACGTCAACAACTGGATAATGAACATATTTAAAACATCTCAACCCAATTAATTCCACTGGGATCTACTGCACCACGAGCAGTCCAGGGTGATGAATACTGTGACGTATGCTGAACGCTGAGTCTCAGTGCCTGTGTGGGTAATGTTGCACTTCATCGAGGCGAAAGCTTATGTTCAAATGATGTTTGAAGACTTTTCCAGTTGTACGCTGCTCACTTCGACCAAGGACGACCGTGAATCACGAGTTCAATAACCCCTCACACCATAAACAGCGAAGTGTACACGAGGTAGTCCCAGCTAGAGGAAGTGTGATTAAAACCGTAACCGTAAGTTAAAACAGTAATACTCTGCACTGCTGAGTCAGCTGGTTCCTGCCGCATTAAAATATTGCCACACTCAGCACAGTGGTTTTTAAACCTCATCACAGGACGTTGAAAATATCCTCTTCCTGTTGTCCGAGCTGGGAAATTACCACCAGGCTATGAATATGTGCTGCTAAAAGTTTGATTGTGGGTGTTAACTTGATCAGCTGTGTGAAGGCCTTAATGATTATACACAGCGTATGAATGAGGGTTATACTGTTTTTGGTGCTGATACTTATAATCCCTGATTAGAGAAATAAGAACAAGTTATTTCACTTGAGACTTTCAGAAGGCAGGAGGTGAAATTGCAATTATACTGCAGAAAATGAGCTGCTATACCTCTTTTCCTATCGCTTAATTTTTATGCTTACATATGCAACAAACACTCAGTGCTCCGTGTTTAGAGGTCTTACTGTACAAAGCCTAAAACAAAATCAATATTGATTTATAATATTAAGAAAATAACACTTTCCTTCTCCTCCTCCAAAAAACAATAATCCTTGTATCATATATGATAAGGAGGCATACCTTTAATAAAACATGAGGAGGCAAAGCAAGACTGAAACTGTTTCAATAAAAGATATTTAAACTCAGATCGGACGGTAAAGCGTATAGATTAAAGCCGTACCAACGAAAACACGAGACGCCACTCACTGAAAAAGGAAGGGACAGTTTGTGCGTGTGTTACCCGTAATATGTCGGTCTTCAGCTGCAGTTCACTGGAGGGTGCGGAGTGCATAAGGCCCAGCAGTGTTCCCATGTCGTCATCGCCACTGGGTGAAAGGACGAGCTGCTGGATGATGAGCAGGGCGTGTTCCCGACACTGACGGTACTTCACAATGTTGTGAACGCAACGGGCGCCGCCGAACTCCCTGAACAGAGCTGGAAGGCAAAGTCAGATGTTAAGAATCTATTTGAAAATCTCTGAATGAATTGTAATTGCAGTTTGCTTTTAATGGTGGGGACGCAACATTTTAATGATGTGCCTCAACTGCTCGGACCCTGAACTTCAGTCACAGCAGTCTTTGTCATTTTGGTGACGCACCGAGTGTTTTTCTAATCTCGCACTCAAGAAAAGCCTCTCTAGAAAAAACTCTCAAGCTGCAAGTACAAAATAGTAAATGTTTGCTGGTGAATGCAAGCCGTCATCGTCAAGGTTAAAAAGAGCTCAGAGATGTTGGTGTGCAGTGTGTTGGGTAGTTTTGTGACTCATCACATTTCTACAAACGACTGAGAGAGACACGCACAAAGGATCGATCGGAGGCTGGGCGGAGTGAGAGGAGAGGATGTTTTGAGGAAGATACGTTATTGATGCCAGGGGGAAACTTCTACCTCCAGTGGATCATGTCAGAGGTCGAGGCTCAGCAGCGTGAATGTTTTGGCTGAACTGAAGCTGTATATTAGAAACTGATGGGTTCATCATCAATAGTGCCAGTAATTAAAGCTAAAGACCTCTGTGTGTCCTTTCCTAATCCAGCACATCCTGCACATTGTTGAACATCCGTCCTGCAGCTGTACTGTGGATTTTTAAATGCTTTGTCCCCATTCTGATGTACAGGTAACTATACAGGGACACCCTTCAGACTGAGGTCAGTCCCCTCGTTACTGCTGACTGAACATTCTAGTCTTATAAATGTAGCTCCAGACTGTACATGATAACGAATGTCAGTTATTAAAGCACATAAAGTCACGTTGCGTTTCCTCAGCTTGCATTTATTAGTGTCTTTACATTGTTAAAAATATATGTAATGCCTGCAATACGCACACACATTAAAGACATCACCAATTCTGTGTGCGCTCGTTTACCTGCATTAGTGTTGGTGGTGTTGGAGCCCTGCAGGAGCACCGTCAGGGTTTCCATTACCAGCCAGGCCAACTGCTTCTGCTCCTCTGCTACCGTGTTGTTTTTACAGTCCCCTACAGACAGAGAGAAGCATCAGGTCACATTATCGCCAGCGCTGGGGGAGTTACTCCGGAGAAGCAATGCTCTCGTCTTTAAAAAACAGAGAACACTCACCTTGGTCGTTACTGTGTGGCTGCTGTGTCGTTGGGTCTTTTAACATGGCTGCATACTTGTGCAACAGGTTGACCAGCACCTCCAGCAGACCGACCTCCCGCAGGACGTCGCTGAACACTGGGTCGTGCCTGGCCAGCTTCAGCAGCGTCCGGACGGCCGTGATGCTGCAGGCATGCGACGTGCTCGACTTGAGCAGCACGCTGACGCTGAACAGCTCTTTGCACGGCACATAGTTGAGGCTAAAGACGACAAACTCCAAGAGCTCAAAATATCTGGCCTGCGCCTCGGGGAGCTTCGCCACACGCTCCGCAAACTGCGACAGGGTGTGCTGAGATTCAAGGATGAAGTAGTTGGCTGGCTCGGCAGCGTAGATGTTTCCGATGGCGTCCAGGAGCATACAGGCCAGGCGGCTTGTTTTGGCCCGCAGGAAGGCGTTCTGCAGCACCGCAAACGCCTGGATATTCCGCACTGTGTGGCCTGAAAGACATGGGACAGAAGAGGGTGATAATGTTTTTTTTTGCAAAAAATGAGAGTTACAAAATAGCTTCACTGGAGCACAACAGGGATATAGAAATTATAACCAGTGGTAATCACCGTGCAAAATACAGAATATAATATCTGTATTTGTCATGGACACAACTTCTGTTTGCCATGTGTCCAATAAATTACTCAGAGACACTGAACAGGAGACAGTCCTTGACAACTTCTCCTTTAAGTGACAGGCTGTACATTGGAACCTCTCTGTGAACGCAGATATCTGAGACCACTCAGATTAAGCTAAAATTCCTTTAAGGTGCAGGACACCCGAAGCGCAGCAACCGTCACCTCACGTGTGGGGAATCGATTCCACCTCTCTAAGCAGCTGGTAAGTTAAAATCATCAGGATCAGAGTTGAACTCAAATGTGGCTCAAGAATTATAATCATAACCAATCATGGGTTTGGAGAATTGTCACAGCCCTAATATATAACCCCAAAAAAACATAATAAAATAATTTTTTATGCGTGGTATTTCCTTTAAAAATGGAGGAAAGCTGAGGCACACAAACATACAAATCAATACTATCCATGAACTACACAGCACAAATAGTCTGACCTTCATTTCAGGCTTGAGTAACTGACCATAAAACCCCCAACTATGACAAACACACATGTAGCCACAAACACATAAAAAAAAAAAAAGTGACACTAAAATGTGACAACACGCCCCGAAACTCACACTGCAGTTAAGTCAATGTGACAGGCTAATTAGCCGTGTTAGCGTACCCTCACGCCACGACGGGTTCTGGTGATGACTACACACAGATGGAGCCGTCATTACGCGACTAAATTGTGCATACGTGTGTCTCCATGTGCTGTGTGTTTGCGTTCAGTACGACAGTCAGAGAAACTCGACTGCATCAGTTCTAGGGTGTGTGAGGTCAGAAAGTTGACACTTCCTAGGTTTGTGCCACTTTGAGTGTTTTTAACAAGGAGAAACCAACAATGTTAAATAATGAAAATAAAATTGCCAATTTTTGATAAGCATTAATGATTTCCTTTTTCGTCCATATTTACAATGTGTCATCCCAGACTGCGATTTCCAAAAATATGTCTTTAAATTTTAAAAAGTGACACGTGCCGTGTAACATGCAAAAAAGGTCACTGGCTGGATAATCGAAACAGAGACATTAATAAATCTTTGTGTCACTTGCTCTTGTGTCAGCAAGTTCACACACACACTTCCCTTATTGCTTAATTCCGAACCCGCAGACGGAAGATTCCCTATTCTTTTAAAAGTACGTACATGAATCTGACAAACTGTAAACGGATTAGAAAAGGATGCAGGGCTGGAGGCAGTGGAGATGAACGTGCAGCAAAAGATAATTCTTTAACCCACTAAAGCATCTCTGGCGTCCAAAGAGCCCATTTGTATGCAGGAGGCTTGAGGCATTCATCTCTCGCAGCGTGACAGGCGGCAGAGTTGCCATGGTGTCTGTCAACAGGTTAAGCTCACTGGGATCAGCCGAGCATCAAAGTCATTTCAGGGATTAAGCTCTGATGAGGAGATGCCGAGCCTAGAGTACACACCAAGACTTTTCCACAAGTAATTTCTCTCCTTTCCGTGCTGTGGAGCAAACCTTGCTGGAAATAGTGTGGATTTAGGAGAGGAAGCATTCAGGCCAAGGTGGAGAAAGAACCTCAACATTTACTACCGAAAAGCCTTTCAACGATGCCAATGCATGTGATCACTCGGTGCTTTTGCTTTTTGGCTTCATCTGCTGTTGCATGCGTTTCTGAGTGACTTTCTGTGGTGGTTCCAAAAAGCGTTGCCACAGTAGTTCAGTAGGTCAGCAGAGCCGTGTCGTCTCACCTGTGCAACATCGCTTTGAGTCAAACCTTGCACAAAGCCACAGAAATACTATTGCATAAAAAGTTTAATTAAATTTTTGCAAGTAGGGTTTGTTTTCCCACTCTTTTCATCACATTCAAATCTGAACAATTTAAAACAGGCAAAGTAGTTCACTGTCCCCAAAAGATGGTTTTAAATAATACCAAGCAGAATTTTGCTTTCAAGAATAAGGCTGGCAGACATTTCACTACCCTGAATGTCTTTGTACATCTAAGTTGTCATGTTAGATGTAACAAATGTCCAAACATATATTCTTTCATTTACAGAAAAGGCTAAATAATTTCCAACAGCTCAACAGTGTCGTTTTTAGTCATCATTGCTCAAACTATTGGAAACTGCAGTCTATTTTTAGCTGTGAATATGCAGTTTTTGTGGGCGCGTACAGCAGGGCGACGCTGTATGTGGGTCTGACTCTCAAATCACAGATCTCAGGTTTACGGTTATGAAGGGACATGACACCTTGTGCATTAGTGTAGCTCACTGAGGAGCTCTGTAGCTGTAGGCTACTGTAAGAGCCTGAAATTAATCCAAAATACTGCAACAACAGACTGGGATTGGTAGGAGAGATCATATTTCACCTTCTATAGCTTCTCTGCGTTGGATCCTCATTAAATGTAGAATAGAATTTAAAACCCTTCGTCTTACGAGCTCTAAACGGTCAAGATCCATCCTACCTAACAGATCTCCTAGTACCATATCATCCTAATAGACCACTTCGATCTCAGAGTTCAGGCCTACTTGTGGTTCCCAGAATGGAAGTTAGAGCCTTTAGCTATCAAGCTCCTCTCCTGTGGAACCAGCTCCCAGTCCTGATTCGGGAAGCAGACACCCTCTCTACTTTTAAGACGAGGCTCAAAACCTTATAGTCAGTTCTAGTCCTGCTGCAATAGGCTCAGACTGCTGGGGGACCAACCCCTGATGCACTGAGACACTTTCCTCCTCTCAGCCCACATTTATATGTCACCCCAGTAGGACGTTAACTCTGTGTCTTCTTTCTCCTGTAGTCGTCTTTCTCCCTCCGTCTCCCTCTCTGTCCCCCCCTCTCTCTCCCTGTCTTTTGTCGCCGACTTTGGAGCTGTGTGTCTTCCAGCGCACAGCTACTGGTCCTACCAACCTGCCCAATGTTTTCTCTTCTCTCTCCACTTTTCACTCACCCCAACCGGTCAAGGCTCAACACTCGTTTGTAAAAAATCAGGTCATTCAACACTAAAGACATTGTTGATGCTCTTCAGTCAAATGTTACAAGGACTGTTAAAGTCAGTTTTCGAGCAAATCTCAGGAAAAAGACTACTTGACATACCAAACCTGATTTTCAGACTGTAATTAACAATTTTGGTTTGGGAAAGCAGACATGGACAAAATGTCTCCGAGGTGAAATATTTCACCCATTCAAAGAAGGGGTTTATTTATTCAAAGTTGGCTTTGTCTCTGTCTGCAAAGTAAAAAGAGTCTGCTGCCAGGGTCTACAGCTGTATTAGCAACTTTGAGAGGTTTTAATGTACATTGTAGAGAAAACCAGCAATTAGTAAAACCAAAGTGTAAACGTATTGGTGATACGCTGAATGGCATTCAACTCAGAGTGTTGAGAGTTCTCTTTGAACTAAATGAAGAAAGCAGCTGTAATAGACAGAGATGACACAGATCCATTTCATTACAAGCACGGCAGAATGTGTTATTTCATTATGTAGAGTACAAAATGTTTTTATTGCCAAGTAAATAAAATTATTGAGGCCAGGCATCCTTCAATAACCAAATATACCAGCTAATTATTTAGGACTTAGCATTATTAAGATGCCAAGTCTGCCCCTGGAATCCCAAAGTAAAGGACATGACTTGTATCACTGTCTGTCTTAATGCTTTAAGTCTAGTTAATCATAGAAATAATAAAAGCCGATGATGATTTAAGGATTAACAAGCCACAGCTGACACCATAACACACCTTTTCCAGAGGGCTGCGGGAGAACGAAGCCAGGCAGCAGGAAGGGCGCTCCAGTTGTCAGGCCGGCAGGTTTCAGCTCAGTCACTCCATACGTGGTGAGACAGGTGACGAGATTAACGAGATCCTTCAGGGCATCTTTCGATTCATCCTCTTTGGCCTGTTCCAGTCTGGATACGGTGAGAGAAGCTTGTGTGTCAAGTGCACAACCAAAGTACAGACCACAGTCTACAGGTGTCAACACGAAGATCTTATTGTTACCTTAGCATGAGGTCGCAGAGGAAAGCGTAGCCCTGGCACATGCGAAAATCATCCAGCAGGGTCTGTGACACGTCACTGGAGTCTTTGAGGAAACAGGAGAGTCCGGCGAACATCTCGACGATCTCCAGCGGAGACAGATCGTCCGATTGCTGCATGTTCTGAACGCACGTGGAAAGGCATTCCTTCTCTGTAAATGGACAGGTTAAGAAAGGAGAGGAAGAGGAGGGGATTTGTGTGGAATTCAGTTATATGAGCGTATAGAAATGTATTTGAAAAAATCTCTAAAAGTCAGTTCAGCTCTTTTCTGAAAACCTGCATGGTGAAAACTGAAAACCACAGTAATCTAGAGCTAGAAATATTTTGTAATTAGTCTTATACAGGCCAACTTCATCAGGATTTTACAAAAATTTCAAGGAGTCGTTCTCATTTAGCTTTAGGGTAGTTTGGGCCAAATAAACGTTTATACCTTCAGAGTTTAAGAAAAAAAGACAAGCCACCTCATTCTTTTTAAATGGGGGGGCTACTGCCTGTGACCTTTTTCTGCAGTAACAATCATTATCAATACGGTTTAAAATACACTGTTTATGTATTTTGTGTGTGTGTTTGTCTATATACCGTGTATGTATTTGACCACATTGACGCTGAGCCCGTGTCGGGAGATGGTGGTAAGCACCTCCCCAGCACTTCTCCTCCAGGGCAGGTTGTGGGGGGGACACCAGGACGTAATGGCACTGAACAGCAGCTGGAGGTCATCCTTTTGGGCCAGCTCCTCAGCCGGAGATACAAAGGTGCAGAGCTTCACTAGAATCTGCAAGAAAGGTAAAAAAAAATTAAATTGGCAAAGGGCTGCTCTAACTACTGTAAAAAAAACTGCAAAGTCAAAGAATTGCAAAGTTTTTTTGGAATATTGAGATAAAAGGAAGTTTGTTACATGTGTAACTGACATTTGAAAAAAATATTTCGGATAATTCTCGTAATTGAGATTATTTAAGAAACACATTTCCCTCCCCAATTACAATTAGTCATCAACTAATGCTTCTTTATTAGCACACAAACAGATTAAAAACCAAGAAACTAAAATCAATAGCCATCTCACAATCTACTGAGGCAGAAAACAGATTCACTGCACACGCTCTGCAAGACTTCATGCTGAATCAGTAAATTACTGAGACATGCTTTTATCTCTGCGAGGAAAATATGTGGTTTTGTCCAACACGTAAAGGTTTATTTTAGCTGTGAGAGAGTAACTGCTTCTGTTGTCTACCTACCTGAACAAAGACTTTCTGGAGCAGCACTCTGCGGTCAGCCAGGGGGAGCTCCGGCTGGGTGTGTCCCTGGCTCGGAATCTTGTCCTGGGTGGGTGGTGGTGGTGGCGGTGGAGGTGGAGGCTGCGGAGTGGGGCCGGCCGGGGCCTCGGCCATGTGTGGCAGGTCAAAGAACAGGTAGAGGCATTTGACCAGTGTGGAGGGTACAGACATGGTTGTCATGCAGTCCACGGTTTTCTGAGGAGACATAAAAAGAGAGGGGATGATGCGCATAATGGCCTGTGAATAATTAAAAGAGATATTCATTGCAGGAACGAGCCTAATGAGGAAGCTTCAAAACGTGCAGCTGTATGAACCGAAAGGAAACAGCAGCAGCAAAGCAGGCGCCTCACTGGTTCCTGTTAGACAAAGACAAAGACGCTCATGTTTTTAGTGTCACTTGGGGTAACTGGGTATATCGGTTGTGCTGGTAAGATTCAAGGCTGTGATTCTGTGAAGGAAGAAAATGGTTCTGAGGTATTGGTTCCATAATTACACCAAGAGTATGTGTGTGTGAAAAGAATGTCTTTGTAGCTTTCTTTACAGCACGGAAAAGGGCTGGAGAAAGAAATGGAGTTCACGCTCACTGAGGCGAATGATTCAAATAATCAAATGCTGCCTTTTACACACACACACACACACACACACACACACACACACACACACACACACACACAAAGAGAACTGGTTCAAATGACCCTTCCCATTTACTCCAGCACTGTCTGGTCTGTGACACAGAGAGGAGGTGGAATCGCGAAGATGAATAACAGAGCACAGCAGGCGCACAGGTCTTCAGCTGATTGATCGAGAGAGAGAGAGAGGGGAGGGAGACAAAAAAGAGCAAGACATCATGACAGTGGAAGTAGGTAGAGCAGTCTATAGTTGACAGAGAGTCAGAATAATGGAAGACTGGACCAGCATCTGTGGTGCAGCGAGCGTGTAGGCAGCGTGCGGAGTGTGCGCGTCACAAACACAATGTCCACGCTGCAAGTTTAAGGTCAAGCTAAGCAAAGTAAAAGAAAACAACGTATTATGGGATGTGTGCGTGTGAGAGAACGAGAAAGGATGGCAGAGATAAACAGGAAGAGAGAGACAGAATGTCAAAAAAGCTCATCTGTGTGTGAGAGTAAAACAAGCGCACAGAGAATGAAAAGTATAGAGGGCACTCTATAAAAAAAGGAAGAGTGAGATGGAGAGACAGAGGCACAAACAAAATTACTGCTGTTGCATCATCTGAGGGATGAAGAGCAACAGATAAGGAAGGAAGAGAGAGAGAGCATTAAAAGAAGGGAGGTGACGTCAGGTTTGTGGGCAACCATCTGCCAGAAAAGTGCTTTGTTTGACTGTCTGAGACACCAGAGGAAAGGAATACAAACCCATTAAACCCAGTCACTCACACACAATCACACAGCCCGACAGCAGTTACACCGCAGTAGCATGTTGGGAGCGCTCCAGTAACAGACCAATGTTGGCTGGAGAACTGGATTTATCCCGAGAGATACTTGTTCAGGCCAAAATCAGCACTGCACCCAAAGAAAAAAAACAACAATCTGCCATCTTCAATGGAATTTTGCTTCCCAAAGATTCAACCTGCAAATGTCTGTGGTAATCTGCGGCCTTCTTAGTGCCTACTGCATCTGGTTGGTTCACCAATACCAGTTTGTCTGCATCTCGAAGTCCCACAGGAGGGTGCAATTACTTCTATGATTGTCTACATCAGGGGTCTCAGACTCGTGGCCCTTATTAAAGTTTAATGTTAGTGCGGCCCGCGAGTTTGTTATGAACGGCACGGAACGGAAATGACGTATATTGAGGAAATGACGTTCTTTGTGCGTCGGCTAAACACTTGATTGAAACTTCAACGCGACAGCTTAAAGAAAGCTTAAAGAACTGTTAATACAGACATTTGAATCCTAATTATTATAATTATTATTATTATTATTTTATTTACTTATTACTGATTGATTGATTTTCTTATTAATTTCTTATTTATTTTCTTCTAATTTGTTTATTTATTTTTTCATATTATTTTGTGTTAAAAATAAAAAATAAAGACATTTGAGAAGATTATTATTTAAAGGTTTTTCTTGTGGAAACCTGATGCGGCCCAGCCTCACCCCGACTCTGCCTCCAGCGGCCCCCAAAGTAAATTGAGTTTGAGACCCCTGGTCTACATATTCTCATGTTTTCATTTATTCATACTCTATTTTGATATTCTTTTTTGCCAAACACTGCACATCCTCTGCTGCTCTAACATGGACATTTCCCCACGGTGGGACGAGTAAAGCTTTATGTTACCATAGCGCATTCCCAGCCCCCTTTGCGGAGGGATCCTATTTTGACACTGGGACTTCCTGTACACTGTGCCGGCCACCATGCTGTGGCCTTCCGTGTGCGCCGCATGCTAACGCTGCCGGCTCTCACAGTATGTGCTGGATTGTGTCAGAGGGTCTTTGCACAGCCTGTGCCGACCTCCTGCCTTCCGCTTCTCTTGTGTACCTCTTCAGCTAGACAGTCTTGGTTTAGCACTCTCCAAGGCCTTAGGTTTAGACAGTTTCTGATCTTTCTTTGGCAGCCCTTTGTTCATCCTGCCTTTCTGCAATTCCAGTGACTTGTCTCGGTGTTGCCTTGGCCTGTAAAACTCCTTTTCCATTGAAGATACGGCTCCTTGAGGCTTATTTTGAACTTATAGGATGCTGTGGTGTATATCAGCGATTGTTCATAGTGCTGCATTCACATTTTCTAGTAGATTTTCTGAAAGCACTTCACAAGGTAACTCAGCAAAAGGTTCAACTGTCTAGATTAGTCACAATCTTCAATCTCAGCTCAGCTGGGCGTGCATTAGGGTTGTTACACTCTTCTTATCTTTGTGTCTATCTGTCCATAGTTTAAATAAAATTGAATAAGTACCTGTTTCTAAAACCTTAACTATTTCTAACTTTGTTTGAATTTAAACTGCAAACTGTTTACTGGCAAAGGCAGCGGCAGCAGCGAAACAGCAGGAGAAAATGAAAGAAATGTACCACCTGCTTGGTATCAGATCTCTCTGTAACGCAGCGGGGAAAAACAACAAATGTTAAGCTCTAATTAAGGAGATCAGAAAGCAGAGTAAACACAGATGAGAATACAAAAAAAGACTGGCATCCTATGTTTTATTATCTACAATGGAACAAAGAGGGTGAAGCAACTGTGGGGAAAATCTTAGCGTAAACCATGAGCTTCATTTGTATGATTGGCCATTTTACACATCATTTTTGCTCTGCTATGCTCTTCTATCGTCTGCTACACCGATTCACCATTTTTCAAACACTGGTTTTGACAACATTAGCAGCATTTTGAAAGTAGCTTCAACAACATGGTTTTGATAAAGTTTTGCTTATGAAAAGTTTACACAGGCCTCCAATTTGGCTTTTCTTCAACAATATAATAAAAGACAAGTTCGTCTGTTTTCATGTAACTGACTGCTCAAACTAATTAATTTAGAAGATCATACTGTGAAAGGTCTGACATGACAATAAAAAGGTCAACCACCCTCTAACATAAAATGCATTTAATTTCAGTAATGGGTATGTGGTTTAAATCTCAAAGTGTTTGGTGATTGTTGTGGGCAACAGAAAGTTCACTTCAGAAAAAAGGGTGAATTAAAAACAAAAAATTAGCTTGGAAAAATAACTTTGCTGTTATGTGCTAACAGTAGAGGCCTTGCTTTTTGCATGCGAACAAGCCGGAATGTGTGACTTTTTTTGCACTGTTGTGTAAACAGTAACAATCCAATGTCCCCGTTGAGACATTTATCATTCCACTGCGTTGAAAAAAAAAAATGCAGCAGAAACAGAGACATAAAGACAAACGGCTCCACAGTGTCTCACCTTGCTCTCAAACTATCACACACAGTCTCTTAGAGGTAAAATAAAACTGTATGTGGCATTGCTGAGTATGTGTTTTGACAAGAACATAAAAAAAAAAAAAAAAAGTGGATTGCAGGGAGGTTTCAGCACGTGCTTGCAGATAGAGAAAGGAAGTGACAACAGGAGACAGCTACAGTGAATTTCTGATGTGCAGCAGACCAGGAAAAGCAGCCAGCCATCTGACAGTGATGCTCCCCCCAAGACCACAAGAAGAACGGGGGCCAAAAAGTTCAAAGGATGTCTGCTGGTTACAGAGTGAGACAAACAAAAGCTTTATGTCTAACCTTTAGACCAGTACCACAAGAGACGTGCCGTGTTACAATTCACTATTGTGCCGAGTAGGGGTGATATGAGAAGCTCGTTTTGTCACGTTGATTCTGAACACCTTGCGGTTTTCTACAGTGGCAAAAATGCCAAACGTGCCATGGATGTCATACGTGCTGGGGATGCGCAGGACAGAAGTGGATTAGTATTACCAACACAGAGCAAGTCTGACGTCAAAAGAAAGGGACAGAAGTAGAAAAGCAGGCACAGTTACAACGAAAACTGGGTGAAGACACAGCTGATGTCTGCAGTAGAAATGCTGAGTAAAACAATTTTATGAAGCTAAAATGTCAGTGTTGTTGATTTTTGTTGTTTTAGAAGAGCTTGTGTGTTTGAATCAAATTTAGTACGGACAACCTTCCGGAGTATTGTCCAAATAACAAATGAAATTAAAGACTAGCAGTAATGTAGAAAAGCTCTGAGGCACAGCCTTTAGCTATCAAGCTCCTCTACTGTGAAACCACTGTTTGGCTGCCCACCGTGAGCCTGGTTCTGGTTTCAGGTTTCTAACATTAAAAAGCTGATTTTCCTACCAGCAACTGCTTCATTCAAAAAGATAAAGCAGGTTTAACAAATGAGTGTAGGGAGAAAAAGCTTCTATGGGTCAGGTTGGGACGTTCACTTCTATTCAAGAGCCTGTTTCTCAGTTCCTACAGAAGATGATGCTATTTTCTGCTGGGAGATCAAAGAGAGAAGATGCAACTGGGTCAACTAGATGCAGAATGCTGAGGAACCCCATTCCTTTTTCCAAGTTAAATTCCTGATTCAATCTACTCTCGCACGTATGAGGGGAGCCCTTACAAACTCAAAGCGCACAGCACCGCACAGCACACAGAAAGAATGCAGCGTCGTAAACGGGTATAATGTTTTTCTACCAACCTGCCCGGAGGAGGCCAACAGGTTAATGGTGGTAAGAAGCATCCAGCCACGACTTGCTTCCTCACTCTGGTTCACCTCTAGGAACTGGACTATGGCTCGACTGGCAGCCTCTGGAGAGAAAGACACGCAGACACATGAAGACACAATTAACTGGATGTAAAGTGACAGCTCGCTGTGGCGAGCAGATGGGCTGCTGGAACAATAATCAGGTGGGCAACAAATACAGCAAATGATCGTGGTTGCCTGGGTGTGGGAATGTGTGGGGCTGGTTTGTCTTGTCTACAACCCACTTGAGCAGAAAAAGAATTGAGAGAGACAGAGCAGGTGCTGGGCCATAGGGGTTGCATGGAGTGGCACTGGCCACCCCCACAATTTGACTGCCCACCCCATGTGCCACCTTCAGCCAGAGTGACAAGGTGGTAGGTACCTGCAATAGAACAAATCTGAAGGTGTAATAATTTAATCTCATTATAAATAGATACATTTGTATTATGTACGTTTAGGGTGGAGTTTTTCTAGTAGTAGCAAGCAGGTGGTTTTTCCCTGCAAATTATGGATTTTTACCTCTAATCAGCTGTTTATGGAAATCCGTTTATGACAGAGTTAAAAGTGGTGGATAAGTTACATATTTGACATCCCCGACACTAAAATAAACACTTGGTAACACCAAGCCTATTAACATACAGTTTATTATTTCAAAGGTTTAAACAATTATATTGTAAAACCTTTTAAAACATTTTACAAACGTACCACCCAATTTTGAGGGATAGTATGACATGTATGCAGAGAGCAAACTGGATATCTGCTTCATACTCTGCTTTTCTGTCTCTTTTTTAAAATGAACTTGACTTGCTTTAACTAAAGTGTAAGACTTGACCAATATTTGGTAATTACGTACTTTTACTTTATTGTATTGACATTATAACATAAGCAGTGACTTGAAACAGCGAATAAACTGATCACAACTAACACTGTGTTTAGCATGTTCCAATCTGTCTGACTCATGCATTTACTGCCAGCCACAAAGCCTGTGATTGGTTTAGATTTTTCTCCATCTGTAGAAACATTCTTGAGAACAACACCAGCCCAGTATCTAAAACCACCCCCTCATTCTGTCATTTGTTCCTATTATAATAGATACTGAGTGGTATACTGTATGGAGAACAGCACACTGAGAGATTGCCGGTCGACATTTTGAACGAATGTCCCTGACAGGTGTAGAGAGTCGCACTATACACACAAAGCACAATACATTGTTTAAAGAAGCAAAATGTGTGTTCATAGCAGTTATTCCCTTCACCTGTGCGGAGCAGGGCAGCAGCAGACGACGTATTTAGATGGTGGGATGAACACGCATTCCCCGTCCAGCAGCTCGCTGCTTTGAGCAAACTAAAATCACTTGTTTATATGATGCCAGAGTCCTGCAAAGTCAGTTGAGAGTCTGAGTCAACTACTGACTCAATCTACATGGGCCTGGTGGCCAGCTGGAGGAGTGCGTGTTTGGAGCTGCTCGCTGCTCGAAAAACAACACATCACGTGTTCAGACAGGGACAGGCGAGAGATCATAGAGAAGGAGAAATCAGGCCCAGAAAGCGGGAGACTGTGTGTGTTACAGCTTCTACTACTGTAAAGGCTTTGAGGAGATCCTGCTGGCTCACCTGTAGCCAAGTCCAACCTTTTATGTTAGATTAAAGACACACTGCCTGCCTGCCTGAGTGAGTGTTCACTTAGAAGTTAAAATGAGACATTTTTGTAAAATGTGGGACTGTCGCTAATGGACAAAAAAAGCTCAGAATTTGTTTAAATGTTCTTTTCTTGCTGCAGCTTTACAACACAAAGTGAGCTGATTTTAACTACAACCACCAAAGGACGGGGAAAACAGATGGAGCTAGAGAAAAGAAATCTCAGCGATTACAACTAACAGATGTTTTATCAGCAAACACAAAGGGAGAACAAACCCAGCCCCTGAAGGAAGAAAGAAAACAAGTAGATCATCCCTGTGACAAAAATAAAACCAGTTTTCAAGAAATAACCACAACAGATGGCAAAGCGGTGATAAATTGGAGTTTAGAAGTACCTCCTATCACATCTTGAAAGCCACAAATGAATACGGGTAAATGTGTCAAAGGGCTGTAGATCACCTGTAGATTTATTGGAGGCTCTTCGTCTGATCTCGGTCACCATGAGCCGTGAGACCTGCGTGGTGAACTGGAGCAGGTCGGAGAACTTCTCTGTCATGCTGCTGGGGGGAGCGTTCCCGAAGACCTGAGGCAGAGAGTTGGGCTTTGGTTAAATGAGAAATAGAGGAACAATACGAAAACTGCTTTCAAATAAACAAATTTCATTCAGCAACAGCTCATCGCGTATTTATTTATCCGGGAAATCTGACGCGCGTGTCGGCCTAGAGCCTGACTTTCCGCTGCACTGGGAGTGCTCTCCATGAATTATGCCACCCGTGAGTGAATCACAGCCAGCGCTGGGTAATTAGCTGACAAGTCAAGAGACCCTTGGTACGGCACTTCAGTTTGACAAGAACCCTCCACAGGGCCGTCTGCAGCGCAACAGAAAGAACAAAAGACTGAATAAATCATTTCACCAGACTGAGGTGAGTCCTACTGTACATTATCTGTACCTGCCATTTTTACCACTTTTATTTATGGTCCCATTTACAGTAAAGCTTCCTCGCACTCTCCTATTCTGTGTCTGCGGCAACGCATTCATTTATTTATTCGCTCAATTTATTAACTCAATGTAAGCATCCATTTGACAATTAACCGTTAAAAATGCATCATCAAGCAAAAATGACGCATTCAGTGGCTGAGACCCTTAAACGTCTAACAATCATCGTCATTACGCTTTAGAGACTTGGACTGTTTGGACGAAAATGTCTCAGAAGATTGAATTGACGATATGAAACTGAAACGGAAATACTAAAAACTAAAGTAGAATTTTTCAGAATGTCATGCTTGGCTGAGTAGCTTGGCTTAGCTTCTCAGTGTGACATATTTTATGCAAAAAGCAACTTGTGTATTGCTCATGTTGTGTTTTTAAACTTATTTACAATGCATTATAAAATTGCTAGTTTTTGCAAACGTATTATTATTTATATTATTATTATGCTTAATAATGCAGAAGGTGGCCTAAAAAAATATGATGATGACGTCCCATAATGTGACTTTAAAGCCTGTTTTTGCCTATTTTTCAACTGTTCAACATTAAATAGCATTTGAGAGCTGCACCACAATTCTGTGTTAATACTAGAGGCCACAATATAGCACAGTATCATGCAGCAGCCTAACGATTGAAATATTAAACAAGTAACTCATCCTGTGGAGGACTGTGGCTTTTGGACCCCCTGCGTTTCATTTTCAGAGCCATAGGAAACAACGTGTTGCATCAGGAATGATTAGAGTGAGCCAGACCTCGTTGTTCCTGAAGGCACCGGCACTTCACTATTGTGAAACAGATGAAGTTGAAAAGTTGTGAACCTGTCCTTTAACTGCAGGCTGCTGAACCTAATCCGTGAGCTGTGAGGTCAGGTGTGTTTGGAAACCACAGGATTTGAATCCCAAATAGTTTCCAGGCGACATGTCACTCGTCTGTTAAGCCTTTAAGAGGCACCGTCTCGATGGAACACCACCTAGTTGGTAACGCCAGTCCAGTGGCCCAAAACTTAAATACCATGTGGACAAACAGCCAAGTTCATACGTCACAAATCTCAAAAGAACGCTTCTCTTCAAACTGTCGCCTCCAATGTGTTACGCGACTTATTTTGGTTCTTATAGGGCTTTAATATTTAATGCAGACCAATGTTCAGCATCTTACCCTGTTAAAAACAGGAAGCATCATGTAGAGCTTCTCCTCCTGCTCCTTCTGAGTCATGTGACGTGGGGGGTGGCACAGTTCGGAGAAGAGGCGCCGCAGGTGCATCAGGCCCAGCGCGTTGTCCTGGGGGCTGCACTCCTCCTGCCTCGGCCGCCCCATGATCCTCTTCACCATGTTCATCTTGAGCGGCTTTGTCAGGGCAAAGGCAGCCCTGTGGAGGAGAGAGCGGATGGTAACACCTCATAGCAGCTGGAGCAGCTTTAGTATTTGACGTAAACACAACATTCCACATTTCGCTTTTTGGCTGTTGCTTTAGCCGTTTAAACTACAAGGCAACAAAACACAGCTATGCCACGACACATATTAATTTGATATCTTTCTACCTTGGTTTCAACCATAGCGTGGTTGTTATATATTTAGTCATTATTTCCACTTCCAATTCTCTCCAGGCTATCTTTAAGACAGTTGCTAGGAGACTTCAGAGAGCTGCAAAGCCTATATTCACTGCAGATAAACATTCACAGATAAAAACAAAATCGACTGTCTAGAAGAGTGGAACACGTTTGCTTTTTTGACTGTCTAAACTGAAAAAATAGTTTTAATCTCTAATAAAAGACTTTGGACACTGTACCTTGATCAAGGGTACCACGACATGGTGGCTGAGGAAGAGAATAGCATTCATCATTTATTTTCCTCACTATAGAGTATGAGCCCTGGGACGACATATTAAAACAATTTATGAATCTCTCCTCAGCTCTTGTTTCCTTTCTTTTTATTTCTCTACAAATACATAACAGCTCTCAAATTACTAGTGTATTATGTTACAGCTGTAATGACAGCACAAATGTTCTGACCGTTGGACTCTCTCATACTATTAAGATAAAGATTAAGCAGGTATAAGCCTGTTCGTCTTCTGACATAACACGCAGGCCAAAAGCAATGGCTTTTTAGAACTGAGCTTTTGAATTGAATTTTATTACTGAACACTTGTTGAAACAAAAGAATTGTCTTTATGTTTAAGCATCGGGTCTACTGTATCCAAATGTTTTAGTCAAGGTTACATCTCTGACCTGCAGCAATCAGCCATTTTAACTAAGAATTTCTTAATGTAAGTAACTGGACTACGATGACCTCATCTCTTGCTGGAACAACTTCCCTGCTGGAAGCTTTACTTCCACTGAATGATGACAAATTTATACTAAGCTTCAATATCAAGGACAAAAAAGCCACAACCATACCGTCTCCTATTAACGTCCCTATTTTCTGTTTAGCTTATGATTTATGTATCCCATCAAACTGTGTCTTTTTGTTTTGCAAAGTCACATACTTTTTGAATGAAACTGTTTTGAATGAAACATAACTGTAAAATAATGTACATTATATTAGTAATTTCCCCAGTGCTTTTAAGACATAAAGTCAATTTCAAACGCTATGTCTTATATAACGTGCAGAGAAAATTATTGTTCCGTGACACCTGACACTTTCCACCACGAGTCAGCATTGTTCTCCACTCTTTAGGCTTCACAGTGTTTAATTCCCTGTCTTCAGCCACTCATGTGAGGCCTGAACAACACTCTGGATTCCAACCAGGCAATTCACTCTTGGCTAACTTCTCCAAAAACAATTGAATTGCGCTGTTGTAATATCACAGGCGCTGGCACTGTGAAGACGTTGGGGTATTTTTAAAGTAGCTCGTCGATCAATGGCTCATTCGGAATAAAGTGACTAAGGATTCTCCTCTACTTGTTTCGTCTAGGTTATTTGTGGATTAGGACCAATTAACAACATATCCTTGGAAATGTCATGTCAAATAATCAATAAATATGTTGATTTGTGATTAAGAGAAAACAGTAACCCCTTTAGTGACCCCCATCATCTATTCTCTGGGCCCATCAATGTTTATTGCAGTAATATGGTTTATTACACAAAATCATTGTTACAATAAAAAAAAAGTGTCAATAATTTGATCAGATTTATGTTTAGTACCATGTCTAGTACTAAACTATTAACAGACCAAACTATACCTGTGTTCACTGACTAGTGGCTAAGCAGGAAGCGTGTTCTAAATGCCCGTCTTTGATCCTGCTCTGCCATAATTAGGACCTGACAACCCAACCCTGCTTTATTCGTGTTGCTCTAATTTTTTAAAGACAGAAACCCCACGAACAGGAACATAAGAAGAAGAAAGACGCATCCTCACATTATTGTGATTTACAGGAATGTGACATCTGTTGTACCAACAATATTACTCCAAACGGAGGGTGTTAGTAACTGACCTTGCCCACACAGCAGGGCTGCCCTCTGTGTGAACCCAAACTCCAACCGCAATTACATTTTACGTCTGCCATTCAGTGGACTTTTTATCTAAAGTGCCTGTCACGGTTCATGAATGCAAAGTGCAATTTCAGCATGTGCAAGACTGAACCCCATCACCTGGTGGGTTTTGTAAGCAACAAAGAGCTAGAAATAGTCATAGCTGCTGGCTTCATCGTGACTAAACACAAAATAGTAGTGAAATATGAAAGTCTGGAAGCAAAAAAAAAAAAATGAATGAGGAATATGAAAAACTCTTGTGTTACCTACTGTAATTAGTTCTGTCAAAACACTGTTTTTGGCTTTTTACCTCAATTCGACAGACAATAGCACAAACAGGTGGAACGTCGGGTTAATCGCAGACACATTTTTTACTTGTGATCTGAAAGGCTCAAGTTTTGACATTTACAACACAGACTCTGTTGGCACCAATTCACTTCACAATTCAGCTCGTCCTAGCCGCAACCTCTGCCTGTCCACGATAAGACCTTCGAACGGGCCCTGCACTACACATCCTTCTGAGGCACAAAATTATACGTCTGCCTAGTGTGGGGACTGATAAAGCACAGGCCCGAAGCTGCAGCACGTGGAGTTGTAGTAGGCAGTTGCACGACCACTATCTACACCAGATGTCTGTCGGGATAAACCCCACAAAACATCAGCTCATTTTTAATGTGCATTAAAACTTTTTTAAAGCAAAAAAAAAAAAAGAAGAAAAGCTTCACCTTCACTCTAGTTTTAAGAGGAAGTTTCAGCAGAACATTAGGTCTTTTAAGCCACAGGAAGTTAGAAGGATAGTTCACAGGATAGTTGAACAATGTGACTTACAGTGTGTAAAGTTGAACCGACTCATTTCTGCAGTGCTGACTGGTAAACAGCAGACATTTACACATTGCACATCCACTAGACTTTGTTATGTTTATTGTGAGTCAAGTCAATGGTTAGAGCCAGGACAGAAAATAATCACAAAAGCAAAAGTATTTTGTTGCTGAAGCCCTCCATTTCAAAAACACATTGACTTCATTACCTGCTGATTATGTTTTTAAAATAATTAAAGACTTTTTCATTGGCATTTGAATTTTAATTAAAGTGTTTGAAAGCACACAGAAGAAAAGCCTAAATACCAAACAATTAATGACCCTCAGAGAGTCTTATCAAGATTATGTTCTTGGAGATTTATTAATATTATGAGATGAGGAAGCTATTCTCAGCACTGCTGCAGTCTGATCATCTCTCTACACGTCTAATGCTCCTTCCCCTGTCTGTGACGACAGAGTGTAGAGCGTTTAGCCTTTGCTAGTCATTTATACATTTAATAATCCACACAGCCCACAAAGCAATCCTTATCATAAACAAAACAAGCTGGATCCACCACTGGATGACAGGGTAAACCTTTGGCAGCAGTAAAAAATGAGACACATAAAGCTGGCCGCAGCTCAGCAAGAAAACCACAGATCTACTACACATCTGGCCCGGGCAGCACAACACCACTAGGGTTACAAAGTGGGGTTACAAAGCTTCAGCAGCATCAGCAGAAACCCAAGTCCTGCTGGTTTATGTGGAAACTCACGATGAGCCACAGACAGGACTGTTGAAAAGTTGCCAGTCAAGAAGAAAATCTTGCTGGATGTCAGAAATTGAGAATCCAAAAGCAGAAGTGGCCGGTCTGTGGCCGATTCAAAAATATCTAGCCTTCTGGGCCAGGTTCCTGATTCGCTGCTTAATGCTGCAAATTTAAACATGAAAATGAAATCGCCAAGACTGACAGAAACCAGCGGACAGTTCTCCAGAGATACGCTTGGCTCGTCTCAGCGCCTGTTTGGCCCTTTCGTCTCATTATTCACTGAGACCTGGTGTAAAAATGAATTCTGATAACCTGGATAAATTTGCCAACACCTCTGCCAGAAATTGAGTAATAATAATAATAATAAAAATGATAATAATAAAAAGGTAAAAAAAATAATAATAATTACTTCATCCCAGCAAGGAGTGGCTGGAATTTGGAAAAATTGCAATATTACTAATACAAGGTCTGATAAAACAAGAAATTAAACATTCAGTCATATTGTAAATAACAGTTTTGCCAAATGAGCTACAATTATCACTCCTGAAAAATCACTATTAGCCCAATCACTGCAAGGAAACACTGTAAACAACTGCAGTAAAAATAAAACTTAGCAAAACTAGAGTTGAAAATAAATTCTGTTTTTTCATTAACAGAATTATCCTTAGAGCTGGTTCCAAGCTTAAAATTAGCCCACCTATTTTTGCACTGCCACGTATCGGCGATGCATATCAAACCCAGCGTTTATCTCCGAACAAAGCGGAGTCTTAACGCCGGGTGCGCGGGGCCCTGTGCAACATCGAGCCGCGGAAGCAAACACGAGTGCTGAGAGATCGGCAGAGCCGGAGCTCAGCAGGGCTGGGACCACAAACTGGGGCAAACACATGTCATACGACTCAGCATAAGGCTGAGCTGGAAAATCAACAAAAGGTTGGCAGTGGCAAAAGCCAGTGATCCGCAGACAAATGCAGGATTACATCTCACTCCACCTACTTGGTAAGCAGCGAGTGTCACATAACAGTCCTGAGATACAGTCGGGCGATTAGACTTCTGCTTGCACTGTACCTTGGTTTTAGCTCTAGGTCTGACTCAATTTTGGGTGCACACAGTCTTACTAACTCGGGGAGGTGCACAGCCTTACATGAAATATATGTCTGATTTCTGACTGGCTTCATAAAGCCCCATTTACACAGTCCCCTGTCAAAAGATCGGTTTGGTTTTTAACACATTTCTGCATTTTCACTTAGGTTTGATTTGGAAATAATAACACGGTGTAATGCAGACTAAATTAAATCTATTATAATTTGACTATTGCTTCTTTTTTTTCTTAGAAAACCGAAGCAATAATATCAGCAGTTATTACTGTTATTATAATTTTTCTCCTTAAGCGTCTCTGGGTTCTTCTCCTCAGCCTTTTACTCCTTAAACAGTTTACATTGATTTTGAAAGTGGGTTAAACAATCTATCTTGACTGGATGCCTACTATATACGGATTAATGTTAGGAGGCTTGACATGAGATAAAATCTGCTTAATGTCATATATGTCAACTTGATTTGGGGAGTGCTTCATTTCATGTGTTTGTAATGTGATCCATTTTTAATTTCAGATTTGGAAACAGCCTGGAAAAACAAGATGCCCACATCCTTGGCAAAAAGCAACCTTACATCCATCTGAAATATGAGCCCATCTTATGTCTTTATCTAAAACATGTTATAGGGGAATAGATGCACCTGAAGAAAGCTGGCAACGATTCAAAAAATACAGAGATTTATGAGCATAAGCAATTTAGATTAGAATGAACGTCTTTCACAAGATGTTGCTGTTACCTCTAACAAAGCCATTGAGCAGCTTTTTCTATGGCATTGAATTGTTTACATCTTAATATAACTAAACAAATATAGCCTTTGCTGGCCCGCTCCTCTTTCTGGACCAGTGACCTTTGCCAGCAGACAGCTTGTCGCATACTTGATCATCTTCGGGGAATATCAGAGCAGTGCCACCAACTTATGATGTGATGGTGGTAATGATGATATATTTTGGATTACTAGACAGGAAGAGTGATCTTAATATGTTACAGGCATGACCTGTGCATTTTTGAGAAAAACAATACATCAAAACACATCTTGTCTTGGCTGATCCAAACAAAATGAGACATTGGCATCAATGGAATGTTGTCTCCTATGCAGTAGGGAACTGAACTTGCTTTCTTGTCCCTCCAGTCTTTTTTCAAAGAATCCTTATTAAGCGGATGCCAGCTTCTATGAGTGTCTCACACAGTTAGTACTAACTCCTGGGAGATGAAGGCAGCCAATGCCCTGGAAAAGCCCAACATTTCAAAGGCTTGTGTGGTTGTTCCTCTGGAGAAAGTGATGTAATCACAGAAATGTCTCCTGTCTCGCAGTTTAGAGGGGTAGGTGGAAGCTGGAGCGCTCCACGGAGAGGGAAAAAAGGTTGACACGAGTTAGATTAAACCAAAATCTGTGAAACAAAACGCAAATTGGGAGAAATAAAAGGCTGTGTGGGCAGGGTGGTGAAATCACGCCGTCATCCAGCCAAAAGCTGTAGGGATGACTAACCTACAGCATCTAGAGACATTTAAAAATCAGTGTTACAACAAATTAACTTTAAGCACATATAACTTCTATAGGTCTAACATAAGCTAGAAGGCCAGGAAATGATCACGGACAGGACCAGACTCACTCCATATAAATCTCAGCCCTAGGTAAATGGAGCCCAGGGTGTCATCACTATGGGTTATTACCACCAGTCAGTGGCCAAATTCTATTGTGCCAAATAAACATTTGTCACTGTTACATGGTAAAAGCGGAGGAACAGCAGCCGTTGTGAATGGCACACAAAAGAATGCATTTATTTCTGTGTGGAAACATTTTGTCTAATAGGTACCAAGAGAAATGCTGCTTAGTTAATATTTCTCAGTAATGCCTTGAATAGTATCCATGACAACAAATGGATCCCAAACAAAATGGCTGCCTGTCAAGAACCACAATTTCAAAACAAAAATCAAATAATTACAAAATCCTAGGATGGATGATGATTATGAATTTGTTTTTTGATCAAGAACCATCACTATCAGACTTTTAGAAAGAAAGAAAACTGTGGTGGACCAACCCATTTTTCTTCTCATCTCTTAGAATCTTATGATGAGAAATGTCACTTATTTGTCTCTTCCATCAGACATGCATTCTTCTCCATCTCCTATTTTGTCATCTAGTGTCTGTAATGAGGCGCCTGATACTGAGTTTCAATGTACTCAAAAACATCCCTTGGATGCTTAATTCAATTAAAAGAGTACTGTGAAAGTCTTGTTTCATATTGTCGTATGTTACAACGATGTTTTGCTATATTTAGAATTTCTGTGTTGTGTCGCCACATCAGCAATGAGTAAAGACCTCAGTCTTGCACAAAGTAATTCAAAATAAACGTCAAAGCTGGACTCTAATCTTGTGGTGTGGAGTTACACGTAACCCCTAGTACTGTAAGCCGGTGTTTCTCTTTCGTCCTGCACACGATGGCTCAAGAGACACAGTAGTATTTTATTACAGATACCATAGCTCTGACTGTTGCATCCCTCACCGTTGATAATCTGATCGAAGCTTATTATACGGCCGCGCTCTAAACCCTCAACATCCACCAAACTAAATCCTTAATAAATGTTAATTAACATGTAAATGAGCCTAATGCTGACACTGAGAGGGAACGCTTTTGAATCGATAAAAAAACATGCTATATCTACCAAGGTCAGGCTTTAGCAGTTAACAGTAAACAAACCACCGGTCGCTGCGGAGACAGGCTCCCGACAAGCTCTCGATTTTCCCTACCTGCTGTTCTCTCTGTGCTCTGCCAGCATCTCAACTCATCAGCCACAGAACACAGAAAAATATTCCACTATAAGCCAAGACCGACTCCTCGTTTCCCAAAAAGCTGTTCTGATAGGGAAAAGGCGCTGACAATGGTGTCATGCCTTCCTCTCGCGGCAGAGTGAGAAGAGAAGAGGCTAAGCATGGAGGCACGACTTGTCTTCATTGGCAGTGCCAGGGGCTTTGTTCGCCAGCAAGCTAACAGTGTGTGTGTGTGTGTGTGTGTGTGTGGCCTGCCGGGACTGGCACAGCTGATCCCCCCCTGACACCGGGTGGGGTGTACTGGGCTTTGGAGGAAGAGGATGAGAGGGTGGAGTGTGGAGTGTGTGAGGGCTATGGCCGTCACAGCAAGAGGAGCATACCATTTCTACCGGAAAAGGGGTGGGCAATGCACGACAGACAGTAGCAAGTACCATTAAAAATGTATTTGATGGGGATATTGTTGTCTTTATATACATTCAGCACAATGGGTAAACAGTAACTCTGCATTACCACACGGTCTGGCGCTTTCTGACATCCATGTGTGGATGGAAAAAGTATTCTCGAGAGGTGCATCTCAAGCTTTGTCATGAAAGAACAGAACAACGCTGACACGTTGAAAAAGAGGGATAGACCAAATTATTTGCTACATAATAATTTTTAGAACTAATAATTTTAATAATTTTTAAAACTAGAAATTATTACAATTTAATGTATAAAATGTCAAAACCATGTTAAAGATATCAAAACCTCTAAAAATAGAAAGACGCTTGAGAAAAGCCTTGTTGTGCCCATCAAGTCTCAAACCCCCAAATACTGTTTAAATCATTTATGGCAAACAAAAGCAGAAAAGCCTTGTACTGAAGAAGTTGAAGCTAGAAAATTATTTGCCTGTCATGCTAGTGTTTCTTGACAATTTACAATTCATTACCAATTAATGATTTTTAATACAACTAATCTAAACAAATTAATCAAACTACAAAAATGGCCTCTTCAAGCTCTTAACTCTTTGTTATAAGAATTTACTAGTTTTTTCTAAATGATATCATTTTAAATTAAATATGTTTGAGTAAGTCATATATTTTTTAAGATTCTCTAATATTTTCAAATATTTAAAAAAATAAAACCATGATGTAACAGTAGCTGCACCCCCAAAGAGCAAGTAAACCATACTTCTTATGTATTATATAGGCTTATACACAATCAGATAATAATACGCGGTTTCCATAAGAGATGCCAACAGCGAAAGCAGATCTTCCACAACGTGCAACCAGCGGCAAAATTCAACAAACACTGGAAAGTTAAAAAAAAAAAAAAATCTGCAGTATCGGATGATACCTATGTCAGGTGCAGCGAAGTCGGTGGCAACCGCCGCCAATCATGCTATGGCAATGAAGAGAGCCGAGAATAAATCGCACCTTTAGCCAGTTCAACAACCAGCACCACCATTACCACAGAGTATAGTAATTAATTACTCAGATTTCATGTATGATCTGTCATTTTACAAAAGCAGCAAGAAATATACGATTAATTCAAATGTTCCAGTACGTCCTGACTTGTTTTTTTTTGTTTTTTTTAATCAACAACCACCAAAACGAACGCTGTGTTGGCTTCTCTACCCAAACTCCTTTTTTAAGTATAGAATATGTAGCTGACATAACGTAATAGTTTTGTCAACCAGATAGTAATCACTTAATAGTAGTAGTTATAATTTTAGTACGATCGATTAATTGTTGGTCTTATTTTTGGCTGGTTGCGAGTAAGTAATAAATAATTAGACACCTTTATACAGGACCAAGAAGAACATATCCATTAACCCCATAATCCAACATGTATCTTATGCAATTTTTTAGTAAATGATACAGGATCTTGTATGTATGTATATGACAAATAGAGTATAGAATATGTCAGCATACGGCTGTACAGCCTGTGTGTACTGACACTGATTTCCGTGCTCTGCTGGCTCTCATGATGTGATGGCAATTCCCATGGGGGCTAATTAAGAATTCTGCTCTCTGGTGTTATGACTGCACGCTGCTGCTTCTTTTCAAGAACGACGATGGCTCAAGTCCTATGTCTACCGTCGCATATTTACCTAGAAACATCATACACACACGCTCACTTTCTCTTTGTGATGTATTTTGCATGGCTTGGTGCATTGAGGAAGACATTAGTACAGGACTTGCACTGCGCACAATATTTTAATGTCATTTACTCCCATTGACACCTATGGGCCGTTTAGATTCACCAGTTAACCTTACATGTACGTCTTTGGATTGTGGGAGGAAACCTACACAAGCACAAGAAGAATATGCAAACTCAACACAGAATATGCCCCTTCTATGGACCTTCTAGTTGTAAGACTTGAGCACTGAGTGCTTTTAACACAAATTAAAAAGATTCCTATAGTTTTCGATATATGACTGATGCATGTAGAACATCATAACACCCCTTCCTTCAAATGCAATAAATGATTTGTAGAGTCATTCATGCGTCTATGTCAACCCTGGAATATGAGGCTGTGTGTCCATTTGTTTTTCACACATACTATTTTTTAGTCTCCTATGCAGCAGGAGGCTGCACTGTAGAGCCCGGATGTGAGGGAGATCAGTGCTGCATCACTGCAGGCCGAGGTGGACAAATTTTTAAAAAAGGAAACATACCGTGCATATTTATAAAAAAAGATTAGAGAATAACTTGGATGTCAGTGGATTGGATATCTGGCTTTTACAAACAGGATGCAGACATATTGTTGAAGCAGACACGCCAACCTTTTCTGTCCAGAAGACATTCAATTTTCATGTGATGTTATTGCTCTTTGAAGCAGTCAAAGAGCCCTCTGGGGCCTAACAAGGTCATTTGGTCATGCGTTACGTCCAGGTTTACACTTTCAATAACAATTCATAACAATGTGTGCCAGATGATCACCTGCAAACACTGATCAGCCAACAGCCAATAGCAGTTGCAGCACATTTTCAGCTATTACAGTATGCACGGAGTTTTACAGATTTGGGTGTGTAACTGGAGGAACATGTTGCCACTGTTAAGATGGACTCCAACTCCACTGGAATTTGAGTTACTGCGGAGAATGAGCTCCATGGCAAGTAAACCTGCACAATTTTTGAAGCTTAAATCGCCAAAAGTACAAAGCTATTGTTAACACCTTTTTTAAGGCAAGTAAATCAGATAATCACTCCAGTCCTACTGCTCTTTTAAAGCCACTTTACTTGCATGCTAAACTTTTTAGATAAACAAAATAAGGGCAAAACTTTAAAACAAACAAATGGAAACATGATTTCGGAGATTCCTGCTCCCAGTACAAATACACAACCCTCCTGTGCAGAACTAAATCTGTGCCCAAACGTTAGAAAGGCAGGTGGTGCCACACATCAAGTCCTACTTTAAACGGGTCAGTTTTGTCATATGACATTAGCACATTCAAAGGATGACCCGTGATCATGTAACAGATTCCTTGAAGCTACATTGAGCATTTTAACAGCTAAACCACCCTTTATTTCTGCCATTATTTCCCAGTCCTACTTGGGGGCCCTGTTTTTCTTTGAAGTGGTGGTTGTGACAGGCCCACCTACAAGTCTAAGTGGCTTAGGTTAATTCACCTCACCCTTTAACTACAGTTCAGATTAGAAAACACAGTGGTTTGTGAGTGTTTTTTTGTACAAATATGGCGGTGGAAGACTATTTAATGTGAAAAATACATATTCTATCTACCGTATTTTCCAGACTATAGAGCGTACCTAAATTTAAGCCGCACCCGCTAAAATTTAAAAGAAATATATATTTTGTCACATATAAACCGCATCGGACTATAAGCCGCCAATATCCAGGCTGAGAAATAAGATATTTACATAGAAAGATTTTGTACCATAAGTGTTTATTCATACACCTGAACCTGAATGGTGCCTGTAACACGGCAGTAAAAGTGCTGATGTTTGCTGTTTCATCTACAGCGCCCATCTGAGGGCTGCAGGAAAATTCATAGAAAAGCCGCATCTCTGTAAAAGCCGCATGGTTCAAAACGTCGGAAAAAAGTAGCGGCTTATAGTCCGGAAAATACTGTAATTTATATTTAAAAGATAATTTTCTAAACTTAAAAGTGCTTTTCACCAATAATGACCTTCTGCACTTCTCTTTTATAGAAAACTTTCTGAAATGTCTTATTATATATATCTTCATTTTCTTTGGTCATGGTGCCTTTTTTTATTTTTTGTCTCCTAAAACATATAAAATGTTATTCTGGAAGACAAAAGGACACAAGATCCTGCAGTAAAGCTGGCTAAGGCTTCCAGAACTGCTCTGATGTGAGAGTTGTCATGCCTTAGAATCCTCACTGTGCAGCCTTTTCCCTCAGCCTGTGAGGAAATTGGAATAGCAATTACTGTTAGTGGGTCTGTGTGGTTAAATCTTGTTCTATTGGAAATTTCTGAACAGATTAGCAAAGTGTCATGATGGTTTTTGACCTTTGAAAAAGGAGAAAAGCATTTTGGTGCATGCAACATGCAATAATTCACAAATAGCACAACCAAAGTTGTTAAATGTAGACTATGGCTGATTATTCAAGGGTGACTATTTGACAACATTATCTTTAACAGAAAATCTCTGGTCGATCTCACGATGAATTTGTTAATTCATGCAAAAAAAAATCCTTTAAATAGAAATTCCTGTTTTTCAACACAACCTGCAAATGTCAGGGGGGGAAAAACAGCAAGTCCCCCGGATTGCACAAATGACAAAAGCGTAAACAAGTGCATTGGAGCATTGCACCAATTTATTTTCAATGAAGGAAGTTCTTATTGACGAAGGGATTTACAGTTCTACACACGGTGCCTTTCTCTAGCAGGATAAGACCTGCAGAACTGAAACCCTTTCAATCATGTGATGGACGCCAGTGTAACAGGGAAAAAACAATCACAGCTCACAGTCACTGTCGGGGAAACAGTAAAGAGCGCCGAGCACGAGGAGTTTGCAGTAACATTAGTCAAACCGGGGATCACCATTAGCAGTCAGCTGCTGTGTGTGTGTGTGTGTGTGTGTGTGTGTGTGTGTGTGTGTGTGTGTGTGTGTGTGTGGCTGAGCTGGGACTCGATCAGCTGTGTGATCAGGAACAATGCACGACGCGCAGGTAACCTCACGGTGCGCTGCGGGCAGGCGTGCACGCCCAGGCCGATGAAGCAGCAATACGTGTGCCAGGCATTTTACGGCAAAGCCAAGCACGGCTAACGCTGCTAAACCACAACGTCACACAAAACCACCTCAAGTTAACGTTAGCCACCAAGAATCACAACTTGTTAGTGCTGCGTAACACACAGGACCGACGTGCCGTTGCGGTTCCCCTGGCTTTTCCGTGGACTCTCGTCGGCTGAATTCCCGTCTCCCGCACCGCCGTCCACGGACACAGACTGTCAACAACACAACTGCTGCAAACCTGTGAGTTACCGTGTAACCGACACGCCGCCAGCGGCGTTAGCTAACGGCCAGAAAGCTAGCGACCAGCTGATAGCATCACAGCATCTACACGGCAACTGCCGAGCTAAACGGTGGCGCCCGCGTAACTGCGCGGCCTAAACAAATTCAGTGTGAAGAAAGACGCTGGTTTGTGCTTCAGTGTTAATGAGAGACACGCATCGACATTTCGGTCATTACTGCTGACACGCTAACATCAGCTTTAGCCCCCAGCCCGTCTGTGCTAACATGCTAGACAGCTAGCAGCCCAGCGCTAACTAGCCGCTCCAGAGACCTCCGCGTCTTTCCGCCGTGCACTCACCAGCAAGCAGCGTTTGCGGCAAAGTACGTCGGTTGTGGCGTCTGCGGTCGCTTCCAATGTGTCAGTTGAGTCGATGCGGAACGCTGCGTGTATATCCATATGTCACGTACGATGCTTTAATCCCAAAGTGCTCGCTGCTCCCTCTCCTTCCTTCTGCCGGTAGCCATTTTTCCTCAACATCCAAATAAGCCGAGCTCGTCCCAGCGCTGATTCCTTCAAACAGCATCCTCCTCTCCGGGCCGAGCGAGGCCGCGTCTGAAGGACGAAGCTGACATCTGTCGGACGCACGGAGAAAGGCGCCTCGTCACATTCACAGCTAACAACTCTTCTCCTTCATATTACAACTAGCAATTAATCAATTAGTATTTTTTTTATTTTTAAATTGTTTTTTTTTTATATTACCGTCAGCCAGATGGTACAGACCGACTAAAGCCAGGACCAGCGGACTGAAAACGGGTTCCTGTCCCAAAGCAGTGTGAACGCTTAATGCGGATCAGTGCAATCAAGGGGGAAGTGAATGTTCGCGTGTGCAACCTGACTCCCAGTATTCACGAAGCGGCGGAGAGCAGCTCCTCCGCATCTTTCTACGCATTTAAAAACTTTGTTCTTGCGTCTCATGGAGCATAAGCGCTTTGCTTTGACGTTTTCTCCTGGACTTGGATCGTTGTTGCCTGGTAAGTTGCGGTGGATCAAAGCCTCTGTCGATTTATTTACTTTTTTACTATTCTCGTTTATTTACAACAGCAAAGGCACCAAAAAAGCAGCAAATTTCATCTGGACTGTGCATTTACAGTATGTTCCAACTAGTGACTATATTAATCTATCCTAAAGTAATGGTAACACTATATTCCAATAAATTAGTCTCACTAAATCTTACAAATTAAATGTTGCATTTTCCATAATTGCAAATCCATTTTCCTTGCATTATTTACTCCCGTTTATAATACAAACAATCTGTTGTACAAAAGCATTTTTTTTCCTAATTTTTAGATTTTATTCTTGCTTGAGGAGAAAGTTTGTTCATTTTTGCATAATTAATAAATACAATACAACAGTGCAAAATTATACAAATAAATAAATCAAATATTAGATTTATACGTTATTGTACAAAATCTGTAATATTTTGAATAAAGTTCAGCAGATGAAATATAGGAAAAAATATAATTTATATATTTGATATATTGAATGAAATATATCTGATGAATGCTCACTCTCACCTTCCTGACCAGCTTGTAAAGACATGAGGTGTCCTCCTTCTGGATGCTTCCTCCCCAGCACTCCGCCGCATAAAAGAAGCCACTCGCCACAGCAGTCTGATGGGACATCTGCACCAACGTTTTGCAGGTGTTGAAGGACGCCAGCCGTCTGTGGAAGTACAAGGCCAGTCCAGTTTTTCAACCAGCTGCACTCCCAGGTATTTGTGCCTCCACACACTCAATGCTGATAGTCTTGGTGGTAAATATGTTTAAACAATTTACTTTTTTGTTGAGTTTTAGTATGTTGCAGGGTACAAATTTGTTCTAATTACTGAGATCTTTAACATGCTGCATAATGGACATGCCTTTTTGGCCTGGACTTTAATTGGGTTTTTGAACTATGTTTGTTGTGATTTGCTGTGAGTACCAAAATTACTCAGGCCTGGGGGGGGCAATATAGAGTTCACCTCTGGAGCATCAATTGTCAGATCTCGAGAACACTGTAATATCAGAATTGAGGCACTAGGTGACAGCAGTATCATTTGAACATGAAACCTGTGATTCAATCAAGGCCCACACTGTGTGTAGTTTGGTTTGTCATAAGTGAGCAACCACAAACCACTGGAACCTCAACCAGTTGTAGTTTCACAATCACTGAAACTTTTAATGTCATACCTGAATTCAAAAATGCTTCTGCTTCTAGATATTTCAAAATAAAATGAAGTGACACACGCTCTCTCGCCCAAATACAAAAATACTCATTTCTTTCCACTGGGTCTTTGTCATTGTCTGAGCTCTTCAACATTTAATCAAAAGCTCAATCTAATGTGTTTGGCAGTGGAAACTTTCCTAAGAGGGAGATATCCCTATTACTCAATAATCAAACTATGTCAGACCTGAAAATCTACCTTTTATTGGCAGTTGGGGACAGAGTTCACCCACTGTTGCTCATGTTTTCCCAGGCAGATTTTTGATTTTTCAATATCAGTACATAAAGATAACATTACAGGGAGTGTATTTTCTAAATGCAGTTTAAAATAGAATCACACCACTCTTATCAGCTCATTACAGTTGCTGCAAGAGGTCAAACTCACTCGAGCTTGCTTCATTTTTATCAGACACATTCCTTAGTTTAGCTGATTTCCATGTCAAAAACACCAAAAGAGATTAAACGGGAAATAAATGTGATTAAAAAGTGAATTAGGCTTTGTTTCAATAGTGAATTGATGGGCTGTAATTCATTGTACTACAAAATAGTAAATATACTCAAATTTATTGTTTCATACTTTTATATTACAATATATCAAATGACAGTTCTTATGTAAAGGGGGAAAAAACACTTAATACCAAGACCACCAGAATCCATCCTTTATGTTAATCGCTTATCATGTTCAGGGTCGTAGGGGGGCTCTAGCCTATACCAGCGGTCACTGGGCAAGAGACCTGGTCCACCCTTGACAGGTCTCCAGTCCAGCTGAGGGCCAACACAAACAGACAACTATTCACGCTCACATATGCAAGCACAGGGAGAACATGCCAACTCCACACAGAAAGGCCACGGTCAGCCTGTGAGGTGGCAGCACTAATCACTCCACCACTGTGCCGCAAATTTTATACAGTTTTCCTTTGCCAGCAAATTTAGCCCAATCAAGATAACTAGAAAGAAATCTCTGTTTATTGGCATTGTTAAACTGGGACGTAGCCTCCTAAAGCTGTTAGTATAGTAGTCTCACTAATCACAAGCATAATTGGTTTTAGGATGGACCCCCCTTTGACTTATGTAACATTAAAATCAGGTCAAGTCAACCTGCAAAGTTTCTAAAGTAAAACAAGCTGCAGGCCCAAGAGAAAGTAAACTTAATCTAACAAGGCAAGGTTATTCCTACAGCTCATTACAAGCAAGAAAAAAATTACATTCAAACAAGACAAAATAAAATACTATTGTTATAAAATGTATGAAACTAAAATAAAATACAATTTGACAAAACAAAAAGTAGTTTGGAAAACTGATTGTTCAGTTAAATAAAACTACCCCGTAATTAACCGAGGAAGTGCTGATTCTAAAGGACCTTAGTCATTTGAGGATAGAGCCAAGCAGTGTAGCTGTGATAAGCAACATTATCATCGTTTATGATTTGACCCAGGGGAAACATGTACAGGTTGAATAACAGTAGTCCCAGGATTGAACCCTGGGGGACTCCACATATCATGGTGATACATTTAGATTTATGATCACTTCTGAAAACATCATAGCCCCTGACTGTATGATCTGAACCAGCTGAGGGCTCTACCTGAGAACCTCAGCTTATTTCCAAATCCAAATCTGTCAAAAGAGGATTTTCTTTTCAAGCAGCACCAAAACTGATGTTTTCCCAGAGTCAGTGTCTGTAATTTCACACATCAATCATTTTTCCAATCAAAGGAAGGTTAGGGAATGACTTGTAACTGTATCATAGTGAAGGATCCAGGCAGCTTTTCTTCAGTGGGGACTTTTTAAAAAATGCAGTTTTTTTGAAAATTTTGGCAAATTGCTTCAAAGGAGAGAGATCTGGGCAATTTTTAGCATAACTAAAGCCATTTTTATTTTGTTGGCAGGGTGTCCAATTAATTTTACTCTTTACTTTTGACCGTCTAAGCAGACTGTTACTGTGTGGCTGCAGTGGTGGTAAATTCATTTATAGTCATTTAAAAAAAAAGTCTAAGACTGATTCTTGAGGCTGGGATCAAAACTGAGCTGAGCCTGAATTTGATGGAGGACCACCAACTGCAGCTAACTGACCAAAATTTAGCTGGTGGTTGGTGCAAATTTTCCATTGAGATGACTGTGTAAAATGCATCTCTGCCAAACAAACAAAAATAGTCCGGTAAACAGTACCAGACACCATTGGCCCCAATTCAAAACCCCTAAAACATGCCTGAACATGACGCTTTCGGTAAGTGTGCACCAACAATGACAGAAAACGAAACTTTGGGCCTTTACATGGCGTTCAATAGAGTTTTTATTGGTCTCAGTTTTCGATCACGTGCCAGTGCCAGAACGAAACGTTGTGCATGTTTTTTTAATTGCAGTGTGTAATGAGTCTGTGAAACAATGTTGTGGGAGAACTGGCGTGAGGAGTTCCTCTTTACTGATGTCTTACTGAGTCTCATCTCATATCAGGGGAATTTTTCCAATGAGCAGGACAATGACACATGAAGGGTCTTATTTCAACATCCTTTTTACTTCTGGTGAAAGACGTAGAGATCCTCTATGATCTCTATTAAATAAAAAAGATATTTTAGAACAATGTGAAGTTATTCCTCTTCATCCGTCCATTATCTGTAACCGTTTATCCTGTTTAGAGCCGCGGGGGGGGGGCTGGAGCCCATCCCAGATGTTGTAAGGCAAGAGGCGGGGTTGCTTTTATGGAAGTTTAAAGTTTTCTATTCACAAATGCCAAAAATAGTGTGAGAGATTCACAGGTGCAGAACACTTACCACAAGTAGATATGATCAACTTTCACTCTGAGTGTGCCTGGCAGGCTGGCTTCGTCATCCCGGAAATGTATCGTGCACATTGTTGGGTTTTGATGAAGCCATATCTTGTTGTTGTGTCTTCTGCTATCCTGGAAAATCCTGAAGGCTACATTCCATCAGGATGGGAGATTTGCACCAACTGTTCTACCAACTGAGCTACAGCTGCCCCAGATGGGGAGAAATTATACGAAACCATCTTCAATGTGCCACCTCACAGCAAGAAGGACTTTCTGTGTGGAGTTTGAATGATTGCGTAGGTTTAGTTGGGGTACTCCGATGCATGTTTGGTTAACTGGTGACTTTAAAATTGCCCGTGAGTGTGAATGGTTGTCTCTCTCTGTGGGCCTGTCCAGGGTGTGCCCTGCCTTTCGCCCAGTGGCAGCGTGAATAGGCTCCAGCCTCCCCGAGACCCACGTAGGATGAGGATGGATGAATGGAGTGCCTTATTTCAGCTGTAGGTTTTCTCAGTTTTGCTTGTACTGAACGTTTTACAGCAGGCACCTACTATTTTGTCTGTCTGAGCCACAAGCTGATTATTACATTATCCATCCATCCCTCATCTGTAACTGCTGATGCTGTTCAGAGTGGCGGGAGGCTGGCGCCTACCCCAGCTGTCATGGGCGAGAGGCAGGGTACACTCTGGACAAGTCTTCGGTCTAGCTCATGGCCAACACAGACAGAAAACCGTTGACATGTATGTCTTTGGACTGTGGAAGGAAATTAAAGGAAACCCATGTAAGCAAAGGGAGGACATGCAAACTCCACAAACGCATTATATCTTATTTAATCTGCACAAAACCCATTGCTGTAGCTATTACATAAGGGTCACAGAGGGACTTTGGAAAGACTCCATAGAACTGACCAGATGCATGGCAGTGAGAACACATGGGTAGAGACGCTGGAGGGCAACATGGACAATGCGGGATCAAATCCTGGTGTTGGAAATCGCAGCCTACTCACCCAGCGCCAGCTCCCCGGGCGCCAAAAACCGCGGCAGCCCTCTGCTCCCTCAAGAGGGATGGGTTAAATATGCAGGAGTAAATTTCACTGTAACATGTATATGTGATCAATGTGACTTTGGCATTTGTACAAATTATGCAAATGAGTTTATTAGCGGGCTTCAAAGATGCTGGTAGCCAGGTGAAAGTTACAGTTCCTGTTTGCTTAGTGTGCGATAAGTGCCTTTTCCCCTCATCCACAGTCGTCTTCGTCTTCTTCTTCTTCTTGTACCTGCAGGAGTAGCACTACAATAAGAGCCAGAAACCCCTGAGAGAAGTAGAAAACAAATGTCAGCAGTTGTGTGATGATTCACGTAATTGGAAAGCAGAACAGTATGAAAAGAAATGTTCGATTTTAGGCCACGCTGTGACAAAGGGCCTTTAAAAAAATCTTTCTTCTCAGGAAATCAGGAAAGGTTAGAGTTGTTTTGTTCTCAGTTCTCATTTTGATGTGATCAGCTGTGTGGGGACGTTTGGCTACTGGCAGTGCAGCCTTCAGACAATCATTTTAAATATGTAAACTACTGAGTGCACGTACAAACACACAGTGCCGGCTGCACTCACACTGTCACTCTACCGTGCACTCTGTTAACTCTGCCGAGCTGAGTTTTGATTTCTTGTCAAGTGGTTGGGCTGGTGTTCATAATAGCCTCAGGGGCTTTCTTCCCTTTGAAAACGAATGACTTGTCTCTTGCTTCTCTTTTTTGCACATTTGTTTAAATATGGACTTAAACTAAAACATAACCTACATTTGAAGTGTGTCCCTGTTTTCCTGAAAATCACGTGGGTCTGCAGATTTGTTGACTCTCCCATTCCTGCCGCTTACAAAGTGTGAGAATTGCATTCACTGGCTGTTGAGTGTGCCTGGAAAGGAGGTGGTTCCCTCTGGGTGTGAGCAGTAAATGCATTCATAGATCAGGACACACAAAAAAAACATGAATATGTTTTTGTATTTACTGTAGGTGTACAGGTCATTTATCAGCGTGTTAAAGTGGCAATTATTTTTTATGTCAGCAACAAAATGATTTCTCACGGAGTGATCGCCCAACAGCTGTATCCTCTTTTAACCTCTTGCAGTTTTGTGGCACACTTCCATAAAGCCAGGGCAAGATGTTAAGTGTGCATGTGTGTGCGCGTTAATGCTTGTTTAGCATGCAAGCATTTAATTAACACACAAACACAAGTAACACAAAAAGGGGCTTGAATAGTTTTGCAGGTGTCTTTTCACAAATCTGAGCTTTTTAGGATGTTTTCAGTTCATCTTAAGGTCGGTGTGAATGGGTTTAAGGCTCCATCCAGGAGCTTTAAAACATTTTTCCCACAAAATGACCACTGCGGCTGTCATTGTACGAGCTTTTATTATAACCTAGAGAGGCACTGCAGTGTTGTGGACGTTTGGTGGCTTCTCATTCATCCACTCACACACCAGCGGCGTTGGCTGTAATGCAAAGTGCTCAGCTGGAGCAGTTTGGCGGTCAGTGTCTTTCCCCAGGTCACTGTTATAGCCAGTAGTGACTGGGAGTCGAACCACTGAACCACCGTTTGGTGCTGGATTAATCTACATGACTGTAAAACAGAAGACCCCCACATCTGGGGAAGATAAACATCATAATGCGATAACATCATGTTTACACCTTTGCGCCATATATTATCTAACCTCACACAGTAGGGACTTTCCTCCCTCTCCTTATTTGTGCCTCATTTGAATTAAGCGCATCATTATAGTCACAGTAGAGCAACTCCAACATTAGCCACGGGCACTGGGAGCGCCATGGCTGCAGGTCGGCCTGTCAGCAGTAGATGAAGATAAATGGGAGCAATGTTGTGATGGTGACTTTCAAACAAAAAACTCAAATATATGTTGCATAAAGGCCCGGGCACTCCCTGACATGTGGGTCGGCCTGTTTTGTGATCTATCTTGGCAGCATTTCATTAGTAGAAAATGTGGGGGTGTCCATCCGGGTCTGTCTGAAGTTTGGTGGCAGTGTTTTTAATAAATGATGAGACGTTTCAATCATCCATCAATCCATCTCTTATGTGTAACTGCTTATCCTATTTGTGGCAACCATTCAGTTAATTTCGAGTCTGTTGGGGGAAGCCCACACAAACACAGGGAGAACATGCAAACTCCACACAGAAGCTGCGAGGCGTGTCACCGCCGAGCTGCCAGATGTTTCAGTGACGAAATATATCTGCGTTTGCTCAGTGACAGCTGGGATCACACCCCCCCAATTGGACAAGCACTTAATGTAATAGATAGACTTGGGGGGGTCATAGTCTTTCCTTAATCCCACAGAGACGAACAAAGCTGTCACTGTGCAGACTTAAACCTGTGGCTCTCAGCCAAACGTCGACTACAATTTGCCTGTAGAATTTACTTTGGCTTACAGGAAACCAGATTTTTTTGGGAACTGTTTTTTCAGGAACGACGCTGGAGTAGAATGTGAAAGTGTAGCGTCCGACGTGCATTTTTGATGATTAACCTTTAAATGCACCACTCCACATGTAGTACTGCAGGCTGACGTTCTTGAGCAGGTAGTGTGTAACTGGTGGACGCATGCGAGGCCTCAAGCCTCGCAGCCGTGACTAGACTAAAATATTTACTTTAAGTGGTGCAATGACAGGAATGTCTCCATACCCATTTCTTCATATTTGGATATTCATTTAAAGAATTCGACTATTGTATTTTATTATCTAAAAGTCCTAAATTTGTCATGGCACATTGACCGGAGCAGTTTACTGTACCTTTCAGGTAAAGCGTGTGACGCCAGTAAAGGATCATACAGTCAGTAAAAAGCTCAGAGGCGACACTGCGGCCAAGCAACAAAACAAAAGGCCATGCATCATTCTTCCAGATAAGTGTTTGTGCTGCTCAACAACAACAAAAAAAGTAACGTGTAGTAGAAAAAATAAAGCTGATTATTAGTCATTTCTCTGTAAGCTGTCAATTTCCCTTTTCTATTAAATGAAGCATGAATACACTGAGCATCACTGGTAGGTGAGTGCAGAACATGCGTGGAAGTGCACACGCTGACAGTTCAGTGTGATCATTTGACAAAAACAAATGATGTCTCATGCCTTTCTAAAGGAACAGTTCCACAGTAAAATACACAGATTCTTGGGTTTTCACTACTGCTTGCTTGCACATTAATTCCAGGAAGCCGGTGGCCTTGTTGAAGAAATAGTCCCACACCCGACCCCCTCCCATAGAGCGATGTCATGTTTTTACGTTTCAGTTTTTGTATGCGTTCACCGAGTGAGATGGGATCATTTACTGAGCAACAAATATGCGCAGAGCCAGTCTGTCTGCAGCTGCTTCCAGTCTCCGCGTCCGTGTAAGTTGGCAGTAGCTGCACATTTACTGGACAGACGTTGGAGGGATTTCAGTCTTAAAGAGCAGTTACACACACATCATGAAAGTGCAAGGAGATTCAGAGGGTCTTTTATGAAAGAGCCACTGCCTGTGCATGTGCTTCAAGAGATTTATTCCCTGGTTTGGAATAAATGTCCAGTCTGAGGTCCGTGTGCAGTCTTCTCACTGACATTTGTATCCAAAAAGGCTGAATTCTCCTTTAATTTACAGGCGTGATGAGACAGTCAGTGTAGCTGAACTTCAAGAGAAACAACAAGCTCGAGTTTTGTGTTTGGTAACACCAGGAAAACCTTACATTACATACATGATCATTTGATGGCAACAAATCTACAGACTTAGATATTTGTATTTAAACATGTTTTACGTTGATATACTCAAGTACATTCAGCCAATACAAACCAACATTAGCAGGCACATTTATCCAATGCAGCCAGGTTCCCGATGCCAATCGTTATTGGCGCTTCGTTAAATGCTCTGCGTTGTTCACTGCGTTAGGGTTATGCACAAAAATCTCGGGCACATGCATCACGATCGTCATTAAAACGCAGAGTTGGGCCCTGTCCCCTCCCTCGAGACATTTGCACTTTAGTGATGTGTGTGGAACTGCTCTTTAAGACTGAAATCCCTCCAACGTCTGTCCAGTAAATGTGCAGCTACTGCCAAGTTACGCGGAGACTGGGAGCAGCCGCAGACAGACTGGCTCTGCTCGTGTTTCGAGCTCAGTAAAGGATCCCATCTCACAGTGAACGCATACAAAAACTGAAACGTAAAAACGTGGACACACACACACACACACACACACACACACACACACACACACACCTAGCTGCCTGCTCCTTGACATTCACCTTGATTGCTCTCGCTGTGCTTCCAGCCACACACACCTCAATCCTGTTTCCAATCAGATCACCAGTACACAGAGAGGTACTCCGCACTCGCTGTTTACCGCTTCATCAGTTGTGCTTATAGCTCTGAGTTTCCACTGTCTTTTCTGTTGCTGTATAGTTTTGGAAAGTGTGGTCAAGGTTTTGGAGTTTTGCTGTTTGTCAAACATTCTGGTTTTGTTCGCTCATTGATTGACCTGTCTGGATCTTTGCGCCGTCGCTTCTCTTTTCCCTGCTGGTCTACCTGCTGTTTCCGCACTTGGTTCCATTGCCTGCTAGCACGAAATGGTCCCGATGGCCAGAGCAGCAGACAGCGTCCCGTATTCCTGGGACGATTTGGCATCATTGTGGACCGTTACTCCTGAAGAACCGGAGTCTGTGGATCTGTTAACCACTACAGATGGAAGTCAAGTCTGAAACCTGCTACTCACCCACCAGCTCGTGCCTCCCACGTTGCCTTGCATCACGTGTGATTCCCCCAGCATGTCTCACCTGTAACCAGCACCAGGCCAGGATTCCTTGTGGGTTCATCGCTGTGAGCAACTCCTTTTGAAAATTACACAAACAGCTGTTATTTGATGCTTTAGCTAGTTTTGTGTTTATAGGTTCCCACGCGCTCACATGTCACCTACTGGAGAGAAGGAAATACTTATAATTCCCAGATCATTGCAGAATTCCTTTTTTACAAAAAAATGGATAGACATTTTATTTTGCTCCATTGTACTTTGGGAACAGTTGATCCGCACACGTCCGGGCCCACACATCGTTATTTATTGTTGCATCACTCTTGGCAAAGCCGACGCTTATGGCGGGAAAAGAGTTGTCTCGTAGTGTTGCTCAACAGTTCCCACACTCCCAGATTGTAGTGCAGTCCTTGGATGCGTGCACACACATGCACAAACACTGACTCTGACAGGCGCGCTTCACACACGTTTAAATTCTGCCCGTGTGCACTCCTCGAAAAATCCCCGGACCGAACTGTCACCGCACTGGTATCAACTGATGGCAAGTGGGAATGTGAGGAGAAGATGAAGATGAAGATTAGATATTCCAGTTGGCTGTACACTCAACTTCCTCGTGTTGTCAGACTGTTGGATGGTACGGTGCAGGTTCCCAGATGATGATGATGATGATGATGATGATATGGATGATGGTTTGTTCATTATTTACACTTCACCTTTTTGCACTTGCATATGCACCGATAGTTCGATTATTTTCTAATATACCGTTCAGCTGGGAATTCATTAGGGTCCGGTGATTTTGAACGTAACTCGTTAAGCAAAGACAGTTTTAACATCTGAGGCAATTAAATTACCAAATGATGCACAATGTTCCGGTCTCCTCCAGTGCAGTATCTTCATTTTACAGTAAATGCTGTATGAGCTGTGCACACATTCTTCGCTGATCCCCAGTGAAGGCCACACCAAATGTGTGAGGACACGGCACCAAACCACAGCACATTGTGGAGAAGTGGTGCACTGACCCGAGAATCAATTTTTTAAGTTACCCAGAAGCCAAAAGAAAGCGAAGGACCAGCCAATCTAAAAGGATAAAACTATTCAAGGTCCAACGTGATGAGGAGACTCAACACAACAACGAGGAACTGACTAAAACTGAGCAGTCACCGCACGTCTTTTTGCAGTTTTTAAATATAAAATCTCCTCATTTTGCATCAGCGAGGACATTTGCAGCGCTGTCACCTCACACCTACAAGGTCCCGGGTTTGTATCCGGGCTTTTCTCTGTGGAGTTAGCTCGTCCTCCCACGTGATGTTAATTTTTAACCTGCATGTTAGGTCAGTAGGTGTGAGAGCGATTGTCTCCGTGTCCCACCTGAGACGGACCTTCGATCTGTCCAAGGTGCAGCCCACCCTTCAGAAAAAATGGCAGCTCTGACCAGCTCTGGAAACACAGAATCTCTGCAGTTCACGGAGTGTAAAACGGTTAAATGTGAGTATTTTAAATGTTGGGACGGCATTTTGATCGATGATGCACATCAAAGACACGCAGCGTTCGTTGGAACCTGCTTCAGCTTTCGAATGGCCCGTCTCATTGTAATGCATACATGAGGCGTGGAAGGTCTTTCTCGTGAAAGACGAAGTGCTTTGACAAAGACTAGCCCCAGGCGCATCTCTGAAAAGACACAAGAAGAGTTTGGCAGGGAACACAAAGCCGAGGAGGAATGAGGGGGTAATTGGCCAAGCGTATCCGAGTCCGGTGCCAACTTTCTCCCATTTTCCAGTCAGTGAGTAACGATCTCACTTTCACTTTCTCTTGCGCACCTGTATAAATACACCTGCAGGTCTCCTCTCCGGCTCACAGCAAACACCTTCACAGCCACTGACGCAGCCAACCTGAGCTCAGACACACGAAGAATCCGAGACATGGCCTCTCGAGTTGCAGCTCTGCTCCTGCTGGGTATCGTCTGCACTGGCTTTGTGGCAGGTGAGACACACGCTTGCACACGGAGACAACATTGGTGCTTTGGTTACAGGTGCAGGTTGCACCGCAGGTTTCGATTTTTAAACTAAATCAGTGGAAATGCAAAGAGAGTTTTACCTTCTAAACCTCCATCTCCATCTTCCTGCAGCCGAGGTTGCTGTGGACTGCTGTCTCATGGTGGTTGACAAGCATTTGCCGCTTCACATCCTTGCAAGCTACAGCATCCAGGAGGCCGGGAAAGGCTGCGAGATCAGCGCTACTGTGTAGGTGGCCACTAATTTGTAAAAAAAAGCAAGGTAACAAAAGCTCTGTCTGCAGCCTAATTTCACTTCTCGGTATCTCATCTGCTTTTTCAGGTTCATCACGAAGGCCGGACGGACCCTGTGCGTTGTCCACCCCAGCGAGCGACAGTGGGTGAAATCCCACGTCAAATATCTGGAGAACAAAAAACAGCAGTGAGGTGAATAAAAGTGCGTTGGATTAATCGTTTCTAGCTGAAATGTAAAGGAAACTTTCTCGCAGCCTTTAATCACCAGCTCTTTGCTCTTTTCCAGCCCTGGATTCTAACCTGAGACAGAATCGTGTTCCGCTGCTGAATATCAACGTGGCCCAAGAAGGTCACGGAGGAACCATCATTTCCTCTGACCTACGATGAACTACCGTATGAGCCGTCATCAGACACTGGCTGAATGTACAGATCTGAGTGTGTTTTTTCTCATTTGTGGTAACTGTGGTGTGAGTCTCAATTCCTTTGTGACTGAGCGTTTGTTGTTTTTTCTTCTTTTTTTCCTTTTCGTTATTCGGATGAGTGAAAACTACTGCACAGATAAAAAGATTTGCCTTGACTTGCCTAAAGGATAAAGCCTGGAACTGACACTAACCTAATAATGTTGTAAAAATTTACGGTGCTTGTAAAAAAAAAAAAAAAGAATGCATTTAAAGAGCTGATAAGTTTGTTTCATGGAACGAGTTTATGGTATGTTCTGACTGTCAGAGATATTTTTTAAATAAAATGTGATGACGTTTTTGTACCTTCTCGTTTCTGCCTTTCATTCCTCTGCATGTTACTCGCTGCCAAGCAGGAGCAGCTGACGATGATGATGAGGAGGATGATGAGTCATTGATAAAGAAACATGAATTGAGCAGCTGTTGCCGACGACACTCCCAGGCTCTGAGCCTGAATTAAAGTACTTTGATGCTTAAGTTCCTGGTGTTTCCAGGTCAGTGCACAGCGACTCAAAAGTGATTCTTCACGGATTCTTTGGACGTGGACCGTGTTTTCATTGAGTGTTGCTCACTTACGGTGGAGAAACAGAAAAGAGCAAGCTTCCGTGGCTCCAGAGACATTGCACCAATAACATCTAAAAATGAATTTACAAAACTGTATTTGAAATCTGTCCTGCATAGAGGATATTACGTTGCATAAAGTATTACATTGCAACAAAACCAGAACATGTACGCAATCCTACAAAACACGGCTCAGATTTCACAGTGTTGCAAAAGTGGGGAAGAAGCCCAGAAGGCAACAGGGAGAGTCTGTGATTAGGACAATGGGTTGTTTTTAATTAAAACATACGATAAAAATGAATAATACACAGGAATTTCAAATCCAGTACATGACAAATAATTAGGTTTAAAAAAAAAAACAAATTCCATAAAAAACCACAAAAATAGAACAAACACGAATCGGTTCCTTCAGAATTTTGCACTTTTTTTTTTAATGTGGAAGCTTGATTCTGAGACAGACTTTCACAAAAACACATTTTCACATCAGTCACGGGGATCGAATTGAATAATCGTTTCGATCATGACGTCACAGGCTTTGTGTTGGCTAAACCCAGCAGCTCATAGGACTATGTTAAAAATAAAGTCAGGTGGAGGTTCCTGTTCATTCTTACCGGGTGAGGACACACATTTGTCAGCTGTCGTGTTTTATGTCAGTTGGAAACTCTTCACCTTTCCAGCTGGGCTTCTGCTCCTGCGTTCATTATCAAGTCACCAAATGATCTGTCCGATGGCGAAATGCCACACACGTTATTATAAGTTACGGCTGGCTCTTAACCTGTGCGTAGAGTGGATTCGAGGTAATCAGGCAAACACCTGCCGTCTTTTCTGCAGCGCCCTTCACATTCAAAGCTCATTCAAACTTTTCCGTTTAGAGGAAGTTCACGAGGGCAGCGTCTGTAAAGAACCACATAAAGGATTTTAATTGTGTGCAGAGCAAAGCAAACGCCGGTTTGTCCTCGTCTTCATTATAAGCAGCCGTTATAGCAAAATTCACCTCTTATGAGAGTCATTGGGGGAGTTTAAGGGAATTCAATGTGGAGATTTAAGGGACTTTATATGAAGGCTGGTCCATGGAGATTGTACCTTTAGGGATTTTCTCCGGCTACATTGTTTGTTGTTGTTAGGGCACTGCATCATTTACAGTAAATGAGCTGGTTTATGATTTACTTTCTCATTAAAAGTTGACAGACCGGCAGCGTCGGTGCAGTCGACACTAAAGTTCCTTGGAAGGACCTTTGGAGGAAAGGTCTATATATATCTCTCTCTATATCTATATCTATATCTATATATCTATATAGATATAGATATATAGATATACCTATATATATATATATATATATACGCAGCTTTAATCATTCCTTCAAGCTTGGGAATCCTGGGCAGGATCCTGTGTAGTAGCTGTTCCTGGGACTGGAGGCCTCTGGACAGTTCCTGCATTCAGTTCCTAGAATCTGCTGGAGCAGTTCGGGTCACAGCCGCTCCTACTGCAGCCTTCCGTTGGGTCGCTCTTCACAGCTGCCGTCCACAAATGTCTTGTTGTTGTCCACCAGGTTTGTCCAGTTTCCCCGTCACCTGACGCAGACCACACTGGATACTGACCGCACGGCCCCCAACCTACCGTACCGTTCAAACGACGCCTTCACTGATGACGAACTTGCTTCTAGTTTGGGTGGAACACGTAACTGACGGCCATGAACCTTCCTGATATTAAACTATTTCTCTACTTCTAGCTGAAGAAACGCTTCCAGATGACATCACTTGGAGGAACCTTCTGTTGCGATCACGTCATGGTGATGCTCACACTGTGGAGACTGCAGTCATGGTCCTCCAGATGACGCCACCTGAACTCCTAATGATGAAATACTCCTCCAGGTGATACCAGACAAATATCTGCTGTTCCAATCATTAAGTTCTAATTATCTTTGGCTAAATTAAATGAAAAGCAATAAAAGGTGCTGCACAATTACAGGGTACAATCAGTTCCTCCGGAGGGTAAAACCGTTGTTCTCCAAAAGGTACAATGATGTCACTTTGTGTGTCACGAAGATCAGAATACCCTCAGAATGGCAAAATGATCCATTTCTTTGTGTGATGATAAACAAGTATCTGCTAGTAATAATCCCTGTATTTATAACATAAGCTCTTATTGAAATCTGGGACCTTATTACAGGAAATCCCTGTGTCTTCATTTGACCTCAGCCGTGTCACGGCGCTCAACGCAAAAATCCATCACCAAGAACAAGCTTCTTTATGTTCAAGAGCATCCGGTGCTCGTTTCCCACAGTAGACGTAGGACTCGTTTTACAAGGGGTCACTGCAGACCACCCAAAAATAACACACGCCTCCACGAGGGTTAAGTCAGATGTGTTACAGATGTCGGTGCATGCGCCGCTTTGTGGCAATTGCTGGCAAAAATGAGTTTGATGAAGAACGTGTAAAACCTTGCTCGGGAAAAATAGGTTTAATTATGTTATGGAGCTGGTTATTGAGGACAAATGATTCTATTTAACAGTCTTCAACAGTCTCCACCTGTACAACAAGCCCTTTCCTGTGTCTCGGGGCGCACGTTTGCAATAACATGCTCATTCCTCAACACTTAGCGGAATATCGCCCTTGGACAAAGACTACCGTCTGTATTCAAGTCAGATTTTTCCTCTGCAGGCGAAACTTCAGGTTTGTCAACTTTAATTTTAATTTTCCTGTAAGTGCTTCAGCAGGGAAAGTCCAACAGAGTACATAGAACAGATGGACCTGTTAAAAGTGAAACCACGCTTCTAAATGCTGCACTGGCACTAAGGCAGTGAGTGATTGGATGCACACACATACTTGTCACAGACTGTCTGTTTCAACTTTGCTTCTGAACCTGCATTTATTTGCACTGCGCACACGTTCTAAAAATGCATAAAGACGTGTTAGTGCTGGACTTTTGTGTCTGTGCATTTGTTTTCTCGAGTTGCACGCCGTTTCTGTGTTTTGTTCCTCCTCACACTTGGGGATTCCCGGCAACACAGCGCTGCAGCTGCGGGTCCGGTTGGCTGTTAGAAGAACTCACAGTGGACACACACGCAGAGAATATTAACTGACTAAACACAAAGGGACCACAGCTCGGCCGAAATGGTGTCAACTTCCCCAATGCAGACAGTGGGGAAGAGAAAGTTGTTCTTTACAGACACTCGCAGTCGATGCAGTCGTGCTGGAATCAGTTTCAGTGGAGCTTTTTCTACGGAGGCGTCAGTTACGTGGAAAAACGTCTGCAAAGGAAGTGCTGTACAGTTAAACTTTGCAACAAGGCACGTGTTTGTTCCTGCTTCGCGTTTTCTGTTCATTTATTTCTACTCAAATAACTGTTTAAAGAGGCAGTGGATAATAAAGAAGTACAAGAGCGAACAGATTACCTGGAATGTGTGTGTGAGCGCAGCAGAAACTCTTTGTGTGTTTAAACCCTCTAACCCTTCTCTCAGTGCCGTGCCGTGCAGACAACGAATCCCCCACATGGACACGATGCTACAGCGAACACATGCAGCCCCTTTACTGCATTCTGCAATTAGCATAACCTCCACGGGAAAGATGTAGAATGTGTGCAATGGGTCAAAGTAGAGAAAACGCACATTGGGGCTTCATCAGGCTTTTATTGCTTTTCCAGATGGAAATACATAACAAAAAACCTGATTTTATCCCTGTGGGTAAATTGTGGTTGGACAGCTGCTTCATTTATCACTGTCTTGGCCCAGGACACTTTGACATGTTGCTGTTCTACAAACGGAGCCGCCGCCTCCCCCATCAGTAGTGGAAGCTTTCGACCTGCTGTTACTACTGCAACTGATGCAACGTTTTTTTAAATCAGTTTTTATTGGAAGCCAGTAAGGACAGAAGTTTACTGTGCCTCATGGTTAGACATGATTTATTACCACGTGTAAAACTTCGACAGAGTTAAATACATTTTACAAACTTGGCAGTTTTTTCATGTATCATCCTCAAAACCCATGGAATAAATAAAGTATAAATCTTTATGATAAGCACTAATGTGAAAAATATTCAAGAAACAATGCTTTTGTGCAAAGGGAGCCCCTCTGTGATCATAAAAGTGCTTTGCAGTACAAGCCCTGCCAACAGAAATACAAAAGTGAGATTATTGCAGCTGGTGAGTATCAGGGGAACCGTGTTTTCTTTGTTCGTTCAGTTTGTTCACATCGTGCTCATGAGGCACAATTAAGCAGATCAAGGTCTGTTTTCGTGTGTCTACATCACAATTTTCAGATTTATGTATTTGTGCAGGAGCCTGGTTACCTGCGTGTCAGTGTCGGTTACCTGAGGGTTAAGTGCCGGTGTTTGACAAAGATTAGAGAAGTGTGCCTGAGTCAGAGCGTGAGTGATTGTTCCTGGTACCTTAGAAGAGCCGAGGACATCCGAAAAGTGCCGGGAACTGAAATTAGAGTTGATAAACAATTAACAAGAAGAGGGGATTTTTTTCAAATCCAGTTTGGAGGAGGGAGGAGGGAGGGAGGAGGGGGTGAGATGTCAAGGCTGTGCACTTCATAATAGAGTGAGTGTGGTGACCAGGGAGGGGGGGTCTAGAGGAGGAGGGGTGAGAAATATGAAAAGTGAAAGTGGAAAAGCAAGTGGACAGAGAGTATAAAAAGAGCAGCACACAGAGGCAGTCACCTCACTTCCTCTGTCACTGCAGGTGCTGACAGCCGACCATCCTCCAGACAGACGACTCCACCAGCTCAGAAATCAGTCATGGCTCTGAGGGGTGATGCCAAGATCTTCTTCTGCATCCTGTTCGTCGCCTGCAGCTGCTGCACAGGTGAGTCTTCTCCTTCATCCTCCTCGGGCTTGTGAACAGCAAAGAGCGTTTTTGTTAGTTCTTTTTGAAGCTCCCAGTGAAATGAGCGGCGAGCCACGTTTTAGGGCTCCGAAAGAAAACAGGATGTGATTTATCTGTAGTAATTTATTTGGAAGAGCTCCAAAAGGAAGCAGCGGTTTACACTGTCAGCTGGGGAAAATCCTACAGTCGTGTAATATCTGAGTTCGCGTTAACTCTTTCTCACCTCTGTCTGCACTTTGAACACTCCACAACTGTCCCTTTAGCAGGACACGCGGATGGAAAAACACACAACACTAGGCAACAAAATGAATGAAAACTGAAGCAAGACTAAGTGGGTTAACCTCTTCCAGCTCTGCAGAACGTCCTCAGCAGCACTAACGATCAGGGACAAACACGGTGCGGCGAGGGTGTGCCCACGGTTTTCCCCTCTCACCTTAACCTGAGTTAAAGGTTAACTCCTGAAATTCCAGTCAAATGACAAAAACTCATTTACGTCAACAACATCACTATTTTATTGTATATTATGAAACAATACTGACAGACGTTCAGTTTACCTGCCACCAATAATAATAAGCTAAATGTTAAATACGCTCGTGTTAATGCAGCACGCGTCCTTAAAATCTCCCTGATCACCTGCTGTTTCACTCCAAGTGGATTTCGTGTAACCCGAAACTTCTTTTCAGTCAGATGTCTGTATTGTTTTTCGGCTCTAAAACATCTAATGTGTAGTGGAGTGGAAAATGAAATCCTGCCACACCTCATCATTTATTTACACACACACAATCATAAACAAATAGACTCGCAGATAAAACTTCTGTTTTGCATTATATTCAAATAGCACCGAAGTGATTAGCCCTTACGTACACGTAGTCTTTCAGTGATTTTCAAATTTTAAACCAAAATCCTGGAAGCAGATCAGATGCTGATCCTGCTTTTTGTTATTTACTTTATATATTTATATAGGTTCAACTCAACTTTCTTTATCGAGCGCCAATTCACAATATTGTGATCTGAAGGCACTTGATCAGCCCCACTGCTCTGTCTGTCGCTGTGCTTGTGTGAACCCGGATTTCATGCTGAACTGCTCTGATCTTCTTTGTCTTTCAGTGACATTTGCACAGACGCTCGCCGACTGTTGCCTGCAGGTCAGCAACAAACCGGTTCCCAAACACATCTTGGTGGACTACCGTGAGCAGCACAGTGGAAAGGGCTGTGCCATCGATGCCACCGTGTAAGTCCAGGCCCGTGTGCGCTGGATGACGCGTGTAAGTGGGTTCGCTGAAAACACAATGTCATTCTGATGCTTTGCTGTTGCAGTTTGGTGACCAGACGTGACAAGAAACTCTGCGCTCCGGCTGAGGGCCAGTGGGTGGAGAAGGTGAAGAACCACGTGGTTCACCAGAAGAAAGACTGCAAGAAAAGAAACTACAATGTACGTCACGTTTCCTCGGACTTTCACTTTAATTAGTGTTCTGTGCGTTAAAGTGGCCCCGTGTTCGGTCGGATGGATGCTACCATAGGATCATATTCCAGCACTCACTGTCCACTTTTAAAATCGGTCCATTTCTGTTTTTCGAAAAAAGTAATTTACTCTTTCCTATTGTTAATTTTGAAAACCCACAATCGTTTCTCGTGGAGAGTTAGATGAGAATGTCTAATAAAATTCTGTTTGAGAACAGACTAAACAAGTCAAACAGAAATAAAAAAAATCCAAAGTTTCGAAATATAACTTAAAAAATGTGGAGAAATAAAAAAAGTTTTACAGCTTAAACCACAAGATTGTGCCAAAAACAAAAAGCGTCATTAGGTTTCAGGTGTGTTGGTTGACAAACCATGAAACCGCAAATGCTTTCACTCATGAGGTTGTATAAACAGCAACGTGCAGACAGATTTTAGTTTTAAAGAGTCACACTGACTCATCGCCTCCAACAGAACACGACACGCACACACCTACTGTGCTTCTATTTCAGTCGAATCAGGAAATTAAGCTTATTTTTTATCTATCTGTGAATCAATGTGTAAAAAAAGCTCCTGGCAAATCTCAGTAGCTTCCTGTTTGAACGTAATACTCAAAAAGCTGCAGTCCTTCCAACTTCTTCCCCATTTCATTTTTCACAACAATTTATTTTATTTTGAAAAGAGCTATTTTATAAAATGAACCTCAAACTGCGAATGTCAGTGTTGTGTGAATTAAATGTGTGTGTGTGTGTCCACAGGGCCAACACTGTGTCGGAGTTCCTCGAGTGTAAACTGGGACTGACCTTTGACCTGCAACAGAGCCTGTGTTGGCCATCGCAAGTCAGGAAGTGAATCACAGCAACAGATAACTGCCATTATAGAAGAATACTCATACTGCTTATTTCTATTGCTATAGAAAGACATTTCTGCTCTATTTGACCATTGTATTTTATGAAAGTATATTTGTTTGGGTTGCAATAAAAAGGAAACATTGTGAAGGATTTTTTATATTTTATAATTGTTGAAAATACATTAAAATGTGAATGTAGTTGCTCAGTAAGCTAACCCTGAACAACTGGATGACTCAGGCAATTCCAGCTTATTGGTTCTATGGATTTCTATGACCGTTTTACTGTCGTCTAAATAAAGCCTTTTTTTCCTAACTCCTAACTCCTTTTTTTTTTTTTGGGGACTCAGCAAAATGTTTGATTACTCTTGTAACTGTTGTTTCTTTAATTTTGGACCATAAAAATATAAAAGGCAGCATTTAAGTAACACGGTACACTGTATATATATATATATATATATACATGCATATACATATATAAGATGATAAAAAGATGTTCAGGGGATAAAAACAGTAATCTGTGATGCTGCCATGTTCGGCTTTCTAAGAAAGAAATACCACCAGCATATGGTTACATTTAAAATAATGGATAAACAAATAACATCACATTTGCAGATTTTGGAGATTGTTTCACACATTAGTGCAAATTGGGAACATTAGCCTCTGTAATATTTTACAACGGTGAACTGTGATGAGAAGCCAAGGACTAAACGAGCAAACTGCTCCTTAGTTTCCAGCTTCCGACACGCCCTCGATGAAACCCTTTGGAAAAGTCCGTGTTTTCGTGGCCCATCGAAGCCTCTGGACCTGGACAGAACGTCTGCTCATTCATGCTCCACTCCTGCTCTTTGCTCTTTGCTCTTTGCTCTGAGTTTGAGTTTTGTGTCCACGATGTTTTTCCATCGGTGGTTCTTCACTGATGCAGCGGAGCTGTGGGGCCGTGCAGCAGTTTGGTCTCTGGCAAAAGTTTTCTTCAGTTTCAGTTTCATTCAATTTAACAGAAACACTGAGGAAGGAACGAGGAAGGCAAGTCAGTGAGTGATTGAAAGAGTGAGAGAGTAAATGAGTGATTAAGTGAACGAGTGAGTGAGTGAGTGATTAAGTGAACGAGTGAGTGAGTGAGTGAGAGAGTAAACAAGTCAGTGAGTGAGTGAGTGAGCCAGCGAGTGACTGAGTGAGAGACTAAATGAGTGTGTGAGTGAGTGATTAAGTGAACGAGTGAGTGAGTGAGTGAGAGAGTAAATGAGTGAGTGAGTGAGTGTGTGAGTGAGTGAGTGAGTGAATGAGTGAGTAAACGAGTGAGTGAGTGAGTAAATGAGTGAGTGAGTGAGTGAACAAGCGAGTGAACAAGTGAGTGAGTGAGTGAGTAAATGAGTGTGTGAATAAGTGAGTGTGTGAGTGAGTGATTAAGTGAATAAGTGAGTGAGAGAGTAAACAAGTGAGTGAGTGAACAAGCGAGTGAACAAGTGAGTGAGTGAGTGAGTAAACGAGTGTGTGAGTGAGTGTGTGAGTGAAACGAGTGAGTGTGTGGTGTGTGAGTGAGTGAGTGAGTGTGTGAGTGATTAAGTGAGTGAGTGAGTGAGTGAGTGAGTAAGTGAGTGAGTGTGTGAGTGAGTGTGTGAGTGATTAGTGAGTGGTGGTGGTGAGTGAGTGAGTGAGTGAGTGTGTGAGTGATTAAGTGGTGAGTGAGTGAGTGTGTGAGTGAGTGTGTGAGTGATGAGTAAACGAGTGAGTGAGTGAGTGTGTGGTGATTAAGTGAGTGAGTGAGTGAGTGAGTGAGTGTAAACAGTAAACGAGTGTGTGAGTGAGTGAGTGAGTGAGTGAGTGTAAAAGTGTGAACAAGAGTGAACAGAGTGGAGTGAGTGAGTGAACAAGTGAGTGAGTGAGTGAGTGAGTGAGTAAACGAGTGTGAGTGAGAGTGATTGTGAGTGTGGTGAGTGAGTAAACGAGTGAGTGAGTGAGTGAGTGTGAGTGAGTGAGTGAGTGAGTAAACGAGTGTGTGAGTGAGTGTGTGAGTGATTAAGTGAGTGAGTGAGTGAGTGAGTGAGTAAACGAGTGTGTGAGTGAGTGTGTGAGTGATTAAGTGAGTGAGAGAGTAAATGAGTGAGTGAGTGAGTGAGTGAGTGAAGCCTTTTGTTAGTGAACATTTACTCGGAGCCTGTGTGGCGGTTGGAACACTGCTGACTTGACGTCTTTTGTGCACTTGCACAAATCCCCTTTCACGGGAACTTTAAACCTTCACAAATGGAAAACGAGACGTCGCTCTGTGCAGGGGTGTTTTTTTAATACATGCCATCAATGAGAGCACATGGATTTAGAGACGAACATTTGCAGGTAAATGTCAAACTGTCGACGTGAAGCGTGAAGGACGTGTCAGTACGTGAAAACACTACGCAGGTAGTTTCCCTGTTTTCGTCCAACTTGCACAGACTGATTTCTTTGATTTATTTCTTTAAACTTCTCTTCCATCGCCCCCGATCTCCAATATCACTGCCCACATTTATTCCTCCACTTAATCACTCTTCCATTCATTTAATTCATTCATTACCCTGGGTAATGAATGAATGAAATTACACGTGTCAGATGTTTGGCAGAAGCCAAAGCCAGAACTAATGTTTGAATTCTTTGTTATTTCTAGGCCACAATTCCACAAGATTAGAGAAAAAAGGAAGGAAAACCGTGAGGACAAACAAATCAAGAACCGTCTTTGTATCTTTGACGTCAGTATGATGTTAGTCTATATCATAAATTCTGCCTCTCGACGAAAGTTGTCACAGCAACTTCCCCATGTTGCCACATAACTTTGTTGCCAAATCATGTTATGAATTTCATAAGAAAATACGTCTTCAGTTTTCACAGGAATCTGATGTAGTGACGATTATTCTCCAGAACATAGTTTATGTTAAAGCAGGTCTAGGTGTGACAGAAATGCTGCCAACAATATGTGAACACGCCGTTTCAGTGAGTCCCTGTGTGATGGACTGGGGACCTGTGCTGGACCCCGTCCTTCAGTCCGTGACAGCTGAGGTCGACCCTCAAAAGGACGAATGAATCGTTGTTCAGCTATAACAGGAGCAAAATATTCTCCCGCACTTTAAATACAATAAGCAACTTATAAATAAATTGATCTGCAACAGAAAAAAGTGCAGGTTGAGTGAGTGACTGAGTGAGTGAGTGAGTGAGTAAATGAGTGAATGAGTGAGCGAGTAGGTGAGTATACATCACCATGACAGAAATCAGCTTTACACTCTGGACACTGCTGAGGCCCAACACTGATGGTTCCGGTGCAGACCGGTCCAGCTGAGGACGCATGTCTTCGTGGCTCTGGCTTTACGCAGAGGAATCTCGTCCTGTCGTCTGGTAGGTACAAAAGTTCCTGACGCCTGCAGACGAACATTTGAGCCATTAAAACTGTGTTTGACACTCCTCAGACGGTGGTAGTTTGGAGAGAAGCGCGTCTTCTCAGATTACCCGTCACTCATCTTGGCTTGTGGAAGTGTTTTTGTCAGTCAACACGAACATTTCAAGCTCTACCTCTTGAACCCTGATTTCCATCAGAATTCTCTGAGAATTCATCTGTTCTCTGGGTTTTTTTACACTATCTGTAACCGTACGGATAGTTAATAGCTCACTGGGCCCCAAAAAGCTGTTAAAACTCACCCCCGAACTTCAGGGATCATCATTAGAAATCATGTCCTCAGGGTTTAAATGCTTCCAACACATGATGGCACATTTAAAATAGGTCTGTGTTTGGTTCTGATCCACACTCGCTCTCGAACGGGGATCAGTACCGGAACAGTTACAGCAACAGTATGTGTTCAGTCATCCCCGATAAATTAATTCTGATAAGAGATTTCAAGGGAAACTGCAAAGCCGACGGGGCCAGATGACGCGTTTACGTGCCCACAGCATTTAATCGGAACGGAACTCGTTTTTTGAACGTGTGGAAAGCGGTTGAACCTGCTGGGAAGACAAAGGTCAGTGTGTTGTGGGAACAATATTTGGATTCAGACTGAAAGTTACTGGACCGGGCCCAGATGTTCTGATTGACGTGGTTACACTTTCTTGGCTGGTGTTTTATTCCTTCAGTCCGGGAACACTCTCGTCGTCTTTATGCAGATTTCTGAAGTGTGTTAAGCTTCTTCAGCCTGGGAGTCGCCTTTCGGTTTTATAAATTGCCTCTCAAGCCTTTTGCACTAATGCTGCCTGTATCCTGACAAGGTTGATGCCAAACATCAACGCCCATCTGATCCGGACTTAAAGCTTTTTGGTTTCACCTGCCAGCGTTTCTCAGGTTACGTTTACTGGGGCTGACTCTGCAGTTTTGGCAGCTGCGCTTTTCCCTTTGGTTGCCGTCCACAGAACCAGACTTCATGCTATTTCCTTCACTCTGTCTGTGTGACGCCTGTTGTCCACAGAACCTTTGGACGTGTCGCTCGTCCTTCTAAATGCTGTGTGTCTGATGCTGCATCGTCCTCCGGTCTCACAGTCTGGTTTCTAAAATGTTCCTGAGGAAGTACAGCCATGCTGCATTAGACACAACCCAACACAAACCCAATAAAGCGTTTGTGGGTTATTACACCTTCAATAAACAGGCAAAATCACTTTTGTTGCATAGTTAATCTACTCTGAAGCCCAAAATGTAAAACCATTTTTTTAATCGTCTGTAAAAATCTACTTCCATGTCCTTCATCTTAGAAACAATACAAAGATCATTATGATAAAGTTGTAAATACTTTAAATTTTACTGTAAAAGCATGATGATGTGTTATGAGCTTGAACAGACTGAACAGAGAAAAGCTGTGGATTTGCAGCTGATCTAAAACCTTTTAAAACATCGGCACCATCTGCTGGCTGAAATCATCCATCACCAGTGCAGCTGGTACGAAGATAAAAAAAAAAAAGATGCTTCTGATCTACTGAACTTTACCCAAATTTGGTGACAAATTTCGTTACTCGGTAGCTGGTGAGCTGCGTCCTGGAATCCCGACATTAAAGTTGGAAATCAAAATGCAGTATTTTTAGCAAAACACAGTCAACCCTCCGCCCTGCGAACACACGCATGTTCCTGATAGTCAAACTGTGAGTTCTTCACAAGAGGACAGACTTTGATTGTCCCTCATCCCATCCATCCATTAAAAGGTAAAGTCGAGCATCTTAGTAAAAATTTTATTAAATTATAATTTTTTAAAATATTTTGAGTAAGAAAATGATGAATGTCTGCTCAGGATTATGCAGATATACAGTTGCAGCTGCATGAATTTAAGAGGCCTCGTTTCCTAGTGGCCGAGGAATCGGACCTCGCTGACTGAGCACAGAGCAGATGATCTGAATATCAGGTCACTGGGAACCTCGTTTTAACGCGGTGGTTCTCAAGCCAGTCAGAAGCTGGACGAGACCATCTCGGATGAAGGTGGAGAGGGGGAAGAGGAAGTGAGTTGGTTTCTCCCAGCTTTTGATTGACAGAACGCACCTGATGCAGGTGGGTTGGACAGGGACAGCTGCACTGGACGCAGACTTTGCGAACACTCTGCTGCTTGATTACTGAATTGAGCTGCATTGTTCCCTGAAGGCCTCAGCTCAGTTTTCAATGCAGCTCTTACCATTTGCTTTCAGTCAGGCCTTAGTTTAGAGCGTAAATGTACATTAATGCTTTTAAACTTCCCCCGACTTCCTCTTTTCAAAATGTTTCTCTGCTTCTAGCTGAAAAACTCCACCAGATGACATCACCTGGAGGAGATTTTCATCATTGGGAGTTCAGGTGATGTCATCTGGGGGAGCTCTGGAAAAGCAGCTGGACCATGACTACAAACTCCAAGTAAGACGATGAAATGACATAATCTGAACTGAGTGAAGCCATTTGGGAAAGTTTTTCCTGCTAAAAAAAGAGATATTTTTATGTTGGGAAGTCTGAGTTATGTTTAATGACATTTATTTGCATGTTGTACCCAAACTAGAACCAAAAAACGAAGGTAAAATCATTTGTCGTCCTCTTAATTGTGCGACTATCATCCTTGATAATGTGACTCTATTCTGGATACCCGTATTATATTTTTATATTGTTCTATAAGTTTCTATCTATAGGATTCTGTTGTCAGTCTAAACATTACAAGTTGAAGGTTTCGTCAGGCGCAGAAAAAAAAATTTAACTTTGGATTAAATCTGTTCTAACGTACTTTAGTTGCATTTAAAAAGGAGTGATGCTCCTGCAGAAACCTGCAGACGTTCTGCTCGTGCACGTCCATCCTTCTCCACCGTTCACGCACAGGCGGCGTGACCCATAAACAAAAACCACACGGGAGCCGTTTGACTTTGTGATCACATGAGCACTTTGTTATTTAACATCCATAGTAGTTTCATAATGTCAAACGTACACGTCATAAAGCCTGGACAGAGCAGAGCGGCGTCACTGATGCTGAAGGTATTTACAGCCAAGGAGCGAGAGAGAGAGAGAGCGAGCACAGAGGAAACACAAGCACGAGAGAGAGAGAGAGAGAGAGAAAGAAGACGCACGACTTCTCACTTCCTCTCTCTGTACGTCTCTCGGACACGAGCAGCGTCTTAAAAGCACAATCCTCCACCTCATCACATGCCGAAGTGAATCTGTCCGTTGCCCTGAGCCTCCGAGTCTCTCCGGTTTCCGTCTCTGAACAGGACGACTCCTTCACGTGGATTATCGTCAGCAGGTCGTTGGCACTGAAACTGAACCAGATGCTTCCTATATTCAACATAAAATGCATCAATAACATTCATACAAATAAATCTATGGCATACGGATTTAAATATATTTACACTTCAATGAAAACGAATGAATCGTTTTTGTTGAAATTAAATAAAGTCATACATAAAAATAAAAACTGTACATTATAATGCAAAAAAATGAGAAAATTATATATTACTACACGAGCATTAGTTTTTTTAAATACATGTACATGAATTTTAGCAGTTTACAGAGTTTAAATTGGGCATCTGTTCGTTTATGGAGCTGTGATCTTACTCATGTCGAACCTAAGGCCACATTTACACCTGTGTGTGGCATTTAATGTGTGTGTGTGTGTGTGTGTGTGTGTGTGTGTGTGTGCGTGCATGTGCCAATGCAGCACGCTGCGTTTAAACATTAAAAAAATATCACCGTCTATTTCTTCACTATACTTTCCTTCCTTTGAAGTCAACACGAATCCCGGCAGCCACACCTCTGGGGACAAGTTAGACAAAATATACTGCACAAATATTCGGTGGCGATCCTTAAAGTAGTTCTGAGAGCGCTTCAAGGCCTAGATCAAATCATTTACCGCTTTAATAAACAATGCACATTCATGGATAAATCATGTTTGATATGAAAACAAACACAACGTGTGGCTGGACGTGTTCATTTACAGATCAGAAGCACAGCTACAGCTCAGAGGAGATCAGCTAATTGTTGCGCGGCCGTGTTGTTGTGAGGGGGGGAACAGGAAATGTCAGGAGCACAGGTGAAACCTTTTTTTGCGAGGTTACATGCACTTATTGTTAATTGCTGATTCTCCCCGCCAAAATAAAAGGCCTGCTGCTTGTCGCCCGTCCACTCCTTCATCTCAGCTCTCTCACAGAATGGAAACCGATTGAAACGGTTCTTTCATTAGCTGTCATTTGAACCACCTGAGCAGGCTGTTCTCCGCTCACACCTGTGGACCACCACACAAGGATTTACTGGCTTCTACGGTTAAAACGATCACTCAGCACTACAGAAGCAACAGGACACGAAAAACCCGAGCCGGGAGCTACAGCTGAGCACTGTGTGGAATATCATAGGGTGGAGGCCGCTGCCTTGTTGAAGGAGGGGAACGGTGGTTTACAGGCCGGACAGTCGCCTTGTGGTCTAGTCTTTGGGGTTGGCTTCGTGTCTGGACTTTTGGTTTGTGGGCGTACGCATGCATACTTTGTCTGGATGTTTGTGTTGGAGCCTGCATGCTTCCTCCGTGTACAGTTTCCCCGCTGACACAGCAGCCGGAGCCGGTTAGCGGCACAGCAGACGCCCCGTCCTCAACACTGTGTGTCCACTCGGTGGCCGCTGCGGTTCAGAACTTCCCGGTGGCGTCCTGGCTGTCCTCCGTGCTGCTGAGGGTGACGTAGATGATGGGAACCAAGCCCCGGGTGGAGCCCAGGGAGCAGAGGAGCCAGTCGGGGTCCGCTTTGCTCAGGACCTGCAGGACGTCGCCCTTGTTGAAGCTCAGCTGGCCGGGCTCGGTGGCTATGTGGTGGCACAGAGCTCGCACCTGACTGAGGAACGAGAGACAGTGAGAGCAACTGAAATGATCGAGTGATGGGGACAATGGACCAACCGCAACTATCAACCGTCAAATCAAAGGAACATTTACGCTCTGCAGCCTTTTGCTCCTTTGTAGGAGGAAACCCGTCACCCAGTGCAGCAGCGTCACAGCAGCTGATGAGCTTTGAAATGTTTTGTACAAAAGCAAACACTCGTCCAAGCCGCCTGCTGACAACTAACCAAAGATGGTGATCATGGGCAAAACATTTCCCTGTTCCAGCCGCTCAGCTCAGCTGGGATTCTCTTTCCATAACGAAGAAGTGGTTAGGTCCAAAGAAGTAATGTCGGCGATATCAGCATTTCTGTCTCTTTACAATCAAGATTATTACGTGAAGATGCCAGAACAACCATCAAATCTGAACGTCCTCCTCCTTTCAACCTAATGGATATTTTTTATTTGCCCAGTAAATTGCTGTCAACTTACAACTCAATCATTTTGACTTTATTTTGCTTAAAACAGCTTTCGGGCACTTTTTCACTTAGAAATTATGTTTTTTTTCTTTTTGAACTCAAATTTCTGGGGGAGTCAATAATGATTTAGGGTTAGGGTTCGATTCCTCATGTACAGGTGCACAGCGTCACAAGGTTCAAGCTGCATTATAATTTAGTTACGACACACTGACTTACAATTTCAGCGCTTTTCTTTCACTGCCTGTCACTTTCCACGCCTCTATTCAGTGGCTGACATTCTCACCCTGACCAATCTCAGTCCTTGTGCCTAAACCGATGAAACCAAGTACAGGCCAATCAGAGACAGGATGTCCCTGTCGCCGAGAACCAATACAGAAACAAACTGAGAAAAGAAGTCACTGGTCAAAATGTAAACTCTGCCAAAACTGAATAAAATGTAAAGATATACCGGTTCTGGCTCTGGGTCAGGACCCGGACCGAGGTCCACCTATTAGTGACCACTGTCAGAGAGGGTATGTGCTGTTCTAAAATCTACCACGTCTTTAGGTTTCGGAGGCTTTTATTGAACTAACTTGTCGTTGTTCATAAAAACTGGATGACTTCCTGCGGAGACTACTACCTACCACGGAGACCGTTGTTTGGTTTCAGGCGGCTGCTTCAACAGTGGAGGTGTGTTTTGGTTGTGAGTGGGCGTGGCTGGAGGCTCCACCTTCTTCCCGCTCCCTGCCAAAATAGTCTGACTCACGAGGTCGAGAACAGACCCGTCCAGACCGAGCCAACCTGACGGAGGCCTGAAAGAGACAAACACGGAGCTCAGAGGAATAAACTGTGGCGAGCACGTTTGTAGTTTAGTAAGAACAAAACAGCTGATCCTTGTAACTCACCTGATCTTTTGAGCTTTCGTCCTCTGCTCGGCTCCCTCCGCTCTGGAAGACGAACCAACGCTGGACCCGAAGAGCCTGCCCCACCGTAAACTCTGTCCCTGCGAGGGGCTCTCCGCCTGGGCTGCAGTTTGGGCTCCGGTCCCCATGAGCTCCAGAGGTTTGGTCTCTCTCTCCGGGCTGAGGACGGACTCTGGCGGGCTGCCCATCCACGAAGGCCTTCCCCTGGAACCAGCCGACTCTCCGCCCGAGCTGCTGCTGCTTTTTCTGCTCCTATAGCCTTCGGCCTCTTGGCCGGACTCTGCCCCCTCCACCACCCCCTCTCTGGTGGGCGGTAGCTGGCCCTGTCGTCTCTCTGAAGACTTCTTCCTCTTCTCTGCCTTGACGAACTTTGACCCCTCCGCGGACTGGTCGATGTAGACTTGGGAGGACTGCATGAGCTGATACCACCAGCCAGCCTGTCTGTCCTGCCGCTGACGCCCCTCGTCCCCTGCATCCTTCTCTCTTCCCTTCCTCCTGTCCTTCTTCTGCTCTTCCTCACCTTCCCCTTGGCTGTCTTGTCCTACACCGTTCATTCTCTGCCCATCCATCCCCCTTTCCTTCCAAAGATTGGCAAACCCTACTTCCATGGCTGTCTGTCTGCTAACAGGTCTGGCTGTCACGCTCTCATTTGCTGCTCCTTCTTTCCACAGCTTCGATTTCCCTCCTTCCATCCTGGGCCACGTTCCCTCTCGTCTCAGCCCCGCCCGCTCTTTCTTCACCTCAGCACTCGAGTCCCTGACCATCTCGCTCACGTTGGTGTTCCATCCTCTCATGAGCTGGAAGGTGGAGCGAGCCGACTGGTCTCCGGTCTGGCCTGCGGAGCACAGCTGCTCCTTGCGGCGCAGTTGCTCCCGGCCCTTCTGGAGGAGATGGGGTTCGAATAGAAGATCCAAGTCGAAGGGGAGGAGCGACAGGGGCTGCAGCAAGAGCAGCAGCTCTTCGAAAAGAGGCTGGCAGGCCCCGTGCGACAGGGGAAGGAAGCCCCACTGGTTGTAGTGTGCTGCTATGATGTCTGAAGAAAACAGGAAGAAGATCAGAACGAGATCTGAAGAAACGGGACATGAATATGTAAATGTCAAACAGCAGTTTGAGGAGTCGTACCTTCGTGTGTGTGGAGGTGATTAAACCAGAATTCCAGAGATTTCAAGCTGAAATTAAATGCGAACACATTACGTCAACGGCAGCAGCAGAAAAGCATCTGACACAGATTCACGTTATTCTGACAGAGGAATTACAACCATTTTATTAGGCACACCCAACGAATGTGGCCTGATCTCTCTTTATTTTATATTTTGTTTCATCAAACTCCTGCTTCTGAGCTTTAGGTTTGCATTCAGTAGATGTTCGCTGGATTTTTTGACATGAGCTACAAAAGGAGTCTAAGCAAGTGATGGAGGCCGTGATTAGGCTGAAAAATCATCCAAATCAAGCCACGCAGACTCTTGAGGAGGTCGGTGTGTTAAGGCTGCAGTGAAAAGTCAAGGCAAAGAAATAAGATACTCCTCAATTGTCCAGTCAGTCACCTGATCTCTACCCAAAAGAGCCACAAACACGCAAAGCATGTCAGCATTTAGTCGCGTCCATGGGTTCCAGGCTTCCGGCATTTACTGACTATGAAGGATTTTCATCCACATATCAAAGACAATAATTCAGCTTGAGTCATGTTAGTTTATTCCATTATTTATAGGCCACTTAACATCATCAGTGTTTCCCGTTTCAGTGGGGTCGAGTCCAGAGGCCAAATGCCAAAAATCACATCATTTGTCCAATAATTTCTAAACCTGACTGTACAATTTTATTTTTTAATCTGCAGACCCATATCAATTTATAACAGCAATGTGAGGCTGTACTTGTTCAGACTTTCCCTGAATTATACCTGGACTTCCTGACGTCCAGCCTGAGAATCGTGTGACGACAGAGAGAAAAAGTGCTTGAAACTCACTTGAGCAGGCCGAAGACGAAGGCGTTGAGCCTCATGCTGTGGCTGGTGAGCTCCGAGTACTGGCTCACCTTTGCGAACAAACTGTGGAGGACACGTGTGGATGGACCTGATGGAAACAGACAAACAGAAAACCTCACATAACGTCCCGCAGCCTCGTCCTTCTTTACTCCTTATCTGAACTCACAGTTTCCCTCCGCTGTGATACGTCTACACTAATTAATAAAAAGTCTGTCAGATGTTTGGGTTTCACATGTCATACTCAGATCCCTCACCCAGCTGTGTGGAGGCCTCCACGAGGCTCCAGGGCTGACAGCGCCTCTGTCCGATGATCAGGTCCAGGACGTAGGCCTTCAGACCGTCGCGCAGCACCTCGTGCAGGGCCGGGCACAGGTACTTCAGGATGAGGTGACCCACGTTGGGACTCACCCAGCTGTTCCCCAGCTTAGCCTGGGGGGTGCACAGAAACATTGAGGGGAAAAGTGATACTCGTGTGTGTTTAGCCCCCACATTTTCTGTGAACAGTTTTACTCATCGTCTCATCAGCTCTGTCTCACTAAACCCTTTCACCAGACTTCTGTAAGGACAAACGATCAAACAGGACCTGTTTGCTTGAGGGAAACGGTTTTCTGCTCCAACTTTAACAAGCTGAAGAGAAACACCAGCTGTGGTGTATAAGATATTTTAGGCGACTGAGTCACTAAATGTTGTTCTTACTGCTGTTGCAGTGACACGCGTCGGTGAAACTGCTGTAAATTCACCAATCGGCTGGTTGCTAAGCTGCATTAAATGAAACTGGGATCCAGTTGATCTCTGATGTCATCATCTTTTTCACACAGTTTTTACATCCTTTCTCAAAACAGTTAACAAGTTTTGTCATTAACTTTATTAACTGTTAAATGAATATTTATTAGAATACAATGAATGTGTCTTCATTTAGATTTTTTTGATATATCCACCCATAATGTTCGGTTTATTTTTCTGTATTAGTATTACTTTTTAAAAAACAGTTTTCAGCTTTGAATAAAACTGATATTTGATGCAGCCCACTAAAGGAAAAAGTTTCTGCCTTTAGGATTTTTCCATGTGTCTTGTCATATTGAGTGTGATGTTGGCTGCAGGTTCTGCAGGCCACAGAGAGCTGCACACAGGAATACAGCGGGTCAACAGGCTCATCGTGGGATATTTGGATACTGATGGATTTATTTAGTATTTTATTGTCCGCTGTGTCGTGACTGCAGAATGTGAAAGTTTGAGGGAAATTTTGCTTATGTTGCACGTTTTCAATATTTTCTTTGCTTTGGAGCATTTTGCAAACACAATGTGTCACGTTGGGCAGTGAGCCACGTTCAGCCTGTGTGTTCGCTGATGGAAACATGTGACTTCAGAGCGAACACAAGTGTGTGAACAGATGATTAAGGCGGTAAGTCACAAGAAAGCCATGTGAGGGGAGCTTTTAACCAATCAGCGGAAGCCGCTCTCTCCTTCTGCTGCTCCGACACTCTAATCTCCTACCTTCACATCTGGGTCTCGACTGGTGCCGAAATGAGCCACGATCAGATCCACTGCTGTGTTCACGGCTTTCACCAAACCTGGCGGGAGTGAGTGACACGAACACAGTCAATCAACATTTGTAGCATGTCGGTGAAGGCCACTTGATACACTTTATTTCCTTTTTCACTCCTCTACAGGAAGGTGAGGTTTTAGATTTATGCTGCACACTGCATGAATTTACTGGGGAATTTACTACAACGGCAGCTGGTGGAGCTGAGGATCCTTTTGTCATCCGTTAAGATACTTTTTTTTGTTGTTAAACTAAATTCAATCATTACGGATGATTCATTTTAATAGATACAGCATTGGGGGGAATCATCAGGTTAATTTTAAAGTCCTTTTAAAGGGGAATTCTACCTCTCCATCGATGCACGTAAACGTCGACTCAGAAGGTTTGAACAGAGGGGAACTGTGGGTAACTTTAGGCAGCACCCCTCCCAAATCTCAAAAATGTGTGGAGATGTGCGTCCAACACACTGATGTGAGGATGTGGTTCTAGAAATTTACCGTCTGTTATCTCTGAAAATATTCATAGGTTTATTCAGTAACGTCATAAGACACTGTAGTTCACAGTCCATCAGATACATCACATCCTCGGCTGAGCAATGACTGCACAAAACGAAATTTACACGCGTCTCATACTTTCTGTTCTCATCCTAAGTTTGTGCCTTTACTGTTGTGAGTAGTTACTTCAGTGGACCACCTCTGCAGAGGTCTGGATAAAGTTCATCAGGTCCAGTTCATGGTTGAAATCCACATTTACCTTTACAGACACTGAGTGTTGTTAAAGAACACACACATTCAATTTCTGTTTCCGGATTGTTTATTTAATTTTAGCATATTAAGGTTTGTTAAATGAGAGTCTGCCCCTTGCGGACATGTACGCCTACCGTGCAAAAGTGCGAACGTGTCTGAGTGCAGGACCAAGTCAACGTTTACGTGTTTCGATGGAAGAGAATACAATAATTCCTCCTTCACTGTAACTTTGTTTGTAGTATGAAGAACTGACAGAAGAGAACTTCAAAACTACAGAAAATAACTGACGTGAGATGGATGAACGTGTGAGTGAGTAAGTGTAGCTGTGTGTTGTACGAGTCAGTGAACAAACCCGTGATCATGAAAACTAAACCAGTGTACAGTGAGCTCAGAGAACAGCAATCGCAAACAGCCGGACTCCCGCTGTCTGCCGGACTCACCTCTCTTCTGTGCCAGGTCCACGGAGATGTGAGACTGCGAGGACGAGCAGGAGGACGACGATGTGGAGGCGTCGGGGGAGAGGCAGAACTCCTCCGGCGGTTTCTCGGTCAGGGAGAAGTAATCCGGCAGGAAGTCGCTGTAGCTCTGCTGCAGCTTTGCAGACTGACGCACTGCAGAGACGCACAAACACACCCAGTCACACACGGACATAAAAACACTGTGAAGACTGTTTAAAGGGATCCGTAACAAATATGAGGGACACCATCATAGGCCGCATCAGTTAGAGCTTTAGAACGATTAGCACCATTAAGGCGTCCGAGCACATGGCTGGAGGGCGCAGAAGGGAAATCGAACACGTTGCGCCTGGCAGGCCGCGGCCCCCCGCCCCTTCTGTGTTCGAGGTTACCAGATCCTATGCCAGAGTGGCCCCCAGAGACCCTGTCCACCCCCAGCGGGTTTCGCCGACGGTACTCCCTCCATTTGAGAGCCTGAGGGGAGAGGTGGTGTGCTGTTTGGTGTTGGGGGGTTATGATGAAGGGGGAGAGTTAAGGACATGTCGAGCACATGGATGGGAGGAAAGAGAAGAGGAAGGAAGGTGAAGGGAGGAGAGTAAATGGCGGACGGGGGAGAAGAAAGAGAGAAGTAAGAACGTTTGCTTAACAAGGAGAAGGCAAACAGCAGCTCACTGACCGTCTGTTAATCTTAGCTCAGCGTAAAGTGAATGTAAAGTGAAGTAACAGAGAAGCAGGTGCGACCCAGAAAACCCAACAGCACAAGTCTCACTTCGACAATTCAGCCTGATGCACCGTGACGTGTGTCTGACAACAAGAGACTTTTGTGGTGGCGTGCAAACGGTCAGGCAGATGTCAAAGGCTGAGAAATATTTTCCACATTTCATATTTTTACCACTCTTTTAAATGTCTGTGTTGCAGTCGCTGTCAGAATAACACACTGCCCACTGTGCTGTGAGGTGGACAGTCCTGAACACCACAGACAAGTTCCTCAGTACCTGCTGTTCACTTTAAACTAACAGTGGAGGTTTGTTTGTGGTGACGATCTGCATCTTAACTTGTTTTTTTTTGTTAGCTCGTTTAACTTTAAAAAAGTTAATTCTCTCAATAAAAGATGCTTCAACCTCACCAGACTTTTTTGGAACCCACCGTTATGTGACCTGACTCCAGGTCCCTTGCTTCCCTCGGCGTGTTGTCCAGAGTCCAGGCAGCCCAGCGGGCTCAGAGTGTCGTTCTGGAGCGCTGGTAGACTGGCCAGAGCCCCACGATGGAAACAGTGTCCCTGTGCCGCAGGTAACATCGGTGGCACCACCCCCCTTTTCACCCCCAACGATGGCGGTGGGGGTGTAGGTGGCATTGGCGCTGATGCCTCTCCATGCTTCCCTGTAGGCGAGGCGTGCAGGGGCGCGAGGCCTGCCGAAAGCGGGCAGGAGCGGCCGTGTGGCGGCTGAGGGCTCGGGGTGCAGGTGGAGCAGGTCCCAGAGCTGGGCGCCCCCAGGAGTCGAACTGGGGAGTAGCTCCCGAGAGGCGAAGGTCGAACCGATCCGGGAGGAGGGGCCGCTGCGGCCACAGCCTCCGGGTACCCGTGTGGATTTTCAGCTGCATCCTCACTTTCCTCCCCTACCGGACCTCCAGAGCCAGATCCAGAACCAGAGCCGGAACTGGTGCGGGCCTGCATTCCAGAGACGTAGCCTGTGAGCAGGGGCAACAGGGGCTTGGGCTGGGGGGGTTTGGAGGAGAACTGGTGGTGGAAGGTGAACGGCTGGATGGGCAGGGTGGTGGGCCTCTGGTCTTTACTGTAGCGCACCACAGCGGGACGGCTGTCTGAGGAAGTGGAGAGAGCACCTGGGTGAACACGAGAGGACAGCGGGACGGAGAGAAGACACATGGAGGCGAAGACATGATGCATATTAGCAACTCACAACTGTTTTCACTATAATAATCAGTATAATATTAGAAATACCACAAACAGCAAACAGCACTTTAAACTAAATTACACACATACAAACATACATACACACATACATAAGTGAATTCATAAGTGTAACTAATACAATTCTGAAGGAGGCGGCACCTTAAAAACACAAGTCACACAAGCCAAAACTTGCTTTGTTTTTGAAAGATTTACCCTATATTATTATGTTTTCTGTTTATTATTATGTTTGTTTCTCTCTTTTATGTATTTTTTCCATGATGATTTTCTTCTGTTTTTTTCCCCTTTTACTGGTGGAAATGAGCTTTAAAAGTTTTCTATGGCACCTTTTGTGTACACCGGTCTGCTGCAAAAAAGAAGATACAAGATACAAAAACACAAAACGGAATATTCCATAAAATTATTCCTGATCCAGTCAGCATTAGCTCAATGCTACCACACAGTGGGATTTACCATTATCACGCTTTCATACATGTGCCAATTACTCAGATTAGGAATCAGTCATCAGTCTAAAATGATGCTAAATATTTCAAATCCTAAGTTGAACAAGATCAACACCTTTAAGTTGCTGAGTTGGTCCAACCAGCAGCACAGAACCCAAACACACGGCACTAATCTCAGGCCATAAAGCAAAGAATCAATTTCCACGAGCTGGACGGAGTAAATAAACACTTCAATCATTCCGATTAGTCTCCAGCTGATTAATCGCTTCATTGATTTAATCCAAACCTGTTTCCACACAAACATGAAGGTCAGAAGTGAAACTAAAAACACAGACAGAAGAAAAAACGCCCAGTCATGACTCACAAAGATGAACAGGCCTTATCTCTCTCACACACACACACACACACACACACACACACACACACACACACACACTCGACCTGGAGGCTCGCGTTCAGGACGAGAAGCCTTTCTCTGCACTTCTTCTCTGCTCTGTTTGTCTGTTGGCGTGTGTGTGTGTGTGTGTGTGTGTGCGTGTCCAGTGCATGATGGACAGGAGTGTTGCGCAAATCTATTTGTCACCCCGTCCCGCCCACGGGTGCCACCTGAGCTGGGTGTCGTGTCGTGTCCCAACCATGAGGGGCGACATTGAGTCAGAGTAGAAACATGACGGTGGGGGGAGGAAGGGGGAGGGGGGAGAGGTGCTACACGCCCAGCAGGCCTGAGCTCCCGGCGGGGACGGAGGAAAGTGCCGCTGCCTCTTTGTCTTCTATCTGCTCCGTCATTGTTTCCATGGACTCTTCCTCCCACTTCCTGTCCTCGCCCTCCTCCTCCACGGGTGAATCTGTCAGACAGCTCAGGCTTTTCCTTCGCCGCCCTGTGCGTCGTGTTAGGGAGCAGCAAACGCAGTGTGAGATGCTGCACAGCCTCTAATCTGAAATCCTCGTGGGTTAGAGCTCTGAAAATCCTGCTGTCCTCTAGTTCCTTCATCGAGCTCCTCCATGTCTCACCTTGGATCTCTGTGACTCGTCGCCCCTGGTAACTGTTCCCCAAATGACTTTGATCCAGCAAAGTGTTAAATCTTGTTCTAGCACCTCAACTGTGCAGATTTGGAACAGCTGAATATTTTCTTTTAATGATTTAACATCACATGTACAATCCAGTGTGTGATACGAAGCTAATATTAATCTGCACATTATTCTATGGGATCAAACAAATCTCTCCCTCACCGTTTCTCAGATGTCTCTTAACCTTTATTTTTGTTACAGATGAGGGGTGACATGGTGGTGGAGTGGTTAGCACTGACGCCTCGACAGTGCACCTGGTTAAATGTTCGACAGTTTCCTCCCACCATCCAAACACAGGCATGTTTGGGTGATCGGTGACTCTGAATTGCCTGTAGTTGTCTGTGTATGTCTCTCTGTATCGCTCTTGAGATAGACTGGAGACAGGTCCAGGGTCGACCCTGCCGCTCACCTTGATCGATGGATGTCTTAAGTGATTATGCAAATGATCATAATTTCAGATAAATATTTTAAAATCTTCCTACTCTGGCCCTGGTCTTTGTGGCCATGTGACGGCAGCTGTGGGGAGCATGTGGGGAATGTTGTTTTGCATTAAGGTTTTGAGGTGCATATCGTAGCTGTGTGAGAGAGAGTGTCTCAGGTTTCTGAAAAGTCTATTAGTCTATCATAATTCAGATCATTGTCGTCTTTTGGTTTAATACTGACGGTGACATGAAACCATGAAGAGTTTCATGATACAAGAAGTTAATTATTTGCAGAGGCCTTAAACGGTCACACAACAATCAAATAGCTGCATAAACAAACAAAAAGTTTTGAATTTTTGTAGAGATTTGCTCCATAACCACTGTGAGCCAGACTCTAAAAGCTTTAAATATTTGTTTTCTTGATTCATGTGTCTTAATCAGGATTTAAGGCGCTTAAAGGTGGTTGAATATTAAACTGAAACTAAAAAAGACTTTTGAAGCCGACTCCCCACCCTGAAGACCGGAGTTTAACTTTCACTCCATGTTTTGACAGTGGAGACGTGAACTTCTCTGAAGGAGCCGCGCACGTCTGACCTTTTCAAAAGGAGGTTTTGGGTGGAGGCGACCCAGGACTGCATTCCTGCATTCCTGACCTACACGCAGTCCACGCCGTCTGCTCCACGCTCCTTTAAAGGCCGAGCGTGAACAAACAGAGGAAAGAAAACAACTCGTCTGTGATTCGTTGAAGGAAGCAGAGATTTTGTGATGGAGCTTGTTTTTTTTAACGATGCATTTCCAAACAACATCTGTTGCCAAACAGAGCTTTGAAATTAATTTCATCACTTTATAGCCAGGAACAATAAACACATGTTGCCATTTTCAGGTGGGGAAAAGCAGTGAAGCTGATGAAGCTCTGTTGTCTAAATTAGTTACAAAACTTTAATTAAACAACATTAGAATAATTTCTAATAAAATTATTTGTGATGTATGTAATAAGAGGAAACGGGGACAGCTGGAACATTCCTTTCCTGGTGCTGCTCACTTGAACTCTGTGGAACTGGAATTTCAAGCAGTGTCCCAGTGTGTTTATCCAGAGCCCACACACACACACACACACACACACACACACACACACACACACAGCAGGCAGCTGGGACGGAGCTTTATAAGGTGGTGGCAGTGCAGACTCTAAGACAACTGTGTTTGTGCTCAACAGAGGAAACTAAAATTAAATTGTGTGATGAAATGTTACTTCGTCAGGTCAGATGGTCACACAAAGCCTGACTGAACACAATAATGATAATGATATTTTGTTAAGTGGTAATAAATGTCAGAATTCAGCTCATTTCATTCAGATATTTTGACACACTGTAGCAATTAGTTTAGTAGATGTGTCATATTTACAGTCGTGTCAGAGCGGTTAGTCTTTTGTTTGTCTTATTCTGCGAGAGGTTAAAATCAGCTTAGCAGGATGCTGCTACTGACTCCACAGGATACTTCAAAAGTGCCATATGAAGTATTTTAACACCGATGAATCACTTTGACCAAATAAGAAGCATCGGTGTCGGCCAGTCCCTGGTCCGTTCAGCATTCTGAGCCGAGAACCAATAAAAAGCTTCATTTGAAAGATGTCAGAGACAACAACATGAGTCAATGAAAGAACACGTCTCATCACCACGTGGAAAAAAACATGAACATGAGGATGAAGAAGCTTCTGCAACTGCCTCCATTTTTAGTGCAGGCTGGCACACACACACACACACACACACACACACACACACACACACACACACACACACATTAACACTGAAGCAGCAGCTCAGTGTGTTGATGTAGAACTCAGCAGGTTCTCCTGCACCCTTATCTCCTCTCACATGATTGTTAATCTGAACACGTTTGGCCCACTTCCTGCTTTCCAGAGCTGAGGACAAATCCTCTGCAGTGTGTTACATACTGTAGACACACACAACCCAGCCAGGTCAAACACTGATGCTAAAAGAGATTCAAAGCTCCATTAAGTAGCTACGTTCTACCAAGAACAAGAATCGTGACAAACCAGCTAAACTGCTGAAGGAATAATAAACTCTGCTGGACAACAAAGCGTGTCGTGTACCTTCAGTCACGGCCCGGGTCTCCCTCGCCCCTTCCAGGTGTCGCTCTATGCTGCCCTGGCTGTAACACCTGGTGAAAGGAACAGGTGACAGGCTTGGACAGTCGGCCTCCGCGTGCTGCTCCGGGATTGGAGAGAAATCCACAGAGGAGTGGGAGTGGGTGGAGTAGGTGGAGGAGAAAGGGTCTGCAGCCGCTTTCACTGATGGCGACCCCCCATTGCCGCCATTTCTTTTTTTACTCCGTGCAATCTCTGCGAAGGAGGTGACTCGAGGGGGAGGAGGCAGGACCGGGGCGACGCCCTCGCTGAGCCGGACGGGGCAGCTCAACATGCGCTCCAGAGATCCGACCCGAGGTGACGGAGACTTGTCCAAGTTGCGGTCGTAGCTGCGAGAACGGGGACGACTTCCCGAAGAGGCTCCGCCTCCGATAACCCCTCGGCCAACCACGGGAGGGGAGACGTTGACGTACACCTGGCCTTCAATCACGGCAGCAGCAGCTTCACCCCCACCGGCTTCCTGCTGATTCTTCTTCTTCTCCTCTTTCTCATTCTTCTCATCATCATCATCATCATCATCATTATCATCATCATCATCATCTCGCTGAACAAAAGACAGAAGGAACAGTGAAAATATGAATCCACAGCAAACTAAAGGCTAAACTCCCTTTAAGACAGATGTTTTCAGACAGTGGCACTGACTCAGACTCAGAATAGCTGCTAAAATAATCCTCAGACGTGATGATATCAGATGGAACAGACAGTGACTGGGCTCTGAAACGAGCCCGTGTCACACAGTTTCACTCCTGCTCTCACGTTTAGTTGCCATTCGTGCCTTGTGTAGCTTTTGTTGAAATGACAAATTAAAGAAATTAAAGAAAGATAGCATGTATTTTTTTACATGATCCAAAGCTTTTGTTTGTGTTATATAATAATGTGAATTATTTTTTTGGCTCAGCTCCAGTAGTACCAACTTTGAACAAATGCAGAAATTAATCAGCTAAGCAATTTATACCAAAGAGGCTTCATGTTTTTCATGTCCCCAATTACAGTCAATCAGCGGCTACTATTTTTTTGAGTCCTCGATCATGAACTTTACAAGTCAACTCACAACCTGAACACAGCTCACTGCACTTAAAGAAGCAATACTAAGCAAAACTTTGTTTTGGACAAATTTCAATACCAAAAACTGTTTCTTTCTCTTATTATGGGCCTTTATGCAGGACCTTTAGATTTCTCTGTGAAATAGTTTGTTTTGGCGCCTGTCTCTTCAAGGGTCCCCCTTCATTCTGATTGGCCAGCTTGGCAGACCAGTGAATATATGAAACCACGGCCTCGTGTTATGGGTTATTATCATGGTAATATTGGTTCTGACACTCAAAAACGAAATGTCTTGGCATTGTTTGGTAAGGACCCTCATTATGACAAGGAAAAAGCCAAAAGCCTCTTTCACACATGGGCTAGAATTTAAATCTTTTAGTTTTACCATTTGAATTTGCAAATCCAAGTGAGATGATTTGGGAATTACCCCAAATTATTCCTGTAAACACGCTGGTCTGTTCCGAATTGTCGGGTGGATGTAAAGAGAATGAATCAGTATGATAACAATGTTACTATCAGGCGTACAGCTTTGTTGTGCGTGTAACAATGACACGGTTCCCACGTCAACATATTCTATCTTCTTGTGTTTTCTGTATGCATTAGCCCCTTGCTAAAATCCAGTTAAGTTTCTCGAGGGGGAACGGTTCTGCCACAGACAGTTGTCTAAATGTGTGAAACGATGACTCCAGACAATGTCCAGATCTGACTCTCAGGACATTGGCTTGAGTACATGTGAGAAAGAGGCTTAAGTCAGAGGAAGAGGTAGAACTTAGAATCTTTAACTCACCCTAGATGACTCTCCTTGTTCATCTTCTTCTTCTTCCTCCACGCCCTCCTCATCAGTTCGCTGTCTGAACAGGAAATACTCGCTTGGCTGAGTCGGTGTGGGACTGCCCTTGCTGTGTTCATCAGAGCAGCTGTTCGCAGAGGAGCCTGCAGGACTGGGAGACGACTGGGAGGAAAGGTCACAGGTGACTAACTTGTAGTAGTTTTGGGTGGCAACAACCAGGCGGGCCTGGCTCTGCAGACAGGAAGCCAGGTCCCCAGAAGAACCAGAATGCAGGGGGTGGTAGGAATTGCAGTTGGCATCAAGGTCAAGCACCCCCTGGTGCTCCACAGAGCAGGAGCAGGTGGAGGAGGTGGACAAGTGTGGTTCACGAATACGAGGGAAGGCGTTGCCAAGGCAGGAGGGTTGTTGCTGGCATAGGGGAGGTTCAGTTGGAGAGGTGTGAAGATCCAAATAGAAAGCCCCTCCGGTTGAGTCATGCCGGTTTCCTGGTGGATCAGAAACAGATGAGGTGCAGGAGTGGTCAGTGGAGCTGTTGAGGTTGGTGTTCCCAGAGACCGGTGGCTTCTCCGGTACACCGTTGTTCATCTTGTTGTAAATGGCGCTGAAGTTGACTAGCACACCATCCGAGCTGTTGCATGAGGAGTCGCTGCCGTAGCCGTGTTGGAACTCCGAGAAAGGCTCTGAGAAGGCGTCAGAGAAGTGCTGAGGGTAGTTCTGTGAGAGTGCACAACAGGAACAGTGTTGGATCGAAGAGTTGGAGGAATAGGAACCAGTTTTGCTGCTTCGCCCGCACCGCATCGGATGATCTTCATCTTCATTGTCTTCACCCCAGTCTGCACAATCCATGGACATGTTGGAACCACTGCTCCCATGGCGGCGCTGTCTGTCCAGTCCTAAGATGTCAAGGTCCTCCAGCTGGTTGGAGAGATCACAGGCTACCCCCCTCAGGGACTCGCGACTGCTTCCTCCCACCGAGCTGTGCAAAAGAAAGGGCTCAGAGGCAAAGCCGAGGTCATGTAAGTGGAAAGGAGTCATCCCGTCACCGAGGGCAGAGTGAGTATCACTGTGGAGGTGAAAAGAGGAGTCTTCAAGGTAACGCTGAGGTTGTCCCCATCATCATCATCATCCTCTTCTTCGTCCTCATCATCCTCCGGATTCAGCAGGAAGGGATTATGACGCAAGGGATTTCTGTTTCTCGGTTTGGCTCTGGGTAACGTGTGAGCTGTAATCAGCTGGTCCTCTGAATTGCTCGAAGTAAATGATGAATCATCACTCGCTGTGCTGCCTCCCCTTCCGCCACCCTTTCTCTCTCTTGCTCCATTGTGGGAGGACCAGGAGCCACTTGAGGTCTGGATAAGGCTGCTGTAGAGCAGAGCCTCTCTCTGGAGGACATCTCTCTCAGGGAGGGAAGTTGTGCGACTCAAGCCCAGGTTCTCTGGTGGGCTGAACGGGTTGCTCCTCTTAAGCGAGCCCCCGCAGCTTCCCTGGCGCCCTGCAGAAACCTGGCAGTGCACCAGAGGGATGTGGTGCACAATCAAGGTCTCGCCAGACAGTTTAGGTGGGCTGTCCATGACGGAGGAGGAGGGGGACCGTCACTGAAGCTTCAGCAGCAGAGACCCTGTGTGGATAAAGGGAACAGTAGGAGTGGTGAGGGCTGTGTTCACGCTCTGTTTGCTGGGGCCAGCTCTGCAGGGCGGCCAGGGATTTGGAAGGAGAGGTCGGGGAAGTCTACACCATGGTCGGAGTGATACATCTGGAGAATGTGAAGAGACAGAGAGAGGAAAACATTGTTAGAGCGAGCAGATACAGGCTCTTGGGACTACACAGAAAGAGCACAGGAAGTAGAGATGGATCAATAAGAAGATATTAGCTCATTTCATCTCTTGTAGAGCAGAAGTAAATTAGGCTCACGTATTTTAACACGCTTATATGAATCGTTTTTCTGATGGCATGACTTTTTTTATTTATTATAATAAGAGCGTGTTCAAAACAAGTAAGGTTCATCCATATGAGCCCACACAAAAGCACCAGATCCCAACCAGGCCAAAAGGAAGTTAGAGAACGTGAAAGTGAGATTTTTAAACAGGAGAGTCAATAGAACTTATGAGAACTCGTGGAGGACACTGGACAATCAAATAAAGGGTCCAAATCAAACAAAGCAGATGCCGCATCGTTTTTTCCTCGTAAGCCTAATGTGGATGGAGCTAAAGCAATGCAGCATAACAGCAGTTATTTTCCCAAAGATCACACAACAGTATCCACCCGTGATAATTAACGTGTGGTTTAAACGGCAGGATTTCAATAAATCCAGTGCCAATTACCACAAAGCCTCGTGGTTCCTTTTGTTTTAATTGACTAACAGGATTATTTCAAACAGGTTCATGAACAGTACGGAATTATTATCATGGAGTCTCATGTGCAGTGAGCGGAGTGACTCAGCAGCATGTGAAGTGGAAACCGTGAGCGACACACACACACACACACACACACACACACACACACACACAACAGCTGACTCTTAACCAGGACTATGATCTCACCCACATTCACATATTAGATCCTGCACACACACACACACACACACACACACACAGGGGTGGTGGAAATGGTGTTTCCTGGATTTATCTGCGTGTTCGCTGAACAACCATAACTACAATTCACATCCTGAATCCGTGTTTACGTCAAACAGCTGATTTTAAGTAAAGCAGCTGTTTTAGCTCCATGTGACACTTTGAAGAGACACTTTGTAAACGTGACTGCAGATATTCACCCAGTACCTGCTGATACATAGAGCTTGTCATTTTCTATTTACGTGGCAGAACTATTCTGATGAATTATTATCCAGAAACATTAAATATGATGTGTGTAGTGGTTAATAAAAAGGCACTGCAGCCTCTTTCTGCATCGCTGCAGGCTCTCATTTCTTTTTTAGCACCAAGCTGAAAGACACTTATCTGAAACGACCCGCAGCCCCTCAGCTTTGTTTGGCAGTCGAAGATGCTGGATATGGCATTGTAACAGCTGGGAGGTGCTGATAATCTTCACCTTTTGTTTACAGTCATTTTACTGTTAGAAATAATTTGCACGAACCACCTGCAGTAAGACATAACCTGAACAGCAAGAGTGACAGTGAGCCTAAATGATCAGTTCTCCGACTCACGACCTTCACCGGGCGAATTCTAACGATTACATGTGCTTAATAAAACCTAATCCCGGATGGAGTAAAGTAGGCTGATTAAAAGCTCATTGTCAATGAAAGTTTTTTAATCTTTCAGTGCAAATGAGATAGAATAGTAAGTCAGATAAAAAAAAAAAAAAAGAGCAGGAGAGACGCCAACGAGTGCAAACGCGCTCCGTTCCAAGCGGGCGCACAGTGAGCTTCATCCTTCTTACTGCGAAATAAAGAGCTGCAGCCTGCAGGACTGGAGCTGCACGTCAGCACGCTGCGACAGGTGTGTTCAGTGGCCGGCTAATAACTGACTAACGACCTTTTAAAGTGACGACAGGGAGGCTTCAGCTTCACCTTTGTCAAAAGTGGAGCTCAACCTTTATAGATCATGCGTAGCTGTGCTGGCTACTCACTGCTGCAGGCACGAAGGAAAAAACTCATCAACCTGGACAGATATTGACTTTTACATTTGGGTTTCAGTCAATGCGTTTTTCACTGTTTGACACAGCACTAAAATGATTTTAATAAATACATCCATGTATTTTATGCTACACGAGGGAGCAGGGATTAATGACAATCCCTGTGGTACATGTCACAGGCGACAGTTAAAGCTACAGTAGAATAATGTCTAATACCTGACGGGCCGCGCAGAGTGTAGCAGAGTGTAGCAGAGTGTAGAAGAGTAGCTTTATTTTGAGTCTTGTGCTGTTGATATTTTGAATTGAATGATGTACCTTTAATTAAAAAAAATACATATAAGAATGATCCCTAACGAAAAAAATATTATCGTAACCAATGATTCGCATTGTTACTTTATTATTTGTAGTGTTGAATGTTTCAATTGTGATCAGGTCACAAATAAATCAACTTGTCAGTGACTCGATTCATTATGTGTTCACAGCTTTCAGGGAAAGTCCAACACTGCTCTTTGACGTCATGGAGGAAGATCAGAGCTCCCCTCATTACATAAGAGCGAAAGGGCACAACAGGAAAAACCACAGACACAGTCTGCAGAACGGACATTTTCAGTTGTGCTCCTCAATTTAATTCAATTCAACTTTATTTATATAGCGCCAATTTACAACAAAGTCATCTCAAGGCACTTTACAAAGTTACATTTACATGTGTAATAAACCTTTTGAACATGCACCTCTGCAGAATATATACCTTATTTACACAACAGGGACAAAAACAAAGATCTAAAAATAAAGTTTTGTGAATTCTCATAATGATGACGGGAACTCACTGTGGGAATTCAAATGTCAGGCCCAAATATATTTTCGTGTATGTGAGGTCTGAGGGTTCTCACAAGAGGAAAGTGACATTAATCAGATCAGCTTAGCGCTTCAGAACCACGGCGTTAACACCAGACAGAGGAAACTAAAAAGGCTTTAAGAGATTAGCTGATGGGTCGAGCAGCTCGGTTTTGTAACGTGTGTTCAGACGCGACAGTTTGTGTTAGGTGGACATGAACTCAGGTTCCCAGGAAAGCTGTCTCTCAACGGATTTTACTGCGTTTTTTCCAAATACATGTTCTTGTGAATGTTCTTACATAGAGATCATGGCTTTGGTAACATAGTCATAAGGGTTTTGACAAAAGAGGTGGAAGATTTCTGCATTAAATAAAAAATAATAAAAGATAAAAAAAAATGTGAAGGGAGTCGTATAAAAAAAAGGTGTCCAGCAGACCACATCACTAGCAGGTGCCACTGGCTTTTTCAACATGATGCTGAAAATTATCATGATGTCACACACCACAAAGATCCAGACTTTCCCAAGAAACTCTGCTCTCCTCCTAAAATGATTATGGAGGAATTGTTTCATAAATTTAGCACAGGACAAAAGACAAGAAATCTGGCAGCAGAAAATTAACCTCAGACAGTATTTTGGTTCCAACTTATCACATGCGAACAATTTCTTGAACTGTTTCAGACATTTTCTCACTCTTCAGTGTCTGATTTATAACCTGTCCATCACAGCTGCCTTGTGGCGCTGTTTAACTGCTGGACTCTGTGCTGTCCGTTACATGCGCGGTGCAGAGGACAGATGTAAACAGGCTGCAAGACTCTTTGTGTATTCAAGAACACACACACAGAAAGTTGTGAATGGGTCTATTGAGTGAGCTGCCATTAGTCCCCCTGCTTGGAGCAACCACCATCCATCTTCTCGTAGGAGGCAGCTCAATAATGGAGCTTTTGCAAAACAAAGTTTGCACATGCAACAAATATCGGAAACGACCGAATATTTGTTGATGGTCCCGTTAGATCGACACCACCCTCACTGACTTCTTGCACTATTACCAGATCACGGCAGATCCGATCCAATAATGGGCTGAACTAGAACAAAGAGGCTGAGCCCGGCCAATCACATTCCCTCCCCACACAACATCAGACACCCCAGCTACAACGGCAGCCAATCAGACGGAGCTGTGCTGGTAGAGGAAACAACCGTGGGAGATGGAAAAAAGAGAGAGGAAAACTGATGAATGCATTAAAAACAGAGTGAGGTAACCATGGCAACCAGAGGAGAGAAGAGAGAGAGAGACACAAAAATGCCTATAGCCTCAGTTTGGGGGGGGTGGGGGGGGGGGGTTTCACCCATAAATACAAACCACATTATTTATTCAGCAGTAAGGAGCCTGTGTTCATGTCAACCTCAACGCACGCGTCTTATTTTCAGAAGCACAAACTACCACATTCTGTTTATTACTTATTCGTACTGAACAAAACTTTTCTTATGATAATAAATACATGTTTTATTTACCTATAAACTTTGCCCAAATCCTGTAATTAAAATTAAAAAATCTCAAAAAACCTAAAGGAAGAATTAGAGTTGATGTTGCATTGGCCTGAATTATTAAAACCCATCGGTATCTGTATTGGTGATACTCGCCCTGTATTCACGTCTTGCAGCACACCACTGCTCAAGAGTCTACACAGGAATAATTTGTAGTATTAAAAGGTTTTTAAAAATATTCTTGGTAAACATGACAACTTTGTTATGAGCTCGATCGTAGCCTCTTAGCACAGCAGATTAACGTGGAATCGGAAGTTTTAGAACACAAGGGCAGGATCCTAATCCTGCTTCCACCCGGCTGATTCTGTTCAAACAGAACAGACTCCCGGGGAAGAAGAGGAGCAAAGAGAGAAATAAAAGCAGGGATTTCTCTCCATGCCGATACTCAAATAACCTGGGATTTATTAAGGGTTACCATGAAAAACCAATTAGCTTTGATTTCTGTCCACAAACACAACTTGGCTGTGTGTGCAGTGGCTTCAGAGAACAGGGAGGGAGGCCGACCTATTTATGACACACAGAGGAAGAGGAACAACAAAGGATGTCCTCTCTCTTATATCATCAGGGGCTGTGCTTCCAGGAATAAGTCGGAGCCTGAGGGGGGGTGGAGGCAGACCCCGACCGACGACCCGGACAGTCTGAGAGTTACTGAACGCAACTGTTTGCAATGAAAGCGTTTTTGTGTGGAAGCTGTGAAAGCTGACGAATTCCAAAGTCCAACAGTAAGACCAAGTTTTTATTGGTCCACAGAGGAAAGGATCACGATAGATTTGTGTCCGATTTCCACCGTCCCTCTTTTTAAATGTGACTTCTTTGTCATGTGGGAGAATGAGCCAACCTTGGCCCCGATGAGCCAGGACCTTTTCTAACTAGGATGTGCCTTAACATTTGGGTTCAAACTCACCTAAAATTCAAATTCTGCTTAAACACTGAAACACAAAGGGTGTTTACATGGACTTAAGGAATTGAAATCTGATTTCTATCAGAGAACGCCGAGTGATCGAATGCTTCATTTTTCAGTTGGAAAATTTGAAAAGTGTCTTGAAACTGTTGGGTCCTTCCAAACTGATTAGTTTGATTCTCAGCTGGTGAAAAGAAACATCCTTTTTTTTATTTGTCACTGATATTATCTCCAGTGGCCCCCCTGTAGCTGTGACTGTTGATGTGTGTGTGTGTGTGTGTGTGTGTGTGTGTCACAGACTGAAAGAGGTTTTGTTTGTCACACACTTTCACCATCTCACAGCAGCGGAAGAGCCAAAGAGGAGGAACGATGACAGCGATTCGTTTGGACATTTTCTCCGAAATTTTGAGTCGTCTCACATCACTGCGTCGCTGCCTACAGCTCAACAAGTCAATCTGTTAAGCAGTGACCGTTTGTCTCACCAGGAGGACGCAATATGTCAAAAATCTACAAGGACAGGACAATAGGAAAGAAGCCCTGTGTTCTGGAGGGAAATGTCCAATAAAAGAGCTCTATTTGTCTAAACAGTTTGTGCTACAGCGTCCTCAGAAAACCTGAGGTATTTATAATATAACAGCTTTTTTTTCGTGTCAGCTCAGAGACTAAAATGAGGTTAGTTAGTTTCAGGTTGTCAGGAACGTCACATCTGTCTTCATACATACGACAGATTCTGCTATGGGCTTTTCTGTTGTTCTGGGTTTTAGTTGGAGCAGGTGTTGGTCCATATGAAACTAGTCCCATGTTATATAGGACTAATAATTTTGTTTACTCGTCTTCATGAACTCAAAACATCTGTCAAACTAAATGGCACATGACCTACACTCTGTACGGCCACCGAACGCCTCCACAAACCCAGAGCGCTGTCCCCTTTGTCAACAGGTTCCACACCTCATCTCGTGTTGTTTTTGACTGCACGCCTTTTTGAGCTTTCAGTCATCCGTAACGCTCTTTGAATTGCATTACTTGTGCGAAGGTGCTATCTAAATAACATTTTGATTGACAACAGCTGCCGTGTCTGGGCCGATACAACATCATCGCTGCAGCTGCATACGGTTTAGTAGAATAGGGGCTTCTTTAAAATGTGCTATATGAAGTATTTTAATGCCAATAAATGATGACAATGATGTTGAGTTATTAGTGAAATTACACAATTGATTGCCAACCTCTTATCCCCGCGCTGGTGGGGAATATATAGATTGATGGATGACACAAAATAAGAGGAGGAACAATTTCCTCCAGAGAAAAATATTAATAGGGTTCTGTTAATTTATGTATTACTTTGAAAATGTTTCTTATGGTAAAATCAGTCTCACAGAACAAGTGGCTTTTGTTCGGACAGTCAAACATAAATGAAACTGATAGTATCTTTGGTAATGACAGAAAATGTCACCTAAACTAGGATATTGCCAGTTCATGCACGTACAAAGTCAAGCCCTCGAACTGCCCGAGGCTTCTCAGGGAGCTAAAGTTGAACACATGACCTTGATCCGAGCTTCCCTGCAGACTTAGTGACAGTTTCACTCCTCGCCTGTTTCTCTGTCTGGAGAGCTTAGAGACCGTTACATAACAGCGGTCCAGCATGGCGCTACTACTGACACACAGGTATTAGAGTGTTAATAGACATCCAGTCACGCCAAGACGCATGCGACAGACAGGAAGTTACAACAGATGAGCTGAATTTCCACTAGGAATAAAGCGGTGTCGTCTGCATACGTGATAAGATCTGCAGTAACAGAAAGTAATTACTGATAAGTCTGTATGTTGGAATTATGACTTTACTATGACTAGATACTACAACTACTCATAAAATTGTCTTTTAAATAATTAGAAGGGGTAAATTTCAAAAAGTATTTTTCTGCCAAAATAATTTCAAGAGTTGATAGCAGTACAAATACAAAAATATTTATGCCTGTTTGGATAGAAATCTCCTGCGTCATTAATGCATTTTCACAGTGCAGTTTGGAAAAGTTTGATATTGGAGAAATGCTTTAGACTTTAGGAGAGTATATGATCCTTCTGTGTGCTAAAAATACCAATATTTTTCCTGTATCTAGACTGATTAACGGGACGAGATAACAGGTGTCCGGAAAATTCAACTCCCATATTTCCCAGTGTGACATTTCACGCTGTGCTTTTCCAGCATCACACCACTTCTAGTTCTAAGTTGAACTTTGGCGTCCTGCTGTAACGTCATGCGCATAAAGAAAAACGCTGTCAGGCTAATATCTTGTTTCTGCTCCTTTTCGGTCTCGTATCGCGCTAACTCCATCCTCGATTTTCTTTGGTTCAGATCCAAGCATCGACTCTGGATCCATCAGGCCTTCCACTCCCCCCCCCTTCTTCCATCCACTGCAGTGTAATATGTCTTTCCTTTAGACACACCACCCCACAATTCCACAGTGGTTTAGTGCAGGTGGTCACAATAAAATACCCAGGGACAAGGAAACCCTTAATGTCAGTGCCGCCGTGAGCTCTACCTTTAAATGTGCTCATTCTTAGCACTTTGACAACAATCCCTGTGCAGCCACAAAAGCAATTAGAGGTTAAACACTTTGCTCAAGGGCAACTAAATGCTATTAGTGTATAATCCAGCAAGCTGCATGTCGTGGGATTCATTTGACCCATCAACTTTCATCAAAACTTACTGCCAAATTTACGCATTTAATCTCAGAATTTTGCCTTTTTTTAAAGTTGCAGATTAGGGTTTCATGGGGGGAGGGAGAGGGGGTTCAAATTTTTTATCCTGTAAGTTCGGGGCCACCGCAGCAAATCATTGGTCCTCCTGTTGATGTGGCACATAATGATGCTACCCTCCCATTTACGATTATTATAGTTTTAATATTATTACTATCACAGCTTTTGATTACAAGCTTTTTCGTACATTTCACTGGGAGAAACAGGCTTCCAGACCAAACTGTTGCGCACCAACTTGCTTGATTCTACAGCTGGTGGTGCTTTGCATGAGGAAGGCCCGTTACCGGTTGCAAGATTTAATTTCACATAATAAGTTCAATGTAAAATGTGCTTGTTTCAAAAGGATTTCCAAATGTTTTTTTTAATATAGATTTTTGAAAAACCTAACCATGATTCTAAACTATGCTTCTTAGTAAAGATCCAATAACACTTTTTTTAAATGTTTTTATTATTACTAAATATTTTTATGGACATCCGGGTCTTATTTATTTACCATTATAATATATAAAATAGCACTGAAAAGAAACAAAGTCATCAGTCATTGACCAAGACTCAAAAAGTCAAACTGCCACAGGAAATGCCTGTCACTGGGTGGGACTGGTCCTTCCATCTCCAGCCTCTTTGTTGAGCGGGATGTTTCTGTCAGTACCTGTGAACCTGAGCAGTCTGCAGAGAGTCCAAATACTCAGGAACCACTGATGCATCCAGTTCAACCTGAGCTCTGAATGGTTTCCAGTTATCTTCAGTGTGTTTCTCTCTCCCTGGTACGTTTCTGCCTGATTTAGCAGGTGAGCTACCAGCCATTATGTAATTACACAACTGTTGTTCAGCTCGTTCACAGCCAGACGAATGAGCACAAAAATACAGGGCAGCCCAGCAGCGTCCATCTACTTCAGCAATAACCACACACAAGCGCACTGTCACATGGATGCCTTTGAATCAGCGAAGCACCGCAGGCCAAGGGCCACGAAAAGGAACAGAACCACCACAAGTGTGTGTGTGACTCAAAAGTCTCTCAAAGGGCAGATGCACATTCATCGTGCACACAGCGATTTCACTGACATGAACACAAATTGCAGCCAAGTGTGTTTGATTTAGCTCAGAATCACAGTGACGGCACAGGAGGGAAAGAGTCAGCGCAGAAAGAGCACGAAGCAAAATGCAACACGTCAAAATGTGCGGTGTATCTGCATATGAAAAATAAGCAATGTAGCACTAAAGTTTTCAACGAGCTGAATGTCTTTTCACCTTCCCTCACGGTGAGTCACAGAGGATGTTTGCTGCTCTAGCTTTTCAAAATGTCTGTAGACTGAATATCTTGAGGTTTCAGACTATCGGCCCGAAAAAAACAACACATTTACAGTTTTCACTCGTTGGACTTGGGGTGATTGGGAGTGATTGGTTGTTAAAATAATCTGCAGACCAGCCAGTAATAAAAGTTATTATTCTGAGCTGCACTACATATCTGTATCTGACAGGTGGCCATGCAGCAGTATGGAGGTACATTAAAGCTACGGTAAGTACATTTTTGTGGGTTTTTTTTTTTAGATAGAAATTGACTGAATGTTATTGTGGGGAGCTGCTGTTGACACGCTGTCAAACTCGTTCAACATTTTATTCTTATAAAATCTCAACATCTTATTGTAATTTGATACAGATACACGTGAAGGGCTGGCATGAGTGTAGCAGAGCATAGCAAAGCCTAGGCGAGTGTAGAAGAGCAGAGTGAAGCAGTGAAAGGGAGAGCAGAGTACACTGTTACTTGTGCCTCACTGAACTGAAATGAAAATAACCAAATTAGGAAAGAAATAATCACATCACTGACATCGGGGTCAATCCACCAAAGAGCTGTAGCTGTACAGACACTGTGGTCTGATAAGGAAACACTGCACGACTTTCTTTGAAATTCTCTGCATTTTCAAACTGAAACCAACTAACTGTCCTTCAACATAACGAAAATACTGTAAACGCAAATGGGCGAACACAGTTTACTAAGACACTTCAATCAGCGTCACGGCTGCAGATATTCCTAGCATTAATGGCGACGGTGGGAATAAGATGGTCCCAGATCCACGTTTGTTGTGCATGTTTGTTTAGTGACCTCTGCAGGACCTCGATACGCGAAGCATTTTCAGGACGTTGGCAGGACTTCAAAGTAAATCTGGTCCCAAAATAAATCTGTCGTTCAACGTAAATCCTGCAAAATAACCCAAGTAAAGTGTTTAGGTGGTGCTGCAGAAACTATATGACACACAATGAGCCTTTCATGGTATGTGCACAGTGTGCGAGTCTGGGCCACTAACATGAGGAACTGTGCATGTCCAGCCTCCGCAGGACCTCAGTTACATAACACAAAGAGACACATTCCAAGACGGGGAAGAGCAGCTGAACACTGAGAGCCGGCACGGCGCCCGACGCACTGATTCACTTGTGGTTTAAAGAGGTGAAGGAAAAAAAACTGCATGACGACGACGTTGAGGCTTTAAACTCGCAAACGCCCAGATGATGAGCTCAGGTCCCTTCTCACACGGCCTGGTGACGTCGACATATTCAGGACAAGCTGGAGAACAAACTGCAGGCGCGTAAAACACTTGACGGCGAGTTACGTTTCGAAGCCGCGAGGCAGTTTGATTGGGATTTGTGACCTTAAACGCCGCTCTAAACCTACTTTCCCTTTATCTTTTTGAGAAACTTACATGCTTTATTCAAAATTCTAGTTTTTTTGTTTGTGTTTTTGGTTGTTTTGCTTCCATTGTTCATCATTCTTAAGTCCTTTTGCGTCTTTTTGCGGTTGTTGTGCGTCTCTTACTGCTCGTTTTGTGTGTTGACGAACCTGAACTGACCTGAACTTGACAAACCAAACCAAACCAAACTAAACTCCTTGTGCGTCTTCTGCTGCTGTGACTTTTACTGCAAACACCAGCAAATGACATCTGGAGGGAGAATTCCACAGTCCCTGCCCCGTGTCCCTGCGTTCGACTGGGGACGAGGCTCATTCAGCCTGTAAACATCTCTGACTCAGAGAGGAGGGTAGAAAACGAGTTTATCTAAATGAGAAAAACGGCTTTTCTCCTCACGTTTCCTTAAAGTGATTATAAATAATTAACAATTGCTGAATAATTGCTTAAATGAATAACAATAACTTATATACTAAGCACAAGATAAACCACAAAGACACAAAAGGTCCCAGCAGAATGTCACCTTATCACTCTCATTTTTTACAGATGTGGGGATTAAACATTAATAATTTAAGTGACACTAACCACTAACACAGGAGACATGACTCGACCTTTTCTTCATTGGCTGTTTAGGCCCCTGGACTCATCTGCATCCCCTTGTACACAGCTCTGCATGGGAAGCACCTCCAGACAACAAGCAGTGCAAATTCTCTGGCACACGCCAGGAAGTGCAGCCACCAGCCCTTCAAAATAAAAGCCCGAAAGCATGCACTTCACAGTGAGGGTTTTCACCCGTGTGCGGATCATCATCATCATCATGTTGAATTTGTTAAACTGTTCATTAAAAACTGTATTATAATTGAATTATTAAGTGTAACTGCATAAAACTACGCTTGCTTTAATTTATGATAGGTGGGAAAAGAAGGACAACATCCCATCTTCCATCTTTGAAATTTAACCCCAGCGCAGAATCTAATGTCCTCTCGATTCAGCCGAGCTTTTATTTTGCAGCGGAAGTCGCTCCCCCGAACTTGTCGCGGCCGTTTCTCGCTCTGGGGCGTGAATATGGTGAAAACCGAGGGGCGCAGGCCGCTGCTCCCATGACACCCGCGAACCGCTTCCTCCTGAAGCACCGGCGCATGTTTGTCGTCGTTTGACCCACAATCCGCCACGTTTCCCGCAGCACAAACACATGAATATGATAATGATGATGATGATGATGATAATGATGATAATGATGATGATGATGAGGCGATCCAACGTTTGTGCCGCTGCGCCCCAAACACAAAAGCGCAGGACCGAGCAGGCGCCATTGGGCCCCGGGCAAACACCACAATGACACGGTCTCATGGTGGACGGGGGGATTCTGTCCAGCCCCCCAAACATGCACTCTGTCCTCCGTCCTCCGTCCTCCTCCTCCACCCTTCAACGCAGACGCTACGCACTCACCTTGTCGCAGGGCCGTCGGCGGACGCTCGCTCGTCGATAAAAGCCGGTGTGGACGCCGAACACCGAGGTGCTGGGCTGCTAGTCCCGGACGTGTGAGAGCGCGGCTCCGTCTGAGAGACCGACAGAGACCGAGAGACTGCGGGGCAGACGGCGGCGCTGCATCGCACGATGGGCTGGGCCGGAGCGGCACGTCAGCCTGAGGTCACAGCTCGGTCCCACACTGGATTATCTCACCCAGCTCCGATCACTGAGGGAGGGAGGGAGGAGGGGGGGGGGACAGATGACGGATAAAGGGAAAGTGAAGCACAGAGAACTGCTGCGTTTCCCTCCCGGGTTCAGATCCTAGTGCAGACGCGGATTCCGACGCGTTCGCCCCTGAACGCTGAGGAACTGGTCTGTGAACCTCTGCGTCCTCCCCATGTGTCCACCAGGACCGGGGCTGTTCGGCTGCTTTGAAACGTGAAACCTGTAAAATCTCTGCTCATTAATTAATCCGTCTTGAATCTTGTCATTTTTTTAAATTATTGAGCCGGACTTTCATACTCGACGGTCCCTTTGTCACTTCGGCGCCATCTACTGGCCGTCAAGTGTGTTTCACTGTCCACAGAGCATTCGAGGTTACACACACGTAAACGAATAAATAACGGTTTTCTTTCGAGATAGATCTGATGACGATGTAATGCTGATGTAATGCTTCTTTAAGAAGGGGGCAAAAAGCTGCACATTTCTAACTATAGATTCTACATTGTATGTACATGTAATGGACACTATAAAGGTTTTTTATTTTTGTGACCATCCCACGTGGAATCACAGCGTCCAGTGGATTAGCCAATAATAATAAAGTAAACAAATATACAGGAGGTCACAGATACATAATAAATGGTCACTTTTTCTTGCATGTTCCACAAAATGTCTGCATCCTCCATATTGCATTAATCTTCAATAAACTCCCGTGTTTAAAATACAATGGACAATATGGAACAAAATTCATTTCATTTTCTATTTCTTTTACTCCAATTTTGAATCATTCCAAATTTCAAATGATTCCATTTCTTGAATCAAACTAATACAAACGAACTATTTTTTTGAACACATGCTTCCTAAAATCCTACCTTTTGAAATATGTCCCACAGAAGAATTTTCCTACTCATGCTGTTTTGGTTCATACTATTGACTCTATCCTACAGCCTGGTCATACAAACCGCCCACCCCGACCCTCCATTTTGAACTGAAGAGCACTGGCCACCAGGTGGCAGCAGAGCCCGGGAGTTGGACAAACCAACTCGTAGCTACAGTTCACTGGAATAAAAAAACATAAAAGAATATGTGTGAGTACGTTTAAAAATATAGTTTGATATGATTGGGGCCACAGTCAACCTTAATGGACAGAGGGACACAAAGTAAATGTGTTTGACCTCCTGTGTTTCACGGTGGGACTGCATCAGCTCCATTAACTCCACCTGTTTCCAATCTGCCACCTAAGAACCGACAGTTTTCATTGGTTGTCAGAGAAAGATAAAGTCATGGAGTCACGCTCCTTTAACTTCAGCACTGAGGAAGGAAAACGGTTGGGTCATCTGAAGACAGACAGTCGGAGACAGGTGTTCCAGCTTGCATGTGGTCACACCTGGCTCAGGCCATGGGATTCCTTTCACGGTACAGTCCACTGATTGTTTGTCCTTCAGACAATCAGTTTGTTGTTGAAGTGTGATTAAGTCTCTTGTTTAAATGTGACTTTCTTTTCTAGACTGCTGCTATTATGGCTTCTCCTGGTTGTGGAACTTCAAGCAAATGTTCATTGTAAGCTTGTAGAGTCTCATTAAAAGCTGTTAAACTGCACTTTTGTTTCAATATGACAATTTTCCACTTAAATTTAGTTTAGTCTTGACTGCAAACATTTAAACAGAAGTGCAATCTTAAATTGATCAATTGCTTTCAGCTTCCCACCATGGATATGGAAATCCTGAACTTCAGAAGGATTCTGGTGATCAGCCTCAGCCAGTGCCCAGAGCACATAGGTATGGGCCACATCCCTGGCTGAGGCCACAGCTGCAATCCCAGCCACAACTGCAATCCCAACTGCTTCCCCAGCCACAATCTCAGCCCAGGCCCCAAACGCAGCCACCACTGCAATCTCAGCCACAGCCAGAATCCCAATCCCAGGACCGGCCTCAACCGCAGCCACCATCGGAATCCCAGCCTCAAACCTGGCCCCAGCCGGAATCCCAGCCTCAAACCCGGCCCTGGCCCCAGCTGCAGCCCTGGCCCCAACCCCAGCCCTGGCCCCAGCAACCATCCCAACCCCAGCTGCAATCCCATCCCTGGCCCCAACCCCAGCTGCAATCCCATCCCTGGCCCCAACCCCAGCTGCAATCCCATCCCTGGCCCCAACCCCGGCTGCAACCCCACCCACAGCGCCAGCCCTGGCCCCAACCCCGGCACCAGCCCTGGCTTGAGCTTCAGTTGCACCCACAGCTCCAACCTCAACAACCTGCCCACCTAAATGGCTACTGGTACTACATTCCTAGGTATTACCCGAATTTCCAGGCTCCTTACACTCAACTGCAGCCCCAGCTCCAGCCACAACCCCAGCTGCAACTTCAATTCCAACCTCCTGGCCAAATGCATAATTATTGGCACCACATTCCAGCTTTTCAGGCCCCATATGGTCAGCCTCCGTTGTTACCGGTCCGTGCACTTAAACCCTCATCAGTGCCTGTCCATGTACCAGGCTATGCGTCTGAGCCCCTGGTGCTCAGCCCTCAACCTGAGACTGACCAATCTCAACCTGATGTGGCCAAATTTCCCCCCCAGCTCCAGGGGCCTGGCTCTCAGCCTCTCTATATGCACCGGCCTCAGCCCAGGCCTGTGCTTCATAGGACAGGCTATCAACGCTATCCCCACTATCTCAAGTACTTACCCCAGGACCCATCCCAGGTGGCCAGCGGGGACACTGGTATTCATCATTCTTACCATCATAAGGCTGGACCAGATGCACAAAGGTAGAGCTTGTTTTTTTTTTTAAAGGTCTCGCTAATCAGTGATGACCTGTTGTGGCTTCAGGCTGAACATGGGATGCCTTATCAGTGTAATATGGTTAGTTCAATGCAGTCCTGTCATTTCAGACCTCAGGATGTGCGTGACTTCAACAGAGGCCCAGCTGACTTCTAAAAAAATAAAATGCACTTTGTCTATATGAGGACTGGATCTTCTTTACTTTAAATTGGGGACCTGCCCTCCATCCTACAGAAAACTAGTTTCAGTGCTTTATATATTTGCCAATAGATGGCAGCACATGGCCCATGAACATGGGTAATGGTACAGATCAGTGCTTGGAGATTTGGGTTAAATATGTGACTGTCATGTACCTCCAGGTGCAGTAAACCAAATTCAAAGGTGGCAGGGGGAAATAAATTATCTGGGCCTTATTGTGTAGATGAGAAACCTTTTATTTGTTCCACGGTGTGGAAATTTTCAGTTAGTTTTCAAGCAGCAGAGAATAAAGTACAGTATAATCCAACATGGAAAAAATATCTAGTCTACAACTCTCATGTACACTTTCACCATGGGTTATTTGTATTTGCATGGTTTAAAAATGGTTTTAAAGCGACTAATGGGTCACTGGGTGCAGCTGTGATTGTCAAGGCTGACAGGAGCAGGGAGAAAAGACCTACGATATCGCTCCTTCAGACATTTAGGATGTAACGTCTGTTAGTGTAATCACACTTTAACTTAATGAGAGATCCACCCAGAAGAACAAATATGACCCAGTGGGTAATGGCATAAAAGAGAAATTTCCATTGTGTTTAATCTAGATCACAGCTCCATTACTTAAGAGCTGCCATGATGAGGTCAACTTCTCAGTGTTGTGCTCTTATGGCTTCAAGCTGGCATTAAATGTAAGGTGGTTTAATTCTAATAAAACATAATTCAAGAAGGGCTGGCTGATGGTGTTTATGGCTTTTTGTTTTTATCAGAGGGCACAGGAAAGGATGTACAGATCACTCTTGATAAGCTGCTGAATGTCCAAACCAAGCGCTGAGACTACAGTCCACATGTCTTGGAGTTCACTGTAATCTTGTACCAGCATGGATAAGTGTCCTGAGCATGAGACAGAAGGCATCAGGGGTCTAGACACTTGAAGGACCCAGTTAAAAGACACAGGAAATGGACACCCCAGTAAAAACGGGCACAAACAACACAAGAAGTTGCACAAAGTGACCAGAAGTAGACCAAAAATAGCTGACACAAAATGACCTGCACGTGTCAGGATGGTCTTTGTTTGGTGTGGGGACCAACTTATTTCATTCATTTTTAGATGGGTGCTGTACCATCGCAGAGAGGAGGAGCAATCTGATTATTAGTGAACGCGCATGTGTAAAAATGTTAAGTGAAAAGTTATTTGACAAGTGTCACGTGTATTTAGTGTTTTCACAATGTATTTCCAAAACTCCAAAGTTTAATCAAACCCTCTATATTTCCAGCTACAGTCATCAGACAGGCCCATTTACTTAACTATAGTTACTCCTGGAACCAAAGCTCTTGTAATAAACTACATCAGTGGCACAAACTGGGACCAGCTTCACTATAACATGCACCAGTTATCCCCATGTTCATGGAGGGAATAGTAAATGGGCCTGCTGGGTGCAGGCCCAGTGGCCTGAAAGGTCAGCGGAGCCAAGTTAGAAGTTAAAACTCCATTAATGTGAAGAACTCAACAGAAATCAACTCCACAGTGAGTGATAACAGCTTCCCAAAGGGCCTTTGTTTTATAGCTTACTTCCAAATTGATGGAGTGTCGATCATGTTCATAAAATGACCAAGAACTGTCAAAGTGAAAAACAAAAACAGACACAAAACATGTGAAACAGACACAAATGGAGCTGAAAAAATCCAAATGGACTAAAAATAGACAAATGAAGGTCAAAACAGGCAAAAACCAACTGGAAACAGGCTTGAAATTAGGAAGAACAGAAACTACAAAAAAAGACAATAACTGAAAAACGACACAAAATGAGTGAAAACACACTCAGACTACTATAAATAGACACAAAATGACCTAAAACAGACAAATGATGGTCAAAATAGGCACATAAATGTCCAAAACAAGCACAAAACACCTGAATACAGAAGAAATGAGGTAAAACAGACAGAAATTTTAACAAGATAAGCGTAAAATGCTGCAGGACCCTTCACCTGTGTGTGTGTGTGTGTGTGTGTGTGTGTGGGGTGGGGGTCTAAAAAGTTGAAAAAAGGAAACCCACCTGATGGATTAGAGGGACCCCTCCTGTTACTGGTGCGAATTCCTACCGTCACCTCGGTCCTTGAACGCAGCCTGAGCCTCCACACTCTGCCGGATTTGAGCCGCTGGTTAGTCGCTCTCCGCCGCCGCCGCCGCCGCTCGCCCCTCGGGACCTGCCGGGCCGCCCACCTGCCTCACATCTGTGCGGCTGCCGGTCTTCAGTCCGCGGCATGTCGGAGGAGGCCGAGTGAGCGCTGCGCAACAGGCGCCGGGGCTGCGAACTCTCCGACGGACGAACTGTTGCACACGATCCCGCTGCGATGTCCCTGCTGTGTGTCAGAGGTAAGAGCCGGTGGCTGCGGGTCTTGGGAGTGTTTTCCATCAGAGGAGGCTGGCTGGGAGCTGGGGAACCGGGGATCAGTGCTTTAGTGCCCAAAGAGAACTTATAAAACCTGCGGCTTTCACTGGAAATATTCAAGTTGGATGTGAGAACAAACTTCTCAGGTGTCTCTCTGCAGATGCCACAAGCTGGACGTGGCTGATGCGGTTGTGCGGACACTGCTCGGAGTGTGTTCACTGCGTTTCTGACTCCAAGTCAGGAACATGCAGGGGAGGTCAGTTTGAGTAGGCAAAGAAAGCTCCATCCAAAAATGACTTGTATTACCAAAGCAGCCGGGGTGTAAAGTCAGGGCGACAGGTGGAAATCAGCTGTGTCCAAAGGCACAGTGACAAAGTGACACAGATACAGTGAGAGGTGGAGTGAAACGGCTGGGAGCCCTTATGACAGACAGAAACTGCTCAAGCTCAAGATGTTACAGCAGCAAAATCTGCAAATGACCCAGGCAAGGGAAGAATCAGTGGTTTCTGCGGGACGTTAAAGAAAAGTTGGCTCATAATAATTTTACAATTGAGCCTTGTAGGGTTTGACTTATAGAAAATTCATTGATCCTGAGGGAAATGTAAGGCATTTGCTGAGGTTTCCCAGCTTAAAGTGCAAATAAAATATGAATATACATATAATGAGTAATAGACCATAAGAAGCTCAGCATAAGAGTGTTAATAGTGAGGGTCAGTGAATAAAACACCCTGGGCCTGGGGGACTAAAGACCCCCTCAGTCTATCCTGTCCAGGGCTGGGACAGCACTCTGCAGTCCGTCAGCCTGACAAACTGTGGTCTCCCTGTGAGGTAGTCCGGGATCCAGGTCACCTGGTGTGAGTCCAACCCCATCTCTGCCAGTCTGTCAGTCGACAAAAATGTATATGAAGGAGCCTCCTGTTAATCACCGAAGCTTCCTGTGAGACTTGTGATGAAAACCAAAGAGCTGAAGTTTAAAACTACATTGAATTAATCTAATTTTAATACTAGACTTGTTTAATTTTGGAACCTAATTTTATGTTTGGGAAAACAGTTTTACGGATTTAAAGGGCGACTACACCAAATTTTAACTCCATAAGGCTTTAGTTTAGGGTGTAAACGTACATTAATGCTTTTAAATGTCCCTTTTACTTCCATGTATTAAAATATTTCTCTGCTTGTAGCTGCAAAACTCCTCCAGATGACATCACCTGGAGGTTGATTCATACTGTAAGCAACGAAATGATGTGATCTAAACTGAAGCTTCCTCCAAGTGATGCCATCTGGCGGCATTTTTCTAGAAGTAGAGAGATATTTTAATACAGGGATGTCAGCCGGATTTAATTGGATTCATTTAGGGCCAGTACAAGAAGATTATGATGTTTTAAGACATTTTTAAGAAAAATGTGAACTCGTCCTTTAATCCTTAACAAATGTTGCTTCGGTGGAAAGTTTCCCTCATCGATTTTCAGGCAGAATCGTCAGCGTTGGACTTTTCCACTGACTTCAATAAAACACGAGTGGAAGCCGTGTAGTAGAACGAGCCCTTAAACAAGTCACTTCACCTGCAGCTGTTCAAAGTGAAGCTGATTCAGTGGCCAACAGCTGGGGATGTTGCACTTTGCAGGTGTGTGAGTGAACGAGTAGCACGTTGTGAGGAAAAGAGCATGTGTATTGAGACAGATAAAGTTAATTAAAGGCAGAGACAGAACAGATGTATCCCACTCTGCCACCAGTTTATTTCACATTCTGGCTCCTTTCCACATCACAAATTGCTCCTCTCACACAGACGCGCTGATTGATTTTCACGCCATCAAACTATTGTCTGTCTATCTCTGCCTCTCAGCCTCTGGCCCCATATTGTTCCTCACTCGTCATTTCTGACCGTTTCTCATCTTATGTGCAAGAGCAGCCTGAGGCTGGGCAGCCATCGCCACAAACTCCTCTTTTATAAGATGATGAAATGGGGGGGGGGGGCTCAGCTGGGTTGCAGTGGGCTCAGCCGAGTGGAATTATTAAGAAAAAGACCGTTTGTTTTATGGCTGGGTGTCACACAGTGGTGGAAAGTGTGGACCATGTTCACCTGTGTCAGGAAAAGCCCCTGTGTATCTAAAGGTGGGCAAACTTCCAAGTGACGCAGACTTTTTTGTTTTTCAGTAGTTTTTTTATATCAGACGTGTACCACTTGCCTGCCACTTTCTCTGTAAGGAGATAAAGGAGTTTGAGTTTTGTTGGACACTTCAAACCAGACCGGAATGAACAGTTTCAGTCCTTAATGATGCCTCTTAAAGACACTGAGAAATGTGACCATAGTGACTATATTAGTACATTTAGTCGAATGTAATTCACACCGTCTGTGTGAATGACATGTAGCTTTGTTACCTTATAGTGTACAAACCTGGTGTCCAGAGAAGTTGGGACATTGTGTAACATGCAAAAACAAAGAGAACCCAGAGACGAGCAAATGATTCAAAGCTTTTATTGTAAAGACAACAAATAAAATGTTGAAACTGAGGAATGTGATAGAAATATATATTTTTAAAATTTGCTCTAGCTGCTGCCTCAGAGCTAGAAGGTTGTGGGTTCAACTGTGGCTTTTCTGTGTGGAGTTTCCATGTTCTTCCTGTGCTTGCATGGGTTTCTTCCCACAGTCCAAAGGCATGCATCTTAGGTTTGCTGGTGACTAAATTTGATGCCAGCAACATGTGTAAAAAGAGTTGGGACATGGCAACAAAAGGCCATAAAGGTTGTGTAATGCTAAAACAAAAAGCAGGTGTGACATTAGCAACAGGTCAGTATTATTATTGTGTGAAAAAAGTGGGTTTGTCAACCTAAGATTCAAGTTTCTCTGTGTAAAATACAAAGGATTTGGGGATTTGATCACCTATGATTTATAATGTAATTGACACATTTAGAGAAATCTTGTATGCAAGGCTCAAGGCTAACAACCAATGCTAAATGGATGTGATGTTCGGACCACAGGCAGCACATGGTTCTGTGGTGGAAATCACTGCATGGGCTCAGCATAATGTCTGAACCATGATCAGTGAACCTTTTTTCCCAGCATCCCCAAATGTAACTTAAATCCACCATGCGAAGAAACAACAGTATATAAACAAGATCCAGAACGGGGGAATCTGACAAAGGAGGCTCTGAACTGTCCAAGCTGGTAAACATCCCTTCAGGATTTGGACTTAAGCAGCAGTGGTTACTGTAATAAGTGTTTCCGAAGCAGAGTTTCAGTCTCATCCCTAGCCGTGGTAGATGCTCTCTCCGTGATTAGAGGAAGCCAGACTTGAGATGTTAAGACGCAGACAGACCGGAAGAGAAGCGTCTTTGTTTCTCGAGAGCCGTGATACATTTGAGTGGCTTTTTTTTGTTCCTTGTTGTGTTGAGGGCCCTCATAGTCCACTGACAGGTCCCTGCAGAGACTGAGTGGATGCAGAATGAAAAGCTGAGGATGGGAGGACACTGTCTGTGACAGCTCAGTCAGTACCCACACTCCGCTATTTCTGGATGGCAATTAGCGGTGGAATAAATGCAGACAGTAATGGAATCGAGTCAGGCTGCTGTAAAGAATGTGCATTGTAAGAATCTGCTCTGCGGTAATGAAGACAAACACACACAGGTGGAGGCTTGGTCATGTGGCGGTAGCAGCTTCGCTTCTTTGGTTTTGCCACACAAAGGCCTCATTTGGGTTTGTAAAGGTAATAACCAAAAGCAATTTGTAGTCCCGAGGTGAGGACAGGAGAGGACGACTGAGCAGGTCAGCAAACACTGTGCTGGAATGACAGGGGCATGAGCGAAGCTTCATCGGTCAGCGTGGGGGCGAGGGGGGGTGGGGCTAGAAGGGGCAGTAATCCCCTGGCCATCTGCTGCCTTTGCTGCCCGATGTGTGTGTTAGGCTGCGACTCACGTGGGACAGAGACTCCACTCACTCCTCATTCCCTCGCTTTCATTATAATGCCACTTCCTGCTACTGGCCTCGCTTGCCTTTGACACACACACACACACACACACACACACACACACAAACACTTAGTCATTGCTGCTGGCCACTTGTCTCGACTTTTCCATCAGTACTGCTCAGGGGATTCCAGTTTGCGGCGAGTTCGACAGGATAACAAATAGAGTTCCACAGATAAACAGAGAAGGACCATCACAGTTTCCTGGATTCGTAGCCGAGATAGTGGCTCCTACTAGGCTGATCTCAACTGCTCTTTGACAGATTGTCACGAACGTACACAGCCCAGAGGATTAACCCTTGTCACTGTGATCCTCTGTTCACGACTTTTCTTTCAGTATCACCATCAGTTTGATATTAGAATCCATGTCTTGACGACAGTTGGCTGCATCTGCATTATATGTATAATGACCTTGATGATCCCCTGGCTTTTCAGAGAGCGACTTCATCACCATTTTTGTTTGGACTAAACCAGTGCTTTATTTTTTACTTTATGGCCCAAAAAGAAATGCCAACACGCTCTGCCCACAGACGGAACATTTTGATCCTGTCGACAGTGGTACGGGTGTTTCTCTTTCATCATTGTAGTCTATGGCCGATGTGAAAATGGGGCTGAATGACTGAGCGGCAGCATCACATCCAGGTGTTTTAAAGCCACAGGAACGCAACCTAATCTACTGTAGAACTGCACTTGAAATAGAACGACTCCGCTCCACCCAGTCGTCCCTCCCTCTGCTCTGCTCTTCTACTGTCTTCTACGCTCTGCCACGCACTGTACAACCCTTCAAGTATTATCACAATTCAAAACTCAGCTGCAAAACCCACTAATCAGGCACAATAGTTTCTCAGGTTAGACGTACGAGAATCGCTCAACCTGAATGTCTGTGCAGCACTGTTGTAGTGAATAATTGTACAATACATTATGATGGGTAAAAATTTTCTCTTTTTTCTCTCTTGGCTTATCCTGGAAGTTCTGGGTCACCACAGCAGATCAGATGTTGAGTTGGCACTTTCTTTTAACCGAATGTACTTCTTGATGAAACCATTCCCAATTTCTACCTGGCTTGGGACCAGTACTTAGCGTTGCAGGGCTGGGGATGGGGATGGGCAGTTGGAGGTTCAGTGTCTTGCCCAGGACACTTCAACACGCAGTCAGGTAGAGCGGGGCACAAACCTCCCACCCCATTGTCGATGGGTGCCCACTCTACCAACTGAGCCACTGCGCGACCCCTGTCATGGGTGAATGTTCCTACTAAAAATATTTTTAAAAGCACCCGTTGTAGCAAACACTGCATCATGCTCAGCGTTTCCTCAGACCATTAAACCGGCCATTAACAAGTAGCTGTGTGCAGGTTTGGAGAGGCATGGCCCCAGGTCTGCAGACAGGCAGCAAATTAGCGTTTGGCTCACACAGCAAACAGTTTAAGCCTGTTGTACACGGAGAGGTGGACACAAACTGGATATTTGTGTGACATTGATATTGACATTTAAGAGGAAAAAAATCATATAACATACACAAACAGTTTTATCTTAGAAACTTTAAGATTAATTTATGTCGATCAGGCATAACATTATGACCTCCTGTGCATTTTAATATAGCAGCTCTGCCATGAATACTACATTTAGTTGTACTTTAGGTGCTCAAATGTTATAGCCAATCAGTGTATATATGCAGTGAAAATCAAAGGTGAAAGAGAAATTTAACAATTTAATGATGTTTAAGTTGTGCACATTCATTTGGAAAGACATTAGATGAAAAAAAAAGAAATTTTCACATTTCTTTTTTCCCTTGGTGATAAACATACACAGACACTACAGAATAATATCTAAAATCATAAATAAACAGAAAAAACATAGAATTAATCTTTTTGTTTAATCATTTTGAATCTGCCTGCATACGTACATAAACAAACATCTGTTTTTTAACAGACTAAAATCAATGTAACAATTTACCTGCAACACAGATTTAAATAATGCAGTTATGATGGTGGTTTTTGTGTGTTTGGGTCATCATTCATGAAGCTCTCTCTCTCTCCCTCTCTCTCTCTCTGGACCCCCTCCCAGATCACTCCTGGAGTTCTTGAGGTGTCTCTAATTGGCTCATTATTGTGGTGAAGCAGGGACACAGCAGGAAGAGAAATCACTGAATATTAATTTCTGATTATGCAGGCCAATCTGAGGTGTAACTGTATATCTGCGACACACACAGAATCTGAGGTAGAGAAAAATGTTCCGATTAGCGAGCAAAGTCACGTTATGTAACTTCAGTTTGTTGTCATGTCTTTCTTCTGGTACATGCATGACATAGAAATGTCATTTCTCACGGCCCCCAGTGCAACCTAGAACAAAGAAGCAGCCCAAACCTACTAACCTAATAACTTTAACCCAGTAATAGCAAAATGAATGAATCATGAACGAATGAATGCATTAGATGTCCACAGTAACAACACCTAAAGACAGTCTCTTATACAGTCTCAGTCCTTTTCTTCTAGTCAAAACCAAGTGAGTCAAGATTGAAAGAAGAAGAATTTGAATCCTGAGACCCTGAACATTTAATCCCATAGATATAAGAGAAAAAGAGTTCACTAACATTCTGTAAAACATTCTGTAACCAACCAAATCTCTGGCCAAACTTACATTTCTAGTAGCTATTTTAAAGTGTAAAGTAAATGTCTTCATGTTTGCATATATTGGTTTGTGCATCTGTAAATAAAATGTACTTCCGTGCATGTGTAATTTAAAAACCTGTGCTTTAGCGCAGGCGCCACACCTTCATCGTCATGGTTACAATATTAAACATGACAATACTGAAATATTATGATTTGTAACGTAAAGTAACAACACTGCGACTCACTTTTAAATGATAAATGAACAGTTCCTGTCTTTCGTCGCCCGTCCATTCACCCTGACCTCGTCCTGGGCTGTAATCAGAGGTGCTCCACGCCAGCAGGCAAAGCAGCCAGCAGCTTGGGGCCCCAGGCCGGTGTGGGGCAGAGCAGGGGTTAGCAGAGGGATCGGCTAGAAGGTGCAGTTGGGTCGACAGCTCTGTAGTTAAGAGCCAGAGCCTCGATCCGAATGTAGCCGAGGTCTGAAGAGTGGTCGTGAAAATTAGACGTACTGCCACATTTTTGATCATCCGGGGATGGTTGTGTGGCTGGTAGCCCTGTAATCTATATATTATATCGGTGAGTTTTGCTCCTGTAAAAATTACTGCAGACACTAGAGGTCATCTAACATTTTTAAGAAGACCAATCTTTATTGCCATTGAGCATATATGGCTTATGTTCAAATTGACTGTTAGATCGGGTTTGGAGACACTGAGGTGATAGTGGGTAGCTGGCGTAGTTTGGCAGAGTGTTCTGCATTGTGTTCTTCACAGTCCCAAAGTCTCAAACTTCCTCTTTTTGAAAAACAAATGCCGACCCAACAGTCAACCCTTGGGACCCCTAGTTCCTTGATGCCAGCTTGGTGTGTCTCCTTAGTACATTAGGGTGATATGCTTACAAAGTCTGAAAAACAAACTTATGACTATTGGGTTGTTGTTTTAGAAATTAGCGAATTCAGTATAATACTGATGTAAAAATCCCTTAAGGAAAAAATTGTGTTTACTTTCTTACAATTTATTGTCAGTATTCTGTCCTCTATTATCCTAACATAACAAAGGATTTGATGTTCTCTGTCAGATTCAGTTATTTTCTTGAGGTCAATAGTGAGTGATTTGTACCAAATTCTACACTCGAGGCAAACAGCCATTAATATATATTTATTTTAGGCTGACTTTGAAGAAATAATGGCAGTTGATGTTAGGACAAAACAATTATGTGTCATTACCACTGTACGCTGACGACACTGCTCTCTTCATTAGACTGAAGCTCTGACTGGGACCACTTAATGGCTTCTCTGGTAGCTCTGGTTCCACCTCTTTGAAGTGACATGTGAAAGTGCAGCTTTGAAGCTCAGGGGTTTGAAATAACCTCTCTGAGGACTGAATTAAAGATGTTTTTTGAGCCTCCGAAGCCTCTTGTTCGCTGAGATGTGACAGACCGACTTGTTCTGCAGAAGTCGTCCTCACCGAAACAGCGAGAGCCCATTGATTCAAGCAGCCTTCTTCAATGTGTGGTTTGGATTAGTGATGAAATCTTTGCATAATGGCTATTAAACAAACACCTCCTTTTTCCAGCCCCTAATACTTGTTTTAAGAAACTCTTTGCAGGATAAAAAATAATATTAAGTCAAGAGGTTGTACACTGCATGTGGTTGTACTGTACATGTTGGATCACTGTTGATAATGGATCACTGTTGATCTATGCATGTATTGTAAAATAAGTAGAATTACTCCTTAGGGAAAATAAAATAACATCAACATCAGGCACCACATTCTTCCAGTGTTTTGTTTTGCCATCAGTCATTAATTCGTCTCAGGTCCATTGATAGCTAAAAGAGGGATTTCGCTGATCTGGAACAGCAGATCTGACGAGCTGAGCAGGCAGACATGCATGGACTGGAGCCGCGTCATTACAACAGGCCAGACGGTGGATCTATTTTTAGCTCTAGTTCTTCGACTCGCGGTGAGTTTGAGCGTGTGGAAGCCAGCAACCCGGTGACCATGTCATTAACACCATTTCACTTCCATTAAACAGCAGCCCCTGCAGACCTTGCTGAGCTCGCCTAATTACTATTGTGGATAAAGCCTGTGTGTCTGCGTGGTGGTCGAGTCAGGCCCTGGAACTAGGTGCAGAATGTGTCCAAAAATATGTATTACAGCACTGAATGGGTCAGCAGTGTCCAAAAAGTGAATTATTACCACTTGTATCACAGATGGATCGGTCCAAAAACTGACAATTTTTCAAGTTTATTGGTGTTTCTTATTGAACTTGAACTGTGTTTGTATGAGCTGCACAACTACAACATGAACCCAGGTGTGTAAAGATTTCTATATTAAAGCAAAAGTCTGCAGAGGGAGGTGGTTGGGGTGGTTCAACAAGATGGAAGACTTTTCCACAGGGGACAAAAGATTCGACTCCAGTATCAGACATTGTGAACTTGTTTATTATACTTGTGTAGTAATTTGACCGTATGTTTTTTATCTTAAGACTTGGAATTTTTGGAGCCTAACTCAAACCCAGTTGTGTTTCTGCTGTAACACAGCATTATTGAGTGGTGTCATGACGAGAGTTTGGACATACAAGGCGTGTGGGAAGCACGCGAGGCATTAAACTGACGAGAGCGTGTTGAATATAAGTATGAAACAATAACAACAAATGTCTGAACTTCAGAAATATTTGTTTTTAGTAGAGCATCTTCTTGGCGCTTCGATATTACCTGGTTAAAGTATACCTGCGTATACCTGTTTAAGATCAGTAATGTCATTTCTCTTCTACCTTTAGAACCACAAGTCACATATTTTAACTGTATAGTGGCAGAAGAGGTTGCATTGAATCTGTGTCACAATAGTAGAACTTGAGTTTATTGTTGCTTTTGTGGCTCTATTGTTATTATTAGTTATTGTCATATTCCTACATGAATTCATGAAATTTGAGAATTTAGGGTTGTTCTCTCTGGGCTTTTCCTGTAAGCTCAGGGTCACCACAAGGATCATTGATTTGGCACAGGCCCTTTTCTGCCCCCCCAAACCGAATAGAAAGAATAAATTACTGGTGTGGGACTGGGGCTCCAGTGTGCACTGACCCACCTCCTCAGTGAGCTGTGAATCAGTGACACTTTGACATAGGGGGAGTTGGGATGTGCATAGGTGGCCTCTGTACCAGCTGAACCACTGCCTAACATTTGAGAATCCAGTAACACTGTAAGAAATATGAATTGTCTGTAAACAAATCTCCAAATTTCCAAGTTATTATGAAGAGGAAAGAAGGAAAATGATTCTTTGCTTCTTAGCAATTGTTTCTATGAACAAATGTGCCTGTGAGTGCTGAGCTGCTTGCCGAAACCAGAAGCGTGCTTTGATACTGGGCCCTCTGTTGTACACACACATTACAGATGTGAGAATGACATGACAGACCTTCATCAGCAGGTTTCATCTAATCCATGACTCATTATGTGAGCATCAGCCTGTTGTTATCCACAAATAGCCACCACGAGCTCTTCATTTAATGAAACACTTGAGAAAGGTTTGGATGCCTGCTAAGGTTTTAAAGTTACAGTAAATGCTTTTAACGTTTGGTCGTCAAAGGAAAAACGGGTGCACTTTCCCTCACAAGTGTTATTATACGTCCACAGTACAATGCAGCAGGGTCTGGTAGATTTCAGCTCTGCTTAAGGCATTAGCTCTGGGGGATTATCCCACCAGCCAAGCGCCCGGTCACCAGCAGCACGCACCCTCTCACACAATCACTCCGGTGGACACGTGCCTGCTTTACTACCTCTGATGATGCTCGGCCTCCCTGTGGTCCAGAGGGATGCTGACTTTCAACAGCGACACTTTCGGCTGGATGCAAATCTATTTCTGTATGCAGCCATAGAATTACTACGACTGCATACATACATTAACACTATAGAGTGTGCAGCACTGTTTTGCTGTGGCTCCCATCTTCACCGGTCTGTGAAGGACTGTTGACATCACTTGTGTCCATTAAATGTCTGATGCTGCTGCTCACTTTGACAGATGGCGTCCCTATTTTGTAATGTGACACCTTGAAACGTCTGTTCTTGTACAGGAAAATAGAGCCGCACCGATGAAGAATCTGTGAAGACACTCTCTGACCAATGACCAAATCGATGCTCGAAATATGTTGTGCGATGCACGATATCAGTGTGGGATGTAAGACTTGGCAGCTGGCACCTATCAATCTACCATGAACTGCTTATATCACAGATGATCACTCCTTTGAAAAATAGAAAGTGTGTATTTGATGCCAATTCCATAATAAAACACTGAAATGGTTGATGACAACTATGGAAAACAGATGAAGAACAGAAAATGACTTTGTCAGAGTTGCTTAATTGAATTCTAAGAGCAAGCAGCAGCTTTAAAATTTGGCCTAAAACACATGACTGATGTGACCTAACATTGGTCAGGATTAATATTTTCTTGCCCTGATTTGCACAGAGTAAAATTATAATTGTAAACGTTAGTAGGTCTTTTATTTATTCATTTGCACAGTGATAATTCACAGAGGGTGTAATGAATGTTTTCTGTGGACATGGAAACCTCTCTCCGGGGGCTAGTCCAACAGACAGCAAATCCCCACCAGCTTCTGTGATGCTTCTCAAACTCTGACCCTTCTTAAAATTAAAACAATTCACTGCAACAGTGGGATCAATTTAATCCCACAACACATGAAAACAAATGGAAAGTAAACCGTTCATTTGCCTGAAGATCTAACAAATACTGTAGATCTGTGTCCATGCTTAGTATAAACGGGGGGCTTGTTGTGGACCTACTCACACAGCTTTTGTGCAGTGCACTCCTCAGGATGCATTGGACAAAAATGCCAATATTCTGAATGAACACAGGTGCAGGGACATCGAGTATGTTGCAAGCCTGTCCCTGTTGTTGACCTCTACCACCGAAGCCACATTTGTCATTAGTCTTGCTGATAGTTTGGTTACATCTGCTGTGGCTTGGAGATCAATGGTTTAGGTTCTGTCACAAAAGACTGTCGAGCGGTGGAGGATGAAGGTAATCACTGATTACCTGGGTGGATATCATGGGCGTGGAGTAATAGAAAGACTTCTAATTGAAAGTGTTGTAGATGCTCATTTATTTAGCAGAATGTGGTAGGGCCCACAAACGTTGCGTTGTGTCAGAAAGTTAGCTTGAGGTAGGCATGTATGTTTGTGTATATTTATCCTGACATTCCCTGCTCTCCTCTGACTTTCTTTACCGTCATTGTGAGCCTCTGTCATAGTGTCAGACCGATCACGCAGGTATTGTCAGCGTGTGCTTGGCACTTGTTCAACGAGGCCACCGGGCTTCCTGTAAGACTTCGCCAAGCTGGCACGAGTGACACACAAGGCAAGCTGTGCTGACAGCCTAAGACAAATGGCCTGTTAACAACCTCTCGCTCTTTTAGCACGACTCCCCATGTATTCTTTTCTGTCTCTGTCTGTCTCATCACGTCTCACACTTTTGGACTGTGATTGAATGAAGGTATTGATCCCGTTTCGTGAGAATATGCCTTTAAACTTGATTTAAATAACTAAGTTACCTTAAAAAGGCAATAAACTTTATACTGCTGCATGGTCAAACGACACTAACACATCCCCAGGGAGCTTAATTGCATTGCAGATCAATTTCAGTGACTTTCTAACCCAAAGCCCAGCACACACTGGCATTTGAAGACGGGCTGAATGTTTCCAGGACATTCTTTGCTAGACTGTGTCTTTTCTTCCTGCTGTTGTTTAATTTTTTAAAAATAAATTTCTTACATCATTTCACAATATTTTTGAGGACTTTTCGGTCAATTGGTTGTTGTAACAACCAACAAGTTTATTATATAGAACTAGTGGCTGAGAAAATCTTTTTGTCATGCTGACCGACGAAGGCCAAACATATTTCATACTCCTCACAGTATGTAAATTAGTTGCATTTTGAAGTAACTCTATCGCAAGCTGCATATTTTTACTAATGTTTCATTTGAGTTTCTGTTGTGCAAATGAAGGAAGAAGAAAAGATTCAAATAGTGCAAAAAAACTGTCTAAAGAGATGAAATAGTAAATACAGCAAAATAAGTGAAGTAAATGATATTCAAACATTATAACATACATTTCAATATGTACAATACTTTATATGTGTAGCATACAGCATTGGGTAGAAAATATGTGCAAATATGAAAGCAGAAGTGGAGGGTTTTGTAGTGTACTGCACACAGATTTGTACATTTGTATACACTCACTGGCCATTTACTAGACACACCCGTGCATTTTCTCGTCTGTTTAGGGGCCTACCTGGTTTAATCACGTCCATGTTCACCTACATAGTTTCCTTTACGTTTTGTCTTGGTTTCTAGATAAGCCTTGAAAACCTGGATCTCAGTTAGGGTCTACTACTTCTCTTTGGGGGGTCGCCACAGCGAATCATCCTTTTCCACCTCACTCTATCCTGGGCACCTTCCTCTCTGACACCAGCCAACCTCATGTCCTCTGTTAGCACAGTTATGGTACTAACTATTTAACAATTAGAATACTGATTATTTTCTGGATTAATCACCCATCCGTTTTACAGATGAAGAATAAAATGTCATTGTACATCGCAGTTTCTAAAAGCCTAGGTTAAAAATATTACTGTAATTGTTTTTTCAGTTTCCTGTAAATGTAATAAAGCAACTTTTACTAATGGACCTAAATATCAGAATAGTTATTTAGCAATTCTTTTACTAATTGTTGTCATTTATTCGCAAATAAATCAGATTTACAAACTTTTCACACAGCAGAAATTTTGTATTGGCAGTGGAGAAATAGCGCAGGTGGAACCAATATGTTGATGGATTTGTTGGAGGATTCGACTAACTGGTGGGGTTCGATTTTACACCTGTAGCACCGTGTTACATCCTTCATAGGACATGGTCTAGGACGCGGTCTAGGACGCGGTCTGGGACGTGGTCTACGCGCTCTTCGAGCGTGTGTTGCCTCCCTGTACCGTGATAGTCGAACCGCTCATTTCCTGTTTACGTCACCACGCTGTTCCCGGTTGGATCCGGGGCATTGTGCTGCTTTTATCTCGTTGTCGTAAATTAATATTTTTTTTTGTTAAAAAGGTAAGTTGAGCCGCTGAGTCAGCTGCTAGCAAATGTCACGTAGCTCAACACATTTTTATAAAAACCTGCGCCTTCGTTTTGTTAGCATTGCGGCTAGTTGGCTAGCTAGCCAGCATCGTCACGTAAAGTCAAACGCACAAAGGATTGTGGGATATGATGTCCACCTGTCGGAGGCTTCGTCGGCAGGTGGACGCCAAGGCGACGGAAACCGCGTTGGAAATGGGACCGGCTAGAAAGATTCAGCTTGTTAAACCAATCAAAATGTCCGACCAGTAACAAGAACGTTTAGTGGAACGCTCAGTTCAGATACTGTCAGCGGAAGTTACTGTGGCTACTATGTTAGCAAAGAAGTAAGTTGGTAGACATTGCTGTGTTTCTGTCCTGTGATAAATATTATATTTTGTTCATTTTTGTCCTAATTTTATCCTCAACAGTGTCTGACAGAAGGACTTTTAAGCTGCCCTATTCCACTTTTTTTAACACACAGATGCTAACTAGCTAATCGTTAACTCAGTGTCGTGCCTGCTAATTGCCTCAAACATGAAAATGCGTAGTTTGTTTGCTAGAACTTCCTGGTGAATAATATGGACAAAACGGGTTGTAAGAGTTGGTTTAATGACAGTATTATATGTTTGTTTGCTAAAACGTCCTGCAGAATATTTTGTATAAGATAGTTATTTAGAGTTTAATTGTAGCTTCATTAGGAGAATCTAAGGTCTAAGCTAGAAGCGCTGAAATTGTGTGTGAATTTAGCATCGTTAGTCACCATTTCCTAAACTGATTTAAAATAACCTCTTGTTACCTTAAATTAATGTTAAAAAAGGGTGACAAATTAACCCTGTGGTTGGGCGAAAACATAGCGTTACTGAAATAATTAAGGTTCGCTTTCTGTCACAAAAATGTGTCTTTTGGCAGGAATGCATCTGTCCACCCACAGGATAAACCATGAACTATTCCCCATCACCAATCTGTCAAACACTCAAATGGTTCCTCTGCTTAAGTGGGTTAAGTTATTATTTACCGTGACTGTGTTCATTATCACAACCCATTTCCTTGTTGCTCATTGATTCACACAGAATACAATTTGGATACATGCCTTTGCAATATCAATACAGACAGATGTTTTGATAATGGGCTGACTCACAGTAACATATGAGCCAAAAAGTATAATTCACATTGCATATAAAAATGTCAACATCTAATTTGATATCCATTATAATAGTTTATATTCCGAAGCCAAACATGCCAAACTTGGTGTCATGGATATTTAATAACCCTGTCCATTAAATACTGTCAGGGTTTACATTTACATTTGCATTTAGTTATTTGGCAGATGCTTTTATCCAAAGCGACTAACAGAGTAATTTGGTACATGTTTTATTGTCATAGAAGAAATATTTTTTGACATGCTTTCTGACATTTTTCAACAATGTGCAATATCAACTAGTTGGTTGCAACTCTCCAGCGTTGACGTAAAATGTCTACTGTACACACTCCTCCAGCTACCAACCTTTTGTATTTATGGCACAAATATACAAAGGCAGAGGTTTCAAGCTGTTTTCAGCAGCTCAGCATTGTCCTACTCGTTTTATGTCACTTATGTCAGAAAGTTGAAATGATGTCTCATACATTTTTTAAATAATCTGTGTTCTCATTAGTGCATACATAATCTCAATGTAGTTCAACAGAAACGGTGTCAATGTTCCATCTTACCGAAACATAAAGCTGACACAAATGGTTATAAAATCCATAAAGGAGGAGAATGGTACAAATGCTAAAATAATATAAAACATTGATGTAATGGATATACTGCACACTTTGATTTATCCCTGTTTCTATATAGACAGTAATGTGTGTTTTGTCTTTTTCTCTTCCAGTAAAAAAAGCCAAACTCCATGGGCCTCCAGGTAAGAGCTGATACACAATTTCTCTACTACCTAAATATGGTAAACTGTGATCCTGATAATTTTGAGAGATAGTCTTAGAGTAAATATCAACCACTTGTTGAAAGAATACCTCTACACAGGGAGGTCGATGGCTGTTGAAGTTGTTTGAGACTAGGCACCAAAATAGCTGGTGCCTGATTTTCCATCGTGCCTTAACAGTCAAAAAGACTGAATTACAACTGGGCAACATTCCTACTGGACTCTACCCCCAGTCTTTTACTTTTTGAACCCATACATTAACCCCTACTTATAGTCATAATTTACAGCAAGCACTGGTCACAATATACAGTGGTATATTTCCCCAGATGCCATTATTTATATGCATCATTTGTGCCTTGTTTGATTCTTTTTGGGTAGTTACTACTCGCAGTATATGTGTCACAGGGAAACAACAGCAGACAAGTGAGAAAACAGCTTATTTTCAAAAAAGATAAAAAAAACAACAGTTCAGCAGCCAGTTAAATTCTGGGCTCCATCTTCTCATCCACCTTTCTGTCTTTGCGTCTTTTTCTTTTACCTTTTTGCTGCCTGCAGCTGTTCATGCTTCCATCCTTTCTTAAGGCGATGACGAGGGAAGAACAACAGCAATGAGTGGGATAATGAGAAATCAAGCTGGGGGAGAGAAGAAAATCAATAGATCATCATAGACAAAGGGTCACCTGCTAGCTTGAAATGACAACATGTCATCCCAGCATAAAGACGATGATAGAGACAAATCCTTTTGTGTCTTCAGGAGAAAGAGACAGACTCCAGATGCAGCAGATGATTTGTCATATGCTGCTTCTGGCCTCTGATCCCCAAGCAGATTTTCAGAGCGGAAGGAGGAGATTTGATTGGCCCTCCCAGGGTTCATAAAATGGGACGTGAGTGATGGTGCTGCTACGATACCATCATAGCTATTGTGAGAGTGCCCTTTAATTCATTTATTCTGTAGTTCTTCTGAATTACTGGTACCAGAAAATCTACCTTTGAATAATACACAGTTAAACTAATGCCTAACAAATTGCACGTTTAAACGAAAAATGAAACTCCGTGTCTTTCAGCCTCAGCAGACCTTTCTTGTAACTTGAAACTCGTTGTAGGAGCATCAGTAGTTCAGGAAATATACAGAGAAACCATGTGTGAGTGTCTGGCCAGTGGTTATACACCTGGATCTACTGGCCAGATGTTTTCTATCTTTTAGGAAGATATTTTACAATTTACATTTAGTAAATTTAGTCATTTGGCAGACGCTTTTATCCAAAGTCTAAAGACTTAAGGAGTAATTTCGTACATGCATATACAGTGGCGATGGCCCACAACTAGGCGTTCAGTGTCTTGCCCAGGGACACTAATGTGCTCAGTGATGAGGATTGCACAAGCATGCAGGTTAATTAAATAACCATAAAAATATAATTACAGAGAACTATAGTTCAAGAGCTACTTGACCTTAAAGCACAAAAATGTACTAAAGCCACCGAAGTCTTAGAGGCTGCTCATAACAAGATCTACTTTTCACTTTTTCTGTTCACTATGCTACTGTTTGAGAAAAGGTTAAAGATTTTAAATTACCTGAGCTAGATAACACAACTGAGTGTTTTTATTTCAGTGCTCATCTGCGTCACAGTGAGCTTATTGAAAATTGCCTGACACATATCCAAAGAAAAGGAGTGAAGTTTCCCCTTTTAAAGTTTGACCCAAAACAACACACCTACTTTTCCTCAGGGCTGAAAAACCCAGGCATGTTGGTGATGGAGCATATACCCTGGATGCCGTTCTGCCATGTGACATGGTTATTAGGCTCAGGGCGGACACGACTAGTAGAGTTTGTCCCACTCTAATGGCCTAGTTTGGAAAACATGATCTGATTTTTCTTAATAGTAGGAAGCAATAGATTTTTTTTGTGCCTGAGGGTGGCTGCTGCTTTCCCATGGCCCTTCTGAAACCTCAGTGGTGAAATGACCCCAGGGAGGTGTTTCTTGTATATGTGATACTTTTAGTTTAAAGGATTTGGGTTAGTTTATACTGTTTTAAGAATGCCAAGTAAACTGTTGATCTGCGAGTCCAGTGAACCAACCTGTAACTACTAGACGGATAATGGTAGTCACTAGTGAATGTATTTATTTAAACTTTCACCTTAACAATTGAATATGCCATAACAGTTCTAAGACTTTTTCTTAAGAGCTTGAATTTCTATAAACGTGTTAAGAGTTCATTTTTGAAACTTAAATGGGATGTTGATAGTGAAGATTTGAATAAGACCACGCTTTTCTTCCTGCTTAAGTATTCAAACAATTAGCTCAGCATACAGTTTGTATGATCACAGTTTTATTTTCCTTGTTTTAATGTGTAACAACAAAACCACAATCCTAAACTTAACCAAATAGCTTTTCCTTCTTAAACCCAACCACAACATGGACTCTGAAGTTGAGCTTACAGTAGGCATGTGGTGTGACGGTCTTGGCCATAAAAACATAATTGCATTTGTAGCTTACTCACATTAAAGCTTAATTTCACTGTGCTATGAACTCAGAAGACACATGGGATGCTAAAATACTGTCCTGGCCTGGCGCTAATGAAATTCAGCCATGTGTCAGTATACAGCAGATTCAGACAAGTCAGTCTTATCTATTGGTGTTCTGAATGGTCACGGTACAGATGATGAACTCTTTATCAACCAACTCAACCAACAGCTGTAGTGACATAGCTCTGAGACTGACAAACATGTTTTTCCATTATCACCCACCCAACAGCATTTGCTTAAACTGTATTCAGACCAAGTGCTGCTCACATCAGTTACAGCCTGGAGTATGTTGATACAGGCATGTGGCCATTGTGTGTCATTTACAGTTGTACAACTCAAAATGGAAAGAACTGCAGCGGAATATCCAATGTAATTCATTCAGGTAACAGAGTTGGGGGCCACTGATGGTGGGGTCCTCAGGTAGAGGATGGGGCTCAATGAAAATGACTCCCCATCAAAGCTATCGGCGCATTTTTGGGTTGTGAGTCTCTGCCTCTCAAACAATTTGACATGTATCACGAAACATGATATGATACGTAATAACTCAGGGCTGTGCTGATTTGATTCAATTGAATACAATAATTGTACTGGATATAAAGTATGATAGAAACTTTCATTTAACTTCTCTTACAAATACACATTTACAGTTAGCGCTTTGCAGTGATGAAACTAAGTACTTTCATTCAACTGCGATTTTTGAAATAGTTGTAGCATTTTCCATTTTTCAGGAAAACATTGAACTAGTTATTCTCCTATATTTGTGTGACTGCTTTAGTATCTTTTTAAATGAAGATACTCATACAAAATCTAATTTTTATCATTCATTCTACATTTGGTTAGAATCTATAGTTTTCAACCAGTGCGGATTTGTCTCTGTCTCATCAATTAACCTTTATACCCCATGTCATTTCCTTATAATATTTTATTCTGATTGAATGGATGCAAATGTGTGATATGTGTAAGTATTTGGGTGAATTGAAAATCTGTTTTAGGGCTTTTTTGGTCATTACACCACTTACTGTCGGAATTAGAGGTTTAAAACAACTGTTAATCCGAGAGAAAGCAGTTTGAATATCAAACTGCTTTGGAGAAACACCCCTGGCAGGGCGTGTGAAATAGAACCAGCTGAGGAGCAAGGCCATCAATGGGAACTGCCTCATTGTCAACAGTATACGACAGATCCTGCTTAAAATATTGGTGTGACCTTATTTTTATTGTGTGGCACCTACGTTTGTTGTCTTTTCAGTTTGAGTGCAGAAAGTAAAAGATTTGGGCTGTACTTGTCATAAAACATCATTACCCTTGAACAACAGGGCCTGTCTTCTGGCGTGTGTGAACTGGGAATTGTCTTACCTACTGCTTATCAGTAGTGCAGGTTATCTTGCTGTGACGGTCCACTGCAGCCTAATAAATGCAGCGGAATCCCTGACAATAATGAGACAATGGTGTTGATGTAATGAGGCAGCTCTGTCTCGGCACAGCCTGAACTGTTTTGCTGTCTGACTCATGGCCGACTGCGACAATTCCTCCAGAATCAAATTAGTTCATTTGTAAACGAAGTAGCCATTGCAGAAGACATGCTTACTAAATCCTGTCCAAAAAGTTACAGTATTTTCCTCAGTAATGAAGGAAAAATGAGAATTTCCTTTTTGCTTATCTGTCTGAACTAAGTCTGAACATTGTTGCATGCAGCAACAGGGCTGCCAGAAAGGTAAGACAGCAGTAAATAGAAACACACGGTGGAATTGTCACGAAGCAACAACTCATGCAACTGTAATGCCTGCAGAGATCTTTGTCCCTACCCCATCATACGACCCATTTGTTAAAATAGCACTGACAGATAGGGTGCAGGCTTCTCTCGAAATTGCACTTGCACAGTCTTTGGCATTTACTTGCTTGTCTAACTTACTTACAGTGCAGTTCTAAATACATGCAGGATCCAAAATGCAAGCACAATGGTTTTGTCAGACTTACGCACTAAACAAAATTTAGAGGTTAGCTCCCAAGACCTGGGGGTACAGGAGTCACCACGTCACGACATACCAGGGAGTACTCCTTCCTCAGCTGTCAGTATCCGTGCTTGGATGGTTTACTAAAATGTTGATGTAGTGAGACGTTTTTTATTTAAGGGAATTTTTTATATCATAAACTTTATGGTGCTGTGTCTCCTGATCTTTATCTGAAAAGCAACTTGTAACTACACTTGTTGAATCAATGTAGTTGAGTAAAAACGGCATTGCCAAAGAAGTGTGGATTAAAAGTATAAAGCAGCACATGGAAATACTTCGATATACAAAAGTTCCACAATGACCATCCATAATATCAACATTTTAACAAACCATCCCCACAGATACTGACTGCTAAGCTGCATCTGCGGGAAAGCGTTCTGGCTGGGTGGTGACCTCAAGACTTCCTTTCTCACAAACGTCTACCATAAAAAAATGATGTATGCCTTTAAAATCAGTACATTACTTCACATGTCGCATGAGGTGACATATTTAATAGGCTGGTCTCCATGAAGTGGGCATAGATGGCAAATAAGAACAAAATAATTTTACCACCACAGTTTAGTGCCATGTCTTCTATTGAAAAAGTAATTAATGGCTTAAAATAGTTTTACTCCTAATGGGGCTCATTCACAAAGAGAGGGAATACACCGTGAGCCAGGCTTTATTAAAATCTCTTGCCTGGATTTATTAGTACTCAGTGAACAACTTTCATACTTCTTCAGAACACGCATAGACACACAGCATAAAAAAGACGTATTTGTCAAAATGGGCTCTTATAGACAATATATAAAGGGTGTGGATAAAGTTGTTGTTGAAATAAACATTCTCAGTTTTATTGCTCCTTCAGCTCCCATCATCCACCGAAACACTCTCCTCCTCCCACCCGCAACTCCCTCTCTCCATCCCCTCCCGCCTCCCTCGGCACCCATAATAGAGTATTCATTACTGTAGACAGCCTAGTAAATGTCATCTCGCCTGACCATGCTGCGCATGGCCATGTGTAACTGAATATAACTTATTTATTTTCATAAGTCATCGCCACTTAATTATAAATGATGCCGGCTGCTCCCCAAGAGGGTCCCAGTGCATACTGGGATATGTGCTCCCCGCCACTGCTTATGGGAGCTTTCTAGAGAAAGGTGATTTTGTGTGTGTGAGTGTGAGTGAATGAGGGAGAGAGAGAGAGACACAGAAAGTGTGTGTGTGTGTATGCATCACTGCATTTATGGAACTCTGATCAGTGTCATTAAAATATCTTTCACAACAACTCTTTCACGAATCAGATAGATGCCATATTTGGATGATTACTTAAAATATTTATATTGTTCCTGTTTCTGCTTTCTGTCATAGCTTTTTCAGTCGTTGTGTGTTTTCCAGTTTGCTTTTGTTGCCACTCTGTGTTCAGGCAGTAAATGGTTCTGTCTGTTCCCTGCCATTCCTTTCGTCCCTTTAATCACAGACCTGGCAACCCCCCTAAATGAATGATGGATTATTCGAGGTTAACTCTTTCTACTCCATGCCTCTCGCCTCTGCTGGTGGAGGCAGACAGGCCACACTTATAATTTATATTTGATGTGTCTCAGTCTGGGTTTAATAAGCTTTCATTTACACTTGCATACATGTAGGTCTAAAGGTCTCTGTCAGCGGTTATCAGAAACTAAACTGACGGCATAGATTTCTAACAGTCTGTGCAGAAATCTATGCCTGTGTATGAAATTGGTAAATTCCCTAAATATGTATAAGAAGAGGTAGTTAGAACAAGTCTAACATATCTAAATAACAAGCTATAAACATGGTAGTTCAGCTAAAAGATGCAAGTCACTGTTGTGGTAGCATGAGAAGCAAAATCTATTCACTCTCCCAGCTGTGCGTGGACCAGCCCCTCATGTGCTAGTCGTTATGTTCTTGTTATTACATAATTAAATTACAATTGTTTTGTAATTATAATGAGAATTATCTTGATAGGATAGAAATGCACTGCAGTTTGCCTTTTTAGCCTGCTGGGGTTCCTTGTTCACACAGGTAAAACTAGACCAGACTGAACAGCTCCCAGGTGTCTGAATGTGTAAATGTATGAACATGAAACGGGTCAAGTGCTTAGTCAACCTTCCATGGATAAAAAGGGATTAAGAAATGCAGGGAGCATCCTGTACTCTATTAGTTGGGAGTGTTTCCTCTCCTCCGTGATGTTTATTAGTTCAATGCGGCTCTGCTCTATTTGCTGAAGCAGGACAAAGTAATCAACAATCCGCTCCGGGGGGATTTCAAGGCCAGAAATCGGAGACGTATAAAACACATTTGCATTCACCAATGTGTTTAGCAAAATACAAGATCTAATTTACCCCAAGGATCTCGTAGTTAGTGTGGTTACTAGAACCTTTATACTTACAGAGAAAATTGTTACAATTTGTTTTGTTCTAACTATGTCAGATTGTAATTATCTTAAATGTAAAACGGATGAGGACAATAAGAAGAAGTAATATTAGTGCAACATTAAAGAATGAACCTTTAACTGTACCCAGTTTTTTTCCAGTGCCAGCTGACATCAAATCAAGACTGCCTCACCTAAACTTACACGTTTGTACAACATTAGCCTAACCCTAACCAAAACCAGATTCTAACCCTGACCCTAAAACCCAGTCTTGACCCTCAAAAGTCCCTTTTTATGGTGAAAAATTGCGAGGACCAGCCAAAATGTCCTCGTTCTCACTATGATGGTTAAAGAAATTCTTTGGTCCTCACTGAGAATGCCGTACGGTCACACACACAAACACACACAGTTGTGTGAAAAGTGGAGTTTCATTAAACGCACGCTGAAATAGTATTTAGGAGTATTTAATTACAAACAAACGTTTGTAATTATTATGTGAAGGTTAAGTGTGCATATCTGTCATGTTGGACTGCTTCAGATTGTAGAGCTGTACCCTCCAGGGAGTGTGTGGTAAATACATACTGTGCTCCTCCTAGCCATGAAAAATTAATTTTTCTAAATTAACTTTAGACAGAAATTTAGCAGATCCAAATCCATTTTACTCAGCTGTTTGGAGCCTAATTAATCCAGACATTTTACCAACTTGGTACCGTGTCCAAATTGGAAATTTGAAACCAACCCCTAGCTGTAATGTATTCATTTATACAGCTGAGTAATGACGTCCCTCACCTCATCTTCACCCCAAATCCGATGACTTCAAAAGTAAGATTGAGAACACAGGGTTGTACTGGGACACACAAATGGCCACATCAAGTCCGTGTATGCTCTTTTAGTCTCCGTTCATGTGAAGAGCGGGCTACTTGAGGCAAGCAATCAAGCAGGGATTAGGTGGTTTGTGTTTCAGATCTCCTCAGGTTTGCTGATTATACTGATGAGTTAGACGGACTTCCGAGAACTCCCTGACACTTTACCGGACCATATCTACCTAAGCACTACCTTAGCTATACCCTAAAACTGTCTGAAAATATACGTCCTCATGGTCACTGATCAAAGCAACAGCCATCACGATTTTGCTCTTTTTGTCTCTCATGTTGTCTCGTTGATTATTGTGTGTCTGTATAAGTTGTCATTTTGTCCCTTTATAATACCTATGTTAGGTTGGCTAAGGTCTGAATTTCCAAAAATACGTATATGGTGGCTGTAGTAAAATAAGGTAAAGATAAGCTTATGTATCCATTAATGTCAAAGTGCTTGACAGTGTCTGCATTTGGAGTTAATTAGCTCAGATTCTCAGAAGAAGGAGAAACTTCTTGGAAATTAAAAGAGATGTCACAGAATAACTTAGTGGCTTTAATTGGATATATTAAACCTGCATTAATACTGAAAGTGGCCCAGTGTTAAAGCAACCTGTGTGCGCTGAGACCACTGCTGTTTGCTTTCTGACGTGAATTTCTCTTTCCCAAAATGTTCCCTCTTCAGCACTTCCACAGTTAACGGTGAGACCTTTTACAAATGAGCATTATTAAAATATTAAAACACACAGGGTACAGTTCTTGAAAGTGCTGTTGTTCATTTCTGCCTTGTCCCACCACTTGTGTCCAAACATAGACGATTTATCAAGAGAAAATACAAAATTCCCCTGTGGCACATGTATGCATTTTACAGTTTGCATTATTGTACACTTTACATTTCTTAATTTAAACTAATAATGGCAGGGAACTAGGGAAAAACACATGTAAATGTACTTTCTGTACGATTGCTCCTTAATTGGGATTTATCTCCTTTTTAAATTGGCGGATATGACATTTTGCTTAATATTTTCCATCTATGTTCTTTAGTTACAGTATCCTTTCATCTCTTCATCTTTTCATCGTGAGCTCTAGAGAAGCTTCAGTGCTCAAAAATGACTGTTTACATTGTTGTCGTGCAGAAAGGGAATTTTTATCGTCTTTTAATCAACAATTGAGCTGGGTCAAAGGAGCATCAGGGTTTGTTTTGTCCAATCATACTGTAAATGGGAGCAGAACAAAAGATGAATCATGTTTGTGTTTTCACATGGGGCTTTTTTTATATAACCGATTTTCCTGTAATAAACTAACTATTGAGAGAAATAAATGTCTAGTCTTACAAATCAACCGAGTGATTAAAGATGTTTGTTTTTTCCTCCTGTATTTCAGACAAGTTCAACGCCTATGTGACTTTAAAGGTGCAGAATGTGAAGAGTACGACCATCACGGTCCGCGGGGACCAGCCATGTTGGGAACAAGACTTCATGTTGTGAGGACCACTCTTGTTGCTGTTTCTTTATTTACCACTGGGAGCTTTCAGTAAAGACCCAGATGATCTTTTTTGTCATCATTTCATAACTTGTTTTTGAAATTTTTACCTGTTCTTGGAGCTTGTTTTTCTGCTCTTTACAATGTACCCACAGACAACAACTGCATACAGTGAAAATGCACGTTATATCGCATGCACAAACATCAGTGATTTCTTTTTTTTTGCCATCCATTTGAGGCTAGGACAGTTCTTATATTTTTAAAGGCAAATATTGTACAATAATAACCTGGTTTCCATTCAGGTCTGTACATTTCTTAAACCTTATACATGATGATGCTGTGTATCAGCATTAACCTTAGACTTTACTACTACTATTTAATTCACATAATATTTGTATCACGTAATCATGTTAAAGCAAAACATATATACATCCAGTTTAATTAAATGTAATGAGATGAGCATTTCTTTCATCCAGTTTGTTTCTGTTGCTTTTGAACGTTATTTGTGCAGCAACTGCATGTATTGCACCAGCCTCTTGAGGTATATTAAGACAAATCCAGCGAGAGATTGAAGCTTGGGACTGTGTGTATCAGCCCTTAGATTAATACGGGCCCCGTGTCCCTTACGAGCTGACTTGCTAGCTGGCTTTACCAGTGCTCACTGAAATTGAAAGGGAGCATCAGCTGCCTGTGGGACTTCAGGCTGGCCGGCTGACATGGGCCACTAAATGGGAATCTGTGGCTGGAGCAGGCAGGATGAATGGAAAGTGAAATTACATGCCGCACTCAGAAAGAGCCCGTGATAAATCTAATGAATTGTCCAGCCCTGCCTGATTCCATAGGGGAGAAAAGGTACAGATGTAGCTGATTTAGAAATCCAGCCTTACTCTCCGGGCTCTCTGAAGTAATAACGCCATACCCACGAGGAGTTATTTTTGAGCTGGGTGATTTTAGAGACGCTACGAATGAGCAGTGTTACAGGCTAACATGTCTAATGCTAGGTGGTTTGGCTCAGGTGGACCAATTGTGTAAATCTCACTATTTTTACAACATGTTTTCTGACCTATTGATGCATTTTTGTTCAGTCCTCCAAAGCAAAATTGTTTGCTGCCTTTTCAGCCGAATGGATGGCTGCATTTTACCGAGTGGTCTCCGCAGTACAGCTGGACATCTACTATACTGTAGTATTTTACACTGTTAAATGTAACCTTTATCTTTATAGCATTGAACTATTTATTGTGAAGCAGGATGTAAATGTTGAAAGATGTTGCAAAATCAGTTTTTGCTGGGCGGCCACATGCCCTGTCTTTCAGTCACTGCCTGTAAAAAGACACACTGCTCTCTCTTTTGTCGTCACTTTGCCACTTGTTAAAGGATTTTTCTTTTTTTTGGCACCTGTTCTGACTTGTTGTCCTACTGTGTCTGGCTGTATGGTAGGAAAACAGTTTTTCTTTTGTATTAGATTTACTTTGTGCTATAATTCTCTTATTCTTCCTCTTTCCATCATTCTTCCTCTCTTCATTGTTGAGTGCAGACTGTAACCTGACCTGTGACCCAGCTGGCTGAAGTTATTCTGAGCTTGTATTGTTCTGTGCTCCAGTACTGACAGGGCCTGACGTGGTGCTTTAGGTCGAAGGATAGGAAGTAACTAATCAGAACTCAACGGGCTAAGCATTATTTAAGTACGTGTGCTCTCTGTGAAACAAAAAATGTTTGGGGTTGGGGTGTCAGAAATGGATACGTACCAATTAATGAGTCTAATGCCACAATGGATGATAACAGAAGTCTAATGAAAATCTTATGAGTGGTCAGGGCAGAACGGTGGTGGATTGGTTATTACTAGTATTCTGGTTACCTCCCGCAGTCTAAAGACGTGCATGTTGGTTTAATTAGTGTCTCTCAGTTGCCTGTAGCTTTGAATAAGAGTGTGAATGTCTGTGTTGTCCCCGAGATTGACTGGCCACCTGTCCAGCGTGAACCCCACCTATCGACCAATGACAGCTGGGATAGGCTCCAGCCCCAACCATTCCTGTGCATCTCATTGTATTTTTTTCATGCCACAACAAATAATATAAACTTTTCAAATAAAATTTCGTACAAAGTAATATTAATTTGAATTATACTGGACTGTGCTACGTACATGTATAGACGGGTGATTTTACAATTTTTTTTACTATTTAGTTTAGCATCTCTTGCATATCATCAGCACAGCTGTTGATCACCACACGTTTTTTCATTAAGGCATATCTGAAAAGCCCCAATTATTGAAGATGGGATAATTCCACTTGATTGACTCCTGTCAATCTTAACAATCTTAGAATATAGCTTTTAAAGACTCGCAAATTAGCATACACCTCAATCTCTCTATAACGTTTTTTTTTAAAATATCCATCAATTACCCTGTTACAGCAGACATAGATCTTTCCTGCAGACTGATCCCCTAGACTTGATTAGATGGATTGAATAGATTGGCCGTGGATCCACATGATTACATAAGTCTCTCTGTCTCTCTCTCTTTCTCCCTCCCTCCTCCCTCCTATTTCTGATGTACTTACTCTGTTATTTTTGCTTTCATCACCTCACCACTCTTTGGAAGATAAGTGCTGCAGTCAAAGAATTAAAAACATCCATCTTTTCTTTCGTGCAAGCAGAAAAGACGGATAAGTATGATTTTGAGGCCGATATCTACAGTTATGAAATGTTTATTGCAACTTGTATTAAGGAGTCAAATATCACCTAGTACTATCACCTAACGGAATCCTAATGGCTGGAGAAACTGTTCCCAAGTCCTGGGCTTCCTAAAGTCAACGGCTTGGCAATGTGGACTACAGTGTATATGTTCTTTATACTTTTGTCATTTAAAACCATATGGTGTATGTGAAGGGACACATTGCAGAGTGAAACTACATTTACTGTATTCTTAGCTCAGATAATCTAATCTTATAAACTGGAGATGTCCTAATCGAATAGTAAATATCAGCACTGGTACGAGCATATTTGAAAGCACTGGGTGCTGCTCCATCTGTAATTAGACTGACTGTCCTATATTTGATGGGATTATCACTAAGAGCTATTCCAAAACACTGCTGTCCCACACTCTGCGTGGTCCCTGAATGCCTCTCCCGAGTCCAACATTAATTCTGTGATACCCTTGCAGGGTAAAGCTTCTCTTCAGCTGGTGTCGTTTGCAGACATAAATGAGCTTCAGAAGTCCCATTCTCCCAGTTATTCTTCTATTCATATAAATAATTTAAGATGGCAAGCATGTATTTTTAGGCTTTAATATATATATTTTAACCTTATTTAGCTGAATTGTTTTTGGCATCGATGATTCAAGTAGATCCTGAAAAATATTATGTCTTATATCAGTTACACTTGAAACATTGACTGTATATAAGTATCTGTTTAGAATCTGTATGCGCTGATATCCAATGCTATAAATACCTTGCTTCAAAGAGAGACCTACTGTGTAGACGTGCAGACAGAAATTGGTAGTGGCTTAGCCTGAACCAGAACGGAGTAAATCAAAGTTTTAAATGTGCAGAGACATTGTAAGGAACATTTTCACATCACTAAATTCCCCTGAAACTAACAAACCGTGAGCCTTTAGTAGCATATTTGTACTTCATGCTGTGTTTCTGCATATGGGAGAATTTCTTTGTGTTAAAAGTCATTGATGTTGAGGATCTTTTAGGGGTAGAAGTTTCTTTTTCTTTAAAAAAGAGAGAGCACACAAAATAGAGCAAGCACACATAAATGATTATTTTGGCCAAAAAAATTCAGCTGTACAGATGGGCATTTAGTTTTGTACGGAAATGTCTTGTGACGTGACACAAACGCCAAACCTGTTGCAAGACTCAATTCAGATGTGTGGATTGTTGCTCAGGAACAGCGGGGAGGTGACGAGGCCCTGAAGCCTTGCCAGATGTGCAGACTGATCCCACGCCCCTCTGGGGTTCCAGCAGAACAATGGCATCTGTAAATGAGCAGGTGGCTTAAGTTTCTAATCCCTGCTGCTGAGGACACATACAGCTGGTGACTGTAGCTGCAAGTTCCTGGAACTCCTTTACTCAGCACACTTAGATGAGTGTTTGAGAGTAAAGTTAGAGATGTACTGTGTGCGTGTCAAACACCTGCGCCTTGCATAATATAGCCCGTTCTCTGTTAGCTCCGTCATGTAGAGGCCTTCTTACTCTCGCATACTGCCGTTCTTGCCTGGACAAACCCTGCAGGTTGAAGAGAGTCGGAGATGGACAGTGTTGAATGGAGAGCGAAATGTGGTTTTCAGTTTCAGGTTCAGAGATGAGTTTGGACTGAGCTTGGCTTGTTCACACACATCCTGTCAAAGTCTTAAACCCCTGCCCAAAAATAAAAAGAAAGACGTAACTATTCGTGGCTACACTTAAGGCTTCTCGCAGTCTCGCTCTCAGTCTCTCCCCTGCTGACAGCACTCGCTCTGTCTTTCCCACTGCACCTGGCTATTATTCGGATGCTTTGAATGTACTTGCATGAAAGTGATGCTTAATCAACCTTTTTCCGATTGCCTGGACCTACATATAAAAGTCATTTGTGGCTACAATCTTCTTTAAACCTGTTCTTCACTGATATTCATCTGGCTGTTTTAAATCACATTAGCTCACATTAGATTAAACTGTATTTTATGGTCACATTAACATCATTGGTACAGTATACAGAGGGCAACAACCTTAGTTAGTACAGCACTCACTAAGTGAGATATTTTGTTGAACTAATTGACATGAAATCAGGTAAAAACATTCCCAAGCTGCAGTAAATTAAACCTCATTCACATGCACAGCACTTTTCTACACGTCTGCATTGCCACGTCCTGTATCAGCTTGCATGTTAGGCCAGCTTGTGTCTTCCAGGTGTTACATTGCTGTACTGTGACCATCTCTACATCCTTGGTTGTTTGATGGCACTCAACTCACAAAGTATTTCCCCAGAATTCATAGTCTCTTTTAAAAATAATCCTGTTTGGTGCATGAGAAATGAGAATCTTCAACAATTTGATCAAGCACAAAAACAAAAGTCAGGTACGATTTACACAGTCAAGATGTGCTTGGTAAAACTAATAGTACATGTGAGTATTTCATCATTTTTTTAAAGGAAGATGTAAACAGTTTTAGAGGTAGAAATTATGCAAAATCACCTTCAAGACAGTCTAATTTAATCTCTCAAATGGTGATTTGTTGTTTTTACAAGGAATTATAATGCCAAAAAAACAACTAAAAATGTCCCAAAAGCTCTGATTATTAGAAACTGGAAGATGTTTTTGGCAGATCTTTTTAGATGAGAGGTGAAACTTTTTCAAGAATTCTGTAAACCCTCCTCCTTGTAAAGACTGTGATTTGGGAAATGGGCTACATGACTAAAACTAGATTAGACTGGATTCACTGATTTGTTTTCAACATTGACTTGAATACATCCTCATCTTCATACAACTCTAATCCTGTTGTTTTCCAATTATCCATCTTTGGATTGACCGAACCCACCTGATTCAGGTAATCAGCACTGGTTCTGGGGAGGGATGGTTAAAAAAAACAAAACAAAAAGCAGGACAGGGAGGTGATGACCAGTTGATGAGCGTGGATGTGATGATAACCACATACAACCAACACAAAGCTGGAAGTGATTTGTACTTGCAGCTATTGATTGTGTCCGTCGGTATGTTGCATTTTTAATGTTGCAACAGAGTCATTGACACCACTGAGGATGAGCCATGGATGTGATGTCCTTAAAGGGCTGAACATCAGTTTTATCCTCACTGCCTTGCTTTTACTGCCGTCAGTGTTTCGTCGAACTTGGAGCCACCAGCCCTAAAGTGCACACACAGTACAGTATTTTTTTATTGGGCTTTCACCTTGGCCCATCTGCCAAACACCTGCCTCAAAATCCAGCCCCAAACTCACACTGCAGGAATCCAATTTATTATCCCCATTTAGGACGGGGAACAAGATTCAATAATGTGCACATGCACAGACACAGCTGGTGCTGGAATTATGTTTCTCATTGGCGACAAGAAAGTTCCAAATACACCCGCAACACTTCTGATTGACGACCACCAAGGTGAACAAATGTCCTCCCTATAATGAAAATGCTTTTTTGTGTTTGATTGAGAAAAAAAATAATTTAATACAATTTAGAGAATGCAAGAAAGGAACCTTTTACCACATTTTCTGTGACAATGAAAAAGTCTTGAACTAAAATGCTTTTTTCTACCGCTCTATTCCAGGTGTTTTGTCTGCAGAAGTAGAAAAGGCAGATGCTCAAATCAATACTGTAGTGCTGGGAGCTGTAATGAACATGGCAACCTCTGGGGTCACTGGCACGGTTTAGGAGTAAAGATGTTTCTGTGGGGTGACATTTTAGGACGTTATTGGACAGTAGTGAGTAGGGATGAGCGGAAGCAGAGCGCCCTCCATCATCATCATATGCTGAAAACACCTACACCCGTTGTTTCTACGTGCTGTTGGCACCTTTGTCCTGTTTTTCAGCTTCAACTCACATGCACACGTTCTTTCACTTTTGTTGGCTGAGTGGTTCCATCCCGGCTACTGGCCTTAACTTCCCGCAGGTTGAATTTCTTCCACTTTTAAAAACCTCATCCCCCACCTCTCACAACACTTACCGTCTGTGTGTGGTCCATAATTGTGTGCTACGACTACACGACATAACAGCCAGCAGTCTTACAGCAAAAACCTTTTGCATGTTTTCACGTTTGGTGTGTTACGAAATGAATCAAAGTTAATCTTTTTACATTTTTTCCCTATAACAGAATTCAGGAGGTCATGTGCTGAGAGGCGTTTAGTTTTTCTGTGCTTTTGGCAAAACTTACTTTTTCTTTTGCTCTTATTAAATCTTCAGCTTCCTTGTCATATTCTTGTCCTTCTGCAGAATTTATCTGCTTATCTTCTGCTTCTTCTATATTAAATCTGATATTTTTAATGTGATACGCTGTAGTCCCAAACAATGACAAACAGTTGTGTGTGTGTGTGTGTGTGTGTGTGTGTGTGTGTGTGAGACCCAATGGCTGGTTGCTGGGATAACGGTATAAGCAGTCGATCCCGCTCAGGGTCAGGAGGCCTCACGTGCTTGTCTTTAGTCATGCAATCCCGGATTTAGTCTCCTCTTCTGTCACAGTCTTTTGCCTTGTTTGTCTCTTTTTTTACCTTCTGTCGTGCTTTTTGAAAAATTTCTCCTCACACTGTCTCATTCTGTCTGTCTCTCTCAGTACTGTCCTCACATGCTACTGCCTGTCTTAATCTTTTGACATGTCACAGATTCTAATCTGTCACTGCTGTTGCTGTTTTTCCACACCAGCTGCTCCTACCCTTTAGAGGTTTGACTTACATGGTTCAGAGACATATTCTTATAAGAACAGAAATGATTTACATTTGCCTTTTCTGTGGATCTTATGTTCAGTTTGTTTGTGAGTACATTGTCCCCACGTGTGCCTTTTAAAGAAGCCTAACTTATGATTTTCAAATAGCAGTGACTATGTTCAAGCAATTATTTATTTTGCACTTACTTTTTAGTTCATTTCCGCCACCCAGGTCTTCTTTAACCTATCTCCATTTTCAGACCTCGTCTATCACAGCTATGGTGATTGCTGTGATCTCCGAACATCAAATGTATTGAATTTGAATGAGCTACAAAAAACTGCTTAAAGTGATTTACTACATTTAAAACATTGGACTACATCACAGTAATTGGAAATCAAAACCCACACAGAAGCAGGACATTAGAGCAGTGCAAGGCCCACAACACAACTGGGCTCACACCAGCCTAGAAAGATAGTAATTCCTGATATGATAACCAGTATCAACTATCAGCAATCAATGCTGCGTGACACAGAGATATTAACATGTTCAAGCGTGTTTTATCAAATCAAATGTGCAACAAATACGTTATTGACTAATTTTGAGCCTGTATCAGATTATTTTTCAGTAATCATCAGTAATTCACGAACTTGTAGAGCAGTCCCTCTGTCCGTTTAAAGCCGTCTACAGAAACATATTAGAAGTTGTATTTCACCTGTTTTTCACCCACAGTTTGTCCTTTTCTGTTGATAATTTTTATGAAACCTCACCGAGCATTGCCACACACTTTGACATCCTCCGTGTCTTATCCTCCTTTCTTGTTTCAATTTCTTTCTCGGCTCTTAAATACTAGATGGCTGTGTGTAGGTGTACACAGACGTGTTTGCTTTGTGAGTCATGAAAAAGTCATTTCATTCCCTGTTACAACAAACAGCTTCCTCAGTAATAGACAGGTTTTGAAGGAGGGCATATGCTAGAGTTCAGTTTAGAGGTTCAAGATCTTGTGCGCACACACACTTCTGGTCTGTGAGTCAGAGACAGGTTGGAGACAGACTGATAACATCAGACGTATTTCTAATCTTATTTGGGGTTTTATGTTTCGAGGTTTTATGTTTCATGGTTTAAATTAGATAAGCTCACGGATTAAAATGAAGCGGTAGATCATAAGACACTTGTTTTTGTTTGTGTGTGTGGCCTATTCTTTTCTTTAAAGCGTCCAATCACGGTCTAACTGTCATGTTATGTAATTCGTTGTTTCCGACAGGTGGACTTCACTGTGGCCATTTGTAACTCGTGCACACAAAATGCCACAATGCGACAAACAGGAAAGTCTAAATAATGCGTTTGTATTTTGGTTATAATATAGGCTGGAAAGTCAAGAGGACAAAGACAATAAGTTAAAGACAAGGCGAGCAGTTATTTTAGGGAAACCAAACAATGTTGTATTTTACAATGGGCTATTTTTAACAACTGTTTTCATTTTCACCTTTGCCAGAGATGAGTCAAGGAAATAACATTTTATGAAAGGTGAGGCTGTGGCTTGTTTTGGGCCAACCGTGTCTCCACTGCAGACAAACTGTAACTGCAATTTTTGTAATCATATTATCCTTATGTTCTGATGCAAAATCTGTTTTAAATAAACTGCCACGTGTATTAACAGAAAGGAAGTTGCAGTGAAATTGTGGGTGTACACAGCTGAGGCCGCTCAGATGCTCCACACAAACTGGATGTTTTGGTCAACAAAAAATCCTATTACTAAGACGATTTCATTAATTTGTTATATATTCATGCCTTTGTGGCTTCCTGTTTAAATGTGGTTGTAATCACCTTTTCTGTAAAAGCATTATTGGATTTGAAGATTAGTTGTATAAAACAAACATTTTTGTTTACACAATCAGTTTGGCATGTCATTAAATCAACTGCTTGTAGGAACATGCAGCTCACAAGTTCAGATGCTTAACAAGATGTAATTGACATCTGTTAACAATTGTAAATCCTGTTTACAGTCATACAAGCATGTAAACAAGCGAACGCATGAATAGAGACAGTTGATAGGGATCATGCTAACATGTAAGAACAGCATAATCTACATTTGATTCATGTCCAGCTGGCAGCAAGTGCCTGCGCAGACATAGACATACATGAAGAAGAACACGCGCTCCTCCCAGTTTCTCTCACCCACCCTCTTCTCTTCATCATCCCAGCTGGGAAGTGTCATGGGCGATGACTGACAGCCAAAACCGAGGCGATGTGAATATGAATGGGACTGTGAAAATATAAATATGCAGATGAGGCAGGGAGACAGTTTGGCTGCTGTCTTCTCTTTAAGATGGATCTGTCAAAAAAAATGACGGCTGCCATCCTTTAGCCTCACTACTTTAGCATGAAACTAGCCCATTTGCAGAGCTGATTGGAGTGGAAATGCAGTGTCATAATAAGGTCAAACTTCTAATATACTGTACACATAAAAACAGCGAGTGTGGACCAACTTTTCCTCAGTTTTTGTTGTGTTAACATTATGTGCAGCTTCATTATAGACTATACTGTGGTTTGTGTAAATGTAAATGAGAATACTGCCAACAAAACCCGGAATTGTTTTGGTTTATAAAGTAATACGATTTTTCCCAGTAATAAATTTCATGACATTGTGATAAATATTCACCTGGACTAATGTGAAACTTATTACAGATAAACCACTTTCTCGTCCTATTTTGCGTGGCCCTCAGTGGCAGTCAGCACTGCACTCATAGGGAAACGGCAACAAAGACAACTTGAATCCCACAATCCTGGAATGAAATGGCCACAGCGGATCATTGATCCATGTTGATTTTTGTTACGCCCCTACTGCCGCGGGAAGGACATGGGACTGGTACCTGGCTCTGCATGGCTGGGGATGAGCTGTTTGGGGTTCAGTGTCTTAGCCACACGTGTTGGCAAACCTCCGACCCTACGGTCGGCAGGCCGCTATACCACTGATCCGCTGCCACTGGTTTGATGCCACGTTTGGGCGTTAAGTCTGCATGTTATTTAGTTAATGTGTGTTTCTGCATTTCTACAGTGAGATTAGTCACCTGGAATCGGGTCTGGTGGTGGAGCTGTGGAACAAAGGTCTGATCTGGGACACTATGATTGGCACAGCGTTGATACCTCTGGACACCATTCAACAGTCTGATGAGGTAACACCGTTATAGCTCAAACAGATGGTTGTCATGTCATCTTTACACACAAACACACTGAGTTTGACTTTAATAGCACATTATTACAATGTCAGACACAAGGTTTTTGCACAATCTCGATTTTTTCTTTTCGCTTTTGATCTTTGGCTAATAGTCTTCAAAACATATTTTAAGTCTGCCTTAAAACAATACTCAATAATCCATATGAACATTAAAGCAGTTTTGCTGTAATCATTACATCATAGTGGCTGTTGAGATGTGCCTTAAGTTTTGTTTCTAAAACAAATATTCATACAAAAATACATTCAAAGTTTATTTAGATTTTCTCACCTGCTACTTTGTAGGCTGTACTTATGGATGAGTGTTAAAATCAATTTGACGACTTTTTTTATTTATGCGTGTGTAGTTTATAGCATGTGCTGACAGGAACCCACTAAACAACCACTCACCTTCCACCTACCAGTGATTACTTATTAAAACACCGTCTTTAGCTGTCAGCCTTGTCAGGAAAAGCACTCTTACAGTTGCTAGTTAGATGCACTTGCCAATTCATTTTATTGCCCTGTGCGAAGACTTGTCTTGCATTCTCATTACTTTTTCTGCAGAGTTTTACAGCGAGCAGCGCCTGTGTAATCATTAATAATGCAGCCCCCAGTGTTTGACTTCTTCACTAAGTTTGAGGCACACTAAACACTCGGCCTGAACTGGCAGTGCTGTTCCTTGGTCCTTTGTCTATTCTCAGGTTCACTGAATGCCATTCTCCCTCTGCTCAATTAGGATCTCAATTACCATGTTGAATCCAGGAGTGAATAAATGTTTCTGTCAGCAGTTCTTTTTAAGTTTCTACCTTTTCTCTCTGCTAGTCTTGTTTTTTCCCCCCTGATTCTCTCATTTAGGAGGGACCAGGAGAGTGGACGTCTCTGGACTCAGAGGTGTTAATGAGAGAAGATGAGATCTGTGGCACCAGCAACCCGACTCCGCACCAAGTGCTGCTGGACACCCGCTTTGAGTTGCCCTTTGGTATGAAAACAAGCTCAAAAGTCTCATACATTCACATAGCGAGGTGACAAAAGTGCACAAAACCCAATAAAAGGACAAAGAACGGGGTAAGACCTTGGACAGGTCTCCACACAGAGAGACATACAAAGACACACAACCAGTCGCACTCACGTTCACACTTTCAGGAAATTTAGAAATTTAGGATTTGCTTTAGACACGCACACGTTAATTAACCTAACATACATGTCTTATGAACTGCGGGAGAAAACCGGAGTACCCACAAGGAAGGGAAACCATGCATAGTCCACACAGAATGGCCAAACCTGCAATCTTGTTGTTTTTCATAAATAGGTTTTCCACAGAAATCCAACATGTTCAGGCCTTGTTAAGTTTAATTCATGTACAGATCCAAGGAGAGAACCACTTAAATATAGATTTCTGAGGATATTACTCTTAAAAAAAAGCATTACCTTTCCCCTATTCACCAGTAAATTTTTAAAAAAAGACAAAATGCATATTGTGAGGTTGTTTTTTTTTTGTGTTGTAAACTGCAAATGTTAAAAGGCTGATTAAAAAAAAGATAGCGGAGCTGATTTGAACCCCTTTGTAGACTGACCAGGCACAGTTTACTTCTGCTCATGTGTTCGGCCGCCACGTTTTATCCCTGTACGGGACGAAGCAGATCTTCTGGAAGTGCCATTGTGGTTCATGAAGATTTTATGAAGGGTTTCTTCCTGGTAACATTGTTGCCTGGATATACTCCTGAATGTTCCACTTTTATGTTTTGCGTTTCTTGTTTCAAAATTCTGTGATGTGGGTAGACACACTTTTATAAATTACATATAGTAAAATATATTTTAAATAATACATTAATGCGATATATATTAATTTATTATTGAGGCAATTATTAATCAGTCTTTAAGATAAACTAATATTTAACCACAAATCTATTTAGAAAAAGTTTAGAAAATTAGTAAATATACCTTTTGAAATTGGCCAGTAAAGTGAAAAAAAAAAAAATAAAAAAAGCAGTCCAAAATCTCTGATTTCCTTCTTGGTAAAATGGTACCTACTATAGCCTGGTTTTTATATTCTCTCCGTTCGTATCTTTTTTACTTCGTCAGCTTTTCTTGTGCAGGCCTTGGGGATGACCTGTGAACCCTCTGAGGTGGTTGTTGAATCTATTTCTGGGCCCCCCAAAGGAAGCCTTGACATCAGCTGTTAAACACACATGAATATGGGATGAGAGCACATTCAGCTGTGACATAGGGAGTTACAGTGAAGCTACAGTGCCTGTGGTCTTTCATTTCTTGCTGCACTTTCCTTCTTCCTGCATTATTTAACTTCCTCTTCCTCAGTCCTGCCTTTCATTCCTCCGTCCACCTACTTCAGGCGTCTGTATTTCCTCCATCTTTCACCTTTCACCACCCTTTTTTGCACCGTCCTACATGTATTTTCTTGTCACTTTTTTCCTTCTTTTTCCATTTTTTTTGTTTTTTCTGTCCAATACGTCTAACCAGATATCCCAGAGGCCGAGGCTCAGTACTGGACTAGTAAACTGGAGCGGATCAACACCATGCGGATACATGACGAGGTACGCTTATTAAAGATGACTATGTTCGGTTTCGTGCTCTTAATAATTGTTAACTATTAGGTATTCCAGACACGAGAGCTGTTTTAAGAATCTTAAAGTTGACATGAATTTAAAAAAAAATGCTACTAGTACAGACTTTACATGTAAGTAGAAAAGAGGTGATTTCTTAGTGTCTTCTGCGGTTGGATGTGTAAAAACATAAAATAAATAGGGGAGGTTTGTCACCCGCCGTTGTGCATTTACTGTGTCCATACTGCAGGAAGCCACATGCCACGAGTAGGAGCTTTTTTTTTAAACATTCTGGAGTTAAAGTTCACCAGAGTTTTTAAACATGTTGCAGAAACTGACTGTTCTATTGTGTAACCCTTATTAAGATGGGGATTTTTTACAGCGTATTGTTCTTTCATCTTTACATTTGAAAGGAACTTCAGCATCATCTGTCTTATCTGCACTATGGAATCCAAGCTGTGGACCCCAAGCGTTCTCCACGGTTATTTAGTTTTGGTGCACCCTTTTCAGATACTGGCCTGTCTTTGCTCTCTGCTGCCATCTAAAGCAAAATAATGTTTATTACACTTTACACAGATGTTTCAAAAAAACCAAACAAAGAAGTGCCATATTGTTATTAAATCATTTTTCTCCTCTCAACCCCTTTTTGTGTTGCATTTGCTCAAGTATCCGTTGCAGGAAGAGGTCCAGAGAAGAAGAATGGCATCTGTGCCCTCTCAGTGTTGTAAGTATAAAAGTAGTATAAAACAACATGTTGCTCATGCATAGTTTGAGTCCTTTTTGGTTCTGTGTGGGCTTTGTTCACCAAACTGTCGTTCCACATTCCACTTAAGAGAAAAAGAAAATCATTTTCTTGTTCAAGGAAAAGGAATTTCACTTTGGCTAATGCATTTGCATCTTCTAGTAGCTTTTGTACTATTAGTAGTTTCCTGCTTGTTTCTAAAAAAATCAAGCTTGTCATTTACCTTTGTCAAATTACTTTTCCTTCCTAAATCCAAGCTTATTTAATTAAACTTGTGTGAAAAACAAATTCACTCACAGCACTTTCAGTTCATCCTTTCATTCCATCATTCGTCATTTCCATCAAGCTTTACGGACTTGAATGTTTTAATCTACTTGTGACAAACTCATTTCACCACACCAGCAACAGTTACTGGTTTTATTCTTCAGTAGTTTACTTTTCTACGGATTTACTTAAACACCTGCCTTCATGCCACCAGGCAGCTGGAGTTATTTTGGATGGAGTGACCAGCAGAGTACGTATAGCAGTTTTTTTTCTCCTGTGGATTGTCATTTTTTCCACCTATGCATGACACTGGGCTGCATTTAAGCTTTTATTTCAAATAAGTACCACTGCGTGTTTGGTTTATATCCACGGTTTGTCTTCATTGTAATGAAACTTTTCCCCTGTTGTGTTGGTTTTGTTGACATGTTTAATGTGTTATTTGGAGTTGCGTGTCTTGTCAATGTGATTGTCAATGTGCTTTGTGTTTTAATGCCTAGCACCACAAGAGGGAGCCGTTTATGAAACAGTTGTTGTCTTCTTTACATTCCGATAGAGAGAGTTTTGGATATCATAATGCTACTTTACTTTTGTCACCCTGCTTCTGTTTAGTTCTTACTCATAACTTTTTGATCTGACTCCATTCTTAAGAAGCTATTTAATCATAGACTAGCACAAAGGAACAAGAGACCCATCAAAAAATCTACAGTAGCTCCCAGTTTGTCAGTTTATGTAATTATTTCTTTTTGTTTATTTATTTATTTGTATGATATAGCCATATGTTAAAATAATCTTATCACCAATCTTTCATCCAGCTTTCGAAGACCACGATAGTGCAATGGACGACCGAGATAGTGACTACCGCAGTGAAACTGGTAACCGACCTCCACGGTTCCACAGCACTTCCCAGACAAATTCATCAGTGCACCAGTACCCTATAGGACGCAGGGTCCAACATCAAACCTTGTCCAGGGAGTCTGACTCCATACAAAGCTATGAGTTGGACTATAACGAAATGAGGGGAGCCAGGTAAAGACATGCCCACTCAAATACACACATAACCTAACAAAGATCTCTTATCTTATCTCATGAGTTGTACTTGTACTATGAAAATATATTCAAAATCTTTTGTTTCAAAAACTTTTTAAACAAATACTACCGTCATTGAAAATATTCCATTTGAAGCTAAAAACTTCATGTACTTGTGCTCTTGCACATACAGCACTTGTATCATCACTCCATGCTGTAATAATGTCTGTTTTTGGTTTAAGATGTTAATCCGTTACTCGAACCAGCATACAATTATTAGATATATTATTTGTATAAAAACAAAACTGCGTGTCAGTTGCTGTGAGCATTACAGCCAAATACCTTACTTGCCAACTTACTACCGGCTATCATCTACGTGTTCTTGGTAATTAAGGACGTGTGCACACATCCTAAAAATACTTTTGCTTGTTTGTATCTTGATTCATTTCATTAGCTTTTTTATTTGCTCACACACTTTATTTGCATGGAGTGCTTGTTATTGTTTTATGCCTTACACTTAATTTATCTTTCCTTCTTTTTGCATCCTGTCTTGCTGCTTCCTGCATGGCACTTCTATTTTGTTACTTGAAATTAGGGGATCAAACAGCAAGGGTGGCATAAGAATAATCCCTGTTGACTCAGGTATGGGTGTGGAGGACTGGGAGAGTAAATATAAGATGCCTGACTCAGGTGTCCTGGATGATTACTTGGACACTGAGCAGAAAATGTGGGAGGATGAAGATAAAAGCATCATCTACCGAATCAGTGACAGTCTGTGTGAGTCCAAAGGCAGCAGGTTCTATCAAACAGTTGAATGTGATGCACTGTCCCCTGAGGATACGGAGGAGCTGAATGGCAGGCCACACACACAGAGGCATGGCTTTGGTAGTGCAGAAGTACGGATAGTTTACAAGGAAGCTGGAAGCTTTGAGGAGGAATCATCTCCTCCTGAAATTGATATTATTCCTTCTGTCAAACAGTTACGACAACAGACAGATACAGATTGTCTGCTTTACAAGGCCAGACTGTGGGCCAAAACTGGCTTAGAGGACACGCTCGAGAGCTACGCAGCGTTTTGTGAGAAAGAAGCAGCTCAGGAGGAAGCTGCGTGGATCAGAAGGAGCTATGACTCAGTTGGTTCAGATGAGATGCGATACTCCTTCGGATCCGAAGAGGAACTAGATGATCTGACATTCACAGAGGAGGATGCTACCTATGAATATGAAAGTTACTACTACCCGGGCGGTTATATTTCCCCTTTCGAAGGACAAGGATATTTTAGCAAAGAGAGAACAAGTCACGGGCAAGAACCTATGTTATCTACTGGGGAGGAGCCAAGTGAGGAATATATAGAGCAAAGTGAAGAATATATAGATCCAATAGACGAGCTGAAGAGTTTGGTCCACTCAGTGTCTGAATACCTGGCTGTAAAAGAGGAGGAGATTAACAAGTATGAATCTCTGCCTAAACCAGTTAGGAGAAAACTCCCAGCACTGCCAACTGATGCTAAAGTTGTTCAGCCTGGGGAGAGTAAGAGCAAAGATATCAGCCCTGAAGTTAAGGAGGACAGTGCTGTTGAACAGGGCATTGCCGGGGTAAAAAATGCCATGAGCTCATTATTTAGTACGTTAACAGGATCAAAGCCTACCACCGAGGTACAGGCCTCCAGCAAAAGCCCATCCCCCCAGCCACCACAGACAGACTCTGGTATGTCGAAATTGTTCTCTTTGATTCCCAAAGCTGGTACTGAGCCCACAGAATCCTCTGGTACCACTGCAACAGATGCCTCTACCTCTCAAACAATAACCCAACCCGAGTCTAGTGTTTCAAAGCTGCTTTCATTTATTCCCAAAAGCAGTGGTACCTCCCCCCCAGTAGCCATAGTTCCTCCTGCCTCTCAGGAGCCCACAACTGAAAAAAAGTTTTCCCTTCAGTCACTTTTGACATTTCAACCCTCTGAACAAAATCTTCAAGCTGACACTGGTCAGACATCTGTACATGTTGGCACAGAAAGTCAAGGCAGTGCACCCACTGCTAACCAAAGTGCATCTGGGTTTGAATCCATGTTAGAAAGACTTAGTCCTCTGAGACTTTTTTCCAGTACACCGTCATCTAGAGTGGCATCACCTCAGCCATCCGAGCAAAGAAGTGCATCTGCTGCAAGTACTGAATCCCAACAAGAGTCAGTAGACATGAGTTTTAACAAAGAGGTTTTACAAACAGAAAGACAGTTGTCAGATGAAACAAGACCGGGTTCAGGAAGTGGATCAATTGATCTTTTGTCAGAAGCAGGAAGTGGATCAATTGAACTTTTGAATGAAACAGGAAGTGGATCAGTAGACCTTCTTCCAGAGACAGAGTCATCTGGTGAGCTGCCTGATGTTCAGCAAAGAAAAAGTGGAATATTAGAACCAAAACCTGAAAGCAGTTCAGAAGAAACTGGATTTTTCAGTCCTTTTAAGAAATCTCTCTCTACCCTCATATCAACAGTTCCACCTGAAACGTCCTCGCATGCTGACACCAAGCCTGCAGAGGAATCGTTTTTAGGCAGCAAACTCAAAATTCCATTTTTGTCCTCTGAAAATGTTTCCACAACCCCACCAAAAGTGGAAGGAAGCATGCTCTCAGGGATTCTTAAATTTGCATCTGGTGAAGATGCCAATGCTCCACCAAAATGTCTATCCCCCAGTCCTGCAAGATCTCCCTCTCCAAGTCGTGCCGCACTTCTTGAAAGTCTACCAAAAGGAAATAAAGAAACTGGCTGGTTTTCAAACTTGTTTAAGGTAGCCCCAACTGAACCTGCTATACCACAAATTCCTCCCACTGTGACACTAACAAAACCTAGTGGCCAAACTGAAACACATGCTGAACACATGATACTTGAAACCACAGACAACACTGTCTGCAAAACAGATTTAACTCAAGAACAAGAAATAGATCCTCATTGCAAGGCAGATTCACTTCGGCCAGAAACAGATGACATGTCTAAAGAACAATCTCTACCCAAGCTCATGGAAGAAACCAGATCAACACCTGATGCCAAGGGAATTCTCTCTGGATTATTAAATCTAGCATCAGCAGAAGATGTGTCATCTGGAAAGAAACCCCAGGGAGGGGATAATTCTTCTCAACAGGGTGGGCTATTCTCAGGCCTGTTTTCATCACCCTCTCAGTCTTCTTTCCAAACACAACAGTCTGGGGGACTGTTGTCTGGACTTCTGAAACTTGCCTCTGATAATGACTCAACATCACAACATCAACCACTATCAGCATCATCAGGAGGGCAAACTGGTGAAATTTCATCCCAAAGGCAAGGACAACCTCCTGCTGCACAGCCAACAACTGGTGGATTTTTATCTGGGCTTCTGAGAAAAGCTACAGACACAGTAACTGGGTCTCAACCTCAATCCAGCCAAGAGTCACAACAAAATGTGGCTTATCACTCAGTAAAAAGTGAAGGACTTGAAAAAATCTTAAGTCATCCAGCTCAGCCAGCAGAGATCTTGTCAGAACCAACAAAAACTGATTCAGCAGAAACACTTTTATCTGAAAAAGGTCCACCTGACCAGCAATTAAGACAACCTTTGGCTCCAGACCAAGAGCAAAAATCTGATCAAACAACAGAAAACCTACCACCAAAAGAAACTGGAACAGAACCTCAATCTGTTGGGTTTTTTGGGGGTTTGTTGAAACTTTCAGAAACTGCTACCCAGCCACCAAAAGGACCTTTGGCTAAAGAATCTACACAACAAAATGAGCAGCCAGGAAGTATGCTGTCTGGACTTTTTAACAAGATTTTGGAACCAAATCCCTCCCCATCTCAGTTACAACCAGAGCCTGGTGCTCAGAAGACCAACCAAAAACCAGTGCAGCAAGCATCTCCTCAACAAGGATTCTTCTCTAGCATTTTTGGAATTGGGGGTCAAGACTCTGCTCCTGTAAACCCAGCCCCGGTCTCACAAAACCAACAGAAGAGTGGACCATCTAAACAGCAACATAATCAGCAACAGGGCAATAGACAAAACCTACAACAACGCCAAGTCCCTCCACATCAGCCCCCCAGTAGTCCTGGAGGAATGCTCACTGGATTATTAAACAAAATAGCAGATGTTGGCACTCCACAGTCTACAGTGGAAAGTCAACCTGAACAACAACAAGCACAAAGAGCAGGACCTAAGACAACCCAGCAGCAACCTAGTCAACAAGGAGGCTTCCTCTCTGGGCTATTTTCAAGTGGGCCGACTCACACAGCACAGCAGCAGATGCCTGTTAGTCATCCAAACCAGCATCAGCCCCAACAAGGTAGCAGACAGCCTTTGCGGAGGCAAAATCAGATACCTCCTCAACCTGCTACCTCAACACCGGAATCACAGCAGGGTGGTCTCTTGTCGGGGCTTTTTAACAAGTTAGCATCTGCTGATGTAGCACAACAGCCAACCCCACTAACTGGGTCTCAACAGGACACTAAATCAAGCAGACCAGGGCAGTCTGTAAATCAACAATCTTCTCAGCCCAGTCAGCAAGGAGGATTCTTTTCTGGTCTGTTTGGTCAGACACCAACTCAACAACAACCTGGGAAGACTGCAAGTTCCTGTAATACAGCAACCCAACAGCCTATTCAAAGTACAGGCTTGCTTCCAGGTGTTCCGAAGTTTCCATCACATGAAAGTATGTCACATGAGCAACAGTCACCACAACCTTCTCAGACAGATAAACCATCTGTTAAGTCTGTTCAATGTCCAGCCCAGTCTGAAACAAGTGGATTATTCTCAGGACTATTAAACAAAATTTCAGGTTCGGTAGAACAGGCATCCTCACCTGCACATCAGGTGAACGTCCCAACTACACAACATCAACCACAGCCACGTGCAGGACAGGGGCGACCACAGATTCAGAGAACAAAACCAGTAGAGGATGCATCATCCCAAGATGCAGACGCAGACAAGAATTTAAAAGGTTCATCACAAAAGGTTTTCTCTCTGGTCTTTTTAGTTCACAGATGATTCACCATCAAAAGCCCAGCAACCATCAAGGCCTCAGCTTGGTGTGGAGGAACCAAGAACCACCACAAGTAGCCCGCCCCCTAGTTTTTTATCCAGCATTCTCAAAAAAGTGCCCAATGATAATAGCACTTTAAGTTATGAGAAGAGAAATGAAAAAGGCTCTCCTGATCAGTTACAACCAAAGAGTACAGCGGACATTCATTCAAGTACTGCAGTTGGTAGTATGAGAAAAGAACCTTTGCAGTCTCAGGTTTTGAAAGATTCTACAATTTCTCCAACTCAACGTTATCTTGAGGAAATCCAGCGTCTATTGTATGGCACAGCAAATGAGTATGGTTACAAGGATCTTTTATACAACTTTACAGAGCATGGGGTTATTCCACCAGAACTCTATGAGCATCAGTGTCTAATAGAAGCTCTTTTGTGGCAGCAACTTAATGATTATGTCCTTGCTGAAGCCCTCGCCAGCCAAGTTCCAGAAAATTACCAGCCACGCCAAGGGCCTATACCACCCACGTTTGGAGCAGCTCAATGGGAGAATCACATATGTTTAAATCCTAAAGAAATGAACTTCAGTGACTTTAATGTTCCTTCACATCCTTGGAGGGATCCTGCTGCTCAACTTTTTGAAAGTAGGAATCGCTTTCTTGAGCCAGAAGAAGACCTTGTTCTGTTTGACATGAGCTGCAGAGAAAACAAACCCTGGAATAGCTGTGACCATTTGAATGATCTTGATAGGAACAGAAAACCCTGGATTGTGGGAGGTGGTGCTCTAAACCTGTCCATGGAAAAACCAAAAACGCGGGTAAATAGATGTCAGTCACTAACAGAGTGCAGTATACAGGAGTTCAGCAAAGTAATGAAAGCAAGTGGTGTTAGTAGTGAAGTAAAAGATGAAGACTTTGGTTTGAAGTCAGCAACTGAGTTTTTAAAGCGACTTGCCACAAAGAAGGGCCCTGTGGATTTAACACGTAGCGCTGTGGATTTAAGCAGGTCTGCTGAAGCTATGAGAGATTTGGATGATGAAATCCACTTTGAGGATGCTGAATGGTATCAACAATGGCTTTCTCTAATGGAGCAGGGCTTGTGGTGGCCAGCTGAGGCTGGAGACTGTGGATATTATGTTTATACAGATGAGGATTATATTTATTCTCTTTTAACAGACAGAACTGGCAAACACCTCTACGCCTGTGCTGCACCAGAGGATGTTCAAACACTAGGAAATATCACTGAAAATATTGCAAACATTCTGAAACAAAAAGGAAACGACAAAGTGACCCTTTGTGGTTTTAAAATCCCCCTTTGCAGGGAAGACAAAGGCTTCTGGATTCCAGGCCAGCAACAGAGTAGGTTAGTGCGTTCAAATTCCCCAGTGGACCTAACTTCTGCCCTTCAAAAAGGTGAAAAAATAATGAACATGAATTTGGAAAGCTTTTCTCAAATGTTTCAGGAATCCATGTCTTCTCAAGTAGAGCAGCCACTAGACTTCACTGTGTACAAGCTTAAAAAGATCAAGGTAGAATCCATACAAACTTCTTACAGTCACAAAGAGGAGCCAATGGAGGCAACTGATCTTACTTTAAAGTCACTAAAAGGGGGACATGGGGGGCCGTACTGGAAGAATAAAGGGATAGCAGATGTATTAACACCTTCATCTGCACCGTCTTCAAAGCGCAATTCAATACAAAAATCTCCAAACAGATTTCCTTCAATTCCTGAAATCAGGATTGCTCAAGCAGATGATACATCTTCAGACCAACCAAGACAAATGTCAAGCTCCGTATTTTCAACCTTTATCAGAGGAAACAATGATGCAGCAACACCTCCCGCATCACCACCATTGTCTAGTAAGGCTTCAGAGACTCCCAAAGTTTTCAGACGTCTTCCCGAGACACCAACAGCTTCAAAAATACCAGGACCTGTACAGGGGGGAAGGAAACTGTCTACTCCTTCAAATACAAGTAGAGGGGACAGCACTTCAACTCTTTCAGGCCATTCAACTTCTGTTAGGAGTCTGCCCACTCTTATCTCAGGTACGCCGCCTATTTCTTCACAAAGACCCCGGCTTGCAAAACAGGCAACCCAGGCAGCTGAATCCAGCTTATTATCACAAGCAAATAAGACCACAGTCACGTGTGATCTTAGCAAAGACAGCAGCAGTACTGCAGATGACCAGACATTCAATATCTCTCAAAAGCAGCAGCCAGGTTCTGTTCAGAAAATTACACCACAGTTACATATTCTGAATGATAGGTCAGTTACATATAACGAAGCCTACCTGTACCACAAAAGGAATAGGTCTGATGCGCTTTTAGGCACTCAAGACACTAATAAAGTCCTGGATTTTTCCTCCACAATCGATAAAAATAAAGATGCCAAACAAAAAGATGAGGCAGATGTTATTGTACAACCTGAACAAAAAGATGAAGTCGTTGACTTTACAAAATACAAGTTGAAACGATTTAAAGAGAAACAACAGACGAATACTGTATCTAATGTGGAATTGAATGACAAGAACACAGTTGCTGTAGATCTTACTAAACAGACAGAGGAAGAAGAAGCTGATTGGGATAAGTCAGAATGTGAGACTGTGGGCCCACAAGAGGAAAGTGTGACTGTTTCAGTTCTGGGCTCAATTTCTCAGACCAACTATTGGCGGCATATCGAATCAGAGAAAGAATTGTTCAGGCTACAGACTACAACAATGGAGAGGAAAGTTTTTACATCTCCATCCTATCAATCCTGTGGAAAGACTCGGGAAATGGCAATGGCGAACTCCGATAAAGCTACAAATAAAATGTCTGCAAAGACAGCACCTCAACAGACTGAGCAAACTGCTTTGCCATCAAACAGTCCTGTCCTTGAGGCAATGTCACTAGCAAAGAGAGGACCTCTCACTTCTAAGGAAACAAACACAAGTCCTACTCATCCCAAATCCAACGACTTTTCATACAAGGGAGAGGCACTAGAGTCTATAAAGTATATACATTCACAACCCATTAAGGACCATCATTTTTATGGAGATCAGATAAAAAGCTCTAATCAAAAGGAGATTTCATGCAGTAATAGGAGGGCACCGCTGCCAAGACAGCAGTCTCTTTTTGGTGAATCCTCGGATTCTCTTGAAAATTGTAAAGCACCCCATCAAACAATTGCACTAGCTAATACAATTAGGAACCGAGACATTGGGAATAACTCACCCGCAAATACTCTGCAGGGGTTTCAGATTAGCAGTCAGTGCTACTCTGATTCTATTCTGCATCAGCAAGAGCCTCAGCAGAGCAGATCTGTCGTCTTTGACAGTTCAAATCTAATTACTTCATCAGACACTGTTTATACACATCAGACATCCACTTCAACAAAACCTGTCTCTGCTACAGCACTGGATATGTCACTCAAGCTTTCCCAAGGCACACTGGGAACATTGTCAGAATATGAGCAAACTCAAACTGAAGCAGTTTCACTTGTGAATAAGTCACATGCAAGAGCTGTTGCCAGAAAAGATTCAGTTGGCATGCCCTTGGTAGTTGAACCTGTGTCAATGGAGTCTCCATATCAGAAGCAACCTCAAATCATGACGCCTGTGCAAAAACCGCAGAGCCTGGGTAGAAACACTGTCCCTCCTGTGCATCATTTAATACCCTGTGATCTGATGGAGTGTTGCAGTGCAGCTGGTATCTCACTGTCAGTTACCAAATCACATCTACTTTCCACAGCTCCAGCAAACTCCATTAAAAGCACATTAGACATGTCAACAAAAACATGTAAATCAGACCCAGTGCCAAATTATTTGGATCCAGTACCTCTGGTCCGGACGAGGCAAAGTTTTGCATATTCTCATTGTGGTGCTGCTGGTCTTCCACTAATTGCAGAAACACATCCCTCCCAGGAGCAGCCTAAAAGGCAACAAACACTGGTAGGAAGGCATGAGAAAATGCAACAAGGATTTGTGCACAGTGAATCTCAGGAAATAGATCAGAGAGAATCAGCACCTGCCAACTCCATCAAAAGCTTTCTAGACATGTCTCCAAAACCACAGCCGAAACACTCGGAAACTGCTCCTGATGTTTTATCAGTTGGAGCTGTTCCACTGGTCAGTCACAAAGCAGCTGTAACAAGGAACAGTACTGTTGGTGTACCACTCATAGTGGAACAATCTGTGCACCACCAAATGAGACAAGCCTACGTAGAGTCAACACAACTGAGGCACTGAATAGGCAGCTTTCAACATACCATAGTGAAGAGGTATTTCCTAGTTCAGGGACCACCAACAAAGAAATTCATCAACAAAATAAGCCAGTGGACTTTTCAGCAAAGGACAGTCTAAATACACCTAACATTTTAAGTAATCTGATTGAATTAAAAGTTGAACAGCCCGTGAATTTTACAAATAACAAGGCAAAGAAAGAAATGTTTTTGGGAAAGAAAACATTAGTAGGTTTTGTTGACCTAAGTGTAGATACTCAAAGCAAAGCCATAGATATCAGTTGTCAAGAGGCAAAAGATCTCTCTACTCATTATGTGTCTTCTCTTTCTGAATGTCATTTCTACTGTCCACAGAAATATGTGTGTCCACAAACTCTCAAGGAAGTCGATGAAGACACAGCACATTCTCAAAGTCAGAAATCAATACAATGTAGGGAAAATTCAACTTATAATCGAGCCACTACCCAGCCTGGAGAAAGAAAGCAGTCAGAATCCGGAATGAACTCTACGTCAGTAAATTCTTTAGTTTCCTCTATGATGCCTATTGAGGGTAAGATACAGTCACTTCAGAATTTTGCCTCACAACCTGTGCAGGATATTACGCTACTAAACAATGCATATCAACAGGTCAGTAACGTATGTGCTAAGTTCAAAAAGCCTGATGATGCGCCTCCACACATAATCCATTTGGAAACACAACATTCAGTCTCACATTGGCAATACCAACATCCTGGTGTTAAAGTGGATGATACTTCCTCCATTGCTGAGTCTTATTCTAATGTTCTAAATACGCAAAGACAAGATGCAAATGTTCAGAATAAAAAGGTCCCTAGGCCCAAAATTCTTGTTAAACAGCCAACTGTGGAGAGTTATAGGAGCATTGAAGAAAATCCATCTGAACAGGGAACAGTGACAAGTAATGCACAAACTTTTTCAAGTCAGGAACTTAATGGTAAAACCCAAATTGTTCCTATGTCACAGTCTTTGGGCATAGACCCCGTGAAAAGCATTGCAACTACTGACTATGCAAACAAAACCCTTGATCTCTCAAACCAACCTTTAAATCCAAGCCCTGTAACTGTCAGGCAATATTACATACCATCTGTACCCCAACTAATATGGCTTCTATTCAGGTTGTATCAGAGGTTAGTGCACAAATATCAAAACCCACCACAAAATGTATTCCAGTGCCTGTGAATCAAGGCAGTGGTGAACTGAGTCAGAGTTTTGAAGATAAAAAGAAAGGACCAGAGATATATTCGACACCACCAGGACCCACGTCTGTAAAGGGTTTGGTGTCATTATTTAGTGGTTTGAGTTCACAGCCCTCTGTTGGTGCAAAACAAGTTGCTGGCATACCTCACCATGCTCGGAGTGTGTCTCCAGCTGTGGACAACACGATGTGCATTATACCATCACAGAAAATCGCTTTTACAGGTGATGCAGTTGATGTTGTTGGCACAACCGCCCCAGGTATACCTGTTGTGAAGATACCAGAGACAGACGTTTTAAGCTCGCCTGTTCTAAGTTCTCTTCCCAGCACACCAGGACTTTTTAGCCACCAACAGTCAACTTTTGAATTTCCCAATAAAGATACTGAAGTACTAAACAGGGAAAGACTTCCTGAATTATCAGATATACAAACCACACCCCTCAGTGAATCCAGCCTAGTAAGTGTTGGATCTGTGGTACCTACCTCATCTCAGTCTGAATTATTTAAAGACCAGCCTACAGGGCTGCTGACAAAATTGACTCCATCGCCATCATTTATTACTGAATCACAACACATAGAAAAAGATTCAGTTTTAAGCAGTGAAACCCTCAGACATCCATGTCAATGTCTAATGTGACTAATCTATCCACTGAGATAAAGACATGTGGTTCAAAGTCTACATCCATTTCCCAAGACTATCAGCATCAAGAGGCAAATCGAAATTCAAGCCTAGATAAAGACACCGCAAGGGAAGAATTGCCGACTCCTGAATATTCACCATCTCAACAACCAGAAACCATGCTGCCCAAAGGAAAACTAAGGAAAGAATATTCAGGAGAGCTGTCTGAACCATTGATGGCAGTAACGTCAGTACCAAGTGGCAAAGGGGGTACTACAAATAGTATGGCTTTGTCTGGCTCAGACATGACACAACAGGAAAGTCTAGAGGAAACTAAACAATCTATATTTACTGCCTCTTCTGTAGTTACCACATATCAGAAAACAGTTAGTCATCCAAAGTCAATATATATTGGCATAAACGCAGAGGTGCCTCATGTTGATTTGGAAATGAACTCAGGTGGGCCACAGCCTTATGTTAGACTGCCTCATATTTTTGTCTCAGCAGCAAGCTCGCCAGAAGACGAGACAAATGACACTGAAGTCAATCATTATAGCAAGTCTGAAGATCAAGAAGTTGCGACTTCTGAAGATGCCTCTTCCACTGCTCAAACAGCATATAACTGTGACATCGACACTGACGCTGACATTGATGCACAGTCTGACGTTGTTACACAGTCCGATATATCCGACAATGCTAGGACTACAGAAATCAGTAGCACAGAGGCCTTTAATAAATCAGAGGAGCCCTTTTCACCAGAGGTGCCTCTTACTACATTAGAGTGTGTACACACACTGACAAAGAAAAGCTCAACAATAGAACCAGTCTTCTCAGAATCTGAAGTAGGACAGGAGTCCACTGAAGTGTATGAGGAAACAATTGAGACATCATCTAAAAGCAGAAATTCAACAGGTTTAGACATAACTCCACACGAAGTAGTTTTAGTACCACAAGAAGGTGGTAAATCTCCTGAAGAGTTTTTTCATAAAGATAAAATAAAAGATGTTGTACTACCTGAAGATGTTCAATCTCTTGATACATTGTCATGCTCAAATATCAAATCTACTGAAGGACAGTTTCCTGAAAAAATCAAAAGGGACGTCACCTTATCAGCCACTGAGCCTAGTTCTGTCAAACCTCCCACAGAGGAAATCATAACCTCTAAAGAGGATCTTTTAGTTGTCAAGGTCAATCAGTCTGAAGTGGAACAGATTCAAGAGCAAGAAAAGCAAGGAAAAGGCTTATTTTCTATCTTTAGTGGCTCAACTGCAACCCCACAGCAAACATCCTCCCAGACCGGATTATCGATACTTGGTGGTATTCTTCCAAGCTCATCTACCAAAGAAACACCCGGCGCAGCATTCCTTTCAGTGTTTGGTGGATCTAATGCACCATCTTCATCTGGATCCAAAGACCCACCACCAACACCATCTGCTTCACATGAACCCCAGGGCAAAGGCTTATTTTCTATGTTTGGTGGATCCAGTAATCAGCCACTGTCTGGCCCAGCAGGTCCAACTGTTGGAAGTGTCAGACCCAGAGGTCCCCCTCCTAAAGAATCTCCAGGAAAAGGTCTGTTTTCCTTATTTGGTGCATCTGCAGCTCAACCACCTCGTGGCCATCAAGGTCATCTTGGTGGAAGTGCTACAGAAAAAGGACCTGCCGCTGGATCTTCTATATTTGGCGGCATCCTCCCTGGTTCTACTACACACAAAGAAACTGCAGGAGCAGGTTTGTTTTCAAAGTTTGGGAGTCTTAATGCCCAGCCCCAAACTAGCCCAGAGCCCACAGGAAAAGGAATCTTTTCTATCTTTGGGGGACAAAACCAGCAAGCTTCAGAACCACATACACCAGTTTCTAAACCACCTGAATCTGATGGTGTTTTTAAAGTTTCCTCTGTTTTTTCACTTGGTGGAAACTCTGATGGTAACAAATCTAAAACTGGGTTTGGTCTATTTGGAAGGTCCTTCTTGGAAGAAACCAAAGCAGAGCCTGAAATAACTGGGCCTATTCTTGTTCCTGAACAGATTGGCTTGGAGCAACCGTTGGATACACAAGATGTTTCAGATGAGACAAAGGATGTTGAGGGTATGGAAAATGTATCCTCTGAATCTCTTTCAGAATCACCAAATGAAAGCAAATTACATGTGCAGCAGACATGCCAGGATGGTCAACTTTCAAGCGATGGAAATTCCGTAGCTCTAACAGATCCACATCTAGGGGTGGACCAAGACGCCACGATGCAACAACAACTTTCCAGTGGTGAAAATGCTTCAGATGAGATTGAAGCTTCTATAACAGATACACCAAATGTAACCAGTAATTTACAGGAAAAACAGACCCTGCTAGATCAAGAAACTGTAAAACTAGTAAGTAAGGACCAAATAAATGATACTGTCTGTGCTGACAAAGAAGTTTCAGAGACTAATACTTTTGAAGTGAAGAGCACAATTGGTGAGGCTGACCCCATTACAAGATCATCGGAAAACATTGATGTTAGGAAGATGCCAGAAAGTGGTGAAGATTGTTTTGACAAAAACACTATATCACACGATGTGGTAAAAGCTCCTGCTATAGAAGATGTGCTCGTTCCGGAGGTAGAAAAACAAACAGAGGAACCACTGAAGGCTGCTGTTGAGAAACAAACAGCAGTCTCAGATGTGCAAGAATCAACAGAGTGCCCTTCAGAAGTTGCTGGCATAGAGCAAACAAAGGTTGCAGATATGGAAAAATCAACTATGTTGCCTTTGGAAGTTGCCACTGCCAGTGAAGGACAAACAGCAGTTAAAGATGAGGAAATGTCAATTAAGGAGTCTGTGACAGGTTTTTTTCATGGACAAGCAAAAGTAGTTTCAGAAATAGTGGCTGAGAAAGAAACTGAGGAATCTGTGGTGGGTCCAATTTCAGAATTAGAAAAATCTGTTGAGGATGTGAAAACTATATCTGATGAAACTGCAAAAAAACCAGCTGAAGCAAAGTTAGAGCTTGGAGAACCTGTGTCTGAACCAGCACATAGGTTAAAGGAACCATTTGAAAGTACTGATTCTGTTGCAGTGTTCTCAACAACAGATGAAGACATGCATAGCACTGTTGGTAGAAACTCAGAAGAGGCCATGCCTTCTCCAACTGTGGCCTCTCCAAAGGGTCTGTCTTTGGGACCTGCAAGTTTTCAACCACAGCAACAGCCCAGGCCAGGCATGGCAGTCCCACAGGGCCCACAAGGACAAAGAACAGGACCGGCAAAGGTGGGAGGCCAACAAATGGCAGGACCGAGAATGCCTAGTCCCAGACAGCCAGGACCACAGAAGCCCCCCGACCCAGCTCCATTTTCTGGCTTCATGTCTATGTTTTCTTCCCCAAACACTCAAAGCAAAACGTCAAGTGTTGGTGGATTTTTTTCAAGTTCACCAGGTTCACTTTTTGGACCATCACCTGCTCTTCGTCAACCACAACAACACCCGCAACAACAGAAAAGCTCATTTTTTGGACTTCCAAGTAGCATTGCAACAGAGTCTCTTACCAGTGACCTGTTTGGTATATTTAAAGGCCCTGAGTCAACAAAAACAGGGGAAGCTCAGCAGTCCTGCAAAAAGTCTGAAACAGAAGATCCTTCTGCAAATGCAATAGTTTGTGAGAGCGCTGAGAGGAAGGAAGCTGAGAAGACACCTGTATTTGGAAATCAACATGTTACAAACAAGGAAGACTCTGACGTCCCAGAAAAAGGGATGGTGGAGGAGGCAGAACAAGCAGACAAAACAGAGGCAGAAGAAGTTTCTGTGACCGAATCCACCATGAAAACTAGTAATGAAGACTTTGCTGAGCATTTAAAACAACCAGATTCTGAAGTGTCTGACAAAGATGTACCTCCATCAGCTCCTGAATCCAAAGGGATGTTTGAAATGCCTGGTCTGACTGCACCTAAACTTAGCTTTATGTCTGATGGGCCATCATCTATTGGATCTCTGTTCTCCACTACTGCATCTCCAGCCACTGAGGCGACAACACCACAGCCACAACAGCTAGGTGCTGGTCTCTTCTCTGGTTTTAAAAGCCTTTCCGCTGGTATTTTCCAGGATGAAAAGCAACTTGGAAAAGAAGGACCCTCTTCAACTTCCTCTGTCTTTGGCATGAAAATTGGCTCAATGTTTGGGAATTCTGACCCTCCCAAGTCCACCCCTCCAGTGGTCACAGCCCAACCTCAGGCTCAAATTCTGAAACCTACAGATGAGTTTGATGAGCCAGAGTTGGAGAAACTTTCCCCAGGTTCTGGAGAAACTGAAAGTGCAGACGTCAGTGATGCAGAAGGACCAACAGAAACGTCAAAAACAGGAAGTTCAGAAACCATAGCACAGTCATTGCTGTCTGGCCTTGCCTCTCATTCAGTTTCCCTTGCAGAAGGTTTGGATAAACCCCAGTTAAACATCACAGCATGTGAGGTAGACAGGAGTGAAGTTCACACACCTGAGTCGGTGCATGCACATTTGGACACAGAGCAGCTTCAGGACCAGTTGACATTGGAATCTGCGAAAAGGCTAGTGAAATATTTATGATAAATGGACTAGTTCATTTATCATGCTAATGTAGACAAATGTACTCCCCCTTTCCTGCTCTCCTTTTCCTAGTTAGTTTGTTAGGATTGTGTTTGATATCAAGTGAAATATTTCCTCCATTTCCCTTTTCCATCCAACGACTTTTATTAAAATTGTAAACGTATTGTTAGATTTCAATATTTTAAACTGACAAAGAAACTATAACTAAAACCATCTGACATTCATGATCAAAGACATAGGAAAAGAAAAATGTCCATATCTGAATTGAAGGTGCTCGCCATTCTGAGTAAATGCATTGGAGTAACTTTGTACTAACAGCCCTTCATTAATAACTTTCCTGACAGTGATGGAAGTGCAATGCATGAGAAAACTGGTGACGTTTATTTATTAGCTTTTCACTTGTCGCGTGTATATTTAAAGCCTGTTCTCTTCTCTGTCTACTGCAGTTCTTAGAATTTGTCTCAGGCAATTTGAAAAGCCAATCTTTGTTTATTCTGTAAATGCATTGAGTAATCAAAGCCCTTCATTAATAACTTTCCTGACAGTGATGGAAGTGCAATGCATGAGAAAACTGGTGACGTTTATTTATTAGCTTTTCACTTGTCGCGTGTATATTTAAAGCCTGTTCTCTTCTCTGTCTACTGCAGTTCTTAGAATTTGTCTCCAGGCCTCAGCCAATTTGTTTATGTGAATCAAACGGACAGATTTATGATGGTGTGACAGAGCGCGCCATGCAGGCAGGCTGGACAATGGAATAAAAGGAACAGCGAGAAGTAATTTGGCCTACGCCCAAGACAAAATAAATCATGGCGGCTCAGGGCCACTTTCCTCGTTAGCAGTCTCAGTGATTGAGCAGGCACACAGTCCTCTCCTATTCAGTTAGCCAATCGTTGCTTTTATTAGCCAGGGTAAATGTGTGTTCCCCACTCCAACACAGTTTTTAACCTTTTAGTTACAATCTACAATCTAGTGTTCAAATAATACTGAATTTTGCAGATTTATCATTCTGTGGTAAACGCCTATGTCTGTAGAAGTAGGGTAAATTCTTACATTAAACTTCCTGTATTCCATTTCCCCTGCAGACTGGTTTTCCTTGTTTTGTGCCATGTTCATTTTTGGATGATGTGCTTGTTTTTACCCTTAGTTTATGAACCTGTTCTTCTTTTAGTACATGATTTCCAAAGTGAAATGTCTGTGATACAATGTTGAATTCAATGTAGTTTTAAGTGGATAATTCAAAAATGCTGAATTTGGAATTAAGTCTTTACTCAACAATAGATCTTTCGTTATATGTAGCTTTCTCAAATCACAACAGTATTCTAATTAATTTCATTTTCCTACAGTCCCCCAGATAGTAGTCGGTTTGATTCATCGGGCAACCTTAGTCCAGCCAGCTCCCAGCTTAGCTCTGAGCTTGAGGAACGACAAAACCCAAAGTCCTGCCACGCTAGCAACACTCGCCCCCCTCTCCATAGCCAGCCATCTACCTGGGACGAGGAAGACGATGACGAGGAAGAGAAAGAAGTGCATCCACTACCAGAGCCTGGTTCCAACAAAGATCTGAAGTGCTCCTCCGTCATCCTGCCAAAACCCCTTTTGGCAGACAATGATATCAAGACTAAGACTAATAATTGGTAGGTTAAAACGTGTATATCTATGTTTGCTAATTTAAGCGAAAGAAAAATAGTTAGCTAGCGAGGGCTACACCTCATCTGGGGTGTCTTCAAAGGACAATTTCACATTTTTTTATTGTTGAGTCAGGTGCTTAAATGAAAATTGAGATAATATAAACCTCTATAGTTCCTATTAAAAACCGTCATAATAAGCTTCCAGTATAAGATAAGCAGAGCCAAAAATGCATAAATTCATTTATTGAAATTCATTTGATGAACTCAGACTACAGAAAACTCAAGATTAGTTTAGGATCAATGTAGGAATAAAGTTTTGAATTAAAAAAGGGCAGAGTCATCTGTTTGAAGCATTTTAGAAAGAGCTCTCTGATAATTGCTTACTCATGTTTAACTGCAGGATTCAGGGGATTCATGAAATATTTATATTTGATTTGTTTTTGAACGTGTTTTCTTTGAACCCATTGATGTCCCGACTTTCTCATTCTCAGCTTCTTCGAAGATGGCCCTCCACCCTGCTCTCCATCTAAAGTTCGCTGGCTCAAAGCATACAACAAAGTGAGAGTGCACCTTCTCGAGGTAGGAAAAACTCGCTCCGTCTTCCCATCCCAGTTAACTTCTTCGTTTCTTTCTTACACTGTTGCGTACACATGCATATTTATGACATACTCCACGCTTATAAAGCCTTTAAATATTATTACACCGTATTTCTTTGACATGAAAGTCCAGTTCATTAGCGCACAAGGATCTCTAATGAAATCCCGTCCATAGATGCTGATACTCAGGCACCTGAATATTGCTCTTCCCCTTCTCTCCCTTCCCTCGCTCCTCTCTCATGTAATTCCCTTCCTCTTTTACCCTTTGGGTTGGTTGAGTTTCCAGTCATGCCACAGCAATTTTTAACCAATTTTGTGCTACTTAAGGATTCCCACTTTGATCTGGAAAACCCCTTTTCAGGGTAAGTTTCTTCAGATCCACCTATCACTCTGTGACGCTGTGGCAGAGGGTTTTTGGTTTAAAGATGTGTGTGATGTACTGTGTGTGATTTAAAATGATCTTTAGATTACAGCATCAACCACCTCAGGCTGGTTTACTGTGGTGCAGGGATTTGTGTAAGTACTGCAAAATTTAACAGTCGTATGTAGCCTCTCTGTTTGATTTCCATTTCTCTATTTTTTTCAGTGTTATTTATTTCGAAAACTTTGTGTGATTGTCTCTGTAAAATATTTTTGTCTTCCTAAAATTGTTTGCCTTAACCCAACTTTTCTCCATATTTCAAATTTTAATAGACACTGGTGGTTTGGTTTTCTGTTTATAACAATTTCACAGTACACAAGGAAACAATCTCAAGTCTGTAAATGTAAACATATGCACTTCAGATCTGACAAAATAAAGGACTGATAAGTCTCCGTTCAGCAGTGTGTTTGTGGCAAGAATCTGAGAGGGTGCAAGGTACAAGCCACAAATCTGCAAAAATACACAATGAACTCTTTCCACTTGTTTATCATAATACACTAAACATCTATGCAAATGGATATGCTTAATGTTCAGCTTCATTTTTCCTTTTTCTGTCATAGCCTCTGGCAAATAGTTCAAAAACTATGACTCATTTTGCAGAGCACAAATGATGTTGCTGTTAATGTTATGCATCTGTGGAACAAGTTCGGCAAAATTTAGCAAATTGTAATTTTCTAAAAGCATCTGGCTGACATAAAAATTCTTAACCCTAATGTACTGTAAATTGTTTGTGGTCACCAGTGTTTTTGGCGTTAATGACCAATGATGTGATTACAAGAAATTTACCCAGTCGCACAAACCAAACTGAGCCGGGGGTTAATTGCATTCTGTTCAAACATGCGTTGCCCCCTGCCGACCCTCAGGTTGACAAATGAAGCACTGAGAGGAATTAAGTGTTAAAGTGTAGCTGGCACTAGGCATTGAGTTAAAAACCTCACCAGCTTAATTGATTCAGGCCTCCACTGAATAGGGGGACAAGTAATTTCAAACTCCTGTACTGACAAGCATCCACCTTGTGAAGGATATTTGAGCAAGATGCTAAACTCATGTGGTTCTGTAACAGAAACTGAATTTAGGGGCAAAGAAAGAAGATACTTTTCATACAGTATCAATAAAGTTCTAAATTAGTTATGACTCAGCGCCTAAGGAAACCTCTGTTCCTGCTGAAACAATAAGCCTGGTGTGTATCTGTCTTCTAAACCATCCTTCTTATGGAGCAAACGTCAGGGCACCTGATACACTTATCATGAAAAAACATTATGACTAATACAGTTAGTTCTAGTGTTCTAGAGGTACTTATTTGAACGATTTAGAAACAACAGAATTAAATGCAAATGAAAATGAAATGACATATTTCAAAAAATAACTTCTCTTTAAGGGCATATATAATGTCTCTGCATCATGCAACAGTTTGCATGACAGAAAAGCAGACTGTAAAGTATAGAAGAAGGAAATGGAATATAATGTAAATAGCAGCAATTGATTTATTATTGCCCAGAGAATTGACAACAGCAGCTGCAAAATAATGTGTCGGAGAACCAGCAATGCAAGGCAGAAACCAAGACATTACTGTATGAAGGTTAAGATGAGCCGTTATCACAGAGATGTCCAAACTCACTGCGACCCATCCACCGGCCAGTGGACTCACCTTCTTCTCCTGCAGCGTGATGTTTATGCTGCAAACACCTAAGGGTCATGGGAAATGGAATTTGTTAATGACCCTCCAAAACTTAATTAGTGCTTAAACGGTGATATTAGGTCAGTTTTATAAAAACTGCTATACTTTTCTTAACTCTCGAGGCTAGACCTTTTTGTTACTAGCTGTTAGAACTCTTCATAGGACTATTGATGGGGTTTCTTATGTCTGGAATGCAACTTAGAAGTTAGAGATTGACTTTGGCTCTCTGTTCAGTTTTATTGTGGGAAGTATTTCCGTATCTTGCATCAGGTTTGACCTTTGTCCTTTCGTTTGGACTCAATCAGATCACCTGTCAGCCATGGCTTAGTTGGTAGAGGTTGTTCAACTCGCGTGGTTTAATTCCCAGCGTCTCCTGGCCAAAGGTGGGGCAGACTCAACACCTAAGCTCCAGCAGCAGCTCCAACATTCCGTTAGACTGCTCTGCTTTGTAGACATGCATCAGGTATTTCTTAAGTAGCCCCCATAAAGTCTTATTAAGCAACTTCATTTAGAAAAAGCTTTGTTTCACAGCTTTGCAGGCGTGAGCTGAGCAGCAGCCTGTTATATTTAGTTTCATTGATTGATTGATTGATTGATTGATTGATTGATTTTTTAAATTGTATTACTTTAATCAATCAACCACTCCAGCAAATTAAACTCTACCTTTCTGAATCATGTTCTAAAACATTTTATTTCCATTTTTATTGCTGAAACACTTTTGTTGTTGGCGTGTGAACAGCTGGTTCCTTTGTTTAGATTGGCCAAATGGTTAGTAACTAAAGTGGACAGCGAGAGCATTCCGGGGATAAAGAAAACAAGGTTTTAAGGTTGGAGAACATCCTTTGCGAGTGTAGTGTGATGTGCTTTACGGAGACTTGACTGCATGGAGGGACCCCTGAGTCAGAAGTTAATATGGACAGTTTCAGCACTGTGTGGGGGGACAGGCCATGAAAGGAAAGTGATAAGAGAAAAAGAGATGGGAGTTGGCTCTTTATTTTGTGTTTGTAGCCCTGACGTGGAGCAGCTGCATGCCAGGTGCTTCCCACCTTCACTCAGTTTGTGAAGTGTCACACCAGGTGGGTGGGGAAACTGTATTTAATTCATGCAGATGTTAAGGAGACCTGGAGCTCCACTGACCTCCCCCCTCTGGAAAGGTCAGGTCATTGGTACACCTCCTCCCATGATGGCCTGACAGGTTGTCACAGGAAACACTCATTTCTGTTTAGAAACTCATGTATCCCTGAAAACGATTTGTTGCTTCTCTAATAACAAACCCATGGAGGCAGCAAAGCAGGGTCCAGGCCTGCTGTGTGTCTGGACCGGAGAGGCGATACTGTAGCAAAAACACACCAAGTAGCTGTGGAGGCCAGCAGCCACGATACAATGCAGCCAATTGTTTACGTTTAAAATACATTTTAAACTGGAAGGGAGGTGTACAGGATGCATCCCTCAAAGGCTGTGCGTGCTCAAAGCCTTTGGCCCCCAGCTATGTGCACCTTCAATTTGAATCTGCGTCCGGAGACAACCCATGTGTTTATGCCGTAAACACCACAGTGTTTACACAGTTTTTGGGTCTGGTCATCTACAGCCTAGTATCACTAGAACAAAAGAACTGGTGGTGGACTTCCATTACTCCTCTCACCTTCTGGGGGCAGGAGGTTGAGGTTATAACAGACTGTACATATCTGGAAATTCACTTGGATAATAAACTAGACTGAATAATAAGACAAAGTCATTATTTAAGTCATGTAACGCTCATATTTCACTGCATAACACGGCTGTTTATTTATCTTAGACATTCTTTATTCGTACTGACAAACGCCCAAACTTTTGGCTTTGGGTGGTTCTCGGTTTCTTCAAACACAACAATTGCTGTATATGCCAACAGTTTTTAAGCGGAACATTTGATATTATTATTATTTGTAGAAAGTCCCAATTAGCAGTTTTGACACAAACTGTCTAAACAAAGTCTCAGTTTTTAATTAATGCTTATCAGTGAAGCTTGAGCGCTTCCCTGAGCTTACCCAGCAGATCAAAGACGCTGTACAGGTGAGAATGCCTCCTCTGTTGCGGCTGCAGGTCACTTAAATGCAAATAAGGGCGAATAATTGCTTTATCCAATCTCAAGCGTCTTGTAAGGATTGGGTCATTTCTTTAAATGCCTCTTTGATCTAGTCCAAGACTCAGAGAGGAAGGCACAGGAGATCACTCACCTTTCACGACCAATTACACAAGCGTTCCGCTGTTTGATGCTCATTAGGCTGCAATTTCAAGAGTGCAGCTTGGAGGTTTTTCTGTTGGCGTGTGTGTGTAGCGTTAGCGCATACTAGCCTTTTCACTTTGGTGTTGAAGGGTATTAAAGTGATATTTTAAGTCAAGTCCTGCGTCCTGTTTGATATTTAAAAGCATTACTGATTATTCTGAGGAGACGTGACTGTTAACTGGTGTTTCAACTGGATTTTAATGGCTGTATTTTGTTGTGAAACACATTCTCAGATATAGTCATTGAAATAACTTTGATAACCTTAAAATGTAACTTTGAGCCAGTTCATTCTGAGCCTTGAACAAGTCTTTTTTTGTTTTTACCGCACAACATGCCCAAAATAATTTGTAGACAAAGCCAGTAATTTATGCTTTCCTCTAAAATGTATCAATTTATATTGATATCCATAAAATCTATAAACACAGGCTGGACTCATTCCAACATCGGGGGGAAATTGTCTTGCAGTTTTCCTTATTTACTCTGCAAGATGATTACAGGGCACTCATGAAAACCCTCTGGTGCTTGTGAAAATTTGATGATCAGTACTTCAGTGTCTGTTTGGATGGCTAAATTTTCCAGACTTCATAGGGACTCGAGAGTTGCGTTTTTGCAAAAACAGTCTTTCTTAATATACCAGATTAGATCATGCGCCATATTGATCACGATCCGATCGGATCAGCGTGATCTAAATCCCTCCATGTAGGGTAGGGCGTTCAAGAACTACAGGGTCAGTGGTTTGACTCCCTGTTCTGCATGATATGTGTCGAAGTGCAAATGGGTGAATATGAAGCCCTCTGGATAAAGATGCTACATAAGCAGATCAATTTACACATAATGTGGTGTATCTGGTTGGGATCAAATTCCCCCATCTACACTACAATCCTCTCAGCATTAGTGCATATCATACTTTAAAATGCTCGTTTGAGGAGTGCGTCGATTTGATCTCCAAAGAATTCCATTTACATGTTGACCTGAAATTATTTTGCATGAATGCAGGTCTACAAGTAATTTTACCTCCATTTCAGAAATTACTTTACGTTCCTCTAACAAGACTATTTTTATATTTTCAACAAACCAGAAATATTCGGCACATTCATGAGCTTGTGTGTGTAATAATGATGTATAATACCGAAAAAATTAACCTATCTGTCCTGTTAGTGGTGTCTGGGAGAGGTTGGACAGATCCACGTTTGTTACTGGTCAGTACTTGTCCCCATAAAGACAAAAATAGACTTTTCATCACTGTAGCAAGTATTGTACCATGGCAACAATGTGACATTTCTATGGAAACACACCCTTACATTTGTTTATGATTAGAGCGCCACTGCTGCAGTTGGGTGTAAATGTGGGTCCCTGTCATATAACATGCTCAAAGTTCATCTGCAACTGCATGTGGACTTGGGGTGTGTAGGAGATGGTGGCTCCCCTTTAATGTCACAGCTGAAAACACAACACCGCACCGAGCAGCTTCAGTTCACGCCTCGCTCACTGAATCAAAGCAATACCTTTGCAAAACAGGGTGACCAGTGACGAATGCTCTTCCTGCTCTAAATGTCTACTGTTTAATGGCACGACTGCTGTTCTGCATGGCTCACTTTTGTCTCCTTGACGTGGTAAAACAAAGACGGCAAGCTGATTCTTCCTTTTAAAAAGGGGGAGAAAAAAGAGCCAACTTAATTCAAAACATTAATTATACATTTCAAATCTGATTAAGAACTTTGGTTGATTTGGAAAAATGTTCTAATTATGATCTCAGAATTTATCTTTCGACTCATTTCAGTTGTATTTTTTGAAGTTGCAAAGTAATTATAATAACGTGTAATAGATTAACACAAAAAGTGCAGTTTTTATCCATCTTATTAAATTCAGGTTTTAATACTGATGTGTGAATATCTGATCACTGTATTTTACTTTTTTCTTTAAACAAAAGGTTATTTTCCAAAGTTCAGAATTCTGATGTGGGTTTGCAGTAAGCTTCAGAATGCAATTCAAGCTCAGAATACAGACAGAGCTACTCATTAAAATCAGAGTAGTGGAACCACTAGAGAACTCAATGACCAGAAAAATGGAGATCTAAATGAGAACTTTTGTCCATTTTAACAAAGCTGCAGTTTAGGTTTCTAAAAGCTCGTTTTTGTGTTTGGACGTGCATGACAGAATTGGAGCAATTTAAGCATGAGCCCAGATAAAGGAGACAACAACGTGATACCACGCGTGACCCAGAAGTGGGGAAAGTGTGTCTCCTTTTCTCCTCACAGCAACAAAACAGCCAGTCGTCATGAATGGTAGCAGTGCAGAGGGAGCAGGGGTAGAAAGTGTTGGCTTGGAAGGAAGTGATAGAGCGAGGCATCCAAATCCACAACAGACGAGTTGATGTGGGAGTTTGCTGCTTTTGAATCAACAAATGTTGAAACACAATTTAGGTCGTCTCTGTGCAGGACTGCTCTTTGTCATGTTTTATTCTTTTCTCTTGTGACGTGTGCTTTGAATTGAACTGCTCAGCTGTACGTACTCCTCGAGCCTACCACTCTTTGTACTTCCAGTAAATGGCATGAGATATAATAGCTCATAGGATATTCCACAAATTGTTCTACGAAAGGTGACACAAAACATTTAGAGGTGTGAGAATAATGTGTTGTAGTGGAGAGAAAAAGTGCTTTCACATTGCAGTCAACATTCTTATTTTACAAGACGCTAAATTAATTCCTAAATTTCATCGTCAGTTCCATTAGAGAATATAACACATTTCAGACTTTATATGATAGCGAATAATCTAAATGCTTCCCGTCTGAAATGCAAAGAAACGTGTGCAGAGGAGGTTGCATGTAGCTTACTGACAAGTGACAAACAAAACTGCCACTTGTTCAGACACCTAAAAGGACGAATTTTAGGTGTGAACAAGCTTTTTAACCATGTTCTGTGCGTGTACAACCTCGAATAAGGTGATTTTGAGAATAAGCCTTCCACAGTCCAAAAGCCCCAGGAATCACAGTCATATTAGATGATTCTGCAGGACAAAATTTACACACTGTGCCAATATGTAGTTGCAAAGGAGGAAAGGACTCCAGTTTACATTCCTCTACAATAGCACCCCTAAGAACTATTAGCTGGATTTTCTTGTCCTGGCGTTACAATGTGCAGAAATATTGTAGTAAACTGGATTTTAAATTGTTTGTGTTCTGCAGCGTTGAGTGACTTGTAGTGTAAAATTGCGGCTGATCCTTGTAAATACTTTACAGTGTCATAGAAATTCCTACTCGTATGCAGCCAAACAAATTCTGCAAGAGATGAGATCGCTGCTCATTCTAGGCACACATGAAAATAAACATCAGAGAAGAGGAGGAACCGTGGGGAGGGAGATGAGAAAATGACAGGTAGAAGGAAGAGCCAGCGAAGGAGAAGCTGTGGCTCACATCAGGGATCGCATTCGCAATAAAGATGCAGTTTCAACTTTAGATTCAGAACCTGTAGAGCTGAAGTTTCACCTCCCCAAAATATATTACACCCACACATAAATATTCTGGTGATGAATCCAAATGACAACAAAGGATTAGAAGAATGAAAATCAGATGATCATTCTTCTTTTAAAGCATTACTACTACTCCAGAACGTCCATGGAGGAAGGGTAGAACAGACCATCTTCCTGTTAATTTTCAGTTCATATTTTTACAATTTCCTATACAGTATATTGGGGTTGGATGGCGGAGCTATATAATCGTAGATGTTGATTATTTGTTGGAAATCATGACTGAGTAATCTCTACATGAGTCAGGGTAGTACACAGAACCATAGACAAGGACGAGAAAGAATAATGAACTGCGTAAGAATCTATAAATAAAACACCAAACAAATATTACTTCTTGAAAACCTTCCACATCAACCCTGTCTCCGAAAAGTTACATTTTTGTGCAACTAAACTGCAAATATCATTGTGTTTTCATAACAAATGTGGTCAGTAAATGATTTTGTTGTCAGACAAACTGGATGTTTTACTGCAAAATGCGATTTTATCCTTTCAGAATGTGTAGGGGATTAGTAACTTGCCATTTAGATTTATTGACACCATATTCTCTGTATATCAAAGGAATTCAAATGATCCAGATGGATCAGTCTATTTACTATTAAAATATATTTACATTTGCTGTTTAGTTGTATAAAAAAAAATTCATATTAGCCAGGCTTGTCCACACAGTTAGAGTCAGTCGCAGAACAATCAAAATATACACTTGGAATCACAAATCTTTGGTTGGTCAGGATTTCTAAAAAGCTGAAAGTTCTTGCTTAGTGACAGACACACAAACACACCATTTTGTGTCTCCTACTCCCTGTATTCACAGTTCATAAATCAACTTTCTTCACCTTTATGGCGGATATGTTTACAGCAAGGCTTTACCTTTCATCAGAGACTGCATCACACGCACTAAAGAGGGAACAGCAAAGAGCGAAGAAATTGAGTGAGATCAAGGTTAATCCCCCCAAAAAAGAACAAATAAAAATAGGAGAGTTGATGGAATGAGGTGGAGCGGGGTAATAACTCCTCATCGATGGAAGGATATGCAGAGAGAACTGGATATAAAGGGAGCGAACCGCCTCCAAGGCTCATGGGTTAACATGAAGTTGCATAAGAAATAAGTGGTGACAAGTTGTGAGAGGAAAAGAGCGAAACAGGGTGCAAAATAATCACTCATACACTGTGTACATCATAATTCAGCAAAATTTCAACATTTTTCTTTGTTTTGCGGCTGAATCAGAGATGAATTTCAAGCCAAGAAATAACCTTCAGCTGTCAGTAGAAAAATAATGTTTATGCCATCACATTATACAGATGGTTTATTAAGAAGTTCATGAATATTCTGTGATTACAATTGCAGTGATTCGTAAACACAAAACTGCCAGCGAGTCTTGCAGCTTCAGTGCATCCGGATCTACCGAGGCTGTTATCGGTGAAGAATTAGTTATCTCAGTCACTCGCATGTGAAGCGTTGAAATTCACAACATCAACAATTACCTTTGGCATTGAGCTCTTGCTAAACTTCTACCGTGTGACGTCTGTCTATAAAGGGATTTTCTACCCTTTGCATCTCAACTTTGATTTCCTTTTTTATGCCTCTGTGGTATCATTATTGTCATTAGAATCATGGGCTGCTAATCCTTGTAGTCAGAATTCCCTGGTAGAAAATGTGCTGTCTTCCCACTTTCTCCAATCTTTGAACAATTAAAACTTCTTCAGACATATTTTTGCATTGCATTCAAAAAGTTAAGTCAATATTTAATAAATATTAGGATTTGTTATTGAACACGAGGTATACATTTGGACTAGTAATTATTTTAATTTCTTTTATAAAGAGGCATTGGAAGAAAGCTACAAAAAATAGCTGCAATCAGTTCCTTTTGATTAAGACCAAGGAACAGGCCTTAAAATGCTAAACTGACATGAAATAACGCAAGCGCCTCAGAGCTAATGAGCTCTCACTTCTTTTTAAGCCAAACACAAGTTTTAGGTTCCCTGTTTTCATTATTTTCTACAGCACTGAGGGCTGGATGGAGGAAATTAGGGTGAAATAAATTGCATTAAGAAGAAATGGATGGAAAGACAGACGGAGGGGAGGATTGACGCGTGTGTTTCAGCAGTGATGACCCTGTTCCGCATACTAACCACACCGCTCCTCTAAGGGATCCGAGTCCTAACATTGCTGCGTGACATTGCTGAAAGTCACCATGGAAATCGGGCCTGTGGGTGATGTGTGTGTTTCAGGAGTTCTCATTTATGCCCTCCAGGGCGCCACTGTTGAATCAGATGTTTGTCCTGATTTTTTTTTTTTTTTTTTTTTTTTTAAACCTTTCAAACCTTGTGTTTGCAGTCGTGACACAACCTGGCTTTAAATACTTAGGCTTAATAAAAAACATTCACACATCCTTGCATATTGTATCTACTGTAAGTGGCTCTTTCACACAGTGTCTTGAAGAATGACAGGATATAACCAGCAGAGGGGGGAATACAAAAAGTTAAAAGTCAAGCTGTACTTACTTGCATGTGTCCTCCCTCAAAGTAAAAAAAAAAAAAGCGGCTCAGTTCTCTTATCTGTGATGACATTATTGTATTTTTATCACATGCAAATGCTCCAGGGGTGGAATTAACTCCAGTCGCCAGCAGCACGTCACATTTATTTGTCTGCTGTGCCAGCCACTGCGACAGAGGAGCGTCAGTTTCGTTTCTATTCCCAAACGCCATTTGACTATTCATTATATGAAAGTGGCTGCTACATTTTGCAGTTCACAAATGGTACCGCTGGTGGATAAAAGGGCTCCTCTCCGGCTCACAGCGAGCTCCGTGGGTGAGACGACTGTACCCAGACAGTAGTAATGCTTTGTTTTCTTAATGATCCCATAGTAAGATGGTGGTTGTACTGTAGGAAATCTGTGTCTAGGGTCCAAGCTATAGATTATGAGATAATGGACCGTTGAGTATGGCCACCCAAACCCTTTCATCCTGGTCATTTTGTGCCTTTTTCTGGTCATTGTAGTTGTTGTCATTGTTCTGTAATCCCACCATGTGAAAACTTGGTAAACCTGTGTTGAAACTAAATATGTATATATATTGGCTATATTGGCAAATGGTCTGCCCTCATACAGCGCTTTTTTACCATATTGGTACACAGTGGACTTTACATTTGCAAGTGACATTTCTGATGGGGACAAATACTTGAGCGAGACGACATATGTTACAAGACAAGGTCATTCCTTACGTTCATAATATGTACTGTGAGAGATTAACCTGAGCTTTTTTTCTGTAATATACCAACTTTTTACTTAACTTCTAATACACAATCCATGCTTGGTTAGTCTTCATGCTAAAATATGATGGGAATTAATTGACTTAACAAGTAAAATGTTCAGCAACTGCAGTTTTACTGTGATCAGGTTACTAGTACCTATACACTATGTCTGTTTCTCGTAACCTCAACTGAGTCTGCGATGTTGGTGAGAAATGCCAAATGTAGATGATAGTTATATATATACAAGGACCGAGCCTTTATGTAACAAGTTTGCGGATTGTTTTGTGGGAGGCGATGAATGTGCCCAAGTGTGCTGATGCTACATGAGTAGAACGTTTAGTACACCTGCTAAAAACCCAAAGTTCTGAAAGAGTCAGAGCAAAATTCGAAACACGTTCCATTGATGTACCTCCTAAAGCTTGAAGTGCTGTTCTGGCTTTGTGAGTGTAATTTCTTCAACATGCTGTTATTTTTCTGTGATTCAAGGCTCTTTTGTGCTTTGGCTGCCTGGAACGCTTTTTTAATTCCTCTACATATCAAACATAGAAAAAGAAGAACAACCCTTCATGCAACAGCTATTGGGATGCACACAGTCCAGCACCTACATATATCATAAACGCCTGTCACTGAAGGAACCACGTAGAGCAGTTTCCAAGCCATGTAATGTCTGGATGACAACAAAAACAAGGGTGCTAATGTTAGCGCCTCTTCCTCATTAATCTCTCACCACCCTGTTTTCAGCACGGTTCGAACGCCCACCCTTGGGAGAAAAAGTTTTTCTTTGTTAAATGGGAGTAGGTGCTAATTGTGAGATTTGCCTCTTTGCTTCAATGTAAGTGCATTTTGTAACCATTTGTAATCACTTTATAAGATGACAGCCTTTCATTTAGCTGTCTAAAATCCGGGAATTAGCACGCCATATATGATAATAAATGTCAACATGAAGCAGCGATGCCGCTTGTAGGAGTTCAGTCTTCTTTCTGCTGAATTGTCTTTAATCATTTCTTCGCATGTGTCTTACACCAGCAGCATCGTATTGGTTATTAGTACAATGAGCTTCATCTCCGGGGCCTTGTCATGAGCCTAAAGCTGTTTGGCCACAGGCCTTAGCTTTGATGCTCAGTTGCGCTAATAGCTTTTTAATGAGTCATAAGTCATATCTCTATCCGAGTGTTCTCTCTCAGAATCTCAGCCAAAAACCGACCCAGTCCCAATTTATAATGTCGATCCCCACCCTTCATTTTTTAGGTTTCCTCTCAAAACACAAGGCGTTGCGGTGACAGCCCTTCACCACTTCAGAACATCACAGCCGAACGATCGTTTCATTTTCCAAGGAATACCTGTAAAACTCAGGAATACTGTACCTCTGTAACATGGTTCCCTTTCCAATACACACATTCCAACCTTACTGCTTGCGATCACAATACCGGTACACAGGAACCCATTCTCCTGCCCTGCCTGTCTGCACTGCTTTTAGAAACCGGAATGTACGTTCATGCACGGAGGATCAGAAAGTTAACTGTCAGACATCAGTTGGCCACATGTGATACCAGCATGATACATACTGTAGGACACAGTGCGTGAAACAATGTTAAGCTACGATGGAGATGGAGAAATGCATGTCTTTATTATTAAGTCTGCTTCTGAAGACCCCTTAGTTGAAGGGGTCACATAGCTGGGACTGCTTCACCCTCGGTGCTGGGAACCAGGCCGTCCCTGCTGTAAAATAGTGGGTTGGGGTCGAGGGGGAGAATTGGGGTTGGGCCAAACACTTGATCCGTCAAAGATGTTTACACAGCAATAAAGAAGGTGGAAATAGTTAATCCTTGAAAATGTCACAATGAACAAAGTTCAGTACTAATCTTTTGAATCAACTTGGGACTTTTATTGAATTTAAGTTGGTTGTTGGTTCACTGATTGTACATAAAACTGCTGTTTGTGGCTGTTGTAGCTGTTGCGTAAAACTTTAAACTAGAAGGTTTAAAACCACATAAAAATAATACTTGGTAAATACTGAATGTTGTATGTTCAAAACTCAGACTGGAGGAGAACATCTTATTGTGTGAGGTTTTATTGGGTTTGTATGGTCAGTTTAACATAACACATTACTGACACAGTCAGAACAGAATAACTGACCAGACTGACACCGTTTCACTCCGATGGAAGAGACAATGAAACTTTGCCATGCTTAAATTATCGTTCATTTGTTTTTTAGAATTACTGATTGTACATCATACAAAGGTCTTTATTCTTATACAGGACAAATGCATTAATTTTTGTAACTGTATTAATCCCTGCATAGATGTCACGCATTAAAAAAAAAAAGCTCAGATTTGCAAATGTAAGGATTTGTTGTGTTTAATGTACTTTTTAATAGCTTGCACTTTCAAATGCTGGTCAGACATAACAAGAGATTTAAACTTCACTTGGACACAAATTAGAACATACCATTTTTGGTTTATAACATAATTTAATTAAAGCAAGTGCTTTAATAAATGACCTATACCAGCCTCCATTTGACAAAGGTCAGCAAAATATTAAGAACAATTAAGTGGTAAAAACTTGCCAACTGCTCTAATTCTAAAAAAATGTCTATTTAGGGCACATACATACTGTGCAGTAGTGAAGCTGAGTAGCATATGTGCGGCTGTTGGAGCGCAGAAGTGTGTGTGAAAAGTGACAGTGTGCGAGGGAAAAAAGGCAGAGGTGGGTGAGGAAGGGAGAGCGAGATAGTAAACGAGAGAAGCGAGTGAGCACTCAAGACGTGGTGCGTCTGTCGGCTATGCAACAAGCTGCGATCAGTGAAGCTAATGGGAGGAGGAGGGCAGAAGGAAAAGCCCGGAAGGAATAAAGATCAATCAGGACATGCGAGGATGAGAAGCCGAGAGAGGCAGGAAGAAAGAGAGAGATGAAGTGTAACGGAGCGAGAGAGGAGGAGACGGCGCTGTGTGTGCAGGCTGAGAGGTGAAGCAGACCGCTGGGGAGCGACAGGACGAGCGCAGGAAACACACACAAAGTGACAGAGGCTCCTTTGATTGGCACGCCTGTCACGATAAAAGCCAAGGAGAAGCTGGCAAATTGCTTCCTTTTTTGATCCGTGTTATTTCCACAACTGTCCTCGCGTATGTGCTGAGGGGATCCCACTGCGAGAGCTCCAATTAGTTTTCCCACAGCCTTTTCTTATTGCATCTCTCTAAACATGATGTAAACAGGTGCAATCGACGTGCTGCTATTCACTTGGGGATTGATGGATGCTTGGGCTGGGCTGTCAAACTTTGCTCACCACCGTGGCTCATTGTGTTCCTGTGTGAGGTAGGTTCCCAGTTTCCACTTTAGGAGGAATCAGAACGTGCATGACTTAAATAGAAGTTACATTTGTTGCTAAGGATAACGGTATTTGAGGGATCTCTTGTGGTCTTTAGTTGATTAAAGTGATACATAAAAACCTGAGCAATATTCTTCGAGTGAGGAACTTCATCCTTTTTGCCTCTGAAAAATCCCTCGATGATCCTCTTATCTGTATAAAATAAGATGTGAGTGTGATTTGTGTGTGATCTAAAGTGTTAAAGTAAGTGCTGGAAAAAGAAACACATTTTCTCTCTTTTTTCCCACGTTGCACTGTCATGTCAGAAATTCTATTTATAACTAATGCTGCTGAAACACAACCAAAGTCATTGTTCACCCCCCCTTCCTCCCCTTGGGCCATAATTTTAGTTCACATAATGAGGGTGCAAATTTTTATACATCTGCCTCTCGTTCAACACCTCTGTCAATCTTGTTTGGCATTGAGCTTGCAGACAATATTTAAGCAGATTTTTTTTAAAAATATCCTCCAGCCCTGTGCAGCCTCTTCAGATCGGCTCGGTGTGTGGGTACACTAGTCGTGAGCCCCACTTGTGTGGAGGCTGTGAGTGTGGTGAGGTTTCAGAAGTCCTGGGCGTCTCCAGAAGGCTGCAACACCTCTCTGAAAGCATATTAGAAATTAATTAAGCATATTGCATCATTACGTTACTTCCCCAATCTGTGAGACAGGATCCTTGTTGATGACACTGATTTATTTAATATGAATAATTATATTTCTAATTTAAAAACATCTCATGACCCCCTTTAATCTTTGAGATTAATTTTTCATGTGAGATAATTACTAAAGTTCAGGGCTACCTAAACAATTTTTAAGTAGGCAAAACTCAAACAAGCTGCAAATGAGAGATTAGATAATGACATGACAGCCGAGATCATGCCCACAACAGACAGAGAGACGGGAGGAAAATTCTAATGAAGGAATCTTTGACAAATATCAAAACTCATCAGGTGTTTTCACTATTTCATCAACAGAATATGAATAGCTTCAACCAGATGCCACAGTCTTCTTTCTTGGTAAATCTTAATGATTCGTTTTGCCTGCTCACAATGACAGAACCAGTGTAATGCCGACCCACTGCGTTTTTCACACAGTCCACGTTAGAGTCACGATGTTCACTGTGACGTCTACCGTGATGTGGTGACTTCAAAATAATTTGAGCTGATGAACCAAATACCAATGTGCGTTTGTTAGTTCTAATAAAAACATATACCGGATAATCCAGACTCTAACAAAGCTGTCTATTTAGTACTATGTCGTAAAAATTATAGCCGTGGATTTTGTTTCCTGCGGCGTGCGTGCGTGTGTGAAGACGTTGCCGTCTCTCAAAAATTGCAACCATGTGCAGCTCCGCGTTTGTCCTAATGCATGAACTTGTTGCTTATTGCTTGCGAGTGAATCATGTTGTAAATACATTTCTCCTTCAGTGTATGTGGGATAGAATGATGTGGTGACAAAATGGCACAACAATCCCACCGTGAACACTCAATCTAAAATGGTAAACCCACATGGTGCATCTTCAATGAAGTCATGTAGCACATCTGTCAGAGTTGCCAGTCTAGAATCCTCTCTGCTCAGCCCAGCCTCTCCCTACTCTGTCACAGCGTTTCCTTGCTCTTTACACTCCACCAGACTTTGCAAAGCCCTTTGTGATTCAAATGATAATAATGAGAATGATGCAGAATTGATATAAAAGCAGAAGTTGTTGATATTCTCTGATTGGCCAGAAGAGTGGACCTTGAGTGGTCAAAAGCTGATTGAAGCAAATATCTCTGTCAGTGCAGTTCTGTGACCTTCTGTCAAAAGCAACCCCCACTATTAACATAATTAATAAGCATAAAGCTATGGTAAACACTGATCAAGCCCCCACGTGGCTGAACGTCAACATTAGCCTGACGACTGCAGAAACCCTGACTGGCGTAAATGAACACACAAAGAAAATTGAGAATGGGCGTGAATTGGCCATGTGGCTGGTGAGCATTGCAGAATGAGATGGTTAAATTGGCTGATCAGTTCCACCATGTTGCTATGTCACACAGTATGTGCCAGATGCTTGTATGTGTTTTTTCTGGGAAGGACCTATGAAATATTTTCAGGAAGTGAAGATAGGTTGAATCACTACTGTGCGGCATGAATCAGTGATGGCAGCAAGTATACGAAATTGTCAGGGTTTATTATTTTTAACCATGACGTCCAGTTACTGTAGAGACAAGACAGCAGATTCATAGATTCTCTACAGATAACGTGGCTGCTGAAACCCCATCTTTACACTTAGTCCTCTGACTGACAGATGATGAAAACAATCTCCGGCTCGCACGCTAACGTCAACCTCACTAATTGTCCGTGGCCATGCATGAGGGGAGGCTGACGTGGTTAGGCCAGAATGATTTAGATGCTGTCAATCAAACAGTCGGTGCAAACTGCAGCGTGGGTCAATGGTTGCAGTGGTGGCTGGGTTTAAGTTGCACAGACATTTATACATTTATGTTTGCAAATGAGTATGGAAATCCATCAGCATCAATTTATGTCTGTCTGTGTTGTCTTTGTAGCGCAAAAGTCTTCATGCATTTAGAAATTATTCAGAGAGGTGATGGCGAAGATATGGAAAGTTTAGATTTAAGTGGGAATACTGTATGTGATGTGCACTTGTGAATGAGTGGGTTTCCCAACACAAAAAGAGGCAACAGTTGTCTTCATTTGCTTCAGTGAGCACTAGTGGACTACAGCCACTAGTTTTTGTGTAGCTATACATTTCGTGACACCTTTAGATGCTTCTTGATCAACCCTACTTGGATTGTCATATTTGACAGCAGAAAGAGAGCCCCCTTGGTTAGATTTACGTTGGAGACTACTGCCTGTTGGAACTTAGACGGGTAAAAGATCCTGATGAATGACCCAGAGACAGGCAGCGAGGGTTTGTCAATAATTCAAAGCAGGGTTTGTTGCCAGCTGATCATTCAGGGTAAGACAAACAAAAAGGCAAAAGGTAATGAGGCAGGTGAAAAGTCATTTAAGGCAGGCACAGCTAACAAGAATACTCAGCATAGAATAGATTTATTATATATAGAATTGGCTCTGGAAGGAGACATTTCTTTAACTACAGCAGAACTGAATCCCAGACTACTGCACGGCATAGAAGGAATATCAATACAACGTGGTGTCAGTTCTCATTCAGCAATTTTGTGGATTTTTGTATTTTAATAACTCTAATGTAAATAACTATATAATAGTATTATAATGTTTTCAAGGTAATTGAACGTAGAACTTTTTTCTAGTCAGATCTGGAAAACAAATGTTCTGATTTAAAGTTTTATCTTCAAAAATTGCTCACCAAATGAATCTTGGAAAGTTTGTTTTGTCCAGCTCAAATACAACCCAAACAAGTGTTTGAGAAGACGTCCCAGCATGCATTGTTCCAGAGATGAAGCCTCCAAATATTGCTTTTTTTGTAGATCAAAGAAAATAATTAACAGTGAAATCTTTTTTTGTTTCTTTAAAACAATCAGTCTATTAGGGAATGGTTGTATTCACAGTAATAACTGAGCTGAACAATGAATTGAACAATTGAATTAGTGCCTCTATACTTATCTGTTGATCTGTAACTGGGAGCAAGCTAACATGAAATGTTTTCTGAAGACGTAGGTGATGCTTGGCAGCCAGTGTTAAGGGATTTGTTCTGGTCGGAGCCAGCGGAATGTTTTCAACATGATAGAAATACAACCCTGTGTGTGTGTGCTTACTGAGCCTACGTCTACTTTCATCCTGACGAGACATATGATAAATAGGCTGGATATCTTGAAGCAGGTAGAGCGAGGAAATTGAGACAACAAGGGGTGTGTGCAGCGCATTGAGGGATAAAGAGACGTCTCTGTTTCCTGTAGGGACAGAGACGACAAAGCAGGTGTGGATGAGAAATGGCAGTACGAGACCACCTTCATGTCATGGTTGTGGTTTGATGAGATTACAGGTGATACTAGTAGTATCAGGCAACCGTCAGTACAACTTCACATCTTCTTATCTTCTGTTACATGAAACAGTCGGTGAAATCCAGAGTGGTTCAAACAGACGTGAATTTCTGTAGCTGTAGTTGATTCAAGCAGTGTAATGAGCACTATCAAACACAGTGGGAATGTGCAGGCATTTAAGCAAAACCAGGCTTTGATGTAGTCAGCGAAGTCAGTCGCAAGGCATTTAGAGTCAGTTTAAACTGTGATGTAAGAGCAGTTGAAGCTCTCGGCAGGATTGCCCTGAAAAGGAAAAGTCTCTCTTTTCAAAGAGTGGGAGGGTGGCATCATTGTTTGGCATCTCTGAAATGGCTGAGAGAACGCTAAATCAATTACCCCCAGGAGGCTGTGCATTGTCATCCGCATTGGGTTACCTGTGGCCCGCGGCCAGCAATGGCTCATGGAACAGACGCTCACCAGGAAACTGGGGTGAAAGGAATGAGAGAGGAGAGGAAACAGACCCAGCTTATTCAATTTGCTCAGGAAAGTGATTACACCTTCTGCTTCCCAACAAACCCCCCTTCTCTCGCTGCATGTCAGCTACTGAATCACTGTGACGCACCTCACGAGGGTGTTCCTCCTGGCTGCTTTCACAGGTTTGCTTAGCAGCCAATCGGAGTTCAGGTACTTTCCACGTATAGCAATCTGTTTATTCTGAAAACTGACGGCCAGGTGTTGGCCTCTGTCTACGTCTAATTAATAGAAAGGAGGCCCACTTATGTTGATTGGTGCGTGATATACAGGATATGTGTAAGCGCATATCTACACAATGCACTGTGTGTTTGAAAAATGGCTGATGGAAGTGGACGGTGGCGGAGTAGCGATGATAAATCAATTAAATCTATTGGAGTGTGCAGGAGAATTAGTGTAATGAAAGCAACAGCAGGACCAGTGTCCCACTCAGCCATGACTCAGTCTTTCGGGTGGGTGTGCAGTGTAAGGGCGCACACACGCGGAATCCTGATGAACGCTTTGACCAGTGTTTTGATTAAGGTAATGGACAAAATGCAGCCCCCTTGGATTTTACCGTGAGATGATATGTAACCTCCCTGAGGTGAGCGGCAGCACCGGCAATTTGTCTAAACGCTTTAAACTGCCCATGTATGGACACTGTTTATCTGACACATGCCTGTGATTCACGATGCATCTCTCGGAACTCAAGGTGGAAGCACCTGAAATGCTGTGAGATAGTAAGTTTAGTATTTTCTAATTATTATTGTTCAGTTAGGTGTTTGACCATGAACCTTCGCACCTTTAACCAAGGAACCAGTTGTTCTTTTGATCACGAACACATTGTTTGTAAAAGACTAATATACTTTTTGTTCCACCAAATGCCTACATGAAAATAAAACTTGGTTTTGACATAGTTACGTTAATCTGAAGTGCAACATTTCTCTAAACTATGTCAAATTTACTTTATACTGGCCCGTCTTGTGAGGAGCCCCCTGCATTTCTGTTGCTAAGTGGGAGGCTGACTTCCTGTAATGACTCTGAGAATCGTTGCCACAGTCGGTCGGCCGAGAAGTGCTGCTTTACCTTTGCGAGAACGACTGTACCGGCAGTTTAAACGAAACCCCTGGAACATTGCTCACGTGTTTACCGTTATTAGGTTTTCCGAATAGCGTTTGGCCCTAGTGTGACTCTAATGTGAACACTAAAACATGGATGTAAAATCAGCTGGTTATAAAACGTTTGTGATCTGGGAATTGGACTTTTTCCCTGTCACTCAGGAACAGAAGAAAAGAAGTTCTACAAAATTCATGAACTTGCAGAACACATTATGTTGCCCTGATTTTCATCTCTAGTACTCACTCCATTTATTTACTGTGCGAGATTACGTCTGTCACGACCATCTGTTTTGTCACTTGTTCAAATGGCTGTTGTCGTGCTTTTGTTTCTTCGGCCTCTCGTGCTAAACACGTCTCTTTGTCAGCCAGCTTCTCACTATTCTTCCAGTTGTCACTCTCCACTTTTGGCTTAAAGCCTCCTCATAATACTAGTGTTTCTTTTCTGTCAGCCGCTCTTTGTCCCAAACAGAATAACACGCTCATTACACGCACGTTCACATGTTCAAGATGCTTCGGAGCATGTGTTTTTTACGATGAGTCACACACAAATCCTTCCCGTGCTGCAGAACTGTAACCAATCATCTCCAGTTACATTGTGTACTTTCTTGCTTTACTTTTTGATACATATTTTTGCCCTTTGGGATTATTTTTTAGTATTTCTAGATCACTGCATTGATGTATCTCCAAATGATTATTCAAGGTGTACAGTGTTTAATAAAATTCTGGACCCTAAATTGAAATATCAAATGTTCAGACGCCTGATGATGCCTGCCTATTTTGAACAAGTAAAAAATAGGAAAAAAAAGTGAAAAGATAAAAAAACAACAACTTAAAATTATTTTTCAAAAAGTAGACAGTGTCTGCAAGTTTGTCTGGGGAGAGAATAAATCTCTTTGCAGTCGCCATGGCGCCTGCCGTGGATGACAAACAGTCAGGCCATGATGGCATTGCGACGACAGGAGATTTTGTAGTTTTTTTTATTTTTTTTATTTGATAATAATGCATATCTGAATGACTGTGTGGAGCATAAAGAGCAAAGTGGTGAAAGGAGAGGGAGGACCAGGCTGGACTAGATTGATTTGGAGTTCTCTATTACTCAAAGCTTAAAGTTGCACATGAAGGTTTTTGGTGCAGTTTTCATGCGTGTCCTCAACCACGATCCTGGATCAACTGTGATTACACATCAATTCATAAGCTCATTTGTAACATGAAAATGAATGTTTTTAAAGGCAAAAAAAGGGTGTTGAGGAACTTTTTTTACTCCACACAAATATATTTTAAGGTAATTTTATTGAGGAGGAAAAACAAATAGGTACGTAATAGTCAGTAACCTTTCTGAATGTTGCGACATTTAAGAAATCCTTCACAATCCAACCAGAAAGAGACAGATACTGGGAAGGTTTACTACACCAAGAGGTTAGCCAGTTTCATCCAGCGGTTCAAATGTGTGGGAGCTCTGTAAATCTTTACATTTTAACCTGCTATAACTCAGCACTGCTCCAGATATGAGCAGCTTAACCTCTCAAGACCGAGGTCTGTCTCATAGAAATTAGGATAATGCACCAGAATACCTTTGATAGAAATGTCATAGCCACCTAGATTATGTTCACAAGTAGCGTTGTCTTGTACCACACCAAGCTTATGAAGGTGGGTGTCCATTCTACTTTCTTCTTTAAAAAACGCTTTTGATTAGGTGACTTCGTAATGTTTCCGTAAGAAAGACAAAGTTTTGACAGAGTAAAAACCACTGAATCCTGTCTTGTGCTTTTTTTGAGCGTACAGGATAATAAATGTCGTGTTGTGTTGCTTACACAGTCCAACAATGGATTCATCCTAAAAAAAACCCACATCATTAGAAGATTTCGATTAATTTACCAGGGTGAAAAAGTGGAGTTGATTGTGTAGAGAGATGCTGTTTTTTTAACGACCTTGCACCTTTTGTGGTTGACATTTTTATTAGTATGCAGATATAGACACGTTGTTTATTGGTATTATAAGGTATATGGTATAGCTGGTCATAATTCTCACTTTCTGCATATACAGTATCCATTTTACTCTAAGGAGTATCATGGAGGAAGACTGAACGTTGGATGGTGAAGCTCTCTGATTGATAGTCTGAATGTTTTATTGGCAGAAGTGAAAGATTTGTTTGCCTGCTTTAGACGGCTGTTTAGGACGCTGATCTATAAGTGTACCGCCTCTGAAGTGGTAACATGCTGAGAAGCGTTTACAAGGCTCTGGGTCCCATCAAGACAAAAGCTGTTTACCAAGAAGGCTTTGACTCAATTGATGAGTCCACACAGAGCTTTGGTAGAACCGTGTAAACCGTTGAGGCTTATAAATTGACCGGTTGACGCACGTCTAGCTTATAAGACAAGGGTGATTGGCAACGCAGGTGGGAGAAGCAACCATGCAGTCGACAAAGTCAAGGTAAAAATATTGTCAGTAGAATAAAATGTAAGAAAAGATTATATCACAGTGCAACGGCTGTGACTTGTATTGGACGAGGTCTGACGTGAACTCATGCAGCCATTAAAAAGCCCAGGTTAGTATATGTGAGGGTAGGAGGACATTTGTGTTTTTAAGTTGTGGAAGATTTGGCAACAAGTGGGTTTTATGGCCTTATTAATCACCACGTTTAAAGTTATGAGACGTGTCAAACCCTCTTTACTGGCACCAGCACAAAATCCCTCATACTTTTATCTAAAGCTCTCACATGCTTGAAACAAAGACATTCCAGCACACTTTACCTTTGTTTGCATCCAGACATTGGCTTGCTACTGTTTTTAGAATTGATTTATAACATTTTTAATGATCACTTTTTAGGCTTTAATGGGCCTTGTGCCTGGTTTATTCGTACCAAGCTGTTAATATTTGTTGTTTGGCACTAAAAAATACCTTATTTTCTCCTTAAGGTATCAGGACTACATGTAAAATGAAAAAAATGGAAACTGCAGTGACTGATATTCAACTGTTCCCAATGTTTTCTTGCCTCCCAGACTTCCTAAAATATTGCAGTTAATGCAGCCAAGTCCACAAAGATACTGAAACTGCTACCGCATTTGGCTTCATCCTCCCTTCTGTCCAACATGATAGAACCTGAAGAAGAAGAGGATGCTAATAAGCCTTTGTGCACAGTTTTGTGCACCAATTTACTTTCGCATGTCTAAATACACAATGGCAACAAACAGACCAAAGAACTTTAGCTGTGCTACTTGACCACAGGCTGCAGAAAGAAGTCCAGTGGCCTTGGAAGCAGATTGTAAAACGTCCAAACTTTCGTTTAATTATTATAATGCCCCACATTTACTGCCACGATTTTCGGATTTTAATCTGTGAATGTGCTTGGCCATCACAGGGAGAAACAATTTTTCATCTCTCAAGGAAAGACAAATTTTATATTCAAGTCTGAGAAAGTGAATAATACATTTCCAACATTGTAGTTTGTAATTTTGTCATTTCACCCAGAGAAAGAAGAATATTTTCAAGTTGTCTAAACAAGTTGACATGCCATTCCTACACATTTCCCCCTGTTATATCGATGCATGCTGCAGCATTATTCACCAGGGAGGAAGAGGTAAATCTCCAAAGTAATCCTTGTCATTTCCTGGCACTGAAGCAGACACCCAGAAAATCTCCTCTTTTGGCTCGAGTGCGAGGTTCTCTTTTGGGTCGTGTCCAATATGCAATGACAGAAAGAAAGTGAGGGATCGTTGCCAGCACAAAGACGTATATAAAAGGAGCATGATTACAGCAAGATGAAAAAACTAAACAATAGAAAGGAGGTATCTTTTGTAATGTTATGCAAATTGTAGGTTTTGTTAATAAGGGCTTTGACCGTGAATGGGCTGCACAGAGAAACAGAGCAAGTGTCATATTTATAGAGGGTGGGGGGACTTGACATGGTTAGGGGGCCCTGCACCTGCCCAGAGCTTCCTCCCTTCCTCTCGGCAGTGCACTAATCAGTAGGGCTGGATGGGAATGATGGGGCTTCCTAACCTGCCATCAGCCAGCTGCTCTCCACCAGACACAGGCAAAAAACAATCACTGCGAACCAGCCACGGTGACGCCGCCACAACCCAGTGACCAGATTTCTCTGCCACGAGGAAAGGTTGGCGAAATCTCAGCATTAAAGCAGCTCGTGCCTAAAACTTGCTTTGTGGCTAAATAAGTCTAATTCTAAGTAGGTAACATCTACAGACACGCCAGCTCATGAATTGACAAGTTTGTCACGCAGACATCTGCTTCACCTGAACCGTGTGGTTTCGAGTTTGTCAGGTTTGATTGGCCTTGGCATCACCATAGAGCAAGATTCCACTGGTAATAGAAGCATTTCTCCCTTTCCTTTCCCACTGTTTCTCTAGTATAGGTTTTGTTTTGTCAAATGCTTTTGTCCTTTCTGGCTGGCATGACAGATATCTCTAAAATCTGCTGCACTCATGAGCGTCTCCTACAGAGGAAATGGACAGGCCAAAGAAGCCAGTTAGTGCACATTTTCAATGCTTTTTCATTGCAAGTTAAACACAAAAGACATAGGTTTAAAATTCATCTAGAGTCCTAGAGTGAAGTGACATTATCTGATGAATAATTGCTTAGCTGAGTTTCTACAAAGAGAATGTGTATGTTCTGTGGTTAGTTTCTACATAAATACTTGTAGTTACTCCTAGTTGCTGTTGACTTTGTGTCAGTTTGGTATCTCTGATTTAATAACCTGATACTTATCAGTTTAATAGCAGTCAAAACCGTCTCATTTTAAATTAAATGTAAATACAATACAAACAATTACACGTGCAGTAATTAGTTGGTTTTAGCTTTGGAATGTGTTGTCCATGCTGCTTTTTTGGAAGCCAATTTAAACGGGGTCCTGATGTATTCGTACTTGTGTTTAGCACTATCTGCAACTGCTGTATTTTAGTGTTAGTAAAGCAGTAACTTATGTAAGCTGAGTTTGAACGTATCTGCCTTAATGTGGTGGCTGGTCTGCCCTCAAGGCAAAATTGATTTAACTTTGACTGCAGCCTATTTTCCACTCCCCATTTCAAAACCTCCTCCTTCACTAGATTTCTTAACAGAGTATCTACAGAGCAGTTGCCAAAGTCTTTATTTAAAATTAAGAGCATGACAGTGACACGTGGGAACAAAGGAGTGTTAGGATTGACTTTTTGGGACGGGGTTTTATGCGCTTTTAGTTTAAAAGATACATATCTAGGTTACTTAAATAATCCATTGTAAGATTGGATTATTACTACCACTGAGCTTAATTGCTTTTGGGATTAAGTATGACATTCTGATGATGTCAGAAAAAGGAATATGTTAAATTTATCTAACAGTAAGTGTTGTTAGAGTGCAAGGGTCAGAGCTGTAACTGCCACAAAACCATCCTGTAAAAGACACCTGCTTGTAAAATGAATGTAAACACAATAGAAGCTGCAAGGAACATAGGAGGCAGCATATTACGAGCAGTAAGAAGAAAAAACAGGAGAAGATATACAATGATGAGGTCGGAACCGTAAGTGCCAAATCCACAAATGAACTGCATTTGCTGTGCAATGGTAGGCTCTTAAGTTGTGTTCACAGTTTAGTCTTGCACTAAATAGGACACTTTTGCAAGAGAGCTAAAAATGTAGCAACTACTTTTAAGCTATTAAGTACTGAGGGAAAGTAAACTGCAATATGCCTCTCATCAATGATATAGATCTAAAATAATGTCAATTACTTGGATACCAAACTATCTTTAGATCAAGCTTCTTGATAAGATTTGAGGTCTTCAGTTTTCTCATGTAATAAAATATTGAATTCTGAAGAGCTTTTGAACAGTTGCTTAGATTAAAAACAATCAATAAATCTTAAGGTCCATCTTTAAATGTACCTTTAGGGTGGACACGCATCCAGAGTCAAATTGTAGTCAGTTCAGTTCAGTTTGTGTATTGTTTCTTCCTTCAAAAACATTAAGCATTAAAGGAATATGTAGCAGTTCAAACCATCGATACCTTTTATGCAAATAACTTTTATAAAATTAACAGCTATATTTTTTCTTTTTTTGTAATTACCATATGCTACAACAGAACCTACAAACACTAATCATCTGGAGGAGAGACAATGATTTTTATGTACCCATTAAGTGTTTTCATAAAAAGTGATGTTTAGTTTTATACTTATTAGTATAATACAAGGAAAAATTTGAACAGATGCCGTGTTTATCATGGAAAGCTAATTAAGCCTGATCTAATTATGTTCAGTCTGAGAGTGACTATTGATATGCCACATACCATGGATACAGGCATCTGCCAAAAGACTGAAGATAAATGTGCAAATGTATTCAATAACTCTTTTGTTAGCTGGCTGCAGGTCTTAGGTCTTAGACTCTGTAAAATATTTTCTGACCACAGACTGAGATTAGTTTTGCCATGTTATTGTTTACATGTTTTAAGTTTGATAGGTCAGAAACTTTAAAGATTGAATGTATTATTTGTAACTTGTTTATAGTCCAATTATCATCATCAGAAACAGGATGAATTTAAATTGTAGTAATTGAAAGATGTTAGGAAAGGCCGGTGGCTTTTTTATGCACTGCAACAACATGGGACATCTTTGCAATTTTAAATTGGAAGAAAAAGAATCATTTTAGTATTTCATTTGATAAAAGTTCTCATAGCTGAATTGCACACCGATGAAATCAAACATGCGTCATCAAAGAGCATTCTCATTTCCTTCTGAACCTCATGCTGTGGTCATTATTTGGATATTCTTGTGATGTAGTATTTACTATTTAGAAATGATGGGTTTGCTTTTACAATCAGTACATAGAGTAAATCGTCATTTTCACGTTTGCCAGATGTTCATCTTTATAATTACAGTCTGTCAGTCAGTCTGTTCTTACATGGTCTGTTTGTTCTAAAAAGTTAATGTGACTTGGATTAGTGTAAATAATAACATCTGTTATACAAAAAGTTATACAAATCACTTTTGCTCACTGGCCAAAGCGAGAAAATGTGTTTGCAAAAATAGAACTTACTCACTTCTAGATTCCTTTTTTAAAAATGTTGGTATGTCCCAGCATTTTCCTATTTTATTGGATTTTTTTTACTTAGAATTGAGCAGGGTGATGGTGTATATATTTGAATTCATTAAAGAAATATCTTTGTCTTCTCATTTTAGTCATGGACCACTGGCATTAGGTGGTTGGCCTGAGTAACATTCCTACACTTCCAAAAGGCATTATTAAAGAACCATGATATTGGGAGCATTTTGATTTGAACTCCCACTGACAATGTGGAGAACTAGATAAGAAGAGTTTGCTCTCTTGAGAATATGTTCTCTCGAAATCGCTTCAATGGACAACATGGAGCAGGTGTTCCGCCTAAAGGAGGCACAAAGGCAAAAGTCCACCCACCCAAAAAGAGGGCTCCGAATCCCAGGGTAGCACTGGTTATTCGGGGGAAAATACATCGTCTCTTGCAAGGTTCTGCAGACCACCATGTCCCAGATTCCCACCTCTGTTATGCAGGTATTGAGGAAGAGGAAGGACAAATACAGGACAGCAGAAAGGAGCACAGAAGTCTATATCCAAATGCTGGCTCAAGGGCTGAAAACTACTCTCCCAAAGTGTCAAATGTTAAAGGCGCAGTATCAGGGCCACCGTGTGTAGGAGAGGTGGAGCTAAACAGGGAAGGATGTATAAGAATACCCTGTACTTTGCAACATAAAAGTTCTAGATCCCCGGGAAATATTAAACGAATCTCCTTTGAAGGGGGGATTCGGGCATCTCCTGAGCAGATGAGACCACCCTCTCACTACAGTCCAATTGGCCCAGACATGAATGGTACAAAATTTGTAGGATCACCCAGAACTGATTTTGCCTCACCTCGTTTTCGTCAAAAGAGACCACATTCTACTGGTGACTGTGTGGACTACAACTTCAACCGAGCTATCCCAGGTACACTCCTAGAAGAGGATGAAGATAAAGAAGAAGAGTCAAGTGCCATCATTGACCACATTCTCAAAGAGCTAAGGGGAATTAACAAAATACAGGAGGAAATCTCTGACCTCAGGGATTACCTAACCTCAGTCCGAGGGTCGGTTGAGGAAGTATCGTCCTGTGTAGACGCTGTATTGTTGGAGATTGAGGGCATTCGTTCTAGCAACAAGGACGGATCAGGAGTGCACGCAGGTACCTGGTCAGGGATAGGGTCCAAAGAAGGAGCATCCCCCCGCAGAAGGCCAGCAAGTGCTTATGGTAGTTTAGGGAGTTCAGTATCAAAGTCTGATTCAAAGCACCATAGCATCCATGGAGGATTACCTCCACCAATTGCAGCTGAGTCTACTGTGACCCCAATTGCTGAATCAGTGGATCATCAGGAATTTGAAGAACCAGAGGATACATCTGATCATAGCTCAGATATCCCTGTATGTGATATAGCAAGAAAGCTCAGCTTTGGCTACCTTGAAAGGCAGGATGACCATGACTGTCCTAGCATCAGCTCCTTGTCTTCTGGCCACAGCTCCAAGTCTGACTCAGACCTAGAGAGACCATCATCTAGTCATGGAAGAAAGCAACAAAGGCCTGATGACAAGGAGGAACATTGGACTGAAACTGGTCCACTACATGGTGCCGCAGGGGAATCTGTGTGGCATGGGGAAGCTATATACCATAGGGGCCGCTCTAGGGAGGGACATGAAAGTGAGAGCCCTCTGTGCTGTGAAGGAGCGGGTAGCTGGGATCATTATAGTGGTACAGAATATGGTACTTCAGGGCAGTGCTCCACTGGAAGCTCAGAACATCTCTCTGTTCGTTCTGGTAAACATTACAACTCACCTGCCAGCACTTCTAGCAGAGAGGACCAACAGTCACGGAAGAGAAGGCCCAAAACGCAGTCTGGGATTCACGGTCCACCAGATAGCAACCACAAAAGCCCCGGTGTAGGATATGAGTGCATTGCTGATTTTCCGTACCCACAAAAATCTGGGTACCATTCAGTCTATGGGCATGAAAGAGAGGCAGAGGACTTTGACTATGGGCAACCAACTGACTGTCATGTTGATAGTTATCGGGAAACCTTTTTAGTCTATGAAAAGTCTTCAGCAGTGTCATGGACTGAAGCATCTTTATGTACCAGTGTAGCTGATGTAGATAGGCCACTCATTCAAGAGCCCAAAGCCAGTAACCAAAGCTCAGAAAGTCAGTTCGCTCTCCCTGGCAGAGCAGATGTCCAGGCAGGAGGTTTCAATGTCAAACGCATAAGCAGAGCTGTAATTGACTTTAGTTCTGCCTTGAGGGGAGCATTGCGCAAAGTTGAAGTACCTGCAGCACAGTATCCTGGGGAGGAAACTGACTTTGAAATCTCAATGCCTTGTGATCTGTCTACTGCTGAGTTGCCTTCAATGATATCTTACTGTGGGGCACAATTTGAACAAACATCTGACAGCACCCTGAAAGGTAATGTGGTTGATAGCAGTTATGCTCTTGGGAAAGCGAGCGAAAACAATTCCTTCGACAACGCTGATCTTCTTTCTGTTGGCCCTGTGCTTCAACAAGCCAACAGCCTTACATTGGAGTTTGAAGACACCTGTCCCCATCCTCCTTTGTCAGACAAGACTCCCCCATGCCCAGGAGATATTTCAGTCTGCCCTGACCCTATATCCAGTAGCAGTGCAATACTTCCTCCACCTGATGGCCTTACAGAACCGTCTGCACCAGCTCCTGCAGACGGTTCTTTAGATCTGAGTTTTGATGACCAACTTTCACAGTGCACTACTGCAGACTCTCTCATGGTTGACACTGCAACATTGAAGGAGCAGGGGGAAGCTGAAGTGCAACTGCCACAGCAAACCCCCACAGAGAGACAGATTCTAGTGGCCCCGGGGGGCAAACTAGAGGGAGATGCAGAAATCAGCCAGATGGATGAACGGAGGCTCAAGTGCCTGAAGAGCTTCCAGCAGATTTTGCGAGAGAAGAGAGAGACCAGGCGCAACCTCACCAGTATGACCATGTCCACCTTTTCTCAGGAGGATTTTGAACCAGGTAGTCTTAACTAGACCTTATTCAGTCATTTAAGATCATGTTCAGCAACTTTTACTATATTCTTTTTAGACTTACTCTCAAGCTCATGCTTTGAACAACCGTCGGGGTAGAAGGATTGGTATTTTCTGTATTTTACCTCACGCGTCTGTGAATGACTTATCTATTTTGTGGAAAGTAATTAGTGGAAACTATTTAAGCTTTTGTGATCATTAACGTACTGGCTTGTCAACAAGCATTATTTTTCCAAGGCTCCTCGTTGTTGCTGAAAGTGTGATCTGACGCAGGAGCACTGCAATTTGTGTCTTGTTAAAAGGATAAGTTCTGGTATCCAACAGTTCTGAATAAGGCCCAGAATAAAGCTGTGGACGATACCATACTTTTTTACCACCTTGAGAGTAATATATGGCTTTCCACTTAGGAGTTCCTTACTGTCTGCCATTTGCTGAATTAGAAAACATTAATTATGTCCTTGGAAAGAATGCTTGACATTAAAGAGGAAGGAGAAGGGAAATATTAAGAGTCGTTTACGTGATATATTATACATGTTAATGAAACATTTATGAAGCCATCTATCTGAAAACCCAGTGATGCTGCTTTTAACGGTACTCAAGCATTTCCAAAAAAAAAGAGAATAATAATCCAGGGTGTCTCTTGTAAGTGGTCCATAACTCAATTTCTTTCTTCTGTTTTACAGATGGAAGTCAAGATGGCGATCAGGTTACCTCTTTTGTGGTTTCTATCCTATTAACATTGTGACATACTGAAAGATAATTTTTATGTACACTTTTCTTATGTCAGCATTCATATTTCAGTTTTATTGTATTTATGTTGCTTTCTGACCATGCTTCTTCTGTTGCCCCGAAAAGCGGCTACTGTACTTCAATTTAATACCAACAAAATTGATCTAGGTTATTGGACACCGTCCTCAATTTATCTGTGCCGTATGAGCATTTGTTGTTTTAGTCATGACATTAAAAAAGCTATAAACAAATATGTCAGTATTGACTAGGAAACCATACTGATAAAATATGATGTATGGCATGTTTGTTTTTTACTGTCACTTTGGTATTTCCTTTAATGGCTGCCAGACCAAAAAACGAAACAATGTTAGGAAGCAAAAGCCAGTATTCTGTACTTGTTTACAGCAAATATGTGTGGTTTGATAGGCACATATTTCATAAGGTGAAACCAGATTTATGATACTCATATATGTATGGGGACAATATAGTTAATTGAAATGTCCTGTTTGGTATGCAGAGGTGAAACTCAGCCAGCCCAATCCTTCTCTCCTGTGTTTTCTGCTCACTTTCTCGTTCCTCTTACGCTTGAATGTGTGTGCGTGCTCCAGTCACGGCCGTCAGCCTTCAGATGGCTAAACGTTTGACCTCTGACATTCTGTTTCAGACCCGAGATCAAGATGGTGACCCCAGTAAGCATCCGTGGGCCAAACCAGGGTCAGTAAATGCTTTTGTGGTCTGGTGTGTGTGTGTAAATAAGAGATTGCAATTACCTGATGCAGTGTTTGCACTTGGATTTTCTGTATATAAATATTCATCAGTGCATTTTGGTTCTTGCTTGCTTGTGTCTGTACAGGGCAAACACACCGTTTGGCATCGACAGCATGCCAGACCTGCGAAAGAGGAGACCGATTCCCCTCGTTAGTGAACTTGTGAGTATGCATCATTCAGTATGTAATTATTTTCATTTTCAACTCCTCACACTGGTCACAGCGTCATTCAGCTCTTAGAGCTTTTTAAATCACACATTCCCTACGTGCTTTACAGTCCTTTATTGATGCATTTGACACTTATGTAAACTGTCAGGGACTGAGCAGGTAGAAACAGGACACACGATTACATTTATTAAAAAAGGTGTTTGTTTTTTCTACACAAAATGCAACATATACAATGACTAACAAAATTGGTCCCTGACAGAGGTCAACACAGGATAGCTAAAACTAACATATTACAAAGTGAACTAGAACACAAGTTCTAACCATAAACAGAGACAAAATTGAACTAACCTGAGGGCAACATATGTATGGACTGACCAAACCAATATTAGACACCAGGGTTAGTATTACTGTACCTAAACAAATTATACACACACACTAGACAGACAGTTTACTATAAATACACAGAATCAATTTTAAAAAATTATGTAACAAATAGTTTTAAACAAAAGCATCAACTAAAGAAACTTTCCCCATGTTTTCCCCTCCCTGCATCCAACGGGGCACTTGGTACAGTCCGGGCCTGGTAGACATATTTAGGCCTGATGAGGACCTCAGTCCAATTTTTTATTTTTCTGACCAGCATCCCCTGACCAGCAGAATGGTAACTCAAAAAATGAGTCATTAAAGTAATACAGCCTACAATAAATTAGGTTAAGCGTTGACAGTAGAAAATTTATCCAGTGCACATGTTGCATTGACCAATTGTATAGGCCAAACAAACAAATATATCAAATCTGTTTTAATTGTGACAACTTAAACTTAATGACAACAAAATGAACTTGAGGTAAACAAAGCGCATAGCTGCTGTGGCTAGAGATGCTCTTCATTCTCTGATATTGATTACAGACAGGTATTTCAAACATATTTTTAATTTTTTTCTGTGTTCAAAGAGATGTGGAATGTAACAAGGAATATGACAGGTGTTGATCACCAAATCTTAACTTTTGTTTCCTTGATGATTTAGAATACTGTAGTGTTTCCTTTGCTGCTAGATTTTCTGTGTGCACCCTGTTTCTGCTGTGCACTAGATGTTTGGTCAGATTTGTTTATTGATTTCAGCTGCAGTCGGCTATTAACTCTTGTTTCAGCTTTGGAAGTAACAAAAAAAGGTCATGTTAAAAAGATGGATGACTGGCCAGATTTTAACGAGTCACAGTTTGCTAATTTGATCCTTGAGGAACAATCATGGACAGGTTTCGTACGAGATAAATGCATGAAAGACAAAACTGCTACGGCACCTGCTGTCTTTGTAAATTGTTTGCAAGTGTTGAATAGCTGGATTCAAGGTGAAAGCTGCTGCTCCTCTCAGAGGGGAAGCTGTTTGTTTGTCTCTAACCTTTTCTGTCTTTTTGTTTTTTCGTGCACATGTTGTCTTTCTCCCCTCGTCGGCCCTCAGGCTATGGTGAGTAAAAGAGAAGTGAGATTTCAGTTGCTCTCTTTGTTAGGCTTTGTTTCACACACTGCAGTGGTCCTGATTGTAGCAAAGCATTTTGATCTGCTCTCTGTGTTTTCTTATCGCGTGTGCATTTGCGAGGATGCGCACGCTCTTAAAGATACCAGTTATTGTTCACATGCATTTCAGAATGTTCCGACAAACACAAGAAAAATCAATTTCTTCTTGTGAATGCTTTCAATTTCACCGCAGCCAGTTGATACTTTGAGAGAGAGAAGCATTTCTCTCTGATTGGTGTTTTAGCTACAAGTCCTTTAATTAACATGTTTGTCTTGCTGTGATTCAGTGAGTCAACACCTTCATTTTCTAAAATTATACATCTGCTTCTTGAAAAAACAAATGATGGTAAATGTTAGGGTTAATTGTGCCTTTTCCCTTTCACTCACACATTTACTTTGAATTACTATGGGGTGTACTGTAAATCCACTGGCTACAGCTGTGAATTTTCACTCTTTGATATCCACGAAACTTGTCTCCTTTGATTTGAGCAGAACCTTCCAGTGTGAGGGTCACAAACACTCAACAACTCAATTCAACTCCACTCAACTCAACTCAACTTTATTCATAAAGCCCTTTAAAACAACTTTGGCTGACCAAAGTGCTGTACACAGCTAGACATTGAAACAGTCATGAAGAGTTTTAAAGGTTCTGGGACAATCTAGTCGAACTTCTTTAAGTTCAGTACATCAGCTTACACATGTTATGAAGAAAAGCAGACAGCCCAAAAGAAGATGGGCAAAAAACAAAATGCAGTGACACATCAAAACAGTAGACAGTTCGTGTTTGTTCTCCAGCAGTGATTGGAATAGCAGCATATTTTTTTAGACCGCTGCTGGGCACATTTACATTATTGTACCGTGACTTCTCTTCTCTCGTCAGATAATCTCATGTTCTCCTACAGTATGTGGCATTGTAGCGTTCAGAATACATTAATACATTAATATCGTGTAAAGTCTCAACACCAATACTTAACATTTTCCAGTTAACTGGAGTGATGAAGCCCTTCAGACTTGCTAAATATCTTCTGTAAAATATGTTAATCTTTTTTCAGGGCACTGACATATTTTTTGTATATGGTTTTACAGTTGCAGCGATGAGTATTTTGGTAAAACAGCATAATTCTCTGTAATGACATTTAAAATACATTTTAAATGAGTTAGTTCTAACGTACCATTAGAAGAGGAAGCTGTGGTGAGTCAATCAGAAAAGTAACAGTGATGATAACCAAGTTATCATGTGTCTGTCTGTGTGCAGGAATGGATATGATTAGACAGTAGTCAATCCTCGTTTCAGGGCGTATTGCTATTCAATCTGTGCTTAAAACTTCACAAACAGGATGTAATAGGGACATTTGGACGTGGAGTGGTTAGTGTTGCCGCCTCAGGAGGTCCCACAATTAAATGTTCTTTGTAGAATTTGCATGTTCTCACCGTGCTTGTGTGGGTTTCCTCTGGTTACTCCAGTTTCACAGTCCAAAGACATGGATGTTAATTGGTCAATCTAAATTGCCTGTAGGTATGAGTGGCAGGAAGTGATACAGTTAAGTGAGGAGTCAGAGTTCTGTAGCCAAGATGGTAGTAATAGAATATATTTGAATTTCAGTTACTTGGATATGCAGGAGATGAAGGGATATGGTGGCATTTGAACATGAAACGATGACTTTTAATGCATAAAAATAACCTCAGATAATACAATTGTCACAACACTAAGTAAATGCAATCAAAATAACAAATGAAAAAACGTACACTTTTTTACTCACGTAGGAAAAGTTACCTGATCGGAAATCTTATCTTCTGTGTGTAGCAAAAGTATGCGACCCACTAGAATTTGCTCTTCATTTGGTGGGGAATTTAGACTTTCAGTCAAGTAGATGACAAGGACGTCTGAGTCTGGGACTTTTTAGAAGAGGATAAATCTGGGAGTTTTTTTTTTTTAAAGAAGAGTTTTCACTGCTCTCCGGGCTGGAAAAGGGTTACAGAGACTTTCAAGGAACTCAAGAGTAACATCTAGGAAACTAAAGTCCTCTCTTGCAGTGTCTAGTATCAGGACTCATGAGTCCACTATTAAAAGACCTGAACATCTGATTCGACCTGTGTAAACATGGTGGGCGAAGTAACATGATTTGGGCCTGATTAGCTGCCTTAGGATTGCCATCATCGATGAAGCAACAAGCAATTCTGCACGAAAATGTTGGTTCCACACTCATATTTTCCACACTGACCTACTGATTATGCAGACAAGATTAACTCAGAGGATTGAGACCAGTCTTGTACAAAGGTAATAAAAAGTCGCCATTTTCTAGGCGGTTGTGTGGCAGAGTGAGAGCAGCAGTTTCAGGAAGTTATTGCTTCGAGCCACAAATGGTCCGACACACAAATCATGTGCCCAGGCTATGAAACTCAAACACAACCTGACACACTTGTTGGCAAGTTTTGGAGGTGTTGCTTGGTGAATTTTGTTAATTTGAGGGAAACAACTAGACGAGCCCTTTTCCTCATTTTCTAACTTTGTGTTCAGCTCGGCTAACTCCAGCTTCATATTTATCAGATACTTTGAAACTAGTAGTTTCCTCATCTAACTCTTGGAAAGATTAATAATAAACATCTTTCCTAAAAGGTCAAACTGTTCTTTTAGTAGCTGACATGTTCATCTGGCAAAGTCTGTGGAAGTGTCTGGGGTGGGACCAAAATGATGAGCATGAAACCTGTGCATGTCATACATTCAATAAAGCAAACGTGTGTCATCAAGAAGGGAATGATTGGCAGATGGGTTTCAGGAAGTGTGTTTAAACAGAAAAACAAGGCCCAATGTGTGTTTGTGCCATATCAAGATTGTATGACCTTTTTAAAGTTCAGTCTAACACAAGTTTTTATTATTTACCTGAAATCTCTTTTGCCTTTTTTATCTGACCGTTTATCACTATGCTTTGTTTCTCAACATATTTTTTTCTGCTCTCCAGTCTATGCTACAGTCCAGGAAAGCTGGACTCGCCCACACACTGGCCACACGGACCTCCCTGAAAGACGAAGAGCTCGTGAGTGGCCAAACACATATGCCACACACTCATTACTGAAGCTGTGATTTTATCGTTTTCTACTGGAAAATTTGCTGTCACTCGTCACCAGCTCCTGGGGATCCACACAATCCTAAACTTGCATTTCCACATGAACACCCACACCTGCTGTCGTTATTCCGTAGCTGTATTGTTCGTATATTTGTGGGAGATCCAATACACTGTAGGCCCTGAATTTGCAGAGGCAGCTTTCGATGGCTTCAGGAGTTTATGAAGCCACTAGACAACTGTTTTTGTGCCTTCCCTTTTCTTTTCTGTCAAGTCATGATTATGGTGATTATGTAATGTTAAGTTAAAGTTAAGAATTCATGTGGATAAAATTTGTCACTGAATGCAGAATAAATTATTGAGTAGAGAAGAGAGCAGCTACCAAGTTTAAAATATTGTAATTTATACAGTATAAAACATAATTAAACTAAAACCATCCTTTCTCCAAAGTGTTTATCTTAAAAAGGGCCATGGGTGCTGTAGCCAATCCAAATTGTTAAAGTGGAGCACACCTTGGACAGGTCACCCGTCTGTGTCAGGGCTAGACACAACCATTCACGCCCAACACGTTTAGCGTCAGTTCCAAGCCATTATCACAGGAGTTGCCAGACTGAGGCCAGCACTGACTTTGGAGTGGCACCATCGGAAACCAAGGGGAGAATCTGATTTTGCCTGTTAACACTCCTTCGACAGAATAGTCATCAGTTATTTCAATGGTATTTAATATTATAGGGGGAAATGTCAACAAAGGGGTGCACTGGCCCCCTGACCAATCTCTAGAAACACCCCTGATGGAATTTAAGCACCTATTTTAAAGCCCTCACCTGCCAGCCTGTATCGGAACTAGGGGCCTTCTACCTATGAGGCGCTGCTCTGAATTTTGTGTATAATAAGGAAAAACAAAAAGGCAGGAGAATAGCGAGGCAGAGGTGTGGGGTGGCTGGGAGGATAGATTTGGATATTGTAGGTTTAAATGCTGTAAATAAATAAGTAAAAATGTAAACGTCAATTTAAAGAAAAGATATACCAACATGTTCAGCAAAAGAAAACTTTTTAATGAGAGTAAACAGAATACAGCTAAATACTGCTGTGCATATTTGTGATCATATTATCTTGACAGACGGCAGTAGCATATGTACCGAAATATGCAACAGTTTGTTTCCTCATAAACACAGACACCGAGCAGATATTCTTAAGTTGACTACTTGTGAGAAGCATAAAAATCTTAAAGTTACAGGATAATTTACAGTGACAGGAAGCAAGTCAGAGGTAATAAAGTCAGGCAAAAGACAGACAAATAAAATCAAAAGATACTAGTGATTAAGTCAATAAAGCATTTAGAACAATCTAGAATGATACTGGAGCCACAGGTGACTAAGAAAACTAAAAGAAATGCAGCAAAGCCCTTTAAAGAGGAAGAAAACACGTTGTCTCGGGTAAAATAGCGTTAATACCAATAAACCACCAGTGACTCTATAAGAAGAAGAAGAAAAATACTTGTGACTCACATGCCCCTATACAAATTCTTTGTTTACCAAATCAAACTGGGCTTCTACTCAAGGGTCCTCTCATCCTATGAAGATGTGTTCACCTCCTCCCACGTCCTCCTCCACAGGACAACTGCAGAATTTGGTTCATCAGAGGAGAAGCCAAGAGTTATTTAAAAAGATCTGACCTAATTACATTTCTCTTTCATTTACTTGAAACCACTGTCATATCTTCAAATGTTTCTTTCTCACTGCCGGTGTTTTTATTCACGTTCTTCTCTTCTTCCCTTCTGAACCTTCTGTTTCCATCCCACCTCTCCTTCGTCTGCCTTTCACCGTCCTGTGCTCCGACAGAAAAACCACGTGTACAAGAAGAGCCTGCAAGCTCTGATCTACCCTATCTCGTGCACCACGCCCCACAACTTTGAGGTCTGGACAGCCACCACCCCCACCTACTGCTACGAGTGCGAGGGTCTGCTGTGGGGCATTGCCCGGCAAGGCATGCGCTGTGCCGAGTGTGGAGTCAAAGTGCACGAGAAATGCCAGGAGCTGCTGAATGCTGACTGCCTACAGAGTGAGTCCAAATATTGAACTAGTTTTTATACAGTTTTTTGTGACTCTTTTTATGTTTTCTATTGACTTTAGTGTATTATTTCTTCATAATCAACACTTTTCATCATTGCCAGAGTAGAATAACTGAAGCCAGAATTGGAATATTTCAACTCCACACACTGGAAAGTCAACTTTCCTAATAAGTCTGCTTTTAATCCAGTCCTATTTTACATATACTATATTTTACATGCAGCAAACTCAAAGGTCATTTGTTTGACAAACACTTCCTGTATCATTTAACTTAATATTTTTTAGAGTTAATATTTCCTCTGTTTTGTGGTTTAGTTTTTGTCAGTTGTAACCCCTGCAAGTCTTCATCCACACTTGTGTTCTCTGCCACGTGCCTTGTTCAGGGGCTGCTGAGAAAAGCTCCAAGACGGGGGCAGAAGACCGGACCCAGCACATCATCATGGCTATGAAGGACAGGATGAAGATCCGCGAGAGGAACAAGCCCGAGATCTTTGAGGAAATCCGAAAGGTGTTTAACATCTCCAAGATGGTCCACGCCCAGCACATGAAGAGCGTCAAACAAAGCGTTCTGGACGGCACGTCCAAGTGGTCGGCCAAGATCACCATCAACAGTACGTCTGTCGACTTTATAAATGTTAATTGGAAGTATGTGCCCTAGAATAAAAATGTCAACATTATTTGCCTGTTAACTATCATCACCTTGAAAACTTTAAACGGCACTAAACAGCGTAAAACTTTTATGAAACCTTCTTGAAATGAACATATATGGTGCTTTCCAGCTCAGTATAGGCAGGGAAATAGTAGGGTAATATTTCAGAAATAACACGGTAAGAGAGGTATTATGTCAGTTATAGCAAGCTGTATTATCAAGGTAATAACAAGGTAAGTGGAGTGTAATAGTTTTATTAAAACAAGATAAAAAGAGGGAATATTTCTGTAATAAGGATGTGATGTATTTAAAAGTTAAATCATGCTAAAGTAATAACTGGGTGTTATGTCGATATATCTTATATATCAAGTATTTAACTAGTTATTACTTCAGTAATTAAAACAAAAAAAGTTTGGATAAAAGTACCAACTGTCAAGCTGCATGGATGCGGAGAAGCAAACTGAGAAGATCAAACTACCAGTCTGGGACATTACCTGCCCCAGCGTTACCCTGCCATTAACAGGCTGAAGAAAAGACAAGCTTCACGAAAATGCAAATATTATTAATATTATTATTAGTAGTAGTAGGAGTGGTAGTGGTAAATAAGTGATGAAAACATTTTAAAAGTCTGATGTAATTAATAAATATAAAGTCACATTTATGAATGCTGACTAGGACACATGACTAAGAAATGTAGAAAGACATTTTTAAGATTGTATTTTCTTTCACAGCTCTTCTCTTTCCTAGTCTAAGCTATTCACGCACCTGCTCAAACTTTACAGTCTCTACAAGTCTTGTTCAGACACTGTGTGTTCATGCGTATCCACGCTTTTACAGTATGTCTCACTCTCATATCTCTGTGTGGAGTTAATATACTGATCAAACTCAAGCTTATGCCCAGGCTGGAATATTGAAGTATATAATATGTTCAATACATCCAACACATCAGGTCCTCTAGTAGTGGTTTATAAAGAGTTTTGTTGGAGGAACCTAATAAATCACCAGATTGACGATTGATACGATACTGAGGAAGCAGCTTTCAGGCCAGATTATCAAACGCAGTTTCATTGCACTTGCAAATGAAACTCGTCATCAACTAAAGTCTGCATAGCCCCAAGAAATTCTGAAGAAACGCTGAGCAGTTATTGATGACAGCCGTGAAATTCTGCTGCTCTGTGAAGGTGAAGCAGCGTGTCAGGTCTCCCCCTGATAAATTTCTAAAAATAATTCTATCTATCCTACATTCATGAAACTTTCTTCTCCTCACAGTCTCTTCTCAACCGGTGAAAACGGTTTAAGCCAACCAGACCTGGAGACCAAAATCTAAAGTTTGGCAAAACTAATAAATATTTTCTGTGCACAGATTTTGTTTGGGATCAGCTGACTCGCATCTTTGACAGGGCTCTTGCTGTGTGCTTTCCAAAACTGGAAACTGTCAGGAAGGTTATTTGACCGTATGTTTAGTACTGAGGTCACGGTGGGTGATGAAGTCTTACTGGAGTGCATTATAACAAGAGGTGGCTCTAATGATTTGGCAGAAGTGTAGTGGTGTAAGGCACATGCTAGCTTCACTAATCTAAACAGACAGGCATTCATATCTCTCCTCCACCCTTTGGCAAGCATCATCAGGTGTTGCCAAAGCAACCAGACACATCACACTGTATAGTGGCAGCAGTGTTGCCATGACAGCCATAACACCTTGTCTCCCCGATCACCAGTGATGACTTTCATTAAAGAGGAGATGCAGGGACAAGCGTTCAGCTCGGCTCTTAAACTTCATTCATGGTCAGCTGCTAATAGTCGTCACTCACTTTTCTGCTGGTCAAGGTCAGACCACAGGTTGTGCATATTGTCAGACCTTTGGATATGCAGTCACATGCCGTTGTAGTTAAAGCAATCTAACAATTTTGTGCTATTATAACATTTTGGCTTGGTATTATAACATTTATAACAAGTAGTGCTGATAACTGAGATCAAGCTAATTCTTTTCAAATATGATGTTTTATATTCAGTATATCGTCTAGTTGTTTCTCCAAATGTTGTAAATAAAATATTCTTATAGGCGTATATAAACCCCAAGATGTTGCTGGTTAAAATTTTTCCATCATGTGTTTTTCAAACCGCATTAATCAATCATGTGTCTCATTTGAAATGGATTCAGACGTACTTTCAACCCAAACTTTGTCTGATTTGTCTGTAAGCCAAGTTGTGATTGTGATTGACTGATAGGAGATGCTCTTTGAAGAATCCATGGATTTCATTAGGGAATATTATTGCCAATTAATGTTTGAAACCATCAGCACATATACAGTATAAGATGTGTCAGTCACTGTCACTGAATGAACTGATAGGAAAAACACGAAGGGAACAGATGGATCTCCCTTTTCTCTTTATAAAACTGCTAAAAGTTGAGAACTCGGCTGGGAAGAATAACGGTCCTGTCTGTAAATACTGTAGGAGTAGTCTCCTTGATCCAACACCACAACTGCTGCTGACCAAATCACATATTGACATTAATTAATTCCTGTGCATCATCTCTCCAAATCCAGGACAGACAGTTAGGTTAATTGATCCCATTAAATTGTCCATGGGCGTGGAAATGATTTTCCGACTGGCTAACTGTCCAGGTATCACTTTACCTCCAGTCCCAGCTGACGTGTCATACACTGGGATGGACTAATGGAAAATGAAAGCCCTGGTGTTGAATTGACCCTGTGGGAGACCAGTGAATTTTCTTTTTCTTTTTTTTATGCCCAGTGACAGATGTGATGGTCTGCACCACAGCCCCTAACAGGACCGATAAAGATAATGGATAACAGGAGGACTGGATGGACTTGGAATTAATAATGATATCAGCACACATGCTGAGATTAAGTAAAAGGCAGTTAAATTACCGATGCTTTTTTTTTTAACCTGAGCAAAAACTAATGGGCAAAAGTTACAAATTTGTCATTTGCAGTGGTATATGTGATATTTTTTCAAATGGTTGCCAGGCAACCAGCACAGACTCCTGGAAGATGCTGTCCACAGTCAGGAAACAAACCAACATATTATTATACCATATATGTTCAAAACAAGTTTTAAAGTGGATGTTGGGAAGTCTAGTTTGGTTAGTGGTGGGCAGAGCCAGGCCAGCTGTTTCCTGGCTTCCAAGTTTGGTTAAGCTAACCATCTTCTGCCTGTAACCATACTTGATTTTTTTAACTTGGCTCGTATTAATTTTTTCTCACTTTACACCAGAGAATGATTTGGTGTATTTTCGAATGTCATAAAGTTAGGTGGGAAAAATTAGATGTAAAAATGGGGAAACTCCTGTGTGCACTTGAGTAATTTAATTTTGGGAGGTCATAGTCCGTCTGCCCATGGTTGAGGTGACAGCAGCGCACACGAGTGGCAAACACTCATGGCACCGAGAAAGCCCACACAGCTCTGTAGATCTGTCAGTGATGACGAACGTCGGTGCATCAGGATACCTCACACATGTCCACCCCAGAAAAGCAGCCGCTTTATCACATTCCGGCCGTGTACCCTCTAACATGACTGATTACTCAGGCTGTCTGAATAATTCATTCACTGTGTGCTACCTGGAAGGAAGGAAGTGACACTTTCCAACCCGGCATGTCTTAAACTTGAGTCAGTTTCCTATAAACAGGTTTTGGGAAATGTGCAGACATGTTGCTTAGTTTCTTTCGTCGTGCCACAGCTAAAGTTCTGCAGTTATAAATAGTAACACTCAGGAGTATCTGTTGCAGATCTCTCTTTCCTTCTCACCTGGATTAAAGTGGCAGTGACAGCAGCAGGAATGGAGTTATTCCTCAGTTAAACCCCGTGCTTGATGCCCGTCGACCTTCCATCTCAAAGAAACGTCTCAGCTTTAATTCGTAAGCCTTTAATCTTCATCTATCAAAGCGGTTATCCGTCACTTGGATACCAGTGAAGCAGACAGACGGGCGTCAAGGCAAACTTCTTTATTATGTCGGTGTAGTTTGAACCAAAGGGTCACAGCTTTTTATCTCGTTGTTGCTCGTTGAGTGATACACATCCAATATGCACGTCAGCTTTTATATTCTGTACTTTATACACTGCGTACAGGGGAATTCTGCAGCTCTCTGTCTGTTGTGAGCGTTGAACTCCAGGTGTATCCTCTGAATACTTGTTGCACAAAATAGCAGAACCTCAGGTGACAAGTCATTTGATGAGAAACATTGTTACCCAACATCTGCTTGTGAGTCATCAGTATTGTGTTACGAGGCTTTGCATAACTGTGTGGGTGATATCTGGTGTTTTGGTGTGTGTGTGAATGAGACAGAAAGATGATGGTAGAGAGTAGGTGTTTGTTGTTATTATGCAATTTTCATAGTCATTTTGTGTGTGTGTGTGTGTTGTCAGTTGTCAGTGCACAGGGTCTCCAGGCCAAGGACAGGACGGGCTCCAGTGATCCTTATGTCACCATCCAAGTTGGCAAAACCAAGAAGAGAACGAAGACCATCTATGGCAACCTGAACCCAGTCTGGGAGGAGAAATTTAGCTTGTAAGTCCAGTTCTTATCTTGTTCATTTCTACCTGCTGGTAAAGACAAAAAACTGTCGCGCTCACCTTGCAAACAAGAATTCAGGTACCTTAACGGAAGGTCTTGCGACCGATGATGAACGTGCACAGTTGATGTTACACACCACTCACGTGTCATTTATTGAATCGTGACCCGTTTGGCCTCCAACTCCGTTTTCCTGCCTTTTGAGGTTGCAAATCAGTGTTCAGCAAGGTCTGTAGTTTGCATTTATGAACACAGCTTCATCAGAGCAAGCTGGGATGGGCCGTTTCTTTTTGTGTGTGTGTGTTCAAAGTCCATGTTTGTTGCTCTACAGGACGTCGTTCATACGCAGCGTATTGGAATGGCCATCGGCTGCTCCGACCCAACGCTCTTTGCGCTGGCGTGCACACTGCTGTTCATTAATGCTGAGTGCTGTTTGAAACCGCATTCATGAATGCTGCCTGGCCATTTAAATAGGCGATAAACACCCAAACAGCAGGAAAAAGGAGACAATTACTGCCGAATACATATGGCAACTGGAAGCACAAATGTGTTTGGGTACACATATTTATGTGGCTGCATTCCACCATCATAAGTGGGTAACAGACTCGTGAATCGGTGAATGACATTTCACCTAGTCACTTTCTTTCCAAATAATCCAGATTTTAGTCCAGACATTCAATTAAATCATCTTCCTGTTCACAGTTCTACAAATCCTACTCGGAGGTCTCCAAAGAACCACATAGTTTTTTGAACATGTCTTGATTTGCTGCAGGAAAACGTAAACTCCACCTTCGCCGTCTGCTCCAGCACTCACACACTTGCCCCCTGTTTTTGCAGCGAGTGCCATAACTCATCAGATCGGATCAAGCTGCGTGTTTGGGACGAAGACGATGACATCAAGTCGCGAGTGAAGCAGCGTTTAAAGAGGGAGTCTGATGATTTCCTGGGTCAGAGCATCATAGAGGTCCGAACGCTGAGCGGAGAGATGGACGTGTGGTACAATCTGGGTATGTGTTAGTCGCTCACAACTGTGAACATGAAAAACGTAAATTCTTGCGTACAATTAGTATCGATGTGAGCGTGTTTTGCAGCGTGGCTACAACGGTGGTTCCACGCTCACCGTTTTAGTTGTCGGCTTAACTTCGACTAAGTTGGACTCGAGTGCAGTTTGGACGGTTGTGTTGCTTCCGAGTAATCGTGTGTGTGTGTGTGTGTTTGTCCACTTACAGAAAAGAGAACAGACAAGTCAGCGGTGTCTGGTGCCATTCGTCTTATGATCAGTGTGGAGATAGAGGGAGAGGAAAAGGTGGCACCCTATCATGTACAGTACACGTGCCTTCACGAGGTAACACACGGAAACACAAATACTGTTCTCATGGTGGAGGTCATTCTGTAACTAATGGCAGCTCGAGTAGGTGCTTTAGGATTATCTGATAATTGACTGTTGCACATGTTCTCTCTATATAAGAGCTAGTTCAAGGTTCCATTCACACACATTTAATTGAACTAATTTAGTTTCTAATCATTTCACTGATAAATCATTCCAAACTTGATACAATTATGGTATCCAACAATTAAAAACATAATGCAGAAGAGATAAAATAACTTTCCCTTTGCAATGATGCTCAGTGAACTTTTGACTCGGTTTTCATCCGGGTTGCATCATCTTTAGTTCAGCCAGATTTTACACACAACATGGTTTCACCTGCTGGCAAAGGTCGTTAGCATCCTGTCTCACTTTTACACTGACATTAAAGCTTTTCAGCTTTCCCCCAGGGTTCCAGTACAGGAATAATATGTATATGATTGTTTTGTGACGTTCCCTCTGCCTTTCCCTAGATTTAAATGTCTTTCATTGTATCTGACATACCAGCAGTGACAGAGTTTTGTTTTCATCTACATGAATTCTCTCCAAACTAGAACCATATGAAAGTGAAACACCTGTGAAGTCACCTTTAGTTCTTTACCTTTAGTTAGGGATCCATGTCAGATCAGTGTTTGTGATAATATTCATGTGTTCAAACTCTTCTCCGTGTAGAATTTGTTTCACTTCTCAACGGACATAGAGGGAGGTGGCGTGGTGAAGATCCCGTTGGCTCAGGGAGATGACGCCTGGAAGGTTTACTTTGACGAAGTGCACCAGGAAATCGTGGATGAGTTCGCCATGCGCTACGGCATCGAGTCTATATACCAGGCCATGACGTAAGCCCCAGATTGTTGTCTGTGAATGAATGTTTGTGTGCGTGTAATTGTGCGTATACACATTTGCATTCACAGAATCAGTTCAGTCAACAGGCTGTGAAATTGGGCAGTAGTGTGCATGTGCGATTAAATACAATCAGGAAATGCTTCAAATGAGTGTTTGTGTGTGTGTGTGGATGAGTTAATGGGATGAGATGTGGGCAGGGCTGTCATAAACTATAAACAGCATGGAAATGAGATTATCCTATTTAATGAGAAATGATGCCGTCACCTCAAAGATTGGCCAGCTCTGTGACTGCATGTAGAGAGAAAGTCATTGAGCCCACACAAACACATCCACATACTCGCTGCTTTAATGACATTCAGAATCTTGTAATTTGACCTTAAAAGGACGTACGAGGTCTGAGTGTTTGCTTTGAGTTTTCGAAGAGGAGCACAGTCATAGACAGTGAAATCAGGCTTGGAAGCGCTGAGTAAGTTGAAGTTGTAAGCAAAGATGGCCCAGACTGGAAGATGGAAGTCGATTAATAGCACAGCCAAATGAAAATGGTGATTTGTTGTAGCCATTATAAATGTCTCACATCTCACTAAAGTAATTTGGCCACATTTGCCTTCTTCACCAGAGCAACCTGCTGCCAAAATTCATAAAATGATTTTTAGTTTTATAGAGGCTGTCCTAGGGTTTGAATTATGTAACTAATAGAGTGTGTAATTTATTTCAAAACTTTGTGAAATGTCAACAATAGCCCAACATTGAACTGGCTTCAGGGATACAGTGCAGTATATTTAACTTACCTTTACCTTAACTTTCCCTGCTCCTGTGTGCTGGACTGTACAGTGATATTTATATCTGTTTGTGCCCAATGCCAGTCCAGTGTTCTCAGTTATCCCGGTGAGCTGACCTGGAAATTCAGTCATAAAAACTGGACATTGTCTAGGCAGCGTATAATGTGTCATCTCTCATCACCTTTTGTCTGGGACATCAAGTGGCAGCTAAACCACTGCGAAGGCGGCAGCCAAAAAGTCATGCGTGCCAAAAAAAGGGAGCAGGAGACAAACTGAACAAACCAGCGTTTGTCAATCATTTTCACACCAGACTGAAAAGTTACAAATGGCATCTGTTAAAATATATCATCTTTTCTCATGTACTGATTGGCTAAGAGGAACAACAAATCAGAAAGGACAAAAGTGACTGAAGGCTATTAACAGGGGTCCGACCAGTGCAGGACACACCACAGATTATGGTCCAATGGTCCAAGCCCATCGGCCGGCCTTTCACAAGAACTGTTTCAGTCAGTTTTCAGTCCTCTGTGTCATGCCTCTGTCTACACTGGCCACTGGCCACTTACCAGCTCAGGTGTCACCTTTGCATCACAAAATTCTACAGCTAAGTGCAACACAACTGCATATCCAATGCCTCAGGTCCACCGTGCCACCACAGTGACTGTGTGTAAGTCATAGAAATTTACAGTCACACCTTCCTGGCTCGCCTACCTGCAAACAGTGTCAGGAAATCGCTTGCTAGTTACATGGAAGGTTCATTTGCGCTGTACTTGCATGTGTGAATGAGTGGTTTTATTCAAGAAAGACAGAAAGACATAGATACAGTTGTACACTGGTGGTTTTTATTTGATCTCACTTTAATTCCCTTTTATTGCTCTCCTTCTCACCTCTTTCCTTTCTCCCATTGTCAATTATTCTCCACCCCATTTTCTCTCCCATCTTGCATCTTCCTTCTCCCTAATTCATTTCTCCGTCTGATCTCTCTCTGGCGTCTTCATGTCTTCTTTCCAACCCACCTTCCTTCTGTCTCCATCCGTCTCATCTTACTTCCCTCTGCCCATCACACCTTAACCTTCTCCCACCCCTTTCCATATCTGTCCTGCCTTTTGTTTAAACCTGCAATCCCCCTCTTTCCAAACCTTCTGTTTTTCTTTCGTTGACCGTTTACTTCTCCAAACCTCCCTCGTCTCCTCCCTTCCTCAGCCATTTTTCCTGCCTGTCCTCTAAGTACATGTTGTCAGGGGTGCCGGCAGTGATGAGCACCCTGCTGGCCAACATCAATGCCTTTTACGCCCACCCCACTGCCTCCACTAACGTCTCTGCTCCGGCCAGATTTGCAGCCTCCAACTTTGGGGTAAGTCAGCACCTATACTATCACAATAAACACTCATGTCTTCAATATAATACATCTATTCTATCTGCCAACTAACCAAATCAGATTTTTAATACATAATTTATGGAACGCTTGGTGACAACTGACTGGATTTCAAATTAAAACTTATGGAGTGGTTCAGGTTGAGTCTCTTGTATACATATTGTAGTTATAAAGTTCACCTTAACATTTGACTCTAGTGAAGCTGCATTTGAAATGATTTCAGACATTTTCCTGTGTCACCGTGACCCATGTGATCAAAGTAGTTTATGAAAAATGCTCCAATGTTTCTAGTTTCTAGCCCTGTGGTTGACGCATGTCTTCTAATGTGCTACAGGGTGCAACTACACAGCTTTGTTGTAGAGCAGCAGTGAGTGATTAATATATTATTGGTGCTGCTGGGAAACAACAATTGGAACATATCATCTGTGGTATGTCCCCAAAACCTAAATACACAAGTGCTATTACTGAAAGTAGCAGAGTCATGATTTTCTTTAAATTCCCTGAATGGAACTTTTTTATTTGTCAAAAACAGTTTTCTCCTTACTTAGTTGTGGTATTATAGGATTATATAAATGACCTTTAGTTAACATAATGACTCGTGTTAACTCTCAGCACGCCCCTATTAAAAGCTCCATTAAAGTTTGAAAAAAGGAAATTGATTAGCTTGAAACATGGACTGTATTCAACAAAAGAGTAGAAATGCAGAGGAAGACACAAAATCAACAACTGAGAGGACATGGAGAGAAGAGTGACTTAATCTTTAGGAATCATTAGGAACCCGGTGAATTAGTATTGAAGCTACATTTTGGTCTTAAGTGGCTGTAATACCCAAACCTTGATACTCTAAATTAGCTGTTTCACACACACAGCTGTTAGAGTGACCTATTCAAAAGCAGTACGTGTTCCTTTATGCTGCAAATATCCTCATCAAAATGTCTTATCACTGTGGGACCTCCATAACAGCCCTGAACTTTGTGGTGGCCCAAATTTGGGAGCCACAGACTGGCGGCAATGACAACTAGAGGCCGAGCTTAATGTCTCCTGTGATCTTTGCCAGCGGCGCTGAATTGAGTTTTCATACTGGTTGTACTTGGTGATATATGAGCGACTGCGGCATGTCTTGGTTTAATTAGTCAGGTGATGCAAACAGAACCTGCTTTCACTGTGAGCTGTGTGTATCTGTTTGTAAGTTGCCGGTTTGTTAATGAGCTATTATCTCATTACATTTTCACTGAATTGCACCTGAAACTGAAAAAAATGATTACTTCAGATGTTTCCCTTCCCTGATTGATGAACTACTGGACTATTGTGAAATGACTGGAGAGTAAGTAATACACGAACCAGCATAATCTAAATATGAATGAATGTATTAAATATCGCGGAATTAACCATTTGTCTATTTGATGTCTATTTGAAGTGTTGACTTCAATTACTTTAATACACTGATTACCTCTTATTTTTAGATCTGATAAATGAGACAAACAGTTAAATGAAGTGTATAATAAAAAAAATAAGCAAATAAAGGTAACCATATACATCTTGTAAAACTTATAAAGCTCCAAATGCCCCTTTTTAATTGTCACATGGGTTTTAAGACATGCTGCAAAAGGGGGGCTCTGCCAGAAGCTAGTAATGGAGACCTTGGAATGGAAAAGTTTGGGAACATCTGCCCTCAGGATTAATGTCAATATCCGGGTTGATATTGTTTGGAGAAAACTTTAGCCCACCATCCCTTTGATTTCTTCTTAGAATTGTCTGTCAGATGCGTATTGAAAGGCTGCATTGCAAAAAGCAAGAATGCCAATTACTGAATTATCACAAAGTGAATTGTATCCAATTAAAATGGAATGCAAATCCCAAATATTCTCTACCTTTTTTTTTTTCTATTTACTAAATTATGGACAATTGTTGAGGCTGGAGGCGGGGGCTGGAGGAGGGGGCTGACACTAGGCGAGGACTGTCGGCTCAGGTTACCAGTCTGTTACAGAGCTGACACTTGCAGACAGATGAGCCGTCACAGTGACGCACCAGCTCTCATCAAATGTTTGCACCTGTTGCCATGTAAATGGCATTTCTCATAATTTAACATAAAACCTTTCAAATCAATAGCACGACGCCTGTTTATCCATTGATCATTTTTCATTCCATAAATGCCTTTGTTTCTGGCTGTCTTATAATTCACTGATGATTAGCAAAGCAGCGGTTGGCGACACAGTGCTGTTGAAAAGGAGTTTTACACTGAAATTAAGGCTGTGTATTTGTATCAAAGGTGTATTTGAAGAATTTAAAACACTTTGTTACTTTAGTAATTTTATACTTGTTTTGTACTTTTGTTCTGTCTCTTATTTGCCAGTTCGACCGCGTCTCTCACTGTGTTGCTGTCCGCATTGTCAGAGAAAAACCTAGAAAAATACACACATTATTTCGCTCCTTCTCTTGTCCCGGGTGTTTATTGGTTTCTCGTCAGCCAATTTCAATGCACCTGTTGCCATGGCAATAGGGTGATTTTTCTATTTTGTAAAACTTCAGCCTTTATTTGCCTCTCGTCTTCTGTCTCCTCACCCTCCCCTCTGTCTGCCCTGCATCTGTCTGTTACACCCTGGCATTGATCCGTTCCTCCGCGCTGCCTCTCTCTAATTCATTTATGAGATCATGTCATTGGTTGGCTGTTTTAGTGGTGCTGCCTGTTGTGTTGCTCAGGTGTGTGGAATTCTAAATGCCTACACTCACTGTGTGTTTGTGTGTGTGCTTGGGAGACTACAGACATGACAACATCCAAGTCTTATCGCTTTCTCTGGGGTGCGGCTCTGAGTTTTGCCAGTTGGAACAAACATTCACTGGATTATTTTTGGTTGTTTCTACCATAAATTACGTTCCCAGGGAAAAGTGTTACTTTTCAGCTATAGCCCTCAGCTGTTACACACTTCACAGTAAAAACAGACTTAACCTCTTACAAACTACTTTTTGTTTTACCAAGGAGGCTAGTAATTACATTTTCTGTGGTCCTTCACAGTCATGTACGCAGTCATGGATGTGGAAGTTATTCTAATGCTAAAGATGTTACTTATGATGGCACTTTTAATTATTTTGTAATTTGGACTTTTCGTGAATGCGACTCCAGGTGAGCCGAGGAAGATGAGTGGATGGGTTGTAGTTTTGCAATTCAAGACCATATTTACCTAAAACTTGTAAAATTTTATATTTTTGTGACATTATTTCATACGTACTGTAAGGAACTGTCATTTAAAAATAAGAACTGTGTTGATATGCATCACAGTTTACTCTAAGGAAAATTGAGGAACCATTCAGCTGCTGCACTTCAATTAAATCCACTTACAGTAATTGAGAGTGAGTGTTTGGCTCAGCAGGTTAGATGAACAAAAAAGTACATGGTTTAAATTAATGTATTTTTCACTGAAATGAAGGTTGTTTTTTTTTTTAATTAATAACTTACTCTGTCACTACTTACTGTATAAAGTCGACACATCTAACTAAAACATTAACAGCATCTAGTTTTATTGTTGCCTTGGCCAGTAGAAAAATTGATTCTTAAAGATGCTTAAATCTGAGATGCTTGTGTCTTCTGCAAACGCTGACACAATAACAAAGAGGATCTTAAGATGCAAAAAGATTTAGACATTTATTTCATGTGCGAAAAAATGAGATTAAAAATGAATGTTTTAGTCAAAAGACCATCATAGGCAGAACAGAAATGTTTTGTCAGAACATACACTGACTGTGTCACAGCCAGAATCCTAATCGTTTATTACCAACTCTTATTTGACTTCTGTGATGTGAAGCACTTCCCACTTTGGGTAACAGCTGTTCCAATACCTGAGCAACACGTGCTGCTTCCTCCCCAGACACTTTACTGTCATCCGCCTTCAGCAACTTGTTGAAGGTAATTATTAGGTTGTGGTGATTCTGCACCTGCTCCTCAAAGAGGACCAAGAAGTTCTGGTGCTGAAACCAGTTCAGTCATCATGTGCAAGGACATGTCTTTCAAAAGCAATGAGAAATGATTAGTAAATATATCCATTTCAGACTAAACACACTAACTGCTTTGCACCAAGCAACATGTATCACAAATTTATTGAAATTATTATATATTTTGTGATTTATATTATAAAGCAAAAGTTCTGATTCATATCATTACCATTTCCCTAAATCTTTACTTTGAGGCTAATCTTACTTCATCACCACCGCCAGGCTTTTTAATAATACTCATCTAAAAATTAAAGAAATCTATCACCGATCTGATAAATTGTAGCATGTTTTATGATCATATAGATGGTGGAATCGGGCGCAGGGAGGTTCGTGAACCTCGAGATGAGGTAAGGGAGTAACCTTCCCCTCAGCATGTGGAGAGCGGGAGAATGGAGTTAATTACAATATGACCATCACTGCATGTGAGTAGGATGAGCTGGTGTGTGTGTGTGTGTGTGTGTGATGACACACATCTGATGATGAGCATGGCCTTGCTGTAGGGAAGGACGATGTGACAATGTGTTATTCTTCTAAAGGTTGAAAGTGAGCGGTTATCCTTGTTTCAGACTTTTTAGGTCAAGTGTGTGCGCGTGTGAGGCAATTTCAGGAAGAGCTGACATTTTCTTTTACAAGCTGCTGTGTGAAGGTTAGGACCCGGGTTTAAATCTGAGATCCACTGCACATCTTTATCCTACAGTTGTTGATTAGTGTCAGCCACAATACTGCCCTTAGAGACTCACCTTAGAAAGTGGAACAGGATCAGATACTGAGCCACATTGATTTATCCTGCTTAAATCCGTCTCTTCATATCCAAATCAAATCTTCGTTTTTGCTGGTAGTTACAGTCATCAGAGAGCATGTTGTGCTTTTCCTTGTTTTACTTGTGGCTTAAAAAGTTCTAACAAAGTTTTGAAAACCAACAAATCCTCCAACACCTTTGCTTCTTCCTTTTCATATGACCCGGTAAATGATTTGTTAAAATAGCCTGCTCCCTACTCTTGGATGCCAACATTTGCGTCACCTCATTTTTAAGTGGCAAAAAAGTAAAACAGAAATTTTTTTCATCCACATAATATTTAAATGACAGCTAGTTCACATTTATTTTATCAAGACTGTGCAACTTTTTTTTCACTAATGTAATTTTATTTTTCTATACACTCTTTCACCATTTTTGTTACTTCTGATGATGAAATAACATTTGTATTGGCTAAATGTACATTATTATGTTGGTTTTAGGGTTGACTTTACGTCTATATATCATGTCAGTGTACTGTAAACGTACCCAACTGTAGGGAGGCTGTTCATATGAACTCCTTTGGGTGTCACATGACAAAATGGTGGATAACATGGCTTATAATGGAGCCAAAATGGTGGCCAGTTCCACAGCTTTTTTTTTTTTTTTCATTACTTTAAACACAGTGCAAACAGCAGTTTGACACTCAATACAGAGGGTTAGTGAAAAATTATTCACAGCTTCCGGTAAAAATCAGAACTTTACAGTTCAGTTGGTGTGAATCGTGTGACTGTTATAACGGCATCACTAGTATTTGTTTCCCACTGAACTGGTTTTCTGTCTGAAAACGGCCACTCAACCGGCCCAACCCGCCTCCTTACAAACACTGGAAAATCAAATGCCAAGTGACAGATGTTCACTGCAGCCGTTACATGGCACCAAGCAATAATACGCACCTGTCGGCTGGTACAAGCGACCTATCGTGTCATTTCACAGGGAGATGGTCTCAAACATAAGCTGAGTGTTTATAACCGAATTCACACAAAGCAGCTAAAAATGAAAAAGATCAATCAAACACTGCTGATGAAGAAGTTCTTTATAAAGGCCTATTATTAAAAATAAAATGTACATATTTCAAACTATTTCAGTAGAACCGCAAAATAAAACATGAAGTTATGCACAATATGGCCTCACTGATTAGCAGTGTTGCTTTGCTTAGAATACGTGTTTTGGTGAGTGTAGTTATCTGATCATTATCACCCAGGAAAGGAAAGGGGCGTCAAAATGCAGGAACTAATCTCCTACAGCAGCTCAGCAGCTTAGAGTTCACAGTAGCACGATTGTGGTGGAGTGGAAATAAAAACTACAGTGGCCGTTAATAAAGGGAGACGTCACCTAGAGCTTTTTACCTGTAACTACTGCGTCTCTCCCCAGCCCTCCTTCACCTTCTGTCATCCAGAACCAAACTCTGTGGTTTCGTCATGACTCACAAAGCTTTTTTCTGACATGATTACTAACTGCTTGCGTTGTTCCAGCCCACATGGGACTCTCATTTGCAAACAGTTGATGACTCTTTCAGGGGTTGATTAGAATTTAGCAGGTTTTTCTTTCTTTACTGGTTGTGGTGCCAGTTAACGTTGGCATTGTCCGTGCTTTCATCCAGAGATGAAGACAAAGGGAAACCCTTTTCAGTGTGCAAACCATTAACTGTGCAGCCGTGGCAGGAATTCAAATACAGACTCATGACAAACTTATTAACTGTTAGACAATAAATTTGCACCATTTTGGATGTAAATGGGGTTTTGCAATGTTTGCCTTTTTGATTTTTTTTTAGTGAGCCTGGAAATGTTGCATCTCTTTCTTCTTCCCCCTCGTTTCCCCTGTCATTAAAATGTTGTTTTATTTCCTTCGTTTGTGAGCCATGTTGTGACTCTCACTACTCCAGAGGACTCCGTTTTTTAAATTGGCATGACATGTAAATACATCTATATTGCCACAGCCCAAAAAGTGAAATAGTGGATAAATTGGGGGAAAAAAACAAGTGATTGGGATACTGCTACTTTTGGCTGCATCTCCGGTGGTAGCGCTGGCCGGCCATTGATCATAGGATTCCCTGATGCCCAGCTCATGTCCACGAGCATGACGGGCAGAGCTTGTTTGCGAATCTGCTTTATGTATATCCTTTATCTATACTGCTCATCTTTGGAAATGGTGCAGGTGAGCTGGAGCCAGTCCCACTTTTAAAAAGATTTAATTGTGAAGGTTTCAGTCGTGGTTGTTTTTGGCAACACCTGTGTTTACTGACAGCAGCAGGTTCTTCTCTTATACGGTTCCGTTCGTAGTGAACATGAGAAACACCGGGGCAGCGAGCGCGTCTAGAGCTGATGCAGCAGGAGAAAAACTGATGTTTATGTGAAGTTCAGCAATACAAATTGTGGTTTATGTGGTTTGACTCTCTCAAAGGAAATTTACCACTATCAACATAATCATCTGGCCAATGTATAACTTTTTCCTTCTACGTTGTTCGTTCTACGTTGATTCTTTTATTGCCTGGTGCAAATTGAATCACCAACAATGAAGAGCAACAATAACACAATAAAAATAAATGAATACATGAATAAAAAATGAATACAGATGCAGAGCGCTGAGTCACTTTAAGGTGATTTGGACATCCAGATGGAACTGCTGCTGCTTCTTTATGTCCAAAGGTGGTAGGGTGCTGGTCAGATTACAAAGAGCACGTCTTGGCTGGAAGCGTTTAGAGAAGCAAGAAATTGTTGCAGGGGTTGAAAAACCCTGTTGAAACTTCTACCACCCAACTCCAGATTAATGGAAGATAACTGCTCCTCGTAACATCAGAATTCATGTTTTCATTTACATTTTTAAGTTATGATGTTCAGTCTAAATGTACAAATTCAGTCGTGTCAAATGTGTCTTTCCACGTCACATTTGTGCGTCCCAGCCAACCTTTGCTGTGTGTCTTTGTTCCTCCAATGCAAAACGAGCCGGTTATCATTTGCAAAGTTGTATAAATGTGCAGCTGCAAATGTAATTCTGTTTCTGTCGGGTGCAGTTGTGATTTATTTCTCAGACAAAATTCTTTTTTTACTGTGCATCATTCTGTCTTCCCTTTTCCACAGTGCTCAGCTGCACACACACTTTCAAACAAAGCAGGCTGCAAATTGCTCAGGTCTCGTCTTCCTCCCTGCCCGAACCATCTGACCATTGTCCTTTTCCCTTTTCAACAGAGAGACCGTTTTGTGAAGCTCCTGGATCAACTGCACAATTCCCTGCGTATCGATCTCTCCATGTACAGAGTGAGTCTCTGCTTTCACCCGCTGTTCACAGCTGTGTGTTCAGTCCCTCTGTTACATTTACGTTCGTCCCTTTTCACGTAAAAAGGACGAGGCAGGTAGAATAAAACCCCTCATGTGCAGAACAGCAGCTTTTTCTAAAGTTTCAGTTTATTGTGCACTTGACTTTTGTAAAATGGTCAAAACAATGTACAGACAGGCAAAGCTCCCACCTTTTGCTTTTAGTCATTTTGAGTTTGTTGACATTTGTTTTTTTGGACGTTTTGTCTGATTTTCTACATTTGTCTATTTTTGTGTGTTTTGTGTCTATTTATGACCATTTTGAGAGTTTGAATTGTCCTTTTGCTTTGGGTTTTTGTCTGTGGTGATTGGTGCGTTTGTTTTTTGTGTTTGTGGATGTTGTATGTTGTGTGTCTGTTTTTGCTTATTTTGGGCCTTTTGTTTGCATTATTTCGGGTTGTCTCAGGCGCCTGGGCCTGTGTCCCGTCATGGGCAGATAATCTTGGTGGTTCATGGATGCTGATTAACAAGTGTGCATGTGCTTGTCTGCAGAACAACTTCCCAGCTGGTGACAAGGCTCGACTCCATGACCTCAAGTCAACTGTGGATCTTCTCACCAGCATCACATTCTTCAGGATGAAGGTGCAGTGAAAACAAAACGTCAAGCTCAATAAATCTCCAAACCAACTTAAGACAAACATGCAGCACGAGTCACAGAGGACAGTTTGTATTTTCAAACCTTTGTTTGAGTTTTCAAAACAGATCAAAACCTTTGTATTTATTTCAGCTTCAGGTTAATAGAGACATTATTGAACTGTAAGAAAATCAAACTATAAAATTTAATAGTGGTAATAAGAGAAGTTGACGACGAGAAAGAGTTGATGTTCTCTGTGGTTGTTCATGTTTTTATATTCTGACGTGTACATGTGTTTTCTATTTCAATCAAGGATCCTCAATTCTCATTTTTGGATTCAGTTTGATTAAATTAGTTCTGTTGGGATATTGCACCCTCCCTGGATCAATGAGTGTATAAAATTGTATTTGTGTTAATTTTGCGTTCATCACAGTTTGGAATCTTCTTTTTTTTTTTTGTAATCTTAAGACAAGGCTGATTTAGATTAGAAAGTGGGTAAGATTTGGAGCATGTCTAACATCACGAAGTTGGTTCCATCTATGTGCACCATAGTAACTAAAAGCAGCTTCCTCTTAAACGATTTGTGAACCACTGTAGCCATAGTGATTTTAAATGGATCCTGTATAGATGATTTATTAATAGAATAGATGTTTTCATTTGTCCCCCCCTCTCTACAACGCCTGGTGCTGTGCAGGTTTTGGAGCTGCAGAGTCCTCCCAGAGCTGCCAATGTGGTGCGGGACTGTGTTAAGGCCTGCCTGAACTCCACCTACGAGTACATCTTCAACAACTGTCAGGAGCTTTTCAACCGCCAGTTCCAACCCGCCATCCAGCCCGTGAGTTGCTAAGCATCGACACATTTGCAAAGCCCATTTCTCTGCTTTCCGAACTCAAAATATGTATGCGAAAGAAATGCTAATAATAGCTTACTGCAAAAAGTAATGCGCTATTCCTTTGTGTTATTCCACTTTATTCCATACAAACACACCTCCATCATTTACAAGTTCAGCCATTCGTGCCATCATTACTACTAAGACTGTACACACAACACAACTAAATGTATTCAGATGTCTCTGTTAGAGTATTAGGTTCCTTTCTTTTTGCATTTAGTCATATTTTGCTCTGCACACTCTCCACACTCATACTTTACAGATCTTGCAGTGGCTTCCTGAAAAAAAGCCCATTTTATCCTGTAGAGAAATCAAGCGAAGCGTCATCCACTCCTTCCAAGGCACATGTTGCGCCCCAAGATTTATCTCCAGATTACTCAATATTTTCCACTGTGCCCAAAACGATTTACGTAATAATTTTTCTAAACTCATATAATGGGGTAAATGAACAGTACTTTGTATGATAATCAAGGAAAGTCTCTTTTCCTGCTTTATGGAGTCTGCACAGCTTTGACACATAAACACGAAGGACGAAATTGTCTTGGTTCACAGCAAACTCTTGCAAATGTGTTGAACATCTGGTGTTGGATTCAGTTTCTTTGTTTTTCTTCCCTCCCACAGCCTGAGCCAGAAAAAAAGAAGGAAAAAGAGGAGAAAGACGACAATGATGAGGAGGAGGAGGAGGAAGAGGAAGAGAAGAAGGAAGAGAGCCAGCCAGAGGAGCATGGCCCAAGCATCCAGAATCTGGACTTTTGGCCCAAACTCATCACGCTCATCGTCTCCATCATTGAGGAGGACAAGAACTCGTACACAGCCATCATTAACCAGTCAGTGCTGAGCGTTGTTCTCTGGCATTTACCTTGAATTTCCCTTCTTGTAGTTCACTGCTGAGTTGAGTGGACGGTGAAAATGTGGTTTGTTTCCATTATGTCAGAGTTATGACAAGGACAATATGTCACATGATACTAAGCCATTTAGTTTTTGGAATATTGCTCATATCATGAATTTACTGTGGCTGAATCACGAAATACCAAGTATCAAGTCTTTAGTTAATGTGTTTGTGCAGTTATGGACTAATTCTGAGAAAATTCTCTGCATTCAGTTTTTTTCTGATCATCGATCTGTTTTATAGGTTCGTCCACATTTGATGTTTTGTTTTTTTGCAGCTGTTTTGTCCCAGTTTTAGGTTGTTCTGTTTCTTCTTTTGGTCATTTTCTCACTTATTTGAACACTTTTGTGTCATTTTGTGCTTTTTTGGGGGGGTATTGTTTCGGGCTATTTTTTCCTCTATCATAAGCAGCAAATACAAACATTGATTGTCCTGTGACCTCTTTGACCCCTGGGCCTGTGTTCACTAGGCCTTCACCAGCAGTGCATCCATGAGTGCAGTCACTTGTACTCACATTCATTTGCACTGCTTCTTGGATTATTTCAACACATATTTATTAATATTCATTTTTGGTTTTAATAAAATATTAAATTCTATGTTGGATTTTTCACAGAAAACGACTAGATAGTGACAGACATTTGCCCCAATTTTCTACATTTACATTATTGCTGTAAACACATTACACTGATAAATTAATGAGTTGAATTAATAAGTTTAGTTTTCATGTGTTACTGTGTGTTAATAAGTTAAATACCAAGTAGAATACACAGATTGAGACTAGAGGAGTAACAAATATTTCCTTATGATGGTCTCGTCCTGAGCAGTGAACCCTGACCTTCTGTTGCCTTGCAGGTTTCCTCAGGAACTCAACGTGGGTAAAGTCAGCGCTGAGGTCATGTGGACTCTGTTTGCTCAGGATATGCAATACGCCCTCGAGGGTAAGACTGTCTCTCTCTACAGAAAGTGTGTGTCTGTGTGTGTGTGTGAGAAAAATCGTTTTGCTGTGCTTTGCTCGTTCCCGCCATGTTCATGCTTTTCTTCATGTCATCAATGTTCTCTCCAGTTTTGGGTAAAATTGACAACTCGCGGTGGAAGAACGGTGAGCGTTCGCAGTAGACATGCAGTGTAGCTGATACAAGGATGCAGTCAGACGAGAGTTATAATGATCGTTTGGGAAAACCAGGGCATTTATGAAACCAAGAATGTATTTTGATCATACTATGCAAAGCTTTTTCTAGTTTAAGATAATGAAGCTTTTAAGTCATTGTTAAATTAAGATTAAAAGAGATGTTATTAATATGTTCATATTTCTGAGCTGCTTCATTTAGCCAAACTCTTACAGTTTGTTGGCTGCAGATTACCAACTCAAATATAGAATTTACTCCAAAATGTTCTGGCTCTCGACTGTGTCTCCTATCAGAATTGTAGAAACGTGTCGTATCCTGCCTGCTAAAGTATGAAAAACTCAGTTTTAACTCCACATAATTATTTTAGATGACTGACTTTTTTGATGTGTAGTTGTCTATTCACAATAGGACAGTGAAACCCAGAGTTGCTGAGTTCTGTAGCTGTGTGTCTTGAGTTAAAATCATCAGTCAGTCGCCTTCAGGACATCATTTTCTAGACTTTCTTTTTTTAGTTCTAGTCTACCTTCCAGTTTCCCTTTGTCTTTGTGTTGTAGCACAGTGTTTCACCCTCTGAAGTCATTCTCATCTTGTTGCTCTCTCTCATTCATTTATTCAAACACGTGGCGTTTTCTCTGACTTGTCGTTGGTTTGTTATTCTGCTGCCATCCCAGCTCCCCACATTTCTCATTCGCCGGGTTGATTTTTATGCTGGTAAGACTGTGAGATGAGTGTTTATATGCATTTATATATTTGTTTTTTGTGCTGTGAACCTTTTATGTTGACAATATGGACAACAATTGTTTCGAAAGAGTAAATACAGCCTCTACTTAAACTTTGTATCTTTCAATATACAATAAATATAAACGATTAAAGATATGCTAGTTCTATTCTAGATTGACTGAGATATTTTATTCAATTATGTTGGAGTGAACTCGTAAGTAGAACTCGAAATGAAACCAGGCAGAGGACCTGGGATTTGTCTCCCCACTCTCATCACTTCACTCACTTGGTTTATTTCTCAATTTATGTGACACAAACCACAAACAACTGGAATTAGATTTTGATGAAAGTCAGAGAGATGACTCTCACACGTGCACGAGAAGAAACCGATGCCATTCTGCTGCAGCGCTGTCTTGTCTGACATCGCTACTGTGTCTGGTGCAGGAGCAACGTCAATGAAAACTTAGAATCCTCTATTATTTAAATGACGTTTGGGATAAAGACTAAGTATAGATCGTTCTTTGTTAATCTATCCGTCTGAAACTGTAATTCAAAACTTAAAAAAAAAAAATGAATTTGATAAAGAAGGACCAGCCATGAGAGGATTATTGAACCATACGCACACATGCATCTTTACCTGGAGCCTGTAAACCTGCAACACAACGCATTAGTGATTAACAATCCCTCACGTGCGTGTCTGTGTGTGTGATTCTGTGTGTTGGTCATTTTCACAGAGCACGAGAAGCACAAGCTCTGCAAGTCTGCCGACTACATGAACCTGCACTTCAAGGTCAAGTGGCTTTACAATGAGTATGTTAAGGACCTGCCTGCCTTCAGCGACACTGTGCCTGAATACCCTGGGTGAGACACACACACGCCCCGCCGCCCGTTCAGTGGGTTTTCTCAGGCTTCGTGCTTCATCGAAGTGGGGATTGATAACAGCTTTGTCTGTGTGTTGTTGTTCTGCCAGGTGGTTCCTTCAGTTCGTCCTGGCCTGGCTGGCTGAGAACGAGGAGGTCTCGATGGAGTTCATGCACGGAGCTCTGGAGAGAGACAAGAGAGAAGGGGTGAGTCAGAGGACAGAAAGCCGAATCTGTCAACTGCAGGTTTTTGGCTGTGTGAGAGTTAGCTCGTTAACGTCCCCTGATTTAATCTGTCCTTATTTATTCTCCATGTGAATAAATAAACAGTGTATCTATAAACAGATTCTGAAAATGAGGTTTTGAAATGGCTTATCTTGCCACACAGACTGTAGTTTAACAATTTATCGAGCGTCTCCAGAGTGACACAAACTGCGCCTCTCTCTCCTGCGGCACTGGTTCGTGCATTTTTTCTGTTGCACTTTTGTTGGCAACATTTCACAGCTGTCACACACTTGTGTCTCCTTGTGGGCTCAAAAGTTACACAAAACTGACAACTGTCGGCTGTTCACGGAATCAAAAAACGTATGGAAACGGATCAACAACTGGCACATTTCATACAATTAAGGCAAACTGACAGAAATACGTTTGGCCAGGAAGTTTGGTTCTTATGTCTAAAGTCGTTGAAACTATAATTTAAATGCTTCGATTGGCACCATGATGTTAGCGATGTGATTAGTTGGCATATGGTTTGTTGTGTCAAGAAATGTTTCTGAATGCGTTTCGATGCTGGTACCTTGGATGGTTTGTAAACTGTTCAGAGCTAAGTCCCTGAAGCTTTTTTACATTTTCATTTCCTCCGCAGTGGTTCGCAGATGGTCAGACAAGTTAGTTGTCAAGTTTTACAGAGTTTGCAAATTGCTGCCTTTTCAAAGTCAAACCAGCTTCATGTTAGTCTAGTTAAATCTAATGGCTGAGGTGACACAGAGCCACGTCACGCAGCGAATGTGTGCGCACTCACTGTTTTTGCAACCCGAGTGACGTACAGGATAACGTCAGCTTGCACATGGTTTGAAAAAAACCCAGAAATATATTGTTTTAGATTATATATGAATGTTGTGCACCCCGAGGTGAGTCTAAAAAGGATGACATACAGTAGAGAATGTGGTCACACGTCCTGTCCGATGTGTTTGTGTGACCGACACTTCCGGTGCGTTCAATACTCAATGACATAAAACAGCGTATTTTCAATTTTGAATATCTTTAGTGAAAATGACCTAAAATAATAGGACGGGGGAGGATGAGGAACAAAACTAAAAATGTAGTTTTTTTCAGTGAAGCAGAACATGCAAAGTCCATACTTGATCTATTTAGAAGCAGCAACTCATCCATTTTGTTGGGCAGGGAGCTGCAGATTAGCCTGGTGAACTGATGTTTCCCAGTGTTGTCAGGAACTGTATAGATACTGTTAATCCTTCTTGTTTGCAAATGATTTTTTATTGAAGTTCTCCCCTGAAAGAGCCAAACAAATTTCACTATAAAGATTCAATTTTCAATCTCTTGTTTCCTGTGGACAAAGAAATTTCCTCAACAGACACCACAATTCAATTAAGCCAAACAAGAACAATCTGCAGACTTCCCAATTAGCACAGATGATGTTGTGCTTGTGATCAAAGCTATTATGACTAGTGTGTTACTACACGCATCTTTCATAAATACATTTTCATAAATGTAATACATTTTTATTGGATTTGCAAACACAAGTGCTGGGACTCGCAATAAGGAAGATATTAGAGATGAAGGGGAAATGAAAAGTAATGGGAGTTGACCTACATCTTAAAATATCAAGCCACAAATGGGTCAGACTTGATGTTTGAATAATCCTAATAAATGTTAAATTATCAGATGATTATGATTTACATAAAAACGACATAACGTGCAGCCTGAGTAAATCTAATCTTCGGACAGCTCTGTCCTGCCTTTGTCTCGTTGCTTCCAGCAGCTGACAGTTCACTGAGCCCATGTTTTTATGAGGAGTGGATGATGTTGGAGGAAGGAAGCAGCAGCAGGATGGTAATCGTTCTCCTATGCTGACATGCACAGCAGAATGGAGGGCGACTGCAGCCTTGTGACCTTTTGTTCAGAGACTCTTCCAGGGCCAGACAGTCTCAGATTAATAGAATGATGAATTGTTGTCTGTCAAACTCTTGTTGGTCCCAAACCTGCGTGTGATGTCCCTGTGTCGGGCTTTATTCTTGCTCTGGCTGTTGTTTGTCTGCAGAAAAGGCTGGTGGGCAGGACGCGCACCAAACTCTCCACTCCTAAAACTACGATATCGGGGCACGTCAGGTGTTTTCATTTGCCTTTAGAAAGGTGTGGGATAAGTGTGTCTGTTTTTTAGATTTACTGCGCGAAGAAGTAATCAGTCATCAGTGGGGGAAATGAAGCACCAGACATTTTATCTTTAGTTGTGAGCATTTCATCCAGGACACAGAACCCCCCTCCTGTAGTGCCTTTGACAAGGGATGTTGCATTAAATTGCACAAAAGAGATTTCAAATTTCGCAACACAGACCAGTGCGGCCTGTGCTGAGCGCCCTCCTCCACTGAAACGTTTTTCTGCCGGCCTACAGAGCAGCGTGAGTTTTCTCCAACTAAAATTGGATAATTGAAGACGTGATAGTAATTACAGGAAATTTTGAAACGGCATTTTTTTTATGTAGTTGTTTTAAATACAATGATCAAAAGCAAAAGCAGAGTTTTATTTTACTGTTAAACACATGTGTAAACAAACAGTGAATCGTGAGCTGGTCACTCCAAACCTCTTGCTGAGGTGGCCTGGTTTGCATGTGACGTTTGTAGTGCGTCCCAGCTTAATGGTTAATTGTTTCGTTGTTGATAATCTGACCGTATGTTTTATGTCAGTGGAAATGACCCAGCAGTAGCAAAATCTGGACAAAAGTTTGGAGACACGTGTATATCTGCAGCCTTAAACAGTGACTTGTCTCAGCTGTGGATCAGAAACGGCAGCTAGTAAAGGCGGAGCTGGTTTTTAACACTCTGTGTACTCTTCCAGCAGCTGGTTAATTCATAATGATCATAATAATAAAGTGCGTCTGCAGGAAGCATGATTCTGTATATCGGTGACCAGAGGATGCACCAAGCGCATGTTTTACTCCTCACACGAACGCGTTCTCTTCCTCTTTGCTCTCTTAAGTAGCCTGATGGAGCAAATCTTTAAACTTATGGGAAATTGCAAGAAGCCCATTAGATTTTATTGAGGAACTGTTAAGTGCTCATTACCCCACTGTGACTCCTAAAGAACCGACTGCATCCATACACTGCAGGTTTCTAAGACTCAGAGAGACGGCCCACAGGAAACGGCAGGACTCAATCACGGTGGAAATGTACGTGCCATAGTTCTCTTGACCACTGCTAACATCCACACCAACCCCCCGGTGCCATGTCCAGTCGAGCCGTTCAGCTGATAACTTTATCCATGAGAATGTGTGAATAGTGCCACTGTTTTCTCAGAACAGGACATTTCAGGTCATAATGATGGTCAGAGCCCCACAATCAGGGAGGATTTATTCACTTGCATAAGTATGTGGGGGGAAATGATAATGCCTTGATTTATTATTAAAGTAGAGAAATCGTGAAACGCCAGTCAGGAACAGAACTGTCTGTTTCAAATGAAGTGATAAGCAGATGTGGCCCACAACTCTGCTTCTGTCCACCTGCAGTTCCAGCAGACGTCCGAGCACGTTCTGTTCTCCAGCTCGGTGGTGGACATCTTCACCCAGCTCAACCAGAGTTTCGAGATCATCAAGAAGCTGGACTGCCCTGATCCCTCTGTGGTGGCCCACTACAACCGCCGCTTCGCCAAGGTCAGACACAGCCGGAGACACGACGAGGGTTCACGTTTGTTCCTGTTAGTCACTTGCACTGCTGCACTTTGAGGGAGAAGAAGAAATAAAATGCATCATTCCCTGCGTATAGATATGACAAACAGGCTATTTTAACTTTAACCTAAAAATTCCTTCCGCATGCAGCTTCAAATCATGAGTCATCTCAAGAGCTTTAAGCACAAGTGAAGCAATTTGTAATTGAACCGTGGATATAATTTTTTCTTCAAATTTAATTTAGAGCAGCTGCTTTTAGGCCTTGCCATTAAACCTAAGAGGCCTTTCTGTGCAGAGTAGTGTATGTGCATTTGTGAGTGTGGTGAGTGTGGTGAGTGTGCGAGGGCTCGATCGATATGGGACTCATTAAATAAAGAATGGCTAATGTAAGCCATCACTCTGAGCTGTCCGTCTCTGTCCCCAACCCTTGACTGCACTTTCAGTCCCTGCCGCTCCGATCATGTTAATATTCCTCTGCCTTTTCATCTCCTCTGTTTCAGCTTTGACTGTCCATCTACTCTCCTACCATCTTGCCCTGTCTATTTCTGAACCACATTTTCTTTTACTACACTGTGTTTTAAGTTCTTATGTATATTTTTTCTATCTGTGCCTTCAGAAAGTATTCACGTTTCGCATGTTTCTGTTACGTGGATTAAATTTAAATTCATGAAGTTCCTTCAGATTTCAGATTCCTAAAACACAAACATGTTTCTCTTCATGATTGTGGTTTATTGCATATACCAAAGGCAAATAGTACGAGCTTAAAATGTAATGTACCACACAGTAAAGTGCTCAAACTGTGAGGAGGCCCAAACACTTTCTGAAGCCGCTCCTGTTCACTGTATCTGCCTTTAGTTCTCTCTGTCACAGGAATCGTATTTTACGACGTGTTCTTACAGTTCTCAGATGCGTGTGATGTCTGGACAAGTTCTGGGTTGCAGTGCGTGTGTGAAAGCAACACATTTCTCGTCCAGTTTGTCACCTTTTTCTTTGTCTCCCCCCAGATTGGCATAGTTAAGGTTCATATTGAAAGAGTGTGAGATGACAGCATGGAGTTGCAGAAAAGAATAAAGAAAGACAGAGTCCAACAACCAGAGGACTGCCAGGCCTAAGTAATGCAGGCAGCTGTGGGGCCGTATGTTTAATGCATGAATGTTGCTGACTCGGTGAGAAATGGGGAAACGTCTCACAGCCCAGGAGGCTGTAAGGAATCCGTTACACGCGCCGTTTTTTGTCATTACCACTCCTTGTCCCCAAGTTAGCAACACAACTGATTAATGAACTTGCTGCCTTAGTAAAAAGTAGCCTGTGTATTTTCATTGTAAACATGGATGACATAAGTCATAGTAAATGAGCCTAACAGACACAGTAGATGGATTTTGTATCTCATTAAATATTTGCATATATTATTTCCCTCGAAGGTGTTGAAACCTGTGTTGTAACGTCAGCCTTTCTTGTCTCTTTTAGGTTTTACCGGCTAAGTGCTAGTTCATACAGGGCATATAGCTGAGAGACGTAACAGACGAATCTGTGCCACACTGTAGGGAATGTGTTTCCACCTTGTCATAATGTCAGAAATGAGGAAGCCTGATGAAAACACAGAATCGCAGTAAAATTTTGTGTGTGAAACATCCTGGGGTTGTATGATTTGTGCTAATAAGCTTATATTTAATTCCAGAGCTGCTTTAGACACGTGTTGAAAACTTGACCTGCTTCGACAGACTTGACTTTCACTGATTGGTCACTGATTGCTCTCTTCACTTCAGTCTGCCTGCAGTTATTTTGCCAGAAAGCACTTTTGTGGACACCACAGGGTGAATATTGGACGTTGACTCGGGCCCACGTGACTCAAATTAATTACACTAAAGGAGTAAACGCCACCTTTCACACTCTGTAGTCCTGACGTTCTCTGGGCAAACGTGTGTGACATGCTTGTGATCCTGCTCCACAGACCATCACCAAAGTGCTGCTGCAGTACTGTACCCAGCTGGCCAAGAGCTTCCCCTCCTACTGTGAGAAGGAGAAGATAGTGAGTCCTGCAGTATCACCACCTCACCCTCTGAGCAGTGGATTCATGTTTAACCCACTGTCATTGTTTCTTGCCTGACTTTCATTTTTACTGTCCTGCCTTTGGCTTTTTACTCAACTTTCTTGACTTGTGGTCTCTCTCATTTTGTCCATCTCCACCACTTGTCTTTGTCCAGCCCTGTGTGCTGATGAACAACATCCAGCAGATGAGGGTCCTCTTGGAGAAGATGTTCGAGTCGATGGGAGCCAAACAGGTGAGCAGCACAGCTGTGCACAAACAAGCCCAAGACTTGTCCTGCACCATTGGTTTTTAATCAACACAGGCCTGAGAGAGTTTTATTTCCACCCGTAGCCGCAGATTTCACCGGATTATTGTTCCCTCCTGGATTTAATGTCAGATGAGAAATTCCCAGAGACTCACCACTGGGCTGATCAGCCAACCAGTGTGTTCAGTTTCATTGTTTCTCTGTGTGCGGTCTAAACTTTACTTGAGCCTTAAATCATGTGTCTGTGTGAAGCTGCATTCTCCATTGTCAGTGACAAATACAAGACTGGAATAAATGTAGGAACATCTAAAGCACATTTAGCATGCAGTGACAAAGTATTTATAAAATGTATTGTTTTAAATGACATATATGCATTCCACGTGCATTGAACGTCCTATCATGAAGATGTCATTCTACTAATAGTTCTGCCTTTATGCAAACTGCAGAAAAACGACAGGTTTAGGAACCTGTTTTATAGAGAAAAATGCACTGATGGCAATTTGTGGGACACTGGAGGTTTTGGTGTTCAAACTCAACACGCCCATGAAATTAAAAGAAATTAGTGCAAGTTTTTATCAGGATTAAAATATGTAAAAGAAAAATTTTAACACATTTTCCTATTGACTCAAGTAGCCATTTCCAGAAGTGGACATGTCCAAAAGTCTTTCTAGTCCAACAGCTTCGTCGTCCTCAATATGTTATATTGGAATTGTTTGTGGGGCTACAGATGTTCAGAGCATGAAGCATGAAAGCTCCAATAAATGAAATACCCCACTGACAAGAAATGTCAGTGCGTTCAAGTCCCGTTCCACCTTCTTTTTCCACCCGATGTTTAAACCATAAAACAGGATGAAACCAAAGTCTTTTTGTGTAGTCAACCGCTGATCCGCGTTGTGCACAAATTACAAAGTAACCTGAAAGCTCTGTGTGTGTGGAAAATCTACGAATCTCTGCATCTTCCTCCTGAACTTTGCTGTGTGTGTTTTTACGCTGAGATTGAGTGTGTTTGTGTCTTGTGCTCTGCAGTTAACGGCTGAGGAGGACAGGGTACGTCTAGGTTTACGTTTTCCTTATTCTCCTTTCCCAAGTTGCTCCTTCAAAACACAAACAGCAAAAATAACCAGCGTCATTAAAGCAAAGCCCCACCCTGAACCTCCGACCTATCAAACCTCTGTATTTACCCAGTCGTTGGTCTCCTTGAATCTATTTTTAGCTTGAGCCCAACTTGCACATAAGTGAAAGATCTGTTAGATCCCCTCCTCCTTCTTCCTCCACTCCCACTCCCAGTGACTGACATTGGTTAAAATCATTCATGTATTTAAAAAAAATGCTTTTTTGGTGCTTTCCCCAAAGCTTGAGAACGAAGAGGAACCTGAGGAGTGTGATGAGGAGGTGGGTCGGCTCGTTTGTCACAGACACAACATGTGAAAATAAGTTCTTTAACACGGCGAACAGGGAGTGAGTCCTCAGGGTGTCCAAACAGGAATGTTCAACACTGAGACGTGGCATTTCTGGTCCTCCACACTCTGGGTGAAGAGAGCAGACAGGCCTATGACATCTCCCAATGTAGATGAGTGTCATTTTCTGTGTGTGTGATCAGTTTATTGTTATTAAAATACGAAAACCACAAAGCAGCACGTCTCTGCTTGTTACAGACCGGATTCGCTTGTCCATCTTTGCCACAGCTACATGCACTGCTCGCTGCACTCGAGCGCGTGGTTCTTTTTCCCATTTAGCTGATTGTGTAGTGCCTGAAAATGCTGCTGAAATCTCAAGTGCACCATCCTTAAAGAAATCACTTTCTTAACATGTATTTTTTATGGTTTACGTTTGTCCTTTAAAGAATTAATTTCCTTATTCTGCATTTGACATCCTTTTTTTTTAATTGGATTTAATTTCTGTATCGTTTTCGGCAGGCTATGTCTGGCAGTGAAGGCGAGGATGACGTGGTGGGTAGGCCGTATTGTGAAAGCAAAAACTAAAATCAGTTAGACTTTTACTTTTTCAAACATTTCTCGAGTCCTTGTCATTTAATATAACTTGTTTTTTGTTTGGGTGCATGGGGACAATATTTATGGCTGCAAGTCAGAGGATTCCAAGGTGAGAGAGGAGGAATCTAGGTCATACTCATATCCTGGCTTTCATATCCTATATTTCTATTAAATGTGTTGTTTTTATTTTTTCCTCCTAACTATATTTCATCCATTTCACCTTTTTTTCTTATTGTGTTGTGCATTTCAACCCCAGTCTGGCTGTTCAGACTCAGAGGGATCTGAGGTAAGATACAATTAAATGTCAAAAAACGTATGTTTTAAAACTTATGAACAAGCTTGTTCTAAAACTGGTAACTGTCCAGGAAAGGAAGATTGAATATGCTTTTTTTCAAATAATGTTGCCTATTAAATAACTGTTACCCCTTTGAACTTCCCATCTGCTTCTCGCTAAACACTCATGATGAATCCCACAATATTCCTGATGCCAAAATGTCCATAAAGCTTCTGCTACCACATGCTCTCAAAGCTCTTAACACGTTTGCAGGACAGCCTCCCTCCTTCAGTGAGCGCTTAACAGTCTGGCCAGTGAGCGACCAGATAATTGAACTTGATGGTTTATAGAAATATTGTATTTAACTGCCACTAAACAGCTTCTTTTGCCAACTGACTGTAGGGGTTCTGCAACATGTCGAAGAGGAGGGGGGGGTCTGATTTAGAGCAGAGGGGGAGGAGAGCGAGTGTGCAGGGCGCTCAGCTGTGCTGCTTAATGGAGAAAGTTACAACGTTAACATCTGTTAACGTGACTGTTTTCTAAAGATGCAGGGGCCGTCGTGGGGCAGCTAAACGGAAGAGAGGCTATTTTATGTCTGACGTTACGCGTTTGTGCTGTGAGGTGCAAGCACACAAACATTTGGCGATAAAAGTAGGTCTGAAACCAGTAATGTGCAAAAACACGCTGATCTCTGTAATTAATGTTTGTGTGGCAGCTGAAAAAAGACTGAAGCATCAGACACGGGTGTGATTGCAGTGAAAGAGGAAGAACCCTGTGATTTCTCCTCTGAGAAATCTTCACATTATTTTTCACTTTGGTTGTTATGGTTACGGTTGTGCATCCAGGGTAAAGATGGAAGCCAACATATAGTCTTTTTGCATTTAGAAAAGCAATTTGTGTCTTTATTCAACAAATGCGTCCGTGTCTCTCTCACACGTGGACAAAGCGTCTCCTTGAATCCCGTCTGTGACACGGAATATCGCCGAGGAGCTCAGACTTTGCGGTTACTTAGCTGCAGTACAAGTCCATTGCTGAGGACTGTCACGGTAGCCTCACATGTTTTTAGCATGACTTTGTCATGGACTGTTGTCCTGTCCCACTCTGTCTTGTCTTGTCCATCCTCAGGTTGACAACAAGGAGAAAGAGAAGAAGGTTGGTCAGACAGGCTTTTAACTTTTTGTTCACATGAGACCAGATCTTTGTGTGTTGTGGTGTTTTTGTGAATTAGCCTTCATCTTATAAAGTGTTAAGTTGTAGTTAAAATGTGAAATGCCGTCCCACCTTTAAAGATAATTTTAATAAGCAGTATTTTACAGTACTTTAACTTTGTAGTTATGGTAATTTTAATACATATTTTATCTGACACCTGTGCTGCTGGATTGTTTTGTGTTTGTACAGTTTAACCATAGGTTTCCCCCAAATAATGACTACACTCTTTAATATTGACCTGAAATATTCTGATATTTGAATTACATATTTAAAAAAAATATGACAATCGTAGATTATCAATTGACATTGTCAATTAACAATAAATGTCATATTTAAATATGACATCTTTGACATTTTAAGTTCAGTGAAAGTTCATTTTACAATAATTTACAGGTTTATTACAGGTAATATTCATTCACAGGAAAAATCTGTTACAAGGTTAAAATAACATTGAATACGTCTTTTTTACGGAGTACTGTATATGTTAAACCAGCCCCCGAAACTACAGTCCAAGGAACAAAATGAGACAAAAACCAAAAGTTCAAACAGAATATTTGTAACTTTTACTAAAGAGAAAAATCGGAGCTCTCTCAGCTGAACACACCGTAGCGTCTTTACCGTCGTCGGGACACCAAAAAGCAGTGGCCGGGATAAAAATGGACCATGTAGGAGAGTATGATTCATCTTTAATCCTTTAATTCTAATTGCTAACATTTAGTTTGGTGAATATTTCATCGTCGCAGATGTTTTAGTTTGCGTCCTGTGGAACAGCAGTTGTTTACGGTCTCTCCTCTTGCAGGACGAGTCCTCCTATGTTGACAGTGAGGAGCAGGAGAAGGTTTGCTCTCTTTACAACACGTTGGGCCGTCCAGTGTTTCCTTCACTAATAACTTCTTCTCTCCTGCTGGCTCATCTGAAACCCATACTTTAATCCATACTTTAATCTATACATGATTAACTCCTCCGATTCACTTTACGTTGTGGAATGTGATTGTGTTTTTGGATGTGATCATTTTGTGCTCACGCTCATGCGTTACAGTTTCAGTATTGTCCTCACCGTGTCTTTTATTTTGTCTTTATTTTGATTGTCTTTGTTCTTTCAAAAGCTCGACCATGAAAAGGTGAGTCATGAAAAGGACTTTCACTAATATTCACCAAATACTTTCACTTTTTATTTTCCTAATTTTTCTCTTTCTCTTTCCTTGTTTTGCATCTTTTTAGTCTGAGTCCACGAAGGATCAGGTGTTTGTAACTGTGTTTTGTGCAGATTAGTTTAGTTTTTTAAGCACTTAGAAGTGTGTGTGTGTGTGTGTTAGGCCTGATCCTAAGGGACACTATTACTAGTAGAGCTATTTACTCTATTTTCTATGTGCTGTATGAACAAGAGTTGCACACTGTCCTTGCATCGAATGAGTAACGTATGACCGAAACTTAAACCAAAGTGGATATAATCAAAAAACATTAATATAACCCATAACTCTGCGTTGGTTTCTGAAAGGACACCCATGGTTGGACTGTACACCCTGCAGACTGCTGTCCTGGGAATGAGTCCTTAAGCCCGGAAATCTCCTGCCATTTTTGCATAGCGGCTCCCTCGTTCCGAGCTGTCACTCATCAAAAGTGTGTCTTTGTCCGAGCTTTTTAAACGCTACAGTTTTTCGGCAGTTTCACACAAATGGGTCCAGTTTTGTGTGATTAAGGAACAGAAGTCTGCGGGTTTCACTTTAAGACCTTCAATCACACAGGCAGCGAGTCATTAGTGAAATCATTTGCTGATTGGGAGGACGACGGTTACAGTCCCGAGGAGCTCGGGTGTTAATGATCCTAATGCGTTCCACACATCTTGTCTGCTAGAGTTTATCCTGACTGCGCTGCGGCACTGTCACTGGGTTTGTACTCAGGTGGATGTAAACCTCAGGTGGATGTAAACCTATACTGTACACGACGGTGTCACCTAAAAGCAAAAATGTCATGGAGCGAGACACTAACAGGGAAGGTGAACGAAGCGAAAGTATCACATAGAAGTGCAACTGTTGTGATGTTGGTGTGTGATTGTCATTGTGTGTTTGTGTTGGTGATTGTGACATTCATGCGTAACTCAATCACACGTGTGTGTATCTTTGCAGGCGGAAAAGAAAGACAAAGAGAAGCAGGTTGGTTCTTCGTAGTGGCCCAGTAATGTACTTCCATATTTTCCTCAGCACAGCTCATACTGAATGCATGTTTTAAAGAAATCCTTAAAAAAAGTTTCTATGTTCTAATAGAGATGGGTTGGACTGTACGGAGCCCCGGAAGGGACATGGTGGAAAAAAAATTGATGAGGGGGAAAAAAACAAAATTGATGAGGGGGAAAAAAAATTAAGCTTTGCGAGATCTCTCATGCCCTCCATTGTTGTAATATCCATGATAACTAACTAACCCGGAAGTATATATCACAAACCACATTTGCGAGATCTCGCAAAACTTTTCGCTTATAATTTTTTTTTTCCCCTCATCAATTTTTTTTTTCCCCTCATCAATTTTTTTTCCGACCATGTCCCTTCCGGGGCTCCGTAGGACTGAGAGCAGTGGCCTGGACACAAATTTGAAAGTGAACAGTCGATCCCGTGTCTTTGTGCGCTTTAGTTCTTCGTCGTCTCATTCTGTAGAGTCAGCACTTGACGCTGAACCTCCAAAGTGCCCCGGCCCAGCTGAGGGCCGTTTTCCAGGAGGGTTGCCTCAGGAAGTCGTCCATTCTATAGTAAATGCCTGACGCAGGTCAGCGTGCAGACCACATCGTCTGCTGCGGTGGCCTGAGCTTACGGGAGCTTATCTTCTCTTCTGCGTGATTTGATTTTTCTTCAGTTTTCTGAAATACAACATTAGAGTAATTTACGGAACGTTCATCCAATAGTTAGTTTTCTTCACTTTCCTGTTGCAGCCTCCTGCGATTTAGACTCGGAGCATAGAGCTGTTGAGGCTCGTCACTCTAACCAAGACTTGAACCCATTAAGACTTAAGGCTGTAGGTCATTTAACAATTAGCTGATGCTTTGTATTCCACATACTTCCTGTTTGGGAAGAGGTCGTGTGCAGCAGACCGCTGGCATCTGTGTTTCCCTTTGTCCTGCAGCGTGTCAGTGAACCAGAGGCAATAAAGACGGCGGCTTTTATTAAAATCACCCACTCAGCATTACCCAACCCACCAGGCAATATCACAAAACCCACCAAAAAAAAAGCCGCACACTTTTCCACCTGCTCTGTACCATAAAGTCTTCAGCTTTAATGCTTCAGTATCCTGCACTGTGTTGTTTGTCATTGCTGTTCCTTTTTACGTTTGTGTTTTTTCTTGTTTGTTTCTTTCCTTTCTGTCTCTCCGGAAAGACTGAAGCCCCAGCTGCCACAAAGCAGGTACAGTTGGGTGGTCGACAGAGATAAGAGACCTGCACAGAAACTCATTACCTGTAGAGGACTTTATTTCAGTCAGGGGAGGGTGAACGTTTGTGTGTGTGTGCTGTGTTTTTGTCCTTAGTTCACTTTCTTCCTTGTTTGTCTTGATGAGTAACACCGAGGGTTTTAAATGAACAAATCATATTTCTCTGAAAACACGGGTTTAAGACACACGATATAAAGCATCCATCTCACCTTTAGGCCATTTGTCAGGGTGTTCTTGCTCACATAGCGGTGAGTCACAGTCGGTTTTAGGCTTTATCGGAATCTTTCAAGGGCGCCTCACACACCTGGAAATGCCTTTTAAAGATGTTTGACTTTGCATGACACGCGCATAAACTCATCCGTGCGTCTCATCTTTGGATTCAGGCCAGGATCCCAGTTTAGTTCGTGGACGGCTCTGATGCCGTCACTGGACAGTCACAGGCACTTTCCCAAACATCTTCTAAGCGTTTCCACGCTCCACAGTCATCCGTGTCGGCTCTTTTGATCATCCGTCCACTTATCCACCTAAAACATGTGCTGCACGCTCGGCGATCCTGAACTCCACAGGTTTAGTGGAGGTCTGGTGTTTGAGGAAGCTGCATGTTGTGGCGTTAACTGGCAAAAGAAAGAGCCGACTGAGTCCTCAGGGAGACTAAATGAAGCCTGGGTCTGTGTGGCTGGTCAGACTCTAGCTTATCGTGGCGTCTTCATACTGTAAACGCTACAGTGGCACCTTTTCTTTATTTCTACATAAGCATATGACTTTAACCTTGATGAAAAATACAGTTACATAAATGATTGAGTTGACTGTAGAAAATGAACCTTCAATAACTAACATTTTCTAGTAACTTGATTAGAATTTTAGCCCATTTCTCCTTTCAAAACCGCTTCAGCTCATGGATGATGTTGGTTTCCCCTTCCTCATTGTTCTTCAATGTTCTTGTGACCGATGAACATTAGTTTTAGCTGTCAGTTGAGGCCTGTAGTTTCCTTGATGTCACCCTTTGATGGTTGACCAGTCCTGGGGAGGCAGATGTTTTCACATTTGTACGTCCAAACGTGAACGAGCTGTGGTTTTAGGGTCAGACAGAGACTTTCGAGCACTCCTACTTTGTATAGCATGTCAGTTTTAAGTTTTAAAGTCTGCACTTCACCAGCACTTCATTCAGTCTGGACATAAAACATGAAGCAGAAAGAAGAGTCGACAAATGTGCACTCAAATGTTTTTCCCCACAATTTACCAAAGTCTCCAATTCTACAAAAATCCCGTCATGTGCTGAAGTGAACGGACCGTTAAAGGAGGCTGCCACGGATTTCCAACTAGCTTCTTCTGCTTCTAGCAAATGTAAAGAAATGCCATTAAACTCCCCTTTGACTTCCCTATATTAAAATACGTCTCTACTGTTGGCTGAAAAGTGCCTCCCGATGACATCACTTGGAGGAACCTTCAGTTCACATGGTGTTTTCTTGTTGCTCCTGAAGTTTGGGAAAGGCGGGTGAGCATAGATACAGAGCTTCCACAGAGGACATCGTCTGAACTCCTCATCTTACTTACTAATAAAAAACTCCTCCAGGTGATGTCATGTGGAGGGGTTTTTCAGTTAGAAGCAGAGAAACATTTTAATATAGTGAAGTCAGAGGGAAGTGAAAAATTATGAATGTACATTAACCCCCAAACTAATGCGGATCTAGTGCCAAACTAACCGACACATGCCTAACAAAGAGGCGTTGGACATCTCAGAAACTTGAAATGTCCTCAGAAATTTGCCGAAAAAGAACCGCAGCAGACTGGCTGCACTTTTCAGAGCTACGTGTAACATTTGTCAAGCAAACGCCTCCTGCCCTACAGGTCCTTGTCATTTGTCAGTGGATTGATCTCACTCGAACACGCACCATCTGAAGTTTCTCAGCGAGTGAAAATGCCAACACCGAAATAGAAATTCTCCTTTGTGTGATACTTTGCTAATTCTAGATCCTGTTCTTCCGCGGTTTCCGTGTGTGTTCTTTAAACAGCCGCCGCCTCACTCGCCTTCCCAGCAGGTTTCTTATGTGTAATTTCGTTCACCAAATGTAGCTTTCTGCTCCCTGCCAGTCAATTATCTGAAGGGAGCTGCTGAGAGCGAAGATGTGCTGTCAGAAGAGTTCCACTTAGTGTAAAAACGGAGGATCTGCTCCGCACTGCAGCCTCTCATGATATATTTTTGAAGACCATCTTGAGCTTCAGGAAGTACAGTGTGCTCTGTGCGACTCAAAGAGCTGCTTTCAGACACGGCTGAATGGCGTCTGAAAAGCCATAAATGGGCTCATCACCTGTTTCTGCCATTACGTCTACAACCTCTTCTCAGCTGGAGCCGGGTTTAAGTCAGTGTGTGTGTGACATTTGCATAATAGTTATAGCGTTTCTGTGCTGTTTACTGGTCGTAAACGTGCCTCCATCATCCAGCGGCGTCATCATTTACTCAACGCGTTCCCACGTTGTAAGTGGGTGTGTGTATTTCCCATTCACACAGCCGCTGTAGTCGAATGTCCCACCCACTGTCGCTGAGGAATCCGTAAAATAATACGTACGTGTACGTGTTTGCCATTTCAGCTGCCGTCACAAGTCACTTCATGCATATTTATGTTGCTGCGAATTCACAGAAATCTCTGGGGACAAAGGGTTTCTTTCCATACGCTTCCTGTACGTTACTGGCCTCTTAACCTTGGACCATAACTACAAAAACAACAGCAAACAGAAACTCAACCAGTACAGCAGCTCTGCCATGACTCATTCTGTCTTCACCTCTTTCATTTTCAATAGGAAGGCCAAAACATTAGAACCAGCTCTTCCTATATACCCTCCACTACGACTCACTGACACTGAATAGAATTCTCAGCTTTCTGACAATTTCAACCTAAAAACTGAGAACCTATAACACTGCAAAAGTGGAATTCATGGCTGAGCTTCTGTATTGGACTGTATTAATTGCACAGGTGGTCTTAATGTTATGCCTGATTTGTGTGTGTCAAATGAACAAAGATACAGTAAATGAATCCACGCACAAAGAGGATAATTTACACGAGGATCCACCACAGAAACTCCTCATATACACTGGATAGTAGTAAACAAGACAATGTTGAAGGTCCTAAATATGATGTTCTGGAAAAAAGTTGGACTTTAACTATGGAAACTTTTCATAATGGTCGTTTCAGGTCTCGTTTCTCGTGCATAACCTTCTTGATTTCTGCACTTCTAACACTGTAAAACTAAAATGGTAAACGGCCACTTGTATTTTTTTAGCTCCTCATTCACGGTGCTCACCTGACCCACCGGGAGCAACTTGTAACTGCCCGTCATCACGTTTCTCCTCCTGTTTGTTCGTGTGTGTTGCAGCTGGACACAGAAGCAGCTGACGTGCTCAACGAGCTGCAGGTGAAGCTCAGCACTGTCCTGGACAACTTGAGTGCCATGTTTGCCACGAGGTACTGTCACACACACACACACACACACACACGCACGCAAACTCCAGCGTGTGAAGCCTCCTCCAGACTTGGACGTCTTCCTCTGCCTCCTCCAGTTTCCAGACTCGCATCAACGGCTGCATGCGTCAGACAGCTGAGATCCTCTACCAGATCAAAGGGCCCCCCAACCACAGCACCGCAGAGGCAGATGCTGACACCATGCTGAGGCCCCTCATGGAGTTCCTGGACGGGAAGTGAGTGACAACACACACACACACACACACACACAGGTTGCTGTTGCTATAACGCTGGAGCGGTAAGTGAACTGAACTGTGGGCTGACTTCATCCTGTACCCGTGTTATTGGTGTCCTTTTATTTTAAAGGTACAATCACTTCCCCAAACCTACATATATTTTAGCTGAATCCTTTTCTTTTGTTAAACGTCAGTGATTTTTAATAAGGTGAAATCGGATCCTTCACAGTAAGCAATTTGTAAATAATTTTGTACAACTACCGTTACATTTGTTAAATGTGAAATTTGAACCTGCTCGTCACAACAGCCACATTTGTCATTTCTGAGCCAGTGTTTGAGTAAATTACCAAAGTGTCCAGAACTTTGGGACCAAATTGAAATCTGTGATATTCCGTTAATGTATTATTGAAGTTAATCAGGTAGTTTGGTTTAGAGCAGTGCTTCTCAAATAGTGGGGCCCTGCCAGGGGGGCGTGTGTGACCCTGGGGAACCTGCTTTTTTGCCGTACTAGAATAAAGTGTAATTGCAGATCCAGTACAGCAGTGGCGCTCTCATTGTCAGAGTGTGCGCAGGGAGGATTAGCTCTATGGTGTCGGGTTGATTTTGCACCGAGCAGGCGACATGAAGTGAGTGAATGAACCTGAAGACAACATTAAGAATTGTTTTCTTTTTGCTAGGGGGGGCGTAACAGAAAATAATTGAGAAGCACTGGTTTAGAGAGACAGTTACTCATGACAGGTCAAAAGAAAAGGTGTATGAATTAAAGCTGATGTGTGGCACCAAACTTGTTAACTCCTCCGATCTCCTGAAGTTTTATCCTTGGCTCTTAAACCGGTTGGTTTTAACCAGCGTAGACATGCCTCAAAGCACACCCCAAGCATTTGACCTTGTTTCTTATTCAGAGAAGTGTTTCAGCGGCTGCTGCTTGTCGTCGGAGATGACGACCAGACAGCTTCCTTTGACAGCACTTAGTCTTTGATGAAGCTGCTTTTCCGTCTCTCACTGCACGACGATTGATGCATTAACCTTCTGGTGGTCAGTGTCGGTGCCTGATTATCCCTCGTATTGAAGGAATCCAGTTTCAGCAGCCGTGATTTGGTTCAAAGGACTTTCAGAACTGTGGTCAGGCAACGTTCTGCTGGAAACTTGAGGATGTTTCTAGCACGGCCGCTGTGGATTTACTGGAACGAGCCTGTTGATTGAATTCATGTCATTCAAACACATGAAACCTGAGTTTGTTCTAAGCAGGTAACACAGTCAGTGCTGCTTTGGTTCGATTTGTGTTTCTTTATTCTACAGAACCTCTTATCCTCCAGATTATCTCCAGCTTTACATGACAATATCACAGACAGGTCTCACACGGGCTGTGAATTGTACGTCTGTAAATACATATACGGTAGAAGGACTGTGGACTCTAAATGCTTCGGTCCTGATCTCTGGGACCACATAGTTTTGGGTTTCCTCTCACATCCTGTTTGTTTGTGATCCAGTCTCAGTGTCTTTGCTGACGTTTGTGAGAAGACTGTGCTGAAGAGGATCCTGAAGGATCTGTGGAAGATCGTGCTGAGCAGCCTGGAGAAGACGGTCGTCCTGCCTCAGAGCAACGACAGCCTGGTAAAGACGAGCCCCACACTAAACCGTGTCTCCACCTCCAATCAGCCCTTTGGTGTTGGGTCAGCGTCAATAAGGGTCATAAGACCACTTCTGTCGGAGATGGACAGAATAATTCACGTCTCTTTACGCTCACAAGCCCAGCTTACACACTGAGGACAGTGAAGGAGAAGCTCACAAAGCGGACACCTGTCCTTTGTGTAAATCTTTGTGTGGTAGTGAAGCAGCAGGCAGGGACAACTCTCCTCCAACATTCAAGGACACTTTAGCATCTGAATCTCTGCTGCCAAAAAGCAAATGTTACGATGGCATTTACATAAATTTACATTTTACGTGTGTGTGTTGTTTTTATGCACTGAGGCAGCAGTATTTACACTTTACAAACACAAAGTTTTGTGTCATAACTGGTAAATCACAACAATGTCTTGAGTTATTATACTCGAGTATAAGCACAGATTTACATGAATGGAAGCTGATTTGTTTCAGCTCCACTCACTTCAGCAGCTGAGCTCTTGCAGCCCCTGCTGGTGGGTTTCAGTGTTGGAGGCGTAGAGGCGTCTTCTGTGGACATGTAATCACGGTGCGTCACTGTCTTTAGGTTTCTCCTCTCTGTTTCTGTCTTCCTGTGTCCTGCAGGGTGCCCAGCTCCTTACAGCAGCTAAAGGACTTTCAAATCTCAAGGTAACGTACAAAGTCTCAAAGTATTTTTCTGAAAGGACATTATAAACCTGTTTGTGGTTTGTCATTCATCAAAGTTTTCTGTTACTGAAACCAACAAACGAGCAGAAATCACCAGACTACAACAGGCTGAGCCACACGTCAACCCAGCACAATCTCCTATGTATTCAGGCCCCAAACCCCTTATGAATGACAGAATAATTTCAAAAAGGCAAACGTTATAAACAGACTCGTGGTGACATCCTGTTCCTTTCCTGTCCCTGTTTGCTCCAGGGAGGAGGCGAAGCCAAAACCCTCACGCCCAAACAGTGTATAATTATCGACGCAGGGCTGGAGTCAATCAAGGTAGGTGGAGACCTCAGCCGTCAATCATGTCGACTACAGTAACTTACACTTGCGTCACTTTTGGTTCAAACTAAGCAAGATGGTCTTAACATCTCCTGTATGAGTGTGTAAGGAGATTATGACTCGTTCTCAATAAGACTAACGCCTGAAAAGTATTTGATGATTTAAACCACGACTCATGAAATGTTACCGGTGTGTTCTGTAGGTTTCCACAGATCGGAACATTTCATTCTGTTATTTAAAATTGTCTTTTCTTTCAGCAATACTTCCACGCAGGAGGAAATGGGCTGAAGAAGGCGTTTGTGGAGAAAAGCCCTGAACTGGCTTCGCTGCGTTACGCCCTCTCGCTCTACTCCCAGAGCACCGACGCGCTCATCAAGACCTTCGTCACCACACAGCACTCCCAAGGTGATCATGGGGAACGGCTGTAGTTCGGTACACAGGCCGCACAGGGTCACGCGCTCACTAAATCTCCTTCTCTGCCCCCTCAGTGCACGACGGGATGGGCATCAGAATCACTGGGAACGAGAAGATCCACCCTGACCGAGGTAAGTCCACTGGGTTCCCCTGAGAAAACGCCCCCAATATTAGAGGTACAAGAAAAAGATGGAACGTTGAAGCAGTACGTGCAATTGTTCATTGTCCTGTGCAGAAAAGCATGAACTGTGTCTGTGCTACAGATTTATTATGAACTTATCAAGTCTATAATATGAAGGTAGGAGGGTCTATATCATAAGCCTTTACAGTAATTTAAAAAAAGTTCTGAGAGTGGCCAAAGCTGTGAGATTAATGTTTAAAGGTGTATGTCGACTGTGTTCAGGTCCTGGGGTTGGAAAGCCGATCGGAGAGGCCGTGTTGCAGATTGACATGCTGCTCGGGAAAGAACGCAAGGTCGGCGTCAGAGGTGAGACGGAAAGCTACTGCTTGTGAAGAAATATTTCCCTATTATTCAGAGGCTAACTGGGTGTTCAAACAGTGTGCATGAAATAAAATAATATTTGAGACGAAGCAGACATGTGAGTCTGCGTGTCACTGTTCACGTGCCGTCATTAATGGCGAACCTCTCTCCTTTCTCTACGTCCAGTCATCGCGGTGAACGACATGAAGTGGCAAACATCGGGAATGTTCCGGCCCTTCGTTGAGGTCTCCATGGTCGGTCCTTTCCTGTCCGACAAGAAGCGCAAGTTCACCACAAAGTCCAAGAACAACAGCTGGACGGCAAAGTTCAACGAAGCGTTCCAGTTGTGAGTCTGAACTCTTACAAATGAGCCCGAAATGTGGCGGATCAGTGGCTAATCGTTGATTTCCTGTTCCGTTCTGTAGCATCCTGGGTAAAGAATCCCCAGACTGCTACGAGCTCCAGGTCACGGCGAAGGATTACTGTTTCGGCCGGGCCGACCGGGTAGTCGGCGTGGCCGTGGTCCAGCTGCGCGACGTCGCCGACCGCAAGAGCTGCGTGTGCTGGTGTCCTCTGGGGCCGCGGATTCACACCGACGAGACGGGCATGACTGTGATGCGCATCCTGTCGCAGCGTCCTGCTGATGAAGTAGCCAAGGAGTTTGTCAAACTAAAATCTGAAACCCGTCCTGCGGAGGAGGGCAGATGAGCAGAAGCACCGAGTCGGCCTCAGAGATCGTTGGAAACGGTGAAGGTCAGCGTTTGCTCTGAGCGCTGCTGAAAAGGATTTGAATCGGCAGGTTCAGGCCGGACTGAGATGCTCTCGAAACGTGTAAGAAGGATCAGTGAGCTGAAGGTTATTCAGCAGATATTTTAAACCTTTCTCACTTCTTAACCAAAAATTCTAAACATTGGCTTTGAGGTTTTTATTACTTTCTGTATCTTAAACGACCAAATATGTTTAGTTTTTAGACTGTGGGTCAGATAAAACATGAGGTGAAGAAACCACCTGGATTGGGCTTCCCCACTGCCAGCAGTTCAGGCTGCTGACAAATATTAAAAACGGTATCACAGTTGTTTCATTTCACCAAAACTGTCAGATTTGTTACAAAAAAAACTTCAAAGTAAAAAATGGGGGAAGTCAGAAAGTTCCTAAAGAAAATCTGAAGATTCACTAAAAATCTTTTTAAAAGACTAAAAGAATTTTTATTTCAACACGGTAATAGAATTAAAGCCAACTCACACACTTTGATTCAGCTAAATCCAGTAGGACACAGAAAGAAGAGACGCTGTAGGGGAAACGTTTCCAATTAATTTTTTCCCTGGACTAAATCAAAGTTTGTGTGTAGCAGTTTTAAGTATCGAACCCCTGACCTGCTCCAGTAAACTTCAGTTTGAATTTGTTTTTAGGGCTTAAACGCTAGAAACACATTTGAGTGAAACAGAAATCTGAGGTTTTCTTTTTGTTCACTTGTATTTTTTACTTACTAAGTGGATAAGAACAAAAGTCAGTGATTTTGACGCGACAGCCCCATCCAAGTCATAATTTCGGAATATCTGATTGTCCGACACGCTACAACCGTGGACTGATAGTAAAACACACAGGCAAAGGTTTGACCAAAGTCTTGTCTGTTCACTATGTGCCAAGGAACGCAAGTGTTCAGTGAGTTTGCAGACGTCCCACTTTTTCCTGCACACTTGCCAAAACTAGCTGCACGTTAAGTCCAAAGAGGATCTTTGAGGTTCGGTAGCATCCAGGTCAGACAGTGTGGAGATTTAAATACTGCAGTGCAGTTCAAGTGCAGGAACGGAGGGACGTCGTCTGCAGCGCCAGCTGAACTCTCGCAAAACTGTAAGTCTGTACAAATCAAAGCCTACGACTAGAGCATGTACTGTATCGTGTACAAAGTCAACTAGGGTTGTGATCTTTTTCATGTATGTATTGTGAAATATGAAGATTGATCAAATGTATGTAAAGTAATATCATTATGCTAATGTGACATATGTTGAATATACTTGTAACAACTATTTTGTACATAAAACATTTATGAATCAAAGCAGCAGGTGCCGTTTCTCTTTCAGAACAGGTTCTGCATCTTCATCTGCCCGATGCCGAACTTTGCAGTTGAACTGGCGTGTCCAGTAAATATGGATTTAATTTAATCTCTGTAGGAAACGAGCCTGTTACCACACTGTAATGCAACAACGACAGAAGTTAAACGCTGCATTGATGATGTACTTACAGGAACAACCTATGAATCAAATACAAAAGGAAAAGTCATAACTAAAACTGGACTGGAGAAAGGAAAAGTTCAGCTGAAAATGGTTGAAATAAGATGAAAGCATCAAAGAGAAGAACAAAAAAGGTTGAGCTAAGATTTTGTAGAAACACAGTTTAGCCAAAAACGACACAGCACGTTCAAATCGGCTGATGAAACTAATTTATTTTCAAAAAGTTTCCTTTGCGTTCAGTGCAAATGTTTTGACATCAATAGTAAATACTGCTGCATATTTTTTGAAACATGACATTAGCTTTGATACATATAATACCTCTATAGTCTATTTTGTGTAAATACACTAAAGTACCTGCACGTGTGAAAATGGATCAACGCGTCGCGGAGCACAGACAAACTGCCTTCACTGAGCCGTGAATCATTTAGTGACTGCAGCTACTTGCTGAAGTTGAATGTACTGCTTCAACATGAAAGTACAAACACAACAGCAGCTGCTAAAACAAATGCATTCACAGAATTCATAAGTGCAAAAGTAATTCAAGCCTGATGGTCTTTTTGTTAACAGTGAAAATAATTTGAACTAATCAAATATGAACAAATTAATGGCCGATGCTTTTCCTGTTTGTTTTCTACATCCTTCTTCTGTTTGTGGGCGAGTTTCAGGTTTAGGAACGAACAAGCTCAAACACGATAATTTCAGTTTACAGACTTGTTTTTTATGAGGGAACATTGTCTTTAGCTTGTGACAAATGGAGCAACGTAGACTTTGTGTTTTCCTGGTTTCTTGTATAAAAACTTGAATGTCGCAGTCAAACGAGAAATGATAACGTGGGGCTTTGTCCCTCCACGTTTTGGAATGTGTTTAATATTAGACAAACTGAAGCGACGAATGTTTCCAAGAAATGAACTACGTTCTAAGCGCATTTATTCCTGCACGTTGCAGATCCTCTACAAATCAAGTATCTCAGGCTGTGCTAATCTTCTTACTTATAGCGGAGCGGCGTCTTCAGCGCGCACATGGTTTCTGGACCCTCCCCCGTTGTTCTGCGGGGACTGTAGCTGGTCTGGGAGCAGGACCTCGACAGTGAAACTGATTCTCTTGGCCTGGAAGATGCTGTAGGTGTTGTCAAATCTCAGCACGTCTGTGGAGAACAGAAACAGGCCAATTAAAAGAATCCTGGGTCGGTTCGGATGCTGCGCTGAAAGACGGAACCGGTTCCTCACACACTCCTGGTTGTTCACAGGTCAACGATCCATCCTCTGGTACCAAGTGGGCGTTGTAGCGCTCGCTGGGCACGACTTCCTGCATCTGAGCCGCCTTCTTCCATTCGCCCTTCTTAGCCTTTAGAAAGACCCCAAAACCAATGTCGGCCCCGTCACTGGCGAACTGCCACCTGACAGGAAGGAGACGAGGTGATGGGTTCACGGCTCTGACTGGAGTGTGTGATTAGAACTTATGAATCTCCAGCTTATGAGGCACGTTGTACGTAAGCTGTGTGAATCGTGTTACACACGTCGTCTGTACGTTACGTCCGTAATGTTGCAGTCGACACTAAACTCTGCACTGCTTATTGCACTTCTGGTTAGATACTAAACTGCATTTTGTAGCTCCGCACACGTCCTAAAGCTAAAAACAAGTAGGATTTGAAAAGAACATCACTGACTCACAAATGTGACGTCGCTGTGTTTTGCCCTGATTGGTTAGGCTTTTAAAAGCCATTTGTAAATAAGCCTGTAGTTTGAATCTTTATTATTACATTGACTTTTGCACCACATTTAATTAACAAGTCCAACACAAACTTGTGTCTAATGGTCAGGAAAAAAAAGTGCACCAATACAATTGTCTGAATAAAATGACTTAAAAGAAATCAAATGTTACATTATGTCCCAACTAGCCTGTTCAGAACTGCAGGGGCATGTGTTTAACTTTGAGATGTGATCTCAAATTAATCATACACAGCCAACATGCACAAACATGGAATCATGGTTTGTGCCTTACTCACATCTCTGATCAGGACTTATTTTTGTTACTGATGATCCCTACGTGTATGAAAATATCAGGTTTCCAGGCCCTAAAGTAACGTCTTCAAAACAGCTTAAACAATTGGTTGGCTACTGTAAGCCGTCTCCCAATAATGTATAAGCTGGGCTAGGGATCTGACTCGCTGCAGTTGTCCTGTTAGAGACGAGAGGACGGCCAATGGTCTGTCAGGTGTCCCTTTATTTCACCACCACATGTAAACATCACAGATGAACATTGCTGTGTGTTGTGTTGCGTTGTGGTATGGTGTGGTTTCTGAATAAAGTAAAAATAACACCAATTTGTTAGTTCAAACAGTAATCCACAATACACAAGTCAAATGTGGCTGTAAACATAATTCAATTTATATCCCTTGTATTATCACATCACAAATGCCACATGGCTTCCTACGCTACTACATGTCGTCATTCGTGTTACGTCACATTCTAACCTACATAAGAACTGGCGCTGTGACAGCTGCTCTGCGCCGTGTGTGAACCCGTTTGTTTAACACGTGGTTCACTAGGCTGAAATACAGCAACTCAGCGATTTAACTAATCCATGAATGATCGTATTTTACCGGCATCACGCAGTGATTCTTCCAATTAACGAGGGGAAAATGTAAAACAACACTGAAGTGATTAGTACTTACAGAATTTCTTACGCACAACCATTATAACTGCTACCAAGAACATGAAACGACAGAAACAGTCCACTTTGGGATCCGGACGGAACTATTTCCGTCCTGCGGCGGTGAGCAGGAGTCACCGTTCTGTCAGCAGAGGGCGCTGTTGCATTGCTCTGTTACATCCAAGGGATTTAAATCTTACTCCTGAGGCCGTTTTAACACAGCTTGTTTATACGACCAACATTATAATCACAATTCAATTTAAAGAAAAAAAAAGAGGCAAAAGCATGAATAAATAATTTACAGACCTGAGGACGCAGCCCGGGAACAGGATCTCGTAGTCCAGCTGTTGGGAGGAACCTCGACTGACCGTCATACACTGCTCGTAATCCACCTTAACGTGGTCCCGCACGTAGTAGGACGGCGGAACTGGGCCGACGTGGTTTATCTGCAACACCGACACACACAGTCAAAAACGCAGGCGTAAAACCCGTGAGTATGAAGTGTTGGGAGGGTCGAAGAGAAAAGCTTCACTTACTGTTACTACGAAGGCGTGAAATAGTGGTTTAGACATTCAAGACTGTTTCACACATACAACAGACAGCGTCTTCTCTTAAACGTTCCTGTTTATTCAGCTAAAACCACAGTACAGGACCCGCCGGCAGAGGGCGGGGACTTCCTAAAGGTAGATACTGGCATCTGAAGTCGGTGACAAATACCGTAATTTATCAATGAGAAACTAAACACCTCACGTTCATAAAGCATAAGGCTGGAACCAGATCGTGAGGGTTTAATGTCAGGAGCCTCCAACCACTAACCGACAAAAATAAGGGACTTTTTTTTAACTAAGAATAAAAACAAATGGGACAATTTTGACAATAATGAGCTGTGAAGATGCAGACATATGCACATAAAGACTGAAGATAAAATATTAATGGTATGAGATTAGAAGATGACAACAAGCAGCAAGTTAGCGTAGCTTAGCATGGAGGCTGACAGCAGCTGGACCAGCTGTGTCCAACAGTAACATGGTGGGCAGCATCTGTAAAAGGTCCACATCTGTGTTAGACACATCCACCATTCAGCCACAACATTAATACCACCTGGTGGTTTTTATAAAGACCTTCTTTAGATCTTTATGCCAATACCTGCACTTCTACTTGAGTCCTGAGTTTGTGCGCTGCTACTACCTCTGCTATTTCTTTTCTGATTGAATGTGGGACAGGACGTAAGGTCGGTGATTTTATCATGATAATTATGTTTCCAGACAGATTTATCTCTTATCCATATGACGCTGGTCTTCTGTTACTAATTTTTTGCTCTGAATACGGCTCAGACTTGCAAAGAGAGGTGACATCGTGACTGTCGGGTGGGGATCGAAGGAAACAAAGTGTGTGACGAGGTGAACTATCGGGGCCTTATGTCACCGACGATCCATCTGATGACGGGCATCGTGGCGCCTGCCTGCCACGCTGTGTGCTGATCTCACGTACAGGTGTTGGGGGGCTACTAGACTCTAAACAGCATCAGTCACGTTCCTCCCTCAAATGTGGAGCCACTGGCCGACATGTAAATGCGTTTAGATTTATTTGGCGTTTGTGTCGTCCAGGACCGTTGGTGGTGTATAAATATAATATCATTCTTCTCCAACTTTTGGCCAGAAAATAACAGTTCCAAGCATTACATTAACATCCCGTAAGTTTCTACAGCCTAAGGAGAATAATACAGGACAGAGTCAAGGGCACACAGCTAGTTAGTCATTGAAAAATGTAGAAAACGACGAGAGAATCTCAATTTCTTGAATCTTCGTTGTAGCTGAAACTGAATTTCTGTCCTTCTCTTCCTCATCTGTCCTCGGCCCAATTATTTATCTACAGAAACAGTGACAAGCACGGGTCAGTTTCATCGTCTGCAGCGTCCGCTCATCTATCAGGGCGCGACTAGTCCACATGCCGCTTCCTGCACTAGCTGCTAAAAGCTGCGCTGCCGACAAACACGACTCCGGTTTGACAGCGTCTCTTGTGCTGAGGGTCTTTGTTTCTATTCAGCGGGGCAGGACTGCGCAGTGACAAACGCCTTAGCTGCATATTCCTGTGGATTCTATGTCCTTTATTACTTCACACACTGCTTCCTTTTTGCATCGGTGTCTTGTTAAACTGGTTCACGCTCTGCAGAAAGAAATATCTAGAATATTCTTTGCTTGGTCATTGACCTGCTGGGATCAAACTGGCTTATTCAGGAGTAACTGGATCTCCCACATCCATCAGCAGTGTGGATGTTTTATGATCCTTCTGGGAAACATCCCATCCACTGAGCTTCCTTTTGCCTTTTAGCAGCCTGGGTGAGTCACTGCTGTGGGGTTGGTGTTTAGGCAAACTTTTTCATTTCTGTTTGGCCATGACAGGATGTAAACTCAGAGTTCAGTTCAGTGTGGACGTTAGCAGCCGGCTCCTCACTGGGGCAAAGCTGAATGGAGCTAAACTACATGGGTGAACAGCGACTAGTGTGCAGGGCAGGACTTTGAAGCAAAGCTGAAGTACAGAGGCTGCAGCAGTCATTCACACCCTTTCCTGTTGTCAAAGGCTGCTCAGAATTAATGAACGTCCAACTTCAGCTATTACCTATGTGGCCTCTAAAAGCTGCTTTTCACTGCATCGTGTAAAACATTTCAAAAACACTGAAGAAAAAAAAAAAAAAAAAAAAAAAAAAAAAAAAAGCTAAATCTGCTGCATTGTATAATATTTCAAAGAGGCTTTCGATGTGTGGACCGGGTCTCTCCTACAGAACAATAATCTTTGTTCTCCAGGACAGACCAAACTAACTGAACGTGGATTTGCAGAGTTACTTAATTTTGACATACTGTCCAAAAAACGGCTTTGACTTATGAACAATTGTTCACTGTGTGAGTGTGGAGCAGACTTTGCACAAAGTGAAGGCTCTGAACACTTTCCGGAGCCCCTGTGTGAATCTCCTCCAAAGCAAGCGGCTGCTGCCCGTTTCCGACCTGTAACTCTACAGCAGGGCTGATCAAGTGTGGTTGGAATCAGGCGCGTATCCACTGCAGGACAGCTGCTTCTTATTGGTTGCCTCAATATGCCAAACATAAGGCTGTTTTTGAAGTTTATTGATGCCAATACGAATGTAATGACATATAAACAAAGTAATGTTTATAGACTTCTAGACCACCATAACAACGTGAAGAAAATAAATAAACCAATCCATGCCCTAAACATTAATGTACACACCAATTTATTTGTTCTGTGTTGATAATTGTCAAGAGCAGGCGACTGGAGAAAAAAAATTAGTATCACTAAAAATCCAAGCACGCACTGAGTGGAGACACACAAGTCATTTACCCAGCATCTGTGATGGATACTCGACTCCTCCAACCCATCAGCCCTGTAAATGCAGAAAAACCCCAGACTAACCCTGGTCCGACAGCGAGGGTCTCCATCGGGATCTGTGAGCTTGCCCCCGTAAATCACTGGCAGTTCGTCTGCGTCGATGTACTTGAGTAGAACTTCCTGCCAGTTCGCTGTGAAAACGAGAACAGACGCTCAACATCGTCTCACTGAAGCGCATTGAAACGTTCTCATTGATGAGAGGCTACAATTTGCAGTGTCTCACCTCCGAGGACGTAGATCTTCTGCCGCGTGTTCTCGCTCAGGAAGTGCTTGACGAGGTTGTAGGCCACAGGAAAGAGTTTGGGGGCTACAGAGAAGAAGATGCAGATGTTTGAACAGCTGCCTCAGGGAACGAGCGTTGGGACAGACATGAACTTACCTTTGATAACAAACAGTCTCTTCAGACCCTCTGGGTAGTTGTCTTCAAACATCTGGAGGATCTGACACAGATTAAATCATACAGAGATGTCCACCACACTAACAGGCAGCTTCAAGGCTTAGTGTTGTGAGGTCTGTGTGTGTCCATACCTCCCCATATGTCTCTATAGCAGGTTTCCATAAGTGCTTCAGACCCAGACCTTCTACGTCGTAGATCATGGTGATGGACTCCACGTTCGTCCCCAGCTGGTTAAAACAGAGTGAGGGAAAAACAGGAGCTTTTATTCTGGAAAACCGAGAAAAGCAGCTGCAGATGCAGTTTGAGGCACATCGGCCTCGTCTGAGCCTTTCCTACCTCAGGATCCTGACGACCATGTTTGCTCTTTTTCACCCATTTACCCGTAACCCATGAACTGACTGAATTCAGTGTGTGTCCTTGCACATTTCAACACGAAGAATATGAAAATACGCATTTTCATCCACACATTTCTAATTTAGCTTTTCTTGGATGAACAAACGGAGTAACGCAGTGATTTTCAGTAGTTTTTGCTCGTAAACACTTAAAATGTTGCTGTGTCTGCTGGTGCACGTCCAAGTTGGAATCAGGGTTTGTCCCATTTGAACAATATTTAAAAGCATCAGTTAGTAAATTATATATACAAACACAAACGTGAAAAAGATTTTTTTGTCACTGGGCAACACATCTGCACTTTTTCTATTTTCATCCTTTCGGGGGCTCCAGACTCTGAAAGCCTCCGTGGCTCTGGATTACTGAGCTACACATGCTCCTTCCGCGTCTATAAAACCCGTCTACGCTGGTTGTCCAGAGTGAACAGGAGCCCTGGCTCTCACCCTCTGTGACTGCAGGTTACACTCCTTCTGCAACAGTTCGCAGTCTCTGATCTTGGACTTGATGAAGTCTTGTTTGGAGGCAGACAGGAAGAGGCCTTTGGGGTCCACCGGTCCGATGACGTCATACCAGACCGGACTGCCCTCGCGGTCGTAGCCACACATCCCTCCGGACAGATACTTCTCTATCACCTGCAAACAGCAGCCGTCTTAAACATCCTGGAGTGTTTGTCGATGTAGATAATTAATCTGCACTGAACCTGAATGAAGTGTCATTTGGGACTTTGGGGACTTTACCTCCGGTGGGCGCCAGTCGCAGGTGATCGTGTCTACTTTCACCTGTTTCCTGAACTCCAAATGCTGGAAGATGAATGGAATTCATGTTAACTCAGCAAAACTATAAACCATCAAATTATTATCAATCAGTAAGCACGTTAACATTAGCCATATATTTTTTACTACCTCAGTGATCGACTGCTTGCACAGTAGCGATCCATCCAACCAGTGAATTAAGTGGCTTATGCGGTTTGAGACAGTAGATAGATGATGTGAAACCTGCTCCATCAGCAGGAAGGGGATCAGCACACGGCCGTGCACGCAAACACACCAATGAAAGGGAATGAAGAGCTTCAATAGCTCACGGGTTCATACGATACGTAAATGCACACGGACCCAAACAAACCACAGTGTTGTAAAGCTGGAAAGAGCTGGATTAAAAACACACGGTGTGTCAGTGGCGTGTGTGTGTGTGTGTGTGTGTGTGTGTGTGTGTGTCAGCGTAGCCTGTAAATCTTATTCTGTCATCTTAATCTCTTCTGTCTGAATCTCATCTCGTGTGATGACTCAGTTTCCCCACAGTGAAACCATCGCGCTGCTCCTCTCTGTAATCCTCAGCCGCTCCTGAGACGACGCTGTGCAGGAGCTAAACTCACAGCACAGACTGAGAAGACGACGCTGGACCCCGACTTTGAACTCAGTATGCGATTTCTATCGTTTGCAAATTTTTTAAACATCGTGTTGAATAAAAACTGAGAGTCTGTTACCTTTCGCAGCATGGCCTCAGACTTCTGCAAGTTGAAGTTTCTGGCTTAAAAAAAAAAAAAAAAAAAGAAGCAGATGATTAATACAGAAATCTGTGGTCTGAGGTTCTGTTACATGTGAAGCATTTTTTCTTTAATAAAATCACTTTCAAAACACAAGTTCAAAATGTCTTTTTAAGAAGAGGTAAACTAAAGAGGATGATAAAGGGCATTGGAAAGACAATATTAAAGCTCTGATTTTATTAAAAAATAAGGTTTTAAACTTGTTTGAGTCATTGTGTCATTCTTAAAGTAAAAATAGTGCAGATGTTCTCAATTACACCATCATTTACTTTACAGTCAAACGATGTGAAAACCAGTGTGGACATACTACATACAAAGTGCAACATTCAATATTTCTATTTCTATATGCAGAATTTCCATGAATCCAATAATACTTTTGTGCTGCAGCTAGTGACATCAAAGCTGTTGCTGGGTAACGTCAGTGAAGTCCTATGATTGTACCATGTTAATTAGAATTTTATCAATGTGACTCAGAAAAATAAAAATAGTAAGTTTGCTGGAGTAAAAGTCTGACATTTGCCTCTGAAATGTAAAGCAGCAGTTAACTTATTGAAGTGCAGTACTTCAATAAATGTGCTGCGAGTAAATGAGTAAAGCAGCAGTTGTATGAATCTTTTCAGCCCCCAGGTACAACTAGAGCTTTCCCGACCCTGGGACTGTTGGAGCTCTGTGCCCGTATACAAAATGCCTGAAGAAACCAAGAGAATAAAGACGTAACTAATAAGAATCAAATGTCTACAGCTCTACAAGTTCTTCCCTCACAAACTGAGTACGGCTAAAAACTCTGCAGCCGTGGTATCGAACGTGGTTGGTACCAACAGCCCTGTCAGAGTCAGTACGTCTGATACAGGCCGCGGCTTGAAGCCCCTTTAAAAGGGGGTTTTCATTACAGCACACGGTCAGGTGGAAAAAGCAGGACCGCCCCGAAGTGCGACTTCCTCCCACAGTGAATTACACTTAATGCTCCACTTTGGCACCTTGAGGGCACCCGGTGACTCTAAGCAGGATCAGGCACCAGACAGGAGTTATTCCGGAGTAAACAGTAATTACTGTTATTCTCTGGATAACTGTGTAACCGTAGTAACGGTTATTTGTATGTGCGTCACTGTCAGACTTTGGATTATTCTGATTTCAGACCAACTGGAGAGTAACCTCGGCTGCACACTGCCATAAGCTTTAACCTCCAGTGACCCGAAAGAGGATAATGAGGACAAATCTGCTCCCGTTTCATAACACACAAATACAACCCATAATGATATCTCAAGATGTAATAAAGGTTTCTAACGTAGCACATTACCGGGGCGAGAACATCTCAAGCAGCGCAGTATCTGATAACATTTAATTATATAACCTTCAAACTTTGAACCAACATCTCAGAGGTTTCATATAACTCATGGAGATAATCTGCTACCCTAATGTTAAAGCTCAATCTCAACTTAAATTTGCAATGTGGACATGAGACCTAGAATCTGTGCATTCTGCTGCACCCGGCCTGCCTGGATTACAGGCCTGCAGGCTCAGCCAAAAGGCAAGACTGCAAATTGGTAAATAAAAACTGACATTTAAAAAAGAGACACGTGAGGACCAAATGGACCTAGGATAAAAAGATCATCACAAAATAATAGATCAGACCAAAGTAAAGCATAAATTACTACAAACTACATGTAGTTTAAGTTTAAGATTCAAGATGTTTGGGGCCTGACAAACAATCGCACAAAATGATCCGAAGAATTCACCAAATGCAGACAGACAAAACCGCCAGTAGCCATTAGAAATGTCCCCATTGGGGGACGAATATAGGTTTTTCTTAAATGCTTTTTCAAGGAGATACGTCGTAATCATAGAAAAAAGGGACTGATTACAAGTTCCAGTTCCAGTTACGAGTTCCAGTCTGTCACTGAACTCTGGTACAGAGTGTGGACAGTCACACATGGTTCAGTGCAACAGATCTGGCAACACACAGTGAACTGGTGTAATTTTCCCGTTTTATCTCTCTAGATGGAGCCGTTTAAGATCAGCGTGTGCTCAGGTGGAGCGAGAGTCCGTGTGAAAGCAGTAAACACGTGTTTAGCTTGTTGTCTGTGGTGTCCGAGTCAGGATTCGTCCGGCATCGTGTGGGAGGGGCAGGGTGTAGCCGCCTCCATAACGCAGTTAGAAGGCCTAGTCAAGATTAGCTCAAATGAACATCTCTCCTCAGCTCCATGAAGATTTACTAATTTCATTTCAAGCTCTGAAAGCAAATTTCCTCAAGCCATTGTTTCGGTTTCCCCTCAGCAAACTGCCCCAGACGACCCTGGTGATCGACACAGCTGCAAATACAAATTACAAGCCAAATTTAACAGACCTGGAGCCACTTATCAAGCATCCGGGTTTGACTATGTTTTTATTGAAGAGGGTTTTTCAAGGGGGCTGCAAACGTTTGCATTGATATAAGTTTTGTATTTTTAATGTACTTTTTGATGAATGTACATTAAACATTATGTTTCTATTTAAATGAAGAAAACATTTTCTCTTAACTGTAAATACAGAGTATTTGCAATGACAGGCTCCACGATGGAGCAGAAAAACTTGGATTGTATCAGTGTAGCTTCGACCGCTACACCGCTGGACCTGCAATAGAAAAGTCCAACCGGAAATTCTTCTGTTTAAAAACTCATCAATGCTCTGACGACGTGAGACAAACTGAGCATCTTCACGTCACGTAAAGTTCCCTGTATCTTAAATCCTAATTATCAGAGCCATTAGCTCCCACAGACAATTACGTCAAGCTAGAAATGTTTCCAGCATATGCAACTCCAGCGACTGGATGAAGTTCAGAAGCAAATGTTTGACCTGACGATTAAACATTTTGTTCTTAAAAATTGTGTTTCGATTCAGGCCCTAAAACAAATGTCAGACTTGCACAATGTCGTATCTTCTGGCTGCACAGTATCTAAACACAGTGAGAAATAGCAGCTCTTTTGGCTTTTTGCGCATATGAAGAACCAAATATCCACTGCTCGCTCTGATCCACACTGGGTTAGGGTCAATCATTACTGTCCACGTCCAGCCGTTTGTTTTAAATCGATGAGATCGACCGTTCCCACAGCTTCAGTGACAGCTATCTATGCAGCCCTGCCCAACCCTCATTAATCAGATCGCACATTGTCCAGACAGAGCTTTGCTGTCAGGGTTGGGAGCTGTGACTTTGACCTTTCTGAACAGCAAAGCCGCTGCCTGGTTCATGTAGTGAGGCCTAATAAAAGACAAAAGTAGAGCCTCACTTCCACCTGATCGTCACCAAGAGCCCAAACTTGAGCAGCGGTGTGTCCCCCCAGCAGACAGGCTGCCGTCCATTGTTGTGCACCTTTAATGCGATTAGCCTGGGATTAGCCTGATCCACAGAGTGCAAGACCTGCTGCTGCACTAATCGCAGCGCACAACCTCGACCAACGCGTGGAAACAAATCAGAGGCAAATGCATCGTTTGTTTGACTGCTGCTGAGTAACCTGCACTTTCCCACTTGTTGGTTGGGGATGATGTTCACACACTATGTGATTCTCTTCCTCATTTCTGGCACCATGTTGTGCCATATTAGAAACCACTGCAGCTTGTGCTCACAGCAACCAATCAGCAGCAGCAGCAGCAGAGTTTCCCAGTGGGTGCACGTGCACAATTGACAAATACATAACCACACATTTGAGCAGGGAGCTGGTGTCAGAAAATTCTGATCCAGCGTTGAGCTGTTTTAAACTCACCTCGGAGCCAGCGCAACAGGAAGTGGTCACTTTGTGCAGGAAGTAGAGGAAGAATGTCTTGTATTCTCCCTCGAAACTAAAACCAGAGGAAGAGGAGAAGATAAAACATATGACCAACAAGTTGTTGGTGTCAGCATCTCAGACCTGGAAATCATGGAAATGTTTAACCGAATCTTTAGTCTCTATCTTACAGCATCTTGTGTAATCTGGTTCGACCCGTTCGACTGGGTCATTGTGGATCCAATATTAATGTGGATCATCAGCCCCAGATGACCGAGCACATGAGTCACACTGTGGGATTCGGCCTCATATAAACACGCAGCTGACAGACTTCCTCTAAAGGTCAGACAACTTTCCTTATCACGGGGAGGAAAACGCAGAGCCGCAGCAAACGGCACTAATGCGTGAAAGCGGCAAACAACGTTAAAGGGAACGTGTTCCATCACACGCACACACACACACACACACACACGCGTTTGAGGAGTTACCAACCGTGGCTTGTTACTAATTTACTGTTTACATTTTTCGTGACAAACTCTAAAGAAAAATTATTTGCAGCTGCATTCTTAAAAACATAACTGTTCCAAACTGTCCCTGAGCGACAATGACGCTCATTCAACTCACCTGCTCCAAAGCTTCAGCCTGTTTCGGACTGAGGTCTCCGACTCTTCCGCTCATGTCTGCGGCCCAGAGACGCAGAGTGAAGACGGGACAGACGCCGAAGCTCGTCCACACGCAGATCAACGCGGGCACAGACAGAGACACGAGCCGCTGGCGTCGCCGTGTGATGCCGGTTGTCTCCGGAGGACAGACAGAGACATGTCAACATGAGGCTCGGACAGCGAGGGAGGCCGACAGGACAAAGATCGGCGGGAGTGACAGGAGGGCAACTCGGATCGAGAAGCAGCCTACCCCTGTTGCCCAATCTAAATAACTAACTAAAGCACTAACTTAATATTTCTATGACTTTGATGCCGTTTTATGACCTCTACATAGAGATTATCATCATCATCATCGTCAAGATAACAAAGATTAAAATAGTTCATCGGTTTACGGCCCTTTGGAGCTAACGTTTTCGCTTTTTGTGCAATTAATGTCAGACTGAGTAACACGTCTCCAAACAGAATCAATAGACAATCTTCGTTCATAGCCCGTAAGTCTCGCACATGCGCACAAACAAAAAGAACAACTATCAACCGCAAGACGAACCGACTATATTGTAAAATAATTGTTCATACTCCCTTAATACGATGCGGTTAAATAATTGTCTGAATTGCCTGACAGACGTCACACTCACCCTGTGAAGTGAAGAGAAACGCCGCTACGTGCGTCTGGCTCGTGAGCTTTAAACGAAGCAGGAAGTACTTTGAGGGACGGTGTTCTCTCTGGGTGATGTGCTGATCTCTGATAAAGCTTCATTGACTCCGATCAGGTTTTGTGGATCCGGATCCACGGAGCTGGACAACCTGTAGCCGGCGTAGGCCACCATGTTACATTCGATTCGCAGTGACTAGCTTGTACCTACGGCTAACCTGCTCCTGTGCAGGTAACGGTAAACACCGGATCCAAACCTGCAAACAACCCGAACACTGACCAATCAGATCGCGGGGAATTATAACGTCATCATTAGTACGGAGCGCCGGCTGGGACACGACACATTTCTCAATTTAAACACCTGCGACACTTTGTTTGCAAAGGTGGCATCGTTAAAATCATCATCTATATGGATGAGAAACGCCAACTGTCATCTGCAACAGGGACCTACAGAAGCCCGCAGTCTGCAGTCAGCTGCTGATTGTCCAGAAGAAGCATCTGCTGAACATCTGCAATCACTTTAGGAAGAAATCTGAATCTCAAAACGCATTTTTAATCGTGGCAGGGAGTCAAGCAGTTCAGCACCAGGAGCTCTTTAAATAAGGTTGTGTAATATAAAATGGGCATATAAAATTCAGATGAAAAACACAACACACGTCCTCCATATACTGTAAGAGTTAAAATGTCTTACTTATTTTTTAAATTTTAAGTCAGTTTTCACCTGAGTGGCCAATTTATTTCACATCCTATTTAACATTTAATCCTAGAGTCACTGAAAAATGAAATGTGCCCATGTAATTATGATTTAAAGGGAGCATGACCTTTCAAAGTAAATGGGAGCATAGTGCTGGTTCTCTGTTCTTTCTCTCCTGCTGTACTGGTTTGCAGTATTTTTAAAGGAGCCCAGGAGCTGTGTGCTCCTTATTGTCTTCATTTTTTTGGTGAGAAAATTGTCACCACTTTGCCCTTGTTACCCTGGTTATATTTCAATTTTGGTTTGCTGGAGGCTGACATTAAAATATGCAACTAGAAAGCTGTTGCCAAGTCCTGCAGAACCACCTGACCTCAGCCTTAGTGTTGCAGAGCGACAGGTGGGCTCCTACCTCCACCTGTGGTACCAGAACAGCCCCAGTTGTAGGCACACGGAAACCGAGTGAGGCTCAGACTTGCATTTCCACACCACCTCACATGGATGCTTACATCCTGTTCGATGGAGTTGTACATTTGGCCGGAACATTTTGGACTGACCTTAAACCTTCAGTGTTTAAACAGTCTTGTGAATATTTTGTATTAATTTTACTTTTTACTTTTTTTTTATAATTCTGGCATATTAATCCTGTTTTTCACTGCAGTTAAATAAAATAGAGAAATGTTTGCCAAGTGCTTCATACTTCATGTTTTTAGTAAAAACAACACATTCTACCCATGGTTTTTTTCCTGAAACCATACGAAATGAACAATCAATGTTTCCATGTAAAACAGCATAAGAAAACCTAAATAATCTAGTTGATCCATGAGCTTTCACAAGATCTGCCAGATCCTGTCAGAGCAGCAGTTTTTATGCTTTAATAAAAGCATTTCTGCATTATACTACATTGAACTACGTCAACTGTGTCACTGCGTGTCATAGCACCAACGCTTATTACATATAAATCTACAAGCATGACAGACAATATGCTACAAAACTTGACATTTTATCACCATATTACAGGGATAATTACATTAAAAAATGAAAGTTCTCTAATTAAAATCATTACCAGTATAATCTTAATAAATTAAATGTAAAACATTAACATAACTGAGGAGGCTACCATTTCCTGTCAGGGTTATATTTTGTAATCTGCCATGTTGATCTGAAGACTGCTGAGTATTCCCCTTGGGAAGTACCCGTGGTGTAAACACACACACAAAAAAATCAGGAGTTTCCTAATAACAGAACATGAAATTATGAATTATTCTGTGGTTTAGGCAAAGACAAACCTCTGTTTCATGGTGTCTGCACGAGGCCTTTCTATGGAGATGTGTCAGTGAATTTAATTAGTAAAGTGTCTTTGAAGCCAGCGGAGCAGAAACTATGTCCTCAGGTTTTCAATCATTTCAAAGGTCAAAGTCCATGTGAGCTCACATCTGTCCCATATTTTAATGGCGATATCACAGTCCTGTAAGGATTTTCTTCCAAACATCTACTGAAATTCACTCCCAGTCTTATGAACATGATATTGCAGGAATGTCTTTGAAGGAATTTTCTTCAGTAGGACTCAACATTCAACTTCTGTTTTGGTGGTCAAAGGTCAAGGTCACAGTGAGTCTCAAGTGTGTCTATTCATGTGAACACAACATGACGGGAATATATTGATGGAGTTTCTTCAAACCTGGCACAGATATGCCTGGACAGGCTTGCATGTGAAAAGTAACTTGATGAGATCACTGAGGACTACAACAGCAGTGCCGTAGTTCTAGTTGAGCCGTTTCTTGCTTGTTTGCTAAATGAAAGGCGGTCGCCTGTTAACACGATGCTGCAGAAACAGCAGCTCTTTTTCTAGGTGTCCCTTTGTTATCAGTCAACCATCTCCTCAAGATGGCACTCTGCAGCTCTGGTATGTAACTGTAATCCTTTGGAACCTTTACGGTATAAAGGCTCCATCTCTTAGACTTTTTGTTCCAGACCTTGCGATACCTTAAACGAGGAAAAGAACAGACAAAATTAATTGTAAATTATGACACTTTTACAAGAAATACTTACAGGTCAGTGGTTTAGTTAGGAAATCGGACATTACGTACACTGAAGTGCCGTCTCTGTTTTTCATCGCTGGCCTGTGGACATGATGGTTGTAATCTAGGCCTGCGAGCAGGACACGTGCCTCATACACAGATGGACTGAAGGAGAAGTTTTCTGACACGTACATTGACACGTGGTTGTGAAATGACTCGAGATCTGCAGTTGATCTGCACGTAGGACAAAAGGCAAATTACTACATTTAACCCCTTAAATGTTTTCTTTCAGACAAAGAGCAAAGAATATTATTTCATGGCACAGAGAATGCAGAGGTACCTAAATGCAGAAATATACCTGAAAGGCAAAAACTTTTCCACATCCTTCAGCCACGTTTGATTCATAATTACTGAGATTAATGTTGCATGTGCAACAGAGTCTTGCTCCATCCACACGTTGTTTTGGTTCCTGGGCAATGGTTCGTGGTGGCAGGCGCCCGAGGCCCACTCATGCTCGTCAGTGACATGGTGTAAAATACAAATCCACAATGACTGAAATGACACAGACAATATAAATGACATCCACTGAAGGTTGTTTCTATTTTATAGTTATGGACATGTTTATACCATACCATGAACTCCTCATACGTGTCTGCCTCCTTACAGCAGTACCAGAAGTGATTACAGATGTCCTTGATCCAGTGTAGAATAGGGTAGCATTCCCTGGACTGACTAGCCTATACACAGAATGATGAATTGAACTGCATTTTAAAAAGTTGGTGTTCTCTTGCTTTCGTTTTACAGTCGTCATCTGTCACAGATGAAAGCTTAGAATCTCACTTACAGTTTGTAACATTTTCCCAAGGTTTTCCACTCCACTCCAAATGTCCCACGAATGAATAATTCCACTTTCTTTGTATTTGCCTTTGCCTTTGGTTTTAGTGGGGAGACAGGAAATGTTTTCAGGAGCAGTTAAAAATGTGCTGTATACACGAAAGAAATGAGAATTTACAATGACAAAAACACAACTAAGAACACATACTGAAGAGTGCTGAAATCTGTCTGTGTGCATCCGTGCAGACCTCTTGAATTGTAATTTCTTGTTTTAGTTTATCTATTGTCTGGATAAAGGCCTCCTTTTCCATAATAGTTGAGCTTTGCTGGCTTTGCACATTGTCCATGTTCACAATGGACAATATGTCCTTACTATCATTGTCCATCGCAGTGCAAGTGCAGCATGTAGCTCCCTCTCCAGGGCTGCTTATTCTGCAATCACCTGCCATAAACACATGCAAGCATTCAGATGTGAAAAAGGTTCAATAGCTACAGTTTATGATAAATGATCACAGATAAACTCACCTAGCACAACACTATTTTTATCACATAATTTAGCGATATTGTCGCACCGCTTCTCCTCCCAGAATGCTTTGATCGTTTCAACACAGTACGAGTCCTGGATCTGTGAGAAAATATTTTGGTCGACCATGCCCATGTTCATGTTTCTGAGCAGCAGAGCCACCTTCTTGTAGTTGTTTCCAGAAAGAAGTATGTTAGTAGCCAGCATGAAGTCTCCGATTTGCATTTCAGATTTCATCAGAGGCTGAGAGCTCCACTTCCACACAGTGTGGCCATTAGGACACACCTGCCGACGACCAACAGAGAAAGAAATTGGTGAAATATGAATCTCTGAAATGTGACAATGTGTGTAAAGTTGTTCATAAATAAAAAAAAAAATCCTACTTGCCCATTCCATAATTGCTGCTGTACCCCAGGACTTTATTTTTAGCTCAAACGGCTGAGAAGCTTTGCACTCGACTTGTGTTGCACAGTCCTTTGCTGTGCAGGTCTTTACCGGCAGGATCAGGTGTGTGGCCAGTTGTTTCAAACTGTCATGATAAACAATGGAAGCTTGATGTCCCACAATGTCGTCTTCACACATGATTTCAAGTTTGTTGGGTATAAAAGGGTCCGTCCCTGTTGGTCCCGTCTCCTCTGGCTGAATCAGCCCATGAACAGTTTCTTCAAGAGATATTTCCGGAAGTGATTCTAAACACATTTGAGGAGACACATCTCCACCAGTCCTGTGACAAAATATAAGACTCAAGTAAATAAATGACAGTTTACCCTGTGCAGTGCTAAGATTAGCGACTCTGATGACCTAACCATCCCCTCATAGTGCACACTGCTACTAACGACCCCCGTCTACCTGATCAGATCAAATATAACTTATATTTGAATATAAATAAACCAATAGGTGCATAACAAGGTCCCAGTATTCTCTTCATGAACGGTCATCCATTAAAACATTAGTACTTTGCAGGATTTTAAAGGATACATTCGTAGTATAGTTTTCAGTCTGTATTATTATTATTTTTTTTACTTATGTTCAGAACACACACATAAAATATTCCATGCTAAAGCCCTTCACTACAAGTGTTGGGAGGCAAATCACAGTCCTTGTTTGGTCCTAAATATATAAAGTTTATCTAAAGTTAAGACTAATTCTTTCTCTTTTTATTGTTATTATTGATTCTTCCACTACGACTCAGCAGAGAAACTGTGAAATTTTGGACCAGAAAGTGTAATTGTTGATTTGATTAACCCTGATTTACCTCGACTAAAAACAGGGACTTTGAAGACAGTGTATTCAGTTAGAAGCCTTTTAAAAGCCGCTACACTAATATGTGCACCGGCTTTTAAAAGGCCTACATGAACTGTGTGTAAGACACACTTGGAAACATTTTGCACCTACCTGTTAACATGCAAAAGTCACATACCTCACACACAGTGAAGTAATGCTTTCTTCATGACTGCTGCATTCATGTGCATTAGTGGGATTCGATGCATCATGGTTCCAGTCAATGCTGGCAAAAAACACATTGCTCAGATTAATAACAGGGACATCAACAAATGTGCGTACAATCCCACATGTCATTAATCACATTAGAAAACTGTAAAAACATACACTGTGTTCCGTATGTCGTTGTATTCATCGATGTTGACCTCTACACTACAGACATTCGTAGAATCACTGCAAAGGAGACGGTGAAATATATTGTAGCATTTGTTATAAATAACCAAAGCACGTGAACATAACAGATCAATGTGCTGAATTCATACAGGCATGTATCAGCAACAGTAAGACGCGAAACAAACCAACCTAGTTTCTACTTGTTGTATTTGAACATCGTCCAATTCTTCGGCGTCCGACAAGATGTCTTCATCTCTGCAGTAAATACATACACAGCGCAGTTCAGATATCAGATATCAGACATATGGTGAGACTCTTTACACTGTATAGAAATATCAGGGACACCATTATGACACCATTTTTATCCCTTTGAGAAGTTTCAGGAAGCAGCTATAAACTTGATCAGAGGAGGTGCCTCATTTGTCAAGCACGTAGTCTCCACTCCTGTAAAAACAGACCCCATACTGTTTTTAAACTGTGATATGAGAATATCTAGATCAGGTGATGTCAAGAAATGATGTACATTTACTGTGTACTGTACAACATTATGTTATACGTAAACCTAAATATTGCAGTTTGGATTAGATTTACCTTTACTGAATTTTATCTAACACGGCTTTTCTTTCTATCTATTCAGCAGGGTTCAATTCCTAATACAGAATAAAATCAACAAATTATGATGTGGTTTTTTCCCATTACCATCTGTCAGTGCATAAAGCGGTTAAAAATCAGCTTTGTGCCACATAAAGTCTCTAGGACTTTGTTTGCAGAGTGATTTTGAATAGAACTGACCCTGAAAAACATAACATCATCATCATAACATTTTTCATAAAAATATTTTAAACTAATAAATGCTGATGTATGTTAACCACCTGTCAGCACCTAAAGTGTTTAAAATTACCTCCGCCTTTACCACTGACGCTTACTTTTGATTAATTACTGTAAATGCTTTGCTATAATTACAATTCAGTGTTTGAAATACACTGTTTTGATAGTGGAGCTTTTAATTTAGTACTTTAGGTAAAAAGTAGATACTTGTGAATAATTCTTACTGACTTGATGTGCTTGTAACGCCTCTGCACACAGTGTATGACATTTTGCTGTGAATGGGGGTGAATGTGAAGCCGGTGACTGCTCATGACGACCCTCGCCCTGCCTGGCCCTGGGAGAACTGTGTGTGTGTGTGTGTGTGTGTGTGCTCAGACTGACAGTGTTGCATGAGCAGAGATGAGAAACACAACTCACCGATCACTAATCGATTCTGCCTCGATAGTTGACAGCGGGGGGAGGCCTGGGGGCTTGTAACCAAATTTACTAGGTGCTGATATGACTGATCGATCATCATAGCTGAAACAACAAGAAAGTGAGTGAAAGAGCTGTTACCATGGAGACGTTTTTTCAACAATTTCTTATTAGAACATTAGGAACATTTTGTGGCCTACATATATCCTCAAAAAGCTAAATATTTTACAAAAGATATTTTAATTAACACTGACCTTTTACCTGACGGTATCACAAACGTAAAATCCGTGTCACATCAACAAGTTAGCTGCCACATTTGTGAACTCTGTCTTGTTTACACATGAATAATAATAATTCAATCTGGACACAACATGTTCTAAACGTGAGCTTCTTCGTGTTCGTGAACCGTGAAGTCTGCGGCTCCTCGTGAACAGCTGGCCCAGATGTGGCCGCCATCTTTGTTTTGATTTGGAACACAGTAGAACCCGGGTAAAGAAGGATACATCTTCATTTTATTATAAAGTCGAGTGAATATTTGACCTGCCGGATGAATAGAGGAGCCTTTGGGGAATCCAGGGGAAACGTCGGCATGACGATGAGCGGTTTCAAACGCCGATCCGGGTGTTTTAAACCTCGCCGGGTCCTAATGTTTACGCGGAAGCTGTGGTCACGTCTGCGAGTGACTGATAGAACCGCTGGGATCTGCGGGTCACCTGCGGGTCACTTGCGGATCACACCTGCGGGTCATCTGCGGATCACACCTGCGGGTCACCTGCAGACGACGCTGCCCGTGAGCAGGCGATTTACTGACGCGGGACACGTGAACGTCCCACCTGTCGCCAAACGCGGCGGGCTGGACCCCGGTGTCACGGTAACGGTGGTACAGGACTCGACACTCACCAGTCGAGCAGGTACAAAGCCAGATCGGTGTCTGTCTGGAAGTTCTTCTCCTCTCTCAGCTCCCTCCATCGGGGGAAAGCCATGCCGATGTAGATCCGCGACTTGAAACGCGCTTTATCTGTTTCTTTGCGCCTCTCCTCCTTCTCCGCCAGCGTCTTTCGCCTCTTGCCCTTCTTCGCGGTGTACGCCGTCTCCGGTAACGCGGGAATCGGGAATTTAATTGTCTGTGATTCAGACATGGCGACGTGTCCTGCCGGTTCTGTGACTACATACACACGGAGTAAATAGACAATTCGTCCCTGCGGGTTGACGGACGTGGACGTTAGCAGCAGGCTAGCATTAGCAGCCTGCCGGTCAAGATAGTGATCGGCCCGCAGCTTCCGGTCCCCGGCGGAAGTCGCGGTGTGTTGTTTACGTTGTCGGAGCGTCAGTCCTCCGCGCAGAATGGCCGACACTTGATTCCCCGTCCCCGTTCCTTGCACTGTCAGCTGGGGTTTCTTCCCGTCGTGGCTCGGGACATGGCTGGAGCTCGCTGCTGGTGCTGCCTCTGGGCGACGGCGCCGCTGCTGCTGCCGCTGGGGCTGCGGTGGCCGCTGCTGCTGGCCGCGGCGGAGCAGGTCGCTCTGGTGGAGGTTTTCCTGGAGCAGCGGCCCGGTGTCGGCGCGCTGCTCCAGGGGGAGGTGGTGGAGAGCAGCGGGGGCAGCAGGAGCCCCGAGGAGCGAGAGGAGCTGCGGGGAGACCTGGTCCTGGTGAGCCGGAGGGCGGAGGTTCTTTTCAGAGTGGGTTTGTCAATGTGTCCCTGTGTTTAAGAAAAAGTCCCCAGAGCTTCCATCATCCTGATGGTTCCAGTGTTTGGAGGGACAAAGATCTACGTGGAGAAATGTAAACAGCTCTTCAGATTTTATCATATATTGCATATGAAATGTTTTGGGGGTTTGCGCTTTTGGTCAAAGAGGTTTGTTTCCTCATGTCACATTAACCAAATGATCAGACACAGTAGCAAATATAAACCCTGAAGCACAACTGCCCCTGACCTACAGTCTCAGCTGAGGACCCCGACCCCCCCCTTTAGACAGTCCTGAGTCCAGTTTGCAGATGTGGACCCTGTTTTCTGTCTCCAGGTTCAGTATGAGGAGCCACAGGTGAGCGGGGGCGAAGGCAAGGACGACAGCGAAGAGCAGGAGCCGTGGATCGGGGTGGTGCCTGTGGAGATGGACGACAGCAAAGCCTCAACTGGGAACCAGGAGTCGTTTGCAGATGCAATGGTCAATAAAGTGAGTAGCATCATGTCAGGTTTGATAAAAATAAGTCGTTTTTACTGTTTGCTTTACTGACTTCTTCTCAGAGAGTGCATTAAGCTGTCAGTCTATTTTATTACACAGGAACGATCCATTGTGCTAACTTTTTCTGAAATTTACCAAGAAGTCAGTTGTCCTAAAGAGCTTTAAATAATAATATACTATAGTAAAGTGTTATGGAGCACACTAAAATGCACATAGTTTTAACTAGTGTAAGTTTGCAATTAAAGAATATTTTGTGTGTGTGAATATATGTAAAAAAAACTTATTATCAAGGTGTTTAAATTGATTTGGGATCAGGAAAATGTTGTTATGCAGTCAAATGCATCTTCCTTGCGAAGATAGGTGCCACTTCATCAAAACACACAGCCACACACACACGCTACATTAACAAACTGGGAGCATTATTTATACAAAGTGAAATATGCTTCCATTACATTTGGTGTGAGTCAATTCAATTCAAATCTGATACCGTTTTTATTTTTTTTAACCCTAGATGAAGCGAGCCTTGGTTCTCGGAGCTTCAGCGCTGATCATTCTGGCTCTCAATCAAAACACTGTCAGTGAGGTAAAAAAAAACAGTGTGTCTGTATTCATTTTTCTGTATTCATGCTAACAGTAGTAAACGTTATCTGTGCATCAGCTGGTTTGTTAGCTCTTTCTTTACAGCATAATATGTGTAGCAGGAATCACCAGACTTACCATTGGGTGTTGTTTGTTGGCTATAACCAGAGTGTCTCCGTTGTTCCGTTGCAGATGGATCTTTCTCAGGTTCTGTCCAAGCCCATCATTGTGATCCAGACATCGGAAAATGTCACCAAGCTTATTGGAGCTTTGCTCAGGTAAAGAGGTACTTATTATCATAGGTGCTGCCAGTGTGGAAACAGCTGCACCTGTTCTCAAATCTCAGATTTAGATTAAATCATTTTACCTGCACAGTTTAGTTCCTGCCGTGTGTAGGTTCAGCTCTGAATGCACCTACTGTAATAAATGGGAGTTGTTCTCCTTACAGAGGCCTTCAGGTGACAGCGAAAATCACCTACAAGACAATCCTGCAGGACAACCTGGTGAGCTCCTTCACAATCAGCTGACAGTGTGTTTCTCAGTTGTTGGCACCGTCCAGTGGTGAGTGAGAACATGACAAGCTGAGCTGACAGTGAGCGCTTGCTGCTGTGTGTTCGGGCAGGGGGCCACGCTCACGCTGTGGTCGAGCTGCGGCCGATCGAGAGGGGGGCGCTACGGAGAGTGGCAGGGGGTCATCTGCACGGGAGAGACCAACTCTCAGGTCCAGGTAGGGGAGACGGATGAGCACATCGTCGACCTTGTTAGTGGGTTGGCATGTGTTCTTAAAGTGGGACTTAAAAAATATGTTAAAAGTTCAGACTTTTAAAAAACATCATGTAAAGATGACCCCAGGGGTGTATAATCACCAACTAATTTTTTGTGTGTGTGTCTGTAGAAGTACCTTCAGCAGCTGTGGGACACCGTCCTCCTGGTGGCGCTGATCCTCAGCACAGGAGTCATCGTTCAGGCTCACTGGCAGTACCAGGACCACCAGCTCCACGATGACTTGGAGGTAACTCTGGGTTCACTAAGCAGTTTTTCACTTGCACAGTCTTTCCGCTGTTACAGATGACTTACTTATCCTTTAAATACCACATCTGAACCTCTAATGTGTGTTTGTACGACAGGAAAGTCTGAAAAGCCCCAACTAACAGCACACTGAGCTTCAGACGTTCATATTAACGTGTTATGTGACCTTTCTTCTGCCTTGTTTTCTTCAGCTGCTACCTAAACAGGACATTCTGAAGAGAATGTCGTCTCTCAAGACCAAAACGTATCGCCAGCCCAAACCCTGGTGCGACCCGGACAACTGTGCCGTCTGTCTGGAGCCGTTCAACAACAACCAGGTGAGCCAGTTCTGTTCTGACACTCCCTGCAATAGTTGTTTGACTCATACAGATGCACGTGAACAACTGTGTGCAGGACAGTTCATTTTCCGGTTAGGGTTTGGGTTGGATGTCAGATGTTGAAACAGTTTTGATTTTCCTGTTAGAATAGTACAGTAACAGTCAAATAAGTAAAAAGGCAAGATTACATTCACCTGCACGAACACACAAATGTGTGTGTTCTTACAAATGCAATAAATAAAATAAAATGAGGTCTGAAGTTTTTATGACTCATTAACGATTAACTGGTAGAGTCAGATATATACGGCTGCATCAGTTGAAAACCACAGAATCAAAGTAAATTCTGCAGAAAATTGGTTTAAAATTGACACGGCTGTCAAATGTTTTCAAATGTTTCACATATTTTTGTATGTGCTGTAAAACTGTTCTCCCAGTGTCTGCGGGTGCTGCCATGTCTCCACGAGTACCACAGAGACTGTGTCGACCCCTGGCTGCTCGTGCAACACACCTGTCCTCTGTGCAAACGCAGCATCCTCAGTGAGCTCACACACAGCATCACACACACACACACACACGCTGCTATATTTCTGTCAGTTTACGGAAATGTTAATATTTGTATTTTTGTTAGATTTTTTCCAATATTCCTTACGTTGATACTTTTACAAGTACATTATATAAAAATACATTATTGCAAGTACAAGTACACAATTAGCTTATTAGCAAGTACATGCGCTTAAACGTGTCATTATGCATGATGAATTTTGCCTTACTGATACTTAAATCTATATCTATATATTTTGTTTGTGAATAATTGATAGTAGTTAAACTGAGGAAATGTGCAGCATAAGTGTTTAAGTTTAGTTTGTAAGTGAAAGAATCTCAAAATTGCTTAGTACTTGGTTGTACCTTTAATATGACCCCAGGAACAGCAGCATGCTTTGAATTTTATTGAAAAATCCTTGAAAGATCATTTAATGTAAAAGATAAAACAACGTCTCATTAGTCAAAATCCCTTATTGCCCAAACAAGTGTAAATTATGATTTTAAAGATATTTGAAAACTTTTTGTGTATCTGCCGTGTGTTTGTAGTGTTTGGGAGTGTAACAAGTGTAAGTTTTAGATGAAATTTTTGCTGCCTGAAGATCCTTGTCTTTTGAAAACCTTTACTTTTTTAATCTAAAAACTAAATATTTCTTGAATATTTATTCTTTAAATTAAACATCACTTGTGAAGTTGTGCAGTTTGGGGTTCCAATCTTTATTCATGTTTAGGCCAGAGTGAAATTGAGTTCAGTTTTTTTTATTCTTGGTTAATATTTCCTAAAGTTGCAGATGTAGTTATAGTTTAAACAAAGGTATTCAGTGTCAGTAGAAAATATTAAATATTTGTGTGGTAATTTTACTTAAATAAGCAATTTTTTCTCTGATATTTGTTTCTCATTGTTTCTCCTCAGTGTCAGTGTTGAAGAATGAAAAAGATCCTTTTTCTGTTGACCCACTTCAACTCGTTTGATTTGTAGTTTGTGTCTGACACTGACATGTCTCTCCGTCTCCTTCTTCTCGGTCCCTGTCCAGGCAGCGTCTGCAGAGACAGCTAACAGTCACCTCCTCCTCACCCACACTGACACTCCAGTAGCCAGTTCTTTTTTACTCCCCCCCTCCCCCACCTCCTTTCAGCCGGGGACTGAAGGATCAAATATGAACTTCTAACAGCAGCTCGTGCAACGTCCGGTCTATGGAGCAGCCTGATTTTAACCTCTGACCTCGTGGTGCATCTCACAGACAGAGTGGGGGTGTAGACAATACTCTGAAGTACTGTACAGGTACTGTTTGTCTGTGAACAGTGCTTCTTCCTGGGATCATGTTACTGTTCAAGTATTTGTTTGTGTGATCTGCAGCAGTGAAAATGTGACTCACGATGTAACTTTTTCACGCAAACACCCTCTGTTGTTTTTCTGAAAACAACCGAGCAACAGAACATTTAGTTTTTAACATGTAAAACACTGAACAAATGACTGAGGATTTACGGGTTGCTGGTTTGGGACTGGGCGTTCTGGAGGTGTAAACGCTCATTGTAGGTCCAAAGGGTGTCAACAGCAAGTTACTCGGTGCAGTAAAGTGGAGCTTCATGTAGTGTACAAACCCATGTTAGTTGTAGTGGCTCTGTAGTTGTAACTGGCAGCAGACGTGGATTAAAAATGTTCGCACCCGTCCTTCACAAACCTTATGACTTGAATTCAAAGTGAAGTCCAAACTACAAACACACCTCCTGAATTATATCCTCGAAAACCTGACCTGCGTCTGTTGCTTTAAGTAGCTAATTTAGCTGCAGCCGCTCCGATTTCAGTAGTTAGTTACAAAAATGTTAAACGGGTACGTTGGCAGACATTTTCTGTTGCCAACGGCTCAGTAATATTTTCACCCATCGACTGTTTTTATCTGCTTCCTTTTCCTTCATGTAAAGAAGTCAACAACCGTTCTGCTCCAAGCATTTCTGACCGCACATTCAAATTACCCCATCACATCCTCACAGGCCCACAACGCACAATGCCCTGCCTTTATTTCTGTCCCTACATCTTTTTATTATTTATAATAGAACAACACTATCCCCATGTTTGACCTAACAACTATTATCCAGCTATTACAGCTGTGTGACTTTAGGATCTATATTGGAACAGTTGTTTAAAATTACTTCTGGTCATGTCGTTCCTCTTTATCTCTACAGATGTTACCGTGAAAAGTAGAAACACATATTTGCACATTACAGCTCTGCTCCGGACATATCTACTGTGTATATTAAGCTTTTCCTTAACTTCATTATTTACCTTTGTATTTTTTGATTATTTGACTAAACATAAATACATAAATATTATCCTGTACTACCTTATTACTAAAGATTACTCCTCATTACCAGATTAGCCACATATGACCCCGACATGACTTTATTACCAAATAAAATGAAGAAACTCCAGGTATGGCAGCAGTTTTTCCAAGCAGCTGAGCATCTGTTTGGACAGTGTGATGCTCTAAAAAAACAACAACAACAAAAAAAGCACTTAAGCAAGCAAAATATTTGACTCTGATTAAAAACTATTGGGCATGTATAATCCTAAAAGTCCAGCCTCCTACTTAACCTTGATAGGTTGGATCTGGTGCAGTGATAGCCATGTTAACCATTTGAAAATATTTATAGATATTAATTTTGCATCTTATAAAATACACATTCACTTTATCGCCTAGAGGTAGCAACAACTCAAATGTGCACAATAAATTAAACCCGCCACAAAGCCAGTTAGCCTAGCTTAGCACAATGACCACAAACAGAAATAAAGAAACGGCTTGGTTACGTGATTGATGATGTTCGGAACTTCATTTACTTGGCGGGATGTTTGAGATATCAGGGTGGCGGTGGTATCAAAGTTTGCAGGTCTGCAGGGTTTGTAAAATCAGAGCATTGCACTTTGAATGTTTCCTCACATCTGCACAGTCACACAAACATCGCAGTGTCTGACACGCGAAGCCTCGACACATGAATGCAGCTGTATTCTAATTCTCTAAAGCACCACCAATGTAGTCTCACAATCAAATTGTCAAAGTCGAAGGATTTTGAAAACACAATTTATTTACTTTTGTGTCAACTCCAAAAAGCAGTTTTGTGTTTTTTGTAATAAAATGTTCTGATAGATGTGTTCTCCTCATAGAAAATCCCCTGTGCATGGTAACGTTTCCCACAGCTCGTCTGAGAGAAGAGGCTCCTCTGAACAGCGTGTGCTTCCAAACAGTCACAATGAGATGGTCACAGTTTATTTCTTTCTCTTTTTTTTTTTTTTACTTGTGTTGTGAAGGCTGGACGATAGTGGGTGAGAATACATGCAAGCACGTTTCACGTAAGCTACTCATCCTTGTTGGGTAATAAACCCAAAGAAAAGGCTTTAGGTCATAAAGGAACCTGTATCTGTCCTTAATAAACTGCCAATCTCTGGGCAACCTGGCAACGTTTTAAAATAATGAGCGTATTAATTAATTTGCCCATATGGAAAAACAACCCTGTAGGGTAAACAATTAGGATTTGCCCAATATGTTTTCTTCTTATCTCATTTTAAAAGATTGGAATTTTCAAATGTGTCATGTTTAAAAGTTCTCTTGTACCTCAGAATAACATTGTGGTTGTTCCATCCTGTGCTGCCCAGCGCCGTGACGTCTGGACTAGTGCAAACTGCTCTGACGCTGCCCTCCAGACTCAGACCACGGTCCGGTCTGACCTGCAAAATTATACCTTGGCGCTGTGTTTGATCCACAGCTAAAGTTTGATGCAAACACAGCAGATTGTCAAGCCGGGTCAGTTTGTTTAATATGGAAGCTTTTTATTTTTACGTCTGACGCAGCTTTATGAAGTGTTTATCAACACTTTACTGAAAAGCCATCTGACCTTTACTTTTATTTGCTGGCTTAATAAACTGTCTGTGAAGGACAACAGCCTAAACAGCATAGTTACAGCGTGCTCCAAGATTACTGGAGTTCAGCAGGGAAAAATGTGTCCGAGAGCAAAAAAGATCAATCAGATCATTTTCATTCGATGGACTTTTGTCTGCTTCCTTCAGGCATGTGTTTTAGTGTGCTCCCGAGGAGAACTAACGATTACTCCCAAGTCCGTAATTCCTTCTGCTATTTGGCAGAACACCAGACAACAGCAATTTTAAAGAATTTTTAAAGATTGCTATTTTAGAGTAAACTATGATATTTGGGTTGGTTGTCTGTTGAAACAATATATGAACGTGACAGATGAACAAAGTTGTCTGAAGTGACCTGAACTAAAACGTGAAATGGACATCTCAGCTGATGTCCAGACTTGATCACTAGGTCAGATTGTTTGTCCAGCTACAGAAGAAACTGCAGTCTCCTGAAAACTCTGGATGTTTCTTCCTTTTTATTCCTATGTTGTCAAATTGATGATGTCAAATAAATGTCAGTCACTTTGAGTCTTAATAAAATCAATTCACCTGGCAAAGACAAACGTCTTATTCTTTGTCCTTTGTCCCTCAGCTCACATTAAGAACTTTTCATTAATGAGCTATAAAAGAAAATCTTCTGGGCCAGTGAAGAGAACTTTCTTTAGGCTCCAAAACCAAAAATCGATGTTCAGTCTCAAACATTTTAGTTGGCTGCTTGGCAGCTTATGATAACAAAAGGTCAAAGTGGAAAGAAAACTGTAAAGTAAAGCAGCTTTACATTGGCAGCTCTTAACCTTCTGTGTTTTAACCTTAACGCAAAGAAAGTGACTGGAGGGAGCAGAAGCCTGATCAAAATTCACAACGATGGACCCACCACACAGCAGAACCTGGTCCTCCTTCCTCCTCACTCCCTCACACTTTAGCCACTTTCCTGCCGTCCCCTCCTTGGACCATCACGCCATCTGATTTGAGCAGCAGGCAGCAACACGGGTCAGGAGGGGATCATGCCTTTGTTCCTCTTGCGGTCAGCCATGGTCCGCCGATTGTGGTTTGCCACGCGGCTTTTGTTGCTCTCCTTCTTGCGTCGGTCCAGGAGTGTCTCTGTGGTCTGTCCTTGGCCTTTGGGTCGGCCAACAACGTTACTGGAACGTTCTGGTCGGAAACTGGAAGAAAAGCATAACATAAGGCTCCAGATTTAAATATATGTGTGTGTTTCTATCCGGATTTAGACATTTCCACCAAACTTTTAAACACCAACAACAATAAACAAGGTTTGATTTTGAGTATAATAAGCAGGTTCTTTCACTCAAAGGCAAAATTCACTTGATATTAGAATCTTGTTCAATTCCCACTTCTGTTCAGGTATTAACCGGTACCTTCATCAACTGCCTTTACAGCAACTTCACCTCAGGCAACATTTACATGTTTTACATTTAGGCAAATCAAGCTTCTGTACAGAGACAGAAGATGCGGATTTGTTTGGCTGTGGACGTGTTAGTGCAGACTGACGGGGGAGCCCCTCTCTTCACAGACTAAACTGTCTGAATTTGAAAAAGCACACTGAGCAAAGCGTCGCGTTTAGACTTCTACAGGGCCCTTTGTGCTCCAGTTTCACATTTCAAAACTAGGAGGCACTGTTGCATGGCAGGATTTCTCTTTTTATTTGGCCTTTCATTTAGCTATCTTCACTAACTACAGTGTTTTGTGTGCACACGTGTTCTTGTTAAAAGATGAATAGTTCCCCGGATTTGTGTATTCATAGCAGACAAATCCACATTGTGACGGTAAAAATTATTTTTTGAACGACAGTATATTAATCGGTTTACTGAAGAAAGCCCACTGTAACCTGGTTATGTAAGTGCATGTAAACACAGAGCCAATTTCCAGTCTGTTTTATTTATGTAATCCAAAAGGATGAAATTGTCACAGGGCATTTCACAATCTTAACTATATACAAGACTGTCTAGACCACAGAAGAAAAAACACTGAGGAAATCCCTTAAATAGGAGCTTGACAAAACCACAAACGACAGAATGAGTACGTCTCCTACCCTTTCTTTTGCTGCATGGCTGCTCTTCTAGCTTCAGCCCTCTCCCTCAGAACTGCTGGGTCCTGCACAAACTGGTCCCTGTTCACATTCTTCTGAAATAGAACAGATCCACATGTAAATATATGTAAATAACAAACATGCCGATAAGTGACCACACATTTCACTGAAAAAAAAAAAAACAGTAAGCAAGTCCAAGTAAGAAGCAGAAGCAGCCACAACATTAACAACAGCTGTACATCAGCTCTGCCAGGAACGCTAATGGTACATTTGTTAGTGAGCTGATTTTGAAACGGCCAATAATGAGTCGATGCACAAAGCACAGTGTTAAATTACAGCTTTCTACCATTGCCTGGCAATGTCTCTGTCTGACGCCATGTGTAAGTTGGTTCTAGTGCTTTGGAATTGATGTCAGTACCTGTAAAGTGTCTTCCTCTTGTTCATCTTCACTCTCCTCTTCATCCTCTGGCATGTTTCCTTTTCTTAGTACCTGTGGGACTGTGAAAGGTCTGCCAGAAAACACAAATACAAGAAATAAATAAATAGTAAGCTAAACACAGCTAGCAAACAACACAAGAACCAATTGAAGTTGTAGGATCCATCCTGTCCACAGGCTAATATAAAGCAGACACCAATACAACAACTCAGATTTACCGTCTGTTTAGTAAACTGTCTCCGTCCAGGTCATTAGCTCCCACTTGGTTCATGTCGTATGTGTCGTCATACTCGTCGTCATAGTCGTCCAGGCCAAATGCGGCTGCACCTTCGCCAGGTTCGACAACGACTTCATCCACCACCGTCTCGTAGGCCTTATAACGAGCCCTCTGCTCAGCAATGTGCTGCTTGTCATTCAGCATCTCTCGGGTGCCCTCACCTTTCCTGTAGGAGTCATGAAACAATCTTAAATGTTCTAGCTTTTTCTCAAAACCTGTGGAGAGTCGAAACAGGTTTTTAGGAACAGCACACTGAAATTAGGCAGCGACATCTGGACATCTAATCAATCAAAATATGTGAATCAGTCAAATCAATTGCAGACACACAAAAAGGATTAAGGTCTTTTCCATTTTTAATTTGTGGGTGTCCCTTATGTGCTTTTTACCTCCTGCCCTTCCAGATGCGAGACATGTCCACCGCGTCCCTGCGGAAGACGTCAAACTCATCGTCATCAAACACATTGGATCTGTGGCTCAGAACACTTGGAAGCTCCTCTTTGACTGGCCTGATGGCACAGAAGAGGAATTACGTCAAACACAAAACATTTTTTCAACATTTATTCTTTCCATTTTGCATACTAATGATGATATCCACTCCCTACTTAGCAAAAGATTCAGGTTTTGGATTTGTTTAAACAAGGCAATATTGTCCAGCTAGAAAACCAGAAATCTGTGTGAAGACTTAATCAGATTATAATGTTACCTCGGCATGGTTCGGTCCAGTTTATCCAGACTGGGGGCTAACCGGTTTTCCAGGATGTTGTTGATGACCAGCTCAGAGTTGTAGTCGTACTCCTGCAGGCAGGCTAGCAGGAAGCCTTCGCCTAAATCAGGCAGCAGGTCCCGGATACATGACAGCAAAGACTCCAGCTCCGCCCCACTCATGGGACACACTGCACCCTGAACAAAGACACACAGGAAACATTGAAAATTTAGCACACTGATAAATTAGGACTGGTAATTGGTAATGCTTTTGTTTTACTGTTTGTTTTATGTAAAGCAGTATAAGATGCATTTCAGTAGCTATTATAGTACGTCGTTGTAACTTTCCTGGTATAGGATACATGACACTATCAAGACATAAAAAATTAATAATCAGCAACCCCCCCCAAAAATTGTCAAAAATTGCAGCCCAATACTTTATATTAACATTTGATTTAAAAAACATAACAAGCTATTAATCACTGATGATGCTAATATGACACACATAATAAATTAGCTTTGATAATAATCAAACTCACAGTGTTTCTTTTTAGGGAGCCATCCACCACAGCCTCTGCTCCCCTTAGACTCTCTCCTCCATCTCCTGGTTCTCTGACCTCCTGAGGTGTCGAGCGACCTGAACCCTGACTGACTGACAACGACGAAGCTTTGAGCTGAGGCTGGCTCTGTGGTTTACGTCGGCCCACACTGTCCCTGGCACTGTCCACCCCCTGCAGCAGGTAGGAAGTCCTGGTTTCATCACTGAAGGATACAGGACTTAAGGAAACCAATGGAAACAACTACTGCTACAGGCGTTGCTTGATACTTTGGCACCACACTTCAAGGTTGGACGACTCTACCATGACACAAATGATATCATAGCATGGTTTTATGCTCACTAGCGTGGACAGAAAATTGTAAGAGAGCCGATTTTTTCCATGGGCATAAGTTAATGTTAAACTTTTACAGGTTTGAATTACATGGAAGACACTGAGTGACTCCCACGAGGGTTGCTCAGTTTCACTTTCATATTGTTGAAAAGTCCTTCATAATGGTTAATCGTAAATGTCACACCAAAACTTTTGGCAAAATACAGTTGCTTTCTATTCTCTCAAACAAGAAATTAATTATACCAGTTAGGTATATTGAAGACAGTGACTATCAATAAGACTATGTCTGTACAAAGCCGTGCTGTTGATGAGGATACATGGCAGGAAGCGCCTGTTGTAGGAGGCTGATGTCATCTGCAATGGGAAACCGCTCATCGTAATCTGACAAGAACCTAAAAGGACAATCGGATGGTCAAAGCTCACATTTTGGCATACACGACAAACCTCTTTCATTTGATATTATTTTACGTTATTCTTCAGTGTAAGTAGATTGTGGCATAACTCTACTATCACCTTTAAGCAACATTCTGAGGGACAAGCAGAAAGTGTAAAACCAAGCGTATAATCTAGTCTAGTGCAGTCACTAAGCTTCAGTCTGGCACTGGCTACAAAGATAAAAATGGCCATTCAATTGACAAATCTACAGCTGCTTTGTGAACGATAGTCTTCTCAAATTAAGAGTTTTAATACCATTATACAGATACAACAGGTAAACTATGACAAATGTCAGAAACTAGGGGATATTACTATCAAGGAGCTCAGTGATGCCCTGGACCAGATCTGGGAGGAGGATACACCCAGACACCATCCGTCGTCTCATTAGGAGCATGCCCCGACGTTGTCAGGCATGCACACAAGCACGTGGGATCAGACAAACTACTGAGCAGCATTTTGAGTTGCTGCAATGAAATTTCTGAAAAATGAACTAACGTGCTGCATCATTTCACTTTGATTTTTAGGGTGTTTTCTAATTCAGCCCTTTGAAGATTGATGCTTTTTATTTCCATCAAATGATGTGGCATTTATTTGTTTCTAAAACATGATCCAGTCCATATCAGTATGGATATCCAGCATGATTTCCCCCCCCCCCCAACAGGATCTGATTTGTTTTCAAAGTGCTCCTTTAATTTTTTTGACCAGTATAATCAAATACATTACAACAACTGACAACTGATTTTCATTTGGCCACATAAGTAAAAAAAACAAAAACATCAATAAAATAAAATCAGGAAAAATAGATTAATAAAAAAATTCTTGGATTTAAAGGGAACCAAATGACACATTTTGAGAAATCCCTTGGCCTTAATATTTCCTGTACAGATGTGAGCTACTGGTCTTACCTTTTCTCAGGTAAAAAAGATGTGAAATGCTGCAAAAGTTCATCTGCAAATGTCTGCAAGTTTTCACTTCTGCAAAGCCACACAAAAATAGCGGAATTAATGCATGTATTAATTTGTAACAATAATCCTTTTAAGTCATATTTCAGAAGTATGGACATCTCACCCCTCCAGAATTGGCTGTAAGCAAGTATGATGAAGAAGAAGGTGAACTGTCTCCACCATTTTACGACAAGAGTGGGACAACCTCTTCCACAAGTCCTCCTGTAAACTAGGAGGGATAATCAGCCATTAATTCCCTCTCATGTATCCAGGCAGTGGGACTTTCCGCAGCGCATTCAGAAACAGATACTCACCTTTTATCGTCAAAGTTTCTCTTTCTAACAGCCATCTCGAGGTCAGGCACAGTGGTCTCATAAAATGAGGTCAGTCTGCCAAGAGAGAAGACAAAATGGCCATAAACAGGTTTCATCCAGAGAAGGTTGAGCATGAGAGCGGAAACCGAACTTTACCTGCTAATGAAGCCGTGGGAGTGGAAGCTGGAGCAGGCGGCAGGGAAGATGTCCAGGAAGGCATGAATGGTGGTGGTGGAGTCACACAGGTACAGAGTAATATCTACAAGATCCTAAAACAGAGCAGAAAAATAAATACGAACAATGATGACAGAGCTGTGCTGTCCAGCTACACATTTTAAATCTAATATAAACAGATTCAAATTGACTATCAAAAACAGACAATATTAATAAACTACACTCGCTTTTGAGAAAAAAAATACTTGCAGGTTATTTCACTTAACTTTGTAAAATAAGAACACAAAATCAGCCAACCCTTATGTTGGATTAGTATTAGCATGTAGGCTTCTACTAAACATATACATTTTATGTCTAAAGAAAGACAAGCGGTCTTTAGATATTTAAGAAGTTACTTAAGAATAGGTTGATGACAGGAATAAGCTTATGTGTCTATCGCGTCACACATAGATATGCATGGAGAGGTGTTTCTAAGGTTGGATTCACATTACAGGCCTTAATGCCCAATTAAAAATTGTAGTTGGATCTTTATATGTTTATGGTTCACGTTCATGTGTATGACATCCATCTAGCTCTTGTGTGAATGCTGCTGCGATGCTAAACCTTTCTTCCAGTTTTTCTTGAACAGAAGCTTCTCCTTATTTATGCACTGCATTAAATGGTAAATTAAACAAAGTGACAAGCGAGTGTGTGTTAATAGCACACCAGCTGACCTGCTGGTTCATGGTCATAGCAGTGGGCTGCTTGTGTGCGTTCAGCTTCATTGGCTGCATAGCAGTGGCACCTTCACACTGAAGACCACATTTTTCCAGGACTGTGTCAAACACCTGAAAGTGATATTGAAGGAGTGAAGGGAAAAAAAACAAACACATGTTTGAGTAAATATTATACTGCTTATTCAGAGACAATTGCTGGGGTAAAATCTGATATTACCTGCAACACAGTGGGCACAGTCTCATCCAGATCATTGTAGTAACATGGTTGCTGGGTAAATATGTTCTCTAAAAGTAGTTATGACATTGTTATGAAAATTAAAGAATGCTGGATAAATTCCGTTTCATAATATCAAACACTGACAAGAATGAGCTTTAATGAAAGCGGTCTCAACAGCTTACCTATCATCTTGTGCAAGAGCGGACTATTGCCCTTCCCAAACAACACACACAGATCCAAAATTTTTGGAATGTCAAACAGGAAATTATCATAGATAATTTCTCCAAATACAGCTGGGGTAATGAAGTTTTCCTGAGAAAAGAGGAGCACACGCAGGTTTTTGATCATGATCGGTCATTGCATTGTAAACTGGTACATGAAGTCATTATTTTGTACGTAGAGAGCTCCAACTTTTCTACCTTCGACTCTTTGTGTGTGGCCATCCTGAGGAAGGTCAAGAAGACCAGTTTGTGGACAGAGCGCTGCATGTCAGCCACCGCTGGGGACGAGGGCAGCGTCGCAAGATCGAGGCCCCGCGGAGCGTGTTGGAGGTACGAGTCCAGGCACCTCTGCAGGGACTCATCAAACACCACCTGGTGGGAAAAACCAATGAAGAAAAAAATAACTAAATAAAATGTTACAAATTGTAAGTATAATAATCTTTCAGTACCAACCGTTCCATTTCACATGGACTCCTGGTTACTGAAACAACACTATTTTCCACCTGTGGCTGTTGAAAACCAAATCCTCACATGTTAACAGTCCTATACCTGACACCAGAACTTGTCATGGGGTAGTCCAAGCAGCCACTCCAGGTCATCTGTGATGAATTTTGCATGTTCCAGAAACTCCTCCACCTCAGCAGGAGTGCAGTCTTCAGGAGGAGGTTTGTAAGGCAAGAAAATACGCTCCTCCTTCCTCTCCGGATGCTGATGTGGAACAGAAAGCGTAGTGTTGAATTCTTATAAAGTGGTCTGCATGAGGGGTTGTTCCTGGAGCACCGCAGGCTGCGCACACTGACTTACCAATGCAGGCAAAGTGCACTCTTTTCCCCCGGAGCCAGGCTCAGTCACCTGCTGCTCATCCAGTGGCACTTGGGCACACGCCATGACTTTACCTTTTGTCTGAAGCATTACACATGAAAGTGTTATTAAGCAACATGACTATAAACAACTGATCTATAAAACATCCGGCAACTGTTTACCAGAGACTGAGAATAGCTATGTTTTTGATACTCCGTTTATAAGAGTATAAAAGCGAGAAAAGCAGCAACTCCTCAGAATGTGTTTGTTATTACGTCAATTAATTAATCACAAATTTTAAAAAGGTTGATGTCTTAATAATACTGACAAATCTAGAAAAACTTGATAAAACTGGTTATAAATGATTGCTGATAAAAAATGTATCATATTACGATATTACTATATAGTTGCCTAAACCTGTGTTTGCACGTGAGAAGACGGTTCACAGGAGGCCAACAAACAGACAACAAACATTTCACCCAGAACGGTTTTATGACAATACTGGCTTACAGAGTTGTATCAATATGCGGAAGAAATTTGTTTTTTAAAGATATTTTCTATTGAGCCAAAGACGTTGCAATTTTTTAGCTATAAACAGTCTCTATTGACTGCCCAGATAATATCCTACATGTCATGTAAATCATCCTACAAAAGTACATGTAACATAAGAGAAAATTCCCTTAAGTAATCAGGTTTCAGTGGGGAACACGCACGGAGACTGTTGGCTCCTGTCTGCTCCATCCTTCGGACAGATTGGACTGTCACGTCAGTCAGCGTCAGACCGGTGCCTGTCATTTTCATTTTGAAAAAAACGCAGCGCAACACACGTACGCGACTAGGAGCTGAGGCCTGACGAGCAGCATCGCAGGAACAGAACACGGTGTTGGCTAACCTGCCACACACAGGTTGATGCGTTGCTTGGCTAACTAGCTAAATTCACCAGCACTGACAACGCACAGAAAGTAAACGGAGTGAGACTTTACAGACTTCCGTAGCTTAATCAGACTGACAGCACGTAGCTACTAAGCTAAACTGGACTTTAAGGAAAACCCAGCGTCGGCTCAGATAAGCCGTTAGCTTCCCGCCGGCTCTTCGCTAGCCTGGTTCCCCAGCACCGACAGCTCGTCAATGAATGGACCGGCTGACGTTCTCATGAACCCCGCGGAATTCATAACCGTCCTCCGAAGAGCCTCCGTGTCACATTTCACCGGCAATAACTTAATAAACTCACTCACCTTATTCTGTGACTGTCTGCGACTCTTTCAAGCCAACCCATCAAACTCCTCAAGAGTTTCAGTTTCCAAACGTTTTCTAACAAGTCACCCGTGTTGCCGGAAACGGAAGTGGCGAGTTAGTGGTTTCAGCAAACACGCATGCGCAGTATGTATTTTTTGTGTATTTTTTTTTAATTTAACATTGTTTAAATGACAGTATAATTGTAAAACAGAAATGTACAACAGAAGAAACTGAGTTCCCTGGGACTTTATTACACTGAGGAATATAGTTTACAAGGTAAATAAAAATATTACACTATATATAAAACATGGAGCTCTTCACGCTCAGCAGAAATGTAGGGAAAATGTAATTAAGACGAGCAGCAACATTCAAATAATTGTTTCTACAATATTATACATGCAACTTTTATTCAGAATAAAAATAGTTTTGGTCTAGAGTTGACAGTGCCTATAAAGACAAAGGCAAAATTAAATACGTTTAATAAGTCCTACTTTAAATCTTTTGCTGAGGTAAAAAAAAAAAAAATTATGTTACATTTCACTTCAAGTACAAAACTTCTCCACTGAGAAAACCATACTGATTATGGTAATAAGGGCAAATACAGTACAGGAACTAAGGGTCAAAGGTTTGTAAGGGCGAAGCTGATTTTTTTAACCAATAGTGTTACATCAGCATAAGACAGCATAAAAACCATAAGACAGTGTTGTTTGCATTTGTCTTAGACAATTAGCATAATTTATCTTTCAGAGATAAAGAAATACCTAATGCTAAGATAATATTGCGCCTTTTTATTTAAATCCTATAGGCTTTTTAAACCTTTGAAACTCAAGGGACAGGAAATCTTTGACAAGTATCTCTAAGAATCAGAGTTAAAGCGGGAGGAATTTTAGCAGATTAATCTGCAAAATCCTTGTGGATACTTTTTACTTTTTACGTACATATTAGAAAAAAGAATATAATTGCTATAGAAACTGACACAGATCGTCATAGAAGTTTACCCACATTATTGGACCAACATCCAGCTGTAAAGTATCAAGACATATTAAATTTTTACATACTTTACTGAAAGGTAAATTCTAAATGGAAAAATTACCAATGCAATAAAGTGTGCAAAAAGTGAAGAACTCTGATTACTGTATAGTAATGAACACGAAAAAAAATTGACACTTTGCAGATGTTTTTGGAAAAGGATGTTTATATAAAAGATTCCCACAACACACACAGAAGGCTGAGGATGAGGATTCCCATAAATTACTATAGGTACTAAAATTTTTCAATGATGAATTACAAGTCTTAAAATAGTCATCATACTTCATACATTTAAAATACAGAAAAGTTGATCATTGGTTGGTTTGCCAAGTTCTGACAAAAAAAAAAAAACATTGGTTGAAATGTTTAGTGTTTTTGCACAAATCCTTCAGTTTCACTGTCTTGTGCTCCTGAATTGATTATCCCATTTGATTTTTGGGTCTGAACATAAAACTTTAAGTGTGTTTATGACTTCAGTTTTTTAACCTACTGTTAGATGTGTCAACAGGTTTAGTATGTGTTCTGGCTGCTGTCCCATTACATTCTAAATAAAATACTAAAGCAAACAAACGACACAACAGGTTTGTCTGTTTTTATGGCTTGTGCCGTAAAGCTGATATGAATGCATCATCTTGTGAGTGAACAATTCAATATTCCATGGCTCAAACAATAAATAATCTAGAAGTCATATGTAACAAGCAGCAATAATACTGCACCTAGTGGTACCCATTTTAATGGCTTGCTTGCCCTGTTCATACAGGAATAACAGAAACATATATTACTCTTAATGTAATTTGATAAGTCTTACTATTTCCTTTGTCTAGCAAACAACATTCTAATTTATACTCAGTCTATATTAATTCTTTTTGTGTAGCTTGGTTTGATGGATCACTCTTTCTGTGTTGTAATTTCTGAGAAGAAACAGAGCAATCTGTCTTTGGGATGTCAATGAGTGTGGTTCAGTAGTGCCCCACAAAACACATACTGATGTGTAGTGTACACAGTATCGCAATGAATGGCTCGTTCATCTTGAACAATACTACTATCAATAATAATTTAGGGTGAAGTCAGTCACATTACACAACCATCAAAAACCGATCCCCTAAAAGCTTAAAAAAAAAAGAATGTTTTTTTCTTTATTGGATACACAACATGACCAAAAGTATATGGACAGCTTCCACTCTTCTGCTCTCAGTTTGTCCATCAGTTTTTAGAAACGGGTGGCAAAGATTTTCTCCCATGCAGCTACAAGAACACTAATGAAGCTTAACACAGATGCAGTCAGTCAAGTGAATCTACAACAACTAAAAAGAAAAAAAAAAAAACACATTTCTTTATGAACCTACCTGGAGCAACATCATGTAAAAATAATAAAAGAGCTTCTGCAAACCACTGCCACAAACCCAAAGGCTAATATAAAATATTTACTTTCGTTCTCAAAGTTGATTTTATCGATATCCGATTAACCATCAGATCTATAAGTATTCATAAACCAAATGAAAACCTAAATATCCACAGATAATCAACTCACTGGCACAGCAAACAAGACGACCAGCAGGAAAACAGTCATCTAGAATACTCATGTCAAACGGACGTTTTCTTAGTTAGAAAACGCGTAACTCAACCAAGTAGCTTTTCAAGTGACAAAAAAGCTGGAGAAGCTACTTGATTGGGTAGTGGTCAGGTAGCTAAACATTTCCAACTAAACAGAAAGATGTCCATCTGGCACGAGTCAACTTCCAGATAACCACATGTGAATGACTGAGGACTGGTGAAATATTGCTTACAAAACACCATATGCTTAGTTTCACTACATCATCACAAGAATAACAGATTATCTGAGATCTCAGTGGAGCTGTACGGGGTACAAGGACAAAATTAGCCACAGCCTGTGCTGGTACTTGAGAGAGAGAGAGATTGTAAATATCTTTTTCCTTATTTTGCAGCAAAATTTTATACAGATGTTGAAAAGTCTGACTTTTAGAAAACCTGACCCTTACATCTGTGATTTGATGAGTAACCAACTGGAATTAGCTACAAGAGATTGTAACAAAAGGCATGTCCACATACTTTTGGTCAGACAGTTTAAGTCTTATAAAAATTAAAAGATGTTTGCCATTACAGCCTACAAAAGTAAGTGCACTATGTTTCTGTTATTAGTATGGATATTATCATGGATAAGGTCACAGAGGAGGAGAAGAATTGTTTTCCGTATATGATTCAGCGTAACAATATTTTATAACAGACTGTAAAAGAATCGATAGTTCTGGGGAAATAGTCCATGGGATCCGCAAAAACTGATTTGCACAACAGCTCAAGAACACAAGGAATAAAAAAAATATATTCAATGATATATTTATGAAGGGCACAGGTGGTAAGCTACGAAGAAATACTGCTGTAGACGCTGGGCGGTGTGTTGGGTTGGAAAGCCACAAATATCAAAGTCTTGACTTTATGTGACTTTAAATATCTGAATCAGGCTTCATCAGTAAGGAGAGTCACGTGTGCCCCTTCAAACGTCACTGTGTAGCCCTTCACCATTCTCAATGGTCTGCCTATTTTTGGTCTTTAGACGTCCGATCACGTTCCTCGTGACTACGACATTTAACAACACACAAACAACAGAGTCCAGTTGGAAGTCAGTCTGAAATTGATTAAAATTCCAGTTCAGGTCCTTCAAGATTTAGGTATGGAATGCAAAACTGAAGGCTTAGGAATAGAGGAAGAAAAATAAAGAATCAATGCTATGGCTGCTGTTACCTGGTTGTGCTTTTCTCACCTCTTTAGGGAGTGGTGAACGACAAGATTTGTCACAGAACTACTCTGAATCTACTGCATCTCCACCGCACCCGATAATGAGGAAGAAAAATTAAGAAGCAAAATGACTAATCAGTAGTCTAATGGAGCAGAGTGACTGGATGAATATTGCACGTCGGTTTATGTTCAGCACAGAAGTTGCACATCTTTAACTGGTCTTTGTAGACTGCAGCAGCTGATGGTAGTGGAAGCAGCTGTCAGGACATGGTGGAAGAAAAAAGGCTGCCACCGCCTCTAATCTACCACATATGGAAACCACACAAGAGCACAACTCAAATGTTTCCCGTAGACGAGTGTGCGTACCTGCCGCACAGCACCGAGACCTCCCGAACCCTATTGAAGAAGGAAATAAACGATAAAGAGAGAAAAAAGTTTTCGCCTCCTCTTGGAGTCAGTTTCCACCAACACAAACTAGCCGAAGCCTCCAGTTTCATTTAACACGGGGTCAGAGCTGGTGTCGGTCCAGAGGAGTCCGGTGCTAGCCCAACCGTATCTGCCCAGAGTAGGTGGTGAGGATAATCATGATGGCGAAGCCCGTCAGCAGGCCAGCATTCTGGATTGCGAAGGTGAGGAGAAAGCTGCTGCCACCTGCGTTCTCTTCCTCACGACTCACCTCATTCATCTCTGGAAACTGAGAAGTGTAAAACAGAGCGATATGGAACTTCAGCAAGCCAACTAACTCCAAGTCAAAACATTAGACACGCTACTTCAAGTCACTTTAGCTCGACCACGGAGCAGGTTGGTTCTTAGTAGGGAAATGGAATGATAAAGCTATAGACACTTAAAAAAAAGAAGCAGGGTGAGGCTTTTTCGAGAAACAAAACAAGGGTTAAAACTTGTTTATCTTGGATTGTGATGCACGGATTTTAAACCGTTGTTTTTTGATCGAACCACTGCAGTCAGGTTTTCTACAGGCTGCTACAAGTTACATGTACAATTTTAGGGAGCTTTTGTGGACCACAATTAGTCCAATTTTAAAATGGGAGAAAGGAATGATTATGACAATTAATGCACTGCTAATTAACAAAAACTGTTTGAAACCTCTAAAATCCCAATAATTATGATCATATGAAACCCTGTATACAGTGCTGCTTTAAGTTTGTGACTAAACTCTATTACAAACACTCATTTCTTCAGTCTTCCGACTGATTAATTTCTCTGCAGCACAATGACATAAAACGCAGAATACAGTATCAAAAAAAAACTCTGCCAAAAACTGCTGAATGTGGGCAGGAGGTTCAGTGTCTTCACTTGGCAGTGTGAATGACAGACCAGTTGGGAAACACTTTATCCATTAAGACAGAAAGGTGATATCAGAGCAGCCCATATAAATCAATGTGGTTACATCTTAGAACCCTCTGTTATCTAACTCTGTCAGCAACCACTCCCAACTATGGTGAACTTTGCCTTTTCCTTCTCAACACTGACCATGTCTGCCAAAGCGATGTAGAGGAACATTCCTCCTGCCAGGGCGAAGATCCAGTTAGGGGAGAAGCTGTTGCCGGCCAAGATACCAAAGCCCATGCCCAGGTAACAGCAACAGGCTGACAGGAAGTTAAAGAAGAGAGCCTGCTGTATGCTCATGCCGGCATTCAGCAGGATCACAAAGTCTCCTGGTATCAGAGAGTCAGAAAAGCAAAATCAGAAAAACTTTATACATACAATTTTATTGATGTGAACGCCTAAAGTTCAAATAAGCCATGAAAAGTTGTTGAATAAAAGAGAAGATTTCAAGTCAGCAGTCTGCCTTTAGGAAACATCTGCTGAATCAAATCCCACCCCAACGCACCCAGCTCATGGGGGAACTCCTCACACAGGATGGCCACAGAGGTGCTGATGCCCTGGAAGACGGAAGCGGTGAAGGAGGCACCAATGGCCAAGCCGTCGATAAAGTTGTGAAGGCCGTCGCTCAGTGTGATCATCCAGGCCAGCGTGCCAATGTCAGAGTAGGTTGTTCCCTTCAGCCAGTAGCAACCCCCTCCACTGTTGGGAGATCGCCCCCCACTGTCTGGGCTCTGGCAGTCCTGGGAGGAGTCAGAATACACAGACAGCAATTAGAAGTAATTACATATAAAGAAAGCATCAATGGGAAAATACTAAATTATAAAGAATGATGTGTTGCAAATTTTCTCTTATTATCCTCTAGGTTTTTTATTTTTCTCTACATGCGTGAAGAGACCTGAGGACAACAACTGTGGCTGAAAACCCAGGATTCTAAAATCATCTTTAGAGTGTTTTCCTTTAATAATCACATACTTATAATATTTACACTAGTCCTATTAACAGATTAATAACGGTTAGAATTTAGTGCTTCTCTTATTGAAAAACATTACGTACAATCTGCTTTTCTTTTCTGCCTCTTCATAACACTAAATATGTCTACTTTTATTAGTCATTGGGCAGCGTTGAATCTAATCCAGGGGTCAGCATCTGTCTGCTGCGGCTCCCTGTGGCTTTGCAGTCCGCCATCACCACATTTCAGACATTGTTTGGGAAACGATTCTTTGCGTTCAGACAGGAAAAAAAAAACACATTATCCTTCCCTGTAATGAAGGCAACACGCTTGTTGTGAGCGACTGTGGCGCGTGGTTCGTCCACGGGTCCAAATGGCTCTATGAGTGTTAAAAGTTGCCGACCCCTGAGCTAATCAGATACAGAACGCATCTCTTTTCCATCATTAATCTTACCTGTGGCGTCTGTGCAGAGCTGAGCATGAGCTCACCTTCCCCAGCATCCACCTTGCCTAGAGCCAGGTTGCTGGTTTCTCCATTCTGCTGCAGCCTCTCCTTCTCACCCTCCTCCACCTCCCTGTCGGGTGAAGAGTAACGATCTGCACCAGGGTAATGACTGTGACCGTGGTTCTGAGAGAGGAAAAACAAAAACACATCCTAATGAATAAAAGCCAGGTTTTGGAGGTCCTCTTTGCTTGCGAAACTTTCCTTCCTTATAAATGGTAAATGAAAAAGCATAAGAACACAAAAGAAATGATGCTTAGGTTTGCTTTTATCACATTTGATCGCACTGGGCCACGGCTCTTTTTGGTAACGTGCCTTTAATTTATACCCGTTACGTAAATGCATAAAATCGGTCATGCAGATATGATTTAACACAAATGTAATCAGTGTATTTATAAGGCAAATATTTGGTCATGATCTATTGCCTCAGTAACACTCCTGTCTTGAGCTGAGTCTCTCATTTTGACCTCAAGGGTTACACAAACACTTACATCAGCAAAAGGGAGCGTAAAGGGCAAACAAAAAAACGTCCTTCTCCTCGATAGTGCTAACTTACACTGGAGAGGTACGGGTAGAGCAGCTGGATGTATACACAGGGATCAAATCCCCAGCCTACCCACCAGGCCCGTCCCTGAGCGAGTCACCCGGCGATAGATCCCTGGGCGCAGGCGGTTAATTGGGTTGGACAGACTACATGGCTGAGGACGCAGCAACCACAAGGTGGAGCAAATGGCTCATAATCACTCGCCTACATCCCAGACTGTTGCTTTTTGTGAATGAAATCAGCAGCACTGCAAGGCTGTCCTCCTGTCTGCAGGTGTGTTTTCAGGCAAGCAGGTTTTCGAGTTGAATCTACCACACCCGCATTACTGCTCTGGAAAAAGTGTTGTAGCAAATGCTACAAACACAGTAACCTCTGCATCGCATGTGACACACCTACAATAATTCACGTATAGACAGAAATAATTGATAGGATTTAGGAAAAATTTGTAATCTCATTAAATGAGAAAGAGTTACAAGTGTGCAAGTAATGACATTTTTTATCAATTAATCTATGAACCATTTATTGTTAAAAAAACATTATTAATAATAAAAACTAAAAATAAGCAAAATGAGACAAACAACAAACATGTTGGTGTCATTTTGTGTATGGACGTGCTCAGAAGTCCTATAACAGAGGCATGAAGCATTTTACTTATCTTTACACTTTTTCTGGGCCCACTTTCTCATAATCCATTCGTGCAGATACCCCATCATGTTTATTATTTTTGCACAAGATACTCAACTAATTTTCTGGCCACCAATACTTTGTTTATTTCTTCGCAAAGGCTAAAGATAGCACGCTTGCCTTTTGCCCCACAGCAGTGTGAAACTATTTATGCTCTCAGACCGTGAGTGATGAGCCAGTCTGAAGGTGAACTGTACAAAAATCATCAGTTTATTGATAAGTGATTCTCGACAGAACTTTCAGCTGGCTTTGTAAAATGCTCTTTCAGCATAAAAGGCAAAACATATCATCCACTCTGAAAGACATTTAACAGTATCTTCTGTATGCTTAGTTAAATACTCCTCGGGGCAGAACTGACAGTATGTATCACCAGCCCAAGTACATAAAAAGACAAATATTTGACAGTGAGAGCTAACATGCCTGTCTAATGACATGAAACAACGTCTCGGGCATCTTTATCTGATCGCCACCTTTTAAACATGTAATTCCACATTCAATACGTTTCTGATGTGAACGTCAGCTACTAAAACGCACATTCCTGCCCAACTGGTTGAGCAGATCAAACAAGTGGGGACATTATGTCATGTACATCAATCATTTTCACAAATGAGAGAACATTCACTTGACTAGCAAAAACATGGCTTTTGTTGCTGAAGTCAAGTTTCCGAACAGTAAAAATCTTGTTAAATTAAATACTAGCCAACTGACAGAAAACAGTTTGGCAGCTAATGTAATAATTATTCTTTTCGCCGAAAAAAATGACACAACTTTGCCGTTTGTGAATTATCTAGTATCAGGACTTTATGCTTTTGTTTTAATAGTAGTAAAACAGCATAGGGAGTAATGGCATTCTAATAGTAAACTGATTATCTAAGAATATTTTTCTTGCAGTTTATAGATAAACAAAGTTTGTGTGTAATGCAGTCAGCTGTTTTTTGTTTGTTATGATTAATTGATTAGTTTTATTTCACATGTGAATTTGGAACACATTTGCCATAATTTGATATATTGACATTGGAAAAATACAGTTAGTTTTAGCATATCACAACTATCAGCCCTGGAAACAGTGTTGGCACGGTGTAATCACAAGGCTCAGATATTCTTTTCCTTTTACATCATTAGCAATAAGATATATGCAATGATGACATATCTGACATGTACAATAACAAGAATGTCAGAGTCAAATTGCAGATTGCCCAAAAATGTTTTCTTCCTGTTTGCTTTAAATAGAAGCTTTTTCTATATATATCTAACAAATCTGAACATCTATTTAGCCATGTCTGTTACTGTGTTTCAGCACTGACACTAAATAATCTGAGCAAATCTAATCGGGAGTTACTTCACCAAAAAGATCAAATGCTACTTGATCATGTTATGTGAATATAACCGATAAATTCTCTTTAAAGTCCTGGTTGTTTGCCTGTGTCTTTGTGTGGCGACCTCTGCCATAAATGCTGCCTGTGCTTTGTTGAAACAGAGATGCTGATTCACTCTTATGTATATGCATTCATTTTGTTTATAACTGATGGTCAATTTCAACAAATGTTCATTGACATGTGCTTTTTTGGCCTTAGTGATCACCAATATCAAGACACAAAGAAGAACCATAGTTCGAGGCCTGCAGAGTTGCTCCAACCTTTGAGAAAATGCTATCCAGAGACTGTGAAGATGATGTCTGTCGCAGTATGTGGAGCTGTTTATATGTAAACCGCGGTGCTCATAGTTACTGTAGAAACATGTTGCCCAGTGTAACAGCGTTTTAATTCGTTTTTGAACAACATGTATGACATTAATAATCAAGCTGATGATATTCTGGGTCCACGGATTCTAGTGTCAGTGCATAACATGTGTTTTTTCTAGCCTCTTTGTGGAATGTATTATCCTTAGGAAAATGTACTGTTGCATACAACATTGAGGTGTCTTTGGAACCAGTACTTGCTTCCTGCTTTACAATGTGTTTCAAAAGGCAGTGTTTATTAGGTTGTCATAAATACATTTATAAAGATGTCTATACAGTAAAAGATGTCCCAAAAATACATAATAGGGCAAATTTCATATATTTTTGCTAGGTACTCACCCCCTGTTTCTGTTTGAGAAGCACTTTGAGAACTTTCTCAGTGAAGAAGAAGAGGTAAAAGCCCCCAAACACCACTGCAGACTTGGACATGTAGAAATCCACCATGGGGTCAAAACCAAATGCCTACCATGCAGGAGAGAAGTCAGTGTGAGCTTGAGATTATATTTACAGTATTTTTAGTTATTACATAAATACCACCAGGCATCACTTAACATGCATATTCTTGTAATAAGATTTTTGAAACTTAAAATAAACTTAAAATAATAAAAACTATCATGACTTAGCAAGTTTAGGAAGTTGCCAATTAGTGACTTGTTTTTTCACTTTAGGTGGGACAACTCTGCATTTTCAGCTGTCCAAAGACAAAAGTAATGTTTCTGGCAAGGGGGGTAAAAAAAAAACTGTTCGTCACGTTTATATTCAGTTTTAGCAGGTGGTCGAAAGAAACTTTATCTCTGTAGAAAGCTTCACCCTGCTGAAGGCTTTTGGAACTTCTCACGTTTGTCCATTGTTTCATGAATAAACTAACACTGACAACCTTTGAAAATACTGCAGACAAGTTTCAGAGCTCGCTCTAATTTAAGAGACACTGAATTATGCAGGTAGCTGTAATCATCTCACCTCTAGGTAGCAATCATTCCTATTACTGATCATAGCTATTTTTTGTAGCCCAAAGTATTGTAAATCAGTGATCTAGTGAAACGTTTCAGACAAATTTAAATGTATTTTAATATATGTTTACATTAAACTGTATTTACCCTAACACATTTTCAGCCTCGTGACTAAAGAATTGGGATGACGTGTTAAATGCTGCAACACCATCACACTCTTCTGCTCTCCATCACAATAATTATAGAAAATAATGTTTCTTTTTTTTTAGGAGGAAAATCGTTGTAATAAATACGGAAAGTTATTAAAAGGTTCTCTTGTCAGTAAGACCAACACTAAATGCACATTTTTAGCATTTAAAAAGACAGCTGATCTGAGAACAAATAAAAGGAAAGCCTGCGGGTGTTGACTGGTTTCTGTTATTTGGGTACTTCAGTAATAATTTATACTATTGTGCTGTACTGCAGATTCAGACCAGTGTGAGTCCAATCACCAACAGGTTTCCAATAAAGAAAAGTGTCGGTTCAGAAGAAGACTTCTGGAAAAGATGCTCATACATATCCTCATTCCTCAGAAGGATATAGAGGCTCTGGGACGTCTTTTAAAGTGGAGGACAGGAACTATTTCCTGGGGCGGGCGAGGATTGAAGAACAAGCTTGTAAGTTACATGACACATAACTCCAGATTAAAGAGAGGTTTCCCATGAACATAAGGAATTAATTGTTGGTTTTAATGTCTGTATATTGTTTAAATTATGATTATTTTATAGACAATGAGTTAAGTTTTTTAAGGGCAACACATAACAGATATGTTGACAAAAACAATAATTATTAAAATTTTTAACAAATCTGATTTGACAAGTGAAGTGTGGAGAATTGTGCAGATTTATGTTTTTTTATCCATTTCATCCCGGTGATTTTATACATTAAACCCTGATTCATAGTGACAAGATAAACTAAGTAAACATTTTTTGAACAAACATTAATGCCATTATTACGCTGGAGAATTTGCTTAGGTACCTAGTGTTTAGAGAATAGAACTGTACCTTTACTTTTTTAATCTATTTACTGTATACACACACACACACACAACACTGAGGGCTACAATAAAAATTTCATAGTGACAATGAGATGATCAAAAGACTAGATATTTAACGCGCTTTGCAAAAACTAAATATCAACCTTCGCTGTGGCTAAGTGAGTCACAGCAGCATCGACACTACCTCTGGGATGAGCTGAAACAGAGCGTTGGAGTACAGCGTGCCAATGGCCAGGGCTATGAAGTAGAGCAGCAGTCGCTTGTAAAAGGTTTTCTTCATGAAGGGGACCACGCTCGCCCCGACCAGCGAACACAGAGAGATCAGTGTCACACACAGGAACCCATAACCCCACACTGATCAACGAACGGGAGGCAGGAAAAGGAAGGGGGAAGGTGAGGGAAAAAAGAGCTAGTTAGTTCAGAAATGATTTTGTGTGATTAAATCCCAGGGTAAGGAAAAACAGATTATCAACCGGTTAACTCTCTGAAAAGAAAAAAGGCAAAAAAAGGAAATAAACAAATAAGGAATGACAGTGCTTGTCCAGAGACAATAGGCTCATTGTACATTGAAAACAGATCAACAAAAGTGACGCCACTGTTCACTTGTATTAGATAATCAGTTGTTGTCGTATGAAGCAGTCCTCCAACCCCATGCATTGCTTTCGATAAGAAGGAGGAAGAAATTAGGTAAATTGACTGACAGTACACAGAGTACACACACACACACACACAAACACATAGCAAACACACACATTGTCCTACTCCACTCCTGTGTGTCAGGACCAGTGTCCCAGCCTCAGGGTGGGACACACTATCAGCGCAGACAAAAGGGGCCAAATGAACTTTAAATAGCCGAACAGTGGCAAAGGAAGCACTTCTAACAAGGGGTCACACACACAATTTGAAGAACGGTTTACAAGTTCTGTGCTTCATTTTTGAGGATTGAAATTTATATACCGCAGATTAAAACAAATGTAAACAGAGTGAAACATTGTGATGAAGTTTCTTCACTTATTCTAAATGCTGCAGTGACAGAAGAGACAGCTGAACTACAGTGTCTCTCAAATAAAGACCTCATAGGTGGCCTGGAGATTAATGCCAGGACACGTGCACACACACACACACACGCACACACACACACACACACACACGCGCGCACGCGGCACACACACAACCCAGAGTTGATCGATGATGCTCTGAGGGTGAAGAGAAACCAAACAGCCTTCCACAGTGCTTATTGGAGCCCAGAGAAAACCAGAGAGAAAACAAAGGCAGGAAGGAAAAAAACATGACCACAGGAAAGACAAAGAAGCACATGGCCAAAGGGTGCACAGGTTTTGTAAACAGCCATGTGACACTGCTATGAACTAAAGGACCTTTCAAGTTTGGTGCTAGTGTTTCTGAAAAGCAAAAGTGTATTGAACGTGAAAAGAAAATCGTATGCATAGATGTCAAACCTCTGGCAGCATCTGCAGGACAGCAGTGGAGAACAGCGTGCCAACGGCAAGAGCGATGAAAAAGGTGAGTGCGTATTTCATATAGCGTGTATTCATCAGAGGCACGATGAAGACTCCAGTCAGGGAGAAGGCATTGATCACTGTCACACTCAGGAAAGAGAAGCCCCACACTAGGTTTGGAGTGATGAGAATAGAAGAGGAAGGTGCAACGTTAACACAAAGTGTGCGGTAATGCTGCTGTAAATGCAGCAACAGCACTGCATCATCAACCAAACATTTTCCTTTCGGTACAAACACACTTTCTTATTATACATTTATATTGCCAAAAATCCACTACTGATCTCACAACATTTCATCTGTTTGAGTGAAATAGAATTTGGATGTTACCAGTTCACATTGGACAATTTTCTAATTCATATAACTTAACAGGTTTACTCAAAGTACAGTAAGCCGGGTACGTTTATGAAATTCCACTCCTACTGAGCGTGCGTCGAGGACAACCAAGCCAGCCTCCAACAACAGGCGAAGAGGAAACTGTTTCCAATTTCAGGTTTCCTGTTCCGCTCCACATATTTAATATCGAGGAGACTACAAAAATTTTGGGATTTCTAACTCCTTTGTCCAGATAGGCACAGAGGAAAATACAGCACTTCTGCCAGTACCTGTTTGGGTACTGATGTCACAGTGTTTATAAAGGGGCTCCATTGTTCCTGTTCATAACAGAACATCGATCCGGTCTCAGACCTACATAGTTCAAAGGCGAGTTGGGAAAAGCTCCGGCTAAGGGAAGGAAACTGTTGTTTTTGTCTGGACACAACAGCAGAAAAGAAAGTGAAATTTGTGGTTGTAGATTTACCCAGCTCAATGTAGATGTGGTCTCAGCAGTACTCTAACTTAACCTGCTAGGGGTTCCCGAAGAGGTTTCCCATCACCCAAAAGGCCTCTGCAGTCCCAAGTCGAGGTGTGGGGAGTCTCAGGGCTTTAGACCCAAGAGTTCATAAAGTTGTTGAGAACATAACAGTTCTAAAGTCACAATGTTTGTCCCATCCAGGCATCACACGTCGTGTTAATTCAAGCTGTGAATGGCTGTTACACTGCTGGGAAGAGATGTCAAACCTGGACTGTAATCCCCTCTGCTGAGTAACAACTGTTCCAGTTTGACCAAGCTGGTGTCCTATACTTCTCTTTAGCCTTTTTCAAATATGCATTCCACACAGTGTCCGGAGAAAGCTCGGGACATGGTCCAGTGTTGTATTTCACAGATGTAAGACAAAGCGGAAAATCGTCCGAAATGTCCTGACTGGACAAACTCAGCTTAATTTTAGTAAGATCAGCACTACAGGAGGAACAACAGGATGGAAAAAATTGGCTGCGGAAAACAGTTGATCTAAACTGTAACTTGGTCAAAACGCCCATTCACTCGCTGAAAACCCTCCTGACAATTCAGGAAACAAAATACGGACTCCATACTAGTGGGCTCGGAGGATTGGATCCAGAAAATCTCAGACAGTCGCGTTTTTTCATACACTCTCTCTGGACAGAGTCAGGAGAACTTCGGGTGCATATTTGAAAGCATCTGTCTTCTCTGGTACGAAAAAACACTAGTGTCTTTAAAGGAGTGTTAGAAGTGAAGAAGCCTTTTGGATAAGATTGAAAACCTCTTCACGAAACTCGGAACTTGCAAGTCTAGTTGCTGATGACTAGCATTTGAGCATAGACACCAATCCTAAAAGTTTCAGCTGAAATATACAGCTATTAATTTCAACATGGGTATACATTTTTTAATGTATTATTATTATTTATTTTTTCATCAGAAAATACTGAATGGCTTCTTGCAGCCTAAAAAAAATTAAGAGGGGAACATTATGATCTGGTTGAATTCTGCTTGGAAATTGTTCAAGGGATCCCAAGCCGACTGGTTGGGAACCTCAGCTTTACTCAACACCACCTGTAGATAAAAAAAGATTAGTTGAGATTACATAAACATACTTCATACTTCTGAGGCCGAAGCACCTGTGATGTTCAAGGAAAAGGTTTTATTAAAACAGATTAATGGTCTACTCTGTGGTGTGACAAATTTTCTCTTCACTGAGACAGATTTTGTTTTTTGAGACAATCTGAGCCATTCGAGCAATTTCAGAAATGCTGCCCAGGCTGAGAGCATCAGGTAAAGCATAAACACAGAGTTATCGGTCTCATATGTGTAGCAGTGAAAACATATTCCATGTTGTCAAATAAAAGAGTCTCAGCACAGAAGTATAATATTTTCTGAAAGGAAGTAGGAAAGGAAGCAAAGCATTATTCTGGAGTGCTGCAGTTATTCATGTCACAGTCATGTAAATCTGGAAATAATCAGAAAGTTTGAAGATTTAAAAACACAAGCTACGAGACGTAAAATAAAGGTAACTTTTATGATTCTCCACTATCTCTAGGTCAGAAACCAAATTTCAGTGCATTTGTGACATTTATCAAGTTGACTCACTTGTAAAAATGATTTGATCTTCTTGAATTTTATCCACTAAAACCCACATTCAGGTGATTCAGACAATGAACGTCATCAGCGGCTTGTTCAAATAGACCAAGGTACTGCCACCGTTAGTCAGCTATATTCTGCTCGAAAACATTTCTAAGTAGGCTTGTGATGCAAAACATGGTGTCAAAATTGAGTCAGAGTGTCAGAACTGTTATTGTGAGCAAAGCAGGGCTTTGACTGTGTCTATACTGAAGGACAGGCAGAAAAGCAGATTGATCACAGATACACAACTAGATGAATAAAGAATGCAAGACTTTACTCAGCAGCACTGTCACACAAAGACAACAGTTGGTCTCCGAGGATGAATAGCTGTCTCTAAAGGCCCACCCCAAACACATGGCCTTGTTTTCTTCTTGAGAAGGTCTCTTGGTTATAAACTGCTACTTGTCCCCTGGGACCACTACTACACAGCCTTCTTTTGGCTTTGGCTGATTGGCTTGCACTCATTATCCGGCAAATACATTTATTTTAACGTTTTATCTCTGGAAAAGCTGCAAAAATGTGATGTTTTAATACAGTAATAAGTAAAACTAGGATATAAACCGTGAGATCTGCAGTATACATGAATTTTCCTGGCATCTGCCTCCCTGCTGTTGGCAGATCTCCACAGCTGGAGCAAAGAGAGGCAACTCTCAGGCCAAAATAAGCTGCCTGCAGGGTCAAGTGTGAGGTGAGCTGGGGCCATATGAGTTGATGATAAAGAAAAACAAACTTGTCAGTGGAAAAGAGGAGATAGAACAGCGCTCTGTGCCACTGGAGTATTTCTACTCCACCTGCTAAGGGAAAAAAGGGGGTTAAAAGTAAATTTTAAGTGCTGCTTCAGCAAGACCATAACATTTAACATCATTACCTTTAAAAGACGATAAAGACTGATGCCCACAGTCATCACATACTTTATGAAAGCCGTTAGTTTCCCTTAGTGGAAACTGAAGCTGTGCTGTTTTTAGATCTCAGTCTTGCTGTAGCCTTGAGGGCTGAAGATCATTTAAGTTCACTAGCTTTTCATGACAGCCACATACTCCGTAGCCAATTTGGCTTATTCATCAAAAACTCAAAGGCTGGGTAAACAACAGCCTACAGTTCACTGCACATTTCCAAGAAATTCAGATTGGATGCAGATGCCAAAATGGCTTCCAGGGCTCTCAAGGATGCCCTACTGGGATTGTACAATCAGCAGCCTGTATGAAAGTACAGTGGGTCAACAGCTGAGGAAAGAAGAGCTGTTTGCTGCCGAGACTCGTTCCTGTCTGAGCTGTCTTTACCTGTATGAGGTCTCTGCTACATGCCAAATGTGCTGACTGAAGCAGCGTTGGCTTTGATCTCCTTTGGGGATATCATGATATTACTATCTCTTAGCAATAAAAGACATATTTGGAGTTCAGATCTGGTATAGCAATGTGTTTTAGTTGTCAGTGCACTACATTTTCATCTATAATAGTCTGCCAACATGGTTATAAAAACTGAACCAGCACATGACAAACTTTTTAATCGAGTTAATCGTTTACAACTGACTCACTATAAAGAGGGACAATAAAGTTTCACCCCATAAACTTCAAACGTAGTGAATACATAAAAAAGCTTAAAGATAAGTAATCTCAAGCAGCTGGCACCAATGTTTAACCAAGGAACACAAATCCCATCGCAAATGAAGATATTGTTAAAATCAACATCAATATGACTGAATATGTTTCATTTTCTGAAAAACATCACGGGAAGTGTTAAAACCACCTTAAGAGAGACAAAGAGCTAACAATTTATATTAGCCATAATGCTCACCTTCACCATCTGAGGGCCTGGGGGAGGTGTCACTGCTCAGCACATCCTCTTTCCGCACCTTGCACGAACCAGCATCCAACTGCTGCAGCATGGTAGGGCAGAGCCGCAAGAAACCATGCCAATCCAGCCGCGTCTGCTCACTGATGCTGTAAATAGCCAATGTGTCTTCAGGCAAGCACTGGCAATGAAAATATACCCGCACAGTAGGTAAGGTGGCTAATAGAAGCATTTTATTTGAAAACCACTGATTGATAGCTGATGCTAAGAGCGCACAGGCCTGCTCCCAGGAAGCAAACCTACAATCTACTAAGAGCTGAGAAGGAGGAAGTAAACAGTTAAACAGAATGAATCACTAAGAAAAGTACTGAGATGTTTTAAACCTTGTCTGCATTTCATTATTACGGTGAATGTAAGAAATCTCCCTGTTAAAATGCCCAAGTTAACTGGTCAGGGACTAAAAGAGTATGAGTCATGCTTTAACCAAACATGGCTGACTCCCCTTATTCCTGACTCACATCTAACTTTGTGACTTTGTGTGAGCTTGCTCTGGTGAGCATGGATAAGTAAATAAAGAAAAGCGCCCTGAGCAGCACCTACAGCAACGGGCTATTCCACCAAGGGTGTTTGGAGAAAACCTGCTGCAGTTTGTTCCTGCATACTCCAGTCAGTCTCCATCACTCCCGGCAAACTCAAGAGGCTCGGGTGATTGCAGACTGATTTGTCTGACTGCATAATTTAAAAGGCACAAAAAACTTCAGGTCCAAGATCAACAAATTTAAACTTGCATGCAAGTCAAGGGAGGCGGGAGCATGTCAACGACATTCATGCAGAGATGGTGAAGGGCATTACATACACCATACATATACATACAAAAAGACAAGAAGCAAGCAACAGGTGTTTTTCTATAATAATGGGAACGTGCCCTGTGTGGACAAAACTGCCAAAAAGGTTTTACCCTGTGATGGAACACATGCAGTGTTCACCACAAATTAGCTTGACATTTACAGGGCATTAAAAGTTTATCTTCAGTGTAAATACTTAGCAAATATGGATAAAGAGGATGCCCCCCACCCATTAAAACCCCTACATAGAAGGTTTGTAGGTGAATTTTACATCACATTTAAAAGAAAGAAGAAACTGTACCCATATGGTCAAATAAAAAAGCAAATGATCATTTAATTTCGTGGGTTAAAAAGGCTGAATCAAACATGGATTCATCTGCACTTTTGCTTATTGTTAGGAAATGTTAGCAGAAATATATCCAGTAGCCTCTGATTCTCTGATTGCAGAATCTGTTCCCAGCATAAACAATAAATATTTCCAAAGAGACACCCATGAATTCAGGAATGCAACATGTTCCGTGACAAAAAGCAGTCTCTACAGGTGTTTGACATGCAGATGACGTAAATGTCGTTGGCCTAAGAGGATCACACCTTTTCAAAAACAGACATGACCAGTTTCTACTGTCATTATTATACAGGTAAAGACCTTGCCAAGTTGCATCCATTATTTTTAAGTTAATCTGACAAGAAACCTACATGTGACCTTAACCGTCTGTTCTATTTAATTTACCTCAAATATATTTCACTTTGCCACAATTACACAGGGTAACTCTATTTAAAAGCCGATCAGCAAGTAAATGAGTCAAGCATCCCTGACAGTAAGTATGGGAAATATGCTAAGTACACCTGGTATCTGACTCTAGCTTCTTACAGAGAGACTAAAGCTGGATTTACCCTTCAGCTTCAAGGAGCGGAGGCTCTGAGGCCCCACTGGAACTACTACCATGGCAAACAAAATCATTTGTTCTATAGCAACTGCATTTTCTTTCCATCCCTCTGCCTTGACGATTCAACTCTTGCTCAGTCTCTTGGCCTTAGTTCCATAAGTGCAAATAACCCTGTGATGTTAGAAAGTAAGTACAGTACATACATAAATAATTTCATAAACAATCTGGCATGACTTGAATTAATAAAAAAAGAATACCAACAGTGGAGGAAGCAGCAACATGATTCACTGCAAATTAACATGCAACCGCTGCTGCTGTCATTTTTTTCTGCGCTGTCTCACCTCGAAAACTTCCATTTTTTTCCTGCAGTGATAATAATGGACCACATGAACTGGGCTGACATGCTGAAACACCAACGTAACCAGACCTTACACACAAACCAATTAAACTGAAAAGATAACAATGATCAAATTCAACAGCAGATGTAACAGACTGCAACAAGTCAACTTTAAACTACATTTTTAAAGTGCAACTCAGGCTTTGTTAATAAAGGTACTTTACTGTTTGTGGTTCAAAACAAAGACTGTGCACTAAATATAGTAATATTAAATGAACGACACAACAATATGCATAATCAGTTTACAAGAACATATCAAGGATGTCAACATAAACTATACGTTCTCACAATGAATAATACAACGTGCGGTCACTGCACCTGCAGAGTGGACAGTCAGCATACTTAAATTGTGGGGTTGCAGACGGTTACAAAATTACATACTCTTGTGGCTACTTGGGCAGGGAAAGAATAAATTTGCTTTAAGAATGTGGTGTATTCCTGTTTTTAAATAAATAACGGGAATAACTGCTGATGTGAAAAACAGTTTTAGGGTTTAACCCTGCAACACTGGGAAACTTTAATTGACATTTCTTTTTGCTATTTGACAGCATTAAATGCTAGATTGTTTTACAGATGACAAAGAGCAGCAGAGATGGCAAATGGCATTCAGCAAAGACTCACAGGCAAACTCAAAGTGTGAAAGTTGCAAATTATAAATCAAAGAGTGTACATCTTGGTCACCAGGGCTGCCAACATAAACCGATAATAAATACACATACATTTACTGGCCACTTCATGAGGTAGACTTGCGCAGCCTAAAGCAATCAAATCAAGCAGCTCTTTGATAATTTCTACTTTAGAGGGATATAATTCATCTGATTTGTTTTATTGAAACTGTGAAAAAGGTGGCAACACTGCGTGTTTATTATTGAGGTCATACAACAGTGGTGCAGTCATTTATTTTAAATAGGGTGGCCAAAATTAAAACCACTTCTAAATATAATGTGCTCTAGGATAACTATCACCAACTATGACCTCAATAATAAACAGAAAAAAAATACATGCCTTCTATCAGTTTTTCCCAAAATCTCCACAACTCCAGAACAGTGCAACCCTGAGGTCTACCAAAAGTTTCTTTATTTTTACATGTTTTATAATTGAAAGTGGCAGGTAGATTATTTAAAAAGTACTTAAAATTTAAATATATATATAAAAAAAAAGACCAAAATGTTGCTACATGATCACCTTTGACAAAAGAATGCTTTTGTTCTCACCTTGGAGCTGTTGGATTTGGGAGCTGTGGTCGTAGTTGTCTCAGCAGCTTTGCTTCTGTCGGCATCACTTTCCCCCTGACCCTGGCTGAGCAGAGCCAACAGAGTGCGCAACTGTGGCACCGTGATGGTGCTGTTGTCGCCATATCGGGATAGCAGGTCCTGGAGCACTTGGGCAGGAGGCTGAGTCTGATTCTCCCCCTGACCCATCACTAAGCTCAATGGGCAAAGCAACACAACCAGGGCCAAGGCGAGAATCATCTCTGACTTAAGGAGGGCAATCGAAGCAGACGTGCAGCCATGGGGGGACCGGGTGAGCATGGTTTCTTCACTGGCTGGGGGATGTTGATCTGTGGGTGGAGGAGGAGGCGTGAATAAAATAAATCTACAACCTGTGACACATAAATGCTGCACTTTGGAACAGTACTCATTGATCATTTTCATAAAAGGAAACAAAACTAGTTGCGTTCCACTACAAAAAATGGTTTTATTTGAAACTATGATTTATTTAGTGTTTCCACAGAATTAGCACTTAGATTATACGTGGCTGTCCTACCTTCACTGTTCTCCAACAGCTATTTGCTTCTGATAGCTTACTGAATGTCCTGATTTAGAACAACAAATTGATTTATTGATTTTTGGACATGATACGAATGTTTAAACTGGAAGAGTATAAAGATAGAACAGGTTCCACAGCTGTTACTCCAACAACGTGCAGAGCAAACACACCAACAACAGGTTTCATTCGTACCGTCATCGATCATCTAAGTTGTGGTTTTCGTTTGAATTTTTAAGCAGCAAATAGTTAATTTGCAGGTTCAGTAGAGCAAGGGTAAAACATCTTCTAACTTTAATTAATCTCAGATGTTGATGCTCTCTTGGAATGAATCAAAAAAACAAAAACTGGTGGAGAAGTATACTTGGGTGGATGTAAATATACTTAAGCGGCCTGCCCAAGTATATTGCACGTGTGGGAAACACTGTTTTATGTTAACAGCTATTTGCTCTTGCTGTAGACTCCTGAAAGAAGAACAGGTGGAAATCCTGCGGGCAAGAATACAGCAACGTAACATTAGTTGAATTATAATCATTATCATTAAGACATGTTAAGTAAATAAGACACCTGAAAATTTCTCTCGGGAAAAATATAAAATATCTATCCCTGTAGCATGCTCAAGTTAAATCAGATAGCACTATCTGAAAAAAAAAAAAAAGCAAAAGACCTTAATTATTAAGGTTCATCAGAACGCAGGATGCACTTCCTCAGGAAACCGTTTTTTTATTTTCTGGTAATATAAAACTTGTTTTGTAAAAGTATCTCTACCAGTATATCTACCAAACCCTAAAAAACATTTGGGCTACACTACTACTAAAATAAATTATCCACTCAAGTGAAAATAAGTCTCTCGTTCATTCAACTGTCTATATAAATGGGATTTCCTCATCAGAAAAAAAACTTTTTTAAATTTTAAACTTCACTCGTCGTGTTTGTGATGATGACTAAACTGGTAAACTGGTCCACTTTTAATGTTAATTTTATCAATATACAATGTGTTCGTGTAGAACGCTTACATTACTAGCCAGCTACCACTACTAGGAGGCAACAAAAACTCTTCAACTGGAGGAATTTTTTTCTTGTCAAAAGGGAAAATAACAACTACATAATAGTAACTGCATTATTAACTGCACAACAAATGAAACAGTGCAATTTTCTTTATTGATGACTTAACTAAATGTGATCAAAGAATACACAGTTCAAATAAATATTTGAAAGCAAATGTGGTACTTAACAGCTTTGAATATTCTGAAGTCCACACAATAGCTGTTGGTAAGAGCACTTCTACCTGACCCTAGTGGGACCTGCCTTATTTGCATTGTGCAGCTGAGGGATATCAATATCCAAATCTTAGTAGCTTAGAGGCTAACCCCAAAGGCAAATGAAGTAAGCACGCAACCTAAACACCCCATTAGACCTACAGGACAAAGCACACAGTGAACAGGAAACCAGCAGCATACACACAGCTGCCAATAACAGACAATTACAGCACACACCCATCCAACAACACCGACACTATCAATGACACCAGTAAAATAAACCAGCAACGACTTACAGCACTTTATTTAAAACTAAATTAACAAAATCACACAAGCATCTATTGTGTAGCCTGTTTTGCATAGTCGAGCAAGGACTTAATGTATATTTCAGTTTTACATTTAAAAAAAAAAATCACATTTCAAACAAAAACAATGTATGTAGATATAATTGAAGATATGTAACTAAAATAATAGTTTATGCTCTTACTAAGAAACCTTTATATACATGCACACACGTCACACACAGGGCACAGCATAATTTTCCCGTCCCCTGCTCCAAAATACAGACCATCTATTCATTTCTTCAGGTCCACATGCCACGTTGAGATGAATAAACAGAGCCACTCAGCTCTTCCTACAGAGCCTCTAATGATAGGTGGTTTCAAACGCCTGAGTCACTCTTTGTGCCCTGAAGGTCTGAGCTGCCGAGTGAGCCCCACAGGATACCTGGGAGCAGAGATGGAGTCGCAGGGACAAGTGAAAAAAAGAAATGCCTGAAATGACCAGAATGCTCCTCGTGGGTGCAGTGGACTGTGGAAGTGAGAGAGAAACGCCCATAAAAGAAAAAAAATAAGAGCGGATGGAAGTAAGGAAAAGCGGCAGCGAAGAAGAAACCTGAAATGACAGCTGCCAGCTTGGATTTACTCTGCTCGCTTCTTCCCCGTCGCTTTGCCTTCTTCAAATTCCAATCTGGGACTCCAACCACAAAGTCCAGCACCATGCCAAACCCACCCCATTCCTTTTCTGCACAAACTGCATTCCTTCTTTATTCTTATTCTGCTATACAAAGAGAAAGCCATTTAATTGACTGGTAGTAGACTCGTATAGAGAAATCATGCAGCAGCAAACATATGATTCAGGTGCTGTAGAGCAAAGATCCTGTAACTGAAGGCTGAGAAACCACCTTGTGAATGGAAACCTTCATGCTTCCTACACCACAGGCTAGTGAAGTAGAAATAAATGACTCCCTTCTCTATTGCTGAGACGTCTTTGAGTAAGCTGTCTGCAAGTAACCACAATACAGGTTTGTTTCTATGTGAGGCAGCTGTGTGGAAATGTGACACAATGTGAACGTAAGGCACAAAATATATGAAAAGTGTAACTATGCTCAGTCGACTTTGCCCGGATAAAACAACTTTTTAAAAAGGTCAGTCTATCTGCTTTCTCTGTCTTCTAATTTGTGTTCAGTCACCAACTTTTTTCTCTTCATCTCTCCTTCTCCCAAGATCTCTGAGCTGAGGAGGCAAAGAGAAAACTCTCCTCTTCAATAACTCATCTTCTCCCCAATGGATTGCACCCCCTCTCCCCAATCCTCTTTCTGTACTTGCTCTAATGAGACCTCATTCTCAAATAGGAGAAAGAGGGGGAAAACAAGGTACAGAAAATAGAAAAATATCTTCATAAGCCTCTTCAGTTCTTATTTTTCTCCAGTACTTCATCTTACACAATCTTCCTAAAAGTTGAAGGAGATCTGAACCTTAACCTCCTTCTGACATCTATTGTTAGTGAAACACTGGCTGAAGATGGGTGGATAATACTGCTAAAAGAAGACTATTCTCAAAATCAAATTTTTGCCAACTGTTTTGAGAATCTTACCTATTTAACAAGTCAAATATGAAGAAATCACCTTCAAATTCAAGCTTTTCAAATGTGAAGACTTGCTGCCCTTTGTACAATTTCTATGGATTTGAAGTTAAATGTTAGACATAGGTTTAAATCTCACTAAGCATACGTCAACATTATCTGGACAGTCTGTGTCTCAGTTGCTAGAGCAGTTGATGTTAAACCCCTCAATAGTAGCACCACTGTGTATGTGAAAAAAGGCATCACATTGGCCTAAAAAACTAATAATCACTAATAATAAAATAAAACAGTTGTGCACATTTTGAGTATTTTTGGAATGACTAAAGACTAAACAAATGAAACAAACGTCAAATGAAAACCTAGCTAAAACTAATAGTTTCAATAATTTTTTATGAATATAGAGAACTCCACGATTTCAGCAGAGTCACATCGACCAATCTTATTACGTGGTTAATTTGATGAACCCTGCACTGACCATGAAGTGGACACACAACAATAAGCAGTGTTCCTCTCCCTCTCCCATGCAGGAAAGTTGCCAGAGGTAAAGCAATATCTCTCCTCTGTCACATGTATTTTTAATTAAGAGAGAAAAGAGAAGCGAAGTGCATGAGGACACATTTCAAAGTGACAAGGCAGCAGCGTGTGGCTTTACCACAAAAAGGAAAAGTAAACCTTGAATAAACTTGCTTTCGTTTGTGTATGTTGCATATGCAACATGTGGAGACACACACACACACACACACGGTAATGAAAGAATATATGTGGTAGTTCAACAACACAAATCACCTCCATCCATTTAAACAAGGTGTATTAATAACAAAAACACAGTGGGAGTGAGCCAGTACAGCACACCATCCCAAATAACAATCTGCATGGAATCATTACAATTCTAATAATAATGCACAACAAGTTCTATTCTACCACGTGTAAACGAAGCAATTACGGTACGCAACGTAGTCCACGCTCACTTTAAGCAGCCTCTTTAATTAGAAACTTGATTCAACTGAAAATAACCTAAATATCCCTTTTTAAAAAAGGGCACTTCAAGGCAAGCACATTTTGCAGAAACAAACACACTGAAGCCATTCAAATCTAAACACCACACGATAAACATCTCATTTCAACTTATCATAGATAACTCATGTCAGTAACAACTAGGTCAGCTGTGTTTGCATTTGTGTTTACATTTTTTATATTACTTCTCTACAACAGTTCCCCGTGTTGATTTGTTTCTCTGTACCAAACAGTCAGGATGGTAGTTGAACTCTTGATAAAAGCTGCCGTTCTGCTGCACATTACAAGCAAAGTGTGGTCAGGGACAAAATCTAGGTCTTTGGAAAACAGTTCTGTGCGACACATTCAAGGAGAGTGCAGAGTGTAGACCCCATGTCCAAAAACATTCATATCCTTACAGGCCTAATCAACTACTCTTAATATAGCGAGACAACAAGTGAATAAGAGCAGCTGATAAAGTACTGCCAGCCGTCTTGCTTACGTACTTGACGGAGATAATAACTTGGTCCTTTATGGAGGGTGAACAGGTACAAGCAAACACTTCCTCACTGCTATACCTCAGTGCCGCTACAGTTAGAAATATGCCTTAGTTGCTTTAAAATGCCAGCATGTCTGGTCATATGGATGCCAATGCAAACTCAAGCATACTCAAAACACACAAAAACATCTCTGAAGTGCATCTGAGTTGGTGCATGTGTGTGTGATTGAGTCCATGGCCTATTTGTAACAGGAGATAAAGAGCGGTGGGAAGAGACTTGCAGTCTGCAGCAGTGACTTCAGTCCTCTAACACGGTGGTGAAGGCCTCTGCCATGATATTAAAAACGAGGTTTACAAGGGAGTGAGAATCAGAAGAGAAAAGGGAAGACAGGATGGGAAATGTTTAGTCACGGTCTATTGGACTCTCACTCCCAAAGGCATGCAGCTAATACTTTTCTGCTCATCCCTTCAAATCTTTCTCCATTCTTGGAAAGTTCCCCAACAGATAAGAAAACACAAATTGGCCCCAACTGATAACTGGCTGGGAAGACATAAGCAAACATGTCCATAGAGAAAAGTAAATAAAGTTGTGAACCCAAACATATTGTGTCATTAATTACTGTAAAATTAATTCAGAGCAATTAGAGTGAACAAATGAGCATAATAATTAGGGGTTCAACAAGTAACTAAACTCTCACATCTAACAGCTCCCGTACTCCTGTAAGAATAGCTCGGTGAGAAATGTCCCTTGTCATCGTCACCTTCTCCAGCTGACTGAGCAGAAACACAATATCTGATTGGTCATAAATCTACATAGGGCCAGACTGAGGCTTAACAACAGGATACCAGTTCCAAAAAAAAAACACACACACTCATCTACAAACCAGGGTGTGGATGACACACATTATGATAATGATACTGCCACTTACTGTACATGTTTTACCAGAGTTAATATAACCAAATAGACCAGAACCACTCCCAAACAACACACCTCTTAAATAAATTAGTGAGTAGACAAAGTGCAACACCTTCAAAAGTCAAGTTTATCACTTTATCACAATGGAAAAGTTTTGCTTGCATTAGTGCTTATTATCAGCTCACCAAGATTCTGTAAAAAGAACAACAAACTTAGTCAAGGTTGAGAAAAGTGCTGATGGAACATTTGCGTTTGCATTTGTCACTTTCAGATCTCGTCTTAGTGATGCAAGACTACATCCTGCTCTCAGCTGCTGTGAGATTTGAGCCCTGGCTTAAATGTTCCTCAAAAAGCATGTTCCCTGCCCCCAACCAAGGTCTTAGAAGCATTTTTGGAAACTTATCCATTGGGTTTTGACTCAACTTATCCACAGCACTTGTTAATAAATAAATACATTAATTAATTAAATGTTTAAGAGAAAACACTTAATTATTTTTTCCCAGTGGCAACCAGAATAAGACATTCGTGTGTATGCTACTTCCCAGTCATATAGATATCATTTATTAATCTGCTATGAAGCACTTTCTTGGTAGGTGAAGGTTCATTATGCTTTTGTGGACTGTTCCCTATCCCAGCTAACTCACCTCTTCACATTTACTCTGATTTTTGTAACACCTCCCAAAAGACCCTGCCTTTAAATAAACTAGAGCGCTTTCAAGAAAGAAATAAGTACACACAGCTGTGTTGTCAGGGTGTGCAAGTCTGCAATAAGCTTTTGTTCAAAGCACAGTTAGTACTAATAATAATCAACAAAATTATTAGTCAATAACAAAAGCCAAATTTAATTTATCACAATACTCAGCAAAGCTATTGACTATTGATTTTTAGAAAATAGGACAACAATGAAAACCTAACAATGTAGATGGAGACATGTTTGGCTTTTGCACAAAATAAAAAGTTATATCGTTTATTGTTCGATTTAAAGAAGAAGCTAAAGCTACTTGTTTCAGGTCTAAATGGTCAACATACTTTTGTTGGGGTTTGGTGATCCCAACCTAAATAAAACCGCAGGTAGTGTACTACAGTCCTGCAGCACACAATAATATTAACCCCGGCCTATGATTCAACAAGGAAAGTGATCCAAGATGGCTTGGTATATCCGACAACAGCAAAAACAATTTCAATTAGAGTTTTTCTCAGCTTTTTTTGTTGTTGTCAATTTCACCTGCAAATTCTAAAGCAGAAAACTTTCTGTACTGTACCTGCAACCGAGACACACAAACAGCACCCGCTCCTCGTTAGATGATTTTGATCCAAATCAACTTGCGCCTCAATGTAGACTCTGGTTTGTCCTCTCGTATCAGAACATTCAAGTGTTTCATTCCAGGTCACTTTATATACCGCACAAGCGAAGGGCAGGTAAATCTATGCTTCGACTCATCAAGCTTCACCCACAGTCCCTAATTACTGTTTCGTTTGGTTCTCAGGCTGATATCATCAACCAACACTGTAATTATTCAGGAGAGTGATGTGTGTGGTTAACATGCTGGTTCACGGAACGCATTGTGCATATGCTTCACTCATCCTGACTGTACAACAAAGAACTTTTCACCATAAAATTATAGGGTTGGGACGCTTGGTTTGGCTGAACCCCTCACTTTTATCCAGTGGGCAGTTTAGACATCAGAAATCAAGTTAAATGTTCTCTAGTACTGTGTATTTGGTGCCACTGCCTTTATACCTTCTCCAGGTTCTTAGGGTACCTTCCAAGTGGTGATTGCATTGTTTCAGGTTTAATTTTAGCTCATTCTTCAAGGAATAATTGTTCTAAGTCTACAAGACTGCTGGCTGTGTGCTATGAAGAGCCTTCCAGAAATCTATCCACCGCTTTTCAAAAAAATTTAGGTCTGGAGACAGGGAAGATCACTGTAAAAATCGCCTTTTTCTTTTTAAAGCATCCTGAGCTGACTTTGCTTTGTGCTTTGGAGAACTTCAAGGATCCACTGCTTCTTCATTTTTAGGTTTCTAGCTGATGGTTGGAGGCTTTGTTCTATCTTCTGACACTGGGCTGCATTCATTCCTCCTCAAATGCCTGATGCTGACATACACCCCCAAAAGATCAGCTAGCCTTTACTCTGTTTGACCGTCTGAATGGTGATACTGTCCTCACAGGCAGAGATTTACCACACATATCTGTGTGAATTCTGACCAAATAATTCTACTTTAATATTGTCAGACCACACATTCTTGTTCCAAAACTCCTTTGGTTTGTTCACATGCTCCTTAGCATAATCCAAATGTGCTGCCTTATGTCTAGCAGTAAGCAGTGGCTTCCTGTGTGCTTTTCTCGGAAACAATCCAGACTTGTGCAGACTGTGCTTGACTATGGACATGTGGACATTTTTGTCAGCTGTCTCCAAGTGCTTTGTCAGGTCTCCTGTTGGTTTGGTTTTTTTGGGGGGGTTTATGGTTTTTACATTTGCTACTGATCCTGGTATTGGTATATCCCTCTCCAGCTTTAAGCACATTTAGCAATTTCATTACGAGATTTTCTGACAGCTGTTTTCCTGACCTCGATGTTTCAGTTCCTCTCAGCAAACTGCTTAAGAATGCTCCAGGAAATCTATCCACTTAAAAACTCAAGTACTAGCCCGATTTACGACATGTGGTGCTACTCAAAATGCATCATGTGTTATCTGTAATATTTTGATGGATTACATTAAAATCAATGGCGTAAAATTAATAGTATTTATCAAAGATAATGCAAACTTTTGCAAGTTCTGCTTTACACAGTTTATCTAGAGTTTTTCAGCCTGAGGCTTCAATCACAACTTAGGTCTGAAAGGTCTGTTTCTCAACACCACATACTTTATTTTCCTAGAGTTATATACATGAAATCTTCTGAAAGCTTTAAAGGGAAAATGTCACTTTGCTGTAGCTGCTAACATATCAATAAAATGTTGAGATGAATGACTTGTAGATTTGTAAATAATAATCCGTTTCTTCACTCTTGCGCATTACGTTTTTCAGGTCATAGGTCACCTTAAAAATAAACAACACGGTTACCTCTAGAGGACTGCGGCGTCTCTTCAGAATCGGCTTTTTTTATGATTATTAAAAGTGACTTTGGTGTGTTTGCATCAACAGCATTCTGAGGATAAGCAAAGCAGCCGCGTTTATTTTCCAGCTTGAAATGTGTGATAACTCGCAGTTTGCTTATGTCCACAAGAAAGCGAAACGGTGGTTAGGATTCAACAGATACAGCAAGTCTCGGCTCAAATCCTTTTCCGCTGCTCAGTCTGACCCGGACTCGGCGTGTCGGCTAACGCGCCCGCTCTGTTAGCCCTCGCTGTTAGCTTACCCGGTGATGCTGTGTGGGGCTTGACGTCAACTCCTGTCAACAGCGGCTCTCTCAGGCTCTGGCACCCCGGATGCTTGACACTCCGGCAAAGGGAACGGCGTGGGACGCAGAAGGACGTCTCCGGTGTGTCCAGTCATTCGTAGAGGAGCGGGGGTGTCTCCTTTTCTCCTTCTGTCCTCCGCTCATTCAAACAAACCTCACGGCAACAACGGCGGCGGCGGCGGCAGCAGCAGCGTGGAGGATGTGCTCGCGACGCGGTCAGCGGTGACGTCAGCAGCTCGTCGTTGACTGGGGTTTCAAAATGGCGGTGTCTCCCTCCTGCGTTCCACGGCAAGTACTGCAACATGACAACAGAGAGCGAGCGATGCGCCCGAATACTGAATCCATCCAGTAACAGTCAAACGTTTGGACACACCTTGCCTCTCTAATGGCTTCCCGACCCCATGAAGAAAAGACATTGCACAAATAAACCCTGACGAGGCCCATCTGTGAATTGAAAGCCGTGTCAGGTGCAGAATGCTGAGCAGTAATCCGAGCAAAGGGTGGCTGTTGTGAAGAATCTCAAATAAAAACATGTTTTGACTTAATTCACGTTTTTCTTCACTACACAATTCCATGTGTTCATTCATAGTTGTGATGCTTTCAGTGAGAATCTACAATATAAATAGTCATGAAAATAAGGGGGAAAAATCAATGAAAAGGTGTATTCAAACTTTTGACTGGTATACATACACACACTAATATTTCTCAGTTTCTTTAAGTTGTCGTTTTGAGGTCATAGTGTGTAGTGGAGTCGTAATGGAGTGCATTCTAAGAGCAGGTGGTTCTAATGTTTTGACCACCCCATTTAAAAACTCTAGAACCACCTTTTCCACCTAGTAATTATTATGCATTAACCATAGTCACAAAGCCACTTATTGACAAAGTGTTCTTTTTCAGTGGTGGAACATACCTGAAAACTTTTACTTAAAAGATAACTTTCATTAGTCCTTTTGTAAATTATTGTCTACAATCACCACACAGAACCAACAGCAAATCTCCTCTACTCACATTTGTTAACGTGTGAACCTGCAGTCCTGATAGACTTGTTTGTCTTTGCCATAGGCCTCAATTGTCCAAAAACACAACCCACAAAAGTGTTACGTTAATGTTCTTTTCAGGGACTAATATAAGAGACAGAGACAGAAGGAGGGTAAGAGAGCAGAGAATTTATTATTTGTAGATGTGGTGGAACATTGAGCGACGCAGTGGTGGCGAAAACTCAGCTCAGGAAGCCGGATGGGTCTGAGGCCTAGGGAGAAACAGAAGGTGAGTATGTAACTGAATAATACGTTAAAGGATGAGTAGAGGGAGCGGTGTAGAGAACTCAGGCCAGGTGGGAGGATGATAAAAGAAAGCGGGAGCCGGCTGGGGACGAAGAAACTCCGGAGGGCCAGTCCAGTTTAATAAAGAAACAATAAAAGTAACAACACAAAACGGCCGAGGCAAAATATATATCAGTCTCTGAGGTGCGGGAAACACAGGTGGAGAAAAACAGACCGGGTGGGGAGAGCGTGGCCAGAAAGTAACAAAATAATCTTGAAGAACAAGGCAGGCAAAAAACTAGAAACAGGAGGTCCAGATCAGGGAAGTTTAAAAAAAAAAAAAACTAGAAAAAGAAGCTACTAGGTGATTCACAGATTGCAGGAAGACATTCTGGCAGAGAGGGACAGGTAACTCAGGCTTAAGAAGAGACACGACATTTGTGCATTGTGTGTAAAATTACGCTAACGAGGGAGCAGCAGGGGAGGAGAGAGAGGGAGGAGGAGTGAGAGAAGCACAGGAGAGAGAGAAACCGTATCCAGGGCAACGCAGCTCAGAATGACAACCCTGGCACAAAGTGGCATCGTGTTAAAGTTCTTTGTCTGTTGTAGAGAAGTGTGTACACTTGTTTGCAAAGTGAGAGGATGAGAATGTGCTTTTAGTCTTAAAGATCAGGTTTCACTAATTTGAGCATTAGACAACTAATTATGTTCATTGGCAACAGGTGAAAAAGATGACTGGATATACAAGGAGCATTTCAGACAGGCAGAGCCTCTGAAATGTAAGGATGGGCAGCAAACCAGAACACTAATCACCTGTCAGTAACCAAAAACAGGTCAACAGCCACTCAAACTTTACCAGATGTGCAGTTTTTGTTCCACACAAAGTCACCAAGTAATGTTGGCCCTTATGTTTTGAATATTTAGACTACTAAAGATATTCTTTATCTTTGAGAGTTTGGTGAAAAATCAGCCCTGTCAAATAGAGTACTATTTAATATCCTGTACATTGTTTTCCTAGTGGAGTACTTGTATGTTTGTATTGACTCTAAAAGTAAATATTGAAGTATATAGTTTTCAACTACAGCAAACAATATGAAGCAATACTACTTGAACTGGCTATATTTTTAGGCAAATACATGCACATTTACTTGATTATTGTGTTTGTATACTTCCACCACCTCGGTCCTCTTCTTTTTTCCATTTATACTTCTTCCCCAGACTCTATCATCTATTCACATTGCTTTTCCTATCACTACTACAGATTGGTCAACTCTACAGCTCCAGCTTACCTCAACTCAATCATTCAGGTCTACAATCCCTCCCGTCTGCACCACACAGAAGAAACCAAGGAAAAGTCTTCAGCTCAGGGATCCCCCGATGGTGGAATGAGCGCCCATCTCTGCACGGTATGCAACATCCCTTCCACCATTTAAAAAAAACTGCTTAAATCAGAACTCCTCTGCATCTTCCTTTGCACTTAAAACAATCTTCTTTTCTGCTCTTTCTTGTACTTACATCTCATGGAACAGAAACCCTTCTTTGATAGCACTTTAAAACTTTGATGTGTTCTCCTTGATTTAGATTTTTCTTGCATGTACCTCACTTGTAAGTTGCTTTGGATAAAAGCATTTGCCAAATGTCTAAATGGATGTAAAAAAACAAAACAAAACAAAAACAAATGTCATTACTTATTGCAATGACAATTTTTCACTGTAGTATTACAAATTGATCCCACCACTGTGTAATTGCTATTGTGAAATGTTTGCTGGATGGCATTTGGTTTCAATTACATGGTTTTGACCTAGACGTTTGGGAAATGGATGTTTTGTTTTTTGTTTTAGCAGTGATTTTTGTTTGGAACGTATCCTTCCTGTGATCTGGAAGGAGTACATCCAAAGGTTTGAGGCAAGAGAGTGAAAGACCAGAAGGGAAGAGAAATAAATTAAAAGTTGGAGAGGAAGGAGAATATAAGGCATAAGAGAAGGAGAAGAAATGGATAACATATGGTCAAGGAAGGATTGACGGGAGGAAAAAAGAAACAGAGAAAAAGACGGAGAAAGAATCACAAAAGGAAAGAAGCAGAGAAACCAGAAAAGGGGAGAGAGGAAAAGAGGAGATGGGAAGAGGAAGAAATGAAGAAGAATGAGAGAGGAGAGAAAAAGATGAGAGGAGGATGAGTTGTCTGAAATGGATTCGGATTTAGTTTCAGACAAAAAAATTGTTGACTTATCTGTGACAGCTTAGTCTCTTTTTTTTTGTCCCACATCAGTATTAGATCTACACATCAGTATTAGTAGATAGTTAGGATTTAAGGCAGCAGCTGTGGAAGCAGGGAACCAAAACTTCAATTTTTATTTCTGAAAGGTTCTTAGCAACACCTAACACTCTTGCAACCAATAACATCCTAAATATGTGTAGTCATGACAGTCAGCATAGACAATTGTCAAGCTTGCACATATTGACTTACTTACTTTGTTGTGTTATTGTATTATAGTACTATAATGAATTATTATAATGAATGTAAATAATTTCATTTTTTTCACATTTTGTTGTGTGCCATGCCTACACCAAGACAAATTCCTAGTACTGTTAAGTGTTCTTAACTGTGCCTGGCAAACAGTTTCTGAAGTGGTTAACCTGTTGTCATTTCGAATGAATTTGACATTTTAAGTCTATGCTGGGAGTTTATCTCACTATTTTGGCTTGTTGTCTTTCCATATGTTTTCTGTTTTCTACAACTTTCACTTGGACAAAATTTAGGTCTTTTATTTCAAAATCATAAATCAGAATTGGCCTTCCATACATGATTGATAGGGCCAGAGAGTTAAGCTAAATCCTCAGGGTAACATTCAAAAATAAATTTAATAAACATTAAATATTACCACGTTTATCATGATTTTTTTTTAATGAAAAATAACATACAAATACTTTTTTCTCACCTTTTATTAACAGCTGTGTAATATACATAGTTTTATGTATATCAATGTAACATATTGTCGCAGCATAGATAGCCAAAAACAAATAGATTATAAAATGAAAAGACATATTGCAACAAAATAAATGAATTATGAGAATGAATGCTATTTATAAAATTTATTTATATAAAGTTTCGTATATAAAGCATTACAAATAGAATAAAATCTCAATTGTTTAGGCACATGAGAGACACAAAAACTTTATATTTAAAGATTTCTTCATAGAGGCGAATTGTGTGCTGGATTTTTTATTTTGTAACAATCAGATTTAATATAATTATTTACTTGATAAATGAAATGATTCGAATGATGGCAGGGTTTTGGAGAACTTGGATTTGTGAATGTGAAATTTACCAATCAAAATGAATAAATTGACCATATGTTGTATTTCCTGAATGTTGTTCATGTAATGTAAGATAATAGCTTTAAGTTCCAATTTAAGCGTGTGAATAGTTTCATTAGCAAAGTGTAATTCCATCTTTCTCCAGAATGATTTGGTGTGACAGCATTCAAAAAAGAGCTGTTTAATGTCTAACATACAAATACAACACTCATTTTAAATGGACGTGACGATTCTTCAGCCGGAAGTAGTTCTGACTGCGGAAGTGATCGGTCCAGATGCTGTAGGCGTCGCTCACTGAGCCAAGCGGGTCCAGAACTGTGGTTTGACCGTGTTGCCGTTGATCTGTATGTAGGTCCGAGGCGGTGTCACGTCGAGCAGGTAAGAATGAACGTGACGTTCTTCTGGGCTGATAAACGCTGAACGTCCGACGCTGTTCAGTCCTCCTCTGTCTGTGCCGAGTTAGCAAAGTTAGCACGGCTAACGCGACGTCGAGGAGAAATCTCGATGCGTTCAGTGACAGATATGAAGATATGTAGATATGAAGAGCGTGCGGAGGGGAAATATGGTTATTACCAGCCGAGAGATTCGGTGGACACGCTGGATCCTGAATGGGGTCGAAGGGACGTTGTGTCGTTAAAGGGCCGCAGTGTGTGACTGACGTCTCACGGTTTGTTGGGTTTCGATGAATCACCTGCTTTAGTTCGGTTCGGGTTCTTCGACACCGTAAACGTGGCCTACAGACGGTACTGAAGCTCAGATCACGACCGAAACGTTAAAGGGCAGCTTCACCGATTTTCACGCTGGTCCATTAGCCTGGCACATGTATGAATGTATGAATGTATGAATGCATGAAGGCCATCTTCCACTTCTCGTTATTGAGGCATTTCTCTGCTGCCAGCTGCTAAACTGGAAGTTTGAGCCTCCTGATGTTGTCAACGAGGAGCTCAGACAATCCTGTTCCAAAGGTAAATAACAACAACATGCAATGATTTGCAAATCAAATATAAGTTTTAATATATTTGCAAATCAAACGGCAGGTCTTTGGACTGTGGGAGGATTTGTTGACTCTATATTAGCTACAGCGTGAATATGTGCGTGAAGGATTTTGTGTCTATACATGTAGCCCTGTGCTCGCGGTCAGTGAGACTCCTTCACCCTGGTGGCTCTTAAAGGTTATACTGTGGAATGGATTATTTGCAATTCATGATATTGCACTGTTATTACAACTTTGCACAGTGTCCCGTATTTCTTGCCAAAAATGGACCATGCAGGTTTTACTGTAGTCTTCCTTTTCCAAAATTTCCAGTGTATGCATTAAATGAGTGTTTACATGTTTCAGTTGATATTTTCATACTGGTCTATTTCCTATAGTCCAGTACCAGTTATCTGTTAGAAATCTAATTTTTCCAGCCGTCATCTCACTAGTCACAAATTGTTTTTGCATAACCTGAATTCCATTATTTAACTCAGGGTTATTACTTCATTGATACGTAGAGGTATTAGAATCAACACAAACCAACAGCACACATGGTGCAATCCATCACGGACGCTGAAGTTGAGAATCTATTTTGTCATTGCCTTCTCATCCGTGTTAGATAATGTCAAACAGGATACTCCCAAGTTTGAGCTATTTTAAGATGATCCATCAATTTGGTGGATAATTTTATAAACCGATTAAAAGGCGACTGGAAAGTCCACATTCTCAAAGGCTATAGTCTTTTTCAAACTTTCAAACCTGATCGTCCAAAACTCCTTTTTCCGAGAATTGGAGTGACAAAGCATTGCTGACTTGGTTTATCCTGTAAATGGCTTACCTAATGTCTTTTTGTTGCTTTGACTAATGGTGCTAAAAACGCCAAACTCGAAGCGTGCAGGTCCTCCGCCTCCCTCCTCTGTCAGTGACACACCTCCTGAGCTGAGCTTTAAAACAACTGTTGTCTCCTGTGTTTCCGTGGGCTGTGCTTACTAGCCAAGACACCACCATGGCACAGTCAATACAAGTCATCTGACTTCTGGTCCGCATGCTGATGGAGCAGTCTAACGTTTGGCTTCATGTGATAAATACAGAGTAAAAAAAACCCTAGTCATGGAGCAGAGTAAAGGAACATTGTGTCTTTGTACTAGTTAATACAACATATTGTGTGGGCTTGAACACTAAGTAAATTGATTTGCTAATAAAAAAGAAATTCAAGTTCATCATCAAGTTCTGTTTTTTTTGCAGAGGGATTGCCAAATTAAATAATGCTGGCCTATGGAAAAGTGCTGTAAGCAGAAGGAGTCTGTCAGACCAGTGTTATGAACATGCACAATGTTTGTATGATAAATCCATAGTATGTTTTCTGTTAAAGGGGCTTGAAGGTTGAGTTCACTGAGAAAACATTTTCCTAATCATTTCCTGCGTTAGCTATCAATGAAAATTGTTGAGGTTTGGAGAAAAGCAGCTTCGTGTTCATAAAAAGGCCTCACAGTATAGGAAAGTAATAAATTCAGATTATACTTTCTTTCTTATCTGATAATTTTGTGACAGCTCTGGTGTTGCAGTCAGGCTGCATGAGGACACGCTGTACCACACCAAGGCCTCATGTCTGACCTTGTCACTGCGTTGGCAGTTATTGTTTTTATTTCATGGAGCATTAATTGTTCAGCCCTACATTTGATTGAACCTTTCATAACAAAAACTGTTTATTGTTAGGACAAACTGCATATTAACAAGTGCACTCTTTTCAATTTAGTAGCTTTAATTTTAGGTGGATAAGCAGAAGCTTTAGAGATGAAGCTCAGCACCTTAAATGGAAATTACCTCTAGAAAAGTCTACTGAGAAAAATTAAAATGTGGCCAGTACATGAAAAGATCTTTAAATCATGATCCTATTAAACCTTTTTTTTTTTTTTTTTTTTTTTTTTTTTCAAAGACCTGCTCTACTAACATTCGTCACAGCGTTAAATGACAGTTTCCAGTGAGCGAAATGTAAACCTTCAACCTGTCTTTGTTCTAGCTTGGGCTTTCGTGATGGCGGACCACACTGACATAAGTCTGCTGCCGGAGGAGCGAGTCCGCGCTCTGACTAAGAAGGGGAGCTCAGTTGAAGTTAATGACGATGTTCCCCCCCGCCGTTACTTCCGCTCAGGCATGGAGATGATCCGCATGGCTAATGTCTACACAGAGGAGGGAAACATTGAGCACGCCTTCGTCCTCTACAACAAATACATCACGTATGTATAACTGTTTGATTAGATTGCAAGAAATTACCTGAAGGATTTATTAATTTGTGTTTCAGACAACCTTTTTGTGAACCTGAGGTGTCGTTTTCCTGAGGATGACACTAAGCAAGGTCTTTTGATATGCCAAAGCCTGTCATTACTCTTAATGACAGTTCTCAGCTGATGGTTTTGAGTAAGCATTCTCACTGTAGTCACACCCAACTGTTCGTTAGCTAATAACAGCATTTCCTTTTTTGCCCAGGTTATTTATAGAAAAACTTCCCAAGCATCGGGATTACAAGACTGCAAACATTCCTGAGAAGAAGGATATACTAAAGGTGGGCAAAGAGTATTTAAACTGTCCTATATATTTTTAATTTTTTTATTTTCATAATTTTTTAATTTTCTCAATTTTCTGTTTTCTGCAGAAATTGAAGGATGTTGCATTTCCTCAAGCAGAGATTCTGAAAAAAGCTCTTTTGAAAAGATTTGAACAAGAGCATGAACAGTATCTCGTTAAGAAGGTAAAGTGTTTCCTGAAACTTATTTGCAGTTTCTTGAAGGTACAGAATGACAGAAATAGAAGCAGGAAATCCTGAAAATGTATCACAGCCTACAATAACAGAACAGCAAGCATTAAGCATTGATGTCAGTGTGTTGTCTGCACTGTTAACGGGGGTAAAACATTAACCATCTCCAAAAAAAGGGGGGGTGGGGGGGGGGTTATTAATAAATCGATGTAAAGAACAAGAATATTCAACTGTTGTTTAATCCAGAGACTGATACTGATTTTCATCATCAAAGATCTGAAAAGCAGAACATTTCATGTGATGTAGTTTTACTCTGTGACTTTCTTGGGTGAAGAGACAAAAGATTAAAAAAAAAAAGAGCCCATCTGCTGAAACTCTAACCTGTAGGAATATGATGTGTGTGTGCGTGCGCATCTCAATTAGAAAACGCAGGACGAAGTCATTGCGCAGGAGCAGTCCCGGCAGCGAGCGCTGGACGCAGAGCGGGAGCGTGTGGCCGAGATGCAGCGGCGGCAGCGGGAACAGGAGCAGTTCAGTGCCTTCGAGGAGATGATCCGCCGCCAGGAGCTGGAGAAGGAGCGCCAGCGCGTCCTCCTGGAGTTTGCCACACCTGTGACACCCTCCCCTGACACGCCCCTCATTCCAGGCATCCAGGGCCCCCCACTTATCTCCCCCACGCCACCGCAAAGCCCAGGGGACCCGTCTGGCACTTTTAATCACCAATACAATCGCCCTCCCGCATCTATCGGCACGCCTGCCTCCGGCCCACCCACCTTTGACCGGTCGCTCAAGCCCGGGTCCCTGGTCAGCCCGGGTAACAACAGTGAGTTAATCCTATTTTGACGTGAGGGGCTGGCCCTCAGAGGATTTAAATACTGCCCTCCTCCCTGCAGTACTTATTCTTCTGAGCTGATGGCTTTCCCCCTGACCTACTTAATTTCCTGCTTGCACCATGCCTTGTTTTAGAAGGTCATTGATTTTGTTTCCTTTTCATGGTTTTTGCAGATACAATGGTGGATGCCCTTCGGCAGTTGGCAGTTCCCGCTGAGCTGTGCCGGAGCTTTTTGAGGTTGGCAGAAGCCAACACAAGCCGAGCTGTAGAAACTTGTGGCATCCTGTGTGGCAAACTGGTGAGATTCTAGAACAGAGCAACTGTGTTGAATCCCCTTCTGAATAAGTCTAGTACAGGAAACGCACAATTTACTGCAGATGACATGGCAATAATATAATTGTCATCTTTTGTTGTAATCATAATTGGAACTTTTTTGCATGCTTGAATTTCATGTGTGTGGAGTCTTAGAGCTGATTTGACCCACGAGGATGAACATAATCTGACACTTCTCTCAGTCCTAGATCTGCTTTGCCTTTTCTCTGAAATATATGAGGCTCATTTGTGGGTCGGCATAAGTTAAAGCTTTATTCACTTCATCGTGAGCATGATTGAGCGTTTCTTTTCCAGCTGAGAACCAGTCAGAGCTCAGTTTTTTTGTTTTTTTTTGGGTTTAGACAGAATCCTAAGATATAGTTGTTTGGCAGACACAAGCTTTGCATAATTTAAAGCAGTGTAACAGGGTGAGTGTTTTTTTGTTTTGTTTTTTTTTTATGATTGTTCCAGACCAGAAATGCTTTTACTGTGACCCACGTCATCATACCAAAGCAGTGTGGCGGACCAGACTATTGTGACACAGAAAATGAGGAGGAGCTCTTTCTAATACAGGACCAATACGATCTCATCACCCTGGGCTGGATACATGTGAGTGAGAAACCGAGTACACGGTGGATTGAATCTTGTTACCTGTGTCTGGTGTAGGTTTTATATTTGTGCTCATGGTGGATTTGCATAATAAACTTTTTTCAAGGATCTAAGATATGGGGCATCATGTAAAATCTTAACATCTTAACTGTAAACAGAGAGAAAACACATATTCTGACTTTACAATTACAGTTATCAGTGGTGGAAAGTAGCTGAAAGGTGGAAAGGACATTTACTGAAAACCTGTACTTAAGTGAACAGTTTAATGACTTTCTGATGTACTCAGGCATTTCCATGTTTTCCAACCTCCATCTTTGACTTTACTGCATGTCAAACACATATTTTGTACTTTTTAACGCGCTACATTTATTTCATTCAGGTGTGAAATTCAGAGACCACTTTGCAATCTAATGTTTGTTTGTTATCAAATTTCAAATTGTTTGTTATACAATCAAAAAAAGTTTTAACACTAAAGTCATGAACACAGTAATGCATCAGTAATTTTAATACTAAATATCATATACAGTACTGTAAAATCAGCCGTTCTGCGTAAACGCTGAGTACTTTGTACTTTCACTGTTTGTGAATGCAAGACATTTACTAGTAACAGAGTGGTACTGCATTGTGACTCTGATACTTTCACTTAAGTAGATAATCTGAGTACTTCCGACTGCATTAGTATTTAAAACTACTTAGATTTTTGTGATTCTATTGGCATATTTCACCACAGTAAATAAGAGGTAAAGTAGGAAACCTGTCTCCCCACCTGTTGCTCCCTCGGGATCTTTACACAGGTTTGTGTCCATTGTCATCCTCTGTTCCAACAGCAACTGCAGCTGAAATAGTCTCTTTCCTAATATTTTCCCGTGACCTCCTCATGTACGCGTAATGCAGCGCTTTGCCTTTTCTCATTTCATGCAGCCACTCAAACCTTTTTACCTGGTTAAATAAAGGAAAGAAATAAAAACCTGACGCATTCCCTCTTGATTGCTGTCGCTCTACAATGCTGCATTAGCTGTGGTTACGTGGAGCCAAATATTCAACTACTATTAACTATTATTAACTACTATCAACTGCCAGTCCCAGGTCCAGCAAACTGGCCAGGGTTGCATCAGGAACGGCATCCAGAACTGGGCCACGTTAACGTGGAGACAACACGATCCCCAAAAAGAGAGAGATATTATATTTCTTTAAATATAATCGGTGCTTTTCAGTTCAGTACATTCACACCAGCTACTGCTGAACTTCTAAAAGCCGAAACCAGACACAGTGCACCCCTTCACATACACGACACTATTTCGTTCTTAGATTTATGTTACACCCGTCATTGTTTACCTTACAATAAAGTCTGTCTCACTTTATTGGCATACGCAGATCTATAAGGCCCTCAGTGGACACTCCCCTCTCTCTGTGTAGGCTCCTCTTCTTTGCCCAGTTCACTTACAACAACCTTTGTTCTCATATCTTTATCTCACCCAGTGTACACCATGTACTCATGTTCCAAAGATCTTCCAACCCTCAGTCGGCTCTGTCATCTCACCTCGGTGTTTCACCAACACAATGAATCCATCTTTCTTAAATTGTTAAAGCTAGTAACGCTACGTCTTATTGTATATGGTAAATAGATATTGAGGTATCATGTGTTTTGTGATCTTACTGTTATTTTTATTTAGTTTTGTGATATCAGGTCAATACAGGTAAAACCAACTGCTAAACACATTTTGGTGCTTGGTGCAACTGACCTGACCCATTTCCACAAAAGGAAACAAACCTTTAGTTAATAAAGGTAAAACGCGGCCGAAGTCGATTTGAAGAGAGCTGTTTGTGTGTGTCTGAGGCCCTAAAGGATTTTGTCGCCCTTTCCAGTACATTGTACAACACGACCACACAAACTGAGTTCTGGGCTTTTATTTCCTTTCAGACTCACCCCACGCAGACGGCCTTCCTGTCCAGTGTCGACCTCCACACGCACTGCTCCTACCAGATGATGCTGCCAGAGGCCATTGCTATCGTCTGCTCACCTAAGTTCAATGAGTGAGTCAGAAAACGGCTGGTGCTCTGTCACGGAGCTGAGTTATGCTCAGTCTCCCTCCATTTCTGATATGTTTTGGTTTATTTATTGGTCACTTCTGTTGTAACGAGTGACTGTATGTGATTTGTGTTTGTCTCAGAATTGGCTACTTCAGGTTGACGGATCGGGGAACAGATGAGATCTCCACGTGTAAACAGAAAGGTTTTCACCCTCACAGCAAAGAACCTCCTCTATTTTCAGTGAGTGTTTTTTATATAGCAACTCTGCCTGCACACATCTGCAAACATTTTCATCAAAAAGTACACTGTTGTAAATCTATCCCTGCCTCCCATCCCGTTTATTTACCTGCAGCTAACACCATTTGGTTTATTACTTGATTCAAGTATCATTTTCTTGATGGTACCACACAATATGCCTGAGACAGTTTGTTTATCGAAGAAAGCTGCACTGGGGATGAGTGAATAATTTCAGAATATAGTCAGTCTTGATCTGTCTTTAAGCAGTTTGATTAAATCTTGTAACACCCTCCTGAATCACAGTGATGTTGAATTCAGATTAGTTTGTTGTGCAAACAACATTGAAAAACTCCACTGTAACATTTTTTCCAGATGTTACTATGCCTAATCTCCTTGAAATACTTTTTTGATGTTTAGAAGTAAAACTTGGGTGGTGAACACTGAACCATAAGAAACATCATAGCTGTGTGCAAACGGGGATTCTGTTTTAATTTCTTTTTTCTTTTTTTTTTGTAATGTCTTTTTGGCCTATTTAGCCTCTTTTATGTTGTAGGGAAACAGAACTTTCACAGGTGATTTGATTTAAAAAAATCAACAGGAAACCTAAACTCCTCTGAAGAAAAAGAGAAAAGAATGAGCTCACCCAAGCAGCACCAAACTTTTTTTGTAGAAATAAATTATCCATGTAAAAACTGTGTTCTGTTGGTTGTGCAGCAGTAGTAGAAGTACTCCAGGTAGTCTTCCACTATTTAAAAAACTGTGATCACCACAAACTAGCCTGATTAAAGGCTGTCAGAAAATATTATCTTCCTATAAATCAAACCTTGACCTAGATAGGATGTTCAGCTTTATGTATTCATTATTTTAACTGGGTCAGTCCACACACTGTACTATAATCAGAGCCGGGGCAATGAACGAGTCACACATTTAACGAAATCTATAAATTGGTTCATCCATTGATCCATTTTCTGCTCCTTATCCAGGATGTTACAGCATTATATATTATTGTTATACAAATACACGCTGGGAAATGTTGCATTAGTGATGGAACAATAAGCAGTAGTAGCTATATTGTCCCTACTCGTTTATCTTTCTTTTCTTTTCTAATGTTTTGGGGTATTACTGAGATCTTCAAGCCCAATTGCAATTGGAGTAGAGTGTATAGTAAACACAGAGTACAGTATTCATAAGTCTGTTGAATTCAGCCTGATAAAAAAGTGCTGAATAGGCAGTCTGTGGTGTTTTTTTATTATTATTATTATTTTTAGAGCATTGCCTAACTTAAATCCTTTTCTCTTCTTTGTTTCCAGCATGCGGGACATGTCAACATCACCAACGACACTGTGTCTATGATGGATTTGCGGTGATTTATTGTCATTTTTTCCCCGTTCTTGCACCAGAACACTCAAAGACTGTTTTATGAAAATGCAAAGTCGTGAAAACACTCATTTTATTTTGAGGTCGGTACTGAGCAAATGCCGACCACTAGTTTTACATTTAAATGGACTTCGGTTGTTCTCAGAGGGGACAACATTGTGACCTTTTTGTTGGCTCCGTAAGGAAACTTCTACTACATGTTATTGCACTTTCCCCAGCAAACAGCTCCTATCCTGTTAATGGACTAGCAGACCACTTCGACCCCCCTGTTTCTGTGCTATATTTCCCACTTGTTGAACATTTGTTTTTGTCAATAATAAAATGTGTGTCTGTCTGTTTACCCAAAATTTGTTTCCCATTTTTCATCAAAGTTTGTTTCTGTCTGACAACGTGCCAAGGATGACAACATTCACCTGTTGTTGAGTTGTGCATCATGTGACGTGATCTGTTTAAGTCTGTGTGTGTTTCCTTGGTTAGCTGTTAAAGTGCTACGAGTGATGGGAGAACTGACAGTTGCAACTCAGGTATGCAGACAGTGTTGCTGCTGCTGCTGTTTTTTATGAACAACCCCGATCACTCCACTGTAAAGACCGTAGATTTTAGCTAACGGTGGAGCCTCCTTTTACCTTTTACGCATATTTTTTTAGGTCCTCCTTTGTTTGTGTGGGGTTTTTCTTGGGAGGGGGGCAGCAGTACTGGTTCTGTGTGTCCATGCTTCACACAATTTATGTGTAACAGGAAATCTGAATGTACCTTCTGCTACATGTTACTAAGTACCTGACCACGGTTCATGTGTCTTGGTTTTTGTTTGCTCCCTTCTCTTGGTAGAAGAAGTAAATGATTAGCCATAATTCTAAGAGTACTTTAATTGAATTAAATGCCAAGAAAAAATAAACTTGTTGTAGATATAAGTGTTGTTGTCATATTTATCACGTTTGTCATGGTATGAATTTTAAAGTACAGGTTAACAGTTGGGACAAAATTTACTTTTTTATTTGTTGCATTTAAAATATTCTGTCCAGTCAGTTTTTATTTATTTTAATTGTACTTTTTTGCTCTTTTTCTTACTTTTTTCTAGTTATTTCAGAAAAGATCAGACAGCTGGTGGTTTCATGCAGAGCATTGAGAAGTGTTTTAACAAGAGTTTGAGGTAAAGTAGGAGAATTAAGATAATGATAATTGATGTTTATGGATATTTCTAAAATGTCTAGGGAAAGTCCCTGGTAAGATGTAAGTAATAGAGCACAGTAGTTTTGGAATTTAGTGGAAAGTGAAACATGGCTGAAATCTTTAGGTTTTCTTTCTGAAGAAAAGTGAAATGAGATTTATTATTTATAGTCATGTATTTTTAGATCATTTTTGGAAACTTGTTATTCATGAATGCTCCTGCTGATGTACCGGGGAATTTTAGGTCGGTCAACAATGGGATGTGGACACAGTTTGCATTTGCAGTATTTCACGTTACATGTTTAGGGTGCCTGTAGAGAACATAGGACACAGACTGCTCGTTCCTTTCCTGCTTACGGTCTTTTTTTTTTCTTTTTTTTTTGGATTTCCAGTCACGTCTGCTTTCAATGTTGGCACCAAGGTATCTGTATCCCTGTACCTCCTCCGTCTCCTCTCCAGGAATAGAAATGGTGTTTTATCTTAGTCCTTGTCCTTACGATCAACTCAAGGTTTTACAAAGAACCTCATCTGGAATGTCCAAAAAAAAACTGAAGGAGACACCACTCTGAAATCAACTCTACAGGGAGCTCAGCTTCTAGGAAACTTGAATTTAGTTATTTTTTATTTTATTTAACCGGGGGGAAAGTGTAATGTTACATATTACACAGTTAACATACAATCAAAAACAATACAATTATAAATTTAAAAGCAAGTTTGTGTGAAACAAGTGCATGTTATGGAGTCAGCCTCAAGAATTTTTAGTTTAGATTTATATTATAGTTTTGGAAACTATCAATAAAATTAGGTAGTTTTCCAGTCTTTTTGCAACTTATTCCAGGCAAAAGGTGCCTAGTGGCAAAAGCCATTTTACCCAGTTCAGTACAGGCAAATGGAACTGGAAGCGAAATAATCTTTTGAACGAAAATATAGGGCTTAGCTCTTCTCTGTCCAATTAAAGTCCGAGTAAGCCTTATATAAGAAAATATACCAGTGACTAACCCTGCGGAAGGCCAGAGCCGGCCATCTGACCCGATATTACAGCTCGTAGTTGTGTTTCGAAACTTTACAATTTGTGGTGAATGTCAAAGAAACGTGAGGAACAGATTCAACCATTCTGAGACATTGAGCAGACGCATTCATATAAAAATCTGCGTAATCCAACACACACACAAAAAGCTGTAGCAACAAGCTTCTTTTTTGCTTTAAAAGAAAAATCTAATTTTACCCTCAGTCTCTTCACAAGTTTTTCCACATGCGGCTGTAAAAAGTGGGGGAGGCATCAATCAAAACGCCCAGGTACTTTTACATGTGCACTACTGTGTGTGTGGACACTGAGGGAAACTTCTGTGGCCTCTCAGAGAACATCATAAGCTTAGGCTTGTCTGAAGTGAGAACTAGTTTTAAGTGAAGTAGTGAGTGCTGAACAGGCTTTCTGCAGGGATTCGATGATGCAAATTGGCATCCAACACATAAATCATGTCATATCAAACGTGCGTGTCCCTGCAGACCGGAGGCTTCGAGCCTGATTCCAGTAGGCGGCGGTAGCGAGCTGTTGTCACCGGTGAACTGACGACAGCAACGTAAACAGGAAGTCGAGTAAGGGGCGAAAGAGCCTGTGTGATTTTTATCCCAAAGGTGTCGTTTTATTGCACATAACCTTGCAGACTTACACAGAAATTGAAAATGGGGAAGCGACAGCACCAAAAAGACAAAATGTGAGTATTGAATTCATCCTGAACAATCCTCACTGAAATGTTCTTGTTGTTAGCCAAACATAGCTAGCTAGCAGTAACGTGTGCTAGCAAGCTAACGAATTAGCGTGAACTACTCTGTCCTCTTTATGACATTTTGCTTTCTGATATTTCCTCTCAATCATGTACGTGCTTATCCTCTTTAAAGGTACATCACGTGTACGGAGTACACGAACTTCTACGGAGGGAAGCGAGCAGGTGAGTGGCTCACGTTCACCCAGCAGACGGTGACGTCCACCTCCACAACTAAAGTGTTCATAGCCCAGTTCAAAGCATGTAAGAAAAATAATAACATATCGATCCGTAGCAAAACAAGTAAAAATCATTGATTCAGATCATGACTGTAATCCTACCACATCTTATATTAGTAGAATATTATTGCCCAACAATAAATGTTTAAGCAACATTTTTCTGCTAATTATTTTAAACACAAATTAATTATTTGCACAAGATGCTTTCTTGCCTAAGCACCCGTGATTATACAGCAAGTAGAAATAAGAAAGTTTAACAATAACAACAGTAAAGAACAGAATATTCCTAATGAACATATGCAAAATGCAAATAAGTATGTATCCTTGGATATCTTTGTATGTGGACGTATGTGTATTTGAGGATATTAAGTTATATAAGGTCTAGACAATGCAGTATGTGGACAAAGCAAATTCATTAGAAAAAAGGGAAGCAGTATTAAATTACTATTATGGACTCATCTCACCTATATTCTCTTCAATAAATTGATAGATTGATCAATTTCTTGATACATCAGTACTTTCAAATATTTAAATCATTCTATAATAGTTTCATATAAATATAAATATATATATATATAATAAACTGAATCATTTTCAGACAGAAGAAATTAGTGTCATATATATGTTTTTTTTAATGTAAATGATAGTCAGGTTCTGATTCAATGTAAAATAATGATGGATACGCAATAATGGATTGTGTAACTGTCCTCAAACCAGTTTTTTAAGCTTTGTTTTTGCTTTTCAGAAATCCCACAGGGAAATTTCAGGCGACTTCCCTTTGACCACTGCAGGTAAGGAAGAACTTGAATTACCCCTGGGAAAAATCAATTAAGATCTGGGTTTGTTATTTTATATACAATAAGTGAAAACACAAACAACTGTTCATGCAGTTCCATTTCTAATTTTGACCTGTTTTCCTTTGAAAACGTCAGTTTGTCCCTGCAGCCATTTGAGTATCCGGTCTGTACTGAGGAGGGTGTCGTCTTTGACCTGCTGTGAGTAGATCATGTGTAAAAAAAAAAACAAAACATTAAAGCGCACACATTTAAGGTCGACGTGTTTGCACGTAAGGCGCCATTTGATCAGACCCTTTCACACTACTAGACATATTTTGCACATACAGATTAGCAATATGTTGAATCTACATCCTAACTGAAACCAGCCAAATACCAACTGTGTTTTGCTCCTGGGGGGTGTTGAGGCTTTTTTTTGCATGATGTGTTGCTTATTACTAAAGATACAGTATCTATGCAGCAGTTAATGCATGAAGCTCCTATATCACCTCAAGCCTTGTGTTTATGTTTATTTGATAATGCTAAATACAGTAGGAAAGCAAAAATATGACTCAACTGACGGATGTTAAGGCAAACATATTCTAGCGTAAACATATTGTTTCTAGTTAGACTTTAAGTAAAGGTGACTTCCGTTTGTGTTTTAAGGAGCATTGTCCCATGGATCAAGAAATACGGAACTAATCCGATCTCTGGTGAGGTAAGTGGCCACAAAGCAGGGTTGGTCAAGAGACAGCCCTCATTTTATATACAATTATGTTGTCAGTGCAGCTGCTGCATATTAAGTTAACTTTAGTACATTTATTTATCAGCGTAAATGTATGAACACCAGCACAGAGAGATGACATGCATTGCACTGAATTAGGATGCTAGCCATATTTAGCATGCAGTCCTGGGCCTGATACAAACACAACTACAAATACAATTAATGCAAATTCAAAATGCAATAAATACTAAATTCAGTAGACCAAAAGATCTTTATGAGTACATTGTCCTTACAACCCTTAGATATTTAGTGTAACTGCTTATTCCTACTGACACCACTGCTTCAGTGGCGTTTCCTTAGGGCTAAAACAAGAAATTAATTTGAAATTAAAATATAACAATTCCTAATAATTGATAAATCATTTATGCAATGGAAAAAGGAAAAACACTTTCTGCTTTCTTTCATCAGTGTAAATTGAATGTTTTTTTGTTTTATTTTTAGTCGAACCAAAGAAGGCATTTTAGGATGTCACATTTGACAGTAATTTGAAATATTTTCTGACAATTTAAAGGCTTAACTGTTAGAAACTTCACAAGGACAGTCTTTTCGGCTCTCCTGACTATTTAAATAAAATGAGACTTTTGTAATGTTTTATATTTGTCAAAATACCAGTTTTAGAGGAATCACAATATGTTGTGTTTACTTTGAATATTTGGTGTTTAGGGGGAGAACTTGTCCTCCTAATCTTTTGTCATTTGTTGTCTAATTTTAGATTGTGTGAAATGACTAAAACAATTCAGCACTTTCATTCCATCTGGTCCAAAGGTCTCCACAAAGTCAATCGATTACACTCTTACACTGTTTTTCTTCTTTCCCACAGAAACTAGAAGCAAAGTCTCTCATCAAGCTGAACTTTGCCAAGAACAATGATGGTAAATAGCTCATGTTCCAGTGTACATCAGTCAAAAAAAGGGCCTCACTGAAACTAGGGGCACGATGGTGATATTAGAGCAGAAAACACTTTTTCTTAATTTCAATAATCAAAATCATCCATTAGTTGGGGATATAAAAGGTCAGATCCATTCTTAGTGACAGCACTGGCTGGGAGCAGCATGAGTAAGGACATTTTACTTAAGTAGGGATCGAGGGTCATTTTGGGGGGATAAGAGCACATTTGGAACATGTGGAGGTGGGACAGATTATATAATTCAGCAGGGAGTGTGTTACCTAGGCTACTTGTTGACTTCTGAAGGAGATGAGATTTTATACTGTGGCAGCAGATTGAGGGTGACTCTGTCTGCTTCTGATTTTTTTGCCTTTTTATTTTGTTTCAGGAAAGTATCACTGCCCTGTTCTGTACAACGTCTTCACAAATAATTCTCACATTGTTGTCAACAAGGTCAGCGGTAACGTGTTCTCTTATGAGGTTGGTGAACTCCCAGTCGATTGATCCTTATAGAAATGCTTTTTGTAACAGAGATCAATGTCTAAAATTACACACAAACACAGATGGTATTGATTTTTTTATTTCAGTGTGATACAGTGCAGATGCATCAGCCCACATGGCCTCACAAGATGCTGCCTTACATCACACTGAGTCAGATGTGGACAACAAATGTGTTTTTGTTTTTTTCTAAAGAAATTGAATTACTTTCTAAACAAAAGAGGGTTGTGCACTGCACAGAACTTGATTTACAGATATAACTGATCATAGTTAAACTTGTTTTTCACATTCGTCAGAAGAAAACAGGATGAAAAACAATATAATTTTTGACGCTAAGATACACTTTCTGTTTCCATTCAGGCTGTTGAGCAACTCAACATTAAGAACAAGACTTTTAAAGATCTATTGACCGATGAACCTTTTACCAGAAAGGACATTATAACACTCCAGGTGGGTTCAAGCTTTATTGTTAATATGTAAAGTTGAAAAGCTCAAGCTTGAGGGAAAGCCATCTCTAATCTGATTCAGATTTCTTTTTCTTTGTAGGACCCCACAAACCTGGACAAATTCAATGTTTCCAACTTTTTCCACGTGAAAAATAACCTGAAGGTCTTGGATCCAGGTGGGTTCTCACTAAATTACTGATGTTGCAGCTGGTATTTAAGTAATGTACCTAGCTAGACTCCACCACTGTTCTTCACTGTTACCCTCCTTCCTGGTATGGTTCAGATGAGGAAAAAGCGAAGCAGGACCCAGCATATCACCTCAAGAGCACTAACCTCGAGACCAGGGAGACCTTAGCTGAGCTCTACAAGGACTACAAAGGGGATCAGCTCCTGGCTTCCACCATGAAGGAGCCCAAGGCCAAGAAGACAGACAAGATTAACGCTGTAAGTAAAAAATAATAATAAATAAAGTTGTTAAATCTTTAACCCTCAATATATGAAGGGAGCACTGTGAAGTGAATAACGAAACAAAAACAGAAGGGAAGTGTGTGGAAAAAATTAAAATTTTATCAGTATAAACACGTCTAAGCAATTATCTCATTTTCAAGCAATTCCCAAACATGTATACAAATATGAATAGAAACAGACTAAATTATTGGTAATCCTCACAATGTAATACAGTGAGAATCCTTTTACAGTTCTGGGACCATTGATGGCTGCTCATTTAAATTCCCAGACTGTGCCGTGATCATCCAGCCAAAGGGTGAAATTTGGTTCTAATGTTTGTCTCTGATGTTGAAATACCTGGTGAATTCTGTAATTTGCTGACATCGGCTGATCGACTTTTTAATATATTTTATTGAATTAGCTTAAAATTTGTATCCTATTCTCTTTAACTAAAATTAGATTTAGAAATACAATACCAAATTAAGGTGCAGTTTTCATAATGCTTTCAAGTGTCACGTGTTTTTTTTTCATTGTTGTTAGGTGATGAATCTGTGAATATTGTAGGTTAGTAGCCGTTGTTATTTATTCAGTAACACTTTAAAAGGGACGCTACACATTTCAGAAATTTTGGGGGCTATTACGTACCTATAATATTGGGGAAAAAGCAGATTTTAAGCTAAATAATCTAAATAAATTATTAACAGTAGCTTTTTACATTTACCTGACATCTCTCACCATGTTGAAATATCTGAGCTGTTGGTGTGTAAAAGGGATTTCAGCCCATTCCCCCGTAACAGCTGGACCTCAGTGATGTTGGTTGGCTTTATGGCAAGTGAGGACTAACATCAGAACTGCGCCTCTGCAATTCTTAAAACATTAAGTTCTTCTGCTTTAACTGTTCCTTGGTGGAACAACTCGTCTGTTTACGGTTGTTGCCTTGCTGCATGGTCTACTTTAATCAGGCTTCAATTCACAAGTGGATACCCTGACATTTTCTTGTAGAATTTTCTTGTAGAACTCCTTGCTCCATGAGTCATGGCAAGCTGTCCTGGTCCACTTAGCCTTCAAAAGAACTGACAGTCCTGGGCATTCTCATATTTAAGGTTTGATCATTTTCTTAGGAAGTCACTAACTCAGTTTCTCTGGATTTAGGACTTGCGTGAGATCTCACCAAATTTTAAGTCATATTTGTTTAATTCATATTTATCAATCAATTCCTTAGTTGTGCTGGTGCAGCATTTCAAGAGGGTACGTTGACCCAGCGATGAATGTATGTTTTCCTTCGTACACAGGAGGGAGCCACACACAGAGTAATACAGCGACAGTGTTTCAGACAAGAAGACAAACAATTGCATCCAGACACAGAACAAAGAATGTTTATAATCCTGAGAGGGATAAATAATATTTGACACTTGGTTTCTAGGAATTTCAGCAAGCATTAAAAGCCAAAGAATTAGACCAAATAAGTAAAACATGTCAAGCTTTGAAACAGTAGCCAGAGTGAAACACGGGCTTTATACAAAGGCCTCTTTAATATGCTGCAGATTTATGTTGTTTATTTTTCGGAATACTTAGCGGAACCTTCCTACAGGCCTCTAGTCACAGTTTCCAGTCAACACAACTTGGTTTTAGCTGCAGGCAACCAAAGAGATGTGTAATGTAGAAGGTCAGTTTTACCAGCGGGACTTTGTCCTTGAATAACTGTTATGGGGCTATGATTCAATTTGAACAACATCAACAACTCTCTTCTTATCCGCTCCTCTTTGACGTCATGCCTTGTCTCATTTTTACGCCGGATCTGTTCCTTGGTTGGGCTCCATCTCGAGTTCACAGTTGAGGTGACGCTTTGACAGCATTTGAGAGAATGGGGAATATAGGTTAGACAGAGCACACAAGGTAAAGTCTGTGCTTTCATGCGCCTTCACAAGAACTGGAGCAGAAGAATGCTAAACGAGAACCGTAGAGTAGCTTTTGAAATCCATTTTCACTTCTCGGCTTTCATTATCAAGGAGCTGTTATTCTCCCTGCTTAAATAACTCTTCCAGTCTCCCTGCCCTGTTTGTGGTATTTTTGGGTGATTATTACTATTCTGCAAATCTGTTCTACTATAATTTAAGCTCAAACAACCTTAAAGCATCTCCAACGCTCCGTAATTATGGGACGGTGGAAATCTCTCTTAGCCGAGGTGTGGGCTGTGCTCTTAATCATACAGAAACAGCAAAGGCTGTCATTACGCTGCTTCGCACTTGATGTACCTCTTAGAGCAAACACGGGAACCAGACAACTACGATGCTGCAAAGAGTTGGGGTGGAGTGGGGATCATTGTTTGACTGGAGAAAACCTGCTTCTGGTGTCCAGTGGAATATAACCAGTATAAACGTGTGCAAGGGCTTCAAGTAATGCTTGTTTTCATTGTCTTTTTAAATGCTGGGGAAATATGATAATCCCATTTTCCTGGAGTGCAGCGTGCGATTCAGTTTATTATGCTATTAAAAACTAAGAAAAGCAGCAAGTTGCTCTTTTCTTTTCTCTCTCCACTTTCCACTCAGCCCAACCGGTCAAGGCCGCCCACCCTAAGACTGGTTCTGCTGGAGGTTTCTTCCGTTAAAGGGAGTTTTTCCTCTCCACTGTTGCCTACAGCTGCTCAAGCGGGATTTGTTGGGCTTTCTCTAAATGTCTGAATAGTCTTGACTTTACTATGTAAAGTGCCTTGAGACGACTTTGTTGTAAATTGGCGCAACAGAAAAAAAGTTGAATTGAATTAAACACCAGAGAAGTTGGGATCTTTCAATATTCAAGCTTTTAATTTAACCTAAGCAATTAAAGGACTGATAAGTACCCTATTTTTCTTTACTGCATATAATTTAATAAATAATAAGTGCTAATTCTAACGCAGAATAAAGAGTGGAGCACGTAACCTAAATTTAACCTTTTGGAAATTTTTACCATATAGCACATCATCCCATATTTGTTCACCTGCTTTTCACCAAGGTTTAATACAAATGGTTATGAGAATTAACAGAATAAACCCAGACATTTAGTGAAGACTATCTTTTTCAAAGGATTCAGCTTTAGTAATCCAAGAGTAAAAGACCCCGGTTGAAGAACTAAGTTAGGTGAAGATATTTAATGTAGTAATGAGTAATGAAAATTGATGTGACGCATAGATGCATATCGTCTGCCACTACAGGTAAACCAGCATCCTAACTGTTCATTTACAGGGTGAAGTGTTCTAAAGGCAAGGTTAAAAACATCACATAAAAGCTGCATTTCATTTCTTGTTGTTTTGGTGCTCTCTCCCCTCCAGGCTCACTACTCCACTGGTAGAGTTTCTGCCTCCTTTACGTCCACGGCCATGACCCCTGCAACAATACAAGAAGCAGGCAAGTGAACATCGCACACACAAACAAAACCTTCTGACAAAGCAACATTCACCTCTTTCTTCGGTTGCTTTCATCTTTTCCTGTCTGGGGAAGACTAGGTAGTCACTCCTGCTCTTTTGTGGCTTTGTGCCCGCACAGTTGAATGCAGCTGCCAGTGGGAGCCGCTCAGTTTGACTGTGTTTTCTTCTCCTGTCAGCCTCTGAGCTGCTTTATGGGAGAGATTTGCTGTTATGCAACTGTATAGTGGGTTCAGTACACTTCAGAAGAGGAGGACAGTGTTTGGATTTAGTGACCTAGTTCATGTTTCTGGATAAAGACTGGCTGACCATATACTTTTATGGATGTCGTCTAGGTAGCATCCTGTGTCTCTGTTAAATGTTTGGAATTTTAAAATGTCTATATTGGGTACTTGTCAAAGATTTGTCTTTAAGACTATCTAGTATAAGGGCTTAAATTTAATTTTTAAAAATGAATATAATAATCAATACAATTATATGAATGGACTTTCAGAATGACTGGCTGGTTGGTGAGCTTTAATCTCAAATGTTAGCATCTGCACATTTTAAACTACTTATTTGTATCTTGCTGTTTTAGAGGCCATTGCAGATGACACTGTGCGCTACCAGTACGTGAAGAAAAAGGGCTACGTTCGTCTACACACAAACAAGGGAGACCTCAATCTTGAGTTGCACTGTGATAAGGTAATGACATCCACGTTCATCTTCAATTCATTCATCTTTCGTAGCGGCAGATTTTCATGGTTGTTTGATACATGTTTTGTTTGAATAAGCAATTTTATGGAAAAGTCATGGGCCTAGTCTTAGTCAAGGTTGGACCTAAGCAGTGCATGGGAAGATGCACAGCTCCAGAGACACCTGAAGACAGGGACAGAGAGAGGGAGACAGAGAGGGAAAAGCACAACTACGGGAGAAAGAAGACACAGAGTTAATGTCAGACAGTGGTGACATATATAAATGTGACTGAGAGGAGGAAAGTGTCTCAGTGCATCAGGGGTTGGTCCCCCAGCAGTCTGAGCCTATAGCAGCAGGACTAGAACTAACTATAAGGATTTAAGCCATGTCTTAAAAGTAGAGAGGGTGTCTGCTTCCTGAATCTGGACTGGGAGCTGGTTCCACAGGAGAGGAGCTTGATAGCTAAAGGCTCTGCCTCCCATTCTGGGAACAACAAGTAGGCCTGAACTCTGAGACCACAGTGGTCTATTAGGATGACATGGTACGAGGAGATCTGTTAGGTAGGATGGAGCTTGACCATTTAGAGCTTCATAGGTAAGAAGAAGGGTTTTAAATTCTATTCTACATTTAATGGGAAGTAAATGGAGAGAAGCTAATGAAGGTGTAAATGATCTCTCTTACCAATCCCAGTCAGCAATCTTGCTGCAGCATTTTGGATTAATTGAAGGATTTTTAGAGAGTTACTGGGGCAGCCTGACAGTAGAGAATTACAGTAGTCCAATCTAGAAGGAAGAAATGCATGAACCAGTTTTTCAGCATCGCTTTGAGAGAGGATGCCCCTAATTTTGGCAATGTTACGTAGGTGGAACAAGGCTCTTCTAGAGATTTATTTTATGTGTGAGCTAAATGACAAATCCTGAGATTCCTTGCAGTAGTACTGGGGGCCAGAGTTATGTCATCTAAAGTAACGATATGGTTGGACAGCATGTTTCTGACACTTTTAGGCCCAAACACAATAACTTCTGTTTTATCTGAGTTTAGAAGAAGGAAATTTTACATCATCCAGTCCCTTATGTCTTTGAGACATGCTTGTAGTTTCATTATATTGATTTGTTTCATCTGGTTTCATAGAAAGATATAACTGCCTGTCATCAGTGTAGCAATGTTTTCTAATAATGTTTCATAGAAGAGACACACTGTATATAGAGTAAAATGTATTGGTCCTAACATGGAGCCTTGTGGAACTCCATAACCAACTTTCATGTGCGTGGAAGATTCATCATGAACAAATTGGAATGTATCTGATATATAAGACTTAAACCAATTTAGTGTAGTTTCTTTGATCCCAATTACATGTTCTAGTCTCTGTAATAATATTTTGTGATCAATAGTGTCAAATGCAGCACTAAGATCGAACAGAACTGGTATAGAGACAAGTTCATTTTCTGAAACCAAGAGAGTGTTGGTGACTTTTACCAATGTTGTCTCTGTACTGTGATGAACTCTTAAATCCTGACTGAAAGTCCTCAACTCGGTTGTTTCTGTGCAGGTGGTCACAGAATTGCTTTGCAGCTACTTTTTTCAAGTATTTTAGAAATAAAGGGGAGATAAGGTATTGGTCTGTAATTGGCTAAAACACCTGGATCAAGACACAAGGACTGATGAAATGCCACAGCAGCACAAGGTTAAATAGACATTAAGAGAAAAAAGGAGAGGAGGTTCTTCTAATACCAGATCAGTCTATTCAGTACATTTCCCTCTATGTGAGCAGTGCAACCGAGGATTAAAAATTAATTTAACCACAATAATCATTAGGGTAACAGTCACGTTCTCTATTACAAGTTCTCATCCATCACAAGTGAACAGTTATAGGAGTTTATGACTAAACACTTTTCATAAAGCATTAAAAAACAATGTTCATCAGTAATTAGTCTTCAGTAGCCAGTTTTAAAATCCATCACTGTTCGCAGCCTTTGAAAGAAAATGCTTCCTTCTACATTTCACTGCTTTTTAACTGTTTCGAGCATCTCCCTTCAATACAGCAGGTGCAAGGTTTTTCACAACAATGGACGCTTTTCACCTACATGTCAAGATCAAAATGAAACCAGATATTCACATTCATATAGAGTTTGACAAGCGTCTTTGTTGGTTTTGGTGTCTTCCGAAATTAGCTAAATCAAAAGAAAAGAATTCTAGTCAGGAAATCACAAATGTCCTTCTCACAGAGCTGAAAGAATTTTTTTATTTATTTATTTATTTATTTATTTATTATTGCCCCATATCACAAGAAGAAAATTACAAGGAAGTTCATACTGCAAATTTCATTTGAAGTCATACAGTAGCCTTAAACTTGCCAATCTTTAGCATTAAAAAAGTGTGGATAATGTTGGCGACATAGAAACAATATAAAAAGCTGTGAGGAGCTGCTTTTATTCGTGTAACATTTGTTCAGAATTAATTTGCTGTTATGAGGCTGTCAAATAATGTTGTGGCATAGTTTTAAGGAGGTGGTTAAATTGTAGGTGTAGTAAGGCTGAGTCAAACTCCTGCAGTCGGCCTTTTGCGGAGTCTGTTCTCCATGTTGCCTAGTCCCCATTTGTGCATGCAACATGTGTTTTCTAGTGTGTCTCATTTTTAAGGTTATCTGTGGGTCTTCAGAGGCGCAGCGGGAGATCCAAGAATGCATTTCTGCCCTGGTAACCGGGCGCTTCACGCGCTTGGTTTTCATTGGCTTCTGAGCTGTCGAATCACAATAATGAGGGGGAAAGTTGCAGCGATTAGACAAGCTACCCTCTGTGCCCCACATGCTCATCCTCCCCACCTTCCTCCCCTGTGGTTTTCACACAAGATCGCAGCTCTATTTGTGGCCTGCTGTTTATGAATTAATGAGTGCCGCAAATCTGGAGGCCACCTCTGTGTAAAGTGTCCGTTGGCTCGGCCAGCTGCCCTGGCCTTGTTTTCCCCAGGCTGCGTGGAAGGTGAGGGAGGGGGATGTTGATGCCGTGGCCCGTGCCTGAGTCACACACAATGTGATGAGGGATGTATTATTTTTTTAAGTGCATGATACAGCATATATAATTCACCTGGAAAACCTAAAATATGATGGCTCTGCTGAATTTGAAAACACAGATACATTTAGACACTAATAAAAACCTCAAATCCTATCCATTATTGTTGAGTTTTAGTTGAGTATCATGTTGAAATCGAGCCCGAAATTTAAAAAAAACAAACATTTACAATAATAAAATGTGTAGACATGCAGACAGTTACCACCTTTCACAGCATTTCTTAGATGCTTACTGTGAAGTTTAGATTTGGTTGAAGAGGAACAGGAATAAAATGTGAAGTTAAAGTAACTACGTAGCCTATTAGGAGCCTCATTAAATGCATATAGTTCTGACAGACAATTTAAATAAGCTTGAATACATTTGTCCATTTTATTTTTTTGTTAAGTATGGAGTTATTTTAATTGGTTTTATGCCCCTTAGGTTTTAGCTTGATTGCCTGGAAAATACTTGTAAAAGAGAAGAGCCTGTAAGCATTTCTGCATGGTTACATTTTTAACATTTTTTTCTTTTTCCCCTCTCTGCGTCAGCGAACATTGTTTCCATGCTGAAATCACTGATTGCTGACAATTTTAGAGACTTGGGCATGTTTCTAAATTGGATTGCATTTTGAACATTCTCAGGCTTAGACAAACACACACACTCTAAATTATCCAGCAACATGCAGAAAAAGGCTGCGGACAGATCTCTGATGTGCAAGTTTCTGCTAAAAAACAAGTTAAGATAAAAGTTGTGAAAAGTTTTTTTCTCATTCAAACATGTACTAATATCCTTCATTGTTGTAGGTTTTGTTTTCTATTTTAAAATTCACTTTCAGGGTTAAAATTGTTAACATCTATCCAGTTTTTTTCCACAGTGGTGCAAAACAGTAAGCCTCTTTGTGCGTCTTTGAAAAGCTTGGATTTATAATAGAGAGGGGAAAAAAGAGGCAGAGTATTGAACCTTAACGGCAAAAATGAGACGTAGCGGTAAATAAGAGCAGTAGAGCTTAGAAGAACCTGTCACACAGCGAAAGGCCAATGAATAAAAATAGATTTTATGTAAGCATCTGGCGAGTCTTGGAAACCACCAAGCCATTGTTGCCAAGGAGGGAAAAGTTAGGTTTCTCACATAAACATGAAAGACACACACAGAAAGGTTCCCCATGGATGTCGACATTAACATTGTCATACTCTGAGGCACGTCTGCGGCTTTGGCCAGTCCGTAAACGTTTCAGTCTCAGTTAGAGTTTTCGAGTGATTTACACGATGGCTAAAAGTTGAAATGACCCACAGTGCACCTTCAACAACAAAAGCCCAGATGTGTTTTTACTTTTGAAACAGCAGCACAACACAGCTTTGTAGCAAAGTACTAAGTCTGGCTTCTAGCTATAAGGAGACGTGAGTCCGCCTCAGGCAACAGTTGAACCTACTTCATCGCAGGATTACGTGAACAACAAACGCTTTCTTCCAGGTTGGGTGGCAGAGTTGGAGTTTGGTTTGTTTTTGTGAATGCGATGCTTCATGCTGTCAGTCGCCTCTGTGTGGAAGTTGAGACGTAACCTGCCTCTGCAGCGAGACACCTGTCCAGTGTGTTCGCACTGGGCGGCTATGCACAAGCAAGAGGCCTGTGTGTTTGACTTTGTGTTGCTCAGTTAAGTTGTGTTTTTGCAGCCCACATAGGCTTACAAGACACCATAAATACTGTTACTGAAACTTTTATGAAGTTATGCCTAATTCTGTTTTTTTTTTGTTTTTTTTAATTTCGGGGCTCTGCTTATATACTCTTGACATTTGACATTTCAAAAAACAGCTAATTTCTCTCCCCACAATTTGCCTCGGGAAATTTCGTTTAAAAAGCTTAAAAATTGTTCATATACCTTAAATAACAGAGGTTGTTTGTTTTTTTTTCTTTTGTGTTTTAAGCCCCATGTGGTGATTTCCCATGTGCCTGGGTGGGGGGTATCAGAAGCCCACGGCCCATTAGATTATAACGGCAACCCTTTGAGGAGAGTCTACTTGGATTTGTGAGACCGTTCTCTGTCTCTACCTACACTGTCCTTTGTTGTTAATTGTTCTTTTTTTTTAATTCACTAGTGATTTCAGCAACAGCAAGATTAAAGAGCAGCTGCTATTGTTGGTTTTGGAGCTCTCATCTAGCACATCAGAAACTGGTGAACTGAAAACGGAGACAACAAACTTTTCTATAAACAATCCCTTGTTGCTCTTTCACCAGGTTCCCAAAGCTGGAGAGAACTTCATCCGTTTGTGTAAGAAGGGATACTACGATGGGACCATCTTCCACAGGTCTATTCGGAATTTTATGGTAAGCACGCTGACGCCCAGAAATGCTCCTCTGTCCTAACTCCCCTCCTCTACATTAAAATGACAGTGGCACGTTTTCACACGTATGACAAGTTTATTGTAACATTTGGCTTAGAGTGCTGCTTTGAACACAGTCTGATGGACAAAGATTGTCATGTTTTCACACAGCTTGTCTGGGCTTTTAGCAATAATTTATATTTGTATTTTCTGGGTGTCCACTGGATGGCATTTAGTACTGATATGATACGTGTCTTATTGTGAAGAAAAACTGAGACACTTTCAATAAGAACGTATTCAAGACAAAACTTTAGATTGTTTTCAATCATTTAACTTCAAATAAAGTACAGGTTACTGAAGAAAACCACCTAGATCAAATCCGTATTGGTGTGGCCACAGTTTTAAGGTCCTTATCTTGGTCGGTTTCTTCAAGCGTCTTGAGTAACTTCCTGCAGGTCTCCTGGAGAATCAGACATGGCAGTTTTTAGCTTTTTACTTGCTGCTTTTGAATTGCTGATTGCCTTGCATTTTGAAACGTGCTAAACTGGTCTGTGCTCCAGTGTTTTCTCCATATTCGTGTAGTCCCCGACTGAATCCGTAACGTTGAAATCAGCTCAGTAAACGTAATGCTATGTAACTGTGGATGTGTGTTTGGGCTCATTGTCATGCTGCAGAGTGAATTTGGGACTGATGGTGCTGTGTGATGCATAACAACCTTAACATCTTCGGAACTTAAAACTTTTGTAGAATGCTGTGCCGAGTCATTCACATTTTCTGCTTCCTGGTGCAGACATCCTTAAATGTGTTCCTGCACCAAATAGTCTGTACAGGCTACACAAAGGGAGAGTGATAAGGGGTTATTATGAGGGCAGAGATGTACATTAATCATGAGCTAACTCTTAAAGTGTTCATTAACAATCCAGAAACTACTTGTCAAACAGGCAGCCAATGCAGAGATGCTAAATTTGGGGTTTGCATTTGTAGCTGAAGGCGTGTCGAGGTTCTTTTGACTTGATGTAGTGTTTTTGCAAACTGGGTGGAAATTCCTTCTGCCTGGAGGGACACTCCTCTGACTGGAAGTGTTACTCATGCAACAGCTGCGTGTTGTTGAACACAGACAGGTGAATTACGACTTCTATACAGTGACATGCTTTTCATTTGTATCTATTTTCATCAGCACATTCCTTTTTCATTTTATTACTTGAAAATTGATTTGTTTCCCTTTACTGTTGTATTTTGTATTAAGGTTGTTTCACGAGAGCATCAGCATTTAGGTTCTTTGAGCCCGTGTGTGTCGACATGTAAATGAATAACTGACTATACTGTTATTTACTGTTTTACTACCTTCGCCTTAGTTGAAATAATAAAATATCTTGGTGATTTCTGCTTCAGAGATGATTAAACCCAGCTTTCTCTTTTATTCACCCTCCCACTGAGGCTTCTGACACTTTGAAACGACAGGTATCTGATCAGCTGCTCATCTGTGTATTTCAGAGCTTCCGCTCCCATAATTAAAGTGTTTCTAAGTGGACATCTGGTCTCAGAAGGACCCTTACTTTTTATACTCTGTCCTGTGATTTGTCTATGAACTGTTTCTCCATAATTATCGCACCACGCGCGCCTCCGAGTTCTCCTCCACAGCTCAGAAGGAGAGCGGGGCGGCCTTGGAGAGAATAATTTGGTAGAAACAAACACTTTAAAGGCAGCATGTAAATTAAAACAGAAGCGGGGTCCTCACTTCACTTACAGTTTTATCAGTACACCTTGTGGTTGTAATGAACATCCTGAAATGAATTTGACAGCTTTGCTTTGAAACGTGAGAGGCCCGTCAGGCTTCTACCCCTTGGGTTCAAACGGTGAGAAGGATTGTCTAACGTTGACTTGCTGCTGGTGTTTTACTCGTGAGCCTGCCGAGACACCTGGGATTTTCGAAAATTAAATTGCTGTCTTCTAGCAATATAACTCTATAAAACTGCTGTCTTCATTCAGTCAGACTACATAAAGGCATTCGTAGGGTTCAAATAGTGTTTACTGAAACTAAAATGTCATCAAAGCTACTTTTGTGCCAATGATATATTTTGTAATGTGAAATGAAACTACTGTCTTAGTACATCACTGAGATCTTATTATTTTGAAAGGCCATTAGGCTCTGTTAATAGTAGGCTGTGGACCATGGATTTCAGTTTCGTTCCATCTGAATCTAGTCTCAGCCTTTGTACACCCAACCGGAGTTTCACTAATATTTACATATTTTCAGCTCATTATCTTTTCTCAGTTTTAATCCAGCTCCACAGTACTACCGTTTTGTTCTTCTGCCCTCAGTTTTCTGAACGTAGCCACCCAGACAATTTAACAGCATACAGTGGAAAATAATTAGCTCCTTCTCCCTTTACTGTTAACACAAAGCCAGATCTGTGCACAGGCTGTCGCGCAAACAGTACAAGGACCCACTCATTGAAACATGCCCCACACCAGTTTCCTGGAGAGCTTTGACACTGCTAATGATTACAGGGAATGTGACTCTAGGTTTGGTGCTTGGCAAAAGGAAATATTGTAAGACTGATAAAGGAAATAAAACATGTTCTTGTATTAAGTCCTGTAGTAGGTGATGGAAACAACTCTTCTAATATCGCAGGGCAAATCTGTACTTTAGTTGTGCAGTGGGAGCAGCAGACATGAACCAAATGTAAGAGTTTTTTTGTTTGCTTGTTTTCAGATTCAAGGCGGGGACCCCACTGGCACTGGCACAGGTAGGACAAGAACTGCACTTAAACCACATTTTGAGTTGTGTAACACCTTTCTGTTGAATTATTAATAGTTCCTTTTTGGGAGCTTTGCGTAAATACTGCTTGCAAGTCAAGAGTGTTACTAAATATACTCACTGAAGGCACAAGGGAGTATAGAAGACACACACACACACAGAGTGAGATGATAACTAGGAGAGGGCTATGTGAAGGCTACAAAATGGGCATGTGGTGAACAACCATTGCACCAACATTTGGTGTAATTTTCCTGTTTAAAAGGCAGAGAATGTTTAAAAGACTGGCTTTTCTGGCTTCTGTAGCACAAAGTATGCTTTATGTCTTTGAATGCTATGCAAAACATGTCCACTCTGACAGATTTATGACGGTGTAGAATTCCTGGCTTGTTGGTAAAATTCTCCCCATCACCTGGACTGAACAATGTGTGCACACAACTCATGAAGAGACCTTTAGTCGGCCTCGAAAGAAGGATTTATGCTTCGTGCTTAACCATCCCGAAACACACGGTAGTGTGAGTTTTGCCATGCAGTTATACTATTAAGAACTGTGCATGGGTGGCTGTTGTGGAGTTTTGCACTAATGTAACTCATTTTTGCTCTTCTGCTCCAGTTTATTGGAAGTAATAACTCTAAATGTTTTACAGAACTGAAAACTTCAGTTTGTATTTATGGCATTTTAAAGAGATAATTTATCGGCTCGCCATTATTGATCAAAAAAAGATATTAAGGAGTAATCCTGGGTGGGAGAACGAGAAAGGGCTAAAAATAGAAAAATAAGCCCAGGAGGAGCACTTTCCTGTCACTTGATTTTTGAGCTTAAGTATAGAAGCAATCCTAACCAAATTGCCTTCTGTACACTGGTGAGAGACACTTCCTGCAAAGTCCTCGTTGTTTCAACACGGTTCCCAAGTTCAGCCTCATTTATCTAAACCGCTTCTAAACCAGATGCTTCAGGGAAAGAAATGTTTTAAACATCGACTTGTAAATGAAATCCAGAATACAAATTCCAAATAACACAAGAAGCACAAACTTTTAAATTAGGTAGATAATGATATTGTGAGTAGCAGAGATGCCACACTGCCTGTCAGTCATTGGCGGAAAGTTTTCGGCTTCTCATTTCCTCCTTGTTAAACGAGTTCAGTAGGTCGCACTGTTGATGTAAATCAGATGGAATACAATTTGATTTAAAGGTTTAATTATTTCCTCAATACATCCCTCTCTACATCCTCATTCTCATTTCATTTATGATCCAGTTGTATGTCAAGTAAAATGTCAGCCAGTTGATAAATCATGCAAAAATGTCACCATGGGACGTTGAGAGCTGCACAAAGCCTGAGAACAGTTGATTGACTGACGGTATGCATTTGCACTGCAGCATAAACACTCACATACACTCCATACCCATACGCACACACTCTCCTGCACATACACCAGCTGGCAGGACAGTGCAACACACCTCAGGGCGACAGATCTTCCCCCTGTTGGGAGCCAATAAGCTCCTGCAGTGCGTATTCCTCTCAGTGATTCTTAATGATGAAGACGGTCTGAATAATGATTCACAGCTGAAAGCTCTCAACATGGCTTCATGTTCAAGGGCAAACAGGTCCTTTGCTTTTTAAAACAGCACATAGTCTCTCTAACGGCGCCGTGACTGAAATAAATAGTACAGACAAATCTTGTAATTGGTGTTGTTTCCATGCAAACTAAATAAATATGAAGATGATGTAATTGTGTGCATTATAGAGCTGGAAATTAAACACTTATCAACTCAATATTATCAGTTTTACCCCCCAAAGTGCACTCAGTTTTATTTGCACACATTAAATTCCAGATGGTGCAGTTAAATGAAAGATTAACACTGAACTGTAAGCGAACTGCTGCCTGAAAGTGCTGACGAGATGATTTTCTTTTTAGAAAAACGGTCTTAATCCACTCCAGCAGTGCACAATCTGTATGACAGGGGTTGTTTAAATCTGAGTGTATGACAACCAAGTTTCACATTGTCCTAACAAGGGGGTTTTGTTGATGGAGTAAAGGCTCCCTGTGGAGTTGTGAGAAGCAGCCCAGTTTTATTTACTTTGTGTTTCGCAGTTGAATCCATGGTGTGTAACCTCGAGACCTGACAAACATGTTAAAATACATCTCCCTCCTTCTGAACTGCTTACAAAGCTGAGAGTCTGACATCTCTGAGACTGCCATCCTTTCCTGTTTATATCAACTTGCAGTGTCTGTTTGTCCCATTGTTGCTGGTCTTTTTCTATGTTTCTTGATTTGATCAACTTGAGGCTTGTTTGCACAGCAGGAGATTTTCCCAGGGATCAGAAACTTGAGGTACCCTTACACTGGAAGGTTCAGGGTACTGTCTTTCCAAAGAACTTAAGTTCAGGAACCTTTCGGGGGTGAAGCTTTATTCAAAGCGCTGTCATTACCCTGGGCCAAATGAAGCCCGAGCTAGTTTAAGCAAACAGCCTGCTCAACAGTTAGTCGACTTGGTTGGACCGGGGTTGCCTCTGGCCCATGAGCCAGTCGTCAAAAAGGAGACGTGAACTAGGGCAACATGGAGTTTCACACAGTGATTGTCACTGTTGCACAGGCTAGCATGACATAACGGTGCGTTTTACAACACCGTCCGCAGATAAAGCCTGAATCTAGCAACTTTCATAGGATTTATTCTCACTCTAGCAAAAAGCCCATCACAGAATGAGGGGACGCTCTACTCTTTTCCATTATGTACCAGGGACTTACAAATGCAGCATAGTAGAGTAATGTGCCTTTCCTACTATAACATGCCATGTCAAAATGCCCTCCATGAAAAATGGTGTTGCCTGAACAAATATTTTAGCATTACCTACAAAAATGCATTATGTATGTGGATCTTTTGTAGGAAGTACCATGTTACGGGCACACTCCTATTCTCATCACAACTAATTGGATGAAGGAGAGAAGAGCTAAAATGCTGCAGTAATAGTTCCTTCCCAGCAAAGCAAAGCTGTTGCTGAAGTTTTAAACTTGAAAAAATTTGGTGATTACTGTGTTTATGGATCAGGACAGAGTAATCTCATGTTTCCAAAGTGTTAGTGCAACAAAATGATCTTCTCTGGTTTATGGATCAGGACAGAGTAATCTCATGTTTCCAAAGTGTTAGTGCAACAAAATGATCTTCTCTGGTCGCCATTGCAGGAAATATTGTTACAGTTCTGTTTTTCTGTTTGTCGGTTCTCTCCTGCCTTACCCACATTCTCCATTTCCAGGAGGACAATCCTTCTGGGGAAAACCTTTTAAGGATGAGTTTCGGCCCAACCTGTCCCACACTGGCCGGGGAGTTCTCAGCATGGCAAACTCTGGTCCAAACACTAACAAGTCCCAGTTGTAAGAAATACTTTCTCTAACTCTTTGCTAGAAAGTCAGTAAATTATGTTGCACTGCCTTTTTTTTTTTTTTTATACCAACAATTTATAAAGCAGCTTGCTGTGTTTTTTGTTTTTTAAACTTGGTTGGTGTTACTAATATTAAATCAATATCCTTATTGCTAAGTAAAGACAGCTAATAAGCTTAGCATATTTATACAACCCTTAAAAAAACATATTATTTGTCTGCATGAAAAAATAAAGTGTGTCAGCAGGTACCTGCTCTGGTTCTAGTTGGGAGTGAGAGCCAGCTCTCAAATATGCTTGACAGAGGAACAGAGATCATGAGTCAGAAAGGGGAGAAGAATCACAATTCGTCTGGAAATTTAGCCTCTCTTATGCTGGGACAGTCTGTTAATGAATTGGTCTCTCTCTTAATCTTATAGGATAACGAAAAAGACTCTAATATCTTCAGGTGCTTTTTACTAAGAGTTGAACTGGATGCATTCAGGGCACTTCTGCAAAAAACGCGAGGCATGCGGACTGGATAAACCCAAATCAATCTGCAATGCAAAACCAGCACACAAAATGCCTCTCGAGTTCAGGTCTTGTGTTTTCACATTGAGCACAGACACACTCGTTCACATTTTGTCTTTGGCAGCACTTTTATAAGAAAAACAAACGTTAAAATATGCTGCTGTAGTTGTTTAAGATTTAGTGCCTATAGTAAAACACCAATGCGTCAACAGACATGGTTTCCTCGCCCTACTGTAAATGCTTCTGGATTTCGTATTGCTTCTCAGAGTTTTGTAATTTGTTTCTCAGAGTTTTGTAATTTGATGAACATTTGAATATTTTATACAAATGTAATCTTTTTGTTGTGTTTTCTTTCAGTTTCATCACATTCAGGTCCTGCACATATCTCGACAGGAAGCACACGGTGTTTGGAAGGTAAGCACGTAGCTTTATTTCCCATAACTTTTACCAGACGTATCCTTCACGATGCATCTTTATGTGGACAAATGCTGTCAGTCAGACTCACTGTGCAGATACTTGCTTCTGAATGTTTCATGCTGAAATTACTATCTCACTTCGTGCTGCCCAAGCTGCTGAGCGCCAAGTAATCGAGATGGCGCAGAAAGAGGGAGGGCTGTTTTGAGCAGCATATTTTTTTCGAGTGTCATGTTAGCACCGCTTCACATAAATATTTTAGCTTCAATTGTGCATTAATTCAATCAGAAAACAATGACTTCTTCATGAATGTGTGACCGCTTACTTGGGAAATGATCACAGCATTTATTGGGCCATTATCAGCCCATAATTATGGTTCAGTTGGTGCTCTTCTACCTCCTTGTAAGTGCAGGAGGCTCTTAGTGTTGCCATACAACACTGACATGAACTGGGAAATTTAGTAGGTTTAAACTATGCAGTATAATACCGCACCCAGTACTACACAATGCCTGAACTTAGCTTTGTTTTCCAAAGTTATTTTACCTTCATATTCCTGTTAGACTCCACAGTCCATGTTGTCCATGCCTCTCCATCTGGGATCTCAACCTCAGTCTGTGCTTTGTTTGGTTTTTTGTCTTTTCTTTTGGTTCTTTTCTGCAGCAGTTGTTACGTTTATTAAACACCAGTTGCTGCCATATTTGTTTTGGCAGAAGAATATGTGAAAATTTCCATTTTCGCAGGATTTCCTTGACTGCAATGGGTTGTGGAAGATATCACTGTCCAGCTTCTACTACTAAAAGCAAAACAGTTAAACACTTGTATTAATACTCAGTATTGGTGATTACTCTACTCTAAGTACTTTTACTCAGTTTGGGAAAATCCCTAGTTTAGGCACAAAAACCTAAAATAAGTATAAATAAGTTTTGTGTAACTTCAGGAGCCTTTGAAGGGCGACTGTGCTGACAGATAGTTGCAGTTGCCTAATCGTTTTTTTTTCCCTCTTCTTCCTCTTTCTTGTCCTTCTATTCACAGGTTTTTCTCATCCTTCCATGTTATTCTTTAATACACATTTGGTTCTGTTCTAGCTCCAGACAGTGCCAACAGTTTTGTGACTTTTCTGTCTGACTCGTGACCAAGAGCAGTGAAAAATTTAGTGGATGCTGAATCTAAACTGATGGCTCGCTCTTTCTCTCTCTGCTGAGTTGAGCGTGATCTTAAATCGTTGTTCTCTTTGAGGAAGCTCTGTTATCTAAAAATATAAGATTTCTTTCAACTGACTGCGTCTTCACATGGCCAACCCACTTTAAAAGCTTCTGCTTTTCCCCCGCGTCAGCTCTTTGTCCATCTTCAGACAGATATTTGCACATTTAGTCCCTGGGACCTTTGCAGATTTAATTTCAGTCCACCTAACCAGATATAGATGTGGTGAACTTTTTTGTTTTTACAGATGGACGTCAGCCCTGTTTTATTGTTCACTATGGGCCTGTGAGAGGATCAGTTTCTCTGAAAACAACTGACCTAACATTTGGTGTTTGTTATGTTAAAAAAAAGTAGAAATGACTCTTGTTGTTTATTCAGTCCAACCGTCTAAAAAATAAAAGTGTCTATTTAGGACGCTACATCACTGGAATCCGCTTCAAATTATATCCATGTATTTACACACACCAGCATGATGACAGGCGCTAAAATGTCGCTCTCGTGCAGGCTGCGTTGATTCCAAGCGTCATCAGAACATTTAACAATATTTGTACATGAGATGCAGTGGTTGTAGAAAGGCGGAAGTTTATAGGGAAGAAATGCCAATGTAGATCAGGGAGGATTAGGCCTGATTTGTGTCCCATTGTGGCCAATCTTTTCAAACCATCCAGAACTGAACAAAATACACAAGAAAGCATGTGAACAATGATACCAGAAATGCCGCTGTTGTCTACATGTACACATTGGTAAACAGGAAGTATACCTCGATCTTAAGATAACAGCTGTAGTGACAGTGCTACCTGCCCAGGGTAATAAACATGTCAGAGCAGGGAATAAATCAAGAAGGTGAAACTCAAAGAGTAGAAGTACAAAGGCAAACTGTAAACGGTGTACGCATATCAGTGTCACTGAGAAAAGATCAAAATATAAAAAATAGCTACAAGCCCTGAAAAGGGGGATTAAGTTTAAAGCATCTTATAATGCAAAAATAACTTCAGAAGATCTGCACATGTAAACATTTAGATGTTTGTAATCTGCAGTTATGCATGAAATAGTTTAGGGTACGGCCACTGCAGGTTTACTGAACTGACCTGTCGGGCACACACCTGATAACCCGAGAGATCAGGGGGCCACTTGGTCAGAGACCGAGCAAAGTGAGTATTTCTTTTTCTAAAACGAAAGCTCCGTTAAAACATGCCAAATGATCCTAGAATGATGACAAAAAGACACACAAAATGAATCCTGACTGTTCTAGATAGATTGATGATGAGCAGGATAGATAGGTAGATGAAAAATGACTGCAAGCCTAATTTATAATCCCATTTCTGTCAGATTTCTTTTGTCCGTCTGTTTTTAGAAGTTCATTATCTCATAGACTGCTCATGGTTCTAGTTTTGTTGTCTGTTGTGCGCTTTGTGTGGGAATATTGTGGCTTTGTTCTCAACCTCTACTTTTATCTGATCTGGAAACTGCTTCATTGTTGGAAAAAAATGGCAGATTCTTCAAGTTTGAGATGGAGTTGAAATGCATCTAATAGATGAACCCTCACTGATAACAGATTTGTCAGATTGTTGATGTCAGCAAGTCTTTGTCTGTTCATCTCCGAACATGTGGAAACAGATCAAACGTGGCCAGAGAAGTATCCTCTGCTATCCTGTTAGAGGTGTGTGTGTGTGTCACTCCACACGTGGTAACGGGGGTTAAAAGAGCAAAGCGAGAGCAACTTCTTAAAATGCCGTGCACCAGGGGAATCACTACCAGATCGCCTCTTGGCCCTCAGTATTTGACAGACTCCATCTTCAGAGGCGGTTTTCTCTGCCGTGTTTACACCATGGTGCCAATGTGCTGATAACACAGTATCAACATTTGCTTTTTTCGGCAATTCATGAACACTGTTGTCTGAGGAACACAGTGAGGTCTGCACAAATCCCTCAGTCTGTAAATGATAGACTGAATACATGAAAACTAAACATTAGTTGAGATTAGGTTTGTTTAACGCTCAGTCAATAAAACACTTTGTTTCTCATCATATGTGAGTTTGTTGCCTTTTAACCTGTTAAGTAGCAAAAAATCATTATTTTTATTGCAACAGTAAAAATGTAAAAGGTACGTACTTGATAAACCCAGAGGAAGTTATTGTCTGTGTCTGTCGGCTTTGCAGAGCTAAGAGAGAGGCTACATTTTTACAGCAGAACAGGTAGTTTTTAAAATGCCCAAGCCAATAAACATCGATCCCAGGTTGTTTTTGCATTTGGCTCCAAAGAAATACTTATTGAGATGTGAAAGGGCTGATAATCCTCCTGCTGAGCCTGCATAGAGAACTGACAACCAAGCCTGTCTCAAACAATAAATGAAGGAGAAATGGAATAAAAGTTCTGTTTCCGCTCGGGGTTATTGACAAAGAAGCACCACTGCTGCCACCTGCTCTTCCTTCCAGCTCCATTTGCCCGTTAGTGCCAGGACACAGCGCAGGGCTGTCACGAAGCCTGCGTCGGCCTAGTCTTCATGGTTTGTCCCACGTCATCGGCACTAGTCTGACGTCCAGCTGCGGATTTTCGATTAACTTGACATGTTGAACTGGTGTTGGCTCGTCTGTGAGTCGGGCCACTCTCATTGGCTGTTCAGTTGTTGTAACGTCTTAACTGCTTCCAAACTTGTACACATAACAAATAAAATATGTTTTTCTTCCTTTCTTTCTTTTTCAGGGTTGTTGGAGGATTTGAGGCACTAACAGCCATGGAGAACGTGGAGAGTGATCCGAAAACAGACAAGCCGAAGGTGTAGTGGCTATTTATTAAAATTAGGGATATTTACGGTGTAGAAATTAATTAAATAATTAAATTTTTGAATTTTTTTTCAATTCAACTTTATTTCTATAGTGCCAGTTCACATAAACATCATCTCAAGACACTTCATAATAAAGTCCAGACTATACAGACATTTAGAGAAAACCCAACAAATCCCCCTTGAGCAGCTGTAGGCAACAGTGGAGATTAGGTAGGATGGAGCGTAAGAAGAAGGGTTTTAAATTCTGTTCTACATTTAATATCCCTCCACCGTTTTAACTGAGCCGAAATAAGAAGGGGAAGCTTCATCAGTGTGGTTAACCATAAGGATGACACTGGTGTGTGAGGTGATTTTGAATGAATAAATTACTGTGTAAACTACTGTAACATTAGTGTAGGTCTATAAGGTTGGTGGCCATAATATCCTGTTTACCAAGGATCAAAAACAAAAGCAGGATAAACTGAATTGTTCCTGAATCTCCTCTGGTTGATGCAAGACCCAGAAAAACCCAGAAAACTTGACAATGATTGTATATTGGATTACACATAAGCTCTATTTAAAAAAAATAACAGCACCACAAAAATGCTGAAGAATTATTATAACTATAAAACTTATAGACCTGATATTTACAATGAGAGATCTTTAATGATGAACAGCAGTTGTTTTGCTTTGACTGAGCTGTGTTGTAATTCTTTTTTTGTCTGTTTCACAGTCAGAGATCAAGATCCTTAGTACAACTGTATTCGTAAACCCGTACGAGGAGGCCGATGCTCAGGTTGGTATCCATCTCTCTCTGCATACATGAGCACTTTATGCTACACAGATTTTTTGTTTATTAATTTTTTTTTTGGTATACAGCCAGATTAGAGGCTGAATGTGCTGAGCGAACTTTGTGCAACCAGCACATCGATGGAGATGTGATTCAGGTTAAACAGAACACTGTCAGGTTGGAAGGTGTTTTAAAGTTGTCATGGATCAGCATTACAGATAAAACTCTGTGCTCTGCTTACATATTTCCATATAAAATGTATAGTGTCAAAAAAAAGCATTTTACCGCATTGTTTCGTTTTAGATTCAAAGTTGGGGGATTAAAACCTAAACACGACAACTGTAACTGTATAAATGTGTTTTGTATGTAAGCATCAAACTCATAACCTGCTTCAAATTTTTGTATTTTTACCTTTAAAAAAAAAAAAAGTTGATGATTTCCTGTTGGTCAGTTAATCTGCTGATTGTTTTATCTATGTATCGGCGCCATTCTCATCCAGCTGGGACTGGCACCAGAAGAGGCTGAATATGCAAAATTGGCAGTTAAAGAGATGGTTACCCGCTTGTGAATAACTCAGAAAATATATGCTGTGAATAATAAACCTGAGTTTAGGTTGTGTTGAATCATGTGATATTAAAACATTTTATTTTAGTTTCAGGCTTATGTCAGATTGCATTCAGACAGTTTTACTAGGTGTGGGGGAAACACAGCCGGCCTCATTTAGCTGGGACCAGCAGTGTGCAGAGAACGTAACGTGGCGTAAAGTGGCTGCGATGGCAAACGTGCATGTGAACGTTCCTGGTTGAGTGCATTTTAACTTTAATATCATATTTCCGCCTTCTCCCTCATGATTCTCCCAACCACAGTTTAAACGGTTGCTGCTGTAGCCAGATTGCTAGATGACATTCAGTAAGCTTCTTAACTGGACCTTCCAGATCACATTCCGTTGTCTCTCTGTAACCCGAAACAACACGCTTACCCCCAACTCCTGCTCACAAAGTTTGGGTCCAGCATCCTATGGTGACAATCCACCCGGAGCTTGTGATCCCACCTGCATTTGAAACGTGGGTTTTGCAGTGAAAGTGTCATAACAGGAGTAACAGTTACTCAGCAGGAAGCTTTGCAGTGTGACTGTAGCCTCTGCGTCCTCTGATCTGGTGTGTGCTTGTCAGCATTTACGTGATTTTTGTGTGATTCAGATCGCAGCAGAGCGAGAAAAGGATCAGCAGAAGGAGGAAGAGGAGAGGCAGCAGGCTAACATCGCCCTAAAGAAAGCCAAGGAGGAACAGGCGCCAAAGACGTTTAAGGAAGGTGTGGGGAAATACATCAACCCTGCCACAGTGTAAGGACACACACACACACAAACACACACACGTAGTGACGGAAATAAAAGCTGCTAATGCACAAGACTAAAGTTAAAAACATCGGCCTTTACCCCTCACACATTTTCACACAGGATCCTTGAAAAACAGCATAGCAATGAATGGATGAACGTCGTTACACCGCAGAACAGAATGATTACCATTTTTTTCCACCCTTAGGTGAATGATCCGAGCTTATTTCTGCTGACTTTAGGTGCATCATGTTGAATTTTTTAATATTAAAGTTTGTTTTAGCACAACTTGTATTTTACAGCTGAAGCCTGTCATCAAAAACATATTCTTGGCCTTTTGCACTGCTAAATTTAGGCACTTATGATTATATGGTTAACGTTTCATGGTTTTATGGTGGAATTTGTCAACACACTCTCAGTAAACTTGGAGCTACATATACCTTTTAGTTTAAAGTAGAAGAGAAGGAAAATAAACACGCAACGTATTAGCATGTAGCTTTTGTAAGGATCCTGGAATCACTGCCATTATACAAAAGGACTTTTTCTAAAACGCGCATTAAGAGATAATTAGGAGTGGGATAAAATAGATATATTCTGAAGATAACTGAGTCTGTCCTCAATTCATGTTCACGTATTTAGTTTTATGCAGAGCTGGTAGGCGTTGATGCTCCCAAATTGCAGTCTGTCCACGTTCACAGACACTTGAATGTAAAATTAGCATGTGGCGTGTTTCAGCAGGCGTTAATGGTCCTTTTTGGGATTTTATTTTTTTTAACATTTATGGACAATTCTGATTGTAAGAGAAATATGTGAATGGTATTCACAAGGTTTATCTCAAATGTGCAGTTTGACTTGGGTTTTGTACACGACTATGGAAGAAAAATCCATTAACTGGAATCATGCAGTGGAAACTTCTGTTAGAATTTGAAACAACTTTGAACTTCAACAAACACCAAACAATATCTATATTATCATACATTAAAACAAATGAGTCAACGTCCAATTTTTCAGCTCTACTTTAGCCACTCTTAGTATAAATGTTGTGGCTTTCCAATTAGCCTATTTCCCTCCTTTATTGTACTTTACCTCTTTCATCAACTATAAGCTGCTGAGCAGCAGCTTCATGCTCGGCACCAAAAAACAGAACAACAACCTGAATCAGCTGTCAGCCAACTAATTTCACGCATTTTTGTTGTTAGTTTCCAACACTGGTGCAGGCATTTCCCAGTTGGGAAAATTAAGATCAAACAGGTTGTATCGTCCCTATTTTATGTTTTCATTTTGGGTATATCTGGCATATTTCATGTATCACACAGACCTTTTATGAAGCCTGTTCTTTCAGCTCATTTTTGCCCACTCTGACCCACTCTGGAGGCTTTAAAAACATATAATAGTCCTCCTTCTAATTGAAATGGCATTTTCTCAAATATTCCTCTACGTGTTTGAGCCTAAATCCAAATTATGCAAGTGAACCTGTGCAACATTCTACTGAACTTGCTTAGCAGTGGGTGTGGAAGACTGACTGATGGAAATATTTGAAATAGTTGAACTTGTAATATCTAAACTGTTTTTTCTCTTTCTTTTTCAACCATAATGACAACACACAAACAGAAAAGAGGAAAGACATTAGAGCTGAGTAGAACTGCAGATTCGTGTGTGAGATCTTTCTAGCGAGCAACTTCCTCAGATAGGTTTTGGAGGAGTTATGGTGGAAGGTCAGCTACACAGCTGCAACAAGAAAATGAAACGATGAATATTCACCTACGTAAACTGATTCAGCAACCGGTTTTATTTAGTGACTGGTTAAATACTGTTTTATATACAGAAAGATTTTTTTTTTTTATTCATATTCAGTTGATTCTGCAGCTTTTCTTTTGTCCTCACTTTGAGCAACTGCTGGCATTTAAATAAATGCAAATAGATTGGTCGTGAAGCACGTTCAAGGTTGAATTTATGAGAAGATTCACCAGGACTTGTGTTCACCCACACAGGTGAGAGGGAGGCTTCCTGATAATTTTGTATTAGTTTCATGTAGATTTCTCTCTACCCACTTCAGTCAATATGGAGAGAAGTGGAAACTATCAGCCAGACTGTGTTTGTGCAAACTGCAAAAATTTGAGAGAGCGCTGAGAGGATCTTAGACACCATCATGAGAAGCAGCTTATTCCCGAGTTCACATGCCACTTCTTCTCCTACAGAAAACGCTCGGCCGCTGACGACGAGAGCGGCCCGTCCACCAGTGGGGCGGCGGCAGCAGCAGCCAAGAAGCCCAAAGGCAAAACCAGCTTCGGAGACTTCAGCTCCTGGTAGATTCAACACGTGGGACCGTTTTTGTTTTTTTGTTTAGTTTTTTTGAGTGATGTTAATTTTTTTCATACTTTGATTTTTTTTTTGTATTGTCTTCCTCACTGAGTGAGTGTTGGCATATTGTAAACGACTTAAATAAAAGCCGCTTGTTTTCCTAAGATGGTGTCATATGATTGTGTACATCTAATTCCTTCAAAGATACAGTTGAAGACCGTGTACTGACAGAGTTTTGGTGCAGTGAAGCAGCAGTATAAAGATAACCGCATGAAAAGGAAGAAATTATTCTTATCTTCCTCGTCCAAGACAGTCCAATCAGTATTTGGGTTAAAACCATCTGATGGACAAAGTTTCATCTGAATTTATGACCGTGATAAACTCTAAACCTCCAGCTGCAGCGTGAAGAGTTTTTTATTTTTTCAGTCAGTCAGTTTCTGGTCAACCGAGATGATTTAAAGTCATTTCAGCTCCAAGTCAAAAACTCTGGCGTTTGGTCATTTTCTGTCCAAACTGATGATCTGGTAACTTCAGGACCTCGTTCATCTCACCAACATAAAGCTCCAAAACTATTGAGCTTGTTCCAAAACCTTTGAGTGCAACTTAACCAACAACGGTCCCTGATGAGCTCTTCAGGTTGTGATTGTTTTACTCGCACAGAGGCTCTGTGATTCAAAACCAAGGAGCTTTAAAAAGCTTTAAGAAGTGACGATTATGTGAGAATGTTTTTGGTTCTCCTGTTTCATTGAGCAACAATGAAAGAAATTACACCATTGTTGTTGGTGACTGTGTGATTGTCGCATGGATTTTTCTCGTTTTCGACAGCAGTTTTGTAATGATTAGTTCGGCCCCAAAGATCCTCCGTAATGGCAGTTTTAAAAATACCTATCACTGAATTTTTTGCCAAAATGTTTAACTGCCGTTGTTTGTGCAACATATGGTCAAAAGTGTTTGTGTCAAACCTGCAGAAATTCTCAATAATCTGAACGTGCTGAGATCATATCTGCAGAGAGGAGTGTGTCCTGTGTTGAACTACAAATCTACTGGAGGTCATAGAGTGATGGTTTTTCAGTTTTTGGCAGAGTCCAGTCAGCGGTTTGGAGAAAGCACAGCAAACTTTTTCAAGTTTCATGGAGCTGTTACACAAATAATGTTAATTAGCCGCGACTTGTCGATCATTTTAACTGGGAAAAGCAACAGTATAACGAAGAGGCTGCTAATGGGACCTGCATGTTTTTGCCAGACACAAAGTGAAGAGAGAAAAGATTCTAGGACCTAGATGTACAATCTGTCCAAACTTTATCTAAACAGGAAATGTGCCGGTCATATATCGATGTAATTTCTCTCCGTAAAAGACCGACTACATGCTTTAGAATGTAAAAGGTTTCTGCAAAAAATCTGAAACGTTCAGCTTGTAAGTTTGTTTCATGCATGTCCCTAAACACATCACCACCCGCTGTTAGAGACTCGCAATGAAATCTCCACGTCCTACGACTACAGAGGAAATATTCGATTTCCAGGAGACTGCACGTAGTTTGTGGTCGACAGGAAGGCGATAACAACGGGAGACTGATGGGGATTCTGGGAGAGGTGGGATGTTGGATTTGACATACATTCCGCGTGTGTCGTCCACCTTTAATCCGAACCCGTCAGAAGGACACATGGACTGACTGTGAGAGTTTCCCACCTGTGAATGAATAATAATATAAATATCTCCCGACCAATAGCACATGTAAAAGCTTTGACGGTGTGAGAGTTGAATTAAGACGCCTGTGACGGAGGCAGGCGAAGCGTTGGGTCATTCCTCCTACGGATCCTTGTTGCGACGGTGAAACTGTGGTGCTGCTGATGGCACCCTTGAGTCACATAGAAGAGAATTTATTGAATGCTTGGTTATGGCACTAATGCTGCTCCACTCGAGCCTCATTATTTAGCTCGGCTCTTGGCAGCAGTTGCCGAGCTTTGGGGCTTTTACCTGAATGAAAACACCCTTGAGTGCTCTTGGCGTCACTTCCTCTGCCAGAGTGTGGAGGTGGAAAACGAAGGCGGTGCCGCTGAAAGAAGCCTGATCTTCATGATTTTCCTTTTCGCACTGGGTGGTGGGAAAGTTTTCAATTTTCCAAGTGGCCCCGGGGACTCTGAAGTCACCGCTGAGTTTCAGATGGGTGATTTGAGAATGGGGAGTGTCGAGCAAACTGTGAGCTGTAAGTTGCTCACATAAAGCCTGTGTTCAGAGTTACCACTTTACTGTCCAGTCCAGCTTTGTCCACACGTCATCGTCCCACAGCATCAGATATGATGCTTCCCAAGTGTCGAAGTGCGTCACTGTTTGCCGCCCTTTCTTGTATCATCCATTCATCTCAGCATTTGACGCTGTCTTAGGCTTAAATTACAAGACTAAAACAGTGACACTGCTCACACACCTACGCTCTTGCATTTGTCACATTGTGTAACCATCATGAAACGTCTCCACAACGTCTCCCATTGGGGTCGAACTCCCGTGTCTTGTGGGAAAGTGCTGTGTCTCTGAACCACTGTTGAATTACCCACCCCAGGGTGAGAGGTTGGATTCCCCGGTCCTTCCTGGGGACTTCATATTATATGTTAGTGCTTTAAATTTCTAAAAAATTGAAGCACCTGGTTTTCTGTGTCACATCGCTGATTGATGCAAGTGTCAGCACCTAACGCAAAAGGACTGGACAAAGCGACAGTGCGGATCCTTAAAAAGTCTTAAAATGTTTTGCTGATAAAAGGCCTCAGACTGGATGGGTCCTGAACATTCCTGCAGCGAAGACCTTTTCTCTTTGGATGTATGTTTCCGTGGCAAATTTGATCTGAACTGAATTGAAAATGCTATTCAAGAGTCTCCGGTTGATTTTTCTAATACTTGTCGACACCCTGGTGACAAGTAATGTAGTCTCCTTGTTGCTCCTTGTTTGCTCAAGTTTCTGTCTAAACTAAAAGTTTGCATAAATCTGAGTCTAAATGTAGGCGTTTTTCCATCTCTTTTTTTATAGTTTGTAAGTGTATTTTGGCTGTTTTTGTGTAAATGTTGCTGTTTGGTGCCTTTATTGTTTGTGTTTGGTTAGTTGATCAGTTTTTAGTTGTTTTCTGTATCTTTGTGTTTGAATCTCATTTTGTTCATATCTTAATATTGATTCACTTTGTGTGTCCTGGTGATAATCCAGGCATATTTGACCTACTTGCTGTTTTGCTATTTCTTTAGTTGTTCTTAAATCTCTGTGTAATTGTCTTTCTAACAATAAAAAATAACACATACAGTCTGTGGTATCCAATGAGAAGCTGCACTACCACATTTTGTTCTTCTTCAAGAAAAGAGGATTTCAGGTAAGCTTCTTTTTTAAAATTAGAATCTGCATTTGAGCTCTGTATTGATGGAAATGGGGATCGAACCACTGACCCTGTGATTACAGGACATCCTGCTCTTCCCATAGTTTCATCTCCTCTAAACTGCCCCCGTTGTTCTAAAGTACAGTCATCATCGTTCCTCTTCAGCCCTGGGATAACGCCTGAACATTCCATTCTTTATTTCCAGGCCTCCCTTTGAAGGCGGCGGGCGGCGTTCGACAGTGGACATCAGAAGAGATACTGCAGGGGAAGGAAGTCAATGAATGTGGAGTTACTTAGCCGTCGAGGTACATTAAAATCTGTCTTTGCTTCTATTTTTGATCTTTACGCAGAGTCTGTTTCTCTGAGCTCTAAGATGAACACGTGTGACAAATGTACGACAGTCCAACGTCAGAGCAGTGACCAGCCCAAACTAATGCGACACGCAGGACTGTAACGTCCGGTGTATGTACGGTGATGTTCGGTCATGGTGGTGAAGCAGGAGACATTTTGAGTTTTGGAAAATGAACGAGGTCATGACAAAATATCAAGTGATAGTAATATTTTTAGGAGATTCAAACGGCATCAAATGTCCCCTCCAGTCTTGCATCACATACAGTATGTTGATACTTTGCCTCTAAGATGTAGTTGAGTGAAATATTGCACTTTAACTCCACACTACTGTGATTTGATGACGATAGTTAGGAGTTACTTTTTTGGAATCGGATTAGTTAAGTGCAGAAAACATCCAATCACGATCCCAGCAGTGATGAACTGATTCATGCAACGTTAATTATAAACCAAAAATATATATATATGCTGCATGAAGGATGTTTTTCATTTTGCTACTTTGAGTCATTTTTAAGCTATAACTTTTTTGAAAGCAACATTTTGGACGTGGCACTTTTAGTATTTAGTGTTTTTTTACACAGTAGTAATAATATTTTTCATGTAAACAGTTTCAAACCATTTGTCCACACGTGACCCTAAAACTGTGAAATATCAGTGTGGACGGTAAATATGTTTTTGTAATGTTTACATTACTGTTGGCATGAAGATGTTTTTGGTAAAGCTGATTTTCAGTTCATGAACAACGAATTGTTGCAGGTTTACCTTCCTAATAGTGTATAAAGTTGTTGACATTAGCTTCTCGTTAGTATTTAATGCAGCACTGACTGCGTTACCATACTACCAGAAATTTGTATGATTTGATTGCTCAGAAAACTTCAGCAGGAGCTTTTCCTCCGCAGTCCTGTGTACGTACTGTATCACGGACTAGCGCTGATGCCCACCCACAGTGGCTTTTCAAACTGCATTTGATTAGACTCTCATTTCATTTTCATTTCCATTGTAACACTGGTTTTAAACACGGGCTTCCACAGCAAACAACATCATTTGTGTCAGCTGTGTGTTTGGCCACGTACGCTCGGCTTTTCCTCCTCCAGAACCCGAATGATCGTTGGGCTTCAGCCCCTCAGGGACCCGCTGTCAACACCAGCGTTGAGGCCTTTTTATATCTCTGCTCTTTAAATTTACAACCATCGGCTGCCTGTCTGTCTGTCTGTCTGCTTTCATTTCGCAGGATGCCCTCCATTTTACGTGCAGCGACCATCTCATTGAAACTGTTCCGAAAGTAACAGACATCGCATGTTACTTTGAAGACAAGGAAATGAAACACCCGTCCAGGAAAAGGAGGTAATCTGTGACTCTCGACACTCCTTTTCTCCTCTGCAGCGCTGCGAGGGCAAAGGGTTTATGTGAGCAACATCTGAGCTGCAGCTTTTTTAATCTGAAACATTTATGATGCGACACAGTTCACAGAAACTCTCCACTTTTCCCTGTCCACTGTCTTTTTCAGACCGGGAAATGTGGACTGAGCAGTGAAAGCATCAAACTAAGTGTCATTGCAATATGACACTTTTGAATTAATGCTGATGCAGTTACACTTAATGTGTCTGTATCATAATTTCCAGAATGATATTTGTATGTTAAAATTGTATGTTTATTTATATGTCCATACATGCGACCCTGAACAGGATAAGGGCTTAAAGAAAATGGATGGATGGATTGTGCGTTTGTTCTATTACTCAAAAGACAAAAAAACAGGGTCCCAGCGAGAGAAATTCAAAGGCATCACCCAAAAAGAGACACAAAGACATGAAAGATAGTCACAAAATGATATAAAGGTCTTATTTTTAGTCTCTGTTGTGTGAAGGTGTGGGCAGACATGTCTGGGTGTTCCAGGGCTGTTTGACAGACTCCACTTCATGACATGGTTTACGTCCCGACATGTAACGTCCACCGTTCTAAACAATCTGTCACGCACACAGAGCCCAGAGTCCCAGACTCGTCCCAAGACAACTGAGGCAGAAAGTGCCTGATCACAGCTTGTGATGCAGTTTTTCTTCATCTTTATGACTTGGTGTTCGGCGATTGATGGGAATTTGTTTTACTTTGATGCTTTTGAGCTGCAGTAGAGAGCTCGTCTTCTCATTCCTCATCACATTTCCATAATGGAACAAACTATTTCAAAAAAACTAAATAAGAATCGGCCTCAGCGGTGCCTCGACTTTCAACTTCAGCTGCTGTCTCGTCGGTTCCGCCGTCCTTTCTTGCGAATTCCACTTTGCGTTTGGTGGAAAGCAGAACCAGTAAACAAACAGATGCTCCTCCTGGGTTGCCACACAACAAAGGCAGCTGCTGGCTTTGTGTCTGAAAGGGACCATGCAGGCAATTTGCTGGCTTTTACGGGAAAACATGAAAGGGCCTTAAAATCAACAGCGCTGCTTTTCCAAATATCATATTTTGCTGGCTTTTCTTAGTAAAGAGCTGCAGCGGGGAATTATCAAAATGGCCTCTGAACGCTTCCAACATAATTCACCAGACCTTTCCACACATCACACACAAGGAGATCAAACGAAATGATTGTGATTACTGAGGGAAAATTGGGCAGCTGCAGCAATAAATAGTAATTGAAAGGGGAAAAAAGAAACATGAAAGCTGTAAATGCAAAGTCCTGTTCAGCCGGATCATGCTGCCACGCTTATGGACTGGCAATGGATACACGCGCCATTAAGACATGAACTTCACAGTCATCGCCCAAGATTTTGTATTAAGACTGTGTAGACATGTGCTGAGTGGCCACACATTAGTTGTGTTGGGTGATAATTAACAAGTTAGTTGGAAAGCAGCAGTCTGAGCTGTGAGGTTTAGTGTTGCTTGCATGTTGAGATTTTTAAAGTTTCAAACTGCAGGTTTGCCTCACGAATCGCTGGAGCGACTGAAGGTTAAAGGAGCAAGTTTGTGCCCATGTGGGATAAGTGAAAATGTGGTGTCCATGTGCTTCCTTCCTTCTACTTCCTACTTTCTTTCTGGACAGGAAGTGGTAGATTTTAGCCAGAAGTTTTGAAACTCTGCACAAGATCAAGAGAGAGATGGTGAAGGTTTGGGTATAGGGTGGCGGCGGCGTTCGGCTAAGACGATGAGCCGCACAAACACGACGTCCAGCCAAGGTTAAACGTCGAGCTTCGTGGTGGCAGTGTGTGAACTTTAGACAGATACGCCGTGCTGAGACTTTATGAATGTGATCTTGTCCTAAAGGAAGAGTGCAGTGTGAGGGAACCGTGAGGCGATGGATCGAGTCAGTGAGTGTGACACCTTTCCTGTTCGTTAGAGCAGCTTTAAAACCTTTTTCCAGTCAACCACATAGAAATGTAGGGGCGGATACACTCGTGACTTCTACCAGGTGCTTCATGTTTCCTTTTATTCGCCGCTGTGCACATTGGTTTTGTGCCAAACCCCACCCACGCATCGTGCAGACAACGATGGAGGCTTGATTGGTTGAATTAGCACTGAGAGAGGAAGGCAGCAGCTCCTGACAGCTGTAAAACACTGACCTCTTTCCTTCAAGCAGATAATGGCTGATGTGACAGCCGCCCTTGTTCAGTTGGTGCGTCAGCAGAACATCTCGGACTCTCTGCGTTTTGATACACATCTCTGCTCCAGTCCTGTCCTTTCAATGACATCACTCAGCTGCTCTGTTATTGGACAAAGCACCTGTCAGGCCCACGCGCTGGCCAATGGCTGCCCGCGCAGCACCTTGTGGTTTGAATGTGGCAGATGCAGTGCTGTCACCATGGTGACAGTGGATGCTGAGCACTGCCACGATTTTGTGTAGGCCGAGTCTGAATGAGGATGACATCACTCAGAGAGACAGGAGAAAAACAACATCTCCTTCAGTTCCTGTGTCTGTTTTTCTGCCAGTGACGATAACACTAACTGTTATGTGGATGCTAATGCCAAACCAAAGACGTTTGTATCATTCACTGGACAGAAATACATGGGAATTAAATTAGATTCCTCTCAAAGTGGACAAGAACGGTAATTTCCTGATGATGCTGAGCGCATAAAGATTTAAGCAGTGAACATTTATGCAAGTCAATATTGATATTTTTTAAGACTGCAGCCTTCCAAACGGATCTTTTTTTAGTGTCTTTTACTGACACATGCAAATGTCGAACTAAACACTATAAAATATAAAGGTTGTTATATATTTATGACTAGTACATTCATTACAAATGTATATTTAAAAAAAGAAAATCAACAATTAACAGGATGGAAAAGTTTTAATTTTGTAAAGGTAGAATTACTACTTATTAAACTACAAGGTATAAAAATGAGAAAAGGCAAGAAAACATTGAAAAACTCCCAAATATTTATATTTTAAATGTCAGCAAATAATTTATAACCTAAAAATTGCTAAATAGCAAAAATCATGAAAGACATTTTGAGAAATAAATGATAGCATCTAAAATTGCAGATGAATATGGTAGAAATTATCTATAAAACTGTTTCTATAGAAACCTTAACAAAAGTAAGAGCAGAAATATACAAATGCTAAAAAGAATAAAGAAAAAAATATCACAAATATGAATTTAAAGCTAAATAATTTCTAAACATACCAAAACATGCCTTAATTACCTAAAACAAAATTAAAAACATCAAATATTACAAATATATATTTTTTTACATTTTTGCAAAAGAAGAAGTTTATAAAAAACAAATTTTATGGTTGTAACCCATTTTAAAAGATTTTTTCTTTTTAAATATGAGTATTGCGTAATATCCAGATTGACATCCACAAATGACATGATAAACAAAGACAGAAACGTGTCGCTGTGAGCAGTGGGACCCTTATGTCCATCCCAGTTACACCAGTGTGCAGCTGCTGGTTGTCGTGTGCATTGCTAGTTTCCCATACGGGAGCAAACATTGCACCACTGTTGTTGAGATGCTGTGTCCCTCTTCCTCGCTCCCTCCTCTCCCTCCTCTCCGGCTCGGGCTCTGACTCACCGCTCTGGGGAGGAGGACTGGCCCCTCCTTCAGATGACATCAGAGGGCTTGAAATAGCAGCAGCATTAAAGCTTCCTGTTATGGGAGCCTGCTGTTAGGCCTGCAACCCGGGGCAGCCACTTCCAGTCGAGGAAGAGCAGGCGTGGGAGGGACGGAGGGATGAATGGACCTTGGCAAACGAGACAGAGGAGCTGAAGTGATGGCAGCAACAAGTCAGAAAGGCTCGTTGGCTGGGCGTCCGTCTGAGAGCCAATATCACACCCGGAGGGGGTGCAAAATGCAAAAGCAGCAATTATGCTCACTCTGATTAAATACTTCTTCGCTCTTCTCCATCCGCCATGTTTGCTTCTGTAATTAAAACATAAAGTATACAGCACATGGCTTCCAGCTACTTCCCCAAAACCCAAGGCTGAACTTTCCAATCGAATGGAAATCAGTTTTTCTAAAGATCTTGTGACGTTCTGTAACAGTCACTCACCTGACCTGAGCCCAGCTGATCGTGCATTTTTGCTGCAGGCTGTAAGCTGAGCTGGAAAACTGGCCTGACAGAAATCTGTCCAAATCATATATTATTGTCCAAATACTATTGAACCCTTGCAATTGGGATAAAAATACCTTTTTCCAACGGAGCCCTCAAATTAAACTAGTGATTTCAAGGCCGTCCATCCCTTGACCCCCAGGCTGAAAGAGACACAAAATGAAGCAGTCAAGTCGTTTTTGGCCATTTTGTCTTTTATTTTTTCCACATGTACGTTCCAATTAATCTGCTGATTATTTCCTTAATGAATCAATGATGTGTTCGGCAGAGATGTTCACAAGTCAAAACTAAATACACGTTGAGGTTACAGAAGGCCTGTGAAGAATGATTTAGTTCACCTGCGTCATGCACAGGAGCTGTCTGTGCTGACGTAGTAACACCCCACCCTGTCCAATACCCCACCCTGTCCCACAGAGAGTGAACCGCAGCCCCACACTCTCCGAAAAGAAGTGCCATGATTCAACCGTTAGGATGATTCAAGTGTGATCGCATCTCGCAGAGTAACAAAAATGAAAACTCCTCTGTGATTCTGTGCATCTTGTTGAGACCCTTATAATGACTCTACCATCATAAGCTGACACGTTGCCCCATGTACCCCTCTTTATGGGACAGCCTTATAAAAGTGGCTAGTCTAGTCCTTATCCTGCAGGTCTAAGTCACACACCTGAACACAAACACACACATAAAGTTACAGGCCTTTGAAACACGCACATGAATTAAAGTTGCACTACGTGTTACTCCAACACGCAGCAAAGCAGTCAGTTCACGGCAGATCTCTGGTATTGTGACATAAAGTATAAAAAAAGTAACGGATTACGTATTTGAAAAAGTAACTTGCGCATTAGGTTACTTAGATTACATCACATAAGTAATCAGAGTGTCATGTCAACATGTTTTTCCATTCGACCCACTCAGATACTTGATACTGCCCACGAGGTACGTTAGTCTAAATTGGACCTTGGGGGACAGAAATGGACCCCTGTTTCTGAGAGTGCGCTGGGTGGCTGGGCGTCTCAGAGAAGTAGGTCAGAAGACATGAGGACTGAGAATAACACATGTAACAACCAACACCGAACACGTTCCAGCTTCCTCCTCGCCTTCGCTGTGCCGACGGGATTTGGTCCCAATAAAGTAGAGGTTAGATTCGATTCGCACTGGGGTCGGCCCCTCTGAAATACGCACGCTCTAAGGGAGCGTGAGGTGCTGTGGACAAAGGCGTCCAGCTTGACACGTCTGCGGTCAGACGTCGGTGACCAGCTTGAGTGTCGGGACAGGAATATTTTGCTAAAGAAGCAAAATCGGTTGAAAACCGGACAGACGCTCTCAAAGAGATTTATTGAGTAAAACCTCAAACATGTTATGAGACAAAGGCCCCGGCCCCGTCTCCTTCCCGCCAAACTGGACCAGCTACAACATGACCTGTTTGTGTCTCTGTGGATGTTGTGCGTCTTCAGGTCGGCTTTTTGTCTCTGTGGTGGTGAATTTTTTTATCTGTTTGTGGTCAGTTTGTGTGTCTTTCTGTCTATTTGCCTTTTTGTTCTTTGTTGTTTAGATTGTCTTTGTGCTGTTTCTTTGTCTTTTTGCGTCTCTTTGTGGCCATGTTTGTTTTGGTTGCGTTGTGCGTATGAATCTCATTTAATGTCTTTTCGTAGTTTGGTTTGGGGCCGTTTTGTCTCTCTTAAAGAACAATTCACGTCTTTTTGTGGTTGTTTTCTGTTTTGTGGTGGTTTATTTTTGTCTCTTTGGTCACTTTGAGTCTTGGTGTCATTTTCATCTCTTCATAGTAGTGACGGACTTTGACACGAAGTGAGAACGCTGACTTGTTGCTGGTTATTAGACACTAATAATAATAATAATAATAGCTTCCATGATTATAGCTGTAACTACCTTCACCAGATTCACTCATTGTGACTCCAGGAAGATCAATAACTACTGAGCAGATATATTGTGCATGCAGAATTCTGGAGTCCATCCTGTGCAGTTCCAGTTATTGGTCTTTACTAAAAGTGTTTCCATGCACAATGCTGCTGTTCTTTCACCATCTGGTCTCTAACTTCGAGACCAGAACTGTTCCCATCCCAAAATCAAATTACTCTTCCTGAGGCTGAAGGGAGCTGCAGAGTTTGCACATTTGATCAAATTTTTCCATTAAAATATTGGTTAGAACAACTTTAGACATTTGTGCAAGTTTAAAATATAAGCTCCGTTGGTAGAGCAGCTGTCCATGAACCACAGGGTCAGTGGTTTGATTCCTGGTTCTACCTGCTACATATCAAAGTGTCTCTGCTACTTGTTTGTAGGTTGCCTCTGATTTTTTTACAGGCAAATCACAGCTTCGTAGATGAGGTTTTGTGCAGTATGAGTAGTTTTTCACGTTGCGCACATCGTACGTTATGAACCAGTTAGCTTTCATTAGCACTAATTATGGATTCATCCGCCTTCCTGAGATGCCTTTATTTAAACTGCATCAGTTCAGGCTAAAGGTGAAAGTGAACGAGCGTGATCGGCCTGGATGCAGGGTCAGGAGCTCGTCGCCCAGTAAGCAGCAGTTCACAGCTGCTGTCCACACATGGAAGTGTCCTGGGGAAAGACGATGAGCCTCCGTCGCTGCCCGTGTTAGTGTTTGAGTGTGCGTTTCTGTTTCATGTGTCCACCATGACGCACTCTGGGTCACAGCCGATGGACAAGTGCTGCCTGTTTATTGTGTTCGCGAGGACGTGTTGCACACTGCGGCTTTAAGAACAAGGCAGGGACATGAGATAAATTAGAGGCTGACAGGCTGCTTTGTGCTTGAAGACAAGCCAGGCACCTCAAGGACATCAAAACATGAGGCTGTGTGGGCATCAGCAGCACAAGCAAGGAGTCGGATGGAAAGCGCTGTGCAGAGAGGACGAAGGATGTAATGCCATAGCAACTCGTCTCCGTACACCCGGTGTACACTCTGTCCTTTATCAAATGATTCACGTCTAATTAGCTGAGCTGCAGCAGTTGTGATTGTATTTCAGAGTGAGACGGCCTCAGTCTGAGTTTCCAGATACTGTATTCACTGTTATAAGCGTCCCATCATATTCCATCATACTCAGCTTCAGAGCTGCTGTTTGCTGCCACAACGGAATCAAGCCGCCGCGCTTAGTTACACCGACGGCGTTTAAAGGGTCACCGCACCAGAATCAGCACAAACCCGCCGGGTCATTTAACTCAGTGGCATCACACGTCACAGCAATGACAAATCCCATTTGATCCCACATCGCAAAAAGCATCAAATGTTCATTTCCGTTCATTTTTGTACAGACTTTCAGGTTCCCCAGAGGACGAGCCCTGAAGACTCTGGTGATCGCCTGACCGTTTCCGTAGCACCACGGGATGGAAAACATTTTAGCATTTTAGCTTTTAGCATTTAGCGCTTATCAGGGCTGCGGGATGGACGTGCATTTGATGCCATGCTTTGGACAAGTCCCTCTTTTGAGTTTATAGTATTACTTTCTCACATAAATTACTCAGAACCCTCGAACTGCACAAGTCCCTGACTCTGCTGACTTTGCAGCGCTGCAGCTAAATGATTCTGGACTCACGATCGGATTTTGGTCTTTGGTTGCCAGTTTATCAGCTAAGTGGCTTCACTTTCTTGGCACGACTACTATTGTCAATTTAATTTTAGAAAGTATTGAAATAAGGCTCTGAAGGAAACATTTTAGTTTGCAGACAATGGAAAAATATTTTTATTTTGTCAAATACAGAAATCCACTAACAGTGTGTGATGTTACAGCTTATGTAACATCGTATGAATAGTGTACACTCACTGGCCACTTTATTAGGTACACCTGCTGTTTTGGGTTGCATTAGAGTGCACAGGTGTACCTAATATATTGGCCACTGTAAATAAATGTACAAACCCGCATCTCTCTCTCTCTCCATCTGTCAATAAGATGTAACGCCGCCGCTGCTTAATTCTACACTAACAATGAAAACTTCTTCTCATCAAACAGAAATTAAAAACTCTGTCCTTTTGACAGACCCTGATGATGCATTTGTCATATAAAAATAAAGGTGTTTGATCTTTGTGTTCTTAAGTTATAGAAACTGCTGGTTAAACCGAGTGAGAACAGGTGGAGAAGCTGCTGGGAAGCCGAGGGGTCGAGAATCTGTCATCACCTTCGACCTTCACACTCCTCACACGAGATGACACAGTAAAAAGTTAAACCTTTATATCAGGTAAGAGAAAGAGAATTATTCTGTCATTTTTATACATTTTATAAAACATAAAATGTTTTTCTTTAGACATTTATTCCTGTAAATGACACAATATGTGGGAATTATTTACCTTTTGTCCCAATTTATAGTCCACATACAACTGAAACCCCACGATATATTCTAAAAGTGTGTTTCTAATTAAAAAGAATGTAAACTGGTTCATGGTCCCTAAACAGCAGATGCAGCTGAATTTGATTAAATCTAACATGAGCTTTACCTTTGATGCTTCGTGCAACATCACAGCAGTACAAAGGCTTTTTATCCGTACATTTATAGCACAGTTATCAAAGAGTGAGGTTCCGTTTGAGTTGGGGGATGTGAACCACGATAGACCATCTAAATACAGAACCAGCAATCAGTCAACTAAATGCCAGAAATGACACAAGATGGGAAACGTGAACTGTAAAACTGTTTGTTGCAATTTTAACTGTTTGATCAAACAAAAAGTATTTGAGCACATGCCCAAGTATTTAAACAGCAGGCTGCTAAATGTTTCGTTGGTAACCCATCGCATCACTTCACACGCAGAAGTGTTTACAATTAGCTCTGAGTTGACTAGGAGTTTATATTTAACCTGATAATAACTCTAAAGCCCCTTTCAGACACGCACAGCAATTCCGACATAATCCAGACTTTATCCAGAGGGGGTGTATGTGTGAACGCAAATGCCCAAGTCTGTTGGCCCTGACATTAGCCGGACTTTACCCAGCCAGTCTTGATTATCTCCAGCCAAGCTTACGTGTGAATAGAGGAGGTAATAAAAGTGGTTGTGCTGTAGCTTTTCCACATGATTCTTAATGCTGCGCCTGTGCTGTCAATTTGATGAAATTGTTTTTAATTTGCTTGTTTTTTGTCGACTTGCAGTGATGTGAGCTCTTAGGGCCGCCGTCCATATGTCTGCCTATCTCTGTTTTAATTTTCTAATGATTTCTAATGACCAGAAATTCTGAACTCACTAGATTTTATTAGGTTGCATTGGTAGAGCAACAGAGATGTATCATCTTTGAGAGAAAAAGGTGTCATCAGCAAAATAATTAAAGACAGCTCTGTGTGCCCATCATTTACCGGATACAGAATTAAAAGGACCCCAGACTTAGGCCCTGAGGTACACCACACATACAACAACGAAGAATCTGTTGTAATAAGACAATCAGCAAAGCGCAGCTAATTATCATGGAGCAAACGCAGAACCTTGTTTATGATCTGGGTTCATTTTGTTTTCCTCACTTTAACACTTGTGTATGGAGAGTTTTAGTATATGCTGTTATCTAATAAAGTTCAAATCAATTTAAAAGCTGTTTAGCTTTTAAAATGTAAAATTTTAAAGTCTACATTTAACAACAGACTTTTCAGACTAACCAGTATTACACCATCAGAGAGGAAGTGTGGCTGCACTCGTGAACCTCACTACAGCTGACTGCAGGTCTGTCTAAAAAATGCCATGTGAGCACAAATCTTCCGGTCTCTCAGTTTAAAACTAATTACCTGCCACTCTCTCCACTTTTTAAAACTTACACATCAGTAGGGCAACCAGTGAATTTCACGCTTCAGTAATTGTTTTAAAATTAATGGACACTTATTCTCTGCCAGGCTTGTGCTATTTAATCAGACGTTCGCTCTCTGGTAAACTGTCAAAATTCATTTCATCACTGTTTCACACTCTACACCCACTGTAGACGGGTTCCTTTTTTCAGTTCTGTGTTTTTTTTTTTTTTTTTTTTTTACTTTTAACATAGTGGCATTCTTGTTGTGTTTTTATAGATTTCCATGTATGTACTTACTTGAAACTTCCTGTTCTAATTTGTAATTAAATATATTTAAACGAAAGTTATTAGAAGATGTCACCATGTCTGTTAACTGATGAAATAACAGTCAGATTGAAAACTTCTGTGGGGAGAAAAATTAGTGGCGCTGTTTGCTGCATAAATTGGTGAAGATCAAATCATAGTTCATGACCAAAGTAACATATAGAATAAAACACAATATTTAGAAGATGATAAAACACTTCTTTACTGAAAAGTCATAGCTCTTTCAAGAAGCATGGCTCTTATCGGCTGGTTTTATGTGCAAATGAGTTGCTGGTGCTGAGTGTCAAGTCACTTGTACGGCACACCTCCGTTGTCAGTCATTGAACTCCAGCTTTGTTAATACCTGACTCGATGTTTAGTGACATCAGATGCCCAATGTTGCAATTACTTTTTCCAACATCACTTTGTGTTTAATGTGTTTAATCATCTTAGGAATATTCTGTTATTTGTAACTTCAGTGCGAGGATCAACTCACATTTTATGACCAGTTAGTGTAGAAAAGCATAAATTTGCAAACGGAGACGTTTCGCTTTTTTGCAACTGTGAAAAAGTTGCTCTACAGTTTAAGTATTGGTTGCACCGTAAAAAAAAAAGCCAGTTTGTCCAACCCAAAAGTTAATGCCATTGAAAATTTATTGTGATATCTGATAGTTTACATTAGAGTGAAAACAGACATGTGACATGGCTTTACTAAGACAGAATGCAAAGCAATGTAGTCAAATAAAAGCATAGAATAGTTTTGTTTTTAAATTTAGGGAAGAAAAAATAAAACAGGCACAACATATAGCCATTATAAATACAACATGCTTTAGACCTTAAACTGTAGTTTAACAGTCCTAAGAAAAGAACTTGCACAGTCTTTTCCCCTGTATAACCCATCCAGCCTTTGATCAACACCGTTTGGGTTGCTTAGAGACAGTAGCAGAGCTCAAAAAGTAGGTAGCCAGTGTCATAATAAAACAAACAATAAAAAGTAAACAGTTTTCAGCAGCAAATATCTACATTTTTTTTAAATCCAGGCTGCTTTGACGCTGTTGCGTTCAGAGAATCAAAACATTCTACAGAAAGACAATGTCACAGGTGACAGGATTTCTCCTCTTTAATTTTGGTTTAGCAGTTAAATCTCCAGGTTTCCCTCGAACGGATCCCTGGCCTCCTTCCTGCTCGCTGACACATGACACTGATGCGTTCGATAGAACCTGGTTCTTATTTGGTACACACTGGCGCTGACACTGGCGACTGCTTTTTGTTGGTGCAACTAAGACTGATGGGAGCGAATAGTGGCTCTGCGGCAACCACTGCTGGCGCCGTCTTGGACGTCCTTTGGAGAAACTGGCTGTGTGCATGTAACGAGATCGAAGTCAGAGCAGACTAGGTCCATTCAGTAACATCAAGAAGGTAATTAATGCTCGTTATGTAGATTTTCGATTCCAAATTTAGCTGCAAGGGCTGCTGTTTTAGCACTTTGGAGTTAAAAGAATTTTCGACATGTTGAACTAAGCCAACAGCTTAATTTGGACACTGGTAAATGGTCTGCACCTATGTAGTGCTACTCAAAGCACTTTATCTTCCCATTCACACTCACAAACACACACACACATTCATGCATCGATGGGGGTGAGCCGACCCTCAACCGGAGCTACTACGTGGGGTTCAGTGTCTTGCTCAAGGACACTTCGACAATTGACCAGAGGATCGAACCAACACCTGTAGGACTGATGGACGATCGCAGTTCAACAGCAGCCTTTGAAGCCATGAAGGCCACACAGCCTCAACATCCTCCCCTAATGGTGCATTCAGGTGCTCCTAGTCAACTCATGAAGCCAGCTGTTCCAGATGACAAAATAATCTCAGCACAAGCGTCATTCTATAGCTGTTCTGGAGCTTTCAGCTGTAAAACAATGTTCCCCAGTAAATGGAGTTCCACAGCTGTCACAGAGTTGTAGATGTTCACATTTCTATTTCTAAAACGAATAGTTGACATTACAGTCGAATTAGAGAGGACGGTCATATGTTGCCATCAGACGCTAAAACGAGAACTGCGTTTGTCAGCTGCAGTTTTCGTGACCAAGAACAAACGTTCAGTCTCAGTAGGTTTCAAGTTTATCACCAGGAAATGGCTGACGAGTGGTGAACACCACCAGAGTTTAGTGAAAGCAGAGTTCGTGAGTTAGTTTACCAGCGGCAACAACCACAGGAACACTCGTGATCATTAAGTAACGTCACAGTTCCCAACTTTACAAGCTGACAAAGACTGACTGAATGCACCAGTAGAACACTGTTTCCGCATTAGGTGTGAGGGATGTTCGGCTGCAGTGGTGACGCTCTTTAAACAACAGCAGGACACATTGTGGTTTAAAACCAAACATAACTTTTGGCTGCATTCAAAGAAATCTTGGTACAAATGTTCAAGCTAGTCACCAAAACAAAAAACCCAATTAAATCAAATGTATGTCAAACGCGTCACAAAACGTATGAGTCCAAAATAAAAATACAATCAGATACTCACAGCCAGTGCCGCCAAACGCTAAGGACTTCCAACGTTGCTGCCAGAGGGTGCGATTCATCACCTGAAAGCTTTCTATACAGGAGACACTGACTGTGGTGGAGAAAGGGTCTTGGTAAAGGCTCTCCCTGCGACATGGTGGGAGATTCCAGCTCACCCTCAACATCTACATGGCTCAGCAGAGACCTAAACACCGGCCCTCGAACGGGCTCTCACCACACAGGCTAAACAAACTAACGGAAAAGAACTACAAAAAAAAACAGAGATAAATCACTTCCAAACAAACTAAGCTGGCTCTCGACCTCACAGATCATCGGGAGAGACAGTGAAACCAAACAGCTGCGAAGGAAAAAACATTTTTTAAAAAAAGGACAAAAACACTTTTAAACCTAAAAGAGGAGGAAAAAAAAAAGGAGAAAGTATCTGAGGAAAAGAAACTAAACATTCACGTTTGTGTGCAGACATGCATGTTGGTTAACACACATGCATGAGCGCACGCACACACGCACGCACACGGACACACTCGCACTCACAAGCCAGAGGTACAGTGAACAAAAGTGCTTCAAGTCGGGGAAGTAAAAGAACTAACCCAGTAGAAATACGTATAAAACCTTAAATATGTTACTTTATGTACAAAAACTGTAACACGGGCCAATATCTCAGCTGTTTATGTATTTATATTTTCAAGTAGGTATCACCGCTAACTAGTAAGGGTTTTGCATTGTCATTGTTTTAAGATAAAAGGTCGTGTGACTTGACTGACCTTGCCGGCAAAGTAATCAATCACTGCTGATTTTTTAAATCTCTCCCATCCCTTCCCACCCTGCCCTGCTTTCCTCGTTTATCCTTCCAATAAAAAGCACTGGGCATCCCGCATATTCCGAGCCTCTTCCTCTATGCTTTCCTCTGAGAAGTCATATACTGATTATCCATCTGTTTTTGCTCCTCTAAATCTAAAGTGTAGAAAATATATGTGTGTATGTATATTAAGTCTCTGTTGTCCAAAAGAAAAAGCAAAAAAAACAGGGCAGAGGTCTATGAGGATTTTGGTGACGGTTATTTTGACTTTGAACCAGAAGGAGGGGAAGACACATCGGTTCACATGAGGGTTTTTGGAGTTATGCACTGCACAACAGAAAGTAAAGGGGGAGGCTGTTCATGTTTTGAAGAGGCACGAGATTCATTCGGCTTTGAGGCAAATCTCAGACTGCGTCGACAAAAGAGGCATTTCAGGCGCTCGAAGAGAGAAAGACGGAGAAGAATAAAGTGCAAAACACCTATAGGAGCAGGAAGAAACGGAGGGACGCCTACGATAGCAGCAAGGGGTTAAAAATGAAATCTAATCATTTAGGAGTATCAGACGGACAGCTGCAAAATACGCGACAATCTTTATGCAGGTGACGAAACCCTCAAACCGTCAGGCTCAAACCTTCTTTCCATTTCCAACAATCTGTCGTTCATTTGTGAAAAGGCCATTAAAAAAACAACACTGATGAGAGCGGAGAACGAACCTTTTGCCTCTAAACCGAGATGAACCAAAGGCCTCTGCAAAGTGCAAACAAAGTAGCGTCGTTCAAGTATGCCACTGTGTAAGAACGCGTGACCACACACACACACAGACACACACAATATGCATATATACACACAGTCATATGCATATATACATATGTGCATGACGGCAAACGTATAGAGAGAATCCATGTTGCAGTATCTACGTACTATGAACATTTTCATAGTATTTACGGATATGTAATTATCCTGTGCATTTGTGTGTGTGTATATATATATATATATTTCATATTCATATGTAGTTGTGTCTCTTACCGTTTCATTACTAGACAATGGAATAACACAGTCTGCCAAAATGTTTTATCACAAGTGGACACTGATTCCCCCGGTCTAGCACCTATGTCTGTTCCTTTTCACATCTCTTTCCTTTATAGTACTGCTGCAAAATGGGACCAGCCACAATCGCATTTAGCCAAACACGACAACTATTGATGTGTCTGTGTGTTTATATCCATGGGTATGCATATGTCAAACAAATACTAGGTGCTGCTTTCAATGCTTTTTGGGTGCAGAAAAGTACCGGAAAGTGGTGGGGCGGGGGGGTGAGTTCAGAGAATTCACAAGAAAGAAAAAAGATAAAAATGGGAGAAAAAAGTCAGGTATAAAATCCCACACTACTGCAATTCCATCCTTTGCCATTAAAAAAAAAAAGCAAGATGCTGCTACATATTTGTAACTACGATAAACTCCCTTTCCCCTGTGCGCCGCCTCGTCTGTCCCTGATTGCTCATTTGGACATTAGCAAAGAAAAGCATGCTCAGCTAGAGGCAGAGATACAGCAAGCCAACAAACAAGTAAAAGAAAACAGGACAGACTTGACAGGGAAATAAAACGCTAAGTAGTAACATCGATCCGCCACCAAACCAAAACCTCACCAAACCAAGAAGTTAAAACTATAGTAAATAACATTAAAATAACCAAAGACATCGATGTTGTTCGCCTCTCACTCAAGAGGCGAAAGAAAGAAAGAAAAGTCACTTCAGTGAAGTCTAGCTCCTTTCGCATAGTGGTCGCCATATCAGCACAATCACTTGTAAGCGTGGTTCAGTGGGGGACAGGTGGGGGTCGGGGTGGGGAGTCAAACCCAAAAGCTCTGGAGCTGCGGCGGAGAACACACAATCATCGAAGTAACGGCGGGATCCTGTGACGTGATTTGCTCCACTTCCCCGTCGTTTGTTCTGTTCATTTTCACGATGAGCAGGTGGGTGTGTGCACGAGAAGGACACGAGAGGTGGAGGTGTTTCTTTCTCTTTTTTTTTTTCCTTTTTCTCCCCCCCTACAAAGAGCAGGGTGGGGACAGCTGTGGGTGGGGGTGGGGGGGGGGCTCACGGTGGTCAATGGTTGTCGCTCCACGCAGTTCAATAAAGAGCATTCCAAGGTCAGAAAAAGAAGAGCGTCACTCCCATCCATTGTCCTTGATCATGTGAGCCAGCTCGATGATGAACTTTCCCTCTTTGTACTTTTGACTGCTCTCGAACGCATGCTCCTGAGAGGAAACACAGAGCACAAAGAGCTTTACATTCTCCCCGCGGCCACTCGACTGGTGCTGCGGAGCAGTAACACTCAGACAACAATTTCACAATATTTCAAAAACACAAACACACCGTGTGGATTGTTTGTAGCTTCGCCTTAATGTGCACACAGAGCTCTGCGGCACAGACGAACCAGCTAATCCAGGTTGGAACTGACAGACGCTAAATGTCTGTAAAAACATTTCAGTTTTTTTGTGCGTGAATGGTGATTGTTGAAAATACAGTTAATTTAGAAAAGTCACAGTATTTTTCCTTTAAAAGTATTAAACACTGGCCTCATTATTGTCTGGGAAAAGCGGGTTTTGTTCTTATGAACAATCCGAGAATTCCCAGTTTGCAGCACTGACCAAATCCCGTCTCTCAGATCTGTGACAGTACATCTGCTGGATGGGATCCAACATATTTCCCAGTCCTGCTGAGCTTCACGATGCTGTGGAGCCACTTTGATTATTTGCTCGCACTGCTTTGCCTTGTAAACCAGCTCTGCTCTGCTCGCGGGGCCTTTCGGAGAATCTCTAATTGTTTTTGTCACTGAAGGAGCAGCTTTAAGTGAGTCTCCGTCTTATACTTTGTTCACTTATTTTACACCCGTCTATAGTCTTTTTCACATAATTACCAGGACAAGCCTCTTCAAAATGGCCTGACATTTAATCACTGTAGACTCTCTGAGGTACCAGTCTGGCTGTCTGCAGCCAACCTTTCGGCACTGTAATTATCTCGCATGCTAGGAGACCACAGACGGCTCAATCTGAGTCTAAACACAAACCTGAGCAAAAAAAAAAAAAAAAAAAAAACTGTCACCATGGCTTTAACAAGCAACGCTTTAATGAGAGCAACCTTGTCCTTTTGACCCGTACTAACAGAGCTTGTCCCCTTGGAAGCCAAATAACCACACAGCTGCACAACAACACACACTAAGGAGGGGTAAAAGAACTCATGTGGACATTTAAGGACAGACAGACTTACATATTTCCAGCCCAGGGTGGTTTTACAGTTTTCACAGTAGATATCAGCCACAGCATGTAAACCTGTGAGGAGTACCCGCTCCTCAGCTGGCCCGCAGCCGACATTCACCCTGCAGCAGAAACAGGAAGTGGAGAGAGGTCATGAGGGTTCAGCGTGAAAAGTGCAAACCAGAGCTCAAGAATTGTACTTAATATGGCAGACTCCGAATCAATCCACTCTGCACACAATCTCTTTAGGTATTAGTCGTTATGAAATTACAATAAATAAGAAATCGATATTGATATTCTCTGGCCGGAAGCTCTAAACTTTAAAAGCAAAAAATCTCAGCTTCCAAACATAATAAATAAATAACCAAATTAAAAGCATAAGCAGTGAAACAAGTATTTAATTAAAGATCGTCCACGTCGAGGTGCATTTTGTACATTTTAACGTAAACTGTATTATGCATGTTTTCAAATCTCTTTATATGGACGTTTTTACAGGGTATTTTTGTGCATCTGACAAACTTTGAATAATGTCACAAATACTAAAGATACAAAAAAACTAAATGTAAGAGTTTAATCTTCCTGTCTGGTTTCTACTGAATTTTGAATCTGCATCTGCACAGTAAACACAAATTCCAACCGTAGGATGGATATTATGTGGGAGGGTCTAATGTATGTGAAAACCCAAATACTACCAGGTCCAGTACTGTAAAAACATACAAGTTCAAGTAAATCGGGAGTTTTTCCATGTACTTAACACCACTACATGCTGGTAAACACTGATTCGCTCGTGCAGCATTTTGATTAAAATGACGTGCCACAGACAAACATATTTGAATTCTGTTGAGACGTTTATTCATGTAAGTCGTTGGGATGAATAAAGCCCCGTCTGTGTGTCTGTCTGTGTCCCTCTCTAACCCAGCTACACGCAGACACCTGAATAACTTTTATTCTTCCACCAAATGTGGCTGTTTTAAGTCCAAATGTATTTTTTAACCTGCAAACCACCGTAAACGGTGCTTTCCCACCGGGCACGTTTGGAATGATTTATTAGGAATGGGGAGACTGTAAACGCCTCTTTCATTCAGTTCAATCTGGCAGGTGAGAACAATGTAATTCAGACTCGGGTGGGCACAGAGCAGCTGCACCGTGACATCTGAAAATGTCTCGGACCTCCGGGGGAGAAATTTCTGTGTGGTTCATTAACTGTTAGTACCAAGAAATAAATCAATAAAAGTTATTTTTAAACAGATGGTTGTTCCGCGGCAGTTCCTGCAGAATCAACAGCCATGAACTCAATGGTTATGACCAGCTGGGAAATTATCGGTGTAAAGACACTCTGGGATCGTCCTGCAACTTGTGTTGGTCTTTTTGCTTTTTGTCTTAGTGTTGCAAATTTTTTGTCCTTTTGTTTTTCAATTATTAGTCATTTACCAACTCAAAAGTTATTGTTGTTTCTCTTTTTTTCCAGCGTAGTCAGTTTACGTTTCATTGCACTCTGTTTTTTTAACTCAATGAGTTTTGCATTAGTTCAATTCTCTCCATTTTAAAATAATTTAAAATAAAAATGGTTTCATTTTGAAGGCCTGGTTATTTTGTACATCTTTATAATTGTTCTGTCTCCAAAATTGTGTTTTTTGTATTGCTTGTTTTGTATGTCATTGGTCATTTTGTGTCAGTTCTAGTCCTTTGTGTTTTTCTGTACTTTTTTTGCATCTATTTTAACCGTTAAATAGCGAATAAACATAAAATATCCTCCAACTTCTTCGAGTTGCAGGATCTGTAACCGTCCTATTATGTTATATAATTGTAAACAGAGTGTATTTGGAGACAAAATCAGACTTTTGAGAACATCCAGTTGGTCTCTAAAACCTTCATCTGCAGATTAATTGATAGGAATGAATGAAACTAAACAAGCTGTTGCAGATCTGGCGTAATGTGCTCGCTGAAACATAAAGGCTGCCTATTGCAAATAAAATCGGCAGAGAATTTGGCAGAAACGAATGGAACATCAGCCCTGCGCCATCTGTGTACCGTTTGTTTTTAACTTGTTCAGGGTTAGTTAAAGTGGCCGTGCCGCTCTCTGTTCTACTCTGGTCTGTACGTGAAAACTCAACTTTGACTGATGTGTCGTGGACTGTGTTCAGAAATGGAAAATAAAAACAAAGCATTAGAAATGGGACAATGAAACTCAAACTAGCGTGAACTTGAATAAATGCAGAAAAAAAAAGTTTTCCACGCTGGTCAAAACTAGCTTGGTGAATTGCAGGTGTGAGGCTCATACTTACACTGAATTAAAGAGATAGGCTCTTCCTTGACTGCCTTGAAATGACTGAAACGAGACAGAGAGAGAGAGACATGTAGGTTGACAATCATGAGCTGCAACACACTGCTGAGTACAAGAATGTCAGCAACTGACGCCCGAGGGCACGTTTCTCCCAGTAACTACTGTGCACACTTGTTCTTCCACCTTGTCAAGGTTCCTACACACAAGTCTGGAGGGGACGTGGGAAATAGAAGAGAGGTGCTGATGTCTGAGCACATAGACATCATAGCGCCTGTTAATGACGGGAGAAACACGCTTGTAGTCCTCATTTCCTTGTTGCTAATCATTGCATCAGGCGGGGAACGTTTTTGTCTAGTGCTCAAGTTTGAAAAGCAGTATGTTTAGACAAAATGTAGGTGGAACACTTTTGCAATATGAGCAGATGCATGATTGTGTTTTAAAGAAATCGAAATAAAAACTCAGTGACACCGCTTCGTACTTTCCCCAGCTGCAAATTCAAGGCCGTGTTACAGATGTCCAGTTTGTTTACGGAGCAAAACAGTATTTACAGCAGCGTCCAACAGCTGATAGAAGAGACTTTATTGCTTCAATAATCGAAAGAATCTGATTTTCCTAATGAAAAGTCAATAGAAATCACAGCCAAGATACAGTTTAGTGGGGTATTATGTAAACACACACGGAGCGGAGTGCAACGCTACGCCTCGATTTATTGATTCCAAACGTCTCCGTCATCCCTAAACGAGTACATGCTGGAAACCTGCTGGCTCGAACGTATGGAGCAGTAAGTTGTGTTATAGGAGCCCTCTGGAATTCTCTCATAAACAAATATTGCTGTGTTTACATTCTGCACCAAAATGCAGTGTGTGTGTGTGTGTGTGTGTGTGTGTGTGTGTGCGTCCTTGAGGCATTCAAACATGTTTAATTCATTTCCTTTCTCATGAGGCTGGAATTATCCATCCAAAGATAAATGTTGTGTAACCACAGGTTGGGGAAAAAAAAGTTACTGTGCGCACCTTGGAAAACTCTAGTTTTCCTGTGTCCAACTTCCTAATGGAAGGAAGATTGAAACAATATGGTCATTAAAAGCATGAAAAACACACGTCTTCGAATCGCAGCGTTAGAATGTGATCTGAATAACTCTACCGTAAAGAGAGTCACATGAAATGGAGGCAAACCCTTTTGACAAAAAGGAGACACTATGACCTATGGGTCATAGACAAATTAAATACAAACTAGTGTAAAAATATAGAAAACAATGCCAAAGACACAACAAAGACCACAGGAATGCCACAGTGAGACAGCATGACCTCAAACTGTAGACAATGACCAGAAATCGATGTAAAATAACCTGTATCTAAAAACAACCTGTTGAAAAGAAACTGGCAAAAACTAAAATTCTCCAAAATGACATGGCTGTGACTGTTTCACTCTGGGTGCCCAGGGGCCCATTTTCTCATAATCCATCCATGGTTACAGTGTGACACTGTGTATTCATACTGGCAACATAAACATAACTTCCTGCAAAATAACATAACATTTTTTTGGGGGTTATGACACAATGAAGAAAGAGCCATCATGGGGTAAAATAACACATGACAGGGGACAGGATTTCTCTGAGGGCACATCTCACACCTGGTTAGAGTAAGAACACGGAAATATTCTGTGAAAAATCTTCTCTTTGAAGATTTTGTGTCAGCATAACGCAGCTAAACACATACTCGGTGGGAAGAGTGCAGCAAAATATAAAAGAACATTGAAAACGACACAGAGCATGGTGACATTTCAAAATGTTTTTTCTCTGCAAGCGTTCAGTCCAAACTCAAGTATAACTAAGAATGTGGTGTCACAGTCATACTGATATGACAAAGCAGAAAATCCTCACATTTAAGAAATGAGAAACCAGAGAACATCTTGCTTCTTTGCTTGAAAATGTGACTGAAGTTTTAAATTGCTTTTCAAAACAGCTGCTGATTTTGAGCTGGATAGAAGTGAATTTGAAAAAGCCCTACATTCAGACTTAAAACATTAGATTAATTAGCAGTTGACTTAGTCACACCCCTTTTCCTTTTGAATCTGAAAACTCTTTGGTGTGAAAAAGTGATGATCAAATTATTATTTGATTATCAAAAAACTATAATTACCCTAATCATTTCATAAATAAACTTTATAAAATAGTTGGTGTGAAAAAGACTTGTATGAACTGCAACGACATAAGCGGCAGGTGTGACACGCAGGTAGTTGTCGGCCGTGTTATGAAATTCGATCATACGCACAGCATCGATTTCTGAGGACAGAGTAAGATTCACTCGCATTCAAACAGATTTATGGTTACTATCTGCACATTTTGAAAACAAGTGATATATTACGTGGCAACGGCTGTTGCAAGTTAAAGAAAAAAGAGGGTCTTTTTAAATGTCCTGCCTCAGGCCTTCCACCGACTCTACGCATGAGGTTACTGTACACGGATGTAAACAGAGCGGCAAAGCTGTCACAGCGGGTGACGACAGTCTGCCAGGATTCTCGCGTCCAGCCTCCGTCATCCTCGGCCAGCCGTCAGGCTCCAATCGGCTTTGCTTTTTCCATTGCAAATGAGCGGGGCAGATAAGTTTGTAGCTGCGGTTGAAGGCGCTGAGCTAATAATGCCTAATAGGAGCACCAGCTGCCTCCTCCGCTGACCACAGCCCCCACCACCATCCCCCAACGTCACCAGCGAGGCACAGAGGACGACTTCAGCACCTGAGTTTGTCAGACTTTATCTACACTTCTAAAGGTTCATTTCAGATCCTTTGTTTGGCTTGAAAAGGGTTAGATTTTTTTTTTTTTAACACGTCGAAAAAGAAAAGTGGTTTATTGTTCTTTTCTCTCCTCTTGTCCCTGTAGGTGCTGGGTGTCTCACAGTTACATCCTCAAGTTCGCCGTTTGCATTTGAAGGCAAATCGACACACACAAACAGTCCAGAGCCACAAGACATGTGACCTTTAGCTGCGAGAGGGAACTAGGTCGTTCCCTGTGGAGTCGACAACAAGTCCGCTCTCCGGCGTTCATGTCGGGGGAGGGTGTGCCATGTGACGAGAGCCGGGTGTCATATCGGAGCTTCACCGTGGCTCGGCCATCAACCTAACCACTGGCAATAAAAAAGGGACGGCTCCGTCTCTCACTGCCCTTATCCGTTTCCCACAGTCTATTTTTACTCAGGCAGACTTTGTCTCCCTCCCCAAGCTGCTGCGATCTTACTGAAAATCACTAAGTTACGCAAACATCAGGAGCAGGAGGATGCTTCACATCAGCCCATAAAGAATCTAACATCTAAATCCTACAAGATCAGTAAAAAAAAACAAAAAACAAAAAAACAATCAATTTGGATCTTTTTTTTTTGGCCCTGCAGACGACCAGCAGTCCTTTTAGACATCCCGACGGGATCCTGTCAGGATTGTTTCCAAAATGTGACACTGTCCTAATAATCAGATGCAGGCAGGAAGTCGTCCCTCAGGTTTGTTTCTTTCACCGCTTAATAAAACATGAGCCAATGGGAGTGTGGTTACGGAGCTCGTTTTCCTAAGCTGCTGCAATTGCACTCGCTTTAAAATGCTTGTTCCCAAGAAATGAATTCTACAAAGCAAATCTCAAAATCCCCGGATCCTCCTGACCACATGGGGATGCAGGGAACAATACCTCGCACCGAGAAATCCGCTCCTTCAGCCAGACACACCGAGCCCGAATCCACCCTGAGAGCTGAAACAACTTCACGTTCTCCCAGGCAGACAAACCCCGTCAGATTTCACCAGAATTCACAGACAGGACTTTATTTTGGTCCCACGTTATATCAAGCCACATTCTGACACAAAGATTAACAAACCTGCTGAGGTCGACCGTTACCATCTGTCCCCACAGATGTCGACTGTTGTAGGCGAAGGTTCGACTTCAACTTCTTATTCAACCCAAAAGCTCCATGGAAATTAAAGCAAAGGACTGAATGTCTGATATTGGTATATGCTGGCTAACATATTCAAACAACTGAATGTGCTCAGGCTAAATATTAAGCCAATAAGTGTACACTGTGTTACACACACACACACACACACACACACACACACACACACACACACACACACACACACACACAAACACACAACATGTATGTCCAAGGGTGTGAAACCTCATTAAATATCCAAATGTAGCTTATAAAAAACTCATGTTTTCTATTAAAAAGTCTATTGGTTTAATTATGCGTGCAGCTATGCTAGCAGCTTCCTGACGCTCTACTGATGTAGTGTTTACAATATATTAGGAGTTATCGGAATTAATTTGGAGTTATCATAACTACAAGTTAAAACTTGTAGATAGTGTTCATATCTAGATTTGCACAAGAAGAAAACTTACATGTTCAACAATGCTTAAAAAATGTGAACTAAAAGTGGAGCATGAATCTGCACTAAATTACATGACGACCATCTTCTTTTAGCATGTTATCATGCTAAGAAGTGCTACTCGCCACTAAATACTAGTGTAACCGTGATAACACGAGGATCCTCAGTCTTGCCATCTTTGTTTGTTAACATAAATTTGTTAAAAATGATACTTTTTGTCAGAATTCTAACATGAGGGTCCTTAGCATTGCTGTCTTTGTTTAGCCTGTTAACATGCTGGCATGTGGTAATCAACATTAAATGCTAATGTCAGCATGCTAACACCAGGAGCTTTAGCATCACATTAGCATGATTGTGTTTGGTGTTAACCTCACATGTTGGCACGCTAACATTTAGTAAACGGCACTAAACGGGAAGTAAAGCTGACCGTCATGGGAAGGTTATTCATGGTTCGCGAACCAAAACCAGCGGGCAACTTGAAATGTGAACTCAGGGAAACACGAACAGATGGACTGAAGCGGCGGAGAAACACTGCCACGCTCCCACTGCATTCCCAGTGCTAGTGTGGCTTCTAAATTATTACATTACAGTCTCGCTGACCTAAAATATACTTTAATATTTAAAGAGGAAACTAAGAACAGCAACGTTAAATTGACTGTCACATGTAAGCCATCAGCAGCCCTGGCAAACGTCCAGTTAGAGGAGATAAAAAGATCAAGACTGCATCCGTTAATGGTGAGAAATGAAAAGTGTGATCAATCCATTAGAGGCTCCTCCATCACCCTGATGGGTGGGACGAAGCCAAGGTGCTGAATAAAAGGCTCTGCCTCCTCTTCAGTATTCCGTCTGCGTCGGCCCGCTCCGGGACCACGTTCACACTGCAGGCCTCCGCGCTCGGCTCTCCGCTGCTGCTCGCGCTGCACTCTTGATTTTCAGGACGACGCTCTCGTCTGACGTAGGACACGACCCGTGTCGGAGGAGAATGTGAAGTGACGGCGATGCCGAGGAGATGCAGCGTGCCCGGGATGACAACAGCAGCACGCCGGGTCTAATTTTGGGTCTGCGCTTCTCGTTTTCGGCATGTTTTGAGTGAAGGTGTTGACTGAAACAAAGCCGAGTCAGTGATGATGTTATCCTGCCCCCGTTTTGTCATGTTGTCAGTTCACTGTTCACTATAGTCCAAACAGTGACGGTCCAATCACGGCTTAGGGAACGTAACTAGACGCGTTCCAGTGGAGTAAAGGTGACACTCGCTCTGACACACCTTCTGTTCCGGCTGTTTGCGTTTCTCAAGATTTCAAGTTTTGGGGGATTGCACAGACAAAACAACTTATTGGCTGAAACTATTAATTATTTGACTAATGCATAGTGACTGCTGCAGCAGTATGTGTGAGAGAGCAGTCTCCAAACTGTACAGCCAGCATTAATAAAAGTCTTGTCAGAAAGTTTTACTGCAAAAACAAAGCGTTCTTATGTCTATTCAGGCCTACAGCAATAAACCAGCTTTCCTTCCACAGCTACACGTATTTAGTTTAGTGGTCTGAAGGGAGGGAGGCGGGGGGAGACGCACTGTTTCTGCCATGCTGCTCTGGTTAATCCTCTCTTTTGGGCTGTGCATCTTTGCTTCCTTGCTGGCGTGCCTCGAAGATTCATAAGGCGCATAATAATCTCAGGGAGGTGAAACCTTTTTTTTTTTCCACTCCAATGCCCAGCTCAGGAGATTCCCAGCAATCAAAACTGAGGCTGCAGAGCTCGTTCTATGGCTGCCTTTACCCAGTAAGTAGTTTCTCCTGTTCCTGCTCCGTGCACGGTGAAAAAAAAGCTTAATGAGGAACATGGTGCTGGAGCGTGGCACTTGACAGATTTTATATGGGGTGAAAATCATATGTGGACGTGGAGAGCCGCCTTTGGCAGCGTGTAGTGGAAAACACCAGACTCTGGTGTCATCTTCTCCTAAGTAACATAATCGGCTTAGAAGGGTTGATGCTGAGGACTGGTGATGCTGCCGTGAACTACTGAACACACACGCCAACAAGGTGTGGCAGATCTCACACGTACCTGTGAGCAGTACGGTCAAAATCAGCATCAAAACATCATCAAGAACAAGTTTCAGAGCACAAAAAATTAAAAACAAAACGTAATTTATCAAGCAACTAATCTTAAATATGAGGATTTTTGTGTAACGCTGCCACCTCACACAAAGAAGGTCCTCGGTTTGAATGCAATAAATGCAGGTTTGCCTGCAGTCTGCATAATACTCCTCCTATATTAATTTCAAAATAAAACTTAATTTTCATTCTTTGGATTTGCTGATTGCTTTAGGTGTGGATTCCACTTCATTTCTTTTATATGTTGTATTTATGAAGCTACTACAGTTGTTAAAAGCACTTCCTGGATGTGGCTGCATGTTACAGGTCATTATAATAAAGGTGTAGCTGATGAAGCCTTGGCTTTATGACCTGTACCGATAACTGGGTGTTCACTCTGATCTTCTTGCACATTTGCACCTGTTCACTTTTCTTTAACTGTTTATTACAACTTGACAAATATCATATCTTACCTGTGCTTTGTTTAAAAATAAACACGATGATAACACGATGATTTTTTACTCTATCGATACAGTATCTTCAAAAGGGGAATAACAAACTGTACATCTCTGTTTTACTGTGTCAAACCTACAGAGAAGAAAAACAGACCGACAGTCGAGGATCCCTTAACGAAATCCAATTACTAAACTGGATTGTTTAGGTCATCCGCCGAGAGTGACGTTACAGCTGCGGCCTAATAAGCAAGGCACAGTGAATAGTTCACTTTTATGATCTCTAAATTCTTACTCTCAACAAACTCCTACTTCCCTGATCTCTGCGGGGAAGTTGTTGAGCTATTCACAGACATCAGAGGTGCAAGATGAGTTAAGCTATTCACATATTACCAAGTTGTTGCCCTACACTGACAAACTGTAACTTATTTCAGCTTGAATTACTTAAGGTTGTGGATGTTTGTTTTTTTAAAGAATTCCTATAAACTGGAGACAGACAACTTTGGCTTTTCATGCATGTATGTTGAGAAAGGTTGCACAGAGGTGAGACATTTCAACAACTTCCTCCAAGGCCAACAGAGCAGAATACGCTGGGGGAATCCTGCAGACAAAACATGCAAAAACTGTTCCACCAGAGCAGTCCCAACCGGTGGAGGGTTACAAAGTTTGTCATCTGCTCGGCTGATTCAGATAAATATCAGTGACTAGACGAGGCTGTAATCGATTGCCCCATAAAACGCATGGTTGTGTGTAACACAGCACTGTGGTACGGTTTAAAATGTCAACATCAAGTCACGGATTACATGAAGAGACAAGTGAGACACCCAAAATCCACTTTGGCAAGTTCTCAAACATGCCTGGAATAACCTTACCTGCCAAGCGCCAAGTGTACCAAGCACAACTGACTACAAAAGACCCCAAAAACTTCCATCTCTACCCTGATGCTAACAAACATGAACATATATTAGAAAATATGACTTTAATCAGCATGCAGTAGAGGTTTTGGGTTGCCCCCATCTTGCCAAACAGCGCTGGGAAACACAATAACAATTTCTTAATCGTGCATCACTAAACAATGGGAGTTTCATTTCTTCTTATGCAAATGCAAACCACAAGCCAAACTAGGGCACTTTCCTAATGCAGCTGACTATCTGAGCTGCCAGGGAACACCCTGGGATGCAGCTACTGTGCAGTAATAATCCAGTTCATTTTGCCTGGTGCCACTGGTTCTCCAGCATTCCTGCTCCAGTGTCAGCTGTGGGAAACCTCACAAGACTATGTGGCATAACTCGAATAGCAATATAAACACAGCACCTTTAAACACCTTCAGCCTCTCTCCCTCTCATGCCTGAGCTCTTACTTTGCTCTCATCTGATTATTCATCGCTCTGCAGTTGAGGTTCAAGAAGTCAAATGTTTAGTTTAATTACTGGAAAAGAAAGGAAGACCTGCCACTTAAATCTGTAAATGCTCATGACGCAGTGGTGTGCATGTATCATCACAAGTCAACAGACACTAAAATGGCCTTTCTTTCACATGACATATTAATGCAAAACTCTAGCATTGTGCACTTCCATCACACGTTCGTGAAAAGCTTCATCTGAGGAACACGGGTCTGTGAACAGTGCAGTAACTAACCTAATATTCCCCAATACCGTTTCTTTTTCCAACCTCGACCCCTGAGCCACCAGCTGACTCTACAACCTTCCAAAGAAAACAAGCTGACACTTTAACAGCTGATCTCTACATGGTGTTTTGGCCAAAAAACCATTTCCTCTATTTGTGCACTGCGTGCTCTTGCGTTTATTCCAGGCCACGTGGAATCACAATAAAGTGAACTTGCCGACCTACAAAAACAAGAGCTCTGGTCTCAAAAGAAAAGACATCCCACAATTCACTGCTCTGTCACAACCTGCCTTCAGTCATTTGGTTTCTCGCCAGCCACTTACCAGTATGTTTGCAATGAAGACTGGGACTGAGAAGCATGATCATTTCCAGCTTGAATTTTTTCTCTTAGCTGGAAGTCCATCAAGATTAAAACACAACTCGCTTTGAATATACGCCAAGGTTTGCACTTGTCTCACCAAGTGAGACATTCTCATTTCTGTAGAACATTTTAAGGCCCATTCTTTGGATAAACTTTGATATTTCAGTCAAGTTTCACTATTGTTATTCCTGGTGTTTTTCCTCTCTAACCGTTGGGTTTCCTGTTTGATTTACACCCTCTTGTTTGCAAACAGGAAAAGTGAAACCGTAGACTGAAACATCCAAACTGAAACTGAGCGTCTCACTTTTCTTTGTTTATGTATATTTTATTAATTTTAAATTAAATCTGTTTTTCCTCAGGAAATAATTCCTCTTTGGCAGTTATGCGTTTATCCTAAAGAATATCTGCATTTAACTTTTCGGCTTCCGCTTAAAATGTCCTAACAATTTAATTTCCTCCACAGGAGCAGATAAAGCCTCTTATTGCATCTAAAACTTTTGCTTCATCTCAAAACACCTTGTTATAGCCTTTACTGTGTGACAATTAATTCACATCTCTGACATAGCTCCTGACAGGTTAAGTGAGGTGCAGATAAATGAGGCTCCATTTGGCCAAAAGGCACATCAACATGATTTACATCCGTCTTTAATGATTAAAGCACTGTGAAATCCTTGTTGTGCAGACTTCACATTTTCAAAATCACCATCTTGAGGCCTCTGATCCCTCTGAATAGAGAAACTATCTGATGGTGGGACGGTTTACTGGACTTGTCTTCCTGCTCGCACTAACAAGCTGTGAGCTTCCAAGTCTCTGAGCCGCAGGAGGCAAATGGATTTTGACATGGAGATGGCGAGTGTGCAGATTGATCATCTTTGCCATTTGAATAATCAGCTTAGTGCGTGGTGAAAGTGCAACGCACAGGGAGCACACTGTCACTATCTTATTATTACACATAAAGGTCACTGCTTTAGTCGGAGCAACTGCGGTTCATCTGATACTTTACTAAACTTTACTCGCTCTTTACTCACCAGCTGTTCATGTACAGTCGGTATTAAAGCAGCAGCTTTACATGTTTGCGGACTTCAATACCCACAAATCCTGTTACAATCTGATTCCGTTATGCTTCAGAGCAAAAGTAAGCAGAGGATGTAACCGTTCTGCGTCCAGCTTCCTCTGAGCCATTTTATTTCAGATCCATATTTGTCACTTTCCAGATAAAATGATCACACGGGAATACGGAAAGATTTCACTTTGGGCAAATGTGTTGTGTGATCTGACTGTAAAATCCATTTTTTCTTTGTTTGTGTCTCTGCTGAAATTGATAATGATCAAGTGTGTGATGTTGAGGATGACGACTTGCATGCCATTTGTTATGACGGAGCAATTTAACTTAATGTTTAAAAATGCTTTTTAGAACCAAACCGTCCACATTTGACAACAGCTGCATAGTAGCTATAGACTGGAGGATCATTGATATTTAGTAAAACTACCCATTGTCACAGGGATTTTTAGAAAGACAATACGGGGGCTTCAAATAGGACTACTGTAGCTCTAAAGGGCTTTTTATTTGGAGGAACATCAAGAGGACAAATAACTTTACCATCCCTAAGGGATATTGATAATAAGTGTGAGCACAAAGAAAAGAAACATGCACATTAAAAATTACGTGACACCACAAATGACAAGCGCTAAAAAGATACCCAGAGAAATAATATCTGGAAGCATAATAGCTACAACTACAGCTTTCTCCATTTTGGAATCTAAAGTGTGACCACAGTGCAGATTTGCATGCCAAAGTTCAAAGTTGGACTCTATGCTAAAGCTTCAAGCGGATTTAATTCAGCAAGTTTGGATTAAGCAAATCTGCTCATAGCAAAGGCTCCAAACAAATGAAGTGAAATTGGTGACAATGTTACCGTCCTAAAAGCTAAAGTGATAGAAGTGGTTATTGATTAAAAAAAAACTCAAAACTGGATCAGAAACTGATAACTTAACATATCCATGACTTACACAAGTATCCAGTTTTCAAGAAGTTTTAAGTGCATTTTTGAAATTTCTCCAACTTCAAAGAGGAATAAATAATTGTTTAGATTAACGACCTTTCTGTGAAGATATTCAAGAGGTTCTGACAAGATTACATGAACTGTTGGCTGGAGAAACACTTGGACATCTCCCTGCAATTCCTGAGTAACAGAGGGACACAGGTAAACAAAAATCAACAGATGATTCTATAAAGACGTATTTCTTAGGCAGTCTAACTGTGAACCTACTAAAACTTGCCTTCATACTTTGTAAAACAAGCAAACCATTCTACGACAAGTCATATCACAAAACAACTGCAAATAAAAGTGTGACAATGAATCTGAGACTTTCTGAAATATTAGACTTTGAGCATTGTATTTGAAATCACTTTAACCAAGAGCTCAGTGTCAGAATTTGTTCATAATAGTTCAAAAAGGTTTTCTGGTGCCAACATTGGGACATTTCCCTTGGACTGTTAGTTTGACAAGACCGCCCTTCAATTCAGACGACACTTTATGCCACTTATAATAAGCTGCCATCTAGATTCACATCAGGTCACAGTCTCGCAGAGTTTTTCCTGACAAAGGGTCGGCGACACACTGCGTTTAACACCTTTTATTTCTATCGAGTAGAGCAGAAACCGTGTTTAAAATCTTTACGCTTACGTGCAGAGGGAGCGTTATAAGTATATAAGTGTAGTCACAGGAACATTTGTCACATCAATCTAGTGAAGATAATAATAATAAATGATTACTTCTGAGTCAGAAATTTGGATTAATTGTCAACAAATCTTAGGTAATCTGATGACACTGTTATGTTGCTGTTATGGCTTGTTTTCACGGATTGAAAGCATTTCATTAATTATTAATCAAGAAAATTATTCCCAAGATTAATTGGGAATAAACGAAACTTGTTTCAGCCCTAAAGTGTAATTACGGTATTGATTCAACTGATCCAAAATCCATTTACATATCAAGAGACTTATGATAATGGCAAGACATTTCTAGGCTGTAGTCTCTCGTGTGACCTGTGATTTGCAGTTTTTCTTAATCTCATAAGAAACTACATCCAATTGAGTGTTTTAAATCTTCCAAAATGAGGCATTAGAAGACAATATACTGAACTCTGGTGGTCTTGCAATCAACATTATCCTTATTCTTTTAACATTTTCAAGCACACATCCATTAATTGATCTGTCGACTCGCCAGTAATTAAGACTGCTGCAGAACGTCTACCTTTTGACCACAGATACATTTACAATAAAACTGAATGAAACCCACATATGGACGACATGTGGGTGGGGGACTGATCGGAGGGTCGGCTGCCCTGTTTTTTCTTCCATCTGAAAGGGAGGCTACTACAGTTTTTACACTTCAAACTGTAAAACAGCAACGGAAACAAAAATAGCAGAGACAGGAACACTTTAACAGACCGACCAGTGCAGTGCAGAAACTTCAGACGTCAGTAATAAGAGCAGCGGAGGCCGTCACTTGTGCCTTTGAGAATTTACCAGGAGAAATAAATTACAGATGCAAGAGTGGAGAGACACGTAGGCTTTAAAGATGCAATAAGGCAAGTTAGCCTCAAATAAAATTAAACTGCTGTCAAACGCAAGAGCCATTTTGCCACAACGGATACCAGAGGACAACACTCAATCACTGCTGAGCAAGAATTTATCGTGTGGCTGAGAGGAGATTTATTATTAATTCCCAAATATTACAAGGACGCTGTTGACTTTTATTACCGTGGCTCACAATAGTATCTAAAAGATGAGTTAGGAGACCAAGACAGGCATTTTGTCACCCAGATGATCCTGCGTATGATAAAAACAAAAAAAAAAAACCCTTTTGTAATATTGCGAAATTCCATTAAACTTCATATATACGACAGTATTAGGCAACAACTTAACTTGAATGAAGCACAACAGAAAGTGAAAGAGCAAAGTTCATCCTTGTAAAATACTCTCGGTTGGGTAACGTGGTAACGCTACATTCTGGAGCTTGGAATTGTGTTGACCACGTTCCAGTGCAGCACCTCGAAAAACGGGGACCGGCGTTTGTTTCTAGCCAGTTTCAGCTCAGCAAGCTAAAAACATTCAAGTCAACCGCCGAAATGCTAGCCTAGCGCGTCGCACGAACTCTCAGAGCTAAATAGCCTATAAGGTGCCAGTTAGAAAGCTAGGTGTCCAACTGTTAAGTAGGAACACAGCCGTGTCCAAAATCACTTATTTACTTGTTCACTACTTCCTACGTAACGTACACTGAAGATGGAAATGTATGTTCTGCAGGTACATGAAGACATTCACATTTCTGTAAGACTAGAAGCTTCCGCCAGAGGGCGGCGTCGTGTTCAGCAAACCAGTCTTTTACTAAAGAAGTACAATCAAACAGGAAGTGAGACGTAGAGTTACCTCAATGAAAACAAGTTACTCGATCGAAATGCTGAAGGGAGAGAAGGCGACTAAAGCAGGCGAGTTGTATTTTTATTTTCTAACCGTGTCTGCTAACCGCTAACCTCTGACTGCTGCTAACCGCTAACCTCTGACTGCTGCTAACCGCTAACCTCTGACTGCTGCTAACCGCTAACCTCTGACTGCCCCGTCCTTCGCTTTCTTTCTGTCCTGCGTTGTTTTCCTTTCCTTCCATTTCAATCCTGTATCCTGACACTGTGACGGAAAAAAAAAATCAGCCCATTGACGCGCACACCTCCTCAAGCCTCCGCACCCTGTGGTTACCCATAAACCCCTTCTCTGCGCAGCCCTTTACATGCATCGACAGAGAAGCGTTTGCTAACAGTAGTCCCGCTGCGTCATCACCCAGACCCACATCTTGTTATTTTTGAAACGCTTCTGTCATCTTGGTCTACGTCAGCCATCTTTGCCTATTAGTGGCTAACTTTACGTAAACCCTGCCCAGCGGTGGGCTGGCTAGTCGGCTGGATGTATATGTACGTTCATTAATCTGTCTTGGTTTTGTGTCATAACACGGTGTGAAACAGCAGCATGGCCTCAGTTTTCGGTGACACAGTAACCTACATTTACAATCCTGCTACATCACACTATCCACTTCTATTTATACCACACTGAATGGGTCTACAGTTACAGTTGATGAGTGTATTCATATTATTTTTGTCCAGCTGACCTTCATGGCACCAAATATGGCTGCTGGGAGATGTGTGACACAACTGAAACCCCCCCAACTGCTAGGCTCAGGTAAGGGGGGGGGGAGTGGACGAGCAGCGGGCTCACACGGAGCCGTCGTACCTTTGAGATGAGCTCGTCGTGATTGGCCAGGTGTGCCCGGCAGTGGATGCAGCTGTAGGTGCGGTGGCAGGTTGGCAGGTAAGCCTGGAAGGTTTTGGACTTGGTCATCTTCACCATGTCAGTGGGGCAGGGCTCCTCGCTGGTGTCAGGGCTGGCACTGGAAGAGTTGCAGCTCTGCTGGACTTGCTGACAGAAGAAACACTGGAAGATGCAAGCAAAAGCCGTCGTTGTTGTGGAGTGGGTGTGTGGCACGCTCCACACAGACACCACGGGAGAAAATCAAACCTGCGGGTGCAAAGGGAAAGAGAGATATTTGGAGACATGCTCACGCACTCCATACTCCTATTTTTAGAGCTCATGATCTTGATTGCATTTCCAATATAAGCGCAGCTCATTTGCTGGCAATCATTTGATTACAATCAACTATTATGTGATTACGTTCACATGTTGTTGACTACCAACATGGCTGTGCACTGATGTAACGCTAAAATGATGACAAAGCAAACAAAGCCTTGTTTATGTCAAGGCACATCATCTCGTATTCAGAGTTTATGAATGAATAATAAAGCTGAAGTGTGTATCTTTGTCGTTCGTCCTTCCAATAGATGCACAGAGAGATTATTGCAATAATCATTGTATTTCAGTTTTTTTATGTAATTATTCACCATTATTCAATATATTTTTTAAATTTGGCTACTAAAGACTTTTCTTCTTATGTCAAGTATTTGCTTTTGGCATATGTACATTCTGATTATCAGTAAATAACATTTCTGAAGCTGCATTGCTTTTGATATAGCAAATAACATACGTTTGTAGTTAGTGTCTGTACTTTTTATGACACTAACCCTTACTCATTTGTTGAGTTAAATCTAATTTAATCTTGTTATGGTAAGATACTGACTGACTTGAACCAGCTTTCGTGGCTAATTTGAGACTGTATATGAACTGTATGGGTTAATCAAATCCTTTGATCTTCATAAGCTCTTTGTTTTGGACAAACGGACGAGTTGTAATCACGCCAACAGTTCAGACAGATTAGGTAAAATTAACAGCGGTTCAGTCTAAAAAAATGGTAAACAATATTGCTCAGGAACCTCAGTACGCTCAGTGCGTACAGCACTTACGGTAAGTTGGGATAATAAATGCTATAAAACGTTTTACGGTAGTTTTACGGTTTGTCTTCCTCTAAAGTTAACAGTTGGCTACTTACATCCTGTCTGACAATTTGTCAGTGCACAAAGAATATTTATCCTGATGCCAAAAGAAAAAAAAATAAAAAATCAATCAAACAAAGAAAACAGAGGGGCCAACAACATATTTAAGCTCTATCCAGCGTAACTAGATACAACAAACTGTGTCAGATGCATAACGTCTATCTCCAAACAGTGTACGAGCCAACGGTGGTTTTCTCTGCGTTTTCCACTACGTCTTTTCCCACAGTCGCGCTGTGTCTCGATAAGTTTGGTAAACTAATAAGTGTATGTTCGTCACCAGTGACATCATCTAAGAGATCAGATAGATGCCTTTGAAGTTTTAGCCAATAAACCAACGTTTGTATTGCTGTTTCATTGTTAGATATGGACTTGAGCAACAAGTTAGTTTGCAAGGTCAGTGTTTAGCTGTGGAGGTACACAATTTTTCTTGACGTGTTCTTTGGAAATTTAGTTATTATATCAACGTGATCTGTAGAATTATTAACGTCATCAGCTCAATTGTTAAAGACAGAAATCCAATAAAGCTGCAGAGTTTTTATAATGCATTGATCTCGGTAGTGGACCACTGGACACGCGTAAGACTTCTACTAAGGCTTCTACACCAAGACAGACAAGAACTGCCGATGAGACAATGCTGCCAAGACACACGTTCCAAAGGGACCCGATGGACAGAAATGCCAGTGCAGGTGCACGACAACATCAAATATCTGCACTGGTGTGGCAAAACTATCACATCCTGCAGGCAGAATATGATACTAGCGTCAAAAATATGCAGATTTAATCTTTTTATTATTCTTTTATACCTGCAGAATCAAGTTTTCCCTCTGAAGCAGCCTAAATGACAAAGCTACTGAACATGACTTACTCCAAAAACATTTTTGTCCCTGCTTTCACATTACTGCCTTTTAGTGTCCACGCTGCCCCACTGCTTTATGACCATTTTATTTATCTTGACTATTGAATTATCCTCATTAATTGTTTTGTTTGTGTGTTTGTATCTGTGGTTTACAGCGCGTGGGAACTAAAAGCCTCATCTGTCGAAGGGAATATTTTACACAAGTGTTGCTGCTGCAGACGTTAAACTGTCTGAGTGTGCAGAGTCTTTAAGTGGAAACTGAGGTTACACAAGCTGCTTCATACAGTTCAGAAAAGGCCGGTTTGTCTTATGGTTTGCTTCCTTCTGATTTTTCATTTCTAGGTGAAGCACTTTCTATTGCAATCTTTCTGAGAAAAGCACCAGAGAAAATTGAGTTGAATTTGATTTAAAGACCTTCCGACGCGGTCATTTTCAAGCGGCACTGTAGACACATGGTTATTTTATTGCTTTTATTATTACATTTTTGTGTACAATAAGTATTTAACTCTCAGTATTTGCACTGCATTATATGTTTGTCAGTCATCTGTAAAGCACCTGTACTAAAAGTGCTTCCAAAAGAAAGTGTGACTGAATATGCTGCATAAATTAAAAATTTAACATAAGCTGTAATCACAAAACTCATTATGGCCTCAGCATTTATCTGTTGGTTAGTTAGTTTTGCATTACTGGCTTGATTTTTGCTGCAAACTGCACAACTTTCTTCATCCTCTATAACCATTTGTTAAATCTTCACTTTAAAAGCAGCTACGTGATGCTGCTCAGTGAACCAAGACATTAAAGGCAGGAAAAACAATAAGCTCATAAAGGCATTAGATGTCCTTTAGAGCTGAGAGGAACTGGATTTGTCACTGTGTGAACTGCCTCTCAAGTTTGTACAGCTGTAAAGTGAAACTAAGCAAATTTCAAAATAAGAAACTGGACATTAACCAACTTATTTACATTTACCACAGTCGGTTTCCTCCTGTAACCTATATGCTCCCATATGACATCTGACGTCATGTGCTTAACTATTAGCTAACTTAGAGGAACGCTGTGTAACTAATTTACTGACCACTTGTTGACTTTGACGCTTCTGTGTTTGTCCAGTAACTGAAGCTACAGGCCACAATGGCCATAAAAAGTTTGCACGCAGCCTTGTCATAAGTATTTACAGGCACGGCACCTAAAATTATTTTTATTTGTATTTTTTTTAAACTGTACATAAAATAAATATTTTAGATCAGCTTCTTAAATATCCAAGAACATTGTTTCACAATCCAGACGTCCCTTATCCAGTATATGTGTAACAACAGTGTTGTCATGGAACACCTGTCAGTCAAACAAAGTGGGCGGGCCTATTGACATTAGAACGCCATAGGTGGTGCTATTCATCAGTTTGCATTGACTTCACTTGTATTTACTGCACAAATACAGTAGAAAATACAGTTAGGGAGTTTTTCCTTATTTGCACAGACCCAGCAGACTGCCAACACAACACTGAGGGACAAAACATCTACTCCTGTGAAGATGCTGAGCACTTCCTGGGATTCTTTCTATTCGTATGTGTTTATCAGCCAGTACTTGCTCGTCTTTTTAAAAAGCGTCTCTTTAATTTAACACTAAAACAAACACTGTTAATGTGTCATGATTTTATTTTCACTGTCTGATAATGTAAAAGTGTAAGAATGACTTATAACAGACTGCTGCAGCTTACAGCCTCGACAGTCCCTCAGTCCCAATCTGGGGGGTGAACCTGCATCCCCCAGATTGAAAACTCAATAAAAAAAAACTGCTTCAGCAGCTCTAGAAGTTTCCAGTTAAGCTCAATGTGCTGCAACAGGAAGAGCAGCGTGGAGACAGAAGCCAGCAGCCAGACAAGAAAACAAAGGCGCTTCCGCAACTCAACAGGAAGCAGTCGTGACGTGATGTGAAGCGTGGCTGCTCTGTGCACACACACACAAAAACAACACGTTCAACATAACTGGAAAGGTGAAGCCTGGCAACGCAAGGCAGTGGGCTACAGACGGGCCATATTTACATTCATGCTGAATAATCTGCACAGGTGCCCGAGGCATAATCCCTGCGTGAAAAGGAGAAAATCCCCTCTCTGAATTAGTCCAGTTTAACCCTGGTGCACGGGGGAAAGGTAAACACACACACACACACACACACACGGACACGAGTGTCACACTCCAGCAACATCGCCAGCTGTGTTTGGATCAGCTTCGTGTAGTGGATCCTGAGAAAGAAATGGTTGTCACTAACACAAACAGACAATAGCATGGCGTTATTTGCATGTGGGCCACCCCCACCTCCAACACACACACAAACCCACCTTACTTTTGCATTCAGCAATGCCAAATAAGGACAAACACATACAGCTTTTGGTTTGTTTTCTTCTGTTGTGGAGCCTCATTGGTGACATCACGCAACATGACAGCACATGCGTTTATTTGTGTTTACTTTTTGTTGCCCAACTGTGGCAGTTTATGTCGTTTTTGTCCCAACTACATTTGGCTGGAACCTTTCTGTCCCTAAAATGCGTCTCTGTTTTGTTGCAGCTTCCGTGGTCACGTGGCAGCAGGTTTACTGTTGGCTTTAAGGATAATTTAAGGGGAAAAAAAAACACATTAAACACTGAGACGTAAGTTAAGTCGACAGGTAACCGAGCAGGAACAGCTGATATCCAAGCGAGCAAAGTGGAAACAAAGAGGACGCGCACTGTGCGTCTCTGGCAACCACCAACAGGAAGAAGTGTCCAGACAAAGACTCGCTAATACCGACACCGAGTCTGATCACAGACGCGACGCACGACAACAAAACCTGCGTTTTCGTGACGATCTCTCGAGCAGGCTCGTCCTGACACGGCAGGATCCTGCAGCCTGGGCTCGTTAATCTCGATCCCCCGTCCCCTCGTCTGAACGTGTTTGTGCCCAACAAAGAGCACGACGCCAGCTCAAGCGCAACAGTGTCGCCGTTTGTTGTGTTTGGCTTGAGGCTGCTGCAGCCAGCGGAGCCCGCACGACGGACTCGGGCACCGCGTTCGCCCGCGTCTCCTGCTGGATGTTCTCTCAGGTTTGTTAGTGGGAAACATTCGCCTGCTGCTGTACTTACCACCTGGATCCGATCTGAGCAAAACGCAGCTTGGTGGAAACGGCTACTTGCTGGGGAACGACCGACGTGGGTTTTTTGTTAGTTTTCTCGGTGTTTCCGTTAAATGAATGACTGTCGTCGTCCCGGATTCTGGTCCATGGGTGATGCTGCCAGACGGGAACTTATTGTTGTGTCCTTTAGGTGCTGACGGTTCTCATTTTCCCCGCACGGGCTTTTGTTGTGTCTTTTGTGTGCGTAATGGACTGGCCTGGTTTGGTACGAAACGTCACCACGTGGGAGGGAGAGACGGCGCTGACTGACAGTCGGGCTGGCCAATGAGTGCCTGCGCTGCCTTCAGGCTCCCGTGGGAAAGACGGCAGCAAGGTTGAGAGTGTTCTGCAACTGGAGTTTCTTCCTCTTATTGTTGGATTATGTGCTATTGACTAACGTATTTTATGTTTTTAGTATTTTCAAAAGACCCCGAAAATAAATACATTGGATTATTTCGTCTAACAGTGCCATAGAGTTGCACCATTAAACTATTAAACACTGTGGCACTGGTCTACATGTCACATTACTACAAAAACGGGGGTTGTTGTTGAAATAAAATACCTTTACTTTGGAGAAAAGCGTCTGCCAAATGATTAAATGTAAATGTACTACTTATCTGCTCGATTTGCTATTTCCAGGTGGTAAAGTAAAGGGCTTTTATGAATTAAACAGCTGTGCTTCACTTTAGGTTTTCGATGGCTTGCTTTGGCAAAGAAAACACACAATGTCTAACTAATAACAAATAATAAAAATGTATCATGGATGTCTCAAAAACCTTTCCTAAAGTCGTTTGTTTCGTTGAGAAAAACACAGCTATAAAAGTTATTGTGTTGTGTTCGCTCAAGTCCTTATTTCCCATGCGGAGTGAACGCACCGCAGGGAAGGGAGGGAGAGGGTAGATACCCGGATGTGTAAATAAATACAAGATGAGAACATGAATCTGATTATTTTTTCCTGTAGTATTAAAAATCATCCCTTTGTCTCGGTTGATTTCGCACCTGTAGCTTCATTTGGTCTTTCAGCTTCGCATCTGGTTTCAGCACGTTTTGACCCATTTACTACAAAAAAAGACCCACTGAACACAAGCTATTTTTAAATTAATAGAAAAACCATCGATTGACATTATGGGTAAAACCTTTTAAGTGAAGGGATACTGACATGTTAACTGAAGGCTGCGAAACACAACCAAACGTTACATTCTGACTCCATCTGGGGCTAGAAGCCCAATAAAGGTCAATTTAAAGTCATACATGAGCGTCACAGAAACATTACAGGAATATCAGGGATTACGTTTGGATGTAATTTCCCTAAAAACACACCCTGAGGGTTTTTATATTCCGACAAATAGATTCCCAAAGCATTTCTTCAGGCTTTGCCATGTGAGATCAATAAAGTCTTATATTTGTCTTTATTTTTATAGATTAATAAAACAAAAGCAACAAAGAACAGCCTGATCCCCCCCTCCCTCCTCCTGCTGCTGCACTGTTTATGTGTCAGCACTGCATCATCCTGACAGTGGACAGAGCCACATCTGGAACATGATGAAATTCAATATGAAAACGCACCAAAATTAACCAGGAATCTGGTGCCTTCCCTCAAATAAAAGTGATGCTGACGTCGATGACGCGCGTCAAGTCATGAACTTATTATTACGGTTATCATTATTATTTATTACTCACTGTCATGTAAAAAACAAATGTTGACAACGTAGCACGACCACCGTTATGTTGCAATACCCTGAGACCCTCAGATGTGTTGCTTTACCATTAGAGGAGGACGCATGTAAACACACACACACACACACACACACACACAGACACACACACTGCAGCTTCCCTCCAAGCGTGAGCGTTATGAAATCCAGCCTTTCACTGTGTTTTTGTCGCCTGCTCACGTGGCATTATGAGCCCCCCCCTCCCCTTAAAAAAAAAAACAACTGACCGACATCTGCAGCCAAAGAGGCGCACAGATGAAGGCGCTGATCGTATGGACATAACGCAAATTATCCAGACCTATAATTATCTAAATCAAACAGAAATTTCATCCTAGATGAGCAGGAAATGAGCACACTTTGAAAGTTTTAGGGGTAAATCAGCCATATGAAAAAATAATACCTGTCAATGCGACCGAAACACAGGAGATCAGATCCTGTGAGAAATAAAAATAAAAACACAGAAAATATATCACATTTCACAATTCCACTGCACACACACACACATATTCACACAACACGGATTTTTCCTGCAAACACATGCGCGTCCTCTGGCGGGTCACGGGCTCTGCACTCACCCCAAAAGCGCTTCCCCCCCCTTCGGAAACCGAGTGGGTCTGTCCGCTGAGGCTGCGGGGAACTTAGTGAGAAATCACGGCACGCACACCTTCACCGTCCCGTCCGGGCAGCAGCAGCCTGTCAGAGCCGAGTGCCATCAAAAAGTCTCCAAGACACCAACGTTCAAGCGCTCGGACATGCCAGAGACTGAACGGGGAAATCTGCGGTTTGTCTCCGTGTCTCCGGGTTGGAGTGGACTCCCATCCGTGCGTGTGAGCTGCGTGGAAGGGGGTTCACCTCTGTGCGTTCAGCTGTCCGGGCCGCGCTGTCCCGTCTGCGTTCTGCGGCCTTATTTATGCCGAAATCCTAATGAGATATGGGTAACGCGCCAAAACGCCCAGAGCACAGAAAACGGGTCCTATGTGTTTTCCAACGTTCCGGTGACACGTGGGTTACGGCAGCGGCGTAAAACTTGGAGAAAAGTGCAGGAAAAAAGCGCCGTTTTACTTCATGCACTGGTGATGCATTGACGTGCTGCAGGACATCGGAGAGTTGGGAATCGAGCGTCCAAGTAGGAACGTGTCGTGGAGCATGTCCGGACATGTTCGACATCTAACCTTAGTGAGAACTAGTGCGTGGAAAAGACGGCAGGGAAAGGCAGCCACACACTCATCAGGAAAACCAGGTAAAGGTAAATTAAGTGATGGAGGCAGATGAACAAAGAACTGTGCGTGGAAAAGAAGGGGTGCTGGCTCGTGCAAACCACGTAAACAACAATCATCAAATAAAATTAAAATATAAACTAAGAACACACGGATAATACCCCCCCAAAAAGGAAAGAACCAAAGAGCAGAATTCACGGCAGAAATATTTTCTTTGTTGTAAAAATCCTCCTTTGTGACAAACTTTGTGATTTTTTTATTTCCTGTGTGCTAACAGCAAAAATAATTACTGCCGTTTAAGGTTTCAATTTCAAATATTCTTTTAACAGTTACAGTGCCTTTATGGCATCATCTTTATGGCCTGTCCGTCGTTAATTTAAACACATTTCGATCAAAACAACTGAAATCACACGTCTTCACCTGTGAAACTCTTAGAACTGATCTCTGGGAAGGTTCGTGAAGGCAGCAGCAGCCTAGCTACACGGTCTGTTCTACAAATAGCATCCAATCAGTAACATGGAAATCTCTGACTGACCAACATGCTGCGAGAGAGGGCGGGACTGGGATTTGACAGCCAATCACCTGCCCTGCCTGACTCTCCCGTGCCCCTGGGTTGTTTTTGGCTGTGCGCGCTACCGACGCTCGTGCAAAAAAGGCCAGAGACCTTAGTGCGCATGCGTGACCGCATTACCAGCACGTGGTCGAAGAAGCGCAAGTAAACAAACCCAGAAATGAAGTGAATGAATTCAAGTTTACAAGTGGTTTTACTGTAGTTCTTAGTCACAACAGTGTATACTGGATAAATAAAAAAATGTGATTCATATAATGGTGGAAATTAAGCGCATTTTCTCAAATAGTGTACAATTTAAAATACTTTAAAAAATTCTGGGAGAGTATTAGCCATTTTGTTACTTGCACCTCACTACAGATCAGAGGAAAATATCAAACTTAAAAAAATATTTATATATAAATAACATTAATATAATGTATTTTAATGGATTAACCACTTATTAGTATCAGTATATAAAGGGATTAACCAGCTGTTCCACAGCTCTTTAGAAACCTCCATTCATATACTTATATCTTAATTCATAAATTACATTTTCACTATAATTCACTTTCATTGCTGCTAAATAATGGCAAATGTTTGAACAGGATTTCAAATATTGAAATCGATTTGAAACCACTTTTCCAATACTATACTCAGAAATCAGGCTGTTGAAGTGAAATCGGCATAAAATAAGGCCTCCACAATTAAGATTTCTGCAGAAACTTTGAGGCAAATATATCAAGCTTGGGTTAGACTAAAACATGAATAAAATGAAGCATTTTAGTTTGCACATCTATATAAATGTATACGGCTTGTCAGCCAATTTTGTTGCTAATGATTTACAATAGATACGCATGTATTGGATATTAAAATGTGATTATCATCTGAGCTTGCCCAGACTCCTGCACTGATGCCGTTTTTCCTCCCCTTAGGACAATAATGAAAATAAAATGATAGATTTTGTCATTATCCATGACGTCTTGCAGATGAGGGAGATAGGACTTATTTTGATCACTGTCAGTCATTAAAAATATAGATTACAATCATTCAGGACATGTTTGGAATGAGATGCATTTTTGCTGTCAAACTTTACTTTTTTTGTTAGTCACCACTAGCTGTTCCCATAGAATAAGAGGTGAACCCCACACCTCAAACTATTGAGAATCTAACATAAAATTTCAGACATTAAACATCAAATGTAAAATTTAAGAGCATGCTTCATTTTTTTAAAGTTCAGTCTTCACTGCAGTAAAGTCAAGTCTTTACTGCAGTGAACTTCAGTGGAGATTTGCATTGTGGCGCACAAAGAGACTTCACAGATGTTAATGAAGATACAGTGTTTTTAATGAACATCTATTTAAATGTCATGGCAGAGTTGCAAAAAACCAAACCAAACCAAACCAAAAAAAAAACATTTTTCAAAGTGGCAGTCAGTCTTTAATAATAGAGAAATGCTTGGTTCAAGTCAAATCCTTCACACAACAGCAAAATAAAACTGACCGATCAAACAATTTCTATGGCAGGTCAAACAGAAAATTAAAATACAACCAAGGATCTTATTTTTTTTCCTCTTTCAGAAATGTTAACGACACAATTAAAGGTTTATATTGATCAAAACCTACAAAGTGAAGTAGTTCCACTGGAGACAACTCAAACAATATTAGTGTCTGATAGAAACATAACATTCATTATACAATAAAAATATCTGCACAAAACATCAAAAAAAAAAAAAAGGAGAAAAGAAAAAGAGAGAAGGCTCAAGGAAAAAGGGTAACGCAAAAAATATAAATGTTTGCTTTTCATCTTTTCAATACAGTCACAAATCACATAGCGGTGGCAACAAATCTCTTTAAAATTTACATAACAGAGATAAAGATACCCACCCGCGACCCCCACCCCCCAGACATGATTGTGTTCATTTTTAAGAGCGTATACTGTGATTACAACGGATTCCCGACTGAACAAAAGCTGCACATCAAATCTTGGATATCAAGACTATCAAAAAAGGCACAAACAGACAGGTTGCACAAAGAACGCAGCAGAAGCTTTTTTATACAACTAATCCGCGTAAAGTTTCCAGTGCCCTCAAATGTTCTCGCTTATTCCCCATCACCCCTACAAAAAAAAAAAGAAGGAAAAAAAACAAACAAAAAAAACAACTATCTACAGGCAAGTCAAGTCCCGGCAGGCACCGTGGATTACAAGTCCCCATCCCAAACTACTGTAGAAGCAAGTGCATTTAATAATCGTGTTACAGACGGGCGTGTACATCGAGTGTGAGGGGTAGAGGGACAGATGAGTCTTTCACGTCTGTGTGTGGAGTTTTGGTCATACATGTTTTTAATTATCATCTGATGATTTAATCTCTGTGGACAAAAGCAACAAAAACAGTTTTAATGGGGACAAAATTGTTTTTTTTTATTATTATTTTTACCCAATGTATTTTTGAAAGCTTCCTGAAAAAAGCTGTAGTTTCACAATAATTACATAGAAAATATAGACTTATTTAATTCGAATTAGTTGAGTGAGAAAAAGCTACAGATTTGGTGAAATCATGGCCCATGTAAAATAAAGTGACTATTTGTGGACTCACATTTCAATTGAATGCCTAGTGAGAGAAGCCGCACATTTGTCCATGTTCGCCGACTCTCTAGATTATGTGTCAGATTTATCAGTTGTAGTTCTAATGAATACTTTCCCTAATTTAGCTACAATCTGTAGCCACTAAAGGAACATTTCACTATTAAATATGTCATCTCAGGTCATTTTACCCATCTAAGTGCAGATTCATCTGGAGTTAGTTTTAGCAGGCCTCCAGTGTTCTGACGTCCCAACTGGATTTAAGCATGCTCAAGGTGTGTCAGTACATCAAGCTGAAAATGACTCGTGTGCATTTCAGCAGCGAATCAGTCTTAGTTTCAGTCTCACATTGTTTAGCAAAGTAAAACTGTAATTCTTTGGCTTTGTCCACTGGAGCAGCTCTGAGAAGCATTTGTACAACCTAAACTGGCTTTATGAGCTTCACTCATCTTATGAAAGAAACATCGAAATCGGTTTACGGCTCACGTAATACCTCTGTCACAAACTGTACACTGTTAAGTGAAAACCAAACACAGCAATGCAACAGTCCTGATATCGTCGTATTTTAGACACAAATCTCTAGTTTTTAAGTGCTAGCAAAGTCTGATTCTCGGAGAATCTCTTAAGGTAGGGAGACTGTAATCTACTTGGAGATGCTTTTGTGTCTGAGTAATACTACTTCCATTCATGAAGTCATTCACACCTTAAACAAATGAGCTCTTCTTGTTTAGTTGCAGTACTGTACGCCAACCAAAAGGCTGGTTGTGCCGTGAAGATGGACATACAGTATTTGCAGGTCATTAAAACATCATTAAAGTAACTCTATAAGTAAAACTGGTTGAAGCAGCTCGTTGATCATATGCAATTAGTTTCACATCCTATCACTCAACTTTGAAACATTTTATTTTCAACAGTCTTTAATTGGCAGTTACTGACAAGAAGTTTACGATGTGGTTTGAATTTCTGCATTTTCTGCAGCTGTCCGCTGGATCTGACACTGCCAACTGTTGGAGAATGTGCAATGTATAGCAAAAAGCTGTAACAAATGGACAACACGATGTGATCCGCTTGTGTTATTTCAGCTGTATCAGGCCTGAATCCCCACTTTGTGATTTGTGTATAGATACATATATATGGTTATTCTCCTATTTGCAATCACAAGAAGATGCCTTAGCATGCAGATGAGATAAAAGGGAGAAAACTGACATGTGGACAAAAAAAAAAAAAAAAAAAAAAGACAGGACAAAGAAAAATGAGAAAAGGGACAAAAAGCACCATGTCACTGGGGAAGTGTGATGCACCACAAAAGGTAGAACCCAAAAGAGCCCGGGCGCTTTCACAGCGGATCTGCCCGGCTTGTGTGGCACTTAACATCATTGTCGTCTTTGTATACAGAGCTTATAACAGTCATGCAAAGGGCACAGTATCGTTTTAACAAGGCGAGCGAGAGAGATTAACAGACGCTGAAGAAGAAAAGAAAACACGAAACAGGAAGAAAAGGGAGGCACGACGACATTTCCTTCAGACAAAACTACTTTTTTGTGAACTGAATTCTTGTCCTGACACGGTAAAGTTTCCCCGATATGAAAAATATTACACTGTGCATACAGAAAAACTGGTTCCTCCTTTAGTTGCTCGTGGCTAAGGCAGAAAGCGATTGTGAAGCCACATGTAATCTGGTGCTTTTACACACTAATGACATCTTACTGAAGCTGATGAGAGAGAAAACAGGCATTTTTAAATGTTTCAATAAAAAAAAAAAAAAAAAAAAAAAGTCATAAATTCATCTGAACAACCTTCCACTGCCGCTGTTGCCATTAAAACATCTTAAGACTCCTTAGGCCTTTTATATATTCATACTCATAACATTTGCATTTGGGCTTTCCATTTGTGTGTTAAGGAGTAAAATATAACGGCTGATGAAATTACACATCCTCATTAACAAAAGTGATGGCTTGTAGCCTGTCTCATTGCATAAATCATTATTTTTTTGTAGTTTAGGTTTAATTCGGGTTTTTCCTTTTTTTACCTCCAAAGATAAACAGACAATAAAATAGCGATAGAGATCACGGTATCCCTTGTAACAGTGCGACAATGGCTAGAAAATTCAAAAGACCTTTTTCCTCTTTTGATGATTGATGATTTCGATAAGTAATCTACTGTTGTTTGTGCAATGTAGGCTGAGTTATAATCACAACAGTTGCAACAATAAACACAACAGCTAGCCTATCACTGACTGGACACAAAAGATCTTCAATAGCCAGAGCCAAATTCCTTTGACACACACACACACACACACAGTTGTTTATCTTGGCTTAAAATGCAAAAATCACCCCCAAACTGTAAGCTGTGATGTGAAGCCTCCTCCCCTCACTCCTTACTTCCAGCAAAGAGAGGAAGAGACAAGAGGAAAAGAAAGAATGGTTGATTGATTGATTGATTGATTCCTGACGCCATTCCTGAGCAAATTGGACTTGACGAGCGAGACCCAAGGAATCCAGGTGATGTGGACGACAGGAGAGGAGAATGAAAAACAAATCACAGCAACAGTGTGGAGGCGAGGAGGAGCAGTGGCCACACAGAAGCCAGAATCGTCTGGAGGGAGAACAGACAGCTACTTAATGTCACGTTTGTCTACACAGGTGAAATGAATATAGTTATATACCGTATAAACTGGGATTTTGATATTGTAGCAGTTGAAACTAGTCATACAGTGGAGGTCACCTCAACGCAACTGTTTATATCCATATGTGTTCCATGGCTTTTTAAGATCTAAAATATTTTTTAAACATTGCTAAAATATGAATTTTAAATGTAACTAATACAGTTGTCTGATAATTGTAGGGGAATAAATATTCATCGTCACTCATCATTTCCATTTGATTTGTACAAATGTACAAGTACCTAAAAGTTGTATAAAAACGTACAGAGAATGCAAAGCCTGCTCATAACTTGTATACAAAATAATTTGCCTCTTCAGAAACATGCTTGATGTCAGAGCATCAAAATTTTCCATAGCATCAGGTAAGGATGTGAACATCTTTCTGTTGCCCAAAGGAATAAATCATAATGAGCGACACCTCCCATTCCCCACAGGGCACCCAGAGCAGCACCTTCAGTGACGGGCTGTTCCTGCGAAGAAGTGCTATTTGATTTAAACCAATCAACCACAGAATAATTTGTCTGCACGGCTCTAAAATTCATATCATCATCATGCTGTTATACAACACCTGAAATTCCCTCCCAGGGGATCAATAAAATCTTGCCGGTCTGGTACATGGACCATGTCCTGAACTGCTTTTATTTTATTACATAATTTAATTGACTGTTCTATCATTTTCTGCTGCCTCCAACCACTAAAACATTGGTTTTAATAGATTAATTTAATCTAATTTGATTTTTTTTGTCCTCCAATATTATCTTAATACATCCATAACAGACTTAAAAAACCTAAGGCCATTCTACAAACATTTTATTGAAAATTTCTTTTGCACAAGACAAACTATGATTTCATCTTGACTTCCGCACGCGTTACCTCTGTGTATTTATCGGCCGTGGCTTTAAAGACGGCATTAATGTGTGTTTGACATTTCTTCAAGAAAAAAAAAAGCTGCAAAACCTTTTACATTTGTTGTCGAGCTAGCAGCTTCACCACAGTGGCTCAGCAAAAGGAAGTGCGACATCCGTGGGTGCTTTAATTTAACTGCCGTAATTTAACAAGAACAAAAAGCACCGGAAACTGCTCGGCCACACTGAGGTGGGCAGGCGACCACCACCAGCGGATGAGTTTACTGCCCCCGAACAATGTTTCATTTGCATTATATATTTGCACCTTTTCTATGACCAACAACTAAACAAACTAAATATTTGTATTTAAAGAGTTCCAATAATTTTGGCTTCTTGTTTCCCCCACTATCTAACCCAACAGCTGGATTGTTAATAAAACAACAATCTGTTGATTTAAGCAGTTAACAAAAAAAAAAAAAAAAAAAAATCAGGATGTGGACAAACATCAAAGAAGCGAAAATATAAAAAAGAAACGAGGTGCAGAGGAGCAGTGATTTGCTTAGTGCAGCTCTAATTGGGAGATGTCAGACACCGTTTCCTTTTCAGCAGACTCATGTTATGAATCAAAATGTGGCACAGAGGAAACGGTAATTACATATGCTGACACAAAGCACACGATGGCCTATAAAACTGCAGAGCTAATAGTTATTATCACAACAAGAGGCCCGTCACAGAACAGCTGGCAGTTAGCACATCTGAAGAGCCTCATTAGCGTGGGAAGCCATGAGGTTATCGCCTACCATCTACTTTTATTTACTGAACTTCTTTGATTGTGTTTTGCGATCAATATAAATTGTTAAATGCTTATGAGAAACACCAACAGTGACTTGTGTCGACACCTGAGTGGATCCAACTTGACCTGAATTAACTGATAGATTTCGCCCTTCGTTAAAGACCAACCACATATTGCATCTAATCATCCTTCATCGGTTCGGGATGGATCTGGTCGTGCTCCAAATTTCAGCAGCAACACTAACACAGGTTTTACCTAATTCATTACCATTGTAAAAATGTTTTAAATGTGAAAGTAAAATGGTAGTTTCTGTGAAATTCTTCCTATGAACAATTTTTAGGATTGTACTCTTTTTAAAAAGGAAGCATATCACCTTGGATTTATGTTTGCGTTACTCTCAAAGTTAGTTGGCTGTTCTACCTCCAGGGGCTGAGAAAATGTGACACAAATGCTTTTATGCTTTAATAAAGCACACTTATATTTGGGTGTTGAGCCTTTTAAGTGCGTGTTCAGTTTTTATAGTGGTTTAATTCGTGGAAGTACTTCTGCTTCACACTCTACAAAAGCCAAATTTAAATCTATATAAAAAGTGTACTGTGTCCATTTTTTCCTTCGGCTCTTAAGAGGCAAGTGGTAAATTTAATCATGGCTTTTACAGCTGCAACACTTCTGATTTGCAGCTTTAAGTAGTTTTCATGATGATACATTACAGTGTTTTTAAAGCAGCGGAGGCTGGAACATCTGACTGAAGCAAGGATCACCCTGATCTTTCTGACCTTGTTGGACCGCGGCTTATACTTATATTGTTCTGTACCTTTGGATCTGAACACTCTCTCTGAGTGGATATTGGTTCTAGGTAAACTGTGGCGTTGAGTTACCTGTGTGAGATGTTAGGACCTAAAGCCAGGCTGGAAACGTGCCGTTTCCTCAAAGATGAGCTCCTTCAGTGTCTCTTTGGGCAAGTCATCAAGCTCCATGTCAAACTTGAAAGGGGCCTCAGCAACAGGCTACAGAGGGCGGCAGAGACAATGTTTTTAGAAATTCTACTTCCTTGGAAGGACGACTAAATGAGCACGATACTGGGGGTGCAGAGTTAAAGTCACTGGACACTTCCTGTTGGCAAGTGTGTAAAATGACAACTGAGACACTTAAACTGACCCTAGGCAACAACAAGAGTTTTGAAAATGCTCAGCGTCACTGTGTTTCATAAATCTAATTTGTGACATACAACTTTAAAAACATTCTAACATAACAGATGCCAAAATACTCAGAATATAATACTTGGTTAGGCAAAAGATTTAATTCCAAACAAAACTGTTCTCTCACCTCATCTGTGGGGTCGTAATATTGCTCCAGGTAGGGGTGGGCCAGCGCCTCCTCCACCTCAATCCTCTTGTGAGGGTTAAAGGTCAGCATCTTATCCAACAGGTCCAGAGCTGCAGCACAAGGGAATCACGCTGCTTACAATTGATTTCATGCAGAACAATACACAAGCCTGTCCACTAGAGGGGACCAAACACCCTAGTTATAGGGGAATAAACTGAGACTTTTTTTTGTTTTTTATTAAACTAATTAATAATCTAGGAACACCGTTATGTCTAAGACTGATCTATTGAACTACTGAACATATGTTTAAATTTGCCTTTCATGTGCACTTTAATCAGCTACAGACTGGTTATTGCCTTGTCTGTGTTTAACTCTCATATAGTTTAATTCTTTTGGAAGTTACACAATGTTTGCCTGCTTATACTTTCTATATACATTTCTATTTCTATATTAATTTATTTAAACTTCTTTGTTTATTAGATCGATGCTTGTTGAAAGCAGACAGGAAACAGGGAAGAGACTGGGTCCCCAGCCGATCCAATCCAGGGACACTCTGGAGAACATGGCGTGCACTTTAACCACTCAGCTATTCGGAAGGCTCTGATAACTTTTCTGAAGCTGGTTCAATTTTTGATTTTTTTCAATCCATTAAAAGTGTTTGTGTGGAGGAGCTTTTCCTTATTAAAGAGGATGTTGCCAATGTCTGGGGCTTTTATTCTTTCTATAATGTCCAATTAATTATTCAAGTTTGGATTGTGAAGGTCAAACTGTGAAGGCCAATTTGTTTGTGTGCTTTGTTTACAGACTTGCTTTTTCAGCAAATCACTTTTTCATCTTAAAATTATTTTTTAATTTTATAATAATCTAATGAAGTGACCAACTTTGACCAAGATCCTGTCTCTTATTTCTCATATATATGAATTAATAACAGATTAATTTCTAAAGGATAATTTCCTAAGATATGTTGAAATGTCCACCAAAATATTTTTGCCGACTTTGACACGTACATCTCATCTGCCCAATTTACAACTGTAATATTCTCAATTACGATTAAGGATCATATTTCTCTATTGAGAACTTCTCCACGCTCTGACCTTTTGGATCAGCATTGGGAAAGAGGCGGTTCCATGGCACTTTGCAGCGCAAAGGCAGCGACAACAGATAGTTCCTCGCCTTAATGTTGATGATGCAATTGAGATCCTCTTGAGAAGGAGAACCCAAGATCCCTGAAGGACAAAAGACAAGATCATAAAACATAATTAAGTTAGAAGGTGCAAACCTCTAAATGGAAAGATGGAAACTTCAGTTCAACAAAAAGTGACAGATGGGAAAAGCTATATGTGGTTTAGCACCAAGACACAAAAGTACAACTTGATAAAAGTATATTAACAAATACAGCATCTATGGACTGGCACCTACAAGCTGTTGCTACTGACAGAGAGTGTGAAATTTTAGTCAAAGTCTGAAGGTACCAAATCTTTTATGCATATTCATCTTTAGAAAGATGAACAAAATGAAGATTGCATTTCTGTAATCTAAAAATTGGATCTTATAGTATTACTTACATTTATACATTTCAGAAGGTAAATATTTTTAAAGCTTACACTTATTAGTAATTCCAATTATATTAGGGAAAAAAACTGATATACAATAAGCTGAAAAAAAAGCATGAAAATTCAACATAAAACTTTTGAAAATGTCTTGCTGACAAATCCTGTTTTACTTAGAGGCGAAAGTTTACAAACAGATGTACGTTGCATTGCACATCAAACAACTACACAAACGTTGAACAGTCGTGTTGGTTTCACTTCTTGTCACTCATAATATATGGAAATCATTTCCGAGCAATATTGCAATTTAAAAAGCAATTAAAATGCAGTTTCTACCCCTCTGTATTATTCAGAGCAAACCAGCTCTAAATGATAATACCCAGCATTGCATATATGAATCATTTAAACTACTCGCTCAACAAGCAATCCCGTCAAGTGTGTCTGTACAGTGTGCAGGAAAAAAAAAAAACACAACAACTGGAAAACCACCAACAATATGAAAAACATGTCGTAGAGGTTCCGAGCTGGCTGGTGTGACCCTCCTCTCACACCGACAGGCAGTGAACTGGCCAACACATTAAATTAACAGTGTTTTTATCCACCTGGTAGCATTTGAAGGTTGAATTAACAGACACGGTTTTAATCATTAACTTGTCAAACACAGCACAACACCTGCCCCTGCTGCACCAACTAATATATACCAACAACTACAGTCAGCAAGAGGACAAACCTTTAACAACAGTCCAAAATAAAGCGGCGCAAAGACAGAAATGTTACCCAAAATGTGGTTAAGCTGATCCAAATAGTGCTTTCCAGGAAAGATTGGTCTGTTGGACAACATCTCAGCCAGGATGCACCCCACTGACCAAATGTCTATGGACTTGGTGTAGCCCTGAGAGCGAGGGGGACAAAGACAGAGTCAGGACCACAACATATGCTGCCAGTGACATTCTGCAGTGTTAGTACCTTGTCGTCTTACAATACTTGAAATCTAACAGCACTGAAGTGTAATATTACATTTAGAAAAAAAACCAAAAATCATTCCAGGTCAAAAACTACCAATACATAACACACCGGCATAGTCAAAAAAGCTGGTGAAAAAAAAAATTAAAAAAAATGCAGTATTGATGTCTCAGCCAGAATAGGTGATATTTTCAGGAATCCTGGTGGCAAAACAATGAAACATTATACCCAACTGTTGACATGTCGACATTTTACTTACCTTAGAGTTCAGCATGATCTCAGGTGCACGGTACCAACGCGTGGCGACGTACTCGGTTAGGAAACCAGTGTGATCGTGGTCCGGATCAGCCACACGAGCCAATCCAAAATCACAGATCTGCAGGAAGAGTGAGGGAACGAGTGAAAATCTTTACTCATCAGGAATATTTTATGCCTGTATGTGTCCCTGATGCATTTTGAGTTTGTACTGTACTCCTCAATCTTATGAAAGGTCAGTAACATCTGTAACAAAATGTTTGGTCTCATTTAGTTGCAAGTTCACTGAACCACTGTTAAATACTTATATACATGTTGGGAAAAAGACAGCAACTGTTGTAACCTATAACAACTTAGGTTCTTCAACTGCCAAAAACATTTGGAAAGAGAAAAATGAACGCTGAAATACGAGCACTGTGCTATGAGACGAAATGTTTCCACATCGCGAGACGCGTGTAAAATAAGTGCATAGGAAGCTGCGGAAGAGTTCCACCTTTAGATCACAGGTGGTGTTAAGCAGGAGGTTGGAAGGCTTCAGGTCACGGTGCAGGACGTTGGCAGAGTGGATGTACTTGAGCCCTCGAAGGATCTGGTAGAGGAAATAGCAGATGTGGTCGTTGCTCAGGTGCTGAGTCTTCAGGAGCTTGTACAGGTCTGTTTCCATGAGGTCCTGGACAATATATCTGCACAGTTCCAAGGTCAAGAACTAATAACACTTGTGCTTTTTTGTTCAGAACATAAAAGCAGCTATTATACTTCATATTCATGTATTGGAGGCTCACATGTGAGTAAGTAAAAGCCATGTGTCTCAAAAATCTGTTTATTTTTTGCAATAGGTCTCTGTAAAAGCTCCACTGTATGGACTAAAATCTTGTTCACAGGTATTTTTTGTTAATCTTTACAAAAACTGACATGATTAACAGATTGATACACCAACAGCTTTTGATAATTGACTTTTTACACTTATTTATCAACTCAAATGTTTTTGTTGTATCTGACAATAAATTATAAATCTCTATTTTTTGGATTGTTGCTAAGAAAAAAAAAGGATGTGGCCATATTTAAATATTTATATTTAATACCCTCATAATTATTGGATTTTAAATAAAACAAATGCAAGATTCCATTATAAAAATATTAGTTCCACGTAACCAAGCAAAATGTAACAATTAATAATCCTTGATTATTTAAGTTGAAGCTCAGAAGCTGTTTATCTACATTTAGATTTTACTTTTAAAAATATTTTTTCACGCATTTCAAACAGACTATTCTGATTTAGGTGACACAGCAGGCTGGCAAAGAAAAAAAACTGCTGACATGATTATACTCTGGGCAACTTGTACTTCAGTCAAACCTTAAATTCTGCTCACGTTGTACAGTGCTGCAGGAGGCAGTGAGCTGAGCAGCCCTGAGCTTCGGTCACAGTCTATTCTTTGGGTGGGCTGAATGTGAACGACACACAGAGTTATGAAGTTGATAGCGACTGTGGACTCGACCAGTTTGTTACCATTGCTGCTGGGCTACAGTGAAGAGGGACTCTGCCAAATTTATGGTGACAGGTGGCTGTTATGTAAGAAAATACAACTGAAAAAGCCTCTTCAGCTACAAATGCTGGAGTGTGAGACCAACCGCAGTGGTTACTCAAATAAAACTTTGTAATTAGACACTTTTATAAGAACAAAAGCACAGATAGCTTAAGAAAACCCGTCAAATATGACTATGCAAACACATTGTGGCAACCTTTCAATCAGATCTTGGTCAGGAAAAGCACAGGTAAGGATACACGTCCTTCATTTGGTCAATGGTCGGTGCCCGGATAATGTCGTTGATTCCGATTATGTTCTCATGTTTAAAGCGCAGAAGGATTTTAATCTCTCTCAGAGTGCGTTGGCAGTATGTCTGGTGCTCAAATGGGCTGATCTTCTTAATGGCCACACGTATCTTGTTATCCCGGTCATAGGCAGAGCTGGAATATTACAAAAGAAACACAAAAAGCAGTGAGTCACCTATGTTGAAGAAACAAAATATAATTCATAAAAACGATGATTGTTACATTTTTGTCCATTTAACCTCCACAATTCATACATAACATACATTACATAACGGTAATCGCAAAACGTGAACAATCTGGTTCTCAGACAATGGGCTGAATTTCTGTCATAAATTAGCCTATCGTGAATTTTGAGTAGATTATTTAAATTTAGAAAACTATTTTAAAAAAAGTAAAAAAAATAATAATAATAATTTACAAATTATTACAAGATTGGTGCAACTTGTGCAGTCTACTTCACTTGGCCATAATGCTGGGATGCTACACTAAGCTGAACACAAATATCTTGATGTGCGGCCCAGAGCAAGATATTTTAAACCAGCAGCAGTGAAGTGTCAAGCTCTGTGACAAACGCTGCTTCCTTCCTGTGGTTTGACAGTGGAAAGCATTTGATGTGAGTAGTAGCAGTACAAAGAAGCAAATGTTCAGTTTGGTTTGTTAGTATCCTCACATACAAAATGCACTTCTAATGCAGGTGGAAGCACAGAACAATGAAACTGCTGTATCCAGATTAAAGTAAGAAGACGCATATAGCAGTGGATCAAAAAATTCAAGCTACAAAAAGTCCTACACAAAAGCTAGTAAAGGTCTATTACCTGACTTTACAAATTTCTAACAGGCTGCATGATCACAGTCATATCTATCCTGGAGACACTCACACAGAGTACGTCCATAGTTCTGCATCAGCGCGATTGTGTCCTGCTCATTGGACACCCTTGTGCTTTTCATTATAGAACCCATTTGGCATGATTTCGATGAGCTTATGCAATCGCACAGTTACTTCAATCCAGACTCGCATTTATTTCTCACCAAGATCAAGTTTGGATGGTCGGAGAGTGGGACCACTGCATGAACTCGGGGCGTAATTTATGGAATACATGGTCATTTACTATATTGGTGGTCAGCTACTCAGTAAGGGTTGAATATCCCTAGGGTTGTCAGCTGAGAAATATTAATCACTGCAGTAATTATGAAATGTAAGGTTTTGATTTATATTGATATGTGATTATTCTGCATATTTTTAATTACTTTAAAGGTGCTGGAACAGCAGCTTTGTTGCAGCTGGCAGGTGTACATTTTGGGTATGAATCATTCAGGGTTTGTAAGTTACAGCGTTTTTAATAAACAAAAAACTGTTCTAATTACCAGCCATTAACAAAGCTAATGAAAGAAGTTACCGCTTTACAGATGTGGAAATCTGAGTGAGTCTGTCAACACCCAGCAAACTGACTGTCCAATTCCACTATAAACCCTTGTCCTTGCTTGTAATGAGACACCTCCTTTCCAGGAAACCATGCCAGGTACAGACATGTCCACTGCTAAATTTCATGTCTTTAAAAAAAAAAAATTCCCCACACTTATTCAACATGAGATACTGCATTCTGCAAACCTGATTGCAAACCAAGTGTCAGGTTCTAATCCAATAACGGACAAAGAGGTTTGGGTGTTGCCTTCAGGTACTGCTGACTCAAATTAAATTACAGGGATTTTAATCTTGAAAGCATATAGAGGTTTTAATATAATGGCAGACATTAAAAGGGTCTTATTTTAAAGTCTACCACAGAGAAGCAAAATTTATAGTCTGGTTTGGTCATGCAAAGTGGCCAGACACTTTCTGCAGACAAGAACTGACATATGCAGTCCAATTCATAAACTAGCGCCAAGAAATGCAAATTACTTCTGTCAGCTTCCAAGACTTTCTGCATCTCAGTCATCCGTCATCTGATCTCAAACTGTTGGACGTTGCTGCCATTTGGTTTCATTACAAAACCAAAATTGCACAACAGGCCTGTACTTCAGGAGGACAAACTGAGGAACCTTGCAATGTTAATGGCTTCCTTAAATTCTCCAGTTTCATCATTTACATCTAGCCAAGTGTGGCTTTATTTCTGCACATTACAAACAGAAATGAGTGAAAAAAAAAAAAAACACCCACACAGTATGACAAAAATAAGAAAATGAGTTGCTATAGTGATGGGGGTGTAGGGACTGAAATGTAAACACAAGTGTGCCAGCCGTTCCGCGAGGGAAATATGAGTGACCTTCCTTTCCACTTGTGTGAGAGGAGAGTGTGTGTGGGAGGAAACATTTTTCCATCTAACTGTTCCATACCAGCAGATACCCTCGTGTACAAAGAAACAGGCTGCAGACATAATGTATCTTCAATTCTTTTTAAAACAGTCAATCGTACATTTACCACAGTAGAGCATTTTCTCACGCAAGATGTAAACTCACCAGCAGAGTGTCTTCACAATAGTATGCAATCTGCATGAAAAACAATGCTAAATTTACTTATGCACATCTTTAGGACTAAAGACAACTAAATGTTCTAAATGTTCTGCTTGTAAATCGATTCTGCACTAGTTGCAATGAGGTTGATATTTTATGGCAGATTTTAAAAGTACTGAAAAGCAAAATGCAACAGTTAGTCGATTCATCTAACAATTTTATAGCCAGAATTTTTAGGGAAATAGCCTGGGTTTCCGGGTTCTAGGCTCTCAAAGCGTAGGATTTAATGTTTTACTTTGTTACTGTTCAGCCACAACATAGAAATCACCGACATTAAGATTACAGTGGCATCAGTCAAGGAGTGTAATACACAGGAAGCAATCAGTCACTTCTTGAAGTCGAAAAAACAGTCAAACTGAAAAATCTGACCAACTTTTACAAGTGCTACACTTGGGACAAGTGTGTTCGAGCATCTTTAAAAGAGCAGGTCTTGCAGGGTGTTCCAGGTATCAGACACCACAGAAGAACTTCTATATCACAAACTGCTAAAAAGCTTTAAACAGAACAGACGTTATGACTGAAGTATGGGTCAGAGTTGTTTACAACTAAATCTAAACATTACATGACATAAACCAATCAGGCATTATGACCACCTGTGCAATTTAATACAGTAGCTCTGCCATATTATTGAGTTCACAGTGGCTACTGGAATGCATTATAAGAAGAGGTGGTTCCTCTCATTCATTTTAAACAGTATGGCCAAAACATTAGGAACCACCTCTTTTTAAGATGCTCTTCGGTACGACTGGGCTACCCACTTCTACCTATATAATAACACTAAATACAAAGTACAATTGTCACCTTTCTGAGAGTTTCAACCTAAAACCTGATAAATTATAACCTTGTGAAAGAAGAATTGCATTATACTGCGACTGGTCATAATGTTATGCCTAAACTCTCTGGTCCCAGCTCTTCAATTGTTTTACTGATTATGTTTAATATCCGTTATTTGAAAATGGAATATCACTGAAACACCAATCAACTAAATGAGTTTCAAAATACTACACGTTACGGGACAGCCACGACCAAACACAACAACCAACAAACATTCTCTTTACATTCTCTCATCGTGTATTAATCGTGTATACTGTCATTTTCGGACGTTACTGCAATGATTGCCACACTGAGCTTATATGCTTGCAAGGCTCATTGCAAAAAGCACATTAGTAGCTATGTTTAGCATAGAGAAAAGTAAGGACAATCTTAGTTCTTGCTGTATTTCAACATGTTTACTGAGGCAAGCCCTTCAGTTCCTTGTCAGTTTGCCCAGGCGTGTAAAAGAAGGAACTTTGAGGAAGTATAAAGTACACTCAGATGAGAGTTTAGTATCAGTATTTGTCTGTATACAGAATCTTGCAATGCTCAGCATTATCACATTACAGTTGACTTTTGAACTTTAAGCTAAACTTTATCCATGTTTTTTTTTTTACTGATTTGTTTCGGAGGAGACCACACCTGGCCAACTGCTCATAGCCAGCCGATGGTGTGTGAGACAGCCGACTGTGGTTCCAGTTCCTCAAATGGGATGGTTGGGTGTTTGTTTCTTAACTGAAGAGGGTGATCCCTGCTTAAAGCTGGGGTTGTAAACCTTAGGCAAATAGTAAGTCCATAGAAAATCAACTAAAGCAAATTTGTTAATTGATGATTCAGGGGAAATGTTTTTAAAAATGTCCAAAATACTGTTTTTCACAATTTCATCTTAGTTGGTTCTAATCCTCAAAACATGCACAGAAAACAATTTCTTTTTAGTGATAACTTCAGTTATCTTCCTACGTACAGAGTTTTTGTGTAATTTAAAAGCTTTTTATTCCATAGAGATGCTATGATGACAACAATGACACTGTAGTCTCTTGTATGCAACAGTGCACTTGAAAAGCATCTGTTCTTGTATCCTCTGCTTCTGTGGTATTTTCTGAGCATGCTCAGTAAGAAGCACGAAAGGGGGAGGGAGTGAAGACAGAGGGAGGGGGGCTTTGTTTCCAAGGAGATGGCAATATAAGGCTTTACACTGCAGCCGCTGTGTTATGCAATAGGACGGTTACCATGACAGTGCTGAAGGGGTCTGGTTGAGGGAAGAAGGGGAAAAGCTCAATATGCTACAAGGAAATATGCAAGAAAAGTGTGCATGAATGTCATTACACGAAAGAATACATGAAGTACAACGCTCTGTCGCAGTGTCAGGTTGGAGGGGCAGGCTTTGAACATCACTCACCGGCTAATGCGCACAGAGGGTGTCAAGCTGTTGCATTAACCAACAGGGGTGTGTTACACTATTACAGGGCTTCTGCAGAATTTACCAAATGTGCAACAGTGAAACATATTTGTTATTCTATACCCATTTCTCTATATTGTGTGGACTAATGCTTTTCAGTGCCTGTTTTTCAGAAACTGAAAATTAATTCTTTTAAAATGTTTACCACCTGAATATCATGTGTTTACAGCAAAGATCTTCAATTACACTTTGTAATCTGGTGTGAAACCAAGTCTCAGTTGGTTATCCAATCAAATTACGGATTTGGTTTCAATATTTTGTTAGATCAGTAATGTGAAAATGAAAAAAGTAATTTCAGTATTGTTCTTCTTCAATTAAATATTGCTGAATTAAATGGTTTTAGATTGTTAGACTTCCAAAATATACAACGTCACCTAAGGCTCTATTATTTTCTAATATTTTACATACCATAACCTAACTGACAATAAAAATAGTGTGAGGAAAGCTGCTGGCAGCATTATGTACTTGTGTATTAACAGTAGCATTATTTTGCCCCCCACATTTTGTCAAGCAATAATCTACTCAGTATTTCCTTTTTTTCTAGGGGTGTAAATCGCAACCCAGTGATGCCAGGGAAAAATATAAAATCAACGGAAGTAAAATCACGTCATCTTGTCATCTATGGACATGCAACAAAACATACAATAGGTTCAGTTCACACATTTCCTTCCAATTAAAAGATTTATTGTGATATTTTTCCTTATCTGATATGATAATTAGAGGGCATTCTCTGATGGGCAGACTATAAACCTCCTTGAGGTCAATTTGCAAATCGTGTTATAAGGTTTTGGCTTTACCTGTTTTTTTGCTTTGCCTTTTTGCAGTAGTTTAGCTGCAATAATTGTTTAAATCAATCTATTATGTATTAAACAATTTATGCAGCCCTACACTTGAATATATTTATATTTTATTATGTTTTATACATGTACATGTTGCTTTGTCAACAACATGTACGATGAAAGATTGTGTGCTTTATTGATTTCAGTCAGTATGATTGAAGCTTGAAAAATTCATTTCAACTTTAACACAACAGGTTTAACAGTGGCATCTAAAACAATAATTTAAAACAATCAGGCCAAACACAGCTCTGGTTCAATTAGTAAAACATTTGAAAACTACTGTATCTTAACTTGATGCAACACTTTGAGGTCTGAATCATAGCAGCTGGTGCGATTAAATGTGTCTATTTAATTTAGCTCAAAACCCCAAAATAACTGGCCTACACTCCCAGCATTACATTCAGAATGCTGAGAAGCTCTCTGACATTAAAATGACCAGTGTGTAAAGAACAGCTGCGTCCAGAGAGAAGCCTGACAACAAAACCTTTTTTTTTTTTATGAGGAGTATAACTGGCTCCTTGTGCAGCATTAAAAGGTACGTCAACTCCATCTCATACTTGGGTCAAAAACGATTTCTTTTAGTGTGAGCGTTGAAGGTAAACACGGGTCAGCAAACTGAGACACATTAGCGGTGAGAGCGGTGTAACCCACACAGGGCCAAACACTGTAAATACTGTACTGTCATCTCTGAAGTAGAGCAGCCAGCCCTCCTACAAAAAAAAAGGCACATGTTTCAGGCTTCATTTTTCTGCCTGTGTGCCCACCACCACTCCTGCATACTGCAGGGCTGCTGAACAACTTCCAGCTCTTGGGCACTGACCAAACACTTGGACCTTGTTTTCTCTCAGCTCTTATCAGCAAGGTCGTAGATTCCACCACCGGTCTAGTCTCTACATTCATCTACATTCACATGGTGTTATGTTGCATGTGAGGTTCTGCAAATATATCCAGTTGTTAGGACTTGATTTTATCATAAAATCACTACAGAACAAAGTATTGTGAAATTAACAACATGTGTTGTACATTTATAAATCTGAATTTAAATTGGTCACTGCTAAGAACCTTGACACTTGATTAGTGTCAAACTGTTGCCTTCATCTGTATTTTAAATATTTCTTTACAATGTCAACTTGTGATTACAACTAAATCAAGTTCACAAAGTTTAACCTAGAGCAAATACAGCCAAAACAACTAGCCGAGCAACAAAGACCATTCAACAACTATTATGAAAAACTTTTTCCACCTTCATTAATGGGAGGAGTAGCTTCTATGTTGTATCTGATAAGATAGTAATTTGATTATATTTTGGTTTTAAACTGCTGGCTGGACCTAGTCAAAAAACTCAAATGTCTGTTAAATAACATTTTATACATTTAAAAAAATGATTACAGAAATGAGCAGATGAACATTGTAACATTCCTAAATAAGTTGTGTGATTAAGCAAAAATTGAATGTTTTTGATAGTTTCAATTTGATATTTTTTAATTTGTCAGGTTAATCAGGAATAAAAACAACTAATACGACCATCCTGAGCAGATAGCTACAGCTCTTCGGCTTGACAGTCTCTCTACAATCCTGCATGAAGAATTTGCCTTTTTGCTGCCTGTTGACTAAACCACAGTGATAAAGTTTAACTTGTCATTAAGTTTAAGGGACAGAAGCACATGATACCTTAAAAGATTAAAAATGTTGACAAAAACGAATGCAAAAAGTATTAAATGTGAGGCAAAATATGAGAGACATGAAAGCTAAAATATATAGGCAGGACCTCCCTGAGTTTGTTTGTGATGTAATTTCGTCACTTTTACTTAGTGCCTACTAGCATGACTTCACATAAAAGAGTGAAAAGAGTGACTGTGGTACTTATGGTAACACTTCCGGCTGCTAATTTCTGTGTGATTGAATTTCTGCTCTGCAGGCACACTTTGACAAGAAAATGAGGCAGATGCTATCATCAAACTGTTTAAACCACTTCTGCAAATACCAAACATCACATCTTACAGAGCAGCTTAAGCAGAAGTGTTTGTGTTCCATATTGATGTCCTGTGGTTGCTGCAGGTGAAAGGCCTACACGACGCTTGTCGATATCAGCACTGATGCAAACAGGAGGTTTTGCGTGACTCTGGAAAAAGAAGTCTCCGTGCCGGCCTTGGCAGACATTATCACCCAAATTACACAAATTACATCTCCTTCTGAACTGCACAACAGGAATTCAGAGTGTCAAGGCTCTCATTCTTCCCCTCACTCTCCCATTGGCTGTGGAGTGGTGGTACTGATGTCAGAGGCAGAAGGGTTGCTACGGAGACAGGCGCCACGGTGGCATTTCAAGGAGGATGCTCATGGCAGGATGAAGCTGAGCATCAGCAACGGCTGAGAATCAGGAAGGTCAAGGAATGGAGATCAAAATTAGACAGGCAGAATCCCAAACTAATTACAACTGTTAAATTGAATATAACCTAAGGAGCCTTGTCTGAACTCTACACATGTTTATTATCAGATTACATGTTATTTTATTGTTTTTGTAATAAATTGATTTCCTGCAGTACCATCTGTACCTAATGGGAAAGGAAAAACTACTGTTACTTAGTCTGTTGGCATGAGATGCATTGATCCAGGTGGTTCAAATTTCCAATGATAGGAACCCTAAAAGAGAGATCAGGTCTTTGCCCATATCCGATTCGATTATAGGAATGCACCAATCCCGTTTTTACTCTGCTTGCATTGAAACCTGCTTCAAATCATACAGTTTCATCTAAAATAAAAAATATAGATTATACAAATCAAGTAGAAGCAATTAGATGCAATCTCACTCTTGTGTGTCATGACTAAAAATGAAGTATGACCAAGTACCACTTATGTTTATCAATATAAATCTTCTGACACAGACAGAGAGAGAGAGAGAGCGCAGTCCCCCATGATCTAGTTGTTCATGTGAGTGGGTTGAAAGGCAGAGCATGCCACAGCAGCTTCGGAATATCAGAGGTTGATACAGTATCTTGTGATTGTGTAAGCAAACAATGTGCACAAACCGAGGCTTATTTAAGAGGCTCGATGCACAATTCGCGCAGCCCTCAGCCACTGGAAAACTGCCATGCCATCAACAAGAATCTATTACAAAAAAAAGGCAACATAAAAAACATACCCATAAAGAAAAAATAGTCCTGGTCTGAAAGATGACTCCTTTAGACTTTGTGTTCAATGACGCCTCATTGTCAACCACACTTTTACAACACAGGTAACCAATAAGATTTTGTAAGCTGTCACATTTGTTAAATAAATTTTGTTGAATACCATTCTGATTAAGCAATCAAGGGCAACTAAGGGCAGATTGTTACTTTAAATCTATGTACCCACTGTTCGGCCTTGTTCTATTGGGTTCATAGAACTACTAAAAGAAATAAGGGAGAACAAATGGTTACGGTAAAAGGTGTGTATGGGACATCCTGCCCTCATGTGGCCCGGCTGAAGACAACCTTATTCATGCTGTAACGCTGGCAACCTTTGGTGACAGATGTGCAGCCTGACCTTCACAAATTACTTTACCGCCACAGTTGTTCACTCAAATGCTTCAAGTTCAGGTTCAACACCTGAAGCCTTAGCTCTGTGACAGTTACCTCTGTCTCTTTACTTGTGAGAACGTGACTCAACGTTACCTTAACTCATCTTGTTAAGCCTCGGTTGAGTTGTCTACTGGCAGAGCACTGATTTCCAGAGTATTGTTTGTAGTCTTTTCTCATGCCAACAACGTGTTTGTTGCTGTTTAGCACTACGTTAACCGCTATGAACATTATTGCTAACCAGGTATGTGGCCTGTATTTGTGACAAAGACCTGCACTAAGCCTGTCCCATCTCCATTATATCAGTATTCTCCATTATATCTCCTTAGCAAAGCATGTCACAGATATAAAGATGCATACGAAGAATTAAAGGCGGTTTTCAGTCATTAATATTGTATGAAAAATGTCAAAAATTAAAGGTTACAGTTATTGTGCGTGAACTGCAACAGTTGTGAGCACTCACAAAGGCTAACCTTAGGGTGTTTTCACTAACAAAGCGGAAACTCAAAATGATCTGCTGCTTAAAACATCGGCTACCAACATTACCATTTAGGCATATAAGAGCGTGCATGTGCTGCAGTCTCTGTGGTTTTCCTAAAGCCACAATGTTATGCCTCACATTTCAGATCTTCTAATGCTCTTTTCACTTCATCAGCATGAAAGGAAGGTGTTACAGGTATAAAAGTACAAAAACTGAACCAACCAAGCTTTTTAAGAGTTAAAAAACTGCAATTGAGATAATATACCACAATAGAAAACAAGTTTGTGTTTCTTTGACACAATTCCAATTTGTTTTCAATAACCCTGAAGGCAACGCTGGTCATCCACGCTGATCCCTGGATGCAGCCTTCTGTGTTTGCAAGGGTTTCCTCTAGGTACTCCAGTTTCCGCCCACAGTCCAAAGACCTGCGTGTTAGGTTCACTGTTGACCCTAAATTGCCCGTAGGTGTGAATGTGAGAGCGAATGGTTGTCTGTGTGTGTTGAAATGCATTAGCCCTGAGACACACGGGTGACCTGTCCTGGGTGTACCCTGGCTCTTGACCAAGGAAAGCTGGAGTGGACTCAAGGCCCTCATGGTCCTGAACAGGATAAGCTTGTCAAGATAGGCTTGTCTTTTTTATTCTTTGACATTTTATATACTGATTGTGTAAAAGTCCACTGCAACATAAAAACCATGTAAGCTATAGCTTTTGCTTTTACCTGATTATATAAATGTGTCAGGAAATGAGTTACTGAATGTAGCTCAAGAGAAGGTGGTAACACAGGACGAACTTCCTGATACAATTACACTTCAAAAAGTGTCTGAAGTACATGCTGCATCACTTTCTCTGGCTGCTGCAAACCAAAGCAACAGGACCAAATGACTGAAAACCGCAGGTCTCAAAAAGAGCACAGCAAGACAAGTGCAAGGAGGCTGAGACTGACATCACCCACTCCAACTGCCTTCGAGCTTGACAGACACACAGAAAAACCCCTAAAGTAAAAAAAGGGCTTTTAGAACAAAATTAAAGAAACTTAAAAGAATAACTTGCTTTTTAATATATATTTTTTATATTTAGTGTTGCTGGTGTGCAGTTTACAAAGAATTGTTTAAAGGGCCTTAAAAAGTTACATTAATGGACACAGAATTTTTGTAACCTGTTATTCTGCCAGCTCAGACATTTTGGCATCCATGGGAGTCAAAACAAATACAGCTTCAGTCTTTGTAACCTTAGTCAAGCATAGTGGACCTGTCTGTGCCTGTTGCTGTAAATTATGATCACTGTTGTCAGGAAGTAAGAGATACTTTATACAAAAAGTTTTGTGTTTTGGGGTAGTTTCCTGAAAGAGGTTGAGCTTTTTATAATATGGCATATCAGTGTTCCTATGGATAATTTTCAAAACTCAAATTTAGCTTAGGTTTGTGCTATGACCAGAAAGATTTTGTCCCGCCCGGACAAAGCCTGCAAACATATTAAAACTGCGCAGAGGTGAATAAATGTCATTGTACAAATGCTCTAAAAGTACTAGTATTGAATCTAATCAAATCATCTGGGATTATGTTTTCCAGTGAATTTGGTCTACACGAGGATGATTAATATAAAAAGCTGACTTGTTCTAATAATTTTACTGAATTTCATGGGCAAAATTTTTTTATTTGTCTTCTGCTTGTGCCTTTCACATTACTTTAATAAAAGAGAAAAGCACTATATACCAGGCGCACTACATACAGCAGGTGTACACAGATAACCAGAGTTCAGCTTACAGAAACTGAAACTCCATTAAAAGAAAGTTTAAGAAACAAAACGTCACTGTGCTGCCCACACTGTGTGATTGAAAGGTAAAGTGCAGAAAATCCCACAGCAATGAGAACCAAGCCTAACAGTGAAAAAATTAATTCAACAAGTTATCACTTGTAGCATCGACATTAATCAGTCCCTCCAGGATTTAGCAAACCTTTGTGATTGTTGCAGCCTAAAATGGTCAATTTTAGAAAAGTTGTGATGAATGTTGAGACGTTTTTATGGGGTTTTGGATGGTAGGGTCACATAGGATTAATAGAAGAGTGGCTGAATTAAAGGATGGGATCGCAACATTACAAAGTCCTGTAGGGAGTGAATTCAAACTGTCATGCAAATCACGACATCTCCAATTATGAAAGATCTTTTAATATTTAGATTTGATAGTGCATGTCATTAGACAGCAACACAATCTGCAGATTTAGATTTATGTTTATTATCACATTTAAGAAATAAAAATTTATGACAAACACCCATCACAGTGTATCTAGTATTTAACTTAAACTTTTTATTTTGTCTGACAAACTCTCTAAAAACCCCAAGAAACAGAAACAATTAAGTTAACAATGTAGTTAAAAAAGGAATAAAGTAGGAGCTATTAACATCTTAAACCCAGTGAGGCAATTTTTTATACATTTTTAAAAACGGATTAAACAACTAACTGAGCAAACGCAAGAACAAATAATGAATTGTTACTAGCTTAACATTATATAAAGGGGAATAATTAATATTGTTTTGAATTAATCTGAAATGCAGTTATGTCACCAAGCTTCCAGCTAACAGTACAGATTTCCACACTTGTTCTGATGTATTATTGTCTCTACACCACATTGCAAGGACAATATTATTATGTAATACAGTACTGCATGCACATCTAAGGTCAATCACAGTATCCCAGGCTAGAAAAACAACAAGTGTTAATGTTTGTAATGGAGTAAAACTCGACTTGTTACAATCTGAAACACAGGTAAATTCAAAGTAATCGTGCTTCGGAACATAAACTGCAAATGCACAATAACTACAATACGTTGTCCAGCAAAAGTTCATATATAAACTGAAACCTATATAAAGCTAAACTAGACGGTTAATGAGTTTACTCATCAATATGTCCCTAAAGCATATGATTAGGCAGAAAACACTGCTTCCACATATAAATTCCTTCACAGGGTGCATGGAACCAACCGCCAGCTGAAGCAGACGTTCAAGGAAAACCCCCTGGGGTCCCCCTACGATGGATTTTCAGGTATATTATGCAAATATCACCCACGGAACCAAACACGGTCTGTACCATGGGTGAGAACACATGGGAATTTTATGGCAACCATATAGTGACGAGAAAAAAAAACATGTAGGAGTATCAGATGAATTCTGCATTGCAACCCCTCAGATTGAGCGGTGAAGTATTAAAACGGGATAATGAGCCATTTTGGGAGATTGAAAACACCATCAAATCAATGTCCATTTAACCCCGATGGATCCTCAGTATAAAATGCTCGTTTCGTAAGACCGTTACCTCCAAGAGTGATCCGGACGGGGTGCAGATGGCTTTTGATTTATGCACATTTTTAATGTTCATGCAAGTTTCGCACTAAATGAAACAGCCTTAACCAGCTAGGTGGGGTGACGTTACACGGACATTAGCCGGTAAATCGCCGGACAGGAGCCCAGAAACCGGGTGTCAGTGAGCGGTGATTTAATGGGTTTTCCCCGCTAACACACACTCCATGTTCCGTGAGCTAACGCGGACTGACATCGCCGTCACACTGTTGCTTGCTAGCCGAAATGCAACGTTAGTGTGTTTTAGGGGAAAATGTCCGTTAGCTCACGGTCCAAACTCCGGGTAACACTGACATTACAGCGGAGACTCGGCGTTTTCACTTACCACACCATCCCATACGCTCCCTCCCCGATGTAGGAGAGGTTGCTGTACCGAGGCCCGACGTCGAAGGCTTGCCCGCGGACGAGCTCCGTTCCCGGCCCGGGGCTGGGGCCGCAGCCAGCAGGAGCAGACACCGCAGCTGTCGCCATTACGAAGATTGGCTTTTTTTTTCCTTTCTTGTTTTAAGTTAGTTTGTCTTTAACGGGAATTTCGAGTAAGAAAACACAGCAACTACGAGTGGGGAAGCTCCGGGTTTGTTGGTGTCCGTCGTCGCGGCGTCTGCTCCAGGGTTCCCGGTGTGCCAGAGGCCTTTCGGTGCGTGTGGACTGATTCTTCTTCCCGTTAACGTTCGCTCGCTCGCAGCTCCCACACCACGGCTGTGCTGTCGCAGGCGGCGGAGGAGAGGCGGCGGCAGCAGGAAATAACGGGGGGGTCACGTGACGCGCCGCGCCGCGCCAGCGCTGCCTTTTTTTACAGCGTGGATGACCAGCGTTGCCTTCAGGTACCGCCTCGACCCAAATGAGCATTAACAAATGGACAAATTAATTATGAAGCTTGAACGGTGTTTACCTCTTTGACGCCGCAGCTGGTCATAATGGAGCTGGCATATATGGTTGTTATATTCTATATTTTTGTACCTTACAACTACCAAAGGTGGTGGTGAGTTAGTACATATACTCAAGTACTGCTGGCCAACTCAACATTTTGTAGAGTGTTTGTACTTTTGTACTGTAAGCTCATTTTAGTATTTATTACTTATATTTAATATTTATAGTGCTTCTGCATAAGTGAAATAACTTTATAGTTGTGTAGTGAATTATTTTAGGTATTCAGTTCCTGTACTTTGACTACAATTGGAAAATGTTTACCGGAAAAGTTGCAGCTGGTAAAAATTGCCTCAATTTGTATCAATGTAGACATTATGTCACTTTGGTATCTAGTGACACCTCAGGTCATAAGTAACAGATTATATTTACTCTACTACTGTACTTAATTAAAATGTTAAAATAGTTATACGATACCAGACAGTTTCCTTTTTTGTTCCTTTCACTCCCTGGTATTTCAGGGAGGAATACTGTTATTTTTACTTTTACTTATTTGTTACTTTGCAGATGCTGATTTAATATAACCACCCAATAAATGAGAAGCATAATGAGCAGCTAGGTTTTCAAATAAAACAGGACAACAGACATGTACATCATATTATGTTCTTGTTTTTATTTTTAGACTGGAGCGTGACAGGACCAAGTGTCACTGCCTTACTGTTTTGCTGTGCATGTGACAATAAAGCTTGTGTATCTTGAATCAACAGTATTTGCATGTTCTCCCCGTGCTTGCGTTTGTGACCTCTGGGTACTTCGTTCTCCTCCGGCAGTCCAAAGACATGATTGTTACTAGACTTCTATGGACTAATACCCGGATTACAATGCTGTATGTTGTTCGTATGAAGAATTAATTCCCATATCAGGGGTGAAAGACTTACATCTTCTGGAGAAAAACATTGGGCCTTTTATCACCTGGGGCAACCAGGGATGGAGGGATGTGAATGTCATGATTTAGCCCTTCATCTCCACTTTCTCTCCGAGACTTTTATTTTTTTGCCCCTTTTTCCCCACGTCCCGTTCCAGCTTCATATTTCACTCTGGCGACTTTACCGCCAATCACTGGCCCTGTTTGTTTTCACCTGTCCCCCCATTCCTATTCTCTCAACAGCTCTCTGCAGTACTACAGTGAGCTTTCCAGCCATTCCTACATTGTGTCTTGGACCTTGGTAATCTTTTTGCCTGTTCTATTTCCCCTGCCTGAAAACTACCTGTGTAACCTGTTGCTTATTAATCTGCCTGGGGCCTGTTCTCTACACCTGTTGCATGCTCATTGGCTAACCTGTCTACTGGTACCTCCCTGCTAACCTGCTACTCACCTGCTACCTGTCTGGTTTACATGGCTGCTCATCTGGTTACCTGTCTGCTTGTCTGCTAACCTGTCTACTGCTACCAACCTGCTAAGCTGCAGTGCACCTGCTACCTGTCTGATTGCCTGTCTGATGGCTTATCGTGCTGCCTGAGAACTGTTGCCACTAGACTCAGCCTGGATTCCTGCCTTGTGAACTGTGTAAAGAAGATTTGGATCTGAACAAGATCACTTGGTCTTCTATAGACTGGAGCAAGATCAGAAGAAAAAGTTGATCCTTCAATGTGAGACAAGCCACAGCAGAGTGATGACTGTCGGCAATGCCTCATCTAAGCCAACCAACTCTTCTTCCTCCACAAAAAAGTGAAATGGTTGTTGAATTTATTCTTCTGTAATGTGATTATTTATTAAGTGAAACTCAAACGACGATTCTCACTCCTCCATCATCTCACAGTGAGCCAGTACCTGTTCATGACCCTGTTTGAATCCCAAACAGCTTCCTGAATTAGTACAGCCTCAACAATCCCCTCTCACACTTCTACATTTACTCCAATACTGTCATCCACCACCAGTTTGTATAAATCTTCTGTCTGAATCCCTGCAAATCCACAAATCTGCCTCCTAATGGCCTATTGTGATCTTATGTCTTATTCAGCTTGTAACACTGCATATCAGAAAGCGTCATTGCTCTCTCCCTATCACGAATGAGTAAAAGCTGCTTAAGAATATTAAGCTTCTCTGCATCCTTTAAAACCTGAAAACTCACACTGCAGATCATTCATGCCCAGAGAATATTCATTGTGGAGTGACTTGTGCCTCAAAGCGACACTGATGTCTAACTTGTCTATAAAGTGTTTTTTTGGTAATTCGATTGTTCTTTTATCCCCATTATTTGGGATCAGTCACCGTCATTTGTCCACTTTCAACAGCCCACCCAAACCTGACTTCTTCTTTGTCAGTCTCCTCATTATTGGAACACATTGGCTATCTACTGTTTGAAATGTCACTCTTCCATCTGCAGTCCTTCTCGTCTGTTGAGGCATGTAGCTCAGTATTTCTCCTCATCTACTGACAAAATCTGGAAAAGTCCCCGCTCCTTGTTCTCAACAATACAATAACTGCCTGTGGCTTCTTTAAACTCTTCCAAAACTTGTGCCTAACTTTAATTGTGACCGTGACTTGGTTTGACTCCTCCCAAACCCAGGAAATGCTACAGTCATCCTTTTTCAGTCATGAAAAGTCCTGACATGTCTGGTATAATTACAAAGATGTGTTGAAAACTTAAACCCGAAAGGTAATATAGGTCCTTTACAGACAAGGTAAAATGGGCCTCATGACAATGATAAATCCTTTGGGGTCTTAGCCTCGTTTTAGTTTTTCAACTCTATTGGTATAAAACCAATGTATATATACCCTTGGATGTGGGACATGCTTTATTAACTTTGGACAATAAGCTACATGTGAAGACAGAATGATTTAAACACAGTTGTTGGGAGCTTAAAAAGGGTCAAATTTTGGTTTTTGTATTTAATCTTGTGTCATGGTTTGTGTTCAGTGACATCACTGCACTGAACACAAATAGCTAATTTGTATATTAGTTTTCGTTGTAACTTTTAACAAGGTCTTTTTGCTTTCGCAATTTGTCAATATGAAACAGTCAAAATAGTTGAAAAACAGTTGCCCTGTACTCACCACTTTTTAAATATGAGTCTGTGGCACTGAGCCTTGGTCATCTACAGTTCAACTAAAGGAGAGGAAATCCTTCTCTATTGTTGGTGCATTATCCAGCAGGAATAGCAAAACGTGTGCAGGTACCAGCTTCTTAAAGGTGTCTGTTTGCTGCTTTATCTCACTAACTAAAGTCATTTGTGCTATTGCTCGGACCAAGTAAGAGTTAGTGCTACATCTTGGCCACTGAGATCTTGTGGATGGACATTTTTAAAGAATTCTGATATTTTGTATAGAAAATTATTTATTAATATTATTTTAAATTTTATAATTATATTTATTATATAATATAATATAATATATTTTTTTAAATTAATCATCTGTGCAAAGGTAATAAACAAAGGTAACAATAACAATGAACAGTTGTTGTAACTTCAATACCAGCCTGTAAGACTTGCTGGTGTTGAAATGAAACAAAACAAAAAACAATATGTGAAGGTTGGGGTCATTATCTCTGAACAAGAAATAAATTCCGTTACTCTCTGAAATGTATGCTTGGCTAAATATGAAACATTTCGACACGCCACGCTCGCACACACCAATACATTCAAGTTTTATTTCAGCAGTTCTCAGAATCTAAAATGAATCTCTTTGAACTCAAAGAAAATTTCTCTTTGGTGGAGTTTTGTGTGTGAATAGCAAACACATAGTTAATAATGTTGAAATTTGATTCTAAGTTTTTCAGATAAACATCTTGGTAACCTGGGATCTGTCTTTGTGTCTGCATGAGCTGGGAGAATAAAATTCCTTTGACTGCTTTACATCCAAACCTCTAGATGGTGGTGTACGGAGCAAAATGATGGACGACTGTCAGGTTTGCGCAGAGTAACAGAAAGATTGTTTCCTGCAGTCCCTATTAAATAAAACAACACTGTTTTCATGCTTACACAAATATGAAATGTTCGCAAAAGGTTGCTGAGCATTATTGTAACATTAAAAAAAAGGAAAGTTTAGCTGCACAATTGAAACTGAGTACTCAGGAATTATTTAGGGCCAGTATGTTACTGTACTACTCTGCTTGAGTATTTTTGTTTTCAGTTCGTTTTTACTTCAATTTCTCTACATTTCAAGGGCAAACTTTGTCATTTAATTCCGCTATTTGATTTATATATTTTATGATAAAAGAGTTAACTAACTGAGTTTTTTGTTATTAATCGTTTTTTATTTGTCGTATTTGTTGATACTTTAGATCGTTTTCTTAAATCTTCCTTTTGGTTTCTATTCCATGAATATTTGGACAATTGGGTCACGTTAGCTTTTTGTGACTTTTTTAATTACAGTATAATGCTGTTGGTCGAATGGTTTGTGTTTTATTTTGGCGAGTCACACCGGATGTAGATGTTGTACTTCCGTTAATTTGTTGGTTCGATTAAAGCTCGAGCGCTGCCCTTGACTCACCCACGTGAGCTCGCTTCGTCCTGCTGTCAGGCTACATCAGCCGGCTAACTGACTTCAGTCGTTTCACATTTTAACTTATGTCAGCCTGTAGTTTGTTATCTACAGTTGGCTAGCTAATATCCGGTTCGGTTCGGTTCGGTTAAAATGGCGGGTAACGCAAAGTCTGTGTTGTTTTTACTGCAGCGGTGTGTCGCAGTTCGACAGCTAACGTTAGCCGCAGGTAGCACAACAAGAGGCGCCGCAGTGTCAGGCACGTTTGGGCTCGTTCAGCAGCGAACATGGGCATCAGCGACCCGCACGACGTGTCAGCAGAGGCTCGGTGAGCTCCGGTCCTCCACGAGAACCAGAACCAGCCAGTACCGCCTCTGTACCAAGGTAAGTCTCCTCCGTGGTTGAAGGTAACGAAGAACACTGGTCCAAGTGCTGAACGGCTCCGATTGGAAAAGGCTGCAAGTACAGAAACTTTTACAGTCTCCTAAGTGTATTTGTGTCTTACTCTGTCTGCTGAGCCTGGAATAATCAATTATTTACTGTTCATTAGAGGTTCGACATCACAGAGAGATGATCCAAGGGTTCCTTTTAGAAAGGAGCAGCTTATACTTAAGTACTGGAAATAACGAGTTTCATAAGGGTAGAGCTTTCTATGGGTTGTATTCATACAGTCAAAATATAATATCAGACAACACTCCCAAATACATTTGCATTAAGTAGATTTGTGTAGAGGGGTTTGATTTTATTCATAGAGATCGTTCACTTGGACTTGGACTTCACCAGCACTTGGATTGTAAGATTGTATGGCTTTACTTTCCTTTTCCTGGTTGTTTCACGCTGTGTCTTTCAGGCCGGGGCACCCTTTGAAGAGGAATACCCACCACTGCCAGCGTACCAGGCTGATACAGAACCAGAGAGGAGGGAAGTGTATATCGTGCAGGTGAAAGGTTTCCCGTGGTCCTGCTCGGCTCAGGACCTCCAGCAGTTTTTCTCAGGTAAGTACTCCCGTTGTAAAACTTGACTTTTGACAGCTGGCTGATTTGATCAATTTTCCAAATACTGTCCGGCAGAAACCTGCTCAACAAGTAACTTCATGATTCAGCGGAAAGTTGAAATGTTATTCTAAGCGAAGAACAGCTTTCTCAGCATCAATTAATTGCTGGACTAAAGGTTTCCAACAGTTCACAATATGGCCTTTTCCCGAATGTCTTTTCCTTTTAGAGTGCAGGATCCGTAATGGGGTGAAGGGGATCCACCTCACTGTGGACAGACTAGGGAGGCCATTGGGTCAAGCCTTTATTGAGATGGAGCATGAGGAAGACGTCAGCAAAGCTCTGGAGAAGCACCGGCAGTACCTCGGCCCACGATACGTTGAAGGTGTGTTGGTCTGTTTGTGAGAGTCTTGGCTGCTTTTTGAGTTGTAAGGAAGCAGTTCGGGATCCGGACTGAGACAACTGAAATGAAAGATGCTGTCCAACAAATTCAGATGTTTGAAATTGTCAAACATGACATTAGTGTCCTGCTCTGTGCTTGCAGTGTTTGAAGTGACAAACAGTGATGCTGAAGCCATGTTGAAGAAAGCCCTCCAGCCCCCAGGTCGTGACGGAGTTGTATGGCTCAGAGGTCTGCCCTACACCTGCACCGAGGCCGACATCGTGCAGTTTTTTTCAGGTAACCGGTCTGAAAGATTCCCTGGCTTCATAAACAGTGAAAACACTGGATAAACTGTGGCTCAAACCCACAAAGCTGTCAAATTACTCTACTTACTCTTCCAGCTGCTTATATTGGAATTTTCTTTAGTACTTCAATTTATTATTGTTTATAAAATTTTAAAAGACAAACGGTCTTTGTTAGCACCTCTCTTTTGTAAAACGACACTTATATGCAGTTAGCCTTGGAAAAAGAAAGTTGCATTGATATTTTCCCAAATTTCACCCGAAAACCACAACAAATTTTAAAAGGAACCAAGTCAAACCAAAAATTTGCAAAGGAAATCTGAGGATCTTGCTTTTCTTTGTAGGTTTGGACATCGTGGAGAACGGGATCACCCTCGTCACAAACCATAGAGGCAGAAAGTCTGGGGAAGCGTATGTGCAGTTTTCCTCTCAGGAAGCGGCTGATGAAGCTCTGCAGAGAGACAGAGAGGTCATGGGAAACAGGTGAGGGGCTTCACATTTGTTCCAACAATATAATACTGCACAAATGTTTCGCTTGTCTGTCCAAGAGAAGCAGCAGGAAATGTTACAGTTCAAGTACCGTCATTTCCACTTTATTTGTTAGTTGCTCTTTATCTTTTGTTTGTAACCTTTGCAGATACATTGAGGTGTTTCCCAGCAGAAGTAATGACATTCAGTCTAGTTGGAGGCGAAGAACGAGCTCAGCTTCTTCTCACATGGGCCTTCAGTCGACTAACAGGACCGTTCCCGCATCACAGACCAATCCCAAAACTGGTGGGGGGATTTGTTGTTTTTGTGCAAATAGTCTTTAATTCCTCCTACAGAAATGGTTTGTTTTAATATGCATGTTAAATGAATTAGTGACCAGTTGATTAGAAAATAAGTTTTTATGTTTTCTTTGAGGGACCTGTTTAATTCGGCTAGCTTAACAGACAGCGGTAAATGGAAAAGATTGCATGAAGATATTTGTAGTTGTTAATGTGTTGCTCCATCCATCAGGATCTATTTTTCCTGCTCTAAACTGACACATCTGCTTTATCAGGACCCCCTCTGAGCTCTGCTGTGCCCCTGCATTACGTCCATATGAGAGGTCTTCCTTTCCAGGCATCCGGAGAAGACATTGTGAAGGTGAAATAATCGGACACTAACATGTTGAAGCTGGTTGTGTTGTTGAGGACATCTGATTGTGAGTTGTGTTGGAACACATTTGCTTTTTCTCCCGCAGTTCTTCTCTCCTCTGGTTGCGTCCAAGATCCTGATTAATTGTGGACCTGACGGGTGGCCGAACGGAGAGGCTGACGTTTACTTCAGTTGTCATCAGGACGCTGTGTCTGCCATGTCCAGAGACAGACAGAACATGGGTAAGTCTGATGGGGAGACTTTGACGTGGTTTAACTAATTCGGGCCGTTTTTTTCAGGCAGCTGTGAATTTGACTCAGTATTTGAACCTGTTCTGTTTTCCAGGACAAAGATACATCGAGTTATTCCTGAACTCTGAAAAAGAGTCTGATTGAAGGTGAGAAAGTTTGGATAAAAAAAAAAATTATGAAATTTGGCACCTTACTAAGAAAAACAGTATTTGACTGTTAATTAAGTTGGCACATTTAAGTTAATTTGGGAGAAAACTAAACACACTGAACTCACCCCAGACACCGTTTACTGGGTGTCCTGCTACGCTGATTTGTTGTCACCTGGGTAACACACAGTAATTTCTGTGCTGCGTTCCTTTTGCTGAGATTTTTATTTTAAACAGGACTGAATTTATTGGTTCACCTTTTTTGCACAAACCTTCTTTTTAACTTTTTTTTTTTTTTTTACCCACAGGTGAATTCTACCGACAAACCGATGCCAGACCGTGAGCAGGACTATTCTATTTATTTTCCAGTGTGACTTGGACATACAATAAACATTCCTGGTGTCAAACAAACAGTGTCATCATTTAAAGAAATAAGTTTAAGTATAAAGATGTAGTAATATAGAAGGATTTTTAGTAACTATTAATGTAAAAATACATACAGCTATATATAGTAAGTATTACTTCAGAAACGCATTAAAATGACTTAAGTAAACTGGCTGGTAAATTTTTAGATAACATCTATAATTTATGACAAGCATTTTCCTCAGCAAAATTATGTACATACAAATAATTAAACAACAACAAGTAACACTTGAAATTAAAGTTTAATAATAACTAAGATAAAGTGTTCAGTTGTTAAGCACAATAGCGACGTCCAGGTCAAAAATCCAGTCGTACACTGGGAAAACGTAATAAAAGTTTATTGTTGATCTAAGAAGCATTTCCATGTCAAGTTAGCTAAGAGAAGAATGCCAAATCAACAGAACATAAAAAATAGATGCACTGATTTTCACACTTCAACCAGTCAGGCAGAGCCGCGCACTTAAATGTAAGAGGAGATGAGAACATTAAAATGTGTCGGCTTTGCTGAAGAGAAACCAGACTAATGTTACAATATCAACATGAGATGGGGTTTCTTAGATTTATTTTTAAGCCACTACTAACACAGAAAACAGAAGCGTGATTGAGCCCGAACTGAAATTGAACACCCTGGTTCTCTCTCCTAATTCTGCTTTTGTTTTCGTCTGCTGTGGAGACTGGGAGCTAAAGTTCAGCAGCCCCCCGGCAGGTGGTACTAAATCCAGTATTTACCTTTACACAGACCTGGGCTAATGTTTTCCAGTCCATGTGCCAGTATAACCTCCTATAAAGCATCCTGTCGGTCTGACAACAGAACTATATGATATGTCCATTAAATATTCACATCAATATTGTAATAGCAGAGTAGATAGAAAGTCTACAATTAGGACATAACATTGCAGTTTAACTTAAATGTGTCTTTTCTGTAAATTCTGCACTCACTGAGCGAAAAGGTTTTGTAACAACTTTAAATCTTTACAATTTTTTTCTCAAAATACGTCATATCGATGTGGTATTTGGTCATGAGTTTTTGAAGGCTTAACTTAGTCATTATTCCCTTGAACTGATGCCACTTTGAGCACAAATTGTTAGAGTTCACACTTTATCGGAGTAAAATGACAAATTTTGAACCACTTACATCATATCCAGCTCCATGGGCTGACATCTGACAGTCAAAAAGCAAAGTTGTCAAAAGTAATTCCAGTTTGTTTATCTTTTAAAACAGAAGTTAAAACTTGTCAGTTCACCTTGAAACAATCATCCACTTAGTTGACGTGTAATAAATTGAGATGATTTCTGTCTTTTTTTTGTCAGTAACGTACAACCAGGTGTAATTTTCAGTGCAGCTTTCTATTGGAGGAATATCAGCTCAACACACACCTTCACCCAGAAAAGAGGGTTGATGATTATAACAACAGTATTTGATTAAAATAAAACCTGCACAGGCACAACTCTCTGTGGCAGCTGTTCGTGCACTGCTGACTTAGAGTGACTAAAAATATCCCACTTGCAGGACTGCGCTAGGCTTTCGTAACGCTTTGCAGTGCCACTTGCATCTGGTTTCCTGGTGTCTGAGCGCGTGTTCATGTTGGTGTTGAAGCGTATTGTTGGAGCAGGTGAGAGTAGCAGGTGGTGCACACGGTCTCTGGAAGAATGGAGGAAGGTAACGGCAGCTCGTTGGACACGCAGCTCTCACAGAAAACCCCGCCGCAGTTCTTGCACTGTTTCTAGAGAAAGAAAACACTTAAACAAACGGAGGTTGGAAAAGATTTTGTCACACAAACTGAAACCAGTAGAAGCTTTAAATCCACTTGTATTGTGACTTCCAACGTGGTCTCAGATTTATCCACTGATCCAATTGAAACATCCAGGTTCTGGCCAGCAGATGTCCCCACACCCAACGGTGTGAATAGTCTAAAACACTGATCCAAAACAGGAACTTTAAACTTATTCAATGTTTCAAAACTCTTTGATCCATCAATACAGTGACATTTGATGATCATTAGCAGTCTTTGACAGACAGTCTCCACCACCAGTTCCAAAGTGCTAAACATGACCAGTAATATTCTGATTTCTTTTTCTGGGCATAATTCTTTGTTGGTTCATCTGCTATTGTTTGTGTTAATTCAGTGGCTACAGTTATTGTCAGAACTATGATGTTTCTTGTTCTTATGTCTTTCCTAAAAAGATATTATGATCTCAATGAGAATAATAAGCAATTACAGTTTATTTATAATAATGATTATTATATTAACATTAAGGTGCTAACAAAGCCTTTTTTGCAAAGATAAAGTCTTGTTCTAAATCCATATGTTAAATTTTAAGCATTTGTTCCTAGATTGTTTGAAAGCAAGAATGCTACAAATCCACCTCTGCATCACATCCAGGTCTCCTGATGCTTTCAGAAGAGCGACGAACATAACTTCATTTCTGTCCTATTACCTTTGTCTTGAGAAGGGAGTCGTCCTGTTCACACATTGCACAGAGGGAAGGCTGACTGATCTCCACAAATGACTCGTCCAGCTGAAAAAAAAAAACAAAAAAACAACAACAATGTGCAAATCTTTCCCTTTGCTAAATATCTGTGTGTTGTACTTCTGTTAGTCCTGTTTATAGACTGAAAATGACGTTAACAGTTAATTATTTCATGAAATTGCCTCACTTTCAGTAAATTTGTGCCTTTGTTACCTGCTCATCTTCGTGGTGTGACAAGGATCTTAAACAGGGACAAAGCAAAGGCTATATTAATAAAACATGTAAATACAATACTTTTCCAAAATATGTATATGTTTTAAAACTGTAGACTTTTAAGTAAAAACTTACAAGCTGGAGCTCAGACTGGTTTTGTCCTCCTGTCCGCTGTGCATCTGGTCAATCTCCCTTTTGACTGAAATGGATTCTGGGACACGCTGTTGCAAAATTACACATTTTGTAGGAGAACAAAGCAGGTGACTCTACATTGACTTTTAACCGTTCTTTACTTTTGCCCATTATTGTGAACACGGTCTTACTTTTGGGATGTTCTCTGGGGGTCTCCTCTCTTTCTGAGGAGTACTGGATTGTCCGGGACGGTGCTCGCTCCTTCGCTCTCGTTCTTTTCTGAGCTCATGTTCTAGATGAGACCTGAAGAACAAAGACAAGCAAACGCAGATTTATGACAGCTCCAAACACTTGATGTGTTTGTAAAAGAAGAGGGGATGAAACCTGGTAGTAAACACGCTCCACATCAACGTTTTTGAAAGTTGTTGTTGGCATCAAATTAAAAAGAATTTTTAACTATTAAACTAAAATTTACAATTTTACAAAGACATCAAGACTTGTTAGCAGAATCGGTTAATTTGTTGACAGTCTCACAGTTTCTACATTCATATAGACTTTACCTGTGTCTCCTCAACTGCTCCACCTCCACCTGCAGGCTCTCGATCTTGTCACCAAACTCCTGTTTGAAGAGACGGTTAGCCTCTAAAGCCAGATCCCTCTCTCTCTCGGCCTGTTTGCATCTGGTTTTTGGGGGGTGCACGGGTTAAAACAAACGTATGGGAAAATGAGAAATGGAACGAAAACAAACGTGGCTGGAAGACAATGCCAACTAAAATTTAAAAATACTAAAATGATAGAAAGACAAAGTGTCCAAAGACTGGAAAGCATCAAGGAGAACAGGGAAACCTCAGTGAAAGACGATGAAGCAGGCTGCGTTTGTTTATTGTTTTATTAGCCTAATGATTACTACAGTTTACATCAATGTTATGTTTACACACGTTTCAAAATTAATAAATTAATTTTGCCCTTTTCGTCGCCCTTTATCTTTCTCCTTTCCTCGCCTTCGACAAATTAACACACTGCTTGAATAACAATCCCTAAACATCGGCTCTCTCGGTTTCATTGTGTCAGTCTTTGTTGGTTGAAAATGTTTAAGCACAGTCCTTGGTAGTGGTCCAATTCTTTGGAATGACATTACAGCAAGTCCACCAGCTCCCCGGATGTGTTTGTTGGCACATAAAATCACAGTGGACTTTCAGACCTTCTACTCATCTTGCGTTTGCCAAAAAAAGCATTAATGGGGTATTTTTAAGAAATGTCGACCAAATGAACGAATACACCTGCTGTGCGGGAGAACACAAGGATTGAAGGCGTGTAAAAGGATTGACTCATCCATCCATCCGTTTTCTTTATCTCCTATCCTGGTCAGGATCACGGGGGGGTTGGCCCCTATCTCAGCTGTCATTGGGCGAGAGGTGGGGTCCACTCTGGACAGGTCGCTAGTCTATCTCACAGCCAACACATTCACACCTACGGGCAATTTAGAGTCGCCAATGAACCTAACGTGCGCGTCTTTGGACTGTGGTAGGACCCATGCAAGCAAAGGGAGAACTGCAAACTCCACACAGCGAGAAGGTGGATTTCAACCGGGGACCTTCTAGTGAGGCAGCAGTGCTAACCAATCCACCACCGTGCTGCCAGGATGAATTCAGTCCACACTATTCAAAGCTGATGCTGGAGAAGAGCCACTGCATGAGGGTGTGGGAAGATGTTTTTTTTTTTAAACAACAAAGGAGCATCGTACAGAAAAGATAAGATCCTAGTTTGGTTATTTCTATATTAGGCAGAATTGTATATTTGTCTTCAGATTTATGAAAGCACAGAGCTACTGCTGCAGCTGGAGCAGCTTCCCTGCTGCTGAGTTCAGGTTTTTGGCCTGCTTCACCAAGTGTTTATCACTATGTTATGATAAAAAAAAAAAACATAACGAAAATAATGAAAATGAAAGTGAAGGAGAAAAATGACAAACAGGACAGTAAGCAACACCATTATAAGCCATCAGCTGTAATGATTCTGAACACACATGGTGGGGTTGTGTCAAATTGTCCTCACCTGGTCTCCAGCTGTTTTATAGTCGCCGTCATCTGGTTTATTTTCTCCTCCAGGCGAGCGATGACCTCACTCTTCTGTTTAGAGCTGGCGTCTGCGCTCTGAAGAACATGAGCCGTGTTAGTCAACTAGCGTTGCATCAACAAAAACTCGGCAGGTATTGATTTTGTGCACAAACACTAGAGTTTGACGCTTCTGTTGAATTTCAGCGACGTGTCTATGTCATTGTTTCGTTCACAATAAGTGAGACAGCGAAAGCTGAAAACTGCATGTTCAGTTACTGACTGTGTCTCCGTCATTTGCCACTAGATCACCAAACGTGATCTATAATGCAGTAGCTGTACGTAAAGTTCTCACTTTGGGCTGATGAGAAAAGACTTTTGGCTTGCAAACATGTTTTTGACTTACGTTAGAGCTGGAATAAAACACTATGGTATATTCCGGGAAGAAAATCTTGAACAGCGGGGTGTACGACTGTTGGCTCACAGTAGGCGAGAAATGGTACAAGTACCGACTGATGCAGTAACAATAGTGTATCAGGCACATTGGTCCAGCTCTAGTATCAAAACAATTTCCCCCAATTTATAGTTTAATGATACAAACAGTAAGTAATATTTGAATTTTTGCACATACATCATGTTGGAGTAAAGGATAATTCTGGGCCTTTTCTAAGTAAATCATATTTTCAGCCAATCCCCATTCAGACACTTCAACCAACAAAAGTATCTGCTCACCGTCAGTCTGCAACCTGAATTACCTTGTTCGCATGTGTCACAGACCTCTGTTAAATGAGTAAAACCACCAGCCACCACTGGCTGACACGTTTTTTCATTTAAAAAATACTTGGTCAAAATATATATATTTTTTAAACTGCTGCTCCTCACCTGTGACTTGTGGCTAAGCTGTTGGTTGATGGCACGAAGGTCTTCCACCTGCTGTCTGAGCTCCACCAGTGCGTCCTGTTTCTCACAGATGTCTTTTTCCAGCATCTTCATGGACAGCTCCATCTCTTGCTTCATTCCGATCTGCACCTCCAGCTCTCTCTCCACATCCTGCACAGCAATAGACTTTCATTTCTGCCTTTCCTTACACTTTGCGGCTGCGACCATTATTAACAGGCTCAAACTCACCAGTCGAAGCAGAGTTTCCTCCTTGAGCTGCTTGCGTGTCTCACCCAGGGCTTGTCCGTCAGACGCAGAGTCACTTTTTAATGCCTGATGGAAACAGCAACAAAAACAATATGATAAAGTAAGACTTTTTTTTTGTACAGATGAACTTTAGCTCTTAACTGATGATGATCAACCTGAGGAAGCGACACATGATTATTATTATTATTATTACTATTATCATCATGGTCATCTTCATCCCAGGTCAGGTCAGTAGCAGAATCTTGGCATTTCATAACTAATGATGATTTGCCCCAATGATCCATTTTGAGCGTTTTAACTGCTGTCGAGGTCGTTTCCTCATTCTAACATCGTACAGCCTTTCTGAGCTAATTGTTTTCTCAGAATATCAGTTGAGTAAATTGTCATTCCCAGTGCACATTAGTGGTAAAAAGGTATTTCAGAGTGTAGAGAGGATACTCGTTCACCTTCCTGGACTCCAGCTGATATGAGCTCTCCTCTTTTACTCTCTCCACATCCTCTTGTAATGTGATGATCCTGTTGTTTGCCACAGCGAGCTATAGAGAAACCCCAACAAAACACATCTGTACACACCTGCAGCGGCACAGAGAAACTTTCACTTTTATTTAGAGGAAATAAACACTGAGAGGTTTGGCTCACTTCTTCTGTTAGCTTTGTGTTAGACTTTTCCAGAGCGTCCACCTTGGCCTGGAGATTATTTACAGATGCACTATTTAAAAAAAAGAAAAAGAAATGCATTAGTCATCAGGCTCAATGAGCTTCTGAACTTGATTGTGAGGAGAGACGATCATTCTAGCAAACCTTAAATGTCTGTTCAGCTCCTCGACATAATTCTTCTGATCAAGAATCGCTGTGATCTGACCGTCACTGAAGGAGTAGAAAGAGAGAGATGAATGAAACAGACAGACAGGAGAAAATACATCGTATCACCACCTTAGGTATAACAATAGAGTATAGTTTCAACAATAAATTGTCACACATGGCTGAAGTCCTGTTAACAATGTCTCAGTTTCATAATGTGGCAAATGTTTAAGACAAATGGATTAAAAAAGACTGTTATTATTCATTCTTATCATCTTACTAGTCCAGGTTGCACTTTAATAAATCCTAAAGTCGCAACAAATCATGGCTGTTAGATTTACACTGGCAAAAATATGTCAACATTTCAAACAAAGGCATGCAGCAGATATTGTAAGTGCAGAAATCCAACAAGAGTTACACAAATAAACTTCTTTTTGTTAAATTCTGCTCTACTCCCAGCCCAGACTGTTTCGTGACAGCTGGTGGTAGATTCACAGATCAAAAACAGGCTCAAAAAATCCCTCGAAAACTCCCTTTGGTTAAAAAAAAGAGGAAGCAGCACTCACCCTTCTGCACTCTTACTACTGTGACCACCATCTTTAAGGTACATGGAAAAATCAATCACCCCGACCTAAAGAAGCAATTTCATAAGAAACAGAAAATCAATGATCACAGGAAACGCAGCTCAGATCTAATTGAAAATGAAAACTAAAATAAGTTAATGTTCCTAAAGCATCCTCTCTGACACGTGAGGGATGTGCACAGTGAGGTTTTTAAGACACTGCATCAACAACTACAACCACAAAATGTTTAATAGGATTGTAACTGAGCAGGTTTTACTGCGCTGTATCTGCAAAAATAGTCACTAGCAAGATGACGAGAAACTGGCAACCCACCAGTCCTCCCAGTCATTCTGGCCTCCTTCCCAATTAGACAACTAACAGAGTGTGAAGCAAACATTCCTTTGTAGATTAGGAAAGACTGTGAAATCACTGCAATGCGTATTAATGAGGATTTAAAAAGCTGCTGTTTTTTGTTTTAAATCTGCAATGTGGTGAATTTTTACGCAGACAAAGATGTTCCAATAGCACAGAGGTTAAATATCTTTGCCTAGTTGAAAATAAAGTTTCAATGTCAAAACAAGCAATTACAGAGACTAAACCCCACAACACATTCCTTTTGACCACTGCTGACATAACAGCATGCAGAATTTCAGACTTGCATTTGTGAACTTATTTTCACTTGAAACAAAAATGAAAACCACAACTAAGTGCGGTGGACTTTTTTTGTCTTGTCCTTCCTGCACCTACTTCAGCAATGAGGAAACAGGTTGAGTTACCGCAGCTGTAAATAATGAAGTGAAAGCAGAAAAACCTGTGAGTCCAAGTCCTCTCCTTTCATACAGAGATTGGCATCAATGACGTTTAGTCCAACGAGCAGCCCGGCGATCACAGCTCCCTCCTCCTCCATCATTAAAGCATTGGGCTCATAGAATTCGCTACAGAGGGGAGTGAGGTTAGAAAAACTGCTTCTGAGCAGAACACCTGTTTCCTTTCGGTAATTATTCGGTAATGTCTAGCTAAAATAAATCTTGAGGAGAAAGGAAATAAAAGCGATAATGATGATAAATGTTGTAATCTCTATGTTATTTGGACCCTAACACACCTGAGCAGGTCCTTTCTGTTGATGATGGTCTTCATGTAGTCAGACAGTTTCTTCTGCATCAAGGCCAACCGTAACCAGGCCCGCCCTCGTCCCAGGGGAGTTCTGCAATCAGCCAGGGAAGTTAGGTTACAACACCTGAAACATCACAATTAAAACCCTTCCTTTTTTTTTATTCTGCCTCTTAAAGACAGTGGAAGGACAGACGTACTTGAGTCCAGGCAAATCTTTCACGCTGGCTGTGATCTCTCCAGCCTCAGGCGTCAGCTTCTCAACCAGTTCCAGCGCCCCCCAGAACGACTTGTTCTGACCCAGGAAGGTCTTCTTAGCTGTTGGTTTAGAGACAGTTTTAGTTGAAATGTTATATTGGAGAAAATATAGATCACAGAATCCTCACGAGACATAATGAGCAACAGACACTAACCGGGACGTATCCTGCTCTCCAGAAAAAAGACAACACTACACTTACTAGCACATTATTTATAGATTAGGCTGGTGCTAATATGATATATAATGTTAATGGCTGGGTAACAATGCTCCAAACATTTCTCAGACTAGAAAAAAAGTGGATTTTACTTTCTGTGACTGAAATGTTCTTACAGTACATATGTCAGAAACATTTTGTAAGTGTGCTACACATACTTTTTAACCCATGTTTCAGACAGTGCTCCATCACAACAAAGAACTGCTGGAGAGGTGCGTAGTCCGAGTCCAGCGTGCGGCCCAGGTTGAGAGCAGACTCGATCAGGCCCTTGATGCTCAGTTTGGCCATGTTCATCAAGTTAAGCCGTTCGATCGCAATGGGATCCTTCGGATCTAAAAGGAATAAAAGGAACAAACATTAAACACGTCTTTGTTGTCCTCGTAAGTTAATTACACAGACAAAAGTCTAAAAGCAAGAATGACTCAAAAGCTTTCCTCAGTTCTGTACTTCCTTCAACACAACATTATCAACGGTTTCCAGGAAGTAAAGAACACAACGTTTTGATATAAAAACACAAGGCAAGGAAAACTATGTTTTTTTAGCAAGATTGAAAATAGAAATGTTCTGTCTTATTATAAAATGTTTCTTCTGTCAGCATAAAACTTAAAACTGATTTTAACAGCAAACTGCTTTATCCATTTGTACTATAAAACTAAAACAAGGGATTCATTTAAAAGACAAACTGCTTTAACTAGGAAATTATCCAAACCTATTAGTGAACACTCTGGACATGTGAGTGTAATACAGCTGCGTATTGGCAAGAATGTGATGATGCGATACATATCACAATAAAGGAGTTAAGATTCATTTTAGTCATTTTACGAAACCTGTCACAGTAAAAGGAATACATCATCATCTGCATAACTTCTGAGCAAAAGAAGTTTGCTTTCGAATCAGAGCATATACAGCATTGTTATTTAAAAATCTATACAGTGTTATTGAGAATCGATAGAGTACAACTAAATACTGTAATATTGTAGTAATAAATGTATTTTTTTTAATACACACCTACTGCCTAACCCATTATTTATGTCAGACTGGTGCACTCACTGAGAACTGCCTTGTTATTAAAGTTTCCAAAGAGCCACATCATTATTCTGAATCTCTGTCAAGGATCAAAATATAAAAAAATACAGTTTGTCTCCTCCAAGGACCACGAGGATCACTTCACTTTGCTAGTGTTTAACCCCAGTGGTGGACACAATGTTTTGGTTGGTCATAATAATCCGTCCTCCAGTTCCTGAAATAAGTGGTTCTTGGTTCTACACCAGCAAAGAGTCAGTGGTACTCCTGACCCTGTTTTCCTGGCTGGGAGTTGGTTCTTTGGCCGTCAGGACATGAAAACTGGTTTGCTACTAATTAGCTTTGGTAGAAAATGGATTTGGGAAGCTTAGGAAGAGATGTTGTGTAGGGTTAAAATACCTTTTGAATATATTTGATCTGTTTGCGCTTACAAAACCTTCAGTACAGAACATAAAGATCTGACTTCAACACTAAATGACCACAAACAATTTATAGATTTATTATTTAGTTTAAAACACCTGACAACAGATGAACACAAACAAAAATCCAGAGGATTCAATAAAAAGCGTGAATAAATCCGACGCTAGATCCCATAAAAAGGATCCCTTCATTTTTAGTCAGCTGTACAAGGAACCATTCAAGAATTCCTGTGAAAAAGAAATGTGTGAACCCACAAACGATGGTACAAATGATTTGAAATGAAGCCTTGAAACTTCACAGGTAAACTCCAGGGAACAAGAACCAATTTAGAAATAAAATGAAAAACATGGTAAACATACAATAAAATGATCGGAAATGAGTGAACAACTCAATATTGAGTGTTGCTGATAATTTGACTAACGTGATGCTTTTTGTCTTTCAAATAAAAAAGAAAATGATCGTTTCCTTAACTTTCTGCGGTGAGGATTCCTCAGTCATCCAGGTCATATTTATCCTGTGAAACTTCAAGCAAGCCCCACTGGGATTCTTTGACTGCCATGTAAAGGTAAAGTCATTACAGTAGATGATTAACCTTCTTCGAGCTGTAGTGCTGAATCTGCCATCTGGCTGAAGTCTGAAGTGAGCCCCCGAACCTGCCTGCTCCCGTCTGGGAGAAGGTGTGGCAAGAGAAGGGGGAAGCCTCATTGTGCAACAGATACTGGGTTCTCTATCATGGTTAAAAGCCTAGAAACACGTGCCTACTACAGAATCACCCTCACGTAATTATGTGTTATATTTGATAGGATTTTGGAAATAAGTCACAATTTATTCTGAACCAAGTGAATCCCGTCCAATCTACTATGGATGCACTCATGACGAACACAAGCTGCACTTCCTGGTTGTTCTGTGGCCCAGCCCTGGCTTATTTACAAGCAGAGTCATCACGCTGTGTAACTGTCAGCGACAGTAAACAGCTTTTCCCGAAATCCATCATGACACAGCTGAAGCTGGACACATCATCACAGATCACCCAGGGAATCACATGGCGTCGGGGGACCTTGTAGAACACCACGCCCAAACAGAGATCACACAAACCACCTCGGACACCGAGCTAATCTGGCACATTACCTTCATGAGCCGGCTCTGGGTCTGGGGTGAGGGAGATGTCGTTGAGTTCGCGAAGGCACAGCCACTCGCCATCGACAGATACGCGAAAGTTGCACAAATAAATGGTCTCCCGGGCGGCCTGGGTGATTTTGTCTGTGGTGGGAGTCGGGGTTTCGCTCTGAGGCGTCAGATCAGACATGATGACTCAGCTGATGCACGGCAAAACCAAACACCACCGAAGGAAATAGGCGTAGTAGCTTTTGTTCCAAAAGCCAGTAAAGGCCCCAAGGAAAAAAAAAAAAACAGGTCAGAGAGGAGAGGGAATTGGGGAAGATAAGAAATCCATCAAAACAAAAGGGAGAAACAGCCAAGATGGGGAAGGCCCACAGCAGCTTTCAGCAGGTGGTAAGACAGGGTGCTGCTTTGCCTCCTCTCTACGCCTGCATCCTCCTCTCCTCCTTGTCACAACTGGGTAATTACGGCTGCTGTTTCGAGGAAGGCTGGCCTGCCTTCTCCTCCTCCACCTCCGCTTCAACCTCCCGTTATCCCTTTTGTGCAGACTGACTGTTTAAAATGCAAAAGAGCACCGTGCTGAAAATCACAGCCCTCCTCCGGTCAGCTTAGCACCGGTTCACTCTGATTGGACTGCCCGTGCACCGCAGTGAATGCACTGGGTGGGTGTCGACCAAGATGGCTGACAGTAGTGCTGGGCACAGCAACACACTGTCACGTGAGCAGATGGTGCATGCGTAAAAAAAAAAAAAAAAAAAAAGGAGGGGGGAGGATGGAGGGTCCCTCGAGCACCCAGGCAAGCCTAATTATGCAGCAGAGAGCTCATCAGTCTCTCAAACCTCAACAGTGTCCCTTGACCTGAAACAGAGACCTGTGATTTCACAGTGCAATTACTGAGCTCCTGCAGCAGCAAAGCACAACACCAACAGCTGTTAGCGAGGAAAAGTCTTGGGTGTAAATGGTTATGGAAGTAATGTCCTTCTTACAAGAACAACCAAATAACCGAGGCATCGGCTAATTTCATTTTGGTACAACAGCAACATTATTTCAGAGAATGAAGCAGGGATCACAGCTGAGCTGCCCACAGACACAGCTTCTGGATTCCACTGTCTCCAGTCACTTGCTAAACTCTACAGCACTGAACTAGACTTCCTGTTTATTTCAGTATCCGACAATTATATTTTAATGAATGATAATCTGCTGATTCTTAAATAGGATTAGTCCGGCTAATGTTAGCTGATTGTCTGGTACATATAATAGAAGTCTTTTATAATTTAACACTTGTTTCAATATTTATATATAGTTATATTAAAATTAATCCCCACTTGCCCCTTCTTTCTTTGGGGGAGTCTTGTTCCTTCCTTCAAGCTCGGCTCCTCTACCAGAAGCCTGGGAGTTTGAGGGTCCTGCACAGTATCTTAGCTGTTCCTAGCTCTTCTGGACAGAGATCTTAGATGTCGGAGCCACTCTCCCAGTTTGGGGGTCACAGCCCCCAGTGTTCCCATCACCACAGGTGCCACATGTGCCTTCTACCTCCACCACTACAGCCTCGTTCTCCAGCATCAACAGTCTCCACATTAACAAGCGAGCACCAGCAAATTCAGAGAACCAAACCTGGATGACTGGGAATCCTCACCAGTTTTTAGTCAGAGCTAATAAAAGTGGCCATTAGTCATTTGAAAATAATGGGAAGCAACATTTTGCACCCTACTGTATTTAGTTTCCACGGACAGACTTTAATACTATAACTCTGACGCAGACAGAGGAAGAGGGACAGGAACTAGGGCAGCAACATTATCAGTTAGGTGACAGACATTTCTCCCAACTAGTGACGTAAACAAGTTGCCTATAAAATATATATTTAAAAACATGTGCTCAATAGCTATCACAATTACTCTGAGTACCTTTAAAAGTCATCATGTCTTGCTTTGGCCAACCAACTGTCCATCCACCCAGAAAAGACTGAGCCAAAACACACTCACATTACACAAGAATTTGGGCCATTTCTACAAATGCCTTAAGTTATTAGCTGTTTATGAGAATCTAAATGTCTTTGACTAGTCAATAAATGATGAATGTCTGCAGTTCTACAGGGACCAGCCGGCACTGACCTACTTCCACATCACTGCATTCTTACTTTCTCCTCACAACATGTGACAGTTATGAATCAATAACTCGGTCATAACAGCTGTAAACAATCATCTTCACACAAACAACAACTGGCCATTAAAAATCGACACAACAAAGCTGTGAACACACACACACAGGAAACCCAGGCGACCAACCCCACGTCCCGTTTCCACCCGGTTTTTTGCTGACCCGGGTCGTGGCGTCGGTCACTTCCCTAGCGCTGCTAAGTTGCCCGCGGCCTCGCTGAGCCACACACCGCGGCGGGGTGTTTGTTTGCGGGCTGTCAAAGTTCCCGAGCCTCGGCTAACACCCACTCCCCACAACAAGCTAGCAGCGCCGCGGCGTTTCGCGGTGGAGTCGATCGTTCGGCGGGACAATGTCCGCCAGCTGCTCGGACTTTGTCCTTTTTGCCACTTACTTCTCCGTTTGGACTCGATTCGTTCGATCTTGAAGTCATACTGTCGAAGTGGGGCGGGCGGCAGCGAGCCGATCTTCCCGAACCTCAAGTTGGAGTTTAGAGCCTCCTTGAAGTAAATCACCGAGGTCGGAGACAGAGTCTCGTCCGGACTGTCAGCGTGTCCGTTTTCGTCCGAGGAATTCTCTACCCCGGGACTTTCTAAAGCCTCCGAGGACGAGCGCCGTGGTGGATCTGCCAGCGGCGTGTCCCGCTCCGCCATCCTCCCTCCGCACAAACTCACTGCATGTGACCGGCGGATGGGCTGTCAGTCAGCGGCGAGCTAACGTCGGCTAGCCGGCTGCAGTCGGCTGCTATGCCGCGGCCACCTCCGCCGTACTTAGCGAAACAAGCGGAGCGCCAGTTGCCCTTCTCCACCGTGTGATCACTGATCAGTCCGCCTCCCGTCCCGTCCTCCGCGGTCTCCTCCCGACCCGGAAACAGCTGGCTGCTCGCATTTTGCTTAAATCGGATGCTACATTCGCGAGAGTTTGTGCGCTGTCAGCGATCCAGCAGCAACCCGTTCACATGACCAGAGATGATTCCTGCTGCTGGAGATGATTCACCAGGAGTGGATCCTTAGATCCACGGCCCTGGATCTCCCGTGATCCATTGCGATATAGGCCAACGCGCCGGTGTGTGGATTTGACTGCAAACAGCGCCGCCTGCTGGACACGAGCGACACCAGACATTTACCCTGCAACAACAAATGGAGCCAGGGACACAGAACCTCTTCTTTGTCTTTCTGGAAATGTTTTGAATGAATTTCTAGTTATTTTTCAAATGTATAACATTTTAAAAATGTCTAGAAATGTATAACATTTGAAAAAGTGCTATAAATTAAAAACACAAGTTATTAAACATTTATATCTGCTCATTTTTCCATTATTGGTCCAAAACATTTATTAAATATTTGATACTGCTTATAAATGCTGAATTAGTATCGAATTAGGACCCTATATAAAGTTATTATATTTATATTATATACATAAAAGTTCATAATTACCTGCCATTTGCAGGTATTTTATTTGAGGTTGAGAATGGGAAATCTTAATTTGTATTTGTATTGTGTTTGTAAAAGTACTTTCATAAAATACATGCAGAGGACTTTATATTAATATATACATATATACATATATACACATATATGTGTGTGTGTGTGTGTATATAAAGTAATTAAGGATTGGAGCTTAGTTATTTTCTGCAAGGTTAATACTGTGATCACTTCTTTCTCCCCTGGTACTTTTCATATGAAGAGAGAACATTTACACATGTAATGATCAAACATCAACAACAGGAGGAGACGCAAGACTAATATGGCAGATGCTTGGAAATATATGTGCATTTTTCTCCACAGACATGCTAGTTTGTATCCAGATGTCGTTGTTGTTTTAATGTGTTTAGATATAAAGAGTAACTTTTTTTTATTTAAATAAGACATTGTAAAAGTTTTGTGCTTCATAGATTCTGGCTGTGAAAAAGGAGTGTTGACCAACACAAGATAAACTGATAAATTATATGGATATGGATAATTGATAAATTACAATTATCCATAGTGCGATCGAACCAAACTACAAAATGCAGCCTGCGTTATTTTTAAAGCATTACCGTAAGAGTACATCATTTCTGGAGGGGCACACCTCAAGGGACATGCCACACGTTAAGGTCAATGCGAAGCCCTCGCTGTCACAGATTAATGGTCACGTGAAATTAGACAAACACTGACTCAGTTAGTCGGTTGGCAGATCGTGAGGAATTCTCTCTGCTTTTTCATGTGAGTCAGTCAAACATCATCTTGTAAAGACAGACACTCTTAGGAGAAACTTCAGCACAATCAATTTAATCTGTAAATTCTACATTCACATTTTTTTAAATTTTTTAGCTCAAAGACTGACTGCTCACAAGCTTAAATATTTTACTACATTCCAATATACTATTGAACTTAACTAACTGGGCAACAATGAGACACTGCCTTTAATTAGTTTTCTTATTAGTTTTAAGTAATAAATATCACTAAATAGCTGTTGTTTTTGGAGTTTGATATTATAAAAAAAAGTGAGTTTACTGCAAGTGTTTTGGCCACTTAAAGTAAAAAGAAGAAGTGTTCAGAAATGTTGTAATGTAATGTGTCAAAACATTAGGACCACCTCTTCCTACAATGCCCTCTAGTACAACTCCACTACCCACTATGACCTCAGTAATAAATAAAAAATAAAAAATAAAAGTTTTGAATGATCAACTTTCTGACTAAAAACTGAGAAATGATTACCATGTAAAAGTAGAATTCATGGCAGATTCACTGAACTGGATAGTATTAAAATTGCACAGGTGGCCATAATTTTACGCCTGATCGGTGTAATCCAATGACGTTGAGGTTTGAGCTCTTTACAGCCTGAACATCCGTTGTAAAACTCGGCTTCTCGTTGCGTTTATGTAGAATAATTTTGACACCAATTAGATTCCACTCAATGGGAACAGATAGGAATATTTACACGTAGGTGTCCAAAACTTTTGCACAGGACTGTGTAGGACTTAGGGTTTCTCTTTCGGTCCATGTTGGGCCCAGTGAGACTCAGAAGGGGCTTTTCTGTTTACTCTCACAGATTTCTGCCACATAGTTCACAATAAGTCCTCACAGCTGTATAAGCACGTCTGCCCAACATCTTGTGCTCACATTGAAGCATCAAGGCTTTTTCTCACCTCTCTGCTGACAATGTGCCGTAAACACCATAAATCGAATCAGGACAAAAGGACTTTCATCTTTATAAAAAGGCACCAAGTTGCATAATGGCTTTTAAGGCAGTTTCCGTCCCTGTACTTTTGTGAAATGCACAGAACTTTGAGGAGCCGTTCCTCTTCTCTGTGAACATTAATCCATCACATGTCTTGTCCCATTTATCCTTGGCTTGTAATCCATCTCTGTTTACTTTGCTTGACACCAGCACTTCCTGTTTGATATAATTCTAGGTTTTCAGTGTTGCGGTTTATTTTTTTAAAAATGTACTGGTTCACATCCCCACATGTAATTATTAATTGTATTTATGATACACAAATTTGAATACATTTTTCAGGTGAATTATTAGAATTACTCAACATTGGAACATGTTTTGTCTGAATGTGGAGACGTGATCAGAAAGAAGTCACACATTTTAAACATCTGCTTCGACATACCTCCCCAATCCTATTTCTATTCTGAACAGTGTTAGTATTTTAATATCACCTAATAAAGTAATTTGAAAGGAGATATGTTTATTTTATATTTTAGAAAAAGTTAAAAATGTATCCAACAAATGGAAAGAGGGACTGAGTTTCGGCAGCATTTCGGTGTCTTGACTTTGTCACTAAATGCACTTTGCTAAGTCGTCATAGAGACAGCACAAAGAGGTGGTTGAAAGTTCTGGGAAAAGCTGGTACATCAAGTGTTGATTTTTGATTCTTTTTTCTCAAATCATACAGCTTATCCACAAACACAGATGTGGATAAATTGTGTTTTGAGTTCTTCTTCTATTTTTCACATTGTTTATATGTTAAATATTCTGTAATGTGCACATTAAACAACACTGACATTTGGAAAAAAGATCTGTACCTGTGCCAGACTTAGCTTGCAAAAACAAGAATTCCGTATTGTACGAGAGCTATACATTAGATTCATGTGTTTTTTTACACTTTTGTTTGTGTGATCCATCAGCAGGGTTTATGTGGATGTTGGGTAGCCCTGCAGATTTCCAATTATAACTGATGCAATTACAAACTTATAAACTTTTCTGGTTGTTTGTTTCATGTGACGGTTTTCAGAGAAAAGGGGAGGTGAATCTATTTCCTGGAACAATTTCACATCAAAGGCATGAGCTGGCACAAAATAAAACCCTGTCGACACGCAATAGAGATCAAGACAACAGCATCAAATGCTCCCATACAGCAGCAGACATTTCAAAGTGGCAGAAAGCTGATGCAAATAACTCTCAAAGTCTCTTTTAAGGTCAAATATTTGATGGGTTATTTTGCTTTTGAAATTGAATTCGAAGTAGAGCTGGGGGAATAGTGAGATCGAGACAAAGCTTGTTTGTGATATTATTCCATTTTTAGCATCTCTCCAACTGTGCTGCCCACATTCTACAAACAAAACTGATTTTACATGAGGAAAACATAAAAATGTTGACACACGCCAGGTTGTAAATGTGTGAAACAGCACCTGTGTGGCTTTATAAGCTCATGTGGGATAGTATTCAAATGTAAATGTAAATTCAATAGTTTTAAGCTATAAAAATCACAAATAATAAAAACACAAAATATGGTTTAGAGAACAAAGTTCAACAGCAGAAATTTTACGTGGTAAGAGAAAAAGCACAATACGTTGATTACAGCTTGACATGCACAGAACGTTACATGATAATAAACTAATTCACCATAATTTGTATGACGTGACACACAAGCGCAAATACTTGATGATATAGTAAAAATCAGGCATATGCATAACTATGCATATGCATAATCTCTTTACACATGTTTTTTAACTAAAAAGGACTTTTACAACCTATGGTACAAAAATAAAGCAGATATCAAATTAGGCTCTTTGGACCGTTCACACAACAAATTCCTCACACATCACAAGCCTGGCTAATGGCCGGGTTTTGTCATTAGTGTGTGTCTCATGACACTTGAAACGTTTGACATCCCCAGAAAGTAATGTTTAACTTTGAGCTTCATAGAAGTCATACTCTCCTGTTATTGTATGTATGTAAGTGACTAAGTTTGAGAAACTCAGCTGAATCAAAGGTTATGCACTCAAGTGTGTAGATGTTAAAAAAGCTGTTAGAAAGTCCCGGTCGACAGATAAAATAAAGCGATTTGACACCAGGGCATTAATTGCAGCAATGCACTCTGTGTCCTCTCTGATTTTGGAAAGGACTCTTCTGAAGAATCAGGTAAAATATTAACAAACTTAAGCAGTATGACATATGACAAAAACATGATATGAGTGTGGAAGTTCATTAAGTTATGTTAGTCATTAATTTTAATTTTGCAATGCAGTTACTGTATCTTCAATCCCACTTCTGTGAGCAGTCAGCTGCAGACAACAAACCAAAGTTAGGGAAAGACTGGGCCACCTAGAAACACCGAAATCCACATACTAGGAGGGTCAAAGCCCCATGCTGTCATTCAAGTAACTAAAACTCAAAGATACAGGGAGCATCACATCAGCCCAACTTGAATAAGTGCGTTGGTTGGAATACAAAACACGTAACTTGAACTTATTTGATAGTATTATATATTATTTATTCTATAATATTCTAAGTACTCCACACTGAGTCAAGAGTCCACCTAAAATGAATGTACTAGTGCTGCACACACAGTTTTAGTTATGATTTAAGCTTTTTGATAAAGCTTCAAGCTGCTCAGTCAACCTGAACTACTAGGTTTAGACTGTCTCTTATCTCTGCACATGTATCTGCCACCGGTGTCTTCTCTCTCCAGTGGTTGTGCTTCTTCCTCCCTGTCCCTGTCCTCAGGTGTCCTCGGCTTTGGAGCTGTCTGTCTTCCAGTGCGCACTCGTCCTACCAACCTGCCCAACGTTTCCCACTCAGCCCCACCGGTCGAGGCAGTTGGCCGCCCACCCTGAGCCGGGTTCTGCTGGACGTTTCCTCTGATAAAGGCAGTTTCCAGAAAGAAATTCTAATATTACAGTTTTAGGTGAGTTATTTCTCTATAACAATGTTAATATTAGGTCGTATTATTTCATTTTAGTACAGTCAGTTAAAGTAAGGGAAGGAGTTTCCTGTAACGTTAGCAAACTCAGCGTCAGCTCGCTTCTGTTAGCTATAGCTAATGCTAACTTTGCTAAAGGTTGTTAATGGTCAGTATGTTGAATTAGATAATAGAAAATTGCCTAATTAAAAAAAAATATATAAACAGGACTCATGTTAAAACAAGCAGTAACTAACACAGCACTAACCTCGGTACAGTTGTGTTTGAATATGATGTACAAATTTCTCTGGACTTAGCTTAGCCAAAATGTTCTTCAGTGCTAATGTCAGTTTGCTGAAACTGCAAAATGTGATATATGATTATGAGGTAACGAATGTTTGGTGTTTTCTCTTTCCAAGGAAAGCAAACATTAAACTTTCTCTGACTGGGAACCTTCTTCCTCGTACATATATTAATAACACTCTGATATGAATATGTTTTTCTGTTTTTCTGACTGAGCTCTGCCACGTATAATTACGTACAATGTCAGTACAAGTGCATGTGTTCAAACACTGTGCTTGTTTTGAAGTACTTGTACTTTAATAAAGTATTTCTATTTTACATTTCTTCACACCACTTCAATTTAATGGCAAATACTCTACGTTTTTCTTAATACATTTATCTGACAGTTTGAGCTGCTAGTTACTTAACAGATGCAGATATGTAGTAATTATAATCCACTAATGAATGGTTGTGTAATCTATTTTTGTAGATTACCCACCTGGCAGTTCAAAAAGTGGTTAAATTTCAGCTCCACTTTTGCCAGGTTGAGCTCTTTTTGTTGTACAGCAAACCGCAGCGTAACAAATGTGTGACTTTTAATATTTATATAGTTTTCTTTGCCATATTTTTCCCCTTAAAGTTTGGTGAACAAATTGGAACCAGACTTGTTCATCCATGTTATCAACAGTGTCAAATTACAAAGTGTTTAAAGCACATTGTTTTTCGGTTGGTGTACTTTTGTACTTCAGATGAATGTTAGATCACGTACTTCAGTTGAAGTGATACTGTACTTCTACATTATGTGAATTACTTACTAATAAGTATTGGGTTTCTGTACTTCTACCATATCTGTGTTCATACATGTTAAAAACTGATTTCCTTGTTTGGCAGGGAGGAAACTTTAGAGACAAATGGTAACTGGTTTGTTAGTAAGACAGTTGATTGATTAGCTAATGAGTTGGAAAACTTATAATATTACTAGGGTTATTTTAATTACAAACACAAAATTACACAAAATTATATTTATTATTGTTGGGAATCTTCGTGGGGAAAAGTGGTTACAGTAAAAACAGATGTTTTTTTTAATATCACCAAAAAAGCAAAATCTATCTTAGGAGGTGTTTAAGTCAGTGACTGGGAGAACTTCTCTATATAACATGGAACAATAGTACTTTAGTGGATTAAAAGTTTTACTCGGAAAAAACGTCTTTATAGAAACAAGACAAATCTTGATTCTATGAGGATCCAGACCAACTTAAACCAGAGACAAACAGACCAATCTGCCTTTGTCTTTTTTTACATCTTGTAAGAATAAACCAGGAGCTTTGTATCAAATCCTTCTCACAGAAAACCAGAAAGCTTGTGGATAAATTGAGTCTTTGACTGCAGAAATCCTCAAAATGTATGTAATCTTGTAACGACAATCAGAGGATGGGAGTGAAGCACACATCTAGATCAAGAATGGACAAATATCGCATAGCCTACTTAGTTTTCCGAGAAATTTAATAATTTTATGTAATGTTATTTCAGCAGATCATTGGTTTTATAGTGTTGATACTGAAAACCACAGTCCTTTACTTATTTATGATCCAACGAAAAAATTAATGCAAAACAGTGATGACACAGCATCAAACATGAATAATGAATGAAGAAAAAGGTAAGCCCTTTTTTGAATCATGACACAGCTTTAAATTTCACCCAGATTGCTCCGTTATATAAATGACACATTTTGACTTTCGAAAAGTAGAAATGCAGATTTGTGCGTTCTGCTCTGGATGTGCTGAGTCGAACCTAACGCGATCCTCCAGCAGGCGGCGCTGCAGATTCAACCTACAGGATTCACGGCTGAAAGAAATGAGCAATTCCAGCAAAGGAGACACGGGCCGCGGAACCCAGAGGAACCCAGAGGAACGGTGAGTCAGTGTTTTAGGGAAACCTTATCTGTTTTACAGAGATAAAGAAGCATAGTGTACATGTTATCATTTTACTGATTTATGATCTAGTTTTTACTAGTAGGCTCCAACACACGTGGTTCCACACGTCAGGCCTGGAGTTTTTTTGCACAATTCTCAGGTGTCAGAGTTGCTTTAAATTTTAATGTATGTTTTTTAGCTTTTTAATGTTGCTTATGATTTACCTGCACAGAAACGCCCCCTTTCTTTCTTTTTCTTGCTTTATGTTGAACCGTGTGCCGACCCCGCGCCCCGAACGTGACCTCGGCGGAGATGCTGGTGCGGCCGCGGGGCGGTGTGACCTCCCACCGGGGGAGTGGCACTGACGGAAGGACGGTCCGGCGGAGGGAGCGCAGCCGCCTCACAACGCCGCGTTCAAACTTCAGCGAGCGGTGGGAATCGAATTCAGCACGTCCGTGCCAGCACAGGGTCGACGACAGGAGCGGAACACACACACACACACACACACACACAGAGTGCAGCGGTAAGTGATCGTGCAGCCGACACCGTGAACTTATTTCCTCAGACCTTTAATTCAGCTTGTCACGGTTCGGCTCGTGTTCGGACAGCGTGTCGACGTCATCGTGCTTCACGCGTTTGGACTTTTACTGAAGCACCGAATGGTTTGTCCCGCCGTGACTCGTGCGTGTGTTTTGTTTTGGTCCGTCAGCCCGAGTCTGACTTTAACTATTTGTCTGTTTGCAACTGGAGTTTTGGAGCCACGTTTGTATGCGGTGTTTTATGAAATTAATCGCAGGATGAATGCGTTCTTGCAGTGATGCACAGACAGTTTTGACGTGATATTTGTCTTTTTTCCCCCTTTTTTCGCGCGTGCTTCTGCCTGTGATGCGATGACATTTTACTTGGCTGTATTTCCATAAATTACTAGCCATTCTGAAGTCCTGTGTGAGTGTGGTGTTACTGTAGCTTAAGAGACTGTAAATGAAGTCAGACAGTTTGGCTGAGAGACTCCCGCTCTTCATGGAGTCCAGCTGTAGCAGAGAAATGATTCTTCTTCTCGTCACTTTGTCAGGTCAAGGATCAGAAGCCGCTCCAGTGACCCGCTCTGCTCAGCACATTAAAAAAGAGATTTGTTGAAGACAACCTGAAGAGATGAGTGGCACCAAGAAGTAAGTGACTTTGACCAGCCTTAAAGGAGCACTTGTTACTAAGCAGAGCTACCTGACTTTAAATAAAGAAATGAAATGGGACTTGGCAGTCTTTAGAATGACCTGCAATCACCAGCTGATGCCTAACATGAGGAGGAGTAAGTGCTCAGGGGTCAGGGGCACTTCAGTGACAAGTGTTCCAGTTAAAAAGCTCACACGTGCTCGGTCAGGAAAAAGTGAAATCTGTGTCGTCAGCTACCGCTAGAGGTGGGTGAAGTGACTTTGCTCCACTTCAGGTTGACTCAAAAGTAAATGATTATAGTCGTTTCAGTGTCAGCGTCTCCTATGAGTGAGTAATGCAAACTATACAGAGGTGGGTATTAATAAACTCCTTAAAGGTCATTTAGATGGAATATGTTAAAGTGTAAGCCTCAAGACATGAACAGTTTTATCCCTGGAGAAAAAAATCGATCTACTAGTGTGAACCTACACACAGTCTTTGTTTCTTTAGTGCTGAACAACAGCTGCTGTCCCTTAGAACCCTTAAATTAGTATTTAATATCTACCAAAGCGTTACACTTTATGGGTTTTTAACTTGAGGGTTATCACTAGCATATGTCAAATGGCATCGCTGAGACTTTTTAGGGTTGCTGTTAGAAAAGCCAATGCCTACAATGCATCATGTCAATTAACTCTATCAAATGGATTCTGTTTAATTTAAAATTGTTTTTTTTTTTTCGAGCTTCCAGACACAGGAAGTTGGCTCTTGTATAAAATGTCAGGTCTGTTGTTGCTCCAAAATTGCTAATATCCTCAAGTCTAGTGCAGCACATAGCTTTGCCACTAAAACATTACAATTTACTGGAAGTAATTAAAAGTTTAGCCAGAGTAAATGCAGTTTTAAAATACTAATTCACAATTATGTTAATAACTGTTAATAATTTTAGGGACCTTAATACCTATTTAACTCTGCTTTTTGGTGGCGTTTGTTTAGACTAAGTAGTGGGATGTTTTTGCCCCCTCAGCCCCCACCTGCTCCTGATAATGACTTTAAGGCAGAGGAGTGTGACTATCATTGAACAAATACTGAATGTTTTTTTTATTGTGGTGAAACCTTTAGAGCTTCAAGGAAATCTGATATCCAGTGACATTTTGCCTTCATTGCATTAGGGGTTTGACCTGTCAAATTTGATAACATCAGGATGCTTGATACATGACCTGCAAACATTAAATCATATCTTGTGTGATGTCTACAGCCGATATTGTGCACCATAACGCAGTCCGGATAATTTCAGGCCGTCTGATGTTTCCGTAGTTTGGACACACAGTCGACAGTTGCATCAGCACGAGTACAGAGAACACTGTCTCTTTTCCAAACAGATAGTGAATGCAGGCCACTTGCAGACAATTGTCCTACAAGGACAGGGGTATTGATAAGTTATCTGTGCAATGACAGACTGTGCCTAATAAGCAATTATGAGTGCAGAGTAACAGCCTGGCAAGTTTAATTGCTTTTGTATCCTGTACAAAGAGTTGGAGCGAGCGATCACTGGCTCTTATTGACTCTAGAATGTTTACACTCAAATACAGAGATGCTAGAAGTATGATTTTACATTCCTTGTTCAGAAGCACCTTAAATATGAAGTGGTTCATCGCAAGGGGTCTTTCCTGAAACAATTTTTTGTTCTATTATTCGTCTTATTCCTTGTAGTTGGACAATTGCAATTAGACGTCACTCTGGGATCTTTTATGTGCTCGTATAACACAGTTTAACAGTTCCTTACAGTGAAAGGCAACTCGCATATAAATGAAGTGTAAGATCAAGCCCAATGATGTGAAAGCATGCCGTTGTTATTTATGATTAAGTAAGTGAATGTTAATGTTCCTGAAGACAGTTGATAATAAAAAAGGTTAGAGAGCTATTCGTCTTTAAGGATGATAAAACATATTTTTGTCTGAAATGCTTACCGTATTTTCCGGACTATAAGCCAATACTTTTTTCCGACGTTTTGAACCATGCGGCTTTTACAGAGATGCGGCTTTTCTATGAATTTTTCTGCAGCCCTCAGATGGGCGCTGTAGATGGAAGTCAGTGCAAACAAAAAAGCGCCAGTTTCTATTCTTAGTGCATGCAACCCAAGACGCACAACAGCAAACATCAGCACTTTTACTGCCGTGTTACAGGCACCATTCAGGTTCAGGTGTATGAATAAACACTTATGGTACAAAATCTTTCAATGTAAATATCTTATTTCTCAGCCTGGATATTGGCGGCTTATAGTCCGATGCGGTTTATATGTGACAAAATATATATTTCTTTTAAATTTTAGCGGGTGCGGCTTAAATTTAGGTGCGCTCTATAGTCCAGAATTTACGGTAAATATAAACTAACCCTTTTAGGTGAATTCTCAGAACATTTGCTTTCCACTGATGTGATTGATACCAGGCTGATACTCGGTTCACCACTTACTTTAACTAGATGTGACTGAGCTCCCAACAAAAGCAAATTAATCCCAGTGGATGAGGTTTAGAAAGAACTACGGCTTCAGTTGGGAATAACCCATTCTGCTAGAAGCTGATATCAGCAGTGTTCAAAGACAAGATTTTGTTGTTTAACTTTCTGACATGGCGTTGGAGCCGTGGTACACAGATCATTAAACACGAGTAACCTGCAGCCGCTTATCTTTCTTTATGGTATTATATGGTATTAAAACTGACAATAATTCAGTTATTAGTTCCGATTACGTCGTGAATACAATTCTAGAAAAGGTGGGACATGTCACAATCAAAGCGTAAACATTTTCCTTCTTTCTCTCTAAGGTCACTAAAGTACGTTGTTGTCGTCTGCTTTCCTGATAACATGTTGAGTTGTGTTTCTATGCTGATCGGAGGAGCAGACGTGTGATCAGCTGAGTGGAGTTTGGCCTGCTATGTGCACGACTGTTCCATAGGGGGCAATGGAAGTAGTAGGAAAACTACTACTAGTAGGAAAGTAGTGAGGTCCAAAGATGAAAGGCATCCGATTTTTACCGTGGCTGAGTCATGGTGTTATTTTAAAACTCTGTACAGCTTTACAAAGTTGCACATCAAAGCTTCAGCTTGATGAATTGTTTTCATTAAAAGATTGAATTGTCAGTCAGCCATATCAGGTTTTTGGTAATATTAGTTGTGGTAACTGTGATAAATTTCAACCATAACCCATCAACTGGCAAAATTACACATTTAAAGGTGCTTTTGTGGTTATTTTTCTCTCATTAAAAACTAGATCCATGTGTATAGATTCGGTTTGAGGGAAACATTCTGCCTCATAAAACAAAGAAACATTATTTTCTGAGAATAACAAAAATGGAAAAACAGTCTGCTAAGTTACTTTTATTTCTAGGACAGATGTACTTTGTGACATCAATTGCTAATGCAAGTAAAAACAGGAAGTGTTTCAGAGTATCAAAGTGTTTTATTTTGAGCTTCACGTGTGTTGACTGGAGCGTCGTTTATCCACTCACAGAGCTGACATGGCTGCTCAAAAGCAGCAGCAAGTGTTAAACCAGTGCTGATTGCACGCTGCTGATTTTTATTCTCTCTGAGTGCAAAAAAACACTGATCATTGTTCCGTGGTAAAACTGGACATAATGTCTTTTTTGTTTGAATTTACAGAAAACCACATGTAATTTTGTACTCCATACAGCATGATGTAGAGAGCGTATCTTACTCTTTGTGCTGAACTGCCAGCCAGCTGGAAGGACATTGTTCTGTAGCTGACCTTTGACCCCTAAACCTCTTGCATCTTGGATATCTTTCCACACACACTCTCCATGACAGTCTGAAATGAAATAAATTATAATAACAAATGTATACACCAGTTTTCCACAACATCAAATTCAATAGGTGGGTTTAACCTAGCTGACACCTGTCCACAACATTAAAAACACCCACATCATTAACACCTCCACGCAGTGTTAATGTTATGGCTAATCCTAGTCCACAGGTCATTGCATAGACATAACACCATTTACATTCACGTTGAATGGGGAAACGGTTTGTTTGTGGCCAGTCACCTCGCCAACTTTCTCCTACTGCTAATATTAAAAATTGTCCTTAATTATGCTACTGTTGAACAACCTGTGCCTCTCTGTGTTCAGTTTGGTTCAGTCAAGAGTGTTTGTTTTTATTTGCAAATCGGTCTTTAAGAAAGTTTTATTGTTTGATGTGACAGATTTTATTCTATTTTTCTACCAATTGCTCCTGCTGAAATACATAATTTCCCCCACCACAAAATCAAACGGTCAACAGTAACATTTAGCTCAGACTCAAACTTTTTTTTACGCTTTTGTTTGTTGAGAAACAAACCTGTGTGTGTGTGTGTGTGTGTGTGTGTGTGTGTGTGTGTGTGTGTGTGTGTGTGTGTGTGTGTGTGTGTGTGTGTGTTGTCACTTAAGCAAAGCCGGCGTAATCCTGTAAGGGCGGATGAGTAGACAGACATGTGATGCCCCACTTGTTTCTTAGGTAGAGGGTGTTGATGAAGGGGGGCTGGCGGGCATTACTGACCAGATGGAGAGGCTTTGTAGTGTGTGTAGGCGTGCGACTGATTCTACATAATAAGACTAATTGATTACTTTTTGAATTGTGTGTTTTTTTTTTTTATAATAGAACGGAGCACTTTGATTTAATGGGCGGTAAATGAAATGGCAACAGATCCAGATTTAGATGGGCCTCAGTCAATTGTGCGGTTTTGTCCATCAGTAGCACCACTCACTGTGCTGATCAGTCAATTAGCAGACTTCCTGTCCTCTCCCTCATCCCCCTACACCAGATTAAATCCAATACAGCATACCTATTGACTGCGCACTTTACCCCCATCAAGGACGACACCCATTCTCCTGCTTGAGGGTAGTTTTTCTTATCAGATCTGAGATACAAAGAGTGTCTTTCAATGACTCTTTAATGGGTGGAGATGAGCGCCACCAGCAGCACCAGACTGAGCCCCAGTCCCAACTTGCTGCAGGTGAACGAGCCCAAGTGCTATGGCTCCACGTTGTCGCTGGAGGAAAAGTGTGAGCAGTCTTTCTTCCTTTTTTACTACTACAGAATGGAGGACGAGGCGGTGCTGGACCGGGGAGCGTCCTTCCTTAAGCACAAATGTGACGAGGAAGAGGTAGAGGGTAAGTTCACCTGTTCTTCTACACCTTAATTTCTGTGCATGTGATTTTTAAGTCTTCTTTCGTTTTCTTTGCTGTGCACACCGGAATGCAAAAGAACTCCAAATGGCGGGAAGCTTCGTGTGGTTAAAGGCTTCTACCTGACTAAAGGTTTTTTGGAAAATATTTCAGTTATCGACGCCTCTAAGAAGCTTAACAGAGTAACTCAATCTATTTTAAGGAGAAAAATGAACGCATAATAATCAGCTCATCTAGATAGTTCTTTTAGAAAGCTTTTATTTTTTTAAATGACGGTTTACAACTCATTGAGAGAAACAGGAAGGGTGTCATTTAGTCTTTTAAAGGCTGCCAAATTTATCGCACTTCCTGCACGTATGTCGTTTAGCAAGCTGGCACGTGAAGGATGTAGAACATTGGAGCATGTGATCCTGTGTTTACCTCACTAATCTGCTCAAAGACCTATAGGACAACAAAGACAGAAACTTACCGGGATCCAAAAGTGTCTACACTGAGTTTTCTCAACGTGTTTCGAAACGGCAACAAATGCAAAAAAAAAAACACTTTATTTTTTTTAACAAACATCCGTAGATTACATTTTTATAAAGCGAAATTGGGACACAGTACGTAGATTTAAAAAACAAAAGCATTTAAATGTTTTTCTTTATTTTGTGGAGTTGCCTTAGTGCTGCATTTCTTACAGTGACACTTTACTGTAGCTTTTCCGTCTCAACATTCTAATGTTGTACTGTATTTGTCTCTCTTTGGACCAAGTTGCCATAGTGTCACTTAAATGTTATTTTATTCAGTCTCCTTTCCCCTTTTTTCAATCTTCAGACTCTCATTGCTGCCCATATTGTTTATATGGTGATGACATTAGCCCATATCCAACATCAACAGGTTTCTTAGTTCTGGTCTAGCAGCGTAAAGGCGGTTGACAGAGAGCCAGTCTGAACATCCAAGAACCCCAGAGCTGTTTTTTTTTTTTTTTTTCTTTGGATGCACATAATGGTTCCAGCACTGGCTTTTAGTTGTTGGCTGTTGTTGACAGGTTCATTTTCTTTAAAAAAGTAAATGAAGAGCTGTTGATTAAAGGCTGCTTTACTTCTTTACTAGGGAAGGTCACATTTTTAGCTAAATATTTTCAAATGTACGGTGTAGCGCTTCATATCTCTACACCTTGAGTCTTTTAGATGAAAGCAAGTTATGTAATTCATCACAGTGGATATCAAACGTGTTTTTAATACACCAGAGATTTCCATTCAGATAAAATTTCAATGTCATTTAGCAACAAAGATTTATTGTATTATGTACTATTAATTTAAAGCACAATTTATTTGTCGGCTAAAACATGAAAAATACCTGAATTCTCTCTCTCAGCCTCAAATTCTCTCACTTGCTCAGTGTGTCTCATGTTTGGTTTTTCCTCAGTCACCTGTAGCGATACTGGTATTTGTAATAACGATATATAAACAAATTAACTGAATTGAAATAATCCTTGAAGTAAGTTAAGTGTATGAGATTAACCTGACAGTGATTGTTTGAATATGTGCAGCCCTGTTCCTTCGAAGGTCATCATTTTGCCAACTCTCACCTCTGCTTGAACCCAGCTTCAATCTCTTCCTGACTTCCTGTGCGTAACCAGCGTCTCAGCTGTTGTCTGCATGTGTCCTTGTCTGCTGGCTGAATCTCCTCTGAGCTCAGTGTGTTTCCCGCTGCTCGATGACAAAGGCTGACCTACTGATTAGAAAGAACAAATAGAACTAAGATGGCGTTGCTCTGATGGACAAATTGTCATTATCCGACACTGATTAGTTTGTTTTCTGCGTCGGTGTCAGCGCTCAAGATAGTCACTCCACTTATGCCACTAAAGTCCCGGGTTGTGACTTGTTTTTAATCATTTGGCCCAACTAAACATGTAAGTCAAACCAAATGAAATTATTACAGCCACAAATTACATATGAGGTGACTTTATTCCAAACATTTAGAAATGATTGTATTGCTTTGAAGGAAGTGAGCTGACGCAGTCATGTTTCTAACAGACAGTCCATGTGTCAATATTTCATACTAATGTAAAATTCTATGTTTCATTATGTGTAGTATTGGGAAGCTTTCAATGCTGTGGGCGATTATCCACCCTCCCTACTGGTCTGGGCTTGTCCCAGTGGTGCGGTTACTGGGGAAACTGGCGGTGGCTTTGCCTCTCTTCAGAAATCTAGTGAGCTAAACAAACCTCCCAGTAAACACAAGGATTTCATTTCATTCAGTGTGTGCTTGTGGGCAGCTCCAAAAGAAGTTCTTCTTCTAACCAAAAAGAGAAGAGGAAGTCGTTTCACAAAGCTGCTCTGGCAACGTGCAAATCTTCCCTTCCAGCTCCCTGACTGGACTGTTTTTTATTTCTTCTCCTCCATCACTCTCCTCATTCTCTCACCTCCTTTCTTGTTGCCGTTCAGCCTGTGCAAACGTCTTCACACTCTGCTTTATTGGTCATCTGTCAGCCCCAGTGGCACTGTTGTCTTTATTTCCTTCCATCGGTCCATCGGTTCTCTGTTCTCTCTTACTCTTGCTGTCCAGCCATCCTCTTCAGGTTCTTGTAGTAATGCCCACTTGCTGCGTGGTGAATCTGATTGCTTCTTTCAATGACTCTGTTTCTACGTGAACCACTTTAAAGACGTATCCTACAGAGAGCTTAAGTAGCAGTGTCCATTAGCTTATGTGCCTGTTGCTACAGGAGCTGCCCACAGCTGGAAAAATAAAGCTATTGTAAATGTTGGTGCAACACAGTACACACAAATATGACTGGCATAAAGTAGTCCAAAAAATGTTTTTCAATATCACCTTTAAATAAAAGAACTGAAATAAGCAACAAATTGAAACAAGAGCCATCACACGATGGAGCAACTTATAGTTTGATTCCTAGAGTAGATCAATAGTTTTTTTTTTTTTTGATCTTGTGTTTTTATGTTACCCCATGAAACACAGGAGAGGTGCCGTCTTTGTTGAACCAAACGTGTAGTGGTGTGGGTGATGTGGGTTCTGTCTACAAGTGTCTGTTTTCTGTCTTCGCTTACATCTGTATTTCTGTACTTTGTGATTTGTTGAGCCAGGTTTATCTTTCATTGATCTTTAGTGACGTGATGGAGAAAGTTGCCAAAACAGAGTAAGGGGCTGTGTCCACGCTTACTCATTGTCTCCATGTGCGATTCGAGGACTCGTTTTAGATAACACTGTTTAGATCTTTAAATCATGTCTGTCACATTCAGTGTCTGTTTGTTGGACTGTCGGTGTCAGTGAATTTAGATGAACCCCTAAAAAAAAAACCAGCAACAACAACAAAGCATTCTGGTACGGGGGAATAATGGACACTGTTGTGCTTTAAGAGCGATCATTGTACTGCAGGCTTCAGCCACTTCCTAGTTGGATCATATGCAGTTCCTGGCTCAGCGTTACCCGACCTGCTCTAAAAGGCAGTTTTTGACACTGAATGCATAAAGCTTCATCACTTAATATAAAATGTATATCTCACACCCAAAATAGATCAGTTACATGTAGACTACACACTTGGGTAATTCTAATAGATTTGGAACTAAAATGAATGCAGTCTAAGCTTATTGCCATCATGTGAAACTTTCCAGGAACCCTGGAATATTTATAAAGTGCTGGAATCTTAACTGTGTTTCAAATGGCAGGATCAGGGTTTAAATTGAATTTTTTATTAAATCAGATTGGTTGTGCAAGCAGTTATGACGTCCTTAGCGTACCATGCTGCTTTTTCTGTCCAAGTATTTGTTTTGATAGTGGACTGAAACCTCTGTAACACTTTCACCGCGACAGTGTCACCAATCCGTTGTGGGACATGTGAGAATCTTCATAACTTTAGTGGCTTTTATAAATGTTTATGCCTCTAAATTTCCACTTCCTGAAAGGGCTTTTGACTGTGCCTCATCTTTTTCAGAAAGTCAGCTGTGAATTTCAGGTGCACCACTTCTCTATTAATTAGGATGTTTAGTGTCAGAATTCATCAGCCATTTTGTTTCTTGCAGGTCACCATACCATTTACATTGGCGTCCACGTGCCCAAGAGCTATCGGCGTCGGAGACGCCACCGTCGGAGAACCAGCCACAAGGACAGAAAGGAGAAGTTGACGGAGAACACCTCTGACAAGTCAGACACAGAAAACAACGATGATGCCAGCAACAGCATCCTGAAACCTCTCAGTAAGTTCTGATGGACTCCAAGTCGAGACTAATTAGTTCTCCTGTCTGTCTTTGCTGAAGGCTGCTCTTCTTTCCAGAAAAAAAAGCTTGTGTGACACTCAGTGACCCCAGCAAAGTTGCTGAGTCCACTTAGTGGCCAGAAATAGCCGCGCATGTCCTGCTGAATGACGAGTCTGTTTTGACAGAGCAGAGTGAATTTTCCTTGGAAGTAATGGCTTCTCGCGTGCAATTGCACTAGTGCTGATATAAGTGTCTCAAGTACAGTGTGTAAGTGCGTTTCTTCCTCTACTTTGGTCCTGCTTTGTGTGTGTGTGTGTGTTTGCATCTAAAGTTGTATATTTGTTACTGATGCAATTCTTTTTTTTTTGTTTTTTTTTTTGGCCCGGACAGTATAAAGTGTGACGTTGCCTGAGGCGCTGTTGCTGAAATGTGCCGAAATGTGCTGACGTGCTTACAAAGAGCTCCAGCTAGTTTAATGGAAAATTGACAAAGAAAGGGAGGAGTGAAAGATCACATCGGTTGATTAGGAGTTGAAGTGCGAGTATACAGCCGACAGTTATCGATGTTCAGTTTAGGGTTATGAATAAGACCTTTAGCAGACTATTGATTTATAATCTCGCAGACATCATTGCCCCGTCAGTTTCGGATCATTGTGGAGAAAAACAGAATGGGCGGGTTGATTCTCTGATCACATGGCCTGTGGGGGATACTAGTCCTCTGTGAGTAAGGCTTAAAATGTACTTTCTTTCTGTCAAATCCAATAATGAGGCAGGCCATTGTCATTGCTAGAGAATGATGTCATTTTACACATGCTTTCTTGCACATGATGTGACAGGAGGACCAAAATACGCCCGAAGTGAATTTTATAATATGTACACATCACTTGATGTCGGGGATTTTCTTCAGGACATAAATCCAATCAGAGAATAGATTAGAGCCAGCCCATCTGGTTGCTGCTACTGACTGTGGTGATGCATATTTGTCAGAAGGGTGAGATTAGAGAGTTTGCCTCATGTTTCTCTGACACAGACGTATTGAGCTACTTGGAGATTCTTTGGTTTGTAGTCATGTTCTAAATGGGTGAAGTAGTGATCATGCTGGCTAATTTGAATTGGATGCAAAAGACGAGTTCATGTCCAAACATCCGTTCAAGACAAAAAAAATAGACAGACAGACAGACAGACAGTATATCTAATGTCCTACCATTATTCTCTGCCCTCATGAGTATTATTGTCTCTGGAAAACATGTCCAGCCCCAGGAAAAGGCCCGTGTCTGTTGTCTGGACCTAAATCCTCTTGTTTAGTCAGATGGACGCTGCAGGGACTGAGAGAACATCCTCCTCGTTACATGTGTGTCCACCACAGAGGTATTTGACCTCTGCTCGTTTCAGTGTTTTGTGTGTGTGTGCGTGTGTGTTTTCTTTTCTTTTCCAACCAGGATCAAATGTTCTTTCAAAGTGGATTACAACGATTACTCAAAAACTTGGTTCTTATACAAATGAGTTTAAATGCCCAGAGTCAGGGAGACTAAGCTGCGACCCTTGCATGCCTAGCTGTTTGTGAACTTATCTCCAGTTTTATATTCATGCTTCGCTAAGAGCATTTACAAAAAGGTTGATTTAAAAAATCTATAGATAGTAAATATGACAAATATTGTCTCTGAGGTAGAAGAAGGTTTCAAACAAGACATTTTTGAGTTTGTAATGAAAAACAAGATTACCCCCAAACAACAATCGTGTTAAGGGTCCAATCACAAATTCTGACTTGCCTTTTGATTACATCAGAACACGATGGACAGAAGCTGCTGTTAAAAAAGAAACACACCAGTCTTCCCACGAGTCCTTTAGATGAATGTGGTTTGAAAAAGAAATTCAAGCAACACTTAACATCATCTCTCTTAAAAGCTAGAAATACACTCATCATTTACTTTATTATAGTTGGTACACTGTGCTACCATGTTAGACACTATTTTGCAAATTTTTCCCATTTGCAATGGTTGAATTGTTGGATTGAGAGCGGGTAATTATGGAGAGTGTTTGAGCACACCACCACCAGTCTGGGTCGAGGTGTAAATTGAGTCACTGTCGTTTCTTTGTAAACCAGATGGTTGTGCATAAAAATCCCAGTATTTAAAGCACCGTTCTTTCTCATTCTGATGCTCTATTTGAACTTCAGAATGTTTTGACAATCTTTATTTGCTGCCATGTGATTGGCTGATTAGATCAGATTTGGGTTAACGAACAGTTGAACAGGTGGGCAGTGAGTGAAGGCTGAGCCATCCTCACAGCTGTCAGACTGAAACTGTTGTCTGGTATCCCAAGAAAAATAAATGATATTTATTAGAAAAGGTCTCTGGTTATTGATTGAATAAATGTTGGAAATGTCATACTGTTTGTTTGACTCTGTGTCTTTCTAGACAGCACGATGAGTTACTCTTCATTGATTTATATACAGTACAGTAGATCCACAATTGTAGAAGGAACTAAGGCTTAACAGAAGTAGACACTTAAAGTTCAGTTGGAACAAGAAGAAATGTCCATGTATCGTAAGATAAATTGATAATGTCTCTATAGTGACGGGTCTGTCTCCAGGTTTTGTTGCACACATTGTTTGCCACCACGTATCTCCTGCGGATCACCTGTTCTTTGCAGGGAAGTAACGGCATGACTGCACGTTTCACGATGGACCAATGAGCAAACACTGTGTGCAGATACTGCTCACGGAAGTTGTAGCATTACATTGGAGTTATTTAAGACAACGATTTTAAAAAAATGCATAAATGTCAAATCACTGCTGTAATTCTTGCCATTTAATTGTGATGACTCGGTATAAATTTAGACATATAAATAAGTGTTTTACTGATTGTGAGAGATGGTGCCTCACATATATTTCATGGACCACTTGTTGCATGGCAGTGGTCAATATGGTTGTATTTCACAAACCCTATTGTATTTTTATCGCTCCGTTTTACTAATCACAAATTTGCCTCACAGGGCTTTGTGGCCTTCAAATAAGAAGGGAAAAAATATTTCCTCTAAAACCATTTTAATGGAAAAACTGGAAAAAGCCTGAGGAAGAGCAACGGAGGAGGGATACCACCTCTGACAGCTGTTGCACTGACAGAGATCAAGTAAGCTTCTCTGTAGCAGATCTGAACCAGAGTTGTACAAATGCTTGGACCTAGATCTGCTATGGGAAAACTCCCTCGAGGGGAAAAAAGACCTGAGGGAGAAAAGGCCTCTTCAGCATTAAATGTGAACAACATGTGGCCCAGAGATAGAGGTGGTGGACGTGTCCAGGGTTTAGCCTGCCTTTCACCCAGTGACTGCTGGCTTAGGCTCCAGAACCTCAGCAACCCTGACCAAGGTTTTGTCTGCAGGACAAAAGATAAAAAATGAAGACTTTAGTGGGTTTACACTACGTGCCAGAGGATAAAGAAATGCACAGTTGCAAGCCTTCCTGGAGAAGAGGCTGCTTTAAATTCTTTCACAGACAAAGCTAGAGTTAAACTCAAACCTGTCCCTGCCGTGTTCATGGCAGATGTAGCACATAAAAAATGTGGTTGTACCTTTACACATTTCCTTTCAGATTCCTTACCTCCAGCTGGAATTTGTTATTTTCTCATCAGAATTTGCCCAACTCAGCTATCACAACAAAATACCAGAGCTTGAGGAAATGCTGTGCTCTCAGTGGATCACCCTGAGGGTGTCACTCTGCATTCAGCCCCGTCCCTGCTCGCTGCCTGTGTGCTAGCCGCCCTGCATACTGAACGTCAGAGTCTGTAGAAAACAACCCCTGTCCTCTGTGAGTGATGTTACCTTATCGTTGCACGTACGCTCACAATGAACACGATGTTTGACCGTGATAGTAGATCCCACGTAGCCTTTCGCTGTGCTTAGTTTTTCAAAAAGGTCAGAGGAGATGGAAGATATTTGTGTAGGATGCATGTCAAGAGTGGGACTAAACAGGCCTTTAGTGGCAGTCACACTAAGCTTTCTGCTGGGCAGCGGGCATTCTTCCTCCATCCCCTGTCCCATGAGCCTCTGCTGCTGGGACAAAGTGTTCTTTGTATGCCCATGGCTCTTGGCTAGAGCACACACAGCTTTGAAATTGCGTTTGAACGATGGGATTTTCATTTGTATCCCTCCTTTTCGTTCTTGCTCTCACCCCTCTTTGCTTTCACTCTGCACTGCCTCACCCCCAACCCTCCTCACCCATCCTCCCAGCTTTCTCTTAGCAACTGCTCGAGTGGGACAGTGTTGCATTGACACCAACGCTGTGTTTGTGATCACCTTGGGATTTTGCTGGATAGCATTGATGGGTTCTATCAGCTAGAATTATAAAACTCTCCTGTATATGTATTATTTAATAGTGTGTATAATTGTATTGGTGTATAATAGTGTATTGTAATTATGAAATGTCAAAGCTGTGGTGTGAACATTCTGAAAATTTAAACCTTACTTGATCTTGTGTCAAACCTTATTGGACTTTATATCAGACTCAATGTGTCTGTTTATACAATCTTCCCCACACTTTCTGGGACTGGACTAGTTGGTTACAGTCAGTTGTTACCATCTCTGTACATATAATGAATATAGCAGGAGGTGCTTTGCTTGAAGCTAAATCTGCAGAAAGTCTTTGTGCCTTGCCCTGCACTGCTTGCTATTGTTTGCGTGTAATTTTGACCATATAGATATTTAAAGCTCGTTTTAACTGTTTACTGTAATCATGGTAAATCTCTCTGTATATGCGTGTCAGCTGAATGCGAAGGCACGTGTAAATTATTCCACCTGGCGTGTTATTAAACAGGTTGCAGTGACTTAAGCTAGTTGCAGCTTGCGGAAGTGTGTGTGTGAGTGTGTGTGTGTGTGTGTGTGTGTGTCCATGCCAGCAGACACTTTATCCTCCACCTAGTAATCTTACGACTGCTTGTCTGGCTCGTACCTGCTGCTGTAACTGTGCTGCAGAAAAAACACAATGAGGCGAAACTTTAAGCCTTTACCTCATGAGTCAGTAGGGAGAGAAAGTGATGGGTGGAGAGTGTGTGTGTGTAAATGTTTGAATTTTCTTTTTTTTTGGGAATTCCCAGTTATAGGTAGGTTAGCGCATACTTTGATTCTGCTTGTATTTATAAGGTGGGTTTTCTTTCGGCCAGAGCCTACTTACGTTTCACTACCAACATTTCTTAGGGTAAGTTGTCGTGTCCATGCCATTACATGCTTTTTTTTTATAGTCTAAAGAAGAAGAAGAAGAAGAAGAAGTCTGAATAACTGCAATTTGGGGAATACGAATATATTTTTATAAGGTTTAGTATCCTTTTGTCACCTCTTTGTTGCCATCGTGTTAGCAAGCTGTTATGCAATCAGATCAGGCCGCTTTGTTGTGCTCTCTTGTGTTCAGACAGAGCTTCAGTACTTGTGAGGACCCTCACTGACATAATGCTGAGTTTGACCACAGTCTTATCCAAACCTGTACCTCGGTCAAACCTTAATCCTAAACCTAAAGCCAAAACCCTTTAAAACTCTTGGAAAGAAAGTTAGGATCTTCCTTGAAGATGGTCAGAAAATCTGTGGTAATTTAGCCACAGAATATTACAGTATGTTTCAACCTATAACAGAACATTTAATAAACCGCCTCCTGGAAACATGTATTTGTTGGTTGTTGTTGGGCACTTGTCATTTTAAAATGAGCAATACTGAGATTCTTTAGGTTGCCTTGTTAAGTTAGCCAATAGCTTTCCTACGCTGTCAGTGTGTCTGTGTCTTGGCTGTCAGGTTAATTTTTTAAAACACATCATTAGTACATTGTTTGGAATGTATTCAAAATTGTAAATACACTTTTTAAATTTGTAGATAAAGAATGTTTTAATAAAGAATCATCAAACTGAGCGAATGTCTTTTGACAGTCCACTAGGACGTGTTTCACAGCAGCTGGTGTTAATATATCGTTCAGCATCCTTCAGACACACGTGACCCGGCACAAGTTCCAATCACATTAATAGCTCTGCTCAATGCAGATACAGCATGGGTTAGGGTTAGCAACGCTATCATCTATAACTGTTTTTTCTCCTGTGTTCCATTTGGATGGCCCGGTTCCAGATCTCTGGTTTTGTAAGACACCTGCACTAGGCTCACTCTAACAAACACTAACTTTGCATCGATCACGTAAGATGAGCAGTTCAACACTTTCATACAGTAGCAGTGATTTGTCAAGCTGTTGCCTCTATTGAACGTGCTGTAGCTCTGCTGCACCAGCCGTGCGAATATGTCTGCTAATAACAGTGATCTCTGTGAACCACTCTCTACAAGTGTGGGTCTGCCTTCATGAAAGGAGGGGGTTATTATTTTAGCGCAGAGGTCGTGTATTGTTTCCACTTGGTCGACACCACAGTGGCTTGTTCTAACATTGCCGACGTGTGTGACCAGCACTAAAAAGCATTATTTATTTATCAGTCCTATAGAAATCCTGTTTTGCTGTGTTTTGTGTAGCTCACTAAATATTCAAATGAGAAGACAAGGGGAAGGAAAGCCAAGCCTCTGCTAAAGAATAGGCCAGTTTGTGAAGCGTTTCCTAATTGTTAATGAGGGGCTCCAGAGTAGTTTGCCAAGGCTGGAGGGCCAATGGCAAAGCCCTGTTTGACAGTGGAGTGGGGGGGCAGAGAAGGAGAAGGGGCTAGCAGTGGGGACACGGTCACTGAGAGGACCCCTAAACCCCATCAGCCCCCTCCTACCTGGGTTCACAAAGTGCTGGGGCAGGCAGCTGAGAGCGGCTGTCACTTCCACCCGAGACTTTAATGAGGGTTTAGCTGCTGCTTTGGGACTGTGGTGAGTTTGTGTTGCTAGCCAACTGCTATCTGAGGTGCAAAGCCTGGGTCAGCTGACTTAAAGAGTGAAGTTGGGCTTACTGATATTTTAGAAATGTCCAACAACAACAATAACCAAGAGGAGAAGGAAGACAAGGAAGAGGACAGAGAGGAGAAAGGAGAGGTCATGGTGAAAATCCCACCACCTCCACCTCCCTCTGAGGTCACTGTGAAGGCTCCAGCTGAGGAGGAGAAGCTGGTGTCCAAACCCTTGCCCAACGGGCACCATTGCCAGCCCATGAACCGCAGTATTTTCCCTCTTTCCACAGTCTCTCCTGCAGCTGAGAGGATTCGTTTTATCCTTGGGGAGGAGGATGATGGTCCGGCACCTCCACAGCTCTTCACGGAACTGGATGAGCTTCTGTCAGTGGATGGACAGGAGATGGAGTGGAAGGAGACGGCCAGGTAAAGAACCGGGGAGCTTCCTGACACAGTGGGTAGGATGTGTGGAAACCACTGACCTTCCCTCTGTCTTTTGAAAAATTACTGACTATATAAAGTAACGTTATGGAGTTGTCGGTGGTTCTTTGTATTTGGATCATCAGAAAGAGCGAGCAAATTTAGTTTCACAGGTTTCTCCTGTGTGGCGTGCTAGAGGGATGAAATGGGATGAAGATAGGATGATTGTTTATGCATCATTAGCACTGGGTGAGTGAAGCTCTCGGGGGGGGGAAACCGGATCTCTAGGCTGCTGTTTGAGGCTCTAACTGAGTTGATTTGTTGTCCTAACCTCTGACCGATTGTCCTGCAGATAGAAGTTACATTTTAGATCACTGTTGGTTGAATGATTTCATGAAGAGCTTTATGGAAGAACTCTGCTGTCAGTGTTTCAGTGTCCTTTCCAAGTCGACTAAAAGCCTGAATGGACAAGCAATGTTTCACACAATATATTATATTAAATATGTTATATATATATATATATATGACGTGGTTTAGTTTTCTCTAATTTATTCTCCAGCATACAGAACAGGTTTCACTCTCCTCACCTCCTTTTCAGACGCACATATTTTTTTAAGTTTAAAAAAAGGCCACTGTCTTCTTGCAGAAATGTAGAAACCCAACTTATTACTTAGGACACTTAATTATACATTAGTTTACCAACTACAAAGATGGTTTCTAAGCCAAGTGGCATCGGAAGCCGTGTGCTGAAAAATGTCTCCTACAAACTGTTTAAGGTTATCATTTTTTATTTTTTTTTTGGGGGTTGAATACTTGTACATTGCACACAACAGGCGTAATACAGTAAATGAGTTTAGTATTGTTAAAGTCCTTATTCTACACATGACTGAAGACAGGAGGATAATGTTCCATGGAGCGCTCTCAAGGGACTTGAGATGAATAAAAGATCTCACAAGTGCTGGGTAATACTGGCTGTACGCCAAGTGCACTTTTGAGAGCCAACCTGACCAAATAAAACCCTGTTGCTAAAAAAGCTGCTCAGTACAACTTTTGTTCATCATCCCTCTTATTTAGAAGAGGGCTGAGGCTGATGTGCCAAAATTAAGATGCAAGTAACTGCTGATGTGCATAGACACACTCACATACAGCACACGTCTGCATTGCATTTGGGCAATTGTATTTACTTTGGAACGTGTTCAGTTGTCTCAGCTGCAGAAGCTTCTAAGTCTGCACCACATCGGCATAAGTATTACGTTGTCCTACAACTCATAGCATAATTTTTTTATAGGCATAGTAATTGCTTATTTATGACAAGCATATTGAAAATTTTTACGCAACTACAATTATTTGAGTTTAATTGATTGTTCCTTTATTTTTTTATGGATGCATCCAGATGGATCAAGTTTGAGGAGAAGGTGGAGAAAGGTGGTGAACGGTGGAGTAAACCGCACGTGGCCACGCTGTCCTTACACAGCCTTTTTGAACTGCGGACTTGCATAGAGAAGGGCACCATCATGCTGGACATGGAAGCCTCCACTCTGTCTCAGGTTGTTGGTAAGTTTGGCTCAGGTCAATAAACCTTTATCTGTAACCTGATAAACTGGAGACCAGCTAGTTTGCACTGGCTAGTATGTGAACAGAGGTAATGCTGCCAAGACAATGTTCCGGTTTTGATACAACTCAACCATCAATTAATTTTATGTTGCTGATGTCCTGTGAATTTCTTCCAAGTGCTTTATCTTAAGCCCAAGTTTCTTCATCATTCAACAAGTGAGCAACACATCACTTACCACTCACAATGTTGTCAGTGTTATTCATGTTTTTATGACACCCTATACAGCTGTGCATGGCAGATGTTCCATCTAGGGACATAATGGTATAGTTCCGTGTCTGTGCTGTTGGGATATTTTCTCAACCAAGCACAAGCAAATGGGGAGGTGAGGTACTCTTATGTAATGACACTTACTATAGTTTAATAATTCAGTGAATATTGTGCCGGTCCTTTAGGCAACAATAACCTTGATGAAGCATCTCCAACACTACGTGCCAGGCTGATTTGTATCTGCTCTGTCATGTACGGTATATGCAGTGCTGGTTTGCAGTGTTGCGTGCAGGATTATGGATTGATGAGGGTCACGCACAAGGCTCAGAGGTTTTCTTGCTGTCACTTCCATGTCTTTGAGTGCAGTAAAAGGCCAGAGTTCCAGGCTATGATATACTTTTATGTTAGAGCCCTGAAAGACTTTAACAGGACTTTAACAACCATGTAAAAACTTTCTACTTTGAGGGCAGCCAGGCCTCGCCCGTAGATCTGAGATGATTAAGAGTCTGTGCCGTCCTCATCTCATGCCACCACCCCGAAGTTTTTGTCTGCAAGAGGGAGCTGAAGGAAGAGTTACAATTTTCAGTGATTAATGTGAAGTAATTGACTGTGCTGCATGGACTTTACGGGCCAAGTGGCGCTGGACCTCGTACTCTGAGGCCGGCCAGCCTGAATGATGGGCCATTACCAGCACTCGCCCTCCAAAAGAGGAGAAACTCCCCGAGGCTGCTGTGTGTCAGCATTCAGGCTTCTGACCTTCTTTTTAAAAATAGGCCAGAGCTTTTGATTGAGGCACATCATGACGCCTCGAAAACTCTCATACAGGAGCATCACAGTGTGAAAGGCACTAATTGAGTTCTTAGAAGGATGGTTATTAATTTTGAAGCCGTTACTAAATAGAGGATGTTGGGTAAAACCTAGCATGAAGCAAATGAAAACATTTGAAGGTAGACCATAAAATCACTGTGACATTATGAAGTTCAGTTTCTTTAATATTCAGTTAGCATTTAGATGGAATGTTTCAGTCAAAATGCTTTTGTGTTCTCAAAAGCTAATGAACCTTTTCATCAGTGTGAAAGGGCCTGATTCAATCAGTATGCAGAAACTGGAGCACAAATCTCATGCTGTTTAAGTGGCAGCGTACTAACCGTAGTTTGTTGACAATGGGATGCAGGTTTCCTCCATTTTAGTCTTAATTGGACTAAATAACCAACCAATTTATAATATTCAAATCTGTATTGTTGAGTTTAAATAATGTAGTTTGTCAGTTTTCTGTTTGAAAACATCCAACTGGTTCTTTTTCCATCGCCGTCTCTCCTTTCTCTTCACCTTCAGAACTGATCGCCGACAACCAGATAGAGCTTGGTCAGCTGAAAGCAGACTTGAAAGACAAAGTGATGTACACGCTGCTGCGGAAACATCGCCACCAGACCAAGAAGTCCAACCTACGCTCTCTGGCTGACATCGGAAAGACGGTCTCCAGTGCAAGTAGGCTGTTTTCCAACCAGGAAAACGGTAATACTGCTGCCAGTTCGGTGCAGTCTTTTTTTTTTTTATTCAATAATTTGAGATTAATTGATAATTCTACTTGAGATTAAACTTTTTCATCACCTCTGATTGAGGTGTAAAGTGAGCTGTGAGGGCAGCAAGAGTGTGATGACACACTACTGCCCTCCTCTGCATGGACCTACTAATATAGCACTAAATTGTTGTAAATCAACATCTCAGATTTTGTAAGACACAAAAAACCTACTTTAATATTTTGAGTAGTGAAAAAAAATGTTTAATTCTTTCATTGCAACTCACATTTGTATTTTCCAATTCATTACAAACTAACTAAAAGTCACTAACTGCATTCAGAGGTGCACCAAGAGCTGCTGGAGCTAAATTCAAACCCAAGTTATGGATTTATTTTTAAGTAGTGAAGGGTTGTTGTTGTTGCATGATTTTATGAGAGTGTGAGAAAAGTCCAAGGCCTATGGAAATCATAAAGCTGACCCAGTGTCGAAATGAGCTTGAGAGATGATCATTTACAGTCAAAATCTCTGACAACAAATATGTACATTTGTATCCCTCTAAGCTTTTTAATTTTTAATTATTTTAAAAAAGTATTTGATTTTCATAACATGCTTATGGGGGTTTTCTTCTAACACATTTTATCTACTAAATGTTTCTCTGTGATGACATTATACTTAATCTGTTATCAGAAATGGGTCTTTGGACAGTGAACTTATTTATTACCTGCTCCATCAGATTTATGACTATGAAATGAAATGCTCCGTCCTGCAATGATACTGATTTGATTGGCAAGACTTAAATGGAAATTAGTCTTAACATAACCCGAGCCTCTTATCATGATCACAGTGGTGAGATAAAGACTTTCACTTATAATCATTAATTGATTATAACTTTAGAAGGATAAAGTACATTGACTCATTTTTAAAATCACAAATTTAGGGTTCTGGGTTCTTCTGTGCACTTCTTATTTAGTGACATCCATTGTTTCTCTGCACAGCTTGTACAATTACAGATTAATCGTGTTTGGCCTCTTCAGGTTTTTTTTAACAGCCTCTTGATTTTGTTCTTCCAACCAATCACCTGCTTTTGCTCACCTGTCAACTCTGCTGTCATTTCTCCCTGCTTTGTTCCCCTCCCCCTTTTCTTCCTCCTTGGGTTGGGTTTGATAACCTGCTGCTGCTGCTACTAAAAGCTCGTAGTCCTCTTGAGAACTCTGTAACTTGCCTGTCGGGTCGCAACTCAATGGAGGACTTGCAAAGCCAAGGGAGTACCAGCATGGACTGGCTCAGTAAGTTCCCTGGACCCAGTCTATGTTCACACTGCAGACCACTGACCAGTTCTGGTTGTTCTTTCCCTCTCCAGTGAACACAGAAAGCACTGGCATTTACATGCTCGTGCATTTCAGTATATTAGATGTTTCTTCTGTTACAACGGCAACAATCTGCTGAGACACTGAGATTATATTTTTGGTAAGTGAAGCATGTCATGTGATGAAGGTGACCTTCAGGGGGATTTGGGAAATGTGACTGTTCAGAGCGAAAAATAAATCAGCGAGTGAAAAGAATCGGAACTGGTAGAGTTGTCATGGTGACGTGCAGTTTGAACATAACCTAAAATACCTCTCCTGTGTCTGTGACTAGATTTTAATTAGCATAATAAGCTTCTTAAAACAATAAAACTCTTTTGTCAGCTAGGATGACCTTAATTTATTAATCTAAAATACCACCGCTTTCATTGGCCAAGAAGTTACTTTTCAAAAACGTCAAAAGACTGCGTCATACTGACATGCATGTTATTACAGCTCAGGTGGCAGTGACATCAGAATTTTCCCTCTGAGACTGACTTCTCTCAGTTCAGAGCTCTAGGGGCTGAGGTAAAGTCACATTCTGCTCTCAAACGTGTGACGAGCAGAAAGCAAAAGTCACAGGGCGTCAATCAGTTGGCCGTTCACCTGCTTCCTTTAGATGAGAAAAGCAGTTATAGAAGATTTTGATTTGGAAGATGGAGACTAAGATGATCAGTTATCAGCAGTAAAATTATCGCTTATTATAATGGACGGATGCGCACAGAACATTTATTGCAATATTTAAATTAACAGCCTCGATTGTGGTAATAGATCTGATGTCTGGACATTCTGTAATGAGCAGTGGTTGAAATTTCTTTGCTTCTATCTAATTTGCACGAATATCACTGCTTTCTTTGTTATTCCTTTCGGCGCTGCATGGAAATCAGTCCGGGCCACTGTCTTTTCCTGGGTCTCTGCCATCTTCTTTTCCACTCAGTTGTTAAGTGCAATGCAGCCGGGTGCAGGTGACGCTGGTCTAACTGCTCAGTGTGTTTTAACAGATAGTCCCACCACCACTCACAGGAACCTGACTTCCAGCAGCCTGAACGACATTTCTGACAAACCCGAAAAGGACCAGGTGAGTGAAATCCAAAGTTGTCATTGGATTTTTGTATCTGCTACAATGTTTGTCTGTTTGCACTAGATGCTGTAGCATTGCTAACTGTCTGGTCAGCAAACAGTTCCAGTAATTTGGTTTTCGAAGTCATTCGACTGGCATGCCATAAATTGTTTTGACAGGTTCAGTTTTCTGTAGTCGGATATGTAACAGATCAGTAATTCATTTCTTTTCCACTGAAAATCTCTACGTTGTAAGAATTTGTGAGCCAATCAAGTATATTTTTGGCTCACTAACAACTATTTAAACCAGGTGTTGTTGATAACAAGGTCTAATTCACTCACTGCATTGTCTGATCTTGTGAAATAAATTCTAGGAATAAGAGACATTTTAACGTTTAGCATAAGTGGAAAGCTTTGATTACTGAAAATGAAAGGAAGGCAGAGCGTGGGCCGGCCAGGTCCAGAAAGCGGCAGTAAAGGTCAGATTTGTTTAAAAACCAGCTTGAAATGACTTTAGTCTCAAGCATCTGCCTATTGCAGCAGGCTGGATGAGTGATGCCAACGTGTTAGCCTGGCGTTGTCTCATCCACTGTAAAATTCGAGAAGCCAGTCAGAGCAAAAATAAAACATATCTGATGCAGCTCCTCTGAACAAGTAATAAGTCATAACATCTTTTTTTTTAATTGAGTCAGTAAGACTTTTTCCTGTAGTGCTTTTAGTGGAGATGTTTGTATGCAGTGACCTCAGTGAGGGCGGGGCTTAGGCCAGAAACCGTCAGGATAATGAATACCACAGAGAGGCAAAACGTGATTAATCATTAAGTTACAGTGGAAAGTGCACAACCAAGCAAACCGCTGTGCTCCTCTTTATGATACACTGATTATCTGTCACACCCACAGGAGACATCACAGTATTTATGAATAACCTGTTGTCATTTGCTCACTGTATTTACTTCACTTTTTCTGTTATTACTGCCCACAGTACAAATACTGTAGTACATGAATAAAGCCGTTCATTAAGATGCTTCTGAAGCTGTGGTGACAGGAAGGTGCTCGTTCAGGGCTGATTTGATAAATGCGTTTGTATTTAATCCAGTCATGTGGTGTTTCACTATGTGACAAACCACTTTGTTTAGATAACTCGCCATTAAATTCCATAATTCCCATTTCATTTTTCAGTCTGAGTGGATTTATGACTTTGGAGAATTGGATCAGCAGTGAAACAAATGAAATTATAGATCACGTTCTTTTGAACCGAGCTGCTGTTGCTCTAAAGTGCTCAGCACTGGTGTTTTTTTATTTGTAATATTTACCTCATGCTGTATTGTAAGTGTTAGTGTTTGTGATGGTGGAAAAGTTAACAACCAGTGCACAGCAGCATGTGTTTATACAGTACACGGCCATTCCAGACCAGGCCTCTGGGAGAAGAGAATCAGGTCAGAACGGCCTGGTAAGTCCTCCTCTGGGAGACAGAGTAGATGAGTGACAAATGGACAGGAAGCGTGTCTCCGAAACGGAAGCTTTTCGACACCAACTCAACCTATTATTACCCCCCCGTGTGTGTGTGAGTGCCGACACACAGGGATCATTTTTCTACAATTACCACATGTTTGATAAATTTCTGCTAAAGTGTAAGATGAATAGGGAGACAGACTGTAACTCTAAGCAGTGGCAGAAATTCTTCTCCATACTGTGGTTTATCTTCGATAGAGTTGCTGCTCTCCTTTTGATTTCCAGCGTTTTACGATACTGGTGGCTCAGTTTGTGCAGACACATGCACTGACTCATGATTAGTTTAAGAATTGATTACAGAATGTTACATTTTGCCTCTTCATCCCCACGTGTCCTCGCAGCAACCCATCAGATCTGAGCAGGCGCAAAACACGACTAAAATGTATTTCCTGTTTAAGTGACTAAACTTATCCCTCGGGCCGGTTCAGTTAATCTGGGTCAGGAGCAGCTTCAGGTAGGCGTAGTTTACAAGGTCAGCGTGGCGTGGATTAGGAGTGTTCGGACACAGGTCAGGGTGTGGACTTAGACAGATTTAACCTCTAGACTCAATCATTTACAGACGGACTCGCTGCCAAGAAGGCTCAGCAGCCACTGATTGGATCCCGCCTGTAGAAGGTCACAGGTTTATGGGATTTCTGTTCTCAGAGGTTGTGCGTGATCGGAGTGTGTGAGGATTGTGAACAGTGGCAGACAGATTGCTTGGCTTTATTTTGATTTCTCCAGTTGTTTCTGTTTTACTCTCTTCCTTTTAATATTAGTTTACAGCAAAGAAGATAAAATAGGTCAGTTCTCTTTCAACATACAGTATGAGTTCAAGTCTCTCTTAAATTAAATTGAAACTCTTTGCATACATCTTAGTATAATAAACTGTTGTCAGCCTACAGTTGGTTTTACAGTGGGCAGGGTGTGCTGTTTACTGAAAGCTTTAGTCTGATTGGAGGAAATGTCAGCGTAGTTTGTGATCTAATCCAATTAAAACCCTGGAAACACTTGCATCATCATCATCGGGGTAGTTTTGTTACTTATGGAAAACTCAAGATTCTGTTGGTGCAGCTGTTGTTTTTTCTTTTTCTTTTTCAGGATTGTTCAAGAATTAAGGATGAAAAGAGCTGGATTGTCCAATAAACCCCTTGTGCATGATCATGTAGACTTAATTCATGGTTTAGGTTTTACTAATCAATTCAGAACCTTTAACTGTGTGTTTACAAGAAAAAGGATATAATTTAGCGTTGATCCTATGATCACTATTCTCTGTTTGGTTATTATGCTTTCTATGAATCTTATCTGGAAACTTGATTCTTTTTACTTTTATTACATGATGTAATGTTGGAACCTCACTGGGTCCAGAGACTTGGATTCAGTGCAGTGTGTTTGCCTAGAGTGGCCACAGGCCTCTGTTTTCTCAGTCGAAATCTTCTTGTAAGCTGAGAGCAATCGTTAGATTAACTTTCTGATTAGCTAAAAAAATGATGTAAATGTACCTTACACACAGAAGTTGAAAAATGGCAGCTATAGAGGGACTGGGAATTGTAAAATATTGTGAGCTAAACACGTAAAGATTCAAAAGCACTCGTTTTTAACACTATTTCCTTTAATCTGGATGTCGGGGGTATGACAAAGCACCTGCTTTCAGCTTGGAGATGAAGAAAGTCCAAAGCTGGTAAAACCCATGATTGTTTATGAACCCATCTTCATACATCTCTTTAATCTTCCTGACAGCCACCCTGAAAGCTTGGGGTCCTCTCGGTTTGGCATTTGAACTGAATACCTTGCTGGTGTGAATCTAACTTTTACTGTCTCCGTGTGTTCTTGTCTTTGTACACGCAGCTCAGGAACAAGTTCATGAAGAAGTTGCCGAGAGATGCTGAAGCCTCCAATGTGCTGGTTGGGGAGGTGGACTTCCTGGACGCGCCGTTTGTGGCGTTTGTTCGCCTGCAGCAAGCTGTGATGCTGGGAGCCCTGACGGAGGTTCCTGTTCCCACAAGGTGGCTGAGATTCATGCAATTCATATTAGGAGCTGCAGTTTAGACATGTAGAAAGATATTCATGGAGACAGTCTCGGTGTAACTTTGGCTCCATCAAATAAAGATTTTGACATAGATGTAGGTAAACTATTTTCACAATTCCCAAACTGAATTGGTTCGGGAATTGTGATATTAGCTTCACAGGTGTCAAATAGCTTGAATTAGTTAGAGTCCACGTCTTGTTTGTTGTCTTAGTTGTTATAAGTCAATGGAACGGGTTTCTGCAGCATTGTCACAGTGACGATGTTTCTCTATCCCTTGAAGAAAGGATTTGGTAAACTAGGAAGTGGCCTTAAACAACCCCCAGCTATGCTGACTTAGCTAACGTGTCACCATCGAGTGAACGCCCCCCCCCGTAGGTTTTTCTTACAGTAGCTTGGAATGCAGTTGTGAGAATATATGAAGGCTTGTTTAAGGAGTGTGGTACAAACAGCCACATTGTATAGACAAGATGTGCAGAGCGAAGGACCTGCAGTGAACCTCAACGCTGACTTCCCAACCTCTGGTTACAGCAAAAGTAAATAAACTGCATCTGATTTTGGTTGGACTCCAAAGTAAAAATTGTGTTCTATTTGCAGATTTTTGTTCATCTTGCTTGGACCTAAAGGGAAAGCCAAGTCGTACCATGAGATTGGCAGAGCGATCGCCACGCTGATGTCTGACGAGGTTAGACTGAGACAAGCTGGATTCTTCACCTGACACAGCATGTTAGAATTCGTACTGTGGTGTTTCCTACTGACAGCTGTGACCACGACAGGAACGCCTGAAACATGAGACCACCTACCATAACGTTTCTGTCAATACTCTAGTGTCATTATTCACGTTGCAGTTTTTTATGCTGTTGTGTTCAAATGAAATGGCAGCAGATGTACACACATACATACAAGATTTTTTTTTTTCAGATTGACATGGATTGGTGTATCTTTAGTTGAAGTAATGTGTGTAGAATCTCCCTTTCAGTCCCCCCTCTTACCTGGTGACTCCTCATATTTGTCTCTGTCATCAGGTCTTCCATGACATTGCATATAAGGCCAAAGACAGACAGGACCTTCTGGCTGGTATCGATGAATTCCTGGATGAGGTGATCGTGCTTCCTCCAGGGGAGTGGGACCCTGCCATCAGGATAGAGCCTCCGAAAACCCTCCCCTCTTCTGACAAAAGGTCAGTCCAAAAAAAAAGAACAAAGCACATTTTACTATTACAATTTCATGACTAGTAAACAGCTGCAACATCATTGCATTTTACTTTACTGTCTTTGCCTTGCCACCATTTACACTATTAGAAGTTATTTAAAGGTGCTCAAAACATTTTAATGGAAGTTAAACCGGTTTAACGTCAGACAATATTTTCACCGTCCAGACTTTAAAGTTTGGCGGATAAATACAACAAACCACAGTGGTACCACTGGCATAAAAACTGGTATTTGTTTATGCATTCCTCTAGAAAAAAAGATGTTATGTATTCTCTCTGTGTGGCCCGATACCAACTGACCCGCGGACCGGCCCAGAGACCCCTGTAGTAGACCCTTACAGTATTGTACAAGTAGTGCAAGTGTCTGCATACATTTGGAAAAATAATGTGAATAAAACTTTACTTAACTTACAAATTTCCTACCATTCGTCTCTAGGATATCTTCCATGACATATCAGTTAAAAACATTTCGGAGCTTTATTAGGTGACCTCTGGCTGCTTACCTGCTTCCTTGGAATGGAGATTTTACAGCTTTGATCTGATCAGAAACCAGAAATCGTGAGCACGATGACACGCATGCTTTACCTGACACCTGAATGATGAGAAACACAGTTCATTGGAAAGTGGAAAGCCACAGAAGCTTGATGGACAGTGTCTCACATTAAACATGTATGAAGCTGCGCGTGCAGGAACGTTATGCTCTAAAAGAGCAGTAGTTGCTAAAACCTGGAAGAAGCGGTGGGTTTTATGAAAGTTTTCTTCAGTAAAGCGGGAGCCTTTCAGCTATTTATGTGAGCACTGATCAGTCTGTCTGTTTAATCACGTCCATCCAAATGGATGATTAGCATCAGCGTGTATATATTTTAAATGTGAACCAGAATATGTTGTGTACTTCAGGAAAAACCTGTACGCAGGAGGAGACTCTCAAATGAATGGTGACACACCGCATGATGGAGGTCACGGAGGAGGGGGGCACGCTGTAGGGGACGAGCTGAAGAAGACCGGAAGGTATGAGATTAAAACTATTAAGCATGTGCCAGCCGCCTAAAACAACAGTCCACCTGACTGCACAGGCTGTCGTCTCGTTGCTCATATGTTGCATAGATCAGGTTTTGTAAACTAAGTCACATGCAGCACAGTACATGTTCTAACACTGTAAATGGAAACTCAGAACGTTTGAGCTTAGAAAAAAATGACCGCTTGATTCTGTTTCCAGGTTTTGTGGAGGTCTTATACTTGACATCAAAAGAAAAGCGCCTTTCTTTGTTAGTGACTTCACTGACGCGTTGAACATTCAGGCCCTGTCGGCCATTTTGTTTATCTACCTGGGAACTGTGACGAACGCCATCACCTTTGGCGGCCTGCTGGGGGATGCTACCGAAAACATGCAGGTCAGACGGAGATATTTAAACCCTTTGACGGTCGGTAGTTGTTTGTCCCTTTGTCTTGAATCCTTTTGGCCGTCCTCTTTGACGCAGGGCGTGTTGGAAAGTTTCCTGGGCACAGCGATCGCTGGAGGGGTTTTCTGTCTGCTGGCTGGCCAGCCTCTCACCATCCTCAGCAGTACTGGTCCGGTTCTGGTGTTTGAACGGCTGCTTTTCAACTTTAGCAGGTTTGCCACAAACCCAGTAGCTTTTCACGAAAATGTTAAACATTCATATTTAACTCAAACCAGTCCAAACATGCATTTACTCCAGTGTCCCAAGTCTCATGTGAACCCACTGGGGACAAATTAAATATAGTTTATTTTAGGTCAAAACACAGCGTTATTTAACAACAGAGATATAATATTTTGAAAACAAATTGTGGCATCTCAATATTTCAAACTCTAATGCAACAAAAAGTTGGATATTTGCTGAAAACGTATTTTATTCTCCAAGAAATTCTGTTTTTGTCCTGCAGAGATAACGACCTGGACTACATGGAGTTCCGGCTGTGGATCGGCCTGTGGTCAGCGTTCTTATGCCTGGTGCTCGTGGCCACTGACGCCAGTTTCTTGGTTCAGTACTTCACCCGCTTCACTGAAGAGGGCTTCTCCTCCCTCATCAGCTTCATCTTCATCTACGATGCCTTCAAGAAGATGCTGAAATTAGCTCACCACTACCCCATCAACTCGGAGTTCAGGATCGACTACATCACGCAGTTTGACTGCCTCTGTATGGCCCCTACTGTTCTGGGTAAAAACCTGTTCTTTTACTTTTATGTTCACATGATTATGCCAGAACAATTACAAGTCACTGGCTGTGGATGGTTTTGTCACATTCAGCCAATTCTTTTTGTGGAGGATAATGTCAAAGGGTTAGTAAAGTTAATGTAATGTTCACCCATCGAATTGGAGTAAAGCCTTTTCTAAATCAGCAGGACGTCAGAGAAACTAAGTCCAATTTCAGGAGAAAGGCTTTAGATGATAATGTTGGCACAAAGGCAAACATCACACCTTTATTCGACACAGCATGCTTCTGGTTTTAGTGTTGGCGCTGCCTTCAACAAAACCTTTTGCTCATGAACGTGCCGTGACACAACATGCACGTGTGAAGATGTGCCAGTCTTGTACTGACGGACCTTGTTTTTGCAGAGAACAGTACGACTCTCACTGGTGATCCTTTAGACGATGTGTCAGTCTGGTTCCTGAACAACACTGATGTGGTGAGTGTTCTGTGTTTTAGTTGATGTATTTGAGAAGGATTCATTCACTAATCTTATCGTCTTATTCACATACCTTGCTGTGTACTTCTAGCTGAAGGACTTTGGTCCAAATACTCTTGGAATTTTTGACATTGAAGACTTTGTGGTAATGGCTGATAAACCCAAGTGGCAAGATAAAAATGGAAAAACCCAGCTGTGTGTGTAGCAAGGAGAAGTGAATCAGTGGGTCTGATAAGAAGGATAGACTTGTTTTAAATTTTAGGGTTAGTGTGACACTGGAATCTTGCTTGCGTTTATCAGTTCATTTCAAAATCACGAGGTCGTCAGTAGTTAGTTACGTGAGGTTACACTTTGTAATCGTGATGCTTTTGGTTTCGTCTGTGCAGCCAAGGAACGCCACGTGGTCGTCTTTCACCAAGAGCGAGTGCATCAAGTACAACGGAGAGCTTGTAGGGAAGTCCTGCGACTACGTTCCAGACATCACCCTCATGTCCTTCATCCTGTTCTTTGGCACTTACACTTGCTCCATGTGTCTGAAGAAGTTCAAGAGCAGCCCGTTCTTCCCCACCACTGTGAGTCACTGACAAGGACAACCGCATGCTGGGAAATGTTTAACACAACAAGTCACCTGTGAGGAAAATTAATTAGGCTTCCAAATGTTACGGAAAAGACACTGTTTGTGTTTACTTTCACCTAGGTGAGGAAACTCATCAGTGACTTTGCCATCATCCTGGCCATCGTGATTTTCTGCGGAGTAGATATGCTCGTCGGAGTCGACACACCTAAACTCATTGTGCCAACGGAATTCAAGGTGAATCTCCGCTTCACTCAGTTTCCATTCAAAATGCAGAACATCCTTGCACTGGTACATTATAGTGCTAATTGTTTAGTATTTTCTAAAACCTTAGCCAAAATTAATAATCAAGAAGTGATTATTTCCCAATTCAGAACGCAAAATATTTCTGAAGTGCTAAAAGGCATTTTGCGAGCACAATTGTTGTTTTGGCATAAGCTTCTGTTCTCCTTCATCACAGCCTACAAGTCCTAAGCGGGGCTGGTTTGTGCCCCCATTTGGAGGAAACCCCTGGTGGGTTTACCTGGCTTCAGCTCTTCCTGCCCTGCTGGTCACCATTCTGGTCTTCATGGACCAACAGATTACAGCTGTGATTGTCAACAGGAAGGAGAACAAGCTGAAGGTGAGTAAGACGCATTAGTGACACGTTGGAGAGAAACACCTTTTACAGACTTTGTCATTGCTGGTAATGGGTTGAGACTGTTTAGGGGCCATTTGTGTTCTCAGAGCATGACCGAAGTTTGTAGAAATCAAATTTTAAGTTCAGTCCTACTTTTACACTCCAGTTAACAATTGTGACTTCACTTGTAGAAGTGTTTTATTTGAATGAGTGATACATGCTTCTTAAAGAGACCAGTTTACTTTCAGACAGATGAGAAATAAAGCAAAAAGTAGACCCACCCCTTTCTGTGAAGTAACTTAAAACTGACCCAACTCATAAAAAAATAGACTTTGCTGAATGGTATTTAAAAACAGAGTTAAGACTTTTCTGATTTAAATTGGCTTAATGACTGAACATCTGTTGTGCCAATTACGTGAGAAAATATTAACATCTCACTTAAGTGTATCTGGGCCTGTCACTCATTTCATATTCAGTTGCATCAAATCCAGAGCAAACTGCATATTTACTGTCAGATACAGATAAAGAGGACAGGAAGTTAGCTGGTGTCAGAGAGGAAGATGCCCAGGATAGAGTGAGGTGGAAACGGATGATTCGCTGTGGGGACCCCTGATGAGAAAAGCCCAGAAAGAAGTAGTAGATGTGAAAGAGTGTGACTGTGACTGTTGGCCTTGTGTTTGTTGTCTGTACTAGAAAGGGGCAGGATACCACCTGGATCTGTTCTGGGTGGCTGTTCTGATGGTGATCTGCTCCTTCATGGGTCTGCCGTGGTACGTGGCAGCTACAGTCATCTCCATCGCTCACATCGACAGTCTGAAGATGGAAACGGAAACATCAGCTCCTGGAGAACAGCCAAAGTTCCTGGGTGTGAGGTAAGATCGCTGTTGGGGAGCAGTGGATGCAGGAGTCAATAGCTGCACATGGTAAAAACCACATTAGTTTAATTTTCAAATAAAATACAAAATGAGTGCACTGTATTCTTAGGAAAACGTGCGCTCTAGACAGTCTGTATTTGTAAAAGAAAATATTTTTTCAAACCAGATTTTCTTGCTTCTACAAGTTCTGAACCAAAACATGAACTGCTTGTTAAATCACCAAACTGCAGCTTCAATGTTCCTAGAAAGTCACTGACTTGTTTTCGGTCCTGCAAAAACACACAGACACACAAAAACCTCTAGACCAAAAACACGATGTAACTCGCTCCTTTTGGAGGTGCTGATTTGGACCAGAGTTGAGTCAAACCTGAAAAACATTGGCACAGTAGCTGACTGTTGGACTGATAATCCTGACTTGGAGAAAAATGTAAAAAAATCAGTGGGAAAATAATAATCTGTTCTTCTCATCCTGTCTGAGATTTTAAGAGGTTTAAAGGGTCTGACTCTGGTAGCATAATCGGTATTATTAAAATGCTCTTCTGTCTTTAAACATGTGCCAGCTTGTTCCTTTTATGTTCAGAGAGATGTGAAATAGATTGATTTCCCTTCTTCCTTTGGAGTTTCATTTTCGTCTGTGTTGGGCGACATTCTCTGAAGCCTCCCGATGAGTCAGCTGTAAGCTGAACCAACAAACTCGTCTTGCTAACTTTGAACTCCATAAACATGTTGTTTTTGGCCAAACAGAATATTTGGGAAATGTTTGCAATCCTTTGAATGTAAGACGGTCACAAAATAATATTTAAAATTTCTGTTTTTTTGCAGAGAGCAGAGGGTCACTGGTGTTGTGGTGTTCATCCTGACAGGACTCTCTGTATTTATGTCTCCTATCTTAAAGGTAAGACTCTCCCAACAAATTGAGCTTTTGGCCAAAATCTGGTCAAAGATTATTAAATACACACACTCTTACAAAATTGGATTCAAGATGCTGATTGGTTCAAGAAAAGTTGGGTGGTCTGTAGCCTTGTGCAACTTAAACCAGCATTAGCATCAGACTTAAGTCCATCCACTGCGCTCTGCTGCATTTCATGCAGTCATTGATGCAGAAAATAAAGATTTTACTAAGCGAGCAGAAATATTTATTTAAAGTTGCATACTGTACTAAATAGTAGTTTACTACACCTTTTTAGGGAACAAATCATCGTCTTTAAAATCATCTTTCTGAAGAACTGTTGACAAATGTATTCTCTTCTTCTACTTGTAGTTCATTCCCATGCCTGTGCTATATGGAGTTTTCCTGTACATGGGAGTGGCCTCTCTTAATGGTGTGCAGGTATTGTCTTTTACCGTCTTCTCACAAAACTGATATGTGAACAAAAAAACTTAAAGATGTGTAATATTGTGTATAAAAGAGCAGCCCAGTGTTGAGCTGTTAGACTAACGTCCATCTCTGCCTGCAGTTTATGGATCGTCTCCAGCTGCTCCTCATGCCAGCGAAACACCAGCCGGACCTGGTTTACCTGCGTCACGTTCCCCTCAGGAAAGTTCACCTCTTCACCTTCATCCAGGTCCTTTGCTTGGCTCTGCTCTGGATCCTCAAGTCCACTGTGGCTGCCATCATATTTCCTGTGATGGTAGGTGACATATAAAATGATTTTGTTTTTCCTCCAAGGTTACGAAGTAGCAGTTTTCATGTACATTTATATTTAGGAGACTGTAGCTGTAATTATTTACGCTATTATTTTTACAGACAGTGACAGTGAAAATGTTTTAGGATCATGGGTATTTCAGACTGTAACTTGTGTAGAGATGGGCAACATGCTTGTAATTTTCTATAATTCCCCAAATTTTCCAAACTGGACGTTTTTGTTTAGGAATGTCTTCAATCAATTCGATGTTGTGTTTTGTATATGTTGCCTCCTCTCACCTGTGCAACGCTCTAATCTTCCTGCTCCGTCTCCAGATTCTCGCTCTGGTCGCAGTCAGAAAAGCAATGGACTACATGTTCTCCCAGCATGACCTCAGCTTCCTGGATGACGTCATACCAGAGAAGGACAAGAAGAAGAAGGAGGATGAGAAGAAAAAGAAAAAACGGGGCAGCGTAGACAGCGACGGTGAAGAAGTAAGAGCTTTAACTTTACATTCACAACACAATTGTGAATGTAATAAGCTAGTATCTTTACTCTGATCACAGTAACAAGCAACGTACAGTTTCCTGTTTTCTATGTCACATCTCAGTTGCAAGAGAGTCAAACTCACCAAAAGCCGTCAGTTTTCGTATCCCTGAGGAGAAAACTAGTGTCTTGCAAAATGAGTTTTGTAGCAAACTGGAGAGCAAATTGGCAACAGTGAGCTAGTGCTCATTCAAGTGTTCAAACAGATGAGCATGAGAGCTGGCTGCACGAGGTTACTGAACTTTGTTTCTAGAAGTACTAGTTAGAAGAGCATCAGTTTTGGCAAAAAATAATGTTTAATATATATATATATATATATATATATTAAACTAGTAAATGTATCCATTTAGTTCATGTTAACTGGACTTCAGCATGAGGAGAGTTGGTCAGGAAACCCATACCCTGGATTACAAGACTGGACCACCAACTTTCCTCACACTGAAGAATCTACTTGGACAAGTTGCCAAATATTTCCAACAAAGAAGTCCAGTTGACAGGACTCATCTTCCAGATAACTACACCTGGATGATGGTGAACCTTCATATAAACAAAAAAAAAAAATCATACTTGTATACAAGATGGCGACAAAAAGATTTTTGCAGAAATCCTGTGATGGACCAATTTTGGATTGCGTCTAAAATATCTGGTCACCAAGCGGGTGGTTCAAACTCCTGGAGTGGAGGTTGAGAGGAATGAAAAGCAGCACATACATCAGTGATGTTGAAAGGCCCTCAGGGTAGGAGCTGGGTGTGACTCCATAGCGTATTTAGCAACAGTCGCTCCCAGAGGTTCAGTCTCAGGATGGTGTTTCCTCTCTCCCAACAGTCTGATTATCCATACAGTGAGAATGCTCCCAGCATTAAAATCCCCATGGACATGATGGAGCAGCAGCCCTTCTTAGGTGATAAGGCCTCTGACAGTGAGTAGATTCAAAGTACCTGTGGAGTCGGAGGAGAGAAACTGCTTCCTCCTCTTCATCCTGCCTAACTCTTGCTCTGCTTCCTCATTCAGCCTGATGATGTCTCTCTCACTCACATTTCAGCTCTGATGACTGCATGATAGTGATGTTTTCTCCCCTTCTCTCCCTTTTTCCTTTCTGCCAGACCTATTGTTTCCAAAAACACATGAAATTAACACTTTAGCCCCTTTTGCTTTTTTCTCTATGCCAGCATTATGATTCATTTTTGGATTTTGTCTATGATTTTATCTGTGTCTTTTGATTTCTCACTTTTTGTGGACCTAATACTGTTTTTGTTGTCATTTTATGGTTATTTCCTTTTATAACTCTCCTTTAGGACTTTGTAGGGTTAAGTCACCTAACTGGTGGCATGCTATAGTGAAGACGTGTCCAGTAACAGTCCTGTTCCACATGGCAACTCAAACATGAATTACATATTTGAAAAATTCTTATTCTGCTGTCTGAGCCATTACACGCTGTACAATGTATTTAGAGGAATTTACTGACCATTTAGCAGCTAGCTTAGCCTCTGTACCTACACAGATCTCGGAAAAGGCCCTATAGTTTTTTTTTAAAATAGGTGACATTTTTCACATCTGCTTGCATACACACACTTTCAATAAGACAAGCATAGAACTGTCTGTAGTCACATTTCACCCCTTTGTACTGAACCAGCCTCTGGACATTTAGAAAGTGTAACGTTAATACACTGGCATCCGTTACAGTCTCTGCGGGTAAAAAGGGGACTAACACAGGTTTATGACAAAGTATTTTTTCCAAAATAGTTTGTAGCATGGGATGTTGCAGTTGCGAAGTGAACTCTTAATTTTAAAAGCCCAAACCCTCTGTTCTGAAGCTTTTTCACGTGGTTTTGACACAGAGAGGCTGTAGCAGGTCAGTGCAGTGGCTGTTCCTCCACTCTGAGTGCATTTGAACTCAGATGAAACCTTACACCTGCTGAACATTAACGCCGGTTTGTGTCTGACAGGAGAGAAGTCTTCAGCATTCCTTGAACGACACACATCGTGCTGAGCAGCTTCGCTACTACCAAGCCAACTACCTGTCCAGGTGAGTGAACCAGTTGCTGGAACAGGTGGAATTTGCAGCTAACAGGCAACATGTCAGGGTAAAGGAAGAAACTAAATATAGTTGGCACTGATTTTCATTTTAAATTCATTAAAGACCATGGCATCAAAGGCTGCAAAATGTCAGATGCTAACTAGCTAATGTGAACGGCTAGTCTGACCTTTTAAAGGTCATCCAGGCTAATTGGCTTACCTACAGCTAAACTACTTTTTTCCAGTGGCTAACGGAGGTGCATTATGTGTCGTTGTGCGATTTATTTTTTCTCTCTGAATTCACTCAGCCAGAACATAACTGTGGTTTTGCTCCAAAGGGAGGTTCAACTTCAAGTATTTATAATCTAGCGCCATGAAGCGTAAAAAAGGAGCTAACTCCCAGCATTCTACCTTTCTCATCTTTTGCTGCATCTCCGTTCAGTGCTGAGCAGGATCCCTGGGCTGTACGCTCAGGGTCACAGTTGGTGATCCGCTCTGTGACTAATGTTCATGCTGATAGCCACTGAACAGCACGTCTGGGATATCCACGACCTGACTGAGAACTGTTGCAGTTGATCTGCTCTGAACCAAAACGGTTCCTTCCAACTGATTGGCAGCAATATTGCCTCGAATTTCAAAATTCGAAAAAGTGCTTGATTTTAAGGATAAATCTAGTTTCTAAATTTACAGTGTGCAACATATAAAAAAACAGCTTGTCCTCTACATTACAGAGTGAATAATGACATAGTTCCCAGTTACAATTGTAAAAAGTCCATACTTTGTTGGTTATGATTTCACAGATAAGAATGGATGTTGACTAGCTGCATATTGCTGACTGACTTGACCACTCACTCACATTTTAGTGGAAGTATATAAATGTATTTAATGTTATGCATTTCCTTTTTGATTTTAAACATATCTCAAAAAGTGTCTATTAGTCAAATAGTCTGTTTGCTTTTCAGCCCTGACACGAGTCCGCTGAAGTCTGTGCCTCAGATTAGAATAGACATGGACCCAGATGAGGATAATTCCTTCTACTGGAGGAGCAGAGGATCTGAAACATCCCTTTAGGAAATTGAACCACCACCAAACAACCTGCAAGACAATTTCCTCTTCTGCTGACTTTAAACTATTTTTAACAGAATATATTTATAAGTGGTACAGAAAAGGGAATGCAAAGTAAAAAAAAAAAAGCAGCAGTCTAACAGAAAAGAATTGTTTTTAATGTTAAAGTTTCTTTCCTCACTCTTCTCACAGCTCCACAGCAAAGGTTTTGTCTCACTCAAACACTGATAAATATAACTCCTTACCACTATTCTATGCAATTCCTCAACAGTAAATACCACGCATGGAATGCACTCCTGCTCTTTTTATATGAATAGAAATATACTTTTTATATAAATGGAATTTCTCTAACATTTTCCTGTAGCAGGAAATTGTTTTCATAGCTCTACCTCTTGTTTTAGATCCAATGCTTATGAACAATGCAACATGTTGATTTTTGACGCAGCGTGGGGTTTTGATATTTTCCCCGTCCCTTTGTCGAGGCTAATTGAGATTCATTGTATTATAGCTTGTGAAAGAAATGTGTGCAAATAGATTTAAGTTAATTAACATTTGTATGTGCAGAGGAGGTAAATGTTTTAATGATCACTGTTTGATTGCATCACCTAATTCTGAATCTTTTGTTTACTTTAAGTTTTTTGTAATTATTTCTTATCTTATGTTGGTAACCCTTTTTGTGCCCTTAGAAAAGTTCTATATGTAATCATCCCTTTTTCCTCAGCCAAACTCTAACTAGGAATCCATATCATATCATATTATTGATTGTGCTGCACAAACTACTTTACCTAAGTGGCTTATAACAGACTGATCCCGACTGAAATTCTTATGGCAACAAAGTGACAAGGGATTATAAGAAGGGCACTAAATCCATGGACAGAGACAACAGGTTGATTTCAGCATCTGGTGGAACTATCTGATGTCTTTGTTTTATATTTTAAAGATGGCTTTGTAATTTCAAGTCTTAATACAGTGCCCATATGCACGTTGAACTAGTTATTTGTCACTGTCAGGGATGAGTGACATAATTCTCATTAGAGATAGACCAGACAGCTGGACTAAAGAGGAGCCAGGTCATGTCGGAGCAGCCACTGTGGGCAGGGGATGTACTGTTTATACCAACCATCCACAACATTACTGCCACCTGGTGGTTGTAACTCTGCCAGTAATAGTTGCAGCGAACAGTAAATGCACCATTGTGACGTCTAAAACTGGTAGTAAACGGATCAGACAAAGATGTGGGAACTACTTCAAAGTAGTATCTTGACCACATAAAAAAAAGATTTTCAGCCGATACATCTTTAGAAAATTATATCATTGTTAATCAGTCCACTATGCTATAAGCCTTTAACTGTCAGATAAATCACAATCAAGTATCTTAGGCCTGGTTTAAGTACTTTACACTTTCTAGTAAAACCAAACCCATTAGGTGGAGAAGTGCTGTTGCAGCCTCTGCAACCCAGCAGCAGCATGGAGATCATTCTTATTATATGACGACTAGTAGCTGAAGAGAGGACGGATTCCAAGTCTCATGCTAGCACTAACTTACGTGCGATAACTGTAGCTTTGAGAATGTAATTTTACACAAAGTGATCCCACTATTTGCGAGTGTAATGACAGAAGGAAGTTGTTGTTCATGGCCACTATGAAGAGGCAGAGTCATTACAGCGACCCATAAACTTACTCATACATATCACATGATGGACTTGAAGCTAGCTGTCACTAAACATCCACATTCCTAAAGCCTCTAAGATGTCACAGCTTAACTATTTTGGGCCAGATTTAGCTACAGGACCATGTGCCAGACAGGCTTCTTACTATCTCCACTGAGCACTTTCTAACTTCAGATTTCATTTGAAACAGGAAGTCCTCTATGGCTTCAGCACCACCACACAAAACTGTAATAAACGAGCCTCATCCTTCCTATGTCAGTCGTGTACATAAAGGCATGTTGGCTCAAACCAAAATGCACAAAGTTACGTTGTACCGTCACAGTCACTGTGTTTAATTTGATTTTGTCTGTTTTCAGGTCGGACTGACTATGTAATTTTTACTGCACAAGTGTTTTTAGCTGTCAACACTACATGGAAACAAGCGAGTCAATGTCTGGGCTGAACAATGTGGCCAGTTGTTTAAAATTTGTAGTACTGTGTAGGCAGGTCGGACAAAATCTACAACAAGAAATTTTAAAAAACCTAGTGTCCGTAACACTGATACTTTTTTTTATTAACTTTTTGTGACTTTTTAGAAAAGGTGAAATGGTTCATTTTAGAATTTATATTTTTTAAATGAAGTGTTTATTGAAAATAAATATCAAACTGATGCTGGGCTGCTTTTCATTCAAATCCATTACAACACTGGAAGAACTTAGGCGATGTGTAGAAATAGTTTTAGTGTTATTATAATACACATGCAGGTTAAGATGAAACTGCTAATTAATCTTCCCTATATTTATTCTAGAAGCAGATTATAATCTGCAGAAGCGGAAATTCTTTGGTTTTCCAGTCTACTAAAACCAAAAAAAATGTCCATTAAAACTACATTTTGACAATTTTATATTTGCATTGATACGTCCAACCTTTGTTAACATGCAACAGCCACTAGTTGTTTTTAATCTGCTTAACATTTCACATCTTTTAGTTACTTTGCAGATCAAATTTCTAAAAAAAAAAAAAAAAAAAAAAGTATGATATACTGCATTTCCCGCCTCTATATTTTTCAAATTAAAAATTTTGAACTGGACAAATGTGAAATAGGTTCACAATAAATAAGTTGGACTAAGAGTTTAAAATAAACTGATGTCCAGAGAACTTCATTCATAGTGAGGTGTGTTTGTAAGTTTTTACTTTTACTACTGTTGAACTTTGTACGTTGAGTCATAAAAGAATTGAAGTGGTACATTTCACAACATGTGACTGTGTTACGATGTAATTACCTCCTCTGCAGTCCAGAGTGGATGGACTTGGTTGTCTATTAATGATAGAATTAACTGTTAAATCAAATAAATTAAATCAAAGTAAATCAGGTAACAAGCAAGGTATGAATGCTTTTGTAAAAGATGACAGTTAATAAATACATTTTTAATAATTAAAAGTGTTTTTACTTTGTCACTACAGGTTATAGGGCTATACAGACTGATGGGTAATTAAAGAAAAAATTATTGAAAAGCATAAACGCACTGTGATAATTTCACCATCAGTGAGTCTGTAGCTCCCTCTAGTGTGAGTCCAGCAGCACTACAGCTAAACACGTTTGGACATTCATGAAGTGGGTTCATCTCAGATTCACTGCACTGTAACCACGACTTCAGTACAGCTTTAAATTCAGTACAAATAAATTAGTGTACATCATCTGTGCTCCCAACATGATGTATTTGTACTACTGGGCCTCAATGGGGTAGGACTAAGATCGACCCATCAAGGGCTTGCGTCCTAAGACCGGAAAAATGGGAGACTCGAGGGCAGGAAGGGCATCCTGCGTAAAGACATGCCGAAATGAACGAAAGCTGTCGACCTTTACCATAAACACAAGCACTACTAAGCTACCAGCCAGTGTTACACTCTTTCCACCATCACTAAAACTCATATCAATACAATTATCCCTGCAAAAACAAATACTATTAATGCTACTACCAGCACATTCATCAATCTCTCTACTCCTGTTGCTTCCATTATTACTTGTACTACCACAGTCATTAGCACTACTTACACTTCCGTTACCATCACCACCAACAATACTATCACCACGTGTCCGTGCACCATTATCACTTTAGACACCTGTACTGTCACTGATAATGCACCACTGCTAAAACATGTAGAATTTACAACCCAACTTCTACTGCCTCCATTAATACCAGTACTATGACCAACTACCACACCTCCAATGGAACACACAGAAAAAATAAGTTGCATCAACTATGTTACTAATGACAAGAGGGAGTTATTAAAAGTGTGCAGGAAAAACTGTGACAAAGATCACTCGAGCTCAAGTAAAACTATCTATTAATTTTAAAAGTAGTGATAAAGTGAAATGCACAAATCAAAGCAGTTTGTGAAACCAACCACACTATGAAAAGTTAGATCCCCTTTGTCACCAGTAGAGGACGGACACGCAGTACAAACCTGAGGGACATGTACAACACCACTGCAGAAACATATCTGAAAACAGAGTAGCAGAGCCTGGCTGGTTTCTCCTTTAAATATCTTACATGATTTCATTTTAGTAACCGAGGACAAAGATGCACAGTTCAATTATCCTGGATTCACAAATATGAATTAATATTATTAATATTATTAATATCAACATTAATGCACAAGAGCTTATCGTTTCCTCAGATGTATCTTTAATGTCTATGTTTGGAAGCGCTACTTAATAAAGTGGTTATTTATGGGATTTCATCTGATGTATTTGCAGATATTCTGCTAAGAGTTTGTTGAAATGTCTGTAGTTATTTTCACCAAGTGGGCAAAATTGTCTTTTTACAGACGTCTGCTGCAAGTTGCTGTAAAAGGAGACAAAATGTATTGTCTTAAAGAAGATTTGGGTGCTGAAAATGTTTTATTGGTGTCCATCTGTAGGAATGTGATCTCTGAGAGCACCATGAGGGAACTTCTTTAAAACTGGCACAAACATCCACTTGGACCCAAGCATGAACGGATTCAATTTTGGTGGTCAAAGGTCACACCCATCCCATTCTCAACAATGCAATCTCTCAGGAATGCCTGGAGAGGATTTCATTACATCTGGCACAAATATAGTAGAACTGTCCCCTCGCATTTCAGAGCAGACAGCAGCACTTTATCCAAAACCCAGGAATGCTGCCCACAACTCATCAGAAGCCAAAAAACCCAAAAGAAAAACCTCAGACTCAGAGAGACCTACAAACACTGTGTCCACTCCAACAGAACACAGACTGTGCCACATGTGTCCGTATAAGCCCGGCCTTGAGGCCCCTACACATCTCACAGTGGGCATCTAGCAGCCCTGAGATAAACATAACCGTCAAAATTAACCTGGACACACCGTTCGTCCACAGAGACTCACTGGCACCAACTTTAAGTTTGAGACCCAAGACTTGCTTCAGCGGTCATGTCCTCAGCACAGACCAGAACCCTACAAGCTCACAGAGCATATGGGTCGACGGCAAAGGCAGACACTCTGGTCTACAGTCTATCTCAGGGCCAACAGTGAGATATAGACAAGTCACACTCACACCTACGAGTATTTTAGAGTCACCAATTAACCGAACATGCATGTCTCTGGATTGTGGGAGGAAACCCACGCAAGCATGTGGAGAACATGAAAACACATGGGGGGGTGTTAACTAATACCTTTCAGAAGAAAAGATGCCCGTCTCTGATGCACCCAGCTGTATAAGCTGTCTGACTGACATGATTCTATATTAGGGTTGTGTTTTTGTGTTTACCTTTTACTGAAGCTCTACTCAAATGTCCGTTTGGACTAACGAATGAACCGATTCAAATAAGAGTATGACAGACATGTACGTAAATCGAAACTTCAGTCACACAACCACAAGGCGGTAATTCTCTGTCTCTCTGACATCTCTGCTTGGATGACAGAAAGACATCTTCAGCTCAACATCTCCAAGACCGAGGTTCTACTCTTCCCAGCCAAACCTTTGACACAGCATCAGCATCGGATCTGGAGTGATTGTCCCCGCTACGTCGGCCAGAAATCTGGGGATCATCCTCAACGACCAACTGAGCTTCAGGGAACACATCGCCTCAGTATCAAGGTCGTGTGGATTTGCCCTCCACAACATCAGAAAGATCAGACCCTACCTCTCTGAGTACACGACACAAGTCATTGTGCAAGCACTGGTTATATCTCGTCTCGATTACTCTAGTGCACTGTTGATGGGGTTTCCGGCACGCATGACCAAACCCCTGCAGATGAACTCAATCATTCAGGTCTACAATCCCTCCCGTCCGTTGCGTTTGGCCAGCGAACGACGTCTGGTGGTCCCAGCACCACACAGAAGACACCAAGGAAAACTCTTCAGCCCAGTGATCCCACGTTGGTGAATGAGCTGCCTAACCCTGCACGCAGAGCGCCCACACTCACTAAATTTAAAACACTGCTGAAAACAGAACTCTTCCGTATCTTCCTTTGCACTTCGAAACAACAAAAACGTTCTGCTTTTTCTTGTACTTGCATCTCATGAAACCGTAGCACTTCTTTGATAGCACTTTACTGTGATGTTTCTCTCCTAAAATTAGATTTTATTGCTTGCATGTACCTCGCATGTAAGTCGCTTTGGATAAAAGCGTCTGCCAAATGACTAAATGTAAATGTAATTCTATTTCCTACTGTATATCGCTTGCTGCTACTTGCTTGCCCTTCCTGTTTAAGGTGGCCATTGTATGATCACTTTTTCTCATTTACATATTCCTCATAATGAATTGATTAATAAATTAATGTAACAGGCTGTTGAGGAAATGCAAAAACTGACCGAAAAAAAAAAAAAAAAAAACACCACACAGTTATAACTATCACAAACACACTATCGATCGAAAAGAAAGGGTAAGGGCTCTTCATCTCTCTTTTGCCAGGGGACATTTTCTCCTAAGTCCTTTATGATTGGAATAAAAATAAAGTATGATTTTTATACTAAGGCTCACATTTTGGGAGATATTTACTTAATTAGTCCTAACCTTAGATGACTGGAGGGCATATTGGCCACATAAAACCTTGGACTGCACATCACATACAGCATAAGAACGTCAGGAAACAGTCGTTATGAACAGGAACCATCAGGCAAAATGTGTGTCAGTGTTTTTACAATGGGACAAATAAGCACTGATGAATGGAAAAGACATTAAAATGATTAAAAAAGACAAGAATAGACTAGACTACAATAGAGGAAGAAGGCCTTTCCATTGACGGGATAAATTTAAACTCTATAAAAATGAACCGTATCATTACGGCGTCAGGAGGAAACTGAGTGAGAATAATCACAGTGCTGCTGCAGTGATCTGTAGCGTATTAAACACTATGCGCTCGCCTGCTGACGTCATTTGTCTACAGGCAGGCAGGCGAAGAAGTCTTTATCCAACAGAGTTTAAAGTCACTAAAGCTTTAGTACTAAAGTCACTAAGCTTTAGTACTGATGCACTGAAGCTGTGTTGTCATTTTTTAAAGTCTTGTGGATGTTGTTAATCCCCCAGAGAAACCCACACATGTGACAACAACGAACCACTCGGGGCACATTTCACCCCAAAGGCAACATGCAGAGGGACATTCTGTTTGTTCTGCTCACAAAAGTCATTGGGATTTATTTCAGAAATGTCATCTTCAGCTTTTATGTGAGTCTTATTTCACTGAAGTCAGACTGATCTTGCAAACAGCACATATTGACTGGAAAGTCACTGGGACAAGACGCACATGTGGACGGCTGTTCAGGTTCAAACAGACGAGCTGTTAGTTGCTGCACATGCAGACATTTCATGTGTTATCAAAGACACAAATTTACTTCATGGAGTCTCCTCCATGACCTAAACAATTAATTCTCATTTCTGCAGAGCAGGATATGGTGATTAAAACATCTTACAAGTTTAATTCAAACTTACTAGTTGGAGCAAAGAAATGTTCAAAGAGGCTGCATGAGTTCACTGGATTTCAAGAAATGGACCTGCAGCTATTCATACTGTAATTATCCATATATTTAACTTGTGAAGTTGGTAAAAAGCTTGCCACATGATTATTTGCTGCATCTCTTTGTTATATATGATTTGAAACTGATTATTTCAATTTGAGGCCTTGTGCTGAATAAAACAAGCAATCATTATCCTGAGCACTTATCACCATGTTCTGACATTTTACAGACAGAACCAGATTGAAAAAAATAACATTTAGCTCCACTGTTTCGTCCTTAGCAGTTTTCAATTGGACACTGCTTTAATATGAAGCGACGTACAGTTCAAGTAAAAACACACCAAGGAAAATGCTGAGGTCAGTTCCACACGTGGACAGACGGAAGCAGTCGACGCTGTGGATGTCAGTTAAACTGATTATCATACATACAGAGCCTCAAATTTTAAAAGATCCCAATCAAGTGTATTGGAATAAAGATTAGAGACTCATCCAGTGGAGTCGTGTGTCTGGCTGATTAGTTTTTGATTGATTTTGTTTATGAACAACAATGAAGGTCTAAAACACAGACAAGCTATTCTAGGTTGCAGACTGACCAACGTGAGTAGAAGCAACGTTTTCCTTAAACCCATACGCTCGATGAGTTAAAGATCACCATCGTCACTGAACTCCAGTGGAAACAAAAAGTGAAGACTCCCTCTCCTGCCATTTATCATCTGCATGCTCAGGAGTTTAACAATGCTCCAAAACAACAGTTTGCAGATCAACAGCAACACATAATGTTGTCAGAAAGCAGCTTTGCTTCCTTTATCTTCCTCCCTCAGCTCTCTGCCTGCTGACTCATTATTAACAATGTGCCACACACAAATAGAGATTTATATTATGTTGTGCTCTAATCTTTCTGCCAAAACGGTACTTTTACTTCTGATAATTTACTGTAACGACTGTCACTTTACTTTTACTTAATGCTAACACAAAACACAGCTCAAACTGAGTAATGGTTTTCTTAGCACATGAAGCACAATCAACAAAAGGCTTCACTTAGTCCTGAACGCTTATTCGTCAACGAGGCGCATCTCACTGAAATAAAATTTCTTTCAGCTTCCACTATCATTGTGGCTCAGGTAACCAGATTAAACCAGATCTGCTCCTGAGAAATGATGCATAACTTTCCTCCAGTGTGTTTATTAGAGTCTGATAAGGAGCATTTGTGAGATCTGAGGCAGATGGTGAGAGGATGTTGCGCAGTTTGTCTGCTCACCTGTAAAGAAACCTCTCTGTGCTCCTGATCCCTCAGCACTGCATCTGCACAGCAGCCAGTCTCTCTGCGTCACAGCACTCCAACATGAGGCATGCCTTTGTTTTCTTTGCTCCCCTCCTGGTCGTGACAGTGTGAAAGTACATTGTCACAAAATTCGAGCCTGGCTGGATGCACAGACATTCAGCTCGTCCGATGAACCCAGATGGGGCCCTGAGGATGAGGGAGAGAGGACCGACACCATTCTTTCTCGACAGTGCTGGAACTCTGAAGTGCTCAAAAGCTGCGTGTTCTCATTCTGTGTTACAGCCAAACAAAATCAAAGAATAGCTCTTTCACTGTGAGCTTCAGTAGTGAAGATGCACCGTTTTTCTCCATCCACCTCCTCCTCAGTTTACTGCTCGTTCTTTCTCTTCCTGTTCATTGTACAACATTCAGAGTGTAGCTGCAGAATAAGCCGAAGGGACAATACGTGACATGTTAACATCTCCATATGTGAATACGATATAAAGGATAAGATGCTTACTGCTCAGCAACACAACACACTGAGGTAAAATATGTTTATGGCTGCAGGACGCACATGTATCCCTGGTGATTTATGGAACTGTTGATCAACAGAAGTTGAGCATCTGTTTTCAAACCTCAATCCTTTTCTTTACTTTACTGTTTCCTTACTATTTCCTTTAAAATGCTAATTTAGTTAAATTTTTTGTTGTTTATGTGAAACCGTACCTGTCTTGGCAATTTTTGTCTTGATCACACTGTGTTGATGAAATACTGTATTTGAGATACACAATCACAATTAAGCAAATATCAGCATGCTAATATAGTTGTAGGCAAAAAAAACAAAAAACAAGAAACTGTGACCATAAACCTTGAAAACCAGCTAAAACCAGCTAATCAAAGACTGAAGGTGCCTGGCATAATGCTTTTAATTTATTTTTTATTTTTGGCTGTCTACTGTTTCCGTTCATTTATTCTAGTGTGCTTGTGTTCAGTCGTCTTACTATGACTGAAATTTTTTCTGTGTGTGGAAGCCCTGCCATCATATTTGTCTCTTTGGTGTCACTTATTTCTTAACCCATTTTCATATTTTTTTCCTCTCTTTATAGGCCCCCTTACCTCTAGGGACCCTGGGCCTGTGCCTGGGAGGCCTGTTGAGTAATCATCCATGCAGACAAATGCATGCTCACAACTTAGCATTTTTACCATGTCACTTGAGCGTGACAGCACAAAAACATACTTAATATGCACTAAATACAAAGTAGGTTATGACATCAGGATGGAGTCAGATGAAGTCTTCACGAACAGGTTACTGTTTGACAACTCATCCCAACAGAGTTTGGAACATATTTCTACAACGTATCTCATGGCAGTCGGGGCAGATCTCGATACGTTTTCGTACTTCGTGTTAAAACACATCTGGTCATGTGGTTGGATCTGCTTTGGCCTGAAGTGTTGAATGGGCTCTTTTCCCAGTATAGTTGCTGAGGGTGAGGTGAGGTGCATGAATGATATTTGTGGGGTTAATTACTGATTCAACATCAATCTCTTATCTGCATCAATACCTGAATCTCCTGAATAGGTTGGTATGATTAAAGTGAATTATTTAAGAGTGACGTGTAATGCCCCTTTACATCCACTGCTCTGTATATTACATTACTTGACTGATTTTTTTTAAACGCTTCCACCACAAACATTGTGAATAATCATTTTTTTCTAGCCTGGCTGAAGGCATATATGTTTCTTTTGGGCAGGTCACCTTTAGCTCCACATAAGAATGTGTTTTTTCCTTCTCCTCACTTTTCATCTACCCTGGGTAAATGGAGCTACATATTCTGAGAGTGAACTTGGAAAAACAGCAAATTCAATTCAGGCTGACTCGCTTGGGATTTTCTGAATGTCATTCATTACAAAGAGTTCTAAACAGGATTAAACCACTTGACATAAAAATCAACTATAAAATCAATTATGGAATAGAGTCAAATAAAAATGAAACTTTGTATGAATGCATTGCCTTGGCCTGTTCGTTTCTTTCAGGTTATATAATAGTTTTAATTGATTGCAGGACCTTGGCATATGTTTTTTGGCCATTTCTGGGTTATTCATTTCGATTGCACTGCCTGAATCACACTCTTCTGGTTCTGTTCAGTTTAGATCTGAATGGTTTTAGATTGATGTAAAAATATCTTCACAGCAGTGACGCATGCATTGGACTAACCGCTTAAATTGAAAGGAAATGAGTCTAAAAGAAATCATCAAATAAAAGTGAAATCTTGCAGAGTTTCGTTGTCTCTTACACTTTGAAAACATCATCTCTCAGACCTGTGATAACAGTAAATAAAGTAACAACTTAAAACTAAACTGATTTTATATCCTTTGTTCCACATTTAGTAACTTAAACTTCCGTAACATCTAAGGTCTGCTGCGACACCAAACGTGTCTATTTTGCGTTTTGTTAAATTTGGAGCTGTGCACTTCGGAACTGAAGATGCACTGCAACTACTATTTTTATCAGTTACTGCTTTTTGTCATACGTCGTACTTTTATGTACCCTTTTATGGCTCATCCAAAGCACTGAATTGACTGAAATCATAATTAGTTAGTCATCTTTTATTGCTGTCGAAACCCCTTTTAAAAGTGGGTGTGGGTGGCTGAGAATGTTTAACGTGAACCATTTGTACCAGGCTGATAACTTCATGGTTGACTCACTCCTTTCTGTTGAATACTGTGTTTTATTTATAATATTAGACTATGTGAATATGAAAGTTTTGTAAGGCACAAAAAAGAATTATGGAGCTTGTCTAATGGACATATTTGTTACTTTTTAACCCATGACATAGCTTTGGGTTTCTGGTAGTTGCTAGGATAAGACATTTTAATATTTAAAAATTTTTAATAATTTGTTATATTATAGATCTATAAAATGATGTACAAACTTACAAATACATGTTAGTTGCTTTTGTATTAAAGAACTGGCATTAGTGCATTTCAAACATATCTGTGAGATTCTATTCACTAAAGGATTTTTCCCTGTATCCTTACATTACCTAACCATTGCCCTACCCACTCCTGAGTACCTGAATCAGCTGTGTTCAGTCAACCCGAAGTTGGAAGATTCCAATCAATATTGATTTGAAAATTAACTATTTATCCTATTATATAACACATGCTGCAGTCTCATAAGTAAACAAGGGGAAAAAAACATTTTTTATGCAACAATAGTTTTTTTCTCTAAACACAGAAGCCACATGTATGGTCCTCTGATCAGTTAAACCCTAATGTCTGCGTCCTAATATTTGTTTTTAGGGACACCTTAAGTGGTTTGTCTGACAACGGAGGAAAACCAATGATAGACAATAATGTTATGGCCTTTACAAGACCAGTTTCCTCTCATATATGAAATGAAACCGGCTGTGAACCACTGGCTCTTTCAATTCCACCCGGATTAGGCTTTCATTTCTGTGTGCATTTACTGGCAAAGAAATCCATTTCATCGTCGTTTTCTCCCGAAAAGACTCGCTGACTCTGATACATTCTAACGTGTGTTGTGACCATTATCTGCAATTTTATCAAATTTAGAGTGAAGTCTTTTGGTTATAGAAAGCACTAATCCGTGCTATGTGCTCATCTTTTTCAGAAAGTTATTGAAATTCCTGCTTTTGGAACACATCTTGTTCTAAAGAAAGCAGCTTATTACTCTGTTCAGCTCCATGTTAAACCTCATTATTTCTGTGATAAGTATCAGGCATCTGGCTCTTTATAGAACAAATTAATATTAGAATTACTGTTTTGCAACATGGGAAAAATTACACACTAGTCAGGTCTGTCAAGACAACTGGAAGGATGCACACATATGATTAGCAAATGATAATATTACAGACCTAAATAAGGGGAACAATGAATTTATACAATTTATATATATTAATATTATTACACCCATGTACACTAGATACAGTAATGTGCTCCTTTTCCTTCATCTGAAATGTAATGAGTAACAATTAATGCTGGCACTGGCTGCGCCCATCTGTCGCTTCACTTTTGTCCTGAGTCCAAGCAGGATGTCATCCGGTCTGATTTACTCAAATGCTAAGAAGAGTCTAGAAAGAAATGTCTGAACTGAGCTGGGAGTTTCACCGCAGGTTACTGCACTGGTTGAGAAATTATTTCTTTATTTTGCCTTTAATCTAATTTTATGAAACAATTGAAGACTGCACAAAATATGTGGAGTTGTGATTTTCTATTTTACATACATTAGGTTTCCATAACAAGAAAAATAGCTTCCAAACAACTGGCTTCGATGTTAAATGTTTTTGCAATAAGCTTTTAAACAGATATTTAAGTCTTTTGTACACCATACACCAGCCGATGTTCTATGACACGCAAATCAGGGTCACTTAAGGTAAATGTTCCAACAGCTGGATGGATGACGACAATGTCTGAGATTCATTAATACCCATGTCAGGATCAAAGGTTATAGGTTTTGTAATATTTTGTAAAACAAAGTCATCTTGTGCCACCATCAGGCCAAAATTAATATGAGTTTGTTTCAGTAAACTTGTAAAATATTAAATTCATATATTTGCACCATCTTAAGGTATTTCTGTGGGATGCAACACCAGAACCAACATATAAAACACCTGATAAAAAGTATTATACAAAAACTGCTGCTGCAGAGCTGGACACAGACGAGTGAGAAAGAAAACGTCCTCAAATCTTCTGTGCGAGCTGCCCCCACATGCGACGGGTGCCAATATTACTGGACTACCAGCTGATAAGATAATAGAGAAAATCTAAGCTTTTGTCCTCTAAACAATGCCTGTGTCAGATATGTCAGTCGCCAAGGTAAATCTCGAAATTTGGGCTCAATATTTTAAAAAAGCTGCATATCTTACACAGGATTATTCAGATTTAAACTGTGTGACAGATGTCTGTGCTCATAAGGCACTTTGTGAAACAGATTTACTGTTAATACGCTACACATGTACATTCTCTGACCACTTTTTCTTTAAGTTCGGTACAAAATTGTGAACGGAATATTATGAATAATAATGTCATATTGTATAGTGACCTAACTTGAAGTGATCCGCATCACTAAAGTAGTTATCGATTGCACCATTTGCAGCCAAATATTAAAATATATTTATTTTAATTTCCTTTAAAACTATCAGCTCTAACATTTTGGACACTTAGAATTAGGGATGTTAAAATACCAGCATCAGGTATAAGACCCTGTGTACAACTTCTCAGATACCACGTTAAGGTGGTGTTGGTTGAGCAGGTACAGTAGGTAGAGGTGAAACCGTCTGCTGTTTGGAGCTGTTCCAAGAAAAGTCACAATGAAAAATGTAAAGCCAACTGCAAGCTCTGCTCGTAATATCCAGACAGACTTCATAGCCCTGCTACTTTCATCAGCTCAACTGTTCAGTGGCCGTACTACAAGTACAAAAGTTTAGTGCTGGCAATAAATTTGCAAGTACTGAAATGTAAGTACCTGCAGTCAGTCTGGAGGGAAAGTGGCATCAGCACATCCTTACTCAAAATGTAGGTTTTCTGATGAAAAAGGTGCCATGTTCTACATTGTTTATGTATAAATACCATAAAATAAATGCTAAACTTTCTTGTAAACACTTGTTAACTTTAACCTTTTAAGTTTACTGCACAAATGGATAGGGTGAACTATACATCATAAATTTGCTACGACATATCAAACGTTAGGTAGAATCGATATCTAAAAGAAATGTTGATTTTAAGCACAGTATGGCTTGAAATAACTACAAAGCCATACTGGGTGGAACACAGGCAGCATATTAACTAATCTATTAACAGGAGATCTACACCAGAGTCAAGCAAACAGAAACTAACACATAAAGGGAAAAATAAGTGGTCTCTCATATCTCACATCCTCTGCCAAGGGTAGGTCAGTTGTTCCATGAGTCTAGACTGAAAAATCAAACGGTGATTGTGACTTTGTCGTTTGGTCCTTCTGAAAATACGACAGTATGCTTGTTCTAAGGCCTCACTTCTGAATTGCTTTATTAATCTGTCAGACTATTGCATAACTTTGTTTTTTTTTGTGCATTATTATGTAACTGGCTTTATTCAACAGTGACAGTTTCTTTATCTCACAAATAGCATTGACATTTGTAAATGGTAGCAAACAGCTTTGAAATCTGTCACAAACAGCAGACTTTTATTATGAGCCCCTTATTACTTTGAGCATGTACTCGTCCAATCTGAGCTGCAGCTTAAAGAAGGCATTAATCAATGTGGTGATCAGAGGGCGGAGCAGAGAAAATGGAGGCTTTCTGAACTGACACGGCTCATGTGGAACAGCTCTTAGTTATAAATTGGCCTCTTTGTTTTCATATTGATATTTCCATATAAAAAAGGTTGCCTGCAGCCCCAGACTCCTGTCAAATAAGGTCTACGATCGCCTAAATTTACAGCTTGCCAGCAATTAAGTCCACATACCATCATCACTAATTGCATGACATTTCTGTTCCAGTTTGGCTTTCTATGAAACGTAAGTTATTGTCATTACTTGAGATGCAATAAGACCATCTACACATCACAACATTTAACATCTGCTTTTAAGAAAGCCTGCAGCATAATTATATAAACACAAGCGTCAAATTGATTCAACTTTCTTCCTTTTTCACAGCAGGTGGTCAAGATTTGAGAAAAGTTCAACCGTAGGCCTAATTGTAGTGTATTTCCAGAAGTGGTAGAAGTAGAATAACCCAAGTGAGAGTGCAAGTTCTTGCTTAGAAAGAGTCTCCACTACTACTACAAATACATTCTACACTCAAAGAAAGGTACGTGCTACACAATTCAAACACACCACTACACACCTACAAGAACATGATGTATTTAAAACACTAGTGAATTTGATGCAGTTGATAAGAGAGTGTCCAAACCTAATCCAGATTTACTCAACAAATTCTCAAAGGTGAAAATGTGGTAAAGAGAATTGAATGTAATGACTAAAAATTAAAGGTCAATGATCTGTTACCTAGCAACTAGCGTGGAACAAAACAGCAGCTCCTAAAGGTGCAGCTGATTTTAAACCCTTTATGCACTGACAGGTGGTTCATCCAAATCAATACCTGTTGATTTGTTTTAAATTATTTCTTCTATATCTGCTCCATAAAATAATTGTATAATAGATTTCTCTGACTTGAGGGAGTCATAGTGACATGAAGAATCTCCAATAAAGTACCTTACCGCTGGTGGCAGCTGTCCACTGCTTCCCCCAGAGGGATCGGTTAAATGCATCGTAACATGTATGTACAGTATGTATATTTGCTCAGTGACCAATAAAGTTTCTTCTTAAAAAAAAAAAAAAACAGAAAAAACTCTGTGTACTCGTACTTGAGTAAATGTACTTTGCTGCTTAGCACCACCTTTCTTACACTGGTACATAGAATATTTTATTATCCATTTTATTTAGCTACTGTAGCTTCATTTGATGTATATAATTTAATGGAATCCTGATGATGTACTGACTTGTGAATATAATACATTTGACTTTACTTTATTACACAGTATGTGGATTTGTGTGTGTGTAAGCCAAAGCAATATGACAATTTTTAGAAGAATCAACGCTCACGTGATTGCATACGGCTTATGGTTTTACCATAAGTGCAGAGAATAAATGGAAAAGAACAGCTGGGACAAGGGGGAGACAGTCAAGGGGGAGAGAGACTGTGTAAAACAAAGTCTGACTTGCTTACCAGATTAAAACCTATGACAACCTCATCATTATTTTATCTGAGGAACTCCCACATAACATATTCTAGACAAGTTTTTAGGTTCAAATTACAAATCAATTTGCTCATCCTACACAAATGCAGTTGACCTGCTCCTCCAGATGTCATCATGTGAGTGTATAGTCTTGACTTTATTATATAAAGTTGAATGGAAAAATTTACTAAAATTCCCACCAGGCAAATAATTTGAACATAGGGAAAACAGAGTAAATTTAATACCATTCATTTTTACTGATCAGCCACAACAGTAAGACGACCTGGTGGTTTGAATATAAAGTATAATATAGTTTATAACAAAATATTATGTTTGTTATAAATAATAAAGGCTGATGTATCATTATGCACAGTGGTTAAAGTCATTAATCTTTAACCCTTTTTAACTGTAAATGTTTTTTCATAATCGGATTTGTTTAAAAAATACATGACTTTCTTAGAAAGAAAGACTTTTACTTTTGCACATTAAGTAAAATCTAGATAATCTGCTTAGTAATTTTACATGAGCAAGAGATTTGAGGATTTTGTGCCTATATTTGCACTAGATTAGGGAGGTTTTCTTTTCTTCTACCACCTCTGCACACAGAGAATCCCATTTTGCTGTGCATGGCACTGCATGCCTGCAGACTGGTCATGCTGACCCTGCTCTTCCGTCACATTATTAAGACCACCGGTGTTAATATTGTGACTGATTGGTGTATTTGTATTCCACAAACTAGGACCACAGGAAGCAAACTGAAAATCAGTTTACACGAGTAAACACAAGCCTCTTATGAAAGAACGTCTAAAAAAAGTCAAGTGGACATCACTTGGTAATGCTAGCCTCGTCCTTAAAGGACATACACGTAATAAAGACACAATTCTATTTCTTAAGTATTTGTTTTAAACACCCAGTATTTCATTTTCTTTCTCATAATTTGCAGACGGCAAAAAACACAAACCTCAAAGTAACAGAATTTCTGTCAAATGCAACACAAAAACCCCAGAGTTGAGCTTCACTGGTGCTGAAAGTCTGAAATATTTAGCCGCTTAATGAATGTTAACAAAGAGAAACACAAGAGAAAATTATTGATCCACCACAAGCTTTGGAAAAAGAGGTCAAAGCTTGTGTGTATTGAGCATGTAGGGGCCGATATAGATGGAGCAAAGATTTGCTATTCTAATGAACCTGTGGCCTGGAGCAAACAGCCTTTCAGGTGTTCAGTGTAAAATCTGTCAGTTTTTATCAGTCGAACTCGACCAGGATGTCAGTGCCACTCAGGATCCAAGTTTTGTTGCTCCTGTGTGTTACCCCACTGCGCATTTATCCAACCACCTTTAACTGTTAAGTGTTACACGTAGATTTTTAAAAATCCCTCTTTTCTCTTTCTCTCTCTTTTTTTTTTACTTTATATAAACAGGAAACATGTTAGGATTTTTGTTATATATAGGGAGGGTCTTTATTGTAGGCAATGTAAATTCTTAACAATTTAAAATACAATGATACTTTGCAGAGAATTGTGTCTGGCCGTTTCCTGTGTCAACATGGCAGTTCCCCTGTGCACAAAGCCATTTCCAATAGAATTTCTTCCCAGTTTGGTGCAGTGGACCTTGACTGTGCTGCACAGAGCCCAGACCTCAAACCCATCCAAAATTTGGGATGAGCATTACCACAAGCCAGACCTCATCAGCCAACATCGGTGTTGGACCTCACTAATTCTTTTAGCTGAATGAGAGCAAATCACTGCAGACAGGTCTAGTGGAAACCTTCCTGCAGAAGTGGAGGCTGTTTTACCAACAGATTTTATAGTGTCTCTACATAAAGGCCTGTTTTGGTTTTTTTTTTTTTACTCCCTCCTTACGTGCAGGTTTTTCAAATAGAGCCGTGATCATGCGCCACATTCTGTTCACAACTGGGCTCTTGAATGTTTGCTTACATACAGGTCACAAGTGAGGCCTTTTCTTTGGAAAAAAGTAAAAATTAAATATATTAATATGAGCAAGACGACAAAAAGAAACATTGTGTTCTATTTGCTGAACAACATGCTGTAGATTTTGACCTAATACAGTGGCTTATAATTAGACAAGTGATTCTTCCTCCTCCACCACCACTACCACGCCGTTTCAGCCCTGGCACCACCTAACTCGTCCAACAAAGATGACTGAGTAGGACAGAGCAACTGAAAACATTTCAACATTCCCCCTAACAACAGTGTAAATCCTCTGAAAAGCCCAAAAGATCCAAATCAAAGTTGTACAGCAGTTTCCTTTCCGGTGTGTGTACTTTTGCTGCCTTGGGAATCCTTTACTTAGTGGAGTTGCGCTGACACTATCCAGCCAAAGACTGAAGGATTTTTGCATGAATCCCCAGACAGTTTGATACCTCAGAACTCATGAAGGGAGCTCAGCAGTAAGGCAGTCGCAACAATTAGCATCCTGTCTGCACTGTCACTGGAGACAAACACCCAGCTCTGTGTACAGTACATCGGAAGAAAACATGTCTGACATTTCAACCATTTTTTCACCCTGAGGAAAACTTGACTTCCTTTTTTGCTCCTGTGAGATGGTTATTTGTTATTATACATTCAGTTCTATGTCCCAAATTACTTAAAAAAAAACACCCATCCTCTGCTCAGTCATAAGGAAAAGACTGATCTCATAAGATCATAAATGTAATAACTGAGGACAGCTAGGGCTTTTTTTAATTTAGTTTAATCTTATTAAAATAGGATTAGCACACAGTTCAAAAGCAGCATTTCAAGGAGCGAGGCAGGTCTATAGTAAGCAGTGGATTTAGTTTGAAAATATTTGTTGACTGTTCCGAGACTGTACTGATAAACTAGAGCTGTTGTGTGAAAAAAGTACATTATACTAAATCTGGCTTCCGGTGTAATTATTGCATCTTGCATAAGCTTCCAGGATTCATATAGAATACAACAAAAATGAGTAACACGTAGACAAACATTGCATTCAACACTTGAGTCAGGATTTAGGCTACTCCAAGATTAAAAGCCATTCTGCACACAAAGGACTTTGCTTTGATGTTTTCTCCTGGACTTAGATTTTTTTGCTGATCAAATTATCAGATTATGATGATCTTTTTTCCTCCTCTCTTTATACAGAATCACACCAGGACTACATTAGCTACTGTGGCTCTACAAAGAAAATCAAGAATACCATCTGCAGATTTTCTCTCAGTCTGTACATTTTTATGTATGTAATCATCACTTAAATTGAAGGCCTTTTCCATGGGTGTTTACATCCTCCAGGGACTGTTTTAATAATGCTGTAACTACAGTATATCGTTTCAGACATTTTGACAGGGGTAAATGAGAAATACATAGTTTTATTGATGTTAATAATGTAAAAGTGTTTTTTCTTTCAATAATTCCAAACGGATGTGAGATATGAATGACTAGATTGGGTATAAATGGCAGAAAATTAGGTGGACACATCTGATCTTTCACTTGACACTGACTGGCTGGGAATCTATATTAGGTTGCTAGTCAAGGGTAGATGTTGTTATGGTTGTACTCTAACATAATGGACTTAAAGTGAAACAATGGGTATGATGTTTAGGAGCTGACTCACAGCTTAAATTGAAGGTTCCATGATTATAATGGCTAGGTGGTAACAAATCAGCATATTGTCACTGACTCTCTTTTCTACTGTTTAGCAAGTGCTTCTCAGATCACTGATGTATTCTTGTCTTAAGGACATATACCAGCTAATTAAACAGGACCAAAATATGATTATGCACTTTCACAAAGACATGCTGAGCCCTTACTATTGCTACAGATGAGCATTGTTTGACTAATGGCCCTTGCGTCACAAGGATGCCGTGTAGTACTTGTCTCTCTGACCTATATTCAGAATTGCCCTTTTATCTGGGAACTAAACTGATCATTATTTTCCTAGGAGGATTCCTAAGGATTTCCTGCTCATGTCTGAATCAGACTAGTTTGTTTCCCAGAGAGAAAATAATATTAGTGGTTAAGTTCATCTTATTTTAGACAAATAAGATTATAATTGGACATGATCAAAGTTTACTGTAAGTCATGTGCATTCGAGCCAGTGAGAGGAAATCTACCATAACATTTGTGACCATCCCATTTTGACCAAAACAAATGTCAAGCTCTGCCTGTAAAGTTCATTTACTTTCTGATTAACTCCATCAACACAAACCATAAACCACTTTGCAATACATGCCATATTCACCTGTAAAAACATTCACTAAAAGGCCCAAAGTTTTGGACACTTTCAAACACCCTCAGCTATTCTGGAGCACCCCCACCATCTGCAGGTTCTGTGCATATAAAACAGATATTTTCATGCTGTGCTCACTCTGTGGAAAAAAAGAGAACCTGTACCTCTCAGCAATGCTGGATGTCTGTCATCCACAATGAGAAACTGCCTTCTTGTTACCATGGTTTCATCAGCACATGAATTACAATAAAAAAGGTTCCGTTGTCTAAACCAGAAACATACTATTTTATGATAGGAGAAGCTTTTCATAAATGAGCAACTAGTGGGTTCAAGTCTAACTCATCATTTAGAAAAGAATTCCGTTTAGATTTCACATGACAACTTTAAAGCCAACTTCACAAAAAAAGCCCAAAAAAAAAAAAACATAATTATAACATTTCAATGATCAGATGGAACAGCTGTCAATTTATTTTTCAACTACAACAAGCACTGCACAAACTCTATAGGACTATATACACCATAGGATCTGATAGACCTATGTTTATGATTATGTGCACGTGTTTTATCCTCCATTATTTTTCTTGGAGGCAAAATGGTTTTACACTGGCCTAACAATTTGGGTTGGGTTTACCCGTGCTGGCACAAGTACAGAGTGTTTTTGTGTTGCTTCGTTATTATTCTGCTGTTTTCTGGAAATGCATCTAATACACAGTGAGCCAGTGTTAGGCTCATAGTGCAAACACAATAACATTTTAGAGGGCTCTCAAGTTTGGTTGAGTTACTCTCGGTTCTGAAAATGTATTTGCATGAGAATCATGTCTTCTTTGGTCTGAAGTTTGTTTTAATTTTAAGACAAGTTTTTAAAAATCTGCCTTGTTTTTTAAATAATTAATTTCCTATGCACTTTTTCTACACAAAAGAAATATAAAGTTACTTAAGGCACAAAAGGCAGTACAGCTTCAAAACAACTAATGAAATATGAAAAAATGAATGTAAAGACTGAAAAAGGTTTTTTAACAAACTGCTATAATTTAAGGAGATAAAAAAGTGCTGACAACCAAAGTGAATATAGTCATGTTCCCATTCCAGTTCAAGGGGGACCTTGTCCATAAAAACTACACAAGGGAAGCTGGCTAATGTGCAGTGTACCCCTCTGGTCGTCTGTCTCCATACCAGTTCTGTGCTGTGATGCCAGACTCTTCACCAACATAAGATTCTGAAGACGAAAGCTGAAGGGTCTCCTGTCTGACTGAACTGAGCTACACCTGGCACGTCTGACAGCTGACATTTCTTCTGTCTTTTACAGGTTTGTTTAGGCAAAAAGCCGGGAGGAAAAGAATATGTAGTACAAAAAAAAATGCTGTGCATGTTAATGATGCCTTAAGTAGCCTGCAGCAGTACACGTTCTTCTTTGGAAGCAATGTTACCTTACTACCGTGTTTCAGGAAATGCTCGAAGCCTTCAGTAGACTACTAAGCCATTTCATGGACAGAGCTTAATCACCTTCCTAGGTATGAGATGGCATACACTGACTATTTTTAGTGGGGAAGTCCATTTGTTATTCCTGGGCCAGGCAGCATCATTTGTATCTGCTAATACTTGATACTATCATTTTTGGTAACACAACCTTACTTGGTGTCATGATACTTCTGCATTTGGTCCTGAGAGAGGACACAGTCATTCTTCATGCAGTAATAAGAGGTTGTGTGTCAGGAGAAGATAAAGATTGTTTGAAGCAACTGAACAAAAGACTGCAGCTGCTGTTTTTCTGACACAGGCCCTGACACAAGTTCAACTATTATCTTCATATAAACTCAGTATAAAATGCTTTGTAAATCACTTGGATTGATTTTTCCACACACATAAAGACAAGAAAAAAAGGCAATTACTAAATCCTACCTGGTGGTCCAGAAGTTCATTATTTCTTATTACAAAAACAAAAAGCCAGTCATAATAATTCTTTTGTGTGCACAAGCTTGTGTGGGTTTCAATCAAACTACATTAAAATCAGGCACAGAGTCTCACATAGCAGAGACAATTTTTTTCCCCTTTTGTGTTTCAGCACTTTGACGGAATGGCAGCCTGTCGCAGGTGATTCCCTTTAGCCTGATTCGCTCCAGCACTCTGTGACCTTCAAATGAATTCACGTCAACCTTATCTGTCAGTCTACCTAGTGAGCAGCTCAGCAGCCTCGCTTCCAATTTAAAAAAAACAAAAAAACAGGAAAAAACTCATGAAATTGGAAAAACTACTATGCACATGACTGCCTGACTGGTCTCTAACAATCAACTTCATTCCTAGCTCCATGATACCTTGTGTTAATAATGGGAACCATTTCCGTAAATTAATTACACTGAATCTGAGGAGCTTGTATGAAGATTAGCCACATGCTAACCCAATTTTAATAAATAAAAAGTGGGTAGGCATGTCCTGATGCCAATATCAGGCACTGGGTTTGATCTTGCCTTTGTGTACCTTTACTCTAAGTCATACAACCTCTCCGATACTGAGCCCAACACATGTTAGCTGAGACAACTTATAATGACAAAAGTAAAGCTAAAGGAATGCTTTGCTGTGCTACGGTTAAGATTGAGTCTGTAACATTCATACTTGTTTTTCTCAAATATATTTAGAAAACTTTTAACATTTGCAAAGGACATTGGCAACAACTAGGGTTTTATAGAGTAGCTAGAATGTCACCTGAAGGTTGCTTTGTTTTCCAATGTTATTTCACCTCCATTTTACTTGTAGACTCAGGATTTACTCTGACATTGTGCTTTAGCTTCATAAAGACTTTTAAGACAATACTAATGTAGGTAAAACATCAACATTAGTATCTGTTATTTGGAATTTCAAAAGACATGAGAGATCAAAATATTTGTACAATGCAGCAGGGCCCAAAGTATAAAGCTAATCCCTTCCAAAGCTCTTGTTTCCGACAACACCAACTGTTTACATATCACACAGAGGAGGAACAGAAAAGTAATTAAAAACTTCTCTTAATGATAAAAGAAGCAAAGTATGAAGTTAGAGAAGCTCAACAAAAACAAATCTGGCTGTGTTACTTTCTTCTCTTGCCATCTGAAGAGCTAAACTGGGCTTTATTACTGACATCACATCATTAAAAAAACACAAAAAAGTGCAGAAAAAATAATGAAAAAAAAAAAAAACACACAAAAAAAAAACAAACAACATTTGTAGACATGCATGGCCACACTCAGATTTCCATTCAAACCTGTGAAGAACGTTTAAACTCCTTTCAGGTCTCCCTGCAGGCACTTCATTACTTCAAAACACCATTTAAATGTGAAACTATTGTGCTTTCAACAAACAAATTCTGATTAACAATCAAATATCTGATGTATACCGGGTTCAAAACAGCAATCAATACTGTAAGTGTAATATAATTGCATCACATAGATGGGCTTTTGTGTATTATAATTGTTTCTTTCTACATACTTCAATGGTGTCCTTTAGGTGAAGTTGTTTTCAAAGTCTTCTGCCCAAATAGTTTTGTTCCTGTAGGTTACTGCTACACTGAAATTAGTTTTCGAACTCTTCAGGTGTGAAATAATATTAACCTGATAAAGGCAGGACATGGTCCTGCACTTGCACGTGAACCTCTAAGGCCCAATGCATTTTGGGCAACATCGGAAGAGTAATTTAGTGGGGTAACATAACACTGTAGACAGTTTTACTCTGGTAAAATTAGTGATGAAGATGTATTTTTGAGCTAACTTAAAGTGATGCCGCAAAAGGTTAGCTGAAACTCAGAAAGTTATCAAGAAATAAATACTATGCTAATTTTACCTTTACCCTCTGTGGGGCACACAAAAGGGGTTGTACATTTATTTAACTGTGTAGCATATAGAAGTACTGTAGAGAAAACTTTCATGGCTTATTGCCAGTCATAGCTGCCAGCAATGCTCATTACAATGAGGAAAAACATTGTTCGGTTTGATGATCACAGCATGAATTTGTTTTATACAACTGCTATTTTGAATAGATTCTACATTCGTGAATAAATATTTGTGACAACTGAACCTTCCAAAAATTGTTTTCTACACGAAGACAAAGATTTATGCTTTAAAAAGATTTTAAAAACCATTTGTAGGCTTTACAGATCGTTATGTATACAGAGTTGGTGTTGGCAGGTTTTTCTATACAAAGATTTGTTTGTGTAAGGGTGGATGGAGGTAGGTTGAAGAAAAAAATAGTTTTAAAGTTTTAAATTCAACACCGTTTAAAAAAATTATTTCAGAGCTGATTGCTTCAAGTAAAAATAGTCAAGCCTGTCTCAGCAGACTTCTGACACTTAAATGACAACTTGATTGCAGATAAATAAATATACCATAGTGGATTGTGGACAGAAGTTGATACAGTTTATCATCTGCTGACCTTTAGACACAGGTGGTTAAATTAATTTTGTAAAGATATGGGTGCTTCCACCAGTCCATCTCTTCTGCAGTCTGATCTGCCCCTTTCATTAAGAATAAAATGAAAAGCCTGTCTCCAAAACGTCTTTTGGGATAAAGTCAGGATAATCTCTGTAGCATCTCACTTGGACATTTGCATTCTCACATAGACCATCTACAGTAAAATCGGGAGGATTTCAGGATTCCAGTGCACATGTGAAAGAGGCAAAAATGTGTGAGAGGAGTCAAACTTCTTTAAAACAAGAAGTAAACATTAGTTTGATGCTGGTGGCAAACAGAACCGTACAAAATCCCTGTTCCTACAGGTCGTGTTTATTAATGAACGTGGCTTGTATTCACATTTTAATCTGTGAAAAATTGTAGAACTTTAGCTGAGTTGGATTCATAAAAACAGCCTTTCTGTACCAGCAAAACTCTTCACATTTTGGGTGCAGCTAAGGTAGTATGTAAATCTGGAACATCAAACTTCTCATCTGTTGTGCATTCTGCCATTTCAAAGCTTAAGTTCACGCAAGTCAGATATTGAATGGCTTGAACTTCTGTGCTCATGCATACCTTCTAATGCAAAATGAAACAGAAAAGATAGAAAATCTCCAGAAAGTGGAAATTGGCAGCTTAATCTGTCCTTAAAGAGACTGGAGGTTTAAAGTCTGAACTGAATGAACTATGAACCATCTATCAGTCACTCTCCATGTGAGGCTAAAATAAGCTAAGAAGGTCAAAGCGGAGTTGAATTCTCAACTCAGTGACAATGTGTTTCCTAGACGGCATATTTTAAAACATTTAACACCAAATTTCTCTTTTAACACAAACTATGCCTTGGTACTATAAACCCAACTGTAACTGTCAATGTGTCACGCTGGTCTCAACCGATGCCAAAATGAAATCTCCAGTAGGCCCCCACCTAAACTAGGCCGTTTTCTCAATGTTAAAGAGACATTCAAGAGCGACAGAATAAGAGAGAGAGAATGTGCCAGAAAATGTTATGCTGATTTTTCCAGTTGAGCACCTGTGCGACCAACAATGCGTCTGTTTGGCCGTCACCACCTCCTCTCTCACTCCGCAGAAGAGTTTGGTCCAACATTAATTCATTCCTTCCTTCTATTGAGCAACTGACCCTTTAAATGGTAGCACTGAAATAAAATGCTGGGGCTACACACCAGATAAACGATGCACTGATGCTGCTTTATGCATACAACAGCATTTATTAAATATAGTTAATTTTATGTTACTCTCACAAAACATCATAGCTGAGGCTCTCTCAGCCTTCAGCAGGAATTAACTGGCCGTATTCAGATAGTTGTTATTCGCAACTATCTTGCCTATATATCTTAAATAGTACATCTTTACTGTTACTAGTCTCAGGTAATAAACTGGATGAAGTGGGAGATGGATTTAGACTGAGCTAATAATCTTTGATAGAGAAATGAGTTACCAGGCTTAACAGAGAACCATCTTAACAGTAAAATGCAATGTATTCAACTAGCTGGTGCATTTGGAAATTCATCATCTGCTTCTTGCACATTTTCAGCTATGGAACTTCAAAACTCCTGTCCATACCTTTTTTTTTAAATAAATTCCATCTTGAGGTTTTAAAGCCCTATGACGTTGGTTCAGGTGCAATAAACAGTGACAGATGCAGCAGCTCAAACCCACCGAGGCAGAAATTTCACAAAAAATTTTAAATAGGGATATTTATTGGAATCGTGAATTATTAATAGATCATTTTATCAATAATGAGAAGACTTTAAAGTTATATTCATTCTGAATTAAATGTCACAATATATGAAATTTTAATTTGTGATGGAGGCTATATCCTGTATCTAATATCTGTTACATTTATTTCTGTGTTTTTTTTACCAGTAGTTATTGAAATTTGTGCCGATAAGAACCTCTTGTGCCTTAAATATTTGTTGGCACGTTACTGGCATTATTGAGAAGCCTGTAATGTGTGTGCAGTGGACACATCACTGATTACAATCACACAGTAAAATGTGCAGCAGCAGCAGCCCCCCCCCCCAATGTTCATTACATCTGACTTTATTTAAATGTCTGGCTCTTGACATTTCAAACACTGCAGCTGTAGGAGTTCAAGAGGGTGGGGGAAAGGGTGAGGTATCACCGAACCATTAGCATGTTCTTCCAACTCATCCCACCCCCTTCACTCTCCACGTCAACGCATAAAATAGGAGCGACTCGGCAGTAAATCCCTCATTCGCGCTGGGAGCAGCGGGCTGAGCGCATCCCCTCAAACACCAAACGCATGGAAGCGGACTGATACGGACACAGCGGGAATAAGCTCGGCTGCTACCCGACTCATGTCCATCCGTGTCTTTTTTCCACGTGTCTTATCCCGAGGGACGTGGACATTTGCACTTTTCACAGCCATCTGTCAGCTTCATCTGACATAAACCAAGGTAAGACACGTTGTTGGCGCTTCAGAGTTTTATCAGCGCTGAATAATATCATATATTTTTATATGTTTTATTATGTACTGAGATCTGTAAGTTTGACCTGGACTTTCCGCTTGTAAAAGTTCCTGATATGTGTCTAACAGGTAATGAAGGCGCCGCGTTTAGGTCAGTGACCGAACGTTCCGGATTGGACACGAGCGGTCCATTACGCTGTACCGGATTCTGCCCAACAGTTTCTCGAACCTACACTGAGGTCAAACTTGCTCAAATTGGGTTGGGAGGTTCTCAGAGGGGTGGATTTAAAAAAGCCAATTTTAATACAGAGGAAATAGTCCTTAATAGTTCTCTTCGCATGGGTGCACCTGCAGTGCAGCGCTTTCTACGGGTCTGCTGTGGTTCCCAATAACGCAGATGTGCTAAAATCAGAGCAGAGCTCCATGACAGTGTCGGGGGAAGGAGACTACCGTTTATAAATATTTTATGTATTACAAATACTCCTACCGTATCTTATTAAAGCGGAGCATGTGAGACTGAAGATGTCACGCACGTAAAATCCACTGGCCTCTGCCGACTCTCTGGGAAAGAACGTCAACTACATCTGGAAATACATGCAGATGGTCTTTTTGTATCACCGGTGTCTTTTGGGCACAATTAGGAGTAAAATGACTTGCCTTGAAAAGTATTAGTTAAATTTGTAACATCTGCACAGTTAATTTGTTCTGAATAGTGTAATCTATTATTACGACTGTGACTCAAGAAACTATAGTAAAATAATCATCTTTACTAAGAGTGCTGTTTTCTGCCGTTTAAATTTGAAGCCTTTCTGGTCTGCAGTGCAGCATGGAATAAACATGATGGGTGGTTAATGATGTATTGTAGTGTGAGGGTTGGAATTATGATCTTCTGATCAGATTAAATACCTACAGAGTTTGTTTTCAAAGGAAAATTTGAACTCTTTTACCTACAGTCTGCCAAAAATGAAAAGCAAATTCCCAAGAACATAAAATGCCCCATATGGGACAAATATGGGGAGATGAAGAGCTTGGTGACCCAATGCCTTGTATGATAAAAACCTGTTATGTGAAAATAGATCAGTCAGAAGAAAACTTATCAAGATGGATTGATAGGCTTTTTATAGACATTTTGATTATGTAATCTCCACCAACCCACTTTCACACTTATGTTAAATATGTATGATACTCCAATCATCAACACTGAACCCGTACAATTATGAGGCACCGTGGCTAACCGTGCAAACAAGCTGCTGGTGTGGTCATACTTGTGCAGTTCAAAGTTTTATCACGAACAAAGGCAGAAATTAACGTTTCACATTTCCTCTTTTTCACTTAAGATGGAAATGTCCACAAACACTGTAGAGACAGAGGTATGAGAGTAAAAAGAATGGAGTATCAGTCCATTGCATCGACAGCACCAAACAAACACAAAAATAACCACTCTGTACTGCAAGACCGTAAAATCTGAATTTGTAATCTTAACCATCTATAAAAACATTGACGACTACAGATTTGATCTTTTTTAAATGTTAACACTCTGGGTCGGCTCCAACTGTTTAAACCAGTGTAAGAAAAATTCTAAACTATTTTATTAGAAGAATGTGAACAGAGCCACTCCAGGATCAACAGCTAAGATGACATATTGAATTTGAGATGAAGGATGTATCCCATTTCTCACTCATCATTCTGATCCATAGGAGCACTGTGGACCCATCACATCCCTGGGATATAGTGAAATCACCCGAAACCCATTTTAGGTTGGCACTGGTCTTCCATTCACTGTCTGAGAGTAGTCTCATTTTTTTTAGCCAAATGTATCTGTGTCTGCAGGTATAAAATTGATTTTGGAGTATCACTTGGGGTCTTCTATGCTAAAGAAAGTCAAGTCTTTTGTTAAGGTCCTTGCAGATGAAGATTTCTGTCTGTCACCCATTTTAATCATGTAAGATTTTATATTAATGAACTTTGTACATCTGATCTTCTTGTGTATTGGTCCCACAGGCTGTGAGAAAGTAACACAAAACCTCAAGAATTAGTCTCGTCTTTCAGAGAAAAGTTACAGCCATTATTAGCTCTTCCCTCACTTCTGGTGTTCTGCATTTCCTCAATTAGCCATTTCTCAGATACACCTGATTTCTTGTAGGCCATCTGTACAAACCTGCATTTCTATTTATTTCTATAAATAAGTAATTAAGACTGCAGAGTTAAGTGCATGTTTAATGCATTGCTCTGTATCTCTAATTAGCCACTTAAGAACTCGTTTGCCCATTCACATTCTATTTAAACATATTTTTTAGTCAACTTACTGACACAGAGAAAGCAGCAGTAAGCCTACAGAGCAATTTTACCAAGTGTGAGGCTTAGTACTGTCCGTGGAAAATTCCATAAATTATTATTTGGAGACATTTCTACTGGGATAAAAGAGAATGGGTTTTTTGAACAGCTAGGAAAAGGTGACAGGAAGGAAATGCGAGATTAAGGTGCAAACAGCAAGCCCAGAGGGTCAGTGTCACAGGTAATGAGTATTGCCACTGTCCTTAAGCATTGCCACATCAGTATTATCCAAGCATGATTATGCACAGTTAAAAAATGAGACATAATAATGAGGAATCGTAATCCGAACACCTCATCTAATGCAGATCTCCAATCTAATTTCAGTAACAGATTCTGTCACAGCTGTTTGTTAGACAGCTTTTAGAGACACACATAGCATTTGCCTTTTTTGGCCATTATAGTGTCCACTTATAACCAGTAGTTATTTTCTAATTTGTCTGCATGTCTCCGTTTCCTGTGGAGGTGCATGGGAGTCAGATAGCACATGCTGTTTACAGGAACTACAGAGAATACCAAGGACAGAAAATAGCCCAGAAGGCCAGTGTCACAGGTAATAAATTAGTTTTCATCCATTCAAAATGTTGCCATTGTCCAGAAACATTGCCACAATAAACAACTACCAAGTATCCAACTATTATAATCAGACATAAAAAGGACAATTCACAATACAGCTGCTTATCTGATGCTAATCTCTATAATTATACGAGTGGATGCTGTCGCACAATTCAAATTAAATCACTTGAAGCATTTAGGAAAAGCTGTCAGGGATAGAGGTGCCATTAGCATTTCTGGGCCGATTTTATAGTGCACTGGTAAGCCACATTAAATTATTTTCCTTAGTCTGTGAATGTGAATACAACATTATGAATGAGAAAATGGCAGTGTAAACAGAGTAAATATCATTTTGTGATTCCTCGATGAGACTTAATGCTGACCATTTCAATTTTACTTGCATTATGAAATAGAACAGAAGAGGTTCTGCCATTAAACGTGTTTAGCAAAAGCCGCATACTATCCACATGCTTCCACCATAGCGGACACATATGTGATGAACTGCATAAATGACAACCATCTGCTTTGACTATAATATTTAATAATATAGATTTGACAGAAATGTAAAATTGTTTGAGACTTAAGTTGGTGGAAGACCAAGATCCTAACACGGAACAGGGATATCAAGTTCCATTTGGCACTAATGTACTTTTGGTTAAATGATCACAGCTGCTATGGTCCTAAACTTTCTCCTCTATCCAGTTGTGAATCTAATCTGTTTTAAGTTTCTGTGAATGAATGTGGACAGTCACTTCTCCGGGATTGAAGCCGGAGATGCCCATAGCCATCCTTTGACCCGCTTTCTGCTCTGACTGATTGGACTGGTGCCCCGATACTGTATATCAAACTGCAACAATCCAGTTTCACCTGGTTCCGATTTGCAGCTTGGCTGTGATTTATTGTGAGAAGCAAACCACTGTGTCGTTTGACGTTAATTTGTTAGTAATTATTCATAACCCTGTGCCTTGATTTGTTGTTTGTACAATTTGTATTACCGAGCGACTAGGTCAGCTTTTCATTAATTTATGTAATAATGTTAACAACACTAGGAGCAGCAGCAGCTGGCTTACAGTGGTTTGGTTAGGTACAAAGCTAGTTAGGGCATTGTTTTAATTTTATTGTAATCTGGTTATCTTCTTCAACAACTCGAGGTTGGTCTAAATTTTCGGTCATATGAATATGAAACTTGAGCAATAAATACATACTTTACTAATTCCACCTGCTCATGTTTTACTTTCCAGGTTTAAAATGAATGAAGGACTGGAGAACAACTTGACTCAATTCTATGGCAACTGGACTTTTTACAATTCCACTGTGGAGTCAGTGATACCAAGGCACAACATCACTTACGTTGGATTTTACCTGCATCAGCCATCAACAGCAGCCATCTTCATCGTGTCCTACCTGTTGATTTTCCTCGTGTGCATGGTGGGGAATGGGGTGGTGTGCTTCATTGTCCTGAGAAGCAAAAATATGCGGACTGTCACCAACTTGTTCATTCTAAACCTTGCTGTAAGTGACCTCTTGGTTGGGATTTTCTGCATGCCCACAACGCTTCTTGACAACATAATTACAGGTGAGCAACGGAGTAATTTGACACTTTCTTTTGTTGTTTGACTATGGACCTTTTTCTTGTATCAGAAGCAGATATGTTCCTATCTGAGTCAATAAGAGATACAGTACACCACAAAGAAACACCTACAGACTTTGGTATTTCTATTCTTTTGTTATTGCTTTTATTGAGTCAAATCTAAAAATGAACAATAAATTTTAAGCATAATTGAGCACTGAATAATAATTAAAATAAATTTTAATGTTAAGCTTTACTTTCATGAAAACTGCCCTTTGCAGAAATAACATGCTGACAAAGCTGTGGCGTTTTAATGATCAGTTTGGAGATATTCAGGTGTGATTTCCTTCCCTAAAGGTCTGCCATGCTGGTTAGGCATTGTTCCTGAACCCTTCGGTCGAGCTTCTCCAACACTAGTTCTCCCACACTCATTCCATTCCAGATACTTTCTTCTCCAAATAATTCTGGGGTCATGAAGTTATTCCCGAGTCATTGCCCAGAAGCATGCTTCTTCAGTATGGACTGGTACCCATGCGGATTAATTATACCTTGTGTGAAATGCAGATCACCCACTTTCCTACTGTCAAAGCATCCTTTACACCACCAAATACCTCAAACTTTGACCTCAGGACAATGATCTAAAACCCCGTTTTATATCTTGTCCCACTACCACCTTTTCTTAAGATTTGACCACCTTAGTTTCTCTGCCCATGAGGCCAACTAACTAACATACCTACGCACAGTGTCTGGGTACACTGCTTTATGTCTTCTTATGTTGAAGGAAGCAACTAATTCAGGATAAGTGAGGCATCTGTTTTTCTCTTATAGGTACTTGTATTTTGGGGCAGATGTGAAATTGGGCATTTCCGTGCATCATCTGTCTTGATTGGATCCAACTGCAGGATGTCTGGAGATTATAGTCTATATTGTAAATCTTTTGAAGAAACCCTTCATTTCTTGGCTATTTCTAAGAACAATATTCCTTTCTAAAGACAAGTATAGTAGAAAAGTTGTTTTTGTTACGCCATTTGTAGTTACAGTGAAAATGACAGTTCACCAACTATGGAGGAAGCCAAATATTAATTCATATTATTGTTTACCGGACAATGTATTTTCATAAATTTCAACACACAGACAATCCATTTAAGAGCATCTGCATTTGAATCTCTGGAAAAAAAAGGAGAAAGTTTAAAATGCAATTTTTTTTATTATTCTGTGCTCAAATGTGCTTCAATTATTTTTCTTTTTTGTACATTTTGTGATCAATTTACATCCATTTGACTAAAGTGTGTAGGTTTTTCCAAACATTTTCTTAGCAGGATATAACAGATCTGCAAATGTACTTGGGCAGATCAACTGTAAGTCACACCCACAATTGCCCATTGCCTATATTTTTTTTCCATTAATTGGGAACAGTCCTTTGTTTTTCATTCTACACTTGCATTAATATGGACTACCAACATGTGTGGAGGCCTCCCAATAGAGATGAAATGCATAACATGACCTTTCGTTTTGTTTTGAGTCTGTGGTTATCAAGAAAGGCTATAAGAGGTGGAAAATGGGAGTTGCCATGGAGGTAGGGAGATGAGGTATTTTCATAAGATGTGTTGATTTGGCTAGACAGTTGAGTTCTCTATGTGACAAATGAGACATGAGTGATTCATAAGGCGAGTGATAGTGGACAAGAGTTCAGATGCTTAATTAAGGCCTCAGTGTGTTTTCAAGGGATAAAAAAAATCATCATTGGTGGTTGTTTAAACACTTACATATCCCACAGAAACTAACTAACTATCATTTATGCAGAATGCTGACAAGTCATTCTGGAAGGCAATAACAAATGAACCATTTTCTCTGTTTAATAGATTTGAAATTTTTAAGTTGATAGTGGCAGGAGAAGAAAGTACGGTTAAAGAAAAATAGTAGGAGACAGAATTTTGGTCTTTACTTCCCCGAGATATCTTCTCTACGCCAAATAACAAAAATACTGCCAAATGTTAACCATGTTTCCAGAGCCAATAACAAATGTGAAGTTTTTCTTTAAAATAAAAAGGCTAAAACAATACAATGGTAGGGCACTCAGACCTCTTGAAATAAGGAAAATCACAAACAATTTCAAACAGAGCGGAAGACATGTTACATTTGTCGATCATATGATGAAGTGTTGGCCTGTTTAACCAGATAACTAGGTCTGTCAACGTTAATATAATGCTACATTAACACAAATTTTATCAGCAATGTTTTGATGCTGTTAACACAGGTTCTATTGTCCCCTTGCTTCAGTAGTACAGGGCTTGACAGTGCAAGAGATTTATAGAAGAAATGCTGACTGATTGCCAGGATTTTATTTGCAATTGCACTCAAAGAGTGCAGTGATGGAGATTAGCAGATGTGAAGATCCACATGTGCCATTTACTGAATCATTCAGTTTCTCCACTGTCTACTCTGTGTCCACTGGAGGGTAGGCGTGGCACCTCCTAGACACACACAGCTGAGCTGCAACCTGCCCCCATCAAGAGAGTGAGACAAAGGCCAGCTGAAGGGATAAACTCCGTCTGACAACGTCTGTTACCGTACGGACTATTACAACTCAGCTAGTTAAAAGCCAATAAAAGTGGCTTATTGAAACAGCCACTAAACAAGCCTAACTGTGCCCGCAGTCTCCCATCCACTCAGAATTTGTTAACTATAGAGAAGTTTTAGGCAATGTTGTCCAATTGACTAGAACCTAAACCTTAAACAGAAGCTGTCTGAGTGTTATACTATGCTTTTGGCCTGATTTGATCCCCTACACTAAACCAGCCTGTCCTCCCTCTATCAGCTGTACCTGCCCAGCAGTGACTCACAGTAGTGGTAGAAGAGAATTGCAGCATCAATGAGTAATTATGAGTGACTTCTACACCAAATCAACCCGATAAATATTATTGAGTAGGTCCTTTACCCACCAAAACAGCCGTGGCCCATCAAGGCATGGACATTGTACGTACACTTGCTAATGTCTGTTTTTACCTTTTTTGTTTTGTGCTAATTTGGCAGCCATTTAGTTTGCAATAATAATCCTGACTTGTCTAAAAAATAAATTCATGGATGACTCGCATGGTTGTACTTGGCAAAATGTTACGCCGGATGCCCGTCCTGACGCAACCCTCTCTATTTATCCGGGCTTGGGACCGGCACAGAAGTTACTGGCTTGCAACCCCTGTGGCTAGATTTATGTAAAAATAAATTCATGAATTTTCACTAATAGTTGTCAGCTTATTAAATTCACAAAGTTAATGCCCTCTTCTACGGTATGTCCGTAAAAGTATTAAAAGAAAAAAAATTGCCCCTTTACAGTAAATGCTGAGTAGGTAAATTCACAAGTAACTATGGACAATCATGTCATTTGAAGACAGTCCAACTGAAAACAATGAATTTTAAAAGTCTTTAGTCATGGATTAAATGGATTAAATACTTACCATTGAGTGATAACACAGAGTGATAATATCAAAGACTTTAGGTGATTAATTGTCAGCAAACATTTTGAATCAGGTAGTAATTAGCCATTTGACTTACTCTACATGACTGAATTCCATTCAGACTTCTCCAAATAGTGACGTGGAGTGCTTTTTAAAATGTGGCCAATTCACCTGACAGTCATGACTCGAATCAGAGTACAGCGTGCAGTGTGGTGTCCAAGCTTGACAGTGTAAACTGTCAACAGAAACCGGAAGGCACTGTAAAACATTTCAGAAGCCCTGGGATTTTCTTATAAATGAAAGAGTCATCAGGAGGAATTTTAATTAAAGTTGGTCTTATATGAGTGGAAGCTGCTTGCTGAAACTAATGTGCTGCCTTTCCTCATAAATGCCAACGTAGAAGGCAAATTACAAATTCAACCTTACATTTAACATCACTTTAATCCTAAACAATGATGATTCAAATACTCAACTCCCATTAAAATTGTTAAATGTGTTTTTAATATTGTAATAACTACTACTCTATTTTACCTCTTACAGAAATAACTAAGCTTTTAAATGGAGAAAAACAAGCAGGGTACTTTAAAACTATTTAGCCTCTTCTTTTAGTAGCTTGTTTGGGAGGGATGCACATTTGATGATATCTAGAAATCATCATGTTGCTATCGAGACTGATGCACCTTGAAGTACAAGAGGAAAACCTCTTGTAGTAGAACTAATAGACTAGCTAAAATACAAGTATGCACAGTAGGTCCTTCAAAGAAGCACTAACTGTGCTTGACTATCAAAGCTACAAGTGACTCCTTTAATCTGAGAAAGAGAATACTACAGTAGATTTTCAAGGCTCGTTATTTGACTACCACTTAAAACGATGTTGAAGACGGACACACTTATCAAAATAGACTGAGTGCATATAAGACATTAACTGACAATGATTTTTTCACAGCAATGGTCAATAGTGATTGAGAAAAAAAGAAGACAACATAAAAAAAAAGGTATCCATACATCAAGGTAACAAAAACATTTGGGAACAAATTCAGTTGTGAGCTCATAGGGGAATTTAAGGTTATAAACTGTAGGCAGTAGATTATTCAAATTTTTCTAGATGTTTTCGGGACGCTCCAACACCGATGACATTTGACCAGGCATGGAATCACATTAACAACAGCGGTGTTTTCCAGATTTAGACAGGTTTCTATGAAGAGGATCTTAAGGAATGTGTGTGTGTGTGTGTGTGTGCGTGGGGGTTTATTAAAGACTTTGGGATTTTGCTTTGATTTAAGAGATTGTTGCAGCTCAAAATGCTTCATTTTGGGAAAAAGTGATGCAAACTGAATGTTCTTTATATGCCTTCACTAACCATACATATAGCATAATAGAAATGGATGTCATCCTATAGCGTCATTGCCAATGTCATTCACAAATACTAATACATTTCACAATATTGTTGATAAACATGAGTATCACCCTTATTAACTAAATTTTGAGAGTTTATTACAGGAGAGCTTGCATTTCCCCTTACTTTTGTTAAGAGTAAACCACAGACACTTCTCTACCTCTGCTAAACTGCAAAAGTACACTAGGGCATGTCATGTTTTGAGTAGGGGGAAATGTTCAAAAGACCAGTAACTATTGTTTGGGTTTCACCAAAATATTGAATGCAATACAATTGAGTCTACTCTGCTATTATTCAAAAAAATCAGAAATTTTCTTTTTAGTCTTTAGCTGTAATTTTTGTTGACGTACCCCTTCTCTTAGAAGTTCCAGCAGTTTTCTACATATTAATATTTGCACCTTATTATATAAAATGATGTACAATATTAAACATTTCCCCTTTGCTCTCTGTATGTGGACCTGCTATTTGCCTTGGTGAACAGCTTTTTCTTTAAAACTGAATTTCAACATTGCGTGAAATTCACAGGCAGTCGTTTAATTTTTGTTAATAGCTGCAAATCTACCAATGCAAAAGCCTAGTGACACTGATTTATGCTCCAATTAACTTTGTGGACAAAAAAATAAAGAAAGAAACTGATTATAGGTCAAAGAGCAGTAGTTGTGGTGCAAATACTATATAGCACTACTGTCTAGAGACAGAACACTCAGAGGATTTGTTTTAGGCATCTGAGTGTTGTGCAAGACTAGACAACTAGCAATCCCCTATTGTCTCTCAAAGAAAGCTTTCATCTAATGCACCATTTGGACATCCTGTCAGTTGCACTAAGGATGACTGGCCTTTTGCAGTTTGTGAAGGGCATTAAAGAAGCATCAGAAGAGGAGATGAAAGCAATAATGTCACTCAAAAGTTTCTCTTCAACATCAACTACTCAAAATTAATTTTCTTTGCAGTAGCATATTGTTTATATTGCCACTGGGTATCATGCTGCAATAACAAGAATAATAAATCATACATTGTATTATCATAATTTAACTTTACCTTTAGCATTTCTCGTGGACAGAAATTTAACAACTTAATATTTTCTGCTAGACAGTCTACGCGACCACGAGTTGTCTGCTTTACAACAACCAAGAACCAAACAAGTAAAAGGTGTAACCTAACACCGCCACAGAAGAAACACAAGAGCAAACGCTTCAGTTCATTGTTACTTTTTAGTGCACCCGACACTCCAGCCTCTACAAGGCTATAACCCTGCTCACTGCTCTATTTTCATCTGAATTTACAGAAAGTGTAGATGGGGGAGGTGTAAAGTCAGGGCAGCTCAAGCATCCAAGGTAACACAGCAGGCTTCAAGCAAGCACAAGACTTCAAGCAACTGAAAAGCAGTGCTTCCACTTATCGTGCAGATAAATAGTGTAAAAGCAATTTAATTACATTTTCTAAAAAGGGCAAAACATGTGCACACTTCCTCCCAAACAGTACACAGACCTAAGCACTGAAAAATAATTTTTATCTTTTTACGACATGCTTAAGGTTACAAGAATTCAACTTAAGCTCAGGAAGATGTAAACCTGATTACATTAGACAACTGAGTAGTGCTGCAATTTGAGGTTTAGGTGTAAAATTCCTGGAATACTTCTTTAAAAAAATCCAGCAGCATCTTTGCTCTCTGGTTTAGCTTCTCTCTTATTCATAGATTTAATAACCACTGCTATGAACTCAACCTTTATATTAAAAGTGTATGACACTATAGCAAGTGTAGTCTGCAGTGTAATTACTTTGATTGAGCCACAGTAAGACACCAATACTGTCTGCACCTCTGCTACTAGACACCAACAGCAGTGATTACAATATTATTTGGGCAGGTAAGGATCATTCTGAACTATCTGAATCTATTGTCCCAGTGGTAAACAAGTTAAATGTTTCCTTCCTGTCTACAGGTTGGCCTTTTGGAAGCCTGGTCTGCAAAATGAGTGGCATGGTGCAAGGGATCTCTGTGTCAGCATCAGTCTTCACCTTGGTCGCTATTGCTGTTGACAGGTAGAGTGTGTGTATTTGATTATTACCATAAATTCTGGACTATAGAGCGCACCTAAATTTAAGCCGCACCTGCTAAAATTTAAAAGAAATATATATTTTGTCACATATAAACCGCATCGGACTATAAGCCGCCAATATCCAGGCTGAGAAATAATATTTACATAGAAAAATGTTAAGATCTGCATGTCTGTTGTATGCGCTCCTACTCATTGTTCACAGTAGGCATGAGGAAGTTCTGTGCGCTGTTTTACCGGCATTACGGTAATGAGTGCGTTTACATGTATGTGTGGCTGGTATAACACGTCGAATGTACAGAGCCGACAAAAACAGAAAAGTCATGGTTTTATTAATCTTCCTCCTGTGCACTAAAACCAAGTTGCTTTATTTTTCTTCCTCCTGCGAACTGAAACCACTGAACACCAAACCACTGTCACTTTTTCTTCCTGCGCACTGTTAAAGCGCAACTGCGCAACTATTAAAGTCGCTTCATTCTCCCGTGCACTGAAACCACAAATCGCTATTCATCTTCCTCCTGAGCATTGAAACCACTGTCACACTCGATTTCCTTCACGGATAGCCAGATCGATGGCTTCAAATTAAAAGCTGCATCATAGGAATTTCTTCGCGTGTTTTCCATTATGAGGGGGTGAGGGTGTAAAAATATTACCGTATTTTGCTGTTGTGCGTCTTGGGTTGCATGCGCTAAGAATAAAGACTGGCACTTTTTTGTTTGCACTGACTTGCATCTACAGCTCCCATCTGAGGGCTGCAGAAAAATTCATAGAAAAGCCGCATCTCTGTAAAAGCCGCATGGTTCAAAACGTCGGAAAAAAGTAGCGGCTTATGGTCCGGAAAATACGGTACTCCTACTTAAAATCAATATTGCTACAGCACATTTCAAAAGAAACAAAACTAAAAAGCCCCCGATTAGCATAAGTTTATTTTTGTTTATTTTTATTGCCACCACTGGCTTTATTAGTAAGTAGATGCAAAACCCAATATCAGTTTACTGCAAATACTGTATGTTGGAAATGGTACATATATTACCCACAAAATGTTAGGGTTTTTGATTTTCTGTTGAAATTTCACAATGTAGCTAATATACACTATAACCTTTACAGATGAATATAATTTGACTCTAAACTTCTGAATGCACATGTCCAACTTTTTAATGTTTCATCTTGTATAACATGCTGTTCTCTAACAAATTGCTAACTGCAAAAATCACACTAAATTTTTTGGTTTAATGAAACTTTCTATTTAAAAACAGTCCTCTTCATCACATTTTGACAACATGAGACCAAGACAACACTTAACAAGTTATGCGACATTAACATTTTTGTTTCAATAAACAGTTTGAGTTGAAAAATTTATCATTGCAAGCTTCTACCTAAATGCCTTACTTTTATGATATAATATTTCCATGAATTTCACGGGAAAGTCAAATATCCCGAAAGTCAAATAGGTATTCAGATTAATGAAGACAAGTACATGAGCACACTTTATAATATCGTATTGATACTGTTGGCTTGATGTTACAAGTTGTATATCCTTAAGAAAACATGGGGGAAAGTAAAGGGCAAACGTCACAATCAAATTGTGAAATTCTTACACTGAAAATAACAGTTAAGTTTGATAGAGAAGTCATGTTGTGATTGCCAGATGTAAAATTATGCTATGCAATTCACATTTGACAGCCGACAAGGCAATGTCAAATCAGACTGTATGAAATGCAAAGCTGGATCCCCTGGAGCTCAGCGGAGCTCTGTAACATTCAAATTAAAGGTGCCTGGTCATGTAGCTTGCTGGGAATGTGGAGAGCAGTATGCACTGGATTTTCAGTCCCGCAGCTGCATTTGATTGTTTAGATGTACAGGCCATTTTATCCTGTCTCCTTAACTAAGAAGTAACAATTAACATTTTAACTGCTACAATAAAACAAGTGTTTTTTAATTTTTATATAGATACTGGACCCTGACTTTTATGTGCTGTCAGTACATTTGATGACTGACTGATGTGTAGAATATTTTTTTAAAGGTAAGTATTTATGATGGGCGTAATACTTTTGTGTGAATACCAGAGAGCGTTCGTGCATTCACTTTTGTTTCATGCCATCAACATACTCCTATATCATTTTATCATGTATTATATTACTTATTAGTTATGAAATAGATATTAGTTATGAATCTAATTCATAACTAATATCTATTTAGCTTACTAAATTACTGCATCACTATTCATTGACAAGCAAACAGTCGGAAGCGATTTCGATTTAAATAACTTAAACCATAGGAGGAAGCTGCAGAATCTTACAGCAGAGAAATAAATTAGCTGCCAACATTAAAGCCCAGGGTGCGCACACATCCAGCAGAGTCAACTGTTGTTACAGAGGACGAGGGACAGGGAGGAGGGGACAAACAGCCCTTCACGCTGTCCAAATGACAAAGATGGGGTTTTATCATCACACAGTCCTTAGACAGGAGATGTGCAGTGACGTTAATCTGTCATTCTTTCATAATCACTAGAGGGTGTCTATGCTTCTGAGAAGGACAGATGGTTTTTGACAGGCTTTGACATTTAAGAGTCAGTGTCACCTTATATATTTATCAGCCACATTATAAGAATTAGATTAAATTGGATGTGGAGATAAAGAGCTCTGTTTCTTGCTAGTCATATTATTGATGTACATAAAAGCCAGATGACTTTGCAGTATAACTACTGTACTGTACTACTTAACAATTTTCCCCCAAATTGTGCACTGTTATTATGCTAGGTTTAGGGTTAAGTTTATATGTAAGGGGATGCAAACTTAACCCTACATATTCAGTTATTACAAACATTCCTTAATTATCAGAACTAACAAAATGGAGCATGTAAAGGAAGAGTGTGTAAGAAAGCTATGGTATACTGTGTTATATGTCATAAGTGTTATATTCACTTTTAAAATGTTAGCATAAAATAAAGGACACTCCATTAGGGAAAGTAGCCCTGTCGTGAATTTTTCTTTTAAAAGGTTACAACTTCTTAGTTTCAAGTTGGAACTGCCACAATGTTGATAATTGCACTTTGTATTTATTATTGACATCACAGTGGGTGCTTAAGACATTATGGAGTGCACCGCATTAAGAGTTGGTTCTAATTTATTGGCCCCATCATTCAATTTAAACAGGATGGCCAAAACATTACAATTCTTCACGTTTAAATTCCAGTGACATAATGTAAATATGTGTATTTACATGTAAATATGTGTATTTACATTTGGGTTTGTTTCTACTCAAAGACAATGTTTCCAATATTTCCTGAACCTTTTCTTTGTAATTTTTCTGTTACCTTCAAATTAGCATAAAGACTGAACTCCATATTTACCTAGAAGTATATGGTACAATCTCATTGTTAGTGAGAGGCTTCATCATAGACATTCAAGCCACTCCAAATACAACTGCATCACTGTGAAACGACAGGAATAAAATAAATTCTAAATTTAAAAGCAAAGCCCATTAGTCACCCCAACAACAGCATGTCAGCTAGAGAGAAGAGAGGTCACTCAGACACTCGAACATGGCTGCCATGCTCACACACTGCCGCAGACTAGAGGAATCCACTTCTGAAATATAGTGTATGTTACATATTCAGATATGAACTAACTCTCTTTTCACACACACACACAGAGAGAGAGAGAGAGAGAGAGAGAGAGAGAGAGAGAGAGAGAGAGAGAGAGAGAGAGAGAGAGAGAGAGAGAGAGAGAGAGAGAGAGAGAGAGAGAGAGAGAGAGAGAGAGAGAGAGGATATCTGTGCTAATTTATACACCAATTAAGTTTATTTCCCCTCAGCTGCTAATTACAATTGAACATAAAACGTTTTTTTTGTTGTGGTTTCTATTATCCTTTGTGGAAATTGGCATTGTCACAGAATTATTAAAAGTATTACATTCTTTTATTAACTGATTAAAACAACACAATTTAAAACAATGAAAGTAATAAGGCAAGCTGGGCTAATTCTGCCCTTATTGTTTTGGAATACTCCACCAAAAACATTAGTCTACCACAACCCAAGAACAGTAGCCAAATTAAATTGTTTTCATTTTGTTGGGTCTTTAAAATTGCCCTGTACATCTTATTTACACGTTGGCACTTTTTGCCTGCGCACACTCTATATGACCAAGAATATCTGATTATGGCATAGGTTCATCTCTTAGAGTTGCAATTTAATTATTATAATGCAGAATTTGAAGTAAAGTCCTACTTTCACTAAATAATCTTGTAATTCAGGTGTACAAGCCCTTCCCTTATCCTGTCTTTTGATTGATTGATTTATTTTTTTGCAGATTCCGATGCATTGTCTACCCTTTCAAGCAAAAGCTGACCATATCTACAGCCACCTTGATAATAGTCATTATCTGGGTTCTGGCCATATCCATCATGTGTCCCTCTGGAGTAATGCTACAAGTGACCAAGGAACAAAGCATTCGAGTGTTACTAGGCTATGACAACAAAACAAGCCCTTTTTATTGGTGCAGAGAAAACTGGCCAAACCAGGAGATGAGAAAGATTTATACAACGGTCCTCTTTGCAAACATATACCTTGCCCCTCTTTCACTCATCGTGATCATGTATGCCCGCATTGGTATTACGCTATTCAAAACAGCTGTTCCTACAGGAGGAAAGCCTGGTCACGACAACCGCCACACTGTGTCAAAGAAAAAGCAAAGGGTGATAAAAATGCTTCTAATTGTTGCTTTGCTTTTCATCATTTCCTGGCTGCCTCTATGGACACTCATGATGTTAAGTGACTACGCCAGCCTGACTGAGCAGCAGTACAGGATTATCAACATTTACATTTATCCCTTTGCCCACTGGCTAGCTTTCTTTAACAGCAGTGTCAACCCCATCATTTATGGCTTCTTCAATGAAAATTTCCGCAGAGGATTTCAAGCGGTCTTTAAGTTCAGCTTGTGCACTGTGGATGGACATCGGAGGAAAACCTACTCCCACAGGCTGCAGGGAAATTCTGTGCTCCCAGCTAATAACGCACAAAGCTCCCTGGAGCCCATTTCTCTCAACAGCCTGGATAAGAACACATCCAGGAGACTCAATCATGTCACCGAACAGGATTTGGTCATGGAGGATCTGGAAAAGGCATCTTGCAGTAGCGGTGGTGTGACAGCTGTGTCTATTTGAGTAGACAGACATTCTTCGAGGTGACAAGCAAAGGTGTTCACGTTTTAGGAAAACTGAAATTAGTTACGCTCTCTTTGTGGCTTATGTTTGTTAAAGAATTTTTAATGCTGCCAAGAAAAATAGGAAATGAAAAAGGACAACAAAAAAAGGGAACTGTAATTTATCCCATTTACAGTTTATTGCCATAAAACAAATATTGGAGCAACATATGTCTCAAAATTTACCACTGAAATAAATGTGTCTTACAGTACCATTTAAATGAGCAATTTGTCAAGACAAATTATAATTTTTTGGTTGTTAATCTTTGCTTGCCACCTTTAAGGCACATGATGCATGTCACACATATTGCCTGGTTTAAAAAAAGAAAAAATAGAAGCAGGTTGTGGTGTTTGGGCTTTAGTTAAAGTGAAAACTTGTTGGCCAATGCACAACTAATTAACTGCATTAATGGCAGGATGTTGTACTTATCCAGTAAATTACCTTATAAAAGTTGTATGTATAAATGTATAAAGATGCATAAAACAATTATGTTATGCAGAGCAGATCAGAAAAATTACAGATCAAATAATTTAATGACCTTGTAGGTATATTAGACAGTGTTACCCAGCATGTCTTCAGTTCAAATCAGAATATAAAAAAACCCCAAAAAACTAAAAAACTAGAATAGAAAAACATCAGTGCCACGAGGTCATGTCATTTAATTTAAAAGTAGAAGTGCTGTAAAAGTCAATGGCCTCAAACGTAATACATTTTATTTATAGGGCCCTTTTGTGAAACTCGAGGTTGCTGTAGAGATAAAACAAAAAACATCAACTCAAGACATCAAAGCAAAAGAAGTGAAAGTAATTGTCATATGTGTGATCGCATATACATCATACTGTACAGCACAATAGACATACAAGGACTGAACCGTGGGTGGGAACTGAGAGCACAACACTGGAGGGGTGCTACACAAACAGCCAAGGCTTTTTACTTGTTACAGTAGAATAATGTCCAAGGCTACTCTGACATTACAGCATTAAAGTCCCTAAAAAAAAAATTCACATACACAAAAAAACTTTAAAATGCAGAGTTAAGGTAAACTTTCTAAGATAGATGTATATACTATAGATTTATTGAACCGTGAAATTATGTAGTGATTTCATAATTTTAACAAATTTCAAACATTTGATTTCCTTCCCTTCTTTTTAGTCGTTTTGAAACCAAAAGAAACCTGGTGAAATCTAGTTTAGTTTAGTCAGACATTACATTTTACCTAAAATAAAAAAAAAATTCTGAGATCTGCTCTCTAAATATGCACTGGTGAAATTATGCTACATTTAATATCAGTTACACACAAATATCTCACGAGCCTGTTCTGAATGTGCCAAGTAAATCTCAGATAAACTGTTCTGCTCTTTTCTTTTTTTTTTAATCTCTCTATGAAGAGTCTTCTGCATAAATGGGGAAAACAGAGGGTCTGCTTTGGCCCCAAACTATGTATTGTCTACTGTGAGTATGTGTTAAGTCAAAAGTTTAGTATAGAAATGGTAATGTAAATCTGTTTGTCTGTGTGAACTGACACCCTTGGAAGATTTTATTGATGAAAAAACATTTTAATGGACGCCATCCATTAAAAAACTTTTAATGGATGGTGTCTAAAATATCATTTTAAACAGGGACGATTTTAAAATTTGTACAGCAAACATGTAAACACTCTTATTAACTATCAGTAAATCTTTAAATTTAGAGTTTCAAATCACTATTCAGTCACTGACATTCTAGGCTTTCTGGCAGCCATTTTGGGGTTTCTTGGCTCTTCCCTCTATATAAATTATTCAACTTTTCCTTAGTTTCCTTTCACGATCGCACCTTCTTGCACTCGATCCTATAAAAACATTCTGTTGTTCTGCCGTGCTAAGACCCACTAAGTGATGCCAAGCAACAGCATAACATTGTGGTTGAAAACCATCAACATAAAAAAGGTAATTGCCTCAGGGGCTCCAATGAGCAAATTAGAAATAGGTGGTGAAAGTTTACGCAACGTCATCAACAATTTAGCTGTAGTAGAGAGCACTTTGAGTGACACCGTTTGTCTGACCTGAGGATTTCGATTTGACGAAAGAGGCTGCCAGCTAAGTTATTTATAAGGTTTTAAATCAAATCAGGGCCCGTTCAGATAGAAAATGTCCAATTAATTATTTGACATGAAAGACTAGGATACTGTATGTTAAATGAAAACAATTTACAAAAATATATTCTCACTGGACACATAGGTATTTTACTGCATATTTTATACTGGTACCAAAGTGACAAAAAATGTTTCCTCCATTTTACTTCAAGCAATACAGTAATTTTAACACCAAGTCTGAAAAAAGGGGTTTGACTGTAGCTGTCTATTTCAGCGAGGAGATGAAACTGACATCATTCCACTGACGTCATAGGTATTTTAAACCTCCACCGCAGTGGACGTCTTTTCATAACAATGTACTACTCAACAAGCAGCAAAAGATTTTGACTTATCAACTCAGCCTCACATCTTGAATGGTGGGTAGCCATGATGTTTTAAAGCAAGTTTGATCATTCTAGGAGTCTGGGAGAGGCTCAAAAAGGGCAACTTCACTGATTTTCCAATTCTAGTTTGGGAGTACATATGAATGGTATTAAATAGCCCTCTGCCTCCCCTAGTCTAAAATCTCAGTTTGAGATGATATAATCTAGTGAAGGACAGCTCTAGATCATGTGTTTATTTATAGTTCATATGCCCCTCCTGAAGATATAATAATAAAAAAAAAAAGGTGTGCTTAAAACATCCTCATTGGCTTAATTAATAAATAACTAAATGAATTAATCCTGAGTTGTTACACAAAGACCAAATATTCACAAGGCAAAATTTGGCAATTAAAACCATTGCATGGCTAAACTCAGGGTTTACAATCTTTTTACCAGAGCCCCACAATATTAACAGCCAGGGTTTTCTAACGAGTTTTCATATTGTACTCATGCAACTGCTCGTGTACAAAGCTCATTTTGATGTACAGCGTTAAGACCTTGACCTTTCTAAGCTTTTCAGCATTATTAGTTGACTGGCATATCAGATAATATATAAACATGACCGTTCAGTTTTTCCTGACATCAATAGATCCTCAATGTTTTTTGCAAGCCACCTTAGAGCAATTAAACATAAAAACTTTATAGGCTAAATGTAAAACCTTTAATTATGATGTGCTGTTAAATTTTAGCTGGTTAAATCTCAAACAAAAAGATAAGGAAGAAGGACATCAACAATTTGTGTTTAGACCAAATACTTTATGCTTAGCATTTCCATGTAATTAATAGAGCATACTGTTTGCAAATCTCTGCAATTCTGCTGCATCTTGCGAGCAAAGTGTTTCAAAGTGAACAGAGTGCAGGTCATCCACTGCTTCACTAAAAAATGGCTTCACACAAGGCATTTAGAGGGTTCTGCCGTGATTTTAATCAACTCAGAAGCTGGGTCCAAAGTCGGACCAGCAAGCAAAAATGGAGTCTTGGTAACAAGCCTAATTTAGTTTTGGAATGAGCCAAACATCAAAAGGTCATGTCAATTCCTTGCCCTTTTAGCCTCACAGTTATGGGTGGGTTTAGTTTCTAAAATGTTATTTCTAAAATGTATACATGTGCTTGGTAACATTCTAAAACCATACATTTTTATAATACCGTTTGGGAAATTCATACTTTTGAGCATTTCCCCCTATTTAACAATAGAATAAACAACAGTAGAACACCCAGCTTCCCGTTCATAGCGCACAGAAAAACCAAAAATGTTTTGAGTTTGTCTCGTAACAGCCGTTTCTTTTTCTGGGTTAGCAGGCATTTGCATTGATTTATTTATGCCAAAGAAATGGGAGCTCTATAACAATTCTAACACAACAAGGCTCCTAATGGTATTTGCAGTATTGCTTTAGACATTCGGCACAAACATGAGGTCAAGTGTGTGACACTCCAGCAGTGAATGTAATGAATTTGTACATGCTGTATATGTTTGGTGCCTGTGGTGAAAACAAATCTTTCTGCTTTAGCTGTTTTTCAAGTAAGAAATGTATGGATGAATTACTGCAAACTACTTTTTTGGGGAAAATCTTGCTACCATTTGTATAGTCAGCATGTGTATATCTTGTGTAGTAGAACGTCATGTTGTTGAGTCTGCACCTACACGTTCTTAAAAATTGTTAAAACTAACTTTTAAAGAATTATTTCTTGGGACACAAATGCTGGTAATGTTTACAGGAAGAGAGGGGGATTTTATAGAAAGTATGGAAGTAAATGGTGTCCTTTTTAATTGTGAAGGGCTATACATCACATTACCTTTTACCTCTGTGATTGTCTGCACAGAAATATAACTACAAACTTTTATATTCAAGGCTCTGAGTATTAAATATATATATATTACTGCCACTGCCTGTGGCTTTAGTGGCATGATTTTTTTTGCACATAATATGATGTAATTTGCTATACGTAAAAGAGGATTGAGTTTATTTACTAGAAGATTTGAAATTATGAAAACTGCTGTGCCTCTGGGAAAATCCCACAATGAAATAAAAATTGAAACAGATATAGCCCAAAATTTCTGATACACTGTGTAATACAATGCTGGCCTAGAGACATATCTATGAATATAGACTACAATATTATACTTGTCTCACTAAAATGAAATCTTAAGTTAAACCGTTTCCTGATTAGGTTTGACAATATTTGTGTTGAACTCTTTGCAAACAAATGCAGTCTAACTTGAGACACCATATTTTGCCTTAGTGGAAATTCTGTCTTATAACAGCCACATGTTGAACCAGCACTGGGGGAAAACTGGATGGAGCTTGTTGTTACTGGTGAGTTCATAATATACAATCGAATTTGAGTAAGAGATTAGTGGATTTAGGCCTTATCAGATGTAAAAACAAAAAACAAACATAAAAAAACTGCACGTCTATTATACGGGATTTTACAATGGAAAGTCATCATGGCACCAAGTGTGTGTATTTTTTTGGTCTAAGTAAAAAAAAAAAAAAAAAAAAATTAACACCAGAAATACCGTACAGTACAACACTGACGTTAGTAATCAACTAACAATATCCCCTTACATGTTACGTGATGGCCAAAAGACAGGCATCTCGGTTGATGTCACTTTGCAGAATTGAAACTGCATTCTCTTTATTTTGCCAAATGACTCTGCATTGGCAGCCCCACTGTGTCAACAGACACAGTGGCTTCATTCAACGGAATGTGAGCTGTGTTTTTTTCATGCAGGTGAAACTTACAACTGTAATAAAGAGAACTGACTAATTTAAAACTAGGATAAGCAAAAGGGCATTTCAGGACAAACAGTGGAGAGCAATGATGACTTTCCAAAAACAACAACAACAGAAAAAAAAACAACAACAATTTTACAACTTTTGTGGTCCGGAACTAACAGTGTTTATCCATTTGAAAGGTCAAGATGACAACATGTCATCAAGATGAAAATATGTCTGTTATGTCATAGGGAACAAGGGTAAAATTAAGGCTGTGTCTGAAATTGTTTACTATGTCACACTGTATACAGTACATCATCTATGTTTATTTGCTAGAGGAAAACTTGATTGATATCAATGTGCTAACCTACAAAGCAGAAAAGAAACTCTACTGGAAACTTTGCTGAAAAGTGTTTAACTTGTTTATTTGAATTTTTGAAAAAAAATGGTCCTACTGTTTGAGTCATTTTCTGCTAAACCTCGATCTACCTATCTGAAGAGACTGACGCTTGGCTTCTGTTGCCCTGTTTTATAGACACTCAGTGACCAGGAAACGAGCCCGTTTAGTATAACTTTAAACCACTTTTGGCCCTGACAGGAGCAATCAAGTTTTGAGGCAGAGACATCAGGATTCCTGTAGCATCCTGATGGTAAAATTGTAGGTATATAATATGTAAATGCAAAGTATAAACCCATTAAGATGAGGTTATGTAAATGTTCCTTAGGATGCAATTACTTTTTTCCAGCTTTCTTATCACATGGTATTTTCAGCTACTTGACAAGTTAAGCCACAAGGGCTAGATGTCAAATACTTTTTCTATGCTTGGAGTTTCATTACATCAATACAGATTTCTTATATGTAGACACTTTTTTTTTTTATAAATCTTTCATTTATCTGAAGAAACATCTTTGAATGTGTCCCATGTTTGTCCACAAAAAGCTCGCAGTCTACCCTGATAACCCCATTTTCTAAGTTATTCCTCACATAGTAAGTAACAGAAAACGAAATAATTGGTTCCATTTCCCTGGTCACCGAGTGTAGTTGTCTTTAAAGTAAACACTCTCTCTTTGATACTCTGTAGAGAACACTGAACCCATGGTTGGACGCTGTGGTTGTACTTTTGCTTTTTAAAAGTGTCAAGCTCATTTCTGTCTTGCCTTGGTATCAAGTAATATTTCAATGTGTCCAAACAGTGTGAGGGTGCAGCTGTGTTCTTGTGAACAGCAAAATGTCCAGATGTTAATAAATAAAGATAATGGTCTTAATTTGTTAAAAAGAAAAGACTACATTTCCTTCTATGTTACAAATTCACTGAGGGAAAACATTTTATTTTATAATAAGGGGTGTTCTAATACATGAGTCCGTAAATTCTACAAATAAATATTTTTTTTAATGTTCAGTTCTTTTAACTCCTGGAATCCTATGACACTGTGAGAAGTAAGTTTAAAAAAAAAAAAAATCAAGTGTACTGTCATTAATCTTACCAAGCATTTTATTCCCCATTTCTTAACTGAAGAATAGTAGTTTTTCAACAAATAGCCCATATAATAACTGAACTTTAAAAAAATGAGTAGTGATCTCTAAAGGTTTGTAGTTTGTTTCACTGTATTTTTTTTTTTACTTGGAACGGTCATTTACAAGATATGGCTTAACTGCTAAAAAATGTTTCCAACTGGTTCAGCTTCAGGGTCTATGTTTTACTTTGACAATGGGTTACAATCACAATATAGTAAATTAACACATTCAAATTTATCTAATACAATTCTAACATTAAAAACACATATGTTGAACACAATATTAAACAACCCTTTTTACCAAAAACTGTACTTGCAATTTTAGTTTAGCAAATACGAGCAATTAAATTTTTTTTTAATAATGGCTTATAATGCCAAACCCAATAAATGCATACCTGCAAGGCACAGGTAAAGGCAACAACACAGGTTGAGCTTGTTAATCGCTATTAAAAGACTGGTAGTAAGGAGACATATCTATTGGATTCTAAATAAAAAAAAAAAAAATAAATAAATAAATAAATAAAAGACAGAAAGAAAGAAATGCCCAGCAGATGCCTGAATACTGACCTGCAGAGAAACTACAGATAAATGATTGAAAAGGGTAAGAATGTGTCAAGGTGATCAATAAACTGCTGTTGGGTCGTGTTTGATCTTGATTCGTGCAAAGTCTTCAGCTGCAACACAGCCGAGAAGCAACTTTCACTAAGACGCTGCACATGTGCTAATGTTAGGGTGTTACTGCAGGGGAGACAAAGAATGAATACTCTCTAATGACCGTGCACCAAACCTGAGAGAGGATCATCTCATTGAATTCAATTTTCCAGTTACTGTCAAATGGCAGCTTGACCAAATCACCTTCCTTGTTACTCAGCAACATGACAATTTCTGGTTCTACTCCTACATTTCCTCACAGCATTCTCACATTTCTATTCGTTAAAGAGGTATTGCAGTTTATGTATCGTTATGGTTTTTGTCAGAGCCTGTTTCCCTGACTTTCACTACACTTTAAAATATATTTATTCATTTTTAATCAAACATTATATTCTTGCAATTCATGTGACCCAAACTATCACCAATCACAGAATGGGAACCACTGGCCTACAGCAGCACGTTTATTTATAAATGATTACAAATTGGATGAAGCCCTGACCATATTTTAAGAGTTTATATAAATATGGGCCCGTTGAAAAAAAATGACTTACAGTTACCCCCTCGCTGGCTGTTGAGGCAGCCTAAGATAACTCAATATCAGTGTCTAATAAACATTTAGAAACCCAACCAATTCTACTGTAAGTATAAAAATGTAATTCCACAATGATTTATACAAGCTGGTCTACAGCAGCTGTAATATATTCCCCAACACAGACATTTCACTATATTAATTTTAATGCCAGACTAGCAACAGCAGTATATAAAGACTGAATTTGGTACAGGAAGGAGAAGGTATCTGTATTATTTTCAAAGCAGAGAGAGAATATTAATTTCTCCAATAACAATAGCTCCATATTTCACCAAAATAGGACTCATAAAATGCACTGACTCACATCCACATTTACAGACTGGTTCAGTGATAGTCATTTCTTCCATCTATTCTGCGTCCTTAAGCCTCTAAAGAACCTAAACTGTTAAATATTCCTGACCATAAGTTTCCTTGCAAAGTACGGCCGAGATAAGTTTCAGCATTTGTCAAAGCAGCTCTGGTCCACAACTCCAACCCTATTTCAATTTGTACTAAAGCAGTCTTTCAATCACAGCTTAGATCTGGTCTTCCTGCATAGCCTCTTGAGATGATTACTTATTTGCTAAAGTAAACCACGATTTTACCCCACCCACATGAGGTCATGACACCTGGGTGAGCATATGGTTAATAACCAAATAGACAAACTTTAACATTTCCTCTAAACGCATTATGTGTGTTCCAAATGTCATGGTATAGTAGCCCACCCAAACGTCAGGAAATTGGACTAAAACCTTGAAGTGCTACATGAAATAACAGTTCCCTGGTAGTCCATCTAATATCTGTTGAGATTTTCAGTCTGCTCCATAGTAATGGATCGACACTGCTGACCCTAGAGCCACTCCACTGGCATCTTTAGAAACATCAAATATTTGCCAGTTCCAGCTTCCCAAGCCTTTGAATTTTCTGATTTAGTACAGTTCAGCTCAAAAACTGCCACAGACAAAAGAGGACGCTTATCTGTTTTTCTAAATGTGTTTAAAGGATGTTTTGATATTAATTAAAAAAACTGAACATGCATGTAGGTTATTGCTGCTTGTGCCTCCCCCTTAGCCCCCCTCCCAACACATCGAGAAAAACAGGATAAACTGCAGATAACGAATAGAAGAATGTGTATTGTGACAGTTCCTCTTGCATAACTCCTTCCCAAAATAAGGCTCTGGTTTGCTTTTTTAGTTGATATGCAGCTGGCACACTTTTATAGTGTTTGTGGGATTGTACATTTTGGACATCAAGCTGTTGTCCACCGACGTGAGCTTGATGCTATGGATTTTCATCAAGAGCAGCAGCTATTTTACCTTATGAAGAAAATAATAATCATACTTTAAGCAGCATATGTTGAGCTTTTACGCTTTTCTGAAGCGAAAACAAAAAATACAAAAAACCCAGACATATGAGAATTTATTAAGGGCATTATTTATTACTTTAGAGACAGAAATGAAAATACAAAACCAGCCTATGCTGCATAATTCCTATCAGTAGTAAGCAATGACAGTAAGCATTTATTCAAACAGGTAGTTTTTTCTGTGAAATGGGCCTCTGTCTGGGCATAGAGCCATTTCAATAAAATTATCAAAACAATCTGGCTGAAATAATGTTTTCTGAATAGGTGAATCCAAAATCTTTTGAACTAAAGGATTAGATAGTGTGGCCTTAAGCCACATGGTGCCTCAGCTGCTATTTGTCAGGAGCAGGAAAAACTGCATTAATGTCAATTTGTTTGTCTATGTGGAGTTAGCCCAGTCTATCAGCACAGTTTTTTGGGGGGTGATCCTGCTTTTTTTCTAGTCTAAACCCAGAGGACAAGTGATATAATTCCGACGGTCATGGATTGTGTGTGTGTGTGTGTGTGTGTAACCTGCTGGTTACATTAATATTCTTGTAGCCAATGATCAAGGGAAAAATTACAATGATACAAAATTTAAAAAATGCTTTAAATCAGCACCCATTTACTGTATAGAAGCAATCAGAATGCCAATATTTAATAATACTAAAAATACAAATGAGCTAAGGATATGAGAAATTTCATTAGACAATCAAGTATTTGTTGGACAGATGCTGGACAGATTCCAGACCTGACAAGTGAGTGTTCCTGAAAAACAAATCACTGTTCTTCAGACATTTCACTTAAAACCATCAGTTTTGAACTATTCGAGTATGTCCATCAAAGCCAATACAACTAGAGACAGTACAGCTTAATAAATAGGTTATGGAAATCCAATGCTCTGAGCAAGCTGTACTGTGATAAACACAGAACAATTACCCCTCCAATAAATATTTTTTTTACTCTTCAGTTGTATTTAAAACATTCATTACCCTAGTATTTAATACTATACATTTAGTTTTTTTCTGTTTCTAAGTGATACTTTGTCTATAAAACAACATAGAATAGAACATAGAATTAACTACTGTCCTACAGGTTGTTCTCTGACTTCAGTATGTATTAAACAAAGGCAATGTAGCAAAGCAATAGGAACCTGATTGCTAGTTGCTTCTAAATGAAACGTGAAAACAGCTGTAAAAATCCTTTTTTTAGTCTTGTGCCTGTAATCTAATGTTTTGTTATGTGATGCTGCCAACATAATTTCTGACCAATTTCATTAAAAGGCATTCCTCATTGCATGATCCAAACCACAGTGCTGAGGTGGAGAGAAAGCTGCTGCCGAGAGTTAACAATGTCTACTGGAATAGCAGTGTCAGAATTGCCCAATGTTTCGTTGCTGCTTTCGTTGCTGATGGCCGCCCACCCCGAGTCTGCTGGATGTTTCTTCCATTAAAAGGGAGTTTTTCCTCCCCACTGTTTCCTACAGCTGCTCAATGGGGATTTGTTGGGTTTTCTCTGTTTGTATAGTCTTGACTTTAATATGTAAAGTGCCTTGAGATGTTTTACCTTGTTGTAAATTGACACTATATAAAGAAAGTTGAATTGAATTGAACAATTGAATTGCCATAGGAGTAGGAGAAGCAGCAGCTAAACATGTTGAATGTACAGATTTGGTCCAGCCAAATCCATAAATATACGTACTACATAACAGATCATCGTTTTACTCATCAGCAATTTGGAAAAACTTTATATAAGAATATTAAAGAAAAGAAAGAAATCATAACTGCCATAAATAACCCAATGAAATGTCCACTTACATGACTCTCAGAAACTATTGGACCAGAGAGCGATAAACACCCATGTACCTGCATGCAATGTTGGATATTTAATATAAAAATAAAAAGGGAAAAAGTGGCAAAAATAAGTGTCCAGCAAGAAACAAAACTGCTTCAGTAAACACCTTAACTGTATTAAACTGACTGAGTGTAATTTTAATTAATATAAGAAGTTGAGTTCTATTTGTCATTATCAAAATCAAATCAAACGCCTTTCCCTTTTTGCAAAACCTTGAGAGCAATTATTGGAGAAGCACAGCTATAGAGTTCCCAATACTTTTATTTAAGAATAAAACTATTTTCAAACTAGTTATCAGAGTTTATGTAAAATAAACTTCCTGTATTACAACCCACAAGCCTCTGTAGAGCTGAGTCTATAAAAGGGGATGCATTTAGCCACAGATTTAGCTTCAGTTGCTGGGTGATTATCTCCATGTATGTGGACAATTAACTCTGAATACATTTTTTAGGCTAGTATTAGTGGCTTCCTCACAGTCATTCATGGATAACAAATTACTTTGTTCTGGGATTATATACAGTAGACATAACACCCCAGTGAACAGTCAGGGGTGACATCATCCTCCCAGCAGGCACACAGTATGTCCATGAGCTCATCATTATCCTCAATTACAGGCCAGAATAAGCCTTCACAAGTCAAAGATTCAAATAATGAACTAGATTTTCTTGCTGTTTTCTTAGGAATAGATAATTCAGATATTCCCCCTTATCAGAACAGTTTTTTCAGCCTAACGAATCACAATTCAGACAGATACTGGACAAACACTGGCAAAGCAAAAGAATCACAACTGAAGAAAAGGACAGCCAAAACAGACAGTCTTTTTTTCCCCTCTACCTCTACCAGTCTCCCATAAAGCTCTGACTTGTTAAGTCAGGCAATATTTGCTGTATGTACAATCTCTCCCTTCTTTTACATGCACCTAAGTAACCAAGTTACTCAATGTCCACTGAATATAAACTGTTAACAAGCAGGTAAGAAACTTAGTTAATGAAAATGTGCCTACGCATGTAGCAGATGAATAGTGTGATTTACCCTCCAATTTTGAACGCATGCCTCACAAATTTCAAAATTATGGTGATAGAAGACACTGGCTTCTTATTTTTGCCCCTGTGTTCATGTCTTTAGGATGAAGAGACAGGGTAATGAGCACAGTGAAGAAGAGAAAAAGAGAGCGCAGAGACAGCTGATACACAAAGAAACTTTACAATGTACAGTTTAGGTCTGTTAAATTTTTCTGTGGGAGTTTCAAAAACAGGCAGCATCATTTCATTAATGATCTCACCGTCATTCAGCTGCTGGCTCTATTTACAGCTTATTGTTATGCACATCCACTTTTGGAAGGAGCTGAGTAGAAACCTGGTTTTGTTTATATACAGTATGGCAGTCAAATCAGTGTTTGCCACAAGAAATCAGGTTTCATCAATCCCCTAACCTAATTACAGAATCCAGCTTTCCCTTTTACACGACAGTCAGAAAAATCTGCTTTCCTGAGAAAGCTGACTGTAACCTGGTTACTTAAGCCCAAGTAAATGCACAGGTAGTCAGTTTTTTATCACTGCCTGCTCTAGGCAGATTAACACATGTACCATATTCATTCTATTTCATAACTGTACTTCATGGGATATTCACTGACTTACGCATTCATATATTTTCTGTTTTGTATTTTACTCAATCTAGATAACTTTGCAGCTTTCACATTGGCATGTAACTGTGTTGTTCAGTGTCAAAGTCCAAAAAAGTGAAAGCAGCAATGATTATGTGTACTAGACAAAACAATCTCTAAAACTAAAAATTGTACTATGTGCACAAAAGGTCTTCAAGTAAGTTAGGACATCGGAATCTCATGGCTTGCTAAACTTAATTTTAAATCAGAGATCTCATCAGCCCTAAGAAAAATAATAATCACGGTTGATGCACTTTCAGTTCAGGGAACCTAAGCAACCAGACAGTCATTCAAAGCCAACAGCTTTGAAAAATAACTGCTCAATGTTCATCTCACTATAAATACAGTAAGCAGATGTCTTTCCTATTTAAGTCTAGCAGAGATTATTTATTACCTTGTCAGTCCATTAATCTTTTCCTTCCTCCTCCCTCCACATGGAAAACTCTTTACATTCACTTTATACTTTTATATTGTTTGCTTAATACGTTTTATTTATATAAAATTGACAATGACCTTGTGAAAACATACAACATTAAAGCCTGTAATATTTATGTTGTGTCTGATCACTTTAAATGGGGAATAGGAATGAGTTGCTCTTTTATTTAATTCCTTTTTGAATGTACAAATTGGCAGCTAATCAAAAATTGCCCTGGAAACTGAACCACACAAGGAAACAGTTACAGCTCTATTCTGTCACGTTATGTAAAGGATTTTGTCGCTCACAATACCCAAACGCCATTGGAAAAAATGTGAAATTTAAAAAAAAGTTATTGCAGTTATTTTAACCCCAATCAACTACTGACTTGAAAGATAAGGCAAATGAGACAGAAGACAATTCATACTTTGGAGCACCTTTTAAATTATGACAAACACAATACTGACCAGTTTTAAACAGTATGCATGGTATGTCATGAACGGATATAGGCCATGCTGTGGGTCAAAAACACAGGTGCTAAATTATTTTGACTGCCTATATTTGGCCAGGTGTGATGCTGGTTCAGCACGTGTTACAGACAATACTCTAGGGGGGAAAATGATGCATATGCTAACCTCGAACGACCACTCATCATATCTGAAAACCTTTAGAGTAGAGTAATAGGCGTCCAAGTTTAAACAAATACATCAAGATAAACTTAGCCATAGCTACAGGTCCTGAAAAATTTCACAAAAGAAAGATAAAATAAATATACTTATAGATACAATTGTAACATGCCCCGCCCCCAATTCCTCAGGCATCTCATACCTCATTTATCTTTCTTCTGCAATTTCTCTTGTGGTGCTGAGGATCTTGCTCTCTTCCAAGTTACCCAGGTAATATTTACCTGTAAAGACATTACAAGATAGTGTAAGGACATGATTGACATTCCCTAAATTAATGATGCATGTTGTGTGAAGCACTCTCAGTTGACTAAAAATAAAATATTATACCAACCTAGCTCAGGGTGGGGTAGAGGAAGACAAACATTGAAATCTTTTAACTTCCGCTGACTGAACTAACGTGATCGAGGGAAGCAGCAGTGGGTGAGGCATTATTTGGGTAGGAATAGTCCCTGAGGACCAGAACTGGGAGCCACTGCTGTACTGCAATCAAGCAAAGATGTACAGTGAAGTGCAAAGGTTTTAGGAAGGTACACATATTTATATTTTCCCCTTCACAAAATTCTGTCAGGGAGGCATCTGATTGGCTGCAAATCCATCCTACAGATCAAGCTCAAACATGAGGTACATTCCAATTCCCTTAACTGGATCCACCTTTCCCTCACTTGTTTCTATTCCCTGTGTCTTAGTTTCTCCAACCTAATTTGCATGTAGGGATTCAGGGAAGAGACAAGGAGAGAGGAAACAAGTAAATGTGTTATAAGAGAGAGGAGATGTCCTTTCCTCTGAACAGTCATCTGCAGCGATGTCTGGTCCTGATAAAGGAGGCTCAGCTTGAGCGCCTTTCAGTTGGACTTATATACTGTGAAATACTGTGGTCAATTTTGTTGCACTGTCCAAATAATCATTGGCACACACTGTTTTTTTTTTATCTCAGTCTGTAAGTCTGAATTTAAGCACATCCTCATTTTTAAAATTTGGATTCTGTATTTTACTGTGCTTAACCACAGCATTGTGTTTGTTCAGTGAATAAATAATTTGCTTGTACATTTATTGGTATTGACATTGTAGATTAATACATACATACATACATACATACTCAACACAAAGATATTTTCAGGCACGTGGAAATATTTATGAACAACTGAAATAGTTCTGAACACTGCTGAAAGACATCGGGCTCTCCTCATCTCAATGATGTTATTCATGGGAAATACCACATATCAGTACCAGACTATAATATTTCTGTGTATAAATAAAGTTGGTTACGACTCTTTTTTACTTAGAACTACAGTTAACACAGATGTAGAACTTCAGCGATTTGGTGGATTTGAACATTGCCCATCTCACCTCAAACGTTGCTCGTCAGTGTTCAGAGCTTTCACTCTGAGAGGAGGCTTCGTGTCCTTTAACGTGGGGGACGAATGAATTCCGGGGCGACTGAGGATCAATAAATCAAGGGGATTGGGATCCACTACTTAAGTAACTTGCTTCCTAACGAAAAATGTAAATTTTCTGGATCAGGTGTGTTCAGTCAGTCAGAAGTTCTAAGATACCAATTTGCTTTGACTTTCTTCAACCCACCCTCACCTGAGATAGTCTCTTCCAGCACCTGATCCAGGTAATCAGCAGTGGGTGGTGCAGGTATAGCTAGAAAACTATGAGGGCGGTGTCACCTGCCTCCGTTACAGCATTACAATGTCTGCCTGTGATTACATGTCAGGACCAGAGACGGACTAATTTCACAGAGGAGCTGCGGGAAGTTTATCCATACTTTGCTTCTTAGCTCTTGGTAGAGCTCTATTACAGTGGGAGGCTGTCAAAAACCGTAGTCCTGGAGGCAACAGGGTTACGGTTTCAAACTTTGTGCGAGTTCTTCACTGAATAAAATGGCCTGCTAACGACAGCCCAATTTAAACACATACAACACGGTTTACATTACTTTACTTTTCTGGCGGGAGCAGACCGGAAGCTCCACTGCTAGCGGCTGTTAGCTGACAATAGTTAGAAGCTAGCTTAGACGTTGACTGACCACCTGCGGAAAACTTATATCCATAAAAATATGGCAAAGCCTCCCAAAGTAACTCCGCAAAAGGCAGATGTTACAGCGGCTCGTGACTTAAGGTTGACTCCAGATCATAGAATTATGACATTAGTATTGATAAAACCCAGTAATACTCACAGAACAATCCAGAGAAGATGACTCAGTTTAAACGCCGCGCGGCGGTTTTGAGTCGGGACATGCGCAGTAGATGCTCTTCAATTTACAACGTGTTTATTTAATGGGGCGTTTTTAATTCCAGCCGGCGTACACCGAACCCGCACGGAAACGCGGAGGCAGCGCCAGATAACCAAATGCCGTGATGATGGTTTCCTGTTTTAGACATTCAAACAACGGCAGATCTACAGTAGATGAACACATACATTGTATATCCTCCTTAATACATTCATGACTCAATATTGAAAGCATGACACCGTCCCGTTGGCATGACAAACATAAACAAACGCCACCTCAGAGCCTTAAAATACATATCAACGCAAAATGATGAGAGGATTAATATATCTCACGATAAATATATATTTCAACTAGGTTAGTGGAGCTGATTCATGACCACCATCAATTTAAAAAATAGTATTTATTATTATTATTATTATTAATATTATTATTATATAAAATTTTGTCAATCACTTGTATAAACGCACTTTTATTATGTCCAGTCTCCTTTGATAAAACCTTTCTTCTTGCAAGTTAAAAAGATAAAATGCCAAATTGCACCTTAAACATCCTGAAAGCTGTTGAAAACAACAAAATAAGTTTAAAGTGATTCTACTATAACCACAAACTGAGAGCAAGAACAATTCTGCAAATGTAACCTGAAAACCTTTAACCCACTTTTATCAATTTGTTTAAAGTGTTTACCCAAATTTCTATGTTAACGTAGCAAAGCATGACGATAGGAATTTCTTTACAGAGTGTAAACGTGACAAGAGGAATTATTGCAAAAACTCCAGTGCATTTAAAATGCCTTGGTATGTCTGTACGATTGAATGTGTTCTGAAAGCTTTTAAAATCACAAAAAAGGGAGGGACTGTGGCTGACAAGTTTGGTAAGTTTCCTAATCAGACAGTCCTCTTTATGTAACCTTTGGCCGGGCGCACTGGAGGCAGCCTTTGAACTCGACTCTGATGCTCCGTACCACGGCTGCCGAGCTGTCACTTCTCATGAGCGCCTGAGGGGAGAATGTCTGCAAGTGTGCACAGCTCTCTTCATTTGTGTGATTCATCACATTTAGGCCACACAGACACGCAAAAGAGCCTGAATTCTTGGAGAGACATCGGGGAAGCAGTGCGGTGTCCTGGGAGGACCTCCTGGCCCCTCTTTTGAACGTGGAAATATGGAAAAAGTGCAGGCAGTTTTTCCTCATGTTATCGTCGTAACTGGCTCCAAACTTTTCTGTAGACTTGTTTTTGAAATAAAGGGATTTTCAGCAGTGGAGGAGATGAATTAAGTACATTTGTACAACCTTTTTTAACCCTTTGTTCGGGCCCCTTGTCAACTAGTCGATGTTTTGGACCTCACTAGTTACCTTTCGAGGTCAAAGGGGTATCGACTCACTATTACTACCAGTAAGGATTTTTGACCTCACTAGTATAACTAGTAAGACCAAAGAGGCGTCAATTTGTTATATAGGGCATGTTTTGAATTGGACTGGTCATACTGGGAAACGTGTTGGACCTCACTTGTTAACTTGTAAGGTGTAAAAAGCTTCAACTAGTCAACCGTTGAGCTTTTTGGCCCTCACTTGTTGGTGTGTATTTTTGGCTCTCACTAGTGAACTAATAAGCAAATTTGCTGAGCGTGGTCGGCCAAGCTGCAAACCAGTGCACTGACATACCCAACGTGTGCACACATTCGGTGAAGTAGTAGTGGAAATTTAAGTTTGATATCAGCGATATGTAATAGATGCTCAGTTTGCCAAACTAACAGATTTACTAGGACCAGCAGATGATGCCACTTTCTCACGTCTCTCTCATAATAAATATGGCATTAGGTTGTAGGTGACCTGTCGAAGCATAACTATGGGCTGATAATGCGTGATCAATCAACATTTAATGGCATGATAATGCTAGAATCTGCTGGTCTGAGTGTGCTGATGTTGAGGACTAGTTTGCTGTCCCAAAGGTTTAGCTCCAATGGGCCTTGAGTGTAAGTGATGGGGGACAAGCGGATCTGATCTTGTACAAAAATTAAATAATTATGAGCTTTCAGTAGCAATAAAAAACAAAGGGGAGGGAAAACTGTGAAGATATTTCTGATCTGAGAAACCAACACTTTCACTAAATTTAACCAGTGATGAAGCCCACATGGAGCTGGCTGTGACCCTTCATCCTGCTCCCATCGCAAAACCAAAGGGAGGTGGACTACAGCCGACGTCCAGTGAGCAGTGGGTCACATCGAAACACAAGCAGGCAACATGTGAACATGACACAACTTCACCTCACACACAGTCGTCTTTGATGTGAAGCTGTTTGTTACCTGCTTTTGGTGCTTGGACATGAAAGTTTGTGATGCTCAGAACAGAGAAAATACACAATGACTGATTTACAAACCTAATCATGTCCACCGGGATGCCCCCTCAAAAACACACTAGAGAATATGAAACACGGAACAGTTCGGTCCACGACCTGCGGCATGCGTTCAGAGGGTTTGATGGTAAGCAGGTCACGCTGAGAGGAGGCTTAGCGAAGACATGCTCCCAGTATCTGTGTGAATGTTGTGGGAGACTCACATGCGGACAGCAGGAATGCTAATTTATGCTGCAGTGTTGCATGGCCACGTTACTGGTGTTTCAGCTTACATCACCAGGAAATGAGCCTCTGATGACAGAGAATAGGGTTAAAATCGCAGACGTTTTACCACATGAAACAGTCGCTGTTTGGCCAGGAGTCTGTCAGAAACCCGTCCAAACCGCGTGATCTCATGAAAGGTTTTGGCGAGCTCGCCCCTCATTTGGACAAGCTCACACAATAGGTGCTGTCACAAAGGTTCACACAAGCTGAGCGCGCTCGGCTGTGCTGCCGAAGCTGCCGTCCACTGGGGCGGACGGATGCATGCTGCAGTTGGACGTCAATTTCTGCACAGACGTCCAGACCCTGATTGCAGACACAGAGGTGCTACAGGAACAAGGAAATCACTGGTCATTTTTAAAAACCTACATAATTACACAGCTGACCAAAGCGTGTTTATGGTGTGTGAGCTGTTACTGTTACAGAAAGGTCCCAGAGACGTCAGGGCTTTTTAAAATGAATGAAGGGGCCAAAACTTTAGAACCCCCTCTTCAGATGTTACTTTTACTCTGAATAAAAGTACAGTCTGACACCTGTATCACACATCAAATTGTAGATCAAATTGTGAAATGATTTAGGGTCGTTGGGGAAGTCGATCAACTAGCATTAAACTGTGGGGCGGCAGCAGTGACTGCAGCCATGTGAGCTCAGGATTATTCACAGTCCAGCACTGCGTCCACAAATGCAACCTGATAAACTCTACTACTCAAGGATGAAGTCACACAGCACGTCTGTGCAGAAAAGACAGTGAAATTGTTAGATGGACAAATCCACGATTCAGTTTGTTTAAGAAAAGACCATCCAGGCTGTTCTCACAATGAGGTGCAAAAGCATGAATCTGTGTTGGTTCGGAGCTGCGTCGGTCACGGCGTGGGCGACTTCCATGTGTGTGGAGGGACCATCACGTTGGGTTTAAAGATACTTTGGCTGCCATCCAGAAAACATCTGGATGATTCAGTAGGACAGTACCAGACCTCCACATCTGTCTCCTAATGAAAATGTCGGGTGCATCAGGAAGAGGAGAATCACACAGCAGCGACCACAGACTATTGAGCAGCTGACAGCAAATATTCCACTTTCCAAAAAACAACAACTTCTGCAAGTGTGTTACAGGCAAAAACTGGTCAGTGAAAACCCGCAAAATCCGTCTTTGTGCATCTGTCAGATTAACAAAGGTTCAAGTTGATTTTTGGTTGGTTTGGTTTTTAATAACTATTAGTGAGAATTCTACAATTTTGTTAAATTAAAAAACTAAAAGTAATTAAAATGCAATCGTTACCGTCAGGGTTATAAATCCAAAATCCAAATTATCCACAATTTTTGCCTAATAAACCCTTTTTTAAAAATATATCAGAATTGGTCACACATCTCTACAGTCTTCACTGTACATACTGTTAGACCGAGCGAATGTTTGCTGCTCGTCGACACTGCTCTTGCACCATTGGGACTTGCATAGATTAGCATAAATCATCATCGATGAATGGCTGCTGACGGTTTGTTCACAAACGTGTGAGCATTTAGTTGCAACCGTCCACATTACTGACGAGACACAGATGAACAGAGGCTGTGACCTTCGTTATTGAAGGTTAATGCCGCAGACAAGCTGGATAAAATTAAAAAAAGCATCTGGCGCTGACGTGTTTGTCTTGTCTCGAGGACGAGCGTCGGTTTTTCATGACAGGATTAAGTCGTGTTTGTGCAGCATCGTCACAAGCAGCCGCAGCCGTGTAAAGTCGTTAATAGTGTGTCAGCTCCTCAGCATTTATTCGCTGGCTGGTGTGAGACATCTGAGAAAAAACACACACATATGTGCTTCATGTGCTGTTCTCCATCAAACACAACTAAAGTAGGAGAATAAGGCAGATTTCATGTTTCATTATGTGCAGAGGTAAATTTGATGTGACTTGTGAGCGGACAGTGTCTTCTCAGGTCCTGAGGTGAGCTGTCCTCAATGTTTGTCTGCGCCTGTGTTTGCAGTGTGTCTGTCTCCTTCCATTTCTTAAGAGAGCGCGGAGATTTACACACTCTGACGTCTCAAGCTTTCGCTTTTTTTAATTTGAATTTCTTATTAGAGATGCACTGAATGACAGATGCAACTCAAACACAAACACCCAAATATTTCTGGACTCTTCCCGCATGATCACGTCTTATAAAAATCCATTCTGCAGTTAATCCCACTGAGCTCAGCGAGAAGAAAAAAAATGTGCAGCAGTTGTTTGAATTGGAAGAATCACATTTTATAACCTAGATGCCCAGGGTGAAATCATGGCTTGGAATAATTCAGGATCATCGTAGCCTTTGCACAGTCAGGTGTGAAAGGACATTAAGGGACAATTCCAGGTGAATATTCTCTGTAAATCTACTTACTGTAGGCTTTCCACTTGCATATGTCCCAACAAACCAAACCATTTGGAACAGTCGTCTGTGTCTACGTAAAAAGAAAAACGGAAAAGGTTTGTTTTAGTTTTGTCAGAGAATTATCACATTATAGGTAAAAAAAAACAAAACCAAATGAATGTGAGAATATCTCAGACTAATGTTGTACAAGGTGATTCAAACTGCCCCAGGTCTTCATTAATCAGCATGTTTGTGGTCATCAAGGAAACGACTTTCTGAGTCTAACTCGAGTCATACTCAAAGAAAAAAAGAGTTTTAAATACAGTAATTCATTTTTACTTGGAACATGCTGCTTTAATATTTTAATTCTAATATTAATTCAGTGGTGAATGGAAACACAACCCACAGAAACTAGAAATAAACTTTCTTTTAATATCAGAGAGACTGTTTCCTCAGTGGCACAGACACACTGAGCTTATGATGCTGCTGTCAGAAAATAAACATAAATCATAAGGCAACAGACTGGTGTGTGTGTGTGTGTGTCAAATTAAGAGGGGAAACTAAAAAATGAAAGGAAACTGCCTATTATTTGAAATGTTGCAGTATAAAGTATCAGGGTTATATCTGTGTGGACAGAACAAACAAAGGATTATCATTATAATGTGATGAGTCGCCATGTCTCCTTTTATTATTTATGAACAAGACAGCTGCATCATATTCAGCACTGGTCGCGACATTAATACAGTATTTATTAAGTTGAGATAGCTGCTTTTCAAACTCTCAATTTCACTCATGAGAACTTTATTAATAAATTGAGAGATTTTCAATAAAGCTTAGCGGAGCCATAATTTAATTTAAAGACATAATTACTTCAGCAGTTTTAAAATAGATGCTGTATTTTTTGCATAAATGTAGAGCTACTCTGCTTTTCTGAATGTCTGTGACAGTCTGTGAAGTCATTATTAATCATGTTAAAAGGTCTTCTGGCATAAACGTAATTGTAACGTAACATGTAAAAAAGTCCAGCCTATGACTTATTGATGTTTCCTATAAGATCTTTGTAAGTGGCTGCAGTGATTTGCTCCGATGATCCACAAAAACACGACATGGCTCAAAAACCCGTCTCCTCCTGTGCTCAGAAACCTGGCGAAACCTTTCAGGGTTTCTGCCTCAGTAACTTAAAGTGCCACTTGAGGGACTCGTGAAGTGTCGTTTCAGACGGCTCGACTCCTTGGGACAGACACCGGCCTGCTCAGAGTGTCGACGTGTGAAACTCCTCCCTGACAAAACCCAACGTGGCGTCACTTTAAACTCAAGTCGAAACAATTTCGAAAGGTCGAAATAAAGCAGCCCGATCTCCTTCAAATCATAGAGAAAAAACTGTATGTTTGAAATGTTACACACAATGAGGAAATGTTTGTGACTGTTTGTTGTCAACTCGTTTATCTTTCAATGTACATGTACAGATAGAGATGTGATGACAAGTGAACTTTCAGGCGGAAGTGACTCAGAAATGTGAGTACCTACAGAACCTGCTACTGTACATTCTGTAGATTCTTAAGTACCAGGGGCCTGGGTAGATCAGTCATTGGAGCATGTGTATACGTGGGTGGTGACCCAGCTCAGCCCAGATGCGGGTCGAGGTTCAGCTCAGACCAGAAAGGGAAAATCCTTTTTTTCTACATGAGGCTCTGTCCATATTCAGCGTTCCCCGAAATGTTGGACACAAACTGTTGTCTACATTAAAATATGCTGAATGTGCAGAAGGTGGGAGACTGAATAAAGACGGGAGGAAATTATTATAATTATGTGACACTACGATTTAATGGTCAGATTTAATTGAGAGAGGATCAACTTCACCTCTCTCCGACCCCTCCATTGCATAAAGGGTTTCCTCAATTGTGACATTTGAGAAGCTGCCTGTGTAAAGGACACTATGATTTCGTTCATTTACATTACGTCATTTGGCAGACAGAGACAATTACAGAGTAATACTTGGTACACACATGGCTGCCACGCAGGGAGCAACTAGAGGTTCAGTGTTTTGCCCAGTGACACTTTGGGACCGGGGACCGAACCACTGACCCTGTGGTCCATTGATGGCTGACTAACTGAGCTACAGCCAAAACGTCAGAATTATTACGCCAGAGTCTAAAACTAAGGATCTTTTTTACATTAAATAAGGACAAACCAAAATCTTCCCGAATCTCTAAAGTTTCTAGTAACTAGTGACACGTGCTCCGTCATGTCATACTTACCCGTTACCAATTAACCTGCTAATTACCTCCTTTGTACAAGGCAACTATAACAGAATATTCTTTTCATGATACGATATGGAACCTCACAGATGTGGAAAAGACGGTGGAGAAAGTCTGAAATCAACTACTCAGAGTAGTTAAACATATCATTTATTGCTATGTGCTCCCCATTACAACAAACAGCATCAGTAGTGTACACTTCAATCTACACAAATACATAGAGAAGCAAATATAGCAGAGAGTGACCGGCAGTCATGGGAATCGTAACACTCCAACGCACGGAAAGCACACGGGTATTGATACAGTACATGAAGGATCCTATGCAGCTCTAACTGTCTGCGGCTCAGGGATTGTCAACGTAACATCTACAACTACTCTAGGAATCATTACAAGCTCTGAATAACATTAGCAGCAATGTTTTATATGCAGCAGACAGAGGACGTCAAAAGAAGTGGGGAAATTGTTAGAAAACTACAACAGCGTAAGAAAAACCTTACCGACTTACTTTCTACTAAACTATTTATGTTTCATCGGCTAAAATAAGGTTTTTGTCTGGTCAGTACGAGTCGCTGTGAGGTAACAGCTTTGTTAACAACTTCTACAAAACCGCTGTGAAAAAACAGCTTTCTGACACATCTCAAAATTGAGCATGTATATTTACATCTAATTGTTTGCAAAAAACAATGTCATTTCTAGTCTATCGTGTTTTTTTTTTTGTTTTAGTAGAAATCTATTCAAATGTCGATTTAAAAAAAAGAAGTGATCAGTTTCCAACGATTTCTCTGCTGCAGGGTATTGACCAGCTGGCACCGCACATACTGTAAAAACAAAGCAGAACCCTTCAACTTTCAATAAATATTCATGCACTCAATGCTATATACATGTACTATACATTGGCACACAGGAGTGAGTGTGAGTAGTTGCGACGAGCTTTTTCTTTGCTGAGAACACAAAGTCGTGTCTTTGCAGTCAGATGCATGGTGGTTGCGAGGAAATCCTAACAAAACGCTTTCTGCTTCTTCAAAATTCAATCGCCGAAAACAAAAGCCATTTAGAGACTATTTTAGCAAAACAACTTTTTGTGCTCAAAACGAGGCGTAGTTGTTCCTGTAAAAATGTAAAAGCTTAAAGGTCCATTAGACAAAACGTTGTGAGGTGAAAGGATAGTTCGTTCTGCTGAGAATTAAAACCCTGCTCTGCAGCTCCGCGCGGTGTTCAGCACGTTGGCTCAGTTACTTCCGATGAAATTGAAAAAGTGAGTGTGTGTCGGCAGCCCAGCGGCAAACGGCAGCAAGCCGGTGAGGAAAGGTTGGTCTGAAGGCCAAGAAAGGAAGATCAAATCTTTCACATCACATCTTTTTTAACGTCCTCCAGCCAAATATGCACACGCAACCTTCCATTCCTATAAATGACGCTGTAACTCGGGGGCTGTACAGTGTTTGTGCACTGGTACGTACAGCAGCACTGCAGCCCACTGCCTTGTTTTAACGCAGAGCTAAACTAAAACCAGAGTGAATATTCAGCTTTTCAACATTTACTTCCCTGGAACGCTCTTCATTAGGACCCGCCGGATAATGAGTCCTAGATGGGAAACCGTAACACTAACTAGCTTTTTAGTACAGATTTAGCTCACGTCACATGTCAGATGCTTTATGATCGATTCAAGTGCGTTTCAGCTGAACAAGAGCTTCGTGTGCTGTACGTGACATACAGTAAATGAACTCCCGTCTCCCCACTTACAGTAGCTCCATTCTTTGATTTGTTTCAATCTTTAACAGCAAAGCTTTGTCAAGGAGGGAGATTCAAAGAGTCCAAAAGGTTAATGGCTCCTCACTCGGAAAAAGGTGAAGAGGTGGGATGCAGCGTTTCTCTCCATGTAACAAAGTCACATAACGCACGGCTTTGGCCGCCATGTTGGACGAGTCACTGACTGGAGAGCAGCACGTGTGACAATGTCTGCTGAGTCGTTTGGTCGGTTTTCAGCTGTATTTGCTGCGGGATGGGGGTTTGAGAGGCTTTTTGACGGGTCATCACGTTTAACCCGTTGCCGTCCAGATGTCTGGAAGTAAAAGCCGACAACTGCCTTGTGTTACAAAGCAGAGCAGGGGACAGACGTCCACAACGGTCATCACCAACAAGGTGAAACTATCTGAAGATGTACATCATCCGAGCCATGGTAAACACAAAAACGTTCATGACTGTCTCTTCCACGAGTAAGAACTAGCTTTTAAAATTTTGTCCAATCAACTCCACAGATTTCACAAGATTTTGCTACAAATTCTGCACTGATCTTGTGGCGTGTGTGGTTCGGTCACCACCTCGGTGTTACTGACGTGTCATCTACAAGATGCGGATTAAAGGAAAAGTTCCATATTATAGAAAATATGTTTGTTCACGTTTACTTTCTCACGGTTAGAAACCAATTAAACTCTCTAAAACTAGTTAGTTTAGCAAAGAGACAGGAAACAGCGAGTGTTTACCAGAGGCAACACTTTTCTGTGTGTGCTAACTTATGATGGACCAGAATTATAATTAGTAGCTTTAGAGCTGATAGCAGATGGATTTTATCGTGAACGATTTTTTCAGCTTCATATTTGGCGTTCAGACCAGTGGCATCAATTATCGCATTTACGTGTGAACAAAAGGTACAAAAAGCACCAGCGTTGGGACAAGGAGAGAGCGAATTGAAATTGTTTCAACAGGGAGTTTTAAATTATCGGCAGCCTCTTAAAATAATACTGATAATTTCATGTACAGTATTTACAGGAACCTTTATAAATATCCATTTCCATAAAAACTGTTAAGCTCCACTGAACAGACATTGCTGGATATAAAAAAAAATCTGTACAACTAAATCCATGTTTCGACTGGTTTTCTCTGGTACATCTCTGGTCACTTTCCATATACTCTCAAAGTCTGCTGTTTGGTTTTGTATGTGCAGTGAATCCACGTGTACTCGGACAGCGGGGCTGTCTAAAGGTCAACCTTTATATTTAGATTTTTGGCAAGAAAATGGCAGAGTCTAATATCCAGGTAAAGGGGGATTTTTCAGCTGCACCTTTTACTCCCAAATCGGAGGAACTAAATCTCTCTACACGGTGGACTTGGAGGTATTTCCATGTATGACGTGTTAGTAAAATGCAAAGCATCAGGAATTTAACTGCAAGCTGATAAATCTAACTGCTCATGTTGTGATTCATTGCATGAAAACAAGTGCAACCGAAACGTCTACGTGTGAGCTCTACTCATCCAAGCGGGCATAAAAGCCCCCCCACTCTGAATCAGCTGTAATGACGGACCTGTTAACATTTCCTGTGTTTGCTAGAGGACCCGCTGGAGTCTGCTTCATTAACTGGTAAGACCGGAGAAAAGACCAATCAACGGGGGAAATGCAGACACCGTCCTGAACCTGTTCATTGTGACATAACAGGTGGCATCGGCGTGAGAAAGTCGAGAGTCTGGTTGGATTTAAACCACTTGGATGAAAAAAAGCTAGACATGATTCACTGTGAACTAGCAGAGCTACGCATTGACACGGGTGAAAGTTCCCTTCACACCATGTGCCCCTTTACTTTGGCTCTTTTTCTGTCTAAATATAAAGAATGAAAGCGAAGTACACCACTGTTTCAGTCCACATACTCGTTTAGAGTCAATATCGGGGAAAAGAGGGAAGGAAAACTCTTAAAGTGAACCAGCACTTTTCTTTCTCGTTCTCTGTTTCTAAGTGTTGTGTTGTCTTGAGAGGACTCAGGATGAGGCTGGATTATCTACTGTGCATCATCAGTTCTGAAGGGAAAGGCGTCAGTGTTTTCATCTCTCCACTTCGGCCCTTGGCTGCCGGCTTTCTGTCATGCTTCTCGACCTTTGACCCTCGGCTGGAGAAGACGGAGCGGCGGCGGCTGGCAGCCGTCTGCTGGTGACCCCAATTTGTCGTGGAACCCGCCTTGGAGCTGTGGTCATCTTTGATGTGGTTTTCTTGAGCGGAGCAGGGGTGGTGTTGTGTTTTGCAGCACTGTCTGAAGTGGCGGATCTTTGGCCTGAACCTTGTTTACCGCCGCGGGTGTAGTTGGCCAGTGCCGAGGCCGTCAGCGTCTCCAGCAGCTGGGAGGCCGATCCAAAGCGAACATGCTCCTCTGTCTCAGCCGGCTCGGAGTAAAGGGACAAAGCTCCGCTGCGCTTGTTGCAGGAGTCACAGCAGAGTTTGCTGTAACCTGGAATAGAGCAGTATCGTGCTAGGACCTCCATTTGGCAGAAGATGGATCTGTCTCCATCACATGGCTCATCTGAAAGTCAAAAAGTGAACAGTGTGAGGCTCAGACAGACATCAAATATGGACACACTAAAGCACTCATTTGAGCCGCTGCATATTCAGTTCATTCAGCAAAACAACTGCGGCAAAATGTTGAATTTGTTAATATTGTTTCATTTTTTTTATTTTACTATGTCAACTGTAGTCCCCCAACCAGACGTCAAATTAGTTATTCACCCATAAAGCACGAGATACAGTCAAAAATGAATAAATGACGTCAAACACAAAGCAGTTCAAGGAAACAACACACACAAAGGCAAATATTGTTCGGCGCAGAAGGAACAATGTTGAGCAGACAATCCGGACACGTCTATTTCTTAGGAAACCGGTGGGGACATAATTGATAAGAGAAAGGAAGCAATCAAGACAGGCAAGCTCTGATCAGCTGTGAGGGCAGCTTTTCACACAGCTTTTGTCAAAGTTTTCTACTTTTGTGAGGTCAGTACAGCCTTTTCGTTCACCTCTCAATGAGTGACATCCTTACCGTGGCAGGGTCCCAGTCTGCACGGCCTCACAGCCTCGGGCTTTTCTCCGTTACATTGATCCCCAATGCGGCACGTGACTAGACGCCTCTCCATCCCCTCCCCACAGGTCACAGAGCACTGGGGAAGAAATCAAACACAGACTCACTCACAGGCCGCAAAACATGGCAGCTGCAGGACGGCACAGCTGCGTGCGATACGTAGACATTCAAGATGGATTCTTGTGTCTGTTTAGTCCGTCGGCAAACCTGAAAACAAATATTTCTATCAAATCTTAGTATAAATACTAGCAACCGATACAGCAACAGAAAATCGAATCTAGTTTAAACACATTTAGAGCAACATCTATAAGGTTTGTTTTCTCCAGGAGTCTTCAAAAACCTGACGTGAAGTTTATACAACTACTAACACTGTGTGTCACAATACACGGGTTATTTAGACAGTGTTGTTTAGTTTATAGATCTACAAATTCATCAAACGTAGAGATAGTATTTTTAATACTAGGTCAACATCCAGCGGAGGTTGTGAGGTGCAGTTCAGATGAATCTGTTAAAGGCTGTCGGATCTAACTACAATTCCAGAACGTCCTGCAATCTCTGCTGGTTCAAAACTAATCAAAACTGTGCCCACACGTGAAGCCAGATCTGCATTTTTCTATTGGATTTTATTGCAGTTGCAATTCCTTTTATGTTTTTATTCATTTTATTGTGAATTTTGGTTTGTGTGTCCTGTTGTGTTTACTGTCTTGTAGGTCTGTCTATGCAATGTGTTTGTGTATTGTATGTGTGTATGTGAAAATTAGCTCCTTGCTAAATCAATAATGTGCATTTTCCCCAACCTATGTGATTAAAAATATATATATTTTGCAAATTCATATACAGCAAGAAATACACCACATTTATTTACTATGATGGTAGCATTATTCATGTGCACTTTTTCATGTCCCCATCTGGACAGTGTTGAGCTACATAATGGTCGTCATTTGGTGGTGAAGGCTTTTGGAGGACAGCCAGAATCTGTGCAGGTGAATTAAAGCTTGGATGAGTTGTGCCAGATTTCAAATGAGTCATGTTCATGAGCAATGAGGCCAGGCTACGTAAATGCATCATTCTGCTGAAATACCACACGGCGCTCTGGCTGCACTGGTCGTCTAAGTTTGTCTGTATTTCAAACGTGCATTCCAGCTCCCACCAGTTAGCCTACGAGCTTTGTGTCAAGCATTTAACGGGGAAATAAAACATATAGACAGAGAATTACTCTGGTGAAGAATGTGTAAAACAACACCATGGATGCTGTCAGCACAATTAATTGTGAAATCATTATCTTGTGCCATTTCCCTGGTGGCATCCGCCCACTCAGAAAGTGGGTTGTTGGTTCCCGCTCAGAGCTTTTTTAAAGCATCTGAGGTCTCAGTGTAGTGTTGTATCTAGTTGATGTGTTTTCGACGTGCGGGTCGTGGGGATACCGAACCTCGGACCAAGCTCCTGCCCTCCACGGGGCCGGACACGGGACTCTGCCGCAGGGCCTCCGGCTCTCTGGCTTCTCTCCGCTGCAGTACTTGCTGTGGACCGAGCGGTTGGTGCTGTCCTGGAGGAACTGCACGCAGCGAACAGTCCGAATCTGGAAGCCCAGGGTGCCGCAGGTTTTGGTACAATGCTCCCACTCGTCTGAGATCCACCTGGACACATGTAAATGAAGACTTGAGATACGCTGCAGGTTTAGATGATCGTGTCATTAGAGAAACATAGACATTCAAGTCGACTTGATTGTTTCCCCCATTTTTTTTTTTTGGCTTCTGGGGTTCAGTGTCTTGCCTGGAGACACTTCGGGAATCGGTACCTGAACAAGAAACCCTGCGATCGATGGGCAACCACTCAACTAAACTGCCCCCTGCCACTGTTTACAACTATGTTGATAGTTTAAAAAGATAAATGGCCAATGTAACAATTTGAGATTTTTCAACTCCAGTATAAATAACATTTATTCTGCAGAAGAAAAAAAAAACTCGTCCATGTGGCTGGTTAATATCTACTTTATATTATTGCTGGTTTCATCTGATTAGCAACATGGTGGTATTAACTAGTTAAGGAAGTCTAAGCCTCTAAGCCCCATATGAGCAGATGCGAGATGATCAAGGATGATTAGGAAAAAATAAGTGTTTTTGTAATCTTTGCTGCTATAAACAATGTAATAATTCTGCCTTTGTGGTGAAAGTGAAAACACTTTGGTTGGAGAAGGTTAAATCAATACAAAAGCAAGAGACTGATAATATGCATTTGTTTCACTTTATTCATGTTTGTCTAGACTTACAGATGAATTAGCTTTTTAAGTTTCATGAGTGTCACAGCCAAATGGATTGTTTACTCTAATTTGACCATGAAACACTTAGCAATCATCTGAGAAAGCCATTATCTCGTCACTATATTTGTTGAATACGGGATAGAATTAATTCACGGAAAAGTATCAAGACTCACACTGTGCACCAATTTAGTTTGGGTTTATCAACGACGCCCTGAAATAGACATTAGCACTCGGTAATAAAACTTTGATCACTAACTTTTCAAAGTCGTGAACAGGGATGTCTGGCAGCAAAGTTTACCCAGAAACGACTTAAAACGTAGAATTTAAAGGAGAGATATTCTGACATTTCAGATCTTCAGTACACACGAAAGCTTCTTGATGTACTGAAGGTAAATCTGTGAAATGCACTGCAGCACTGCAATCTAAGAACCGAACGGTGGCTTTTTGTGTACCCCTAAACCCCTAAGGCTGACTTTTCTGATTTAGCGTATTAGCACATCAACGTTTGCACTGAACACGAGCTGAGGTTGCCTTTATCGTCCACATGCCGTAGCAGCGAAGATACTTTTTACTGCTGTGTTTCTGCTTTTGAATGACTTCAATAAACACATTTGAACAGATTCAAAACGTGATGGACATCCACCTGCAGTAAATGTGCTGTATCTGAAGCGGAGTGTGGTCTAATACTGCTGCTAAAAGCTCCGTAATTACAGTTATTCAGCCTCTCTCTGCTACATCTGACTGCCGGGACACATTCGTGTTTTCACCGTCTTTTTCCCTCCTGCAGAAATTATCAGACGGCAGCAGCATCAGATCCCACTTTTTGTTCAAAAATTCCTCTAATAGACACGAATTGTGCAAACGTTTCAATTATGCTGTCATCCTGATGTTTCAGCCCTGGCCAAACCTTTTTGAAACTTTCTTTTAGGCTGATAGTTTTGTTTTGGAGCGCCTGATTTTCAGAGAGAGTGAGCGCTTGTTGCCTGTGAGGATCTGTGTGTCTGATATGTGGGTGCCCTTTCTCATTGGCTAGATTGAGATGCAATGCTTGCAGCTGATTGGTCCATCCCGCACTTCCCCAAGTTTGAAAAGTGTGGTTCCTTCTGCCAGGCTGGATTTTCTGTTCATGCCTTCCAAACACATTTTTGAGTGGCCCAACATTCAACCAATCCACTAAAGCTCAACTCTTTGTGTATTTGTTGTATTTTTTTGTATACAGCACCAGCTATCACCTTTTTTATCTCGTAAATATTAACTGTCATTAGTAAATAGCAACCATAATTGTGCCAGTCACATGTCTGGAGAAATGCAGAGGGTTGTTTCAGGAAGGGCATCCAAGGTAAAACAGGAGAAACTGCCATGCGAATCATGTGACTTTCATACCGGATCGGTTGCGACCCGGGTTAGCAACGATGGCACCAGTGCTGTTGACCTACAGGGTGCCTCTGGAGGAAAATTAGGCTACAGTAGGTTGAATTAGGAGAGGAGGAAGGCCTGGGAGGAAAGTTTAGGATTGACAGCAGGGACTTTGAATGTTGGGACTGTGACAGGCAAAGCGAGAGAGTTGGTTGAGAAGATGCAGAGAAGAAAGACGGATGTACTGTGTGTCCAAATGGAAAGGTAGCAAGGCTAGAAGTTTACGAGGAGGGTTCAAGTTGTCTTAGCACGGTGTGGACGGGAAGAGAAATGGAGTAGGAGTTATCCTGAGCTGCCAGGCAGGAGGTCTAGACGCCAAAGAGGAGTTTATGGGTGAGAGAGAGAGGCCGTGAGTTTAGTTGGTGTTAGACAAGAGGACGCAGAGGATAGAGTTAAATGGAGGCAGATGATTCGCTGTGGCGACACCAGACAGGGAACAGCCGAAAGACAAAGAAGATTAACTGTAAAAAGTGTTGAAGCTGAAGGAGTAATTTGCCTTTTTTAACACTGTTTGTCTTGTTTTTCCATTTGGAGACTTGCATTCAATAAATGTCTTTTCATTTGTTTGTTCTACCTTAGGCATTAGTTAGCGATTATCACTGGGTGACAGGCTCGCAGTTGATGTTCTGATCTTCTGGGTTCACTCTGATTTATATCCTGTTACTTCTGTACTACCCCTCGACAGGGACAACACATCTGACAATGCTGGACCATTTGTGTGCCATGCTAGTATTCGATTTCAACTCAACTTTATTTCTATAGCGCCAATTCACAACAAACTCATCTCAAGGATCTTTACCTAATAAAGTCCAGACTATACAGACATTTAGAGAAGCCCAACAAATCCCCCTTGAGCAGCTGTAGGCAACAGTGGAGAGGAAAACCTCCCACAGACACTGAAGTTAAGTCTCGTCCTGTTAGGTGCCTGGGGGTAGGAAGCGCCATCTGGTGAGGTACATGTATTGTCTCAGCCTGACTTTTAAGATCTATAGTAAGCGCAGTGTATTTTAAATATATATTTAGGGTTTGCTGCAGTTTTGTGTCTCAGCAAGCGAGTGAAGTGGACCGGTATTGAAACACGAGTGCAAGTGTAAGTTTCAAACTTTCTGTTTTCCGTATCATCAGCCTTTTCTTCTAAATGCTGTTTTGAATCCACTCCACATATTTACCTTCACCTACCGAGCACACTGCAGACTGTGAGGGTTTTATCACCATTTTCTTGTCAAAGACGCGTTTAAGATCTAAACTGTGGTAAGAACAGATGAGTTCAGCAGTGACAAGATGTGTTTTGAACTTGTCATGAGCTGTTGTGAAGCTAATTCTTCAAACACATTCGACTGTATGACAGTCAAAATCAAGATGCACTTTCAGCTGCTGCACATTTAGAAGAACGTTGAATAGTGAGATGATTCACAGTTGAATTCAGGTGAAGTGTAGCACATTTTTATTTTAACTACAGAGCATGTGAGATGAACCCCTGAGATTTCTAATTTCAACAAAAGCTGTTCGGGACTAAAACACCATCTGACCCTGTCATGTCTCCTCCTCTTATAACAGAACTCTGCTCCATCTGCAAGAGACTGACCGAGGCCTGAATTTGCAAACCTGTTACACTAACAGCTAATCATTTACACCAAACCTCTAATCAAGCTCATTCACAGATTCCTAAACAGACCAATCAGTGGATGTACTGTGCATGCAGGAACCTGTGGTTTGCCCTGCGTTTTAAATGGTTTTCCTGGTCCAGTGTTTTGACACACATTGATGTATAGAAATGGCTTCATTTACACTGTACAAAGAAAAGCTGTCATGTTAAACTGATAGACCCCAGTTTCTACTGATCGCATATATCATATTACATCACGCAGGACTGCAGGTGCAGGCTGTGCAAAGACGCCACTGAGACAATCCAGCGCATAACAGCAAGGCTGCGATGCTACCATGGAAGGCCAAAACCAAGCAGCTGGTGCACAGAACGTCTGTGGCGACTGTGAGCTGGAAGTCAGAAAGTGAAAATGGGACACACCTCAGAAGGTGCGTTTAAGTGACAGAGCTAAGGACTTCCAGATACACACTGACAAACTGCCAGTGGACAAGCAACAGACAGAAGAACAAGGTCGTAGTGGCTGATGAGGAAGGTGGAGGCCCAGCTGCTCCCCATGGTACATGGAACACTGGGGGCTGTGACCCCCAAACTGGGAGAGGGGCTCCAACATCTAAGATCTCTGTCCAGAAGAGCTAGGAACAGCTGAGATACTGTGCAGGACCTGAAGCTCCCAGGCCTCTGGTGGAAGAGCCGAGACCCGCAGAACACATGTATACATACACACGCTTTTTGAATTTGTTTAGTAAGCGATTGCAGATAATGGATGGATGGATGGAGGTTGTGGAAGCTTATTTTCAGTCTTGAAATGTTTTTTTTTTTCTGATAAAATCCCACACTCTTTTTAGCCTTTGAATAGGAAAAGTAGTCACAATGGAAAATTATGCATTTGAAGCTTTTTCTTTTTTTCTCTTTTGGAAGGGTAGCAATCATTTGGGCATATAATTTAGGAGCAGGCGTGAATACTTTTTGAACGCAGCATTCACTGAGTTTGGTTAGAAAAGAATAGGCAGGCAGTGGCCAAATGTTTGCTGACAAAAAGCCCGAGTGGATGCAGACAGACTCGAGCAAACCAAAGGGAAAATCATCAACGATGAAGAAGGTCATAATTCTGCTGACACTTCCTCCACATGAATTCCCAAGTCCATTTGCAATTGGACTTTTAAAGAGTGTTTAACTTATTTTGTTCTTAAACGGAAAATGAACTAAACTGGATGGCAACAGCACTGTGGGCTACAGAACGTCTCGGTTAATTTGTGTATGAACAAAGTTTTAAATATATTCATGTACCTGCAGGTTGACAGGTGATAACATTTATTTTCACATCTCCGGTTTATTCTCCCAGATAATAAATGTATTACCAGTGGTATCTTATTGTACAGATATTTTCTGTTTATTAGTGGAGAATTTTCTGTCAAGGAAACACAGGGACAGTTTTTTACAGTTTCACACATTTTCTACATATGAAAATAGAAACTGCTGCCAGTCTGACACCAAAATGGGGCAGTGGAGGAGCCACAAAATATCCAGATTCTACAGAGGAGTGAAGTCAGCCTCGTACTCCTTCCTAACTGCTTGTCAGACATCTTGACTCGAGGGTTTGTTTACACCCGGTCTGCTCGTGTTTCATGCCTTGTCAGATTTGTTATCAGTAACAAACGATGGCTGAAGCATAAGACCCAGGCTCCGTGACACTGAACGCTCTGGGTTTCTGAGGCTGGAATATGATTTTGGCTCTGCTGATAGACACCAACATAAAACATTTAGAGGCCTCAGTGTGATGAAGTTATCAGGAGTCACAGAAGTCCTCCTCAGGACGGACAAACCTGCGCACGCTTTGTTTTCAGAGCGGCTGATTTCTCACGACTGAAGAGCTTTAATGTTGCAAAGTTGCTTTTAAAGAAGATGAAGTCAATTTTTCAGTTGAATTACGATGACGTACTTTGAATGCTGAACCCACAGGGGTTCCACATCCAGCTTTATTTTTACCTTTCTGACCATTCGTTTTTTTGTTTGTGTGTTGAGCCGCTGCAAAAAATAAACCGACAAATATTGTGTGAACTCATGCCCACAACATGTAGATGTTTCTGCACAACTCAGCACCGCTCAAACTAGACGTGAAATTAGCAGAACATTCTTATCGTTTCCCGGCACACTGTCCCCATTTTCCTTCTTGGCATTTCTTATCTGCTCTGTTCAAGTGTTCTAATGTTTGACCGTAATCTTGGTCCTCACACTGGACTGGACTGTGAGAGGGGAGGCCAGACATTCAGGGAATTCACCTTTCTTTTCAAAAGACACAAACATTACAAAGTGTTTGTATCTAAAAAATGCTCTGTGAGCTCTACAAAAGCTCCTTTCAATTTACTTACACTTATACACAAAAAAACACGGTGGCCAACCTGGGCCTGACATCCAGTTCTTTTGTGACTTGTACTTTTCCAAAGTTACTAGCTTTAAAATTGGATACAGATTATTGGCATAGAACATCCCAAATACAAAGCAGACCCCTTGACCTGACAGATGATAGTCAAACAGCTGACTGAATATTTCTCTGTACCTTAAACTTGGGATGGGAGTTGGTGTGGACATGTCCTCTGTTCTTGTTGTAAGTGGAGCGTTTCCCTTCGCATGTCCTTTCTTACATTAAAAGACCAACAAGTTCTGTCAAAAGCTGCAGGTGAATTCACGTGTTTGTCAGAAAGCAGCTCTGTCTATTGGAGGATGTACGGCGGTAAAAAGGTAAAGATCAGGTGGAAGTTTGATTCCCAACAATCTCTGTCCAACGTGGCATGTGGCAGTAGCACATCCAGTCACAAGGAAAAGAGGGACCAGGAGGCCACAAAGCAAGTCTGTTTATCTACTAGGAACCAAGGAAATCAGCTTAAGACCTCATCATGACCCATCCGAGGGTGCCGAGACATTCAGGCTGGATTTAAGGCACTGGGGGGCGGGGGGAGCCTTAACAAAAAGCCTTAAGTTCGTCCATTAGCCTGCACACAGCACGGTTGTGTAAAATCTTTTTACATACAAAACGACTGAGCCCCACCCCTGAGATGTTTGGCTAAACCTCCACGGCAACAGGAAATTCAATCAGAACCTAAGAAAATCTCACAGAGAGTTTCTCAAAGAGCAGCGAGAGCGAATGTTCCATCGAACGTCAGACCTCAGCAGCTTCGCTCTCTTTTCTCACTCGTTCCTTTGGTTTGAAGCTGAGGCGAGGAGCCGGCCGGTAAACGCTCGCTTACTGCGGCAGGCCGTTAGCATGTTGGGCTGCATCACCTCTGAGGAGTCAAGCTGGCTGATAACCACCTACAACACAAGCTGCCTCACACAGCTCTGAGATTTGGGTGATGCAGGGTTTTTTTTTTTTAAGCCAGCTGCTGCAAAACGTTCCCTCTCGTCTCATTGCTAATCAGCTTATTCGCATCCCTCTGCTCTTTCACGCCATGTCTTTTCCCTGCAGGCTTTTCCTGTCGTGACCCTGCATTTAGACTCCATCGCCTCAGCCAACATCTCCTCGCTGCTTCTTTTTACAGTCGCACCCTCAAAGTGTTACAGCTACTTGCAGCTCAGATGTGTTTTCCCTCGCGTTATCTTGTCTCTCACCTCCCCATCCTCTTGTAAAACTGACCTCTGTGACGGATCTCTCGTGACACAGACCTTTCCGGGCTCTTGGCACAGATGATTTAAGGCTACACGCATTTGGCACTAAATGAAGTGACCAAAACAGACATTTGGAGCTCAGTGTGATGCAGACACAGGGCTGCTGGTGTCTGCAGCGACGTGAAGCTGAGCCCGGCTTGATGTTAGACGTAAAGGTGCACAACGACCGCACACCCGTCCAGAGCTGAAACACAAATCTGATCAGCACTGAATTAATGAGTCAATAAAATCCCATTAAGAATTTTTTAACCTATTTAATCTTTAATTATAATCATTGGAAGAGTTCATTGGGCCCAGTTCATTTAAGGATTAAATGACTTAACTGCTTGCACCTGATAAGGACTTAATTATTCTGATTAGCTTTATTAGACCTTTGCAAAAAATGGATGTGGGTACATCCCGAGGTGACATTAAAACTTTTTTTAATTTATTTTTTACACATAACTACTAATAAAATAATACTATTAGCACACAAAACTATGTGTTCATGAGTTTGTGCTTGTGCAATAACGAATAATCCCAAAACAATTATTAACGGAGAAAACAACAACATGTGAGTGTCTCCACACTCAGTTCCAGTCAGAGCGAGAAACCTTGGAAGCAGCATTTAAACTCACTCATCGTGGGAGCCCAAAGCTCTTCATTCAAATCCAAACAAATTAAACCCTTTGAGGATTTGCGGCCGTTCAGGGATGAAAATATCATCCTTCATATTCATCACTGGACAATATATTTGCATCATTTTATCAGCTTTTTGTTTTTACACTGCTCGAGTGACCCAGGACCTTGAGTGGCTCGGCCAAACGCCAGAATTTAACACTGCAGACCGTAACACTCCCATGGTTTAGGCGACACTATCCAGCTTTAGTGATTGAATTTACAAGGATGCTCACAGGTGTCGGCCTCCGCAGGTAATCGGGGAACAGTGTATTCATGCACTTAAAAACCTGGTTCCTTGAAATTCACGTGTACATTCGGCAGAAGAGTAATTGATTCCTCCTCCACTTCAGACTTTCGTTGGAAGCCTGGCACACACATTTAAACTGGGAAGGGACAGAAAATGCTTCTTTCTGACTGTGTCATTTTTTTTGTGTCTGCGTTTGAGTCACAGCACAGGGGGAGAGAAAGAAAAAAGGGCAGACACACACTGAATTTAAAAAAAATCTGCAGAGAAAAGTGAGTTATTTAGACTTGTATGAGCCGGACCATGTTTTAAAAATGAGGCTGCAGGGACACGTTGATGTCCACTTTCACTCGTGCAGAAATCCACCTGTGGGAACTTACGGTGACCCGGTTACTCAGGTCCATGTGAACACACTGCCAACGCTGCAGAAGTCCTTAACTGCCATGAGTCTCCCTGAAATGTAAACCTCGTGCTAAGAATAACAACAGCTAATAGTTTCTTCCAAAACTCTTTGGTTACTGTGTTTTCTTTCTTGAATTTAACTTTCTCCATTAAGGTCTGACAAACCTGAAACATCCTCATCTCTCCGTTTTGACCTAACGGTGACAGGATTGAATGACTCATTCATGATGACGTGAACATTACGAGGAAGTCTGTAATTGCTGCCAAAGGTGATCCCAATAAAACTTGATTGAGACCCTGAACAGTTTGTGAACTTGAATTTTAATTTTTCCCATCTTACATTTTTTTACTGGGTGTAAACTGGGGGCGGCGATGGAAACTTTGGTAATTTAAAATATAATCAACGCTATAAAGTTTGCAAAAAGCAAAGCGGTGGGAACACAGACATCGAGTATGATTAGGGTAACTGTGCTTGTGCGTCTGTTAGCTAAAACAAAGTGTTTGGACAGACTGATGAGTGGCTGTGGTTCATACATGAATAAAATCAGATGCCTGGTCGGTAAGTGCTTCTTCTCACCATTTACCACTCAAGCGCACACACAGTAACTCATGTCATTCAACTTTTGCTGAGGCACGGCAGCATTTCATCCTAACTGACTGTGTGAATGGTGCTGCGTGTACGTCTGCACTCACTGAGGCTGAGCGCAGTCCTGAAGGTTACACATTCGGCGGATGGCTTTGGGCTTCTTGCTGGCGTCACAGTAGCCTCGATGCACCATCTTGGTGTCTCCCTTCTTTCGACAGCCGTACTTCGTGTATTGAAACCCTGTGAACAAAGGGACTTTTATTTATTGGTGCAGTGGTTCAGTTACCATTGAAAAAATAGTTTCTGTTTCTTAAAGCAGTGAAAACAATGGAGGGTAATGGAATTTCCTTGGCCTGTTGGAAACGTCAAAAGCAGAACTGCTATCTACAATTTCGCTGAATGATCCATGTCCACAGATTACAATGTTCAGAGCAGTACGAGAACTACCTCGCATTGAAGAATTACCCCTATGAAAACTGCAGAAACTATCCGCCCATATTCCCAACGCTCCGAACTGACATTTGACCAGCTTCCGCCATTTGCTGTTTCTCTATAAGACTCCTGGTCGAGATATGTGAATTAAAATGTTACGCTGATTAATGGGCCTGCCTACGTACAACAGCAGTACACAATTCAGATAACAGCATTTCTACATGTCCAACTGAATCATGAATCACAAATGTGACAGCGATTTATCTTTTTACCTCCTGCGCACGGCTTGGAACACGGAGACCAGCTCTTCAGAGCCCACTCGTACGTGTCCTCCTGGATCACATTGTTGTTGTTAACAGGAACTGAATCTTCGTGGATGGTGTACTTGTACATTAAAGTCGCCCGTGTTTCATTATCCTTTGGTATAATCTGCAAACCACAGGAAGAAGGAAATAACCGATGCTTCATGCAGAATATTAGCAATAAACGCTTGCAAATATCTGTTTATAAGTGTGCTTAATTTTCAGATACAGAAGAAACATTTTCCACAGTCACGACTTCGAGTTCACTGGCAACTGTTATGTCAGTAGAGAAAAGGCAAGTGGCTCAACTCAGGACAGTCGCAGGAATCACTGCACTGCACTGTTTCTCTACATCCGACGTTTTAACGGTTTGTAGATTAGGGAACTGAATTCTACATGAAAGCAGCTGGCAGAATAAAATGCCCCACAAACAGAGGACGCAGAAACGGGAGTTGGTGTAAGTATTAGTTTTGAGGGATCAACACAGATTCAGATTAGTCCGATTACATAAGAGTCAGCGCAGCCTGACAAAAATAGAATATTCTACATGCTCCTTGGGAGACAGCACATGGAATTATCAACAATTTTGAAAATTTGAATGCAAAAGCCTCAACCGCAGCATCAACATTTAACACACATAACAGAAATTCTTTCTCAGGCTGATTTTTCAATTTGTTCTGTTTTTCCCAAAGGAGAAAACCGGTTATGTGATTTACAGAACATGTTCTATACATGTTCATAACATGTACTGCAGCAAAAAAATACAGGTGGTACTGCAAGTTTTATGCAAGTACCAAATATAAAAACTGGCATATTTGCTTTTGATGTTCACTTCACTACCGTTGAGAGTAAACTACTGGTATTTATACTCCATTACATTTATGTAACTGCTTTAGTTACTTCGCACATGAAGATTATTCTAATAATGACTCAGATTCTTTAACCAAGTAAAAGTAGCATTAATACGAGGTGGAAATACTTTGTTCGAAGGGAAAGTCCTGCTTCCAAAACATTTAAAAGAATTAGACACAAAATACTTGTGCAATACTGTAGTCATAATACAGATTCATTCACATTAATCATCATAATTGTTTTTGCATTCATGTGTTCATCACTACACTGCAGAAGTTGTTAACACTGGACATAATTTTAATGGCCTTTTATGCAGTTGTGATGATCATGTTTTTAATCTAACGACTAAAATCTGCACGGTTTCTAAATTCATATTTAATACTTTTTAAACCTTTAACTTTATAAGGTCTCTACAAAATAAATGTAATGTTCCTTCCACAGTGTAACAAATGTCTTAAATAATTTCTATCGAAATGAATATTTTATATAAATACATATACTGGAAAATACTAAAAAAAGCATAAATCAACAAGTATTTACAACCTGGATTTATGAAGTTAGACAAAGCAAGACTCCTGGGTTTGTCTTTGGATTAGCGGGACGTACAAAGCAACAGAACATGTAAATACTCAACTACAGTCCAACTGATTAAGTAACGTTACCTCCGACTTTGCCTGCTGTGTCACCCAGACTGTTTCAAAATTAATAAAAAGCAGCCTTTTTTTGGGCTACATTTTCATCTGTGAGAGTTTTTACTGCACATTTCTCCTATTACACCCTTAAATTTGGAACTTTTGTTATATGCACAGTTTAGTAATTGAAAATTAGTAATTGGACTGAGTAATTTTAGAACATGTACCTAATTCTTCAGCTTAAATAAAGAACAGGTACTGTACCTGTAGTGGAGACACAAAAACATGTCACCCATGGGTATGATTAATAATATACAGTATATAATAATATATTTAATTAGATTAAAAAAAATCAAATGTAATGTACAAATATGTTTCAGGCTTTAAAAAAAAAGTTGAAAGTCATTATTCCATCAGTGAAATGAAAGAATTAAGTGAGGCAGTGGAACAGCTGTACAGAAATGTGCTTCGAAAATGAAATGTGTGATTTAAATTTGGAAAAAAATTACACTTCATATCAGCTCTGCTTTGTATCGTTACATTTTGTTTCCTCCACTTGTCGGCAAATTGAGTTTGAGTAATTATGTGAACGATTCACTAAAGTGGAGCGGAACTCATTTCATAGTTCAGGGAAAGAAACATTTCCAGACTTTCCTCACGTACTTTGCACAACGTGCTGCTCGTGTGAATGAACCGTCAGAGCCACTGTTCTCCTGAGCATGTTTCAAACTAAACGTCCGTCCACGTAATTACTTTGCCGTCATAACACGCAAGCTTCAACTCATATTAATGACAGTAGGATCCGACTGATGTGATGTGGGAGAAATAGGGGCTGTGGGAAATACATCAATCTCATTAAAGCTTTTGTCAACAACAACTGTATCATTTAATTACTTCATGGTGTAAGTGAAAGAAACAAAAACGTGAATCTATAGGTGGAAATAATTATGTGATAACAAAAGCACCGATAAGTTCCTGTTCAGCCTGCAGGCATCATAAGAGCCACTGTCTGAATCTGATCTCCCCGCTTTTCTGCCACCGGCTGTGTTTTTATTGGTAATTGAGTGTCTTTCTCCACCTGGCAGCACATTTTAAAGCGGCAAGTTTAAATCCTCCAGAAATGACGCCAGGACTGATTCACCAGCCGTTCATCTGAAAATCTGGATCTTCCGGGGATCGGCTCCATTTCACTCACAAATTCAGTTTTCCTCATTCCACTTAAGAACGGACAGTGAGGTGACTTTCAGACGCTGAATACATAATATTCCAGGCTTCGTCGGTCAGTCAGACATATGTCTCCATTAGAGGAGGTTTCCCTACTGGAAATAAACTCAATATAACAAACAACCATTTCTGCTCTCGCAGACTATATTGCTGGTGAATTTGTTTTGCTGTTAAAGCTTTGATTTATGATCACTGGCAGCCTTTCTGAATCATCATTTACTTTTTTGTTATTTGAATTTTATTATACTGTAAATGTTTTAATATGCACAAGCAATGTGAAAAATTTGAAATTATTCCCATTTGCTCACCTGTTTTACACTATGTTACATATTTTACTAGGCATTTATAAATACATGACAGTCCTTTCAACAATTTTCAAGTTTCAATTGCAACATTTTACACAATTACAACCAACCAGCGTCCACGCAACGTTGTCCAGTTACTGTCACTGAAGGCCACATGTGTGCGGTGCAGCAGAGCTGCTAATGGAAGCCCAACAACAGGGACGTCCCAGTGCCGATACCAGGCCCAGTCCTGATACCAGGTCCAGTCCCGATACCAGGCCCAGTCCCGATACCAGGCCCAGTCCCGATACCAGGCCCAGTCCCACCTTTCGACAAAACTAAAGCCAAATGCAAAGGGCTGTAGTCACAAGTAGTAGTTACAAACAGTCATACTCATATTTCTCAAGGTTATTTAAAAAACTTTTCATATTTGCAACGGACAACGAGGTTCATCTGTAGTAAACAAAGGTAACCTGAAGTTTGCCTTCCCAACTTATTTTACCTCCATATTTCTGTGTCGACTCTACAGTCCATGTTGCTTCTCTTTCAAGGATCTCACCCTAAATGTTCTTTGTCCGTCCTTTTCCCGTTTCTTTTTGTTCTGTTCAGCAAAAGTTGCTTTTCACAGTTACATTTACAGTTGTTCTTCCCTGTACCATATTAAAAGTTCCAAAGTATTCAACACCTGTCTTGGTAAATCTGGTAAGACTGAAGTGGATCTTCTTCAGGTTCTACACTTAGATAGAATCGTTCTGATTGCCAAGTTTGCATTTGGAATCGAGTATCTTTGACGTAAAGTAGACAAGACATGGTCGCAACCACCACGGCCTGTCCTTTCATGGATTACTTTCAGCAAGAGCTGCTTTATTTAATAACCACTGGTCGCCGCCATATTTGTTTTGGCAGGAGAGCACCGGGAATGTCTCTCAGGAATGACTTAACTGAAGTGGATTGATGACATTCTTTGCTGTCTGGTAAGACAGAAGAAAAACACTTTGGTACGTGGAATGGTACATGGTATTGGAGTATTCGAGTACTCCAAAGGTTTCCCAGTCAGTGTTTCCTGGTTTTATTATCATGTTCTTACTTACATGCCTGTCTGAAAGTGGATTATGTAAAACCAAGATTTCTTCCAGACAGGAGCAATCGTCCTACTGTCAAAAGCACTTCAGCCAGTGGTTTGGCTGCATCAGTCTACTCCATGTTTTTCAGCATATCCAACCATGGCGACTTTTCAGATACATTTCTGTTGGATTATTCCTGATCTGCTCCTCTCACTGGGCTGCGATAGCCTCAATTTCCCGTCGAGACTGGGATGGTCTTATAGTGCAGAGACATGTTCAGTGGGGGCTGGGGCTCACCGATTTGTGTGTTTCTGCTTTGGGGAATCTAACTGTAGAAAAACTGAAACTGAGTGCACACACACACACACACACACGCACACACACACTCTGACCCCCTGACATTTGTTATCATGGTAAATAAGTTGCATTGCGCTTCTCTACCCTGACCAGGAAAAAGAGCATTAGAATCTCCCTGCTGTTCACACACACTTACACACCGACGGTGCAGAGGACTCATCTGCCAGTGCTGCGATTAGAGGACGAGCTGCTCTGTCTCCTGAGCAGAAGCCAAAAGAGGCTAAAAAACGTTTGTAAAATAATTATGGTCAAAGAGATTTGAAACTAGCTACGACTCGTTCTCTATAGAACATTTGTCTCCTGTGCAGCAGATGTAAACGGTTAACAATAAAACTAACATTCGCATTTCCTTAGAATCTTGTAAAACGGACTTGATTATGCATTCAATTCAATTTCTGTACTGGTCCTGGAACGCTGCACATTTAAAGTGCAGATTCTGACCTTTTTTGTACAACAAACTTAAACATTTATTATGTTCCAGTAAATTAATATTTGGAAAGTAGAGCTGGAGTCAGGTTAGCAGAAAGACCAGGGAATGACCGGTCTGAGATTGTGAAGTTGTGTCACACTGTTTCTCTCCCTCTATCACACACACACACACACACACACACAGAGTTACGTAGAATGGATTACCTGCATACCTTAAGTCGTTCAATTTCGATGAAGATTGAAATAAAAAATACAGAACCAGGAGAAAACTCCTTGCAAAAACAAGCCACAGTATTTGGTAAAACTGAAAATAATAAATGTGTTTTCCAGTGATTCTGTGCAAAATCAGATAATTTGATTCCAGTCATGTTCGCAAAGTTAAGACAACACTCCTCACTGACCTACACTGGAGATGCTTCTCAGAATCTTGCCAAAAAGTCAAAACACAGAACACAACAGAAAGGAAAGAGGTTCCTCACATGTGGCACAAGCAGCGTGAAATCAACTTTCCATCCTCTATTCTGTTCATCCGCTGTTCAAAGGATCTTTTTTCTTCTCCACTGTTGCCTATAGCTGCTAAAGGGGGATTTATTGGATTGTCTCTATTATGTAAAGTGCTTTGAGATGACTTTGTTGTAAATTGATGCTATATAAAAAATCATCCGTAAACAGACGCTTAAGTAAGTGAATTCACAATATCTCTTTCAACTGCTGCAGATCAGGTTTCATCTTTCCCTGACAGACAGAAAGAAAGTCAGTTCACACCAGTTTCAACATGAGAAGTACCTCCTAAAATAAAAAAAATAAAAAATTAAAACAAGCTCCAAGAGTAGAAACCATGTAACATCAAATCCACACTCCTCTTCAACGGCCGTCTGTCAATTTGACGTCAACATTTCACTGCTGGTCTTTCTATCCCTCCACATATATTCAAGTCTCCCGATTAAAACTCTCCTTGAAATTAATTTTTATTCCTTTATTGTTACTGAAACAATAAAAACATCCTACAATTTAAACTGTCTTGTCAAAGTTTATAAAGGTGCTAATGAGAAAACTGTGGATGCTGATCTGCCTCTTTCGTATCATGTTTTGTCGAGCAAATTGCCTTTTGGATGCATGTGAAGGAGGAGGTGTCATTTTTACCAGAACCACCACGGGGTCGTGCAGAGGTCCGTCAGTGTGCAGCGTCTCCACGTCGTCCTCGATGATGTAGTGCCACTCCACGCCCAGGTCAATGAAGCTCCTGGACTTGACCTCCTCTCCTTTTCCGTTGAGAATGTAATGTCCCGTTGCCTGGTTCTTGATAGCTGGAAATCAGTCGTTTGTTACGAAGGAACATATATATTAGCTGAGAAAAAGTCAGTGAGCCCTTGCACTTCTTTGGTTTGCATGAACATTATCGTTACAATTTATTTTTAAGTGATAAAGAAAAAGCTGCCAAACTTAATGACAAAAACCCTCAGATGGGATGAAAAGAAAATCAAATGTTTGTTTGGAGCTTTAAATACATCTGATGGATTTAAACCCATTCCACAGGGCGAAGCGTGTTTAATTAAAAGATGCCGAAACGACCCACGGGTCTCCGCTGCAGATAATTTCCTCTGGTGCTCAAGTCCAACACTAATTTAAGGATTGAATTAAAGCTCTAAGATGTAATCCAAAATTCCCTCAGTAAATCTGAACTTGACATAACAAAATCAAGTGTATTCAATTTTCAATGTACTGAAACCCTGAACTTGTCTGGACGTTACCCAGAGGAGCTGCATGTGAGAATGCAGACTCCCGGATGGACGTGTTTCAGGAGCTCAGACAACAGGTGGAAAAAAACCCTTAACGTTAAGCACCAGAGAAAACCGGTGAGACTTGGAATCTATCTTTCAAATCTTGATTGAACTGCATGTCTGCTTTGGAAGCTGTGATGAAAACAGTGTGTTTGGATTGTTCACAGCTTCAAAGCTGCTACAGAAACACATAAAACGCTGACGGACGGAGGAAACACTAATCCTAAAGATATAAGCAAGTCAGGAAAGTCTTCACAGTGATCCATCAGCATGTCATTTCACAGACAATGACAGCGACGGGAGGGATGGACACGTGTGTGAAAGGGGAATAAGTCTGATGCCCAAATTGACACTTTCCTTAAGCATAAGATGTTGAAAAGCCAGATGAAAAGCTGGTATTTCAGTGTGTTCTTTGTCCCTCGTCACCTGCGTTTCTTTTCTGCAATGGACAATTTTGTTTTTCTTCCAGAGCTGCAGGGGCTTGGTCAAAATTAAGGTAATCACATCTTCGAGACAGTGATTGCTGCTTTGTGACAATGTGGGCCAAAGCTGTTCTCTCCTGAAGCCCACAGCGGCCACTCACGTTCACGCCGACCACTCACCGGGCCTTTCGACTCGGTGATGTCAACGATGCTCCATTACAGGCCGCCACAGTCATAACACTGGCCCGACTAATGGAGACATTATGAGAAGGACTACTCTCGAGAAGAGCTGAGAGCACTGGTCTTTTCAGCAAAAGCCCAAAAATGATGTTTACATTCTAGTGGAAAAAGGCCGAAGCAATAAAGACAGAAACAAGGGGGAAAGTTGGACGATGTGATCGTAAGGAGACACGGTTTTGACTTTCAAAGAGTTTTCTCTACATAAAGGGAAGATAAAACCGTAACTGGCTCTGCACAGATAGAGTACGGCTCGCGATTGCTAACTCGGAACAACTTATTTTAAAGAGACACGATCCTAAAAAAAGTGTTTTTAGCTTCACAATGGGGACACGCACCATCCAAAAATGCTGCAGTGCGGGTCACTGCATTGTGATGTGCTGCACATGAGCCAGGATTAGTCCCCTTCTTTCCAAGCTCGGAGGAGCCTACGCGTGTTGATCGGGGCTTATTTCTACAAAGATATCAAACAGCAGTAGTAATGTAGTAATGACATTTAGGTCCAACACGGTTTAGTATGTACAACCATAGGACAAGATTCATGTACATGAAAAGGTGAAATTTCCTCTAGAGCCAATATTTGGTTTGTCCATTGTGGGCTACTGTACAAACACGGCAGCCTCTATGAATGAGGATTAAAAAAGGCACATTGTAAAACTCAGGTGATTTTTTTACCTCACCTAATCTTATGAAAAGGACATGTATCCTATTACCACGTACTGCCTGTCTGGCCCTGGGCCGACATCTTCCTTCCCAACTCCCGTCTTCTATAAATACTCACTAGATAAAGTAAAGTTTGCTTCAAGGTACAGAAAACGTCTTCACTGAAACTCTAATGCATCTTTTGTTTTTAAGTTCATATCTTTGTTTGAGTCGAGTTGGAATATGAAGAGAAAAGCACGAGCACATTGTTGCTTTAATCGTTTTGTAATGACTTTGGATATTAAACAAACCTTCACACTTCCTCCCAACACGAGTGTTGTCAGTGTAAGTGAAGACATGTTGTGCCTGGCGCCCGTGAATCCCTGCTGATGAGGTGACGGTTGGAACATTAACGGGCTGCAGCGGTTAAGTCGTACGAAACAGCCAACGTTAATGGGAATCGACCTCTTGCCATGACTCAGCTGCTCGAACAAGCAAATGAGGCCGTTTCCGAAAAGGTCGAGCTTTTTTTAAAGCAGGTTTTCAGGGGTCTAAAGGGCTTCACTTGAAAGTTAATTTCTGGGTTTATGTTATTACTATTAACAAGGTTTTCTTGCATTAAATTACTTTATGCAGAAAACAAAGGTTTTTGAAGGATAATAAATTCAAAAGCTACTGCTAAAAATATGCAAAATATTACCTCTAAATTAGAATATGGAAATTCTTTTACCGGTTCAAGGTTATAAATCGACATACATAAAAGCCTCATACTCACATGCCCTCCGTTAGTCCCATTTGTAGACACGTCAGTATGCGCATTTGTGGAATAACCCAAACAAACACTTTATGAAAACAACTCTTTTCTTTTTCTGTCTTTCCTTCCCAATCATCATCCTCACCTTTTATGACATAAAAAAAAAAAAAAAAACAACTGCGTCTCTCCACTACAGACCAATTCGCCCTAGAATTACTTCTTTGCATGTCTGTGATTGTGTCTCCTTGACTGATTGGAGAGCAGGAAATTGTCCCCCTGTCTGTCAAAGCGTTTAAGAAATCCATGTTTTTACATGATCTACACTGGGGGGCCACAAAATGCTAAATAAGAATGATTTATGTGGGGTGGCACATGGAAAAATACAATTCAGACTCTAAATGTTGAAATTGTGACTTTTATTTGCAGCCCATCATTGGTTTTTGATGGCTTTGATGCTTGGACAATAAAACATTTCGTGCCAGTTTTCCCCATGAGCGTCAGTCTTCAGATTGGCCGATAGGGATCCAAGTTTGAGTTTTTTGTTTGCCAGATTAAAATTACTATAAAACTGTAATACAGGAAATAGACATGAAATCAACCCTTTCAACTAAAAATTCAGAAACATCAGTGAATGGTAAATTGCTACTTACCATGTTGCTTTGTGGCTATAGACCAAGTGTTTCTGAATATCTGTTTACCAGTCTTTTACTTTACTGCAGCCACATTCTATATCTATTTTAAACTCTTTTCTAGTTCCCTGGACAGGAGTGTCAGGCACATAACTTAGGCTCAAATGTTAATTTAGCAGAATACTTTGAAAGCACACTGCCTGTGGCTGAGGAGATCGACGCTGACCCGTTTCACCTTGTGGATGCTGAATAAATCGTGCTTTTCCTCAGGCCACTTGCAGAACAAACACTAAAGGATTAGCCACTGTTTTCATGCATTTAATCATCTGTCAATATCTTTACAGAGACACTCCAGTTATTTGTTTTCCGGGAACAAAGGATAGCACATCTGTATTTACTGTATCATCCACTGCTCACTTTTAGCAGCAGCTCAGAACTGAAAAAAATGGAATGTACTCGAAGTTTACGGAAACAAACTAAACTAAAAAGACGAGTAAATGTGAGCTCACATTTATGGAGACAGAAACAGGAGTGGGATGATAACGCTCTGACCTGGATGTTTGAAATGGTTTGGCAATATTTTTAACTATATCAGCGCTGCATGTTTCGGGTTAAATAACTAGAGTATGTTGTTCAGGCCTTTGTGATTTGATCAACAGAAACACTGGCTCGTTTCACATTCTACTTCCTGACAGATTATTATAATAAACTGTGAGAATATTAATATTAATTGAAAGACAGGATCTTTAAACATGATTAAACATGCAGTCTAAAGTTGCCCCAAGGTCTGGGAAAGTTCACTGTTAAATAAGTGAAAAACTAATCTACAGATAAAGTATTTTGGTTCAGAATGAGGGACAATTGTTATCGTCAGAACTAGTAATGCTACAATATTCCATCATCAGGTCCCTTTCCATTATTAAGCTTTAATATAATGCACATTTTTGTCGCTCGTCCACCATTATCCTTATTACAGCATCCCACTTCACATTCCCTTTGAAATAAACTATCACCATTTGGACGTACTACTTATTTACATAACACTTAGAGCAAAACCACTTTTCCTCCAGGAAACCCAATTTTCATGTCATCATAAGCAGCAAAGTACTGCAATCTACTCATGATGACATGACAACAAAGGTCCTAGTATCTTTGAAATGTTCTAATGGTGAAACAAACAGATCTCTGATGTGAAAGGCTGTTTGCCTGGATATTTGTCTCTTGTCTCTCTGTGCTGTCTCACTTCAAAATAAAACTAGCTGGTTATGGAGCCACATAATTCAGCATCCTAATTGTGAGTCAGGGACCTTTGCTACATGTTGTACCACAGGTCTCCCCGCATGTTTCCCGTCTTTAGTTTTCATCTGACTCTAATGAACTAAAGCAAAAGGCAAGAAAAAAAGATAAAAACACGACTTGTCCAACCAAATACATGGATGATTGAAGCATTTAAATGAATCAACCTGTGTGTCTTCCTCAAAGTCAACTATCAAGGATGCATGAGGTTTGGACATGAAATATGACGTGTGTGTCGGTATTGGATCACTTTTGGTCACACGTTCTCAGCCTCCCGCTGATTCTGCACCTCTTTTCAATATGTCCTAGACACAATCCTGCAGCGGTATTACTGAAAACATGCCAAGTAAGATACAGCTTTTCATGTTTTCATGAGTACGGGATGCAAAACAGGTGAAATGTCACCTGTGTAGTTAAACAAAAGAAAGGTTAAATTAAAGAAAAGTAGCCACATTGTGCAGTGGGGAGAGAACTCGCTAATCGAGAAGTTTCCGACTCTGTGTTTGGACAGTGTAGACACTCAGCCAATGAGGCGACAAGGAATAAATTCTACAAAGTCTGTCACCCATGATTTCACAGAAACATGAGGAAGATGCTGGTGACGTGTTTGCAGGCATCCTCTGATTTTGCACATGTGTTTGTGTTTGTAAAGTAACACTTACCAAGATTTTGAGGGGAAGCCTCATTCTCTTGGATGATCACATGTCTAGCTCCGGGAGGAATGAGAAACATCTTAAGGAAACCTTTGTCAAGTTTGCAGCAGCAGCAGCAGCAGCGTAAGCAGAGGGGGGAGGGGGTTAGGAAAGATAAGACAGACACAGGTAAGTTAAGCACTTACTGGAAGGATCTGTTTGCAGAGGTGGACATGCCTCACGTTTCGGAAGACTGGTTCACTTTGCTCTACAAAGTGGCTTAAAGAAGTCTGGGAAGAAGAGAAGATGCTACGTCGGCTCTCGCCGCAGACGCCGGCAGGTAAAGGTTTTATTGAAACAGGCTGCAATGGTTCATTCATGTCTGTTGCATCACCAGAACAGTCTTTAAAATATCGATGTACCCTTGAACCGCTGTCACACACATCTGAAATTAGTGCAATGCACTTCCTTTGTGCTGATCCTGGTTGTGTGCAGACAGGATGTGAATGAACAGCCGTCAGCCACGTTTCAATAAGGCAACAGAAACTGGGCTTTCACTCTACAGGGAAGCAAAGTTACCTTCCATCAGGGATGTCCACCTCTCACAAACCTGCAGTGACTCACCAAGAACATTTCTAGGTTCTTCCGTTTCATTTATAAACACATTTCGGGCTCCTTTGGGCAAAGAGAAGGCTCCTCTGGTCTTCCCTTAAAGAAAAAATGAACCAGTTAGTTAGCTCTGGAACCTTCACTCTCCTCTTCGCTTCACCGTCGCAGTGTTTCTCTGCAACACAACCTACATACAACACATCTGACAAGCAAAGTGGGCACCAGAGCAATTTGCAGGAGGAAGCGAACTATTTTTCCTGGCAGCGTGGCACTTGCCAATCACCAGGACCGAACTGCAGCTGTGCAATTACTTGCCCTTAGATTTGACTGACAGGTCCATTAGGCTGGGTCTCCTGATGCACACCCCACAGTGTCGCTGAGGTGATTATGAGTGCGACTGGCGTGGCGTCGCAGGGTTCACAGGAGGTCACGACAGGCGGCAGAGCATCTGGCACTGCTCAGTCTACACTAAATTACGGACAAAAATACCAATCTAACTTTTTTGAAAATGGGAGACGGCATCTTCTGAAGGCAGGTAATTTCTGAACCAAACCGCTGATAGGAATTACAGTTTCTGTGTTGTTATTGTTGACAGACAGAAATTTCTGCTCACACGCCAGCACTTTTGGCTGAACATAATCCTGTCAGTTAAGGTTCCGCCAATCAGCTGCTAGATTGCCTCCAAAGGTTTGCACGTTTGTTTAATGTGACATATTTATCTGCACAAAGACACTAATTTGTTAGGTTGTACAGAAAATTGAAAATGATTTCTTAGAGACTTGACTGGATAATGAGGCTGCAGCAGTTATGTCGGTAGAGTCCGACATAAACAGACAATTAACAGAGCAAACAGCAGGTTATGACACTCACGCCTCTAGGAAATGTTAAGCATCCATCTGCACTACAAAGCTGGACAGGGAATGCTACAAAAGGAGGTTGCGAGGGATTCAGTAACGCTGGATACTTGCATATTGTGTTTTCCAACAAGGGATTTTCTTTTTGGGCTCTCTTGCTTAACTGTTTGCCTGTTAAAAAAGGTGGGTGGTTAGATGGGAGAATGATCACACTTATAAAAATCACATCCCGCAATAGTTTGATGAAGCTGCCGTGTCGTAGTTCTCCGAGAGCCACGTTCCATTCGTCTCCACTGACTTCATGGCATCAATTGAAGTAAAACTTTGATCGACTTGATAAATAATTCATGAGAGATGAGTCAGGCGCCGGGAATGGATTTTAGAAAGCGTCAGGTTAAAACTCCACGTGCTGGTGGTTAATGTGAAGACATGTTTTGCAAAATAAGAAATTAACTAAAAGAAATATCAGCGGACCAATTTCGGTGCTGTAATGCAACGTGTGTGTGAGTGTGTGTGTAGAGGGCAGATCACCTGCAGGAAGCTGGTTTTTTTTAGTTTAGACAACGCATTAGCACAAATTGTTAATTAACTATTAACAATATATTAAAAACAACTTAATCGTTTCTCTACTAATAAAAGTGTTAAGCTCCAGGGGGCTGGGAGGCGGAGCTTTCCTAAACCGACATTCAATCATTACCACACAAACACTGCTTACACACAGTGGGCCTCATCTTTTAGGACAAAAAAGGCATTTTCTCAGTGTGTAAGTTTAAGAGCTTCCACCTGAGTCCCTGCTCCTCAGGCTGTGGGCTGTCCATGTCACTTGCAGAAACCAAGTCAGCATGTGAGCAAATGAAAATAACACAGATCTGCAGGAGTCAGCTGCTATTTTCAAAACACACGACTTTAATTAAATGCAAATCAGTATCGCACCCCGGTACGATTCCTCCCCCCCTTTTTTTCATTTCAAAATTATATTTTTATAAACACACCTTATATTACGAGAAATGCTGTGTCCACCGCTACACAGACTGACAGACAGACGACGATTTTACAAGATTTTACAAGGCAGAACGGCCCTGGCATCAGTTTTGCAGTGAACAGTTCTAATTTGTACAGTTGTCATTTGAAATCAGTCGTTCACTGGAGTTTGTAGAGTCCACCTCCTAAATTCTGAGGACATGTATGCAAGCATTTTCTTTTGTCAATAAAGAAACTGTCGACTCTCTCACCACAGTACTTATCATTTCAGGAAAATAATAATGGTGAGATTCTTTGTATAAATCTGAGCTGTGAATCTGATAATGTTTCTGGACGCTCAGAAAAGCCGCTTGAGAATTTTTGATTAGGTACAGTTAATAATATGAATTTGAAAAAGGCCAAACGTTTCCAGCCCACTTCAGCGTCGAGGAGCACGAGTCAAAGCGAACAAATGCCTGTTTTCAGAAATCAGGCTCTCATTAAGGTCGGCTCTCAAAAGAAGTCAAACGTTCCAATGTTAAGTGCCTGTAAAATGTTAAATGGGAGGCAGAGAAAGACCAAACAGGAGCACGAAAGCGTAGTGGACTCATTTTGGGTTAAATCTGGTCAGCTAATCAAGACCTGTTTTGAAGCACAAGCCACTTTGCTTTTCTAATCAGTGCTTAAGGGATTTCATGCTCCCCTGAAAGTTACGGGGGTCGGAGGGAAACTGCACTCGATGTTCAGCTTCCTCAGACTAGGACCTTTAAATCACTGTGTTAACGCAGGGCAACAGAGACACAATGACACAAGGAAAACTGCCCTTAAAAGTACAGTAAGACATGTGGACGAGCTTCAGTCGGGACGTTTACATAAAACCAATTTGTAATCTGTTTTAAAAGATTAATCTTTAAAAAAATTATACATTTAAATTCGGGGCTGAAAGACTCCAGTGGAAGTGGCACAGCAGTAAGAAATTGACTAATGTGATGTTTTTTGACTTGACAATAAAGAATTAAAGAATATTGCCAGTCTTACTCCTCAGTTGTGAATCCAAGGGTTATTATTGTATTCATAATTCTAAAATAAGAGCTCTGTGTGTGTATGTGTGTGTATATAACAACCTTGTATAGTGAACAAACATTTATTATTAATGACAATCTGCATCTATGAACACACTGATGATGATGAGGTGATTTTTGAGAAACTGTGTGTTATTGGACTCTCACCAGCTTTCTTCGGTGTTCGCGTGAAGGTTCCTTTGACAGTGCGGCAGTGGGAGTTGTCTCCACCACAAACCCCACATTTATCCTCCACTTTGGTCGAGCCTATTTCTCTGTTGCAGCCAACTTTCTGGAAACAGAAAAAAAAAAATAAAACATTTTAAAATTCACAACATGACCAGAGGAGAAGGTGTTTTCAACGAGTCTTTGTTAGACATTAGGCTACTGGTGTCAGCACAGTTCAGAGCCGATGGACAGAGGAGTCAAATCAAATGAATCTCACTTTGATGTCTTGAAAACTGGTTAAAATGTTGTGTGCAGCTCTGTCCGGGTCAGTGTCGTGACTCTGCTGTCAATAATACCTGTGACATAATCGATCAGGACATATGTGGCGTATTGATTCAAATTTATGAGTTGCTTTGTGCACCTCACTTCAGTGATTCTCATCGACCCAGTGCAGAGCAGTTCAGCAGCCTCTCACTCATCAGCAGTGCTGAGGAGATCTGTTATCATATTCCCACATAATAACACATTATCTATAAAAAGATTCATTGCCTTATTTAAGGCCATACCTCGATAAGTCTGTCTGGTAAGTCATTGTATTTATGAATAAAGATTGCATTAAAATCTCCTAGAAGAAGCTTTGAAGATTTAATTAAATTAGTGCCGAGCCAAGTGTGTAAAAATGCACACACACATCGGTGTGTGACAGACAGATATTGAATAAAGGTTAAGAAACTGAGCTACATTCTACCTCTGCTTGGACAGTTTGAGATTTGAGAAAGTGTCTGAAAGACAAACGTGTGACATCGCCACAAGGCAACAGAACTGGTGTGGATGGGTGGGATGTGACGAGAGCTGGAATCTGCTCCGATGGAACACACAGTACAGCTGTTGTGAACGCATCACCTCGGAGAAAGACACCAGGGACGTGCGCCTTCTGCTCCTCTGCTAGGCGCAGCTGGCTTCCACTGTGTTGCTATATACTGAGATTCTGCTTTAATTAATTTCTGGTGTCACAGGAAGAATCATCAGCACACACTGCTACTAATGAATCTAAACATTATTATAAAGCACTGAGCAGTGAAGTACGGTACGTTCCGTAAGGTACGTTCAGAGCTGACCTGAGGCTGATCAGGCAGTAAGTGCTTCAAAGCTTTTACGCTGCAAACAGCCTGTGGTGTGTAACTTACGGAACCAGTGCAGTTTGAATATGTCCTTACCACACATTCTCCGCGCACACAGATGCTGTAGGCGTCCTTGTAGGAGCATCGCGTCCCATCATGCACCAGCTGCTTCATGTAAGCCACATCTCCTGTCTCCTTTGACTGGCAGTACAAGTGGCACCTTTTATTTGCTGCAAGGCAACAGATTATTGGGCTGGTTTACAATATTTAAGCAAGCATATGGAAAATGACAATAAAATATGTAAATTAAGCACTGCATGGACGGAAAGAAAATAATTTTCAAAAACTGAAACACTTCTCTATTGCTGCTGCTACTGCAAGGATGACATGAACCACCGCAAACTTATCACCAAGTAACCTGTCATATGCATTACATGTAAAACCTACAGGAAATGAACCTGAATGCTTCATTTTTTTTAGTCCTTTGTGGCCACACAAAAAAGTATAAAGTAGATTAGAAAAGTGGTGCTGTTGCTATAGTCCTCTTATTCCTTTAAAACTGCCAAACATAATGGTGTATGACAAGTATAACATAACATTTTTCTCCCTGGCTTTCAAAACCCAGACCAATGCCAAACAGCTCCAGGATGCTGGAAGAAAGCAATTGTCTGAGAAGAAACCTAAACTAAAATGGGATAAAGTTTCTCTGTAAGTGTCTCCAATGATCCATCACCTTTATCAAAACATTTTGAGTTTGGCACAGTAACGGGAGATAAATGTAAAAACGAGAGAGAAGAGCAGACACAAGCAGGCTTCAAAGTATGACAGGAAGCAGACAAAACACAAACAGTGGGTTAATGGGTTAAAACTGCCCACAACTGCTGGGATATTCATTCTACAGCTCTGGCTTTGAGAATCTGGGTAGCTCTTGTCGGCTTCCGTTGTTCCAAAAAAAAAAAAGACATCCTGGAACAAAACAAACTGACAACATTTCTGATTTACCGTCAGGATGCTCGTAAGGCAGCCAGTGGTGTTTGGCATTTTGGAATTCAAAGTGGGAGTTGCGGAGTTGGCATTGCTGGGCTCGGAAGTCTTCAAAGTGCTTGGGGCAGTCGTCAGTGTTGCACAGCTGATACTCGTAGTTTACTCCTGGGCAGTCCTGGCCACCGTTCGAGGGTCTGGCGGAAGGAAATGGATGAACATCAGAGGGACTGACCAGACAGAGCTTTTCTTTGACACCAAGAACAGGAAAAGAGAAGTGCAGCTATGGTACCACATGGTGCCATCCTGAGAAGCTTATCTGAAAGACTGAGGTTCGTTTTAAAAATGTACCGGCAACTTGGAAAATCATTATCTTGGCAAATGCTGCTAACTTACCTATACTAAATCTATGTAACACTAATACTCACCGTTAATGATATAACTTTTCTGTTCCCGTGCATGTGGGATTGAATCGAACTGCTAATTTACTGAACAATTAAAGACACAGTGTTTTGTCTACCTGCACTATTTAAACCTGGTGAGAAAGAAGCTACTGAAGAGTTGCCACAGAACAAATGGAATCTCTGTGAAAACCGTCGTGTAATGGCTCACTGTGATGAAAATGCAAACAATCTAAAGGAGTGGACTTTTGGAGCCCGGCTTAAAGCTTAACGAGCTGCTTCTACGAGAACAAACCTGACACTTCTACCAAACAGTAAATAACAAATGTGGCTCGTCCTGTTCCATTGATTTTAATCCTTTTGGGGTTTTTTTTTTAACTAAAGACAAACATTTTCTGTGACAGTGTTTCTAATCTTCCACACATTTCCATTAACGTTTCTTTCAATTAACATCTAGTAAACAAGTAGGTTTTGTAAAAGTTCTGTGAAAACAGCCAATCAGAACACAGGAGGGGCGGGGCCATTGGAAGTTTATATGACTCAACCAGAGCAGGAAGATTCAGAGGTTGATCTACAAATGAGCAGCTAATTTGGCAAAAGCATGAAAAGATCAGTTGGATATCTGCTGCTTCTTACAATTTATGTGGCCCACCCCCACTTGGCTCTGATTGGCTGTGTAGCAATCACACTAAAATCTGCAGTAGCTAAAACCAAAACTCAACGTGTTTCCCAAATTGTAAACTTGAGTAAACGAGGCTGTGATGGTTGTTCAGAGAAATTCCCGACTTTTCATTTGACTTCGCTTGCTTGATTGCAAGAGGCTGTTCTCTGTCAGAAATGCACTGACAGAGAACTTTGCAGGTGTTGAAATAAATGATCAATGTTTTTTTGTGGTGAGTACAGTCTCAGTAGAGCCCATATTATGAATCTCAAATTATAATAAAAGGATTTTTTGGAAATCATGCAATTATAACCATCAGTTACAATCAGCATTCTTTGTTATTTCTACCTTCAGTTTGGACAGACATTCACAATGCCTCAAGGGTGGAAATTTTTTTGTTTGAGCATAAAACCTATTAATCTGAGCATAAATCTGTATTATTCACTTTGCCAAACCTTTGGATGATTGCCTAGAGATTGATGGCATAAGGTGTTTCAATAAGAATTAATGCAGAGGGTGGATGTTAAGCTCCCCACGTGCTGGGGGTGGTGTAAGCAGGGTAAGGCTGAGGTAGTTTTGGGGTGAGGGGTTTGGTGCAGGGGGCAGCCTGTATCCAAACAAAACCCTTGGACCAGGTCTTTGACGGGTACATCCAGAACTGAGGAAGGGGCCCTGAGATTACTGTAACTGTATCAATGTATAAAATGTCATTTGTTAAAACATAATATTGGGAACTGCTGTGTCAGATAAATAGGCTGTATTGAGGATTGGAAAATATGTCACATGAAATCCTTTTGGAATCAATGTTGTCAAATCAAATTCTTGCATTAAATAAAAAGTTGAATCCCCATGGAGGGGGTGATGGTGTAGCCCAGAGAACAGCCTAATTAAATTACTTTTACTTTTGAACTTCTTCTGCCTTCCGACTGATTTTTTGGAGTCTGAAACGGAAACGTTTTCACCCAACACCTCACAGAAGCAAATCACGTTATTGTCACTTACGCCGGGTTGTTGCACTGACGTGTTCGAAAGCGAACTCCAGTTCCACAGGACCGCGAGCAGGAGCCGTATTTGCTCCAGTTGCCCCAGGCCCCGTCTTGCTTGACCTGGTTAGGATTTTTCCACATGCAGTGACCTTTGTAGCACCACTACGGAGGATGACAAGGAGTCGTAAGCCAAACACAAAAAGCTCCTTTCCGGATGGTGTATATAATAACACAAGGAAGAAAATGTAAAAACACATGTTCACAGTACATGGACACGAGTTTACTGATGATTCAAAGTTTGAACTTCTCACGTGGCTGTTTTGAAGGTTTGGGCCACGTCCCTTTCCCTGGTTAGGTTCATTTTTAATTTTACAAAATAGTTTGCTCTCAATTTTGTGTCATCAGCTGAGGGAAGGTCCAGAAAGAAATTATGTTTTTTTTTCCGACGTGGTTTCCCAGTTCATTGACATGCACAGAGCCCTGACCTCAGTTACATTCAACACCGTCTGGATGAATTTGAGCAGTGATTGTGAGCCAGGCCGAATCGCCAAGCATCAGTGTTGGACGTTATTAAAGCTCTTTTGGCTGAATAGGAGCAGCTTCATGCACCATGTCCAAAAAAATTATGATTTTAAAGCCTTCAGAGAAAAATGGAGGCAGTTACAGTCTGCGATTTTCGAAAACACGATCAACAATCACATATTGTTATAATGGTAATGCTGGGATACTTATAAATATGTATAGACAGCTGTTGTATTAACACTTTTTTTTGGCTGTCCATGTACGTTTGACCATGTAGCACTACATCTGGTTTACAGCTTACTTTTCCAGGTGCACACTCGGTCCCATCGAGAGGCGGGCCCTTCTTGGTTTTGCAGAAGTAAGGGTTGTCCGGGTGACTGCACCACAGCTGCTTACACGGGTCAAACGTTCGAAACTGAAACACAAAAGACAGAAACATCAGCTGACGTAAGAAAGTATGTGTAAACTTAATTTCAGGTGACGTTACATTATAATCTCCTAGACATGGACTCAAATAAGACTTGTTTTTGATATTATGTTTCCTGGATGGTTCTGAAACAAAAAGAAAAAAAAAACCCAGATGTGTCTGATGCAAACAAACACATGTGGGTATTGTACAGTCACTGTACATAAGAGCGGCCTGACTCCGTACACGTGTCACAGGCTCAGCTAGAGGAAGTGTGAAGCTTAGTGGATTGAGAAGGTTCTCTTTGTGAGGAGTTTATTGTTAACCACCCCTCCAGGGACGGCGGCCTGACAATTTGGAACAGATCTGCTTGCAGCGCTGCTTTGCCATAAGGCTCTGTGACCAGCGTGAAGCACTTTAATTGTTTCGAACAGCTATTCCTGCCATCTGGTTGAGATACGTCTCTCAAATTGGTCAATTTCTTGATTTTTTTTTTGGCTGTTACAGTGAGTCATGAAGCACTTTCTCATATGCAGTTAATCCACAACGCAGCTGCTATTCTTCTTAGCAAAAAAAAAAAACAGGAGAGATTATGCAAACATCATAATAACCAGCAGTATCATTTATCCTATGTGCACAATTAAGCAATTCATATGTTTACGTATGTCGACTGTGCGCCTGGTGATAAAATTGCTGAAAAAACATAAGCAATGTATAAATGTATACTGTACACTCAAAGATGATACTGTATAAAACATCTCAACTCTTAGTCTGCAGTGGTTTTTGAAAACTTGATTTTACGATTATGTAGCACAAAAAAGTTTCCCATTAAACTAATCGCGAGTTGATCTTAGACTCCCAAGGGAAAATAATCACCTTTATTGTTTTATTGTTGTGCTTATTTCCCACTCTGCTTGTGAAACTGTAGCCTACTCTGCCCCATTGTTTTCTGAGTGAAGCTACTGCACAACTCCAGCAGTAAATGACGGATTGGACTTTACTACTGTGAGTAAGAGTTAATTCCATTCCGCAGAATTGATTTTATCTGTATAGTGCCAAATCACATAGTGCCAAAGTTTTAATTGAACGGTTACCACATTATGACGTTATAAAGAAAACCCAACACTTTTCCCTTGAGCACGGAAAACCTTATTTTTGGAGGAAACCTCAGATAGAACAAGGCTCAGGTTGGGCGACCGTCTGTCTTGACTGGTTGGAGTGAGTGGAGAGCAGAGAAAAGACGAGCAACAAGAAGCGACAAACAAAAAGTGGATTGAAACGTCGAGCTGGTTTCACAGGAGAGAAGTTTAATGGACAAAGGCTCTACTTAAGGCCGTCTACTTTCGTTGTAGCGTGTCAGAACTCGACCGCTCGAATCCATGGAACAACTTCCACTGCACCTTATATTGTTTGTCCACTACACTTCTATCTTTTGATGAATTAAAATTCCTGTTTGACAGCAGTAATATGTACAAGAGAAGAATCATTTGTGTATTGGTAATTAGTTCTCAGGCATTAAATCGCTGATTTAGAGCCGGTTCCTAGTTCATTTCATCTATGAAAACTGACACACTTGCACATTTGAATCCTCTGACACTGATATTTATAACTCTATAAACGTGTCTGCCACAGCCACGTCTTTTTCCAATCTTGTTCAGTTGCTCGGCCCAGTGGCTCTTTGTTTGCAGCGGGACCCGAGACAATTGAAAGGAAGTGAGCAGCTTTATTTTCTGAACAATCAAACAAATACCTTTGAGCTCCTGACACAAATCAAACCCGTCGGGCTCTGACACAATATTGCTGCTCAGCAGCCTCCATTATTCCCGCTGCAGCTCTGGCTCTGTCTGCTGCCCACATGGGGAGTCCTGGAAGATCCCTGCCTCAACAGCTTGAGCATGTCAGTCAATATGCGCTAACTGGGGAGACTTCGCTCAATTGTTTGCAAATAGCTGATGCCAAATGCACTGCATGGAAAAAGAAAAAATAATTGTGGTATATTTTTAATAGCTCCTTGTCTTGACAACCTGTTGGACTCAATTTAGAGAGAGAGTGAGTGTGTGTGTGTGTGTGTGTGTGTGTGTGTGTTGGAGAAAACAACTATTGTGTGGCTGTAATTAGGGCCACAGCAGACCTAACCAACAGGTTGGACAGATGTGAAATAGAAGATAATAAATATAAAGTTCAAATATGAAATCAATATGCAGTTACAGCCTCTGCAAAAATACATAAATCATAACAAGTCATTAACTCCTGTTCTGGGACTCCGTAAGTTGCCAGCGTCTTGCTTGTTTACAGCACAGTTGAAACTTTTTTTGAGTTTTCCACTTAATGACAACTCATTATAGAGCAAAAATGTGATCGTTATTCTCGTCTGGTAAAATGTTCTGAAACTAGGCAGATTAAACACTTTAAATGCCTCACGGAGAAGGATTCTCCACACTGCTGTGGCCTTTATTATGTGCACAATTAATCCGGTGACCTGCAAGGTGTGACACTGTAATCTGATGTACGTTTAGAAACTGAGAAGGGTTTAAGCTTCATCTGATGTACAAGCATACAACCTGCTGCACGTGCAAGTCATTTTCTTTCTTTCCTGCATCAGATGGATTTTTGAAAATATCCGATGATCTCATTCGGATCTCCCCTGCAGCCTTATACACATCCGTGTCCACCTGAGCACAGGAGGTCTTCCTTCATCAGACAGTCATCAGGGGGCCCTGCTATTAATCCACACAGCCAGACAACAGTAGACCTGAATACTGGCTCCATTTTTCTTTCACTCTACACAACAAATCAGACCTGCTGCAGGGATCATTTTTCAACCTTTTTTTCCCCCCAAATCTTCAATCAACTGTCAGTTACTGACTGAAAACAACAATTAGCTGCAAAAATTAAATCCTACATTTTATTTCTTCACTTTGTATTTCTTCACTTTTATGCAGAAAATGTAAAAGTCTAGCAATAAAACAACAAATAAAGATGAGATCTGTGAGTAAAAACTCACGCTTGCACCTCGGTGGACGTGGAGCTAACGGGGGGGGTGAGGACATGTTTCAGAGCCTTCAGTTGCTCCTGCAAAGTGAGATCATCTGAGGGGAATCAATAAGACCAGAAATCCTCGATAAATACAATTATAATTATTCACCCAAACCGTAATCTTTTCTTAACAATAACTAAGACACACAGACATGCACAAAATCTCCTCAAAAAGTAAGAATCTATTTCCTCTCAAATTATAAAAAAAAAATCAAAAAGTTATAAAACAAAAAATAAATATGTATTAATTTGTTAAGACCAAGGGATGACATTCTGTTTTTGCCACCATATAGGTCATGACACTGATGGGACTGACTGTTTACATGTGATACTGTCTGCTGATGTATTTGGCTTGTGGTTTTCAGCTCCGCTGGGAGAAAAATCACTCAACTGACTCGTCACGGCTGCTTTTTTGACCAATGATTGTGATGGAGGCAAATCAAACAGCCTCGGCTCCTGCGTTTTTTTATGTGGATGGTAAAAGCACATACGAGTACTTATGTTTTACTACTCCCTGATACATTACAAGTATTAAAGAGTTCAGCTTCTAGTTTCGCTGAACAGTAAAAACCTCATCAATGAACTGGAGTCAAGCAAATTCCCTGAGAACAGAAATTCTCTGCCAAAACATCCTAACGGATTTCTATCATTGTGTTGTGTTCAACACAACATACACAAGTGAGGAATTAGAAGCCTCAATGCCCACAGGTACAGCTGAGCGGGGACACATATCCAGCAATTAGTTAGTGCCAAAAAGCAAAACACAAATTGCCAGCAGAATGCCAGACAAATGGAAATGGCGACACTTTGAATGTGGCTGTCACTGAAGTGTCATGTGACCTGATGACATGTAACCTGCATATGTGAGTGACATTAAGCATGTGTCCAGTTTTGTACAAGATAACAGTGTCAGCAGGACAGAAATAACGTTCCGGCTGCTGACTCGCTCCGTGTGTGACCTGCTAAGGGTTTTAAAGCGATTGTGGATCCGCTGAACTTGCCCTGAATCGCTGCCCGTCAGTCAGCGTTACGAGAGTCTGATCGTCTCATCCTCACACGCTGCCGGTGGCTGCAGGAGGCGAGTCTTATGAGGCTAAACATGAGCTTGGTATAAATCCAGGGTCCATGAGGCAGAGAGATAAAAAGTCAGTGAGAGGTGTTGGTGTCAACCCAGGCTGAAGACAGCGGCGGGAGATAATCAGGTGTGTTAACTGTAGTGCCGTTTGTGATAAATTGGCCATGAGGAGGCAAATGCATTCGGTGAAGATTAAAATGATGCCATATGTAAAACTTCCCCGAACACATCTCACACTTTGAAAAAAGTTGGTGCTCTTTTTACGACACAGTATTATGGATGTGGTAAATAGCATTAATATTTCACTGAGAACAACTGAATGATGCATCAGAGAAGCTGAGATAAAAACAGTCAATAAATCCTAGTTAATATATACGTGTTGCTGATAGCGGCTTAAAGATGCAGGTAACTCCTGGAGTTTTGTAACGTCACGAGCAGCTGAAGACAGAGTGAATAACATTCATATGCAGTAGTTGCTCTGGGCCTGTTAAAAAAACATAAAATGTGCCAAGTATAATATGATCTAATGTAAATTAAGGACCAAAAATATCATTGAGACTAATGCACAAAAGCAAACTGCAACAAAATCCTCTGGGTCAACTGAATATTATGTTATGGAAGATATTAAAGTCAAAGCTGGTCGACCTCTCGATTCTTTTATTTACTGAAATCAAATGATGAAGCCTTCAAGGAGTCTGCTGAAAGTCAAAATGCTTTTGACAGAATTTCAACCTTGATTTAAAGTCAACAGCTTAGTCATCAGCTGAAGGTCTTACAGAAACCTGCTCGCTCTGGTTTGTCTCTTCGACGTCCTATGTTGTCCCCAACAGTGTCTCTCTGCAGCTTTCCAAGTTGATAAATGGGAGACACAGGTCTGTGTTTGCTACACTAATCTGATATGATCAAGTTCATTACTCATCCTCCGCTGCAATTTCAGACATATTAAACACACAGCTGCAGCCTGTGAGAATTCCTACTACTGCATGACATATTTGTATTTTCAACAATTCTCATCAACATTTTGCCAAAAACATGCTCCTAACACAGAAAGCGAATAAAATATTCCTTTGACAGGGGATGGATTAACTTTTTATTTTCGTAAGACCCGCTCTAATTGGCGTCCTGCCTTAAAAATCACATCAAATACTGTAAAAGGCAGTGCAGATCGAGGTGATGTGAGCAGTGAAAGGAGAAGAGAGAAGTTACTGATGAGAATATTTATCCTCCCACTGTCTGCAGAGACGAAGCCTGATAAAGACGGCTCCAAAGAAAGCAGATGTGTGTTTGAAGTGTTTAGTAATCCAGCATCTGATGCTGCCCATATCGCTCTGCAGCCATTTAAAAGTTAGTACCAGCATCATTATCTCCTCCACACTTTGTGCAAAGAGCCCACCTGAATCTCTCTGAACACCCGTTTCTGAGGCAGTTTCAGTCAGGTGGCCCTTTTTTTGTCATGCTGTTTGAGAGCAAATTGACTTTCTATGATCCCATCTCCTACCCGCTTTTTCCACTGCTGAGCTTCACTCGCAGACATTTTCAGGAAGCTTTTCTGTGCACAGAGTGCAGGTCCTGCAGCACCTTTCCCCTAAACGGAAGCCACGTGACTGTACTCACTGAAGTGCAGATCTTATAGCCCACTCCAAAGTCAAATCGACACTGCTCGTCCATCGAGTAGTTGATGCCAGGAAGTTCAGGAAGCTGCGGCCAGTCGTGTTTGAAGGGGTCATCCAAGAGACAGTCGTATGTGCTGTCAGGAAATGAAAAAAAAAGAAAGAAAAGGTCGACGCTGTGTCAAACACTAGATAGAAACTCAATATTTCCACTGGCTAAAGATAAAAGGGGGTTTTCAAAACCTTTCAGAGCAAAAACACTGGTCCTGAAATGCAGAGAAAACGAATCCTCACCAGTGTTTCTCCCAACACATGCAGACGCATTTTCCAGCGTGTTAACTAATTGATTCTGTGAACCTTTACAACGTTGTTAGGTTACTCCCAATTAAATTAATATTTCCTGCACAGATGTTTTACTTCCAAGAATGGAAGGATGTATTACACGATAAACCAGGCGGTGAAACGTCTGCAGAGGTTGTTAAGTTTCAGTGAATGCAGTTAATAAACTGGACTGTGTCACTGTGCACGTTGAATTGTTGCAAATGATGCAGAATTTATGTCAACTCTTTATTTGATTAAGTGCTGCATTTTCCAGATAATTACCTGGGCGTTCCTCATAATTTCTTAGAAAGTAGCTGGTATATAGTTGATAATTTACGTGCTAGAGAGAGAAAGTGTAAAATGTCACATTACTAGCTTGTCATATTAACATATTTTGGCCCAGAAACAGATTTTCAATCTCATTCCATGTGCGCCACAGAATTCACATCATTTCACAGATGCCGGTTTTGTTTTTAGAAAAACATTAGTAATAATAGCTGCTGAGGGCATGAAATATGTTTTCTTTGCTCGTGGAAAACCCTGGTGTGAGGACAGATGTACAATTTAAGTTCATTGCGGCCATTATTTAAATACAAGTTTTAAATAAATACCTGTTATGACATTACACATCTGAGAAGTTATGAATTTCATTCAGTTTATGTAATCACATCAGTGTTTATCTCCATTCTTTGCTGAGCCTAAGTGGACATTTACGCAATTTAATTTACCACTTAATGAATAAGCCAACATTCATAAGAAAGGCATGCTAGGAAAGGAGAGAGCAGATGAAGCACCTGGGCTCTGCATTTCATTTCAGCTCTGAGTGAGCAGGTAAACATTCATTGTTTCATGCGGCTCTTCAGTAATTGCTCACTGGTTTAAACATGCACCACTTTGATACCTGAGCGCTGCAAACACGGCTTTCGGAGAAAATCTATAACAACGCGCTATTCAAAAGCTTTCACGTTTATCAGTCTACACGATCACTCTGCCGTAACACTCCATGAGATATGGTAGATTTTTTTCTCCGCAATGCATCCACTCGTAATAGCTGGGGTTGCTTTAGAAAGAAGAAAGCGCTGTATGACGATTGATTGTCTCTTCTTACACGCTGTCAATAGACGGTCCATGCTCTACTGAACTTCAACCATCAGAAAATTGATTCTTTTACAGCTGAGTGAAACACTTGATGACTGTGAACTCAACATAGGCTATGAAGACATTGTGTACGGTCTAATGCCTGGTGCACATGCAAAACTATATTTTTAACCCAAGTACTTTTGTTTTTTGAGCAGTGCACCTTTGTCATAGGAGGCCTTTATACGGAGCGCAATAATGTTTGTGGTCCATTGCAGTGAAGAGTGCTCGCAGCTTTGGAGGCCACTGGCTCAGCAGGAGAGGAGCGACACCTTTTGACCAGAATCAGCAGTGTTGTTTCAGCTGAAGGACACGTTTGAGGACAATATTGTTTTGAAACATTTTGGACAGACTAGATAAAGGCTTGAAAGGAATGAGCGAAGCCATCTACGCTCGAGTGGGAAAACATTCTCTGGGTAGAGCTGCAGGCCTCAGACACAATGTGTCTCCAGTTATTTTCCAGCTTTCTCATGTGTCTTCTGGAAAATTCGGAGCACTTCACGAGTCCATCAGGGTGGCCACAGCTGAAGACTTTCACCCTACTCTCACCTTCCCTGATTGTCTATCTAAAAAGCCTGTTCAGTTCTGGTGGAGTGAAATGAAGTAGTGAAATGACTTGTAAAGTGGCTACTCAAACATTTCAAACCAGCGGGATGGACGTCCGTTCGGTGCTCGACTTGTGGACAGCACCACAGTTTATAACAGACTTTATATTTTGGCTCCTAGGGCCAAAAGGAAAGTGCTATATCTCTAGAAAACTGTCAGTAGGTCAGAGTGAACGGGTTTACTGGTGACGTGCAAAAACAGAGAACGTTTATGAAGTCTTGTGACCAGGGTAAACACAACAAAATTAATATGCATGTCCTAAACTGTAAAATATCCAGGTCCAATATGAATTGCCCGTCCTGCTCTTTCAGAAAACACATCAAAACAAAACTACCGTCAACCGCACCCTGTCAGACAGGAGCTGCAAGCTTGAACTCACTGGATGTATCTCTTCAGCTCCTGTCCACTGCACATGGACCAGTGGTAACGATGGAAGGCCGCCTGCACCAGAGGAGCCATCACGCTTCCCATCGCCGTCTCGTCCCCGCAGTGGTTGCCTTGGCCGTCGTGCTCCATGCCCAACCTGGCAACACAGAGACAGAGAGGCAAATATTCTCACTACATGCTTCAAAGAGCTGTGCGTTGCTTTCACACCACTGAGTGATAATAAAAAAATCTAGATGAGGACATAACATATTTACACACAGACTATAATTGTCCTTAAATACATAAGAAGTAAAGAGTTGATATAGAGTTATTAATTGATGCGCGTTTATTATTTTGCAGTTTGGGTGTTTAGAAACAGGGTTATCGCAGTGATGGTACGAGGCAGCAGGGAATGAGACCCAAGCCCAGAGGAGCCACGTTGGCACACGTTGATTAAAGTTCTGTTGTATTCTTTCCACTGGATTGAGGCTGCATGTCTGAATAATGATCTTACTGCATGTTTGAGAAGTCACATCAAATAAAAGGCTCAGTAATTGAAGACAAAGAGGGCACGCGGCTCCCCTTTGATTTCTCAGGCTCCGTCAGTGATCAGAGACGGCATCAGCGTGTTGCCAAACGAGGAGACAGGAGTTTTAACACCGCTCATTTCATCACAGCAGAAATAATTATTCCTGGAGCTGAAAAGGACTGTGACGCAGCTACAAAGTGAGTGAGCTCACAGAGAAAACAGAGAAGTCACTTTTTGAAAATTAAATTAAATTGCTTAGATTTATTGAAAGAATGTGCTTGCACAATCATTTTAGAGCTTGGGAGGGAAACTAGCCAAGACTTTTAAAGATAGTTCACACATAAAGAGAACGAGTCAGGAACGACAGGAAGCTCTGGAGGGAGATTGTGTGGAGACTGATTTTGTGTGGTGGATTGGCAATCTTAATGATCAGCTGGAGCCACTTCACATCCAGGTCAGCTCCATCTCTTCTGAACTCCGTCCATCGCATGTTCTCACACAATGACGATAATCAATTATACAATAAGCAATAAGTAACAGACCCGCCCAAAACAAATAAAAAAACTTTCAGGCGCCACCTATGTTGCAGTGATTTCAACAGTCAGGAAGCAGCATAAACTTCTCAAAACACCAGGCTGGACAACACACTAAACACCAGCCCAGTAATGAGTGGAGCTAGATGGAAGAAACCCAGCAAGTCCCAGGTGGGTTCGCGAAGCCAAACAAGCGCTGGACAACAACCGGCAGCTCGCACCGTTTCCAATTAGTGTGGATGTGGCAGGCCTTCGATTTAATGTCGTAGACGCATTCGTTCTCTTGCCACAGTTCCGTTGTTTTGTCATCCGCCTAAGCTGTCCAGTAAGCGCCCACACACACACACACACACACACACACACACACACACACACACATCCCTTTTTGGTCACTCTCCTTCTTCTTTTGTTTATTTTCCGGTTTGTCTCCCTTGGTTGACACAAAAGCAACGAACTTGGCCAACGTCAGCCTCAAATATCGCAAACAAGCCCATTGTTACAGTATATTGCTGCACCAATGCTCGCACTTCAGTGTGATTGTCCAAACATTTGGTACAAATCAAATAAACCAGCGACGAAATATCCATTAACAGACTGAGTGAGAAATGCAAAGATATCTTCAGGCATCATCAGCCACAAACACGTACAGTATCTCTGCACAATCTGTAGCACTTCAATAGCCTGGCTCCGCTGCAGGCGGCCATTTATCTCCTCATCTCAGGAAACACTTAAGATTTTTTTAAGGGCTCTTTTCTTCTCTTAGAGCTTCTAGAGCTTAGCAGCAGTCAATAGCTTTTTTCCTTTACAAGGATTTAATGTTGAAACTGAATTCAAGGTACGGTCTCTGAACCTCCTCTTTAAGATTATGTGCCAGCACTAGAAATCTGTGTGTGTGTGTGCACACATTGTTATTGTATGACTTTTTCTGTGAAGATAAAACCTTCCGTTCACTTGCCCACAGGTTTAACTGCAGAGCGACAACTGTAAACTTGGGGGATGCGGCTTCTCGCTCTGAGACATTCAGCACGTTTGATCCTCGCCTGCTGCTGCTGCTCCTGCTGAAGGACAGCGTTTCTCTACAGCAGTTCGCTCCATTCTCAGGAGCTCAAACAAAAACCGCAACAAATGGAAGGACTGGCTGAGGTTGCACCCTGCAGCTGGCGTCCAGATCTGCTAAATTCAATAATTCTAAACCGATTTCTGGTGGTGGTAACACTTCGTATGTGATGTCAGGCCTCTGGCACCGTGTGACGTTGCGGATGTCGACTGTGCCGAGCAGACCGGCTGTTCCTCAGATTATAAGCCCTGATCTCTTAAATCCTGGCATCACACAAAGGCTTAACTCCACTTAGCATCTGATTGCACCAACTCTGCAACAGTTGGCGTTGATACTTGCTGAATGGAAAATGTCCTGTTTGCCATTCTTTTATTTTTAATTTAATTGGGTTTTTTAAGCCTGTCTGCCGGAGACTTTTGTGCGTGTCCGACCAGGCGTCCATTCATAAGGACGCCTTAAGGACGTGTGTGTTTTTGCATTCATAATACCAGCTGTCATAACAAACTATGGTGATTTGACAAAGTAATGGCTTTACTCTACTGGATCCTGTGTTATTAAAAAAACGGTGATATGATGTTTTGGCCAGATTCAATTTACAGTAAATGGTTACGATTGTATTAACCTGCTAAAAACTACAGCTACACTGTGTTAAAATGATCCCCCATCTGCAGTTCTTCAAAGAAAGTTCAATCTGTGTTGGGCGATTTTCTGAAACCATCTTCAGAAATGAAATATGTCTCTTTGCAGAACGTTGACTAGAAACAACTGGTGACTTGATCCACAAACTATGACATTTAATCAAGGCAACGTGCTGATGTCAAAACGTTCAAGATCAGTCCCCCGGGTCTGGGGGGGTCCCTTACTGTGTGTCCATTATGATACGCATCACACGGAAAACAAGACCCAGGAGGAGAGCGATTATCATAGCAAATACTTTCACCTTGGGAAGAATAAATCAAAAGGAACTTACACGTGTCCAGTCTCATGAGCCACAACAAAGGCTGACGAGAAGCCGTCCTCGTGGTTCAGAGTGCAGCTCCGGACCGGGTGGCACATTCCTGTGACTGGAGCGTAACCTGATGGACACCGGAGGAAAATCTGAAGGTTATTGATGAACAAACCTGACCAAATACAACGGAGGTAAAAACACTGTTACTTTGGATCTACAAAACTACATTAACTACCAAAGCAAATCTTTCATCTGGTGTATTTCAAATGTAGGTTATCACTACAAGCCCCACAGAAGAAATTCAATTTATAATACGTGAATAATAAGCCAATTCCTGCATGGCTAAATATGACTCGGGTACAGGAGGAGGTTGACCTGAACCTTAACTCAGACAGATCTGTGTGTATCTGTGGGAGTGTGTCACACGTGCGTCACGATTGTGATGATACATGCGATCATGCTACAAAACAGGAAACGGAAAATACAAATATAGCCCCGGGGGAGACACCGCGGGGGGGAAGTAACTGCTGTCCTGTTAGTCACCGTCGTGGTTATTAATAATGACTCAAACTACTAGTGTCCCACAACCCCCTACCACACTTAATTTGCATGCGAGTCCATCAGTCGCTGCAGCCTCACTGGTGACACGAGTGACGGACAGTACGGAGGCTGCAGATGGCGGCACTGATGAACCTCAGCTGAGCCAAAATTAGCACCAAGATGCACTCACTTCCTCGGTTAGTCGTCACTCTGTGCCGTTTCGTTACCGATGTTTACGACAAATGAACCACACGCTGCAACGATAGACGTTAGTGGATATAGATTTTGTCACAACACTACAACGTGTAATACTGACTTTCAAATACATCGGCTACACATCAAACCGCTGATTTGTGATTCTGAATAAACTTTAAAGATGAGTGAATGTTTCCTATCTACATCTGTATGTGCTGGATTTTAAACTTGCCTTCTACTCACATGTTAAATAACATGGCAGAGCAAAAGACTAAATAATTACAATTTCTCAGTAATTTTTTTTCTTCCTTTTGGCTTATGTCGCAAGTTCATGGTCGCAGATCACAGCAGATCGATGGGTCGCATGTTGATTACGCCGAACATCCTCCCGGACACAACGCTCCCCAGTTCCTACAGGGATTGAGAGCGGTACTTTGCCTAGGGAATGTCTCAAATGATCTCACTGCTACTTCAGCATAACTGACACTTCCCAAAGGTGTAGTTTACCCTGAGGACAGTATCTGGATTTGTCAGACTTAGTTTGGTCTGAATAGTCTCCTGCCATCTGCCATAGATGCCTAGATTATAGAATTTTCTGAACTGGTCTGTATCAAGGCCTTTTTCTGCTTTTAAATAAAATAATTATGACATATGTTGAAAAGAAAAAAAAAAAAAATGAAAAAATAAATAAACACACACACACAGACAGATTGTCAGACTACAGGGCTGACACACAGACAGACTTATATTCACACTTATGGGCAACTTCCTGTCCTTTTTGTGATGAAACCTACACAGCCAAACTCAACGCACAAGCAAAGGCCCCAGAAAAACTGCAGGTTTAAACTCAGCACAGCACAAAACGCTTTCTTATGGACTTTCTTTTAATAGAAAATTTGCAAGTCAATAAGGAATTCGATCACGCACAGAAGCATTTAAACACATACAGGAGAGGACAAGACAGGACGTCTACTAGCTCTAAAATAATATATATTAGATACAGACAATTACAGATTGTGTAAAATCTAAAAAGTAGCATATTATGGAGACTGTGAGCACACCTAGTCACAACATGTATTTAGTGTATTAATGGGCAATTTAGGGGGAACAAAAATAAGCTCATGTAAGAAGCTATTAACACATGCATAAAGTTTGGGAGATGTGTTGTGAATGAACACTAAGTGCATTCTGAACAAAGTACCTCAGAGTCATTTGTATAACATTGATTATGTTCTTGCAGGGTGTTTTGGAATAAGACTTTCCCTCTCCGGGGAGGCTGCAGTCTCCATTAAAAACTTTCTATAGCCGTTTGTCCTCTGATTAACAGGCTTTGGATTTGCAAAAAAAGGGGGAGCACAAAAGACTGGAGCACAGGATACGACATGTTTGAAATGCAAATTTGGGAGAACAGTAGGAGGCAGAAGATGATGGCAGAATTAGAGAAAAATGAAACGACTAGTGTTAGAAAGTATAAGCTGATTTTAAAAAGCAGCAGAGAAAGAAGATGAGACAAACTGATAGAAATGCAAGACAGAACAGTGCTGCTGCAAGTCAACCCAAACAGAAGTGAAGAAGGTCGTCAAAGTTACTTTCTCCAATTGTCCCTCAGAAAACGACAGGACATATCAGGACATACAGTATAACTGCATCATGCTCTGTTTATTTAGACATCACGTGTTCTTCCACAAATGAACAAATCTGAAGGCGTGGGACTACGAAGATACAGAACACGGTTCGGACTTTTGCACCAGCGCTTTCTAGAGCTGGAACAGGCTGCAGAGGTTTTAAATCACCCAACCACGGAGGCTAAGCAGACCTGCAGCAAGCATGAGTGGAAGAACTGTACAGTACATGCTGAAGGCCCACTGGAATACTAGGTGGTGAATACCAAAAAGCAATATGACTCTTTTTAATAACAGGAATTCACATGTGAGCTACAGTAAACACAATATTTTCATTTCAGCCAATAACAAGGCAAATAAATCTTTTACACTCTGCGCCTGAATATCAAGCATTATGTAAAGAAAATTCCTCTATGAGGGCTTTTGTTTTAGTTTTATAGGCCAGATCAAATGCTGCTGACACTAAAGTAAAATTATGGTAGATATTTGTCCAATGATGCTTAAAATAGTGTCTGTGTCCCAAAGACAAAAAGCTGCTTAGCTCACCTAACAGAATTAATACTTGGCCTGGCAACTATAAATGTTAAATTGGACATAATCAGCATTAAATGGAGCTAAAACTGCCATGTGGTCTACAGAAAAGCTCAGGTTGTAGAAGAACGTTCCTCATTGAAAATTGTTATGAAGTCTTCCATTAATTAATTATGTCTCATGATATTAGGTGTGTAATGAAACCGTATTGTATTATTTCCCATTAAGCCTTCGCTTTAAAGGAACGGTTTTCTTTTCTCCCGTCTGCTACGGTGAATTCACTTTTTAAGAAACAAATGACCCTCAGCTGCTGTCGATGCAAATCGGACCTAAAGATGGTCGTTGTTTTAGCCGGAAACAAACCTGAGGCCATGTGACCCAGAATAAGAGAGAAAATTCATTAAAATGAATGAATGTGGCGATGGATTTTTGAAACAGTGGGGCTTCTGTCCAGTTTTAGTACAATACAATATTATTCTCACTCTGTCTCTCCTTATGTTTTGGTCATAACCTTTTTAAGAACCAAATATTTTCCTAATACAGTTGCACACGTTTTCTACCGATGACAACGCACCAACTGCTGTTGCCTAAGACTTTGGTAACTGATGTAACTAAAATAACTGCCAATAATTATTTAATTAATTTTCCAAACCTGCAAAATGTAAAAGAAAGGGAAAAAAGCAGGAGCCAATTTGACTAAAAATGTCTTGTCAGAAAATAGTTGATTAACTACAAATGAGACGCTGGATTAATTGAATTATTTAAATTAACTAAATAAATGTACTGTAATTCGTAGACTTCTCGACATGCGTTCTGGGAAGTCTCCAAATATCAAAGTTCTCCAAATGTTGTTCTTTTTGGTAATTTCATGAAACCTGCTGTGTTTTCAATACACGCTAAATGAGGTCATGGTCACATTTGCGTCGACGTTAGAAACCTAACCTTGTGTCTTTGGACTCCTGGAGGAAAGCAACACACGGTGAGGACACGTCAACTCAACTCAGCACACACACACACACACAAAGCCACAGCTGACTGGCTCAGACCCACGACCTTCTTCACAACCTTCTCCTGTCGCTGTGAGGCCGGAGCGCTAACCACTCCCAACTGTGCCGCCCTAATATGAAGCTTTAAGCCTGACAAAAGACCAAAGGCCTCATTTTTTTCCTCTGCTCTGTGATGTTAATTGACTGCTTGTGTTTTTAAGTAGAAGCTTTATAGACGCAGGATCACAACCTTGACAATCCAGTGTTATGCAGCAGACAAGGGTTTTGTTTGTTCTTCTGGCATTTGATGGATTGGATTTGCCATTTTGGGAAGTCTAAAGTGACACTGTTGTTTACCGTCGGTGGCTTCCATCATCCGCTTATTGCTGTTTGTTCACCGTCTGTGGGGTGAAATCCAGTCAAGCGCTTTACTTCAGCCAGAGAAAATGACTCCGTCTCAAAAATGTCACAAACGCCTAATGACATCTTGCTTACAGCGCGGCTCTCCGCTCGTCGGAACCTAACAATGGCTGAAGGGAGGACGGAAGAGAGGTGATTGTTAGAGGTTTTCTCCAGACATCATTGAAGCAATTCTGCCTTTGACTGCTGGAGTCCTACAGGAAGACATGAAGCCAATCACATCCTAATGTTCTTGTTGACAACACAGAAAACAGATTCTGCACAGTGTGGGAATTGTCATATTTGACTGATTTTCACATAAAAGACACCAGCTTTTGGTTTATGTCGGCCTGAAGATTGAAATTTTGATGAAACACAGCAGCAAGAGCAGGCTCTTCATTAAAAGTCTACTTGTTCTCATTCATAAATCTGCGATACAAATGGCCCGACTGTCAGTTTGCCAATAAGAAGCACAACTCTATTCACCGATTCATTTTTCTCCTCGCTGCCGGCTGAGCTGTGATTGTCTCCGTTCTCCTGCATCTTCTGCTGCACTTGAAGAAAGAAATGGAAGAGAGCTTCAAAGATACGGGCCTTTCACAGAAATAAAAGACATACAGTGAAGCAGAATGTGTGATCAGAATACTTCAGTAAGTAATTTCAACAATGGCTTCATTCCTGGTCTAGAACAGAAGCACCGCTTCCTTATTCTGTTCAGACGGCGGCTTTGCCACCGTGCAAAGCGCAGCTGGATATAACATGAAGTGCAATGAGTGAAACTTCAAGCACATTGGTCTGGTTAGAGACGCCTGCTCATATACCCCATTTTTTCTTTTCAGGGATTCAGCTAGTAAATTAAGACAGCTGAAAAAGTGAAGTCATGCAGTTTTATCCTGATTCTTTTTTACTTATAGTTATAGCAGTGCACATGTTCAAAAAGGCTTTTATTTTTATTTGCTTCCACTAAGGTTATTTTCAAGCCTGCTGAATAGTTTGCTCTGGTCCAGTTTGTAACTTGAACAACTTTCCCCTGGGTTCGATGTACTTTCATCAGAGGCCGTGCAAATGATTAACAATACATGCATCATTAACAATAATATTACGACAACAGTCTTGTCTGCTCAGTGCTTCAATGAATCTGGGGCAGGAACAGTACAGTAAACACAGGAAGAAGACTGTGTTCTGTTCTGAAAATATTCCTGTGGGTGACGAGCTGCTTGCAACAAAAAAAAAAAGAACAATTCAAATGCTCATAACTGTTATTATTCTGGCAATACAGTGAGAAAAGACAAAGACATTCTGCTGTTTTCTGCTCTGACCACAAACAAACTACTTCAGAGTCTGTCCACATCCAGTAAAGGGACTTGCTGTGGGCGTTTTGGTCCAAACCTGAGTGTGATTGCTGCACAAGAGAGAAACCAAACCACAGTTCAGTTGAATCAGACTAAACGGGACAAGGTTTGAAAATGTCGTCTAGTCATGTTCTCTGATGGGCTGTAAATGGATTCAGACCAAAGCAACAGACCCTAGATGTCATGCAAGGAAAAGCCAGCGAATCACCACACATCCAGTGGGAATTATTCCCTAGGGACAGTGACTGTCTGCAGAAAAATATCACAACAGTCCAGCTGATATCAGTTAAGATATTTCAGATTTTTCAGTCTGGACTGAAAGTGTGGAAAAACTAAAGTCACTGAAGATGCACTTTTCTCCACTGCCACATGCATTTTCTCCTCCGTTAATTCAACATAAACCTCAACCCTAAAATGCACAAACGATGAACTCTGTTTAAATGAGTGTCCGCCTCAGCTGCAACACCCGAACCAAATGAGAAATTACAACAAATAAGGCAACGGCTTTCTGACATTCACCAACACTCCAATATTCAGGAACGTACAGCACTAGATACTCAGCTCTTGGAGCTACTGTAACGTGTGTGTAGGCAAACGTTGGTTTGTCATCTTTCATCCTGCAGATGAACTGTTTTGTGCAGTTCAGTTACATAGCATCCCTGCGGGGAATAGATTGCTAAAAGACAAAGTTTCCTGCTGCTTATAGAGATCAGAAGTCACCAGCTGATCTTCTAACTGTCACTGATGCTTTAATTCCCCAGTGCTCGGCGTGAAATAGATGCATTGCTTCCTGCACCTCCAAATCTAAAAACACTGACCTTTTTCTATCTGCGCCAGGCTTCGCAGAGAGACGATAACTCAGGCATCCTTTTATCACGTTACTAGTCTCAGCCTTACGTCTGAGGATGTATTTTGAAGTGAAGATAAAAGGTTTTGTGTGTATGAAAAATGCACCACATTATTTGAGTTAGGTCTGAATGCGCAGGCATGCGCTGATTGCTAATTAGGCACGTGTGTCTCTGAAACACCCTGATGTGTTGGTGATTGGATCAAACCAAAAGCCTCAGCAGGGGGCAGCTTCATTGTGCACCTACTACACCATCTCTGATATCCTGCCGGCTGGGGTTGGGATGGATGAGATGGTGTAATGTGGCTGATTTTGACATTTAAAAAGCAATAAACTCTTACACTGCTTGCTGATTCCGAGGATATCCCACATTTAGTGCTATTACGGTATAAACTGTATAAAGGTTCCTGACTTGGTACAGTTTCATGCGATTATTGCTCTAATTTAACTGTTACCTCCCACTACCCTTTATGATGTGTTTATAGACCCAAGGCTTGAAACAACGACAAATCATTTGTCCTTTACCGCCCTAACGTGTCCTATGTGGGACAAAACACACCTGACATTAATCCACGTCTGAGCCGCTATCATATCACATAGAGACTGGTTCATATTTTCCATTTTGAAAGACAGACAGAAGTCTCCAATGCTGTCTATGGATCTTTCTAAAAAAAAGTCAGGGCACTATGCTGTTATTCCCTTGTATGTCACTAAAGCTCCTCTGATTGGTCCTGAGACCAGTTCACCACACAGAACACACAGTTCCAGCGATTCATAATCATACTTATGTCGTCCTATCATCACACTTTAATCGCTCCCTGCACCACATGCAGCCACTTATTCAGAATTTTCTTGGTTTTGTGCCATTGTTATTTTTTCCTCTTTCTTTTGTAGAAGAGAGCAACTGTAATGAGGCAAAATATTTCTCTGTGATTCTTAAAAGCATCTTTAAAACACCACAATAAAGTTTGCAGATAATATCACCATCACAGGAGACCCATCACTGGGAGTCATGAGTTGGCCGACAGAGAGGAGGAAGAAGCCCTGACATCAGGGTGCAAGGACAGGAAGCTCTAGTTCTCCACGTCAGTAATGACTTGAGATGGACAACCCAGTAGTAAAGACTGCAAACCAGCGCCTTGTCTTCCTTGGGAGTTTTCTCTGTGGCTGCCTCATGGTAAATAGCAGCACGACACATAACCATGTCAAAACTGCAATCCACGCAGGAGCTCTACACCAAGATCAGCACAAGAAAAGCTGGAAGAATCATAAACAACCCCAACCAGCCCTGCTACAGACTCTTCACATTACTGCCATCAGGAAACCTCCAGATTCAGCAGGCTCAAAGACGACTTCAACCCCCAGCTGGTCAAACTCTGCAACACTATGAACACACGTACACGCACAACATACGCCTGCACCAACCAAACTGGTTCTTGACCGGCCAGAACATGGACTTAACAAAACCTCTGATCATTTGTGATATGGGAGTTGCAAGTGGGAGCTGCTCCAGGACATCCTGTCACCTGTTCTTGGTGAACCCCTTCCTTGACCACTGTCAGGGCAACTGTCACTTTTAGGACGTTTGGGGATGCTCACATATGTATGTTCTACTTTGGCTTTACACAAGTCATAAACAAGTCCAATACTTTATGCCAGAACAAGTTCAATGCACAAGCAGTTCACCTTATAGTCTTGTGTGTAACAGTTGAATATTTATATTTGTTGTATTTTCACACATTTCTCATCAGAACTACCCAGTAGAACTTGCTCCACTTTATAACCAAAGTGTCATGAACTCAATGGCTCCTTATTATTACCAAATTTTAATAACCTGTCATCTCCTGAGTTTTGGAGACTGTGGCAGCCAATTTTCTCATGGCAGCGGCGTTGAAATTGTAATGGCATTTGCTAACAACACCTGAACACCCAAAAACTGTGAGCGACAAAGAAGTTATTAAAAATAATGAGCTGGATGGAGGGATTCTGTGTGAGCCGGTTTTTGTTTCTTGGGACAAAAATAAAAAAATATTTTAAATTCCTGTAACTATCTCAACACAATGGATTCATCGGCACTGATTGAATTAATTTACCCCCCTCTGATGCTGAAATTAGCCATTTAATTTTGTGGTTTGTTGTTTCTTCCTGTAAATGAATCAGATTATGCTGAAATACTAAATGAAACACACTGTGGACCATTTTCAGTGAAGTAGTGTGTGTAGTGTATGGACCTTTCATACATTTTGAATGAATTGCATCAAACATGGGCGGTTGTGAATGTATTCAATAACTCTCCCATAGTGCAGGTGCATCAGTGGGGCCCGTCAGTGTCAGTCAATGAAAAACATGTGGTACATGCCTGTACTGTATAGTGCACCTCCCAATTCATTCCCTTTTGTTTGCAGAGCAAAAGAGGGAATTAGTGGATTAGCAAAAGCCAAAGTATACAGTCTTTGCTTCCAATTAGCAGATAAACTAAAAAAAGAAAAAAGAAGCAAATAAAATGGCCTAAAGCTACAGTGGAAAGGGCCTTAGTAGTGCTGACTTTGGACAGTCAGTCTCATTGTTTCGTTCTGCCGTGGAGAAAACAAAAAGCCAAGTGAACCTTAATCAATATCTGGCAGCCTGTGCAAATTGGCCTGAGCCTACAGCCTTCCCCAGGTCTGCATCCAGGAGAATAGACAGCGAGGAAAAGTCCTGAATATAAAGCCCAGAAGTAATCCTTGGAAGATTGATCATACAATTTGAGCTTAACAGTCCGTGATAAAGTGAGTTTTACAAAGCTTCTTTTACAAAATCAGACAAAAGCCCTTTGATTTTGCATCTAGCAACTGGGGCACAAATAACTCTGAATACAGTGAGATAAAATCCGAAACTAATTCCCAAATGAGAGTAAAGTTGTTTTTTAACAATGTGTTAAATGTGCAAAACCAAAAACTACACAGTAGTTTAACTTTATAAGAAGAAGATTAGTCCCCTAAAACAAATCAGTTAATGTCAACCAAAGAATCCGCCGTGATCAGCAGCTGTTCTGCAGGACAGGCTGCTCTGTGTGCCCAGACAGATTTGCTCATGTACAGCAAATGTACCCAGATGAAAGTGCTGCAGGCATGCTCTGATGTGCGTGCAGCGCGTCCTCGGGGTCTTTACCTTGCATGCCTGTGGGACCGAAGCCCTGACGAGTGAGGAAAATTGCGTGGTCGTGGTGCTCGGCGTGACCAGCATCGCCTTTCTGCTGCACGAAGGCCCAGCGGCACACATTTTCCAGGCTCCGTGATGGGTTGCCTCTTTCAATAAGACTGATGGACTGACGGGGGAGAGAGAGAAAGGCTTACTACCGAAGTTTGACGAAGCATATCGGCTGATCAAAAAGACAGACTGTTAATTACAAGTATTCACTGAAGAAGCAGACGGAACATGGGGCCTCTGGGTGATAATAAAAAACACTGCAGACTCAATTTTCTCTCTACAATCTTAAAGAAAAAGCAAAAATACAGGCAATACTTTGCATATTCTTACTTTTTACTGTAACTACGAGCATGTCTGCATGCACTTTACAGTATTTTTCAGTACTTTACATGTCCGCACATTTCAAGTCAGTTTCATCTGTAGAGCACAGTACATAACGGCAAATCAAGGTGCTTCACATAAACCACCGTAAGGTTAACGTGGTATCGAGTGCAGTGTTCTGAGCGGGAGCATGAGTACACAAGGGCAGTATCAGGCCAGGTAACTGGTACCGGGACACGATGTGACACACATTTTCTGACTCGACTGCGGTGAAGCGTTCTTTCACACACCCATTACCTTGCAGCCGCGGAGGCAAATTCTCTCCTGTCTGAGTGTCTGTGATTTTCTGTAATTTTTCTTCATTTCCAAAATACGACAGATCGACAGAAATGGACTGCAAATACTCACCTTGGCGTACCCGAGCATGATCATCCTCACCAGGACCACATTGATGTGGACTCCCAGCGACTCATCGTGGTAAATCTCGTTCACCTGAGGAGCAGAAGAACGACATCATCACTCACAGGGTTTTCAGCAGCTCGCACAAATAGCATGTCTTTTACGGCATCTGCGTCACCGATACGTTAAGCTGCAATATCTTGTTCGTTCTGGACTTCTGCTTTCCACTCGTCTGTGGAAAAAAGCCAGAGAAACAATATGTTCTTAACTGTTCACTCCGCGAATGACTGTAATCACACACCTGTACAAGTATTTTGCGGCTTTCTGAGAGCCACTGAATGCAGAGAAGAAGAGCAACCTATCATCACATTTTTGTTTCTCTCAAGTCGAGGGAAGCGTAGCAGAAAAAAGTGTAAATCTGCTTCTAAATAACAATCCCTGCAGTTTTGAATAAAAGCATTTGGTTTGGATCAGGATTTACGAAGGCAAGCCCAGTTTGTGACAAATGCAAACACACTGTGCATACAGCAACATCAGAGTTATTCCATCGTGTTTTTGGACGGAGGGGGAACAGCCTTAAGAGGCAAGAGTGGCTTTAAAAAGATAATAAATGATAACAGACTACAAAGAAATAAGCAGCTACAAAGACAGAGAAGAGTGTGATCGGAGATTTTGTAGTGGCCCCCTGCAGCCTCAGCAGTAATGTAAAGGAAAAGTGGGTGAGACAGTGATCCCGGCCAATGGTGGCCTCTCCGCAGGCAGTCTCACTAGCATTTTCCACCAGCTTAAACCTGAGGGAAAAGGTAAAGTGAGTCTTTTTTCCCTTTGAATCACAAAGGCTCAAGCTGTGGCCCCACTTTTAGTAGTTTCACAGTTTCCTCAACAACGGGAGCTTCCAGAGTCAGTTTTTAATCAGCCAAAGGGATCAAATTTCCTCTTCAGGGATCAGCAGCACTCACTGCACCTATCTGTGTGTGTGTGTGTGTGTGTGCTTGGGCCTTATGATGGGGCTGCCGTTTTTACATAACTCTGTGTGCATGTTCAGTTATCTACACGAGGATGAGAGATAAATAAAGAGGGCTCGCAGTGAAGATTCAGCTGAAGAGAACTAATGCCCATCAACAAACACGTGCTGATCTTCAAACAAAACCATGATCTTCCTCTAACCATAAAAATAATAATACACCCCATTTATGATACATCCATGTTATACACTCCACATACCGTGCAGCTGTCAATGGATGAGAGACGGGGAACATCAGAGACAGACAACAATTCACGCTCACACTCACTCCCACGGGTCATTTAGAGTCACTATTTGACCTAATGTGCGTGTGGGAGGAAAACATGAAAACTCCACACAGAGAGGCTGCAACTAGCTAGGGATTCAGACCTGCGACCTTCTAGGTGTATGGCAGCAGCTCTACCCGCTCCACCATCGTGCCGCCCCTCCCACAAAACATTAGCTGCAATCTACGTACTCCTGTACTGTTATTCCAGTACAACATTTCTAATTGCTTTAATGTCCCGTTTTATCACTCGTTTATTTAATCTAAAAAGATGCCAGTCTGTGACACGTTAGCCTCACTTCTGGGATCAATAACGTCTCATTTTCCTTTTCATAAAACCTAATTTGTCTTATCTAACGCTTATTACTGCGTGCAGTTAGTTAAAGACGCAGCTCAGCACCTACTTTTCCTTTGGATGAGACCATCAGCACTATAAAAGTCACAAACTGTCTCTTTCAACAAACAGGATGAGTTAATGAGTGCACTTACACATGCTTTTAGCTTTGCACACAGGCAGGCTGCCTCAAGTCTTTATGCTAAACTAGGCTAATTGCCTCCCAGCTCCATCTTCATCCTTAATGTATACCCATGAGAGAGGTGCAGTATCAGTCACGCCTTTAAACACTTTGAGATGAGCTTATTTCCCAAAATGCAACATTTTTTATTAAGCGTCGGGCAGGAAGTGCATGTACATACTGAGCCAAACGTTTTAACTGCTTGATATGCAATGGAGTTTTTAATGCACTTTCACCACAGGCCTCTGTAATGACTACTGTACATATACTGTTACATTTTTCAGAGATGTCTCGTGTACTTTATATAATTATTATATGATTTATTAAAGAATGTAAACATACGACAGCTAAAGAAGCTACAACAAGACAGAAACAGCCGGCTGAGCAATGAAGTAGGTCATCAAAAACAGGGTAACCCAATGTTCACTGAGGTCTCTTTAGCAGGAACTGAGTGCCAAATCGTGCCAAATATAACAAAATCACAAACACAAGCCCTGGACAGAGCGAACAGTGCTGTGACATAAACAGTCAATATCAGAGAAGAACATCATTCAAAAGGTGGCGAGTGGGCACGAGGCAAACATGGACCGGGTCACCATGCGAAGCACGGGTCAACTCTGAAGTACTACTGTAGGAACAAAACATTCTGGCAAAAACCTGGTGTGATCGTTGTGGAACATAAGGCTGACAAAACACGGTGTGTGTTTGTGTGTTTGTGCAGGCTGAACGTGTGACTGACTGTGTGTTAACCAAACCAGAAGGCGGAGATGAGCAGAGAACAAAAAAAAAGCAGAGTCCAAGCTTGAGGATCATGCCAGTAACGTGTGCGGCTGATGGACCAATCACACGAGTGACCAAATCTCCATCTCGTTCACACTGAACCGGGTGTGAGACGACCTCATTAGCAACCAGGAGAATCTGGGACTGAAGCGACGGGCAGCGTCACAGTGGGTCTCATTTTCTTTGCCCCAGTGATTCCTCACTGAAGCTCGTTCACCTCACTGCTCACACAGGGAGGAGGTGGAAAAAATAGTGCAGCAGCATATAATCACATACTTTTTGCTGCAAAGTGTAACTCAACTCCCAAACTGCTGAATGACTCAAGCTCGCGGAGGTTCCTCTGCTCACTGGCTCAGACTGAATGTGACCCATGCAGCAGATGGGCATTTAAATCTGAAAAGGAGACAGGCAAGTGCTGCTGATGCTGATCCACTGGCAGCGCCTCCTTCAGAGCCAGCTAAAATTACAGCACGTTATCTTCCTCCCACAGAATGTTCTACTCGCCTTCAAAGGTTGGTCATAACGATGCACAGCCGACTTCAGAGCAGTTTCAGCAGTGTCACTTCTTTTTATTGAATAGTGTTCAACCTCAGATTGTAGGTATCAAATTGTTGCTGGTAATGGCCACAACAATAGATCTCTAGGGAGGAAAGTGGGGAACTGATGGGGCTATTGATCAATATCACTAAACTGACTGGCTGAGCTGCTCATCTTTTACGTGCGAAAAACAGTAAGTTCAAAGCCATTGTTTGTCCTTTGTTGGAAAAGTTATATCGAAACTTGTTGATTAATCTAGGGTGGCAGACGGGATAATAGGAAATCAATGCAAAGGAGCAGACAGAGCAGACCTGCTTTAAAATAATGCCATCGCTACTACGTCGTTTGGCAAATAACGATGTTAAATGACTTCGTGGAATACAGTACCTGAGTGTGAAAGTTTCCTGCACAAAAATGAGAAGCTGCAGACGGGAAAACTCTAAGTATCTATATGTGTCAGCAATAACGCATATGGTCTGTGATTTCAGATGCAAACCATCGTGTTAGATCTCCAACTCTGAGAAATATGAAACTGGTATATGGAAGTCTTTGTCCACCTCCTTTTGTGCACTTTTGGTTTGAGACCACATACCCTTAGATCTACTGGAGGGGAATCTTATTTCTACAACATTCAGTGAAATTCTTCCTCCAACATTGCGGTAAGGGTTTGGGGAAGACCCTTTCCTGGTCCATGAAGACCTGGTTTCCTCATTTTGCTGTAGAAGAGCTTGACTGACCTCCCAAAGCCCTGATCTCAGCCCAATCCAGCAACCTCAGCCTGAAGTGGAAGCTGGCTGCTACCCAGGCCAGTATGACCCGATATCACTGTTGGATCTCACTAATGCTCTGGAGGCTGAATTGGAGCAATTCCCTGCAGCCAGGTTCCAAATACGCGGGCAAAGCATAAAACCACAGAGCTGAGGCTGTTAATGCAGCAGAATAATGTCCAAAATGACTCCAGAGTTCGGGTGGTCACGTACGTCTCTGACATGATTTGGCTTGACAATTAAAGGTTTTATCGACTGTAGCTGCACTTTCCTCGTGCATCTTCTAAAGGATCAAATGTTACAACAGCTGTGTGGTACATTTACCTTTGAGAGGCTTGTAGTTTTTATTTCACCGGCACTGTGTAAAAGGGGCCTGATTCAATCCTAAAAGATGAATGTCAGCATTGTGTCAGACTGTATTTTAGATTATTTTGGAAAATACAAATATTCCAATCTTCCAACAGCTGTCAAATCGTTTTTGCATATACTTTGCACGCCGTAAACTAATATCCCTGAACATCCCAGTTAATGCAAGTGTTGTTGTAGTACCCGGATGTCACCAACAGAGGGCCGTAAAGTCACCTATTACGTCCCATTAACTGGACTCATCGGTGCAAACTTTGCTGCTAACTTCTCCTGACGTTAGTCATGGGTTCTATGCCTGGGTCTGTGCTTCAAACACTTCAAACCACCACTAAAAAACACTGATGATGGTTAGAGGTGGACTTTGTGAAGCAAGACGGCTGCACAAAACGTTTCACTTTCAACCTTTATGGCAAATGACGTAATGCGCAACAGTTCTTGTCTGTCTCTTTCAAGTAATGCAAATATGAAGCTGTAATTGATGTGTGAGAGGGAAACTGGTGCTACCGGGGGGATCAACTCTAGTCCCGTGTGTCTTTTTATGTGCACTTGAAAGGCTGAAACAGATCCACCAGCAGTAGCCATAATCTTTATTCCAAGACTAATGGGGAAAGCAATCCAAAAATAGAAAGGTATGAGACCTTTAAGGATTGCATCCCCTTCAAACTAACAGCCAGTCAGGCCAAAACAAAGAGTGTGCAAAAAAAATAATAATCTGAGCATCACGTCTAACAAAATCTAATAATCTATCAGCCTAACAACAACAACAACAACAACAATAAACCAGCAACAAATCAAAGAGAAGTGTAGAACTACAGAGGACATTTACCTGCAGCAGGTGCAGAGGACGCCCAAGGACAGCTAAAGGAAAGACGGAGAGAAGGTAAGACAAAGAGACGGAACTGGCAAATTGAGGAGGTGAGAGGAGGATGAATGGATAGAAGAGGAGATGAAAGAATGATAGGATGTGGAGAGGGATTGAAAGAAAGAAGGGATGAAGAGAGACAATAGCAAGACAGGATTGAGACAAAATGAAAAAAAGGAAATAGGGCAGAAGGTTCGAAGGGAAAAGAGGCAGAAGAATAGAACAAGAAGAGTGAAAGATGTTAAAAGGACAAGAGGAAAGTAGGGAGAATCAAAGGTGGAGGGGGAAAACAGAATGAGGGAGCTGGAGAGGAAAGGATGAGAGGATGAAGGGTCAAAGAGAGAAGAGGAGACAAGAATGTTTGCATGAAGGTAGAACAGGAGGAAACAAAAAGGGAGGAGACAAGAGGCACAATGAAGGAACTGAAGGAATGATTTAGTGGATACGAGAAAAAAAAAAGGACAGCTGGATGGACGAGAGGAGAGGAAACAAGGACAAGTAAAGGGCAGTAAATAAGGACAGAGAGGACTGTCTGTGAGAGGATGAGAGAGAAGGACAGAGCCACAGAGACAGAGACAGAGGAACCCAGATGAAGGGACTGGCTGGGAGTCTGGACCTGGACTGTCAAGCACAGCGAACAGTGTTCAGAGGCCACAGACTGAGCCGCCTCCAGCTGCAGCCAGCAGGGACCTCTACTGGAAAACACCATCAATAACCTCCACCCAGATCATCCCTGCTGGCCACAGCAGCCAGGGAGAGAGAGAGAGAGAGAGAGAGACGCCGCGGTCGATTTAACACGTCACGATTTTCACAGAGGAGCCTGCCGCTGTGGGCATGTCCAGAAATGAATCATCAAAATCAATAAGGAGGAAGTTAACGGTCCTTTAATGTACTTTCCTTTGATAGTGACAGCAGACATGACAGCAAACTACCAAGGCCAATTCATGTAGATTTAAATTATAATTCAATTTCTTACAGAAAGACACACATTTCACTTTCACTAAATTTAGAGTTATGAGGTTTTTTTGGTGGAAATTGTTCCGTGAATATCACAAGCTATTGAGCTGAAATGATGGGATTTGGTTGTATGGGTACACTGCAGGTCCAACAGTAAATGACAAGAGAGGAGAATGTATCATGGTCTGTATGGAAAAAGCACATATTTCATCCGTCTTTGAACATGAGAAGTCCATTTATACCCAGAAAAGACTAAATGAAAAAACTAAAGAAGAATGTGTCAAAATGTTGACTCGTCAACATAAAATTAAACCTTTAATGTACAGAATACTTGATTAAATACTGAGTAAAACCAATATTTTTAGAAACATGGGGAAAACTGAGTAAAATGTTTATTTAACTATTTAAATTTTTAAAAAAATATTTACCTATAGAATCGTTGGATGCTGAATCAACTTTTCGACTTAAGTCAAAATCAAAAGTAGCTGTTCACCTCATGGGCTTCTATACTGCAAAATATCCAGATGTAAGATTTGGTAAAATAATGAAATATTTAAAAATTACATTTTTTAGGTGGTATATTCTGTGGATTTATTGATTTTCCTGGCCGACACTCTAACCAGACCCAGACACCAGGAAACATGGGACTAACTGGCTGCCGCTGTTCGTCTAGCTCACAGCATTTTGACCCAGAAAAGCTCAGGTTTGGTTCAACCACTGTAATTCACTTCAGCTCGTAGCTAAACTGCATTTAGTTCAAAACACAATAACCACTATAAAAGCATTAGGCTCAATAGAATTATAATTTTAAGGGTTATAATTACAAAAGTATGAAACTATATTCTGAAAACTATGCACTTAAAAGGATTGTCTTTTGCAGTTCAGGCTGAAAATGATCTTTAAAATGAAGCAGAGCCTGTGATCAACACTGGACGTCCCCCGATGAAACTAAATGTCACACAATTCCATCCACAGCTGACTCACATGTCTGCTGCAGAAACACAGAGGCCTCAACATAAACACTTAGCTTTGTTTCTTTTGTCTCGGCTGCTACTCTAGGTGCTACGTCGCTCTCAGGCTTCAAGTTTAAATCTCTCCACAACGTGTAATCAGCATAATAAAAACCGAAGTCTATCAGCATCAGTGTGTGTTTGTGTTTGCATATGCAGTGTGCAATCGTCTCCTACCAGCCCCACTTCCCTAATGAGGCTTTGATCATCAGCACATGGAGGTCGCTCCCTCCTCGGAAAGCACGGAAATAGAAGGGTCATTTCCATCTGCATTAAAAAGTCTCATTAAGACAACAGCTCACCGTGCACATGGTGGCACAGACAGGCAGGGGGTTGCACCGCTAGCTAGAGCTAGAAGGGCTGTTGGACAGTAAAGTCAAAATTATAACATCTGTTGGCAGCACGTCGGTAGAGTTGGTGATGCTGCCAAGTCACAGCTAGAAGGTCGGGAGTTCGACTCTACCTGCCGGCTGCAGCCTTCCTGTGTCTGCAGTTTCCTCGGATGTTAGGTTGATTTGTGGCTCTAAATTGCCTGTAGATGTGCTTGTCTCTCTGCATTGGCCCTTAGAAAGACTGGAGAACTGTCCAGGGTCCCCCACCCTGTGAGTTCACAGACCCTGAAGAGGTGCAACTAAACCAAAACACACCTTTTCAACTTCCTGCCTTGAAATGTGTGTGTGTGTATATGTAAACACAGCTACTCAACAATGCTGCAGCAGCTAAGTGCCAGTGATCGGACTGTTGGACGTCTTCATGGTCCCCCATGTTTGGAGAAATAAAACTGTCCTCGGAGAGACTCCTAAAACCGCTCTTTTCAGGCCTTTCTGCTGCGTTTCTGGAGACAACGTGATGAGTACACACTGTAATTCTAATCTGCCTCCCAAGGCAAATGACCGTCTGACGTGACTGTCAAAAAGCAGTGAAAAGCATTTCGGTTACGCTGAAGAGGTGCAACTACCCCAGAACACACCGGCCACTGTGATTTGATGGCACACGCCTTCGTATTTGAACAGTGGTAATCGTTTCTAATGGCACAGCGGTGCGAACGGTAAACGGCTGCATTACGTTTCCCAACAGCTGTGTGCCGGTTAAACAGTTACAAACACTTTGTGATTGTTATGGCAGATTTGAGGATAGTGTAACCTCCTTTCTATTGTTTCTGACCCATGGAAACAAAACTAAGTGCTCACTTATGTTGACTCAGCTCTCAGAAGACACAAACTAAACATGGGAACCGAAAAGTTTCGTTTGTTTTGGCAGTTTTACGTTGAAAGTTTGGAGTTAGAGAAAATACAGATGCATCTGTTCTCCTGCATCTTTCATGTGTTCATACACATAAGACAAAGATACTTTGTAGGTCCTTTCAGAACTCTATTCAATTCCTGAAAATAAAATCTGGCTTTGTGGCTGCTAGCTCCAGCCTGCTGTTAGTTTGCTCGCCTGCTGTTTGGCACAGGGCAGATCTCGTTTTGTGAGAACAGCTGCCTGCTACTCTTGGAAACAGGGAGGATGCAAGTGCTGAGATGGTAAAAGTGCCACAAACATTCAAGAACTGCAGCGTTGCAGGATTGTTGCCGGTATGAGTGACTCCTTTCATCATACACACGGTCATTTGAGTCACTTTAAAAATAGAACACACTGATTTATATCAGATCTAGAAATGCAAGAAAGAACTTTATACATAAAAAAGACTGCACAGTTCACTTTCATTTTAGATGGACTAATGTGTCTGGACGTCATCCCCCTCCACTTTTTACGCCAGCACGTTTCCTATACCGGTGTCAGAGTTGATTATGCTACAAAAACATCCAGACATCAGTCCAATACTCACATGCAATATGCTGAGTGAACAAGTTAGTGGTCACAAAAATTATACCTCATCTTTAAATGACATCCAAGTCTACTGACATAATATGCTGATGACAATCAAGAGAAAAATTACCACTTCAGACAAGGCTAATACAAGGTGTCAGGAGTCAAACAAGCTTTTAGACCAAATCAAGATGATCTCATTATTACAGTGATCTCTTTATTTCGCAGACCTCCTTCATTTGTTTTAACGTTCGCAAACAATGAAAAGAAATAATTCAATAATTCAATAATTATTGAAAAAAACAACTGCAGTATCAGGCAGCAACATAACAAAAATGAAAACAGTGAAGGGTGTCTGAAAACTGAATGGATTGTAAATGTTGGATTACTGAAAGTGTCCGGCACACATACATCACACGGGACTACGAGGCAGTATCATCAATCCCACACATTTTCTTAAAACACAACATTAGACAGTGGATTTGGTTGCCCAGCTCCCCCCCAGTGCAACTGCCTTTTGGCAGGGATCTCGTCACACCCACTGTGGCCTGTAAATATGATACATGCACATGCAAATGGCATGTGGGTGTTTGTGCTGAGGAACCAAACAAAGCAGCAGAACTGAGTGTTAAAACAAAAGACAAACTTCTGGCTTACGATGTTCATGAGAGTGAGCAGGTAGTTCTGCACGTGCTCCTTGCCATGGAACCGAACCACAGAGTCATCGACTCCCAGCAGGATTTCAATGTTGTAGTCATCCTCGCCAGCATCTCTACGCCGACGGCGGTGGACCGTCTCGTTGACCTGCTGGGCTACGGAGTTGAGGACTCCGGGTACGTCGAGCTCTGGTTCTATACAGGAATGAGGACAGAAGAGATGCACGTGTCAACACGGATGTGTAAAAAATATGTGGAAATGAAAGCCAAACAGTCTGCGATGACCTGAAAACAAAATGCTTTTACGGCTTTTACTGTGTGAACTCATACCCTTTTGTATAAAGACCCACATATTTACACAAACACAGTACTGAACCTATCAGAGTGTCAAATCAATAACAATGTTTGGAAATATCATGCATTTATTGACCTTTAAACAAAGTCTTTCCACTAGCTGATTTTGTTGAACTTTAAATACATATCGGCAATTCAAATTAAGAAATGATTATTAATTTTTTGTTTGTTTCTGGTGCTGAGATTTCATATGATAACTTCATATAACTTTTCATATGATTTATTATAGAAGTGTGTTTGTTGTAGGGTGAAGAAAGACGAGTTTGTGTGTCCACCCAGCTTTGAACACACTGTGCGACTGAATTTTGAACAATCCACGTTAGATATTGTTAGATCCTGAGACTTGGGAGAAGATTTTGAAGTTTGTTTTCCTGTAAAAACTATGTCCCCTTCACTGTAATCTGAACCAAACATTAACCAGTTATCTCGGACTTCTCCTGAGCCTCGGGATCTAACAGACACCCGAATGACCGGATAGTAGCAGCAATTACAGGTCACTTCTTCTGTGGTAATGACGCAGCCTGGCTGTGTGACAGGACGCGACCAGGCTTAACCAGCAGGTGAACCATCTTGTTTGCTGATCTAAACATGCTGCAGCCTGGCTGAGAGCGACTTTAAGCCTGTAGTGAGCCACTGCTGAAAAGCAGAAGGGTGCACTGGATTTATAACATACAAACTTTGAATAATTGCTTTTGGCGTGACTCATTTTGTAGATTCACTGCTGGCTCTTAATGAGGCTTCAGGGATGACGGCTTTGTCAGGTAAATGCTCTGAAAACCACTAAGACTCTTCTGGATATGACCCTGAAAGCTTTTTGGCTGTCAATCCTTGATATCTCTTGATTGTTCAAGAACAACGGCTCTGCAGCACAGTCATAACAGCACTGCCATCATTTGCTGCTGAACCGCCACGAGGCAAAGCAAACAAAAGCCGAGGCGATTCACTGCCACTGAAACTGTGGCACTTCTAGAAAACAATCTATAACCTGTTCGTATAATCCATGCCATTATATAACAGGGCGTGTAGATGGGTTTCAGAGCAAGATTCAGGGTCTAGTCAACATGCGAATGAAGTGAATTATAGTTGTCCCCTCTAAAATTGGCAATACCTCCGTTTCTGTCCAGCAGAACTTAATGAGTAGCCCAAATGTAATACTGCATAGCTTTAATTCCTAAGGGCTGAGCCCGTCTCAAAACCCTGAAGGAGTAACACTGATATAAATCCGTCCTCCTGCCCTCTGGGTAATCCTGCTGAGAGCAAACGACTTCAGCCTACACTGTACAGTCAGAAGCATTGGGTTTTTTCTGCTAAATTGACAGAAAGGAAAAAAAACAATTCTTCCTTGGGGCATCCACAGCTTAGCTGGTCATAAAAGTGCACAGCTGGAGAGTTGCTGGTTCAAAGCCCCTCGAGAAGAATTCGGGCAGGGTTGTGAATGAATCTTTGGGGTGTCTCTGAGTGCGAGTGTTTGTGCTGGAGCTGCCAGAAAACAGCCAGACTCAGGTTGTGCCAACAATTTGTTTTGTTTGGTCTCAACCACAGTGGAAAATTGCACTTCTTTTGTTGGGTTTAAATTTGGTTCCTTTGAACCTTGTTTGACACAATCTCAAACTGAGACGATGGGCCTGGATGTATGTGTTCGTGCTGTTCTAACCAGAGTTTGCCCATGTTTTCGGGCAGAGGCAGCTGTTTTCTGAAGAGGTTTGCAGAATTATATAGAGAAACTCTTCATTCGTGAGTTTATCGCTCCGTACGCAGTCATCAGCAGGGACAGACTGGTACATGACTGGTCCTCAGTCCTTGTCATAAGGAAGAGGACACAGACAGTTTGTCAAGAACCCGGCCCTGGTCTTCATTTTCCTTCTCTGTGTCACTCTGTCCCTGTCCCACCCACCTCCCGGGCTCCTCTGCTACGTCCTAATGCTCTTAAGTGCTTTACGCTTTTTTGGCTGTTATTATTTTTGGACACACTTTCCTTTATGTATGTAAGCAAGAACTGCAAAATGCTGTTTTCCTGTTTCCTGTACAATTTACCCAACTTCCATGGAAAGATTATTCTTAATGTGAATAATCAAAACATGACATCATGAACACGATGGACGTTTGTGAGAATCTGCAGTCACTGATTATGCTTCACATAGTTATGGTTCAGTAGGCCAACTACTGCATAGTGGTGTGTCGGTAGGTTCATCATCATCATTAGCGTATGTGTAGTCATTTTTCGGGAATTGTCATTGGAAGTTGTAGCAATTTGGGGAAGAGGGGCAGCCAGTGATGTCATTTAAAAGCGTTAAGTCTGTGCACAGAGGTGGTTGGGGTGGACGGGTGGGGGACAAAACACAAGGACATTTCCAAACAAGAGACACTAGTACATTTCAAATGCTATACAGCTAAAGTTCATAGTATAGTTTTTTCTATTCAGGGTAGTTCCACTGACAGGCAGCCTGTGATTTGTGAGAAATCACACGGTTACACACATTCACATGTAGAAGCTGCCCCCCCGCTACAACCACAATCACTAGATTCGATCACGTCAGCCCAGAGACTGATTCAGCTTCTTTCCTTTCAGATCTTTTCTCTAACTCTAGCTCTTGTCATTTATCTAAAGGCTCAGACCTAAAATATTATAAATGCACATATTGTAATCTGGTTTGTGTTGCACAGCTTAGAGCAAATGATCTCCGCTTGGAGAAGTGCAACTTTCTATGCAGTAAATTATACTGCATGTGTCCCTCGCTGTGTATGTGTGATATGGACCCCACGGAGGTGTTTTTGCGTTTGTTTACGACCACTGCATCTTCATTTTGATCCTCAAGCTTACTATAACCTGAAGGCGAGGGAGTTATACTTTTATGTCTATGAACTTGACTGTTGCAGCCAGTTCTAGCCTTTACTAAAAATTGGGTTCACGTTGGTTCGTAAAAGAAACCAGGGTTGGCAAACAAAGGCCACACAGACTCAATCTGGTAATCTGTCATGTTATAAAATGGGTGAAAACAAAACAAATTTTGTTCAAGTGCCTTTAAATTTAGTTAAATCTGATAGATTTGTCTCTCTCTGTGTTTAGGATCACATTGTGAATCTGATGAATACGAGCATGTGGTTAGAACCATTTGTTCATGTTTAAATTTTGTCATTTGGCACACACGTTTATCCAAGGCACAAAGCAAGCAAAAATCCAACTTAGGGAGAAGAGAATAAAGCCCAGAGTGAAACACAACTGTAAGATAGGACAAAGGGGACAAGACTGTTTTTGTCTTTTTGAGGGCACACGGTATTGAACATTGGGAGTGAGGCACCTGCAGCCCATGCCTGGACAGAGTTTGGTAGCTTGTTCCACCGTCGTGAGGCCGCTTCGCTGAAAATCCTTGCTTTGGATATATTGACCAGACACTGTTCACTGGCAGCCCACAGCTTTGAATGGTGCCACCGACTCACGGTAAAGTGCAAAGTAGGTGAAAATGAAGAGTAAAATATCTGTCCAACCACAGGGGGAAAGGTTAGTGTGAAAGACCGAACTATGACAGCGAACCGTTCTAAATATGAGCGTCTGAGACTAAAAAAAAGGGTTAAGCACAGCATTCCTGAAATAGGTTCACAGGGCTACTCTGTGCTGAGCAAATAAATTATTAAATAATTTTTTCACCCTCACTGAGTGAAGATGCGATGTGATTCGTGCTGGCAAAAACCTGGAAATCTCAAGCCATAAATAAAAGGCACAGGACATTTTTCATTTTTCCAGGGATGCTGAGGGCCACAGACAGGGCCAGTGATTGAGTGGAGCGGGAGCTAAAATAAATAGGGAGAAAGGCTGCCACCTCAGTCGTAGCCCAGCTTCCACAGTGTTGGGATTGTCGAGCGCATTCCTTCTCTCCGCTGCTCCCGTCATGACACAGGCATTCTTGTGCAACCGGCCAGCCCCCCCTCAAACCCCCCCAACCTCCCTCCTAAATAAACAGGCGTTCTGAGGACCCTACTTCAAACGCACAGGACTTCCCCTCAGCAGCGCTCCTTAAGACCGCTAGTGTGCTTCAGTCAGCGGCAACCGCCCTCCTTCCACCCCACCCACGGCCCAGCCCCATGGGAGCCCCACCACGGAGCGGCAGCCCAGGAAACAGAGGACCCCAGCCAGCGCCTGCCCACACGTGGCAAGGTGGCAACGAGGCCAGCCAGAGCCACCGCAGGCTAAAAATGGCACAGAGGTAGACGACAGGCAACTCGCCATCAGCCCAGAGTGGAAATCTACAATGTGCGACGGGTCTGCAATAATATCAAAAGCATCAACATAGGGGACAAAATTCAGCAGACCTGTGTATTCATAATAATAAATGACACAAAAGTCATTACCCATCAACAATTATCTGAATATCAGCAGGAAATGATCAAAGATAATCCAAGTCTACAGTAAGTGGCCATTATGGAGAACAACAAACATCAGTGGAGAGTACTGCCATAAAAATGTGCAAAGGTGGAAAAAAAAGAGTTGGGCACCAGAGTTGTAAATAATGTCCCATCATGGATCATTTCTTTCAAGCACAGATTTGTAGAGTTGAAGTTAAACGTCATTTCAGCCGTTTGGGTTGTAGCTCAGTCGGTAAGGTAGTCGTCCCCGGCCCCTCCTCACTACGGGTCCAGTGATGAGCACCCTGAATAGCAGCCTCTGACCTCCGTTTGTGTGTGAGTGTGTGTGAGTGTGTGTGAGAAGCTACGTTGCAAAACGCTTAAAAAAAGCGCTATATAAGCAGCTATTTACCATTTGCCATTATTAATGCAAATAGCAGAATTGAGAAAAAAACAAAACTTGGGTGCAATCAAAGAGCCTGAATTCAAATATGCTTATGTAGGAGTCTCAACTGGGATAATTTGGGTTGGAAACAGGAACCTTTTCTAGACAGTTCCCGGTCACCACATTGGATCATAACACAGGGCATAAACACCCCATCCCTGACAACCTCTGGATCCCCTCCAGAACACAGGGCAGCTACACGTGCGGTAAACCCCCCTGTGTCAGGAGCTCATGCAGAGTGAATGTGAGGGAATTATTGTAGTTTGTCCCGTTTATCAGCACAGCTGGAGCTACAGCAGTGACACAAAGTTCATCGTGGAAATTAGTGTCATTAATTAATGAATTCATTAATGAAACTTCCCGCCTATTACAAGGCTTTTCTAGAGATATTTTCAAATGGTAACGCAGCATTAACAACCTGCCCGCTCCTCAGCACGCCCGTCATGGACAGAAGCCCCGTCAGCCGTCGTTAATGTCTGTGTGGTCAGCGTAACACTGGGATAGTTTGACTTTTTGGGTTTATTCATCAACATTGTGTGGCAGCTGTTTGCACATAAACCATATTCTTATTTATTGTAACACCAAATGGTCTGATGCATGACTGGTGTTGGTCCGAACCAGGAAAGCAATGTGTCACCGCAGCCATTAATGCCAAAAATCCTCCTCTGTTGACATCTCATTTTAGAGTAGTTTTGATTAATCTTCGCCTTTCTGTCGCGGCCGTTTCCTTGTGTTTTGAAGCCGGATGTTGCCTTCCTTGAATAATGACCTGAAGCCAGGTGCAGAACTAAAAATTCTACCTCAACACTGCAATAAAGAGAAGATTCAATAGGTCTGGTCTGCAGCTTTATCTTGCAGGCAGACCCACATGAGGGTTTTTTTTGACTCCATGTAAACCAAGCATATGGGTTTTACTGGATTTTATAACTAAGGTGATATTGTTTCAGCCCTTTTGCTTGTAGTGAAGAACGCATCAACAGCAGCAGTCTAATTACAAGTAGAACAGGGGGAAAAGACGCTGGCTGGGGAGTTCTGCCTGGTGGAGACACCATGCAGGTTTGCGGCTCTGCACTAAAGCATGATGCCGGTTTTGAAATCACGTGTGTGTCTATGTGCATTCTCCACGGCCCACCCTGAGCTTCCAAATCATTAACGCGCTTGTGGGGCGTTGTAGGCATAAACTTGAAACCAGCAGTCCTCTTCCCACTGTGCCTTATATTAAAGTATTTCTAATGATTTCTAAGTCCCGTCTGCTGCAGCTCATTATTTTGGTTTTACTGCCCACAACCTTTTTTTTTGTTCACTTTTACCACGGTCATTAATGTTTTCTGCAACAGCAGCAGGGAGGTGTTTTCATCAAAAAAAGCCTGGACAAATCCCAGCTGAACAACACGGAGCCAATCAAAGGTTCTGAACGCCATTGTCCCAACGTGGACACAGACAATGGACATGCTCCTATTCATGCTACAACTGAGAATATGGACAAGGGCGCATCTCCACATGTTCCATGAACATGATGACAACGAGGGAGTAGCAACAACCAGAAGCAGTTTGTTGTGTTGGACCGATCAACGTGTAAAAATGAAAGAAAGAAACGTAGATGAAGTGGAACAAAATAAATGTTACATAATATATCTATCATTTATGAACACGTGGTTGGTTTACCTTTCTTGGCACATGCACACTAGTCTTTGACCAAGGTGAGTGTAGGTTGAGATCATGAAGTGAATTTTTGGGGGATATAATTTCACTTCATCACAGTACATCGGTTCCAGGCTGGCAAATCTTACCATAAGTAAAACGCAGCGACAGGATATTTGAACAGTTAAGGCTTCAACAATACGACATTTTGTGTGCATTAACTAAAACATTACCAAGAGACTTTGAGGTGCTGCTCCAGTTTATGAACATGTTTCAAAGCCATGTGTTTATGTGTTAGTTTTCATTTTACTTTAGGATAATAACCGTGGTGGTGGTGAAATTTACATCATGGATACGAATGCACAGATGGAGAAAGCATAATTGAGCCTTAAGTGCAGTGGAGCATTTAACAGATAAAAGAGCAGCGAGAGTAAATGGAAAATGAAATGAAGCCAGAATGAAGGAACTGAGTGTCTGGAGGTTTCTAACATGTCGACCACAACAGCCTTTTTAAGGTGATAATACTTCAGTGAAGATTTTACAGCACGCTGCACAACAAACAAGCGCCATGATTTACACATTTCAAGATTTTCTTGTTGAAGCTATAATATGGTAAATGGTCTGCACCTATATGCGGTTTTCTGCCTTATTGGTACCAAAGCATTTTACATATCTATGCCCAAGGACACGTCATCATGTGACCAGAGGAGCCCACACAGTATCTTAGGCTAAATTTTTTCCTTTACCTCTGGCAAAATCTTGTGAGCCTGAGGTGTATTTCCTTTTCTTGTGTCTTCTGTCTTTTCTAGTCCAGATCAGAGTTGCACAGTTAAACAACCAGATGCAACCATCAGTGAGCTTAAAGGGATTTTTTTTTTTATCCCTTAATAGAAAAACGCAAGTCGTTTCCCATTTGCCTTCAGTCTTCAGGCTGAGCTACACTAACCACATCCGGACATGAGCTCTGTCCTTAGCACACAAACATCAGCATCAACCTCCTCTCTTTCAGAAAAAAATCACATCAAAGTTGAACTTGCGTAGAAACTCTAAGTGGCTCTCTGTTACAAGCATGCTCGTCTGTTGTGCTGTAGCTGTTGAGTAACAGAAAACTTCAACTTGGAGCGTGAGTTAAGGGAGAAAGAGAGAGAGTCTTGGAGCAGACAATGCTCGGCCTTGTTGGCGTTGGTCACTTACAACATGCAGAAAAACTTTAGCTTCATTCATGCACGGGTGCAAACTGCTTTTCTGGAAGAAATGCGCACTGTATTTCCTTCCAGGGAGTTCAATATATTTTTGTGACCTGCATCCGTTTCATTTTTTTTTTACCTTTTTCTCTGGAGAAATAAACGACCCAATGTTATGGGGAAAACCGTTTCCATTCCTGCCCGACACAACTGATACAATAGTGAAATCTAGGGGCCAAAATACTGAGATGTGAATGAAGCCAGTTCTTACCACTGCCAAGGTCGTTTTTATCCCGTTTGTTCCCTAGTTGGCAGGAAATCTTAAAAACTACTGAAGAAACTACAGTAACTAGCATAGTGTACACAAGCCAAACGTAACTTTTTATTATTTATTCTATTTACCATAAACTACTTTATTTCTTACTAGTATGTGTTACCTATTCTATCAGCGTGTTCTCTTTAAGCAGGTGCAGATAGAAATGAAAACCTTTTTTTAAAAACCATCTTGAGCATACGTGTTTTTATCTCTGTTTCAAAGGATTTTTTCCAGCTGAACCACTTGGCATACGTGAAAACTGATCAACTGACTGAATAGATAAACTATTAAATGAAATATTATCATATTGGCATCAGTCAAAGGGCTGAGAGGCTGAATGTTTGTCCAGCTAACCACCACCGCTGCGGATTCCAATCATGCTGATTTCCCCGATGGGTTCATCCTGTCTGTAGCCAGACCAACAGCAATGAGGCAGCCACACAACTGCCAATCCATGTCGTGTCACTTCTAGTGTCGAGTGTTTTGTTTGCGTGCATTCACAGTCCCGTTACGACCTGAATGACTGTCAGCTGTCATGCTGGAAGTATGTGGGCAGATCTAAAGCTTCATCACATTAGCCAAAATGACTGGATCAGTAGAGAAATGTGGAGTGTGCGAGACGACAGCATTTGATTTGGGACTGTGGACCTTTGGAAAGATTCTCCAATCGTCGTCTAGTAAGAGACTTTGTACTTGAAGTGCTACGTTTCTGTAACATTCAATCAACTGAACAAAACCTTTGCCAGAGCTGGAGGCAAGTCGGGGCATCCCACAGCGACTGAACACCACGAAAGGGAAACCCTGCTGACATGGGACACAGCAGCAGGCCTGACTACACAGAAATCGCCAGGGGTTCAGCAACACATACGGCTTCAGATCATATTTCATTTCCTTATGATAGTGTTAAATGCAACGAGCCCTGACATCTGCTGCTTTATCGCTAAACTACTGTATATGTGGCTTGAATCGAACACTAACATTTTACATGCAGATGAGTTGGTAATGCCATTTTCCAGCAATACATTTGAACAGTTTCTGTGTTGCCTCAGAGGCAAAACTCAGGGCAAACAGACCCCCTGCTTAAATCAAAGCTTAATTGCTATGACAACATGATACTAAGTGAAGTTGCTGTGGATGAGCCATTGAATATAATCTCCAGATTTTGACAGCTGGACAGTGGAGAAAACAGCTGAGGGCGATTTTACTGAGTGAAGCAAAATGCACATGTTCTAAACTAAAATTCTGAAAAGTGAGGGAGCGGGGCCCGTCCTCCCCGAGTAAAAATGTAAATTAAAATCAGACAGACTCCAAAGGTTCACTTTCTGTGCAATTTCCACACTTCGCAAAGATCGTACATGCTTACCTAAAGCATATCAAAAAAGTTAGAATTGCTGCGAGTTAAAAAAATAATTATCAATAATTATCAGTTCTTAGGAAGTCATGTTACCTCAGGAATTTGGAAATCCAAGACATCCCAGCTCCTCTCTCTTCCGATCGTCTTTGTGCCTAGGCTTCACATTAGGACAGCAATGCCATTTTTACATGTGGCATCAGTCACCTGCTAGTTTGTGAATGTCAGCGTTTGGATGCATTCAGGGACATTAAGGGATGCAGGTTACCTGGGTTTGCGATGCATTCAGAGCCCAGGATTCTGCAGATGTTAGTGATCCTGGTTTTTCTTGATCTGCACATACTGTATGACCCTATTTGGGCAAGTGTATAGTTTTAATACTAATTTCTTAATCATGTTTTATTTCATTCATTTGATTCTACCTACTGAATGTCATTTTTTTTGCTTCGCCCTAACTGAATAAGTTTTCATACTAGTCACTTACACGTTCTGACAGAAAAGGAGCTAAGTGGACACTGTGTTAAACTAACTGATTAAGTATAAATAATTCATTTACTTTACACTAGGCTAACCCTTTTATACTATTTCATTTTGTCTGAGAAAAAAGGAGCTGCTAAGCGGACACTGTGTTAAACTAAGATGAAATAATATAAAAAGGTTAGCCTTGTGTAAAGTAAATGAATTATTTATACTTTAATCAGTCGGAGAGAATGCATTATAACGTAGAGGAAATCTCTGAAACATTTCACAAGATTCTATGAATTATAAAAATATTTAACGCCTATGATAGCTTTTGTCACAAATTACAACTAACAGAAAAGGCAGCTTTTGAGAGACTACACAAACAGCAGTTACAACATCATTTAATCTTGAGTACGGGGCTTGTACTTTAATGTGCATGGTGTAATTTCCAGACATATTGGCCACGTTATTGCAGATTCTTACACAATGCAGTGGAATTTGAGTCAGACAATGAAAGCTATAGTGTTGCGACACTCGGGCACTCTAAACACACAAACGTCTTCCTGAGCCTCGCAAACACCTGCAATTGTGTCTCTTTCCTTTTTCTGGACCAGCGTTAAATAACACAGAAGATGTTGTAGCCCAACAAGGAGCAGGAATTTTAAGTATCTGGCTCAGGCAAACTGGATGGAAAGAAGAAAGAGATGCTCATTAGTCCCTTCCAGCTGCCATGTCGACTTTTGGAAAGCAACAGCATGATTCACAGCGAGTCAGGAAAGAACACAACCGAACGTTTTTCGATTAAAATACTGCTCAAAGCTCCCAAGGTCTTTTCCATTCTCCTTCCAGATCCCTGGCTCGGGAGAGAGTCGCTAATTATCACCAGGTTTCAGACGGAAAGAACACATCAGATGCTCTCAGGGTTCATAGCATCTGAAGACGTGACGCAATGTGGAAAATATCTTCCCAACGTGCTGGTTCATCGTGCAAACAGGGAAAGGTAAAAATATCAGACGGAGAACGTTCAGCTTCATTAAAGGCTTGTTTACTTTGCTAACAACAGTGAAGGGCGATCGTCGATCGGCGTCTGCTTTGGTTTTCAACACCAGGTTTATCTTCGGATTTATGCTGAATGCAGTTTGAGCGGTGAGAATCTGCAGGTCAAAGCTTCTGTGTCTGTGTTATTCTCTCACACACACACACACACACACACACACACACACACACACACACACACACACAGTCCTGATGATACGTTTTCACCTCTGACATCACTAAAATTGCTTCTGTTTACAGCACCAAGTGGAGACGACTGCCTTCACCTAACGAAAGTCTGATAGCCTTCAATGTTTTTAAATTACTAAAGGCCAATTATTGTGTTTGTCATTACTTCATACATGCACACAACGTTACTTAAAACACACACCTCACACACCTCACATCCCAACAGAAGGAATCTAAAGGTGATTTTAAACCCTTTAATGTTTCAGTGAGTTCCTTGTCAGGTTTAATTGTGTTTGGAAGGGTGTGGGAGGACTGATGTGTTTGTTATCATTATTTTTGTAATGTTTCTCGGTGCAGATATCTGTGCAAGCAATTAGGGCATTAGCTTCTTCAGAGGGCTCGTTTGCTGTTATCACACGGTCTCAGGAAAAAAGTGACTCATTAAATAAAACTGTGCAGCTGGCATAACTGTGAATTTCTTGCGGAGTTCAAGCTTTGTGCAGAAACACACTGTGAAACGAGGCCGAAAAGCACCGTGTCCTCGCACGCACGGCATTAGTTTGGCAGAGTGAGCCTTTAAATCACAGATTTTAAACTCAAGATGTCAAACAAAGACAAAAGATTTTGCCGTGAAACACCGTTGCTTGTTGTGATGTGATGCAACTCACAGGACTGAAGTTCATGAGCGCACAAATGAACTAAAGACAAACGGGAAAACAGCAGGCAAGCTCCAGAGAAGTGAGCGCACTGTGGCAAAGGTCAGGTCTCCACCTGCAGACCCCCATTACGTGCCTGAAGCCAGGTTTCCAGTGTGAGGACGATTCAAGCAGAGGAAAGAAAACAGGATCCAGAGAAGTGGAGGAACTACAGTAACACAGTTTGCAGATCAACAGATGTTTGTGGGGCTTCCTCAGGCACCTTCCTGACACCTGGTTGATGATGTTACTGATGTGCGTATGTTAAGTTGGTGTTTCTTCATTATGAGCCTTTAATTCATAGCTTTTCACTGAAGAGCAAATAAGCAGATCTGCAAATAAAGTGATTGACTTGGGGTTAACAACTCACTGTGAGCATCAGAAGCCTTTAACATGTCATACTGCATTCATGTGGACTGACAGGAAACCAGCCGATGCTACATCTCGTCCCTTCTCCCTACAGTCTTATTGTGCTTTTGCTTTCACCTTTTACTGCAGATGAGACGTACAAAACTGAATGGAAATTTAAAGACCCATTATGTGACTTTTTCCACATTGTTTGTGTTGAAATGTGCAGCAAATATTATTTTAATGCAGCACTGGCAGTATTGCAGGTTCAAGGATTTGTGCTTGACTTGTATGAGCTCCTGAGTCCCATCCTGCCACAACTGTCGCCTATGATGCTTATTGCTTTTAATTTTGTACTATAGAGAATCATCAACTAGCAGACTGAAAAGTGAAACACTGCCATGAGATCAAAGGAAGGTTCTTCTAGATTTTAGACATTAGATTTTTTTAATTTAATTTTATTTATTTTTATTAATGCAGCAAGAAAAAACTGCTGAAACAACCCTGTCTCCTAAAAGTCACAAATGCAATCACGTTTTTACAGAGAATGTGATGAGTTCATCATTATGTTGGGATGTAACATATTTTTTGAAATAATTAAACTGTACTTGTATTAAGGGAAAGGGATCTTCCAGGAGGTGGTGGGTGCACAAAGCACTGGACTGTCAAGCCAAAGACCCGAGTTTGGTTCCTGATTCCTGTGTTTGGTTATGTGAAGGCAAGAAAAGCACTGACCTTAATTAAAGTGTGTTTGAAAGCGATAAAACACGTTTTGTATGGAGTGAGTGTTGGACTTTTTAGTGTTACCCCAGCTCCTGATCTTCCTCTGATCTTAACTAGTTTCTGTGACCTAATCATAACCATAAAATACTTTGATAACGTTGCAGTCAGACAAACGTGATATTGTAATGCAGGATCGCTTATCGTAGCGGAAAACGAAACCAGATATTTTGGCGAAGAGAAATGTATTTTCATCTCCCCATTTACACTACATGACAACATATTCTAAATTAGTTCACAGGAAATGTAATGTGGCTGAAATTACAGGTCTCTGTAAAACCTAATTGCATTTGCCAATGAGTTGTATAAGAAGATAATTTTTTGGGGGACTGGGTTGGGTGAAACATCAATCAGGAGAGTTAGGAAATACTTGAAATACTCATCAACACACTCACACACGCCGGAGTATCACCTCCTCTATTCACACATGAGCACGGCTGGAGATAATCCAGACTTTGCACTAGGGAACTGGATGGAGAAGATCCGAGTAATGTCAGGGACAACACACTCAGGCGTTTGCATTCACCCCACTGGATAAAGTCCAGATTATATCTAGAATTGCAGCGCATGTCTGAAAGGGGTTTTAGTGACTAAATGCTGATTAGATCTAAACCACAATCATTGTCACGTTTGCAGCTTGCTGGTGTGGAGACGTAATTTTTACTTGATTGAGATTGTCTGTGTTTGTGTTCAGGATGTGTCAAATCGAGGCTTGGATCTTAGTATTTTCTCTGCAAGTAGTAAAGGGTTAAATACAGTAAACCCCACATGACAGGAAAGTGCCGTTAGTCTGACTAACACACTGACCAACTCGGAACAACCTGTCACCTACTAATGAGCACTGAGCAGAGCCACTAAAACAGCTGGAGGTGACATGCTTTGCTCAAAAGCCATTCCATTAAAAAAACAAAAAAACTACTTGGTTTCAGGAATGTAACTGCTGATCCTCAGAGGTTCAATTTAACCACTTGGCTGGTTTTACTATCCTCCATCTTGTGACTTGCGCTGAGGTTACAATAAACATCCCATAGTAACCAAGTGACGAAATGTTCCAAATCTCTCTCTGCCGCCAGCTCTGGGCAGACAAAAACAAAGAATGAATGAAGAATGAAGCACGGCATCCACCGATTCACCTGGAAACAGGCAGTCAAACGTGGCATTCATCTTTCCAAGACACCGCCAGCTTGACGCAGGCGTCTGGAGGCGTCCATTGAGCTTTTTCGTCTGGAAATCAAAGGAATCCAGAGAGGAGAAACGACTTTTTTCATGCTCTCACAAACACGAGTGCGGCGGTATCTGCATTCGAATTGAACCAGGCCGCCTATGTTGAATGTCCACACACAAAGGCACCAAATAAAATGTAAAAAAAAAAGCCAAGCACACGCGCTCGTGTTCAGTGGCTGTTCCCACATTAACCACAATTCAACCCACTGACAATGTATGAAATAATCAGCTGACCAAGCCTCAAAATCAGCCTCCTAACACCTGCAGAGGCCAGCGAAATGTGCTGTGCGTACATTCGGCAGCCATTCAGACGGTGCCACGATGTTCCAGCCTAACACTTGAAACGCTGCTGTTTGCCTCCGATTCAGCTGCACTTGTGAGCTGTCGGCTGTAATAGTGATTAGCTTAATAAGTACAGCAGAGCAGCTTGGCAGCAGAGAGTGAGTTTTCAGTTTACTCCTCCCTCCCCCCGTGCCAGATCACATTTTCAAGCAAATTCTGGATTATACACTAAAGCCAGTTCTCGCTCGATTATTATGGTCTCTTCTTCTCTTGAATGCTTGTCATTCCTGCCAGCTCACCAAATTCCCTCATATCCAGCCAGCCCCCATTCTGCTTGACACATCTGCATGTGACAAATATACAGTGTACCATCATTTTCCTCGACTGTGAAAAAATCCCTTTGACTCCATTTCGGTTTGTTCCTTTTCCCAGAGCTCTACTGGATTGTGAAAACCATACACACACCCACCACAGACAACACTCCAGGCACTAGTTTTTCTCTGCATATTTTTACGTGAAAATAAAGCCTAATATTCAAGTGCCGCACAGGGTGATTCTTTCATCCGGGCATCAGGCCAGTTAACAAATGATCAGATCTCAGGAGCACACACTAGCTCGCACTGTAATTGTCATTTTCCTCAGATTTCCTGTGTGTTTACATCTGCGGGTATGAAAGATTTTAAAAAAATAGGCACTTTCATATAAATAACAAGAAGGTTAAGTATATGGGCGGCATGTGTGTGCAATAATGTAGCTTATATGGTTTAGGCAGCATTAAAAAAGGTCAATTACTCTAACGGTTTTATTAAAAAATTGGCAACACTAAATTATAGCACATAAAAAAGATCCAATAAAAAAGTTTTTTGGTCATGCCAAATTACCATTTAATAACTGACAACTTATAAAAACAAGAATAAACACCTGTGCTTTTCGTCTTATTGTAAATGCAGAACACCTGTAGCTTCAGGAGAGAATGATTTCTCTGCATAAAAGCAGAACTTCTATTCCTCTGCCTGGCTTATATGCATAATTTTGTCTTTGGGCATGAGTCTCCACCCTGGAGTCTCCTTATCCCCCACGGAGGGGAACAGAAGGCACCACACTGACCGGCCACATCCTGATCGATCGAGTGAGTGTGTCTGTCTGTCTGTCTGTCTGTCTGTCTGTCTGTCTGTCTGTCTGTCTGTCTGTCTGTCTGTCTGTCTGTCTGTCTGTCTGTCTCTCCTTTGCATTTAGGGGCTTCTGCACTGCAGCCCCCCTGTGACATCTATCTTCACTGAAAACTGAGCTACAGCGCGGATGTTACCTAGTCAGTGGTTGAACGAGCCTGATTTCAAAGGCGCTTCATCTTTCCCTCTTGCCAACTGGGCCTTGCTAATCTTTTGTCGACATGCCGCAGAGCGCGGCTGCTTAATTCGACCATGCAAAGCACCTGTGTGGCAGCGTTCCCTATTCCCTATGTCCGTGTGCTTCCTTTAATTCGTCACCTGTCTGCACAATGTGTGTGCGAGAGCTCGTGATTTAAGGCAGGGCAAAGAAGGAAAGGGTTAACACGTGTTTTCTTTACTGTGTGGGAACTTATCCAAGTTTTGGAAGATAATGTGAATCAAGCAGGAAATTATATTGCTTGTCAACTGCTGAGTCACTGCTGGGTGGGTTCAAATTTCTTAACACTCCGATATGCACAGGCACATCTGTAAAAGATATCTTCAGATAAAAATCTCTTCCATGAATCAAACTGTTGATCCAGTGGAGCTCTGTAAAGAAACAATGTTTGGGATGATTATTAACACCTTTCCATGTGTAATCCTCTGGTTTATGTTTGTTTTCCTTGGCATCTCATATCAGAGAATTGTGTTTTATAGGAAAACACAAAATGCTCACAGCTGTTTTACTTGCAGGAGTGTCAGCTGAATCCCGTTTCTAGTAACTCAATTGTTAAACTGGGAAATTAAGCAAAGAATTATTTATTCAGAATCGTGTTCCATAAACAGCGGGATAATCTTTTGCTATAGGTGAGGGTGCAGCAGGCGTAATTCCCACAGTTGAGGTGACCTTACCAAAGGTTGGGAACGCTGCCTCATCAAGTGAAAAACTCACAGCTACAGTATGCGGGCATCCATTGCCAATTCTGCAGCCTTGGAGACTCTTTCCTGTCTCAACACGACAATGACCTCGTCCATAAAAAGATGGTTTTCTCAGTTTAGGGTGGAAGCAATTCACTGTCCTTCACCTCAAACCCGATACAACACCTTTGGGACGAAGCTGAACACTGACTGCTCCTTCCATTAAATGTACTTTAGTTACTGCAATGGTAAAAACAAGCAAAATCAAGCCTGGATGGACAATTAAGTGAGGTGGAGTTAAAATCTTATCTGACCCTAAATAATTGCACAGTGGTTTAAACCTGAGACTGAAAGCCCATTTAAAGGCCAAATTATGAAGATCATATCACCAAATATAGACCTGAACCTTTATGCCAACACACACACAAAAACTGTCTATTACTTTTATAAAGCCCTGATTAACAGTAAATTGGGGCGTTAAAGCAACGGCCGTCATCTGGCAAAGTCAGAGTGTTGGCGAGTACTATAACTGTTATCATCACTGTAATAATCCGTGTTACGTTATTGTCTCAGCGGTACCCTGAAAAGCCCCTGAGCGGTTTCACGCACAGCTGTTGTCGGTCTCAGTCCTTGTGAAATGAACGCCATAAGCTGATAACTTTGGTTGTTTGTAAACATCAGGACAAAGCGGGTGACAGCATTGGCTGGAAAAGCATCAGTCGCCGACCAGGAGTCGGTGGATTGTGCAGAACGATGAAAGACGGCAGCCAAAAACTGGTCTGTGAGAGAAAGGGGTCGCAATGCCAGGCTACATTCACACCAAGTTGGCTTCATTTGAAAAAGCATGTCTCTCTCTCTTTTGCAATTTTGTCATCAACAAAATTGCGATTTGCTGCCCACAAAAAAAAAAAAAAAAAAAAAAAAAGTGGAGCTTTTCCAAAACAGCCTTCAGAGAGTGTAAATGTGAGAATGTGGGCTTGGGACCAGAGCGTTGTACAATGAGCGCGCTCGTCTATTCCTGCCCAGTGGGAGAAGCTTTACCTGTTTTAACATATCAATGTGCAAATGTGCCGTTTAATAAACGAGCTGGTGTGGACGGTTTTTGTTTTGGCATGAAACACTCACCTACATGACCGCATCTTCTCTTCCTAACTTAATTTTGAGTCTTTACATGTCCACACACTTGATATTTGAATAGTCTGTATAATAGACGACTTCTTCTGTGTAAGTGTCCACACTTTTTAGGCCATCTAGGGTCATTTTAGTTAGAAGTTCAAGTAAAAAAAAAAAAAAAAAAACAGTTTTCAGTTTGTTTGAAACTCTTAAAAACTTTGATGCTCCTCATCACCAGGAAGCCAATTGCAGCCGGGAGCAATTTCCTCAGCATCTTTGTTTTCACACACCCCGTCTGCTCACAATCCCTCAACAGGGAATAAGAGGTGCTGAAACAAACACAGAGCCTTAACCACACAGACTACTGAGATCAGGAGGAGTAAAGGCCGTAGCAGCAGCACTTTCAAAGCCTCTCTTGTCCCCGTCTGTTTGTGTTGACTTATCTAACACCGTAGGAAAACCGTCACTGTGGCTCATCGTGCAAGTTCTCTGGCACGATTCAATATGACTGACATCAAATGCAAAAATATGGGCTCACAGTGTAAAACACAGACATCCAGCACTGCCTGAGAACTGTGACATATGATCAATATTAAAAGGTCACGTCTGTACAAATGTGGAAAGCGTCTGTTTAATTAAAATCAAATACATGAAATGCCATGAGAAGTGTTACATGTAAATCACACACTTTTACAGACAAAGTTCTGAAAATAAAGTTTAAAGGGAAAGTAAACCCTCAACTTCTGATGCAAGCCCCGCTCCCAGCAAGTAACAAAGAACGAGGAAACAATGGCTGCAGGCGACGGAGTCCACTAAAAACGACACTCCTGGACGTACGCTCCTAAAGAGAGCGCAGCCAATTGTTCGACTGCTGCATATTTTTTGAATGATTGAAAACCTGTTTTAACTGAGATTGTTAGTGATGCTATTCTACAAGATCCCCTATATTTTCTAACACAAACAGACAAAAATGTCATTTGACATTTTAATATGTTGCGTATCAAAATATAGAAAATGTAATCTGGTTGTAGTTACATTGTTAAGAAACCCATATTTGCTTTTGAAGGAACTGATTTTTATAGACAGGGCTGCTGCAGGGGACGTACTATAGGCCCATTTGCCTGTAATGTTGGCGTGGCAGGTGATGGGACGTGGTCAAGACTTACTGACCCAAACTCAGTCAGCGCTAACCAGCCAAGACATGCTAGTGTCAGAATTTCCTTTTCTCTCAATGAAAGACAAAGGTCACGTGGGGCTTTGATAGCCACTAGATGCACCTTATGTTCCTGGACACCTCGCTATAGCTGATGTAAGCGCTCTGAAGAGACTCTTCTGTGTGTGCGCCAGTTATCTACGAAATAACAAAGCTGCTCAACCTAAAAGCTACAGCTCCATGAATAATTTTACCACGGAGAAGCAAAAAAAGGGCTCACAGCAGTAATTCTTAAGAAACACGAGGAATCTCTCACCTTCTGCCACCACCACGAATGGGTTTAGAAAAACCAATCTTACAATCCAGCAGTCACAGGAGTTGACAAAGACTAGATTGGTTCGAGGTATGAAATCCAATCACCGCCAATATCATTAGAAAGCACAGCCTAGAGCCGAGCAGGAGGTATGGCTCTGCGAACTGGAGCAAATCATTTTCCACAGCACCTATAGGTGCTGGTCAGGTCACTTATATCTGACGTAAAACCTCAAACCAGCCAAGGTCGTAGCACAAAAACACACTGAGAAACTTTAGTAGAATTCTGCAAAAAAACCCAAAAACCTTATGACAATGAGACAACAAAAAACAACCAATTGTGAAAGATGGTTTCACACATGCTGCCTGGACAAAAACATTTCTGCCTACATTGGATTGTGTTTATGATGCATAAACTGCAGAATGGTTAGCATCTTGCTATTCTTCACATTTTCTCTCTGCTGATCTTTATTGACAGAAATCCAGAAAATACCCAGAATGACAGAATTGTCAATCCTTCAGTCAGTTTTGCACACCCCTAGCTAACGCTCCACCAGGCGACGTTCATTTAAAGAGATCCGTCCTCTCTGCTCTGCCCCGTCCTCCATTGCAGCGCTACTTCGCTTGTCACGCTCTCTGTGATTGTTCAGCAGGGCGAGCAACAAATACCATGGACGATTACAGCTTGGAAATATATCGGAAACATGTAGTAACACTGTTTATGTGAGACAATTTACAAAAAAATCCACAACCTCTGTATTATGAGCCTACCATACATTGCTCTCTCTATTATTGCAAGAACAGGAGCTTCAGAAGATCGCACATGAGCAAACCAGGAGCCCTGAACAGTACATTCAACCTCTGCTGACCCGGCAGCTGTGGACACACACAGAACTGAGTTTCTGAGAAAATATTTCAACAGCAGAAAACAAATCTGCTGAAATTGCTAATGGATGTTTTTGCAGACAACATATCGTGTTTTAGATGTGGACGTAGTGGAATAGGGGCTTGTGATCAGTCCCCAAGGGTCAAATTAGTACATGAATATGACTAATACACAACATGTTTACAAGAGTTGGCCATCCTGTGATGGTTCTGTTCAAAGGAATGCCACCAGAGGAAGAAGAACATGTAACAGTGGAGAGTGTGGCTTTCTATAAATGGAGTGAGAGGATGAAATCAAATGATCCCTTTGTGTGTCGACGTTGACCATGGGTAGAGATTTAATTTTAGACTAATTGGCTGATCTCCTGTCTGTCATTTAAGGGAGAAAAATCTTCTCTACATTGCAGTTTCCTGATTGTGGCTGATGAAAACCGTACACAATACTGCACACACACACACACACACACACACTTCCTGTGATCACTGCAATCAGTACAGCTTCACACTAAACCCTTTCTTCTCTATGAATTATTCAGATGAAAGCCTCCTCAACGCGCTGCTTATGGTTCCCTTTCCCTCCCTGCTGGATTTGTCGTCTTCTATTGATCAAATTAAGGGCCGTGTACATCTTGCATCCACAGAAATATCATGAACAGCCAGATTTAAATAAGCATTTTTTTAAAATATGCTTGTAGTTATGAAGTGTGTTCATGTGCATTATTTATAAACCAACGCTGGACATGCACATTCAATAATTACTGTAAAAAACAATAAATTGTTTAAGATATATTAATGAACAAACAACTTCTGTAATTACAAAAATAAAAAAACAAACTAATGATGTATTAAGTCATATTTGATCAATTTTTATATAATTTCTATTATTTGAAATAGCTGAATTATGGCCACACTCGAGTTATGTACTGTAGCATATGACTTGCGGCGACATTTTCCGTTTTCTTGTCTATTCTTTAAGATTTGAGGGGGGGGTGAAGGGGATATGAGAAAACACCTTAAAGGACTTAATGTGATCGCACCCGTCTTCCACATCCAGTGAAGATGGTCTGAAGAAACAGACTCAGATAATGTGCACTAGCTTAAATGTATCTGCACTTTTATTTGCAGGTTTACATATTCCTAAGAGATGAGGTTGGACATAGAAGGAGGAGCAACAGAATCATACTACGGCCGCATCACGGCATTATGAGCTAATGAGAACCAAACCTGCATAAGCCCCATTTGGACGTCAGAGAGGAAAACCTGCAGGACACGGTTTGTGATATGTAATGGCCATTCTGCAGGACAAAGTCAAAAGCCTCATCAGGGGCACGAGACAGTAGAATGTGAGGCGAAGCTGCTGCCATCGGTGAGTCACAACGTTTTTCAGCTTACTCACGTCCCAAATAAATATCATAAATATCAATACGTGCTTTGGAAACCTCTGGGAAAAATACGCTCCTTGCGAACCACCTTGATTTTGAGGAGCAACTCCACTAATTTCCAACTTGCTTTCTAAGGCTTTGCTTAGAAACCTTACCGAACCTGCTTACGAGTTAAACAAAGTTGAGCATCAAAGTGAAGAGCTGATGGTAATTGCGACAACTCACCTTAGCTTAGGAGGGAAGAAACACAAGGTTGCAATTTGAATTTAAAAATGCTCCTCAGAGGCAGCTACACAAAACTCTGTGAAGATCAAAACAAAACTCTCTTCTTTGCCGCAGCCGAACAAAATGGCTTCAGGGCATCAAATTGCCTTGGGAAAGAAATTCTAAATATTTATTATAACTGCAGATTTGATGGCTTACTATGAGAACCCTGCAATATTGATAGGTTCAAATTTGAGGCAACAAAGTTTTACCAGGAAGTGAGAAAAGTGGTAAATTTTCACAATCTGGCAACCAAAAGTCCTTCCTTGGAAGTAGAAGAAAAACCTGTCACCTGTTCAACACAATTATTTACCTAATAGGAGACAAAGTATCAGACAGTAGAATTGTTGCTGAGTTGTTGCATCATAAAGTAAAACTAAACATGGCAAACTGTCAATAGGGAATGAAAATGAAAATGATATTTTTTAGTTACTATAAAAAGCGATAAATGACTAAATGACACTAATTAATGATGATGATTTGACATTAATATTGAACGCTTTAGTTTTTAAATATATATGAGCTCTCAGAACTGTTCCTAAAAGTTTTAGAGCTACTTTGAGATGTTGCTGTGAGTAGCCAAAACCCTCCCCCCACCCCCATCTCTTTTCGTGAGTTCAGACGCTCCTTGCATAATGTATTAAATAAATAAGATGTGATTACTATCAGAATAAACCCGCAAATCTCCCGGGAACATGCTTGAAACTGACAGGTAAATAAATATTCACAGAGCAATTTTCACAGCGTGCATGCTCAGAAAAAAACCTGACGCTGAAATATAGTTTGAGCATTTCACATTTGCCAGTTGGATGTCTTTGCTTTTCTTTGGGTTTTCTTATTCTTCAAGTTCCATAACAACAGTAAAGGCAAATATCTCCAGTGGCAGATGAATTGTGCATCAATGCCAGTGAAACTCATTGAAACAGGATTGGGTGTGTAAAGCACATCAGGCCCTGCACGATGATGGAGCCTGTCTGCTTCAACACTGTTTGCACATGAAATGCTGTGAGAGTGAGACAGGCTCCTCTTAATTTCCTGTGGAAGGTTTATTTTATATATCAGTGCTGTGAAACAATATAAAGAAAGTGATCTAAGGACATGCTCTGTGGTTAGTCTAAATTAATCGTTCATTTCGCTGTAAAAGTTTCTAAATATTTTTGTAGTTTAAATAAATTTGGTAGATGAGTGAATAAATTAAATTCTACTTTTATTTCAGAATCATTTAGTTTTACTGGTCATAACATTGAAAATGTGACCTAATATAAAAATCAAACTCGGCTCTACACTTCATCAGTGTTTTGATTATCCTGTGTGCTGGGGGCCTGGTGCTCAGACGTGCGCTGGCTTGCACAACCTCAACGGCTGGGGTTTGGCAGTTTGGCATTATTTAAATTTAAATTTATACTGTATACTTGTTGTTGCTAAATACAGAATGATTGCATGATTCATAATCATTTCTGGGTGCAGCTTTGTCAGGTTTGTGTTAGCAGCAACAGAAGCGGAAGTCACAGTACCAGGCGTAGGGAAAGCAGTGATTTGTGTGAGTCTTACACGTCCAGTCTGTCACTCACAGCCCTTCACTTTTTGCTCACTTCATGTGTAGACTTGATATAATTAGATTTGAAATCTACACTCAGTAGGTCATAATATAAAGGTGAAAACGTGCTTTGGGCATTTTTGCAAATTAATAAAAAATGTAACATCATTATTCAGAGCCATTATTGGATATTTTGCAAATGATTAGTTATGGCAGATGTCTCCGTGAAGAAGTAGTTCTAGTCACTTGTCTTTTTAAGATTATGATCATATATTGTGCAGTTTTTAAACTTAAACTTAAATGTCATTTTCCAACAGAATTGTATTATGGAGGAGAACAGAAAGTCCCTTGACGTCCTGGTTTAGTTTGTCCTGACTTGCAGTGTGGCTATGTGGGGCTCCACAGTATGTACACAGGTGTGTGCCTTCGCAAAATGCAATTAGCAAATACGTGGACAGAGACGTCAAGCAGAAGTAGAGCAAAGAGGAAGCACCTGATCCCATTTCACACTACCACCAGCAAAGCATATGAATAATAATTCACTATCAGTTATTTGATAGTTTGAGACTGTAGTGATGAACCAATTATTGTTTGGGAGGGTGAGTGATCATGAAACATGTGCATCCCACTAATGTTTCCTTCTCAGTAACATGGAAGCTGCGTGCGTGGCTTCCAGGAGCCGTTAAATTACTTTAGTATTTTTCACTGTGTGCAGACTTAAGTCACACTAAAACAATCCGTGCAGTTGCATCAATATCCATAACGTCACTCTTGTGTTTTACTCTTTTGCTAAATGAAGCTTTTCTATCTGACTGTGGCGCAGAAAGAACAATTTCTCATTCATAATCACAAAGCCATCAACACCAAGCACCATCATAATCAATAATAAAGCCAAGGGCAGCCTGAGACAAAGCTACAGTAATTTACAGCACAAAGCTCTTTTTTTTTTTTTTTATAAACTTGCTTTGTACCTCAGTTGGAAGTCACTTTGGATAAAAGCATCTGTCAAATGACTAAAGGTTAATGTAAAGCCAAAACAAGGAGGAGGAGGAGAAGCACCGTGCAGCCACATCGAGGGCTGCAGCCATCCTGTTCCTCCTACAGGAAGTGACATGTCCTTCAAACACAGCCAAAGAAATGAGAAACTGACACGACTAATCCCAAACAAAACAAGCCATTTCTGCTCCCAGTAAAATAAATAGTCTTCTCACTGATGACAGCTGACTGTCCCAGTGGGAGTGTCCCCACGACTGGGTGCGTGTCCTACCTTGGTAGTCCACCGAGACATCGGTGAGGGCCTGCAGCACAGCCGACCTGCGGTAAACCACGTGGACCCTGCCCTGGTGCTCCAGCTCCTGGGTCCCTCGTTCCAGCGGCTCGATGAAATACTCATCTGAGTCGGTGCGTATCATCCCAGCCTGCAACACAACAGTGGGTCAGTGGGTGTGTAGACAGCAAGTGAACCCGAGCCCAAGAAATGAGAGACAGTGGATGTAACGTTAAATGCTCTGGCCCTGAGATACAGTAGAATTCTTAATATCCTCATGATCTAAACAGACACGTTTATCTGCATAGGGTCATGAATCAAGTCACAGTGGTTGCTGCGTTCCGAAGCTGGTTGTCAAAGCATTTCTCTCCCTGTGTGACACTTGCTGCATGTTGTTTTGTTGACAAAGTTCCTGTTTTCCAGCAAAATTCTATCTGTTTGCAATTATCAGCTGGTTACCCAACAGCTACAGGTGACGATCAGAAAGATGAACGTCATTAGTGACTTAGTGGTGCAAAATTGCTTCGTGATGGCTACCTGCTACCCTTAGATTTCCCGCAATAAAATAGCTGTCATGTCATTATTTAGCATGGGAGCCCAGCTAACAAAAATAATCTACAATCAAGCTTGAGATACCACTCATCAAAACCAAACGATGCACTGAAGCATGAGGCGCGTGGCCAGGAAAACATCAAACTGCAATGAAAGTGCACTTCAGCATTCTCTGTAATCCCTGTGCATTGCACACATACTACAATTGTCCCTTCATACCTGCTAAAAATACCTGTTACTTTGCTGCAGCCTGTGAGACAGGAGCAACACTAATGATTTAATGTTTAACAGTCGCGTTCATGCAGAGAGTCGACTTGGCAGAAAGAAACGCTGTTGCTGTGCACCTGTGCACAGACAGAGCCGCCTCTCACAGAGCTCCAGAGGAATTTGTTCCAGCTCTCGGCCGTGTCGAACGGTCCGACTCCACCGCTGCTCCTCGCAGCCTTACCTCACTCTCGCCCTCGTCGCTCACACTCTGCAGGACTGTGCACATGTGGTGCTTTGCAGCCGACGCACTGAACTCATTGCGAAGTTTACATGCAACTGTTAGCAATAGTAAACACAGTAAGTAGATATACATTTAATACGCCCACCTGTGCTTTGTGTAGATGAACAGTGAACAGTAAGAAATAAAATTATTAGGTTTGGCATCTGCATAATATTTCACTTCTGCACCACAAAAAAAAAAAAACAGGTGCATCTCAAAACGTCCTGTTTTGGATCATAGTGAAGCTGTAATACTGCGTTAACCTGATTTGATGCCACACCAGGTTCGACTAACCGCGGTCCATTAAAACTGTCAGTTTCCCTGCTACCTGTGACTTTAATTTCTCATCATGAGGGCTGGACATTAGGAACTGCAAAATTTAAATGCTGGACCTAAGGCAAAGTGAATGGTAGTTCACTTACTTATGAAATAGGGGTAAAGTCCACATGCTAAGGGCGTCAGTAGGTCATTATTATGGCATGTTGATGGTTGGTTTAGGCTCAAAAACAAGGTAAGATTTGTCAAATATCTGTGGGGTCTCTCATCTCTAAGTCCTGTGTTTTGTCAATCCAGACCACCTCTTCAAAACCTCGGCAAATATGGATGCATCACTGAATGCAACTCTGCAGCCTGTCCAAACACATTCCGCTCATAATAACTATGCCAGTGGTGGTAGGTGACCTGCAAAACCACAACTAAGGTCTGACAATGACAGAAAATACGTTTTTATTTTAGAATACTGCACTTTCATTTACGCCCACTGCAGCTGGGAGGAATGGACCAGGCCATGCCTACGCAAAGGGGCATATAGCTCCAATAGGAACCTTTCAACATTTTGTCTCTCCCTGATTTTGCACATTATGGCGGAGAGGTGCATTCACAAACTTCTGAAATCACATATTCGGAACAAACACCAATTTCATTTTACAGAGATTATCAGTCCAAAGTCATTCCAAAAAGCCGCGCACATCTCCAGAAAGTACGAGAGCCACGCAAACAACTTGGCACAGAGCTTACGAACAACAATCAAGCTTTTGTGCATGACTCCTCAGAAGCTGGTGTTTCTTTAATTAAATCACACATGACAATATAAAGAAAGTGACAAGAGCGGAACAGAACTCCACTGTTGACCAAAGCACAACGTTGTGTTGAATTTCTGTGGCATGTTGCCAATAAACTCCCAGTACAAACAAAGAAAAACTGTCTAAATTTACAGCAGCAAATTAATATTCAAATGAATCTACATTTGACACCTGCGATAACAGCTAGGACTTTTCAGAATAGCAATGTACAAGGTGGAGGAGTATAGAACAAAACAGAGTTGATCCAGACATCTGGCACGCCTTCTTAATCAAAGAGAACAGTACGTCCCACAGAGTGATGTAAACGTCAGAAGAGGTTTTCAAAAAAATGAATCAGCTCAGACTCATTTGCATTTAAACAATGCCACATGCCACAATAGAAATCAGAGTTAAGGTGGAAGAAGTTTTTTAAAACTCATGTTTTTATTGCTGCTGCCTATTTCTGCTGCAGTAAGTTCATCTCAGGAAGAACATTTATCTAACACCTGCAGCCGTTGCTCATAGACGCAGTTTGTGTATGTCAGCATACACTGGCAGCAGCTTGCCAAGCGATGTACCAATTACCAATTCCTCACATGTAATAGTCTTCAGGCACATGGCCAACGGATTATCCAGTCTGCATTATTCCAAGCACTACAGCCATAACCACATCCCGTCACTTCGCCTTTTCCTTTTATTTGCTCTGAGCTCATCTCCTGCCTCGCAGCTAAATAGAATCCACCTCAAGACTGGCATGTTGACAGCCACTGATCATGGAGGCATATTCTGAATTCACTTGAAATTAATTCAGTGTGGTTCCCGCTTATTCACCGATTCGCCGTGTACAAGTGTCAAAAGATAGGAAAAGTCTCGGAAGTTATTCAGACGTTCATAAAAAAAGAACTTAATATTCACATGTTCAACAGGCCACACTTCAATGCAAGTTTCTTTTTCACAGTAAAATGAAAAGCCTCCTAACAAAGGCCATAAATTAGGATTCAGGCACATTAAAGTGCAAACAAACAGATAGATGGATAATTGGACCAAAGTCGTGGTTTTGTCCAAGGACGTGGAATTTATCTCACGAGCGTCATGCATCAGGTGGAACTAGATGGGTTTCCAGCAATATTACATGTAGTAAAAAATGAGGAAACATGTTTTTCTACCTGCTCTATGAGTGAACATCCTCCATTATTTGTGGCCAAACACTGCGAGTCGTTCAGGTCCAAGCCAACGTCACGCAAGAGTGGACGTAAGAGCTGAGAGCAGACTTTTAAATATTGGTCGAAGCTGCACCACAGCATAGTGTCATATAAAAGGTCTGTGTGTAAAGCAACTGTCACAGCCGGTTCCTTTGTTTCATGGTGCTTTTTGATTTTTTTTTAAGTCATTCGTGCAACTTGTGAGTATGACTGGACCACTACAGCAAAAGCTATAATCAATAATAATACAGTCAATAATGGTTGTTTCCATAGTTTTAAACCTTTTTGTCTAAGTACAACAAAGAGAAAATCTGATGAAATCCCCCATTTGTTTTTTGGTAATCCTATAAAATAAGGACCAATGTGTTATGTAAATAAAATCTGTTTGCTGTGTCTTGAAGAAAAAGGAATTCTTCCGTCTAAAGTCTGTTCTGTAATCTGTGTCGGCCGAAGGAAGTGCCGATTTCTCACCGCTTTGAATGAATGGAGATAGGAACAAGTGGATGCAGCTGTCTGGAAATATATTTTTTTGGTCTACATGCAAAGCAGAGGCTTTGCATAAAAAGGCATTACAATCTTCCATTTTCTTCCTGATTAATAGCCACATACGCACGAGGGAGGAATGAGTCACTCCACCTTATTGTGAATTTTATCTCCTCAGGGCCGGGACGAGCTGACAGAGGTTATGCATTCAGGAAAGGCCCATAAGAACCACACGATGGTGAATGTGGACTGATGCACCTGAAGGTCTTAATGAGTCTCTTCTCAGCTCCCCTCAAAAGCCAAGAAGGAAGAAATGTTGCACACGTTCTAAAATTGGAGTGCCACCCCACAGCTAGAAGGTCATTGGTTTGAATCCCTACACTCGCCCAACGTCTCTTAGGATCCGCTCCATCATGGGATTTATGGATGAATTAGTCTGACAACATTTCGAGTGCAAAAAAAAATACCTGTAAATATTAAAAAGCTACCGTTTATTCACCGGCCGCACAAGGCGAAGTCTTTAAATGTCTTTTTGTTTTACATATACACAAAGATATTACGTTTATATATGTTACAAAACAGAGAAAAAGCACCAATTTGGGGATTGTTACAAAACAATCATCGAATGTTTTGCATTTTTCAAAACTGCCAAGGGGTAATTGTGGAATGCCACAATGATCAGTCTTACGACCAAAGGAACTTAATTTGTATAAGAAAGATCTTGGTGCGGTCAAACCTATTTTTTCCAGAACACTATTTGAATTAAGTAAATAAACTGCAAAGAGGAACACAAACAGTAAAAAGTGGTTTATATCAATGAATCATCTATGAATCTTGCAAAAAGGAATGATCAGTGAGGGTTGTGAAAACAGAAACAGATGACAACCTACTGACAACAAGGAATCTTGGAAACCACATGGAATTTCAGTGAAAACATAACCATCAAAATCAATTGATCAACATGAGAAAACTTTGCATATACACGGTACTGGTCAGTTTTTGTTCATTACATCAGCTATCGTGTAGAGGTTTATGGAAATGCCGATAAAAACAAGCAGATTTTTATTTCACTATAGAAAGCTGTAAAAATTCTTATTACATGTTCTCATCAAGAACCCTCCAACCATCTTTTGTTTCCCAAATCAAACTAAATGAAATTTAATGATATAGTAGACTTTAAAATTGCCCAGATATGATAAAAAGCGACTAAATGTTTGATACAAATAAAAAATAAACATATAACAATAAAATAAGCTTTTGTTTAAAAAAAAAACAGTCAGACGTGTTTCATTCAGTGGTCTGAACTTATGTAACTAACTTAAAAAAATCATAAAAATGTGTAAAACCCTCACAGGGTTTAGGAAGATGTTTTAAAATAATGTGTCAATTAAGAATTTAGCATAGCATGATTTTGTGGCTAAGGGCAACAACTGGCTCAGCGAAATGCTGCCTAACTTAGATATATTTATTTTTGGACATTTTGAAATGTAGAATTTTATCTGGGATAGGAAGAGGACTAGAATGATGTCAGTGAGGGAGGGTTTGGCTTCAGCTTTCTCCGCTTTTGATTTGAGAGGACACATCACATATGAAAGCACTGAGGGTAAATTGTACAAGGACGCACTGACGTGAACAATTAATATTTATTCAAATGTAAAGACATGAAATATAACGTATTCAAGTTAAGCTTAATGATTATTATTTGATTGTTAGAATAGCGGATGTTTAAATCGCTGCAAATTGACTAATTGGTGCAGTGCTAAATGCAGCATTATTCTTGCTAGATAAAATTTTTTTTTATTTATATATATAAATATATATATATATACACATATATATAAATATATATATATATACACACATATATATACATACATATATGTATACGTATACATATATATACATACATATACACACACACACACATATATACATATATATATACACATATACATATACATATATATATACACATACATACATATACATATATACATGTATATATGTATACATATACATGTATATATGTATGTATATATGTCTAAATACAACTGTAGAGTGTTTTTGTTTGTTTGAACAAAACCAACACTAATGCTGCCTCATGCAGACATTAAACCTAGTGGACACAAACAGGGTCGAAGAAGATGGACCATTAGTTTACGGACACTCAGGTTGTGTGTTGGGTTAGTGGAAAAATTAACTAAAGGTGGGACTAGAGGAAAACTCATTCGAACAGCAAGCAAGTTATTAGGATCTCTCCTTCAGTGGCCAAATGTCACAATAACGTCTGGACGTTATACGAATGGTGCAGTTACAACAGTTCAGTCGCTGGTCAAACATGAGCCATTTTCAGAAATGCTCTGCAACCCTGAACATCTGTAGACATGCCCCGTAGATCAAGGAGAGGGTCAATGTCTGAGTCAGACGGCCCCAACAATAAACAGACATAATCCAATAGGACAACGGTTCGTAAGTGTCCAAACTCTCCATTTATTGCCCGCAATTAAGTTTGCTACTTAGCGTCCATCATCAGCGGACCGGCGAATGAGCGAAACAGCCTGGCTCAATAGCTCCAGCATCAGGCTGGGATGCAGAAGTCTGCAGGACCGAACCTCCGCCTGCGCACTATGTGCGTCCACAAGCAAGACACTCAGTGCTAGCTCCCTGGGTGTTGTCCAATGGGCGGTGGGTTAAACGTAGAGACTGAACTTGATTGTACTGTGCTCAATGATGGCAATGATGCGTTAATCCAATTTAAGGGGGAGTGAATTTCTTTTCTGTAGACTACGTTCAGCGTCACATCGTGTCAAGTTTCTCCCCGTGCGAGATCATGGGTCAAAACATACTTTAAAAGGTTTTAGCTCAAATTGTATCTGTGCCGATTTGGTATAGAATAATGACAATTTTTACATCTTTAATATTTTAGTTAAGTGGTGCTCATGTCCAGTTTTTATAAATGAAACAAACACTCTCTCTCAACAGAAGGGAAGAGCACTGGAATTACTAGAATGGAGCTTTTCGGAGAAAAAGGTTACTTGAGCCTTTATTTTGTTGGCTTTTTTCTCCAGCAGTGAGTGGATCAGAAGAGTCACAGCGGTGCACGGTCACAGTGACCTTGCCTCTATTACAAAGTTGTTTTCAAAGCGCCGTATTTGCTGTGGGACATAGTGGCCTTTAGGAGGATACACAGGAACATTCTGAACCAAAAGGACATTAAGCTGTGCTGTGTGTTGCTGAGAAAAGGGTTTTTCAATGACAGTATTCAAGCTGACAAGCCATAAGAAATCAGAGCGAAAGTGGCCATGGAGTCAGCACGTTTACAACCAGAAAATAAAGGGGGAAAAAATGAGTCTTTTTGTTTTGTGGGTTTATCAAAACCAATTAGAAAAACACTAACCTCCTGAAAGAGACGAATCCTTTGGCTTCAGGGTGAAAAATGAGAAATTGTTATAGCTGGAGCTACATAATGTAATTATCTGTCAATTAGAGAGCTGTTCTGAGAGAGCTCGGGGGCGGTGGTTTAACAGAGTCGCCTCGTTCTGGCCTTTGTGAAAATGATTAATGAAGAGAGCGATGAATCCAAATAAAATATGATAAATCTCTTCCCAAGTACCAGGACTTGAAACACCGGGATACTTCAAACATTCTAGCGTGGAGAAGAAGGAATCGTGGTTTTAAAGCTGATGTTTTTACTTTAAAAAGAAATCACATTTGCAGTTTAGTTGCAAAGAGTCACTTCTGGGCATAATGAACTATGAGCTGCTGTGACCCATGTTCATTTTATTTCCAGGCATGTTTTACTACTTGTGACGACAGCTTCAAAAGCTGGCAGCACAGTGATGGAGCGGTTGGTGCTGCCTTCTCACAGATAGTCTCTGGTTCGAATCCCGGTGCGTCGAGTTTGCATGTTCTCCCTGAGCTTGCGTGGGTTTCCTCCACTTTCCTCCTAAAAACACGTGCATTAGGTTAATGGGTGGCTCTACGTAGGCCTGTAAGTGTGTCTGTCTGCATTGTCCCTGAGATAGACTGGAGACCTGTCCGGAATGTGCCCCCACCACCAGTCCAAGGACAACTGGGATTTGGCCAAGGCGCACCCCATGACCCTCAACAGGATAAGTGGTTAAGATAATGGATGGCTGGATAAAGTTGGAAGCTCGAAGCTGCAGCAGCACATCTGTCCTCAGTCGTGAGCGCTCACAGCTACAGTGTGCTTAGTCGTGAATGCCACACAGCTCATATGTGTTTTGCCGTCTCATGTGCAACATTGTCCTTGCCCATTAAACTAGTGAATTTAGTCAACAAACTCCAAGACCAGGCGTAACTGACAACCACAATTAAAACGCAGCTGTCCACTGACCACAGGCTCAGCGGTTCGACTCCCGGGCCCTCCTGGCCACATGCTGAAGGGTCTTTGAGCAAGAGACTCAAGCCCAAATTGCTCCCAGTGGGTCAAGTGAGAAGCTTGCCAAATAAGAAATCATTATGGAAAAACTAATTTGACATGGTTCACTCAATGGTAAGTTCATTTCATACGAAAATGTATCCTTGATGTGTGTGAATAGCAGTTAACAAAGCAATCCTTACTCAAGGTCCACTTACAGATCATTTGTGAAGCGTTTTCAAAGCCGTACACACGTTATGTGGCACCTATAAACTCCATCCACTTATATGAATGCTTGAACTTTGTAAGAGCCATGTTTTGCAGTAAGAATTATGCGGCACAGTGCAGCTCCACACTGAGCGATGCTTTCTCTTCTCTGACAGTGTCACAGTTCCGCTAGTTCCCAAGGCTTCATCATCCCTTTGCATCCCCTGAAACCTGTGAGCATGAAGTGGAGCACCGTGCTGGGACTGACACTGTCGTTTAAGAGGCAGCTGCAATAGAAACACATCAATGTGCAAGTCTAAATGTGTATTTGTCTTGTAGCGCTGTCTTCCATCGCTGAGCAGCTGGAAATGTAGCTAGGAGGTGTTTTGGAAAGCAACTATGATTGGTGCTTAAAAAACATTAATTATTTGATTAATTAAGAATTTATATCTATCCCCCCAAAAAATTGCCCAAAACCCATTTAAAATGAGCGCATTCAGCTAATGGTGGTATTGCAAATAAGATGGCAAACGACCTGTTCACCACAGAACTTTTCTACCTTGTATCTACAATATGCAACTTTTGGAAATCAAGGCAGCTGAAGCATGAAACTCTGATTCAATCCACCCATGGCGTCAAATACTGACACTTTGACAACTAGATAAAATCATTGTAGTGATGCTTAGGGTTTGGCCTTCGACTGGTTAAAAGGACCGTGCTTATTAAAGGGCTCAATGGGCAACTTCCTCATTTTTATTTTTTAAAAAGGATTGAAACCAATAGGCTTAGTTAATAATTAGCCAGCGATTCTTTCAACATCATCACCCACAAAGAAAGTGACATACATGAGTACTACAAGGCTACAAAATCTGACCCAATGCACCTTTAATAAAGTGTATTTCAAAAGCTACAAATACACCGAGGCAGTCAGCTTAACCTCAAACCAGTCTGTCCTTTCAAATTCTCTGAGGATTCAGTTAAATCTGCTGAATATAACTGAGGTCAGTAAGATGAGCTGATGTACGGACCGAAACACTCTTGTGATTATGTGAATAGGCTGTGTATACAAAATGTGAGGATCACTTCAAGCTCATCCACACCACTTCAAAACTATCATCTTTCCTAAACAAACAACATCAGGAAGATAGAAAGCCAGCTAAAAAACTGTTTTTCTGTTGGATAAAATACCTTGCGGGTAACTTTCTGTCATACAATTAGTGTGAAAAAATGGCCCACGCTCCTCGGAGCGAGGATAGCAGGTGTCTAACAGAGGTTCAGCCTGTTGGTACCTAAACACAGCCCTCAAAAAAAGGGATCAAGAGTGCTGTGTTCCATCAGTTAATATCCCCAACATCAGCTCCAGCCAAGCAGACAGCGCTCGTCTGCCAAAGAAAACATATGGGATTCAGCTGAGGGGCTCCAGTTTTTCAAAAACAGTCTCTTTCAGTCTAAACTTCTTAAGGAGGTCGGTATGAACGGGCTTTCTTTAAAAAAAAAAAAAAAAAGTCGAGGTACTGCACCCTTGAAAAAAGGTCTGGATTCAGCCGGGACACTGCCACCTTTCACCCCTGGTGTTGTTCAAAGGTGTGTTTGCTTTCAAAAATGTGACCAAACCTTCGTCATCATTACCTGACATTTTCATCCCATAGCTTCTAAAGAAGCTTTAAGGGGAAAAAAATACACAAGTTAATTTCTAATCACTTGCAGGAAGGAGACGCTGAACGTCTTCAAACTATTTTGAGGAATAGTTCACAAAAAAATTTACATAACAAATGCCAACTTCATTTCACTTGCATTTCTGTGCTTGAAGCCCAGCCTACAATGCATTTGAGTTAATTTTATTTCCTTCGTGAGTGTTTTTGAAAGCCAGGTTTTACATTTAAACGAAGGAAAGGTGTGGGTGAAAGCGGAGGGCAGGCACGGATGAAACAATATAAGGTTTATTTTCCCTCGGTCTTTTTGTGCTGCTCCAGCGAACAGAGCAAACATTTGCAGACGGCTTTGAGGAGGCCGTGACGAGTACACACTCGACTTAAAATTAAACTCCCACTCCGGTGAATGACTCTCAATGTTTGTCTGAAACGACAACAGAAAATGTGGGCTCCTCTTAAGTTTATATAGGTCACGATTAAAAATGTTTAAGCACACAAATATCAATAAGAGCTCGCCAGCAGTAGACACGGAGCTGAACCAACTCGACGGCTGAGGAGAAATAGCTTGGCTTTGCATATCTTGGTGTGCCTCCCCTCCTGTACCTCAAACCATATACCCAAACAGCTCTGGGGTCAAGCTTCTGCAACAAGCCTTGGCTAAGTCAACAGGGAACATTGAGAACTATTAGTGAATAAAACTCTTGTGCCCGACTACACTTCAGTGCAACGAGGAACTGGCTCGCTCTCTTCTTCTAATCAAAAAGGATATTTTCTTAGCTTTTTTTCCACTTTTCCTCAGCAGCTCCAGATACTGCACGTGCACATGCAGAATGCTCTTTAATGTTTACGAGGCCAAAAGTTTAGGCCACTAAACACGTGTAGCTTTTAAGCAGCGACGTATTAGCACAACTTATTTACTCGTTTTGTCACTCTCAATCACTGTAAGTCAGACTTAACTTGTGCCTGAGCGGTTTGAGGATAGGCAGGCTTTTACTCTGAAAGGATGCTCTAACCGATGCCTGCAGCGTGTTTACACTCGCGACTCTCACCCACACCACAGACGCAGCAGTGCTCTGCCCTTTTGGCTGGCAGAGTCGGTTATGCAACATGACACACATAGAGATGGCCAAAATGTGCACGGCCGCTGGCCCAGGAAAGGTTAATACCGACAGTCAGCTCTCCCACTGTCTGTCTGTATCTGTCAGTTGACTGGTTGACCCGTTTGCCAAGGCCCGCTGAGGAAAAAAAAAAAAAGCCCCTCATGCAACGCAGGGTAAGAGGAGGTTCTTGTTCCAGTTCTCCTGCTTCATGGAAACAACAAAGTGAATCTGAAGCAGCATTTCATGGTTGCTTGAAGGCAGTTCCACACAGATACTGGTACTACATGGTACAGAGACAAATATCAGGCTGCAGTTGAAAGTGTGCAAGGTTGGATATTTTGTCCTCTTAGACACAGATGTGATGTCCCATAATGGGTGTCAATTGGGGAAAAAAAGCTGTGAGCAATTTGGAGCCACATGGATATATGGGCACCAAATCAAACATATTTCTACAGAAAGCTCGAATGCCAGCTTCACAGCGACGTGTCAGTGATGCCATGGCAATGAAGAGGGAGGTAATTTGGGACCCAATGACAGTCATTATCAGACTCGGCGAGTCTTATAATAGCTGTACATTTTCTTATATTATACATCTGTACGGAGAAGGAATCCTGGTATATTCGTGTCACTGCAGAGCCAATTGACTTCTGAACAGCTCTCACAGCTACAGTGTGCTAAGCAGCTAACACTGAATCCTAAATGTTTCAATGTAATTTCTAATGAACTAATCTCCTAGTGCAAAAGCATTTGACCAGATTCCATTTTCTATTATCAGGCTGAGGATATGATGACTGTAATACATCGATAAAAATGAAACGCATCCATAAGAACAATAAGGGCATAAGAGCATCCATAAAAGCAATATTACGAACTCATTTCTTGTCGGGTTTAGACATGCACACAACTTGGTTGTAGTCTTAAGTAGATAAAAAGTGAACTCACTTCAGACCCAACTTATTTAATGACCCTTAAATTAAACCACAATGTTTCTCTAAACTGAACAAAATAGATTTTGTTGCCTAAAATTCACCACACAAACACCCACACACAGAGGTGACGGTAAGATTGCGCCTGTCCACCTCTGTGTCACCCCCCTGCCAACAATAAAGCATTTATTTCACCGTAAAAATAGCATGCAATCAGAACATAGTTCATCCAGTGGATATGTTCTCTGCAAAAGTGCATTTGCTTTTCAATTCCCCAGGAAAATACATTTTAAAAGGCACAGGGCTGCACTTAGAGTCCACTGGACAACCTATGAAATATGGAATGGTCCCCCCAACATGTTCAAAAATCACTGAAATTCACAGAAAAGACACATACATTGTGTCATATGTGGGTCATGTGAGTGAAGACATATTATCCGGAAGCTGAGATAAATCCAGCATCAGAAAGTAAAATATAGCTGTTAATGACTGAAGGCTGAGAGGAAGGTTTAAATGTTAGTTGAGGCCTGGGGCTCCATTAGCCATCGTGTCATTTATAACAGTGTAAGAGAGTTTCCCATCTCAAATTAGTTTTAGTAGCAGATCATTCATTTCCCCTATCATCCTTCCTGCACTGTGGAGCTGGACAAAAAACAGATCCAGAGATTATGTCGGGAGTCCGTATGACATGAGAAGGGGAAGGGCCAGACGTGAACTTGTCTAGAGGAGGAGGAGAATGGGAATGACACTTCTGACGTCCCGGGGTCAGTCACATTCCTTTGTTGTTTGCTCGAACCTATTTTTTAACTATGGTGTGCTGTGCACGTCGATCCATTTAAACAAAGAGAAACACGAATGACTAAACCAACGATCCTCAGACTTTGTGCTTCCTTCTGACTGTTTATGAAGGATTGCCTGAAAAAAACTCCACAAACCAGGTGTTTCAAGTATCAAACACTGTCATTATATCCCATAAACTGAAGCAAATACCTTCATGAAGCGCACACTTGCATTTCCAAGTCCATGTTTGAAAGATTTTAGCCTTCCACCAGCTTGTACGTCCGACCTTTGATCCTAACATTTGTGGATCTTTTTGAGTCTAATCGATGCTGATAAGAGGGCCCACAAGCTAACCTGGAAATATAAAAGACCATCAGAGAGTTTCCGAACCACACAAGGATGCAGCCAGCGCAGGACAACGTCTGCTACAGGGCAAACTCACCAAAAGCAGCGTTTTCATTTGAGCCAAGCCGTTCAGCATTTCATTTAGAGTGTGCCATTAGGAAAGGAAGTATCCATCCGTATCCGTCCGTGTGCGTCTCAATTATGTTTTGCAAAGACAGCATGTGGGGAGTACGGTTCTAATTAACACAGTTTTGAGAGAACCATCCCACAACACATGCCAGCATCTTTAAATGTCATTTCAAAAATGTCAAATATATTAAGTTTAGTTTAAGAAAGTACAACAGCAAACTAACATTTTGGATGCTGTGGTCACATAATAATTGGGAATCCTGCTTGAAAAATGACATGTCATGCATTAAACAGGTTTGCGTTTCTGTTATTTCTCCTACTAGAGCCTTCAGATTGTACAGAACAATCGACGCCTCTCAATGATGTTGTATTATTCGTTTTAGCTAGATTGCCACAGGCTGCGCATATAGACAGTCATACTTTCAAAGCTAATTCCATGTTTGAAAATGATCCAGGGTTTAAAGCGCGAGCTATGTCACGAAGCAGCGCAGTGAACATGAGAAATAAATAGTCTGTCAGACTCTGCTTTGTGCTATATTTGAATGTGCTCTTGGTCGTGACCCTGGCAGATTAATTTCTGCTCCACACGTAGGACTAGAAAGGGCAGAAAACAGAGCTGAGCAGTCATATGCTTCAGCAGCTCTGGAGAATATCCTCTCCCCGGTTCCTCTGGCCCCCATGAAATGTGAAGGCCGAGATCCTCCTCGCTCCAACCCCACACCACGGCTGTGGAAGGATCTGCCCCACAGCTACTTAGCATTTAGCAGTTAGGCTGGCTGCCTGCCACAGTAAAGAGTTCCAGACAGCAGCCTGGCTATAATTAAGAAACAGTAAAACACACACCTAGTGAGGGCTAAGGCTACTATTTGAGATCAAAGACCACTGGCCCTCAACAACAGGCTTTTTCATCAGCTACCACTGGGTTGGTGAGTGTTTGATCTTGGCTTACACAGACTTGCGGGCTTTGCCTTAAGGCTGCAAACAAGAGAAAAGTTGGCCACGTTCTGTGTCTGCCTCAGAGCAGAGAATAAGGGTATTAGCATAGACTAATCAGTTTTTGGTTTCGATATTTACTGCAAATTAACCTTTAAATAGTTGGGGCAGTTAAACAGGATGTTGTATCTCAAAACATCAGGATTGTCTTTTGTTTACTTGTGTCATGGAAGACTGAGGTTGACAGCTTGAATGAAGAGTTCCTCAATGTGTGGAAATATGAGCACAATGAGCTGCTGATCGGGGCTCACAGACCTTAAACATTTACACTACAAATCATTTGTGGCGCCAACAGTTCAATTTTGTGCACGTACGTGAAATTATTGTTCGTGGTTCTAGTGTCGGATCAGCAATTCCCAACCAAGAGCTGCTGGAGAGCCATCTTTTTTTGATAATGGCATCGAGCATATTGCAGTATAGCACAGTCATTTTGGCCTCTATAATTTTCACCACAAAATAGCCCAATTTTTTAGAAGTGATGTCAATTTCAACTGACTTTCACGCAGATTGCACATCCTGTATTTGATACAGTCCTAATCATTGAGGTTTAGATCTTGCAATGTTTACAGTACAGAAAAATGCTTCCAGTATTAAAGGGAACTTGGAGGAAAAAGCACAATAAGGTTTAGACCAGAATCATCGTTAATAAGTAAAAACGACATGAGCGTTTGACGTTCTATTTCAAAAAGTCGTTGTTGCCCGCTGCCAGTGAAGTCATCTTTTGGTGTTGACATTTTAGAAAAACAGATATAGATAATGTAACTTTGCACAAATACAATCCTATATGCACTGGCTCTACGGACCAAGGCTTAGATTCACATTAATTCACAATAAATAAAATAATACTTAATGACCTTTTGCATCCGATTATGGCGATTGTGATTTCATACAGTGTTGTATCACAGTCTTTTCAAATCATCCTTCCCCTGGTCAAATCATCCTGACCTTTGACGGCTGCTGGCGTCTTCACAGCGACATCCTGCTGCGACACTATTTACAAAGCAAAACTCACATCCTGTGTGGGCCCCTCTCAGGCCTGAATCTCTATTCAACTATAAATGTCTCAGGGAAGAAAGACTTGGAGAGACTCAATCTGCCTAAGTGATGTACTGCTTCCTCCTGCTCCAATCAAAGGAAACGGCAGAATCCTGCTGCGCACAGGACTGACTTAAAGGTCAGACTTCGATTATCTTTGTTTAGGACATGTGCTTGTCACTGCTGCGGCTGCAGATGTTTACTTGGGAAATCAAAGAAATCTATATATATCTCAAGAAATTGTTGTTTATTTTTCTGTTGTACCAGTGCCACCAATTTCACAAATGTCTACTAGCTGACACTGAAACTTTATACCAACCATGAACTAGAAGTCTCCACTAAATGCCCTTCATGATACACCCTGCTGCTCTATAACATGGAAACAAAAAAATTTGTATTTTCCCCGGTTAAGTCAAAAAATAAATTAATCATTGTGTGACAAATGTCACAAATAATTTAGTGTGTCATCCAGACAACATTCTGACCACAGCATAGACAAATGAAAAGTAGAGTCTATTAATAGTCTATTGGGAATCAGTGCTAATGTTAGCGAGCTAAGCTAACTAGTTTGTACTGACTGGAAAACAGCTCACTTAGTTGATAAGATTAGATCTCTTAGGTTTTTCATGTGGCATCATTCTTGTACATTTTTTTCACTATTCAATGTAAACCTGAAGATGCATCACAATTTGGAACTGAGACTCAAAATCAACCCAGTCTGTTGCATCCAGTTGCTAATCTCCCTGCTCCGCTGTGTTCTGCTATAATCCACTGCGCTCTGTGAAACGTCCTAACAAAGCTAAGATCACTCTGTGATTGGTCAGAAGGCTGAGCCTCGCTCAAAAGAGGCATCCACAGCATCTCTCCACTTTGTAACATATTTCTTCTAAAAACAGTTTAATAAGTTTTACTGCTTTATTATCTTGTCCTAGTTGATACAAAGACAGAACACATGAAGGAGAAATATGGCCTTCTGACATGTCAAGATAAAATTAACTGGCTGATGGATATTCAGCATGATTACATGGCTGGGATTGATGTAAATGCCATAATCCGGGTTCACTCATTTTAAATTAGTTCTTGGACAAATTACCATCTCTGACAGGCATAGCTGAGAAAACTTGAGTTAATAATTGATTTAAACCTGCACATTACACACGTCATGCCACATGGTGTAATTCATATTCAAAATCCTTTGTATTCCTGTGTAGGATGGGTGTTTGACAGCAGGGCGTCAATCTCTACGTTAAAGAAAGGTAGCGGGATTATGGGATAAAGGGTCTGACTCAGCAAGACTTTATCATGATCATGGTTGTAGAACTAAAGCAGTCACCAGAAACAGTAATTATTTTAATAACTAATTATGTTACGTCATTTATTCAGTGCGAGCCTACTTATTTAATAGGCTAAACACGTAATTTGGTGAATTGGTACATGCATAACTCTTGTTTGTTTCCACACGGTCACCCTCTCAGAAATGACTTTAATAGATTATTGATGAGTTTCAAAAAAGATGTAGTTTTTACATTTAGCTAAAGAATTTTTGATATTCCCATAACTGATTTTACAGAGATGTAAGGCTCCTGTTAACTGATGGGAGCAATTGTTTCATTACTGCACTTGTGTATTTGAAACCTCTGTTCCCTTTATGTATTAAAACACTTTATACCCGACCTCTCGTCATTAAAACGGTTATTTGAAGTGACAGGATGGTTTGCAGTTGCATAAGAAGGTTTCCTGTCAAAAACTCCCCCTGCTTAGTGTAACATTTTAGCCTTATTCTGGAAAAATACTGTACAGTGTGTCATCATCTGTTTTCCACATAAAAGCCCTAAACGATATCTGTCAGCTTCTCACTTATGAATCAGTCTATTAAAGTTTTCCTTGGAAAGGAGCCCATTTTTCGTGAAATTCTTATTCCACCAGCACAAAAAAATGCAGGCCAAAATAACACTTTTGCGTTAGTCCTTGCTGGCCAGCAACACTGTCAAAACCTCACACTCCCACACCGGCCTGTGAGAATCTCTGTCTGTATGCGATGCCTGGTTACAACTGCTGTAATGTGGAGAGAATAAAGTCCACGCCGGCTAAGCACCTTTTGGTCAGTCTCCGAGAACCCAAAAGCGCTTGTGTTACTTTTTTAACAGTCGTCTGACTGGGAGCTGGTTTCTCCCAAAGGGACACTAAAGTCCTCAGCCACATTCTGCTTTGCTCACCTGGAAGTTTGTTCGACTTAAAAGGGCAAAGGGACCTTTTGAAACCCTTCGCACCCAGACCGCGCTGCGCACACGTTTCATATGCTCTTAAACAATACCATGAATAAGTTTCCATGCCAAGAATCAATGCTTGAATTCATTATACTGCATTTCCTGCCAAACAGCGTAGATCAGAGATAATAAGTGGGAGGGAATATAATACTTTGTGATGTGCTTGGCAGCCTTCACATGGAACTACTTTCACAACTGCTCCCTCCTAGTAGGTTTCAGCCATGTTTGGGCATTTTACATAACTTAACTAAAACAATCTGACCTTTAATTGTCTGCAGTCAAACTTTAAAATGTGTGGCACACTGAGGCACACACATTTGGTTACAAGCACAAGTGACATTTAAAACATAACGTCAGTATGAATTTATACTATTAACAAAATAATTCAGGAGACTAAGATCCGACCTGTTAGCGGCTACAAGCATGTGTTTGCCTGCACAAACACTTTTACCTGTCTTTCCAGTAGATGTGGAGATTATATTATATTTTTCACTGGAAATATTGCCAATGGTGCCAAGAGTGAGTAAGCCATGAGGCACGTCATTCAGATTCATCCTCTGTGGACTGTAAATATTTGTGAAAAATGCACTGCCCTCCAAAAGTATTGGAACAGTGAGGCCAATTGTTTTAATTTGGTGTAGACAGTGGAGCTCGATGATTAGACCAGTTTAATCAACTCTAGGACTGTATTTTAGATCACTGACATCACGCACAGGCTGCTGTGTTTACCCTGCATTGAAGGTGATGCAAACACAGATGTGTACTGATGGCTGCACCCCACGTTGGGTAAGCTGATTCGTCAATTAATTCAGTGCTAATTACAATATATTCACCGAAATGATCAAGCAAAATGATCAGCTCCTGTGTTTTATTACCAGCTCTTTTTTCGTGCAACTGTTTTGGAGAAAACAAACAGTTCAATAGAAATTCAGCACACGAGCAGAGCACCTGTTTCTCCTTAGGGGATAAAATCCACTGAAGCAGTATCTGGTTGCAGCAGTGAACTTGTTAGCCAAATAAATTATTTGTCGGCAGAGTCTCTTCAGTCTCTTCTCCTGAACTCCCTATTAGGGGTTACAAGGTACACTACATTCGGACACACTGAGTCTCTCCTTGAAGGCAGAGATTTGTGCTGGAGATTTTGCCCCAGGTCATTTCCCAATTACCGTTCAAGTGTTTTATGGGGGGCGAGACTTTTGTGAAGCACAAAAGAAACTTGTGTTTTATGCTGGGAAGAAGCTGGGGGTAAAATCCGCTCGGTTTGTGGGTGCAATACATGGCCGCTCAGCCGTAACAAACCTCTGTACAAAACGCTGTTCTTCTGTCCGCCTGATGAATCTCCACCAGGGACAATGAGCTATAAAACTGTTGAGTGCTGACGTAAAGACGGGCTAAAATCAGGAGTTAAAGACGCCTAAAGTCCCTTAGTGCTACTTGATAAGGTCATGGCACTTTTGTAACGAGAATACAGGGTCTAAGTAGGTGGGAGAGTAAGGAATTTTAGGGCTGAGGACTTACCAATCCATCACAGTTGTTAATGGCAACCGAGGCCCCAGGGACGTCTGTGATGTCACCGATAAATGTGCAGTCCGTCTTTAGCAGCTCACGCCGAACTATCCTCTCGGTCCCGCTTGAGTCGGACTGGTTGACGGCTGCGCTGGCGTCGTCGCCCACGCTGTCGCTGGCGTTCCCAAAGCCCTGGACGCGTCGTGCCACTCCACCATCGCGCCCGGAGCGACCAGCCTGTTGTTTGGGCTCAGGCGGAGGTGGAACTCCTTCCCGAAGGCGGTGATGTTAAAGAAAAGCTTCTGTTCAGGTTCATCAGAAGAAAACACGTCCCGCTTCACACGCTGCTTGTGGGTGGCCGAGAGCAGGTGAGACAGGTAGTGTCCGTGAGAGTCTGTGCTGAAAGGAGTGACCAGGCCGTATTCCTTCAGCCGGCTTCTCAGCTGGTCTGTAAAACAACACAGGGAAACCGTCTTACAGTAGCGCACCTGGTAATAGAAGGACACATTAGTAGGTTTGTAAAGCAAGTGAAAAGACGTGTTACTACAAGCACCATTCCATGAGGTCTCCATTTCCTCTTGCTGTAACAGGACCTACATGTTGCCTTTGTGCAAGAACTATCAAAATAAAACAAATGAGTAACGGTCTTTGCTACAGCTACAAGTCGTAACATAAAACAATTTGAACATTGATTCAGTCCAATCTGAGCACTTCAAGATGCCAAGACACTATATAAAACATAATTCTCCTTATTTTGCAAAGCCGGAAAGTTGCAATTACAGGAACGTTTGTTCCTTTGTCTTGAGACTTGAAAGTAAACCACAGATGCAGGACAATACTACACACAGCCTGGATCTGTGCATGCATGTCTCTGAAGGGTCATTACACGTGAAGCTGCAGGACTTGAAAAGACTGTTCAAAGCACATTTCCACTGAGCAAAATCAACTTTTAATATATGCGCTAAAGATTTTTGGCTGAGAAAAATGGTAACATGTCTGTCTAAGCCTTATGATTATGTGAAGAGGTTTCGAACAGGTGTCAGAGGTGAAACGCAAATGACATGTTTGAGGAAATGACAGGCTTTACAAACCACAGCGCTCACACTCTGAACACATGACGTAAAGCAAACGTGCACCTGACAAGTTTCTGAGAAGAAACATGCAGGTTTTGATTTAACGTTGATACTAATGAAACAGAGTCACGGAAGCTGTTTGGATGTAAACTTTGATAGCTAAAATTAGATGAGAACACACACGGCACCTCTGTCAGAACTTCAGAACCAATGCCAACGGAAAGCAAGGGTCTGATTTTGAGCTTGCAAAAGCATGGAAGACGTTTTGTTACTGTTTGCTGTGTAGGTCACTTAGGATAAAGGCATCTCCCAAAATGTGATAAAGCTGCATGTTGAGGTAATACAACATGACGATACATTATTTTACATTTATGTAAAATAATCCATTATAGCCTCTTTAGAAAAGATAAGTTGAAAACATGAACACTCTGCTCCAACAGGTGCCACATTTGCATGAAGATGCTAGATCACGATTGGTGAACAGAACCCTGAACTGAATTAGCCTATAAAGATAACGGATGGATGGGGGACGACTGGTGAACGGACGTTCATGAATATCACATTTTCTAACCACCTCAAATGAGCAAGGAACAGCATCAACAAAAGTCCATCAATTTTTCATGTCAAATGTGCAAAATTAATGTCTTATCTTTGGGAAATAAGAGTGTGTTCATGGACTGTAGCTCCTCATTTGTTTAGAATAGGAGGCTGACTGGAAACAAAATATGTTGTCAGGGTCTTCCACTTCTTTTAGGACCTACAGTACTAATGCATAAAGGTTTAGGGCAAATCCAATGGCAATAAAGCAAATAAAAAAAATCACCTGCCTCAAATTCATTTGCGGCGCTGTAGATTTGTGTGTTAAACAAATGAAACCTCTCCAGTTTCTGAGAGCCTGACATTTAAAGGAACATTTACTTTGGACCAGACCTTAAATAAAGGCTTGTCTTTGCATCGTGGTGTGGGGGATTTGCTCTAGAGGGGAAAAGCAGATTTAATGAATTGTAAAAAGATAAAACATATAAAAGCTTAACAGGTACAATTACCGTCTGTGGCTGTGTGCGAGGAAGGAAAAGCTGACAAAGTTGGAGGTCACAGTTTAACAGTGAAGCTGCAGCTTTTCTCACAGGGAGCAATATTTGCCATCATTTTGACTTAAAGGTAAAACACATCTATAGTTTTCAGTGACTAGTGAGAAAACGTAAGGATGGAGAGGTTTGACTTTCATGGTAACATGGTGACGTCAAACTTTTAAAACTTCTTGAGGGTTTCTCATATTTTATATTAGAAAATACACAAAATATTGAATTTTCCCCTTTTAGGTGTGTTTATGAAAGTACAGATTTATTGAGAACTGCAGTTTGAAATGAAAATAAATATGGCTTTTGAGATGCCTGGCTCCAAACATCTTTTCTTTCATTAGTTACTGACCCTGTTGTTGCAGCGCATCAACTTTCTTCTCTCCTCCAAGGCAACTTAGTCCTTTTTTTGATTTGCCTATTTGTTAGAGAAACTTTTAGCTGAGAGAAAATGAATTTGTGAAAAAAAAAAGGATTATGCAATTAGTTTGTGGTGCTGACGGTGCCACCACTGGTTATTATCTTTGGTCATGATTCCCTGAGGAGCAAATAGAAAACTTTTCGTGCCCAAACTCAAACATGAGCACAAACTGCCCAATAGTTAAAAACCAAATTGTGCAACTCCAAAATGCATTGTGCAATTTTAAAGCCTCATGATTTGATCCATAAGGTCTGATTAGTCTGACTAACTGGAGCTGTGACACATTCGATCCTTAATCCAAACTACTATAAATCTGTGTTAAAAAAATTAATGGAGTCATCAGCCAATTAATTAGCCTTAAGAGGTGGCAAGAAAATGGATTTCAGTCAAATAACGTTTTACACTTATCTCTGAAAAGGGAAGTCTAATATTCTTTATGTGAGGCTAACTTTGCAGTCATAATTTCTAAGCACGGATGGATCAGGAGGAAACGGGTCCTGGATAAAGACCGGCAAAGTTTTCTGAACTCTTTTACTGGACATGGACATGGCATTTCAATCTAGGTGCCCATTAATTTTTGAGTTGTTCTGCTCTTTGTGGTTGTTTTGTTTCTTTTTCAAACAAGAAAGTTGGTAGGTAGTCATAACACAACTAGCATTAGCTATAGACTCACCAAGCAAAATGTCTCGGTGAAATACATCCTGTTTGAATCAGGGAACCGTGGTAGCACCTACAGTAGCAATTTTTTACACTCCATTCAAGCATATATCACCCTATATGACACTGAAATACCATATAAGGGGATACAAACTAATATTAATTCACACTCCACTAGTAAAATGTTCTTTTATCATTAGAAGTAACACAAATAGTCTATTTAAAGGAGTTACAGTCAAATAATAAAAACTATAATAGTGCTGAAGTTGCCATTCCCTTGATAAATGAGTTACATATTTTTTCATTTTCTGATGAAGGAACATTTGTAGTAGCTGCATGTGCATTAAATATTACGTTAATTACAGTTTCACACCCAACATAATCTGAGTGGAGAAAATAAAGATGATGAAAACCACAACAGGAGAATGAAAAGTCACCGAATGGTTTGATAACTATGAAAATGATGGGAGTCATGAGCTTTGGCCTTCAAACACCCTAACCTACGTGTCTACTTTGGGATATTCTGGACAGGATTTTCATACAACTCCTTGCCGCCTACATCAAAACACCAATCTTTGGATAGACAACTGTTCAGTGGTCTATGGCGTGGCAAAAACAAATCTGTTGAATTGTGCCACTTGTTGATTACTACATCGTTCAGAGAGCCTCTTCAGATTTTAAACTCCACCAATGGAGAACAACACGTTGGGTGTTGTCACCCTACCAATGTCCAGACACTCTTCAAAAGCACGTGTAGGTAATCTTTAGAAAATAAAAGAGGATGTTTTTCTGGTGTGCCCTGGCAGCCCAGTGCCTACTGGGGGTTCACAGTTTGACCCAGCCTGTGGACTTTTGATGCAGCTCTTACCTCCTCTCTTCTGTAATCTTGATTCCTGTCTCCATCTGACCTCAGTGACCTGGCACTGGCAAAGACTGAGTAATGCTTCACCTCAGCTTGAAAGCTTGAGTTCTGACCTGACCGATACATAGCATGCAGAGTTTTTTTTTTTTACTGTAAAAATAATGTTGGAAACGGTCCCTCAGCTCTAAGGTCGAATAGTGAGAACAGGACGAGTGGTTTAGATTGTGGATGGATGAATGGCTCCTGCAGCCAGGTGCACCTTGCATGTGTAGATTAACAAAACCAAAACCACCTGTTAGCAGATGCCCATACCAGGACATGATGGTAACATACTTTGTTATGTTACCAACGTTGTGCAGATCAGACCTCCTTTAGTCGATTCTCCTGTCTTTATGTTCTCTAGCAGGCCCCACATACATGAAAACCAAACCTCTCATTTGAGACAGAAACCAAAACCTGGGGACATTAAGTGAATATGTTTGTAATCCCCCCCCCAAAAAAATCACTTTTATACGGCATATACATATATTATATTAAACATATGAGCTGTTTTTCCATGAGACCCTTTGACTTTAACTAATGGAATATGAAAAGACTAAAGGTGAAAAGTTAAGAAACACAGACTAAATGCCTAAAACAACTGTTACAAGGCTCCTAATGGCCACACGGAACCTGCTGCGGTGGACTAAAGGCACCGGTCGACCACAAATTCTCAACCACCGCCCGACAACGCCGGACTGCCAACTGTCATCGGGCTGTGTGGGGGCCCTTGAGGTGTTCGGCAGATAACGGCTGGTGTAAAAGGATCCTACGTGGACACTGTTGCAGCTCACTTGCTTCTTAACCTCGCAATGGATAACAGATGTGCAGGATTTAGAAGTGGAATTTTCTTTCCTGTATAACAAAGCCCTTGAAGCAGTTCACTCATGTAATAGAAGTGTGTGTTTGCTGGAGGTGTGTGTGTGTGTGTGTTTGGGGAGGGGGTACTACAGAGGTCCACACATACAAACTCTCCTCCTACTTTGATCTCATGTTGCCCACCAAAGTTTCTTCAGTGATCGGAGGGAAAAAAACACTGCAAAAGCTTTCTGACAACTTTCTGTAGATGGAACTGTTAACGAGAAGAACAAATAAGGAACAGGACTTACCCTCTCTATCTACTTCGCCAGCCTGTGGGGGGAAAGAAGAAACAGAAAGAGGGGCTCGTTAAATGCGGTGAAAAGCCAAAAAGGAAATCACAGACTGCGAGTTTGAGATGCCCCGCAGCAGCAGCAGCAGCAGCAGAGCTGCCGCCCTGCAGCAGCCTGCTCCATGCTGAGCCGCCGGTGGACGTTAAAACAAACGCCTCCTGGTTCACACGGGTTTTGTAACGGGCTCAAAACGCGCGTTTCGCGAGCGCCTTTTACGCGCAAAGCCAAACGCGAGTAAGAGGAAAAATCCTGAGGCGGTTTCGGCCCAACTTCACACACACACACACACACACACGCGTCTTCATTCACCTACAGGCGGCCGAGACAGGACAGAGTGTGTAGAAGGAGACGACGAGGCTGCGCACACACTTACCTTGTCAGCTGAAGTCAACGCAAATCCTACGAGCAGCAGCGCGAGGGGCAGGACAGCCATCACGAGCGAGTCCCACTTTATCAGAGAGCAGGAACAAACCGGGGCGAGAGCAAGCGTGACCCGGCTCATTCAGAACCTAAGGTGGATGTGCGCACTGGGTCTCGGGTTCACAGACGAAACACACACACTAAGTTTCATGAGGAGTGAGGCGAGTTGCGGCACTTTGTCAGTCTTTGGTGGTGTGGCTGTTTTTTCTGTTCACTAAGTTTCTAGAAAGTTGTGGTGGAATTAGCGGGACATCCTCCCTGCCGCCGCTGGCCGGACAGAGCTGCAGTGTGACGCGCTCGGCTCCTCCGGCTAATAAACGGCAGGACCAGCCCTGTGTGACGCCAGCCTGGCCTTTCCTCCAGCCTCGACACATGGTGGGGCGGAGGAGGAGGAGGGGGAAAGCCCCCCTCCCCTCTCACAGCCCTCCTCCTCCTCCTCTCCCCTACAACCTCATCCCAGGACGGGACTGGAGAAGAGACATCGACATCCGAGGGGCCACAAGTTCAGTGCGTCCGATTCAGGTTCTCAACGCAAGTTAAAGCAGAAGCTGAAAAGTTGACTGAAGTACAAAAGTGCTTCACAAAGAAACTGTGTGTCCAGATGTTGAGTTTGATGCTGCTGATCACCTGAAACACTTTGGTTTCATATGTGCCTAAAAAAAAAAAAAAAAAAGGAGAAATGAGAATCTATAAGCTTTATTGTCATGCCTGAGCTGCAGATACAGGGGTTTATGAAAAGCAGCTGATTCTCTCAAACAAACAGGAACACAGCAAAGGCCACAGTGGCCAACTAGCACGTAGTAAGCTGCACTTGCTTTCCGTGTTCGCACCACGCTCACTCAGCACGGACAGTCAGGAGCTTCTTCCAACTGAGAATGTGTTTGACTAAAAGTTATAACTTGCACTACAGGCATCGCCAGCCCCTCACTGAAGGGACCACCACTGATTCAACCTCTGAATCATCAGAAAAGCTGCCGACAGGGGTCCGACTAGAGCCAGTGGTGTAGAACTCACTACAAAAACTAGGTGGACGGACGCTCACCGACGGCCGACCGACAGCTCGGGGCAGCAATCCACAATCCACAAGTGTGACAATGACTGACGCACACTCAGGAATACAGTCAACACACACACACTGGAGCTCTCCTTGTCTTTTCTGTCTCCACTCTTCCCTCGCACTAACTGTTCGAGACAGCTCGTCTGGTTCTGCAGTAGGTTTATTCACTTTAAAGAGAGTTTTTCTCTCGCTCAAAAACCATTTGCCGGGTTTTGGCTATATTATTTTGTAAAGTCTTGACCTTTCTGTGCAAAGTGCCTCCAGGCGACTTCTGCTGAGAATTGCTGCTGTGTAAATGAAATTAAACTTTAATTGATTCGACTGCATTGGAAGACGCTTTGAACCGCAGTATCTGATATTACTGGTATATCCATTATTTTGTCCACCCCATTCAGAGCAGCGAGCATCAGGCTAAACGATGGAATCGTGCAGTATTTATGTGTTATGTAGTACAAGTCTTAAAATGACCCTGCTGTTGAATCAAGGCTTTTTGAAAGAGTTGCATCGTCGGTGGCTCAGGAGGTCGAGAGGCCACTTAACTAATTCCAGGGTCAGTGGTTTGATCCCTGGCTTCTTCTGTTTGCACTGGACAAGCACCAAGATTCTCTTTCGCTTTGCAGCTACTGCTGTTGGTGTCACCTGCAGAAAGCGGGAAAATTGTTCAGTAAACATGCAATTTAAAATACCTGTAATAACATGAGTCATTAAATACATACATGCAGTGTGTCCCAAGTTATTCTGTGTCTCACTGTGTCTCACTGTGTGATCCCAGACTGACACCGAGAGATCCCTCCACCTATTTGATGCAGGACTCCTTGTTCTTCTTGCTTCTGAATATAGTTCCCAATGACCCTGGCTGGCTGTCTGCTGCAGAATCAATTTGGGGCAGATTACACACCTCCCTGGGGACGCTCTGTGATGGATCTAAAGATCCAAAGCGCCAAAACGTGCTTGTCATGAATAGGTACATTTTAAATTCACAATATTTCACTGGTAATATTTTGCAAAAATCACACAAACCTAAATGTGAAAACACATCAAGTTACACAGTATGTGAAGATGCTGTTTTTGTACGTAAGCTGTGTGAACCTGACAGAGGTCTGCGTCACGTGAACATATCACTTGTTAAATGTCTCAAACAGCTGTTGCTGGACAGACAGACAGGAGACCGGGGACAGAGACAGAGGAGACCGTTAAAATAAACTGGACAATAGAAGAGAGCTCTTCTTTTACATTACTGAGGAGGAAGAAAAGAGCAGAGGTCGACGGGAGGTGTTTTTAGTTCCAGCTGCACGTTGGAAACCACTGCCCCTCTACACGTCAGTCCTGCGAGTACAGTGCCGCTGTCCTGAGTATTGTGCCTACCCTTCCTCATCCGAACACACGGTGGGACAGGAGAACAAGGAGAGATGCACAACTCCCAGAGCCAAGGCACAGGAATGTGGAAGAGGAACAAATAATGATGCTCATAATCACAAGTAGTGTTCAGGTACTGTAATGATTTACAGTTGGGTTGGTACTTTGACTTTTTTAGTGTAGTTCTATTTTCACTGCACAACATTTAAGAGACTAATGTTGAACTTTTATTCCACTACTGAAACAACAATTTTTACTCAGTAGATTATGAAGTTACTGATTTTGCCCGAGTTTCACTTTTTAGAGTTTGTCAAAGTCCAAATGAGACTTTTAGATTTATTAGTGTTTAATATAGCTTGTTTTCCCTGAGGAGCATTTCCATTGCTGTGCTTGGAAATTGTACGTTTAAAATACTTTTGTAATGGAGTATTTTAATGGCAAATACTTGGTTTTTAACCTAAAAATTTAGTTTTTGCACTTCAGCCTACACACCTTATAATAATAAGGCAAGCTATGCTTTATTTTATACTGAATCAGAGTTTTATTTAATAATCATAATATATATATTTTAATTTATTTTGGGAAAATATTCTTTTTGCTTTTGTTTCATGATCTGTGATTTTGATGGTTGAACACTTCATCTCATTTCTCATGTCTCTGACTCTATTGTTGCATCTGTGCGCTTAAATTTTTCCACCAACGGAATAATTTTCCCATAAACCATTTTTGAGAGCAGCACAGTTCTTTTGTCAGCTGAAAGGACCCAGAGGGTGAGAGCTGCATGCGAGATCAGATTAGGGGATGTAGCAATCATTTGCAATGATCTGAGCTGTGGTGTGCCTCATTACTGACTGCACATCATTTATTTCTTTGTGTCGCTGTCCTTTCCTTGTCGGGGTTCTCTCTAACTGAGAGATGTCATTGAGAAGCGACCAGTGGAGCGGTTCAATATTAATATTGAAAAACCCAGCAGGCGGATAAGTTCACGTCCAGTCAGAGCAGTAGACGCGTCTGTAAAACCTTAGGGGAATACATTAACGTAGTCACTGCGTGTCGGCTTAACAAGTAGGCAAATGGTTAAAGTTCACACTTTGGGAATAGCAATGATATATTTTAATATTGATGCGTCACATTACATAGAGAACGTGCTTATAACAACTTCAACCTCCAATCTGGAGTTAAAATGGTGGGAGGAAGGTGTAGAAGGAACAGGTCTGATTTCCCAGCAGCAGGTATTAACTCACAGCGTCCAAACGTCCACATCTTTTTACACCTTTAGTCAAAAACACGACCTTCCACGGACCCAGCTCTACATGTGAACCCTGGTCTTGGGTGTGAGAGCTGCACACTGTTGTGCCTCTTGTATCCCCAGCTATCTTCTGCTGACTCGGATATTGATAACAAAAATATCCGTTCATGTATTCATAATGCAAATATTATCTCTGAACATAGTGGAGTCGGTGGTGACGTTGCTCCTACGTACAACCATTTGAAACGGCGGTCTATCAAACTTGAAAAACCTAGTTCGGTGAGGTTATAATATTATAACAACAAAACAACATTTTGGAAAATTCTCAAGTAGAAACATGCTGAAAAGGGAAGCACCTCAACCTCATTAAACTTATTGTTAACAATGTACCTAGCCCATAGCGTCTGACAATAGCACTTCCCACGTTGAACAATTTAATATAAAGGATTTTTTTTTAATGTAAAATTGGCAATCAAATTAATAAAGTGAATGGTCTCATTGTAATATGTGTCAAGGTATAAAATAGAATTAATAAAAGATAAAGCACATGTATCTCAAACTTGTACAGCCCTGCTTCTCTGTTCTCAGATACAACTACACCTGCAAACATCCCGCTGACCCAGTGTCTCCATCACAGATTAAAGATGTATTAACCCTTCTAGGCAGAGTGTTGTCAATGTTTATTAAAAAATGCTTGTTTTTTGTCATATTTTAGGTATTTTGGCTGGTTGCTGGAGTTGGTGATCGTTTCTGAGCTGAGGCGAAACTTTTCCACTCGCTGTCAATACCCCAGGGGCATTAGCTCAATGTGTGGCAGCAGCTTTTTAAGTCTCCCAAGCAGAGCCAGTATGAACTCCCTTCAAATGAAATTTCTTAGATTTTCTAACATTTGAAGATAGATTTGCTTGTAACTTTGGTGTTTTTGACAGGAGAGGTTCTCTTGTTCAAAGGGTGGAGGCCTTGCTCACGGCCTCTTTAGTACAAATGAGGAGCACATGAAAGTACATCAGACCGGTCTCACATCAGTTCTGCAGACAGGCCGATGGTCAGGCAACTTTAGACACATTTCAGTTTTAAAACATTCAAATCTCCTTGCACATTTTAGCATTTGTGCCATTAACGAGGACACATGAGAGGGCTATCTACTGCAGCTTTCAGGTGAAACGCATTTTGTTGCAAAGCTGTTTTAAGATGACAACCATGTGTAAAGAACTGTAGGCTTTCAGACCTTAGACTTGGGGCCACAAACTGTGCTACAAAAATGTCACATCATGCTTAGCAAGATGCAACAAATTTACGTAACATATACATATTGCAATTGGTGTCACACCGCATGAAGCCAATTTTGAGATGTCTCAGATTGTGTTATGAATGCCCCGTGCACCATAGCACCACAACGTAACAGAGACGCCATCAATTTGCATCATCTCTCTGTGCAAGTTTCATGTGTAGAAAATATGACAAAACCAAACCAAACAAAAACCAGCTCAGCGCACAGCTTTGCCACAGCTTTGCCACAGCTTTGCCACAGCTGTCATAGCTGCCACTGTGGGCCATTAACTAATCCTGTTGGGGTTTGGTGTCTGAATCCTCCTGTCCAAATATATTTGGTCAATGCATTACAGCAGCACCTTGCTATGTTTACATGAAGCCATGCACTTGAAAGTAAATAACAAAGGTTGAACATTTATATTCAGCAGGCCTCTAATCTCACCTTTGTATGATCACAAACATATACACTTTACACAGCGTACGAACATTTTTAACAATCAGCACTCATCCACTCCACAACTTTCTCGAACTAGCGCTTTCACTTAAAATATGCTAATGAATCCTTGTTACTTCTCTTGCAGCCAATGATAGTTTAATTTTCTAAATGATTACTATTGTCCACATTCACAATTCAGATGCTAAAGCCAGCAATGAATCTCATTCTTCAATCTCCAAACTCTCAGAAAAACAAGTCTGACAGAAATTCAAACTTTTAGAAAATGGCACTTTTTAAACGACAGCTTGCCAAAACTTTAATGCAGATATGTGGCTCTTATGTTGTGAGTTTTGTTGAACAGTAGTAGACAAACCGCACATTCACCTGTTCACTGCAAACAATCCAAAACAAGAAAGAAATAAAAAGTTCATTCCAAAGTTTGGAGTTTTCCCGTGGTGTTTTGTACTGAGAACATGTCAGACCGATTGAGCCCGATTGAGTCCGAGTGAAAGTGCATGTGGACAGTACGATCATATGTTACTCCTTTGACTGGGCACTGTGAAAAGGCCGTTAGAGGTTTGTATTCAGATATTCTCCTCATTTTCATCTCTGGTGAGCTCTCTCTCCCCCTCTTTTTTTCCCCAGCTCTTGCTCCACCTGCTTTATGATGACATGGAGCTGGCTTCTTCATCACATGAGCAGATAAGGAAGGAGAAAAATGACAGGCTTGTTTTTTTCCCAGTAGTTGTTGTTTGCTGATGTTCATATCTGTGATTGCTTCTGCCTCGCTGGCTGGTTGCACTCCAGACGTGCTGCCTGCAGATAAGGAAGCCTGATTCACTGGCACATCTGCACACCTCATGGCTTCACTGCCATGGAAGAAGAACATACTGACAGAAAGACATGAGGTGATGGGGGTTAGGTTGAGACGACATGAGGGGGAAACAAATAAGGAGCCGGGAGGTGTAGACTAAAGCAGTGAGGGATAAAGATAAGAGGAGGAATAAAAAATCAACATGCGCAACTGGGTGTTTTTTTTTTTTCAAAGAGTGGAAGGTACTTGGTTTTTTTTGGTTTATCAACATCCTGTTCATCCTTGACCCACTGCAGAGACACAGACCCTCTGGCTTCCTTCATCTGGCCTCAAAAGTCCAACATCTGGTCTTCCTTGCAACGGCAGATCCAGACAAATAAGTTGCTGTTATAGCTGGCAGTGAATCACAAGCACCAAATTAAATGCAGACATGTGCTGTGAAACTGAATTTCTATGCACATAGGGTCATAAAGCATGTTACTCAAAATGTTACCGAGAAGCATTTATTGATTTGATTTTTTTTGCATATAGGATATTGCTTAAGAGAACAAATGTTTTCTGCAAATCTTATTACTTATTGGCTATAATTCAAGCAAAGGTTACCCTTGTGCGGTTGCTCGGGGCGGATCACATGAAAATTCCTCATCCTTGTCACTTCATTTTATCTCGGTTTACATTCCTAATTAGAGTCACCGACGAGCCTGAGAGGTCATAATAAAAGGATCCATGTTTAAAACATCTATTATTATCATGTTAGCTGTAATACTTTTTTAATGTTACATAACCTTTGCCACCATGGTTCCTGTAATAAAAACCCCATTGAAACTGTGAACTGTTCTTGGATAAAAACATGTTACATGGTAAAGTCCTGTGTTGTCTGATCCACCCATGAACCCAGATCTTCTCCTTCTCGCTCTCGCACAAAACTTCACTTTTGTTTGTTCATTTTATAAACGCTGTCACAGCTTCAGGTTGCCTTACTATAACACATAAGTGGTGGATGATAACCTGTAGTCAAAATACCCCAGTGTTCAGGTGGTAATGGATGCAAACATGCATTTAATTAAATTAGCTTTCACAGATTATTAAAGCTGCTGATGAAAATGTTTTTACAAGTTGTCAGCAATTACACAAAAGATTTTCGCTTAAACTTCCTAGAGGGGTGTAGAAAATGTATTTTAGACATTCTAGAAAGACATTATTTGGGAATCAAACTAGCAGCATAGGCCTAGAAACCCATCCACTCTGCCATGCTTTTTAATGCTCTGCTACATTCTGCCAACAGTCTTATGAAGTTACAGTTAATAGGAAGGATACAGAACTTTGTCCAGCTGAAATAACCAGTCCTCTCTGAGTTCAGTGGCTGGTAACATAGTTCTGTTTTTAAGAATTAATGTAATTCTGGAGTGTTTTTATATTGTAGAATGGGTCAGTTTACTTAAACAACTTATCTGAATGCTTGCTCCACAACTCTATGAATTGTCCTATTAGGGTTCTTTTATTCCTCAGCTGTTTTCACTCATAGCAGTAAACATCTCCTTTTTCAATATTTAGAAGCAGCAGACAAGAAAAACTCAAATTATATTTGCGGTGAAAACCCATTGTTTCTAAAGTCTTTAATTACAATCTGTGCATGCCTCTGGTTTGGGCAACTGGTACTCAGTCAAGGAAAATGAATACATAACTCCTACATGTGATTCTAATTTGTATAATTTCGCCAAGTCAAAATAATCCCCAGACAAGGACAGAGCTATCAGCGAGTCCAGACAGAGGGCAACGGCTAACCTAATTACAAGACATAGGTATGTGCTTTGAAAGTTGGTTTCTCCAAAAAGACAACTATCGCCACATTCAAACAAAGTTGACCCCCACTTGCATTATAAAAGGGGGGCAAGCTAGGCCATTTTAGAGAAGACATCTGGATTGTTCTCTTTTCTCTCTTTCAGGCTTTGTCCTGAGACACAAAAATGCCCCGACACAATGACTCGTGACGTCTAACAGCGAACCTATGCCACAGTCACAATGTGCATCTAGGTGGTGAGCCAAGCAGATGCCCCCATGGGGTCAAAGCTGGTTTTTGTTCCTCGGTGTCACCACAAGAGAAAGAAAGTAAGGTAATAAAACTCCTCCGTGCGAAAGGAGACATTCCAGCAGAAGGAGGGAAGCGCCCTGATTTGACATAATTTAACACACGGTTGTCATATTGTGAATGGGAGCCCCCACTTCCTCCTCCTGAGTGGAAGCCATTCATTTTTTTATGTTTTCTTTCGTCAGTTGGCATGAGTGCTGCTAAATGGGTCTGTTTGGGAACAGGAGAAAAACAATTAAGCTGACGTCACAAGAATGATTGTAGTGTGTTAAAATATACATATGAATAAAGGGGAAGTGGTTCAGGCACAAAGTGCAAAAAAAAACCTGAGCCATTCAGGGGTGCTGGGTTTACGATCTCTTGGGCCTAAATCGTGACAAATACAGACTCAGTAAATGTACAATTTCTATACATGTTATGTGTTGGGTTTCAATATTGAGACGTAAAAATTATTTTGAAAGCAGTATTTGAAAATGACTGACAAATTTTTAATCTCCCCATGCAATTGTTTGGGCACATGGTGTCAACCATTCACACTCCCATCTGCACTTTATAGTCTGGCTTGTTATAGTCTCCAATGAGCCTGCATGTCTTCAGATTGTGTGAGGAAAGTAGAGAACCTGAAGGAAACAAATACAAGCACTGGGAGAACTCCATGCAGAAAGGCCCTTCATCAATCAGTTCTTTGTGAAGAAAGTCACTACCTACTTATGATGCTGTATCGCCGATTTCAGGTGCTACGGCAATTTGGGGTTTAGTGTCTTGCCCAGAACACTTAGAGGAGCTGGGCAGCAAACTCTGCATCTACTAAACAACCCAGTCTATGCCTACGCCACAACTTAAGGCCGCCCTAACCTTTTAGACACTACGGTCCCTATACAGACCCCGCCAGTACAATGACTAAAAAATGTCCATGCCTTTTTTTGTCTAATATTTCTAAAAGACTTGGCCTTAAAGTCAAAGCAATGTTTGTTTGGCAACAATTTGAGTGTCCGTGAAGGCAACCCACACCTCCCAGCACCCTAGGGCTTAAGCATTCAAACCAAGAGTCTGTTTAATTAAACGAAAAGTAGTAAAGGGTAAGCAAATGAAAAACGCACTTTTTCAAGAAAGAAAATACCAAACTTTTTCTAACCAAATTTCAACTCAAACTTTTCTGAGCCACCACGTCTTCCAGTCTTTAACCATGCGTTGTGGTCAGTGGTAATTCCATGAGCCAATGACAGCTGCTAATCAAACTACTGATCATGGAGCTAAGAATGTTTCATCCTTTCCTTTTTAAAAAAAAAATGTTTTTTAAAAAAACAGTTTTTTCTTTTTGCATATCAACATTTTTGTATACGAGCAAATTCAAACAGCTGCACTGTCATCATATTGTCAAGATACAGACAGGACAGAAGAGCAGAGAGACAGTGTGTGAAGACTGACCTCAGCTGAAACTCAACCAGTGATGTTACTGGTATTTGTTACGACTGATTGACACTAAATTTCAGCTTCACTTAAAAACAATTAATAAAAAACAACAATGTGATATGACTTTAAGCTACTAAATGGATATCATAACTTCCAAGGTCAAGTAGGAAGCTTTAAATTCAACATGGACATGAAGGCCTTAATGTGATCAGGGGAAAAATGACATTTGTATGTGACCTTGGTACAAACTCTGCGCTCTGATAAAGGTCATGTCATGTGAGAGAAAGCTGAAACTCGGGTGCTAAATAGGTCTTGTTGTAATGCAGTAGGTATCAAAAGGAAATTTGTAGTACAGAACTCACACGGACTAAACACTACATAATAAAAAAAAAATAATGTGTAAAAAATAATACACAACCTACCACATACGTGTACATAAAAATAATAATTCTACTGTAAATAAGTGTAATGCAAATCCTAGAGCATGAGTAATGGTGGTGAATGTAGAATGCATGACATTCAACACCACCACTCAGTGTAGGTTAGAGTTGCCATGTCTTGTTCTATAATAAAGGGGAAAATAATTTTAAACTTTTAATAATAAAATAATTTAATAATTTTAAAATAATTTCAAACAATAGGACAAATAAAAGAAAAAGACTTTAAGCCACCTTGCCTGACTGAGTTTAACTGAACACAAAAGATGAAAGAAAGGCACAGTTTCACAAAAATAAAAATGCATGTTGTGCACATATTGATCCAGCATTGATTCAGTCTAAACAGAATCCAGCAACTCTCCACGACTAATAAAAATCCCTCCAAAGCAAATGATGTGCTGCAATAACAGGCAGAAGATGGTAGACTGTAAAATTTAAACAGACAGGCACTTCTGCTCCCCCAGCCCATCTAAAAAGGTGTTGGTGATAGGATACGTTTGTGATAATGGACTACTTTCTGTCTGTACTACCACGTCAACTCAATTCAACTTTATTTATATAGCGACGATTTACAACAAGGTAAAACATCTCAAGGCACTTTAACATAATAAAGTCAAGACCATACAAACATTTAGAGAAAACCCAACAAATCTCCACAAATATTCTAAAATCACTTTAGATTAGAATTATCCAAAAGGCCAAATGCAAACTGCACTGTAAGAGTTGTAAAACTTTTGTCTTCTGTTTGGTGTTTGTGTTTTTCTTAGAATTTTTGGGGTCATAAGCACATTTTTTGTTTTTATCGTGTGTTTACCTGTAACAAACATTAAAACCTCATTTGCAGTTCTATAAAGATATTGATTTGTGTATTAAGACTGTTAATATGTTTGATCTGTTGTTATAACTTGTTTTTCTCTCACAACACTTTTCCTCACTTCTTTGTCCTTTCGTTTGTGAAACAACCTGCTAATAATCAGTTTCTAACAGAGTCAGGGCAGCAGGGGGAGAAGTGTTTTGACATTATTTTGCTCATTAAATGAAGTCTTGAATAGATCTCCCAGCACATGGGAATGCAACCACTGGTGTCCTGCATTCCTTTATTCCCACCATCTCGCTGCAGTTTCTAAGGAAACAGAACCAGAGGAGCCTCTGACAGTCTGTGAATTTCAACGACTCTCAGCAGCAGAGGATTCGATGCAACCCTGACAGAGGCAGCAACCCCCACAAAGACACGCTGACCGGGAACATGCTTATATGCTAGTGACTTAGCTCTGAAAGTAACACTAGCATTCACCGTTTTTTGCTTGTGTGCACACGAACAATACACTGGACAATAAAATTTATTTAGTAGTTTGTAGAGATTTTTCCTAGGAAAAATTTCCTATTAAATTAAGTGACGTCAAAGTGCCTGCAAAGACTGACTACCACATTAGTTGCTGGTGTGAGGCCAGAAGCAGCCAGCTAGGGTTGCAGAAGTGGACCTCATGGCAGTGGACCCCCAGGTCTGCTAACCCATGGGAAGATAGTATCCTCCATTGACATCTCACTTTTATGGTTGATTTAAAAGCAAAACAAATACACTATCCAAATGGCAGAAAGACTTGAGTAAAGATTAATATTCAGGTAGGCCTGCTGCTTTAACAGAGACTGGGTTTTTAAAGATTTGTGACTATAATTAGCATTAGCAAGTAATTAGCGCATAACATAAGCTTTTGCTAATGGGCTATCAGAGTATTTCCCAATTAGGTAAATATTCTGTTTTAAGAGAAAACTGGACAATGTTTTTGTTTAATTGGCTAAGAGACACATAATTGACTCAAATTCAAAGTTGTCACATAATAATGTAATAATTTAATACACAAACCATTTTTTAATTTTTCCAAGATAGTACTGCACACAGCAAGCTACAGAAGTAGCACTAACGCTAGCAGTTTAAAAAAAAAATTGTCCTACTGATTTCCAGTCTGCATTTAAATTTGCTGTCAGTGGCTATGCTACCGAGCTAATTATTTGACATCTAGATATTGTATGTGATATACAATGCTAAGTTAATGAAAACACTGCGGCAAAACGAGCATCTTTAATAAGTGATGATTGACACTGGAGACATAGGAATAGAAGGATATTTGTTCCAAGTATTGCAGAGTATTTCAGAGCAATAGGCAGCCCTTAGTGTAGTCCAGTATTAGCGCCACACTACTAGCACTATATGCTAACATAAACTCTGAGGGACAAGGGGCACCTGAACACAACACAGTAACAGCAGCGACAAACATGTAGCCCTGCCCATTAGCTTTGGTGCATGTGCACACTGTGAACAAAGAAAAAGCAGATTTAGCTCACCATCTTTAGTGATGGGGCAACACCAGCTGACAATGTGTTGAATTAGCTAAGAAGCTGGCTCTAAAAACGTGGGGCGCGCCACAAAGACAGGGGCAAAAGATGCTCCTGGAGGGGCCGACGCTGGCTAATGGCTAAACGTTGAGCCCTTAAGCCAGTGCTTATCAGTTATTTTCTGTGACGGCCCCCCTAGCAAAAAGAAAACCACCATAGAGCTAATCCTCCCTGCGCACACTCTGACAATGAGAGCGCCACTGCCAACTACTGTACTGGATATGCAATTACATTTTATAGCATGTTCCCCAGGGTCACACACGCCCCCCCCCCGGCAGCGCACCGCATCCCCCCACTATTTCAGAAGCACTGCCTTAAGGGCAAGTGTTTGCTTTCACACAGTGTGCGCGACTAGGCTTGGCCTAACCAACACCTATAACCGTAAAGAAGAATTAATAACGTGAGTAATTTGCCAACGTTTGGCTTTTAGAACATTTGGTCATATTGTAGGCAAAAAACAAGTTAGTTAGGGATTGAAATTATTCAGTTATGCATCAATCTGACTATCTAATCAAAGTTCACAGAGACAACATGGGTCCAAAGATGATATTAAAAACATGATACTTTAGTTTCTGTTTCTTACCATGTTCCTAGTTGTTTCACCACCACCTGTAATTAGGTTTAACTGTATGCAGCTGTGAGCGTTTCTTCCCTTTCCATTGTGTGTTCATTGTTTGAAGGCAGTGCCCGTGAACAGTATTTAAAATCATACACACTGACTTTCTGAACACTCAATTCCAGTATAAACAGAAGGAAAACCTGCTTGGAATTAGAAAGCAGAGACACGGGAGAAGCTTTGTGTGACAAGGATAAAACCTGGTTCCCCTGTAGAACAAAGTGTCTGCTTTGTGTGGTGGTGTGTGTGCTCGAAACACTGCCACTTCAAAGTGAAAAGTACAATTAGGCTTTTCACCTGTTTTCCTGCTGTATGCAATGTGCTAAAATAATAGGAACATGCATATGCCTTGAAACTATGCAAAAGCAACATGTGAAATTACATTTATTTACCATATTACTCAAAATTTATTTCAGCCACTGTTTATGTTTGCATCATACGTTTTCTCCTTTCAGCTGCAGCTTTGCATCCCTGAACACATACAATAGGCTCTAGCTGTTTTCACAAAATCCCATAAAAGCAGCTTACTGTACATAGAAGGCTAAACGAGAAATCATGAGTATATTTCACACTTTAACTCTTACCGTGGCCAAAACAGTGTGTGGGAGTTGTTAATTCTGTAACAAAGAAATCTACCTGCACTGATGTCCTTGCATATAATGTCTTGACACAACAGCGGCCAACTTATTTATATATGCACTCATTTATTTTTAGATTGTTTTTGGCCATGTTGCTTTGATTGACAGGCGACAGCATAGAAAGAGAGGTGTCGTTCACAGTGAGAATTACACCTCCGAAGAGATAGACACTGCACATCTCTGCAGAAGCTTTAATCCTCCTTTAACTCATTGCTTTGGATTGGGACATGAATTTATGATTATATACGACAAATTATTACATCAGTATCAAGGATCCATTTCATTTTTTTTGTCTGAATTAACACCAGATTTAACCAGGTAGATCCAAAAGAGATTAACCATCTCTACCTCTTCAAGGGAGACCTGGGCAAGACTAACTTAGCACAAATCTGCAGCCTTTGATGCCACTTTATGACATGTTTGATGCAAAAACCATGTATTTTTATTTTCCACCTTCATTTAACTATTTAAAGGAAGTCACATGTCAGCATATAATTTAACTCACAATTTCAAGTCAAATCACCTCAAAACAAGTCAAGTTCTGAAGGGGCCAGGAAATAAAAAGGTAGACATTTTAAATTTGTAATTAATTCAGAGGCCCAATGTACTGCTCTCTGTGCTGTTCAACAATGTGCACCCCTCACATTGTTCTAAAGGATAAAACACAGCCAAACTGCATTGATTGCTTCATGCTGAGAGATGAAAAAGAAACCGTTGGTCTCATTAGTGAGGGTTTTATGCAACAACATCATCAGCCTGGTGTTTAATTCACAACCTTTCAGTCCACTGCTCACAGCACTGTATTAGAATCAGATACGAGTAGCAGGTTACTTAAATGTTTCATCCGAAAGGGAAAGAAAAACACCACAAAAACCATATAACAGAACAAATCTGTCTTTAAATGAACCTTCAGTTCAAATCATGTAGAAATCCAGCAGAAATCCAAAAATGATTAACACTGATGTATACCCTGAAATTCCACTGCAGTAACTTATGTTCCAAATGCAGGATATTTCATTTGTTATGTTGCCTACAAATCCAGATTTTTGCTTTAGAGCAATTGCTGTAAAAAGCACCTCACTGTGCTTTGTTAAAATGTTGAAGCCACAGTAATGTGAACGAGGCTCAAAACATTTCAAACAATGTTTCAGTAACTATGTGACAGCAGCAGTGAACAATAGGAGGACAAGGCTGGTTCAGCAACACTTTGCAGCTAGCATTGATTTAACCAGATAGACCCCACAGAGATTAGCATTCTGCACCTTTTCAAAGGAGACCTGACTAAGACTCATCTAGCAACTTTTGATATTTGATTTGATACAAAAATGCTGCATTTTGGTTTAGTTGTGTCTTTGCTGAATTAGTCACTTCCACTCTCAGCATGGCATTCATTCAACTCACGATTTCAAGTAAAAACATCTAAAAAGTTAATTTCACATGCCCAATGGACTGTCCACAACAATAGTGTTATAAAGCATAAGACACTTCATACTGACAGAGCAGTGACCTGCAGTGGCCACCCGCTAAATCTGATTGGCTAGCTGAGGTGCCACCTCCTGCCAGAGCTACAAGCTGATATATACCTGCTGTGGATCTTTCCGGACAAAAGGGATTGAAGAAATCTGAAGCTGAAATAAACCACTAACATAAAACCAAGGCAGATTAGGCAGGCAGTCTAGACCTGTCCCTGACTGAACAAAAAAAAAAAAAAAAAAAAAAAAAAAAACTTAACTCAGGGTTTTACAGTGTATCATCATCAACCTGGGGCTTAATTGCGGTCCCCTTCTCACAGTACTGTATGAGAGACACGAGTAACGTAATTGAATATTTCATCTAAAAGTGTTAAAATTTTTTATAAAAGACTGATTCACACCAGCATAATGCTTATAACAAAACTAAATCTGATTTTAATTGTACCTTCAGTTTAAATCATGTGTCTTATTTAGCCAAAACTGGCAGCTTTTGAAGCCGTTTGTGCTAGACTTTGTTGCAAAAACCCTGTATTCTAATTGTGCGCCTTTGTTTAATTCGTTAAATCCACTCATCTTGTTACTCATTCAACTCATATTTTTAAGTAAAAACTGCTCAAAACAACTCAAGTTATGGAGTGGTCTGGAAGCTATTTTAATTTTAATTAAGTTGAATGAATACAATTAATAAAACATACATGCTTACATTAGAATAAATTACTTGAATTGACTAAATTTCAAAAGATATTTTACAGTGTGGAAGGCTAAAAATACCTCAGCAGTAATTCATAATGTTTTTCTGCCAACCATTTGGGGTTTTTGGATATACAAAACATAGGTCTAGTTTAAGATGCCCTGTTTCTGCAGCACAGAAAACAAAAAACCTTGTCAGATAAAACCAATGATTTTTTCTTTTTAGACACATCAGACACCTCCTGCTGTCAATCAATGTTCCTTTTCCTCAAAGCACACACATTGCTTTCTTCCTCTGCTGTTTCAAACCAAATACTGAAACAATGGAGAATAATGAGAGTGGAGAGGCACACACACCGACCTCAGCTTTGATGAGTCTCCGTTCAACAGAAGTGAGACTCATGCCCAGTGGAAACAGCCATAAACTCGGCCCAAATCGTGAAGGAGGTAAATTAGTTTGGCCCCATACGGAGTTACAAGTAGGTCACGTCTGATCATTTTACGTGTCACCTTGTAAACAGAAGATGAAAAAGGCGAACACATAAGCAAGTCATCCTCCTGGGCTGCTGCGTTGTGCATTTTCTCTCCCACTGTAAATCACGTCTACAGACAATGTTGACAAGGCAGAAAGTCTCGTTTTTTTGACAGATCCCCCTGCAAAGGTGGACTGTGGCAGTATAGTCAACACAACACTCCCCTCAGAACTGTATTTATGGGAACAATCAGTCGCTTATGAAGACTGGAATGGACCGGCCAGTGTTGCCGAGATAAAATAAGTAAGTGATGGAACTATGGATAATCTATTGTATTGTGGTAATATTAACAGTCTTCATGAAATGGAGAGAACTCCAAGCATTTACAAAATGAAAAAGCCACGTTTGCGAGAGTGGGAAAACCGACAGCAAACAAACCGAACTCTGAGCAGCTAATAGAGAAAGAAATTAGGTTTAGGGAAAAAGGCTCAGTCAATCGGGAGATAGTTAACAGACCAGATGGTACATCTTACCCCCCCCCTCTGTTGACCGAGTTGGATTTTAAAAAAAAAAAAAAAAAAAGAAAAAAGGAGAGCCTAAAGGTTGGCAACAAAATCACAGGCTGACAGCAAAGCCAGCTATATGAAATGTGTATGACTGGGAAAAAAAAAGGTAAAGTGGACTGTTTGGATGATAGCTTCAAAGTTATGATTCAAATAAATAGGCATATCATTCCCTCCATTCTCCCAAAATGAATATAAAACTATTCATTTACGAGGAATCTGAAAATCAGTTCAACGTGCGCTGACGAGGACAAGCATCAGGGGTGGAAAGAATCTACGAAAGCAAGATGACAGGGTGAGTCCACCAAAGAGTAAAGTAAGTCCTAAATTGTCAAACGACATTTTAGGACTCAAGTTTCCATTTGAACATATGAAGCCTTAAGTTCTTTGCTAGTCGTGAGAGATTGTCACGTTTTGTATTAAGGTGGACCCAAATGCAATGACAGGGAGGGTAAGCGGAACAGTGAATATAAACTATTAAACACAGGGAAGGAGGAACTTCATAGAAGACTAAACGAGGACAGAGCTGGCAAACCAAGAATCTGTATTAAAAAAGAGGCACAAATACAATTAACCAGGGTAGTAAAGTGCGCCAGTAAGTAAACCAATACTCACACAAAAAAAAAAAAACGTGGAAACACAGGAACCGAGTGTAGAGAAAACTAATCAATCAGAACGTGAATACTGACACAGAAGCTTGGAAATAAATGTGAACCAGAACTAGCAAAACAAAATCCTAATGATAATTATGAGTATCAGTAAACAAACAAACAGTACAACGAGAATAAAACACAAACTGGGTGGTAAACAAAGAGACAGCAAGCATTCAACGGAAACTATGAAGACAAAGTGCCAGGTCAAGGCACAATGGGACAACAGACACTAAATATGAAAGTGTAAGACTGGAGAGTCAAAGCAGAGCATAGAAACAAACCCAAAACCAAAAGCAGGAGTAAACAATTAATCCAGAGCAAGAGAAAGAACACAATAAACCAAACCTCAGGCCAAATAACCAGGCCAGATCAGAAAACTGGACATACAACAGAGAGAAACAACAAGGATCTGAGCAGGAACTGTTGGGAGAGCTCGCTTTAAGTACCCAGGGAGCAGGTGAAAACCATCAGGGCTGATGATGAGTGGTGTAAAGTGACAGAATTGGCTGTAGGCAGGAAATGGGGCAGAATAACTACAGAATAAAAGCTACAAAACAGGAAATGATGCTCGAGAAACAAAGACAAACTGAGGACCAGGGCTGGGATCATGACATTGCTGTCACAACACCTGGCTGAAACAGGAATACCAAGTGGCATCTGTGTGGCGCCATAATAAAAAAAGCAATCTTTTGTTTTTATCTTAAATATCTGATAAATCATCTTTAATTTTTGTAAATTTGTAATTATTTATAATATTTTTTTATCCTTTTCGTTTTTCTATTAGTAAACTAATAGTGCAGTGCTATTGGTATAAATATGCTATTTGCCTCAGAGAGTACCATTAAATTACCATTTTCCATGATTTCTCTCAAATTATTGTCTAAAACATGTCAGAGAAGTTTGTTAAGGCTTGTCAGACCCTCCCTGAGCGACAAGTTGAGCACTCGTGCGTGTGCCTGCATGTATTACCACATCCTGCCGTGAGTCTACGTTACCAGTTCGAGGCAGGTTTGCAAAACCAGTTTAAAACAACGCACTACACAGTATTTGATGCAATAAAATGTTGTAGCAACTTGTCCACCGATATTATTATATGGCATTATATGGACAAATAATACGGTATTATTTGTCAGTTTTTAAGTTGAAACCTTCACAAGGGTAATATTTCTACTGCACTATTTTTGAGGTCATCGTGGTTAATGGAGTTGTACTGCGGTGCATAAGCAGAGGTGGTTCTAATGTTTTGGCTGCCCTATTTAAAGTGACTACGGTGGTCAGTGGGTGCAGATGTTTGTTCAACAGTTTGAAGCTGATCTCATGTCAGCTGAGCATTGTTCTGAAGGAACGGCTCTTCTTTTCTTGTTTTCTAAGACACACTACCCACACAGTCCATAACCAGCTGTCTGTGTTCAGTGAGTGGGAGCTCAGACAAAATAAAATCCAACCATCATGACTTCTAACAGAAACTACGGCTGTACTGTGGAGTGATTAATGTGTTTCATGATGGCTGTTTCCCACCAACATTAAACATGCTGCTCTACACTCTGCATCTGTAGTCGAGCAAAACTGTTCACGCCTTCTTTTTTTACTGTAGCATGACATACCATGACCTTAAAACAAAGCAAAGGCTACTGGGATTTCCTCTGCACAAGCTGCTGACTGACGTGGGAAGTCGCCGGAACCGAGCGGCAGAAATGTGCTGAAAGGTGCTGCACAAGCAGCAGCCGTCACAGCGGCTCTCCAGTCACCTAGAGTGCAAAAAAAAAAAAGAAAGAGACCTCTACTTTATCAGACCCTGATAAAGCAGCCAGGAGTGGTGAATGCCTTAGGAAGGAAAACCTATTAAGTCTAAGGGGGCACCCACTTGAATTGAGGTTTAATGTTTTACAAGTACGCTGAAGGATAAGTGCTGCACTGTTGGAAGCAGTGATTAAATAATTTTACACATACAATGGTGCTGAGCAAGGCCAGGGCGACCTTTATGTAGAGTTAAAATAGTGTTTTTATTACTCTTGTGCAAAACATATTCACATGAAGGACAAACTGTGCGGAATCAACTCTAGACCATTTCTGCTCATTTAAAAAATCCTTCCCTTCCTGTTTGAGGAGGACACGTCAAGTAGACCGATGGCTAAATCTGCTGGAGGCTGGAGGCTACAAGACAACAGGAATCTTCCACTTCCACCAAAGAAGTCAAAGCAGCCCTCTGCACATCTTGATCTCCTCTGAACAGTCTGTGCATCAAGACAACATCAGAGTGGTGCAGACTTTGCCTAGGGCCAGCCACAGATTGACGGCCGATCCCACAGGCAGGGCACACAGATCTATCGCAGGGCTTTTTCACAAGATTACTAATGCTCAGATTCACACAGATCTGCAATTTACAGTAACCAGTTAACCTCCACATCTTTAGACTGTGGGAGGAAACAGGAGTACCCAGAGAAAACCCACACAGACCCACAGGCGACGGCAGTGGGGGGCACGCAAACTCTGCATAAAAACAGAGGGTCATGGCAGCAGGCGGATTTCATCCCCTGCTGTGACGTGAGAGTGATAACCGCTGCTTACCAAGCCACTAAATCTGCCTCAGTGGTGGACGGTGCATGAAGGGCAATATCATATTTGGTCCTCTCCAATGACACCTTAGTAATCCCAGTACCAGTGTTCCTGCAGAGAGAGGGTTTTTTTTCCCCAACAGCTGGTGATATTGTAACTGTGCAGCTTTAAAGATTTAAGGCTAGTTTTCCCTCTCCACTGTGGCCTAGTGCTTGCTTAAGGGGTGATATGTTGGGTTTTTGTTTGTGTAGGGCCTATGACCTACAGATGATCCTGGGACTATATGAATCAAAGCTACTAAGCTGCAAACTACTGTACTGTACCTGGATGGCTCCAGTGCAGGAAAATGCAGCTGCAATGTTGAAAATTTGTTTAAATGTGTCTTCATTCGTCTAATACTGTCCATTGTGTGGCCCTGGTTGTCTTTATTTAGCCTTCCTCAGATAACTATCTGACCTTTGAGAATTAACCTCCTCAAGATGGACCGGTCAACTTCTCTCCCTAATTGTACATTTACCTAAAGCAAGGAACATTTTTGCATATTGCCCACCCGGGGCGGTATACTTAGATGAGTGTTTCTGAATAAATGAATAATGTTCAAGGAAAAAGGACATTATTAACTTCTGGAACAGCAAGACAGTGAAAATGTCAAACAAGGCATCTTCTATGCCAGCTTCAAAACAAACAGGAAACATAGCATGTAATAATATACACACAGCATGAACAAACGTTAGAATTGTGTTTTTTAAGTCAATGTTAGAAAAGCAGGTCAAGTTTATATTTATTTCTATAGGTGAAATTCATATGTTAAATGTATTTAGACAGGGGTTGTATTTCCAATACATCAACAGACTTTGACGTAAGGTTTGTCACTGATGTGTCATTAATTTAACAATGGTAATATAAATAATTTTCACACAATAGCAGAAAAAACTCCATCCATTCAATTGTTGCACTGTTGTAGATTAAACTAGTTAAACTTCATACTCTCCATTCCAAAACACTCAAAAATACTGACAAAGGGAAAACATGTTTTTAAAAAGCTGGATTCTCCCATTTACAGAACTATTCACGCTGATTGCTGTGACATTCCCCAAATTGGGGTCAGCTCCATCCTAGTTTGCTTTAATTATCCTTCAGAGGAGCCCACTTGTGACAATCTGAATTGATTGGGCAGTGTAGAGAGACACAAGGTTGTGCATATACGGTGCCACAATTCACAGTCCAAGGAAGTCTACAGCCTCCACAACGACACTTTGCAGCGGGAAATCGATCAGGGCAAGGGTATGAAAACATTTCTAAGCTGACTGTTCAACATTGTTGTCAGTCCACTGGCGCTGTAGTCGAATGACTGAGCCTTTTCTTATTTGATGCATGCGCTGATATGCTATGAATAAAACACTGTTTTCCACGTTTTTTTAATGTCACACTGATCTGAAAAGCGTCTTCAGATAATGTCCGAGCCTGAATTCTATTTACATTGTCTGAAGTTCACATGTGAAACAGGCTTTAGCAAACAGCCTCCCTGGTTCTTTAGAACTTTTTTAATCAGTCATTCCTATTTAGTTTTAGTCCTTAGACAGGACAAGACATATTTGTTTAAGTCTTAGTTTAGCTATTATTTTCATTTCTTTTTATAGATGTTTTTTTTTTATTTTGTTTAAATTTTAGTTTCACTTTACTACAATAAACGGTGCAGAGCTTGAAGAGACTTACCCAAACTTGAAGCTGTAGACGTGACCTGAATAATTGAAATAACAACATTTTAGGTTTCGATTTTCAATTCAATTTAAGACATTTCTAAAAATCACATTTGTACTTTGTTATTATGACAGTGGTTTCAGATCCATGGGCAAAAACAGCAGTTGTCTCTGTTAAATGTCACAGTGAATACAAAGAGCGAAGTCAAACCAAGGTCAAATTCATTTCACGTGGAAGAAGTTTGTAATGAGTCACCTTATGTCATCTGGATCAAATTCAAATTGCAAAGAGTTATAAAGGAGCCAGGAAAATATTTTACTGCCCACCTCCCACTGCAGTAATCATCTTGTGCGGATGTGGTTCACAAATTGATGTGTGGAACTTAGGTCGGCCACAGTCTGTTTGGCTGTCTTCCCGAAGGAGGACTTCCCTGTTTGGATAATGACACCTAAAACCTGATGGACTGTTTGAACAGGGAAAAGCAGAGAAGCCGTGAAACAAACTGAGGCCATCAACTGTGTCTGACTCAGAGTAGCAGATGACACATGATGGTCTTACGTACCATCAATACAAATGTGCCCATAATTGGATTTAACATGTAAATGAAACTGACTTAATTAATGCAGTTATGAGGAAATCATCAAACAATTTGAACATCTGTGAGGTTGCCCTTTCAGTAAGCACTTGTCCCAATATATAGTCAGCCATAAAGTTGCTAAATGCAGAAATATCTGCTAAGTGACAGGGCCTAAATCTATTGGATCCCTGTCAATGTCAGCATCATAGACATACGTAGACGCCACATTGCCTCCTAGAACATCGCCGCTGTACTGGGACAGACGAGACTGGCCTGAAAACAAATACAAGTAAATGGGGGAAACTCTAGTTGTGTGAATGAAACATACTATAACGTAATAATGCTGACATTTCTCTGAATATTTCAAATAACGTTTAAAGATTTACGATATGCACATAGCACAAACAAACTTTACAGTCACTTAGAATCTCAACAGTTAGACTATGTTGGCTACAGGGGAGGAGTGTGTATCAGACTTTGGGTCATAAAAAATCGTTAAAAATCACAGTTGTTAAGCAAAAGTTGACCTTACTTGCCAGAACAAAAATTGCATAATTTCATTAAAGCAGGTTTTGTCCTACACAACACATCAGTGTGAAAAGTCTTTTCGACAAATGTTACAGTGCTTTTTCTCCATCTTCCCTGTTTACTTTTGTACTTGTTTTACAGGTCAGTCTTGACTGATTCAATAAGTGAAGTTGACATTTCGCAGCATCAGGCCAAAGCATCCCCATGAAATTATGATTAATCATAACCATTTGGCTGTTTAGCTTACGTAGTTCGACAAGTGAGAGAGAGGACATATTTGTGCTTTGTCTTCTGTGTTTTCAGACAGTATGTGTCGTTTGTAAGCTGACCAAAAGAAAAAATGAGAAGGCTGTTTGGGGAGAGGATTAATGACTAGAATAACGTGCAGCTCATGCTTGTAACAAGCTGCTCCGGCCCTGTCTGCTGCTCCTCTCCTGACTCTATCTTTGGAGCTGACATCTAACAGCAGACAGGCGGGCTGGAAGCAGGGATCGAGGGGCCTGGCGTAGCTTGTCCTAGTTCTTTTTCAGCTGCAATAAACAGCAGAGAAAAGTAGAAAAAAAAACTGAAGGCATGACTCCAGTGGATAATACACGATGCTGCCTAACAGCTACAATCTGGTACTGCAAAGAAGTTGTTAATTGGATTAAACAACTTCAGTTAAAAAAACATGCAAAAATCGTGTAAACGTGCAATTGCAAGCGATTAGAGGAAACTGCATCTGAAAATCTCTGAGGTTTAATTCTCACATTTCCTTCAATTTCTCAACTTGATAAGGGTTTTGTACTGGCAAGAAGGCAAATATGTGAGTGCGTGTGCGTGTTTGAAGAAGACGATCACGAAACAAAGTCCGCGTGGAGCCAGAGCTGTGCACACGATGCCAAAGAACATCCTCTCACTTACAATGATAACAGCATCTCTGACAGACAGTCATGAATTTGCATTTGTGAACCTCTGCAGAAAATCTCAGCTTCACACTGATGTTGGTTCTAAATCTCAAACGCAGCCTCACCACAGACTGGGCAAAGTTTCTCGCTGCCCCCATCCCTTTGTGCTGATGTTGGCACTGCATGGCTATCGCCAAGTCAGCTTCCTCGCGAAAGTCCAATATTTGAATATTTCACTCTTATTGCAGAGTGGACTGGCTGAGCAACGAGACAGAAGGGACTGTAGACCGTTTGTGTGGAGAGACTGTCCGTGTTAAACTAATACTCCCTGTCCTGCTTGCTAAGTTTTAGAGGTTATTACACAACAGTTTTGCAATGGAAGCCATTACTTATATTTGTCGCTAGACTGTGAAACCCTTTTAAAGTATTTTTGCTTTCTTTTGCCATTGTTAATAAAATTGAAACAATGATGTGAAATAAAGACAAATATCATGAAACAAGTAGAGAGTACCTGGTATGAAACTTGGCTTTTGTGTGTGCAGTTTGCTTGTTCTTCTTAATTTGCTGTGGGTTTTTCTCTGCGTACTCCACTGTCCCACCACTGTGAGAATCCTTCAAGGAAACAAATGTAAAAATTACATTACTATTTCCAGGAGAAAGTTAAAAATGTACAGTATTTTAGAAACAGGTACTATAACAAGAGAGAACAAGGTCTAATTTTTAAGCGTTGTTTTGAATTTTCAAAATCAAGTCTTAATATTTTAATTTGCAAAAGCTTTTTGGGAATTTCCAAGAATTTTCCAACAGCTTTCCACAAATACAAATAATTATTTTTACTGTACTTGTAGATTTTTTTAACTGTTGAAATCATGTTTTTTAATTTGGCAGGTAGACAGCGGCTTTGATGCTGATGTGCCTTTTCGCACAGACTAAGCCCAAAATGAAAATCCCCTGCTGTTTAATCAGCTCTGATCCTCGGAGGCATGCTGCCGGTATCTGGCCCCAGACATTAGCAGCAGCCTGTAAGTTGTGAAACCTCCATAGATAGTGGACTTGTTTTCCAGCACAGCTTACAGATGCTGGATCAGACTGAGGTCTGGGGAATTTGGACCCCAAAGAAACATTTGGGTCTTCACTCCTGAAGACATTTTCCACCGTGGCAGGGCGGACTGCCATCGGGGAATACCGTTTCCATGAAGGAGTGTACTGGGCCTGCAGGTTTCAGTGTGTAAAAGTACCCGGAATATATGGGCTGCCTTTGCACCCCACACGCACTGGAGCGGCCCACAGGACCTGTGTTTCACCGTCACCCACATGGCACAACTCACAGTCCCTTAAGTCCTCACGTTTGCTAAATGTTCCTGCTTCCAACGTATAAAGCTCACATTCTGAGGGTACACTTGCTGTCTCATACATCCTGACCCTTGGCAAGTGCTAGCATAATGAGATTATTACAGGACGCCTTTAATAATCACTTCTTTTGCCTCTAGTTTGACTACCACTACTCTTCTTCTAGTTTAAAAAATGCCTACAGATGACATCACTTGGAGGAACCTTTAGTTCATATTATGTCATCTTGTTGCTCAGACTATGGAGATAATTAGGGTCAACCTGCTTTTCTAGAGCTCCCCCAGATGACATCATCTGAACTCCTTATGATGAAAACTCCTCCAGTGATGCCATCTGAAAAAGCAGAGAATACCATATAATATAGGGAAGACAAAGACTAGATTTAAAGAGCTAATGAAGATTTACACCTGAACTAAACCCTTAGAGGCAAACTGAAAATTGGTGAAGTTTCCCTTTAATGTCGCTCCCTTAATCAGCTGGTTTTAAAGTTATGGCTAGTCTGATCTGAGCTTTAATTCAACATACAGCTTTTTTTTCCTTGAGGGAAATGTTACATAACCACACATCTTGTCATAAAAGACTTATCGTGCTTGCAGCCGCTGCTCCCTGCTAACAATCCATTCTGATCACAGTGACCCCACTGATTGTTGAAGGGAGATTACGCCCCCGTCCCGTAACACCAGCCCACTTCCATGCTGTGGTACATTTCAGTGTAGTGTGTCATGGAAATGTACAAGATTTAGCTTCAAAAGGTTGTGTGATGCTCAGACAGTTGCAGCATGCTGCAAAAACATGTAGTGTCAATATACAACAGCAACACAATGTGTGTGTGTGTGTTCTTATCTCAGCCTTTGTGCTTTACATTAAATATATTCAATTCTCTTTCATTATAAAGTACTCTATGCTGTCAAAATGTCCAGTTAGGTAATTCAGATTCAAAGTAGTTCATTTGAGAAGTTTATTCCTAAGGCACTAATAGCAGAGAATACATTTCTAAGTAACGCGGCATGAACAGTTTGAGTTGTAGGACATTTAGGATTCATAGCAAATAAGATTTTAATTTACAATATTGAGCAGGACACATAATAGTGCGCAATTTAAGAACTGTGCGTCACTTCTTCTGTTGTAGGGAGTCTATTCGGGAGCTGGGTCCTTTAGAAATCTGCCTGTCTGGACAAAAACATGACAATGGAAAGAAAGGTCTTTGTCTTATTTGTCTTATTTCAAAGAATAACAAAAGAGCAGCGGAGGAGTGCAATCTTTGATTTAAATATTTACAACACAACCATCCTTTGCAGTTTAATGCGTGTTTGCAAATAGACGTTTAGGGGCACGTATACCTCAGTTTACTGTGAACCGATTGAGGGGAAATGACGCTTGTAACCAGGCGTTTGTGCAGCTTTTTGTACTACAAGAAAGTGTAAGGAGCTGAATGTAATTAATTGAGCTAGCCCATTTTATGTCTTTTATATTTAAAGTGGGAACTGATTGTAGCTTCCAGTCATGGATCCTGGCTTCTCGTCTCCTGATCCTGGCTGCCACAGCTCCTGAAGAGATGGAGCGTGTCATCCACTGCCGAGAAGGTGATCGGCTGCAACCTCCCATGTCTTCAGGAGCTGTCCATCTCCAGCACCCGGAGACGAGCAGCCAGGATCTCACCTCAGACTTTAACTCTTTTAGCCGCTCCCCTCTGGCAAGAGGCTCCGGTCCATTAAGACCAAGACCTCATGCCACAAGAACAGGTTCTTCCAAGAACAGTGGCCAGATTCACCCCTGCCAACTTATAGACAGTCACTGCTAGCTCACATTGTACCATCAGTCGTCTTTATCTTAGTTTTGTTGTATCATACTATTTCTGTACATATTTCATATTGTGTCACAACTTTGCACCTTAACTTTTCGTTCTGTAGATTTTGTGTTTGTACCTGACACCAAACTACTTCCTGGTACCGTCAAGTGTTCTTAACTGTACCTGGCAAAAACTGATTTGTGGTTCTGATTCTGAAAATTCGATGGTCTGATGGTAATTTATTTTCTTTGTCCTTTCCCTCAAACCAACGTAAGAGCTACCGGCAAAACTATGACATAAAACCCCATAAACACGTCGCGTGGCAGACTTACGTTAAGCTAACATTGAGACAAATTAGCAAAATTAATTAACAAAAAAATTCACAAGTATCACAAAATTTACATAAATCATAAAACCAACCGTGGTACCTCATTCAAATGGAGATAAACGCAAAAATTACCATGTGTGACCGTTTTCTTCCAGCCTTTTGTCGCTCCTTGTTTCACGTTTTTCACCTTTGCCGCCTTCACTCGCCAACTTCCGTTTCTCCGTCTATTAGCTGTCCTTTCAAAATAAGACCTTTCCGTCTCACAGGAAATCATAAAAATAAAAGCCTAAAAATAAATTACATACAGGCTTGAATTAGGCACATCGATTTTCGATCTATTTTAAGATTGATTTACTATATTTCCCAAAAAACACTAGAAGCATTTATTTTTTGGTAAAGATTGACTGATTGACTGATTTTTATTTTACATAATTAATGTTTTATCTCACATTACTTTGCACATTGCATCACATTAGTGCATTCCTCTTGTTGTTTGTCATTACTTTTATTGCCTTGTATACCTGTGAGCTGTGTAACATGTTCATTTCCCCGATGTGGGATCAATAAAGATTACCTTACCTTACCTTGACTGACTGACTGATTGATTGGATGAGTGACTGATTTTTGATTATTCAGATTAAGGTGTCTGTCAATTTAATTACAAATCCATTACTAATTATGCATTTTTGCTGTGGATGGGCTGTTTGGTAGGCAAAGGACAAGAAACGTTTACTCTCAAAGCCAAGCAAAATGAGTTGCACTGATGAGGCCTGTGTCGGGAACAGAAGTTAGAAAGTAGAAAATAGACATATGTTGCATATCTACAATGAAAACAAAGTGACATGGATAAAACCACAGCTGTGGATTGCAGGACAAAAAGAAAAGGGAATAAGTCAGCTGAAAAGCCAAGCTTCAAGTACTGACAGCCCTGATTACTCTCCATTGTCAACACACTGACACCTTTACTAAGTCTGGGAGTAAATATGATATTTACACAGAAGGTAAATATCTTTCAGAAGAACTTTCAGATAGCCCCCTCACTTTCAAGCAATCACATGCTTGAGTAAGATAAGATTTGATTTTGTAACTTCTTTTATTGAGTATCTTCAATAATTTGATTTATATGTAAAATAGAATCATAAAATAGAAAGTATATATTTTCCTGTTTGCAATTGATTGAACTGCACTTGAATTTAATAACATTTAATTAAATTGTCCCACAGCTGAGACAAAGCGTCCTGTGCTGTCACATTTATAGTATATTATATATTATATTATAAAAGTGCACAGTTTACATATTTTGCAAACTTTTTTGCTAAAACAGTCTGAAGGGGACATTTCTGTTCTTCTAGGTAGAGACATGTCCCGTTCGTCCAATTACACGCACCCTGACGTGCACTAAACGAGTACGGGCGTAATTCCTGAGGATACAGAGCTGGCATATAACGCTATAATTTGATCTATCCCACTTTTCTATGCATGCTGACAAACCAATCATGTGTCTCCTTTATAGTCTCGCACCAGACGGAACATGTTCAAAAAACCGATAGCAATAAATTGCTATTATTACTAAAGTTATGTAGACCATTCCTAGCACTGTAGTTCTCTTTGTTCTTCTGATTTTAATCTACATATTTGTATTCCAGCAGTACACCGTGCATACCTCTGGAGAAGACAATTAGACAAACACTTGAAGCAGAAATGAAAAGACATGTAGCAGGGATGTGTCAAAAGCTTCCCCCACACTCGAGTTTGCATAATGAAGAGTAATTGTTCTCCGAGCTCCTTCATACAGACACTATCAGATACTTTTGGGACACAGATGTTCCTAAAGTTAAATGTATTCCTGAATTACTGCTCTCGTCAGGTGCACAAAATAAAAACCACTTTAATTCCTGTGTCTGTGCTGAGTTCACACAGTGCTGAATTTTAGGTAAAATCATGTCAATCAAGAGCTTCAGTCCACATGGCGTTTGAGTGACTTGTTTTGATGACACAGAATAAGCTTAATAATCTGCACAGCATCAGCAGTGGCAGCAAACAGAAACATGTACCAATCAAAGGTTGGGATTGTAAGGCTCCTGCAGTTTTTTCACACAAAAGTTTTTGGGGAAAAAGGTAAAATGTAATAAAATTCTTCAGCCCATTGAGGGTATTGTGAAAACAAAAGGTTTTTTGAACATGTTCCGTCTGGTGCGAGACTATAAAGGAGACACATGATTGGTTTGTCAGCATGCATAGAAAAGTGTGATAGATCAAATTATAGCGTTATATGCCAGCTCTGTATCCTCAGGAATTACGCCCGTACATTAATGTGGATTTTAAGGCGTTTGTTGGGCAGGAGGCTCCTTACATTCAAGTTCAGCAGAGGTGACACAGTGAATGCAGGTGTGTGAAGAAACTTTGTGGATTTACATTTCAAAAAAAAAAAAATGCAAATAGTGTTTGACTGAGTTTGTCCGGTTTGGAGGACGTCTGTAAAACCTCACACCTGTTTTACATGAAAACACATGGACTAGTTAGATTCAAGTGACTTTTAAAGGAAGCATTACATTCCCATAAACCACACTGTATTAAAAAATCCTACAAAAGTAAGAGTTAATTGTTTACTTTCTTTAAGTATTTCATATGTTCCAAACTGTATCTTGTTGTGGAGAGGTGCAGTTCCTGTTTCCTGTGATCCGGACTGACTAAAGCTCCTCTAACCTTTTATTTCCACCAGCAACAGCTGTGTCGTTTTCCAGCTGTGACACAGTCCCCGGAGCTGATCGCTCTCACTTTAGTTGGTGCTTGAATCCAACAGGTGCGTCACAGCGTGTTTCAGAAGCATCTTCAGAGTGGCTCTTCACTCTGCTGAGGATATGAGCTTAGTTTATATTTTCTATTTTTGGATTCACTTCTCAGGTGTTTGCTAACCTTTAGTTTGACCCAAAAAGTTTGGAACACCAGAAGCTCTCTCAGAACTTTATGAGAACAGTTTCATTTTTGTGGGACTGAAACAATGAATAAACTTTTGGTCAGTTAATTTATTTCTATTTCATTAATCCAAAAGAAGTGGGAACGCAGCATTTCAAACTTTTAATATAGTATTTGGATAAAGTGACATCACACCAACACCCAATAAATCCAGTAAGAGATCAAAAAGTGCTCTCTCTTTGCATTGGTTCATAAACTTGGCTTGAATAATTGCAAGACTAGAAACATGACATGATCTGGAGTCCAGTCCAGATCATGTGAGCAACACTGAATGACAGTGTTAAAACCAAATCTGCAAATAAAACACAATTAATGCAATTACAAACATTCATTTAAAAACATGTTTTCATGAAAATTACTGCATGTTTGCTCATACTAACCATGATTTGCATTGTTTGAAATGCACTGTTCTGTTGTAGTTGAGTACTTTGAACGTCGATAATCTCCTTTTCACTTTTACTTGAGTAAACGCTCTGAGGTGATACTTGTAGTGGAGATGTTTTTGAGGGCAATATTTGCGCTTTTACTTGAGAATTGCCTTTGTGCACCTCTACCATCTCTGCACACCACGGATCACACTGCGTATGGGCCTGTGGAGACGTCTCAGAGTGGCCTTGCCGACCCTTGTCCTCTATGTCATCACTACGACCACAGTGTGGATGATCGGTGCACGCAGAACCTCATTTGGAATACCAATTACATCTAGATGCCTTCATATGTTTCCCATTATGTGGAGGGTTTGCTTTAAATGGCTCTCAGATATTGCTTGGTGCCAGACCTATCTGAGCCCTAAAATGATTATAAGTGTCAAAATGGAAATCGATTTTTCTGAATCTTGCCTGTGCTGTTGTTTGATATTGAGAAGATTTCCTACTTCGCCTCCTCCTGCACAGGTTTCTCCATCAAATCCTGGTTATGGGAGTTACTGAGACACAGCATCTGAGATTCAGAGATAAAGGGTTTTCTGAGCACAAGCAGAGAGTAATTCACCGTGGAGATGATAATAATCTCCCAGTGTGCGACATGGAGAGTGACTCGTGGGTGAGACCTTTTTGTGTTTTGAACGTGCATAAAGAAAACAAATGGACCCAGGAAGGTTCAGTATCATGTCAAACTTCATTTTTTACTAATCGTGTGAAGGGCTGTGCGTGAATACAGTAATCTATTAACGAATGATCGGAGGAATCAGCTGATGTTGTTTCAGAAGCTTCCTGTCCTGCTTGGTGCAGTACCTCCGCCTGGGGCCATATATTACGTTTGAAATTAAAGTAACAGTGTGCAGCATTTTTCAGCTATTTTCTTAGTGGCTCTGCTCCATAGCTTCTATGTGGAGAGGTGCTTTCGAGTGAGGCTCACCCTACTGACCAATCAGAGTAGAGCAATGATGTCGCCTTGATTAGATAGTTTATTATCAGTATTCTTTATTTATTTGCAAACCTTTACCACCTCCCTCTGATGTGGGCTTCAACAGGCTGACCCTTCACAGCCCAAATCCATATCCCACAATCCTTTGCACACATAAGTTTATGTTATATTGGTGACTAGCTATCTAATGCTAACAAACAAAAGAACACATAAAATCTGTGGCAACATGAACATGTTGAATATTTAAATTTACTGTATTGATATTTGCCAATATTTGTTGTTTTTATTTACAGTAATTACTTCATCATAAGCTTAGGGGGCTTATTTTTTTATTTACACATTGACATGTGAACATTTAAATTGCTCATGTGACCCTGGGTAAGAGTAACAGACTTTGAGAGGCATTCATTACAAGCTGCAATAAATGACACGAACTTCTAGAAAATATTATGCCACATCTACATGCAAAACAACTCGTGGTGCAAAACATGCCACAAAGCACAAACTCCACGGCCAGCTTTTAGAGAGTCTGACAGTTGGAAAAACAATCCTGCTTTTGAGAAATTATTTCGAGCTGGTGTTTGTCAGGCACATTTTGAACTGAGACAAAGCATCTGAGCATTAATCTTTTGGTTTTCTGACAGCACAGACTGAACCTACTGAGTGACATGTAAAAGTGGTTGACAAGATGTTTCAGCGCCACAATTTTGCCCCACATTTCTATGAGTCTTGGTGTCACGCTAAAGTTGAACCCTCTGCTACAAAGCTGATGCTTTACCTTGAACTGTAGAACTGTAATTTGCAACGAGGTGCCGCGTGCTGTGGACGATGAGCTTGATGTATTCATTTATAGCCAGAGCTCCTTTCAAAATAAACTCGCTCGACGGTCAGTTGTGGTTTTCATGCGGAGCAGCGTTTGCTTTCACAGTCCTCATGTGATCTCCATGAAACTCTTGTTTCTGCAGACCCCAGAGGATTGCAGGAATGCAGAAGGATGGTTTGCCTACATGCCTGCTGAATATTTGGTCAGCGGCAGGCTGCAGAATGGACCTCAGTCTTCTGCTCACAGGCAGTTCAGCTCCTGCGGATCGTTCAGAAACTCCCTTTGGCAGTTTCTCTGGTGGCTTCTTTCCGAAAAGACGTCGTGAGTGTCCTGTAATAAATATCTCTTCATTTACTGTGGAAAACATTAAGTTGGAGTAAAATACTTCAGCAGCACCGCAAGCTTTTCCAAAGTGCCAGTGTTATTCGAAAAAACCTCTGAAGCTTCGGAAGAATTGGCGACTCATTACATTGATTTACTGTAAAACCACTGCACAGGCCTTCTCACATTGTTTCCCCTTTCACGTTTCCCTCTCAGACATTTGTGTGATGGGCTGGTTCTTTCACAAAACAGCACAAGGTTCCACTGTTTAAAATTGTCTCTTCAGCCTGTGCGTGCTGCATTCAGGGACAGAATGAAGACATTTCCACACTCGTAGAGGATCACAATCACTTGACTGGCCAAAAAAATAAATGTGATTTGGTTTTGTCACATCAGAACCCATTTTTGCAATGTCTCTTCCACAATACCCTAAACATCTAAACATTTTCAGTTCATGTATTGTAGTGTAATAATAATTTTAGAATCCATCTGCAATAAGCTCATCAGTTAAACCCATTTTTTCCTTCAGTCTCTTTCCATATTTAATTTTTTTTCTTATTTCTTCCATCCATTATCTGTAACCACCAACCAATCCTGTTTAAGTTCGTGGGGAGGTTGGAGCCAATCCCAGCTGTCATAGGGCAGAGTACACAGGTTTAGACACGGCACATGGTTAAGGTTAGAGAAAGAGTGTTATCTGGCCTAACAGAGACAAATTTAGTCACTTTACACACATTGCGTTCCCTAAACTTCCCTAACCTTAACCAATATGCTTTTCTTGTTTAAACTCAACCACATATGGTCTCGGTTTCTGTTCATTCGTTTGTTACTTTGCATCCACAAAAACATTTTTATATAAATGGGATTTGAAGAGGCGTAAACTTGCGTAACACAATAAACATCATGGCCATTTAAGTTATTTCTATTTTATTCACGTTGTGGCTCCTTTAAGCAGCTGCACATTCATTCACCTCTTTCTATTGAGATTATGTCGGCCTTCTGAGCAGCTTTGACTCTTTACACACATGTCCACGTAATACAGACCAATTATCGCCGTGCAGCTTCACTTAAAAGACAAATTATGTTCTAATTTAGTTGTTTGGCTTGGAAATGTCACTGTGACCAAACACAAAGGAACCTTAATGCATTATACCTTCTCCAGTTCATTTTTGTAAATGGTGCATTTCTAATTCTGTTCTTTTCGTACGCTGTGAATTAGACTTTCTGTAATGTGCACTAACGCTCTTGAATTGAATAACGCCTCTTTTAATGGACCTCTTCTCTTTTTTTGACATGTAATTGAGTCATTGATCTGCTGAAGGTGACATGAGACCAGGTTCCGTAAGTAGTCAATGCCCTTAATTAGGCCTCTTCTGAGTGTCGATAAGACTCTTCTCTGTTCGGACTCACACCGGATGACCTCAAACATACAAAGTACACACGTTACACAACAGGGCAGGACGTAAAGTGCATTCAGAAAGTTTTCAGAACCCTTTCAATTTTTTAAATTTTGTTAGCCTGACATAACGCTGCAACCTTACAAAATTAAAAAAATCATTTAAATTCATTTTTCCTTATGAATTTACACTCTGAACCCTATAATGACAAATTGAAAACAGAATTTTAGAAATGTGTAGAAATGTACCTGAAGCTGCTTCTCAGATCAGGAGAAACGGGAGGAATCTGAGCTAGATTTCGCAAAAACTCTGAATACTTTTGTACATGTGGTGTTTTTTAGTAGAAACAAAACATTTCTGTGTGACTGGAATATCATGCAGCAATCTGTTCAGAAGGCTAAAATGTGTTTGAACAGTGAGGGTTTACCAGGACATTTGTCTCAGCTCCGTTAACAAAGTCCAATAAAAACTTATCTTCATTACATCAAAGCTCAGATGGTCCAGCTGCAGGAGAAATTGTTATCAGAGGGTTGAACCTCGGAGCCAACGGGCTCCGATCATCTCTTTGAACAGTCCAGCCACCTGCTTCGGCTGCCATTTCTTAATCCCGCTGCTCTTTCAGACTCTTGAATTCCTCCTGAGCACATCAGGGTCAAATGGTTGAATGAAGAGAGGACTTGAACGCTGTCCACACGCCAAACCTTCTTCTAACTTTTTTTTCCGTGCTGTCTTTCCAACCAGCTCTCTCTCTGAACCCACTGCTCTCTTTAAGATGAGCTGAACTGAGGCTGCAACAAAGGCGACAAATGATGCTCTCGCTTTTCTATTCCCCCGATAAAAAGGCCTTGTACAGTACATGGCATGTCTTCTATAACTGTGTCAAAGCAGACAGTTCCTTTTTTGATTTGACAGCTTCTACAGTACACAGTTGTAGCGACAGGAAACTGACAAATCTCATTTTAAAACCAGTGACACAATCACGCAGACAGACACAGGGTAAACTCACATAATCCCAACCAAAAATACTGGTTCATAATTGGATCAAAACATTGAAAGAGAATCACAGACACACACATTGGCAAAAAAAGCTGCAGATCAGCAACAATAAGCTGCTGGTGGCATGTGACAGCAGTGGCCTCAGGTGTAAAGCAAATGGCAAATTACAGAAATGTACCAGTACAAAACGTGATTCATACATTAACATGGATTGTGCATCCACTGCCTGTCTGGATCAGCTGCCGTTGGGTCGTCAGGACATCACCGCAGCCGTGGAGGATCTCGAGCCTTGTGGATTTCACTTCAATACCGCACGACTTCCTGAAGACACTCGCTGCTGATTTCCCCCTGCTGCACATTCATTACACGGCTCCGTCTCTCTGACCAAACGTCGTTCCCTTCAGACATAATTATCTCATTATCTTGTACACATGGTGGTCTCATCCCATGATGTTGATGGAACCTTATAGATATAGAGTTGCAGTATGAGCATGATGTACTTTACTGCTCCACTGGTTTGTCAAAAAAAAAAAAAAGAAGCGCGGGGTGAGTGGGGGGGCTCTGCGGTGGGCATGTTTAATGTGAAATGTCTCTCCCTGTCACTCGCGGCACAGGAGAAGTTGAAAGGCAGCCAGAGAGCCGAATCCCACCTGCCGTTTTACCTCATTAAGCCTTTCTATGAGAACACAGCTAGTGTGGCAGCATCCCAGCAGCTGCTTTTGTGCCGCTCTCTCCTTGTGAAAGGCAGATGAGAAGCATGTTGATGCCTGATTGTCTAAAGCATCCTTCATTTTTCGGCGTTTGTTTCTGTCCGTCCCAGATGCATCTTCTGTTCAAAAACACAGACTCTAAAATGAAGGTAAGAAAAGCAAGTGGGGAAAAACAATGTTTTTTTTGCTTCACCCATTGAAAAAATGCTTCCATGCCCATCTGACCTGCTGGGAGCAACGTGGGCTCTTGTACTCGGGACCTGGAGTCAAACCGCTGACCCTGTGATCCACGCATGACAACCTTACCACTGTAGCTTTAATATTTCAAAGTTCCTGTTTCTATAAGGAACTGGACCATTGCAAGAATATGTTTTTAAATGCTGACTCAAAATTAAGTTACAACATTTTTCTTTATGAGCTGGAAACGTTTTTATTCCACTTGTTATTAACAGATAGGAAAATAATCAAAGAACAGGAGAGACAAATAATTAGATCAGACTTTAATTGTCCCATTTATCCCCACTGTCTCAGTTTCAAAAGCACGTCTGTTGGTTCCAGGCAACAAAATAGTGACTTCCTCTAAATAAATGGAGAATGCGAACAGTTTAATGGCAGATAAAGAACGCAGACAAAAACAGGAAACTAAAAAGGGTTTTAGTTTTTTCAGTGACTCCAGGGTGTTAAACTGTCCAACAGAGACACGATGATTAGTCCAAAGGAGAGGAGCTTGATACGAGGACGTCCAACACCAGCTTTTTCAAAACTCTGGGACTCATAATATTCCTGATGACTGGGAGCAGAGTCCAGATGGAACACAGGGTTCAGCAGCTCTGATAGATATGCTGGAGCTGTGCCATTTAAAATCGTGTAGGTCAATAGAAACACTGTGACCTTTATAGGAAGCCAGTGAAGTGATGCAAGGATCGGTGTAATATGATTAAACTAACAAGCCAGGAGAGTGTGCAGAGAAGATGGAAGGAGTATTTTGAGGAGCTGATGAATGAGGAAAATGACAGGGAAAGGAGGGAGGAAGATGTGGATGTTGTGGAGCAGGAAATAGCAGAGATTAGAAAGGATGAGGTGAGGAAGGCTCTGAAAAGGATGAAGAGCGGAAAGGCTGTTGGTCCTGATGACGTACCTGTGGAGGTGTGGAAGTGTCTAGGAGAGACAGCAGTGAAGTTTCTGACAGGTCTGTTTAACAGGATTTTAGAGAGTGAGAAGATGCCTGAGGAATGGAGGAGAAGCGTTCTGGTGCCGATCTTTAAGAACAAGGGTGACACGCAGAACTGCAGCAACTACAGAGGGATAAAGCTGATGAGCCACACAATGAAGCTGTGGGAAAGAGTAGTGGAGGCCAGGCTTAGGAAGGAGGTGGAGATTTGTGAGCAGCAGTATGGTTTTCATGCCCTGTAAGAGCACCACTGATGCCATTTTCGCTTTGAGATTGTTGACGGAAAAGTACAGAGATGGTCAGAAGGAGCTGCATTGTGTCTTTGTGGATTTAGAGAAGGTGTATGACAGGAGGCCGAGGGAGGAGCTGTGGTACTGTATGAGGATGTCGGGAGTGGCAGAAGTACGTCAGAGTAGTTCAGGACATGTATGAGAGAAGCATGACGGTGGTGAGATGTGCCGTAGGTCAGACAGAGGAGTTCAAGGTGGAGGTGGGACTACACCAAGGATCGGCTTTGAGTCCCTTCTTGTTTGCTATGCTGTTGGACAGATTGACAGATGAGGTTAGACAGAAATCTCCCTGGACAATGATGTTTGCAGATGACATTGTGATTTGCAGTGAGAGTAGAGAGCAGGTGGAGGAACAGCTGGAGAGGTGGAGGTTTGCTCTGGAAAGAAGAGGTATGAAAGTCAGTCGTAGCAAGACAGAATACATGTGTGTAAACGAGAGGGATCCAGGTAGAAGTGTGAGGTTACAGGGGGCTGAGGTGAAGAAGGTGCAGGAGTTTAAGTACTTGGGGTCAACAGTTCAGTGTGATGGGGAGTGTGGAAAAGAGGTGAAGAGGCGAGTGCAGGCAGGTTGGAATGGGTGGAGGAAAGTGTCAGGGGTGTTGTGTGACAGAAGAGTGTCAGCAAGACTCAAAGGAAAGGTGTACAGGACAGTGGTGAGACCAGCTCTGCTCTATGGGTTAGAGACAGTAGCAGTGAGAAGGAGACAAGAGGCAGAGATGGAAGCAGCAGAGATGAAGATGTTGAGGTTCTCCTTAGGAGTCAAAAGGTTGGACAGAATAAGGAACGAGTTCATCAGAGGGACAGCGCATGTTGCCTGTGTTAGCAACAAAGTCAGAGAGGCCAGACCGAGATGGTTTGGACATGTGCAGAGGAGGGATAGTGAATATATTGGTAGAAGGATGTTGGAGATGGAGCTGCCAGGCAAGAGGGCGAGAGGACGACCGAGGAGGAGATAAATGGATGTTCTAACAGAGGACATGAGGTTAGCTGGTGTCACAGAGGAAGATGCCCAGGATAGAGTGAAGTGGAAACGGATGATTCGCTGTGGCGACCCCTGATGGGAAAAGCCCAAAGAGAAGTAGATAGAGCAGTATCAAAAAATAACAGTGGACAAACTGCCTTTTATTCTCTACTCTGTTGTATTTTAAAGGACAGGCTCAGGTAGCTGAATTGTATTTTATTTGTCTCCCTTCTTCTCAGGGCTTCCGTACGCATGAGACGGATGCAAGCAATGACTAAAATCCAAACAAATATCAGGCAATCAAAAATGTTTTGAGGCAGTTTTCACACAGATAATCCTTTAATGACGGCCTACCCTCTTCATATGTCGCAAATGTGAGTATTTTCACACACAGACTGGAGATTCTCCCAGAACCTTCGGGAACAGTTGGTGAAGTGCAAAAGGTGCCATACAGACAGACGTGTGAGGAGATGTTCCAGCACCATAACCGCCACTCATTTTTCCCATACACTGTGTTACCGTATGTGATTCACTGTTTGGAGTCTTTCTACTGCTGAATTGTCCTGAAACTCCCAAAGATTAATAATGGTGTTTGTATGCGGAGGCATTAAAGGATAACTGACCTTTCGCATTCACGAGGAGTCAAAGACCGTATTAACACGGGCATTAACGTCACCCATCATCATGCATAACATAACATGTCGTGGTGGCCTGCACATAGGATTTATAGTCTACCCAGAATATTGCAAAAATTTCAAAATTAATGGGCAAAACAAAGAATTGTTTGTCAGATGGAGCGGAGGAACCTTCAGTTCAGATGTTATCACCTTGTTGTTCGTACTATGGTTGTAATCATGGTCAACCTGCTTTTCCAAAACTGCTTCAGATGACATCGTCTGAACTGCTCGTGATTAAAAAAAAAAAACTCCTCCTGGTGATGTCATCAGGAGGCATTTTTAAGCTAAAAGTAGAGAAATATTTTAATATAGGGACGTCAGGGGGGAGTTTCAAAGCATTAATGCACATTTACACAACTAACTAAAAACCATAGAGAGCAAATTGAAAATTGGTAAAATTGCCTGTTTAAGAGCAAGTTCAGTTTTCGAGGGATTCTAATGTTTAAGGATTTTAAGCTAAAATGCTGGTTTCCTGCTCTGCCTGCATCTTTCTGTGCATTTTACAGTGGATTTGAAAGTCATATTGTCTCAAGGTATTTGAGATGTCAAACTCTAATGGGATACTGGCGTGTGTGTGTCAGTTTTGATGGACGACTGTATGGACAATATGGCACAAGTTCAACACACCTGCTTTTCTCATATTAAAGGGCCAAGGATTTAATTATAGAAAAGCAGAATAACTCAAGTGTGAGACAACAGACAACACAGCAATTCATTAAGAGTTATTAGCGATGAAAACAAAGTAATTCATCGTTGCCACAAGCAGCTTATCGTCTTTAAACACATGTCAGACTAGTCGTGCAGACTCCAAATAGGCCGCAGTCCTTGTCTCTGTCTGCTGATAAGGATTCACGCAGGAATTTATGGACTGATTTCTGTCGTTAATTGACCTAAACTGACAAAGTTCAACGCTTAATTATCGGGTTTATAACTGTTAAAAGTTCTAATTCTGTGCCGTCCCACAGCCGGGAGTTGACGGCCGTTCTTCCACAGGCCTCGATGAACCTGCCGGCTTCACCTTCGGCGTCCGTCAATTCTGAGACACACAGAGCTGTCAGATTAACTGATCGCTGGCGGCACATCGCCCGCTCCGTGAGAAGGTTATCGAAGTTCAGGAGAGAAAAATGGGTTTGCAGTCGGGGTCCATCTGCCATTCAGACTGACGGCATCAGAACCAAAGAAAATGCAGAAATAAGGTTGTTTTAAAAAAAAAAACACCAAAAAGTTGGTGTTCTTCCAACAAATATTAGGCTGAAGCAGCACAGCTTTATGTCTGGATACAAACTATCTTCTGTTTACGTCACTCTTACGTCTCTCAAAGTTAAAGCTGCTTCCTGTCGCTGCCTTATCCACCTCTGTACTGTTGTCAGTCAATTTCTCTAACATTTGCTTTCTGAGTTGAACAAAAATACAGGTGTGTCCATTTGAGTTGGTAAAGTTTAATTTAATTTCAGCATCTGTATGTTAAGGTTCCATATAATGACATAGTAAATAAAAAAAGTCACACAGTTAGAGTTTTTGTAGTCCGTGCTCTGCTCTTAGTGGACGACCTGTTCTACCTCCTAAACAGTCACAGGGAAAAGAGGGGAAATGATTTTTTATGGTACTGAGCTCTATAAATTCAAGGAAAGACAAAACATTTTCTCCAGCTCTGGCAATAATTTTTATCCTGCAGCAGTAAAAAAGCTCAGTTTGGTGCCTGGTAACACACATGAAGCACTGACCTGGGAGGGAAACGTGAACAGCTATTGTTCTCTTCACAATGACTTTTAAGAAGCTTGGAGCAAAGTTTCACCCAAAATGCTTCCTGTTTGGTGGGTGTCGGGAGATGGAAGGCCCGGGCTTGTGTGTCAGCTGATTTATCAGGGTTTGGAGCAGCTGCAATTGTTTCGAAAAATGTGCAGAAATCCTTTGTCCCTGTATTTTATTTTGAACTGATTCTACACATGACACAAGTACATTTGTCCATTATTACTGGTAAGTTAAGGCAAATCATAATGCACTGGCATGATTTGGGACGTACAGACTAAGCTGGAACAAACTAAAACAGATGAAGGCTGTTGGAGATAGAGATTGGATGCTTTGACGTTCAGCCGCCACATCAGTCCTCAAGCATCCAGCATGTTCAAATTCATTTTCTGTGATGAAAAGAAAAATAAGTTTCTTGGTTTACAGCTCTTCAGAACAAATGAAGAAGTATTTTAATCAAATATCAGGGTTAACTGTGCATGTCTGCTCATTCAAATTTGAAGTTAGAATCAAATGTGTTTTGTGACTCATTAGATGATCAGATGTGTAAATTGTTGCCAAACAGAAACAATTTTCAGGGATTTATTTTCTGCCTTATACGATGAGACAGTTTGAAGATGTTATGAAATTTGCTCTTCTCTGAGTGATAATTAGATTTCAAATTGCACAAATGCTGCCAGTGTTCGAGCCTCTCCTGATTCACGCTCGAGGGAGAGGCTCATCTGATGACAAAAAAGTTACAGCAAAGCTTTTACCAGTTTTTATGCACATAACCACAACTGAGGAAATGTTCGCCGTCATGGGAGTTGAGCAAAATTTCAGCATTAGCATTTTATTTGTGCTGCCCAGTTTTATATTTATGTGAGCTCGAGCGGTTACTAATGTATCAGACATGAAATGTATTCTTAATCTGCCCGGTGGAAATTATGGATGATAATTCGGTGTAATTCTGTGAAAGCAAACTGTGCTGATGTGATAAATAACACTCCTATACACTTGTATTTTACTTCAGTAAAAAAAGGACATTGCTTCTTTGTGTTCATAAAGTAAATCCGAATTATGCAACAAAACTGACTACAAAATGATTGAAATCCTGCTATTTGATACAATTTTATTAGTTGTTAGCCAAAGCCCAGGAGGAATGAAGCTAATATGACAAAGAGAGATTAATGAAACTATGATGACAGGTCATATTCAAGCAGTGTTTTGCATTCTGCCATTATTAAGACTCTATTTTAGACACTTTTAAACTTTGAAATAACAAGTGACACACACACACACGAGTGGCTTGGATTCAAATTTCTCACCCCAAGACACATCGACTGGAGAAGGTGGGATCTCAACTATCATCCCTGCAGCTGCTTCGGCTACGCCAGGTCACCGTGTTCACTTTTTTCTTTAAAAGCTCTTGTATGACTTCCTGTGTGATTCTGATCATTGTCAGACTGAAAAGTTCTTGTGCTGTCAAGCTTTTTGACACTGGCAGGGTTTTTTTCAATCAGTATTTGGCTATATACCCTGGTATTATATATAAATGTCAGCTCACCTACACCTTTTGAACTTGTGCCGCCCGAAACGAGCACACTGCCACCCACATGTTCTCCAGGTAACGCTACACGTTCACCAGTAGTTCTGGTCGTGTTCATCCCGAACACACCAGACCCCATCTGGTCCAAATGGATTAATTTTAGCTTCATATGCCAATGTTTGACAGGCTTCTAGTCCAAAGTTTAATGTGGCATTTAAACTCACTTGAGTTCTGTTCACATGACGACTCTGTGGAGGTTTTCATGCAGTGTCCTTCATGCTGTTTGATCAGACAATGAAAAGACATTTTCCTTGTGCCAGGTCAAAAACATGTGTCCGTCATCTCCAGGAGAGATGACATAAACAGTCATTTGTGTCATTTGCATAACTGTATGATACCTGAACACAAAGTCAATGATAAATAACCAGATACCACAGTTCCACACACATATTGACTTTGACTTTATTGTCCTAAGGGGGGAAATTCATTTCCACAACAATGTCAACAATAAAACTAGCAACAGCAACTCAGCATGGTCTGTTGTTAAGGAAGGTGATGGTCGAAGCATCAGGCTTCTTCCTCCTGCACCTTCGTCCTGACGGCCGTGGGTCAGTGGATGTGTGGGGTCCTGTTCTGTTCACATGGAAATACGTGTAATAGCCTTATTATTTAATTCAGCGAGGGTGGGTGAAGAAATTCCAATTATTTTTGCAGTAACGCTGGTCATCTCCGAGAATTTGTTCCGGTTTTTGATAGACAGCGTATTAAATAAACTGTAATAATACAGTAGAATTGGCTGAATAATACTTACTGAATAAAGTAACAGTAGTAAATAAGGAGCGACAGGAAGTCCTAGGTTTACGGGCAAAGTACAGCTTCTCTTTCTTTGTTGGTGGAAATATCTGATAAACAAAATCATTTTGTATATAATTTTACATAATATAAAACTAATTTCTATAAGTTTTCTGCAAAAATTGCCAATCAGGTTGCACCAACAGCAACAGAATGACAACTTTTTCATCCAATAGCATTCTTGTTTTCCAGTTGTTAGGGACTAGCAGGTGAGGGGGCGGGTCTTACATTAAAAATGACAAACCTGATTGGACAGTTTCTGTGCTTAACTGCGCCCGTGGCTAAAAGTAAGTGAATTTGGGCTAACTGCGTCCTGTTAGCCTCGTCGTTCGTAGCCAGTGGCCTGTAAGTGAGTGACGGTGGAAAAAAGTACGAAGCGTATAGTCATGTGAAATAGGAGATTTTGAAGAGGATCATTTCGTCTGTACGGAGTGAAGACTTTGACGTGGGAAGTAAGTAACGACCTCTGTGGCATGCCCCCCCGAACAAGGATGAGACTTTACTGGTGATTTTGGTGGTTTATTCCAAGTAACCTTATTAACCTTTTGTACACCGTCATCGACCGTGACATACACCATTATCTGAACATACACCATCATCGATCCGTAAGAGCTTGTGCCTCTTTCAGAGGGGCTGCCAATATGCAGCCAGTGAAGAATATTCCGTTTAGCTTCTTCCGTTTCAACGAATTCCTTACCATAAGCTAGCGTCACTCAAAACATTCAACGCTCCACAGGAAGTGTGCGTCAAAATAAAAGCACACAATCCGGAAGTATATATGCCAAAATAAATGACGCATTAGCAAATACACTCTGGGTTATTTACACTCCCACCAAAATTATGAATGATAGTTACATCAGAACAACAATGAATAATTTTCAGAACAGAAATACCCTTTAGGAAGGAAGGGGTCTTCTTAAGAATTCTCTAACACAAGAACTAGTTTTTGTACTGGCGCTCAAAAACTGAAGGTTTACTAGAGCGTTGACCTTTACTATTCAGTCTCTTATCTCCAAGAGAGATTTTCACTCTTAAAGTGAGAGTCCATCCTTTCCGCTGACAACTCTTCCCAGTCTCCACTCACTTCTGGGTAACAGTTCATCCACATCCAACACAACATCACCTACTTTTAGAGTCCTCTTTGGCGAATGCCATTTTGCCTTGCAATGATGTTGTGAAGATATTCCTTTCTCCAACGGCACCAGAACTGCTCCGATAGAAACTGCACTTGGCGCCATCTCCTTTTTCCATATAGGTCTTCCTTTGGGAATGAACCAGGAGGAGGCAGTGCTGCACTGGTTTTCATGTGGAGCAGGTGATTGGGGTAAGTGGTTCCAAACTGTTAGGGTCATTTAGGTTATCCACAGTCAGAGGTCTGCTGTTCACTATGGCCATGGCTTCATAGAAGAAAGTCCTTAAAGAAGCATCATTGAGTTTACCATGAGCGAGTGACAAAGTAGTATTCAATACGCTTCTGACAGTCTTTATTTGACGCTCCCACACTTTTGCGTGACTGGAGTGGGGTGCATTCATCACAAAGTCACACTGGTTTTGGAAAGATATGCATGCAGCCTCTGCGTGTCTAGTTCCTTTAGAGCTGCTTTAAACTCATTTTGAGCACCAACGAAGTTTGTTCCTGGTCACATTGTATTTGGCGGACTGCACCTCTTATAGCAATAAAACACCTTAAAGCATTAATAAACACATCAGTGGACAAGTCCTCCAACAGCTCTATGTGAATGGCACGGGAACAAAAGCATGTAAACAAAAGTCCATAACGTTTGTGTTGTTTCCTTCCTTCTGTGGTTACAAACGGGCCAAAACAGTCCATGCCGCAGTATGTAAAGGGCGAAGAGGGCTCTAGGCGTTCTGCAGGTAAGCTGCTCATTCTTTGACCCTCTGGAACTTTGCGTAGCTTACGGCAGATGACACACTGCCGTATGAACGAAAGCAACAATTCTGCTCATTCCAGGGATCCAGTAACCACTTGATCTAATTTCATTTGTAGTAAACCCTTTTCCTTGGTGCTTGATTTTTCGTGACAATGAGAAACGATAAGTTTAGTTACATGATGCTCCTTTGGGATCACAATAGGGTGTTTGAAAGAGTCATTGGTTGGTAAATGTTGAAGTCTACCTCCCACCTTGAGGAGACCATCTGTGTCAATAAAAACATCCAAATGATACAGTTTGTTGTGACTTGGGAGTTGGTTTCCTTTACTTAACAGTTTTATTTCCTTTCCATATGTTTGACTTTGCACATCACTGATTAGTACACGTTCAGCGCTTTCCTGTTCACTCACTGAAGCAGGTGCATTTGACTTGACTTGTTTAGCCCTTCTTATGAGACGTGCTACAGCTTTAACTGCTTTGGACCATGACGAGAACTTGCACAAGCGTTCAGAAAGACTAGCAGTATCTGTGACTTTTGTTAACATCGTCTGTATCTTTCTAACTTCTGGATCCCCTATAGACAGATCCAGCTCAACACTTTCTGGTGTGGGTAATTCTCTTTCCCATAGGAAGGTGGGGCCAGTGAACCAGTTAGAACTGATTAACTCAGTTACATTCAAACCCCTGGATGCACTGTCAGCTGGGTTCACCTTTGATGGCACGTAAAACCATTGCTGAGGGCTGGTACTTTGTTTGATCCTTTGGACTCTATTTGCTACAAAGGTGTGGAAACGCCGTGCATCATTGTTTATGTAACCCAATACTACCTTTGAATCAGTCCAGAAATATTCCTTTGCCGGAGTATAACGTAGTTCCTCTCTCAACATGTTACTGACTGTCACTGAAACCACGGCTGCTGTCAGTTCAAGTCTTGGAATTGTGGTCAGCTTAATAGGAGAGACACGGGCCTTTGCTATAACCAAGGAGCAATGAATCTCGCCTTTATCGTTTCTGGCTCTCAGGTAAGTGCACTGTCCATAACCACTTGAGCTTGCATCTGAAAAATGATGCAACTCAATTTCCTTAGCCTCTCCAAAACCTTTAGGTAAGTAGCAGCGAGTTACATTTAGCTTTTCCAACTGTGTTAAGTCACTTTGCCAACTCTCCCACCTTGGCTTTAGCAAGTCTGGTAAGGAATTGTCCCAACCAATACCGTGTTGGCACATTTCCTGCAAGATTCTTTTCCTTTCAACACATATGGAGCTAAAAATCCAAGTGGGTCATAAATTGATGCGACAGTGGATAGAATCCCTGCGTGTTGCTGGTTGGTTCTTTAACGTGTTGTCAAATGTAAAACAGTCCTTGTCAATGTTCCATTGAATGCCTAAGGCTCTTTCTTGTTGCATGTCTTTGAACATCAAGTCTTTAGTGTTTGTGTTAACAGCGCATTCAGATGGAGGGATGCTTTGCAAAACAGTGTGACTGTTCGAGATAAACTTGTGCAGTCGGAGACTGCCTTTGTTGCATATCTCTCTGGCTTCCTGCGCCAACTGTATTGCTTCACTCACTGTATTTGTGCTTGTAACTCCATCGTCCACATAAAAGTCCCTTTCTATAAACTGTGATCCTGTAGGATGTGACTGGCAATGCTCTTTGGCTAAATATTTCAGTCCATAATTTGCACAGCCTGGAGAAGATGTTGCCCCAAAGAGGTGTACCTTCATTCTGTATATTCGGGGCTGTGTGCTGGTATCACCGTTCTTCCACCACAAGAAACGTAGATAGTCCCTGTCCCTTTCTCGGACGTGAAATTGGTGAAACATCTTCTCTATATCACACATTAGAGCAATCGGGTGTTGCCTGAATCTTAGAAGAACGCCAGTTAGGTTGTTTAGCAAGTCCGGTCCTTGAAGAAGATGATCATTGAGACTTATACCACCGTGTTTTGCTGAGCAGTCGAATACAACACGCAGCTTTGTGGGCTTTTTGGGGTGGTAAATCCAATGATGAGGAATATACCATTGCTCACCCTGTGTTCCTTTGTCATGTCTTCTTCAGCATCTCCTCTTTCAATTATGTCCTCCATGTATGCTATGTAGTCGCTTTTGTACTTCTCGTCCCTTTTGAACTTTCGCTTTAAGTGTTCGAGTCTGGTTTCTGCAACCACTTTATTGTCTGGTAAGAATGGCCGTTGTTTAAATGGTAGAGGCATCTCACAGTGTCCTTGTTCATTTTTCCTTATTCCTTCCTTTAATTTGTCTAGAAAAATGAGATCCTCTTGTGAGACTGTTCTGTCACTTGCTTTAGTGTCCTTAAAATCTGACTCAAGCACGTTTATCACATCCATAGGTGTAATAGGAGGAAGTTCCTTTACCATAACTCTGTGACACAGGCTTGTTTCAGTTTCCATGAGACCTGGTGTGGAACAGCCAACAATGCTCCACCCTAGATCAGTCTGTATGGCAAATGGCTCATTATCCTTTCCGAGCAGAACCTGTTTTGGAGCTAAAGTCCTGGGGCAGTTGAATCCAATGAGGAGTCCAACGTCACAGCTCAGAAGAGGTGGCATTTTATCAACAATCTCTGACATATGAGGCCATTGCTTTGCCGTTTCATTTGTGGGTATATTGTCATAGTTGAATGGAATATAGTCCTTAGTGTACGATGGTGGAAGGTCAACGTGAGTGCTATAGTGATATCCTCTCACCCGCAATCCTGATACTCTCTGACTTTTGACCATAGCGTGAACTCCCAGCATTGTGGTCAGCTTTAGCTTAACAGGACGAGAGTTTGCTTGTAAGTGGTTGCTTATTTCTTCACTGATGAATGTGTTATCGCTTTGAGTGTCTAATAAGGCATACACTAGCTTTTCTTTAGATGGATTTTGGATTGTGGATACCCACACTGGAACAATCATAGAAGTACTATTTGATTGACCTACCCTCGTGACATTGAGAGCTGTGACTGCTGTAGAACCGTTTACTGTAGTAGGAGTTGTGATGACTGGGACTGGAGTCCTCTCATTTCTCTTGTGATTTTCGTTGTGCAGGCATGTGGGATGCCTTCCCTTGCAGACATCACAAATATGACAGTTGTAACAGTCTTTGGCATTGTGACCCACCTTTAAGCACCCATAGCACAGCTTATTATGCTTGACAAATGTTCTCCTGTCTTCTAGGGTTTTTCTGAGAAGCTTGAGCACTTTGGCAGCTGATGCCCTTCGTCTTTGCAAAATATGCAGGGGCGCTTTAACTTTGTGTTATTTGAGTTAGCTTTATCTGTGTGTATATTAGCTTGAGTTGTAAAAACTTGGGTTGTAGGTCTGTTTGATTTAATCTCCCTTGTGTGTCTTCTCTCTAGGAGTGAACTGCCCGTATGGAGTGCATAGGGAGAAGTCACTGGGTTACATGCAATCTCCGCCTCAAGTGCTACAAACTGTGCAAAATCCTTGAAAGGGGGAAATTCTTTACCTTCCATCAGTGCAACTGTGACTTGTCGATTCCAACGTGTTGCCAACCATTCAGGAACCTTTTGTAATAACTTTTGGTTTTCCTCGCAGTCACTTAGTATCTCTAGGCCTTTCACATGTGGCATTGCTTGGAGACAGGTTGTTAAAAAGTCTGAGAATGTCCTTAAACCTTCAGCATCCTTGGAGTGGATTTTAGGCCACTTTGACAGTTTGTCTCTGTAAGCCCTTTGGACAACAAAGGGCTGACCATAACGCTGGTCAAGCCTTTTCCATGCATCATTATATGCCTCGTCATCGCTGCGATAAAACGTGCCCTCTAGACATTTTAGTGCTGGACCTGTAATATGTCTCTTTAACAAGTGTAATTTATCAGCAGGAGGAATACCTTTTGAGTCCATCAATGAGATGAAGGAAGCCTTCCATTCAATGTAGTTGATGGGATCTCCGTAAAACACATCGGGCAGAGGGACTGGGATTCTGTTTATGGCTATACTGTCTTGAATAGCTTTGGCCAAATGGAAAATGTCAGTAGGAGGTGAAGGGACTGATTGTGAATTTGATTGGTGCACAGGGCTATGTGTAAGAGTGGAAGTGTTGTTTAGTTGCACAAGCGGGGAATATGAATCTGCAGAAGGCACTGATACTAGGCGTGCAGGATTGTTGTCGTCTGGAAGAGTCACATAGTTCCGTACCATTGACTGATTGTCCATGTCCGTTCTCATTTCCTTATCGTAAACCTCTAGTTTTGCGTGCAGCTTGTATTTCCTTTTCAGCCTGTAAACGTTCCAGTTCAGATTTTTGTGCATCAATTCTCTCTTATGTTTCTCCTCCATGTCCCTTAATTTTTCCTTTTGTTTCATTTCCTCTTGTGTGATTTTGTATTGAGCCTCCTTTACAGCTAATTCAGCAGCCGCATCTATTCTTTTGACCGCGATACTCGACGTCTCAGAGTAGCGGCTTGACTGTGATGCAGTACCATATATGGATCTAGCATGCTCGTGTGCTAAGAGCTGATGAAGGCGCTGCCATTCCCTTTCTGCATCATAATCGTCTATTGCTGCTAGACGCTCCATGATAATTTCATGATGTCTTTAGTTACTGCTTCACAAGAGTCCATTTTGCGCCTTATGGCAGGAGAGGGTGTGTAACGCTCTCTTAACTCGCTGAATGCCTTTGCCATGTCATTTACTGTTCTTTCTATATCGTCAGCTATTTCTAAAGCTAACTTAGCATCCGCTAAATCACTTTTCAGGTTTTCTCTGTATATTCTTACTTGGCCCTTCCAGTGTTCATATATGCTTAGCAGTCTTTTCTCCTTTTTAGCCTGTCCTTCATTTTGGTAAGCTAGCATTTTCTCTGTGGGCGCACTGGGCCGCTCTGACCTGCGAGGTGCGGTTTTTGCACTGCATTTTGAGGTTCAGATAACAAGCCGTCACCTTGTAATTGGTCCTTTAATTCATGCATTGACTCCTTTCTGTCTTCGCTTCATGTGTTTGTTCTTGTACATCTTCCATCTTGAGTGTAACGTCCTCTCACCGTGACCTTTTGCCGTTGCTGCAGCTCACCGCTGAGTCGTCGCCGTGCAGTTCCCGGAGTTTTGCAGTTCGATGCAGCACGTGCTGTGTAGCTCCGACTCCTCGGGCTGGGGTCTGGAGGTAAGCTCTTACTGTGGCATGCCCCCGAACAAGGATGAGACTTTACTGGTGATTTTGGTGGTTTATTCCAAGTAACCTTATTAACCTTTTGTACACCGTCATCGACCGTACATACACCATTATCTGCCGTACATACACCATCATCGACCGTAAGAGCTTGTGCCTCTTTCAGAGGGGCTGCCAATATGCAGCCAGTGAAGAATATTCCGTTTAGCTTCTTCCGTTTCAACGAATTCCTTACCATAAGCTAGCGTCACTCAAAACATTCAACCGCTCCACAGGAAGTGTGCCGTCAAAATAAAAGCACACAATCCGGAAGTATATATGCCAAAATAAATGACGCATTAGCAAATACACTCTGGGTTATTTACAACCTCAACTTAGAGTAATGACGTCAACTGCATGTTAACATGTTTTCAACATGTTTTCATGTGACATTTGTTGAAAATAAAAATGAATTGCTCGTCTGTTCACTAGTACAGTAGCGGTAGACCGACGCCGTGACGTTAGCACAGGTGGTTTTGGGCTGGTGCCCCTCGCTGTCCATGCTAACCTCAGCTAGCTAGTCACGTGAAGTTAAGCGGCCGCCATCTTTGATTTGAACCGGAAACAGAACAAAGTGTGACCGGCGGTAAGTTGGATCTCTGCACATTCAGCAAGAACAAATAATCTTTCAGAGAAGTAACATAAATGTCACAGATAAAGAAAATCATTAAAGTGAGATTAAAAATCTCAGCTCTCCATGTAACGTTCTGTAGTTGTGTGTCTTTCCTCCGTTTGCCTTTGATAACCTCCTCCTCCCTCGGAGCAGCTCGGACTTCGGTGTGTGTCCCTTCGTCACTTCAACCGTCCCAAGTCTACATCACCAGAATCCTTGGTTGTCTGCCATGGACAATGTTCCTCAAATCTGTCAACGTGATTTCAATGGCATTTTGGTCTGTGGACGGGGAAGAACATGGTAAAATATTGACCTTAGTGTTTTTTGTTTTTTTTATGTGCTCATATGCAGAGTAGGTGAGGTTCTTTTTCCTGAACAGCAAACATCATGTTAATATTGTATTTTGAATATGCAGCTTTAAACCAATTTCAACACGGTAGCTGGAAACTTATAGCAGCAGCTCACTGGCAGCTTCCACTGGGCGAGGCCACAAAGAGTCGCAGCTGCTGGTGCCAAAATTTGCACTTGCTGTCTGTTTATGATTTATGATTTATGAGATATTTCAGAGTCTTTTGCAGAATCTACAGAGACTTTCAAAGGACAATGTTTGTGAGGGGGTCTAAACCAGGGAATGGTTTCAGCGTGAATTTACTATTCTGATAGTTATGTAATCACAGTACAGCACAGGACATGTGATAAAGAATTGTGTCTAGGCAATTATTGAACACGAGTAAGCACTTGAATTAATTCGACATCTGTTTTTATTTAAAGTGCCAAGTGGCCCTAATCTGAGTCCACTTGTCATATCATAGATCATAAAGATCATGTAATGCATAAATTGCCTTGATTCACAAGTAATTGGACCACTGCTTCATGAACAACAAGGAGAGCACATGGTTCAGAGTTGCCAGTTTCAGTTTAGGTTAGTTCCCTGTTGGTAAGATTAAACAAATTACCATAGAAGTGAAGAACATAATAAGGCAACAAAAACAAAAGAGTGAGAGATAAAAGTAGCTGCTTTTTCACAATCAGCAGTTGGGCAAAACCTCAGCTGTAAAGTTAAGCTTCAAGCCCAGGATGTATTTCACATAAAACAAACCATTTTACCAAACGGTTTGACTTTAATCTGCTAAACGTCCAGGCAGTCATTGACTGAAAAATAATTTTACACAAATATTAAACCTTATTTTACTTTTTATGTATGAACCCATTTACTAATGAAACCCTAAACAAAACTAGTTGTCTTTGTTGCATGTATTGATGTAACCTGCTCAAATGAAATCTGAAGTCTCAAAGCAAAGTGTATTTGCTGCTGCTTTAGTGATATTTCAGCTTAAGTTAGAACATTTTTAGAAAACTTTTTTCTTCTTTTAACAAAAAAAATGTTTCTTCTCGTTTCCGGGCTGATACTTGTTACTCAGAAGAACCGTCGGAATTACCATCACCCACAAATTAAGACAAGCTCCTCGACAGTCTCCCGGTCGTCTGCTGCTTCTTGTCCAAACGAAGCTGATCAGTGTGTTATGTCTGTTCTTTAAACTTTGCTGAACCGGAGACGCACGTCTTTAGTGTAAATGGCTTGTTGGTAATGAAATCCATGTTTTTCTTGTGTCTGTGATGTAACGCTCCAGCTTACCAGAACTCTGCCCCGCAGAGAAAAATGAGCCTTTTCCCCGATCATGCGTTAAACTGATAGTGAACCCCGGAATCCCAAACGAGACAAAGCCTTTTCCCGCTCTTCCTTTTAAGTTGTGCAAGAGTTAGCATCGATAGGGCCCGTATTCCACCGTGAATGCGAACGGGTTACAGTGCCAGACAAACAGGGCTCTCTAATAATGGAGAGCACCTGGCCCTTTCAGATCTGCATTCATGAGTCGTTATGAAGGAAAATTCCCCGAATCAGTTGGGGAGGACGTGCATCTGCCGCTTGGAGAACGTGATGATGGTGGAGCCTCAGACAAAAGCTACAGAGGAATAGCAGAAATCGCACTGGCACCTGACTTTTTCCGGCTGACATCTCTGGCACTCAGACAAGGATTAACATCCAATTTGCCCCTCCCGTCCTGGGCTCAAGTCTATCCCAACATCTCGGCACTTCAAAGAGGGAGATAAAAAGGGCTGATACATGGTCATTCTTCAGGGGGAATTGGCTTAGTGAGGCTCTGTTTAAAATGGCCGGAACACAAAAAGAAAAGCTGTTTTCATGTGCTGCAGGGTGTGTAGCAGGTCTGAGCAGCACAAGCCTCCATAATGCTACGAAATACAGTAAAACCCAAACGGCACAAAGATCACTGCCGCGGTTTGAACAGGTGTGTGTCACATGGGGTGAAACTCCTCGGGCAGTATCCTCTCAGGATGGGTTACCCGCAGTTTTTTCATGGGTTCTAAGTGTTCAGGGTTGTTTACAACCACCTCTCCCAGCCACCTGGATTCGTGTCATTTGCTCAGTCCGTGAGTGTCTGAGTGTTTTGTCATAAGGCACCTTTTATCATTTTCTGGGTTAGGGCCCGTCTCAGTACCAGTGTTTGTGCTGGTACCTTTGCTGCTTTAAGTCTGTCGTTGAAAGCTGACACTTTTCCTGTTTTTCGCTCTGTGTGGTGGTGAGTTTGTTCCATTGATCACAAAAGTCACAGATCATGTCCAGTCACAGTTCTTGGGTTATGGATCGGATCCTTTTTTGGGATTTAAGCTCATAACTTTGAAGTTGTGGGGGCGCGATCCTTTTTTTACACGATGGTGAAACATGTTGTCATTCGTGGAGCATCATAGACAACAAACATCTTTCAAACCGTTGTTTCAAGGCTCCTCTTGAATCCAAATCACATTTTCAAAAGTCCTGGACGAGCCACACTTTCACCCCGACTAAGTGATACTGGATGAAAGACTTGGACTCAACAAAGTAGAATTTGTGGTGGTTGTTAATTCACATAAGTGACTTTCTTCCTCAGTTAAAAGTTAAAAGTCCATAGTCCAGGTGGCAGGAGCAGCAAACTGGGAAGTCTGAAAATTCCAAGAACCTGAAATAGAGCTTCGTTTTTTTTTCTGAGTTACAGAAAGGAATTCAAACATGCAAAAGCAGCTTTATCATCTTTTGTCAACTATATGACTAAAGCAACTGTAGTTACATGGTAGTTTAATTTTCCTCAAAGATATTAGAGGATCCAGATTATTGTGTGGTTACATTGCAACGATATTGCTGCTTTCACGATGATAAACCCTTAAACATTCGTTTTTAACCAGGGAACCTTGAATCGTGATCATTGTAAACCATGATCATCCACTGCGGAGCCTGGTAGACGTGATGGCAGAGAAAAAACTTTACGTTGAGCTGTTTCATTATCTCTGCTTATCAGTCACGCTGGAGAGAACTCGTTTGTCATTAACGTGTAATTATTTTATGGTGCATGACGTCCACCATTGCACAGCAAATTGGCGTTTAACAACTTGCTTGTGCTATATCTACCCGGGAAAATTAAGGCAATACAATTATCTAAATCAATAAACATATTCATTGCAGTCAAGCAAATCCTAATTTTATTTATTAGGAATAACACACATCAATAAACAAATGTATTATTTTTCGTGCTGGGACATGCAGGAAACATTTGTAATGAGTGTTAATTCAAATCATAAACTAGGCAGCGTTAAGAGAGAGAGCGGCTGAGCTTCTGCAAAAACTACCTGTGTCACCTAACGGGAAGAGACATGTCACCATAATCCCAGGCCACAGTGTTCAAAATATGGAAGAGCTTAAATGAAATGTTACATTTCAGAATATAATACAGCCTACTAACAATACTGAATAAAATACATTTTGCCATTCCATTAGGTCCAAAACATGAGCAGTACCAAAGAATGTGCCCAAAAGAGGTTCACAGGGGACAATCAAGAGCAAAAACCCATTTCCAGGCAGGAAATTAGTTAGGAACTGGACCTTGGCAGCACACTGGCACAGTGGTTAGCACTGCCGCCTCACAGCAAGGCTGTCCTGGGTTTGAACTCGGTGGCTGGCTGACTCTGCTCTGTTTGGAACGTGTAGTTATGGTAGTTGTAGCACATGATGCAGTGATCTGCAAATCATTCAAATGTATATGACTGCAAACAGTAGAAACAAAGCATATGTTTAAAGACAACATATGCTCATTTGAATAAAGTTCATTGGCAACGGTCCCTCCAGGAATTTGTAATGTCGCAACAATTGATTCAACCAGTTCCCTGTGAAATGTGGCCAACCTTGTATTTTCAAACATGATGAAAACATTGAATGCCTCAGAATATCATAATTATTATTATTATTATGTTTCAGGCCTTTTAAGTAACAACAGTTGCAAAACAAATCTGTAAAGTCCAGTTGGAACTGATATTGTAATATTTCTCTTTGCATGATCATTTCTCTAAATGTGTATTCAATGCCTATTGGAATTCATTCAGGGACGCTGACCTTGTCACAAGCCGCGCTAAGCCTTTGATAGACCTGGCTAAAAGATGAATATTCTCTATTGTATTATTCAGTTTGGGTGTGTAAAATTTCACAGAATAGACTCTGAATTTTGAGTTGTAGCTGGGAGGTAAAGTGGATTGACAAAACCAGTAATGAAATGTGAAGGCTTTGTAAAAATATGTATGTTGCCCATAGTTTAGCCTGCATTTGTTAGTCTGTATAACTAACTGTACTGTTGTGCACACTAGTATTAGTATATTGTTGGAAGTGCATGAGAAGAAGGATTTCTTTATGCTGACAAACATGAAGGGAAATAGTGGAGACGTCTGATTTGACATGACGGGTCATGGTGTCAAAAAGAGCTTTAAATGCAGTTTCCAAAACAAAAACCATAGCTGTTTTTGAAAACCTTCAATACAGAGTCCTTCACGTTCTCGCTCTCATCTTGAACGCTGCCAGAAAAGTGGGTTGTTGTAGTGGATGCTGCTGCAGGAGGCATTTCATCTTTTAAACATTTTGTTGTTGTGCTAAAATTGTCTAGACTTGATGGGGCGAGTGTGAGACGGCAGAGTTCACCGACCGACTGTGGAGGCATCACTGACCCACAGTGGCAACGTTTCTCAAAATTATGACACAACATGGAAACACAGTGTCCAGCTACAGGGATTCTCACGACGCCGAAGTACAAACCACACACCCACAGATTTATCTGCGAGTGCTCATCGTGCAGGGGAAGGACATGCAAACTGTCCACAGAAAGGCTGCAGCCTGGGATCTGAAGCATCTCGCTGTGCTTCAACATCGTTTCTGATTATTATTTTCATGCGTGATCAGTCATCAGTGATCAGTGATCAGCGGTGCTCATGTGACACCTTCACAACGCCTTGTTTTTATTCGCAGCACTGTGAATCCTAAAGACTAAAATCGGAGGGAAAGGAGAAAACCATCACGTTTGAGCAGTTGGAAAGATTGTTTAATTAATCAAAATGTCAAGCTGTCACACTGTGACATATTGTAATTGGGTAAAATCATGGTCATTGTAAGGGCTTAATAACATTTGTAAATAATTACTGCTCTCAGATAAATGTAGTGGTGCAAAGTGCATATTTCCATACTTCAAATGGCAAGTGCTTTTGTCAAATTATTAAGTACCCTGCACTCAGGCAGATCTGTAACTCTGGAGTTCACGACTTACGTCCTGAATTAACTTTTGTTGCAATTGTGGCATCACAACTTCCTGGTCGGACTGATTTTAGCAGATGGTAGAACGTGATTTCCAGAAATAAAAAAATCAGAAACTGTCGACTTTGTTGACAATCTGCGATTTTATTTGCCCTGGGCTATGAGATACAACCACAAAGACACTGTGCAAAGAAAGCAAAGATTAAGTCACACTTATAGTCAGCGAGCACAAAGTACACAAACATTTGATATCTGCATGTACACGGTATATTGCCAAAAGAGTTCATGCTACAAACGACACAGAAACCAATAAATGAAACTAATACACAAGAGACACAAACACCTCAGTCCAATGTTATAAATCAGAACACGGCTTAAAATATACTTTTAGACTATTAAATGTTTCAGACCCCATAATACTGCTTCCTATGTAATATTTATCTACCACCTTAAATAGTCTTCGAATGTCCAGCAGAGAGTTTGTTCTGTCGCTGTGCGCGCGCTTTGAGAGCTACATTTACTGCTATAACGATAATGATGGATGCTGGTTTTATTCAACAACACGAGGTGTTCACTCATCAGATATTGCTCTGAAGGCCGGTTTCTTTAATCACGCTCCGGTCTGAGCGAGGAAACGATTACTACTAAGTCACAGCTGGAAAGCCTAAGAAAAGATAAACATGAAATACATGGACCTGACTAAATGATAATGTAAGGTGACATTTTATTTCATATGGCCATCTGAAACTTGAACGTGTAGCTTGGCTTACATTTTCATGTGCTTGCTGTACGTCTTGTTGCAGCATCTGCCACGATACCTGTGACAGATTTACTGTGGAAAGTCTCGTTAGTACTTTTGTCTTTCGTCTGAATCGACATAAAAAGTGGCTCGACGTTTCTAGGTGATGAGCAGTGATTTCTGTGGGTTGAAATGACCAGTGTCGACTTTATCGGGCGTCTCCACGCGTCTAACCGGTCTTACAGTCTTCATGGATATAAGGCGGCTCGTTACTGTCTCCAGCTAGAGATGCTACAATTAAGTCATCTATTAGTTATTAAACAATATATTAATCAGCAGGGTGTATTTCTTTCAGACATACAATGACTTTGCTCATCGTGGCTTAAACATTAGGATTGAGTGTTTTGTCACATGATGATAAAACTGAAAAAAACCAAGATATTTCAGGACGTGTCTTCAGGTTCTGGCAGTGTGGAGCTAATTATTTTCTTTGATTAATCTGCAGCTTGACTTTTCAGTTGGGCACTGAAAAATGCTTGGTACAACAGAGCTCAATGCAATGTTTTATTATTAATTAATTATTCATAAATTAATTTTATCATTATTATTCCATGTTTTGCTGAAATGTGGAAACGATCATCAAAACAGTTTTGTGTTCATGAACTAATACTAACAGTTGGAACTGCTACAGCTTTAAGGAAGCAGGCTGCATCACTGGCGTTGCAACCATTCACATTGTGTAAAATATTATCTCACAATCTGTGAATATTTTAGAGCTTGACACACCTGCTGAGGCCCGTTTTGGTTGCTAAGCTGTGATTGGGTGATCGCAGGCTGGGGACAAGGTGTGCAAACAATTTCTCTACGCTTTAACATTTGGCACTGCACAAAGTGAAATGATAAATGAAACTCTTACAAAGTGGCTCTTATTAACTTATCCTTGGCCATATGGTACTTTTCATTATTTATAAAATTTGGATATTTAATTTTCTAAAAGTGCAAGCATGTAGAAATAAAGAGAATTTGCATATACTGTGACTTTTTCCTTTTTTTTCATATAGAATTATGTTTTTAAAGCACTGAGTTAAAAATATACTACAAAAGTGTCTTAAAAAAGGATTAAAAGCAGAATATTGTATTGCTCTAGCTTATCGATTATTAGTTATACATTTTCTAGCTGGTGAGAAATGGGGCAACAATATGCACTACGGAGACAACAAATGAAAGTTTAAAAAAATTAACCTGACCGACCGTAATGGAAGAGATTGTTGTTTTTAAGTGCTATAAACAATATCCTGGCATCCTTGCGTCGCCTTCCTCACTCGTCGTCGCTCTTGCTCTTGTCTGAGTGATCCTGCGGAGAGAGGCAGAGATTTAAAGGTGGACAAACAGGCAATGAACAGCGTGATTATGCAGTGCTATGGTTTATTGTCTGCAGAGAGCGTCAGCAAGAGACGCCTTAGGTCACGTAAAGGCGTGTGAAGCTCCGCTCCTGTGTGGATCTGGTTTCTGAGCTGAAGCTGAAGAGACGTGTGAAGGAGGGAGGAGGACAGAAGTGAAGAGACAGAGGCAGACAAACGTTCTCTGTGGGCTCCACACCTGACAGCTGAGGAAACCACTGGCTACACATCAGTTTGGTGTGGAGCGGGCGGTGGAAGGGGCGACGACGACGCACCACCACAGGTTCGGGCGTCAGCTGCCCACCTAAGCTGAGAATGGACTGAAAGCTCACGGAGAGGAACCCGCTCGTGCTACTATGGATTGAATTTGTGGGAAACAAATGGGTCAAGACGTTTCCGCACCACATTACTTCTCCCAGGGCTACTGGTTCGATTTGTTAAGTGGTTTTTCTTTATGCTTTGCATTTATAAAACATATGAACGTGAAGAAGGTTTTGAACAACTGCTGTTCAATGTGCTTCGGGTTGGGGGTCAGTGTCAGTTTGGCAGTTTGACGTGGGCAGGAGAGACTGAATGGAAATGTTTTGTTTATTAATTACTGCTGGGAGTTTTTGGTTATGGAGGCCAAGCAACAATAAATGCTATGTTGTCATTTTTGTTGTAAGTTGGATTTGCTGGACCACAGATCAGAACAATCTTTAGAACTCTATAGATTTTTTTCTGCCCTTCGGTATGTACCAGTATTTTTTTCTTCAGATTTTTGGATTTTGTGCAATAATCGAGCCAGTATCTAGAGTTTAGTTCCCTGTGCACTGGACCTGTTTGTCTCATGTTTTAAATCCTCATAGGGGCGGGTTGAATTAACTGTGGCAATTACAACATCCACAGTTCCTGAAGGGACTGACAGAACTAAACATCTGAAAAGTACTAGTACAATTATTTATACTGACAATTATAAAGGTCCAGTTGACTTTATGTTGATCTGTCCAAGTATTTTCGAACCCATTAATTCCTAAAAGAATTAAAATTTAAAAAGAAAACAACTTCAATGAAACACCTGTAACATCCCAGGTGTGAAACGACAGCAGGGAAAGAGTTGCTGGGTTGTGTTGTTTCTCCATGTTCCATGGTAAACCACAGAACACGTTTCTCACATTTGCTTGTTCACAATCACATGTGTGTAGCCGAGACCTGCTAGTTGCGAAACGGAAAGAAACATTTGATTTGAAGAAAAACGTGCTGACGGCAGCTTGGTGCAGTGGAGCGACCTACAATATCATCCAGGTCGTCGTCGCTGTCGTCGTCGCTGACCACCGGCTTGGCCTTCACTCTGCTCTGCCTCTTCTTGCCCTTGTCGTGGCTGCGGGCTTCCTTGCTCAGCTTGATCTTAACCCGCACAGACTTGGCTGAGGAAAACAGGAGAAACATGCACCGTCAGGTAGCTGCTTGGCTTGGAGACCCTTCTGTAACCCCCCGTGTGCTGCTGATATTTGTTCCCCAGACAACAAACGGGACCGTGGGGCTGAAATCATTACTAGGTCAGACCAGCCGCAAAAATGTATTTGCGATAGTTGATAGAATATGGACACTGAGACCCACCTGAGTCTAACTGACATATGTTGATTACATGACTGGGTATTGAACCCGTGAACCCGTTTCCCTGTGCTGTGGAAGACTAACTGAACCCTCCAAAACAAAGTGAATTTAACTCAAGGTTCACCTCACAGTTTCCAAGATCAACAGTGAATTCAAATGCCAGTTAAAGGACATTCTCCCGCTTAAATGCAGCTTCTGTTGTTGACGTAGTTTTCTCCTACAGTCCACACTGCTCATTCACTGCTGTTTACAATGTCACACTGTTTGTTAATTATGAGTGACTCTCTCTTTGTTTGCACTTCCTAAAAACAGCATCTCACCCTCAGCCTCTGAGTCCTCGTCCTCGTCCTCGTCCTCATCGCTGTCATCTTCGCTGTCGTCGTCCTTGGCAATCTTCTGCCTGGCGCTCTTAAACACGGACTGCAGAACGATGGAGTCCTCGTATATCTGCAGAGGGGCGACAAAGACGGGCGGGTACAATGAGTTCTTTGAGCAGCACGATCGACACGTGCTGCACGAAACACGGGAGATGAGAGAAGGTTAATGGGGGGGTGCAGGATACAGGAATGTGCGAAGAGAACAGCTGGCAGGTAAATGCTTTTCATAAAAATGATTAAAACTGCTGTCCAGTAAAAAGCTGGACTTGGGTTTGAATAAATCATTAGAGTAAAAATGTAACTTTAGAGAAATGACTTGTTGGCACTACTTATTTATTAAAAATGTGAAATGGATCTAGAAGCAGCTAAGACGTTAGCATAACTGAATTATGAATATGTATAATATTCCCTGAGGTTGAAATGAAAATGTTCTTTAATGGAAAATGATCTGGGAGCCAAAGAGTGAGATGAGTTAACTGAAATAACTTTGAACTTTGTCTGTTTTCCCTGTAATTACTGATAAAATGTGGTTATTACCGGAAGACACTCAGACATTTTGGAATAGCACATGTAAAACAGAGGGGCAACTATTTGATTACATATCCGAATTATGACCGAGTGAAGTTCCAAAGGGTTTCTGACCTGAGATCCCTCCAGGTTGAAGGTCTGGGCATTGTGACAAAGCAGCATCACATCCTTCTCCAGGTCTCCCACACTCCTGTATTTATGGTTTCTCACTCGTTCCTGTTAGTAGGAGGAAAAGAAAAATCTTTCTTTGCAAGGCTTCACCCTCAGCGCCATAAATCTTCACCATGCTGATAAAAGTCAACACAACCAGAACGTTCTGAAGACGACAGCGACTTTCTCCAACTGCAGAAGTTTATTTGCTAGTGTTGCACCTCTGCACACTCTGTGTTATTTAAAACTAAATGTAAGACAAAGCAGGAATTGTCTCTGCACAATGTCAAGCTGAGTTAAAACTTTAGCAAATTCATAGAAAGTTTGACAGAAAGAAAAATCCTGATCTTTACTACAAATCACATGGCTCCTGTTCTGTCTGTACACACTCGAGCACATTTCAAAGGAGTCATCCCGACCTTTCAAGCACTTGAGTCCACTTACCTTGCACATCTCATTCTACCACACAGGACATTACAGCTCAACACGCCTGTTTCTGTTCCCAGATTTCACAGGAGTCAGCTGTTACAGTATTTCCCACTATCGATTCGTGTTTTAAGAGAAAATCAGAACAAGTAGATGGATAACTTAATCCAACATGGGGATTGTTGAAAACTTTATCAGGGTTGTTTTGGATATTTATTCACGTGCAAGTGTCAAGTCTTTTATATCCTGCTTGCTTTGCTTCGAATACTCCACCACTACCAGGTTATTAAATGACACCAATAAGAAGTGAGCCTCAAACTAAATGCTTTTAGAAGTAAATCTGTCTGCACTGCTGCCGGCGCTGTCCAATGTGCGTCACCGGAGGCGTAAACAGCATCGAGAAAAGGTTCGAGCAACAGAAATTCAGGTTCGTGTTCCGATCGTCGTCTGTCTTTGACCAAGATGAGGCTAAACAAGGGCGAGGTGGACGGGACGTTTGAGCTCATGACCAGAAAAAAATGAAGCGGCACAAAGAGACAAAGCTGAAATCCAGGTAACACCTCCGGACACTGAACCCATGTTTCCCTCAGGAAAACTACATCTAATATTTTCTTGTGTAATAGTATTTACATTTACAGGATTGTCAACCATATATTTCTGTTCTTCTGCATCATACCTTGATCTTTTTGAAGTCCACAGGTTTCCTGATCAGCTCGTAGTATTCTGGGAGCTCCTTCCTGGACGGTAGCTGCACAAAGACCTCGCTCAGTTGTCTTCCTGACCTGGAGACGACCACAAAGTAATTCAGCATTATTATTACGTTTACACTTTACTCCCTTTTAATTTAACATCAAATATTAATAGTCGGGTTGGCTGTGACACAGTTGTTAGAACAGCGGATTGTAGACCTACAAACCCAGAATATTGTGCCTTCATTAAAATGATTTCCAGCACAGCACAGCACAACACTGCTGCGAAGGAAGGGACTGCATCGCTGTAATCCGCCTCTCATTACACTCACCGAGAAGACGGAGGAATTTCCAGGCACAGCTTATTATAGGACATGTGCCCATGAGAAGCCACAAATTGCAAACTATGTAATTACTAGACCTGTGCACTTCTTAAGCCTCAGGCAGCCACCACAAAAATAAACAGGTCAAAATGTGTGTGAGATTATACAAATTTATTCATAATCCTTAAATGAGAATGTGAGTCCTGATTTTAAATATGCAGCATTTTAAATTAAAGCCCAGAAATTACCCCCGAAAAGGAAAACGTGGAACACATGTCATGTTTTGTGTATGAAACTTTGCTGAGGTATGTTAATCAGACATTGGCCTCTGTGCTATGTTGCAATATCACTTTTCAAAATGAATAATTCAGCTTAATAAATAATGAAGTGTTTGTGCTTTGGGCTAAGTTGGCCATTTGTAAGTTAGCGGAGAAAACAAGCAACTGAGTGCGTGTAAAGAATTGTGATAATTCAGAAATAACAGGCTCCTACAGGCTGAGCAGAGAAGGAACTTGGTGGTCTGATCAAAAAAGCAGCGCAGTGTACGCCAATGTATAGACGATATTATAGACGTTATAATTCAACTGTTTATCAAAGTAATCTTTCTTAAAAAGCTCAAACATCGTGCAGTCTTAAAACATGATCATCTAGCTAGAGAGATGAAGATTTACAGGTAGTCTTGAGCAATTCCAATCCAGATCATTGTAATTCCAGATATGATTGGGGAAAATGGGCAAGTTAGTGAGGAGAGCTGAATATCAATGGTTTCTAGACACGGCAACTGACCTGGAATAGCAGGAATACATGTGAAAACCTTTTCAGGAAAACCTCTAAAGTCTAGAGCGTCAACAGCGGGTGTTTGCTTTAAGAGGGGCTAAATCCGTTGCATTTAAGGCCTTTTTACTATAAACTCAATGGCTCCTTTAGTAAGTTTGAACAAATCTTTTAGGACAAATGAGGATCATTTCAAAAAGCAGCCCTCCTGGTATCAAATAACAATTTAAATCCTGGAAGAGCTACGTCAAGACCCTCGTAACCACTGTTGAGCCTCTCACACACTGTGTTCCATCCCCGCACAGGCTCGCGCTCGCCACCGGGGCTTTGTGCTCCGACGCTCACAGGATAGAGTCGGGGGGATCTCTGGACCACCTGGCTGAGACACACACTGCCCCCGGGTAACGTCTGGAGAAGATCGAGACTCCATCACGTGTAAAAAGGCTTTGGATGAGGCCGTCATTCATGTGTAAGTCTGGAGAGTAGGTCGACAGAGAGAAAAACTAACTCGACACAGTTGTTAACTCATTCAACACCAGCACAATCGTCAGAGACGACATCGCACTGCTGCTTGTCGACTCATTCCTCCGGGTCTTTGACGAAAAACTCTGCTAAAGAAACAAACTTGACCTTCAACTGTCTGTTTACCATGTCTGAAACCCGCTGAGGACGACCAGATCAAGCATCTCCAACTACAACACCAACCTTCTCGAAGCAGACGGCGTGTCTATTTGTATCATAAACGTGTTTTATGATTGTGCACTTAATCAGTTGTGCACACTGCTGGTCCACAAAAGCATCAGGATCCGTCAGCAACAGATTTTTACCTCTAAACGTTTACGTGTCGTCCTTCTGGAACTGAACTGAACTGAGGGTCGAAAACGTGAAAGACAGAAGCATTTCTGCCAACACATACAAACAGCACTAACACACTATTAACAGAAAGGCTCTTTGCTCACTAAATTTCAGCAGAGCGGATCATTGAGCAGATGTTTCCTTGAGGTTTCTGTTGGGAAACACCCAAAGTTGTTTCTGCTGTGAGACGATACAGATCAGAGCAGTTTAAGACTCACTTGTGACAAACATGGCTGAGAAAGTTCTGTCAGTAAAATAAGGGGAAGCAGAGGCTTCCTCTGATCCTCTGCTCTATATGAAGCATTTTACCGCATCTTCTGGGAACTTGGTGCTCCCTCATGAATATGCTAATTCATGAGAAGCGCTCCATCTACTCCACACGAGGTGCCTGTGTCATGTGAAGCATCAGCTTTCTATCGTGCATTGTTCCAGTTACTCGGTTTGATTGAACGAGCCCCAAACATCGGCACGACAACCTAATGTTCTGCTTACTGGTAACTATGGTAGCCAGACATCAAAATACAGAGAAAAGGAAAATAAAAGTTGAAGTTGCCGACAGAATTGATCTGTTTATTAAACACCTACAGATGAGCCTTTAGTAGAGACATCTTACAGATTTAAGACTCAGTCGGAAAGTAAAGCTGCAGATCTCATAAGTTAAAATAAGCTCTTGCACCTTTGATGTTTCATGCTCGTCTGTGGATTTATAGCAACGGGGACCTCTGGGAACAGGCCAAAATGGAGACTTCAGCACAGACACACTAGAATGATTAGAAAACGTGATGACGCAGGGATGCGTCTGTGTGTATGTTCTTATTACCCGCCATGGCAAAATGCTAAAACTGCTGCTGATTCCAATACAAACTGTGTGACATAGAGCAAGCTCTCGTGCCATGACTACCCGTGATCTCCGCACCAGTGTTAGATTCCAGGGCACTCTGAATCAAGTGAAGTTGCACTCACATGTGCGTTACGCAGTCTGGAGGTGCACTTCATTTTATGGGAAAACAGCGCTGCACCATAGGAATCCAGAATCCTAGAGCGGAAATTCCAAACTTTGTCCCAGTCTAGTTAAGAAAGAGGAGCGCCAAAATGATGATTGAGATGCTCCGGGAAGAACAGCCATCAACTGGGAGAGGAAAGAATTCATCTTCTGGAAAAGCAGGTAGCAGTTTCCTGGAAAAAGCTCCGGCACAGTAGCCGGCCAGCGCTCACGAGTCACGGGAACACAAATGCACATGTCCTGCCATGCACGGAGACAGACGCTCTGCAGGACGGGCTGCCCACACACAGACACACTCCAACACTGGACGCCACGTCCGTTTCTTCTGACCCCACTGACTGAGGAAAACAACTGCTCTGTCTGCAGGATAATAAACGGCTATTTGTTTCACACACACGGACGCGGCTCTTTTCTCCACTCAAAAGAACATTTCTTGAGAGGTGATGTAACACAACAGGGACAGGATGGGCCCTGAAGAGCGTAAATCCAGCATTCTTTGATTCACTGCAGACTAATGTGAGGTTGTTTGTGGTATATGCAAAAGGCTTCACAGTTTAAGTGCCTTTGCTAACAGATTTTTCTGAGCAGCTTCTTCGTTTCTGTTAAATTTATATTCATCAAATATCATTAAGAAACAAGAAACCGTGTGTCCTCTCTGACAGCAGGACTGTGATGTTACCAGTTAAAGAAAGTTTCAGCATCACCACTTTCCCACTTTCTATATCTTTAGTTTGGGGTGTGAATGTGCATCTCTTTGACTTCGTCACATTCAAATATGCGTCTGCTTCTAGCTGGAAAAAAAAACCCTTCCAGATGACACCAAGCACAGGAGTCTTACATCATCAGGAGTTCAGCTGATGTCATCCGGAGGAGCTCGGGAAAGCAGGTGACCACGATTACGTTTTTCAGCTACAAGTAGAGGGAGGTTTTACGGCATTCGCTTCCATGTACCATCCAAACTAGAGCCAAACGAAGCATGTTTAATATCGACTGAGGCGTCTTTTAGGGGGAAGATTGTAAAAGCCACAATTTTCACTTTCATAAACCACCCATAAATCCTGATGTTTACAACTCATTCTGAGGGCCATGCCAACAAAGGGATAAAGCGCTTCCAACAGGCCTCCGTTAAATCCCTCTCTGGGCTCATGTTTCTTGGCTTCTTCCACTTTCACATGTTTTCAGTTGTCGTTTTATTTCATTTCTCCTGAGAATGAATCCTGGGATTTAAAGAGTTACACCTCACGCTGCTATGTGATTCCTGCCATTTTCTCCACGCAGCGCTTACAGGTTATGGCAGGCGTCGTGAAACAAACAAAGGAAATAATGCGGCTTTTGTTCGGCCTCATGATCAGGAAAGTGCTACGAAAACCCAAAAGTTCTTCCATTCATGAGTTTCGTCTCGTTTCATTTAATTGCTGGCTGTCCTGTCGGCTCGACTGACTGTGACTTTTGATTTACCCTGCCTGGGGAACCGCAGATGAAAAGCTGATTAAAGCTAGCTCTGGTGCAATCAATCAAATGAAATAGTTTATGTTTAATATTGCACTTTTAAATCTATTCAGATAAATGAGATAAAAGGTAAAGAACCTCGGTAACTCACAGGCTGTAATACATGCGAGGGCCCATTTCAGCAGCCTGACCACCTCTTACTACTAATGAAGGCGTTATTCATCTATATCAGCGTCGTAACAACAGACGCGTGTCCCCAGTACAACATGTAAAGCACTGATGCTGGGGCTTGATCCTCACAGGCCAAACCAAAATCACGCCATCTATGCCTTAAAGTGTAAAGAAGTCGATTTCATGACTCTGCAGTTCCATGCGTCAGGCTTCTGCTACTCTGCAGCTGGTGAAGGATCGCTTCATGAATACTGAAAAGCCAGTGTTTAGTCAGACTGACGACTGAAGATGTCGCAGCTGATCAACACCCTGTGCGGGCTTGGAGAGCGAACTTGGTTTTGTCAGAGGCTGTTAAATACTGTGGGGTTGTGTGAGTCAGGTCACTCACTGCAGCCTCCCACACCAGGCGGCAGATGTTGATTTACAGTGATGGAGATGAGGGCATAAAATTATTTCATTTGCTCATTCTAAACACTAACAGAGCCTAATGCAAAAGGAGAGGGTGAATCCTACTTTCCTGAAGGTTACGTTGGGTTTCTTGCTGTATAGAGGAGAGAATTCAACTTCATAGCCATTATAGAAGGTTTGAATTGCGGCCAATATTTCACATTTGTGATTCTGCAGCATCGTGAAGAGGTGGGATATGGTGCCCACCGAGGCTTTTCCCTGAAAAACGAATGAGCTCTGCAAGAATTAAGAATGGAAACCTCCTTCACCTCTGGCCTGAAAAGCAGCTACATCAGGGAAAAAAAACACACATCGAGTGTGAACGAGACCATCACAGCTGTCGTGTGTAGTTTTAGATCAGCTTCTACATGTGCATGTCTCTTCAACTAACCCGCACGGACACACATCGTCTCACCCGTCTCTGTAGTTGATCACAGTATCGATGATTGTGTTCATTTGCTTAGTGAGTCTGGGGGGATTGGGCGACAGTTTCTCAGCTGGTGGACGCCCACGTCTCTTCTTGGCCTTGGCGCCCCCGTCGTCTCTGCTGGACAGGTCCTTGTCCTGGCGACGCTTGCGTTTTCGCTTCTTTAGCCGGATCTCCTCTTCCATTTCTTCCAGATTTCCATCCTCAATGGCCTGGAGTTAGAAATGGGGTTAAAATCATCACCATAAGGACTCGATTAGTTTTTGTTTAAAACTATACACAGACTTAAAACAGGATAAACATGGTCATTTTCTAAATTAATGGTAATTTTAACAATCCCCATACAAATGAAGACTAATAATGAATTGCCTCTACGTCTTGTTAATGTTGAATGTCAGTGTGCGACCTGGATCATCTTATCTTTGCTGTAGAACTCAATTTGTTTAGTGAACATTGCAGTGAAAGCTGTTTTAGGAAATATTAAACTATATATTTGATAAAATAACAGTTAATTGATTCTCTAAAAGTAAAAAGAAGCAGCTTTATTTTATCCATCCAGATGCTTATTCTGTTAAAGGTTGCGGGGGGTTGGAGCTTATCCCAGCTGCCATTGGGCGAAAATGTCTGTCTCAGTGCCAACACACAGAGACTCACACAGACAGACAACCACTCACACCTACGGGCAATTTAGAGTCAGCAATTAGGCCAACATGCATGTGTTTGGACTGTGGGAGGAAAGTGTGAGGCCACCAGAGGCAGCAGCAACACAAAAGTTTCGAGCTGAGCAGTCACACAAGTCAGTGTGCAGTTATCCTGTCTGTCTGCAGTGATGGCAGCAAAGTTAGTTACCAACATCCCACTGCAGCAGAAACAATGGGTCTGCAGGGTGGGGCTGCTTAATATGCCCTGTCTGTCTGTCTGTCTGTCTGTCTGTCGCTGGAAACTCTCCAATTACAAGGGAGCCGGGACAGAGTTTATTCGGAGCTCGAATACTCTGAGAGACAGACTAACACTGTTGCTCTTTTTATGGTGTTGAAAGCAAGAAAGAGGAAGAAATTTCATAAGCTGCTTGTGTGGAACCTGTATTGTAATTAGCAGCACGTGAAGAAAGCCAGCAAATCCAAAAGGATTGTTTCAGGATTTTGGACAAAAGAAATAGAATAACTATTTCATAACTGCCACAGTTATGAACGTAAACATACAGGATTGCATATTGACTTGTATGAACACCGATTAAACATCCGTGGCATTTGAACAGGTGCAGAGCTTTTCTATCTTGAATTACCCAAATTGGCTTTGTGCAAATTAGATCAGTCAGTCCGTTATCCACGACTGCTGTAATTGACTGCAGAGGTGTGGAGTGACACCAGCTCCGCTGTGCTCTCTCTCTTCATGAATGGTTTCTATAATTGTCAACAAATACTGCGACTGCAGCTGAGTAAGTGTTATTAAAACAACTAAGTTTATGAGTTTAGTTTATGGAAAAGGTAAAGTTTACCCGGAGCCACTGTTTCTCGGTCAGCGTGTCACTGTAGTCGACGTCCCGACGACAACGTGACCCTCGACCGAACATCTTCTCTTCCTCTTCTTCATACGTGAGCCGCTCCACCTCGGCGTCATCTTTGATGATCCAGGAAGGAAGTTCGTCCTCCTCCATCAGACGCGGCTTTCGCTTTGGGTTCCGGGCGTCCTCCCGACGTCGGTCCATGTCCATGCGCTACGGAGGAGAAACGACACCAGCAGGTCAAGTAACTTGTGGTAACGCGTTTCCGTTATACGGCACAAAGCTGGGTAAATAAAAAGTGAAGCTGACGTCACACCGTGTTAACTGTTAACAGTTGCAAGTAACACAGAGACAAACCGTTAAGATGGCCGAACATAACTTCTCCATACCATAAACTAGTGTCAGTGGGATTAATGCACTTCTGTTGTGCATCACTACTGATTTACATCATTAGATAAATGTATCAAATATAATAAGATAAGATAAACCTTTATTTGTCCCACAATGGGACCATGTTACAGCAGCAAGGAATGTTCAGAGTATGACAAGAAGAATTTTCATAATAAGGCCACATTTTGCTTTTATAATATTCCCATTTGGTTTGCAGTTGTTATTTTATGACTGAATTTTAATCAAACTAGCTCAGTTTAGCCAAGAAACAGAACCACTATCCTACACTTTAAACAAAGACGGTCACACACCGTGAATGACATGACGACTGAGCCCTGAACCTACGACAATCTAGTCATTTCCAATGCAAATTGTGCCTGGGAACAATTGTTACTGAATCTTAAGGTGCGTGTGAAGACTGACGCTCAACAAGAATAATGATCTTAGGATTATGAACAACCTACAATTATTTTAGGAGAGATGTGAAAGAACCAGCTGTAGCTGTAGGCACATTTTAAAGTTTTCTCCGCAATTTTATTGTCAATCAGACCTCACAAAAATGGAAATATTTCTTACCATGAAAAGCTCAAATTCATCTTCATTGCGGGCTATCATCTGGTTAAGGGTTTCATCATCAGGCACCTCGTCTTCCTCCTTAAATTACATTAGAGAAAAACACGGGTGGTTGGTTGGAAACAAATCAGTCAAATATGTCGTACAAGTTATAAAATACCAGTTAAATAGCTGGGATGGCAATACAAAAGCTTGTATTATTATAAGTGCAGGGTCATGATATCATCCTATTGAGGAAGCACTATGGACCAGCACTAATTCATTCAAAACCAGCAGAAATAAATTAAGTGCAGAAGAAAACAATCCATTTAGGAGCTCTAACATTCCTCATATAACGATGCTTAATGAGGCACAAATACCTCAACGTCCTCCTGAAATGTTTTTACCTTCAGGACAAATAATAAAGTCTGAGAGCTCACCTCATTCTGCTCCTCATGCTCTAGAATAGCCTGCAGGAAGGCGCGGCGCTCGTGGCTGGAGGACTTCTGGTCAAACATGCCTGCCTGGATAACCTTTTGGTCCACGTTAAGTTTGTATTTGGCGGCTGCCAAGATTTTCTCCTCCACGCTGTTGACAGTGCAGAGGCGGAGCACACGCACCTCATTTTGCTGACCAATGCGGTGTGCGCGGTCCTGAGCCTGCAGGTCCTGGAATTAGCACATACAGGAGAAATACAAATTTATGTCAATTTAAAAGACAAGAAACTGTGTATAATTTTACCAATAAGTGACAAGCCAGAAAGACTGTACAGCCCAGTGTGGTTGGTGAAGTAAGGGCCAAAAAAGTGGCACTTTCTTTGTTTGGTGTTGTGTGTGAGCAGACAGTTGTCTTTGGTTGCAGGAGAACAAAAAGGAAACGAGAGAAACTGCTTGAGTCGTCATATCCGGACTCAAGGAACTATCTCTGCAACATCTTCATATGGCTCGATGGTTAAAAAAACAAAACAAAACAAAAAAAACCGAGAAACTGATGGTTTGCCTCAGACACTCTATGACTACCCAGCTCTGCCTGATGTGATGGTTTGCCTAAAGCGGTTACCTGACAGTTAGGGAGCCAACATTTCACTGAGTTCCAATTTATCTATTTAGTGTGTCATTTTTAGAAAACGACACTGTGGAGTATCAGGTATAAGAGATTTAAACAGGCTGATGCCAGCAACAGAAGATCAAGGACGTAATAAAAGTGGTAGATACAGTGTTTAGGGAAAACAATGTTTGAAATTCTTTCTGACAATAAAACCTAAAATCAGATCAAATGTAACTGGAACTTATTACAGTACTGGCTGCTTTTTTAAGACACGTTGAACCTGGACCTTTTACAATCAGAAAAACAAATGAAAATGTGTAGGAAAATAAGTGGCTGCTGCATTCGTTCTGGGCTGTGCTGCTGACTGGAGAGCAGCATCACAGCCCAGAACACAAAATGAGTCAAGCGTGCTCGCACGATCAACGCAGGTACCGTCATTACAGACTATAATGACACAATCTTCTGCGCGACAGACCTGATGGGGGTTCCAGTCACTGTCAAAGATAACGACAGTGTCGGCAGCCTGCAGGTTGAGGCCGAGGCCGCCCGCTCTGGTGCTCAGCAGGAAGATGAAGTATTGAGATCCTTCCTCATTAAATTTCTTCAGCAGTGATGCTCGGTCCTCCGACTTAGTGGTTCCTGAAACATTAAACACAAGTGTTTTTTCAGTGCAGAGTCTGTCAAGTTAACTTTGAAAAGTCGAGCTTGTTCTTCTGACCCAAAGGTCATTGTTTTCAGGAAAGTAAAAATGTCACATATACTCTGCATCTCATATTTGCCCAATTAGACTGTTTCAGAGGTGTCTAAAAGGGCACGTGGGGCCAGGTTTCAGCATATGATAGAAGTAAAACTACCAGTTTGTCTGATTAAATTATGCTAATACCACGTTTCACCCTAAACTATTAGAAATGTTTGGACTCTTTTAAATCCAGAGTTTTATATAAGAAACACTGCGCAAGAAATGTACAAAACAAAACTACATGGTGCAAGCCTCAGTGAGCACTGCCTTTGTTATGGAACCACTTATCCGAAAATTGAATTGTGCAAAATTACAGATCATTTTTGTCCACACTTTGGAAATGTCTGCTGTGTGCTGCTACCTGTTTTCACTGCTGGTGGAATATTTCCCCCACTCACACACAATAATCAAGGAAAAATAGAGTGAGAGACAAATTCAATGTCATGTTGCACCTTTTATTCTGTCTCAAAATGAATAGACGACTTCCCCATGGTGAACTTAAGTCTTTGTTGCCAGATCTCGTGGGTAAAAGGATTCTCTGAGTTTCTGCTGAGTGGTGCTAATGGGAACTCTCTGCCACACCAGTGGGATAAAATATTATGTTACTTCAACAAGTGCAAGTCATCCCAAATGAGACATGAGACATTCATCTTTTTAATACAGCAAATGCATAAAGGGATAAAAAGGATTACAAGAGTTTAAAATCTCACTTAATCTTGGATTATGATCATGTGTCTTGAGGCATAAACTGGTTGGGAAGCTTCTTCAGAGACATACATTTTGAACCATAGTCTGGACTCTGGGCTTTGCTTTAAGGTTGATTTATTCCTCTGTGGCGACGTGGTTTGATGCCATTTCTGTCTCCTTACGGACAAAACAACAATCAAACAATGATGCAGTTTTTTCTTTCTATCTTTTTGAGTTAAACTAAAGTCGACATTGTTCTGTGTAGGTTCTCTGTTCTTTGTCTAATCACAAGAACTTCCACTGTGGGATCAAGTCTTATCTTAAGAACTGCACAACCGTGATATTTTGTGTGATACAGGTATGATATTTCTGAATTAAAAGCTCTGAAAATCCTCCTAGTTCCTTTTGGTACATTAAGTGAAAAAATGCTGTCTTGATGAAAAAACACCCACCGTGGATACACACGGAACAACGAGTGGCTTTGTCCTGCTGAGGCAGTTGTTTCTGCTGAACCACCTCAAACACTGTTTTTAAGCATCATAAAGCATAACCAAAGGTACAATCTTACCATCAAGACGTAAATACTGAAAGTTGCGGTAGCTGAAGTAGTCCTCCATTATCGTCATGAGAGACGTCATCTGACAGAAAAGAAGGACTCTGTGGTTCGTCGCCTGGAGTTTCGGCAGGATGCGGTCTAGGAGCTCAAACTTGCCAGAAGCTCGGTAGAGATCAGGCCTGGGCAATGTGAATCAAATAAAACGTGTTAAAACACAATAACAATTCCAATAAAAGTGACATTAAAACGTGTTTATTGAAGTGGCTTCAGCCTCTAGTTTGACAGTTTTATGGCTCTATGAATTTGCTCACGCCATGACCTTTACCAGCATTCATATACTGCCACACTGGGGATGGCAGGTGGAACTCCTCAGTCCTGTTTCTCTACAAAACTTATTGATGAATTTAACATTTGCCTTGCTGCTGTAATCCAGACAGAGGCTTTCACAGTCTGACACTGTGAGCCCCCGATCAAACCAAATTTAGAGAACTGATAGAAAATAATGACATTGCTTGTAAGTCCTGCTCGTAAATCTGCAGAATTGCTAACAACATATTGCATTGATTTAATCAAGCAAAGGTATTCTACTGACTGTTCTTGTTCTGTCTGAAAGTTTGGTGAGAGAGCCCTCCACAAAGACTCTGGGTCCCACCTGTATGTTCACATCTGCTCGTTCACCTGCAGCTTACGATTAACCCCTGTGTGTATGTTACCCCCTGCCCTTACCTTATCCCCGTCTAGCCATTTTCTACCTCACCCTTCTTTGTCTTCTAATTTTGCGAGGGTCACATGGATATGTTTTGGCTGAGCATCCTCTAGTTACGCTGTGACTTGCACACGTTAACAGCAGCCAAGTAACTTACATTTCAAATTAGTTGCATTATGGGAAATCCGCTCATGTTATTACAAAATGATTGTGATGTTATGTTGAACCACTATAATGATGATGAATTACTGCCACATTCTAATGCTGAATGAGAAGGAATGAGGACGCAGTAAATGTCACAGTTTTAACTGTACAATGAATCGTCATAGGAGAAGACCTAAGAAGTCGTTGCTGAAATAACTTTGTTCTGTGTTTAACCCTTTCTTTAACCCTAACCCTAAACACCCATAACACATCTGTTTATCTAATCACTTTATTTTAAATGTGTTAATCAGTCATAATCAATCTGTGAAGGCTGTGTTCACATGTTCTGCCAGTTAATCTAGCAACAACGCAAAAGCCTGGTGTCTGTTTTTGCCATTGGATCATAAAAATTCAATGAAATGAGGTGCATAACTGTAAAGGGGACAATGCATTTTGTGTGACTCACCCATTAATAATGCCATTTGGATATCCCAAGTGCTCCGCAAAAGATTCCTAAAACAGAGAACATTTACTGTTTCAAATAAGGACAGGCTATCAAACGAAAGTGGTAGATGTATGTGAGCTGTGCTAAAAATAACAGAAATTACAATAAAGCAGACCAGGGTACAATTTCAGGAAATCTGTCATTGGAACCTGCAAACTACAGGGTTGGCTGAGGATTGTAATCTAATATGAAAAAGTGTAAAACATGTCCAGTATCAACAAGTTAAAACAGCCAATCACTAGCTTTTCAAAAAAAAGGACCGCTGCCTTGCTTTTATCATCACACCAACTTTATCACCTCAGACCGACCGACCGACCGACCAACCGCTTTCAGCATTTTTCAAAATTAAACCGGTGCATGAGAACCCACCTGCTGTCAGCGATACTCACCTCAATGTGCTGGAACATGTATGGGTGGTTGCAAATCTTCTTTAGCTGCATGATGGTGTTCATCAGTGTCTTTGCTCCTCCTTTGCCCTGAAAAAAATTCATTAATTTATTACACAGATAGGAAAAATTAAAGTTTTGGTCAAAACAGCATCTCTTGCCTTCATGTGTATTTGAACCTGCAATAAAAGTGATCTCATTATTATTGTGCTTGGCCTAAAACTGACTGGAGTGGGCATTGCTTGTGTGCCGTCTTCCAACTGCAGAATATTGCCAAAACTATGAGCATCCTTTCCAAAAACCAGTCCGTGCATCTGTTACTTGCAGACCGGACTTCTGTAACTCCCCCACTATTAGGACGTAAATCCCTAAAAAGCCTCCAATTAATCCAAAATGCTGCAGAGACTGTAGTCATATGTCTCCTTCATTAGCTTCTGTAGAGAGGCAGACAGCCCCTCTACTTCCAAGACTGGGCTTAAACCCTTTGAGTTAGAGCTGGTTCAGTTCTTCGTTGTTGTGCTCTACATGTAGACCGCTGGCCTCTCTGATCCACTGGGATCCTCCGGTCTGCCCCATGCATTTATGTCACCAGCGCATGACACTACAAATGATTTTAACAAGGCTGCACATCCCACACAATTCTCTATACTCGTGTAAAAAAACCTTGAAGTTACTGTAAAGCTGAGACTCAAATTTACTGAAAACATATTAAATGTACTAGAAAGATGTGCCTTTTCTTTCTTATGTAAATACAGGACATTTTAATCAAAGTGCTTCTAACAAATAATGTTTTTTCATGTTTAGGCCTGTTGAAAATTTTCTGTGGTTACAATGGAAACGATTATGTACATTATATTATCTGACCCCTTTGGTTTGTTTTAAAGATCAATGCTTTGAAAAAAAAACACCTTTTTTATTAAGTCGAAGCCAAGTTATTATATTGCTGATTATTTTCTTTCAATATATTGTGTTGCAGAATCACTGGTGTTGAGATATGTTGAATTCAGGAACAAAAAAATAAGGATTGTGTCGTGAAATGACCTGAAATTCTGATCGTCAAAAGCATCCAGTGAATTTTTATTGGTTCTTTGCTGCTACTTACAAATCAATTCTGGGAAAGCAGTGAGTAAATCACAACACTGAAATTATCTGGCCAGGATGGACTTTACAGATGTGTAAAGCTGAGGGGAGCTAAAGACTCAGTTGGCCATTCTCTGAAGATTCATGTTGCTTCCACAAAGTTACTTAATTTGATTATAGGATATTTAAAACTACGAAGCCTTCATACGCTCTGTGTCATGGAATGGAGTGAGTGATCAGTTCTGAGCCATGTGACTCCCCTTGTGTAACAGAATGCTTCGTACAGCTCTGTCTGTCAGCGTCAGACACGCCGATAATACGCCACAGGGATCTGGGTGTGTTTACCTTCTTGTCTTTCTCTGAGCCGTCGGTGAGCAGGATGCCTTTCTGCATGTGGCGGTACAGAACCTTCTGTATGGCAGACATGTCGCATTTAATCACATACTCCACCTGTGTGAATGACAGTAACAACAATTCTTCGGTGAGAAAGGAGTATATTTTCAAGGCCAAGGTAGTTCGATCACAGTCACCTCATTCTTATGATACCAGATATGCTGAGACAAATGATCCCATGAACCAGGAAAAAATATGCTATTATGTTTACATCACGTGTCATAATACATAAAAATGAAGGTGAAATTTAGTCTATGAACATCAGAGATGGAGTTAATTTCCCTCCTATAGGTCCCACAGGTTTATCTTTAGTTCCGATACTTACAAATCACAGTCAGAGTCACTGTTCTGATTCTGTTGCTAAATGAATTTATATCGGGGCAACTGAGAACACTTGATTCAGATGACTAGGGAGTGTAAAATATTTTCATAACACATTATTTTTATAAAACATAGTTAATACTTAAAAGTGGAAGGTTGCTGGTTTCAGCAGTCACATGCTACAGATTCAATTACTTGCTAAAGTAGGAAGCAAGAAGGAGCTTTCAAGATTTCCGTGCGAAGAGTGTCCTCCCACATTATAGGAATGAATTCATTTGAATGAACTGTGAAATAAGACACCTGGACCTGTGCTGTTATGAAAATACACGCAGCAGAAAGTGATTCCAAGTTCCAGCACTGGAAATTGTTTTTCAGTTACTTGAAATAAGCCAACCAAAATGTTTAGTGCTGGTTTATTGGGAACTGAATCACAAATATAATCTTGCTATAGCAGGTCAAAATTGCAGTGCTTGGACTGGAACTCACCTTCTCTGGCAGCTGAGATTCCACCTCTTTCTTTAGTCGGCGCAGCAGGAACGGGCGGAGCACCTTATGCAAACGCCGAATAATCAGGATAGTCTCCTCCTCATTGAGATCCACCTAAACAAATCAGAAATTATATGAGATGATAAACACACACACACACACACACACACACACACACACACACACACACACACACACACACACACACACACACACTGTGGTCTACAAAACTGATTACATGTCCTTAAAGCTGCAGTGAGAAAAAGTAACAATGAAAAAAAAAACCAAAACATCATTTATATACATAAAATGTGTGTGTTATGTTATGGGAATAACCCTGTTTCCCTCAGAAATGACTTTTTTTTTATCTAGTGGTGATTAGGCGCGTTGACACTCACCTCGCTGAGTTTTGAGCATGTGTAGACATTGTGCTGCCACCACATTCATTCATCTTATTCCACTGGTTGACAGTTAATGGAGGCGTAACATGCAGGTTATAACACTGTGCAAGCAAAGGCTGTATTCTGGAAAAATCTAAACTGATCTGTGCAGGTTACGCCTGGGTCTACACAAACAGCGCTGCACACTCATTATGTAGTCTTGCAGTGTCTATGTCAGACGGGCATGTTCTCTCACACAGTGTAACAAAGATCACAGGGAGCACACAAGCTTATAGGAACGAGTTTCACATTTTGAAGATATCTTTTATGTTTTTATCTGTCTGATTAAAAAAGAAAATTCAGAGAGAAAACAGAACAAACAAAATACCAAAATGGTTTTAGGTGTAACAAAGTTTAGTATATGTCACTGTTTGTGCATCCTAGGAAATCTTTTGCATGGCCTGCCAAAAATTTAAAGAAAGCCTCACGACATATAACAGAGAACTAGTAATAAAGTTGAATTCTCTCCTGACTCAGCTCTCTTCTATTTCCTCTCATCCCTTTGTTTCACTTACTGATGGGTTGCTAAAAAAACAAAAGAAACGCTGATTTGCTTCTTGCACAGTGACCTGTCAGTGAGAGACCACAGTGAAGTAATTCGGCAGACTCCACTGAAGCAGCAGGCTGAACGTGGATTTTGCCTCTTTTCTGTTGGCAGCCGCTTGGACTCACGGTTAGAAAACATAAGCATTTTGTTTTGTTTCATCTGCAGCAAATTTCAGCTCTAAATCTCAGCTTTGGGCTGGATGTTGTCTGGAGATGGACAGCTCAACCTAGTGTGACCTTCAGTGAGCCACGAGAACAGCACCACTAGCACTTATTGAAAATGTTTTCATATTACACGTACCACCCCAGATCACTAATGAGGGCTGTAGTTTGAGTTCAGCCCTTTTTCCCCCTGAGCTGAGAAAACATCTCTCTATTGTGAATTTTAATAATCTTTATTTTTATTCAGAACAATTCTTGAGAGTTAATTGTATGTTTACAATTTTTCATTTTTTTCTTATGCTGTGGAGAAACTTATTTTGGAGAAGTTTATTCCAATGTACAAGACACAGTTTATCCATGTTAGGAAAAATTTGTTTAAACTTCTCTATTGCACTTTGCTATTTTAGTGTAGGACATCGTTTCTCACTCTTGATGTTCCAACTGAGTCAAAGGACAATTTTTAATAGCTTCAAGCTTATTTCTGTCATCTCTTTTTTCGATTTGTGTTGCCCTCAGGTCCCCTGTGATAATTAATTAAATTAAACAACTTGAGGGAAATATAATCAGTTGAATCTTTGGCTGTGTACGCTTGGATGCTTTGTTCATACTAACACAGTTAGTCAGTGCATGACACAAACACCTCACATATCAAAAGGATACAGGAAAATTGAGAGAGAAATGCAGAGCCTACAATCATCTGTTTGGGTCGGTACTTACCCTTTCTCCTGTCATGGCAAAAGGTGCGTTGAACCACTGCTCAAAGGTGCTGCAGCTCTTGAAGATTGTGGGCAGCAGAAAGTTGAGCAGGGCCCACAGCTCGGGCAGCTTGTTCTGCAGAGGTGTACCGGTGAGGAGGAGGCGGCGCGGGGCCACATAGTGGGTGTTCAGCACCTGGGTCAGCTTACAGTGGTGATTCTTCATGCGGTGACCTTCATCCACAATCATGTACTTCCAACGAATCTGTACATGCGAGAAGACTTGTTGAACACCCTCTTTCCACACCCGAGGATCTCGAAAAATCAAAAATAATTAAAACCCAAATCTGCATTTTAAATACCCAGTGGAGCTCAGGAGTGGCTGCAGAGATTTACTGAATAATAAAATATTGATGTCCTACCCGACTATCCTCGGGGTGCACAAGATTACTGCTACTAAGCTTCTTAGCATAATTGTTTGTGCTCACAGTTTTCAAAATTAAATTAGCGTGTAGCACTTTTTAAAATCAAACAGCATGCTTTTTATTTATTTTCTGAATTATTTCAACTCCAAGCCAACAAATGTGCTGCAACTTTGAAACTATAAAACATGGATTTAGTGAAAATTTATTCCAAAAAATGACTTCCAGACATCTGATCCAGGACTCTAAAGATGTCTGTACTGTATCGAACACTGATGTTGCAGACTTTTCAGCTGATCTATTCACTTCATACACTCAGCAGCATATCAGTAGCTGAGTGCTGAGTAGCAAAGACTCACTCCGTGGCAGCCTGAACTATATGACTATGGTCGTCCACTGATAAGAGTCGCTGGCTGAAGCGAGGACGATTCAGGACCAAGTTTATATGATATGTTGTTTCGGCAGATTCTTCAACTATCACTTTATGTTGCAAACCTTCTGTTCCATGCAGCATTAAAGGGTGGGTGCTTCGTTTTTCAAGTCTGTCTGTGAACAATAGCCAGGTGCTGCAGTCATTACCCCTGTTCATACTGCCAGTGACGAGATTATCACCAAACGCCCTTTCAGAGGACGTGATGGAGGCTAATAACCACACCTCTTGATTCCATCTAAAGCCAATAAGAGGAATCAGCAGTTTATTAAATCATGTGAACGTCTTCCAAAATTAAAGGCTTTTCCCTCTTTGTGTTTACTCACTGCCAAACTGCAATGGCAGAACAGTTACAAAAAGAGGCTAAAAAAGCAGCAACTTTGGAAAGATATGCATTTAATGGGACTAATTTGAACGGTTCAAGGAACACGCTGTCTTCAGATTATACAATTCTGCACAAATCAAAGATACTTTGCAGGAATCTCTCGAAGGCTTGAAATCACTGTAACTACAGGAACGCCTACAGCACATAAAACCTGTTTCAGATTTAATGCTTTGGGCACCTGACTATTGTTAGGACGACCTGAAACACTGCAAACTCATCCTGCAAGTACACGCCTACTGCACATGGCTAATTCCATTTAGCGAATGAGGGGGCTAGAATTTTTATTCGGAAATTTTAAAACGGACAATCAAAAATGAAGCATAGTCTGGGGACAGCCCTTGAATTGTTAGATACTACATTTCCTGTCCATCAGTTGTCTTTTTAGTAGGCCCTCATACCTCTTAAATGCCAACTTTTCTCACCAAACGTCCAGATTTCAAACGGACTATCATAATCTTTTTTCCCCTTCATCCTAATTCTGAAGAGTTTACCTTAAATATTTGTTTAACCTTCATGCCAGCCCAAACTATCAGGGAAAGATTTACAATGGCAACAGCTGTACCTGTGGACTGCTAAATCCATTTGTATGAGTTTGATAAGAACCAAACTGTTCTGTGTTCAAGTTTGCCTTTCCACCAATATCGATGTTCCCACACATAAACACGGCCCAGAAATACAAAGCTAAATGATTTTCTAGCCGGTGTATGACACTGAAACATACTGTGTTTGCAAAATGCACATTGTGCATTCAAGACACAAAGCCTGTGGCCTCGAAAAGATTTCAGCTAAATCAACCGAAACATTTGCTGAGTTCAGCACTTGAACACTTTCCATTTTCTGTTATAGAATTTCAACTACTCTGTTATTATGTTTTTATTTATTTTAGAGTTTTTGGGAGAACTGCTTTTTATACAGTTTTAATCTTCCAGTCACAGAAATCAAGGAAGGCCGCTCTCTAGAAAACATGAGACCTTTTCTTTTTCTGTCATGTATTTGGAAGTAAAACTGTCGATTACTTTCCTCCTATAGCACATACTGTATGTGGTGACAGCTCACTACTCGAGCACTAATTAAAACAAAGTGCAGTAAATTTTTAAATGAATAAATGACATATACTTGTAAAATATTTAAGATATTGTGTGTGTTTGTGAGACAGCCTTCAATACCCTTTTTATTTTTCACTTTGGGCAAGACCACCATAAAAAAGTGAAAATATCCCAAAACAAGGTTTTACATATGGCTAAGGTGGAAAAAGGGTATTAAAAAAAACTAAGTCTGGCATTGTGGAATAGAAACAGAGTTTGTGAATGCATCATCTTGCAAATAAAGCATGTAACTCAAACGTCCACAGAAGAGATGCTTAACATTCATCAAATAAATATATGGAACAAATATTTAAGTAGTTTCATATTTTGGTTTTTGTTTGTCTGAGGTTTGACTGGTTACCTTTTGTCATCCCTTTCTTCTTTTATGGTCTGAACTAGTTAAATGTTCTCACAGTAGTGGCAGATAGAGACACACCTACACATGCGGTTTAAACTTCTACTAATTGACTAACTGCATGGAAACTTTACCTGAGAAAGTATATCTGGAGGCGCAAGTGAGAGAGTGCACTACACAAAAAGGACAGAGCTTTGATCGTTTTGATCTTTTTCACCTTGGCCAGTATGTGCTTGTCTTTGATGATGTATTCATAAGTGGTCAGCAACACATTGAACTTCCCACTGCGGAGCTGCGGCACGAGCCCCCGGCGCAAAGCAGGAGTGCCCTGCCACGCGGGAGACACAAAGAAGAAAACTTTCTATTGTAAATCAGCCACAAAATGAACTTCTTAAATTAAAAACAAAAGAAGCTGAGTTTTGTTCTTTACCTTGTAAGCAATTTTGACCACCGATGGGGCCCACTTGTCAAGTTCATAAACCCAGTTAGACAAAGTTCTGGAATAAAGAAAAGAGCAGTTATTACAGATGTGAGAGGCCACATGTATAATAGAAAAGTGGACTGAATCCGTGGACTCAGTGAGCTGAGTTTAGCTGAGACATGAAAAGGAGAGGCAAGCGCAACTTGAGAAATCACCCATTAACAGACCAATGCTCATTTAAAAGTCATTAAGCTTCAGACATAATTTTAAAAGATAAACTTTAAAAGAGTAAATTCCCTGCAGCAGTAACGCATAATAGCTTTACTGAGATTACAACTCAGAGTGAAAGGCTTTTCTTAGAACTGGAGTATTGTTTAAAAGTGGGCTCCCTGAGCAGATCAGTCCATGCCCGTTAATTTGAATTTCCCAATACACAACTCGAGTTGAACGAGGGCGAGTTTAGTGAATACTAAAGAGCACATTTAACAGAGTGGTCCTAACCTGAAATTTTGGCTTCTGCTGTGCTCAGTTTGACTCCAAAAGGCAGTAAGGCCTCAATAATCACGATAAAAATTGGAATTGTGGAAAATAATTTTTTGTTCACTGCCATCCTTTAACACCACTGGATGTAAATATTCACTAATTAGGTGAGCTGTGAAAGAGGGAGTTTTACAACAGAGAGTTCCCTGAACTTTAAATCTATATTAAAGGCAAATACCTGATTTAGTTAAAGGAGCTAAAAAGACTCTGGTAAACTACAGAGAGACGATCTCCCGCTGTTCGCAAGCAGTTTGTAACTGGAAGTATTTGAAGGACGTGTAGGGATGAATAGTGAGAAAAGCAGGGGAAATAACACAATTTGTGAGCTGAAATGATTGAAGAGACCACCGTATTTGTGGATAAACGCAAAATATAAGCAGGATGTTATCTCAGAATCTCAAAATTACCAGAGCAGGATAGTGAATTATTTGCATGAAAATGCTTTTTCTTATAACACGAAAGTAAACCTTTGAAGTTGCAACATAATTGTTTTTGCTATACATATATATGTAAAGTATATTAAAGACAACATTTGCAACATTTTAAAAAAACGACAAAATGTAGATTTTATGCTGATTTGGCAGAAACAACTTTTGAAAGAAGACGTAGGTCAGTTTAGTACTAACAATCTTTAATGGCAGACAAACTTTTGCAGAATTAAAATGGCCAAGAGAGGCTCAGGTTTTGTAACATTTATTCTCAGAATTTAGTTCAACACCAACAAACTATAAGGTCTTTTCCCGAACCTTTACAAAATGTTTGTGTCCACAACTCACATTTTGCATTAAAACATCTAAAAGTGTTTGTATGTATTTTTGCATTTAGGTTGTCTGTCTGCATTTCTTTCTATTGTATTCTCCGACTGGTTTGGGTACCAGCAGGCGCTGGAGGGAACGGAGGAGTGAACATGCTCTGCTCAGACTGCAGCTGGGAGGGGCTGCTCCTCGAGGACCGGCGGCCCGTGAGCGTTTTGGGACGTGCTAGGCACCTACGACAGCACCCGCTGCTCGTTCAGAAGAGTAAGAACGATGAGTCTCTAAAAACCCCGACAAGGTCACTAGATTTGCCGTCAGTCGATAGAGAGATGTGAAAACTCGCTGAATATAGCGACAAAGCTGCTTGGTTGTCTGCACTGATCGCCACTGGCTCATCCAGCTTGAAAGCAGGGCCCTGTTTGATTGACATCTAATTGTGAAATAATCCTCTTGTGTCAGAAGGGGGCAGGATACTTATGAATTTGATGGGATATACATGTAAGTCGGTTGAGTGACCACTCAAATGTGAATAATGACAATTAAATTCAAATTTATGTACAATTCATTAACCCTTTAGCGAACTACTTGGTTGTGTTGGGTGCCATGTTGGAGACCCCTGGTGTAGAATGTTGTCCTGTTTTACTGAAAAATGGAGCCATCTGGATGGCAGCATATGTTGCACCTCCGTTGTATATATTATATATTATTATATTAGTGTTAATGGTATCAAATCAATCTCCTTTTTGGCACATAGGACACAACATCCACGATTTGCAAACCAAAGTCAAATTTTCATTGTTCAGACTATACACTTCAGTTTTGCACAGTCTCAGTCCCATTTGAAATAAGCTTGTTTTTGCATCATATTCATATAAGGTTGTTTCTTTCCATGCTTTAACTTGCATTTGTGGATGCAGTAACAAACTTTTGAGGTGTTTTTGAACCAAAGCAGGGATTTCCAGAATCACAGAATCGTGTCTGTTTTAATGAAGTACTGCCTGAGAGCATTCAGGGTCATTCAGAGCTGGTTTTTTGGCTTTGTGCCTTGTTTACATTCTCATTGTGTTTAAGGATTTTATGTTCTACAGATGATGAAATCCCCAAAACAAGTAGACAAACAAACAAGTTTACTGAGCCCTAAAAGTATTTAAACTTAGTTTCATAATTTTTTAACTTCTTGAGAGTCATAGACTCTCTCTCTCTTTCCTTGGACTAATGCCCTAGTAAGACTTTTTCCAACAGGAAAACTTTTTCAGTTTTTCCTCATCAAAAGGAAGTAAGTGGGGTTTTCAACCTCACCTTTCACTTTCAACAACTCAGTACAGAAGTAAGGCACCCGGTGGGCCGGGCGAGCACCGTGCATGGAAGCCACCGCCAGCAGTGTGTGTGTGTGTGTGTGTGTGTGTGTAAATGGGTGAATGAGAAGCTACATTGTAAAGCACTTTGGACAAAAGTGTGATTTTAGAAACAGTCGGTCTTTTCACTTTCTCTCCTCGCTTCCTACAGGCAGATGAGTGGACACCTGACACTTGGATTTCATTTTGAGTACCGTATTTTTCGGACCATAAGCCGCTACTTTTTTCCGACGTTTTGAACCATGCGGCTTTTACAGAGATGCGGCTTTTCTATGAATTTTTCTGCAGCCCTCAGATGGGCGCTGTAGATGGAAGTCAGTGCAAACAAAAAAGCGCCAGTTTTTATTCTTAGCGCATGCAACCCAAGACGCACAACAGCAAAATACGGTAATATTTTTACACCCTCACCCCCTCATAATGGAAAACACGCGAAGAAATTCCTATGATGCAGCTTTTAATTTGAAGCCATCGATCTGGCTATCCGTGAAGGAAATCGAGTGTGACAGTGGTTTCAATGCTCAGGAGGAAGATGAATAGCGATTTGTGGTTTCAGTGCGGGAGAATGAAGCGACTTTAATAGAGCAGTTGCGCTTTAACAGTGCGCAGGAAGAAAAAGTGACAGTGGTTTGGTGTTCAGTGGTTTCAGTTCGCAGGAGGAAGAAAAATAAAGCAACTTGGTTTTAGTGCACAGGAGGAAGATTAATAAAACCATGACTTTTCTGTTTTGTGTGATCAGCACTTTTACTGTCGATGTTACAGGCACCATTCAGGTTCAGGTGTATGAATAAAGACTTATGGTACAAAATCTTTTGTTGAGCGCAGCAACTCCTGCGTAATTCGTGAAGAATAAGAGACGTCTTCTCCTTTGGCTATGGAACAAGCCGTTTATTTATAACAAGGACGTTTTTGTCGGCTCTGTACATTCGACATGTGTTATACCAGCCACACATACACATAAACGCACTCTTTACCGTAATGCCGGTAAAACAGCGCACAGAACATCCTCATGCCTACTGTGAACAATGAGTAGGAGCGCATACAACAGACATACAGATCTTAACATCTTTCTATGTAAATATTATTTCTCAGCCTGGATATTCATGCGGTTTATATGTGACAAAATATATATTTCTTTTAAATTTTAGCGGGTGCGGCTAAAATTTAGGTGCGCTCTATAGTCCAGAATTTACGGTAAACAGATACAACAGATTTTCTTATTAGGAACGGGACGTCTCACTTCTGTGTTCTACATTACAACCCTATCTTCTAGACTAATGAGAGCACAGTATTTCAATCTAAAATTACTTCCTCAAGTACGTTTAAACACTACGCAGTACGGCCCTTGGTTAAAAATAATTGTAGTATTTTAGCACTGCATGGTAAGAGCCACGATGGATGCCAGCTGAGGAGTACTCACGAGAGGGGAACAATGATAAGATAGGGCCCATTGAGCCTCTTGTACTCCATCAGGTAGGTGATAAGGGCAATGGTTTGGATGGTTTTGCCAAGGCCCATCTCATCAGCCAGGATTCCGTTCAGATTGTTGTTGTACAGGGACACCATCCACTCTAGCCCCTGAATCTAAAAAACACACACAGAAAGACAGGCATGCCTAAAAATAAGCCTGCAGAAAACAAACAGCATTCAGCAGTGATGTGCCGTATCAACGAGAAGTATGCAAATGCTGCATGTCACCATGAAAAATACAAGAGGTAAAAGTTTACTTTCGTTTAAAGAGCAGTTAAGACAATCTGAATATCAAAAGGGAACCCTGAAGCTCTCCTGATGGCTCAGATAGGCAAGATGCATAATACATCATGGCTATGAACAATTTGTTGTTTCCTGTGATTTCATAATGAACGTCACCTGGTCTGTTTAGCTGCGACAAGACTGGCCATTTAAATGGGTTTATTCTCTCTCTGTACATGTAATGGCACAAACCTTTACATACACCTGGAGAAATCAATTTAATGTTTTTCACAGTACCCTTAAAAATGCACTTTGATCCTACTAACACTGTGACATTTAATATCTCTATCTCTTGATTCAACTGTGACGTAACTGTCTGCTTTGCCTGTCACAGAAATCAATTGGCAAAGGACAAGCCAGGAGGCTGGTGGCAGCGGAAAACAGGGCATCACACCAATTACTGTACCAGCTGCTTGTTTGTTAACTGAATTATTTAATTCCAGAGAAATAGGCAAGTTGTGGCAAAAATTAAAACATGAACTGTAAATTGTACTATAGCAACGTGTAACAGTTCAGGTTTGATACACGATTGGCGCTGCAGGCAAAGCAATTACTGTACAGCTGAAATCTCTCCAATCTCCCAAAGGAGCTAAAACCTTATCTCATTTAAAGTCTGACACACCATAAATCAGAGTAGTGCCAGGACTACCTGAAAAAAGTGTTAGCGGCACCCAATTACTCGATCCCTATCACTGGTAAAATACCATTTGCCTCTGGCATCTCTGCTGCTGTAAAGCAAAGCTTATAGTGTCCCGCTGGAGAGCTGGGTGGCTGTGTCGTTACAAATACAAACTGGTTCTATTTGTTTTCTCCCTTTATCTAAAATGTACATGCATTTTACACCGACATTCTTTCCATCAGTCACCTCTTTTTAAGTTAGTTGTTCAAATGCTGCTAAACAAGGCATCGTAAGATTTGAGAAAAGGCTCCAAGAAATATTATTGCATTCATGAGTGGTGTTACTAAAAGAATAAGAAATAATGTATGTGGGAAACATATTTAAGTGTGTTTGCTTCTTCTGCTTGTCAGAAAGGAAATTTATATTAGAAACTTTTGTGAAATAAATCCAAAATAAATACCAGTGAGCAAAAAACTGTTACAAAGACGGAGGGACAGCAGGTAACTGTGTGTGAAATACCTGGTACTGTTTGAGCAAGCCGTTAATTAGCAGCGATGACTGCTTATCCACCTTCTCAATAACGGCATGGGCCACGCCGTAGTAAGACTGGGAGCTGGTCTGTCCAGTTGGGACACTGTACTCATCATCCACATCCTGCTTTGCTGACCTGCATGTGTGTTTAATGTAAAAAGACAGAGCACATTTTACACCGGTCACACCCAAACTTTAGAAGTGATTGTCTTGATTAGTTTTTTAGGCTTAAGAACTTGTAAATTTAAACTTGGAAAAAATAATGTTAACCTATAACGGCATAGATAAAACGCAAAATGACAAGACAAGGGAGAAAATATGTGAATAATAGCAATTGAGAAGAAGAGGAGTGGTTGCTAATATCAGTTAGTAGTCAGTAGCAGGAAGGGGATGTGACTACGTAAGCCTGGTTTCCAGGGAAACGGAAAACAAACATGTGCATCCCTTTATTATTTATTGGAATAAGAAGGGAATGCACATATAAAATTACGTGTAATTTAGAATGGTCCTTTTTATCGTGTATTCAGCCTAGTACGCTAATCAGCCAAATACCTGTAGGGCAGCGACATTCTTGGTTGTGATATGTAACGCTGATTGCTATGCAATCCTCTATTCTTATAAATTTATGTTTGACCTATAACATTCTTGGTCCATAATTGTGATATATAATGTTACATTGTATTTTTCTTTTGATTGTAAGGTTATCAACCTGCAATCCTCTGTTTCTTATAAATTTATGTTTGACCCAAATAACATTAAAAAGGAAAATGGGACTAAAATGGTCCATAATACTACAAGTCTGGCAATAAATATAATGTTACATTGTATTTTTCTTTTCACTTTCTCTTTGTAAGGTTATCAACCTGTTTCAGCGCTTTCTATCCTGTTTCTATCCTGCTCTGAACCTGCTTGAATCTGTTCTGACCCAAAAAAAGCATCAATAAAAAAGGAAAATGTCAGGAGGAAGAAAATGTTTTCCTGCACGGGAGAATCTCTTTAATAGTTGCGCAGTTGCGCTTTAACAGTGCGCAGGAAGAAAAAGTGACAGTGGTTTTATAGGTTTCAGTTACAGGAGGAAGTCATGACTTTTCTGTTTTGGGCAGTTGTAAATTCTATAAAAGACGCGTAATGCCGATAAAACAGCGCACAGAACATCCTCATGCCTTGAACAATGAGTAGGAGCGCATACAACAATTATTTCTCAGCCTTTTCAACACCACCGGTTTATATGTGACAAAACAAACTTTTAAAACAGTCCAAAGGCAAATACTACAATTTTACACCAACAACTGGAGCTTAAATTCATCATGTAATGCATTTCCTGCAAAAAAGAGCAGATCAGAAATAATGAGTGGAAAGGAATACAGTACTCAATGATGTTCTTGGCAGCTTTCACAGGCACTTCATCTCCATTGGGATCGGTTAGCTTCTCCTCCGTCTCTGCCTTGGCCACCTCCTCTTCTTCCTTATAAGGCAAAGTTGATAATACACAATTTAATATAATAACAACAATCAAAATAGATCACAGCAGTATCTCTGATGGGGAAGAGAAATAAAATCTGAGCACTGCTAATGTGCATTCATCTACAGCCCCCTGGTGGATTTGAATGTATTTAGTGCGTACATACATTCAGGGTTACTGTGACTGATCCAGCTTAATAACATTTGCATGATTTGCAGAAGAGAGAGGCTGATCTCACATTCTCCACTGTGGGAGTTATGTAAAACAAAGTCACTGACCTCCTCCTCAAACTCGGAGCCGCTTTCCTCGCTGTCTGACCGAGGGGCCACTTCATACCTGATGTTTGAAGTCAAAAGCAACGAGAAGAGGAAATACAAATTACAGTAACAATGCAGTCTGTCAATCACTCAGAAACATAATGTACACCTTTGCAGTGTTTATCCCATAATAAGCAGCTGTCCCTAATAGAAGCATGGAAAGGGGTTTATTACTTCTTTAGGGATGTGATTAAATCATCACTCAACCTTAGCAGATTATGCCTCATTATGCAGTTTAGGTGAGCACAAGCAATGAGTTGCATCTCAATATATAGGAAACACTGTGATTAAAATATCTGGCATTTTGCAATGTTAAGCATTTGTCCTTGTAGAATCCAAATTGCTTGCAAAGTGATAGAGAGTATGTTAAATTTCCAGAGAACATAAGGTGACACAACAAGAAAACTTCCAAAACCAGGTAACACTTTCAGGAGAAAGTTACTTTTTTCAACCTAGGATCAGGTTATCCTGACCAAAAAAAGCATTACAACAATTGCTCTGGCAAAACACTCTGAAATGGTTTTCAACCCATTTGGTGTGGCTTCTACACTTTTGATTTCAAATTAATTCCTATAAATGTGGCTTTTTGATAAGCAGCAGATAGTGGGAGAGCCGGACTGGCAGTGTGTCTCTTTCACAGGAGCAGGCTTATTTTGAAGACCAAAGATGGGGAGCTGGTCTCTTTTGCTCCTCTAAATCGACCTACACTTGGGCAATGCTCTTTTATTAGTCTAACAAGTGACGTTCGGCTCATTACAAATACCAAAAAAGATCTATAGCACCATTTTATTCATTGTTTCTTTCCAACAATTGTACTGTGTGCGCTCGTCTATCAGAGTACATAAAGCTAGTGTTGTTGTTCTGTGTCACCGTGCTCTTTACTATGTCTTGCTCTGTATTAAACTATAAATGGACTGCCCTTATGTCGTCCTTTTCTAATTTAATAAACAAAGACCTTTTTAATTTTCATTTCATTCACCTAATTCTACACAAATAGTTATACCACAACTGTCAAAAGTTTTTCTGCGTAAAACACTGTAAGTAAAGCATAAGGGAGCGTATTGTAATCAGTGGTAAGCAGCACAGAAAAGTGCCACCAGCAGAAAGGCATCACTTTCATTTTACAAAGATGTCAGATTTTGACAACAGTTATGTGCAATAATGTGTCTCCTCACCCAGGGTTCATCTCAAGCCAGGCCTCCAGCTGACTGGATTTGGGAGCATCCGTTCCCTGCAAAACCTTCCCAGTCTCAGTCTGGATCACTTTGACGGGCAGCTCACTCATTTGGCTGCTCTCGTCCATTGGCTGCAGGACAAACAATCCACAAGAAGAAATGTGTGCATAAAATAAACTGAACTCATGTTGTTCCAACTTAGACATTGTTAATGTTTTGCAACTGTACTGCATTTGCTGTGAGATCACAAGCTGGAGCATAATTATGAAAAGGCTGTTCTATTCATTAAAATATTAAAATGAGTAGACTGCATTAGTGAAGCTGTTTTCACCGATAAAAACTAAACAGGCAGCAAATGTTGATACGGATTTATCTAGCAAATAATTAAGATAAACTGATCTAAACTGAAATTTAATTTATTGCAAAAACCCTGATTGTCTGAGACAGGACACACAAATGGATTCACAGTATTCACAGAACAGAGCCCATGCATATTCTGGGAGTACAAGAGGGAGCAAAACAAGGGCTATGAAAGAGAAAACTGACAAGGAAGTTCAGAGGCAAGAGTTTTGTCCTTGCTTCACTAATTCATCTCTTTAATTTATTCTGAATAATAAAGTAGGAATAATAAATCCTACTCCAGTCCCATCGTCACCCCCTTCATTAGAGTCGAACACTTCAAATTTTTATATCTACCTTTCAAATATAATCAACAACATAGAGTGTTTCAAGGCCTTATTGAACCTCTTTCCAAATGGAGATAGAGCAGAAGTGCAGTTAAGAGCTGTGGCAGTGAATAAGAACAAACACTGCAGATTTCTATTTGGTTCTGTTGCATTATTTACAAAATGTTTAATTTGCTTCAGGTGGATCATTACACGGGCGACAGGTTTGGTTTTGAAAAGAAAATGACTGTTCATTTAATCTGTTTTGTTTTTTATTTCTGCCAGGACCCAGATAAAGTGTAGGCTTGTTTTCACTGCAGTCACCACAGAAGGATTAGAGAATGTAAGAGAGAAACGAAAGAAAGCATCACCAAAACAGAAAATGCACTGTGAATGCTTCAGCGCTGACAGGATTTTCAAAGCAAGGCAGAAACAAGCTCAACTGTTTTTGGCTGAATTAGTTGAAACTTCTTGAAAATTTTAAAAAGCTGACATTTGTAAATAAAAAAAAGTAAAAAATATTTAGTGAATATTAGTAAAATACTAATAATATTACAAACAATCGTGTTTAAGTGGACATCTCAGTAAGTCCCAGTACGCAGAACCATTTATATTTTAATATGAAGAAAGTTGAGGATGAATCTTTAACTAATCAGCTGAATACTGTAACAAGGAGATGGGTGACAGACGCGTGTTAACACACAGACACGTGTCAGAGAATCTCAAACTTTGCCTCAGAAACAGTGCAATAAATGCTCTAGGCTGAACTATACCTGAGTAGCTAAAGCTAAAAGCGTAGCTAGTCAAAGAGTAGCTGAAGAGTCTCTCCATTAATTTGAACGAGAGAAAAAAGCTGAAAAAAACAAAGCTGAATATTTAAAAATGGACAAAGGATATGAAAAAGCTAAATACAAACAACAATAATGTCCTTTATAAGCAACATGAACATTTTTACAATTATATCTGGTGTATGCTTTAGCATTCATAAATTTTCTCCAGCTATGTTTGTCTGGGGTCTGGTGCTGAGCTCAGTGCACAGAGACGGGCTTTAGGGACAGACTTTTAAAGCTCTGTGAAACTGTGAAATATTGTTATTATGAAAAGCATTAGTGTAGATGTTTTAAAAGGACAACCTTAGATTTTTACAAAGGAGGAGGCGCAATATTAAACAACATACAGGTAACAACTGCTGCTTACCTCTCCATCGGGTCCAATGGCGCTGGTGCCTTCACCGTCTCCATCTACCTTCTAGACATTAACACACAAACCCATTCATATCAACTGGTATTCTGCATCACAACAGGATAAGAACAGCATTAAGTAATGATAGTCGTAATTTAACAGCATAGCATTTGTCTATTACTCTGTTTAGTGTCAAGGGCACAGTCACCTACTCTATGTTATGGTAATTAGCTTCCATGTTGCAGCTAAGCTAGAGAGGATGTCTGTCAGCCAGTCATGTCACTGAGGGTGAGACTCTGTTAGGTGATATCAACAACTATCAGCCTGGAAAACCAACAAACCATGAGGATTTTAAGGAAAATTATAAAGAAGAATTGAAGTCACAGCAGCAGCCAGCAGCAGCTGCCCATTCACTGTCAATGAAAGTCTAGCTGCGCTGCTCATTACCACCCGCTGCAAAAGGCAGCCAGCTGCACAGGGGAACGTTGAAGAAAGCTGAACCGTATGCAAATACACTCTAAGGCAGTTCAGCTGCACCTGGGGAAGAGCCAATTGGCAGCATTTTGTTTTTACTAGAAACCAAGCAGAAAGTCCGCTTTTACTACCCCACACAGAGAAATGATAAACTACAAAGACACAAAGCTGATTGCCAAGGTTTCTCAGTTGTTAACAATATGTATTTAATGTGCTATCTTATCAGGACTTTAAGTGAAAACTACCATTTAGTACCCGATGTGGACAAGTCATAAAATAAAAGCAGGAAAAGATTGTCACATTTTCCTGATTATTTAGAATTCTCTATCCTTGCTGGCTTTGTTGTCTAGCAGTCGCATATAGTCAGTAAACAGCTGCCTCATGTACAAGCAAATACATTTTAGTCGACCTGAACGCGCAATAAATGTATCTGAAGCTATAGACCAAGCACCATAGCAGGCCTGTGAGCACTGTTTGGTTTGTTTTGTTCAAGCTCGTATGGAGTTTAAACTTTATATTTATTTCAAGGTAGAGAAAGAGTATTAGAAATGAACAGAATGCGAGCCAAAGCCCTCACAACAGAGAGCATTTCCCACCTTCTTTCTCTTCTTCCTTCTCTTCTTCTCCTTGGCAGCTTGGGCAGCTTTGTGTTGGTACACCAGCGAGGTGAGGTTTGCTACATACTCGTCTGTCTGCTGCAGCAAGTAAGCCAGACGCTTGTCCTTCTTTTGATCAATTAGTTTTCGGTAGCCTTCCTCATCCTCTGCCTGAAAGAAAGATGGTGACAATAGGACAAGAACCCTTTCAGGATAATGTACTTTATGACTTGTTTTCACTATATTTTCAACTTTATAGGTCTATATTAAAAAATATGTTTGGTCTAGTATGTGCCATTTAAAACAAATGATTTAGTCAATACAGTCCTGGCTGTGACACACTGCTGAAAATAGATGATCTGTTCAGCGGTACATAAACCCTTGCATCTGTAATTTCCTTACAGGCTAAAACCAAAAATAAATAAAACCTTGTTTCTGATTTGGAATAATTAGAATTTATTTAAATAAGGAGAAACAGACATTTCATTTTTGATTGCCAGGCTCCTACCATAAGTCTTCTCATACGCTCTTTTTCAATTCTCTCAGTCTCCTTCTTCTGTTCACGCTCTGTGTTTGTGTGCCAGGTGGCAATGGCTCTGGTGAGTTTCTGGATTTTGCCGGACACTGAGCGGTGATACTCTTTGAAGTCCTTAGCATGCTGAAGGATACTGTTGAGATATTCCTGAAAAACATGTCATGAAACTCAGTGAAGTACCATTTTAACTTCTGTGAACATTATTAGTCATTTAATCCAAAGGTGATGTTAGCTGACAACATTTTACAACTCCTCAGAAAAGCTTCATCAGTATCTTCTCCTTGGGTGAAAACAATCAATCGTATCTTAACCTGCAGTTTGCTTGAAGTATATGTATATTATGATTGCATAGTTTGTGTTATCAAAAATGGTCAAAGCTGTGGATTACCTGATGTTTCTGTCTTCGCTTCTTCTCCTGTTCAAGTTTCTGCTGCTTTTCCAGCTTCTCAGTCATGCGTGCCTCCCTCAGTGTCTGTCGCTTACTGCGTCTGTAAGCCTTTGAGTTGAGGGCCGTCTCCAAGGTCGTGTCTCTCCTCATACATGCCACCACGTCCTGCCTCAGCTTGAGATATGCACAAGTACATGTCAAAACCAGATTTACTGACACTGTTCATTCATTGTTTTATATCATTGAGGGAGAAAATACATTTCAATGTAAGGAAGGTATTCAAATGTAAATGCACCAACACATAAATAAAAACATAAAGTAATGCTAAAAACGTATATATAACACTGGCCACAAATCTATTGCTTTAATGTCTTAAGTGACTATATGACATTTTAATCTAAATTTGCAGTTATCTTGGAAAACACATTTTCCATTTCTCTTTCCCCTTTATGCAGTTACAAGGAATATTTAAACGGACAGCTTCTGTGTACCTGCCGCTGGAAGTTGAGAAGACGTAATGCTTTGAGTTCCACTGTAGCTTTAGTCCTCAGGTCCGGAGGCAAGGAGCCTGGCAGACTTTCCAGCTCCTGGATCCTATGAGCAATGCGAGCCTGCAATCTGAACAACATCGAAACCGCAAAGTGAACTGAATCATATGTTAAAAAAATTACTTCTTCAGAAAGATGTAGTAGATGTTTTCATCCTTCTCCCTGCTGCTGTCAGACTTTACAGTCACAGCTGCTCCCAGTGAACCACTATCACTATTAGTCAGTGCTCATTCTCTGATGCTGTAACATGGAAATGTCCCCACTGTGGGACAAATATCTTGTTTTATCTAGGAGGTGTAACTCTGTGGGCATCTAGGCTATCATCTGGTAAGTCGGTCTTATAAGAAGCAATACAAGATGAGGTGAGTCGAACTAGCAAGTAGCGATAAGGACTGACTGGGCAGGATTTTCTTTGCCCGGAAATGACCATAGATGTTTTCCAGAAGGAACTGCTGATGATTCACAGAAGACTGTTGTCTGTCACAGAAACGGTTGTTAACACATCACCATATTAAGATATGTTTGCACACACATTTTAACCAGAGACCCTCACATTTATTGTATAGCTCAAAAATAGAAAACAAGGTATGTTTTTCTGCATCCTAACATCTACGATGCATTCTGTAAGTTCTTTCACTCAAGTCTGGTCCGTATGTTCATTTATACATTCTTCCAACGTATCACTCCTGTGGTTAGTGTTTGTCTAACAGTTTGCCGAAAAGAGGTCCTGTTAGTTCAAATGACAGGGTAACGTTTCTGCGGCCTCTGTTTCATAAAAAATAAAAACTATAAAAACACAGCCTTGAAGATGTCTGATAAATAAAAGCTGTAGGGACAGAACAAGATAAAGGCCTGTGTGCCTTCCACATTTCGCCCCATCAGTTATCTCTGTGCTCTTACTACAGACGCTAAAAAAAAGATGTGACACAGCTACAAAAGGGCAGGGGGGGTCCAGCACACATTAAAGTAACATAAATCTGACTGATAACGCTTACATAGTTCCTTGACAGCTTTAGCCAAAATTACATCAGTATAAAGAACAGATAACAGTGCCCAAGGTTAAACAACAATTTCTCCTCCTCTTTGCTCTTGCACCTCCAGCAAACCGAGGTCTGGATCTTTGTGATCCACACATGTTGGTTCTTCAGCTATCCATAAAATGAGAATATCAGACCCTTGATAAACCAGTAGCAGTGTGGAAAACATTCACTGTAACAGACAGCAGCCTCATACGTAAATCTCTCTATTTTCACAACAGTCAAAAACAACATGTAAATGGCTGTATCATATTGATTTTAACCTCAATTCTTTCAAGAAGTAGAAAGATGAGAAAGAGACCACCTTTACACCTTCGCTTCAGCAGTTACGAAAACTGCTCCTGTGATGGGGGTTAGGGATGCCCAATGAATCTTATGGCACATGTGCTATGCTCCTCAATACACAAAAACAAAACTCCCACCTGATGTGAGACATGTCAAATGAAAGATCACAACGTGAGCAGTTAGCTGTAAGACTTTAGTCATTTTTCACAGCCTTTTTCCCCATTCAGTTTGTTGCTCTCTGGCTTTAGAGCTTGATTAGATTGGAAGTGACCCTACAGCACATTTAAATGTCACGTACTTATGGGCCCCTGTCAGTAGGAGTTTGTTACCAAAATTAAACATGTCAAAAATCCATTTAAATGAACACACTGATTCTGTACAAAAGCAAACACTCAAAAGACATTAAAAAACACATCTGGTCTTTGGATTCTGTGAGAGCCAGTATGAGGGTATTGTTAAAAGCCAAGGAGATGTTCAATTGGCTTACTCTACAAATCTTACATCCTGATCTAATATACTTAAATTTAAACTTACAATAAATAATTGAAGGTAAGTTCTATTTGAAGTGAGTGCTTTAAACAATGTGATTAATTTAGAAACAGAGTAACTAAACAAAATGATTAATTAATTTAATGATTCAATCTAAGACATACCACAGTAATAGTTTATGATTTATAAACATGTTTCAGTAAGCGATGTCTGATTAGACCAGAATTAAATGGGTGATAAATACCTGTACTCTCTCTCCTGTAGGATCCCCACTGGGTCTAAGCCCTGGGGCTTCTGAACTGGCGTGATGCGGTTCTGCTTCTGCTGCATCTGTAGCATGAGCATGGGGGACACCTGCTGTCCAGGGGCCTGAGGGGTCACTGAATTGCCCGTCATGGGCGCAGCTGCTGGCACAGCAGATGCCGGAGTTGGTGCAGGGGATGGGCGCCCGCTGGCAGCAGGAGAGAGGTGCTTCTGGGTAACGGCTTGGTTTTCAACAGCTTGACCTTAAGACCAAATATTGGGTCAGTTCACAGTAAGATGGGCTGACGCAGGCATTAAAAAACATCAAAGCGGTGAAAAGGTATTTTGACATTGACATACTATGCATGTATACTAAAGGTCAATCAATAAATCACATATATTGGTATTAATGTATATTTCAGTTTTTGTCTGGTTACAATGTTATTGCAGGCCTACGCGTTTATCACAGAGCTAACACAAAAACAGATCTGTAGTCTAAATATATGTGTGCTTTTCAGCTGGGATAGCTGGATTTCTGGCATGTCAGAAATATCTGAAACTGCTTGGGACATATCAGTGTGTGAGCAGTTCCCTGTTCCAATTCCCAATGAAGTAAGATCTGTTTTGGAGAAAATTCACTGGGATTTTGTGGAACACAAACCTCAGATATTCAGTTTGAAGAACTGGATGTGCAAAAAGATCAATGAAAACACAATTATGTGTAATTAAAGAGGTGATGCTAAACAGAGAAGCATTCTCTGTTTTGCATTCCAAGTCAGATAGTGAGACATCATTACAATATTTGAAAGCTGGAAACTCAATAAACCCATAGAAATTATCACAATTCAACAAAAGGTAGCTGATCCGTGTGACAGATACAATGTCAATCTAACATAATAAGATAATACCCCTTGTAATTCATGCAGCCTATGTTTGCAGCTTTTACGTGTAGGGACGCACTGTGGTGGTGTACTTACTGTAGCTATAGGCCATTTGGATACTTATGGGGTGAAAAAAAAATTTAAAAAAAAAAAGTCAACACCTCAACAACTTTAAACTAGCATATGTCTCATCCCACTGGGAATTTATGTCGCACCAACATTAAACATACCATTTTGTACATATTTTAAGATAACTCTGGGTGTCACAATAATATATGTCTGTAACTATTAATTAGTCTCCTCTCCATTAACACTTGTTTTTTGTTTTGAGAGAAAGTCACTGTGTGGTTCAGATACAGGTTGCAAGATAACCACCAACATATGCAAATTATGTTTCAGGCTAGACTTTCCTTTCTGTGCACCATCTTCAAAGCTAGAGCCCTATTTTAAGTCAACTCTGGATTGCACCATCCCATGCAGCTTCAAAGAATTTGCTTTGGCATCGTTTCAAAGAGAACCTGATGTAAGACTACACACAGAACTGCTGGGGCACATCCTGGTCAGTCTCAAACCTTTCACTTTCTTTCACACATTGAATTATCGTATGTAGACTAAAAAAGTGTCATGGCTAGTGTAACTTACTCACTTTGGCGCTAGTCTAAAACCCCAAACTATTGTGCAGTTCAGCCGGTTTATAGCTTATACACAACAACATACAGATACACAGTACTTACCATCAGACCAAGGCTTGGGTCCCGTGCTTTGACTGTGTCCTTGCAATGCTGGGGTTGAACACGGACTTGACTGGGGTCCACCCATAGGGGCCATTGACATACCTTTCAACAAAATAATAGTTGTTTTGTTTTTATTTCTATTCCTCCTATATCATTATACATTTTGAATGTTGATTTGCTATTTTGTTTAGGTAACATAGTTTTCACATCGAAATCCTAAATATATTTGTTGAGTTAACAAAAAACTAAACTATTTGACACTGTGTTATTATTTGGATTAGAGGTTTTGTAATCTGTCAAATATCTGGGGCACTGTTTATGCCAGGTGAGATCAGCTGTCATGGTGCCACAGGTCAAATCTTGGTCTTGCTGGGATATATTCCATTCACAGTTTAAATGTGTCTTGCAAAACTTTCATGGTGGACATAGAGCTAATAGTGAAGTGCTTAGTGTGTTCAGATCTGCTGCATTGGGTCACAAAGTCAGAAAATACACAGAAAATCCAATCCTACATCCTAGAAACTGGGATCTCAAGAGACCGTTGATTTAACAAAACAAATGTATACAATGTGGAATCACATTATCCAAATGATCAAATCTTTTTTTAAGCATCATCCAACTGTATGTTCTTACCAGGAGGTCTGCTGTAGGGACTAGCACCAGGTGTCTGCTGCGGCTGTGGCTGCGGCTGCTGCTGCTGCTGCTGCTGCTGCTGGGGCTGCGGCTGCTGCATTGTGGGAAGGCTCCTCTTGCCCTGAACAGCAAGCTGGAGGTTTTCAGGCAGGGGCTGCCCACGACCTAGGATCTTATAAGCCAGGATCTGAGCTCTGAGCTGTTGCAGCTGGATGGGGCTGAAAGCAGAAGGTCCACGCGCCATGTTGGACATGGCCCCTTGGGGATCCATAGGCATCATGGGGCCTGACTGTGATGAAGGCATGTGGGGTGGTGTGGGTCCCCCACCCCCTCCACCTCCTGACATGGGACTAGAAGCATGCTCATGGACACCCATTGGGGATGGATGGGGGGACATGTATCCTACAGTAGACAAACAGAAGTTTTATTTTTTTCTAGCACAAACAATTTATCATTTTTTGACCTCTTCAAATCTCTGAGCATTACTTAAACTGTCTGAAAAAGAAGAATTACCATTTGGTTCACCTGGTTAAAATAAAAGAGGGACTGTTTAAATGTCCACTGAACCAATGTCCTAAAAATTTCACATTTCTAATACTACTCATAACAAACATTGCTTTACCAGCACTTTAAAATTCATGATGATACAATATTATTCCCTTCCATAGAGATAGTAAGATACCTTGGCTGTGCTGGTCCATGGGGCTCTGGGGAGGGCCCATACCAGAATGCAGCGATCTCATTCCTACACCTTTCATATGACCATAGTGCATCGCATCTGCCATGGTCTTGTCATTCATACCATCCATAGGCTATAAATAGATACATTATTTTACATTATTGATTCATTATTCGATTGCATGTTACACATTTACCGTCAAACTGTGAGGAAGAAAATTCTGTTGGTAAAATAAAAACGTAAACAAAAAAGTACTATGAAAAAAGTCAATACATTTCAACAATGTTGAGATTCAAAGCAAAAGACCAATATTATGTCTTGCAAAGAACAAAACCACATCTCTTCTACACTCCTTTGTGGGGACAGAAAACTTTTGGTCTACTTTAACAGAAAAATTAAAGTTTATTCAAATTTTTGTAATATCACTTGGCAAGTGAATATGTCAAGCATAATCCCATCAGTAATAAACATAAGTCATATAAACCATAAAATTCAAAATATATTTAAAATAAATAGAAAAACAGAAGCAAAAATCACCTTGTGCATAGGATACAAGTTGTCCTGAGTGTAGTCACCTTGCCCTTGCATGCCATGAGGTGCATTAGGTGTTCCAGGGCCAGGACTGGGTCCCATCATACTGTGAACAGAGCCTGGTGAGGGGTCCGGTCCAGGGCTAGGGCCCAAGATGGGACCCGGGGATAAACCCGCCCCCGGAGAAGGGCCAGGATGGGACATAGCACCCGATGGGTCTGAAGGTGTGGACATCTACTGAACTGCTGGAAGGATACCAGACAGCTTTAGGGGGAAATATAGAATATAAAGTTAGCACCATCCAAAAAAGCCTAACACCACCATAAGAATTAAACTGGTATTCTATTTTTAAAAAATAAATAAATAATATTTATATATTTTAAAATATTCACTCTTTGTTGCACAGCTTTTTACCAGGGCAGAATTACATTACAATATTTAAGTTCACATTTCTCTCATCTCACAACAGCAACTCAACTTTGTATTATTCTATGTAAAGAAAACATAAATGAGGGCATGTCCTGGTTTCATATACATTACAACAAGCAATATAAATGAATGAATGTGTTGTAGGCCAGCCCCTTTCCCACCATTCTTTATTGTCCATGTTTAATAGAGACATGTATTTTACTGTGGGGAATTAAATAAATGTAATGCTGTGAGAAAATTTAAGGCACTTTAGATACAGATATTGCTTATACACTAAGCAATATCATCAGGGAGGAATCTGATCAGGCCCTAATGTGCAGCCTGCCGACAACCTCAAACACAGTCAGCAAAAAAAAAAAAGGTTAAGAAGAAAAGGACCCATGTTCATCAAGAAGAGGATAAGATAACAGATGGCAAAGCCCCTAAAAGAGCTCTGATCTCAGTCTGGGATTACAGGAAGAGACAAAAACAGCTGCGAAAGCCTTAAATGCACAGAGGAAGTGAACCTTGAAGTATTCTGGGAAATGTGTGCATTTGGCAATTTAAAGGGAAAGCATCTGGGATGTTTAGGTTTTTTTAAGTTTACTGCACTTTCTTGGGATTGTTTTCAAGGCATCCGGAAGTTCCGTTTAGGCGCTTGAACCACCTCCACAACACTGCGGTTCTTTGGCTGCACAGCTAAGCTCGATGTGCGGAGGCGGGGAGCGCTGCCACCCCAGTTTCCGTCTGACTGACCACGTTTCCTTTGTCTAACTACGACCTGACGCTGGCGTTATACCTGCAGGCGAAACCCCGTGATTCATCTCTGAAATCACACAGCCACGTTACGGCTACAAACACGGGGATCCCGATGAGTGTCGACGCTGTCAACACGTTCCCATCCAAAGTAACGTTTGACAAACCCACAGCAACTATGACGCGTTACATAACGCTGAGCGGGCTCCTGCGTTCCCCCTTCACCCAGCTGGGGAACGTTACGACGGACTCTGATTGGATCATGGCTTCCCCAACACTGGTGGCCATCACGGATGTGCAGGCAAAAATCAAAGTTTAGCTCAAAGTCAAGCTCCTGGCGTGGCCCTAGCGACATTTTCGCTGACGAAAACAAACTTTAGCATTAAATGTAGTAGCTAACGACTTCCAACAACGAACAACTGTGGCGTTTCAGGCGGTCTGCTTCGCTCGATGGAAGGGGAAGTCGGCTATCCGCTAGCTGACGTTAGCTAGCATAGCATCGAGCGTTAGCCTGCTAGCTAGTCCGGTTGGCGCTGACTCTGTTTACCGTCTCTTCGTGTCAGAAAGTTTAGACAGTTAACTGCAAGCTGAGGAGTTACACGTCAGTATTATCAAATAATAAAGCGTCTTTAGTGTATTTACCTTTCAGCTGGACCGCGACAACACACACTTAACTGTGCATATAATAATGTTTCTTCAAAATATGACTGCTGTCCATAAGTTCACTCCCCCTCGATGTTGTTTTGGTGACATATTAAAGTTTTCATTGCGCCGCCATTACTGATTTGTCAATGTCACCGGAAATTCCGCCTATTGCTATTGTGATTGGCTAAATCGCACGTCAATCATCGTGTTGCCTTACTTGGGCGTGTACCTACCGTGGCTGTAAGTTTGAGGTAGAGTGGGTGTGACCGCGAAGAAGAGCGGACACGAAAAAAGTTTCACCACGGTGAAATTCCAGAAATGTATTAATAATGTATATTCACTGTACACACTGCTGTACGTACTATTACAATACAACAGACAGAACGTTCTGATCCGCTATTAGTGTAAAAACCCTCTTCTTACATTTAACAGTAAATAAATAAATCAGATTTAATGCTTCAACTGTTGAGCTATTATTAGATATATTATTATTCACATGACATACATATGGGATTGGTGGAATATAAAAATAAACTATTTTAAGTGAAAAAGTAAAGCATGGCTCTTCCACGCTCTTTCACTGTCACTGGCATGTCAGATCCTTTTTTTGATGGTATTGTTAAATGGGAATGAATCACAACAAGTGCCCAAAACTGTACTTTTGTTTCTAAATAATAATTTATGATACTATTCCAATGAAACTCAACTCAACTGAACTTTATTTCACATTCACACATCATGAAAAGACATGAGGAGAATGAATTGAGGTAGTCCAGTCTCAGTGCCAGCCTATAATAAATAAATAAAAGTTATATGATAAAATAAGAGTTTTATTATAAAACTAAACAAAGAAAAAAAATTATGCTAAAATATTATAATACATTCTGGGTCTACATTATTACATTCCACAACACTATGAACATAAAATTAAAGTATTTTTTTTTAAAAAGTAAAGTAATTCTCTTAAAACTACAGTATAAGACAAATACTTTACCTTTTACTCCTGTATGTTACATTTGTACCGCTTACATTTTGGATTGCAATATTACATGCAAAACCTACAACCACCATAATAAATTTAATTGCACTATAATAGGTTCAACTTCTCGACTATAACAACACCAATAACAATCACACAACAACAACACTGAGCAGGAAGCAGTTACAATTAGCAGACAGTGTACTTAATTAAGTTTAAATAAATAATAAATGTAAACGTTTAATTAATTGCAATAGAAGAAAATAACAAATATGCTTCAGGGAAGAATCATACGAGCATTGAAAAAAAGCTTAAATGCTACAATTAAGAGTCTACTTGCATACAGGCTATATCATCGTTTAGAGAAGGAAATTATTGTTGAAAGCCAGTTAGGAGCAAAGCCAAAGACTAAAATCTGTAACTGTAATATCCTAAATATGAACACAAGATGGCAGAAGCGCCTCGCAGGTGCTAAAGTGAATTGACCTCATTGGCTCTGTGCTGTAACACAGAAGTCTCTGGCAAGTGATGAATTACCACAGACATCTGAGATCTAAACAAATATGTCAAGCCCGGAGTGATTGACTGTTACAGGGTTACGAATTTACATCCTCTCACTTAGTAAGTGTGATAAAGTTTCCAAAGCAGGCCGAGCAAATGAACCGCACATCTAGTCAAGCTACATTTTCATCCTTCTGTTATTAGAAACATTGTTTTGTTTTCATTATGAAAGGATAAACCTGTCTGCTGGACGTTTGTTTGTTTAAGCTCAAAAGAACAATTATTATTTTTTCCACATAGCACGGTTCATAATTTGTCTGCATTTACATCAAGTGGATTATATGCAAAAAAATAAAAATACATACGTATTAGAACCTGTTTAGGAGTAAAATATGTCAAAACTCAAACGTTTCCCAGTGATTATTTCTGGACACAGCTGCTGACACATTTTTTCAGATTTACAGACAGAATTAAACTTAATTGCCTGTCATTGCTGTTATTACATTATCTATTGTAAATGAATTTCACAGTTATTTTGAGTATGTCCTCAATTATCCTACGAAATTTTGAAAATCAGTAAAGCACAAGGATCAATAATCAAAACCCTTTAAAAGTAGACAGAATTTAAAACTCCTTGCTATCTGTTTAGAAGGAGCAATGACATTTCGATGACCTTGTAAGACATTCAAAGTACATCTCATCATTTGAATTTCGGACAGATCAATAAACAAACCCACATATTTAAACTTTGATCTTAACTTCCCCTCCTTAACAATTCTGCCCCTCTTTCACGTCTCCATAAAGGATGTGCACAGGGTTCCTGAATGTAAATTTTACCCAAATAAACAAACTTAATGAAGTTTGTGGTAAAAACCGCCGCCCCCTTCAGATCCAGCGATCCAGGAAAGGGCTCTGCCGCAGTCATTTGGCAGTGAAAGGACTAGTGGTTGTGGCTTCCATTCACCTTGAAGCTCCCTGTAAAAAGCTCCGGTGAATCAGTGGCGTGACATTTTATTCAAAGTCTACAGTTTTCAAATGCATGAACTAAACAATGGAATTCTTTTTTAAACGGATGCAAAGAAGATCCCTCCATAGTCCTTCAATCATTTCTTTCTTCATTTCTATTTAAAATGTGACATCAAATGCCTTGACTAGATTAACCAAACTCAGGGTGCTCTCAAGAAACCAGCGTTCATTTTGAGACAATCACAAAAATTATTATTTTAGAAGTAGAAAGTATTTAGGTAGATTAAAAAGTTTGACTTGACTGATTTCTTGTAGATCTATTTTACTACTAAAAGGAAAATGCAGCAAATGCCTAAATTAGACACTTGGACATTTATTTCTCTGAGGGACTTGAACTTCTTGCAGGTTTTGTCGATGATATGTGATGATGTTTTTTTTACTGTGTATGTGTGAGTGATCAGTGCTCTGTGTGATGTTTTCAATTAAATTTTTCAATTCAACTTTATTTATTTAGCACCAATTTATGACAAATGTACAACACTTACTTTATACTACATAATAAAGTCAAGACTAAACAGACATTTAGAGAAAAGCCAACAAATGCCCCTTGAGCAGCTGTAGGCAACAGCGGAGAGGCAAAACTCCCTTGTTATACATTCTGTACACAATTTATTGGAAAGAAGATGTTCATCTTAAAGGAATAATTGAAATAAATGAAGTCAAGACTATCCAGTTTATTAGAACTTAGTGTGTACTGGATGCATACTCAGCTGCAAAAAACTCAAAAAACAGAACGCGTCCACAACTTCCTATGCAAATCTTGAAAAAAAAGTTGTATCTTGCACTTGCATCCCATAAAACTGAAACTGTTCTTCTCACAGTATCACGTTCTGCTTTACTGTCTTCTTTTTGCTGCCTCGTACCTCAAGCATCAAGTTGCATAGGATAAAAGCAAATGACTACAAGTGAATGTAAAAAATGACTGTTTATAGGAATAGCAGAGGACTCAGAGAGATCAGCAAGTGACAGCCTGTCAAATGTTTGTTAAACGCATCAGTGACATACATCATATTTTATAAACTAATTGCACTAAACTTTCAATATGACATAAAAAGTCCAATGCTATTTTTATTTCTACTGACCGTTAAGTGAAAAACTTTTGAAATACAGTGAAAAAAACAAAAGTTAGACGTATATTGGACATACGGTCAAAAACTTTATATAAGACATATGAGAATTTGTGTCAAACAAACAAAGTAAACATATTATTTATCATCTTCGCGCACAGTGTCGTATTAATCTTACGTTGTGTGTGTGTGTGACAGCTTTGTAAAACAGCAGTGAGGTACTGAAGCACTTGAAGTGTTACCATTCACACACACACACACTTGCGCTCGTGCACACGCACACCGCGCTGCTATCATTCACAGGTGTGTGCAAACAGACGGGTGTGTTATAATTAGTTTTACATGCGCCACATTTGGCGGCGAGCTGTTTGCTTTTTCTCCGTGTTATCTGAGAGACCCATTTGAATACCCAGCGCTCAGATTGTGGTGCACTTTATTTGTGATGAGTGGGTGATGGAGTGCTGGTGTCAGCGTAATAAAGAGGCCACGTTTGCTTTGAGCACATGGGCTTGTTTCATATGTTACAGTTCACAATAGAAATGGAATTTTATTGGAGCAGGTAATTCACACAGGCAGCGTTATCACCATGTTAACAACTGAAAAGTTTCTTCTTCTCTTTTCATTCTTTCTCTGGTTTTTTTCTGCATTCATCTTCATAAACTAATACACTACTTCCTCCCTGCACCACATTCACAAGGTTGCAAGGCCACTACTGTTGCATTGAGGACTATGTAACATGGCTAATAATCAAATCTAGTTTCCTCTCATTTCGGACTTTCCAGTTAATTATAACAGTTAGCTGTGATTTGTTTTAAGTCATAAATTTGGTACTTTTTAATTATCATCATCTTTAAAAGTTAAAGCAGTAAAAGCATTTCTGTCAGCAGTTACCTGTTACAACAGTAGCACTTTAAGGATAAAATAATAACGGTATTTATTTGACATCTTTATGCCATTTATGTTAAGAGATGGTTCTAATGTTTTGGCCAGCCTGTTTAAAATGAATGAGGGGGCCAAACCTTCCGAGTCACCTCTTCTTATAACGCCCTCCGCTGCGACTGTACCATCTGCTAGCAGCTCAGTGGTTGACAGAGAGTAGGATTATCACCCTTCGCACAATTTCAAGGTAAGAATTCAGAAATTGTACCGTTGTAAAACAATTCATGGCAGAGCTGCTGTGTTGGAGTGCATTCGATTCCACAGGCGAACCTAATGAGGGGGCCAGTGGGTGCAGACACAGACCGATGGACAAAATAGGCAGTTTTCACATTCGACTTCTGGATCTTGGATCTGCACAGTCAAACTGCCTCAGTAAAGATTTCCTAAACAACATTCTTGGCCAACTGGCTTCTCTCTCTCTCTCTCTCTCTCTCTCTCTCCCTTGGCTTTATCCTCTGTCTTTCCAAACAGTGTTAGTGTTATTTCTCTCTTCAAGTGCTTCTCATGAGAAGAAAACTTAATCTAGATTTACGGGCAGGTGCACCGTGCCCTCCGCCATGTCTCCACCCTCACTTTCTGCTGGCTGGTGCTCCATTTGCGAGAGCTGCGTTTGAGCACTCTCCAGGGACCGACGTCTGGTCCACGGCAATTTCGCTGAGATCTTTTTCCAAGATGGTGCCGGGGTCATGTAGGAGGCTGAGAAGAGAGGAAATGCTGTCAGAGGGATCCTCTTTGTAGTTGCCTTTGTTGCAGGTGTTCTGCCATTCACTGTTAACGCACGCTGTTTAATATTACAACCTGCCTGACATCTGGTGGCATGATGATCATTGGAGATAACTCTGCCTGGTAATATCTCCTGACAGATTACAGATAAGCACAGATGTTGATTATTAGTAGATGATGTCTAAGCATTCTGCACACACTGTTCAGTTTTTCTGACGGATGTGTCTTAAAGAAGCAGCAGTAGTTGCCTCTGTTTTAAATTAACAGACGTCTTGCAGAAACAGCATCTATTCAAAAGATATGATGTCATAAGACTGTTCAAATAAGCTCAGTGTGAATGTGCAAATGTAGCAGCTCCAAAGATTATTTCACTTAATACATACAGTCAGTGACAAATACCATGTGAGTGATGATGTCTAAACTACGTTGGGTGACAGATGCAAATTAGCCGGATAAGAAGACAGACAGATAAGAACAACAATTTTTCTTTACAGTAACATGATTAATGAATCTATGTGTAATGCAGCTTTTGAAGCATGCAGAAAGCATTTACTTTTGCAGTATTTACTGCTCTGACCCCAAGCGCTGCACCGAGTTTTGGAGGCCAACAGATGTCTGTGCTTTTTAGTCTGCATCGCTCATATTTTGAGGTCTATTTCTCACACAAACAGAAAGAAATTTTGAAGCTACTGGAAGCTCTTCATATTCTTCCAGACTAAAAGCACTAAAACCTAGTCTTAAAGTTAAATTACTAAATAAATGCTCCGTTCAGGACCCGGGTCGTGCACAAGTTCTCTATCGGATGCGTGATCACCATGCTCGTCATGCAGGTGTACAGTGCAGCCACTAAACCCGAACACTGTTTCCCTCATTTGTTGAAGTCATTGTTGTTAATGCTGCTCCACTATTTACTGTATGTGGATGCAAACACCTACAAACTCGAAAAAAGGCCTTTGCCGAAGTGATTTGGAAAAGATCTGAAAGACATTTCAAAGTCAGGAGCAGCAAAATGCCATTAAACATTTTACTACAACTCGTTGAACTATTTAAAAAAAAACCTGCTTGTGATACGTGTGTTAATGGCATCTGCAATTGAGTTGTGTCCTCTTATTTCACCACAGGCTGAAATTGGATGAAGCCGATGAAACAGGGCAGAATGGTTAGTTTGGCTCCTTCTGCCCAAATGTGTTTCCAGCTCTTTCAACTTGTAGCAGATGTGAAGCCCAAAGTGCAAAGCCAGCATGTGTTTTGAACTTGTCACAGTGAATCGCTGCAGCTCGGTGGGGGATGAAGTCAGCCCTGAATACCTGCCCACCATCGGCGCTCGGAGAGCATCTGCGAGCTGTTAGGAGCACTTCATCCTAAGCACTTCAGCAGGAGTGGGGTTAGTGGTGTTAAGGTGTAAAGAAAGGTACGACACGTCTGTCTGTATTTGTAAAGGAATGTGTCCGCGGATATACGACTAAATCGTCGAAGGAGAAAGTGGAGAATGTGCTTTTTGTTTGAGAGTTGCTCTCTGAGCTGCGGCAGTGATACAGCGTCGAGAATGGTATGTGTGGCATGCCAACGCTAATTGCTTGTTTCCACTCACAAAATTTAGTGCGGTGCCCTGACTGCTGGACGGTAGGGGCTCCGTAGTCCACGGAACAATTCCACCAATAAATCAGCCATACGCTGAGGAATTCAAAATTAAAATAAGATGTGTTTACAAGGGTTCCTGGATGTAATGTAATGTAGCCTTTACGAACATCTGCTTCAGAACAATCAGGGATCGACCTGAGCAATTCAAATATTAAAATACAACAATGAAAACAACAACATTCTGAGATCATTTAGTAAGTATCAAACACCTGCTTGAACACGTGAATCCCAAGTTTGGAGCTCAGATAAAAGCGTTCCACTTTGAGAAATCGCTAGCCACAGTGGCCAGTGAGCCAAAACGACATCAAGCCCTGAGGAGGAAGCCCTACAACAGATGTATGTGAACGGCGTTCGTAGAACAACCCTCGTGTTTGGTGTGATGATGGACAAAAGAAGACAGAGAGGTCGTGTGGACAGTGTGTAGAACTTTGTGGAACGGCCGCTGTGATGCAGACAGAGGAGATGAACTCTGAGTTCCTCCGTCCGGCACCTGATTCGGTAAAGATTTGGCGTCCTCTGACTGACCACTGTGACAGAGAGGATAGACGGGCATTATGGGGTGTATCTTCACATGGATTTTAGCTTCTCCGTAAACTCGGTTTGTGTGTGTGCTGAGCCGTCCATCACGCTTCTGTTGTCTGTCTGTGTGACTCGTGGTTTGTTTGTTTCGGCTTGTAGTGTTCGTCGTTTTCCCTCCTTCGCCTGTTTCTACTTTTGACCCTTTACATTTGGTGTGTTTCTATGTCGTTGTTTGTCGCTGCTGGAATTGTGTTCATTGCTTTTTTGCTGCAAACTGCATTTTCTTTGTGAACTAAACAGAACAAAAACTATCGGTCTTATTCCTGCAGGTTATCACTTGCTGTAACGCACACCGTTCTTATCGGCAGCCCTGCACCATGTGACAGCGCTCTGTGCTTAAGTCATTACTGAGGTAACGACAGACGTGTTTTTGACAAACAGGATCAGGCGCTGCATTCAGGTACATCAGCCGTCGTGTTTTCACTCGAGACTCAGGGAGACACAAGAGTTTGGCAGCTGATCTCAGACCTGTGGTATTTCACCTGGCACTGCAGCCCCTTTGACATTGACAGTGATGGCAGCCGCCCGGCGCTGCGATTAATACGCGATTCGCCTGCTCACAAAGGGCTTGTCAACGTGCCCCACCTCTCTCCTCTCAGGCCTTTCATGAAACAAATCCCCTCTCCGTCTCCGTTCTCAGGTCTGCAGTTAAAGGCCTTCATTTCCCCCCTTTGCTTCTCTCGCGGCAGATGTGTGTGTAACTTTTTCACCCGGGATGAGAATCTTGTGATGACTTGTTGTCGCTCACAAACAGACGGGGTTGTCATATTAATCAGCCTCATGTTTTGTTACGGTGTTGAGCAGGGAGACGATTCGCAGGGTGATCTGAGGGGAGTCGGTGATGTTTATTAATGGGATCTATTAGCAACTGTACCATATTATTCATTTGAGACAACGTCTGCAGGCTGCAAATAATCAGTGAAGACAATATTTTTCTGTAATAGACTGATGAAAGCTGTCAAGCTGCGAGCTAAGCTAAAGTTATGAATGCTACATTATGAAATTTAGATGCACAGAATATACACAAATACATTTTTGCCTGCGGCCCCAACAGACTCAGTAGGTAGTAATAAGTCTTTGAGCTACCAAGCAACACAATGAGCAATTAGCCATATGTCGATTTCAACCGGCTACAGTTGAGATGGTGCTTTTATATCAGTAGGAAGAATTTTATGATAGATAAGATAATACAAAAATGTTGGATTGGCTGTGTAAATTTTCTCTCTCCACTTTCCACAAAGCTTCATTCAACCGACAAAACAAAACAACACAGTGTCACTTTCATTCTGAATTGACTAGTTAAGTTCACTTTAGTTCAGTCGTTCCACAAAATTCAACACAAACATGTGAAACAATAAAAACAAATCAAGTCGACCACCAGAGTCTCAACAAGCAGAAGCAGTGAGCCTTCGTTCTTTTCTTTCTATTTTAGCCGCCATCGATCAGACACAAAAAGTAAAATATTGCCTTGAGCTCACCATAGGGTGAACTACGTAACGCACATTATATAGGGAGGAGGGAATGAGCCAGTATTCAGTCAGACCATGTTCATTTATTATTAATGTCTTTGTGTGTTTTTTGACCAGTAAGTGTGAAACATTTAGTATAAGAGCCGCAGACGCTGTTTTCGCGTCCGGTGCCAAGCGAGCGTACGTGGCGGCGCCATTTCCATGAACGGTTTTGTCGGCCTCCTGTGAGGGAAGGGGTGAGTGACCTGTGGAGGACTTGTTGTATTTCCTGTCGGCTTGCAGCTGTACGTGATCCCAAAAAGTGACAAAAAAGGCTCCGAATCCAACAAGCCCTCAGCCAAGTTTGCATCCCCAAGGCCCGTAGCAAAACCTGGCAGCTACAAAGAACCAGCTACGTTTGGCGCGTACATTCCAGAAAACGACGGAGCTTGAGAACAATCACCTGCAAAACGCCACTTGTCAATGAAAAACATCTTGTGATCCAACCGTGCTCCATTTGGCTTCGACTGCTTCCTTTCCCAGTCCACCCGTCGTCCCGGGCTGCAGTAATTAAGCTCACAGTAAATCAGAACAGACATGAGCAGGTCGGGACATTTCCACACTCCTGTTTTTAACAGAGCTCTTTTCAAGGTGCACAAAGCAGATTAAATGATCGACATTTCAATGGTTTGTGATTCAAGCCTCCTTTTCCAGATTGTTGAGTGGTTTCCTTCAGACATTGTTTTCTTTAAACTAATTTTTAACTTCATATCCAGAGGAAAAAAAACTTCAAAGGCAGAACCCTCTATTCCCTTTTATTTATGACGGTGTCATTTGTAATACTTTCAAGGCCTGTATCACCGCTGCTATTCACTTCCTGGCAGGTTCTTGCTCTATTCAGGAAAGAAAAACCGAATGCCACCTTTAAGAGGTGTGTGACATAAGTCAGTGTGATTCTATTTTTATTGGGCCTCAAATAACTCAGGCTGCAGGAAGAAACACGGCTGAAAGTCCGTTTGAAATGTCCAACATGCCTGAAATTGTCACAGTGATGCGTTTTCCAGAGGTTGCAGTCGTGCAGCTGGGATAAGTTTGTTCAGGCAAATTGCTGTGAGAGTCCATCAGTGAAATGTAGACAGGACTGGCTCAGAGCCAGAGCATAGCAGGCCCACTGCAGTCATCAAGAGGAATTCAGTCTGCCGTCGAAGCAGCGAGGAGGGAATAATGATGTGGCCAGTAGGAACCTGTTGGTGAAGGAAGGTGGGAACGGTGCGAAGACTGTTAGTGAAACCCAGCAGCCTCCTGCAGAGAATCATTTGAAATTCGCTTTTACTGGCTAATGTCTGTGTTTTTGGAGAGTTTGTCCTTATTCTTATTATGATTATATAATAATGCACGTGCTGCACGGACGCATGAAGTGTTTCAGGACTGATGGTGCCGTGAGTGGTCAGCGCTCCCGCCTCACAGCCGTGGCCTTTCTGTCTGGACATTGCATGTTTGCATCTTGTGTGGGTTTCCTCCCACAGTCCACACACACGCACGTTAGGTTAATTGGTTGATTGTTTGTCTGTCTGTGTCGGCCCTGAGACGGACTGGAGACCTGTCCAGGGTGGACCGCACCTCTCCCCATATGACAGCTGGGATAGGCTCCATCCGTAGATGGAAGGATGGATAAAGTTAAATGTGATTTCTTTAGCCTCTTGGTGAGATCAGCGTAAATACTAGCACCAGAGCTGATGTTCTAGCTTAAATTGGCAGTTTTTTAGGTGTCATTATTAAATTCATCGGTTTTATGAACAGATGTCTTACTTTACAGATCTGTTCATGTATGGACGCCTTCGCAGATTCTGAAATGGCTTCCCTTGTAATTCCCTATAATAAAATATCTCCATACTTCTATCTGAAAAACACCTCCGGCTGACATCACTTGGAGGAACCTTCAGGTCACATTATGTTTTCTTGTTGCACTTAATATGAAGTTTGTGATTATCCTCAATTTGGAGGAGTTTCTCAGCTAGAAGCAGAGAAATATTTGAATACAGTAAAGTCAGAGGGAAGTTTAAAAGCACGAATGAACGTTTATACGCTAAACTAAAGCCAAAGACGTCGCCGTTTAATGTGACCATCACAGACTTTGTCCGGTAGTTTTCCATGTACGCTGATCATACCTGCGAGAAACAGGAAAAAAAAACTGAATATGAGCATCATTCAATTTCAAGTCACCATCTGTGTATTTATAGACGCAGCTTTCCTCTTGCTTTGAGTCCATCTGCTACATGTGTTGTTATGATAAGGATTAAATGAATAAATAGTTTAAATGTGAATATGCACAAACGAGCTAATGCAGCATGTAGAGCACCAGGTGCATTTGGAGTGTGAATACTGTGTGTTTGGTTTTCATATTTTCTCCTTCCACCTGCGTTGAAAGGTTTTCAGTTACCCCCCACTGTTTCCGTGTTCAATCTCCTCATTGACTTTCTGTGGAGGTTCATCGCCACATCTTCACACGAATCCATCCAAAGGCTCAAAGCCTCTCAGTCCGTCCGGTGTCCGTGTTGGACGTTGTCTTCAGCGGTGCTCGTGACGACTACAAGAGGAGAAGCTTGATGTTTCCGTCTCATTTTAATGAAAGCGACCAAAGCCGACTTGAGCCGCCTCGCTGACAGGACAGATTTTTGCACGTCTTTTTGTTACTCCAAAAATACTGGGAGTTAACAGTAACACGGCGCGACTTAACGGGGAACAGGTGGACCTCCTTAAGCCTCAAGAAAACAGCAAAAGCATAACAAGGCCCCTGTGGTTTCCTAAGTGTGCCCTCATTTACCACATATACCCGCATATATCAGGGTTATAATCATTAACAAGCGGTTCAGCGGGAGTTCAGCGTGCACGGCGAGCCTGTGGAAGCCTGCTCTCAACGGGATATTTTGGTTTTCCTGAAACCGCACCAGAGCGACTGACCAAATGTTATGGTTTACTTGTTTCACAGAGCTCAGTGGGAACTATTTCCTTTCACTGCGCAGAGAAATCAAACGAGATAGAGTTGCGAATAATGGCTCATTGCTCAGCGGCTAAAGCTCGGCGCTGAAAATGTCCCTCAGTCGCAAACGATTTAACACGCGTGACACATATTTGAGTTTTAAGGCAAAAAGAAAAAAGAAAAAAAGGGGGGAACTCAATCTGACGCCGTTGTCCCACTCTGCCCCCAAAATAACGATTAAGACTTCTATCAAATATCAGCGGGGATTTTTAGTGGCTCTGTGGCGTCACGTTGTCCTCTGCACGCCTCACCTCGGCGAAGAAACGTGATCACGCCAGGCTGAGCACTGCTGGGAAAAAGCGTACGTGCGACAGTTGAACACTTTTAGAGGGTAACCATTAGACTTTCGAAAACACACGGTTACCTTTCCGGAGGTGATTCCCTGGCGTATCTCTGAGATCACTTCAAACCTCGGAGGCCTCGAGACTTTTACTGGCAGCCAATCCCAACGCGCGACACCACTTTTTAAAAAATTGTCCCTGAACAAACACTCTTAAAATGTCGAGGGCCCGGCGCTTCAGGCGGCTTTAAGAGTCCCCCCCTTGTGCAACAATTACCTCTTTTAGGATTGGCTAATCCTGAAATATGGGCCTGTGACTAATGGCGGAATTTAGCAAGAAATCAGCTCCAGTTTCACCCGGCTTTATTGACTCTAATGCACGACGCAGATACCTTTGGCTATGATGAATGAGCGTGGGGATCCTGTCAGGTTCCCCCCTCCTCTGCCGCCTCACCTCCTCCTCCTCCTCGTCTTTCACTGTTGCTTTTGTGCAGGTGATAATGAAAAGTGTCACACAAGCATGTAACAGGCCCGTTTCACTTGCTTGCCAAAAGAATAAGCTGTCGTGTCAACAGTGATGTTGAATGGGAACACTCAAGCTGTTTCATTTCGTGTTGTTTAATAGGGCGAGGTGCCTCAGAAAAGTCTTTTTTTTGCTGCGTTAAATATCCCCACCTTTAATAAACTGCTGTATTGTATCTTATTTTTGAGCGAGCGCCAGCCTGCTCTGACATTTTGCTACAGGGGGATTGAGCACAAAGCCGCAGGAGCAGGGTTTAGTGTACTCTGCTGCACAAACAATGGATCAATCATGCTCCGAATGTGGGCTTGTGCAGCATCAACCACTTTATGGATACGTGAGGCGCTTTCATTTGACAGTGACAGATACTGCGCTGATGAATTGGTGCGCATAACTTAATAAGGTGACCTCAGACTTTCCATACTTGCAGCATACTTTGAAGTCAATATTTGCCCGGTTGCACCTGTGGAGTGAAAAAACCTGGATAATTACGTCGCGTAACACGGCATCTAGTGTAAACACGGCAGAGCCTGAAATGACATGAGTTATTTTACTGAAAATGTACTGCAAGCATAAAGTATTCGGCACATGCCGTAAGTTAAAACATATACTGAGGTATTGGCCAGGTGTCAATTACCTGCTGCTTCTTACGCTTTATTTTGTCCGAGTTTTCTCTTTTCTCTGCCATATCATACAGTTGTGCACTCAACTCAACTCAACATTACAACACAAAAATAAAGAGAAGTACATCAAGGTTAAGACGAGGCTAAGATGTGCAGCCAGTAGAAAAATTAATAAAAATGACAAAAGCTGTGCAACGCAACGACCAAATGCTGCTGGATTTCCCTTTTGAAGATAATGTTTGTGTCAGACTCAAAGGAGAGTGTCCCTAAACATTCAGTGTGTTGTGGATGTTGCTGTAAGTACACCAAGCCCAGCACTTAAAATATCACAAAAAACTAGATCACTAAAAACATGTTCCAACTTATTTTTACATCAGCATCTGATTCATGTTCGCTTTGCATTGAACAGTAAAATAGCTAATATAGAGTAATATGAAAAAGCACTAAAGTGATTATGAAGATACACGCAGAGAATTTTTGAAAAAAAACACGTTTAGCAAACGCTTATACTGTATTGTATGTTTCACAGAAAGTATTTTTCACATTTCTGGACAGGTAAGTATATCACACAGCTGTGGTTACCATTCTTCTAAACATTTCAGTGATTGTACAGAATCATATAAAAAGGTTTGTTTGTTGACACAAACACACAAAACACACTGTCCATTGTCTGGTTTCTTCTCGGGAACAAAAGTTGTTTTCTGTGTCAAAGTGGGCTGCGGTACTTAGTTAAATACAGACAATAAACTTTCTGAGCACATTGTTTGTCTGTTTGTAGTTTTGTGTGGTTTTGTTTGTTTGTAGTGTCAGATTTGTTTTGATTTGTGTACATTCATTTTGGTGATGGTCCTTGGACGAAACACTGAACCCCAAGTTGCTCCCACTGCAGCACTTGCTGTAAAGGACTTTAAGCCATTCACCAAATATAAAAACTATTTTAGCCGGCTTTTGTAATTAAAATAAAGACAGATATTTACTGTGGTATTAGCACTTTTGTGTTAATAAAATACTATATATAAGCTTTTTTCCAGTAATAATTAATTTTTTTAAAAATGAGTGATTCTTCAAACGACCTGACTAACAAATTAAGCTCTTGTATATTTGGAGTGAAAAACAATGAAATATATACATTTGTACATTAAAATTGATTATTCAAAGTTACTTCCCCGTGAGCAGGAACAGGCGACACCCTTCTGTTTTGCTTGTAAGATGCAAATTTTAGTTATTTTAAAAGGATGTATTTATTGTCATGTTGTTTTTGATGTTTTTGTTCTGTTCTACACATTTTAGATGGATTTTTGTTCTTGTCTGGTGTAAAAGCTCCAACCTTCTTGATGTCCACTCTTTAAGTTGTGTTTGTGTGTGTTTCACGTGTTGTTACTTCCATGTTTGCGTGCTGTGATCACTCGGCTCACAACACGCTGTGCGTGTAACTCAGTGGGCAGCGGCGGAGTCCATCACACACACACACACACATCCACGAAAAGCTTGAACATATATTGACATAACAACCAGACGGCGTTTGACCACAACAGCCGCCGCTGTCCCTTGTTTGATGTCAAATAGGAATTTCTGATGAAAGAAACGGTTCCTCGTTATAAAAAAGCTGTTTTATAAATAAAGCGGAACCTGTGCTCTGTGGATTTTATTTTGTGAATCAACAAAAAATAAGAATAAAAACCGCAGAAACCGCCAAGACAAAAAAAAAAAATAATAATTTGAAATAGTGGACCGCCAACAGATTATATGTAGTGTATTCATACTATATGCTGGGGCTCTAATGATTAAGGAGTTAAAGAGTAACACGATACCGAGTTTATTTAGCTCGACCAAACTTTGAGTTCGCTCCTGAACACTTGTGTTGCACATTCTCCATACCGTGAGGGAAAGAGAGAGATTACATCTTGGCAGTTGCAAAACCCAACTGACTGCCTGACATGACATAAAACAACAGCCCGAGACAGCAGCAATAAGTCACGCTCATGAACCCAGAAGGCAAATATGATCAGGTGTTATTTTAAAGGCAATGCAAATCGAGACAAAGTGATACAAGAAGCTTTTAATCGTCAGGAAGCAGGAGGGACGCTAACAGAAAATATCCACCTCCTCCTCCACGTTCCGGCGTTAATCTCCCGTAAGCTGCAAAGCAAACTGCTTTCTAAACATCTGATTACGGCCTTCACACGTTAACAGTGTGTGTCTGCCTGAATGTGCGTCGCGTACACTGGATTAACCCCCTCGTCTGCTCAGAAACAGAGAAGAGTCAGCGGTGCTGTTTAATGACACGGGATCCCCCCTTTATTGGTCACGTTAAGCACTGATATGAAGTCAGGAGCCCGGTAATGACGCCCCGGGGAAAGAAACACTTTGGTGAATGCTGGAGATCATAAAGTTCAGTTTTAAAGTGCTCCAGCAGCTGCAGAGCGCTGCTGACAAATGCTCCTCTGACTTTCCCCTGTGCTGGACTTTTGTGTTTTCAAGGAACAAATACAGCGTAACTCTTGTCACGTTTCTCAGCATTTACAACGGACAACAGAACCAAGAAAATGCACTTTTTGCATCACACGTACAATATACAACAAATTGAAAAATTAAAGTCTATTCAACAAGAAAATCACTAACTGCAGACACAGATCCGACACAATTTTAAAAAGGCCGTCGATTTGATTGGTCGGCCCGTAGTTATGGTGCAGTCGGGACCTTCTACCTAGACATCTAGCAGCTGTAGTAAATATAGCAGAAGTGACAGATCAGGATCTTTTTATTAAATGTTAATAAAAGTACAAACTGATGTAGATATGCAGCTACTTAAAGAACAGAACCCAGTTTAGTCAGTAATATTTTTAAAAAGTATATAAATATATATATAAAAAGTGACATCTGCACATTTTTTAAAGGTAAAAAAACATTTAGGAGGTGCTGCTCAGTTTCTATGCCTCTCCCTTTAACATGCGTTTGCAGTTCTGCGCATGAAACTAGAAAATGTCCAACTCTGTCTCCTATAAACTAATTAAATTAGTTACTGAAATTACATGAAAATTACTGCAAGCGTGATTATGTTGTTATGGTTGCTGATTTACTTAATCCTTAACTAAGTTCCAATGCTTGGTAAAATTTCACTGATGTGCTTATTATGATATATTTGCATGAGTTTGTATTAACATTACATGTCAACATCTTCTCAGTTTGTTCCCAGGAAATGTAGTGACAATGAAATGACGTTTCTCGAGAAGATGTGGTTGGGTTTGCAGGTTAGTTGTGCACATACATAATTTTTGGCAGACAGATCATTGCTCTCTGCTCTGAATGCACAAATAATTGTGACCATTCCACAGAGAAATATGAGCTTTACAGCATTTGACGTCTGTCACATTTAAATGTCCGTTCAGTAGATGTTGAGAAGGAGGATAGAATTAAAAGAGATGTTGGTGATGCTTTTCATGCCTAAAATTAGTCAGCGCTTTCCAGCGTTGGAGACTCACGATAACCTTGATGGATTATCAGCTGAGCACATCTCATTCACAGATTTTCTCAACATGGATCGTGACTCCCCTGGGCGCATTTTTCCCACAGGCTTGCTGGTCATTTATTTTGAAGGCAGACCTTGGCGGTCTATCAGCGCTCGTGTTGATGGGCAGCCAATGAAGCGCGGCCAAACAACACGGACGCAGGTGTTGGCGCTGAGCGTCTGAGATCTGAGGAGCCATCGTGCTGAGGCTGCGATCAAAGTGAAGACCCTGACTGGGGCGGGGGGAACTTTCCCATCTGCAAATCAACGATCCAGTTTATTGTGCATGCTAAAATTGATAGGATGATGGCGTTTGGATAGTTTGTACATCAGATAAAGACTGTGGCCATCCATCAACATGTTAACACAGTTCTACCTGTGTGAGCACGTAAAATAAAGTATTGTATCTCCGAAAAAACGATTCTATCTGTGCTATCTCCTCTATCAAAGCCGGGGGGGGGGGTTTGTTATCAGCCTTATCAGAGTCAACCATTCTTCTTGTCACCTCAATCATACCTGCCTCGGTGGTGGTTTATGCTGATGTTTCATCAAAAAAATCTAAATACCTGCATGCCCGTAGCGGGGAGAGTTGTAGCGCAGAGAAGATTGACGTGTAGACGTCTTTAGATCAGCAGTTCAGCAGGTTCACGAGGACACGGACGCGACGTTGGAGGCAACTTTGCAAAGATGTCGACTTCACACTTGGATAAATAACAAGAGGCACATGGTCAGGAGAAAACATCTGTTGTGGTGTTAAATGTAAGTTGTTGTGCATTTGTGATCATTTTGTTGTCAGAGTGTTACATGCACAATCCATTAATAATGAGTAAGAACATATTTGGCTGTAGTTTAAAAGACGCTCTATATGTTTTGAGATCACGACCCATCGAATGACCAAAACCACCACTAACAACTGTGACCTGTGCATCCACGGCCTGACGCATATTTGGCTGAAACACTCTTTTCATTTCACATGTGGTGTTAGACCTAAGTCTGTCCAATCTCTGATAAGATGGCCTGTGTGTGTGTGTGTGTGTGTATTGCCAGTCACCGTTAGTCAGTGTCTGCATGTGCTGTAATCTCATATTGTGGTAACAATAAACACACAGAGGATGGAAGTGAATGGAGACATGAGGCAGTTTCCGATTTGTTGAATATTTATGGAGAAGCTTCTGTTCAAACATTGAAGGAATGTACACAGCGCCGGAACAACAAGAACAGGAAATAAGATTTGAGCGTTCATAAAGATATAAAAGTGCAGTGAGGAGAAAAAAATTGCACAAAAAAAGTTTAAAGAACTGTCCTTTTAAAGCAAATGAACTTAGATTTGATCGCATGTTTCATTTGTGCTCTTTCAGTTCATCTATTAATCCACCATCCATCAATCCATCCATCTTCTTATCCATCCATTGATGTTTTTCCAACAATTTTGGATAATTGCTAAACTCTGGACAAAAGGTCTAAAAAAAGACTTCAGTATATTGCAGGATTCTACTGCAATAACAGGGGCCACATAACTTTACCTGAGCGCCCGGATTCGAACATTTTTGACGTGCAAGCCAGCAGCCAGCTGCTTAATGTGCAGCCCTGAGTCAGAAGAGCAGCCGAGTTAGAGAAGTGAACTTTGTTTAAAGGACTGAACAGCGAGTCAAATATGATTTATCGTGTGCGGAGAAGCCTTCCAATCCGACACATTTTGAACACACGTGTTCAGAGAGGATGTTGAGGAGTCCTCCGAGTTGACCCGTCCGCCTGCTGTGTGACGGATAGCTCGGTATTTCTCCATGTGAAAGACATAGACTTTATCGATGCGCTGGATCTGTTCTCTCTCCTCGCCAGCGCAGGACTGTGCCACATGTCGATCTGCTCACACCTCCCTCCACATGACCACCCAGATGCAGCCGAAGAAAAGGTTCTAGTCTTTCTTGTTTTTCACCTTTAATACCAGACTCGTTCTGCACAGGGGAGTTGTGAGATGTTTGGTTTGAGCAAACAGAAACTGAAACGGCAAAGCAAAGTTTGACCTTCAGGAGCCGAGCAGCAGCTGTTGGGAACAATCCGGGGACAAGCAAAGGCGTGTGCAGTGTGTGTATTCTAACAGCGGTGCTGCTCGTGAAACGGTGTCCAAGCTTCTGCAAAAGGGGTCAGGCAGACCAGGCCCGGGGGCAGGGACCCTGCAGGAGGAGACACGCACTCTGAATCACATGCATAAATACTTTTACCTGTCTCAACTGTTTATTTCTACTAGAAATGTAATGAAAAATGATAGAAATTAACACAATAAAACTAATTTAATGTAGATAAAAAAAGAGATAAAACAGATAAAACAATATGTAATATAATATTCTGTATATCAATAAAACATGAGTGAAATGAAAAATGCCAGGTTGTAAAGGTGGGTTTTGAGTTTTCTTTTAAAAACATTAACACGTACTGTTGTTCTGAGATCTTCAGGCAGCAAAAACATTCAAATGTGGGAAGTTTTTGTTTTGCCCTTTGGATAAACTAAAAGGATCTGAGAGCGCAGACGGGTTCATGTCAGCTGATGCCACGAAGACATGAAGGGCTTTCAAACGAGGATAATCATTTCAAATCAAACGAGGAAAATCATTCAAAATCAAAACAGATGCTGATAGGCACTTCAACAGGTGTAACACGCTGTGGGTTTCTGAAAGTTAGTTCATGATGCACATTCTCATGCTGATTGTCCATTTTTGCTTTGTATTATAAAGTGTATTCGCACTAACAGACGGAGCCTCTTGTCAGATGCTTGTTCTGAGTTTCTTCCACTTTTCTGCATTAAAGACAAAGTGAGCGGAGGGGGGGTTTCACGCTGCAGAGACTATGAAGCCCCTCGAGGTACATTTGTGATTCTGTGAATTTGACTTGACCCGCGGAGGACGAGGGAGCAAAGGAAAGGGTGGTGATAACGCGTCGGGGGTTGGGTTCCAATAAAAAGTCACTGTAAAACCGGACACGGGCACGAAAGCCCTAATCCACCTAAACCTGGGGTGTCCCATCCTCTCTGAAGTCGCTGCCAGGAAGCTGCTACCCCCCCCCCCAGGGCCCCCACCCCCTTGACTGAGCTTGAGGCTGCTGCTGTCTCAGCCCGTCACCTTTAGGACCTTTAATTCAAAAGCGCTGCTCACTGTGCGGCTCGTGCATGTTTCCAGATACTGTGAGGTTCCTCCAGACCAGTTCTCCGCTTACAAGAAGCATCTATGAAGTTTACATTAACATGATGTGAGGCTGTCAAGTGCACGCCAGCAGGCGTCACACACACACACACACACACACACACACACACACATTACAGGACTGCAGCTTCTAGGATGGAAAAGAAGAGCAACCGTCTCCAGGGAGCGATCCGTCTCGTCCCGAGGTTCTTGTGAAGCGCTTTTTAGTATCAGGTGCATCGTCGTGAGAACACATCCGAACACATTCCTGCCCGAATTAGTTCAAACTTCCCACACAAAGGAGATAAAACCAGCAGATCCCGGTGGACCACTGTCACGTTCGCGTCTCTGTGGGAGGAACGTTTGGGCCATTTCAAATGTGAGGTGATTTTTTCTTTTCTCACAGTTTTAAGTGGAGCTGTCGGCACGCTCCGTCCTCTTTGTCTTTATCTTCATTAGAAACACGAGAAGCAGTTTTTCACGGCGTTTCAAAGCCTGTAACTGTACGTCAGATGTTACTGTAACTCTTCCCTTTCCACAGGACACTCTCTAATATTATCAAGTTTAGATTTAAGAGTTCACGTCCCTTTATTCTCTTCATATGCAACTGTGTTGCACAATAATTACAGTCATGTGTCTTTATATTTCACAAACAAGTCTCAAATAAATCAACCTGACAAGGATCTATTTTGGCATCATTTCTATGAGAAATGAACGCGGTGTTGAAACTGACGGTGTTTGGACGTCTGGATCTGAAGCTTTTACAGTTGCAGGAAGAATTACGGCACCGTTTGCAGTTTCCTGGACCTGGACCTGGACCTGGACCAGTTCTTGTGTTTGCCAAGCTCTGATGCAGCCGGTCCGAGACCCGAAGCACGACAGCAAGTCTACGACAGAATGAAGCACTTCTCTAATGAAGAAGGATTCGAAACTTTCCACACAGTCTAATCCAGAGTTTCTGTTTCATCGGCTTGGAAATAATGTGCTTGTCGGTATTTATGATTGTGGTAAAATTCAGATCATATTTCACGACCATTTTATGCAAAATTTTCTATCTGCACCATTAGCTTTTCTTGCAGTACATTAGCATATTGCAGCAGTTGAACTGTCAACACCACAGACCCGAGGCTGGATCCCTGAACAGGCTCAGTGGCCAGAGCCTCCAAAGTAATTGTTATTATTTATTGGATAATGATTAAATTAAATGACACAAAACGACCACAAAAAATGCACAACCATAAAAACTGCTTCGAAATTTGAAGCATTCAAAAAATGCAGAAGGGTCACAAATAAGTAATAACCAAAAAACGGTTCCCTCAGACTCCTGATTGCAGTTCAGACAAGTTTAGAGAAAAATTAGGATTTTTGTTAGAAATAAATAAAAATGTGTTGTCATGTTCGGTCACAGTCACTCAAACCAACTGCTGCATCACAAACCCAATTTACTATGAGGTTGGATGGTTTACATGCTAACATTTTTGGATATATTCAGTGTTGGTATATTTGGAACATTTACATCAATTGAAAACATTCGCTAATTACATTTTTAGAAACTCCACAGCTACAAAAATTATCCAAAAATTACCCCAGTCCTTGGATCTTTCTCAGTAAAGGGTGGACACAGATGAAGCAGAACAGAAATGATTGGCGACGAGGAATAATTTTAATCTGCTTGCAGCAAAACAAGCTGGGTGTCATGGTTCATAACTGTTGCTCCTGTTTCCAGGATTGTTGTTGTTCAGCGTGACTTGCGGCCCGGTCGCGCCTCCCTCGGTGCACATGGTTTGACTCGGTTACAGCGTGAGTGTGTGTGACGGCTGCACTTGCTCAGACTCTTCTCGCCAACTTCAGGGGCAGATATGAAAGACCCGCTGAATGTTACAAGAAGGTCGGAACGTGTTGGAAAATGACGACTGAGTCAGAAAATGTTTTTTTTTAATGTGGACGAAATGCTCCTCTAGTTTGGTTTTGGGTGGGTTGGGGTCAAACAACTGTCCAAGAAGTTTATATGAACATTTGCAATAGCCTGCGAAGTAACAATGAAACTATCCTTAAAGTTAGATATTTCAGCATTTGTTTTACGGTTTCTCTTTAAATTCTTGGGGAATATTCGAATCTGTGTCCTGTTTGATATCATTATATTGGCGAGACATGACAGAGTTCTTTTATAGCGTCCGAGCTCTTCCCAGGTTTGGATCCAGAAACGATTCAATCGGACATCTGACTTTCTCGTTGGTGCAGATCCTTGGCACGGTGCAGCCCGGTTGGTCTGTAGAGACTAATTGTTTGAGCCGTTGTGTCCTGCTCCTTCTCACTTATAACATCATCTGGAACACAAACAGCCTGAGGAAACCTACTGGCTCTGATCGCTCCTGAAGGGCTGACACCCGGATCGAATCACATCACTCCGTAAAAAGAGTAATTTATGATCCATTACCAATGTTTTCTTTCTTTTGTCCCCCCCCCTCCTCCCTCACCTCGGCTCATAATATCCTAACAAAGTCATTCTTTGATGGTGGCGTTTCTCATGACTCCCGTAAAGTGGCTCTGCGGCGAGGGAAAGAAAGCGTGAAGGCCAAACGCGAGGAGGCCGAGATGGAAACTGAAGAACCCATCAAGCTCATTCATCTTGTCGGATGTGAAGGCCAAGAACGCCAAGCGGGGAAAAATTCACACTTGCTCATCTTTCTCAATGCGCTCCAGGAGTCGGATCAGATAACAGGTTGAATTTTGGAGCCATTAGGGAAGTGAAACCCATTTGGGACTTTTTAATAATTATACGTCTTTGTCTAGTTAATCTGGAACATTTTGGGTTTAAGCGTTATTAGGAGATAAACGCAACTTCCCCTTGTGGACTTGGCAGCGGCGAGCAGATGCCTCCAGCTTGCCAGCAAACAGGTAGTTCCAGAGATTTATGTGTCTTTGTCGCCCAGCAAATGGCACGGGAAGGTGGAGCGAGCGAGAGTGAAAGGCGACACCTCACTGAAGACAACGTTTTACAGAAAACTTGCCAAAATATGCCAAGCTGTCTGGATACGCAGCCGAGTCAGCAAGTGGCCCGAGCTGCTGCCGCCGCCGCCGCCGCCGCCGCAACACTGTACCTGGCTCCAGGCAGCAGATGAAAGACAAGTGTATTCACCGAGAACACTTGACAGCTGACAGGAGATGGATGAGGTCGGCCTGTGATCATCTGCACATGTCACATTTGTCTTGTTTACATGAGAAAGGAGCTGGAACGTTCAGTTTAATAACTGGGGTTTTACATTTTCACGCGGCCTCCAATTTATAGTAAAATCTGTGAAAACATTTAAGAACATTTAAGAAAAAACTAAAAGTGAAACATTGAATTTTTCGGCGTATTCCAACTGTCTGCGAAATTAATGCAAACGACAAGATTCGGCACTGATGATTCTTTTCCTACTTCCTCTTTTTACATTTTAAATAAATCGTGACTTGCCGTGACCAGCTGTGTCAATGTGGGGAATGTGATGACATCATAAATACGTGTTGACAGTTTAAACGGCAAGTCATAATCTTTATTCAACTACAAAATATTGTTGTGGTGTGTAGGAAATACACACACGTATTTATATGATATTTGCAGTTATCAATCAGTTTTGGATCTAGAAAATTTTGATTGGGGCGGTGAGAATAAGGTAACACGGTTGACGATTTATTTAAAACGATTTAGACTTATAAACTTACTGTATGTTATAAAATGTGTTTACAATGTATTTGGGCAGCACCTCAGTATTTGCTATTAATAGAGGAGTAATATTTGTGTTATACAGTGTAACAGAACTACTATATTTATAATACAAACAAAGTAAAGTTATGCTAATTACTGAAATAATAAGCAGGTGCTTGCTAATATAAGCAATGAATATATTTGGGTAAAAGGCCAAAATCACATAGGTAATGTGAAAACTAAACTCTAAGCTGTGCCCGTAGCTTTTGTTTAGCGTAAGGAATACTTAGTACATAATTTATTTAATTTACTTTCCAAATCGTCATAAAAAAATAATGTACAGATAACCCAGGAGACGTTAGTTAGATTTTAGTGCTACAAGTTTCTAATGTGACAAAAGTCTTAAATGTACATTAAACACAATATTTCTATTTATTTATAAAGATTTTAATAAAGAGTCTTTTCAGTCTCATAATCGATCAGTTTTACTCGTCCACCACCAGCCACCTCCTCAGTCTGGGGCTGATGTCGCCCCCGGCCCCCCTCTAGCACCGGCCCTGCTCACACTGTTGTTGTTCACATCTCTTTGTGATGGTTTTGTGTTTCTTTCTCGTTGGTATTCGTCTAATTATGACTTAATTGTGACTCTGTATTCAATAACCACGTGTATTCATGTAGACATGAGGATCTATACGTAAAAGTCGCTCTTGTTGTATGAAGCTGCAGACTGATTCAAGCAGCGGCTTCGCATAATGTTCTTTTCTCTGATCGGTTATAAATCAGTTACAAGTGACACGGACGCCAGTTTCCATCCCAGCTGTTTTGACGTCCTTACACTGGTCGCCTGTCAGTGTCCATATTGATTTTTAAAATGACTTCACTTGTCTTTAAATCACTCTGTGGCCTCGCAGCAGCCTGAACATCTGACGTCTTACACAGCGCAGAGGGAAAACTCGTTAACATTTAATTAATTCTATTTTCTCTTCTGGTTTATTTGTCATTGGAATTTATTATATTTGAAAAATTGTTCTATTGCTTAGCTCCTAATATCTGTGTTTTGACTTTGACACATTTTCGTTTGTTTCATTTTAAACAAGCTTGTCGTTTTCATAATTTTACATTCGTACAGTTTGGACGTCTGCTGTTTCCTGTTTCCTCGTGCTGTTGTCAAAGGTTCACACGCGTTCATTCCGACTTTCTATCAGCCTGTCTGCACCGTGATTTGAACTTCGCTAAGCTGCGATTTGAAATATAAGAAAAGAGGCTTTTGAAGAACTGGAAATGTTTGCGTAAACATCAGAGTGAAAGCGAAGGACGGAGCCGCGTTGTTCTGCAAAGAGCCATCCGGAAAAACGTCACGACAGAAGATGAAGTGGTGTAAATGCAACACAGGTGGCTGGGAGTCTTCCTCCATGGCGTGCACCGCCGTCCTCGGCCCCGTTATCTCCTGGGGCTCGTAGTAGCCGTCCATCTCTTTCATGGATGAGCAAATCAATCTGCTGCTGTCGTTGGGAGGATTCCACAGCAGAGGGGATGGCTGGTGTGAAGCAACACCTCTGGCTGAGAGGGGGGGAAACGCTGGAGCTCTGATGGGTTTCACCTCCCTCACAGCAGTTGTTCCAAGGTTTCAACACACACACACACACACACACACACACACACACAGGCTGTCCCCCCTTTCATGACCACATCATGACCTCATTCCAGTCACCTGCTGCTGGACCGTGGCTAACCTGCCCTCCTAACCGGAAAATCAGCCGCCTTTTTTACAAACGCTCCCTGAAACGCCACAGGTCAACGACACATACATACCTTAACTTTGTTTGTGCACAGGAGAGACTGTTTCGCCTTTAAAGCAAAAAGAAAGAGCAAAAAAGGAGAAAAGGCAAATTCGCTGCAGGAAAATCCCTACGAGTGTGAAGAGAGTGAGCTGTTAGCTCGTCGGAGGGTCAATGAAAAGCAGCTTGAAACGTTACGTCCTGCACAAGGAACAAAGAGCGACCCGAACGAGCCCCCCGGGACTCACTGGCCACTCTGAAACGCTTCGAACGTTTACGCTGCTTTAAATTCCTTTTCTTCCATCTTTCCCTCCGCGTTCGCTCGGTGGAATGAATTTTGTTTGCCAGAACAATTCAGCTCTCTATCGTGAATTCCTTTCAAGTCCATGTGGGGATTTTGCGGTTGTGGTTTTATGTTTCTTGATGCAATTTATTAGGCCTCGGCAACAAAGAGGATGCATGAAGTGGGTCGCTTGAGTTAAAGCTTTTTTAAAGGAGTGCAGTGCAAATGTTCTGTTTGCATGAATGAGGAGTTATGGCTTTGGTGCGATGATGAAATCTTTACACCCCAAAGCTCCTCTAAGCCACAAACGCTGCAGCAGAACAACGCTGGCTGGAACCGTCTGTCAAAATGATCTTTGTGTCGTTCTCCCAGGAAATGGGTTAATTCTCAGAGTTCTCACCGGCTACTTTAGCTGCTAATGGGCGTGGGGAGCTCGGGGCGCAGTGGCAATTCCCATGAAATCTCCCGATATTTCTTTCATTTGTTCTCCATCCGCAATTAGTCGTGGTCAGGCTGATCAAAGGCAGCGGTCGGGCGGCTGGATGTGAACCGGCGTCCGCTTGCAATGACATCCACAAACCAGAATGAAATATGAAATATCAGGTTTCCATGGATGTATGGACTTGTAAAAAAGAATCCGAGGAATAGGAGGCTTTTCACACTGGGTAATGTGAAACATTTGGTGAGGATTGTGGGCCTCGGCAGAGCGAAGACCAGGGCCAAAAAGCGTCGGGCAGTAAAACCAGAAGCTGGCAGGAGTTTCAACAACTGCAGCCGAAGTCACGGCGACTGCAGCCGCGTTCATTTAGACATCACTGCGCTTCCTGTAGGCACAATGAAGCCATAACCAAACAAATCAGGGCAACGTCCTTAACATAGTGTGAAAAATATTACAGAGGTCAAAGGTTAAGATGGTGCTAAATTATTGTGAGTTTAAACTTCGAATACAACTAGACGGTGTCAAAAACTTTTTTTTTCACCTTGCACATTTTTGGACAGTTTTTAACCTAATAAATGACCTTTGATGTTAATATATATTAAATATACATTAGATAACATATATTAAAGAAAACAAAACACAACATTCTTTTTGAAAATCCCCTAAAAATGGATATGTGAGCAGTCAGTGCGTGTTCAGATATGCTGTAATTCCAGAGTCGGCAGCTGCCGCGAGGGCGACGTCCGTACAGGCTGAAAGTGCCCGTGCATTGTCACGGTCCAGAGATGTGCAATAAATATGATCTGAAGCAGGAATGGAAGAAGTTCTCAGATCATTTAGTTAAGTAAAAGTAGGAGTACCACAGTGCAGAGACACTGATGTTGATCTCCAAACAGAAACAGGAAACCGTTTCAGTGAGTCACTTCACAAGAAATGGGGAAAAAAATTATATGAAGGTTAAAAATACTAAACATAATGTTAAGGAAATATGGATTAATTGGAATATTTTAAAAAGTTAATGCTACAGACTGATGCCACAAAAAAGTATTTTTATTATCACTTTTTCTGCAAAATGTGCTTTTTTTCTACACATAAAAACATCAGTATAAAATGCAAAAAAAGAAGAAACAAACATTTCACTATATTATTAAATGTAATAATATGCCGCCCAATTCTTCTTTTAACATACAGAGAAGACAGAAATATTTCCACATTCTCTTGCCTTTTTTTCCAACCACATGTTCTTAATGTAAAAGATTTTTTACGGTGTCAGTCTGTAGCATACAATTTGTTTGAACGTTCTAACTAATTTGATATTTTAGAGGGTGACAGAACTGCTTGTTGGATGGTTGAATGCTTTTAAGAAACGTGTCCAAACACGCTTTGCTTTTGTCGGAATTAAGTTTGACTTCCTGCAGCGTCGGACAGTCGTTCTCACAGCCAACGTCTGATCCAGCAGAGCCCGAGTCCCGCAGGAGGCCTCAGCTCGTAAGCGTCACTGTCCGTGTCGCCACGAGGAGAAGTTTTACGTCCGGCCGACTGCTGTTATCCGTGATGGATCTGCAGGCCCGCGGAACAAAGCGTGCCGTGCACAAACTGTGCATCTGGACCAAATGGGCCACTTCATCATTCCACAGCCATTGGTGGTAAATGTGGTGTCGGGTTTCCGTGCGACGACCCGCCTCATTTTGCCGTAAATGCTGCACAAAAGTCGACAGGTTGCATGTGTGTAGGAGGAGAAGAAGAAGAAGACGCGGCGGCGGTCCGTGCAGCGGAAACCAAGGAGCAGACTTTGTTCCAATTAGTGTTGACTGAGACAGGTGTTAGGTGGTTATTGACCTTTAGGGACTGAAGGGGTCATTGGAAAGCTGAGTAAGCAAATAAATAGCCATCAGTTAAAGGGGGGGTGTCGCTGGGTGGGGGGTGTCGCTGGGTGGGGGTCGGTGTGTAACAGAAGCTGGAGGAAGTGAAGCTTTATCTGTTTAGCAGGCGTCCTCCTGCTCCTGAGGTGTCGGGACGAGAAGCTTCTTTGCGACGAATATCTTCAAGCTTTTTGTTACGAGTGTTTTTTTCTTTCATGTTCATGGGACGAAAAGTCCAACAGAAAAAAAAAACACTTCCTTGTTGGGAAATCCGTTTCGTCAGCGATCACCTGTCCGTCACACAGTCTGCTCTGCATGGAGCCTTTTCTTCTTCTTCACTGGGTTTCGCTCCGTTCCGCAGACGGTGCTTTGTTTTTCTCTCTCCTTCTTTTGCCTGATCCTCCCGAGTCGGTGCTTCCAACTGAAATTTGAAACCCTTCCCGTTTTCTTTTGCAAACGGATGAACGTTTGCCATCACACGCGTTAGTGTCTCTGTTTGACTCTGAAAGTTCAGCTGAGGAAACCTAACACAAAAGTTCTTGTAACAGCCACTTGAGGAACTTACAGCAGTCAAATGATGGCCCGTGGACCAAATCTGGCCTTCCAAGAAACATATTTGGCCCCACAGTGAGATAAAGTTTTCACTTTTTTAGATTCAACTAGAATAATTTCTCATAAAATGACCGTAGTTAAGGGAACTTATAGTTTGCTGCAAATGTTTGCATCCTCTTATTTTTAAGTAGCAAAGAGGAAAAATAAATCCTTCAGGGAAACACTGATGAATAATAAGAAATGATTAAAGCGTTTTAATTCAATCGTCTCAGCTTATGTATTACAATGTATTACAATCATGAGAATATTGGGCTTCAAAAGATTTAAACGAGAAAAAGGAAAGTCCCAGTTCACAGGGTTTAATACATTTACACCCACTTTAACGTTTTCAGTTCAGCCACATGTCCACAGCAACATGTTCAGAGACAGAAAACTGGCGCTTCTCAACAAGGCGTCAGTCAAACCGAGTGTTAGAATCTACATCGGGATTAAAATCTCATGTTTTACACGCGGCGTAAAAACCTTTGCCAATTTGCAATATAGTTTCTGCAAAGTGACATCAGTGATCCCACCGGAGGTCATCATGCTGACTCAATCCGTTACCATGGTTACACCAATTAGGAAGCCATCAAACGCTGTTGGCTCATAAATGTGTGAAATGGCAGTTTAGCAGAATAAAGGCTCACGTTCCACCTTCTTTACCCGCCTGAATATTTTACTGGCGGCTCAGTCACACTGAGAGCAGCTTTTTCAGATCAAACACACCTTGAGGTTTTTATTACTTCATCTTTAGAGCAGATCCAGCAAAGCGAGTTCAGCAGTTTCCTCCTGAGCCTCAGCTCCACCTCCAGAATCATTACTCAGGCTGCAGGAAAGCGCTCCAATCCTAAGGACTGTCCAATCCTTCCAAGCCTGCTGTCGTGTTGGAAAGACAGAAAAAAAGTTGACATAATCTGAACTGAAGGTTCCTCCAAGTGATGTCATCTGGAGGCGTTTCTTTCAGCCTGATGTAGAGAGATATTATAATGTAGGGAAGTCAGCGGGACGTTTAACAGCATTTATGTACATGCACGACCCAAACTGGACCCAAAGGAGGAGGTTCAGCACATCCATACATTTCTCTACTCACTTTACACTGAGCCGTTATTACGAGGATCCTGCTGGTTCCCGTCCAAACCGTGAAACTTTGCTTCCTTCGGAGATTCACTTCACTTGTTGCAGTTTTAACAGCTCTGTTAACCGGCCTCTCTCCGCTCCACCGCTGCCTGGGAAAACGTGGAACTGGGATTTCGAGCTGCACATTTCCGACAGTGATTTCATCCGCTTGGAGTATCGGATGAAACATTTGTGCCACCGCTGGTGTGACAGCCGATCCCCGTCGTTCGCTCTTAATACTTGTTGTGGACGTCTGGGGTCGTGGTTTGACTTCAAGGACAAACTGGTTTCGAACAGACGTTTTTTTTAACACGTTCATGTGTTTGTGATATTCTGTCCACAGCAGGTAGAATAAATTGGAAACTGTTACTGTCAGACATTGTGTGAAGCTTTTCACACAGAAGAATCACATCTGTGTGCAGTGACATTAATACACGAACATAAATACCATATTTACTGAATCTTTTCATTTGTTCACTTTTCACCTCTTTCTGTTATTTTCTACATGCATTTATTTCTAGTTGTCACATCTGTGGTTATTTTCTTACTGTTTGTGGTTGTTTTTTTGTGGTCATGGCTTTTTTGTGAGTCTCTTTGTTATTTGTCTGCCAGTTCCTCTGGGTCCACGTCCAAAGGCTCAGTCAAAAAAATAATCCGCGAGCATCTATCAACCCGAACTGTTTGCCATATTACCACGAGAGTCTGAAATACAACAGAAATCAGGAGTGATTAGTGAAAGTGAGAGTATTTTTTAAGCCGTGGAGTCTAACAGTTGGAACACGGGACGGTAAAACACCTGCTACTCAAACCAGGTTTTAGCCGTACTGCTGAGCTCCTGTCGACCCGGACGCTGCTGAAGAAAAATCACACACAGACACACACTCGCCTATTTCCTCCCATCATTTAAAGCTGCTGTTGCACCTCGGGTCACCGGACCAGGCCTGCCCAAGGTGTTTTACGTCCTGCAGCTCAGGATTATGCTATACGAGGACTGTCAGGGTCCCTTTGATTCGGCAACTCACAGCCAAGTGCAAATCGACGGGACTGACTTCAGCAATCGTTGATGAGTCCGATCAGAAACTCTGACGCACGTCCCCACGGGCTTAAAGGACGTTCTCACTGATGCTGAACCTCCTTCTTTTGGGTTCAGTTTGGGTCGTGTATGTACATAAACGCCATTAAACTTCCCTCTGAGTTCCCTACAAACATCTGTCTGAAAAAAAACACCTCCAGATGACATCACCTGGAGGAACCTTCAGTTCAGACTATGTCAACTTGGAGTTTGTATCACGGTCAACCTGCCTTTCCAGAGCTCCCACAAATGGAATCATCTGAACTCCCAATGATGAAAAACTCCTCCGGGTGATGTCGCATGGAGGAGTTTTAATAATAGAAATATTAATATATAGCAAAGTCAGATAGAAGTTTAAAAGCAAGAATGTCCATTTACAAAATAAACTAAAGCCAAAGAAAGAAAGTTGAAAATCTGTGAAGTCGACATTCAAAAGATAAAGCTGGTGACATTCGGTGGTGATTGTTTAAATATTTCACAACAGTGAACTGCAAACATCCACATCCATAATATTTTTCATCATTCATCAACATCCACATGTTTATAAGTGTCTCGTTGTTTTTTAGAAATCAATCTTCTTCTACCTAAAGCCAAATAAATTCGACATAAATGAGAACGTCCCCAGAAAGCTGCGTGTGTCTTCGAATGGCTGATCGTTGGTCATTCATTCTGATTAATATACTAATAATATTATTATTGCTGGATTATGAATGTGTAGTGTGGTCTAAGCAATACTGCATTACTGTATGTTCGCTGTGTTGCATGTTTTATGGAGTTTGCGTACAGCTTCTGGATAAAGTATAATTATAAATATATACATATATATTTATTGCAGTAGCTGTGCTGCTAGCTAATATTGCTATTTATTTGTTATAAATATAGTTATATAGCATCATCATGATATTACTAAATTAGTTGTTTTGTCATTTTAACGAGTTATTTGGGTGGGCTGGGATTTAAATACACAGTCAGTGTCTGTGTTAGGTGACACATCATTTACCTTGATAGGTCGTCAAACATTTATGATCTTTTTATTGGGGGGGGGGGGGGTCATAATGAGTTCACACACGTGTGTATCAGCCAGCCCTGTGTACATCCAAACATCTACTCTGCACCTTCTGATTATTTCTATTATTAGTCTTTGTTGTGGTTTGTGGTTTTATTTGCTATAATACGTTCAGTGTAATTTACTTTTGGATAAATAAATTTGTATCTACTTTATCTTCCATGGGCTTAAAGATGTTAGATGTCGGTTTTTAACTTGTTTGTCACTGTGATTTAGTTTCACATGTTCACACCTATTTTTTTTTTTTTGACACATTTGTGCGTTTTGCAGCTGTGACATGGAAATTTCCCCCCTGTGGGATGAAAAAGGCTTTACTTTATCTCTTATCTTATCTTATCTTATGTCATTTTGAGTAACACTACTGATTAATCAGTGTTTGGGAAAGTATCGTTTTCTGTTTTTCTCAAATATGAATTCCTTTGAAATGCGGTGAGGTCAAAACATAACTAACAGAAAAGAAAATAATAGCATACGTTTCTAAAAAAATGGAACTTAAGTGCTTTATTTAAGTAAATGGATTTAGCTTCTTTCCAAGGATCATTTGAAAACAAACATACGTGCAGCTACATTGTAATGTTCGTTTTCACGTAGCATGTCGATGATACGAGATTCTGAATTAAAATACATTATTAGAAACTGAGTAAAGTCATGTTCAGTTTTCCTAAAGTCAATGAATCCAGCTGCTTTTCACGCTGAAAGAAAAAGTGTGAAAAGTGTGAATCCAACACGCTTAAATGTTCTGTGTCTCTCGCATCTGTCTGCTCCTCTGTAAACACAGGGAACACGTTTTATTTATGGTAATATCACTCTGTTTATATGTCATGTAGAGACAAGCTGGGAAAAACAGTAGAAAGTGCTGATGTGCGGCGTTCACACAGCGTGTCACTTCTGACGGCACCTTTGCTGCATTTGTGCAGGTGCATTTGCAAAAAGGAAGCAGTAAAGCAAAACATATTCAGTTATTTCATATTTGTTCTTTTTTAAAGCAAAGGTTTCATATTTTTTGTAGGCGTAGATCATGTTTCTATAAGCTACTTAATTTGTTTATTTGATCATGGTGAGACTTTGTGCACATGAAATAATAATGAAAACATGAAAATGAAACCTTATCACATGAAACATTATTATTTCATGTTTGTGCACATGAAATAATAATGAAAACATATTTCTTTTTAATACACTTGGTTTACTAATTATGATAATGTTATGAGAGTATATTTAAAAACATACGAGTCTTTCTTTTTTCCATTTGTTATTTGGCCTATAATACTCGTGTTTGTGTTTTGTTTCCTGAGGGGCTTTTAATTTAAATATTCTGTTTACATGCACACACGGCTATATATCACCTTGCAGGTAAAGGTGCTTTGGAAATAAACGTCACAGCTGAACAGCCTCCTCTCATGCAGCCAACAGCATAGTGGTCGTCTAATATGACACATGCTGTTTAAAATACAAACACACCTTTGTCAATTTTTCCACTGTAACAAGAATGCTGGTCTCATGGAAACAAGCCCGAAAGTAGCCAAATTCATGGAAAGTCCCCACATGCTGCGCCCGCTCCGGCAAACGCACCATCACTTTCTGTTTTGCACCAAACAACACAGTGTCAGCTGCACAAGAAGAAGGTCCACGGAGATGAGCAGCGTCGGCCTCGCGAGAAGAGAGAGGCTGCACGCAGGGCCGGGTCAGAAACATGAGACGCGCTCGGCTTTTGTCTTCCGAGTAACACAAGCCAGTGGGAGAGCACTGAAGTATTAAAATTAATATGATTTCCGGCTTCCATTAAATTGTGTGTGTGTGTGGGGGGGCTGTGTGAGACCCTCCTTCTTTTAACCTTTACTCCATCTCCACCTCCTGCGCTGCTGTTAATCTGTATTTCCCATCCACAGTTCTGACTCATCTCTCCAATGAGTGGATCCCACCGAGCATCTGTTTCGCATCACACGGCCTGAAGGAGTCAGTCTGAAGTCAGTTAGGCCGCCCTTGTTATTGTTGACATCAGTGTTCAGTTCATGTGTCGTCCCAAATCTCATCTTAAATATTTGCTCACTTGCCTGACGTCTTTGTTAGCTGTTTCAAAAATCAACAGAGCTGTCGTGCAGCGGCCGTTCGTCCACACGCCTACGTTGCATCAAATTACAGGCCGTGAAATCGGCTCTTTGCTGCTTTATTTTGGGTCTGTTAACCGAAAAAATGTCCGCAGCAAACTGCTGAAGGTGAGTCAGTGGCTTTTGGGTGCAACACAACGCAGACACGTGGTCAAAAGATTTGTCTTAGCGTTGACTGGCGAATAAATCGAGTGAGGCAGTGCTGACCGAGTCAAAGGAAAGAGTGGCGTCAGTGTGGAGGACGAGAAAACATGACACTTTCAAATTGTCCAACGAAAGGTTCAAACAAACAATAACATACAACTGGTTCCGGGAGGTATTTGTGTTTCTGTACAAACAATCACCTGATAAATATAAATTTCCATAGAACATAATTTCAATAACTGATAATGAAACCACAATGTGGTTAACAGAGGAAACTCATTCTTACTCAGCAGCAGCTTTGGTTGCTCATCAAGCCTAAACCCATTCACTGAATTAAAGAAAAAAAAAACCTGGGTTTTCCTAAGAATAAACTATAATAACACGAATAACGCTCTGACTTTTGTTTCCGGCCAAGATTTCTGATATAGTGAATATAGTTCATGTTTAGTGCAAATTACCAGACGTTTGGACGCCAATAATCAAACGGAAATGTGAACATTTCACCTTTTTTACGTGATCATTTTGACCTTAGCATGCAGACATCAGCATGCACTCGTCAAACAATTTGCTGACGACACAACTTTTGTCGGACGAGTCAGGAAACAGGGAAGCCCGACTGGGTCTGAAACCCAGCCGAGACAAAAGAACTCCCTGCACCACCCTGCATGAATGGGGCGTGTGTTCATTATCCCGGTCAGTAACACATCGGCCGTGCTGAAGAATCCTCGTCCACTTTCTGAGAGAACAACGTGGAGAGGAGGCTGCTGGACTCTCGAGTCCGTTCCACGGTGTGCAAGCTGCTCGGCAGCAGACGTCTCAACCAGCTCACCACACATGGTCGGCTGGTTTTATTATTGTCTCGTCTTATTTCACACCGGGTGAGATGCCACACGGATTCTGTTGTTTGCACCGCTCGCAGTGACAACAAAAGGAACGGAATCAGGCCCCCTTCTGTGTGATGTAGAATCCTTTAAGCCTGGAAACCTGTTTTCCACAGCAGAATGCAACTGATTTAAGGTTTGGTGGATGGATTTGGAGATGCACATAGAGCAGTGAGAGATGTCTTTGTGCCGACGAGTGGTTGGAAAGGAGAAGCCTTTTCATGTGTCGGGGCTGGCAGCGAGTCAACGTGACCCTCGGGCTGCTACTGAGCTTGTGAGGCGAGGCCAAACTCTGCAGCAGCTCCCTTTATGCTGAGTGATTTACTCGCAAAAATCACAACGCTTTACCACAACGGCCTCACTCCCGTCGCTTTCGTTGACGTGCAAAACGATTCAGCAACTTTTTCCTTGTTTTTTTTTTTTTTTAAGTTTCGGAGTTTCGAAGCGATAAAATACAAAGTAAGATTTCTGTTTCCCTCCGTAGTTTTACAGTGTAATGGAAAATCATAACAGACATTTCTGGTTCTACCTCCAAACAGGTGCTGCAGATAATGTGGTCAACCTGTGGGTTTGTTTACAACCTCACTTCTCATTGGCTGACCGCTGGTGTTTGTTACCCTCATGGAATCGCCACGTCTCCACAGATCAGCAATTATCTCAGTGACTAAAATGTTATCAAAACACTTTGGTGTGACGGCCAGAGCCACAAAAATAAGACCCGGCTTGTAACAAAACACGGCTTTTCTTTAAAGCTCCGCGCACTTTCCGAGAACGAATACACAAATGTTTTTAAATTCAATTTGAAGGTGGGCTAGAGACGGGCGAAAACCGTTGACTTTTCCACCCGCAGGAAATGAGTCACGTTTTGGTGTGATGTCTAAACTGTTTCCTTCCACTTGGAAAGTTGGAAAAAACGTCTTTTTTCTGTTGTTTTGGTCGGAAGCCAAACGGACGCGTATCTGCTCAAAAGTTCTAGGTATTCCAGCCGAAGCTGTTTGAACGATAAACCGCCGGGTTCATGTAAAACAAAACAAGCACAAATCCGAGAAAATTGCAGTAAATTGAATTGACGGTTATTTTGTTAATTGATATTGATATGAAATGGATTAATTGATATGAATTGAAGTTTTTTTGGGGGCGGCGTCATTTTCTTTAGTGATTTTATATTGTTGTAAACTAACTATCATTTGGTTTGGGGCTAAAAAAAGGAAAATGATCACTTATTTGTTCTCTTTTTGAGAGATTTATTAAACCAGTTAAAAGCAAATGTAATTTTCACATAAACCAAAGAATAATATACAGTTTAGATGCAGTTTTAGTGATATTACAATGATACATCAGCAGGAGAAAGTGTCAACTTAAAAACAAACATCATCAACTAAATCTGGAGTAAAGTACATTTTCTTTTTACAAATTCATCTTTCTGTATTCATTACTAAGAACATATCTGTGTTATTAGTCTTCGGACATTTGTGAGACAAACCAACAGACTTTTACCATTAACACCATTAAAAGACAATAAAATGTATTGTTTTCTTAATGGAGCACTCTTATTCTCAGAGCGTGAACTTTCTTTCTGAATATATAATTCAAAGTGGTATTTTTGCTTTTAATTAAGTATTCATTAGCCGAATACTTGCACTTTCTGGCAAATAATCTCTAACACTAACACACGACAGAAGCATTTCCGAAGGCCGCGGAGGAGAAGAAACACACGTGACCTGAACGTGGATGTAAACACTAAATTTTCTTTTTAAATACAGTTTTGCATGTGTTTGCAAACATACACACAATGTGTATTTGTGAGATGATTAGCACGCACAGCGTTCCGAACTGTGATGTCAACCGAAGTCACGGTAGAGAATTAGATCAGCCTGATTTCCGTCCGGTGAATTTCGGCTGAAGACGACAAACGTGCCTCTGCCGTCTGAACAACCGCATGCGCAGCATGTACTGCAGGTGTGCTCAGCTGTTAGGGGACGAACATTTAGAAAAAAGCCTGCAGACGGGGGGAAACTGTGGAGTGGGGCGTCAGTGTTGGACAGCAGATTGACGACAAGTCCAGTTTCTCCTGGACTAACACAGTGTGACCTGTAGATGTTAAAGTACAATTTTGCCAATTGTGGCTCTAGTTTGGGGCCCACGTCTATTAGAATTATTCTAAACGCGTCGGCCGTCCCTGTAATTAAATGACGTTGTTGCTTGTAGCTGGGAAACTCCACCGGATGACATCATCTTCAGGGGTTGAGATAACGGCATCCGGAGGAGTTCTGAGCAGCAGGTCCCACAACGCTGCAGCCTCAAAATAACAAGCAACAAGACGGCATCCTCCGAACTGAAACACTCCCCCGGATGATGTCATCTGGAGGCATTTTTCCAGCTAAAAGTGTTTTCATAAAGGGAAGCAAAACAAACATGTCGTGGCTTTCACAACAGGAAGCAGGTCGAAAATGAGGGGCCCCGGAAAAACGTTTGGCCCTCTGCTGTCCTGCACGTGAATTATTTTCTCTGTTCTCGGTGTCAAACATCACAACACACACTCATAGTTAAAGCCACGGAGGTTCGGGTCACACTCGCCCTCTTATCACGTTATCGGTGATAGTGAGAAACGACGATAAGACGTCCGCTTTTTTCCCTCCTCCGCGTCCTTAACTTGGATTACGGCCTCTGGAGCTGGAACCCACAGAACATCTGTAAGCCAGCGGAAATACCAAAATCTTGCATGCCTCTTTGATTGTTACATTCAAGATATCATGTGGGCTACCAGCGCTGCTGCTGCAAACCATTAGCCTCAGTAACTGGTGGCTTGTAAAATCCGTTTGGAAATCCTGCAGACAAGGCAGGAGGGGGATGAGATGAGGATTCCACATGGTTATCCAAGGAGATGATCAACAAAGGGAGAAGGTGATACAGTCGCCGTGATTTATTGGGCACATGTGGGGATCTTGGAACAAAAAGAGAAGATGAAAAAAGACTTGAGAGGGACGAAGGGGGGCGGGGGGGGCAGGGGGGGTCTTCTGATTTATTCAAGCTTCATGGCATGTGTATGCGAGAACAAGATTAGTTCAGTAGATCACATCACCCTACATCCTTTATAGATTTTCATCCTGGCCTGACTTGACCAGCGGTGGGAAGCACAAACATCGACTTGCACTCGAGTTTCTTTTCCTGCCACTTCTGCCGCACAACAATTCGGAGGAAGTTGCCTGGGTTTTTTTTTTTTTTTTTTTTTTCTGCTTTATGAATGAAATGTGAAAATGTGAACCACTGTGCACAAACAGGGGACGAACCGCCCACTTTTCTGTTGGTCGTGTTCCAGTGTGTTTGTGGAAATGTTTTCGGTTGTTTTGTCTTTATTGTTTTGGTCATATTTTGGTTCTTTCTGGTCACTGTGTGTCCGGTTCTGTCGTTCGTCAGTTGGTGCCTGGGCCCCCTGACCTTTGCCGGCTCGTTCAGTAATCCACCTTATACTTTACAAGCATCTCCACTTTTCCGCCCTGCAGGCTCAGCGCTGGCGGCCTTGAGCTGTATTCAGGGTCACCGGATCAGGGTGTTGGTCCCTCTCTATAAATCTGTACAGTCTGGACCAGTGTAAAGTGAAAAAAGTAAAAATTATGACAAACTCATCTTTGATTTGTTACCACTTACAAAACAGCAGTGCCACAATTCAGATGTTTACAGTTTCCATCCAAATTTAGTGCAAATTTTGAAATTTCCAGACGGGCAAAAACATAAAGCTCCTTAAATGCACATTTCCACAACTGGAAAGTGATTGGGGGAAAAGGCATTTATGTTTTGTGTCTTATTACACATTAAGGACCCTTCCGCTCCAGACCTCTACGACGGTTACGGGCCCCTTCTGAGGATGCCGTGACCCCTCGGGCTGATCTCGTGAACCTGTAGCGTCACGACTTTTCAGAGTCACACGGTAACCACAGTTTCCAGGCCGGTTAGATGCAGAGGTCAACTCCAGCTGCTGTCGCTCGGAAAGAAAAGACTTCCAGAGCGCTTAAGCAAAACCTCCAGCGGAGATTAATGCACTGCTTTATTTGCTCCGATCTAGATTCCAGATCCCGTCGTCTTTCTTTATGGCTTTGCGAGCATTCCTCTTCCCATTATAAACCGCGCGCACGGGAAAAGCAGCGTCATACTTGCCGCGGACGATGATTTGAAGTAGCCGCAGGAGCAGCTGGCCTCTGCCAAAGGACCAGATCTGGGCAGGTCATCAGTCCGAGCACTTCACAGCTCTGTGCTAACTTTTATGGCAAGTGTTTATGCAAGGTCATGCACATTGACTTACACCTTTCCTTTACGCCGGGTTGAAGGGACACATCTGTCAGATGGAAAAGTATCTTGTTTGCTCACGTCCCAGTTGCTTTCCGGGACAATGTGTTTCGATTATTTTAACAGCTTGAAGATGTTTTTCCTCTTTTTGCTCAATTGACTGACTATTGACTGTACTGCGTCCACGCAGAGGAGGGACCAAAACCTGTCCTGCGAGACGCTGAAGCCCATCGTTGTCTCCCTGGTGTTTGCTAAAAGACAAATGACTGTAACTTGAACCTCATTCCAATATTTAACACCATCAAACCACATCTTCCAAAACTGTACAACTGATTCAACTAGTCCTCCAACCTCCGAGCTTCTCATTCGCCCAGTCTCACAGACGCTCACGCAGGGGGACGCTGGTTGGAACCAGCCTGTGGTCCAACTGGGCTTCAGCCGCTCCGCTACTCGTCCTTTACAGAAACAGCCAGTCTCACACAACGTTTCATCCTGAAAACACACGACTGTGTAAAAAGTCTGATTAGAATTAAACATAAAGACACTGGGTTTAGGTCAGTGTCACTGTTTAGACTCAGGACCAAAGCGCATGACAGAGTCAATTCAATGAACAGAATGAAAAGTTCAGGATATCTTTACACGGAAACAGTGAAGACAGAGACTAAAAGTCCAAGACGAGTGAGAAACAAACACCAGGACTCGGCGCGGCTAGACTCTGTGGAAACCAGCAGTCGAAACACCGTGAGACTTTACGTGAGATGAAACTTCACATGGGAAACTTGGATCCCGGTACTTCACACGACACGGTAATTTAACGCGAGAAACCTGGAGCTAAGCTCAACGGCCAACATGAAGTTCCTTCAAAGACACGAACAACACTGAGCCAAACAAATAGTCCATAAAGTCTGAGAGCACAGAGCGAGTGACATGGTGGAAACTTGGACGTGATCAGAGAATTTCTATGAGTTTGTAGCACAACACAGAGAATTCAAGTCGTCGCTGTTTGGTCTCCAACCTGCTCACTGCTGACTGGACACACCTTACCCAGGGACTCAGCAGTGTGAGAATCAGAGACTTGGGAATGGGAATAAAGAAGGAGGGCGGGGCTGAGTGTGTGTGTGTGTGTGTGTGTGTGTGTGTGTGTGGGACTGTACATATGACACAGAATCACAACAAAAACAACGTCCACGACGTGGATCACCAAAGCTTCGCTCAGGCTCAGGTACTACATAAATAAGGTCAGGTGTTGTTGCCGTGTTGTGCTGTTGCTTCAGTTCACTGACTCGTCATGTGCTTTGTTGACCTGTCCATCCACCCCAACCGCGTCCTGGTAGAGGTTTCCATGTCCAAATACTAAAGCCTCCACAAAAACGTCTAACTGTTTGTTAGAATATAGATGTACCTAATAAACTGATCTATGAGTTTATTCCCAGTTTAAAAAGTACAAAAACACATCTCCGTCACATTTCCACATGCCGTTACATAGTTCCTATTTAAAGAAATACAGACTGTATTTTTTTGACTCCATTTATGGTTTGAATCTTAAAAAAGTAAAACAACTTTTAGCAGCTGTCTCATTAAGCAGCTGTGTGTATCTGCACAAAAGGATGATTTACAGCAAACAATGTCTGGATTTTTTGCCCTTATTGTTGGTTGTCGGGTCAGAACAAACCCACACATCCATATTTCTTTTGTTTTAATCCCGTTTCCTGTGCTGAGGAGCCTGACTGACCTAATCCTGCGGTCCGCTCTCCCGTCTGCAGCCGAATGCACTCAGCGAAAGTCAACGCGCTCGCTCTCTGCAGCGATTGTGGTCCGTTTCCCAGCAGGCTGAGCGGCCTGTGGGTGATTCAGTGACCTGCCGTGTCTCAGATGTGTTTACGCAGCAGCTCGAAGGAGCTGCAGAGTAACCGATCAGCAGGAAGCTCTGAAGGTGCCGAGACAATCAGCTGCACACCAGGGAAGCACACACACACAACACACACACACACACACACACACACACACACACACACACACACACACACACACACACACACACACACACACACACACACACACACACACACACACACACACACACACACACACACACACACACACACACACACACACACACACACGCTCAGAGACTGAGTGATACACAACACAGCTGAAGTGGAGGACGGTGGGTGAAAGAAATCTGCCAGGTCAAAGGTCGACACAGCCACAGTTACTTCAATCTTACAGTTTCATTCAGTTTTCCAGTGGATTATTAATGAGTGAGTTCTCATAGTTTGGTGGCCGTCCTGGACGGGCTTCTAGAACCCCAGTCTGTGTGTGTGCCACACTGTGTCAGAGGGGGAGGAAGTGCACAAACGCAAAACTCGAGTAAAAGTACTGGCCTTAAAAACAAGGTCAAATCTTTTACTCAAAATCAAAATGACTTCAGTATATAAAGTAAACCAATAAATGATTAGGACATTACAGGTGGTTAAGACACAATGACACATCTGCATTTATTAGTTTGAAAATGAAATTTAAAATGAACCGGTTCTTTTCTCATCGCTTTCTTCAGAGCTTTAACAGGAGCCTTGTCTTTAATTGTGTTAAAGTGTTTCCTCTTTTCTCATTGAGTAGCGGACTCATGGAACCGTGTCCCGGTCGGGCCTCGTCACAGAGCTTTGGCTCAGAGACCGAGCAGCAGCGAGACTGTGTGACAGCTGTGAATGCAGATGGAGACAAAGGAGGGAAAAGGACGAGCCGACCAAAAGAGAAGAGGACGAGAAAAGACAGAGAAACTCACGGTCTGTTTGCCATTAGTCCATGTTGTTCAAGTGAGTGTGTGTGTGTGCATGTGTGTGTGTGTGTGTGTGTGTGTGTGTGTCGGACACCCTGCTGGGCACCTGGAAAGTATGTGAGAGACAGGATAAGACATTACTGGGAGCAGAGAGGGAGGGTGGACATGTGAGACCTCGTTTTAAGTTCGGATATACACTCAAACGGCGAGAGATAAGGTTTGATTCGCCCTCTAAACAGGACTGACAATCAAGTCGGCGTCAGTCGGCAGACGACAAGGGTTTTAGAGCTGCCACAGAACAAGCCGAGCAGAATTATCACCACCTGTTTGATTGGACCAGCCTCACATACACACAGTCCCGAGTCCGGATCAGAAAAGCTCCGGTTTATGGGACAAAATCAGGAAGCCAGAGCGAAGAGAGAAAGAAGCGGCTGCACATTTATCTGGCTTAACGTAGACGTGATTTAAAAGCTCAATCATACTTTCCACCCTCCCTCGTCCAAGGACGGACAGACAGGGAACCTGCACGTGCTCCCACTCCTACTGCATTCGGGGACGTGGACGAGGACACGTTTCACACAGGCTCACGCTGTTGACTGAACAACAGGAAAAGGTGAAAGAAATAAGAGTGTGTGTAAAAAGGTCTCAGCCTGCCGTGGGGAGTCTGTCTGGACCCAGACACGGCTTCCGGCTACAAACCAACCAATCCGAATGCAGCGTCCAATAACGTACGCATCACGTTTCTTGAAATCTGTTTTTGCAAAGGTGCCATCCTGTGTCGTCCTCTTTTATCTGGACCACTGCAAAGGCTCCGGCATCAGCCCGAGTCACTCAGCTCTATTCTCCACGACACGTGGACGGACGCCAACTCGGGTCACACATTAGCTTGTGATTCAACAGGTCTTATCACCATCACTTTTAAATTGCTGATTGTTTGGACGTTCAGCAAGGCACCAAAGACTGAAGACAAAGGTCAAAGGTTAAACAGTAATTACTGCACAGCCACAGGGGAGCTCCAACCTGCAGAATGTCCAGCGTTTGATGCAAAGTCTCTCTTTAAATGACGATCTCGGTCCAGAGTCTTACATTTATTCGTCGTGTTTCCAGGTGTGAACATGGACTGTGTACAGTGTTTGTTGTGTGGCCTCATCTTCCTTAAATGGAATTACCACAAATTTTGAGCAGCTTTTTCTTTTCTAAAATCACCGATCACACGAACACCTGCAGCTCCACAAATTAACCCGGTGATCTCGGCTCCGTGTGGAAGCAAACGTTAACACGATGATCCCCGGGAGTCGGAGCTCCAGCTGGAGGGGTCATCAGGCCCCGGCAGACCCAGAGAGGCCGGCGTACAGATGGGAGGCCCTCGTTTTTACGAGGACTCGGCCCTCGGGAGACCACCCTGCCGCTGCTCCATCGAGTCTTCTCACCCACACACTTTACAGCAGGCGAAGCTCATCATCCGCCTCATTTAACAGGTACTGCCCTGTGAAAAAGAGGAGAATGAGGAGCGGCACAAGATGAAGAGTGAAGGAATCAACCAAGGAGGAATCCGCTCGAGAAGCAACCTGTAATTAGGACGCACACGTGCACATAGTTTAGTGAAACGAACGTTACTGCGACGAAAACGTCGCAGTAACTTTCATTCTGTGAATAAGAACAAGTCTGAGGAAGAGAAGCAAAGTGCAGGGTTTTACTTTGATTGAGTCCTTACATGTCGGAGAAACGAACACAAAGGAAAACGCGTGTAAACAAAGAGTGAAATCACATGGGACATGTCTCTCCCCCACTTATGAAAATATGTATTTGCTTGGGCAGGTAAGTGAGATCATAATCTCACTATGGAACGGCCAACAATAAGAAAAAAAACAGGAAACTGTCATCAGTGATTTCCATCCATCCATCCAGCAATGCTTCTTTAACATCCCCCCCCCCCGCCGACAAGTTCAGAATAGACTTTCTAAAACTTTCTAAAATTCAAACCTTAAGGGTAAAAGACACTTTTGAACAAGTAATGAATTACCTATAGTGTTACTTAAGAAGACATTTTTCACGAGAGGACGGGTAAAAATATCCCACAGTTATTATTAGACTCATGCAAGACTTGAAACTGACACAGGAAAGTCTATGTTGGACTTGACTGTCCAGAACGGACATTAGTGACTGACTGGTTCCTTTCAGTTCTTCTTCAGGACGCCTTCACTGACTTTCAACGTGCTTCTTTTGGTTCTAGTCTGGGTAGTACATGTAAGATCCGGACTGCGTGCTCCGTCCTGCAGCTCGCGTCGACCTGACTGCGCCCGCTTCAACTGCTACGACACAACACAACTCAGTTTGTAGAAAATCCATCAGAATCCACTGGATCTCGAAGCAAAGGTTTGCTCGGGTGCTTGGGACGTTAGTACATGCGTGAGTGTTTCGTGCATTGAATGAGACGTGAGCAGTCAAACTCCGGCTTATTAGGAGACGGTCTAGCTCCAAGACGTCCCCTTTCATCCGAGGTTTTACGCTTCTTCTCAACAAGAGACAGTGAAACAATAAAACCCGAGTGTTAAAGGCTATTAGGCCGTCACTGGCTGAACTTTGTGGGTCCTGATGAAAGCCGTGATGGCAAACGGGAGCCTTCCATCCACTTGCGTCACCAGCGCCTCCGGAGAACCACCGCCCCCCCCCCTTGTTACAAGCTCTCCAAGTGAAGCGTGACGGGGCTCGAAACGCTCGGCCGTCCTCTTTGAACATGTTGGGCTCTTTTAGACGCAGTCCAAGCTGTTACACATGCTTTGCTTTTCTCATCAGCCTGCTCCCTTTGTAGGAAGTGACTGGCTTTGTCATTCTCCCCGGTCCTGTATTATTCTTTGCCTTCTTTCCAATCGGTGATACAACATATCCTGATGTAATGTAAAAACGGCTCAAATTGGGCCGTTAAAATGCTCTGGGCCTCGGTCACTTGGAGCAGCTCTCCAGGACGATACTTAGCAGTAATGGTGAGCGAATGTGGATAGCTCTGCTGCGGCACGGCAAGACCGGAAAAGGAAAAGGGCTTTTATGATTTCCTTTGAAAAACCGATTCCTATTTATAAGCGTTGCTGCGAGGGTGTCAGATACAGTCCCGCTTTTAACACTAAATCTTTCAGGCAGAAGCTTTTAAAACTTCAAATGCAGTCATGCTGTAGCACATACAGGTCTACGAAATAAGAAAAGCAATAAGAAAACAGGGCAGCAACCTGCAGTCAGACGCTGCGAGCGACGTCTGGATTCCCCATTAGTCCTGTGGACAGGAGAGGCACGACTCAGGTGGATCCACGGCCGCCCAGTCCTCAAACGTACGATGCTACGGTTGGACTGACGGTTTTGCAGACGACGACAGAAACATGCACACGCACAAACGCACAAGCTTCACTTACACGTCCACAATTCTCCATGACCAGGAGCAGAAACGGGCGAATCAACAGAAGTGTCCAGTACGTCACAAAAAAAGAAGATGGAGGATAATTGTAGAGAGCAGAGCTTTTCTCACTCGGACCATTTTACACGGCCGTGGCCAACTGTAGCAACACGTAACAGAAAACCATCTTCATCTTCTGAAATACAATAATGTTTTAATATCAGAACACTCACGCTCATGTTTAATCTCCTGATGACTCCAATAGAAAACTCAAGCGTTTTGCAATCGAACACCCTGTGAAGAATTGCAGGACTGGGCTGAATGAAAAAAAAACAGCAATGTGTTTAATAAACTGAGTGTGGTCATAAACCAAAAGTGTCTAAGTATACACACAACAATGACGGACTCACTGAAGTCAAATATGCTAAGCTAATGCACACATTCACAATTTGACAGAACAATTGGACTGAATCAAAGTTAAATCAAGGGCAGGATATTAGGAATAATTTCTATGAATGAAGATTTTGATAGAGACAGTACGAGCCACTGCAGACTCATATTAATACCTTTACTATTACATTTCTAATCCAGATAAATCGCTGTTCTACACTGTGGGTCTTTATTGCACTGATGGGGATTTTGCCAGCGCTGCTCAGATCAGATTATTTCCATTTTTATCACGTGAAACCTGCAGCTGTTGACATGGCTGTAGAGTCGAGCTCCGCTCACCTGCGCTTCAGAAGGGAACGTGAGCAGGGTGGAAACGGTTATAGAGGAGAAGACGTAAACGGAGAAACCGGAGCTCAGCCTCGAACTGGTCCAGTGGAGCCAACTCTTCAAGTCTCGTGTAGCATTAGAAACGTGGAACCTATTACTGAGGAAGCTGCAGGTGCAGATGGACGGAGATAAGAAGTCCGAATGCCTCCGTCTGATTCTCCACACATGAGGAGGATGTGTGCAGGAGTGAACCGCTGCCGGCCAAACGAGAACATAATATGGAGCTTACAGCGTGTACAACAGCGGGACACAGCACAAGAGCTGTAGATTGCTGGAAGTTCGCCTGTTCCCCATCGAAGCCGATGAGCCAACTCTATTCAACGCTACTATGATAACGCTGGAATAAGTTTGTTGCCTTTTTAAGAAAACTGGGCCAAACTCTTCAGTGTCAGGCCCTGATCGGACAGAGCGACTTTAGCACCACTTTGTTTTGTTCATGTAAGCCCCCGATTCATAATCACATGTTCTGGGACCGCCAGACTGTCCCAAATCATCCCGAAATGAGCCACGAAGGGACCATCATCCCGGTGAAGCTTCTGGACCAGAAATGACTAATGTTTATTATGCTATGACATATTTAAATATGTCCACCTTAGCAGCTAGGCTAAAGCCACCGCAAATGACTCGTCTGCTATCAAAGATTCATTCAAATATAAATATTTGAGGTATTGATGTATAAAAATCCAATGTGATCAGTGATCTGAGTCTAGGGGATCTGCTGTACATGTGACGTATTTATGTAATGTATTTATTGCATGGTAGTGTGATATAAAATTTCAATTTTTTTTTTTTTAAATCACCTTCTGCTAAAAACACAAAAGTTATTATTTTAAAAACCGTCCCTTTGCAAATCATTTCCTGTTTGGTTTAGACTCTTATCATTTGTATTCTGGAGTTCTCTAATGCAACCTAAATGATGAGGAATTTTGGAGCACGGTCACGTGGATCGTTGCTCTAAACGCTGCTTTTAAAAACTCCCCTCTAAACGTCTACTCACACGAGGACTGCGAGCAGCGCTGGAGGCCTCAGCTGTCAACACTTCCCTCCCGGGCCCACAGGAAGTGGATATTTTTCCTGCCCGAGTTTGTCCTGCCACTCGGGTCGTTCTCTGACACGTTACTTATGATGGAGGACAAGCAAAAGCAGCTAAATTCCACCCAAGCAGCAGGTTTCTGAGAGACGCTACCTGAGAAGTTTAGGACTTTGGGAAGTTGTTCCACATGCAAACCACAGGAGTCATTAATACCACAGATATATACAGTTACATCACTAAATATAATAGACCTCGTTGAAGTGGAGCGGCAGTCACCTGGTGGAGGACTTTAAATCTCTGTCTCTCTCACAGTGTCACCTGTGCAGGTTTCCCTGTGAAGAGCCGAGCAGCTGAGTAGCACATGTTTGAAGACCTCCTGCCGTCTCCCAAAGATCCTCTTGATAAATTTCCTGCAGCTGGAGCAGTTTACGGTGCAGCTCCAGGCATAAATACACACTCCATGATATTTTAGCGTGCAAATTTTAACGGCGCTTGTCCAACCTTGGCATATTTTCGTGAAATTTGTATGTGATTTTCTTTTTCTTTGTTTTCGTCTTTTGTCTTTCATCTCTGCACGGCCACTTTTGCTGTGGTGATATAAGATTTCAGAGAAAAGCTTCTTGTGCTTCAGGAAAATCGCTGCTCGGGGCACTGACACCTTCTTTTCCTGCAGGTAGAAGTATTTTAAGCTTCATTGGCTCCTAGTAATGAGTTCTGCAGCGTAACGTCGATCGGAGGCCACAGAAAAACTCCCGTTGGGCAGGAAACTGAAGATCCTGTTTCGGCGTTAATATTCACCACGGTGGTGATTATTTAATGCAGCAGCAGTGAGACGATGAGACCGAGGTTAAACCAGGAACAGACGGGAGTGTGCAGGCTTTTTTCCTCTGCGCTTTTCTTTTTTACATGACAGTTATGACATTTCGACATTACGCACAAACGCACTTGGACCAAACGGCGAGTTGGATTGTACACAGAAAAATCCAAACTTCAAAAGGTGATTGAATAAATGCGTATTGCCTTCAGCTATATTTACAGATATTTAAAGAATTCTATGTTACTGTTACTACTCGGCTAGTTTTTACTTTAACACATTTATTGCGAACTAATTTGCATATTCGAATTTTAAAAATATTATTTATCATATTTGTTATAATTGAAACTGCAGGAATATTGAAAACATTAAAATACAGCTCACATGATGTATCAATAATTAATTTACTATAACTACAGTATACAGTAATATTTGAAACTATTTTTATTAGTCTGAAAAAGAAGGATCTGCTCGGTGGGACGTTTTGTAAATAAAGTATTCAAACTTCCTGTTTGTCTTCAGCCACGCTGTGAGCCAGCATACGTTGAGCTCACTTCAAAACTTTAAAGAAAGTGGTTGCCTTAATAAAATGGATTAATATGTAATGAAAACGTGAGTCCATTGAACTTAAAAACTTTGAAATGTTATTAAGTTCAAGACACTATAAGGAAACTTTGTCCAATGTAAAATATTTTATAATATCAATAATATGGATATGTTATAATATTAACTTTTTCTTGTTAACTTAAAGATCTCTCAGATGCTGCTGTTTTAGTCAAGGACATCATTTGCAGCTACTTCCAAATGTGTCCACAAGTAGGAACTAAAATCATTACCAATCTTCTACATGTTTACCAGTATTTTTATTATTAATTTATTATTGTGAAAAAAAAAAAAACAAATACGTACATAAAGTTTACATGTTTTTCAAACCATAAAAACAGTTCAGCGATGCATGGTGGGAAGTCTGCTAGTATTGTTTCTGGAAATTCCAGCAGTTTTTGAATGCAACTTATCACAAAGTTCAAGTCAGAACAACTGATGATTATAAGTTGGAAAGTGGTTTGACTCAAAGACGTTTGTGAACATCAAACAAAACTCACACTTTTGGGTAGTTTTTACTGAAACTGTTAAATTAAATGTCTCACTCACTAAATAGCAAGTATTTCTGAAGACACAGACATACTCTCCAACATAAAAGCAGATAAAGTCAAGAAATATCCAACAAACTAAATATATATTAAGTTTTGACGTGTATCCCCATCCTTTAGCAGTGGTAAATTTCTTATGTGCTAAATAATCTGTAGTTGTGTAGTTGTGATGTGTATGTTGCTGTTGTGCATCCTCAGTTATCTTTGTTTTGTTTTTTATTTGTGCTACAAGTGAAATCAGTAACACAACAAATAAGGATAAAAATATGAATTCCCAGGTTTTAAGTGTCGTCACATTTAAAAATCCCCAACGTATTGTCGACGGCCTAAAGATTGAGAGCGCTTTAAATGTGAGCTAGAACATGCACAGTACGACCGTGCCCGGACTAACGTGGAACACATGTGATTTGTACTGTACAGTGCGGAGGAAGCTCGGCCCCTCTGAAAGCGACTCCGCGGCCTTTCTGATCAAAGGCGGGTTGTCTGCCTTTCTCAAAGATACACTTACAGGTGATGAATTGGATGAGTCGAGTGTCCAAACTCTACTTCAGAGGTGGTATCCCCATGTGTCACGCAGGTTCCCCAGAAACCGCTTTCATGTATCTCCTTAAAAGAAAGAGGGAAAAAAAAGAAAAGTCCCGTAAAAACTTTAAGGTGGAGTCGAATGCATGTGTTTTACTTTCCATCGATGGGCTTTGGATTTCATTTGCTACTCTGAGAGCGACGTGCTCAGGACGGGTATCACTGAGTGGGACAATTCACTTCAGTGACCTGTAACCTGTGGATGACATGTGGATCCCACTTCAGCTTCCCCGGGTTTTTCATCCTGTCACTTTTTACGGTTTGATGTGTGTGGAGGAGCAGGTGGAGCAGCCTGCTCTCAAAGCCCAGTGTCGTGTAAAGCAGCACATCCTTAATTATTCACAATTTATACAATTAAAAGACGAGACTGGGAGACTTTTATATTTATATTATATAAGGATGCCACAGGTTTCCGTTGGTGTCACTATTGGACACAACTATTTGCCGCCAAAGAAAATGACTTTATATGTAGAAGCAGAAAGGAGAGCTAAAAAACGACTTCAGAGACAACACGGGTTAGGATGAGACACAAAAACTTTACAACAGGATTAAGACATAAGGCTACAAACACATGTACTTCTTTACTGCGCCACGTGGTGACGTGGTCGCCATTAAGCCACACCACCTCATGCACTGCAGATGAACCCTGGTCTTTTGTGGAAAGGTCGTGTGTCTTGTTGTTCCATCCTCCACACCATTCAACTCATTCTGAGACTTTTTCAATGCACACAATACGTCATTTCTACAGGCGCCAAATGTCGAATTGTTATCGGGATTTCCGTTGTACTACACTGAAAGCTCGGGCATCAATCACCGATGCAAACGGGTGCCTTAGGTGTCAGCATGTGCTAACGGACTGGAAAAATTTCTGGTATGCCTCTGAAATATGAGGGCTGGTTCAGCCCTTAGTGTTCAGAGCTCCTTCCAGTAATAAGACCACATACAGGCTGTGAGAGAGACCACTCTGATGGCATTTCACTGTAGCTTTGTCTTTCTGGATGACACGTACAGACGACCACTTGCTGGTATCTTAAGCAGCCAAAACCATTTGTACTAGCTGTTTTGTGACTGTAGACTCTTTTTATTAGTAATATTATTGCGTCATAGTTTCTTTTACTTTATAGTGTGAAACAGAAAGGAGGCGGGAAAGCTGGTGTATGACGTGCAGCCGGGTTTGGACACTGCAGTTATGTGGAGTGTGCAATAACTATTTGGCTACTGGTGTTCACGATTGACTGTTATCTTGGTGGTGCGTTCAGGTTCTTTAGGGCTAATGAAAACTACTTCAGGGTAACGTTACAATAAGAGACAACAGGGGTTAGGGTGAGGCGTGAAGCCACCCTTTGTCGAACTTGGCTCTTTGGAAAGACATTTTAATATTTTCTTAAACAACATTAAAACTTCAGGGGATAACTGTGCATGTTAAATCAGGTTTGTATTAATGGGGTAAATGATGGTGAGAAGAGGCAATTCGTTGTTGGTATGATTTTCTGTTTGAAATGTTTTAAATTAAATATAACGGCTAGATTAAACGACTTCATCAAACACAAGGTTTTGCGCGATCAAACCTCACAGGTTTTTTGCATGTTAGCGTAGCCTCCCTTTTAGTCCCTTTCAGCTCACGATTTTTGTGTTTCGCGACATTGCTTGTTCGGTTCGCTCCCTTAACCACTCTCCGTATTTTCCTCTCTCAGTATCTTGGGACACTTCAGCCGTGGTCAGAATGTACATTTTATCCTCAGATCTAAAAAAGATCATTCATGACAACATTTTATTCTAGTAACAGCAGGCAAAACATCCAACGACTACAGCGAACACAAAACTTGTGTTTCTTTTTTAACAGATGAGAAATGAAACTTTTTAGGACGTCTAATGAAAACATGTTTCCGTTTTTTATGACAAATGTACACTCTGACTCATCAAAACATGCCGATGTGGGTGAAGAACAAGTGAATCTTTCGGGATATTTTAGGGATGCAGGCTCTTGTTATTGGATGAAAGGAAATGACCCTGACTTGAACCAGAAACATCGCAGTTCATGGCACGTTTACACCCAAGGTCACCAAAAATATGTTTTTAAACTTTACTTTCCCTCTTAACAATATGTGACAAAAATCACAACCATGCAAAGAAACAGCCTTTATTGAAAACACTTCATATTTTTATGACCCCTCATCCTTGAAATTAACAAGAGTGTCGTGTTTAGGTTTGAACAGACACATTAGATAAAGAAACAACATCCTCAGCTCTGTCCTGGTCTTTGTGCAAAGTTTTGGGGTAAGCAGATTATGTCTTATTCAGGTGTCAGATAAGCAAAAGCTCAGCAGAAAAATGACAAATAGATTAATCAGATAGGAGCGTTCCAGCATCTCAAGCACTAAAGTCTGTCAGCGAAAGATGCCACTCGGTCAACTTGTGCGACATAAAACCCATGTGCACCGGCGTAAACAGCCTCTTCAAACGCCCTGGCTGATAATGGAAACCAGTTTCTTCACACTGTACTGTACAGGAAACAAAATGTGTTGATGGGAAAACAGTGAGAATAGCACAGGCCGTGTTGGCTAAACATCGCCAAAGTGTCACAGTGGCAACAGGTTCTGCCAGGCCAACTCCAAGGTTAAAGCTTCACCCCGCAGCTTTCCACTGACGTAAATGTATTATTTTGGTAACATTCCGCCAAAAACCAGGGAAATGGGCTAATTGGGTGAACGCTGTTATTAAATATAAGATCACATGACGTCAAATGGAAGAAGGTGCCTTCACGTACACGCCGCTCTGTGCGAGTGCATGTATTTGCATCCTGTACCTGTGTTTCTTCATTTGTTTGTCTGGTTCTGTAGTTACTGAATATCGAACACGTGTCCAAGTCACGCTGGGTCGAGTCGGACAACTGTCACAATTCAGCTGGCGCCTGCATGTCTCTGACAGAGGACTGTCCGTGGATCAGGTCAAACTATTAGGCTAAAGGTTTCCTGTGTGGGAGTGGTACTAGGAGCATCGCTTTTCATAATGGGTCTGTGTTTTCTTGTTCTTGTGCGCGAGCATGTGTGTGATGCAATACACATTCATGCTGCTGGTGTCAGGCTACACGGTGGTAACGGGTCAACGTATGCGGCAATGCATCAACAAAAACAAGGCAGGAGATGCCAATTAAACAATAAGGGATTCAAAATGTTCCGACGCAATGAATGAAAGGCAGTCGACACATTTGTTGAGCCTCGGCTGGGAAACGTTGAGTTTTTCCACCACAGAGGCTCCGGTGTGTTCGCCAGCGAATGTCTGACTGCTTGTTGTTTGAAACGTACAGCGGGCATGAGAACCTTTTCGCATGAATAAGACGAAAGGGAGAGCAAACCAAAAATGTAAAACCGAATCAATGAGCTCTGGGTTAACGACATTTCCCACCTAAAGCGACACAGGACCTTCCCACAGAAGACTGGGGCTCGACTCCAGGGCGAGGTGCTGTGAAACATTACGCTTAATGTTTGAGGTTTTAAGGTCCTAACTTTTCCCTGAGGTGTTTGTGCCAAACCCCAAACGGTGACGTTTCAGCAACTGTAACAGAGGCACGATCGTTCCTAGTAGCGCAAAGGACGTAAGAAGCGTCAGTATTTGACGCCTTGGGTGTCGCCATTATTTGACGCTGTGGGGTGGGAACGTGTGAGTGAACTCTGCCTCCTGTCCGATAACAGCTGGAACAGTCTGAGTGTCCTGGTGGATGAGCGGTTGTCACACATGCAACATGGCTACAGCGTCCTGAGTTCAAGTCTGGCAGGGGGCCAGATGTTCCCTGATGTCTAAAAATTCAGTAATTTAAATTAAAAGTTGAGTTTTGTGGGGAGGTTTTCCCTTGCTGATTTGAAAAGGTCTCTGCATACCTGAATATGTGACAAGTGCTTTGAGAGGAAGCAGCATCCTGAAAAACAAACAACCCAAAGTCGACGTTTTTTAACCCAAGGCAGCGCGGTGTGAATTCACACATGAGCCCCATCAGCTCCTTTCAGATAAGGCGACTCTGATGAACTAGTAAAAGCGTCGCAATCTGTCCACGCAGACACAGGAAGTTCCAGTCTGGGCTTTGACTGCTGGTTTGAGGACAGATTATTAAATCCATCTTTCACTGTGGAAATACAGACTGCGGAGTCGCTGATGAGACGTTACTACAGCAAAGTCGCACTTTATTCTACTGTCATTTCATATAATTCAAATAAATACTTTTAGTGTGAAAGAAAAGCTCCGGGTCCAGTTTCCGCTAGTTTAAGTTAATTATTATTAAGTATTTGAAGTAGGATTTTAGCCTGTAAAGAGGCCGTGGAAAATACAAGCAGTGTCACATGGCTCCTCTATTATTATTATTACACCTTCTTTTGCTCTCATCGTGAATCCAGGACTGACTGGATGGAACAGGCGAGAGAATCAAAGTGTTTTTCCCTTGAGCTCCGTCCACGTCTGCTCTGTTTGCAGTGGACGGGGCCGATGTGGAAAAGACAGGAGAGCACGATTCATTTCCACCTTGTCTCGTCATTCGAGCAAAAACAAACACTCTCGTCCTCATCGGTCTCATTCACACACGGACAGGGAACTGTGCCGCAGTTATCTGAACAAAGTTTGCATCGCTTCATCCTGCGAGTGCAGCAAAAATGTCATTGAAATGCAAATGAGGCACTAATGTCCTCGTGCGTTATGTAGTGATCTGTTCTGACGCGGCGCGGCTCAGTCTAAACATAGATGTTCTGTTTGCCTGGGAGGAGGCCGTATTTAGCATCCGCTCAGGTGTCTATGCAAATCCAAGCTCTTAAGTGTTAATCTTGGCACTTGTGGTGTTTACTCTAGTCGGCGTGAGCCAGGTGCTGCGGTCATTTAGCTGCACCATCTGCACGGCCGTGGTGTCGGCGCGGCAGCCCATCTCGTTTTTCTAGTGGCGCTGTGAGTGAAACCAGAGGGCCTCCACGAGCGGGCAAAGACAACGAGCCGGACAGAAATAACATAACACAGGCCCGAGTGACGGCACGCTGAAAACGACGCGTGTTCTCCGGGGGACAATGCAGCACAAAGCATTTTTCCATAGCATTTACATGAATGTTTAGACTGGCAAATTCCCCGCAAAAGCTCAGCAGGTGGAGGAGATGGTGATGTGTGTGTGTGTGTGATAGTTGCGACATAAAGTCACATTTCTGTCATGGAAATTGGGTAAATCAGTCACACGTTAAACGAACGCAACAGGAAGCAAAACATGCGTCGTCAGATAAAAAAAAGGGGCTTGTGCAAACAGACGCTGCGCGGAGCGTGAGACGACGTCTTCTCGTCCTCTTGAGGTTCACCTTTGCGAACACTGGCTGCTCAAATATTTACAATTATTTGCATAAACTTGCAAATGTGACTATCATCTGGATTTGAAGTGGCCGAATTTGCCTTTCTCCTTGATCCTTGCGTGAATGTTTCAAAATTATTTCAGAGAAGACGAGACACACCTTCGACTTGCAAATTCGCCGTGGCCTCCCAGGGACAAACACTGTGTGAGACGTCTCTGACCGAGCAGAAATCTCGGGGACGAGGTTTACTGTTCACTGTGAGCCTTCGACCTGGGTCCAGCCGTCAGTTGTTTTGTGCTCCAAATGTCGGTTTGTCTTACGAAAACATCTTTTCCCACTGTGAGCGCAAGTGCACGGCGATGCCGGAGGCCACTGAAACAACAGAAACAGGAGCACAGGTGTGAGCGGCAGAAATAATCGTTTTCAACCCTCAGGTCACAACAGGACACAGTACAATGGCAGATTGTTTTATTGTTGACCTGTGTCAACGCAGCCGATCGAGGCTTTTAGTGTTCAAGCTGTAACTGTAGTTTCCAACATCAGAGGTGGTTCGATACAAGTGTCCGAAAGTGTGTGTGTGTCCGTGTGAACGTTCCACACAAACAGTAAGCGGACCAATCAAAGCCGACGTTATGACAAAAAATACCCCCAACTACCAAGTATGATTTTATGAGGGTGTATTGTCATCAAACACACACTCCTCCACACAAACAGTGTCCTAATACCACGGAAGCATGGAAATAACAACGCGCCTGGACGTCTGCTGGGGGAAGAATTTAAATATGAGAGCAATAACAAACACTGACTCAACAGATCTTTGGTTCAAAACCAAACGTTCAGCTTTTAATGACGCTTAAGCCCGACGCTTTCGTGGCAAATCTGCGCCGTTGGTTTTGGTGTGAGGCAGCTTCTCCTCCACCTCCGCAAGTATTAACTGCAGGTGAAAGCAGCCTCGATTCGCCCACCGGGTCCTCGCCCGGTCCCCCGGGATCCTGATGCATGTTCAATGACTGGTGCCAGCGTTTTTGAAAATGTTTTCCTGTGATATCGTAACATTAAAGAGAGGTTTATGATGACAGCAAAGGTCTCGGCACGTGGTTGTGAGGATGAGGTAATGAGGTGACAGGACGAGCAACACGCCCATCCACCGTGTCCACCACACCCACTCTGACAACAGATGAAGACGTGCCTCTGCTCATACTACAGTTGAGGTTGTGTACACAGACGCATTCATCACATGAGCACCACAAAACATGACGGTGACCCCTGACAACGAGCGGCGGGGAGAATAGGGGCGCCTTCGTTTATCGTGTTTGGCTAAACAACATGAAATAGTGAAAAAATAAAAGCGTAAACGTGTAACCGCCTCACACGCGTGGGGAAATAAACGATACGTTCCCAGTGGGGGGGGGGTCCTGTGAAAGCGGGTGCAGACGTGTCGAATTTTTCATTAATGAGGTGACCACACTGGGGCTTACACTCGGTTCGGGTGTTAGGAGCACGAAAAAGGCATAACGTTCACATTTATGACCCTGCTTTTATATGCAACTTTATGTATCCACATATAAAATGGTAATTATAAACAGTTTGAAACTGAAATAGTCATAAACACAAATGAATAAACAGGTGGCTGGAGGCGACATCCATAATGTGCAGAGATCACTACCACAAAACAGCAGTGTGACAGAGATGTGGATTAATAATATTATCATATTAATATGATAGCTTATTCGTGGTTGAAAAAGTTATAAAAGATTATATTCCTTTAATATATAATTATTTTGAAAATAACATGATACAATTTCAGTTTCCTTTGCACTGGTGGTTCCACCTTCTGACTCTGGAGGCGGGCACCAAAGGGGGGGCCAAACAGGTCGGATTTTTGGTGGGCCCGTGTCCCCCCAGGCCACCTCTCTGGCTCTGCCCCTGGTGAACATGTATCTCAGACTTTCATGGCCAGCCTGTCCTCGTTTCTCGCTCCCATTCGTAGCAGGAGTCTATCTACAGCAGAGCAGCCACGTTAGAATCCCTGTTTTAATCTGAGGTTAAACTCAACCAGCGAGATCACATTCTGTCTCTGCAGCGTAACAAAGACACAACTGAACATCGGCTCTTACATTTTACAAAGCCTGTGTATGCCCCAGTGTGCGTTTTCCCAGCCGGCTTTGAGCGTCAACCCACCAGACTTTTGCCCGTATCTGCCCCCAGGCCTGTCAGCCCTGAGAACGTAGTAATTAAGTGGGAGCTACTTGTCAGAAAAGCTGCAGTGCTACACATTTCTTACTGGATTACAAAGTGCTGAGAAAGAATGCAGGGACCGGTTGGCGTTCCCTCTCCCTGCTGCTGGTCGGGACAGAGGGAAACAACATGGGTGAAAATGAAAAGAGATCCTACCCTTCCTTTCACGCCCGCTGACTCCCAACGCAAAATACAGCATGTCCATTTATTCCTAGAGTCATAATAACCCAGCGTGTGTGTGTGTGTGTGTGTGTGTGTGTGTGTGTGTGTGTCGCGCGAGCGTGTGTTTGACTTTGTGGCGCTTAATAGTTTCTTAATGTGCACAAGATTGTAGCATATCAGATGGGCAGGGAGTTACTGGCGTGACAACAGCAACAGTGGGACGGATGACTTGCTTTAACACCTGGAGAAGGGCTTGTGTGTGTGTGTGTGTGTGTGTGTGTGTGTTCGTGGAGACTGCTTGGGCAGTGATAACGTCATGAATCAACCACACATTCACTGGCAAAGAAGCCAAATAGCATATGGGCAGAAGGGCCGTGGAAGAATGGAGCTGTTGTGTCGCGGCAGGGGAAGTCCACCGGCTCCCCGATCCTGCCTTTTTATTTTCCTTTTGTTGGATGTTTGTTTCAGTGATGATATTGTTTGCCACGCTGTCCATCTTTCTTCCATGATGTTGGTCCACAGAGACTTTGCTGAACAAATCTGTAGCTTTTAGCTGAAACATTTGAGTTGCCACTCGTTTTTTTAATTGAACAGAACTTTATGAGGCCTGGGGGAAACACGGCCCTTGAGGACCCGCCACTCCATCGTCCCAGCTGACCAAAAAGACATTGACCTAACACTCGCTGAACTGTCCAGGGTCTTTTTGGGAGATTTATGGGGCTGTAGATGTGTTATTGCATTATGTGTCAATATAGGCACCTGGGGGGGCTGAACTGATGACAGCTTGGCTGGTGTGAACTGTGACGCCTTCACTTTTGTACTGAGGCGCATTCAGACTGTGGCGTGAACGTTGGGTTCGAGAAAAACCATAAATAAACGTCTGCTCAGTGAGTATTTATGTTCGATTCGAATCTACGAGATGTGGTGAGCTGGGAGACGTCAGGATACTGAACCGGTGGCTGTTATGTGCTTCGCATTTAAAACATCCTTAAAATACAAAAATACATGGAAATCAACGGCTGCTTAAAATTGGTAATTACACCAAAGCATCGTCACTGATTGTGTAGAGCGTGGATGACATAGGTTAGTGTGTTTGCCTGTTCCTGGTCATGTCATGTCCATTTTTGAAGATTTGGCAGGTCATTTTGGTCATTTCGTGTCTATTTTTGGAGGTTTTTGTGTGTTTTTAGTCTTTTTTCCCTCTTTTGGATAGTGTCCGATCATTTTTGGATTATTTTGCATTGTATGGTGGTTTTGTGCCTTTTCACTGAGCTCTATCAAAACAGAAATATGTATCCTACAGTAACTTCTGAGGAAGTGAGCGAGCTCCCCTGACCTCTGAGGTCCCCGGATTTGTGACCAGTGTTTTATATGTGATTTATAAAGTGATTAATATGTGATTTGACATACTGCACATCAGGCTTTTATTCTGCCGTTATGTAATTATTATAATGTTCTATGTTTATACTTAACTAGAGGCAAATCCTACATGGTTTGGTTTTCCACTGACAGCGATGGGTGTAATGTGTCTGTGGGGGGGTCAGAGAGGTGGACAAAGTAAGAATCGAAAAGGACTTAGCACAGCAACTTGTACTCGTGACATGAATATTTTCTGTATAAGCAAAAAAGACACCAAGTGACCTCTGTTCTGTTGTGTTTGGGAGTCTTGAAACAAGAGCCGCGAAAGAGAAGGTTCCCAGACCGTGTGTGTGTGTGTGTGTGTGTGTGTGTGTGTGTGTGTGTGTGTGTGTGTGTTTCTTACACCACCGCACGAAGGAAAGTGACTGAAGCCTCTAAATGGCAAACGACACCTGTGTAGACTGAACGAAACGCTACTGTGTGAACTACAACTGCTGATAAGAGCACGGTGGGTGGGGGGTGGGGTGGGGGGTGGGGTGGGGGGCATCCATCCAGCTCACTCTGCTGACGTGCTTAAATCTCTCACTTTGGGAATGAGTCCGTCAGGGCTGCAGCAGATACTTATCAGCGGCGGTTAGTGCAGACAAACACTGTCACCTCCTGCTTAGCAGCCAGCTGCTGTCGCACACTGTGTTTTCATGGAAACACACCTCACCGCTAAGTCATACTAAAGATAAAATACTAGAGACATGCTGTATTTCAATGTAGAAAACATTAAATCAGTATATGTTTTTTTATTTAGAGATGCATCAAACCACTGTTACAGTAAAATGCATAGAAATAAATATAATTAATAAATGAAATCAATTAAATACAAACATACTCACAAAAATTTGATCTAATTATCATTTTGTCCGAATTTTCTTCTCACAAGTCAAAAGGGATGTTTCAGGCGTCTAATATAGTTATCATACGTTTTGTCCTGATTACATTTGTTGCAATTTGAATAAATAACTACTTAATATGTTTGTTGTTTGTTTTCATATCTGTGGGCAGATTGAGCTGCAGTATGACAGTCCATTTACACTTGGGACAAATGACTGTACTGCTGTTTCCTGCCGTTTCCTGCCTCCTCCACCACCACAGACACATCAACAATGTCAGGCAGCTAAACCCACAATCAGCTTCTCCTGGGTTCGGTTTTAAATTCATTCATGTCAAGACATAAACTGTCCGGAATAATCTCACAAAATGCAGCTTCCTGCAGCTTCTCCCTGCTGTGGGACAATGACTTTCCCATTAAGACATGCAGCCAACATCAACAGAAAGTTGAAGTGACATGACGCAAAAACAAAGCCGCGGAAATGACAGTGTTTTCCTTGACGACACTAACACTTTACTGAATGGGAATTTACTAAATTTCCATATTTGTAATAGTCACTGCATTTAGACGTATTGTCTGAAAATGACACATGTAAACGTTTCACGACACTCAGCATCTGAGGAGGTAAATGTGGACTTCAACTATACAACGATGGGACCTGAAGCTTTTCCAGACGCCTGCAGGAATGGTTCTTTGGCAGGATGCTCTGAGGTGTCGTGGACTAAACTGAATCTCACACAGCACAAAGACACAACGACAAGAGAAAGTGTGTGAAGCGTCTGGTGTTGCCTTGTTTTCTGCAGTCGTTGCTCATTTCATAGACATAGAGACCTGCAATATAAACAAACCTGTGAACATATGTTCATTTTCAGACTCACACTGTGTCCGTGTCCCATCCGCATTATAATCCCGACTGCCGACAATATCCAACCAGCTTGTTTGATGCACGTCTCTGCTCAACATACTGTTGAGGTTCGTGCCCTTCAGGGCCTCTGCGAGCCTCTAACCTACGAAGACACAACTAAAGCCCATTACATATTTAGACCCGATGCCCTTCCTGACACAGCTTCTCCCAACTTCTCCCGGGCTTGTACCAAGCAGGCCGGGATGGGGACACAATTCCCTTTGCTAAAGACTTTACGTGCATCGATGCAGAAATATAATTCTGCCTTCAGTCATGTACACGATGTAGGAAGTCACACAAAACATGAAGTTACCCCCAACACAAGTAAAAAACAGCACAAACAGAAACCGGCTCTGTATCCTCTACGTTCTCCACTGAATGCTCCTCCAATAAAGACAAACAGCCCCCCGGGAAGGATTATTAGCCATCAATCAACAGCAAATGATTAACATGAAAACACGAACAAGTGTCATAACCATTAGTATCGACAGCTCTCAAACTCCATAATTAGAGCCACACGTGCAAAAGCAACCCGGGGTTTGATCCAGGCCTGGAACAGCGATGGCTTTAACACTTGTTTGGATTTCTTGCCGTTGGATTTGTTGATATGCAAACCCGATATAACACATTAGCCGACGAGGATTAGTGGCATTAGAGTTGGGAATCGTTTGTTTTCTTACTTTGGGAGCCGTCACACGAGCTGTTTCCAGCCTTTATGCCAAGTTAAGCTCAGCTGCCGTTTGTCTGGAGCTTCATAATGGCCAAACGTGCACGTGGTGTCAGCACACAACGCACAAATGTCCTCGCTGGGACGGTTTGTAAATGAGTCGGGTCCTTACGCTCACTCTCAAACATTTGATACCAGCAGCCACTTAAAGTGAAGTCGACTTTTCTTGGCGACACAAAATGTCATCATCAGCCCGAATCCATTTACACCAGACTGACCGAAACTGGCAGACACCCCGAGTGTCCACCTGACAAAAGACGTCTCAGAGGAGAGCAGCAGAGGACAGGGACAGGAAAAACAGACTGAGGCTGATGAAACGCGAGTGTTGGTGCCCGAGAGAAGATTAGAGGCTCCTTTTAAACCCCAACCTCTCGTCTTGTTCATTATTGCACGGATCAGTGTTCTGCAGCTCATGTGAGACCCATGTTTGGAGCCGTCTTTCAGCATCGACACACACACACACACACACACACACACACACACTGAGAAAGGAATGAGTGGACACATGCATCTTAAGCAGATGAGATGCTGCTGCACACACATGCGTATCGCATTTCGAACCCTAAAGAACAATTAATTTATGTTAATAATCAACTGTTCTTTAGGTTCTGTCATTTATATTTTTGTCAAATATAAAAATATAAAACATCACAAAATTTATAAAAGTTATTTAGTTATGCAAAACTAAGTATTTATTTGATTGATTTTAAAGGCAAAAACATTGCAGGTTATTGTCCAAATTAATTATATAAACTTTGAAGAAATACACAGAAGTGTTGAAAATTAAAATGTGTCAGCTTTCGACACAGTCACAATAAATGGAGCTCCAAACAAATAGAAATTATTTTAAATATTGGTCACTAATCTGATGACCTGTACTCTACCGTTTATGAAATATTCCAGAAGTTAATTTACTTATTTAGCTTGTTTTTGTTCATTTACTTAAATAGGTTAAACGTTATGATTTTGAAATAAATGTTTACAGTAGGAGGTACAAAACATAAAGTTAAATTAGCTTTTTTAATAGTAAAACACTAAAATGAACAAAACCGCTGATTGCAAAAACAATTTTATTAAAAAACTAAAAACAAAAAAAACAGCCAGATAATATAGAAAAGTAATTAATAGTTGGTGTGTGTCGTTGTGTCTGGGGATTTATTATTCAGTGCAGACAAACTTGTGACCCAAACAAAAGCCTCTTCACAGTTAAAATGAGTCATAGCTTGAGCGTAAAGTGAAATCCAAGAGTTTTTATGGATAGTGTTCAGTCTTACAGTTTATTGACATGGGGAAAAATTCAGGATAATGTTTAAATACTCTCCATAATAAAGTTAATAAACATGCACATGAAAAATATAATATGCTGTACATAAATATCACATTGGGAGAACCATGTTTCTAGCTGGTCTGTTTCCTGTTGCAGTGCTCGTGTGTTTACCAGTTGAGACGTCCACTAACAGACGATATAGTGCAAGAAGTAGAAATCAATGGAACGCCCGGCTCACAGCAGGCGTGGGTCGTTTCAGTATGGCTTCCACTGAGAAGGACAAGGACTCGCTGGGCGGCATCTTCGTCCCGACGGGCTTGGACAGAAAGTCCTTTGCGTAGCGGTCGGTGACTTTCACAGGCTGAATGTCTTTGGCGCCGCTGCTGGTTTTTTCACTCAGCGAGTGCTGCACGAGGGAGTGAAGGGAGGCGAGTTTCATGGAAAGCTTAGCACTGTCCTTGCCCAGCCTGTTCAGAGCGTGGCTGGAGTTCTGTGGAGGAGAGCTGTTGGGGAAGTATTGTCCAAAGCTCCTCTTAGGCGGGGAGAAGGCCGAGCACTCCCTCGGCCCCCCGTGGACCACGCTAGGAGGTTTGGGATCAGCGCGTGGAGCATCTGGTGAGTCCTGCAGCGCAGCCGCTCGGGATCCTTCCAGTTTGGAAGCGGGAGCGAGCGCTGCCTCGTGCTCTGGGGGTTGGCTCTCGACAGGCATCGCCTTGGGCTCCCACACGGCCCCCGGCTTCATGTTCTGCACCGCCGTGGCGTTGAACAGGCACTGCTGATAGAGCAGGGCATCGCCCAGGTTGGCCACGCCACGGGGCCACATCATGAACCCGCCTCGCGCTGGCTGCAGCGGGTAGTGGCGGTACGTCGTGGCCACGCTGACGTTGGAGGAGATAAGCTCGACGTTGGCGGGGCTGCTGGGGTACTGCACGGACAGGTCCAGGCAGCTGGGGCCGAGGAAGCCGCACAGCTCTTTGGGCTGCGGCTCGACCTGGGCCGCGGGCGAGTACGCCGTCTTGTAGGAGTTGTACTCGGCAGCGTGGTGGACCATGCTGTTAGGGTAGAGGAGGGAGGCCGCCGCCGGCTGGCTGCTCTCCATCAGCTCTCGTTCTTTGTACTCTCGCTCCAGCATGACAGTTTCCAGCTCCTTGTCGGCAAAGGCCCTTCTCTTCCTCATTCGATCGCTCAGCGGCGGGGGCAGAGAAGGGTTGGCGGCCAGGAACGGGTCAGACTGCGCTGGCCGATATCCTGTCATTAGAAGAACCCTCATTTCAGTTACAGCTTTATGACATTCAACGTGTCTCGAAACGGATCTGATGTCAAACGTGCATGTGGAAATGTCCACAACCATGCACCACTGCAGGAAGGAAGAGTTTGTGACTCAACTTTCAGTCATAAAACCATCTTTGCATGCTGCGACAGTGCTGGAGATGGTAATGAGTGGAGTGTTGCATGCCAAGAAGTTAAACAAGTTACCAAGTCCTTATCACTTCTTTGCGGTTATTTTTAAAAAAAAGACAAAAAAAGACGGAAACTGAGTCGAGCTACAGGAAACCAACAGGTTAGAAATCGAGACAGAGGAGAACGTGCTGATTCAAACACTTCATTTTGATGCATCGGTACCTTCAAGAATGCTTTTTGCAAGCATGGTGGATGGTCGGATGTGCCGCTGATATATCGTCCTCCTCTCTGTGGGGATCGTTTTCCCAGATATTCCCTTCTTATCCTGAGAAATTCAGAAAACAAATATGATTAAACATGTGGTTTCAAGGTGGTTTTCCTTGAGCCTTAGATGAGCCCTGATTTGTCTCAGCTACAATCCATGTCCAATCCGTGTTTGGCTAATATAAGCTGCAAGATATATGGGCAGTAATACAGTTTTCTTAAGTTATTACGTTGCCTTAGAGAGTTTTAGCATTTTCAAAAGGCAGAAAGTTGAGAATTTATTCAAAATGTTTTTTTTACAACTGATTCTGATTGGATTACTTCAGTCCAGCGTTTTGACAAGAACGTGTAATAAAAGTGGTGCATTTACCCCAACAAGGAAAGAAACAAGCAGAAAAGCCGACACACCCTGCACACACACACACACACACACACGCTCTTTCAGAAAAAGTCCATCTGGTATCATCTTTAAAATACAGCTGCTGAGGTGGTTCGTTGTTTTACTGCAGACAAATATTTGCATGCTGCAGACCTCTAAACACACACATATTATGCCCACATACCCACACACACACACACACACTAACTGAAATGTGTGTGTCGTTCACACAACCATCTACAAATGACACAGAACGTTTTGAACCGGTAAGTTTGATTAAAATAAAGCTTGTTGCTTCACACAGTCACGTACGGTCGCACCACCTGAACGCGAGCCACTGCACGAAATAAAGGCGAACTTTGATTAGGGAAACAACACGTGGGCATGTTTCTCTGCTGGAGAAATTAGCACAGAAACAGAAAAGAAAATTAACCTTCTCACGTGTGTTTATTAATTTTTACTCTTTCAAATCCTATTTTTACAATAACAGCAAGATACTATACACACTGTAAGGATTTATTCACCTCTGCTTTAATGTAAAAATGCCGTTTTAAGAAGCCAAATGTGCATTTCAGTGGCACCTTCAATGTTGCTGTGCAGCTGAACTAATAAAAAGGAGAAATTCAGCTCGTTTGTCTGGATTCTAAAGCTCTTATAGGTTCTCTGTGACGATGACTTGGCTTGGACATGGTGCCGTCTTCTTCTGATGACAAATCCACCGCGGCTACGTTTGAATCTTTGTGTCTGACATGGATTTTCAGCTCTTTGGCCTCGGGACTGTGCCACGTGTCTGGACAGCAGCGAGCAAGGAGCCGCCGGATTTACAAAACAAATGAAGCAATGACCGCAGTGGATGCGAGAAGCCAGATCCACATGGGCTGAAAATCTGAGACACCAACTCTAATTTGCAGGTTTCCTTGTGGGAACTGGAAGAGGCCGTGTGATCATCACAAAGTGGTGTCGCCTTGTCAACTAAGTTTTGCTGCAGGGGCTCAGCACTTGAATGCATCACCACCTCCCCTGCCACAGTCAGAGAGCACCTGAAGGCAACACAGACGCACAGTCCCGGGCTTACCTCCGTGGCCTGCTGCCTCCTCAGCGCCACCTGAGCCGCCATCACCCGCTGTCTCTCCACCACCAGCAGGCAGTTCGCGCACTGACAGTCCCTCCAGCGGCAGAAGCGCTTGTGGCCCTTCAGGCACGACACGACGCCGTGGTTGCGGCAGCGAGCGCACTTGGGCGTCCGGCTCAGCTTCCTCTGGTCCCCGGCACACAGGCCGCTCGGGCCCGGCTTGTCCTCGTCGGCCTGGCCACCGTCCCCGCCGGGACCCGGTGGAGCCGAGCCTGGGCGGCTGGAGGAGTCGGCCAGGTCGTCGCTCTCCGTCTCCAGACTCTCCACGTCGATTTCAAACTCGCAGCCGCCGCCGTCTGACATGTCTCCAGCGGCTTCGGTCCGCGCAGTGTCTGTCAGGGGACGCATGAGAGTCAGACCCGCGTCATGTTTATTACAATAAACGAAGTTATTATTAATGCACACGGTGCTCTGAAAAAAAAATCAGTGTGGTCAGCTTGAAATTCAGCATATTTTAAAAAGAGTAAATTAAATCAATACAAAAAACGAAATCACACGGACAGTAAAAAAAATTATAATAATAATTGTGCGTAATTTCTCTTTTAATTTCTTATAAAGGCGCCCTAATAATTAGAAGCTGCTTTTGACATTTCTGGTGTTTTTTTTTTTTTTTTATGTTTTTTTTTGCCACTAGAAAATTCTTCCATGCAATTTTATAGACAAACTAAAAATAATACAGGCCAAAAGATGCATCCAGACTTTCGGTCATACAGATATTTACTGGATTTAATAATGCGCAAACATTTTTAAAAAAAATGCACAAACTCTCGTTTCCCTGGAGCCCTGATTGATAAAAATCTTAATAACTGTAATAAACACGCGGAAGCTGCGCAACAGGTGAGCAGAGCCCCGCTCGGAGCGGAACTCGGAGCCTCGCTGCACGTTTCGCGCTTTTACCTGCAGAAGTTGCGGCGCCGTGAATCACGCACAGACAAACACACACGCTTCTGTCCGCGAGCTCAGGTGGATCCGTGTCCGTCCCGGTCTCAGAACATCCGAACTTCCTCTGACGGAGACGCGCCGAGCTCCGCTCCTATGAGCTGCGTCAGCCCGCGCACCCTGCCCTCTGATTGGCTGCTCTCCAGCAGCCGCCGACCAATAGGTGTAGGAGCAGTTACACGGGCGGAGACACTGGAAGTTTGTTACTTTTTCCAAATAACAAGTTTTTGGTGCCGTCGGTCGGAAAAGGGCAATAAAGGGAAATTAATAAATAAATATCACACACACATGAAGAAAGATGAATCATTTAGCTGCTTCTCGTTAAGGTCAATTAAATCCTGGATTCATTATAAACGGGACCTCAGGGCAGAGGGTCAAGAGGTCAGTGGAGTCTCTGTATCAGGAGTTATTATTTTTAAAAAGTTGCAAAACAAAAGTGAGATAATGAGCATAAAGACGAACATGAGCATGAAATGAAGTTACTACACAACGTGGCCACAGACAAAAAGGAACCAATCCGATTTAAAAAGATCATGCAAATTACATTAAGAGAGGTTATAAAAACAGACGTAAAAAATGGCCCAAAACAATATCAGGGCCTCACTTGCAGCCACGCTGTGTTTCTTTAAGTCTGGAGGTTTTGTCTGTGTGTGTGTGTGTGTGTGTGTGCTGTGGTCTGCACTAATTCAAAATGAACGTCCACCTTTCATCTCCAGGCCACATTAGAACTTCCAAACACGAATGGTTCTGACTGAGCTCTGTTGACAACACAGGGATCGTGGACCGTGTGAGAGTAAAAACTCTCGAGAGCGTAGGAAAACGTCCCCGATGGAAACTTTCTGTGAGTCACAATTTGTTATATTCTTAGACTAATAACAATAAAAACGATGCCAAAACTTTGAACTTAATCTCAGTTCACCCAGACACTTACGGCCTCTGACCTTTTCTTACAGTCACTCTGGGGGAAAATGGAAGCGACACTTGAAACGAGGAAATGTAAAATAAAGCACGTGTGTCTTTACCAACTGCAACATGCAACATATCACAGGTGTGTCAGTGGCTTATTTCTTTTTATTAGGTGGAGAAAGGCCCGTCATTCTTTCCTGAAGGCCACGTTTCTGTTTTAATGTCTTGGTCTTTTTGTCTTGTCAAATAAATTACCCAAAAACTGCTTTCACAGTAAAGTGAGAGCATTTTCATTTATTCATTTCCGTAACTGACTTATTAATCAATCGATTAATCGAGTGGTTTCCACTAGAGGTTCCGGGTGGGGTAATAAGGCCTCGACACCACAGTCTGGCCTTTGGGGGTTCATCTGGTCGCACAGAGGAAACTTCTTCCTAAACTGTGAATTGTCATCTACATAAGTCATGTTTTAACCTTCTGCATTATCAGGCAGAAATGCAACTTCAAAAGTGACATTCAGTGATCTAAAAGACACTTGGATAATTCAAACGCAGATTCAAATGTGTGAATGCGTTTAAAAGTCGGTTTCATTGCCAACAAACAGTCTGAGTGCAACTGTGCCCGCAGGCTTGGATTTTATTGCGTCTGACGGCATATTTACGGAGCCCAGTCCACATGGCCGTGTGACAGAGCAGGTAGACGGGCACTAAATGTGACCTGCAGCTTGTTACAGTCTGTCCTCTCGGCAGTAACCGAGGGTGACGACAGTGTTTTCACAACAATCAGACCTTAAAAAAAATCCCACCGTCTGAGCGAGTGGGAGAGTCCCACCCAGAGCAAGCAATTAAAGCCCAACGTGTGCAGCCTGGAGCTTCAACTGATCCTAAATTAACACCGATTGGAAAAACCCTGAACCTGAAGTTGTATTTTAAGCCTCACGCTCATATTTTACATTTTTAAGCTTGAGATTTTGGCGCTGACTGTGAGGATAAACCACACACTCTGTCCCTTTCTTCTCTCACTGCTCTGTTGATTCTTTAAGAGTTTCCTTTATCAGGACTAAATAAAAAGGTTAAGCAAAGTTCAGGTTTAATATGGTCGTGTTTATACAGGCAAATGGTTTTTGGGTGGACCGCTGAGTCTTGAGTTTAACAAAAAAAAAAAAAAAGAATCTCTGTCAGTTTCTAAGTTTGGCTCTTTGTTTGCCACTTATTGAGTGAAAGCCTGAGTCCAAAAAGAAAAAGAGACTTTGCAGAATTTACTTAGTGCCAACTGACTTTCATGGGAACTGACGTGAAGACAAAGCCGCCGCCGATCGTCACACAGCTGAAAATGGCCTGTTGGCTTTTGTGCTTCTGCTTGTGATGTAAAATGAACGACCAAGGCAAAGTTCAAAGGAGGATATGAGGATAATAGGGACGTTTAAACCTTGATCTGGTCGTGAGGCCTATCTGGCATTTTAACATGGAACATTTGACTCTTAATTTTCCAGATTCGTCTTTTAATCATTTCATCCGTGAATCCACATGGGCGTTTCTGCCAGATATAATCAGATTTCCTCTAGGTGCCCGATATGACAGACACGAGGTCACAGTGACCTTGACCTTTGACCTTTAACCACCGACATCTGAAATTACACTTGAATCTAAGTTGTATCAAATTTGGGAAAGCTCCCTGAGACTTGATGAGACCATGATCAGAAGAACGGGACAGGTCCCACCGTCTGATTATCACTGTCCCTGAATTTTATTTACTTTTATCTTTTTTACTGTTATTCTAATTAATTTGCACGAGGAAAGACAAAGAATTCTATTGTTCATGTCACACGTTCAGTGGCAATAAATATATTCAGAATTACACTGATTGAAAGTGACCTTTGACCTTTTAAATCCGATCAGTTCATCCTTGAGGACATTGAAAAGAACGGGACGGGCAGGTGGACAACCTCCAGCCAGTGCTGAGGCATAAAAATAAAATGTTAATTTAAACATTTTAATAAATTCTTTAGAATGTGTTTTTTTTAAAATTATGAGCGCACACGTTTCTACCTTTGCATAAAGATTTTTTACTGAGTGGGACTGAAGTCAAATAAATCTGGGGGGTCGTGATTTAAATCTCAGTGTGATTTTTCACCTTGTGAGATCAAGAAGCTTTGTGTTTAATATCAGCCACGACATGACAGGATAAGTTTAGGGTTTTTTAAGATGCTCTTAAGATTTCCACAGTCGTGGTGTAAAACCCTCATTCTTTTCAAAAAATGCACATCAGCGTTTACCGGAAATTATGAATCTATGAAGAACAGAGCATTTTTAGCCATGTGTAAAAATATTATTTAGGCCTTTATGAAGACGTGTTTGAAAATCTTTTCCAGCTTTTCATCCTAATGATAAGTGATTTAAATGATGTGGGTCTGACAGGAGGGTTATGAACACATACTTAGATTTAAGTGAACCCTTAAAACAGACTTGAGTATAAATGATTGTAGCTGGAGAGTTTGTGAAGGGAGAAATGTTTTTCTTGTTTCTCCAGGTGATGACGCTGCCTCTGAGCGCTTCCTCCGTGTGGTAAAGGGGGAAGACGTTAGACCCGCAGGTGCAGCCTCAGTGGAAACGTCATCCTAATTTATCACGGAGGTTACGAGCGACCACCCCAGGCTGTGGTTTCACCGTCAGGAATGCTTTGATGTTGACAGCAGCCTGGATGGTCCAACGGGAGCTGGAGCGAAATGTGTCCGCTACCACATTGTGGAGGGAGGGGGGTGGCCTCTGAAGGGGCTTGAATGGGTTTGCAGTTATCTTTTAGGACATTTGCACGTCCCTTTCAGGTATTTCAAGCATCCTTTAAAGACTTGCAGGGGAGCGTCAGAGGGTTTTTGTTCAACTAATGAGGCTGCAGGACAGGAAGGTTCCAGTTTTACCTTTTTCTTAATGGAGTTTCAGGATTGTATGTACTGTCTGGAATTCCCACAAGGAGTTCCCATGAATCCTTAAATGCATTCCAGCAATTTCTGAAAAACGTTCTGGAGACTTTGCAGATGTTGGGAAATCCGGAGTCCTTTCAGGGTTCTGGGGATGCGGTCGTCTTGACAAAAGAGTCTCCTGCTTCCTTCAGGAGCTCATGTGCAGGGTTTCCAGGCATTTGTGAAGGAGCTGCAGAGTATCTTTGAGTATTTTCATAGTTCCGGGGGTCCTTTGAGATGTGTCATGTGTGCTTGAAAAGGCAGTAGGGACCCACAGATTCCAGGCTTTGCTAAATGAGTTGAGGGGTCAACTGTGAGGTCAGACTGTGGGATCTTTAGGGTGTTTCCAAGGATCTCCAAATGATTTCCCGACATTAATGAAAGAGCCTCATAGGTATTAAAGAGTGAATGTCAGGGCTTCTTTTAGAGGTTTAAAGAGTTTCAAACATGTCCCCAGAGGAATTCCAGGCAATTTCAAAAAGGTTTTGGGTTATGACCTAAAATAACTGAGGATATTCCAGGTATGAGTGAAGAAATATCCGCAGTCTGGGGATGTCACAAGATTTTTTTGACATTTGTGAAATGATGCCAGGTCTTGCGAAATGATTCCAGCAGTCTTCGATGAGGTCTAGGTTTTTTAGGCATCCAGAGAAACGTGCAGGGATTCCAGCTTTAACTGACACAAATGGCTGTTGCAGCGGCATTCGGGGGCTGTTTTTTCATGGTCTTCGTGGAGGTTTCAGGAGTTCCATGGTCACAGGATGGACCCGCGTGGATTTGAGGTGATGCTGAAACAATTTCAGGCCATTTTTTGGACATAGTTGAGGTCCAGGGATCCTTCAAGGGGGTTCCAGGCATTACTGTAGAATATGGAGTGAGACGAGCAAAAATATTCTAAAAAAGTAAAAAATGTAAAGATCTAATGTCCCGGCCTGTTTACATGAGCAGGTAAAGTTTTTTATAGCTTTACGGTGATTCAGACTTTAAGTGATTGAAGGTGTTTGGAATGGACGCAGACACACAATGACACTTTCTCACACGGCGACTGAAACAACAGCATCTTGTTGGAAGTGTCCTGCTGTGCTGGCTGTAAAGTGTAACAGGAGCTGTGGAAAGACAGACCAGCAGTGCGGGACCACTGGGGACCCTGTTATGTTAATTAGCCTGTGATAGACCCACAACAGATGCAGCTGAGTACAAAACCAGGCGGGACGGCATTTGTCTCTGTCTGAAGGGGTCCGACATGTCGACCTCTCAGGGCTAATGTGCAACAATGAGGAGGACCTGTCCTTCAGCTGTGGACATTTATCTGCGCTCCTGTAGACTTGACTTGGTGGTAACAGGCGTGTCTCCGATTTCTTTCATCTGATCCCTTGCACCATTTCAGATTTTATGCCACAACTTCCGCCTTTATATAACCTCAACACAAATAAGATGATTATTGCTTTTTTGTCTCCGTTTATTAAAGTATTTGGAAACAAAATCAAAACATTTAATTAAAGTGCTTGAAGATTTTGGGACTGGATGGGAGAAATGAAAAGAAAAGTTCATACAGCTGTGCACAGTTTGCTATGAGCTGATCAGATTTGATTTCATGTATAAAAATGCACATGAGCCCAAAGAGTCAAAATCTGCAAAGATGTTTACTTCAAAGTCACATTAAACTCGGATCGATGCCCGCACAGTCAGGACTGAGTGTAAAAAGCTCAGTGGCACCGGGTCACAGAGTGAGTGTTTCAGTGGGCAGACGTCTGGTGTGAGATCCTGCAAAAGACAGACATCCTCTCCATTAAACCACTAATTAGGGAGTAAAGCTTCATAAAAGACTCATAAGCAATAAAAATGCACGAGAAAACGCCCAGAAGCACTAAATCAAAGGCAACAACTTCAGGATTCCTGCTGAGTGTTTCTGAAGGTTTGTGGTCTGAAAACACGTTCAAAGACGAACTTATGAAAGTCTGGGTCTGTTCCATAACAAATATGATGTGGGTCGATTTCGCCACTAGATGGCAGCACGAGAAAAGCTTCAGCACCACGACAAGCGGAGAGAAGAACAGGCACCGAAAGCAGGATCAGTTCCATGAAAACATGGGCCTCAGGGTGAAATTCATCTTAAATATCATTTTCTGATAAACTGTGATGAAACAAGCAGCTCAGATGTGGCGCGTTTTAGGAAACACACTCTTGGCTTCAGGGTGAACAGACGAAATAATGAAATAATTATGATGAAAAGTAATGTTTCATTATTTGATGAGGCCAGAGAGTTCACGAGCTCCTTCGCTGCATCTTCCAAATGTGTCCGGGTGGACGCACCGGCCTCGGGTTTCCGGTCAGTGGAAAGTCTGAAAACCAGAGGAATGAGGCTCGTGTCAAAGACTCATATTAACCAATAAACATCCGAGTTTCAAGCTGTCACTCCAGTCACTTTCACACTGTGTGTCCTCATCCGTGTCCTCTCCGTCTCATCTGGCAGCAGAACCAGGTTCTGTCCACGCTGAACCTGAAGCCGGGACATCTTCATTCGACGACCACGTGACCAAATTAGACGGATGCACGTGGGGGTTTCGAAGCAAGTAAAATAAAAGTGCATCAGATGAAAAATATAAAAACACTTTTAAAGTTACGTCGTCGTTATTTTGAATGTCCCAGTTTGTACAGTGCAGCTAATGTTCTCTGTGTTGGTTATTACGTTTTCCCTGGATCAAATATTCTCAAGCTGTATTCATTTACTGATTATAATTTGTAATATTAAAAAAAAAAAAAAAGCTAAAAATTGGGAACTGTTGTCAAAATAGTGGAGCACACATTTCAATAACACCCTCTAAAATGTGTGGGGCATAAATGGAAATAAGTAAACGACAAGTCGCTGGAACGTGACTTTTTCATAAAGGTCAAATCATTTCTAATAGCGCAGGATACAGTTTACAGCTTCTCCCCGTTCGCTCGAACGTTGATGAAGTGACAGAGTGAATGTGCGACGGATCAGGAAGCTCGAACGGGTTTCACTGGGATCCCGCCGGGTCCCTTTTGTGATCTGCATCTACTGGATCCCACGGGACAAAGAGTGTTTAATGAGTCAACACACTGGCCGGATCCGTTTGGACAACTCAGATTTATTTGGCATAACTCTTGACATGCAGGCGTGATGATTCTCACATCACAGACGTTTCACAGAACTACACATGCGGACAGGAAAGAGACGAACAAGAGTGATCGCAGTCGGTTACATTCAGTGACGATGATCGTGGATTAACATCCGCTTAATAAAGGATGACTGCTACCCCCCACAAAAATAAAATACACACACACGGGCCCTGATGTCCTTTCACAATAATACATATTTGGTTCTCCGGCGCTGTACAAGTCCACACTGACTTTATGTGGATGAGTTCAGGATGCGCGAGTCTGCGGAGTCAGATCGCTCTTCGTACTCCTCATCCGGCGAGTAGAGGCCCGCTTTGTGGCCCAGCGTGCAGCTCTCCTCCTGGATGCTGATGCGCTGCTCCTCCGAGGGTCTGGACGGGAGGATCGGGGAGCTGCGGAACACGGATCCCCCGGGCCCAGCGGGCGCTGCGGGGGAGAAAGGGGACACGTACTGGGCCGCAGAGCGAAGCTGGTACTGCTGCTGCAGAGCCATGGTATTCCACAGAGTCACGTCGTTGTGCACGAAGGGACCCGCCTGGCTGCGCGTCAGGGAGTTGCGCAGCATGAGCGGGTAGCGCGTGGGCTGCGGGAAAGACGGGTGCTGCAGCGGGACGGCCAGCGGGCCGGCGGACACCACGCCCGACGCCGAGTCGGACGTGAACCGCAGGGACTCGGGCACTCGGAAGGCGGAGCCCACCGACCACTTGGCGGAGGAGGACACCGGGTGGTAGGAGCCCAGGGTGTGCTCCAACAGGTGTCCGTTAGTGGGCAGCACCAGGGCTTCCGGGTGCGCGTCAGCGTGCGTGTGCGCACTCCCGTCAGGAGCCCGGCTGGACAGCAGCACCTCGATGGCCCCCACCAGATCCCCGCCGCAGCCCCTGAGGATGAGCTCCAGCACGGGAGGCTTGTGCGCGGGGAAGATCTTCTTGAGGACCTCCAGCGGCGGGCGGTTGGCCCGGAGGCTGAAGGGCAGGTTGATGGAGCCGGTGAGGCCTTCGATGAGCACGCTCTGCTCCGCGGGGCTCCCCGGATACTTGGGAGGACTCTCCGCCTTGCCTTCCTTCTCCGCGCTGCCGGCTTTGGAGAGGCTGTAGCGGCTCTCCTCCTGCTGGGAGGGGGTTTCAGGGCGCTCCGGGGTGTAGCAGGAATTTGGTTTGGAGCCTTCGGGGGAGCTCACGGGGTCCTGCTCCTTCTCGCTGGAGCTCTCCCCGTTTTCACCTCCGGACGCCTCATCAGCAGCGTCCTCCGTGGCCTCTGCGGGACAAGGAACCAGAGGGTCGAGACAAGTTTAGGCAAGAGTCAGGGCACAGATGTGTGTGTGTGTGTGTGTGTGTGTGTGTGTGTGTGTGTGTAGCAGGACTCTGCACTGTCATACAAACCCCCATAAAACCCAGACCCCCGCTTTCCGCCCCCCAGGACGAGAATGGACCACACAATTAAGCGCAAATGAACATTTTGCAAACACGTCGCCTGTTGCTCGGTAACATTTCATCTCAACTTGACCTGCTGCAAAAAAATACATAAACACGTAAATAAAGATGCAGCTGTGGAGTCCAGAGTTCGGCGCTTGTGTCCAGATGCTGCGCCGTGACCGGACTCTAACGTCTCTCCTGTTACTGGCGTTTGAGAACTCGGAGAAACTGCACCAATTTACATGGGCTGCAGAGATTTGAAGTCATGTTTTGCAGCTTTCAAACGAGCAGCAGGTCTCGGATATTTCCCTTATTAAACAAGGATCAGATTCAAAGCAAAATGCGCACGATTGATCCCGTATAACGGATGTTTGTGTCAGGATGTAAAAATAAGAAACGCTCGGATGCCAGTTATACCAGGAAATACACAGAACTGATAGATGTTCTACATTATTCCTAAAAATTTTGTTTCCTTTTAACAGTCTATTTTTAAAAAAAATATACAATTAGTCTAAAATATTGAATTGAATAAATGCCAGAAAATACAACGAACGAGTGTTTTGTTGTTTGCATTTTCTCTGTGGTTTGTGTTTTGATTTAAGATAAAAATCAATCAACAGGTTCCATTTTATATTATTTAATGAAGATTTATATTTCGTTGCCTAGTTTCTCAACAAGATTTAATTTCTGTCTGGTATTTTGTTTTAAAAAGCTTTAAAAAAATAACAGCATTTTAAGACACGTTTAAAAACTCGGATTGTGTGAACAAGGAATGTGTTGACATTTAATGTTTTTCCATTTGTTACATCATATTTGAAAAACGTTTTAGGTGTGAGAAAAGTGTTTAAAATAATGTGTCATTTATTATTTACAAGCAGCCCAATATTAGTTGTTTTCAAACAGGAAGTTTCTCCGTAATTTGTACCACTTCTAATTCTGACATCCATCCATCCATCCGTTACCTGTAACCTCTCCTCCTGTCCAGCCTACCCCGGCTGTCACTGAGAGGGGGTGGGGGTGGGTGGGGGCACCCTGGACAGGTCACCAGTCTAGTTTCATTCCATCAAATAAAACTTATTATTTAGCTCAACAGTCAAACTCTCCCACCTGGGCACGTTTGCGCTCCGGCCTGCACTGGCTCCGCGCTGCTCCACCTCAGCTCCAGCTCCTCTGTCCTCGCCTGGGCCCCTTGGGTCCCCTCGCCGGTCCCGGGCATGCTGATGCCGGGCAGCACTCTGAGGGACTCCGGGATGAGGCTCTCCAGGCTCTCGTTGGCCTGCTGCCTGCGGAGCGCCACCTGCGCCGCCATGACGCGCTGCCGCTCGATGATGAGGATGCACTTCTCGCAGGTGCAGTCCTTGAAGCGGCAGTAGCGCTTGTGACCTTTGAGCCACGACAGCACGCCGTGGTTCCTGCAACGCGCGCACTTGGGCGTCCTCTGCAGCGGGGCCCGGGGCTGGGACACCGGAGCCCCCATGTACAGGTACGGAGAGCCGTAGCCGTTCATCGTGTCGGACGCAGCGTGTTTCCCGCGACGCACAAGTGCGTGTGCGGAGAGGCGAGGCGGAGCGGGAGTGTCGTGGCCAGAGAGCAGCAGGAGAGATGGAGCTGCTGCGCTGCACGCATGACAGGACGAGGAGGAGAGGTGGAGGCTTGTGGTGGAGGATCCACCTTTCCCCAGGCTGACGGCACAGATATGCATCAGGCTGACACGCACTTCTGGAGCCGAGTAACCAAAAAAAAAAAAAAAAGGAAAGGTGCCCACGTTTCCCTCCCACGTTCGTAGTTTCGTTTTAAAAGGGAACAATAACTATCAGAGATCAGGGAGCGGACCCGGGAATGTCAGAGGTTTTAATAAGAGGTTCCGGAAAAGGCCAAAGTCCCGGTTTTCACAAGCACAGAAGCATCAGCAACGAACCAAAGAAAAAAAGCATCGTTACAATAATCATCCTTATTTGAAAATGACATTGGGCATTTTTGTCCCACAACAGGCACTGACAGGAAAATAGCACGTGACATCTGCAGGTGTCAAAAACGTCCTGCTTTTGACGCGAGCACGTGCACAGTTTCATGGGCAACAACTTGCAGATTCCGTTCGGAGATGAGACGTTTTTGATGCCTGAAAACTGTTGAGGACGCGGGGACATTTGTGCGGCCGGTTTTTGGACGCTTGTGTCTCGGATACGTCCCTCTGCTGGACTAATAGAGGGCACTGAAACATAACACCGGACAAAGCCGGGGCCCATTTCGGAGCGTAAAAAAGGTTTATTCAAGCACATAATGGGATCCAAGCAGCGCGGCTTACGCGGTAAACCTGCCCACATGGAGCCCGTCTCCGGGGCTATTAAGCTTTTAATTGGAAAATAGCAGAGGAAATTTCAAGGTGACTAGAGTGGCTTTGCAGTTTGTGCCGGCCGAGTAGATTTGTGGGAGTGGGAGTCGGCGGCTGAGCGCCCAATAAATTTATCCATGTTGTTGGTGGATAAGCGGAATTAAAGTTTATACCGCGGCCCGTCGCTGGCACGAGGCCGCCGGATTCCAGGTGCCTGGAAGACAAGAAATGGACGTTTCTGCGGAGCTTTGTGTCTCCAACACTGGAACAAAACGTCCATTTTTATTTGACCCCCCTCCCCGTTGCAGATTTGAGTCCAGCCTTTTATTGCTGTAGTGATTTCATGTCTGGCTTTGGTCGCTTTGTGCGTATTTCTGCACATTGTGCGTCTGTGTCTGGACGAATTGTGTTTGTTTTTAGTGATTTTGTGCCTATTTTCATATTTTTCTGCAGCTCTTTTTGTGTCTTTTAACGGAGTGATTTGTAGAACAGTCCCCTCAGGCTCCTGGGCCTGTTCAGGAATCCATCCACAGGATTAAAGATAAAATGAGATTATTATTCTTCTTTTGTATATAATTGTAAAGGGTTTACAGGTGGTTCACGTGTGTCATGAGACAAATTAGGACGTCACACGATGATTAATGTGCTAGGAAACATTTAATAAATGTTCTGCACAACTGTGTTTATTCTTGCTCAAATATTTTAGCAAAAATTCTAGAAAATTACTTCAGTTCTATATTTGGTTTTGTTCAGTTCACAAGCGAACAAACAAACACACAAAGAATAATGTGTTTACTTATTATAAAGTATTATAATTATAACTTCACATCAAGTGTGAAAACAAGCAGCCGTCATGTGGTTAATGTGAAAACACTGAACATTTAAAATATCATCAGCTCAGTCCAGGAATTTTAAAGTTTAAAGTTAAAATCCTTCAAGCTGTTAGTTAAAACGCACCAGACCTATTTTTGTGTAAAATGGCTCATTTCAGACTGATGGATATGATGTTACTGGATTATAATTATTGATGCATCACTTGAATGTTGCTGCTGCCATTGATGATGTGCTTAATCCCATACTTGCCATTTTAATTGCTCTGCGTGTAATTTGTGAATTGCACAATCAGTGAAGTGTGATGCCTGCACTTTGTTCGGCTGATTGTGAGAAGTGAAAGGTCGTGGACGAGGTGTGTAAACTGCATCATGCTGTTCTCGTCCGTTCCCAGGCCTCGTGTTCTGTCAAGGTTCACGGCTGTGCTGAAGCTGCTGAAGATACTGTGGTTAATCTGATAACATGCCGATGCTGCATTTGTGCTGCAAAAAACTTCAAGCTTTGACTGGGCCGGATTTTCCTGCTTCACCTACAGTGGGGGTGTTTTGTCAAATTAAAACTAAAGCCTGGACCTTCACAGTTTTGTCCAGCATAGAGCCAGACTCGACACGCTGAGGACCATTTGCATCTGGTGCTCGTCACGCTTTGACTCCACCAGATGAAATGAGCCACGCTGATGTCACTTTTGTCCACTCACATCTCTGAGCTCTGGGGTTGGACGGCTGTGTGGCTCCTTCTCTGTCCACACAAGTCACAGCAGTTTGTCTTGGGCAGAGCTTTTTCTGTTTGTCTGGAAAAAAACACATGAGAAATCTGTGACTATAATCCAGCACCACAACATGCTGCACGTTAATGACGAACGGGCCTGTGTGTTACTTTGGACTTTATTTTCGATGCTAAAACCCACATTTTGTTCTACCATGAATTCGGACCCATTTGATTTTGTGCTGGACAGATGCTTTTCCCTCCTTCATGTCATTATTACATTCACACTTTGATTAACCTTCAACAATTTCTGCAACTTTTGGGTTGATTGAAGTGACACATGAATCATAGTGACACTAGTTACTGAGCACTGCTCTGGTTTAGAAGAATCTATAATTCACACGCAGTGTTCGCCTCTTTTCATAACAACATTTTGCATAAATGTGAATAAATATATTTGTATGAATCTGTCTCACGTACTTTCACTTCGGGGTGAACGCACTTGGGAATTCAAAAAGTCAAATAAAACTAATGAGTCCACACCTTGGAGCTCATGTTTGTGTCAGCAGAGGTCAGCTCCTCCCCCCGCGGGGGCCCCCGCGCCGCTGGGGGAGGAGCTGACCTCTGCTGAGTGGGGTTATTATGAGGTGCTGATTGGGGGCGTTGCTGCCACTCAGAAGTCCTGTCACAGAAACGCTGATTTAAGTCTCCCCAGGGAGGCGGGACACTGAGCTCCTACAGAGGAATTAGCTGGACATCTGAATTAGCGAGACGTTTGGGGTTTTTTGGACATCGCAGAACATCCGTCAGACGTCAGCCTCGACTCCCACCAGCCTCCAGAAAAAAAAAACTGTTTTTAGGACACAGCAAAAATGTTTTACACAGGCATTAATAGAAGATGTCAAAAGATAAGCTGGAGCAGTCAAATGAGTTCTAAATGTGTTTTGAAGTTCACTTCCTGCACATTAATCTACAACCAAAAGCTGAAATCTCTTCTGGATGAAACTCAGTTCTGTAGTTCTTAGAAGTTCCTTCCTGGCTGCAAATACAGAGTGAGTCTTCTTCAGCTTTACTGCCAAGATGCTTCATTAGATCAGCGGTTTTCATTTTGCCATATTATTCAGTTTTCATAAAACATAAAAAAAAAACTTTCCTTTCTACATTTTCAAAGTCCTGCTTTCCTGATTAACGGTAATCTTAGTTAAAGAACACTTTAAATGTAAGGAGGGAACATTTGCTCCAGGCCTTTACACAGACGATTCCATTAAAGACGTGCATTTAAAAGTGCATTTAACACGTGCAAGTCTTTGGGGTGAAGGACAGAACAAATGAGCAGGAAACAAAGCCGTGACACGTTGATTTCAAGAAGCCAGCAAACGATCAAATCTACTAAATGTTCAAAAGACACTTTGAAGCTCACGCTCGCTAATGTTGCACTTGTCAGGTGCAGAGGCTGTTTGCTCCACATGTTCCAGTTTGTGGTTCAGTCTGAATTTCATAGCTTCAGGAAATAATACTTTAAGTGAAGCAGTCTGAGGGATCCACGCGTGAATTTTCCATTTACAAATCAAGTCGTAAAACATTAAGTTTAGAATATATCCAACAGCATGCGTGTCCTTTCCAATCATCTCTTTTTGTGACAAAAAAGGTTGTGAATGATTTAATTTTTAACTTTGGGACAAATAACTAAACACGGCAAAGGAAAATTAAATCTCGTACTGCAGACTTTCGATCGATCTCCTCTCCCTGATTCACCTCTTTTACTTTGTATCTCACTTTTACGTCACTTGGGATAAAAAGCATCTGCCACATTATTTACCTTGTGCTGCAAAGAATCGTGTCGTCTTATTGGCTCTTTATGAGAAACACGCAGGCCCCTGGCTGGTCAGGTGTTTAGATACGGTCGAAACCACCAGTGGATCCGAACAAAACTCAGATTTAGGGTTCAAGACACAAACCTACATAAATGTGTGTGTGTTCCCAAAACACATTTCTTTGTGGCACTTTTTAATCCCATCTTTGGCAGCTTGGAAACCTTCTATTCTTGACTTTTTACTCACTCCATTTTTGTGCCATCTTGCACACACAATTTTTACACTCACATCTTCAAATTATCAGTGACGTTCATGTCAGGGGACAGTGAGGCTCATTTTAAAGGCTTCACCAACTTCCCCGGACATTCGGGTATCTAGAGGAATCCATTTATCCCTGTATGTGTGCAATTTGTTCTACACAAATACAGAGATCGAGAACTACAAATGACATGAATTACTGAACATTTATACAAGCACATTTTTTCTGGCGTAAAACATTTGCTTGGTGTAACATTTCTAGACTGTAGAAGATATTTTTCTCCTGTGTGAATCAGGTCAACTTCCACTCAATTATTTAGAAATCCAGCCATGTATGAGTGGTTATGAACGAGTAAAATATGTATTTATTAGAAAATGGCTCGATTTTGTGGTTTGTTTACACGTGACAAAAGTAGATCCAGGTATTAACTAAATGTTTTCCCTGTGAGGACAGAAATGTCCTAAAGCTTTGTGCTTTAGATTTTATTTTCACAGTGAGTTTTCATTTGAAACACTTGTCCTTCTGATATACAACTGTCCAGTGCTTTAAAAGTTTTTAACAAAATTTTGCACCATTCAACAAAAACTGGGAGTTTTAAGTTTGCCTTTAAAACTCTGCAGCGTCCCCTTCCTCACTTTGTCGGTGGTGGGATCCGAGCAAATTTTATCTATTACGGGAGGGTGTGATTCATGGAGGCGCAGGCAGCTCAAGGAAAACCAATCTTGTGACACTTTCTCCCCTACGCTGTACACACAGCAGCAGCTACAGAAGGACGAGGCAGCGGCAGCCGGTCGCCCCTGACAACCGTGATAAAATGGCCTTCCTTAACTAAACTCGTAAAGCACAGGGCAATAAAACTCAATCTTCTGTAAAATCCAATTAAGTCATTATCTGACTGATTGTATCTTTAATTGAAAACAGAAGTGACAGTAAATTTCTGTGATATATCAAGATCAATCGATACTGCTGTACAATCTGGTCTCAAGAGGTGATTTATAATGTCAAAGCCTTATAGGTAACTCCACATTCTTCTCTCTAAAACCACTGGTGGATGAAATTAAGAGTAAGTGCGTTTCATAAAAAAAAAAACAAACAAGATGGTCACGTTATTGATTACAACAGATGGGACAGAATCCAATGAATGTTCCCACAGCGCAGCAGAAAGAAAATACAAGTAATTTTCTCCGTCTGTTTTATATGTTTGTTCCCAACACGACATCACATTTACACTCCATCACAGTGAGCGCTTTTATTTCCCTAAAACTTGTAGCAACATAAACTCCAAGACTCCAAACTGCTTTTGTTGCTGTCTCACTCAAACACAAGCACGAACAAACACTTTGAAAGCATGCGATTTCAAATGAATCTCCATAAAACACAAAAGTGCAGTGGTGTGTGCTGGTCAGCGTCACCACAGCAAAAAAACTTGGACAAATCACTTCTGTGTTGCACAATTTAAAAGTGAGCAACACTGGACCACTTCAGTCCAACCGGCAAACGGCGAAACGTAAGGCGAAAAAAATCCCAGTAAATCGTACTACTGTGAGAAACTGAAGGCAACAAAAGATTCAATCTAATCATTGTTTGAGCTCTGCATATCACTTCTGACGATGCAGCTCCAGTCTACATCTATATTTACCAGGCTGTGTAACAGTCGCCCCTGACCTGAAGGGGTTAAATATACAATACACATGCAAATTCCCTGGAATAAACAACGCGGCTGAATCAGTGTCATAAATAAGCAGCCGGTGCTCATCACATGCCCTCCCGGCTGAGGGAAACGTGATTCATGTCTAACCTTCCTTTTCTTCTTCTCCCTGCTGAGCCTGAAGATGAAGTCGGGCTGCAGGACGACTTCTGAGGCCGCCTCAACAGAAGCAAATCAACAAGCCACAGAAAACAGGCGAAGAAGAAACGATTTGCTGCTTTGACTGTGAGCAGGCTACGACCGCCGTATGTTTGGTCAGAAATATATGACAGCATTTCTACGAAGCTCTTTTCTGCCCTGGAAGCTGTTTTGGATCTTAATCTGTTCCGTTTGTGGGGGAGAACGAGCAGTTTCAGGATGGACTGAGATCTTTAGCATCTCATCAAATCTCACTTCAGTATCGTTTGGCCTTAAACCCCTTAAAATCTAAAAATCTGCGTACTTTCTCATTTTTCTAAAAAGAGAAGAAACTAAATCACTGTACCTTTCGAACATCATTTTATTCGACCCAGGGATCATTTGACGGACAAATCCTCAAATCAGTGCTCACACCTTTTTCATTTATTGGTTTAATGGACTAAACAACATATTTCAAACGCTGGCAAACAAACTAAACAAACACTAAAACATCAGGTCGTATGTATTATGTTGGGAAATGACAAGGGCACATAACGACTGTTGTGTTGTGATACTGTATCACCACTGTGAGCGATCCAACCAATCACTGCTCGAGTAGTGCTAACAAAAACAAAAACATGTCTGACACTGTTAGCTACAAATGATCATATCATTATTCTGCCAGTTGTGTCATCTTTTAGATAAAAAACATAAAAGTCAAGTTTACATTACAAATACACAATTGATTCTCGTCTCAGTCGATCAGTGACTGATAATTAAGATACCATTTAAAATACACTTCCCGAACGTTGAAGGCGTCTTAGAAAATGCTTTGTCCAAACAGCCCAATTTAGAAAAGTAATTCTTTAAACTTTGCTTTTGTGAACGTGCTTTTTGTGTTTCACACACTTATTCAGTTGACTGCATGACATATATGACTACAAACACATTAAAAACTGTAGTGTTGAGACTGTGATTCTTCATTACAGTCTGATGTACACTGTGTCTCTTGGACAGTAACAGAAAAACTAAAGGCAACAGTGAACTTTGAAAGGGCATCAACATTGGTTTTCTTCTTAGCTTCTTTATTTGCTGCTGTCAGTGGTGGCGATGACGGTGAAGTTGGCCGCCTCGCTGTTGTCCTCATACTCAGTCTTGACATCAGAGTTTACAAGGGGGCGGATGAACCTGCCGGTCATGGTGGAGTCATGGTTAGTGGTGAAGTTGCCCGTTGAAAAGGCTGCAGAGATGAAACAGAAGAGCGCTGATAAGAGATCAAGTAACAGGTCACTTGATTCACTGAAGATCTCGCTATACACGTGTGCCAAGGTTCTTCCTGCCGACTTTATCTGATTATGGATTACACCATTGTATAACTGCTGCTTCTCATCCAAGTCTCGTGCACGTGTCAGCGGGGACGTGCATCAAGAGTTTCTAATCACAGCTTTTCCAAACTTCGGTGTGTGTAACATTATGTAAGCGCTTCCCTTCGTAACAAAGCTGGCGTAAGTGAAAACCTTTAGCCAGCAGCTTCCAGTTCTTACCCAATGCTAACGGCTAAAAACGCTGTAGCAAGTGAACGTCTGCAGGTCCAATCAGCCGTTGCCAGCTAAACAAATTCACAGAAGGCATGCACGCTCAAAATGAAACTCGCCGCTCTGCATCGGTGTGTCTGGTTTAGATGAGGTAACAGACAAGCCCAGAGATTGTTTATTTGAGCTGAGAGGCATCACTCTGTGTCACTCATTGAAAGTCGGAGCTGACTGGGCCCTTCTTTGGCTCTCTCAGGGTTCTCAGTCATCCAGGTGTGATTATCTGGACTCGACTTCCACATAAATGAAGCAGAGGGACGTGACATGTAAAACCATCGACTAATCCCCATTAAGTTTGACTGACTGAAAAGTTTATTTTTACTGTGCGTCCTACTGAACTTGTGACACCTTTAATGGGTGATTCTTTTTGCTACTTTCATCTACCTGCTGTATAATTAGAAAGTTCAAGTTCAGTGAGACACGGGCTGAAAACGGCATTCCCTGGATCTACACTACAGTCAAAAGCTTTCATGCTGTAGACTTAACTCAGTTTTTAAAAAAAATCAGTGTCAGTCAATTTATTTACCGTAAATTCCTGGATCTAACACTACTAAAATTTAAAAGAAATATATATTTTGTCATATAAAGCTCGGACTATAAGCCGCCAATATCCAGGCTGAAATAATATCTGTTAGATTGTTCTTAACTCAGTTTTTAAAAAAATCAGTGTCACGGCTTGTTCCATAGCCAATTTATTCTTTTACATATTTATTTTTCTCTTTATTCAAAAATAATACTCAGTAAAAGTGCTGAAATTAATAAAAACTGGCGCTTTTTGTTTGTGACGTCCATCTGCAGAAAAATTTTGCGCATCTCTGTAAAAGCCGCATGGTTCGGAAAAAGTAGGGCTTACATGCATATTTATTCTCTAAAAATAATACTCAAATTAATAGTTTGTCAACGGTTTGCCTGCGCAAGTTCAGGGCACATGCATATAACGTGTGTAGACGTCAGGATGGCAACACCTCTGGCTTGTTCTGAGCCTGACAAAATCAGGCGTCAATCCCTTTTTCCTGTTTGTACAGCTCACTGCTTCTTGACCTCAGGTATAGAACATTTTTAAGGAAAAAACAATCAGATGGGGACAAAAATGAGGAGCCAAGTAAAAGCTCAAATATTGAAGAACAATACAGAATATATGATGGAAATATGTTCACATTGCGGCTTGATAGTTTGTGAAACCTTTAGAACTTTATCTATTTCTGCATCAATATGACCAAGTATAACTTCATATATGATTCTAACAGAGGACGTGAGGTTGGCTGGTGTCAGAGAGGAAGATGCCCAGGATAGAGTGAAGTGGAAAAGGATGACTCGCTGTGGCGACACCTGATGGGAAAAGCCCAAAGAGAAGTAGTAGATAACTTCATATATGAAATATAACACACACACTATAGACTGCTCATAGGTGTAAATGTCATGCTCATCTTTCTGTGTGTGTTTCTCTCTGTGTTGGCCCTGAGATAGACTGGCGACCTGTCCAGGGTGGACCTGCCTCTGGCCCAGTGACAGCTGGAACAGGCTCCAGCCCTCTGTGACCCTGAACACAATAAGCAGTTAAAGATAATGGATGGCTGGAGACATGTACTGTATAAATCAGTGTCACGTGTGTTCGTCCCAAACAACAATTCACGCCACTATCCAGCTAAATGCTACCGACTATGCTAAAATAACAAGCATTCCTACGCAAACAAAATCCGCGATCACTCCTTGTGATATGATTGCTGCTACAGCCCATCCAGGTAACACAACACATGCCCCGGGCAGACAGCAAAATGGTACAGCTACACAGCGCTAACCATTTCCACAGCTGTGTATTGCAAAACACACTCACACACATTTTGACAAGTCCCTACTTGATATGTCTGGTACCGTATGTGGAAGGCAAAGCAAAGACAGGAGGTCCAGTACAGTAACAACGTCGGTACACCAGTCATTCATTATTAGAGACCTAAAATGAGAAGGGCATGCGTCAAGGAAACAGTCAGGGTGGTGAATGCCAAGCGAAGCAGAATACAAAACCAGATCAAGCCAAACAAAACTGCACTGAGTGCCAGCAGGTCTTGCAGGGGGGAAAGAGGGAGCCATCCTGGACTTAGACCAATTTTTATAGACTCCAAGTAGCTGAGGGCAAAAAATAAATAATGTTTTGTTGCTACCACATAATAAATGCCGTAACTGGTGTTGACATTTGTTCCCGAGAGGACACGCTGTATCATGTACAAGTATGAGTACGGGTGAATCCCATCAGATACAAGCACAAGTGCGTGGAAAATGTGAACTGTGAGCTGATCTGATTTTACCGGGGTGAGTGAATCAAACCGGTGCATTAGTATTGTATCTAATTATTCGTGTGGGATTAACACTCTTAGCACATTTCCACAAAGTTGGATTTTACACTTCTAGGATCATGTTTACTGAAAACATTGAATTGTCGTTTCTGCATTTGGAAATAGATGAAGCTCAAGTCTCTCACAGGTATCAAGCTACAAATCTGTCCTTTGGATACTCCTCAAAGTCATTAATATGATACATTCTTATTGCCTTTGTGTAGGTAGATGGAACAACAAAACACATAAAATAAAAATACCTTCGTTCTGTAAGGGAGTAAATAAAAAGCCGAAGAGAAATACTACAGGGAGAGACAAAACAGCAGCGTCGTATCATCAGCGCTGCACAATAAATGGTCCTCTCTGTTAGTGCTGTATTCACCCGATATAAATATGGCCGCACAGTAAAATGATTCTTAGCAAAGCTCACGATTTATAGCAAATTGAATCAGTCAACAAAAAGAGAGGATTGTGAACACAAAGCTAAAGCATTGGATCTTTGGCGGTTAGCTTGAGAGCCATGTGCACCCACCCATTTTAGCACTTGTCCCACAGCTACTGCACACACTAACAACACTGAGGCCAGAAGACATTTGGCTGCTTAACAGTAATCTGCTGTGTTTGTACAGCATTTGCACACGTTTAAAACTCATTTTGGCATTTGTAATTTTCAAAAAAATGCTTAATCCTAATGTATAACAGTTTACAAGCCACATTTTATAACATTTATTTGGGAAGATTTGTTTTGTTGTTGTGCTGAGATTGATTTCTAAAGCCGTTCCCGCGCTGGGGTTGGGCAGCATTTTACTAAGTGTCAATGCAATGTCGAGTCAGTTCTTCAAATGGAGTTTAGGTTTCATCATTTGCACCACCAACGCTGTAAACGAAGACACCAGTAAGGCTCAGTTTACATCCCTGATCATCCCTGATCCAGCCGTCTTAAAATGAAGCTAAACTGCAGTCACAAAGAAAGCAAGAGGACAGGAGGTGGTTGGGCAGAATTAAGTGCAAAGCTCAGGACTCCCACGGTTCAATGTGTGATTAGGTTCGCTCAAGTCTCTTAAGCCACACCACCACCTATCCTAACCTTAACCAAGCTGGGAGTGCCAAACACGAGTGCTGCAGAACACACCGGGGATAAACATTATGCAACGTGGAGTAAGACACATTTCTTCCAGCACATCATGCAACCTGTTGATGCTAAAAGGAAATCTCCCACAGTTCTTATTTTCCACGACTAACCCACGAGAGAAGCCTGGCATCCTGCCACCATCTCCCTACGATTAGCAGGAGCGCTAACATTCAGAACAATGTATCTCGACTTCAGAACTAGCAGCAAAAGGGGACTGTGAGCACAGACTGAACTGAAAGGACAGATGTGACATCGTAACAGAGAAGAGTGACACGTCAAATCAAACATCACAGTGTTGCCTTATCTTTAACCAGCCATAAAGGACTCATGTCACCCCGCTCTTCAGATCTCTGCACTGACTTCCTGTAGCTGCTAGGATTAAGTTCGAAGCTCTGTCTCTTGCCCACAGAGTGGTCAGCTCAACAGCTCCGGCTTACTTAAACTCTTTCATTCAGGTCTACAGCCCCTCCCGTCCGCTGCGCTCGGCCAGCGAACGACGTCTGACAGTCCCAGCGCCACACAGAAAACACCGAGGAAAACTCTTCAGCTCAGTGATCCCACGGTGGTGGAATGAGCTGCCAAACTCTGTGCGCTCAGCGACTTCACTCACTACATTTAAAACACTGCTGAAAACAGAACTCTTCCGTCTCTTCCTTTAAAAAAAAAAAAAAAAAAACTTTTCTTTTTTCCTTACTTGCATCTCATGAAACCATAACACTGGTTTGATAGCACTTTACTTTGATGTTTCTCTCCTAAACTTAGATTTTATTGGTTGTTTGTTCCTCACTTGTAAGTCGCTTTGGATAAAAGCGTCTGACAAATGCCTAAATGTAAATGTAAATGTTCAACTGTTCAGCCGGTCGCGCTGTTGTTTCATTATCTCAGACGTAGCTGTACAGCTCCTGACCTGCAGTCTTACTGTACTGCTCACTTGAGTGCTGCTTGATGCAGATTTTTAAAACTGTTTTAAAACATTTCATAATAATTAAAGGAAGGGGCAACAGACGAAAAGGAGAAAGAGAACTCAAGAGACATGAATGTCCTTTCTGTGAAGATGGACCAACTTGAAAATTAATTCATTATTCTTTAAAAATAGAGCTAAGCATATGTTATCATGATATTTCCCCTAGAATTAACATCTGATCGTTCACCACCAAAACCAAATCTGTTCATCCGCACGTCCTAGTGGCATTTGCGCCAATTCTGAACAACTTCACTGCAGGTATCCATGAAATATTGGGCTCGCAGAAATGGGACAAACCAACATACCTATGGAAAGACGGACCGCTCTGCTGAACGGAACGAACGAAAACAGTGTTAGTCTCACGTATAAATACGTAACAAGTATATACAGAGTTGCCATGATCACATCGTGTTGAGTAGTTTGAAGTTCTCCAATATGCTCCAGCTGTGGTCAAGAATAGTTCCCTTTGAGCTTCAAGTATTCAAACGTACCAACAATTTTCAAATTATTTCAACGGTTAATCCATAACCTTTTAATCAGGATTACTGGTGCACAGGTTTTCCCAGAATGCCTGGACTTGATTGGCCTCATTCAGGTTCACTCACTGTTGACTCACTTTCCACCACCTCTCCCTCTCTTTCCATCTCAGCAGCGGTGGGAGGAGAAAAGATGAGTAATTTTTCTCCTCATTAACTTCCTGATTGGTTTCGGACTCCAATTTTTGCCCGTCTGCAGTTTGTCACCAATTCCAAACTGGCAGGCCAATCGTTAATACTAATGTTTGTGTAGCTAAGTGCAGCCTGCTCTTTTTTTACCCCTCAGTGGTCTCCTTGTACAGCAATAACAACACGACGTGGGTGGAGGAGAGCAGCTGTGAATTAGCTCGTTCACGGTTAATTCTCTGCCTGTTCATCAGCAGGAAATCTATGATGTAATTAAAGGCTGCAAGCGACTGGACGTGTTAGTTCCACTGGGGATGTTAAATCACGACACACTGCGCTACACATGTTCTCTGCTGCATCCAACTGTCCTCTGCTCTCCTGTTAATACAGATTAATGTGTGAGACAGCAGAAAGCCATGTTCCCAATTAGCAAACACCAATTAAAGTATTTCATTGTCAGTATCATGTTCTAATATATGTCTAAATATGAGCCCCTCAATACTAATTTGACAAGCTGTTTGGGTGACAGTATTTGACCAGCGGTGATAGTATTCGAAAGCATCCACCTTCGTATAGCAACTTATTTGGCTTCCTGATGCATGATTGTCCCTGTGCCATCATAGACAATCGCGTCGTCATTAGAATGACGTGACTGTTTCTTTTTCTTCATAAAACGTTTTGCCTGCTTTTCTTTATGTAACCTTTTTTTTTAATCAAACTGTTTATGACAGCAGACTTAGTAAGAGTAATTTTTTTCATTCAGAGTCAATTGGCATCTACTTGTACATATCTTGTCTTGTAGCATCCAGAGGGATTCGTGTAGCTCTTCATATACTAAATGCTCTGTTGCCCGTGAAGGCTACTGCTTTAATAGCAGTTCTTCCGACGACACATTAATGAGTGATTATGGGAACAAAACCCTTAGCAGAAAATTGCAAACAGCATGAAGTCCTTGAGTTTCTGGAGACAAATATTTCATACAAATTTGCTCATAGGAGAAGGCAATCCGGTGATCTTATATGCCGGTACATTTATTTCAGGTGAACGGGAGAGATTGTTTCATTCTGTTTTCAAAGTTCACATCATAACAGCAAAGAGCATTAATACTGTGAATCCACCAAATTCTTTAATGAGGCATAATGCACATCTCTGCGGATTGTACAAATTAATTCATCTGCTGGCTTTACTTGCCTGGTTGTAGTCTACAGTGGATTTGGAAATTAGACACAAGGCCACAACTTACACCGTGGATCAACATAATGATTCAAAATGTGTTTTCCTTTCTTAGAGACAACCTTAACACTTTGCATTCTTCAGCTGTGAAGTGTTGCTGAAAGTTTAATATGTGAGTTATAATAGCTGAAATCCCCGCGTGCCTCTTATTGAATTGCGCCTCATAAAAACTGAGGGTCTATTTGACACAGAGACTGTGGACAAATAATTGTTTGTAAAAAACAGACTTTACCTGCTGGTGATGGTGAAAGAGAGTTTATACTCGTGGATGAACTTTTGCCCTTTTCCCTGTCACTCAGCACTCTATATAAGATTTCCAAACTATTAAACAGTCATTGTGTGGAATAACAAAAGGAAGCTTTCTTAACCTCCCACTTGTCCTGTTAAGTGAGAGAGAGAGGGAGTGGATAAAGGTGCAATCATTTCTGCTGCTGCCAAAAAGGGGAACAAAAGTCCAGATGCGAGAGGCGATGGTAATTCAGTCTGATCCACCGGGGATAAGCTCTCTCTGTGGGTTTCATACTCTACACTCACCCACCATACACCAGGGTCATGGAGGTAGATTACACTAAAGTAAACACACACAAAAAGCAACGTGTGCAGACACACACACACACACACACACACACACACACACACAGTGCACAACTGTGCATCCATTCATCCCTTTCTTACGATTTGCCAACCTTAGTGGGGTTTTTTCTTGGGAACTCTGTCCCAGAGGCCAGCAGACCTGTAGTCTCCTACCCACTGGTTTCTCTCCTTTTATTTAATGACGCAGCCCATTCAGGGCCAGTGAGGCCCCGGTTGTTCGAGGAGTACCTGTGTTCTCGGGTAGATGTGCACTTGGGCCTTTCACTGCATCTTCTGTCCTGTTTGGATCCGGTTGCAGTATGGCTCTGGACACCATAGTGTCTACCTTTTTTTAAAAAAAGAAAATCATTTTTCTATATAACTCTTAGCTGTGTCTCAATAACATTTGTTTCTTAATACAAGTAAAAACTGTTGAGTTTCAAAGGAGCCATAAAATGTCAACCAGCAAAATCAAAAGAACTCATCATCTGAGAACCTGTAATCACTATTAGAAAAAAATAAGACAATTCAAGTAGTTGTTTAGATATTTTAGTTTTGGTCCATTTTAGACCTTTTAAATCTCAGGGGAATTTTAGAAAATGGCTAGTTAGAAAACAATGGGCAATGTGATTTTTTTCCCCTAATTAAAAGATTTTAATCTCGTATCTCTTCGGGCAGAACTAGTAATCCATTTGAAATTTATTTTTGCCTTATGTCCAACGTAACATTGTTGAATTCACAAGCTGCAAGTCTGTTAACACAAACAAGTTCACGAATGTGTCTGTGCTGTCCAGGGACAAAAGCACTTAGTGAAGGCTATTATCAAGGGAACAAAAATTCAATCTTAAGAATGAAGAGTTGCCTGTCACATGACAAGGTTGGCCTGGGAATAAACGACTCCCATTAAAATGATACGAGCTGTGTCAAAAAAAATAAAAATAAAATAAAATTGTCCCTAGCCAGTTTGAGATGGTCCCATGTGTGTCCAACTGTGGACGACCCTTGTAGGGATGGACGGTCTCCTCTTGGTAAATTGTATGGGTGTCTGGCTCCTCATCATAAGGCCAGCAGCAGGACTTAATGGCCCAGAAAACTCAGTCAAAGAGCAGACAGGCAGGCAGGCTTTAAATACTGAACCCTCAACAGAGGAGGCCCGTGACACTCCGCTGTTGTTCACACCACAGACCTTCACCCTCACTTTCAAATAGTCCCTGATTTCACTTTAATCTTAATAAATGCATATTGATAAATCTAAATGCAGCTTGTCTATTATGTGAACAATATCTGATAGTGAAGCTAAAGAATAACCATAAAAAGCTAATTATGTAAAAATTTTGAATAGATTAAATCTGATTCCTGATCATTCAGGTACAGCAGAAAAACACTTTGTGGTTGACTTCCATGGATGAACTACATCTGCAAAGACTTTCAGAGTCAGCTAAGCAGCCTGGGTCACAAAAGTCTAATAAAAGGCAGCAATTTCAGCTATTGTTTGTTACTTTTGTGCCTGTTTTGCATTAACTCAATTTCCATACTTTGTCAGAAGTTGAAAAACGGCTTATCAAAATGTATAGTAAAATAAGAAAAAAATTAAGTTATAACAAAACAATCAAAATCATCCGTGCAAAATTTTGTACCCTCTTTGATAAACGCTTATGCTTATTATGCTAAGGACCATGGGAACAAACAAAAATGAATTTGGAGTAAGATTGTGATGTCTGATAGAACCAAAGTTCATTTATTTGGTCATAATTGGCACGTTTTTGTGGTGAGAAACAAATAAAAAAAACTCCTGAGGAGAGGAACCCCAGTCCCACAGTGAAACGTGGTAGTGCGCTGCTTATCTGTTTGGGGGTCGTAAATCTGGAGCTCCGCGTAAAGTCAAAGGAAGCGAGAGCAGCAGAGGTTCCTAGCGTCAGTCAAAAAGTGACAAATAAAGAGGGAGTGGGAGCTCTTCAGAATAAACGATTCCAGGAAGAAGGGGCTAGGGCAGCCCTCTGCCCCCTCAAGAGCGATGGGTTCAATGTGCAGGAGTAAATTCACTGTAACATGTATGTGCAAATGTGACTGAAGTGACAAATAAAGGTAGTTGTTGTTCTTCTTCTAAAAAAATCACCCAAAAGGATATTATATAAGTATTAGGCAACATTTCATAAGGATGATGAAACTTTTGCAGTATCATTTTCATTATTTTACTCCAATTCTAACTCTTTTTGTGCACTTACTTCTGACGATGAGGGCAGATTTGTTCTAGCTGTATGTGCATTAAATATTATGTAAATGAAAATCAAATCTGATGAAATGACATTTTTTACTACACTGCAATACATATATATTTTAACCCCAGTTAAGGGTCCCGAAATACTGCTGCTGAACGCCGGAAAAAGAGAATATTACAGCTGCCTGACCGCTGCTCTTACAGTAAGCGTGGAAATGGAGCCTGAGCTACTACTAATTTCAAGCCACATCAAGCACCCGAATCAGAAAACTAAATGAACAGTCAAATAATAGGTTTTGCATTATCATGAATATGGACTACTCGTTTTACTGTGTGCTAAATCTTTCTCATAAATCTAATTCTCATCTCACCAATGAAGAACTGTTGAGACAATTGTTTAAAGGGATGCAGTCTCTTTCACAGCATTTAAGTCAGAAAACACTTAAATGCTCATTATTGGCTTGCAATTGAGCTGAAGAGGGTGGAGGGCCAACTCCGGCTGACAGAAGGCATCAGTGCAGGGGTCAAAGGCTAATTAAGCACCGAGGAACCTCTGCTCCCACATTGTTAACCAATCTGTCCCCGGTGAAGACGACTGCCGGAGAGGCGTGACACGGCTCTTGTCCCAATGCTAAATCTCCATTTCGGCTACTGTGCCCCATCAACTCACAAAATGGCCCGTCAGTCTATCATTAGGCTTTCTGACACCACCTTTCGGAAAGTTATGGATATGCAATAATGAGTTGAGGAGGCTGATCAATATTTGGTGGACTTCTCTATCGTGACATTAAAAGATTCATTGTGCGTCGACAGGGTAAGAAAGATGCCAAAGTAAAGGACACGGGAAGAGTGAAATATATTGCTATGGAAAGGAGGACGCCTCTCACGGGTGCTAAAGCTGCCAACTGTGTTTATCCAAGTCGCTCAGCTGTTTCAAAGAGCTGCCAAGGTAACGTCATTTGTCAATCTAGGCTGAGCCACTGCTGCTCAAATCCATGCAAGTGACTAGAACAGGGTGATTAGGCAGGAGGACACATAACTAACTGAGCTTGTTTCATACACGGAGAAAAACAACATCTGCTTTATGCATTTGTACAAATATGAATCTGATGTAGCCAGTGTATTCATTTGTACGCAGATCACATTATGATACACAGCAAATGCAGTGAATGTGCTAATTCTATGCTTAAATATTTTGTACTGTCACGAGTTTAACTATATTACTTTGGACGGAAAAACGTTGGGTATTTTACACCAAAATGGTGAAAATGTTGAATTTTTAATACTTTGGCATGTGCGGGTTTTTAGTTGGACCTTAACGTAGGTGCAGGAACTGCATCGGCAAAACTTTGCTGTCGTGTGGACGGAACTACAAGTGGAGCTGCTGCATTAGCAAACCACTCAAGAGGATGAATAACTGTGGCAGCTTCATCGATCCCCCAACAAAACTATGAGGGAACAGGAACTGCAGCGTCGTCAACAACCCACCGTAAAGTGAGGACTGGAGCTGCAGCCAAGTAGTTCTCGCCGGAACTGGTGCGGAACTGTCTCCAGGTAAGAAACCAGCCATAGAGCAAGAAGTGGACCAGATACTGGTACTTCAGGAATGCTTGACAGCTTTCATCTTAACAAGAGCCATTATCCCATTTCACATGGAAGGCAGAATTGGTTTTCTTCATAGAGTCTAATCCAAAAATTTGTCAGGACTAAGAAAAAAAGACACATGGCCGACTGGCACTTTCAGTTACAACTTAAAGACCGAAGGCACACGAAGCCAAAACACCACCATCCAAACAATCTCATCTTTAAGTTTAGTCCAGTTTCAAATATGAAATGGTTCTAGTCCACAGAACTGACACAGAGACTTGACACAAAGAATCAGCAACCATTTACTGAGCAGAGTTTTCCCACTGCCACTCGTAAACTTAAATTAATATTGAAAGATATATTTTTTATGTCTCATGGCAACCAGTATGCACTCCACTATATTTATTCTACAGATTCAGTTACTAGTTACTTTTTGGAGATGCCAATAAAAATGTAATTAACTAATGTATTATTATGGTTTAACCAGATGTCAGTACATACTGTGGTTTTAATCAGCTGCACCTTTCCCAGCTGTAGTTTCTGTTTTTAAGATAATTTCTATAATTACATCTTGTAATTGTGTATTTATTACTTTATGATGAATAAACAATTTGAGGTGCCATTTCTATTTATAGTGAGGAACTTTTTTAGGCTACTACTGGCTCTTTTAAGTGTTCAGTTTTTAAGTACTTGCCGCACCTCTGATAGACAATGGGAACACTTACTAAACCGTTGTGGGTTTTTCTTTCTTTAACGGAGGGGTACCAACAATTTTATCCAAATCTGCATAACTTACTGACTTTTAATAATTGTGTCTATTTAAAAATGGATGTTTCCTGCCCCTCCTCCTTTAAAGGATTCTATTGAATTAAAGACTGCCAGTGCCACACTTTGAGGTACTTTCGGTCAAAGGAACTTCACAAAGGTTGTGAACATGTTTTAATCTGTTTTACTGATTTGTCCAATATGGGCTTTGTATTCGTGCTTTCTGTGTGTTTGTATTCTGTGTTTCACTGTCTCGGTTTTTGTTACCAGCCTAGGGTCAGCAGATGGAAACTGGCAGTTTTTGCTTTAACCTGGCATATTTACACTTGCTGCTTAATTATATGCACTGTCCCTATGAAATAAATTAAAAACATAATTTCCACTACTTTTGATAATGACATGTTGCTGCACAAAAAATACAAAAATTAAGCCGAACTTCTTTCCGTTCAAGACCCTCAAAGCTGGACAGTGGTAGAGTGTGTGTGTTAGAGGGTTAGCGAGGAATGGAGTGAGAGGAAGAGGACATAAACCACACAGCCCTGGACATTTAATGTCTCCACAGCCCCAGGCTTGTGTTAATGGTGATGGTGTTGTACAACACATTACAACGGTGCTTGTGCCCTGAGCAGACAATTACACTGGTATTTAGCCCATCCACAGCTTTAGAGGCTATCAGGGCATTTAGCAGCACAGCAGGGAGGGGGAAACAGTCTGACAGGCCACACAGGACTGTCCACTGTAACTAAGAGCCAGGAGACACACACACTTCCACCAGGCCCTCAGGGGTGTGTCGGGCCCCAGCGGGGTCACGTTCTTTACAAATTCAATCAACTTCATACTTGCTAAACTACAAGCAAATCTGAATATCGTCTAAGGATTATTCTCCTACTACGTTTAGAAAATAAGAACATCAGGTCCAAAACCTAAAATGTTGTGCCATTGGCTATTTTTTCTCACTAACAAGCATATTAGTTTGTCACTTAGTTTTAACTTCTTTCAGCAAGTTTCAACAGCTATCATGAATGCAGTGACACAATAAAAAATTATTAAAAATATATGAAAGGCTTTAATAAACCTGAACCTCATGTGCATTTAGATGTGCAAACTTCGTAATAATGCAGTTAAGCTCATAAAACTAATGTCATTAAAACATATTCAAAATGGCATATGGAAAATCTTAGTGGACATATGTCAAAGTTAGAGTCTACCTGTATCATATGGTTAAAGAAGTTAAATGTACAGTGAGGTGGAATGATGTTGAAAGAAATATCTAAAAAAAGAAGGGAACCTAACACCTAATTAAAAATTATATTTGTTCGACTAATACTTGATCCAAAAAAAAAGATGAAAGCCATATGCACACCAAATCCATCACATAAATGAAAACAAAAAGCTCCCACTTTCTCACATGAACCCATGAGTGATCAGTGCTCAGCATGTCATGTGACCAAGCAAACGAACTCTGGCTGCTACATGACATGAAACACCACTTCCTTTTGAAAAGGTCACCTCTTGGGTTAGAAGTACCGATTTGTTTCAGGTTTAATAAATCCAAAAGACTGAGAAGCCCTTTTGACACCTTCACAATGAGTGTGGCCAAACGTGTGTGTGTGTGTGTGCTAAAGTACGTGCGGCGTTATGTGTGTGTGTGAAAGGACAGAAATGTTTGAGGGAGAGTGTGTGGGTGTGAAGTAATCGGATCTGAAAGCAGGTAAAGCCCATTTTACACCAGAAACAAAGAAACTTACTGATGCCAATCTCTACTTCATTTTTTCCTTTTTTTTTTTTTTTATTATCCTGAGGAGGCAGAGAACCTGAAACGACAGACTTTATACGCAGTAACTCACTTTGTTGTACAGTACAGTATAGATTGAAGCACGAAAAATCAATAGAATATCATCTAGAAAGATAGTAATGGATTTCTAACTTAATAGGCTCACACAGGTCTATCGATTAGCAGGATTAACATCTGCAATACCTCAACAATCTGATTTGCATTTAAATGACTGTACGCTCTGTGCTGACACCGATATAACAAAACAGACAAATGTATAGCCAGCACAAGATCGCTCGATTCTGAGGTTTGACTTTAGTATAAATCTATAAAAAAAAGTAAAAAGTACATGAAAGGAAAGTTGCTGCAGTGGCAGCTTGCAAAGTTTGAGCCGTTGTGAATATTGAAAAAGTCTAGACAAGGACGAAAAAGAAAGAACATAAACATTGACAGACTCGGCTTGAAGCTGTCTCCTGTAAGACTGAAACAGCCATAACTCTTTTGGGGCAGCTCATCTGAGCCTCCCCGGTTAGATGCTAGCGAGCAAGCAGTGCGGGTGTATGCGAAGAAACTGTGTGTGTGTGTGTGCGGACGGTGGGGTGGAGGGGTGCGCAGTGTGAGGTGAGATGTTGGGAGGGCAGCGAGGTGGGGTGGGAGTTTGATGGACTGTGCTGTCACCTCCCACTCGGCGATTTACGGCGGCGGGGCTGCTGACGAGCGCGGGGCAGTAAACAGGCCGGTCGGGGGCGTATTTCACAGAGAGCTGGCTTTTATGAAGAACACCGGGACGGCTCTCCCCACAGCTCCGCCCGGCCCGCCGTGACAGATGGAGAAAGACGCATGACAAGCTTCATCATTGTTTGTAAATCTTAACTGTTCCCGCTCACTAACTCCAGAAGGCAATTTTGCGGAGACAGCAGGGCCTGCGGAGGGGGGAGGGCAAAGAGGGGGAGAGGCAGAAGAGGAGGGAGATGCGAGGAGGGGAAAGGACAGCGTGGCACTCCTGAAGGTTATCTGGATCTCTGTATTTGGCCAACTGATTAGACCTAAGCTGGGAGGGAGATAAATCTGACAGGCTGCAGTTTGGCAGCCAGGTGGGGAGGGCAGGTAGACTTAGAGTGCGCAGTTATTTTATCCTCATGGATGGATCGGAGGTGAATAACTTGTTCAGTTATATTGAAACAAGTTGTATGTGGCAGAACTTGATTTACTGAAGGAAAATCTGAAATTAAATAAACAAACATGACAGCTGGCCTTTGCTAAAACGTTGGTGACACTGGAGACTGGGCTACCACCGGTCAAATCATTATTTCTCCATTATTGTATGGATTTATTAATTAGTCATTTAAACTAACATGTCAGAAGTCATAGTGAAAATTTGAAGATTATGTTTGGTGTCCGGTAGTTTTGTTTACAGCCCTTTATTAAACCTGGAAGAAAAAATGCTTGATAACAGCCTAAAATCACTAGACAGATCCCTTTTTTGTCTAATACTTCAGCTTTTAACTGGGAAAAAACCCCCAGCATCTTGTTAACCGGGGTTAACAGTAGCTTAAAACAAATATAAAATGTGGACACTTGAACCAGAATTACTCATCAGTACAAACTAGAAGGAAAAGTTCCAAAAGCACCCTTACAAAATAAATTTAAAAAAGAGAATATGTAGCGGAATTACCCAAAATAAAAACGTTAATGCTCACAAGAACAGCAACAAATAATACTTGGGTGTAAATAAGACTTGAAATAATCAAGGCCACAGTGATGAAACCTGACTCGTCTCCCTCCATGCTCGGCGTTGCCTGACAGATATTAAACCAGAACGCTATGTTCTAGCTAAACCGACTTCTGATTCCTACGTCACATTATAAAACATTACATCAAGAAGAGCTAAGACAACCCTTTGGTTTTTTTTGACGCACATGCAATGGAACTGAACAAAAAAAAAAAAAATTATTTACAGCACATATTCTAAAAACATTGATAACTAAAAAAGTTAAATGGGAATTACCATCAATTCCATATTAAAGTAAAAAAATGTTTATTCAATAAATTAAGAAGAAAAATGAATGATAGAAAGAGTGAGCCCTGAAACCACTGATCTCAGGAGTTTGTCACCAGTGTATCCTGGGACCACCTGCTGAGTGTTATTATCTTGTAATGGAGCATGGCAATTCCCAGCAGGAGGCCGACGTGGGACCCTCACAGGAAGCGGACAGGTGAAAGTCATAAACAAATACAGATACAAGGGGAGATGCGGGGGGTTTAGGTTTGCCATGCTGGTGGTGTCAGTGCTCTATTTAACAAAAAAGAAGGATGTTGATGTTGTGCTAATGGAAAATTTCCCCCTATGCTCTTTATTAATAACTAACATTATACATGAAACAACAGCCAGTAGTTTTTGAGTCCTGAAAGACAGTGACCTCTTTGTTCTAGTAGTAGGCATAAAAGAAATTAAGCTAGAGGGTGCTGTCCGAAAACCAATAAAACTGACGTACAAAGTAGTTTTTGATGTTCATGCACACATACAGGTATTGTTACTGAAAATATTAGCAAATTTATTGAAGTAATTCTTTGTCATCCCTCACATTCAATTCAAAACTTGATTGAGATCATATAAAATGCAACAACTAATATACTGTCCATCAAAACTACCGCATACTGTCTCAGTCTAATGATGGTTTATCGTGATCACAGCAATTTCCTGCATAAACTGTGCAAAACATAGGTTGTCTGCATAATAGAGTCCCTGCATCATCCTAATCACTGGAGTGCCCAGAATTCTTAACATATCTATCATGCTGTCAAATGGGAAACATACATAACTAACAGTGCCATTATTTGAAATTGCAACCTTGATATTTCCTCTCACATAAATAAAGCACCAAAACAACCTCAAAATAATAAGCTAGACTGTGCTAAAAGGCAAAGATTTTGGTGTTAAAATGAGTGCCGTTCCATGGAGTAAACAAAGTGACAGGATCATCAAGTGGGAAACGCAGATGCACGGACAAAGAATGGAGCGGATCCTACTAGGCCGACTTTTTAAAAATTACAATCTCACTGGTCTGGATCCTGTTTCAGCTAATTTGCCACATGCAAGCAGCGCTGTGCAAAATTAGATATTTTCCCTTCACACGGCTCAATGAAAAAAACATAGAGCAGTTGAAGCTATTCATGCAAATTTCATCTATAACTTTCAGATTTGTCTGAAGTTGGTGTATGAGAATCGTTTGTAAAAAGCACTTTAGCGTTTGTGCAGAGAGTGGACATCACAAATCCTTTGGCATGGATGTTCTGTTCATACAGACATGCCCGTCAGCAGAGTATCCTTTTCTTGCTCCCATCATGACGTGCATTCTTTGAAACAAAATCACACAGAGAGCCAGAATTCTGCTGCTTCATAGAAAGGAACCATACATCTGAGCTACTTCCTTTTTCTACATGACAGAAGAAACAGCTATACTGTCAAGTCTTTATTGTCTGCTTTAAAATCGATTACTGTTTCTGTGCTGGCTGTGACAAACAGATGTGTCTGTATTCACAAATTTACTTTCATTAATAACCTGTATTTCATCCAGGCTTTCTAGCTTTTCTGTTTGGAATAGAAAAAGTAGTACTTTTTTAAAGTAGGAAAGTAAGAATAGGAAATAGTGAGGAAAGCTTAACTTTAGACTAATTTCATCCTAAAACCTTTATGGCACTCTTAACTGAGTGCAGTACTCCCTTGAATGTACTTAGCCACACAAAACCCAGGTAAAACTTTATGGAGCACAAGAAGTGTGTGAGTTTTTTGTGTGTCACTCACAAAGTGCCATGTTCTCAGAGCAGTTGTTGGTGTTTTTGCTGCTTCCATCTCGGCCAAAGAAAGGTGGCTCACAGGAGGTGGAGCCCAGGCCCTGAGCCAGGTAAGTGGTCGCTGGGTAGTAGGAATGCATGGGATACGGAGAGGACAGGTTGTGGCTGGACAGGTGTCCATCTCCGTGGGGCTTCTGCTTTATATACAGAAAAAACAAAACAACAAAAGGTAATTTTAGACTTAACATTCACCATGTAAGTTACAGACACAGACAAACTGACAGGATAGAAGGTTGGGACAGTTACCGTAAACTAGACCTTAAGGAAAACAGAGATATAAAATATCACTACTAAACATTTCATATCAAGTCATCACCTTTGTTTAATAATTTAATAAATTCAGTCTGCAAATAAATGGTAAATGGTCTGCACTAATATAACGCTTTTCTACCTGTTGGTACTCACAGCGCTTTACACTGCCACACACACACACACACACACTGACTGGGGAGCTGCTGTGCAGCTGGCTGACACTCACTGGGGGGAACTAAGTGGGGGTTCAGTGTCTTGTTCAAGGACTCTTTGACATGTGACCGGAGGAGCCGGGGACTGAACCAACGACTGTAGGATTGGTAGACGACCATTCTACCAACTGTGCCAGTCGCCCCAGTTAGTGCCAAAAGAGAATCTTTCTTTGTTTGCTTAAAATACTGTGACAAAGCAGCTGTAATCACGCTACGTTAAAGACCACAATAGAACAGAGACATGTGCAGGAATGCAGTTCATGCAAAGTCACCAAAAAAAAAAAAAAGTACAAGTTAAATCTTCAGAAGTGGGCGACTCGCTCACTGAACATGTTACTATATTCATGTTAGTATTAAAATCATTTGTAAATGAAACACTGCTCCTGTGCTTCCTGTTTCCATGTAAACTCCTGTAGAGTCTTGATCCAGCAAGCGGCACGGTTCCCTGTGACCCTTTGACATGTTTGTCTGTCCCCCTGTACTCTTCTCAATAAGACATCAAATATTTACAGGCAACATCTTAACGAGTCATGCTGACAGGAAGAAATACAGACATCAAATAAAATGTGGCAGAAAATTAGCAGTGTTTGAGCTCACAGGTCCCCGGCTTGTTCTAAAAATGGGCTGCCACACGCAGCGCTGCCTTTCTTCAGTCCTCTGAAAACTTTAAGACGAGCTGTCTACTCAGCAGCAAGGCCGCCTCACTGAGGGTTTTCAATTTCACTTTTATGGAATTTGATTTCTGTCAGCCTGTAATATGTCACCCGTATTGTCCACGCCATCAATTCTCCGACAGCTTTATAAACTGTTATTTAAGCTACACTCAGCTCTTGTATTAGGCCATGAAAAATACAACTGAGATTGGACTGAGTCTTGAGAGTGCACTAAGCTTACAGTTTGCAGGACACACACAGCACTAAACAAAACGGTCTTGGTAAAAACGCCCAGAAGCATTTTAGTGCAGGATGTTTCATTAACAATACAAGCTTGGACACCGTATGCAAAACAATAATGCATCAAATTGGGCCCCCCCCATGCAAACCTGCACTGATGCGTGTTAACGGGAAGTGAAAGGTAGAGGAGTCTCTATGCTCTACTAGGGTGGGACAGGGTATTTGCAGTGTTTCTCACTTCAGATGTTTTCTGTGTTTGAGCTCAACAGTTGGTTCATGTGCACATTCTGCTCACATATTGCCTTTTATTTCCCAATTCTTCCTGACTTTATGCACCTGAAGATAGGAGAGTGTCTATACTATACTCAAAGAGAAGATATTTTTAAATGACATATCCAGAGTCTGTTTCGTGGCACTGACCATTGGAAGGTAAACTATTTCCAAATCGACATTTGAGCAGAAGTGAGGATGGGCTATGAATCTGACGTTGAGGTTAAAGACAGCTGACTAATATCAGTAATTTAAGCTAGCGTATGAATCAGCAAACAGACATGAAACAGTATTCCTTTGGGAAGAATGAGGCTATATGAAGTAGCTCCTTGGCTAACATGCCGACTCCTGGGAGGGCTTCTTTACCTCCCTGAGTGGGCCTGCTTGCTTATCTGGCACCATCTCTTGTCTGAATGCTCCACACCACCCTTATTATAATCATCACCCACCTGCATGACAGCCAAGCATCACTGAGAACACAGGAGAGCAGAGGGCGTAGATGGCCTTCCCCTGATAACAACCAGTGTGCCTTTTGGATGTAGTAGTGGCAAGATCTATGGATCACTGATTGCTCGCTTGATAATTAAGGAAATTCCTATTTTACTAAACAGTCTGAATTTCACCAGAGTATCGACATTTGTCACTACTTCAATGACACTGACTTAAATAAACATACTAAATTAGATCCTCCGCAGTTCCAATGACTGGATCTACGTATATATCAATTTATATACAAAACTTAAAAAAAAGGTGACAATACCTTAGGAATTTACTATAGTGAAGAAGGCAAATATAGCATAGAATTACTATACTGTATAGAAATATTTGAAAAACAATCCGATATGGCACACTCAATTACAAAACAATAGTCCATCGGGCTCAGCTACTCAACCACAAAACCTGAAATTATTCAAGGGGAAAATGTGCATTTATATACTGTAGTATATTAGAGTCTGAATTAAATAATTCACTTAATACACTTTCACCACACGCTGTGATGTTATAGTGAAGAAAACGAACCAAGTCACTGAAAGAAGATGAAAAAATTCAGCTCAACGATGACTGACAGCCACTCTTCTGGGAGGGAAGCAGCAAATATGGAGACAAAAACTAAAATGACTAACTCAAGGATAATCACTTGGGCAGGAGATGCTAAAACTGCGGTATAGCCCATTAAATTGTGGAGGTTTAGGACAGGTAAAGGAGACAGCAGATGCAGAAGGAAAGCTTTTGTGATAATTATTTTTTATAAGTCTCTTTTTTTTGAGCTAAGAAATAATCCATCAATTTTTGTAAGTGTAAATAATGTCTAGTTTCTAAAGCAAATGTGTTTGTTACATTGAAGCTCATAAAAAACAGCTCTTTATTAAAAGATATAAGAGATGGTCCCTGAATTTGAATAACCGCTGCACGTAGCCCCCTCAACTTCACTGAAAATATCATAAATCACAAAGGAGGATGGCTAAATTATGCTAAAGAGTGCTAACTGATTAGCATTAATGTGCTCACTTTCTCCCTTGAGCGCTGAGGCATAGCGGTTTGTTCCTCTGCCGACAGACAATACCATTAACCTTTGCAATTCAGGCTCTGCTGTGCGCTGGCAGGTTAGCGGAGGCAGTGACCCCAAAACTAGATGTTGCTACTGGGGGAACTGTGAATAGGGACGGCGGGGGGGAGTGATGGACAAACATTCTTCTTCAAAAACAAACCACTTCAGATCAGCAGAGAGTTATAGGCCTAATTTGCTTTACACAGAAAACTCATCTCATTTGACACAACAGAGATACATTTGTGCATAAATCAAAGATTAGATGATGAAGATGTTCCGGCGGGATGTTGGGTACCGTCTCCCTGATGTGTTCTACGTTATAACGTAAGTGCCCACAATAAAGCGGACACCATCATCCATCTCCTTGGAAAAAAAAAAAGAAATCAAAGTTTACATTGGTTGCTACCAGATTCAAAAAATAATCACTTCTAATGTTCACATATGCAAAGAACATGCTTTATGTCACATTGTTATCATGTCAAAGTGATGCTTTATTTTTAACAAAATTAGCTTTATTTGAGGAGTTCACTTCAAAGTTAGGGCATCATAAACTTTACCACACTGCTTTTGTCTGGGAACTTTTTGTTATTATTCTATATTTCCTCTAATTGCTGCATCAGGGCCTTTCATCGTTGCCACTCAATCAGTCAAATTATTTATTTGCCAACAGACAGAAATGAATCCATTTTAAATAGCTCTTCATTGCTTGACAAGCAAATATGGTAAATATTTGCTGGCCCCAGCTTCCCAAATGTGTTTATTGTTGGAAGTTGCTGTGGATAAAAGTCTCTTCCAAATGAGGAAATGTAAATGCAAATTCGTTAAAATTTATATTCAATGACTTTAAATAATGTAATGTAATTGATTTGTTAACAAATGGAACAAGTGTTCCAAGCTGTTGCATGTTGTGGCAGTTATGTACATGGTATGCACTGAGACATAACTGACTTTTTTCAAGGTCACTACAGATTATGGTAAAGTATCTTTCAATAGTCAGAGTTACGCAGAATCAACAAGAAGGATTTGACTGAAATGTTGGTAGATATCAATCTTAATAAGTTTTAAGAGCCAAAGTAAAACTGATCTTCTAGTTGACATCATGCAAATGTTTTTTTTGGTAATATGTAAACCACAAATATGAACTGAAAACCTCCACATGAAATGCCTCTAATTTTGAAAAGAAAAAGAAAGTGAAAATCCCAGAGGATGTTTGTCTTCAAATGTGAACCTCTTCATTGCATTGACACGTAAGCAAAAAGTTTTAACAAAGAGAAGTTGCTTATTATGATTTGTGTGACTGGTCACAGGCTAAATTCTAAAACCTTGTGACCATTAGTTAAGGGGGGTTCAGTCTAGCTACTGTGCATCATTAGCAATAGTTTCTAGCATTTGGTTTTTACAAGCAACAATTCAGATTGTCCCAAATGTGCTGTTTTGTCATAAGCAGACTTCAAGGAACCTCAATTTTTTTTTTTTTTATAAATTACACCAGAGGCTGTGACAAAAATACAAGTTGTACTAAACTCTGTGTGCACAAAAATGTAACACCTTATTTCAATCCCAGTTGTAAGTCAAGTTTGAAGAAAGGGCAAATTATAAATAATATTGTAAAATGTAAAGCAGCCTTTACGAGTGCACACACACACACACACACACACACGTCCTGCTGCTCAGGCAGCAATTTAAAGTGGTGGCAGAAAATTCTTCCCTTGAGACAAGCCATTACAGGTAGCTACCACGCGGGCCCAGCATCAACAATGACCGTGCTTTATGCATGTTCACACTGCAGTAGAACACTCACCATTAGACCTGAAAGAGGCCATTTGAATAGGGTGTGGTTATCGATTGTCACCTGGTATTGCTGGTAGTTGTGGAGGTTGCTGTAGTAGGTGGGGCAGTGTGAAGGCTGGTAGAAATTATAATATGAGCTTTCGAGCAGCAGTCCCTCAGTGTTACCCCTGGCACTGGATGGTGGGCTGGACGATGATGTAGAGGGACCCCCTGGACCAAAAAACACAGTCAGTTCAGAGTCTAAATGTGACGCTTGTGGATGCATTTCAACATCCGATTCAATCTTACGTTCAACTACAAAGCTTGGGATACACTTAAGCACTTATTTTTCTCATGTCATAAAATAAGTGAGTAATTCAAGTGATAAATAAAAATATTTATGCATCCAACATTAGACCTAAACAAGACCTTTCTGACTCTTGTTCTTTGTTAGTGCTAAATAACCAAATAAATGAGAAAGGAAAATTATTTTGCACATTTTTAAAGCTATGTTTAGGTCCCAGCGTTTACTGAATCCTTTGTTTCGTATTGACAGGAAAAAAGACAAATGAACAAAATTTCACACGATTTTCTTTTCATGCTGCAATTAGCTCAAACTGCTGTCAACAGCACCATCTGCAGGTGACAGCTGGTTGTATGTGAGGTTAAGAAATGAAATGTGGCTTGCCTTATCACGACAAATGAGACCAAATTACATTAGGTTTTTTTTTATAATCTTGTGTTTCTTTCTTATCAACAAGGCCACATTCTTCTCAAGTAGACCATGATCCTTCAGTATCACACAATGAAGGCATTGTGCAAAACTGAAGCCACATACATTTGTTGCAACTTGTCAAACTCTAGTCGTCAGTAATTTTACAGAGTGCTCAACTCCTTTTTCCACATCAGTCTTTTCTCTCTGGTGCCAAGCCAGCGACAAAAAATCCACTTACAAAGCAGAGACACAGAAAGACACTTGCAGCCTTGAACGTTATCCCAAAATGTGCTATCACTTCGACACGATACATGTATCTGCTTCTGCACCATCACCAAGAAAAAAATTAAAGCAACGCCTCGCTGTGCCAATGCGGCTGCCACATATTTGAAAGTATTAATTTTTTGTTATTTTGTCATATAAACTGGTAAGTAAAAGATATGGCCCTATAAAAACAATTTTCATTCTTGACATTTCACACTGAGATAGAAACAGAATCTAGCTGCAATGTTACTGTAATTTTACACAGAAATAGAAATAATGAAAAATTAACTGAACAGAATTTCATTGTGTTGCATGTTTAACATCCCATCTACAAAATTTTAACTGTGACTGCATACTAAAACTGTCAAGTCGGATAAAACAATTCCCATCTATTTCAATCCATGAAAACTCTTAGTTGTTGAGATCACACTCCTCTTCAGATAAGGTTGTTGATAGTTTAATTTGTTGTTCATAAAAAAAAAAACTAATACAAAGTAAAATTATGCAACAACTTTTTGAAGACAGGGGTGGATAGGGACATCTTAAACCAGGTGGCACTTTGTTTTTTTAATTTGCTAAATAACTCAAGTTATAAAGTGCACAATTCGTGAGACGCTGGCCCAATTTTAGTTTGGGTGCGGTGTTGAATAGCATCTTTGAATATGCGCCATTCTCATTCTTACTTTATTTACAGCAGAAACAACAATATCAGAAACTGTCTGGTAAAAGATGATAAAGCTAAAAAAAAAACTACACTCACTGGTCACCTGTAGAATCTAATGCAATCCAATCCAGCAGGGGCCAAACTTTAGAACCACTTTTTAGTATAATTCATTTCAGTACAACTGCACCTTGAGAAATTATAACCTTGTAAAAGTAGAATTCATGGCAGAGCTAATGTATTGGAATGCCTTACAACTGAGATGTACAGAATGAAGTGGACAGTGAGTGCTTTATTAGAGCAGTTTTCCCCATGGAGCTCCTGCACATCACACCACAACAAGGTGTGTACTAGTACATGATGCCTCATTTCATGCGTCATTTCATGGATTCATGGATTCATGGATGAATACATTGTATATTTTGCAGGCAATCAGCATTAAATGAATAGCTTCTCACTTGATATTCACTCCATTCTCTAAACTGCTTATCCTGTTGTCACTGGGCAAAAGGTGGGATACTCCCTCGTTGGGATGCCAGACTATCTCAGAGCTGACATGTAAAGATAAAGTACTATTCACACCTACTGGCAATTTAGAGTGAACTGCTACCCTCACTGCATTTCTGCGTGCAAGATTGGGAGCAAACCGCAATACACAGAGGAACCCTCCACAAGCACAGGCAGAACACAGAGCAAGACAAATCTGTCTCCTGCAAATATCAAATGTAATCCTCCACTAGTTTATGTATTTATAGAGAAGTGAACATGTTGTATACACACAGTCCATGGCTGCATATAAACATGTACAATTTTAGCAAAGTAAATTTCGGCTTTATCATTAGGAGTCTTAGTACAACAGAAAAAACGCAGCTAGTTATTTTAATCAGCACATAAAACAAGATAAACGGTTTTTGCCATTTTAGCTGTGTTTTCCGTGTTTCTGCATGTGAACAATGGCAGGTTTGACGTTATGAGTTTGCTTTCCAGGATTGCTGTTTGGACACAAAACCTTACGTTTACAGCTGTATAATCAACTGTTGTCTACATTAATGGCATAAACTATTACAGGGTGGCATATAGAACAGAAAATGAATTATTTTTTAGTGATGCCTCACCAGTATCAGCCAGAAAAGAGGTGGAGGGGCTGGTAGGGTTCTGGGCTCGTCCATCGGCAGAGAAAAACAGGCCTGCACCACCTTCATTCTTCCCCTTACCGTCAGGGCAAGACACGGCCGCTGGACTACAAAGTCCGAGTTCCTCCTCTTGAGCCTGGTGCCTTCTCAAGGCAACCTGGAAGAAGGAAAAGACAGGCCTGATATGAGAGTGATTAAAGCAAAACATTCCCCTATCTACTGGCCTAGCAAAAGAAGTATCTGCTTGCAACAAAACAAGGGGATACAATTTGAAAATGACTCTGGGAAACTAAGTGACATAACAAAATAAAAGTAAATATGCACTCTGTTTTATAACCAAGATAATAAACAATGGAATGGGTCATAAAGGCAAAATACATATTTACTCAATAAAAGACAAGCACAATACGATAACAATGCAACAGATACTGATTAAAATAAAATTAAAGCAACCTAGCATTCAGCTGATAGTAATAATTGTAATGTATTAAAATGTTTTGGAGTAATGTCCTATTAACTTTTACACATACACAACACTGCAAAAATCAGGTTAATTACAAAATCAGCCACACACATTATATTATTCTTATCATAGAGTTATACAATAATCCCAAACAATGAGTCACTTTGTCCATTAAGCTGTGTCATTGTCAACTTTCTAAGGGTTTCTGCTTCAACAACTGCCCAAACTTGAAAAAAACAGAACATTGGACCAACTTAAAAGAGTTGCTCTGCAAGACAAGCCAACGATCTCATCCGATGAGCACGAAATATGAGCAAGTCAGAGCTCAGAGAGGAGTTCACGAGGCTCTCTGTTGTGACGAGGAGGGCGACTGAAACCAATGATGCAGACATGGAGTCTAAATGTGAGACGCATTTCACACTTGTTGAGAAGCTGATAAAGGAACCTGTGAAACCCTTTCAAATGATCGGAACCATGGATTTCCCACACAGACCAGACTGACTCCCAGAAACAACTTGGGGAGTTAAGTTTTTAAGTGTCTTTAGCATAGCCTTCCAAGTTCATCCCCACAGTTTTTTGTATAAATATTATTTTCATAACCAATTACAAGTGCCACTGTTTAAGCAAAAAGTCCAAAAATTGTCGGTTGCAAACATCTTAAGTATGAGTTTTCTGCTATATTGCTTTCATATGAATGTAAGCTCAAACAGATGTTGGGGTTGGACTTTTGATATGTAATATTTTGTTACTCTTGGTGCTGGGGAAATTTGATGAGCCTTGCCAGCCAGCACAGGTAATGACGAACTGATGAGTAAATACATAAGCATGTTAAAGTGTAATTAAATATTCTATACAGTACAACAAAAATTAGATAATTGGCTTCAAGATTGTTTTTTATCATGACTGGCACTTACTGTCAAAAGTCCACTGTGTGTGAGGCATGCCATAATCTGTCGGTGAAATGCACGTTTTAAGAATAATTTCCAAATATTAACCATTGCCAGCAGCTCAGTATTGACTATTTGTTCCATTTCCTTCCATCACGGCAGCAAAACCAACATGTACAAAAGTGCAGGTCTGACAATAGCAACAGAAAATGACACATGAGAAATTGCATTGCAGGTTTAGCAGCGTTATGTAGCTAATGTCCAAAAATCCTGAACATGTGACATGTTTACAAACCCTGCACCGACGTTAGCTAGGTGCCGCTAGCAGTTCGTCCGCAACAAAAAAAAGTATATAAATATCAATTAAAATGTTTCCAAATTATGACACCTTGCATGTCTTGCCTCTCGTGACGGAAACAATGTTATCTGAATGCCACTTTGGGCCAGAACCAGCCGGTTACCTGGGCCGCCATGACTCGCTGCCTCTCGGCTATCAGCCGACACTTGGAACACTGACAGTCCCTCCAGTTGCAGAAGCGCTTGTGTCCCTTGAGAGGAGTCACGAGGCCGTGGTTCCTGCAGCGGGAGCACTTGGGCATCCTCGGAGGTTTCTGGTCTTTGGACAGGGACATGGGTCCGGGACTCTCCGGCACCTGCTCGATGTGCTGGTCCGTAAGACAGAAATGTGGCGGGAACTAAACCGACGAGGACTCGCGCGCGCTGAGCGGGAGACAGAGTTTAGCGACTTTGTTGGAGTGTGAGACGTGGGCAAAGCTGATGGAGGTCACGCACGCACACGCACACGCACACGCACGCCTCCCTCCCCGCCTTTTTCTGGGTGTGGGACTTTCTCCAAACTCCAGTGGGAGGAAAGAAGCTGGGAGCGGGGGAGACAGAGCTGGGACAGTGGCAACTCTCTAATCTCTTTCCCGCTCCTGCTCGGCCTCCTCTGACGAACTCATGTTGGCACACACACACACACACACACACACACACACACACACACACACCAGCGATGATGTTGTGTACAGATAAATGTTGACAAACAAACGTAGTGAAAGAAGCCGCAGCGTGTTTATAGGCCGAGCAGAACAGACAGGTGCGTTCGGTGTGTCTGCTCTGACGTCACAGGTTCGAGCAGGAAACCAGTGGAGCTGAGGGAGGGAAAAAATACACAACCACAAGTGAGACTGTGATGTGATTTGCAGTTATTTGTGTCTTATTAAAAACTCTCTTGATTTTATGTCTGTTGTGCCGTTTTGTGCGATTTACAAAAGTCTCCTTTTGGCAATTTTGTGTCAATTTAGTTTTTTGTTTGTTTGTTTTTGTTTATTAAAGCATGCTTAACGTGTTTATTTGCATCTCTGTGGCTTTTAATTAAGACATTTCCTACGGTGGCTCTGGTCCTGGGGCCCCTGGGTATGTTTGGTAATGTTTCCGTGCCTATTGCCAGTGTTGTGGCAATGGCCAGATTGTTCTCCAGTGGTCCACTGCTGACCCACAGTGGGCCTATAGTCTCAGGTGGCACTTTCAGCATTTCCCCAGTTACCGGAACAGACCCGGACTCAGTATGATATGCTGCTTATAGTCAATTAGTCAGTGGGGAAAATGAATCTGATTAATCTCTAGACTTTTACAGGAGACGTGTTGGCATGTTCTCTCCGTGCTTGCATGGATTTCCTCCGGGTACTCAGGTTTCCTCCCACAGTCCAAAGACGTGCATGTAAGGTGATTTGGTGCTGTAGGTGTGAATGTCTGTCTTGCCTTGCCTGCCTGCGATGGCCCTGAGATACACTGGAGACCTGTACAGGGTGGACCCCACCCTCAGCAACAGCTGAGTCAGTCCCCCGTGATATTGAGCAGGACATTAGATTGTCCTATTGTACTTATCCACTTAAGTTTCTCGCATAGTATTCAGTTTATAAAGACAAATTTGTTTGTCTTACTTGTTTATTGGGGTGAATGAATTCAAATCCTTTAATCGAACTGAACAAGTCGTGATGCTGATTAGTTCCTGAATTAAACATCATCACCTTAGTTAGTGCATTAGTGCTGGCCAAGTACTATGCTACAAATTTATAACTATTACGATGTAGCCCTTTGTTCCCGTGATGGCTGATATGCTCTGTGCTGTGAATTGATATTCGCTCATTAATTTGTATGCTTGACTGAGCTGCAACTGAATTAACCTCCACACTGCTCAGTCAGTCAGGTGAGTGGATTTATGGGCAGGGAATGGAGTGAGATAACACGGAGCGGCAGCCAATTAAAGTCCTTGAAGTCAAATAGAGGGGGATGAAACGTTGCCAATTAAAAAGCCAGCATTTACACAGTGCTGATTCACACGCTCGTGACGAATAAACGCTACACTTCACTGGCTCAAATCCAGATGCTGTAAATTAACTGCAGTGATTCAACGTTGAGTTTAACTGCCTTGATAAGGTAATAATTATAAGGCAGTAATTTAACACACATAACATTTCTATTAGATTGACCCACAAGCCAAAGACTAATAAAAACATGATAAAATTAAATATTTAATTGTATCTATTTTATAACCATTTTGCAGTGTATTAATAATAATAATAATAATAATATCTAGCCACAGGGGTTGCAAGCCAGTAACTTCTGTGCCGGTCCCAAGCCCGGATAAATAGAGAGGGTTGCGTCAGGAAGGGCATCCGGCATAAAATTTTGCCAAGTACAACCATGCGAGTCATCCATACCACTTTCATACCCGATCGGTCGAGGCCCGGGTCAACAACGACCGCCACCGGTGCTGTTAACCTACAGGGTGCCAGTGGAAATTGGACTACAGTTGGTCGAAGAAGGAGAGGAGGCAGAAGGGTTTGTGGTCAGAGAGAGAAGAGGACAGGCAGGAGCTTAGATCTGAGAGTAGGGACTCTTAACGTTGGCACAATGACAGGGAAAGGTAGAGAGCTGGCAGACATGATGGAGAGAAGGAAGGTAGATGTACTGTGTGTGCAAGAGACGAGGTGGAAGGGCAGCAAAGCATGTAGTATTGGAGGAGGATACAAACTGTTCTACCATGGTGTGGATAGAAAGAGAAACGGAGTAGAAGTGATCCTGAACAATGTTCTAGAGGTGAAAAGAGTCTCAGACAGGGTGATGAGCCTAAAGCTAGAAATCAAAGGGGTGACGGTGAACATAGTCAGTGGGTATGCCCCACAAGTTGGCTGTGAGTTAGAAGAGAAGGAGAGATTCTGGAGTGAGTTTGATGAGGTTGTAGAGAGTATCCCCAGAGGAGAGAGAGTAGTTGTTGGAGCAGACTTCAATGGGCATGTTGGTGAGGGGAACAGAGGTGATGAGGAGGTGATGGACAGGTTTGGTGTAAAGGACAGGAATCTAGAAGGACAGATGGTGGTGGACTTTGCTCAGAGGATGGAAATAGCTGTAGTCAACACTTACTTCCAGAAGAGAGAGGAACACAGAGTGACATACAAGAGTGGAGGTAGGAGCACACAGGTGGATTACATCCTATGTAGACGAGGTCATTTGAGAGAGGTTAGTGACTGTAAAGTGGTGGTAGGAGAGAGTGTAGCCAGACAGCACCGCATGGTGGTGTGTAAGATGACTCTGGTGGTCAGGAAGAAGAAGAGAAGAAAGACAGAAAAGAAGACCAAGTGGTGGAAGCTAAAGAATGAAGAAACTTGTAAGGAATTCAGGAAGAAGTTGAGACAGGCTTTGGGTGGTCAGGAAGAGCTTCCAGATGACTGGGAAACTACAGCAGAGGTAATCAGGGAAACAGGTAGGAAGGTGCTTGGTGTGTCATCTGGAAAGAGGAAAGAAGATGAAGACACTTGGTGGTGGAATGAGGAAGTACAGGACTGCATCCAGAGGAAGAGGTTAGCTAAAAGGAAGTGGGATGTAGAAAGGACTGAGGAAAGTAGACAGGAGTACAAGGAAGTGCAGCACAGAGTGAAGAGGGAGGTGGCAAAGGCCAAACAGAAAGCTTATGATGAGCTGATGACAGGTTAAACACGAAGGAAGGAGAGAAGGACTTGTACAGGATAGCCAGACAGAGAGACAGGGATGGGAAAGATGTGCAACAGATAAGGGTGATTAAAGACCTAGATGGAAAGGTGATAACAAGCCAGGAGAGTGTGCAGAGAAGATGGAAGGAGTATTTTGAGGAGCTGATGAATGAGGAAAATGACAGGGAAAGAAGGGAGGAAGATGTGGATGTTGTGGAGCAGGAAATAGCAGAGATTAGAAAGGATGAGGTGAGGAAGGCTCTGAAAAGGATGAAGAGCGGAAAGGCTGTTGGTCCTGATGACGTACCTGTGGAGGTGTGGAAGTGTCTAGGAGAGACAGCAGTGAAGTTTCTGACAGGTCTGTTTAACAGGATTTTAGAGAGTGAGAAGATGCCTGAGGAATGGAGGAGAAGCGTTCTGGTGCCGATCTTTAAGAACAAGGGTGACACGCAGAACTGCAGCAACTACAGAGGGATAAAGCTGATGAGCCACACAATGAAGCTGTGGGAAAGAGTAGTGGAGGCCAGGCTTAGGAAGGAGGTGGAGATTTGTGAGCAGCAGTATGGTTTCATGCCCGTAAGAGCACCACTGATGCCATTTTCGCTTTGAGGTTGTTGATGGAAAAGTACAGAGATGGTCAGAAGGAGCTGCATTGTGTCTTTGTGGATTTAGAGAAGGCGTATGACAGGAGGCCGAGGGAGGAGCTGTGGTACTGTATGAGGATGTCGGGAGTGGCACAGAAGTACGTCAGAGTAGTTCAGGACATGTATGAGAGAAGCATGACGGTGGTGAGATGTGCGCTAGGTCAGACAGAGGAGTTCAAGGTGGAGGTGGGACTACACCAAGGATCGGCTTTGAGTCCCTTCTTGTTTGCTATGCTGATGGACAGATTGACAGATGAGGTTAGACAGAAATCTCCCTGGACAATGATGTTTGCAGATGACATTGTGATTTGCAGTGAGAGTAGAGAGCAGGTGGAGGAACAGCTGGAGAGGTGGAGGGTTGCTCTGGAAAGAAGAGGTATGAAAGTCAGTCGTAGCAAGACAGAATACATGTGTGTAAACGAGAGGGAGCAAGGTAGAAGTGTGAGGTTACAGGGGGCTGAGGTGAAGAAGGTGCAGGAGTTTAAGTACTTGGGGTCAACAGTTCAGTCTGATGGGGAGTGTGGAAAAGAGGTGAAGAGGCGAGTGCAGGCGGGTTGGAGTGGGTGGAGGAAAGTGTCAGGAGTGTTGTGTGACAGAAGAGTGTCAGCAAGACTCAAAGGAAAGGTGTACAGGACAGTGGTGAGACCAGCTCTGCTCTATGGGTTAGAGACAGTAGCAGTGAGAAAGACACAAGAGGCAGAGATGGAAGCAGCAGAGATGAAGATGTTGAGGTTCTCCTTAGGAGTGACGAGGTTGGACAGAACAATGAACGAGCTCATCAGAGGGACAGCGCATGTTGCCTGTGTTAGTAACAAAGTCAGAGAGGCCAGACTGAGATGGTTTGGACATGTGCAGAGGAGGGACAGTGAATAGATTGGTAGAAGGATGTTGGAGATGGAGCTGCCAGGCAAGAGGGCGAGAGGACGACCAAGGAGGAGATATATGGACGTCCTAACAGAGGACATGAGGTTAGCTGGTGTCAGAGAGGAAGATGCCCAGGATAGAGTGAAGTGGAAAAGGATGATTCGCTGTGGCGACCCCTGATGGGAAAAGCCGACAGAGAAGTAGGATTAGTAGTAGTGTATTAATAATAAACTGTGTCAGTTGTATTTGTGTGTAAAAGCTAAAAGTTGCAATACCTCAACATAAAAAAAATTGTATAAAAGGTACTGAAAACTATTTAAATATTACTGAAATGTCAAAATTAAAAATACTCATTATTATGCATTATTCGGTTATTCTGTTCCCGTTTGCAGGTGAAATGTAGTTTCATTTATTTGGTCTGATCACTGGGTAATTCAGTCTCTAACAGTGCGTGGTATTTTACCAACCAATCATGTATATGCAATGTAGAATCTTCTAAAAAGAAAAAAAATTACTGAGTTAGAGAATAAAGTATTATAAATATACAGATGTAAACTACATGTAGACAAGTACTGTGCTTCGTGAATACACTTAAAAAAATATTCTACATCTTTCAGTGTCTTTTAGGCACCGTAAACACACAATTTAGCATCACCTGGTGCTTAAAAACTGATTTTTTCCCCAGTCAACATAATATTTAATGTACATTCGATTAATACAAATGTACCTTTGTCAGTAATCAAAGTTACATTTTAATTATCAAGATGAATGCAAACATTGGCACAGGTTTTTTCCCCCTATTATTTTACTATAGTTTTAATAAACTCATTGACTATTTTTGTCGCTTCTGATGATGAATTGACATTTGCATTAGCTAAAGGTGCATTATTATGACGCCCCTAACGTGCTCTTCTCAAGGAACATTTGGACTGGCTGAATGTGCATTAATTATGTCGATGCAAAAACATTTTGTTTTACTTTAAAACCCAACGGTACATTCAAGTCTTGAAACTGCGCCTGGGAAACAGATACTCGTTTGCTTGTGCGGCTCATTAAAACTTATTTCTGTTTTAGTTTTAATCAGTTCTGGCCAAATACACGTCAATCTACTATGTTCCCATACGCAGATCAAATCTTAAATTAAACATTACCCTATGCATTATATGAAAGGGTCTGTATTCATAAAACACAGATATTAATTACAAAGCTGTGCCAGGTTTTGATGCGTTAACTCATTTTCAGGCGGAATTTCCTGAGGCGTCCCTGAAGGCACCATTGCCTAGCAACAGCGTAGCCGCTTGCGTTGCTCCGCTGGCCGTCGGCGTTCAGTTTGTGGCCAACTTCCTCCGAGAGAAAATGCCGAAAAAGAAGGCTGACAGGGGGGGCGACAAGGGGGGCGACAAGGTGGGCGACCGGCCCGACGGAAGCAAGACGACGCCGAAACAGGACAGTCCCGTGAAGAAAAGCGAGGCCGAAGCGCGCAGAGACGAGCTTTCACACGTGACCCAGCTGGGACACGTGCACGAGCGCGTGGACAGGTAACGCCGGGCCGCGTTTGTCCGGTTCGCGCCAAGTTCGGTGGAGCCGAAGCTGCTTTTTGAACCACGAACACCGCCGAAACGGCTTCCGCTCCGCGTTCGCTACGTCGGCGTGACGTCAGGATCAACAGACAATAACTCACTTTAATAACCGATAATAACTCACTTTAATAACAGATAATCACTAAACGTGTGAACGTGTGAGGTGAACGAGCTCCAGAGCAGTTCTGCATTCTTCGGGTCAGGGTGGAGTATTTGCTCCGTTACACTGAGACTCATATAAATCTAATAACCAACCAATATTTGGTTATTAGATTGATGATTAGATGAGAAGGTTTTGAACGTATGTCACCGTTGTTCTGCTGACCTTTGTCGTGTAGGAGGAAGGACGACATCTACCATACTTCCAATATTCTAAAAAAGGAATGAATCTGTCAGCTATTGGCTCTGTGAGAGGCAGAGATATCCAAAAAATAAAAAATTTAAATCTGCATTACGTGTAATGTTTGTCTTCCAGATACCAGGTGAAAAGCGATGAACTGGGGAAGCAGAACGAAGCGCTGAAAGCCCAGTGCAGCCTGCTGGAGAAGGAGAAGAAGGACGTCGCCGAGTTCCTCAAACGCTCCCTGCTAGAGAAGGAGGACGAGGTGGACGAGCTGACCGAGCGCCTGGACGGCCAGCGGCAGGCTGCCGAGAAGGAGCGAGACGCCCTGCAGCTGCAGCACCAGCAGCTGAGGCAAGAACTTCTACAGCGGATAGAGGAACTTACCAAGGAGAACCTGACACTCGGTGAGACGGAACATCTCCGCATGTTGAATGTCTGTCAGGAAGGATCAGACTCGGTGCCATTTTGTGATTGGATTATTTCCTTCAATAATTGAGAAAACAATATCAGTATGAAAGAAAAAAATGTTTTTCTACACGGTATGAAGTTGTCACATCTTGAACATGAATGGAAATGGAAACAATTCATGGTAAATGCAGGGTCAAATCTGCCATCTTTAGGATTAATAAATGTAGAATTAAACACAGTCAAACAGTGTTTCCATAAATTTCGCTGGATCTGTAACATCGAAATATGAGACGTCTGCTCGATTTTACTTTGCCTTACCTTTCCAGTGGCGAGGCTGGACAGTCTGGAGGAGTTTCAGAAGCAGAAGGAACAGCTGATGTCAAACATGGAGTCTCTGGAAAAACAACTGGCCAGTCAAAAGGAAGAGCACAGAAATCACATCCACAACGTAGAGATGAAATCGCTGCTGGAAAAGAAAAGGTCGGGCCACGATACAGCCTCTGATAGGCCTTAGAATATGCAGGGTTGGTTAGTTCTAAAAATCAGGAAACGTTCTACAGAAGTTAGTAGTTCCTTGAATTATTCTTCTGTGCCAAGATCATCGGCAGTATTCTTTACGATGACCTCTGTCTCCTCCGTCCCTTGTCCTGTTCCCTGACGAAAGATTGGAGGAGGAGGTGCAGAGCTTCGAGGCAGCCATGGCAGCAGAGGTACAGCAGCTGGTGGACCAGAAGGTTCCGGAAACGACCAGGCTGGCCCTGCAGGACAACGCCGAGTTAAAGTCTCAGCTGGGCGAACTGTCGGGCCAGACGAAGGTCCTGATGAGGGAGAATTCAGCGCTGCAGGAGCGAAAGACGCAACTGAGCCTGGACGTGGACATCCTGGAGAAAATGCTGAGTGAGATGACGCGCCAAAGCTGCATCCGCAAGAAGGCAAGAGAAACGCTCAGTGAAAGGCAACAAGCAAACTACAGGCGTCCGTTTGCTCCGAACCATTTCAGGAGCATGTTAACGACGGTTTGGCGTTTGTAAGATATGCATCTGTGTGTCTTCACTGTACGGAATGAGTTCATCTGAAGCTCTGTGTGACTACTGCGTTAAAATCTGCGTCAGTGTGCAAATGATCTGACGTGTTGAGCGTGTTCATCTCTCCTGTGTGTTCAGCACAGAGCGCTTCGGCGTCAAGCGCTTATTAATACGATGTATTCTTTGCAGAAAAGCTGAAGAATAGAAAATATGTCAAGCATATTTTGGAGAAGCCATATTATATTTCTTCATCTCAGGCAACTAAGGCAGAAAATGACAAATCTTTTAGAATCAGATTCAGTTGCTCCAAAACGTGTCCGTTTGTGTGGTTATAATTAGTCTCCAGAGACGATGCTGGGTAACTTCTAAACCTTAGATTATGGAACGTGTAGTGTCACTGATGATACACACCACACATTCAACTTATTCCTTCTTTCTTATCTGTCTGTCTGTCTGTCAGGTGGTGGAGCAGCTGACAGACAAATGTCAGCAGCTGCAGGCGGAGCAGAAAGACGACAGGCAGGAACTGAAGCAGCTTCAGGCTGAACGCAAAGGCCTCCTGGCTGAGGTGGAGGCCCTCAGGTCCACGTTTACTCTTTTCTCCACCTACTCGTGGTTCTAATGTCAGAACGTTTAACATCTCATTCACCTCACTATTGTTCAAAAAAGGTTTCATGGAAAAAGCAAACACATTTATTTTTGTTAGTGATTAAAAAAAAAAGGATGATGGTAGAAGAGATACAGCATTAAGAATAATTCAACAAAGTTTCTTACCACTGTATTACTATTGCATTGCTAATAATAATTATAATTATTGATCACTGAATTAGTCACAAATACTACTTTTTTTTTTAATCCCAGGCTGTCAGGCCGACCCTTTTAAGCCCAGTTAAAGCAGGAAAGTGTCAAGTGCTTCCTCTGAGCCTGCAGACCTGCTTCTCTTCCTCTATGCTGCTGGACTAGATCACCGAATCTTCTCCGTTTCCAATCCTTTTCACCAGCTCCACAATCCCTGACACACACAGCTCCCAGCCCCTTTCTAATGTCGAGACCTCTCGATCTGCTCTTCCACTGAGCCAGACCCCCCCGCCTTCTGATTGCGTTGTCACCTTTTTGTTCTCAGACTGGAACGGGCCTCGCTGTCTGAGCGGTGCAGTAAGAACGCAGCCGAGGCGGCTCGACTGGAGGCAGCGTTAGAGGCAGAGAGGAGGAGGAGGAGCCGGATGAAGAGCACCATGCAGGAAGCAGTCGACGCTCTCAGAGAAGCTCTGATGGTAAAACAACTCTCCGGTCCCATGACAGAACGCACAAACCGATCCTATTAAGAACTAATTAGTGCAAAGAAGTGAAATTGGAGCTTAAATAAAGAGGAAATCCTTCTTTTTGTTTTCCTACAGACAAATAAAAGGTTAACTAACAGTTATGACAGTAAAACTACACGAGTGATGTAAAGGTTCACGCTACGAGACGACACAGAACAGTCTGAAATCAATTTTTCAATCAACACTCTCTCTTTCGCGCTGACCCAGTTTACACACCATGGCCTCTACGGTTGTGAAGTCCTGCTTATTTTTACAGATAAGCGTATTGACTCATGTACGGGGTAAAGAGGATATTAAAGTTTGGTTTGCAAAACAGCAAGTTTCAATGTTACAGAGCAAATTACAATCATCCATTCACACACACACACACTAATGGCAGCGGCTGCCGTATGAGGTGCTCACCAGATCCACCGGACTTGGGATTCAGTGTCTAGCCCAAGGACATGTCCACCTGCAGCCAGGAGGGACAGGGAGTCGAACCACTGACCCTTTGGTCCGCGGACCGCTGCCTCACACCACATGTAGTGATGCTGAACAATGCCTACAGTTCAGTAACTCATTTAAACTAATACGATTAGAACTGTTTTCATGACACCAACCCACATGTTGGCCGTTTCCTGCAGGAAGAACCTGATGAGCGTGACTCGGTTGTCCACTGGAAGAAGCTGATGCAGAAGCTGCTGCTGGCCTTGGACAAACACAGGAAGTCCACTGCTGAGGAGTCTGAAGCAGCTGGGTAATACGAAGCTGTGACTGCCGTTATGAGATGACAGCGCACCGCCCGGCAAAGGCAGAGAGCAGTAACTACACAAACAAAGATGCAGAGGGAAAAAGGTGTAAGGCTGGGGGGTAAACAGACACCTCGTACAGCTGATCGTTTCTCCCGGTTGCCGTAGAGACCGCACAGAACGCGCACGCTGCCCTCTGCCTTTGGACGAGCTTCACCAAAATGGCTTTTAATTCTCCACAGCCAGACACGTTTAACACTCGGTTACCTGTGGCCTTACAGAGCGGTGAACCTGGATCCAGCTTTGAGTTTCCAGTTCCAGCTGGCCCGCTACAGGCCAGGCGACCTCGGCCTCGTGCCCCCTCCTGCGCCGAAACACAAAGGCCTCCCCCTCAGGACAGGAGCCGGGTCCACCAGTACCGGGGCGCCTCTGTTCAGGTTTGTCAGGGACCCAACATTCACCCACTGCATCTGCAGTTCTGTGTCATTTTCTGTCAATAAACACAAGTTCTGAGGGAAACACCCACAGGGTCAATGTAGGAATCCTTTTACCAATAATTAACTGACTCATTATTTTAAATGAACAGATTATTTTTATTCTCTAATTGATAGTTAATGATCAAAGTCCTTCAGGATAAACAACAAAACAGGTAATTTATACACTGGTTGTCGTAACTTTTCATTGTTGACGGTAAATTCACTTTGCTTCAAATATACATTTATACACATGTATATTTCTCGTGTTCTTCCCCTCAGGAAACCCTACAGTCAGAGGACCGCCAGCTCCATTACACTGACGGATTCAGCTGCCGGCTTTTTGTCCTCCAAACACTCAGTCACCAAACTCAAAAAACTAACATGAAACACCAAGAAATGCTTTTAATGTCAAAAATCTGACTATTAACCTTGTACTAAAAAAAAAAAAAAAAAAATCCTTTGGGGAGGGGGGGGGGACTTAGGACTCTTAGTTATTGAATTGAATTTTATTGCAAAGACAGACTCTTTGATTTTGCTTCGGGAATCATTTTTTCCCGACACGCACACACACAGAAAACCGTCTCCTCCCTAAATAGTTGCTCCTGCGCTGCGATAACGGGACAAGCAGCCAACAATGAGTCCGTTTTCCAGCTTCTCAACATGACCTTGGTCATTTTATTACATGTGAGTTTTTGAAAAAACAAAAATATCCAGTTTTATCTGGGAAACGCAGCTGCGTCAGAATCATTCAGCCAAAGCAAAAAAAAAAAAAAAAAAAAAAAAAAGTGACGAGTACCTGTCACGACATGCTAAAACACAGCGATAGGATGTAGGTTTTGTTTCTGAGTAATTTACGACCAAGCATTTCTTTTGCTTGAAGAAATAATTATAATAATTATAAACTAGCTGCAGTTTATTTTCGAACGGATCAACCGATTGTTAAAACTCAAAATTTTACTATGAAACATTATGGAAGTTGTCGGCTGTACTGACAAATACTATAGAATATACTTTGATAGACAATGTCAGTGATGAATGTATGCATGTGTACTGTCCAATGAAAAAAACACAAGTAGCATGTTTTAAACCAAACTAAAAAGGAGAAACGTTAAAATGATACAAGTGCAAAGGGGGAAAAAAAAATTTAATCACAACGGGTGAATATTGTGATAATTGCTGTTTCATTAATTAGATTTTGTACTTTACTTGTTGGGATGGTTGTAAATTTCTCTGTGGATTAATTAATTTTTAAATGATACGTCAAGAAATTCAAATATTCATGATCATATTTTTAAATTGAAGTAATTAACGTTATCACACAAACATGAAGCATCTCACCATTGTGCCTGTGTATAATAGTTTGTATAATACTTTGGTAAATGCTCCTTCCACCGTGTGACACAGGAGATTATTTTCCATTAAACTCTTTTCTTACCTGAGGTTTGTGGGCCATCAATGAAGACGACGCAGCAGTAATCTTTAATCAATGTTTATTGATATATGGCGACGTTTCGGGTACTTCAATTCTCACGTGAAGATGAAAGTCAGTACCTTGGATCAATGCTAGGAGTTTATTTTACACAAGACAGAGAAAAAGAAACTGGACAACTAAGCTAATAACCGCCGTATGTACAATGAAATACATTATATCTGCTTTAAAAACTATACTTTGATAAATATATAACTTCATAGATTGTTATAAGTAGTAATAGGAAATATTCAAAATACTGTGATTCTTCTTTTTAAATAGATAAAAAGGATTTGTATAAAAGTACAATTTCTCCAGTCTAGGTTAATGCGTTCATCCGCATGAGCTGTGTGAACCGAGCGGTATGTACACAGGAGATGGTTCCTCTGACGTGTGGCTGAAACTGACACGTGAGAAAAAAGAAACCTTAAAGTATTGGTGCTCTTGAATGATCAACATTGAGCTTTAGAAATGGCCGAACTAAAGAAAAAAAAAAAAACCCAAAAGGCGGAAAATGGCAGCGGGTCCATGAATGTGTCCGTGTTGGTGTGAACTCCGGTGGCTGGTGGACTGTTTGATGCCCTGTAATTGAAGGTCACTTTGGGCTCGTCGCACAGACAAAGGTCCAGACGTCTCCGGGTTGGGCGGTTGGTGTGTGGGTAAGGCGTCATTCAGCGAGAACCAGTAGCAGCACAGGGTTTGTGGGCAGAGGCGGCACATCTAATCAAACACGCCCCTCCGAGTCGGACTGGGGGACGTCTTTCTGCCGAGTCGAGGCGTCCCCTGGAACGTTAAAAAAAGACATCAAGTCAACACATGAATAAGGACAGGAAAGTTTAGAAGAGATCCTCGTTTGGACGAGTGGCCGACGGGGGTCGGCACTTTATGAGCACGGGAAAGAAAACGTCGCGGGACAGCGTGTTTACAGACTTATTTTAGCACCCGACTGTGTATGATAAATCCATGGCCTCTTCTGGTGGGTTGTTTCAATAAGCTGACCGGCCAATCAGAGTGGCTTTTTTCACTGACGAGCCAACGCCGTGGCAAATCAGCTGAAAAGCTGCTGGCTGCCCCGCGGCTGGCTCGGCGTGCAACAACGAAGCGCGTCTCATCCGTAAGTTGGCAACACGGATGAGTTTATTGGTGTGTGTATGTAAAAAATGAGCGAGAACACGCGGCTTCACTGGGTCACACGGTTCTTCTGAAAACACCCGGTTATCTTGCTGATGTGTTTTCGTCGACAACAACGGAGGTTTAACGAACAAAGTAGCCCAGTGTTTATTGGGTTGTGGATGTGTTTAGTTAGGTTAGAGTTATGGGAGTGAATCAGTTCATTGTGATTCCGGTGTCTGTATGAGGATTGTTTACGTGGATATTAAAGATAAATTAATATCCCACGTGAGAAAAGAAGTTTGTGAACTCATCTGACTCGACACTTACTGGTGACGGGGCTTTGGAGAAGTTGACGTGAGCGTAAAGCAGCACGGCGATGTCCTTGTGTCCTGCTTCCAGGGCTATGGACAGGGCACTGCTCCCATCCTAAAGAAACAGGACAACGTTAAGCAGGATGAAGAGATGATGATGACTGCAGCTGCAGTTTCAGTGGAACTCGGTAGAAATCGTGTGGCCTGCTGATGACCTTGGACCTGTGCAGGAACATGCAGCCGCACATGTAACTTCCTTTAGTTGGGTTTTACAGAGAAACAGTGTAAGATTCGTCACTCACGCCGTCGCTGAGCGTGGAGTCACAGCCGGGTTGACCCAGCAGCAGCTTGACGATCTCGACGTGCCCGTGTTCGCTGGCGCACATCAGCGCCGTGGAGCCCTCGTCGTCCTGGATGTTGACGTCGGCCCCGTGCGCCAGCAGGGCCCGAACCATGTCCATCCTGCCGTGACTGACCGCCAGCATCAGCCCCGTCTGACCAGCCTGGAAAAAGGAAAGAGAAGGACAAACTGTGAACGTGCTTCCTGAAGTCCCGGCCTCTTCATTGTTACACTTTAAATCCGGTGGGAAGTTCTAACACTGCAAACAATTGCGCTTCTCACGTGTTTGAATTAGACGGCGAGAAGACGTCAAAGACGATAACAGCCGCAGTCTATGTTTAAACTCATGTGGACAGGATTTAATGCTGAAGTGGGTCTTTATACGTCCCTAGTCTCTCAACACGGAGAAATCGGAGCTAAGCATCATTTTCATTCCATTAATTACTCTGATAAACACTTTTTTTAAATCTCACCCAAAGTCGGTTTGTCATGTATGACACAGAACCTTGACATTTGAGAAAGTGCTAAAGGATTTCTGGCATTTCTTTTTTGACTCTTTCTGTCGTCTGAGTGCAGTAGTCTGGGCTGAGCCGCCATGCCGAACCTCCTCCAGGTGACATGAGGTTACCCGGAGACATCTTTGACTTTAGGAACAGTCCAGCTACCGTCACAACAATGACTTTTCTTTACCACAGGGTGTCACCACAGTACAACGGTTCTCACTGCAGACGTACTGCAGTAACTTTCAACTGATCCACCTTTGCAAAATCCAATTTATTTAAGCATTTTAAGCCTTTAAGTTTTTAACTTTTGCAAAGCTCAGTCAACTTCCCTCCTGATTTCTCATCACATCCTTTACATTTGCTCTTTAAAATCGGAACCACGTGTGGTAGCTGGTGCCGCTCCCTTCTGACCCCCATTCACTGACCTGGCTGGCTCGGGCGTTGACGTCGCCCTTGCCAAAGAGCTCCTCCACAATTCGCATGTCCTTTGGCGTCTCCATGGCAGCCAGCGCAGCAAGCATGATGGGGGTGTATCCTGCCTTGTTCTGCTGGTTGACGTTACACACATCTGCAACACACACACACGGTTTCAAGTGAGTGGAAGCTTTTCAAAGTCATGGGTGGTCTCTCTTGGAACTAAAGCACTAAAGGATGTGATTGACTTGTCACCGTCTCTGCTGTCAGTCAGTGACACAGGGATGCACAGGGACATGTGTCAGGCCTGTGACACTTCAGTCAGTCACTTGTCTTCCACTTTTTGCAAACAGCCTTTTCAAACCTGGAGATTCATCTTGGCAGAGAGACGACACCAGAGCCTCGATGGCAGCGAGGCGGGTGTGAGGGCAACCGCTCCGTCACTGAGGGGCGGAGCAGTCTCAGGAACTGGGACGGGGGGAGGACAAAGGCTACAATAGGAACAGGGGGAGGTGGATGTGCCGCCATGCAGCACAAGGAGACAAAAGGACAAGAGGACAAAAGGCTTTGAGAGCAGGGAGAGTGGCCAGGACCTCATCGCTGTCTATTGAACCTTCAGAGGAGTCACAGCACGGAGGACGGCGTGTGTGTGGAGGAAACTTAATCAAGCACATCTAGAAAAAAACTAATTGAGAAACTTCCGACTGAGTTCCTAGTTTGTGCCTCCCATAACACGTGCGTTTGGACTCATTTTCCTTCATCCTGTAAGAGCTTTAAATCCTGCCTGGTTAAAGAACGACTAAGTCAAAGACTTCAGTGACCCAGAGCGCTCCGTCACGTCCGCAGTGTTAGACTCGTCCTGTTGGCATTAACAGTGCGACAACGTGGGGCAGAAAGGAAAATAATTTTAACCCTTTTCAAGCTCATTCATGGCTCCTTTTACTTCACCGGTCATGTGACACAATGTTCACAATCAGTTTTTGTGTGAGTGGATGTGCCAAGAAATGCAAACATTTGAAATTATTCAGTGACCACAGATTTTTCATCACATAAATGCAAATATCAACTATGCAATTACACTCCCAAGACTATTAGGTTTTTGTGTTTTTGAATGTTGGCCTTAGTTCAAAAGTTCCAGTTGAGATAAAAAAAAACTGGAAATGCAGCGGAGGAGGGGAAGAGATATGACATGCAACACAGATCCACAGGCGGAATCCGACCACATTGTGCTGTATGTGTTAGGTGGCCCACAGCTTCCCCAATGACGACAGCGGCAAGTACAAGACTTAAACAGGAAGTACAATTTTGCCATAGAGAGTAGTTATCACTACGTAAACATGACGATTATGCAGTAAGACCCTTCATTTTCAGCAATGTCTGAGTCTTTCTAGCAGAGTCACAGATGTTACCTGCCATTTAAAATGCCAGACTTTATCTACTGACTGTAGATCTGACGCTTCATATATCAGAGCTAGTGTTGAACTGAAGTAAACTCATTACCTGAGGAGGAATGTGGGTGGTGAGGAGCTCTGAGGAATACGAAAGCTTGGCTGCATTATGAACAAAACTAAAGCGATGAGTTTGTTATGAAGGACTGAGAAGGGACAAACACTTTTTACACCCTCTGGACAATAGAGCAGCCTTCGCTCTTCCACGTTACAGGCTCATCCTGCTATTCTCACCTGCATCCAGCAGCTTCTTCACAACCTGGAAGTTGGAGTGTGACACGCTGTAGTGCAGCGCCGTGTTGCCGTTGCCGTCGGCCATGTTGACGATGTGGCGGAGCACAGCGGGTGAGACGGCTGCGAAGGCCCCCAGGTAGTCCTCCACCATGGACGCACAGGCCGCCTTCTGGCTGGAGACGCGGAACCACTCGTGCTGAACCGTGTTCACACAGGCTCTCTGAGGAGGATGCAGGAGGCTTGTCACTCGATATTTACAGTTTCTAGAAGCCAATATGCTCATTGAAATACCTGCTAAAACTCAAAAACATCTGAAAAATCTAACCTTTAAAGTAACGACGCAGAATCAGAAAATAAAGACTGAAGATTATGTTTAATTGTTTGGTCTTTGAAATGTTGATAAAACTGGTGGGAAAAAAAGCAATAATCACCTTTTGTAAGTTCAAAATGACGTGAAATGACTTTTGTCTGACCAGTTGTTGGAAACACAAACATATTGACGTAGACAAGCTTGAACCGGTAAAATGAGGTATTTCTTAATCATTCTGCTTAACAAATGGCTGAACTGATTAATCAGTTATGAAAACAGCTCAAATATGTCCAGCACCAATCAACTGACCAACTGTTCCAGCTTTTTATGAATTCATGCTGCTGAAAAAAATAAGTACAACAAGGTAAAAAAAGTCCAATTCATCACAGGCCATGCATAGTAAAAATGTGAGTTGATTTGCAACAGAAATATTAAAAGGATATTATTAACCGATCAATATTACAGTGTACGGTCACTGGACGTGGCACCAGCAGGTTACAGTAAGAGAAAAACAAATGCGTCTCCCTACCAGATCTTTACTGCCAACAGCCTTTGGGTCACTGAGGTGAGTTTTGAGAGCGTTGCATGCAGCCAGCATCTTCTCACTTAGCTCATATCTTTAGAGAAACGACACAGAACCAGTATTCAACGGCTGCGTTTACATGCACCGAAGTAACCGGGTCACAGTCGGCCCACTTCTTAAGTGTCAAGTACACGGGAAACCTGGTTCCCGAAAACAGGGCGGGCGAATAGGGAAAACATTTTACGACATTTTCACTCCTGTTGCGTTCTTTTTGTTCAACACACCTCTCTGTCGCCTCCTTCTCTGATCGTTCCTCACTGTCCTTCTCTACATCCTCGGCTCCCTCGGGTTGGAACTCCTCCCTGGTGCTCTTTCCCTCTACATTCTTGTATTCCTTCTTTTCTCCACACCTCTTCTCCTCCTCCTCCTCCTCGTCCGACCCAGAGGAGCTGCTGTCCTCCGAGCTGGAGTCGTCACTTGATGTAGTCTCATACCTGGGCCAGAAGGGGGCAGCGAATGCACAGAAAGGTGACGTCTCAGGCGTTTGTCACATGAAATCTTACATACGCTCACCTAGAACGCCACCATGTCAACCACAAACACGACCTTTGTTATCATTATCATCATAAGTGAATTTAAAAACTCCAAGACATGACAATCACCTCCACGTTAACTTCTAACAGGCTTCCTGAAGCGTAAAGTGAGAGATAACCTATTAAATATCTACGATGTTGGCGAACAAACACAGGAGCTCGTGATTATATTTCACAACTCACCCTCCGTTCACCCCGACAAACTGCAGGTTCTTCTTGGTGCCGTTAGACTCGGGTCGTCCGTCTTTCTTCTTCATGATGGATTTCAGGGTGTTCTGACTGCACGGTTGCTCTGAAGGAGAGACAAGCAAACAGCAGATGCATTTAAATTACATAGCAGAAGGAAGATTCTGTATTTATTCTCAGTAGCTTGTTCCTTTTGTACTCTTGTCCGGCAACATAAAAAAAAAAAGCCTCCTGCCAGTAACACAACTTACTTTACCGTCCCACTTGGGTCACTGACTCATTACACACGGCTGATAAAGCCCGGACGATGCACTGAAGTTCTCTGGCGTGATCGAGAGCTTTGGCACGAAGCCGCCATCACGTGTCCGCCTGACATTCTTTCGCCAGCGATCTGTCAGCGAGGTATGGAGGTGGCCCTAAACCCTGAAGTATCTCAGTCACTTTAAGTACCGGCCTCGAAAACCAAAATACCAGAGAAAGAGCCAAACACTCAGCACATCTGCCAAGACTTGTCCCAGTGGAGGGGCCTCTCTGGCTGCTCTGGGCCACAGCAGAGCGAGTGTGTGTGTGTGTGTGTGTGTTCATGTAGTGACATGTATGCAGATGCGTGTGGACACTCCGCCGTCATTCAGCACGTTTCCCGTGTTTTGACAGGTGGGAGCGTGAGAACCTTGTCAGCAGGAATCCAAGCCGCCGCTGTTGGTGACGATAACGATGCTTGTGGCCGCGTTTCGCCTGTTAACGGCTTTACACACGTACGGATCAAGTGAAGTTGTGGACGTTCTTAAGCAGCTAGATTTTAGATGTATAGTCATAAAAATCAACCATAACATTTACAGTCACCGCTGACGAAACCAATCAAACGTTTGTTTGTTAAAGGCATTTTTTAGTTACCTAACCGCAGCCAGAACATCTGGTCAGAGAGCGAACGCTGCCATTTACAAAAAACTAAAGGTCAAACGTCAACTCCACCCGAGTCAGAGTTTTTTTGGCTCTGTGTAGTCCAGCACATACATTTTAAAATCCAAGGAAACAGGGTTTTCATTTCACAAACAACGCTCGTCCCTCTTTATCTCAGCATATGATATTTTATATCATACTTGGACACCGCTCACACTACAACTGTAAGATCACCTGCAAACTGTCACCTTAATGTCATTCATGCTCCTGAGTCAGCTGGTCCAATTTAACCTCCTGCAGCTTTAGGAACTGGATTATGATGGTCAATAAAAGCGTCTCACATAAAGCTTTTATATCCAACCAATGAGAGCAGCAGCTTGCCCAGCCCTTCCTCTCATCAGTAGGAACATTTTAAAAAGGTTGTGTGCACACTAGAGCAGCTCACTAGATGATTGGGGATTCCCTGGCTGAAGAAAATGTTTGAATTTTGATACTGCAGCAGGACAATAATCATAAATGCACAAAACAACCAAGAGGTTTGTTATTGCTATTAAAAAAAATATATATATATATAATTTCATATGCATCACTGTTGAGGTGTACCATGTAATGCTGATGACATCTGCAGGTCCGTACGACTCCTGTGCTCGGCGGTGCTCATCTGCTGCTGCTGCTGCGCAGACGTGCTGGCCGGTTTGTCTGTTGATGTCAGGCCCGATGAAGCCTTCTCCATCTGTGTCCACTCAGCCCAAACGGAGCGAGACTGAGCGCACAGCTGCTGAGCGCTCTCTAAAAACCAAAAACGTCCAGATGCACAGGTAAGGACAGACGGACCCATTTCGTGCACCACTAGAGCTGCTGCACAGAAATGCAAAAAAACTGAGCAGGAAACACGTTCTTCATACTCTGCACAAACATGGACACGCACACGACAAGCGCAGGTGCTTCATTTACTCTGTTCAAGACCTTGAAATCCTATTTTGTCTGTGTATTTGTTACGGTGGACTCTCGTTCAAGCAAAAAAGTAAAAAGGAAACAAAATAAAACAGAGACGTTGCCTGTGAACAGCCAAACAGGGCGGTGCTCCGTTGGCAGAGAGTGACACTGTGTGTTTCCAAAGACTTTAGCAGGATGTTTAAGCGCTTACACCACATCAAGCAGATCCAAACCACCGGCCGCTCCTTATTAGAGGTGTAGAAAAGCAATGCAACAGGACATAAGGGTGATAAGTAAATTTCATAAATGATGTTGACCTATTAGCATTTTTTCATCCCAAATTATAATTTGGGCAACAAAATTAAATTAAGTCAATTCAATGTTTTTAGGATCCTTTCCAGCTGGAGGATTCAGCCTGTATGTGAGCTGCATAATGACGACTGACAGTTGGTGGCAGTAACGTTCAGATTAAAAAAAAACACACACACAGGGGAAGTGTTTTGAGGACTTGTAGGAAAAGGTTAAAGTAGGAAGTGTTTGTTAGGCCTGAAACAAAAGGAACTGTCCAAAAGCTGCTGTTTTTGATATTTCAACATTAGCCTCTTGATCCTTCAGGCCATGACCCCCAGACTTTGACACCTTCAAGACAAAATGATGATACTGGACACAATCACATGACCCAGGTCAGAGTGGATGAGGTGATGAGAAGAGGTTTACAGAAGTGTCTAGCATGTTTATTTGAGTTTTCAAGTTTTCAACACTCACTGAAGTGATTCGCTGGACACCAGGCCGCTCGGCTTCATGTCCTCAACGCTGCGATTTACCTGCCACAGAAAAGCATGTGCAGCTACGTGCAGCTGCTCATTCTGCACAACCAAAAGAGGCCAGCAAATGACCACAAGCAAGTCTGCGCACAACACAACCGCCCCGCATTCATCTGCCAGCCAGCATGAATGCGCGTTACGTAACTCCGAAGGAGCCATGAATCAGCATCGACAGCGAGGTGTCGGTGAAGGCAGGGGGGCCAACGAAAACAAGGGGCTGATTGGTGAGAAATGAGCTCACTGTTGGTTCACGGCCAAAGCCCCCAGCGTATTTTTCAGGGTCAGAGATAACTGCGGCCTGTCCGATCCCATCAGGATCCTCTTTAGACCCCTTCAGTGTTTGTGTGTGTGTGTGTGTGTGTGTGTGTGTGTGTGTGTGTGTGTGTGAACGCTCTGGCCACAACCCTGCAACCCCAGACTCCAACTTCATCATTCTGTACTTGTTCTTATCGCAACATCTGTTCTATTGTTCACAAAGCCCTGCAAAAACAGCTAAATCATTCATTTTACATTCCATGAAATTAGCGTTTGTTTTTAGAGGTTATATTTAAATGACAGTTTTTGCTCTTTTTATTAAGTTTAAAAGGGGAAAAAAAACATGCAATCCAAGCAAACACTTAACCTCTGTTTGACAAACAGAAATGTAAAATAGGGAATCCAGTCTATATCCTTTGTATCTTGTAACTTTTGCACAAATATTTTATAACTTAATTATTAATAATTCAATGTAACAATTATAAATATAGACATTAGATTGTAAGCCTTTGGTATGTATCGTGGTTCTTAGTCAACTAACTTCTTCCACTTAATTTAAACAAATTTTTTAAATCCCTTATCCTGATTTCAGCAGCTGGAATCAGCCTCTTTTTCACTCGAGGCCATAGTGGAAGTGCCCGAGAGGTAAAGCACTGAACCGTGAGACCCTGCTAAATCTCGTGTCTGAGCTTTCTGTAGACCTTCACAAATGCAGCTGTAATGAGAGACAGACGTGTGGAGCTGATTGTATCTGTTGTGCAATAAACCACAAAAGTGAAAACAGAAAAACAAACTGCAGCCTCGCCAGCGTCCACCTTAGAACCGTTTCCCAGTTATAACCTTAGAAATACACTTCATGGCCCGGCACGACTCTGAGACTCGTCTCGGCGCTGCATACTGTGAACCTCTCACCTGTGTTGGAGTCCGCAGAGTCTGACTGCAGCTTGAGGATGTCCTCAGCACTTCCATACTTCATGACCGAATTGATGGATGACAGGGTGCTGACCAGTTGATTGTTGATGGATCCAAACTGGGACTGGGGCTGGCCGAAGGCTTCGGCCAGCTCGCTGTAGTTCTCTGCTAGCAACATCTGTTGCTCCTGCAGCAGCTTCTGCACCCTCTCAATGTAATGGTCCAGTCCAACGCTCCCCTGCACTTGCAGCGGTGCAGGCTCTGTTGGAACCTCCACAGCATCTTTGATGTTTGTAACAGATGCCGTTGGCTGGGAGGGGCCACACGCTATGTTTCTGGTTTTTAGGCCGACCAAGAAATTTTCATGGATGCTAACTGGTCCCACCCCACATTCTTTGGTTTTTGTCAAGCTCGATTTGCCAAGGAATGCCTCCACATCTGTGTTGGTTCCAACAGCAATCGAACGCATTTTTGCTGTCGAGTGAAGATCTTTGACAAGTCCTTCCCCGACAGCGACCGTCCGCGTTTCCGTCACAGCCGTGTTGGTATGCTTTTCACAAGTACTCAACACCATGTCAGTGAAAGAGTCAGCCAGGACAGGCGCTTTTGTGTTTGTGGACTTGCTTGCAACTTCTATCTCAGTATTGGTCTGCTGAGTTGCTGACTGAGGAACAGCCATGACACCAGAGTCCACTTTGCTGACCACATCTGGCTCAGTTCCTTGTGAGACCAGCGTCTTGATAGGACTGATGATTACATCAACCGAACAGTCTCCACAGCCAATTGATCGCGACTCTTTACTCAACTCTGTCATCGGTTTGCAGAGGGCCAAGCTGTCCACGGATTCCTCTGTGTTAACTCCCACCTCACAAACACTCAGATCTATGCCTACCTGCTGGTCGCATGTCTCCACCCACCTCCCTACACACTGGTCATTCACCTCCACACGCTCGTGCACCACCCACTGGTCCATAGGGATCTCCGGGCCTGTGGCAACACTCTTCAAAGTGGGCTGACAGGACACTCCGATTGTGAGTGACTGTACAGTTTTATCTGTGCCTACATGGCTGAACTCCAGATGGTCTCCCACTCCCTGGCTCCGCATCTGGACTTTGGCCTCCACGTAGGCGTTGTACATTTCAGGCCTGGCCATCAGACCTTTGTCTGCTTTTTTCTTGTTTGACCCCCCAGCTGCTTGAAGCTCCAGTTTCAGCTTTCCCATTTCCATCTGGTGAGTAGTTTCTTTCAGCTGTACCTCCAGGCGGTAGATTTTCTCCTTCAGTGTGTCAATGGTCTGCTGCTGGAGCTCAATCTCTTTCTCAGCTTCGCTCGTCATGCCCAACATCGCTTCGGTCACGCCAACTGACGTGCTGTGCATTTCCTGCTTCTCTGTCACTACTCCCGCATCCCGGAAACAATGTGTCTTAGTTTGTTTCCTCTGAGCAACAGGAAGATTGTTCATGTTTTCATCAGTAACTATGCCAATGGACTTTTGGCGGGTTTGGTTTTGTGTGAGGCCGTGAGGCTGAATCTCAGTTGCGTTACTGTCCAGGGTGGTCTTCTCCAGGGCTTGCACCTCAGCAGCCAGACGCCTGAACTCCTCCAGTTGCTGAGAGCTCTGTTCTAGGGCTTCTGGCTCCATGATGTGCAGCTCGGTTTCCTTTTGGATGAGACCTTGGCTCTCCATTTGGTCAGCGCTGCCTACGCTGTAAGAGCGCTTACGGAAACCACCTGGAACTTGATTTTTGGACGAGGCAGCCAGTTGTCTTTTCTCCTCCTGCAGAACAGCAATCTTAACCTGTAAGATGGGAATGGTTTTCACCTGCTCCTCCAACTCTTTCAGCCTCTTGAGGGCCACCACCATCTGCTCCCGAATTTGTTGGAGATGTAACGGGCTGACATTAGTCACAGGTGTGGCCATGCCGGAGCTCATGGGGCTGTGGCGGATGGAGCTGCCCACAGATGGCGGATAATAGGATGTATAATCTCCATTGGGGAGGTGACCGTTACTGGACAGAGACTGATGGGTACCGGGTGAGATCTGGCTTGGTGGAATAGAGCCCGAGTAAGAGGATAGCGAGCTGCTGGAGCCCATGCCACCGAAACTTGCTAGGCGGCGGCGGGGCATTGAAGGCTCACTGTGCGGCTGCATAAGCAGTCGCTCCTGCTCGAGGCGACGACGGGTCTCCATGAGAGTCTTCTCCACTTGGGGGTTGTGGCGAGCAGCAAACCTGGGTGAAGGAGGTGGCAAGAGCTGCTTCTGCTCTGTGATGCTCAAATAGGCTTGTTGCAGGGGGTCTTGACCGGTTGCCCTAGAGAGGGTGGGGGTCAGTGGGGCAGCAGCTGGGGTCCTGGAGGTGAAAAAGACGGGGGACTGCTTGTCATCGCTGTTGGAGGATGACAGGGAGTCTGTGGAGGTCCATTCAGCCTGAGAGCTGCCCCGAGGCCCAGCCAAGGGTTTGGTCAGTTTGGGCTTCCTGTGGATACTCAGCTTCTTAATGGTGTTGCCCCTCTCAATGTCATCGACATATTTGAGGAAGTCCAGGTCTAACTGATAACCGTAGGGAGTTTCAACATAGTAGGGGGCTACAGAGTCCTTGTCCTCCTCTGTGCTTGGGCATCTTTGTCCTCTACCTGAAAGAGAGGTCACAAGAACACAATATTAATAAAGAATCATCAAAACTCAAATCAGATTTGTAAAGAACTCAAGAAAATATGTTTTTTGGAGGCCCCAAAATAGAACAAGTGCCAGGTAAAGTGCCAAGTGTGTCCTCTGCTGCTGACAATTGCCGTAATTCGACCGTGCAAGTACAAACTTGTCTCAGGTTTTTCATACTGCTGTTGGAAAAGCATATGTGATAATCATTTTGGCAAGGAGTGGTTTAAGTCAGCCCGAAACTATGTGTGATCCAACTATGTGACGCAAACAAATAATAGAGAAAGTGTCAACATGAAAACAAACGTTGGTTGTCCTTGTGTAATTTAGTCTGAGGTTTATGGAATTCAAAATGTACAAGTGCAAAGTTTGTGGCCGATAAACAGGCTGTTGTTTACAAAGCCTGGATAAGAACGAGTCAGGGGGTCAGTGGGAGAGAGAAGACTGATTATGTCAACATTCTCTGGTCCAAAATCCATCCCTGATTTCAACAACTGAAAATGAACAATTTCCAGGCAAAAAAAAACAAACAAAAACAACAACAACCACCAAGTTTTCCGTGAAGATAAGTTTAGATCACAAGGTTTTAGGGGATGAATATAAGACCAACCATCGTACGTGAATTTGTCGAGTTTCCCCTCCTTGCTCAGATCAATCAAAGCTGATTAAAGTCCGAACTGCACACACTGAATTGAACATGCCTGCTGTCAGACTGAAGCCCGTCAGCTTTCCAGGCCATTAGGAGACTGCACCGCATTCACGCTGTGTTGGCTAAATACAGCGTCTTGTTCTTGGTATGCCTGGAACTCTCACCAACTAAAGCAAACACAGGCTTGAAATAAAGCAGCCCAGCTCTTCCTTTCCAGTCCGCCCAGCTCGGGGAAACTTCTCCCGTCAATCCTTTCCATTCAGTTGCAACAGAGGAGGGAATTACAAGGCTAAGCCTGCTAGTGAAAACTCACTGCCTCGTTGTTCAAGCTTCACTCACCTCAGTCCAACGGCACCTCTCTCCTTTCTTTACTTTTTCCTTTCTTCTCTCTGATAGATGTTGCGAACAAGAAGACGCACTGTGCTGAGATCAGGCTGTCGCGGCTGCAGAACTGCTGTTTCTCCTCAGTCTCTACACTCTTTCTCAATCCTCTTTCCATAAGGGGAAAAAAACTCCACTATTGGTGTAAACCGAGCACAGCGCTGCTCCGGCGCACTATTGGACAGCCGCCTCCTCCAATCCTGTGAGGCTCCGTGCTGGCTGCTTCCCTACCTAAATAAGAGTCCTGTTGTTCAGGGGAGCTCATGACAATAAAAGTCTGTTCTTAAGACAGAAAGCTCCGTTACTGTACATGTCAAACTTTTATCCTCCGCTTTACGCATTCATCTTTTTACAGCACAAAGCTAAAAGTAAATCCAACACAACTACAATCTGAATTTGCAACAGCTAAAGTCATTTTGGATCCCATATCTAGTAAGATGTTTCACCGTTTCAGAAAATGAAAAAATCCTTGTAACTATTCCCTTTTTTTAACTTTAACAGGCCTAAGTCAAAGTAATTTGGGGAAAAAAAGAGCTACAAAGCCACTAGTGAGTAAAGTAAATGTTGACCGATCTCGTGGTTAAATTAGTTCTTCATGAAGTTGTTGAATTCAAATAGGCAGAAACCTATAGCTTCATCAAGAAAACATTCAAAATTCTTGTTCTATTTTTTGCTTCAGTGTTGATAGTGTTAATTAACACTATCTGGTTTTGCCAAAGTAGAACTGAACCAAAAAAATAAATGTAGAATAATCACTGACTTCACTGCCATATATGTTCTGCTTCTATAGGGAGCATTTACAATTCTGCACAACAATCTTCTTAATAAAACATCCTTAGAAGGCAGTTTAAACCAAAAGCAGAACTACAACAGGCCTTACAAAAGCTATGAATTCACACCGATTGTGAAGTGCGGAAATAAAACATTTTGCTGTCGTTTTTCTTGATAGTTGTGTACACAAGTTTTCACCTACACCACACACACACACACACACACGCGTCCTGTTCATTTTTCCTGGTATAAACAATCTTTGTGTGGCAGCACAGTCATGGTCTTGTCCCGTCTGGTTGACAGGACTCCCCCCTGGCAGCCATGTCACACACGAACACAGCGGTGTCAGGCTGTCCCCCTGGTACAGCAGAGACCCCCCCAACAGCTGAGGGATGACCTCATCAACACGAGACAAGCGAACGAGGTCACGCTCCAGTGACACTGACGGGAGCCCGGCAGTCTGCTCCACTTATCTACAGCTGCTGCGTTGTCAGTGTGACTGGGATTACACAGCACTGACGCAGCCTGGCTCTGCACCACTCACTTTATCAATTTAAAAAAAAAAAAATCACTTTTTTATGACATTCATTTAAACTTTTTTTCTGCATTTTTTGCAGATGAAGTGATATCTTGAAACTCTCCCAAGCACGTTTTCCCAAATGGAGCTCCACCAGAATGACTAAGTTTGTCAGTATTTGATGATTCTTTTACAGTGACCTACACTCAACTCTTTAAATGTCCCAACAATAAGTTTAACAGACATTACCATTTTTATGCATCCAGTAGCACAACACATAGAAAATAAAATAAAGAAAAAGTGCATCCAGGTATTTCACAAAATGGAGTCGCAGGGATGCTGGAAATTTTACACGTCCAATCAGTTCAACTGCAGGCTGAGTAATAACACTCATAGTGTAATTAAAATCATAATTAAAGTATGTGGAACACTGACTGTATTGCTGAATCCCTGTTGAGACCAACGTAGCGGAATATGAAAATCTACAAACTTATTAATTACTCGTCAGTGAGCATTAGCAGAGAAAACTGAACAAGCAAGTGGGGTTTTAATTACAGAGCGAGACTTTATCTAAGTGCTGAGTCAGCATCTTAAAAATAGACTTTAGAGTGTGTCACACATATTCCCCCTTTCATTCTCCCATTTTAATATTCAATAAAGTTTGACTAGTAACAGTAAAGGTCTGATTTGGTGGTGCAGCTCATTGTATTGCTGTATGTTGTGGATTTCCCCACTTTTGTGGATGTTTTAGAACATTTTATAAATAATAATAAAAAAAAAACTAAACTAAAAAGGGTTAATAACCCAACACTAGGTGACGATTAGCTCCAATAGCATGTTCTGTTTAACACATATTCTTGCCAATCAAAGTAATTGGCAAGAATATGTGTTAATATTTCTCACTCTCATGTTTTCAACAGCTACTTGTCAGACGACGTCCAGGGCCGGAGCTCTATCGAAAACCACGTGCTGACTGAACACACTTGCTCTTTAAACCAAGTTATAAACAGATATTCAAAAAAGCCACAGTGTTATTGTCCACACGTCGTGCCGCAGCCAAATTCAACCCACAGACTGATCTCACAACGGTGGTTTTAGCCACTTCCAGTTTAACACACGGACACGTGCTTTGTGGAAAATATCATTTAATAAACCCAAGGTATTTTTGCACTCATGAACTTGCAGATCATGAAAAATAAGCTGTTCTCCAGCACCCATGCATTTGCTTTCAGACCGTGAACTTTCTCCGTGTTTGCTCTTAAAACACTGGACAACCTCGGCCTCGATGTGAAACCTGTGAAGGGAACATTTACAAGCTGGGCCTGTTTTGCAGCGGCCGTGTAAAGGTTTAAATTTAGAGCTGACAAAAACCTTTTAACATTCACAGCGGCCTCACAGACAAAATAAGTTGGGCTGCTGGTCTAAATCCGTCTCCCAGTTGTTTGTAGCCAACCAGAGCACAGAAATCCCTTCATATGAAATAAACTATTTAATACTTCATATTCGTCTTTGGTTGTGCGGGATGAAGTTTAGATCTTAGTGTCCTCAGATTTATTTTCTTTCATTCTGGACTTCTGGTTGGAGGTTAGAGCCTCACCTGAGGCTCAAGGTGACCGAGAGCCTTGAGAGGAAGTGGTGTCACTCCGGTCACTAACGAGCGCTGTGGGTTTGCTGCAGTAGTATCTTATCAAACTACATGGTTTCCGTGCTCTTTAATGGGATGCAGAACAGCTGCTAGCAGCTCCGCAGAGAATAAATCTCGGGAATAAACCCAAGATATGTTGCCTTCGTAATGTTTTGGCAACATCCACGAACAACTGGCCTGAAAACACCCCAACATGTGTTTTTCTTATTTTGAGTTTTAACACCAGATTTCATGAGAATAACAATAATTACACCTGTACAAGTGTAGTGTTTCCTCACTACGAAAAATAAAAAAATTAATCCAACAGAAACAATTGTACTTGTCTCATACACACAGCTGTGGACAGGAGCAACTGAGTGATGTAACGCACACGCACACACATACACACAGCATCATACTGTGTGAGAGCAAAGCAAGATGCAAGTGCCAGAGCAGAGTCAACTCTATCGGACACACACACACACACACACGCGCACACACACACACTTCCCTATACAACCAGCCTGGAATTTCCTGGCTCTGCCTGTTAGCTTTACACAACTTAGTCCTCCCAGCAAAAGCTCAGCCAACATTTGATCGATGCCTCAAACTAAAGCGGCAACAACAGGAAACTAACAAAACAAGAAACAAAACTTTCAAGACTCACATTTCTGCCCATTTGCAACTAAACAGAGGCTGGTCAGACTGAACTGAACTGATCTTTCAGCTTTTCCGAGAAACTCACAAGGGTCTACCAGACGCCGGTGCCAAATTCAACAATTTAACTCTGTACATGATGATGCAGACTGGAGGAAATGTTTGAGCTTCCTCTGCAAACCCAGAGGCAGCTTAAAAAAAAAAAAAAAAAAACACTTTCCTCATCAGTACTTTCTCACAGGCGGTCAGAAAAACAAGTGTGCAGACAGATGAGCAACACAGGAAATTAATGATATATATTATGATGTAACAAACTAAAAAAGAAAAAGCAAACAGATTCATAAGGACTTGTCGACTGTTACTGGGTGTCGTGTGGATGCTGTGTGTTGTACCTTTGATTACTTAAGAATTTCACAAGAAATGTTTTAAGTATATCAGATAAAAGACAAAAGATAAAAGCAGTCAGTCTATCGGGTTCAGTGGAAGACAAAGAAACTTCCAATGGCGTGTATTAGACGAACCGTGCCTTTAAAGTGTCATGTTAATGACCTACAGCAAGACTCCAGTCACAGTCAAGCCCAGTGTGAATTCATCATCTGCGGTGCAGGTAGCGTGCATGTAATACAGGAGAAACCAGCGTATTAATAAGTTCTGTTAAGCTGTAAAGTGACACGTCAACCCCGTGGCCAGCATTGGGTCTAAACTGCCTCCATGCATCTGTTCTGTTGTACTGGAGGCAAAAGGGACGGAGATAAATGGTAAAATGGTCTGCACTTATGTAGTGCAGTGTCGGTTCAGTGTCTTGCTCAAGGACACTTCGACATGTGACCAGAGGAATCGAACCAACAACTGTAGGACTGATGGACGACCACGCTACCAACCAAGATACAGACACCTTTAAACTAGAACTCCAACTGTTGTTTGAAGCCCACAGCAGCCAGAAGCAGTGAGGAAAACAAGCGCCCGGCCCCACTGGCACATTATTATAAGCTCACAGCATTTATATAAAGGCACAATAGGAAAGGGACGGGACAGCATAACGAGGTATTTTAAGTGGCATGTGAGCAAGTTTCAGGGGGTCAAACCACTGGCCCGATCCAGACTGACGGCACTCAAGTCAGGCCAAGGAAGCCGTCATGGTCTGCTGTGAGCCAGAACTCAGCTTCTGCAAGGGTTATTTCAAATAGTTGTAATTTTTTTATTTTATTTTAGACAGCCAAACCTTCAGTGCAAAAAAAATAAAAAAAAAAAGATCTTAGCCACTGGTGATGAAGTATTTTTTTGAGAAAGTATTTTAAGACTGTGGTATCAGCCCAGCAGTTCAAAATAGTGAGTATTACTCAAGTTAAACTGGGATCAGGCTTGTTTCTCAACGCACTGAGGCGTCCCTCATCCCACATTTGGCAGTTCCATCATCTCAGAGGGGTCCCACCACATAAACAGGCTTCAAAGTACAGAACAGGCTCAGACCACCTATAATTATGTCTGTAACAATGCTGAACATGCCATTTTATTCAATAATAAAGAATTATAGTAACTATGCAACATGCTATAATTCACTCACAGCCACCAATTTATGTGAATGTGTCAAGCAGCAGTTTACTGTAATGTTTCTACGCCGACCACAGCAAATGAAGCAGATTTTTGCACTTGAATCTTTTTTTAAAAATCAAATCCAGAGAATTTGATTAGACTTCATCAATCTTAGCTTATTTTCATTGGCTCCTTGTTCATGTCAGCACAGAATTTAAAGGTTTCTCTGATGACATACAAAAGCTTAAATGGAAGTGCTCTCCTTCAACTGTACACTGCACCTCACTCTTAATGCCCCCCCCCCTTTTCTGTCATGTCCCCTTTCACCTGGAATAATCTTACTGCGCACAGACAGTTTGAGTGTGTAGAGGTTTTTCCCAACCACACTTGAAATCAATTTATATCTCTCATTTTTTTTAGCCATTAGCTAAATAAAAGGTTATTCCTGTTACCACTGCTTGGTCAGCAGGTCAGGTTCCATTTAACTCCAGGTGTCCACATGTAGAGTGTAGTGTGTGTAGTCCAGCCAATGAGCTTGAGAATAGTGTATTCCAATGAAAACCACTGCATGTCTCCAACCTCGTGCACAAGGGCATCCAGGCTGTGCCCCACACATTTCAGACGTGACGAAACCTCCGTTTTCATAGACTGATTAGAATAAGCTGAACTTTTAACTGTTGAAATAGTTCGGAGTCAGTCAATATCAGAGAAAAACACCGACAGCTTTTAGTATCCCTTCTATATGGCAGCATCTCAACAATAAAGCTCAAGTATCATTCTTCTTCAAATTCTTCTAGTGCAGCGGGTGAACACGTTGGCACGTCGACTGCCAACACCTCAGTGCAACTATTCACTGAAGAAAAAGGTTTTTCGCGTTCTGTGAAAGCGGACAATAAAACGCCCTGCTAGGCTGTGGTGTCTGAACTGAACCCACACACCTTCATGAAGAAGGCCTCCACTGTAAAGGTATCATCATAAACAAGGCGGCTGCAATCTGATGCTGCTGTGCAAGTGTCCCGCATGCTGTGCATTCCTGGAGGGATTTGGAAGTAAGAAGCTTCACTCTCTCCTGTTAGTCGGCCCCGGAATGTGAGCCGCTTGCAGGTGTGTGCTCTGAGCTACGCCTCGGCTGACAGGGATTATTTCACAGCGAAGCGTGGAAATCGTCTTTAAGTGTGCACTGTGTGAGCACACACAACCTCAGATACAGGAGCCACTATTCTGGACAAACAGATTCTTTTAGGGCGCCGCAATGTCGGTAAGAAAAAGAAAATCATACAACAAATACTAATAAAATATTTTTAGCTTTTAATTAATTTGTTAAATTATTCTGATGGGAAAAGCCGAAAGAGTAGTAGTATTTATACTGAATAAAAAAAACTGCATTGGTAAGTTATAGTCAAAGGACCTGTCATTTATTTTACTTGACCAGGTATTTAAATAGTTCACAATACTTCATGTGTGACTGCAGCTCTGCATATGAAAAAAGTCAAAAACATACTATAAAAAACACAGATAGGTGGAGGAAAGAGAGGAGCTGCTTCATGTCCATTTGGGAAAACTCTTTAAAACACTGACTGTCTCTGTTTCTCTTCTGTGCATTAAAACAAACTGTTGCTGTAGAAGTTGACCTGTTAAATTTAAAGGCCTGACATCAGCTTGAAACTCGACACCTAATCTGCATGTAGGTCCATTATATCCCCGTCCAGAGTTTCATTTAGCCTGGATGTGATCACTTTATTCAGGAGACATTCAGGGTTGAGATGCAGTGATAATTTACCAACAACCGGTAAAACTTTATGATGTTAATTCTGTGGTGATCCAAACAGAAAACCTGGTAACCAACATCCTTGTGATGCAAATACACACGAGAAAGAGAGACTTATTTCACACGATTATTAAATATAAAATGTTACTGCAAAGTAAATAAAGGCAAAATCAAAACTTCAGACAAAGAAAGCAGACAAATAGATTAGATAATGAAAACCTGGGTTACTATACCTGGGCCATTGCCATTCATGTGCATGGTTTGAGCCATGGCTGCAGCTGTGTGCTCTCAGTCCGACAATAAGACCTACTGGGGTCATGCAACTGTCATGCATCAAGTCCAGATTTCCATGCAACCTGCAAACTGAGACAAAAACAGAAAGGAGTGGTTTACTCACTAAAAATGCATGACGAGGTGCTGAGAGGAACAATTATGTTAGTTATTAATACATCTGAGGATTTATTCCATTAATGGCGACACATCTTCAATTAACAGGCTCAGTCCCAGCACCTTCCATTACTGATAATATACACAAAAGAAGAGCAGAAAGCCCCAGGTTAAAACGAAGGCACCAGTGAATGTCTTTTCTTTTAGCTCCAAACAAATTGATTATAAGCGTCGACAAACATTATACACAAAGAAATTAATCATTGGGGATGCAGTGATGGGTAGTTAACTAGCATGGCGACCAAACGGTTGGCAGTGCCATTAGATTCACTTAAAACTAATGTTCGTACATAAGCTACGGTTCGAAATGTAAAGAACCACTTTCATGTCTCGTCAAGGTGATGGATGTTTAATGTTCACCAACACAAAAGCCTTTTTCTGTGAAAGCTGCAGCACATTTGGCGTGATTGACGTGGCTGACCTCTGCTTTTCCACAGGTGTGTCCGAATGTGACATTTATGAACATAGAGGTGCTGTGTGCACTGTTCTGGTCATCATCAATGGCTTCATTATAAGCAGAAACAAAAAGCCATTCTTGTCTCATAAAAAAAAAAAAAAAAAAAAAAAAAAAAAAAGAGCCAACATGAGGGGAAAATGTTGAACTTATGGCTCGCAGAGAGGACTGGTCTGTTAACAGAGCATCTGGAGGAGCAATGATGGAAAGGAGCTTGTCTTGGACATCATCACAAAACCGACGCGCTAATTTTTTGTACCGACTAAAAACTAGACCATAATTACCCCCCAACAGTATTTTTGTATTTTTGATTTAAAAAGTAAACGTCTCTTGTCCACAACTCTCTAACAACAAGGCTTCTTGCAGTCTTCTTGCAGTCTTCTGACCCACAGAAAACCTGTAGTCACATAGTAAGGGGGGGGGCATCTGAAAGGTCTCTGTCAGTAGTTATTTACACGAGCTTTCCCTCATCGGCAGCACATGTAAATTTGTGTTTACAGTATGCACCCAAATAAAGCAGCCCAGCAATATCATTAGTGTGACGTTTCTAAATTCTGACTGTTCGTCATCGCGTGCAATTATTATAGGCCTGATACAGAGGAGAACCATCGCAGACGCACAACTGTTCCAACCCCCAAATAGACTGCAGCCATGATTCCTCAGTCCCTCTAAGTACCGGGCCCTCTTCTACATACTGCAGGTAGACCGACAGGAAGCCGGATCGTTCTGTTGACAACTGATCCCAGATCTTTTGCTTCCCTCCAGTCATGTCAAGCTTGGCCTACATAAAAATTCCCTCTCAGATTTTGATGTGAATGCTGTCGCATTTACTTGCTCCGAATGGAACGTGCAAATTATACAACTGATGCACATCCAGATCTATAAACGTGCCACCACTGTTCCAGAAAAGTAGTAACCTGCCTCGCTTTTCCTTCCAGACAAAAGCATAACTGTTTTTTTACAACGGTGCCATGACATGAAAACATTCTGTTGTTTTTCCATCTAAGCTCTGGCTGTTATGGATTAAATTACTGGCACTTCGTAGCTGGCTATTGGTATGAAGACGGCAACAACCAGACAACTGTAATAATTCACCGGGTCACTGGTTCGACTCCCGGTTCACCCGGGGAACATGTTAACATGTAGGACAGTACATGTAAATTGCTCCTGGTGGGTCAGGCAAGCACCTTCCTGAAACACAAAAGCACGTGAAGACGCACGCTGTCCATACAACGATGTGTAAAGCAATGCAAGCTCTTCTAACCAACTCGGTGCAAAGAAAAGTATTAATAAAAATGCAGCAGACTGACCAAACATCTCTGAAGTGTCCTGTTCCACGAGCTGCCAGAGAACAAACCTGAAGGAACGAGCCGCACATCCTCAAGTATGACAGAAATACCCGCAAAAAGAAAACTGCCAACTGTACTCGAGATCAAAACCAGCAGCACGTATCACTACTGTAGCAAGTACAGTCGCAAGAGTGAAAGGCCAAGTTTTTCCCGCCTGAATAAATTGCCACGTCTCCTGTTTATCACAAGGAAGCAGATGAGTAAACACACACTCACCAAGTCAGACAGTCAGTATAAATGATTGGTTGTTTTGTTAAAAAAAAAAAAAAAAAAGATCCTATTTGACCAGAAATGCTTTGAAACGCATCATATTTAATGTGATAAAGTACCAAAAGTTAATTGATTTTAAAAAAAGCCATTTTTGAGTAGCAACAGACGTCTGACTTAGAAAACAGCAAAACCAAGATGACATCATCTTGTTATGTCGAACAAATATTCCATAAGCCAAAAATATTCAATTCAGTATGCATTTATAAGTACACAATATTAAAGTTATAAATACACCATTCAGTCAGGGAGCTCCTGATTCATGATGGGTTATCGCTGCGTCTCTGAAACTTCTGTCCAAGACAACCAGATGACCGTGAACCGCATTTAGTATTCGCATTGTTAAGACCACACGAGGTTAAAGGATGAAAACCAGAGGTCATTGCGGTTGCTGAACCAAGTAACGCTGCAGGTCAAAGCTTGACAGACCAACTCACACCAACAGCCCCCGTCCCAGTCTGCTGGTTCAGTTCAGCTTTTCTGACATGCGTCAGCTCATGCGGCTTACCTGCCACTCTCATTCTAAGCTCGTCTCATTGCACGCAGGTAGCGAACACGACTGACTCCACAAGCTCCAGACAACAAGCCTGTACCCAGCAGTCCTATGAGGGAGCGGGATACGTTTCACGGCTAAGATTAGACGACTTCCTCAGATGACATCCAAACGATCTGTGTCCTATAAGAGGAAACAGCAATTTAAGGCTGTTTGGGTATTACCAACCCCTCCGCTGGGCCTCCAGGTAAAACGCATGCTGAGCTTATGTGGTTAACAACCTCCAGTTGCTCCTCAGTCCCCGCTGACTCACGGATGAGAAAGCTCTAATGAGGCAGACGACAGAAGGTAACAGCAAAACAGCAAGACGGCAAGACGGCAAGCAGCGTTTCCTTCCAGCCATCAAAAGGCAAAAATCAACAAATCTCGATAAAGTCGAGCAGGCGTTCTCTTATCACGCCGTAATGCTTTGCCTATTTACGTTTCCACCGGAACAAAGACAAGATAAAGAACCTGTAACTCACCACGATTATATGCGAATTACAGACGTCGTCCTTCACGGACTCAAACCAGACCAACTTGTTTTGTTACTCCGCAGCTGTCAAATATGAAGCATGCACGCCTTGCTTTCAGTCTGCTGTGACATAACAGGAGCTGCACATGCATGTCTCCTGATTTACAGTGAGTCAGATCAGGTTCCGCTCGACAAGGAGGTGTGTCCACGTGTTCAAAAGACACCTGGCTAAAAGATTAATTGGGATACCAGAGACCCGACATGCACAACAAACAAAAGCACATGTAAACTGAGCCTGGCTGCGTTTGCATGAACATAAAGTAATCAGGTTACTCAGAGAAAACTGCGGAACAAGTTCCCGTGCGTTTCGCTAACCTGGTTATTACAAATCTGTCAGTACATGAAGCACATTTCCAAGGTGGTTACTCCTCTACTTAGCACTTCCTCAGGAAGCAGGGCTCACACATTTTATATGTCAACAGTTATGTGCGTTTACAGCAGGAAAACCAGTTTTCCAGGGAATATCTACGTACAATTGAAAAAAAAATGTAATAATAAAATGAGTTTCCTCTAATTCCCCTACACTGATTATGAAAACCAGATTTCTACATTTTACATTTAGTCATTTGGCTTTTACCCAAAGCGACTTACAGAGGTTTCTTATTGACATGAGATTTAAATCAGCGTACTCAACAGAGCTATTGCCAAATTGTTAGAAATGCATGCAAGCATACAGAATTTGGTCACGGCAACTAATCAAAACCATATCTTTTTCTGTTTTTTAAGCTTTAAAACTGCAAATCACAAAAGCACAAAACTTAATCTGTACAGCATTTTGAAAGGATAAGGGTTTGCGTGATATAAACAAAAGAAAATTATACCCAAATTCCAAAATCATTCCTAAAATTAAATACAAATTAAATATTAATTTCAAAATAAGAGTCAACCTCCAACACACAAACAAAATAAAAAGGGAAAACTAATAATATGTAAAGATGAAATAAAGATTTTAAGGTTGACACTTGTTTTGGAAAAAACTATGAAAAGGTGAAGGGAAAAAAAGAAAAACTTTGCACACAACAGGATGTGGTATGACATTTTCCACCATAAAAAAGCAAAAGCCTGTGTTTGTAGCTTGTGTGTGAACAGTGAATAGCATTCCAGGTTGGGAGAGGACTGTAAAGACTGCAAACCCACTGCGCTGAATATTCAACAGGCTTGTTTTTCCCCTAATAAAAGCTGAGGCTACAGCTTCATCAAGGGAAACATCTTTCAGGAACTGGCTAATTTGTTATGGAGAAGGTCAGAAAGGGATCTGCAGCAAGAACTGCATGTGTGCGCAGCAACGTCTAGAGCATTTTATTCTAAAAGTTACGAAATTAAAAATCAAACACTTGACAATACTTGTGTTTTGGCATATGAGCAGAACAAGCAGCAGCTACTTGTCTCGTCAGCTCTGCATCTGGGCCTCATTAGGAAAAGCCTCTGACGCTTCGGACGACAAGCTGCTGTGCCGACTGTGGCGTAGACGTGGGTCAGGGTGAGGAGAAAAGACGCCTCGCGGCTGACGTCCACGACAGCGCGGCAGCGTTGGACGGGGGCTGACGGTGGCTCGAGCTGCCCGATAGCTTGCTCCCCTTAGATGTCCCTTAGAGTTCCACTCTAAAATCCTGCCTCAAAGCCTTTCAATTATCCCAGCAAGGAGGGAGATATGACAAGAATGAGAAGTCAGCTGAAGGGAGGCGGTCTTCGGTTTTTAAAGAGCTCCGAAGAGCAACAGACAATGTCCAGCCACACACACATAGATAAGAAAAGGCCCATGATCTTTAGAGAGAAGCTCAAATAGAATTCTGCACTAAAGGTTATGCAGACAATCTATTAAAATGACAAATCATTTATGGACAATATACGTCCAAGAGTCCACAGTAACACAAGCTGCCGTACAGACATGATGCAAATTTGTCTCAATTGTCCCCTGGCAGTGCAGCAGGTCAAAATACTTTTAGCTCATAGACAGGAATAAAGCAGTTACCAGTTTTATAATAGACAACCTTAAAGTTTCAATTTATATTCATTTTTTAATCCTCATTTAAAACCTGTCTCACTACTTTGTGTGGAAAACAAAAATAAAAAACGGCAATGCCGACATCTGTGTCTAGGTTATCTGACAGACACAAGACACAAGTGTTAAAAAGCTCTTATGCTGAAGAATCATACCCCATACCTTAACTGATGGGTCCAAAATGTCAATCTATGTCCAAGACCATGAGCTGAAGAGCTCAAAGATCGGGTTTGTTCACTGACAGGTGGCCAACAAACAAACGCTGCAGCGTCCCAGGTGGGAGGACACGCCGAGAACGAGCGGCTCGACCTTCGGCCCGTTCTGTTGCTGTATAATCACACATCAACTCATTTCTGGCTCCTTCGCTTCCAAACTCTCTGCTATTCTTCGTCTGGTGCAGCCACTAGGATAAACACAGCACTCAGCAAGGACGAGGCTGTCACAATTATGACTGTCACCATATAAATCTAAGAAAATTATACACAAACCCCCCTGCAATCGTTTCATGTTTGTGACAACTCAGTCCTCATTTTATCTCTTTTAATATTAGGATTATTTTTTGTGTCTGAGCATTAAAATAAATGTGCATCAGATTGAACTGTCCATGAAAAATATGCAGAGGCATAGAAATCCTCTCAGTCACACCACATTTTAGAGCGGTGTCTTAGACTGCCCCACCTCTATTTTAGGAATATTTATCTGGACAGCTGCTCTCTGGACGTTCAGGGGCCGTTGATAAGAGTCTGGTCAGAGTCAGTCCAACGCAAACAAAACAGCAAATCAGCGACAGGTCTTCGCCATTTTATTCTTCACCATCCCTTTCCTTCAAGGTGTGAACAAGTGAAATTAATATGTTGAAGGCTACAGTAAAAAAAGTCATCTCGGTCATCTCACTCGGAGCATCTTTGCTCATAACTGCTTTTATATTTTCTCCTGCTGTACATCTGTGCAGCGTTTAACCTATGATTTAATGCATTTTGATAAAAGGTTTTGACTGCCGGAGACCAGATTTTATTTTCAGACATGCTACTAATTTCACTTGTTTTGTTCATTAGATTTAGGCATAAATAATGTTTCATTTGCTTGCAAAAAACAAAACTAAATTAGCACAGACAACACTGTTTTATAAGATTCTGCAGCAAGTAACGCTACAAATTTAAGCCTCACATTCATACAATCTTAAAATGTGTCATTATTCTTTTGTTTTGACTCATGAACATGAGGGAAGGGAACAAGAAGGAAACGATAACCTGACTCTTTAACTCCGAGACTATAAAAGGTTTGTCATTAATCAGCAGATTCACTTCACTGCACCATCATGTTGCCCGGATCAGTTATTAACAATAACTCGACCAGGACCAAACTTATCTACAGATTCCTCCTGTTGACAACACCGCCCCCCTGAGGGAAAGACGCCTCACGTCCAGAGAGCAAGTGTCCCTGTTTGGACCACTTTTAACAGCAAACCAGTAGAAAAGTGAGAAAGTACAATGTAGTAATCGATCTTTTCTAAAAAATAAAATAATAAAATCAGAGTCATAATTATGTCCTCACACTTTCATAGCTTTCATCTGTAATTGTTTACCAAACCGTATTTTATAAAATCCAAGACTGGAAATGTAGCTATGCAATTAGCTTCAGTATTTCATTTGCTCCTCTCCACATCTTTTACTGGAAATAACAGTTTAGATTATAAAAAAATGGCAGAGGTCCGGAATTACATCTTCTAGCTGTGGCAAAAAAGAAAAAGCAATTTTGTTCCTGTGGTTCTTGAAGCTCTGCCTCTCTCCCACATTGCCACCATCCTCTCCTTCAGTCGTCGACGTGCCAAAGTGATCCACTCACCTATGCACCAGAAAGCTGCACCGCGGAGAGGAGCTGAGCGGCGAAGGTCTGTGACCTGACTTCCCTTCACTTTGAACTGAGACATTTGACTCGCGTTACCTCCTTCGGCCTTTCCCACTGCCTGCGGTGGTTTTCCTTGTTTTGCTTCAACAGGTTGACAGCGGTGGAGTAATTAGGTAGAAGCTCCCTCAGTTGGAACTGAAGTGCTGGCTGCGGCCTCTGTGCTGAGTTAGCCTGTTCTCCCTGAGCATGTGGGGGGTTTTCAACGCGCTTTGATTTCCTCCCAACGACAGCAGCAGTCTACAGGCAAGGCCAGTTTTTGTCTTCAAAAATGTGAAAGATTTGCCGTTTCTAATGCTGCAAATACAAATAACAGAATTGGATTCTTTTCTCCAAAGGGAATATCTTTGGGTTTTTCCACACACACACACACACGTTCGACACTGAATGTTTCCCTAACCCTGACCAAAACCCGATTCTAATCCTGACCCTAAACCCCAGTCTTGACCCTGAAAAATTCTTTTTTTTAAAATGTCGTGAGGACCGACCAAAAGGTCCTCACTTTACATAAGTGTCCTCACACACACACACACACACTTAACTATACAACTGAATTAAAGAGATGGGGTTTACTGTTTGGCCACCTTTTGCCAATAGGAGGGAAAGGAAAACCTCTTACATTTTTTCTTCAGCAGGATCTCAAACTCCCAACACGTTTGCTTTAAATAAAGTCTGTAAACGTCATTACAAATTCAGATGAATTCCAACACTGCTCTCATCCAACATTCTCACTTTTGTTGTCAGCTCACTTAAAGATGCATTGTGGGAGAAAATCTCTCCCTTAAGTGCTCCCTTCTTTGCTTTTGTGCCATGTGAGCTTCTCTGCTGACCTTTTGGAGACAGACCAATGAGATCCTTCTCTTGGCAGCCGGCTGACAATGAAGAACAAGCTAATTAGCCGATGACAGCATGAAGCAGGCAAAGAAGCTCTTAACTGAACTTCATCAGCAGAGCTGAGCCTCCAACAGCCCCAAAGCTCGAACATTACAAACGCCTTTCAAAATAAAAGTACTGCCTCAAAGCAGTAATAACCATTTCCCGGATGTCGAGCTACATTTGTTGGTAGCCGATGACTGTAGTGAGTGACCGTTACAGGTCTGTAACTCTTGACATCCTGATGCTCGAACACACCAGTGTGACAGGAATGTTTTTAGATGTGGACAAGCCTCGTCTGTCATGATTTGGGTTCGGCCCACCCAAACACCAATTATTATTGTCATTATGTTAATGAGTTACAGTGCACACCGAGCGGGATTGCTGCCAGGAACAGGCCAAGCGTCGTACACCAACATTCAGAGAGGCTGTTCCAGGACCCATAATGATCAAAAGCTCCACAGATAATATGAGAGGGGAAGCTTTACATGTGGGAGAGACAGAGCGTTGTCATGCAATCGCATGTGCAGTCAATCGTGTCTTCTCCCATTAGGACATTGTTGTACATTACACGCCGCACTAAGGACACTAAGGACTGTTTATAATGAAAGGATGTGGATCAGGCATAATCCAAATACTGTTTTTAAGACCAAGACCATTTTAATACCCATTCAAATAAAATTCGAGCCTAAATATGCGGTAGAAATATCTCCTGTAATGGCACAGGTTCATAAAGTTCACAATAAGCACTGGATTATTTGTGCAGTCACGTTTCTCAGTTGATAAGAACTGACTGATATTTTAAGTTTGTATATTCAAACTTGTAAAAGGAAAAGAGTTTGTCCTTGTTTACTTACCCTTTAGACTTACTGAAGGACCCAGAATTAAATACTTACGTTCCGATCTTTCATTTGACAGATCACCGTTTTTGATTAAATTGTCAAAGTGTAAATTTCTTTTCAGTTGAGCAATTAACTCTCTCGAGCCAGAATTCGTGACGTGGCTCAAAATATTTAAGACCTTTACAATCTGAATTTAATACTTTAAGACTGAAAAGTAATAAGAAAAAATAAAAACCACACTGCTTTAGAGTTTCCATTGAGCTGAATTATTACAAAAGGACAAAGAGCCTAAAAACAAGATTAAAATATCACTGATATAATTTCTTATCTTTCATTTAAAAAAATTTAAATAATTCTGCCCAGACCATTTTTATTTAAAAACAAAAAACAAAGTCAGATGTGTGTTTTTTCCTCCTTTTGTTGTCAAACAATTTAGTAATCTTCTGTATTTCCGTGTGTATGCATCATTTCTGGTGCGGCTGCACCTTTGCTTGTTGCTATGCAATGACTTTATTAGCTACTGTTTCTTTTATTTTCAGAGGTTCGATATAACAAAGAAGAAAAGCATCTAATTTAAACGTAATATATTCTTGTCCATCTGTTGGGCACCTCACCCTCAGCGGGCTGCCTGCATTTAGTGATCCTCAGCCGGCCTCATTGTTTACCACGGTGAGGTCAGGATTGTACTACTTAATGTGGTGACATCAGTAGTTAGGCCTGATTCATTGGCTTCAGAGCCATTTGTCATCAGAGACACTGAGCACGTTAATCTGGGGGACTTTGTCGTTATCCCTGCTGAGCTGTCGGGAAGCCTTGTAATGATAAAGCAACCAAACTGCAGCAATTAGGAGTTTATTTGGCCTTGGGTGATCAAAGACTGAATAAAAGGTCATCATAAGGTCACAGACATGGGCATTTTAGCAAGAAATAAAGTACGAGGTTACATACGGCCATCGCAGTACTAAAATCCTCCATTTACCCCTCATTTATTCACAATTGTCCCTCTCTGAAGCTTTTCACTGAGATGAAGCACTTGTGTTTTTCCAAAGGCAGCACCACAAAGAGACGATGGACTGGAGCTTGAGAACGAAAGGGAAGACGACAAGAGGGTGGGAGGGTGGGAGGGAGACAGAGACTGAGGACTAATCCCATGAGGGTGGCAGCTAAATGATTTGTTCCACTGAGAGAACAGATAAAAAAAAAAAAAAGTGTGTGGGGAGATGGACAAGGAGGGGGGCGACCGTAGTGATGAGGCGCAAACCACTTTCAAATGAAAACCCTTTTCTTCTGCACTCCCTGTAGCCGTACCGAGCGCCCTCATTTACAACGCTCAAAGCGGTCCACACGCCACTTTATTCCCTAATTTGAAAGTCTAATTTTTTTTTTTTTTCCATGGGGGACGCAACAAGGAAATATCAGAACAAAAGAAGAGAAAGTGGATGGTGCTGGGGACACAACAGGTTTAGCCACAAAATAATCACCAAAAAAAGACAAATAAAAATAAAACAAACTCAAGATTGTGCCATCATCGGCCTTTGGAGAGAGCATTTAAGATTTAAAAAACAACCTAAAGTTACTGCAGCCAATGTGTGGTGTTTCCATGTTCTATGAACAGGACACATGTCTGAGTGAGTCCTTCGACAACAGCCTGACAGACAAAGAGGCTTCCTGTCTTCGTACAGTAAACTTTAACAGCTTCCTGAAGTAATTACAACAAATGGGTGTTTGGTTCAAACTGTAACAGAAGATTTTCAAAGTGAAGATGGATTTTTTTTTTTTAAATCACCTCATAAGTAGTGCCAAGCAGGACAAGTAAGTTTAAATTAGAAATATGTTTTTTTTTAAAAATGACAAACTCAGATACAGCAAATGTGTAATTAGCAAGTTATGAGTTCAACCAAGGCAAGTGGGGCCAGATACAAACACCACCTTTTTAAATTTAATCCCAAAATGAAGACACTTACGATGACGTAAAACGAGACACCGGGTCATGCAGCAAATTTTATACTTTTAAATAAGTCAGGTAATGTTAGGTCGTCATATTCTTGTTAAATTCACGACAAGGGCTCATGAGCGAGGATTTCTGTGGTTTACCAGAAATCATGCACTGATGAAGCACTATAGACATGTGTCTTTAATAATTAGGATACAAGCAAACATAAAGAGTTCTTTGTGTTGTTACAACAACAACCTTGTGTTATTACAATGTGTAATTTTACAAATGAAAAAAGTGATATTTCATCTAAATAAAAATATGCACTACTACAGCAAATTATCGGTTAATTATTCTTAGACTATGCATGTACATTTACACACACAGGGAACCCAAACTGATCCATTTGATTTCAGGCACAGAGTGGCCATGTTGGCAGAAATGTGGCGAGGTGGGAGGTGGGGGTCCCACTGCGTGGTGACAACAGGTTATCAGACAGATAAACATTAGACCCCGATGTTCGTGAGGAGTCGAGCCTCAGTAGTGTTACCTGGTTAAGGTCAGTTCAGACCAAGTTGACACTCACCAGCCATAAACCGCAGCACAATGATTGACGATTCTAAATTAAGTTAATACAAACTGTTCAAAAATGAGTGGACATACAACCCCATGTTTATTCACCCTACAAACAGCAACCACAGAAGAAATAACCTGCCATCAATGTAAAAAGTTATAAAAAAAAAAAGTCGACTTCGACCAATTATATGAGAATACTGCACAGTTTTGCTGAGGCTATAATATCTGTTTATGTTTCGTTTTTAGTTGAATTATCTTTTTTTTTTTAAAGTATTTTTAAAGCTATTCCCAAAGTCAATGACCAATAGTTGTTGAGCAGAGAAAGCTTTAATAAATGGTGGACTAACAATCATCGTTTTCATTATCTTGGCCTTGGTTTGAGGTCACAGGGTCACAGGCTACCAAAGCAGAGGCAGGCTTTCATAGGTATAATGTAACACAGTGCATTGTGTTGGCAGTGGGGGGGGGGGGGGGTCTTCCCAGTGGGCAACGTCCTGGTCAATAACAGCAGCAACATTCCACTGCAAACACTGTGGCATTATTATGGCTGCCCTGTGTTCACCAGGAGGATCCCAACTTCCAACAAAACAAAAGAGATTAGCTCTCACGGCATTCTGGGAATTTTCAGCATCACCTTTGGGAACAGTGTGGGGAGGGGAAGGAAAACCCTTCCTGCAGTGCCATCAAAACGATTGAGCAACGCCCTTATCGCAATATCCAAGCACGTATTTAAAACAACTAAATGCGACGGATTCAATTAAAGAGAGCTAAACTACGGATACTCTTCATGTCACAACCGTCAGTGTGATGGTGCATATACCTTATACCATATGTCTTATTACCTGAATCTTCGTTGCTATAAGCAAACTGTCTGCTGTTATAAGCAAAAAGTTGTGAATGCACTTTGTTAACTTGAACTAAGTGATTCTAACGCACAAACCTCGACAGTGAATCCTAACATCACTAAGCGTCTCTAATGAAGCGGCAGGCTGTGGCTCGCACTGACCATGAACAAATATTGACTTGAGCGCTGACCCGTGCTCGGCTATTATTTCAGCGACGCTGGAGAGCAGGAACAATCAGCGTTTGCTGGTGGAGAAGCTTGGTGGCAGATGTCACTGAATATTCTAAACAGATGAGAGGAAGGGAGGGTAGTTATATCAACAATGAACAAGAGATAAACGGGTTCTGTCAAACATCATTACATCTGCGGTCAAAACCTGGCAGGGGAACATTGTGCTTTTTGATCAAAACTTCCTTAAAATAAGAGCTCACTGGAAAAGTGAGCTCTATGAAACTCCAAAAGACAGACAATCTTTCAGAGACGACACCACTAACACTTTTCTCAGTCCGTCATCTGTACCACCTGCATTAGAATGTGTTACAAATCATACTGTTGCTACTGTAATAACATCAACACTAAACCCAGCTGAGTTATTAGAAGAGCAATTTCCATCTCTAGTTTGAATAAACAAAACAGGCCGACTTTCAACAGGCTGCTGAGCTTGTTTTGGTGATAATGTACCTCACCGTGGCATATGACCATCTTGTAAGGCCAGATAAGAGGCCGCTATTACAAACAGACAACACAAATTCAACATACAACACTTTTTATGTCAAGGCAGTAGTGTCACTAGCTATGCCCTAAAACTGTTCCATTGTATTTATTTTGTATTTGCTTCGCTCCAACAGTGTGAATTTGTGGACATTCTTTTCATGATCTTCCAAATCTGAATGAATCCAATGCCAAACACAGGAGCTTTTAAAACCCAAATGTGAGATTATGCTACGGCACAGCAGATCAACGCTTGGGCATCTGCCCTGGTAAAATGGGAATGGGAGAATGGGCAATCATGGGGGGATTAGCCAAGGTTACCAGCATTTCATTTGTTTGGCTATAAAGTTAGTAAGATCACTCAAATTTGATGAAGATGAGAAGAAATGAAGAGGAAAAAGAGGCGCAATGTCTTTGTCAAAGAAATCAAGTTTTAATAGCAAGCACTGGTATTTGGGAAATTAAAAAAATTATTTAATTACAGTTTGTGGCACGCACATCCCCCAGCAGCGTGACAGCAACGTCACATTCTCCATTAGACATGAAGACGTTTGAGCCAAATTGTTATTTTTACTTGGTTTTAGTCAGAGATGTGAGCTGCATCACATGCCCCAGGCAGAGGATGAGCTCCACACTCCTCACACCGACGACACGGGCTGGCTCAAGAACCTGTAGATGGCATTGCTACTGGCAGCTGCCCCTCACTGAAACCCAAGAGGATGCAACGCCACGGTCAAGGTGACTTCACCGTGGCTCAGATGAGGAGCGCAGTCACAAACACGATGGACACTGGACTAACAGCAACATTTCATGCTGCACTCCAAAACAATGGCACTATGAAAAAGTTGCAAAACAGCAAATCATTAAACATTTGCTCAATGTGTTTAATATGCACTGATTAGCCACAGCACTGGTTTCATAAAAAAAAGTTTCTATAAAAATATTATAACAAATCACCATGGTTAATCACAAAGTGGTTTGACCCTTGTGTTTAATTAATTACTGTAATTTACCATATTTAGTATTGTTTAAAATACTTTTTTCCTTAGAAGTACTTTTGTACGTAAAATGTAGATAATCTTGTTACTACAAGTGATACTTGTAGTAATTTTTTAGACGTACACATACTCAAGACAGAAAACAAGTCACCCACTTCTGGACACAGTGTATCACATTTTCATGCGGGGCTGTGTCGCCACAGGCTGCTCAGAGGAGCCATCCTGACCCAGATCCCCCTTAAAAAACGTTACTAAGACCACCAGTGTTAATGTTTCCTTCTATAATTAAAAGTGGGATGTTGAAATACAGACTGGCATTAAAACGCTCCCCATGTGGCGTGCTGACAGCCGACCTTCTGGGTGCAGACGTTTTCACTGCAGCAGATAAGATCGACGGTGTCACCAGGGAGTCAATCTCCACTGTAAACAAAGCCCCGCGGAGCACAAGAGGAAATAATTTACTGCTACAGTCAAACAGTTTAGTGAGAAACGCCTGACCTTCTTGGAGAAGATGTTTATGCACTGAAAGAGTTTTATGAAACACTTCAAACTGGAAAACCGGTTTGCCTCCGAAGCACTTCTCTGTGTTGTCTTTAAGTCACTGCATGACCGGCAGAAATCAGATTACTACTTATATACACAATACATCTCTAATTTAAAAATGACAATGACAACGCACCTTCCAAGGAGCCACAAGTTGCTAGTTGTTGTTCGGAAGATGCTTAACTCACCAAGTCTCACATCCAAAATGGCCCCTGGATGCTCAACAGCTGTTGTGTATTATAATGATCTGATGTTACCATCTTCCTATCAACCGACATTATCACGGTTTTCCCTTAGATCTGCAGTCTGTCTGGCGGACAGACAGCACACACGGTTATCTTAATGTCTTGTTGTGCTTATTTGGCTTTGGCTTTGTGAGAAAAACCCTGATGGAGTACAGCTATATTTGCCACCTGTCTTGAAACGGACACAAAATTTCTTGTGTCCTGCTATTGACTTTAACATTACAGAGTCACAAGTGACATTGGCTTCAGAAATTATTCAGATCCTGTCGCTTTTTGCACACTCTGAGGTTCAAACGAGGACCAATATATTTAATCACCCTGAAAACTATATCGGCCAGTGTCTCGGTAAATACAGATCCCATCGTATAAACTACTGTACAGTTGCATGTGCTTGACAAACATTTGGGAGCCACTGGTTCTTTTCGTGGAAATGTGCAGAACTACAGCTGTAGACACAACAAACACCCCTTTCCTCTCCACACACACACACACACACACACACACCTTGACAAGTTCTTCAATTGTAAAACAAGTTAATTATAGTAAAACGTCAAAGTAGCATCAACAGGTTATATAGATTCGAACATTTTCAACATTTCCAGAAAAAAATGCAACAGTTGCATTAGAAAAAAATTAAATATACTTTGCACTCACGTCCCTCAGGTCTCAGTGAGATAGTGTTTGCCTGTCCTTACACTGCGACACACAGGCAGCCGCCAGTGTGACCACACAGAACACCCGAGAGAAACGAGGGATTAACAGAGAGATGTCACTTTGTGCCGTCTCACGCGGCAGAATACGAGCCAATCACAAAACGACCACTGACACCAAACACACACACACACACACACACTGTAACCTGACAATACCAGCCAGTCAGGGAGACTGTAATATGAGCAGCTTGGTGGCCAGTGGGACAAGGCGCTAGGGTTCTCTCAGCCATAAACAGAGGTCTCCCTGGCAAGGCAAAAAAAAAAAAAAACTGTGTAGTAGATAATAGAATAATGAAGTAGTTGGGGTGTTTCCAATAGCCGTTGGGCAAAAGGTTAAACTGAAAGTATCCCTTATCTCTCAATAAAGTGACACTTTAGCAAACCCCTTATTAGACACACCCTGTGTTGGCTTGACGGGAGGTTATGAAAATGTTACTTTCAATAAGCAGACTCCTAATCTACTTATTGCTTACTTATTTAGGCAATTTTGAAGAGGGAGAGTAAGCTTTGGGTTTTGACCCTTTGGAGAAAAAAAAATGACCATGGGTAAGGGAAAGTGGTGCAGCTTTTGAGAGAATGAATGAAATCATATCAGCTTAAAAATAACAGCGGAATTCATAAGCAATTAGAATTTTTAATTCAAAACATTCTAGATTTGGTCTGCTCGATTCCACGTGGTCTGACTGGTACTTTTTGGTGGCTACTGTCAGCTGCTATGCTATGTAACAAACATCACAGAGTACGTCAGATACCTGAATGACCAATTTTCCCTCCTTGTGTTACTTTTCCATTTGTTTTAGAACATAATATATCGAAATGTGCTTTGCATCGTCTTCATTTTGCAGCTTTACTATGGTCATACTGGAAAGTAATTCCTTTGTTACTGTCTTGAATTTAACTATTATAATGAACATGCCAATCTAACTGTTCACTGTGTGTGTGTGTGTGTGGACAAAACATTAAATTTCTAAAACTTGTATACATACCACCTGTTCATATCCCATTTGCACTCCTGCGAAGGCCTGACTCCTGCGTAAACTCAAAGTCAGGGTCCAATCTGGCTTTTAGTGGAATGCTTGAACATGACAGGGGAAGCCTGTGCATGTCTGCATAGCTGATGGATTATCACAGTATCAACTGAGAAGCCTGGGTTCTCTTTGCACCTGCCTTGTCCTGCTTAATGTACAAGGAACGGGAAAGATGGTTCACTCCTCCCTTTTCCAGAAAACTTCATTTCATTCACAAGTAGACCTAAATTAATAACGACAAGGTGACGCTGAGATCCTTCTATGAACATTTCCTCCTGACTTAGGCAGCCACAAAGTGACGTATTCTTTTAACTTACTCATCTTAATTCAAGTTTAAGATCTTTTCATTAAATTACTAAATTTGTGATACAGTACTTCACGAGTACTTGCCCACAACAGCTTATTACCATGGATATCATATATTATCTGCATGGAATTAAAGTGAGGATCATGGCAGTTTCTCTTGAAGCATGGGTAAAAGCAGTGAAAGCTAATGAGAGTGCCGGGAGCTCTCTGCTTCACCACACCACTCCTCTCATTGTGGTCAAATATCAAAACAATCATTTACAGCAAGCCTTGTCAAGCAGTGTACTTTTACTTCAGGGAGTCTTGTCAGCGTGTTATTGATTTATGATCAGTGCATTAGTACAAGAATACACCATGAAAAATTTAAGCAACAAGTCATCTCCACTACATTTCTACAACCTACTTTCCTGCTTCCACTGACCTGTTTCCTTCCAAGACTGGTATAAAAACAAAATTCGCATCTCCACATTAAGTCTTTAAATATTTGACCTAATTTGTTAGCTTTGCGCTAAACTAACAAATCCGGTTTGTTTCATCTGTCCACATGCAAATAATGCGAATGCTTTGACTGTTATATTTTCTATTTCTTGGGAAACAGCAGCCATGCACAGGCTTGCCATTGCAGTCGGCTGCCAGGTTTTCCATCACCAGGCCCATGCAGAGACTAAAACCAATTTAATTTGGGCGTTACTAATGACAACTTCTTTGGTTTCAAGTATTTTTCTCATGTACGTAGGGACTGTGTTATTGCCATGACATAAAAGTAACAAATCAATAATAATAATAATAATAATTTAAGACAGGTATAGTACCTGCTACCTTAATGAGACCATAAGGATCCATTTGTTCCGATGGGGAAGTGACTCAAGAGGAATTAGGAGATTCGTCTGAGACTCGGGCAAAAAAACTAAACAAATCCTGACTTGACCAACTCCAATGTAAAGGGAGGGAACATATGAATGAAAGAAAGAAAGAAAGAAAGGGATTAACATACCAGGAAACGAAACATCTTTGTGAGACACACTTCGAGGTTTAGCCGGGGTTAATCCCAGCTACACAGAGCAATGCCTTCTCCTGTTTATGTTCCCCATGAGAGTTTTCCTTTAACAGGAACCTCAGCAGATGTGGACACAAGACTATGTCTGTGTACAGATGAAATGACTCCAATCTCCAACAAAGCAAAGGTTATCCAGGTGACGAGCAGGGAACGTTTCGATTCAATTTTCAGTGGACGTGTCATGATATTTAACACAACAATTTGTAATCTTAAGAGTTTGGGATCTGTCTGTATTAGCTCGTTTTCTTGCAAATGTCTTCATGATAGTAAGTATTAATGAAATTAATTAATGAAAATTCCATTCCCATGCTCAGCAGATGTTGACTGTTGGAGAACAGCACCACAAGCCTTAGGGGCACAAGAGGTTATCAAATGTACCATCAGCACCACAACAGCTTCCTCTGTTCACACTAGTTTTGTACCTAAAATAAGCAGTTACATTACACTTACACCAGGCTACATTTAGGGATAAATCTTAAAAGTTGTGTCATGTTTCCTAACAAAAGTAAATGTGATTTCATGTGAGAGCAATAAAAAATGTATACCAATCTCTTGTTGTATGCTAGATATTATTCCAGAGTTAAAATAATCCAGACAAAACCTTTACTGCTCACTCATTAACACTGTCTTGTTTGATATATGCAAAAGCAAAATATAGAACGATAAACACTTTTACAGGCGGGGTTATGTTCCATATAACTTCTTGGCCTGGACCAATCACCCCCAACAATGTGAGCTGTAAACTGATTAACAGCCATGTTCAGACAACTTTGAACCAAGTATGAACACAGCAGCCAGAAAAATAATAATGCAAAGTGTTTTAAAACGATTTATTAGTCTGTTATGGAGTAAACAGTGCAGTACATTGGCCATTACTAAAGACCAATTTATTTTTATTTTGTTAGTTCACTGACTTATAGGACGAACCAAATCTGATCCTTGTACATTAAAATTACACTATCCAACTTAAAGTTTAATATAAAAGGATTTACATCATTCTACATAATATTTTTGATCACTCAGCCAAACCCAGCCAACACAAATGTCTCCCTATCCACCTTAGCCCTCTTTAACTCTGTTAAGCCTCTAAATCCAGAAAGTACTGATTTAAAAAGATTTTGGGGTGTTCTGCCAGAGCTTTGATCACGCCAATAATGACTTCCTAGCACATTTGCAAACAAAGTGGTGCTGGCCCGGCGCTGCCCTGGATGCTGGAAATCTTTTAGGAGGATTCCCTGACCTTGATTTTGCTTTTATGTTTGTACGACATTCCACAAGCCCATTTAAAATCTGCTGCGCTTGCCCAGTTATTTTAGACTTTCTAGTTTCATGCCAGCAGGCTACTTAGATCTCTCTAATCTCATATCTTACAAACACATGTAGTTTCCAATATGTTATTTTGTTCAGTTCACAGTAAAATTTGGGTTTGGGAGGGGGGGGTCTAATTGTTTAGTGCCAGTGGATCTACAATCCAAAGTAGATTTGATCTGGTAATAACAGGGCAGTCCCTGAGGCTCATGTAGGTCTTTATCCCACACTTAAAAACCAGGGCAGCTGTAACAACTCCCTTCACCTCCACAGTCAAAGACTAAGCCAGTAAGAGTGGTCTCCATCTCAGAGTCAAAGAAAAAAAGAACATAAGCACAGAAAAAAAACTCATCTTTTCAAGTTATAGAAGCCGAAAAGGTGGTATTTGTGGCACCGAAAAAAGCAATACAAACACAAAAGGCACAGAGGCATGCACAGATGGTTGACCAAAACTGAAATTACAACTCAGCATCTCTACTCACATAAATTACAGAGAAAACACGATGGTGAAGATTCCATAAAAAACTTCCATCAAAAGAAAAAAAAAAAAAAAAAAAAAAAAAAAGAGAGAGAAAAAAAAGCAAGGCCAGATTTGACCCGCAACCCGGTCAGACAGCCCAGGGGAGTGGAAGTCGTTTCCTCCAAACAAACACTGGAGGCGTGGAAGTCATAATCACTGAAGGGGAAGACGCATGCCAGCAGTGGAGACCCAGCTTTGATCTTGTAGACAGAGGGCTGATCTCACTAAGGTGTTAATTGAGAGACTTCTGCCGTCTGTCCGCAAGGGCTAAACAACTGTCCTGATGATGTGGAGGCCAGAGCACGCTGCCGACTCTCACGTACCAACCGACACCAGGCTGTGCTTCCACCAGATCTGCTTAAGTGTTTGCAGGAAAACCAGTGAGAAGCTGAGGAATGCTCTGTGCGTGGCTGGAGGACACGCACAATGTACAGACTTAACACTGAGCTAGTTGCAATATGAGCTTAGAGAAAAGTCAGGGAAGTAAACAAGACGCACGTTAGCTGCCCACACACTTAAGTCGATGCAGTGTGTTTATGCTAAAATAAAATAAAAAAAAAATTAAATCAGTAGAGCTGAATAGTGACTAACTGACATATTTTGTGAGCTAAAACGATAAATTCGTTAAAGACAGAAATGTGACCAATAACACTTTAAGGATTTGATAAATTATTTTTTAAAAAAATGACAGTTTACGATTTCAAGTTCAATATTTTGTGGTTCTCTGAGTCTTCTGTGACGGCAAGGGGATTGTATTTTGGTCTGTTGCTAAAAACTATTTTGACATTGTGAGGAAAACCTTTCTGGGTTAAAATCTGATTTTTGCAGCACGTCCTACAGCTTAATAGGTGACTTGTCATGAGCTGCTCTCATGTTACTGATTTGAAGGATGTGCTGACAGACGGCTCGAAGACTCAACGTGCCGTGAACTGTGGACAACTATGAGCTGCAAAAACAACTTTGAGCTGCCGGCTGCAGTGTCTCCTACACTGAGATTTACTACACATTTCTGTAGAGATTTAAGATTTAAGCCACTTAATTAAAAGGCACGTGGACGTCAACTGTAGGGACGCCTGTTTAAAAGGTAATTTCACAGTCCAACATTCAATCTTCAAAAAGAAATTACATGCACTTAATGATTGTCAGAAATACTGAATAAACTTTACGATCAAATTCACCAGAGATCAATCCACTGAAGGAATGCTGTGCGAGGCTTCCTGGATGAAAGCAACAATGTAATCTGTATTTATAATAACCAAGTGTAGAAAAATGGATATGCCAAGAAAGCCACACTGGAAGCATAAGAATTTCATTAAACCACGGTGACAATGCTCATATTCTTCCTCTTGACATATCAATTCAGAGCGTTTTTGCTAAAGAAAGCTGGGAAAGATAAAGAGCCCTCTATTATACCCCGGGTCATTCAGCAGCACAAAGGGGACCACCACCCAGGTTTGAGTCCTCCACTACTCCAATCCCTGGAATAATTCTCTGCTGCTCGCCATTCTTCAGCAAGACAGTCGATGTGTGATCGGGAGTTGACAGGGCACAGGAGCAGATTTATTACATGTACACTGCATGAGAGCTTCATAACTGAGGCCTGTCCCCGTTCAGCTGATATTTGTCACTGTACTTTATTTTAAGCTACGTGGAGGAGTTTGGTTGTGAAAATTAATTATAACATTTTTTAAAAGAGGACAGAGGTCGGGAACAAGTCCCTGGCAGAGGTCCCTGTTTGCAGAGATTTGCAAAAGTGCGACCACCAAAACACTCACAGCGGAGCAGCTTCACGAAGACACACTTCGCCGCACACACCGACACGACGGAGGCGCCACCTGTTCGGCGCCAACACGCTGGACTTATCGGGACAAACGAAACACGCAGGACGGTTTCAACGAGCGGCTGCCGCAGCCGCCATATGACTTTAAACATGATCCTGCTTAACGAGCTGCGCTTCATGGGATTGTCTCGTCTGGCCGCCGCGGGGCCACCTGACCAGCGCGCGCGCGCACACACACACACACACGCGCAGAAGCACAATTAAACCGAGGACGGAAGCACAAACACCAACAAACGTTCCAACGCACGTCCACAAGAAAACGGACAAATTAGTGCAACTTGTCACATGCTCCGCCGCGGCCGTAGCGCTACAGCGCTTAAACTTACCCGACGCCCGGACAAGCTCCTCGCGGTGGAGAGTAGTTCTTCCTCCCCGGGAACTCGGCTGGTTGTCCTGGTTGTCCTCGTTGTCCTCGTTGCTCCGTGTCCAAGTGTCAAATCGTCCTAGAACTGCAGCAGCGTCACGTAAAACCGCCCGTGTTTGCTGGAGCCTGGGGCACGCGGCACGTCGCAGCCTCTTTGTACTTGTCCGCTCCGGCAGCGAGTCGGGAGCCCGCGGTCATGCGCACTGGGCGCCCGGGCGAGCTCGGCGCTGGCGGAATGAAGGTCAGTCAGAGCCACAGGTGTTGCTTACCTGCCGCGGGGGCTTGGCCTACTTCTGCGCCGCTGTCCAAGCGGCAGTGAGCGAAATTGGGCGGATATTAACTTTGCAGCTCCCCTCTTATTAATATTCCAGGAAGACGTTCCGGGTCCCGCAGTAGAATAACATTAGCATTCTTAAACTAAGCTAACATTAGCTGATTCATAGTTCAGTGACGCTTTTTGTGCTAGTTAACACTTTAAGAGACAGTTAAAATCTGTTAAAAGAAAGCAAGCTTCAACTTGGCTTAAAAAACATTTTTTTCTTTTGTTTAATTTTAGAAATAACCACGGCTAACGCTACTATATGTTTCTCTTCCGCTTAGGAATATAGTTCTTGAAACCTATTTTACATAGGTTAATTAGTTGGCGCATTAATATCCACATTTCTTAATTTTTGTGTCACAGACGTTCGTTAGTTTGCTAATTTTAACAGTTTCCAAAATCTACCTCTCAAATATTTTTGAAATATTTTACATAACCACAAAGTTACATGAAGACAAAGCTATAATTACTCGCAAAAATAACGATAATTAGAATAAACAGACGGTGTTTGGGACGCTGTTCCAAACGGAGTTGACTGGCCGAGGCCGCCATCTTGTGGCGTTTTGTTTAAAAGTCTTTCAAACACTGAGAACGATGATGCATGAGGAAGGTCAGGTTTATATAGATATTTGAAATAAATAAGTCATCTTCATTTTCTTTTGGAGCTGAAACAACTTTACAGTTATGAGCATAACGTATCTGCTGTAGACAAGCATGAGGACTGCTGTCTTGTTGAGTCATTTCTAGGCTTTTTAATATTTGTGGTTTATGTTATATGGCAGTGGGCTATAGAATTTGAAGAATATAAGGCAAAACACATACCACTCACTCGAACTATTTTAAGCACTCTTTTAATGATCACACATGTACTTCACTTATTACATTTGGAAATTATTAACAAATTGCTAAGTGTTATATATTCCACAAAGTCTTTTGATAAATCTGTAAAGTAACTAGTATAATTATCAAACTATTTTTGTTTCCCTTAGAAATGTAGTAAAGTCAAAGTATGATGGAACAACAAATGGAATATTAAAGTAAACCAGTCAGGTAAAGTTGGAATATATGTCACATGTACAAACATGATTAGAGAAAGTAATTGTGTAAATTTCAGCACTTTTGACTGATACATAAATATATAGATGCTGCAGGTTTTGCTTTCATTCAACAACAGCTAAAAAGCAATAAAGACGACTCATAATTCAGGGTTTAGGTGCGAACAGAACGGGATAAAAAACATATATGGACCTGGCGTACAGGGGCAGTGTTTTGTTCAAACTCAAAGACCCTACGCAAAAGTTTTGAGCATATAATGACACACACTTATTGTCAAAATTAGAATATAACTGTTTGCTGTAGTATGAGGCTTGATCTAAGGGACCTAACCACAAAGGTGATATAAGTGGACAAGTTCCATTTCAGAGTCTTGGCTCAAGCTGACACAAAAGTGCTCCTCTAAGAAAACGAGCGCTGAATTCCATGATGTCAACGTTCATTTGACAAGCTCTCAAGGGTGATGTTACAACTGAACGATCCAAAGTTAGAGTTGAAGCAGATAAGATAAGATATGACTTTATTTATCCCACAGCGGGGAAATTATTGTGATCCAGCTGCAAATAGTAACAGAGAACAAATAACCTCTACTGAGCAATGTACAATTAACTGTGCAAACAAGGTATTAAAAAATTAAAAATAAAGAACCTTGTGATTGTGACCAACTGATGTACTGACAGGCGGTTAGTCCATAGTAATGTATAAATATCCTTATTATTATCTGCAAAAAGTAACTAAAGCTGTAAAATAAACGTGTGGTATTGTTGAATTCTAGTGGCGTAAATGTAGTCTATAAAGAAAATGTTCCAGTAAAGTCCAAGTGCCTTTTTATAAATAATACAATCTCAGGATGCTGAAACGCCCATTGTCCAGAGGAATGTGAATGCACAATCCGGAGTCCGGCTTGTGCAACTGTTTTCAAACCTGCAGAAAAAAAGGTTTGTAGGGGACATGTCTCAGGTGTGAAGGAATAATCCGCACACAGCGCGCAGTGTCCCCGTCGGGGGGCCACGCCCCTCCTGTCGTGCCCGGCGCCTTTGGATTGGTCCGTCTGTCTCCACTCCTCCGCCGAGTTCCGCGTTAGTGCGCTTATAAGTGCTGCAGTGTTTTTCCCCCCAAACTTACACCCTCCGTCCGCGAGCGACACTCAGCCACCATGTCTGACCGAGGAGCCTTCGACACCAACGTGGTCACCGTGACCCGGTTCGTCATGGAGGAGGGCCGCAAGGCGAAGGGCACCGGGGAGCTGACGACGCTGCTGAACTCGCTGTGCACGGCCGTGAAGGCGATCTCCAGCGCTGTGCGCAAAGCGGGGATCGCGCACCTGTGAGTAGACGTCGGGCCGGGGCAGACGGGCCCGGTGGCACAGCTCGATCGGAACAATGGGCAAAGTTGCATGTGGCCCCTCCACGTTGGCACAACATGAGCACGACGTTCGTGTGCCAATCCGGAAGCGCGTACCTGCGCATGCCACGCCCACTTTAATGTTATTCACACAACGTGCAGTTCATGGAGTAAACTGGTTTAAAGTGCATCTAATGTAGAGTTTAATGAATCTGTGGATCTCCGCTTCCATCCTGCAGTCTGTAGCTGTTTTAAACCACCGTTTGTGTTGGTCCATAACTTTCAGTTGTGCCATCACAGCCGCTTCTTCTTTTAAAGTGAGACTTGTGCGTTGCAAAAATGCATGTATTGATGAGAAATGATTTATATGCACCTTCTTTGTAGTAATGTCCAGACGTTCTCTATATGAGCAGCAATGTTTTGCATGTGTCAAACTTGTTTGGCTTGTGAAACTGGTTTTCTTTTAGACTTCGTTTCATTTTTAAGCAACACTTTACTTAATCACATTCAGCCTCTGTTGTGTAAAAATGCAGTGTCATGTATGAGTGGCTTTTTAAAAAATGATTTACATAAAACCAGGAGGCTGTCGTCATGATTTGTTCCACTGTGATTTTTCTCTGTAAAACAGTGGAGCTGCTTTAGTGTTAACATGAAGATTGTTATAATCTGGCTTTCTACGTACAAACAAGTGATATAAATATCAGTGAAAGTCCTCTTGGGATTATTTTTTCATTGTTTTTATTATTACTAGTATTGTTTTTTTCTTATCAGCTATGGCATTGCCGGCAACACCAATGTAACGGGTGATCAGGTGAAGAAGCTGGACATTCTGTCCAACGATCTGGTCATCAACATGATCAAGTCTTCGTTTACCTCCTGTGTGCTGGTGTCAGAAGAGAATGAAAAGGCCATCATCATAGAGCCAGAAACAAGGGTGAGTGAGTGTGTGTGACAGGTGGAGGAAAGGTAGTTTTTAATATACATGTAATAACAGAACCAGTGATTTATGTGTGGGAGACATTAATACTGAGGTCCGGATAGAGTCACAATTACGAAAAGTCAAAAGTGTCAAATCAATCTTCAGATGTGTTTTGTTCCTTCGACAGGGTAAATACATTGTGTGCTTTGATCCTTTGGATGGTTCCTCCAACATCGATTGTCTGGTCTCCATCGGTACGATTTTTGCCATCTACAGGAAGGTACACCTTAATATCATAATCGCATAATAAAGTGTTTCCTGTATTCACAGACTTGAGTGGTGGTAGATTAAGTAGCTGTAACAAACATAGATTTTAAAAGTATTATTATTATCATCCTGAAAAAATTTGTGAAGTAATGAAAGTAAACCGTACTGCTTCAGACCACAGATTCTGAGCCCTGCGAGAAGGACGCCCTGCAGCCTGGCAGGAACCTTGTGGCAGCAGGCTACGCCCTCTATGGCAGCGCCACCATGATCGTGCTCTCCACAGGCCAGGGAGTCAACTGCTTCATGCTCGACCCAGTTAGTGCTCACTCACTGTTTCACAGGAAAAACTATGCAAATTGATTTTTAACTACCGTTTTTTTTTTGTCGCTGTCACTTCTCAGGCGATTGGTGAATTTATTCTGGTTAATCGAGATGTCAAGATCAAGAAACGTGGCAAAATCTACAGCTTGAATGAAGGTTACGCAAAATACTTTGACCCCGCTGTGACGGAATATCTGCAGAAGAAGAAGTTCCCTGAGGTAACACTGCAGCACCTGTGTGGCCAGTGCGTCATGGAAAATTGTCCTTCACGAACTGTAAACTAAATTCGCTAAACTAGCAGTTATCCTGTGAAAATTACATGTCATCCTATCAATACTACTACAAAAAAATATTTATTTCATATTGAGGTGGATGCATATCTAGATGTTTTTCATTAATGACATGTTTCTAGTTTTTAGTGTAGATCTTGTCCACTAACCTGCCAACGTTTGAACCACTTCAGGATGGCAGCGAGCCCTACGGTGCCCGCTACATTGGTTCCATGGTGGCTGATGTTCACCGAACACTGATGTACGGAGGCATCTTTTTATACCCGGGAAATGTGAAAAGTCCAAAGGGAAAGGTAAGATCTTACTACTTCCCGCTTCTGCTCCTGCCACCTCACACATCTGACCGACTGTAAGAAGTGTTATATGGTAAAACAAAGCAAACAAGAGTAATAAACCACATAGACATTAACCTGCCTTACACAGGTTCAATTATTAAAGTATCATGACCAGGTTTGTCTCCTTTAGTTTACAGGTATAAAAAAGCTTGAACCATTAGCATTAGCTTAAAACATTGCGATATTTCAGGGGAAATTTTCAAAATCTGGGCACTTGTGAGACTTTAGCAGTGTGATTTTAGTGAGTTCAGAACATAATTGTCCACTAATTACACTCCGCACAGCAATCTAATGATGTAAGAAGTTTAGATGCATAGGAACGTAATATTTAGGACAAAGTGTTGGTGTGAAATACCCTTGGCATTGGCCTTGGACACTAATCCAAATTTGGAAAAGAGTTTTCCTTTGGAGACCTTGTCACTGGGACTAAAAACTAAACTCCTCCTCAAAGCTTCGACTGCTGTACGAATGCAACCCCATGGCCTTCATCATGGAGCAAGCGGGCGGCATGGCTTCCACCGGCTTCGAGAACATCCTGGACATTCCGCCCGAGAGCATTCACCAGCGGGCCCCCGTGGCCATGGGCTCCCCTGAGGATGTGCTGGAGTACGTGGCCATCTGCCAGAAACATGCCAAGAAGTGAGACCACAGCAGCTCACCTGCATAAGCACCAGTGTCCGGATGAAACCTTGATGTCGAAAATGTCAGCCTCACTTTGAGGCTAAAGGAAGCGTATGTGTCGGGGATTTTCCAAATTTACGGTTTTCCTGCCACACCAGTAATGTTGAAGTGTTTCTATAAAAGTGACCGGTCATACAAACCTGTATTTCATAAGCTTAACTGCAAACAAAAAATGCACACATTCCACAAAAAATAACCAAAGACCAAATATGTGCCAAAAAGAGATGAAAGCACTTGAATACCTGAAACCGAAGAACTCGTCCGTTTACCTCCAGTTGTGCCTTTTGATTATTATGAACATAACATCCCTAATTCTGTGAAGGACCAGATACGACCTGATGACTTTATTATGTGATCAACTGCTGTTTGGTATGTTTCTCTTAATAAATCTAAACAAGACTAAGCCTCTTTTTCATATTTTTTTTAAAAAGTGTTGCATCTTTCAAACTCAGCTTTACATTAATACTGTCTTAGTGGTTGGATATTAGCTATGACTATGGCTGGAAATGCATTTTGTGGAAAATGCATCTATGAAAAATGTTAGCCCTGTCTTGTGGTTTCTGCTTGTTTTGAAGCAAGAGAAATGTTAATACATGAAAATGAGATGGGTGAAACTTTATTTTGGAAATGGAATCAGCTGGAAGACATACGGCCTACAAAAGTGAGATACTTAAGGACGTCGACCTTTAAGCTAAAGGTCAGCTGGGGCTGACATTTAAAGCTCGCTGGAGCTGCCGTTGTGCTCGAAACATAGTAACTGCGTCTGTCTATTAAAATGATCTCCTTCACATCTTGGTCTTTACACAAAGCGTCTTGTGGCTCAGAAAGACCGACAACATAACTGGAAGTGAAGCTGTTGAGCAAATCTATTACAAAGACGTCTTCACACGCTTGCTCTGAAGTGGGATGTGTATTCAAAGCGTCACAGTCGAAACATTTTTCTGCTGGACGTCTGAGCTGAAGTAGGCGTGAGTCCTACTTCATTCCTCGTCGCCCTTTTCAGGTTCATGCGCAAGCGATGTGGTTAAAATGTCCCAAACTCAAGAGCTCTTGAGTCACTGTTGCCAAACGTGTTGTAAGCGCATGTATGTCTAAATGAATGAAAGAGCTGAAATGTGCAGCTCGTGTGTTTAGGGCCGACACCTGACACCCCCTCGCCCACACTCACACACACACACTCACACACACACACACACACACACACACACTCCCTCTTCCACGCGGCTGCGCTCACAAATAGATCCCCTTGGCTTGCCTTCATGGCTCTGGGTATGAAAAGGACTTGGCTGGTACCGAGGTCGCTCACTTGCCGTGTGTCCTCTGCCCGACGACCACGCCGTCTGCAGCCCACCGAGAGAGACACAGGAGCCGAAACCCAGCATGTCTGATCAGTCTGCGTTTGACACGGACGTATGGACCCTGACCCGGTTCATTATCGAGACCGGCCGCCAGGCCAAGGGGGCGACTGGTGAGCTGACCCAGCTCATCACGGCCATGCTGACTGCCATTAAAGCCATTTCCTCTGCTGTGCGCAAGGCAGGTCTGGCCCACCTGTAAGTACTGAGGTACTAGAATAGATTTACTCATGAAAATGTCACGATACTAAAATTTATATAGACTTCTGTTGCTTGAATCTCCTCACTAAGAGGTCAAAGGTCAAGGTGATCGCAGGGCAGCAGTCTAGGGGTGGTAGAATTTCAGGGTCTTGTTCAGGGCGGATGTTTGACATTATGTTCACGCCTACAATAGGTTCAGAGCCAAGAGGCTCAAAGCTGTGTTTGCTCAAGTTAACAATGAAGAAGTTGTCGGCGATAGGTCACTTCTGATTTCAACACTCAGCCGAAGGAACAATGTAGAGCTGATACTGTAGGAATTTGTGCTTTGTATTGACTAGATGCTGCTCTAGTATAAGCTGGATGGTGAACTTTGTATGATTTCGGTGCATTTCAGCATTCTAATCTCCAAGTGATAAAGATTGTGCCGCTCTGCAGAGCCTTTATTAGCAGGGGATGATTGCTCACGCTTGCCCAGGGACTGAGTTTTCTGGAACACTGAATTCTCTTGATTTGTGTCGACTGGGGGAGAATTTTCTGTTTATCATATAAACGATGCATATGAAGGAGGAATAATGAATTCATGCCAACTCATGAAGAACGAGCTATTACTCAGTGAATTTACCCACTGCAAAGATGTAACCAGCACACAGTAAAAGGAACTGGCGTTCACACTGCGAAATGCATAGTTTCTCTTGTTTGTGGTGTCGGATGCCAGCAAATCATCTCTCAGTCAAGTGTGCTGGCATCCGTGAGTAACGTTTGGCTGCTGATTGGTCCGTGCACGCAGGCAGGGCATGGCGGGTTCTGTGAACGTGACGGGGGACGACGTGAAGAAGCTGGACGTGCTGTCTAACGACCTGGTGACGAACATGCTGCAGGCCTCCTACAGCACCTGCTGCATGGTGTCCGAGGAGAACAAGGAGCTCATCGTCACTCCAAAGGACAAGAGGGTAGGTGGGGAACCAAAGCAGAAATGTTGCACGCCGACTTTTCATTTTAAAGGTGAATCAGACTGACGACACCTGCTGAGTATTTATCATTCAACAGTCAAACTAAGGTGAGCACGTAGTTAAAGTCTGGGCCTCCACAGGCTGACAGCTCAGTGTAGCAAAGTGGAGGCACAGCCAAATTTAAAACAGGTGAATATGAGGATTTATTCATTTTACAGTAAGTGTCCTCACCTGTGTTTTAAATGTTTCTACAGCCTCAAACTTTCGGTCAAGTTTTCTGTTCACATGAAAGTATGACACCATTTAATTGGCCTGTGACCTTTTGGCCATACATGAAAATGAGATGGGTGACCAGAACCAGAACCAGACTTTAAACATCTCAACGTAGACCTCAGATGACCATATGACCAGAAATGCACAAAATGACCAAAACCACAAATCAACACAGACAGACTGTGTCGCTTTCCTCATAACCTGTCCACGATTTTCACTGTGCATGACGCTGACCTGACATTTCATAAGATTCTTGACAAACGGACTAATTGTTTAGCTCCAAGTCTTCAGTGCATCCATTCTTATCGTAACTGCTTTGTAGCTTCTCAACACTTTCAAGTATTTTTTTCTAAAACATCATATATCAACTGAATAGAATTTTCAGTTTTAAAGTCATGGCCGACTGCTCCTGTTTTAGACAACTCATAAATAATTCAGAATTTTAATTTAATCAAAGGCCACAGCTAACAGCTGGGAAGATGCTTACTTCTCTAAATTTAAAATGATATTCTTTCACCACCTAAATGCTGAAAAGGATGGAATAATTATTTTACATGAGCTTTTCACTTATTTTAAAACAGGGGATGTTACTCACGTTAGAAGATACAGAAGAAAAGTTTGAGACTGATGCATATGAACACGTTAAACTGAATATTTCACCAATATAAGTACTAATAATATTTTCAGATTTGCAGGAACTGCATTTACTGTGAAAGTGATTTTTTTTGCCTGTCACTAACTTGGTGGCTTGGTTTCATTGTCACAGGGAAAGTACGTGGTTTGTTTCGACCCTCTGGACGGATCCAGTAACATCGACTGTTTGGCTTCTATCGGCACCATATTTGCCATCTACAAACGGGTCAGTGCCACAGTTTCAAACCCCACAGTCATTGTAGCACCATGTTCTGCTACCGAAGTTGGTTTTTTGTTTTTTACATTTTTAGAATTGTGCAACAGGGGTCAAAGGTCAAGAAACGGCTTTCACACATAGTAAACTAACCGTGCAGTGCATGATTATGTCTCATTGTAAATATTTACCTTGACTGATTACATGAAATAACCTTTTCAGCTTGTAAATCTGCAGTTTCATGCTGTAACGTCATCAGATAAATACAGCACAGCTGATATTGTTCATGTATTAAACACCAGCCAAAATAATGGCATAACTACACTTATGAAAACTGATCAAAGGTGAGCATATGTCATCGTTGGGGTTATATATTTCGTTATTTATGGCGTAGAAAGCAGTTACCCCTGCAGACACAAGAGAGCGCTGCAGCCCAGCTGATTCAGGCATCAGGAAACCAGCCACAGTCTGTTCATTTTCACACCAGCAAGTTCCAGGCAACACATGTACAGTCTTTGTTGGAGTCTGACCGGGTTAAAAAACTAAAGATGATTTCTAAAAGTCTCATTTCTAATTTATGTTTTTTAATCTTGATGTGATTTTACAAAAACAGGGCAGACTTACAGACTGGTGTTCTCAGCCACCTCCACGTTGTTCCTATATTTCTCCACCAGCTTTGACCGTGACTTGTTTCTGTGCATTATTTCATAACTTTCACGTCTTATTTTACACTTTGCTCTGTGTGGGTTTGTGGTATTTGCTTAATTCAAGTCATTTTAAGGATTTGCAGGATACAGTTGCTGTGCGTCTTTTCTGACTTGTGCAGGTAACAGAGGGGGATCCCACAGAACAAGACGCCCTGCAGCAGGGCAACAACATCGTGTGTGCCGGCTATGCCCTGTACGGCAGCGCCACCCTGGTGGCTCTCAGCACCGGCGCCGGCCTCAACTTCTTCATGCTGGACCCTGTGAGTGCTGCAGGCTCAGATCACTTAAGTGGATCCTGTTTTCAGAGGGCAGCTGCATGTCAGAACGACTCTGTGATGGTGAAAAGACATTCACCGATGTCTCCTCAGTATAAATGATCTCCCCATTAGTGTAAACAACAGCTTGAAATGTGGTGTTTTGTTATTATTATAATATATCTTGGAAAATATATTTGCAGCATCATTTAGCCAGTATCCATAGAAAGTATTTGTGAGTACTGTCGCTTTTAAAACATCCTTAGCTCAATTTTATATACCAGCTGCATTCCAAATTCAATTACAACAAAGATGATCCATTTAAAAGTTAGGTTTTGTTCCCTCAGGCCATTGGCGAGTTCATCCTGACTGAGAAGAATGTGAGGATCAAGCAGAAGGGAAAGATCTACAGTTTGAACGAGGGCTACGCCAAGTACTTCCACCCCTCCATCAACGAGTACCTGAAGCACAAGAAGTACCCTGAGGTGAGCAGATACTGCAAAACGGAACAAGGGAACCTGCGAGTTTCCCGTTAAACATGAGCCACAGTTTTGACATGGATCAGTTCTACGTTGTGTCCATGCTGAACGTGGTTCAGAGGCAGGATTTCAGACATCAGCGTCCTCTCGTACTCATCCTGTGAGGCCTGACGAAGCATTTATCCTGGTAGAACTAGTTAGCACGTTGGAAAATCCATTTTCCCAAAGAAAGATGTGTAGATATGTCATTCTTATACATACGTTTACGTTTCTGCGGTGATTTCCACCATTTCTTCCTGATTGTGGAGTTTAAAAGTGTAAATTTACTGCAGGTGGCACCACACAGGGGGAGAGCAGGCAAAGTGTACTGATCCCGACACAAACATGTGACTGACACTCGGTCAGGCGTGACACTTTGGTCAGCCAGGTTCCTCAGGAAACGGAGGAATGTACAAACTCGGATCTCCACATGTGCACGCTCAGCATTTCTCCAGCACAGTCACAAACACGGTCATCAGTATCTGCAGCAGTGGCAACGCTTCCTGACCACAGTGACACGACGACATTTTGTAAGATTTGAGGCAAAACCAAATGAGCTGTTAGATAGAGGAAAGCTTCACTTAAATCTTATTAAAATGTTTGTAAGGCGTCATGCTGGAGCGCAGCTGTCCTTTCAGTTTACATCAGTGCACAAGAGCATTTACTGAAATACTGTAATTCCCAACATCAAACCAGGGTTTCACATGATAGTTTAAGGCTCGTTGCAGAAGATTTAAAAAACTTGTAAAAGTACATGTTGTGTAGATTATAGAACCTTTGCTTTTCTGCATTAAGTGGTTATAAACGTGAACTGATCTTCACCAGCTTCCTCTCACACTCACATGTGAGTCCTGATGAAGCACTTGAGGGCATTTTTTCAAAGTGACACAGCACATTGAAGCTTTCAAAATATTTCACGACCACAGAAAAAATCGAATAAAAACGAATAAAATGCAAGTGAAGCTTAAGTGGCAAACAAGAAGGTCTGAGCACATTTAAAGACACTTTTTTTGCAAAATCCAAAGTATTAAAATTCAATTTCCTGTAGATTTCGTGCCACCATGTCTCTCCCATCAGTTAAAAGTACTTTAGTGAAACGCTCGTCACATTATGTCTCACATGTCCAACGTGTCCCGGCAGAGCTATTCGATGCACACGAGGTTGTGAAAGACTAAAATTTAGTCTCACAGGGCTGAGCTGGAATGCTTAAAATGTTTCTGAAAAAAAACCCAGAGGGAAGTCTGAATCCCATGTACTGGCATCTTTTTTTGTTTTTTAACGGATATTTCCACATTATTCTTCTTTGCTCTTTCTATACCCGGAGTTGACTCTGCTGAAACACAAAACTTGTGTTGGCTGCAACTAATTCAGAATTCACAATAATATGATTTTTTTTTTGTATAGATGATTTTCAAGGTTCCTGACATATCTTTGCGCAAACATGCTGAATAGAAGCCATGAGTCACAAACACCAACACCATCAAATGAAGTGTTAAGTGTGTTTGTTGTTCTGGGTTTGATTTCCATAGAAAACGTCTAATGACGATGTTCAGTTATTAGTCCACAACAGATGAAAAGTGACACTTGCACCTGTAAAAGTTTCCCACACTCCTGCTGCTGCTTTGTCATTGAGTTTTCTTTTATTTTAGGAAGTTGCGAGTTGCCTGCAGAGTGGTCAGCTGGATGTGGCTTCCTTTTTTTACCTAAAAGCGTTACTGACGGTCGGGAAATACTATACACTCGCACACACACACACACACACACACACACCCCTCTCGTATGGTGATTAAGATGTGAATCAGCAAGCACATGACCCTGCGTCACGTCGTGCCGGCCTGGACACGCAGCTCCTCACACTGTGCTGTTAAGTTTACTCAATCCCTCGGCTTGTGAGAGGACGGGGGCTCGTTGCACAAGATAAAAGCATCGACGTCGGTAAAAAGAACTCAGGGTGAAAGTCATCAGTGAGTTGGGTTGAATAGTGTAAGATGTGTTTTCCACAGATGGATCCAGTATGAAGAGTTTGAGTTGCTGGTTTGTCACAGTCGCTTTGCTGTGATCTTCAAGTTCTCCACCACCTGTGTCGAGTCCCCGCTGGTAAAACATGTTGTGGCTGCTGCTGGTGGACTTTGACTTGTCTGCTGTTTGCTCTACAGCGTTTCTTCAGTGACAGGTCAAACTGAGCTGCGTGAACGGCCTCGTCATTTATGATCCATAATTATAACAGGGAAACAAACCTTCAGACACTGTTTTGCTCCAGAGTTTAGGTCTTGAAATGGAAATGAAACACCGACTTCTAACACTGCTCCAAAACATATTGTACATTTTTCAGCACAAATATCTGTGGTAACAGTCACACACGTGACGTTGGCCTTTTCATTCCTTTTTCACATTGATTTGTAAAAATTAGATGCAAGAAAGATTTGACAAAATAATGCAAATTTCATTCTAATTTGAGTATAACCTTGAAATAAAAAAGTTGAATTGAATTGAACCTGATTTTTTAAATTAAAATACATTTGCAGAATGAGGATTGATTGATTGTGCTGGTGATTGAAGAACACGGCTCTGCCATCATTGGTACATCTACAAACACACGATGAACATATTGTCAACCATCAATAATTAAACACATCGATTAAATGACCCTGAAAGTTTTAGAACTTCTCAGTGTGGAGCATTAATTAAAACCTCCTGACTCTATAACGTCCTCCACTCTGCAGGACGGCAGCGCCCCTTACGGAGCTCGGTACGTGGGCTCTATGGTCTCGGACATCCACCGCACCATCGCCTACGGAGGGATCTTCATGTATCCCGCCAATGAGAAGAGCCCCAAGGGAAAGGTAACACCAGACGACATCACAACACAACTTGAAGCGTTTTGTATTGACCTCACTGACCACAGGACCATAAACCGGGCCACGTTAGACCCTGGAGAGTAAATAATGGACACGCGTGGACTCATGTCATAGTAGCCAAGGTTGAAATGTGTTAGGAAAAATTAATGCACACTGAGGCTGGTTATACCTAGACTGGCTCTAAAGCCAGAAAAATCCTAATCATAGTCCATGTCACACAGGAGAAATACACGGACAGGACAAGGACAAGTACAGTATCTATGGAAAGAAAACCTGTAATTCCAACCTGGGAGTGACACAAAACTGCTGTGACTGAGACTCCAAACCCCGTGATTTTACCAGCGTCACCAAATCCCTGACACAAATAGGCACCGAACATTGAGCTAACACACCAGAACGTCAGGTTGAGTCGCCTGCCTGGACCAAGCGCCGCATCTAAGGAGCTCACCTCACACGGCCCATCAGTTACTGTCAACTTTGACTCGGAAATGGTGCAAAGTTTGAGTCCAGGCTCAGATTTACGCAGGGCGGAGTCAGTCTACGCTGTGGTCTAAGCTCAGATGTGACCACTTTTTCTCCTGTGACCATAAACTACACCTACACCGCTCCCATTTCCTTCCCGGTAACTTGACTGTCATTGACCCTTTTATTCTGAACGTACCATTATTGCTTATATCTCTAAACATATGTCATCTTTCCTGTGTGGACACCATGAAAGAAAACTTACAAATTCTAATGTAGATTTTAATGAGAGATGCTTTCCGATACCTGTGTGTCTGTGTGTGTGTGTGTGTGTGTGTGTGTGTGTGTGTGTGTGAGTGATGAGGACGTCTTATCTCACACCATGCCGCATAGTAATCGCTGACCTTTGACCTGGCGTCATATACTGGCAGGGCGAGGTCATTTGTTTGCATAGCACATGTTAAATAAAGTAGTTCACGGGTCAGCGTGCTTTACAGTTACAGTACAGCAGAAGAAGACACCCAGCACTCGCCTTCGTGTGTGTGTGTGAAATTGAGACAGCGTGCGGCATTCAGGGACCAATCAGGTTTACCACGAATACTGTTGGTCAACATTTTTCATATAAAGATAAAGATAATCCACATATATTTTCATCTCATCCCATCTTTCACTGATGACAATGGTGAAATCATTGGGGAAAAAATCATTTCACCTCTGGACCCCAGACAACCCAGGGAAAACCCTGACATTCACTCAGTCGGGTTTTGATGTAGATGTTAGTCAGGGCTGACTGGGAAGTGAAACGCTGTCAACCACCTTGTGAAAGTATTTCGGGCAAAACGCTTCCACAAGCAGGTGTCTGAGCGATGACACGACCAAAAACCAAAGGCTGCGAATGAAGATAGTCAGACCACTTCACAATGTAGACTCATTTCAAACAGATATTTTGTAGCAGTCTATGCTCCAGGACCCTAAGTAAAAATGTGTTTAGATTTAGTTTGTTCGTTCGTTTGTTTTCTCAAAATTCCCCCTTTGCATTTATGAACACTTTCTACAAGCTGCTCAAATCTCGATTTGCTGCTTTGTGACGATTTTTATCTCATTCTTCCTGGCAGATCCTCACAAGGTCCATCACATTCGATGAAAGCTGTCTTAAACTACCATTTTGAGTCTCTGCACAGATATTCTGTGGGCTTCAATCTGCTGCAGAGATGCAGCTGTTTGCCAGGCATCGAGCCCAGAGAGTGTTTGTCTATGGGTCATTAACCCAGAGAATCTTTTTCCTCGTACTCTGTAAAATGCAAACTTTAGTCGGGCTGTGGCTTCTGTCGAGTCACTCGGCCATAACAGCCCGATTGATGGAGTCCTGAAGATTTTGAATGAGGCTAATTGATTTTTAAGTTTTGTCGCATTCCTATTATTCATGAGACCTGAAGAGCTGGGTGGGAGTGAGGGCAGAGTGGATGGTAATATTAATGTAATTTGCTACAATAATCCCGTTAGGAGTTCACTGAGACTAGTTTGAGGTCCAGAAATCCGGCAGCCCCTCGTCAAACAGAAGACTGCAAGAGACAAAATGTCACGCTGGAGTATTTTCACACCCCGACAACTCAAAGGTCGTTCTGATTAACGGCATATTACTGATCAGCATCTGTAAATTATTAATAATTGCAGCTTCAAATCGTTTAAATCCTGTTTCACCTGTGCTTCTTTTTTTTTTCAACCTCTCTCCCCGAAGCTGCGGCTGCTGTACGAGTGCAACCCCATCGCCTTCCTCATCGAGCAGGCGGGAGGCCTCGCCACCACCGGCACCCAGAGAATACTGGACGTTCAGCCGGAGGCGCTCCACCAGCGGGTGCCCTTCGTGGTCGGCTCCCCCGACGACATCAACGAATACCTGTCGTTTGTGAAGAAGTTCTCGTAAAGTTCCTGCAGAAAGAGCAAGATTCTTAAAATGTAGTTTTTCATCATCATGACAAAGTTATATTGTGATGCTGAAATAATATGGATGAGATTAGAGAATGAATGACTGTGAACAATTAAATAACTAAATCAACATCAGATGAGTTTTAAAACACAAAGCTGAATTTAAAAAGTCAGGAAACCTGATTTTTGTACTTTTGACTCTCGTGTCAAACAGCAGCAACTTGATTAATTCTCTGGCTGGTTATTCTGTTTGCTCACATACAAACATCAGTCTGACTTGGTTTTCCAAAAGTAGAAAGAGGAAGAGTCCAGTTTCTTAGTCACTAATTTCAGTGGTTGTTACTGTAAATCTGATGTTTTAATGAGCTTTTAAAATAGCACAATTCAACTTACAGTCTGTGTTTCATCCTAAGGCGGCAGATTTGACCTTCTTGAAACAAAAAACCGGGTGTTTTGACACGAAGGGGGAAACATCTCAAGGAGAAGCTGGTGGTAAATGGACCAGTTGTGACACTTTGCTTCTCTGTATTGGATGCATTTCAAATGATGCTAAACAATTAGAATAAAACAATAATAAAATAAATAAAGACAAATACTCAAAACTAACTAAACATAAATAATAAAAACTCAAATGAAACTCACTCATTTATACTAAAATCCAAAAAAATACCCAGTCGATGAATCGTCAGCCTCGTGTCCCCTAAATGAACATTTCCTGTATTGCACAAATTCGAGCCACAAACTGAGTATTTTGTCCTTTTTTTGTGACTCACGTCTACATATAAATATGTAGAACTACTGGAACCGACCTACAAACGTGGAATTCTTCTGGTGTTCTGTCTGATGTTTCTCTCATTCACCTTCACTGTTGTAGAGCAGTGATGGATATTTAAAACCTTTTAAACATAAAACCAGTAAGAAGACCACCAAAGACCCCCTCCAGACGTAAGTGAGAACATGCGTTTTCTTTTTTTTCCCTCTGTGTGTGTTTGTTGGACACTGACCCTCTCGTCTCTCTCACAGGCCTCCTCCTCCTCACACATCACGCCCACCACCCGCTCTGCATCAACCTGGACCCAACGCCAAGATGTTACAGGGGAAATAACGCACAGTTCTGACATTTACACTTTTTGCAAACTTCACTGTGTTGGTCGTGTTTCTGACAATCGGAGAGACGGCGGCTCAGACACTTCAGAGGATCTGCCAGGAAGATCAACTGCACACATCCTGCTGTGAGAAGCTTGAAACCAAGTTTTACAAAGTAATTGTTGCCAAATGTTTTTCCCTTTGTGGTTATGATAGTTTAGATCAAAAGGAAATGAAAGAAAATGTTTTATTCATTTTAAAATTAAACTTGGAGCACATGTACAAAAATGAGGGGCTTTGAACACTTCCCGATTTCTTTGTACGTTTACCAGCTGTCCTGTTAACGCAGGTTTGAGGCACATTTTGGCCTGATTGTCAAATACCTCAAATTTAACTGTGACCTAATGTAGCCTGGAAGTACGAGAGTATTTGAATCAGTTTTGAAACATCTGGTCAGTTTAGATTGAAGATAAAGACTAAAGGTACGAGGACACGTGACTGCAAACGATGCCTCAGTCAGCGGTCAAATGTGAACAAGCTTTTAAAAAAGGCAGAGCTTAGAAAGTCAGTTTCCCGTCTGACCGTTCAAAGGGTCCATAGTTAAACCTGGAGAAACAAGGTCGACCTTACAAACACCGTTTAAACGAGGGGACTAATGTTTAAGGACCTTTACAGCGACTAGTTCAGAAAGTAACAGCTCGAGTTGCTTCTGTCACAATTTGTTTGAATGAGGCCACTGGAGAAGTGCGGGTTCACGAGCAGAGTTCTTACCAGTAAACCAATTTAAACGGGCCACTTCGAAAAGGCAGCCTGAGCAAATGTAATTCTGTTTGTATTTACACAATTTTAAAATTAAAGTAAAAGTTTCAAGTCAGTATAAAACATCAGCTCAATTAAAACACTGAGAAGAAAAATTAGTGTTTCACAATTTTAATCACAGTAATAGAAAAAAAAAATTTACAATGAAGTGTTACTGTATCACTTATCAAGTAGCATGAACATATTTACAAAGAATAAAACACTAAATAACTAAAATCTGAGAAATAAAGTGGAATAAAACTGGCCAAAAAAAAAGAAGAAAAAAAAAAAAGCATTAATTCCGTAAAATCAGTGTTTATCCTCCATAAAATCTTGTGGAATCTCCTGTCAGCGTCGCTCACGCCGAAGCCTCGTTCTGCTTCTCCAGCCTAACGATTGCATTTTTAAAAAATTAAATACTAACGGTGCAGCGATTAAACCAGAGGATAGCTGGCGGCTGTCGCGATACCACAGTGGTTGTTTCGGTCTTTGGCCATGTAGATGTAGCCTTTGTCTCCCCACTTTTCACTCCAGCTGCAGGTAGAGAAATAAAAACCAAAGTCAGAAAACTCATTTTACTTCTCAAGTTTATCTGCACTGTTCCAATAAATAAAACTGAGGGGGATTTCTACATCAGGGGGCTGCTTAAACAATACGGACTTGAACTACAGAATTCTGACAGCCACAATACTGGAAATGGCCGTGCTTTAAGACATTGTTAAAGACTCACTGGCTTAAAAATCATGCGAAAACACAAGCTGACGTTACTCTCAGTGGGCTGACGCTCCATTAACTGACCTGTTTTTGACGATCCAGTATTTCTTCCCGTCCACGTCTTCTCCCTGGAAGCCATAACCCACCACCAGCACGCCGTGGTCCAGCTCCTCACTGCTGCAGTCCTTCTCATAGTAGATTCCTACAATAAACCAGAGAGCCAGTCAACTCCATGTGGACTTCTTGGTAATGGGCAGGTAAATATCAATAGCCCTTTTTTTGTAATGCCAGTTATGTAGTCAGCTGCAGACCACATGGTTTGATACTTAAAAATTAAAGCTTAAAGAACAGACCTGACTGGTAGAACTGGAAAGACTCATGTCCAGCATCAATGGCTACAGACACGGGTCCCACAGCAGCCACGGCCTTCATCAGCGCGCGCTCCTTTCCACTGGGGATGTCAACGAAGCCGGTGTCATTGGCAGAGTTGAACTTGGGGTCGTAGTGACACGGTTGGTCATCCTGGAAGACAGAACCACGAGGTGAGCAAAATGTCTTTTTTGGGATTTCCATTTTAATGACAGATTTTCTAGACAGAGACACATACTGTTGCCAGATAAGGATAAGAGTCCTCCGAGTCCAGACCCTGGTTGTCCTTAACGTACTGGAAGGCCTGGTCCATCAGGCCACCGTTGCAGCCCTCGTTGCCTTGAGGTCTGGAGCAATCCACCAGGTTCTGCTCGCTCAGTGACACCAGTTTGCCAGTCTTCCTGAACTGCTGGCCCTCCAGAGCTCCAGTGGTGCTGAAAGCCCAGCAAGAGCCGCACTGACCCTGAGAACAGAGAGGATGGAAACGTTCAGAGTGGAGGAGTGAGATGGAAATGTACAGCGGCAGTTTATGAATTTATCGCTAATGTGTTTTGGACAACAACAGTTTCAAAGCCACAATCTACATTTTACCACCACGTTCTGGACGTTTGCTGCACAGATTCAACACCACTGAACTGTTGCATTCCCGGGGATTTATCTTTGTTACATTCTTTAAAAGTTAAACTCTCACTGTCTGACATCAGATATTTTTACTCCTGTAATCCTGTTGCATTTAATGTTCCTGACTGAATATCACTTTGCATCCATAAATAAAGTCACACGGGATGTTTTCACTCCAGCACTTTGACCCAGTGTCTGTGATGCCTCACTCTGGCTGGGTGTGTGGTTAGCCTGCTGGACTGGTTTCATCTTACAGTGTGTTAACATGAGCCGAGGGGGTGGAGAGAACAAACTGTTCAGTCATGGAGGTGGAGAGGGGGGGGGGGAGAAAAAGTGTGCAGCTGGCAGATAAAGACAACCCACAAGTGGCCGACTTATCCGTCTGTCCCAGACAAACACTGACTTCGGTGGACAAAGTGCCCTCACTGCACTACACAGGTGATGATGCAACCTGTGCATCTGACAACACGTTTACTTTCACCAGCAGTGCGTCCTGTAGAGTGAAGTTAAAGACTCGGGCTCGTCCCAGGTCTAACAACACAGTCATAATCGTAGAGGAAAATTTGAAATCTTACCTAAATCAATAATTTCTACATCTCCCTTCACTGGCACGTCATACCTAGATTATAACACTTTGGTCCATCTTCAAATTAACGCATGTTAAAACCCAACCTTAAAAAAAATTAAATAAGTCATGCATGGCTGCCGACGAGCCTTAAGAATCAAAAAGGGAGGAAAAAAATAAAAAATAAAAGTTAAGTGGCTTTACCTGGTCCTTAACGGGAGTCACGTAGCCCTTGCCCCTCCAGTCCAGGGCACGTGGGGCCTCCAGAAAGTTGGGCTCCATGAACAGGGATCCGCTGGACTTGCTGTCCGTTTTGCGCTTGTAGCCGTTCATGATCTGCCTGAACTCCTCGTGGGTCTGGTGACAAAGTCAAGAGTGTAAGTAATTGACAGTGTGTGTGCAGCTATAACCTGGCAGAATAAACTCATCTCACTTGGTTTTGAAGAGACAAAGCCTGGTGTTGGACTTACCATGTCTCCGAAGTGGTTCATGCCCAGGCGGTAGCTGTGTTTGCCCATCGAGTGCTCCAGGTTGTGCAGCTCGATCTTCTTCAGGTTCTTCTCCCACACCATCCTCCTCCAGCCCTCTTCTCTCTGCGGGGAGACAAAGAGGGTCACAATTCACGGTTCCCCAGGAGGAATCGGCCGAACGCGTGAGCTGGACCTGAGGTGATGCCTACCTGGTGGTACTCTTTACTGTGCCAGCTCTTCCACAGGTTCCAGTGCTCATCCAGCTGTGCGTCCAGGGTGGGGGCGGACCGGACGGCAGCCAGGCACACGGCCAGCACGGAGAAGAGCAGCAGCATAATGACTCCGGCTGGAAAACACAGTCAGGCGAGGGTGAGTAACCGACAGTGGAAGCGGTGACCGGGATCGTTTCTGAGGAAACGTCACGATTGTTTACAGCCACGAATTCCCGTCCGAGCCATGACTCAGAACGGTTCGGAATAAACGATCGCGTTTTTTTTTTGTTTTACATTTTATTTAACCCGCATGTGAGGAAAAACACGTCGCGGCCTGTTTTCCCTGCAGGTCTGGGAGCGGAAACTTGGCCGGATCCCAACAATGAATCTAGCTGGTCACGGGATCCGCCGCGGCGACGGGAAGAGCCACGAAAGCGGCGGCGGCACCGAAACTACAACCGGCCAATCGAAAATAAAACCAAAAGCGCAACCGGCAGCTGCCGAACAGCGGCACGTTCAACTCCATCCGCCGGCGTCCGGGCGCAAAGCGGCGGCCGCAGCCGTTAGCAACGGCCGCGAGTGCAGCAGCGGGGAGAAACAAGATGGACGAAGGAGAAAACGGACGGAGCCGAGCAGAAAGTTCACGGGTTCTACCGGCAACTGGGACCCACCGTTCACACGGAGACAGAAAACCAACTCAAAAGACACAAACACGCTGTGGTCTGTGATTTACAGTTAACGCGTGAATGCAAATAATAATAATAACGATAAAAATAAAAATATCCAGCCGAAGAAAAGCCAAACTTACGGTGAAGTGACGACTGTGGACGCGCAGCTCCGACTAACGTTGTTCTCCCACCGAGGTGCGCGCACCTTATAAAGGCCTGAGTGGCAGCTGCGGCCCGCCCACGAGCTCCCGGATTGGCCCCCCTTCCTGCGAGTGATGTCATCAGCCGCGGCACGTGATTGTCGTAAACACATTGTGTTTTTCTGCTGGAACATGTGATTAAAAAGCGTTTAATCAACGCGCCGCCGCGTGTGTTTGAGCCGAGCGCTCTCAGAATCAGACCCAGCAGCGGTGGGAGCTGATTGGCTCAGTCATCACATTAATGTGATCAGCACAATCCCAAATAAGACAAAATCCAGTATTGGACATTAGATCAAAGTGGTCGAGCTGTTTCTAGAAGCGGGGAGATAACGGCTGCAGCAGGGCGAGATTTGACCTCAACAAGCCTGTTTGCCCCTTCAACCCAGCTGAGGCTGGTAAACAAGGGTTCGGATGCTCTTTCATAAGCACGTCACCTCATTCTCATCATCACCCAGGTGTGAAAGCCCAGAGCGGCTGTGTAACTACACATTCCTGCACAGGAAATAGTTTCATGTGCTGCCATGAAATCCATATTTGTGAAATGTTTGTGAAATTCAGACAGAAGCTGATTTCTCCTGGGAACACACGTGACTGTTAACATGCTAAGAGGAACTGGGCTCAACATTTCTTTATGAACACTCATGAACAAGTTTTACCTGATACTCATAGATAATCATACACACTAAAATATTTAAACAGACTCAAACTACATGAGGAAACTGCAAGAATGAAACACAGTAAAACGTGAAAAGTTTTACTTGTTCATGAGCGTTTTGATGGCTGCAGGAGCTGGACACGGATGGAGCTCTGGTTCACTTATGTTGTTGTGTTTTATGACTTCAACGTAGTTATACAATATTATTTTTCAAGACTAAAGTGGTCGACATCTGTGCACATGTTCAAGGCGGCTGTAAAAAGATTGTAGCTGAATTTGCGTTTTGAAGGGAGATCAGAGCATGTAACCAAAACCTGTTATGGAAGTTGATCTATTTTTTCTCAAGTTTACTATATGCAGAAACAGTCTTTGTTTTTAGTTTAGTGTGTCGACAAGCAGAGGATGAGCCATGTGGGCCCAGAGCTGCTCCGATCTTCGGATGCACACACACGCTTTTTTAATTCAAATACCACGACAGAAGGAAGCTGCTCTGCTGACGTGTTTGCATTAACGTACATTAACGTCCTGTAAAGAGCCACGCGACCCTTTGATTTCTCGGTGCACGCAAACCTGTGGGAGGCTTTGGAGCTGGATCCCGTCCGGGCTTCCAGGAACTGCTGGCATAAGGATGAGTTAATCAGGACGGACGGTCACGTGACTGATAAGGTTGAGAAACCCTGAACAGGCAGAGACGTTTACACATTTACGACCAAACCGTTAATTATGGACTTGTAAGGATCCTTGTGGTGGAAACAGATTTAATCAAGCACTTTGACGAAGCTCAGCGTGAGATTCTCGACTTTCCATGTTTCACTGCTTTATATTTTTCTTCCTGAACTGTACAGAATCCACAAAACTATGTCACTTTTTATAAAAAAGGAAATAAGTGCGTTTTCCAATTGTGAAACTACAAGTTAATTTAAGTTCATGACTCAAACAAACATCAAACCAACGACAGTTCTGTTCGATGCAGCATGACTGTACTGTCACATGCAGAGTTTGTGATGGTCCAGCGTGGTTACGGAAACAGGCTTTACGTTAGGCTGAAAATATACAGTTTGACTTGCATTTGCAGAAACCAGAGCGCTGACATTCCTCAGCAGCTCGTACCTGACTGTTGCTCAAGCACAGCAGCACATGACCGTGATCGACTGGGCATTTTCTGTAACGTCAGCCACCAAATCTGCGTCTCAGAGTCGCCCAGAAACAGACCGAGTGCACTTGTTGTTGTTTCTGCATAGAGGAGCTGCAACAAATATTTAGGAGACAAAGGTCAGAGGTCATCAGTTTACTGCCTGTTTGACAAATACAGTGGAATCAAAATAGGTTCCTTTAGAAATGTCACGGTGCATATGCATAAAGTTTTTTTTTATTGTGCTTTCATACATTTATAGCACCTAAGTATTTCATGTCCCTGACAACGGTTTCATCCAGATCTGCTTTATCACATCGTGCTGCTAAAGTTTCAAACACTTTCTGCAGAGTTTTAGTGACGAAAGCACAAAGGGAGTAAATTAGCCTAAAGACGGGGACCAGGGGAAAACAGTCGGCCGGGTAACATCTGGAAAAATATCCTATATGTAAATATTATAACTTGTTGCTGTTCCACTTCTGTGGACCTGACATAGTGAACCTTAGCAATACTGGCAGCTGTAGATGGATTATGACTAAATGGGTCCGTGGATACATAGATGAAAAACTTATAACGGTTTTAGCGGCTCTACATTTCTTTGCAGTCTTTTGAGTTTCACGTTGTGCCTCGGTTTTGAGTGATCTGCTCATTTCCTGTCTTTTAACGGAGTTCTATGGCCCACGCACAGAGGGGCCCCCACCCCCGGAGCTCCCAGGCCCGTTCCATAATCCACCCGACACCCCGACACAGTGGTGGGCGTAACATTAACATCACCCAGGCTGAGCTGGACGGCTAAACCCACGTGTCTCCAGACAACGACACCTTGTTTTGTCTGAACCGAGCAGTTTGTTCACATGTTGATCGGGCAGATATTTGCTGAGAACTACATGTCTGCAGCGGCGCTGTGATGCAGTTTGATTGTCACAGGAGGAGAAAATAGAAAGTTCAGACCCCAAGATGAATGTTTTTCCAATCCCAAAATTCAGAAGGTTTGTTACATTCTGTTTTTTTTCCTTTTCTTTTTTATCTGGTTTATGTTAAACTAAAATGTACAATGTTCTGTGTAGATTCTTTGTTCTTTGTCTGTGGCTGCTAAAACACAAGAATTTCCCCACTGTGGGATCAATAAAGTCTTATCTTATCTTATCTTGTGCCGTATGAATAATTATCACAGTCAGTCGGGCCTCGTGACGGTGTCACAGTGCAGCGAGTATTTCTGGCACTAAGTGTGTCATTCTAGTAACGGCCTTCGTGTGTTTCCCCACGGAGAGAATGAAACTCGACCTGTTTGTCTGTAGATGAAGAGTCTGTCCATGGGCTCATGGTAAACACACGTATTTATGGAGCGTGAAGTGGACGGGTTTGTCGTGTAATGCTGCTCTTCACAGCTGGAGCCTAAAGTTTAATGATACTTTAAATGCATCAATTAGCTTTATAGGCTCCTTATTTAAATAACAATAATAATCATTTTTATGGCACTTTTCAAACAAAGTTACTATGCGCTGCAGGGTTTCAAACACATGCAGTGCAACACGAATATAGGAAAACAAAACAATGCAGACATCAACATATTCATTTACATTCCATTTTTTAAGTAATTAAAGTCAGTGTCTTGGAGACCGATATTGTACGACTGAGTGTTTGCACGAAGACAGCGGCCGGAGGCTGAGACTGTCCCGCACCTCGTGCTCCAGGACACAGAGAGCGTGTATTTGTTGGCGATGCTTTTTAAAGCGGATTTAGTAGCTTCGAGCTGTTTCTCAAGGACTGATCATTTGTTCTGTAAGTCTGTGTGTTTGGGATGTTCATCTTTCCAGGCAGGACTGGCTCCAAAAGATATGAATATAACAAATATTGCACTGAGCATTTTGAAATGAAATGCACTGCCTGTAATTGACAGAAAACCCGCTTTAAACCCTGGTTCTCTTTTCGAAGACTAGTGTCATCGGGAATGAAGGTCACTAGTCGGGTGGACTGACATGAAATTCAAACCTCATCAACAACGTGGTTGAAATGTAAAAGGAAGGTTAAAAAAACAAGAACATTTGCAGATTAATTTGCGAGATAAGTGATGAAACTCAATTTGTTTACTTATTGTCCAAAGTAAACAGCCTGTTCTGAACGAACAGCTTTGGTGCTCAGATTTGGATGGATGGAACATTAAGAGCCCGAATTTATGTGTCACCACTGTGGGACATTAACTCTGTGTCTTCCTTCTCCCTCTCTGTCTCCCTCTGTCTGTCCCCGGAGCTGTGTGTCTTCCAGTGAGCAGCTACTGGTCCCACCAACCTCAGCCCAACCGGTCAAGGCAGACGTCCGTCCACCCTGATCCTGGTTCTGCTGGAGGTTTCTTCCGTTAAAGGGAGTTTTTCCTCTCCACTGTTGCCTACAGCTGCTCAAGGGGGATTTGTTGGGTTTTCTCTAAATGTCTGAATAGTCTGGACTTTATAATGGAAAGTGGCTTGAGACGACTTTGTTGTGAACTGCAAACTATATTTAAATACATTTGAATTGAATTGAATTAAACCTGTAGTCCTATCGCATCTTCATACACATAAAAAAACTTATTTTTTGCACTTCTCATGGAACAGAAACACTTGTTCTGACGGCACTTTGCTCGGATGTTCTCTCCCTGACTTAGTTGCCCAAACATTCATGCTGTTCTATATCAAATCCCGTCATAACTTTTATGTACGTGCTGACTAACATTTAGCATGTTATCGACGGGTAATAAACTTTTACAAACGTGTGAAGATAAACGTTATTTTTACTGCAGCCAACCAGCGAGTGTTTGCAGCCCTAAGTGTGTCACGTCTAGAGAATGAAACTCGACCTGTTTGTCTATAGATTAAGAGTCTGTCCATCACGGCTCATGGTAAACACACGTATTTATAGAACACGAAGTGCTCCGCCGCCGTGACACGAGTTTGACCTGCGCGCTCTCAGTACGTTAATGTTTGCTGCCACATCCGGTTCCATCAAGCTTCATAATTTTATGGATGTTTCAAAAGTCAAGGCATTGTTTTCAATGTGTGAAAGAACAAATCAGCTGTTGTTTTAGTTGTTATTTTAGGAAAAACACAGTGTTTTGCCGAAGTTATTGGGTCATAATTTAACAAAGACTTTGTACCAAAGTGTTACATGTTGAAGGTGCAGGATTTCAGTGTTAAATCAGTAACACTTTGTCCACATTAATGATTATAACATGTTATGAAAATAGAAAAACACATGCAGTTTCTCAATAATCAAAGAGCCTCCTGTGCAGACAGACTATTATTCTGTGTACGCTCAGTGGTCAGAGTTGAACTCTAGTTCTACGTCTGGTAGCGTTATTAGTGCTGAGATACTGATAAATGGACATTTGTAAATCCTGTTGTTGCCGTTCTGCAAACATGACATTTTGACTTTTGCTTGCTTCAAACGTCGCTCCGACTGCTTCCGTTATCTCTCTCTGAACAAATATTTTTCTGTGACAGTCGACACTTTTAGAAGCTGGGGCAAGTTAAGACACAAGCCGAGCGCTTCAGCAAACACACACACACACATCATGTGAGTGTGTGGGTGGAGGCAGATCTGCGGCTAAAGCTCCACAATGAGCCCGGAGACGTGTAAATAAGCCCGGCTGGAATTCACTGGCCTCCTCAATAAACTGACTGCTTCGTTTGCTACCGTTTTCCAGTGGCACAAGTATCTCTAAGCCTTACATCACAGTTCTCACCCCAAGGATGAAAGTACGTCTCATTCCCTGTAAAGATGCCGTTTCTAATGAACCACACGTGATATCAACATTATCATAAACTATTCAGCCATGCGAACAAAGCAACAATCACCATCTTTAAAGTGGCGTTTGAATGACGAGAAAAGAAATCTCGGATCTTCAGTCTTGAATATTTCTGTGCATAAACCTTAAAACACACACACAATGATGTTAGGTAAAGAATTTATTATAAAATGCATCACACTATAAAGTGTCAGAAGTACTAAGAACATGGCATTCCGAGACATGCTTAAAGAATGGAACATAAATAGCGACAAAAAGACTTGTGCAATGTGGCAAGTGGAGCAGAGCCTCCGAGGGAAAATCAGCTCATAATAACGTCTCTGAAACGCCTTCGCTTGAATATTGTACAAGGCAACAGTAGCAACATGGACGAGTGTGTGTTTTAGGCAATGCACAAGTTTGACGAAAGCTTCGATACAATAAAACCAAAAACCTGGTTGGGATGGTTCATTTTTATCACCTTTAAATGCGTCTGTCACAATATTACAAGAAGGGTGTGAAGTACATTCATTTTGCATTGTTGGAGTCAACATATGGGGGGGGGGTAAAGAAAAGGAAGGCGAGCGAAGAAGAGTGAGAATGAAAAGGAGGGAACTGGTCGAGCATTTACATCACAGCTACAGGTTTGCTGTGTGGATTGGCAACTTGGGGCTGAGACAATGAAGAAGTAAAAGTAACACTGGAGCAAGTGAAGCAGACAGGAAATACTGGCACACATCGCTTTTTCTTTTGTTCTGAAAAACATGAGCCACGACGAACATCGACACACAGGTCGGTGTCGTCAGCAGCCTTTGGCCTCTTTCAGCTGCCCGTACCGACTGCGCGTCGTCTTCTCCCGCCGCTTTTGCTGAGCGAGCCAGGCTGCAGCTTTCGGCGACACAAAAAGTCAAAGTGAAAGGCGACGCGAAGCCGGCCAACACTGACAGCGATACCGAGAGAAGCTCAGAGAGAAGCAGCATCGATGCCGCTGTGCTAAAACCCGACACCCAGCGCGGCCACTTGACCGTTGACGGCCCAGCACAGAAAACCAGTTGAGGCAGCGTGAAAAAGCTGCAGCGTCGGGCGTGTTTCCTGGAACCGGGAGTGGGATCAACCAAAGGAGAAGTTCACCTTTCTACACGTTGGCGCCACTTTCTATTCGGCTCAAACCACGAGGCGTCGATGCTCGAATCGCCAACGGGGTTCACGGACACACCGTGCTTTAGGAAGCGGGTCCCTTACATTTGCACTTCTACAGCTGCCCAGTAACTTTCTCGCTTTTAAAGACACGTTTTGAAGCAGATTCCTGGAAAAAACGAAACACTTCCAATTAGCTGCCAGGCTAAACAGGAGCGATCAGCTGAACGTGTGACAATCTCAAAGCTTTCTACAGGGAAACACGGATCAGCATCCTCAATTCACCGGACGGTCTCAGAGGGGTCACGACCCAGATCACAATGATTATTATCACTCAGTCTCTTGGGTCGAGACAAACCTTAAATGTCATATTAACAGATTTTTGTTTGCTCAAATGTCGCATTGTCTCCTAAAGCTATAATCACAAACTTTACACACGGCAAGGTAACGAAAGAAGTCTGAGATGTTTCTACACGTAACAACGAAAACCTCTGTCTGTACCTGCAGGATTGTAAAGGACAGTGCAGGTACCGTTGAAGAATTTTGGGTCTCTAAAGACCAAAAGCTGTAAACAGACGAGGCCGAGCCTGAAAAACACCAAAAAGAACTGAAAACCTGCACCAAATATAGTTTTTATATTGTCCTTTCCAGGAAAACTCCCTTGAGATTATTAGAAAGGAATAATGGATTTATGAATGAATAAAAATGGATAGTATTGCTTTATTTTACAGGTCTGTAAATTCAAATTTTGTTCCCCAAATAAACTCCACACGGTTTGGCACAAATACCACGAAAACTAGAGCTTGATCGCTCGTGTATGTAACAGATTATCTTCAGACGACAGGAACAAGTGGGAGAAACAAGCAAAATGTGAAACGTGTCTTTGAAAAAACAATTTTCAATAACGCCGGCTAACGACAATTCTCTCGGGTTCAAATGGAACAACTTGCAAACTACGAGCTTCTCTCCAGGAAACGTTTCAAGGCAACAACAGACCTGTAAAATATGTGTCGCTGGATGGATGAAAGCAGTTAAAATCCATAAATACGCCAATTAGACACGGATGAAACAGTTTCCCTTTAGAGTTTGAACAGACCGCAGCGGAAATGGAATCATCGGATTTAAGCCACACAACGACGTTATCTGCGATTAATATTCAAATTTCAAAAAAATTTATAAAACGACTAGAGCTTTTTTGATCTTTTTATTCTTCATGTTCTGTCTTTAAAAACCTTCTAAAAACATAAAACGGCCTTTTCACTGGTACCTAAGCCCGACTGGAAACCATTTTCATATTTGTGTCAACAAGGCACAGTTCCTCAGACGTTTGTGCTCTTTAGGGAGGTAGAAGGCCACAAAGGCACTCGGACAAAATGCTCTTCATTTCTCAAACACTGGGGTGAAAAGGCCAAATGTGGATGATGAGAAACGGAAGTGTGACGGATGGAGTAAGGACAGCAGCCTCCTGCGTGTGCACTGGTAAATGAAAGTCCTCGTCTTTAACCAGGGAGAGGACATGACAACGGTCCAATCACACCCATTCTTCACGGAGATATTTAAAAAACGAGCTTTACTGTACTTTGTTAGCTGTAAGCGAGAGAGAGAGAGAGAGACTGGAGGGAAAGGAGGAGGTTAAAAAGCAGCACAAGATTAAGAACAGAAAAAAAGCACAGGGTTCCTTCTTTGGGGCTCAGGTTCAGTTCTGTCACAACATTCATGGTGGGAAGAGAGTTCAGCTGTACGAGTGTGGAGAGCACAAACACAACATCTGGTTCCTACAGCAACTTATTGGAGGGATTAAAGCGCGAGCAGCTCGAGTCCGGGAATGATTGCACTTCATCTTCTGTCACAAACACGTCTGCGACGGTCCAGTTTCAGGGGAATGTCCCGTCACACCGACCCTCCCACCCTTAAGCCCCTTTAGTTTAGCGCGATATAACGGAGCTGATGGAGTTGTAGGACGTGCCTCCGTTGCAGGTGGGCGGGTAGCTGTTGGCGGCCCCTCCCAGCGCCTCCATGTTGACCCTGAAAACAGGAGAAGCTTTAAGAAGGAAGTCTGCGGCGTCTCTGCGGCCGAGCTCCCTCAGCTTGGCCATCAGTACGCCCACCGTGCTGTCCGCCCGCCCGCTCCACTCCTGCAGCAGCGCGGCCGTGGGGCTGGGCTGCAGCGCGGCCTGCTGGGCCTCTGCGTCTGAGTCCAGCTCAGCGGTGCCATTCGGAGTCCCGTTGCTGTGTTTGGCCACCAAGTCTGTGAGGCCGAGGTTCATGGCCAGCAGGCACCAGTCTTTTCCCAGAGCGTCGGGGGGGTCCAGCATGCGGCACAGCTTCCTGCGAGCCAACAGGGGGACGTCGGATATGTGGATGTCTGTTCCCAGAATGCCCTGCTGGTAAACCTCAGCGCAGCCGAAAGCCAGGATGCTGCTGAAGCTTTCCCGGTAACCGCCCATGGTGTTTGTGAGCGAGGTTTCCCGTTGGACGTGGGCCCGGAAGAAATCTTTGGGTTGGTAGATCATGATGGGGGCGTGGTGTTCCCGCAGCTGCTGAGGACTCAGGTAGTATTTGGCTGTGAGCAGTCCAGGGAGGGTGGAGGCCAGCAGATTCTCTGTTATACTGCAGATGGTGTCCAACAGGGTGTAGCACTTGGCGCGCTCCGAGTCCTGCCCGCGCACCTGGATCTCCACGCCCTGGCCGTGGTTGACCAGCAGGATCATGGCCTCCACACTCGCCTGGCTCACCCTGGCTCCGTTGGTCCACAGGTGAATGTCTCCGTCGATGTCGTCCCCTCCCTCCTCTTCAGGCTTCTGCTGGTGGCTCCAGCGACACAGGTTCACCTGCAGCTTGTGAAACAGTCCGCAGGGGAAGGGGGTGAGGTGCTCGGCAGGGACGAGTCGCACTCCGCCATAGATCAGCGACTCCTCCTCCTCCTCTTCAGTCCAGGAGTGGTGGAGGCCATTCGTCTTGATAAGGGCGGGAATATCCACCATGCAGGGGTTGGTGCTGTCACGGGCGCAGACATCCATGGCGTCCAGAATCTGCAGCAGCTCGTCCACGTCGCTTTCGGGGGCTAGAGCCTGCACCTCCTCGAGTCTGTAGCGGCCCCGGTAGTGGTGGATGGCCTTGGGCGTCTCCACGGAGAGCAGCTTGCCGAGGACGCTGCTGCAGAGCCAACGAGGCTCCAGCAGAACAACGTCCTGCACCGTCTCGCTCTGCATGATGTTGATCTGTGAAAGGAGAGGAGTAAAAAAAAAAAGAAGACATTTTAAAAACTGGCTCCTCATTAGGTTTCCTGAGCTGAGCCAAAGAAACAACATGTTCCCGATGCGTTTTTGACGGGCTACAGGAGGAAACGGACGTTTCCTGCTCTTTATCCAGGAGCGACAGTGCGCCCTGGTGGTGATCTTGAGAACGGACAGTCAACCCCTGCAGTCGGCGTCAAACACACTGCAGCTGGAAAAACTCTCCCAAAAAAAGACAAACATCACCTCAAACACACACAGTGAGTGATGCACTTTCAGAGGGGGCGATACGCGTTAGAGTAACGGAACGGAGGATGCAGAACAGCCTGCGTTACCTCTCCCATGCTGTGAAGCTGCTGGGCCAGCGTGCGGAGGTGATCCTGGCTCACCAGGGGGTTGATGTGCTCCTGGACGTCGCTTACAAACTGCTGCCATGACGTCAGCTGGTTCGGTCCGCTCATCTTCCTCCAGCTTGGCAGGGTGGTCAGTAAGCGCTCCGACAGCAGCGTCATGGGACTGCACCTCTGCAGCAGAATCCAATCAGCACAAGTTATTATCTCGGCAGTTGACGCGGCGGCTACTCAAAATGACAGTGAAGTCTGCACATGCATGAAAGGTTCGATTCGATCCACAAACACACAAATTCCTATCAACATCCATCTATTCCTATCTGAGAGCAGAATTACTGGGCTCTGGTCAGTCTGACTTTGAGGAAGCAGAAGAACGTGGGTTCAACACATAAAATGCAGGTGGCAGGATGAATGTGTTGCTGAGCTCACAGAGACGATGCTGGTGCGAAGCTCCTGCAGGTGACTCCTCAGCAGCTTCACATCTTTGGAGTTTGACGCTCCAGCGTCCATCACAAACAGCCTGTCGCTGATGTGCAGGTCATTCCCAAACCTGACGACAAACCCACAACAGGGACATAAACAGCATGTGAAGAACCATCATCTGTCTAATCAAAGAGCTTTATACTGAGTTATTAATTCCACCAGCGTCTTGTCATTTCATCAGCTACAGGCTCGTTGGTGGATTTATTTACAGACGTTGCAGAAAAATATGCGTTTTCTCAGTTTGGCGTTTTTATGCAAGAGCACCATCATCAGCATAATCATCTCCTTGTCAAACACGCGTGTCGTTTGTTTGGCTCCCGACCTGTTTCGGACTTCTTTGAGCAGCGCTCTCTCCTTGTCGTAGCTGAACTCTCCAGAGAACGTTCTGGGCACGTCAGCGAGGTCGGCGTGCGTCGCCACCAGCACGACCACGAGAGGCTGCTGGATTCGACCTCCGAAAGCTGGAGAAGGGCAGGAAAACCCACACAGACGACATGCGGTAATTAGAACAAGTACGGTACGTGCAGGTTGACAACTTCCCTGACACATGACATCAAAACAGAGACAAACACACGTTATAGACATAAAGTCATCAGAGCATGTGATGCCATTTTTACAAAGACCCCGACTTAAACTTTAAAATGAATCAGATGCACAATCCCGTCCACTTTCTGACTCTCCTAGAAATGAATACGTCATGGCCGTTCTGAAAAATAATAATTTAGTGCACCTCAGAGACCTGGTTACTGGACATTTGTACACAAGTAAAAAGCTAAATAGGAACTCATGTATGTATAAACATGACAAGGAAATATACCTGGATTCCATCAATCTACGGCCAAACGCAGAGGCCAACGTTAAGAATTCAGATTCTCTCGCCTCTGATCACGTTTGGTCGTTGATCCTGGATTAGCTTGTGTCATCAGCCGGACACGTTGCTCCACTGGATCGATATATTTACACCTCAAATATGTCCCTTTGAGTATAAATATGGTCTTATACTGCGCATTTATTAATTCACTAACTCCGTCGTGGGGACGTGAGGGTGAATCTGAGGGTGAGCTCTTCTCACCTATGTTGTCCTGGGGGAGGGTGATGGCTTTCAGCAGGTTCAGCCAGTAGGTGATGTGGCCCAGCTGGGTCTCGTACGGCTCCTCGAGGCTGAACAGGACCACGTGAATGGCCGTGACATCGTTGGCTGCAAAGTAGTCGTAGGAGCAGTAGTAGACCGGGTTTCCCGAAAACTCCCACACACTGAAATCCCCCACACCTGCAGAGAGGCAGAGAGACGTTAACCACGACTGTTCGCGGTAAAACCAAACCAAAAAGGGCCGCGTGTTGGACTTTCACCGTGGATGCTGGCGTGCTGGATGTCGATGGCCTTTGTGGCCTGTTCGTCAGCTGCGGACAGAGCGCTGTGGACGGGGGAGAAGACCTCCAGGACGCCTTTCGTGAGGCTGGGCTCGAACATCATGCTGCGACTGCGCACGCTCACATTCTCACAGCCCGGGTACAGGTTGGAAATGCTCACCGACACTAAAAACAAGAGAGAGAGAGGGTCACGAGCTTCCACGTCTACAGCAGCATCACATTTACTCAACTCATCACAAATATTCATTTATATTTCCTCCGATTTCGAAAATGTTTTATCACGTCTTCTAACCTAAAAGCATAAAAAAATGTATTGTTTTATTTCATTGTGTTGGAGCTTTTATGTCTGTTCCGTGGAACCTTTACAAACATTAAATTGGTAAATATTTGTGTCAAAATGTGAATAACGACTTCAACAAAAATACAAACAAGCATTGCCCTAAGAAGCTCTCAACTGATCAAATAAAGAAAATGCAGATTTTTCACAAATCACATTGCATCGTGTATCTTGATTCCTCGAGTCAGGAAACAATCGACTGCACAGCTGCTACCATGTGGGGGAGCCGCAGGATTGCAAATCAATCCACTGCCAGTGAAATTAGGATTTGGACTTTGCAGGACCACACCTACACGCCGCCTCATTACTGACACATCACATGATTTACACAAGTTCACTGAGCGTATTTTTGGAACCAATCGCTGTGCAGAGTTGAGAGCTTTCCAAACATGAGGAATCACTGGGGATCGGATGTTGAAATGCTCTTGGAAAATGTTCTTATTTGTGTTTGCAGATGTTCTCGATCCTGAACAATCACTGCGGGCCAGAAAACTAAAACTGTTAGAAAACAGCTGTAAAGCCAAGCAGAGGGAAAATGTGTGTCATACAGTTTTATCCAGACAAATGTACCTCACTGCAGTCTGGTCACTTCAGAACTATTGCTTTTCCTTCTGTTTGAACTGGAAAGGTGTGTGAAATGCAAAAACAAAGCATCAGTGACATAATCTCAACAAGTCAAAGTGTAACACTTGGTTCCAGACATCTGTCTGAAAATAATCACTAAAAAAAAAAAGATCGGTTACACGGTGAAAGGTCAGACAGCTGACTCAGCTGCTCACATCTGTGTCAACACCTTTTCTATCTGAAAGGCCAAACTCTCTTACCAGAAAGGACGATCCTCTCTAACGAACTACCAAGAACAGAGAAGATCACTAAAGCTTAAACACAAATCAGTGGACATCAGGAGAGTTTGGCGGCCAAAGACAAAATGAAGTGTTTGCTTGAACAGAAATCTAAAAATCGCGGCAGAACTTGTTCCCTGTCGTTTCCTCTCAGCCCCGCTGCGGCAGATACAGCACGCACTCAGCAAAGGGCGTTACTGAATCCAGCTCCAGCTGAAAGCCAAAAAGCTCTTTCGACTGGCGTCCAGCTCCGACCAAGGCTGCAGATTCACAGATAGTGTAAGAGGAAGGACGGTAACTGTATAGGGCTCACGTGAGCGACCGTTATCTGTCTGCGAGGTAATGGCTCAGTGCGCTGCGAAACAGAGACGCGGTGATGGTGGTGATGTCTGTGCGTGTGAAGGCCACAGAAAGAGCAAACACGGCGAGACTGAAGCCAAAATGTCTGAGGGTGCGTGTTTCTTCACGCGGGGCTGGTACCACAGACCTGGAAGTGCAGGACTCACTTCCACAAAAACCGTTTCTACAGACCAAACAAAGAACTAACTGTGCGGTTGTGATTGGGCCTTTGTAATCTTTTCTGGGGGGCTTCGTTTTTGGTCTTTTTGGGTCACGTTTTGCCCCTCCACATCGGTTTGTGGTCACCGTCTATCTTGCCCTGTCATAGAAAGCTTCCCTTGGTTCTACTTATCTTCTGCTGATATGCGGCGGATCGAAGGTTACGGCTGCTACCTGCTGACTTCCTGCTGTCTGTGAAAGACGTCCTGGCCCCTCCTGATCAAACCCCTTGATTTTACTGTTCCCTTTGTCTGCATGGAAGATTATCTCACCCACTAATCACTGCAACAATATTAACATATTATCTAATCACCGCATTATTGTGGCTTGGCTCATCTCCTCAGACCCTCTCTCTCTGACTGATTTCATCATCAACAACAACAAAGACTAATAATTATGTCTTACTATCCCATCATTACAACAAGTTTTCTGTAATTAAGGGATTCTGACTCATTATGACACAGGGCTCTTGTAATTATGTTGTACTTTCCTCATAATTATCTTAAGAGTTATCGCTATATACTGTAACACATATACCATAACAGGAAGTGCGACGTTGTCTTATTTCCCTTCTCTGCCCTGCTTCACACACACACACACAGCATCCATCATCCACGCAGTGGCAGCTCTGTTAGCTGAATTCAAACTCCGCTCAGGAGAAAATAAACTCGTTCATGCTCCTTAAACGCTTTTCAAGTTGGATGCTGCTGAAATGTGAGTTCGGTGGATGTGTCATGCTGCTTAAGGCATCATAGAGGCAAGTTTCATGTGGCTCACAAACTATTTTAAATTTTATTACTGATCTTCAACCGAGATAAATGCTAAAAGCAGAACTGATGGGCAAACCTAATAAAGTAAGAAGCTGGTTGTGATAATCCAGGTTTTCACACTTCAAAGCTGCTGCATAGACTCGATGAATGATGAATGAAGGGGAGCAGGCATCAAATTAATTCTGCTGCCATGCCTTAACGTGACTGGCAAACTGATTATGGATCTGTTTAGGCAGAATAATCAGCCGGTTACCGACCTGCAGGTTTGGAGGTGATGGGCGAGTTGGGGTGGCGGGCCGTGTTGGTCATGCGCGTCCTCCTCCTCCTGAAGAAGCTGCGCAGGATCCCGCATTTCAGAGACTCCAGCAGGGTGCTCTTCCCAGCTCCCGAGTGTCCGAACAGCTTCAGCTTTATCCTGGGCTGGAGGGTCGGAGTGGGCCGCAGCTGCTGGATGTAGCTCAGTTTGTGGTTGTCCTGACCCGAAAAACACACGACAGAGGAACACGAGAATTCAGTTCAGATCAAACGGAGTCCAGAAAGTTTGTATTTTTTTGCCACACATCTGTCGCCTTTTTTAGGATATTCCCGAAAGCTTTTTTCAAAACCAGCAGCGTTGTGTTTGCATGTATGCCAACCGACAGCAGCAAACACACCAGCTGTGTGATGTTTGCACACACTCGACAAAGTTTCACTTTTCCATCATGAACAGATTTCCAGTCTCCGGGGACGACAGATTGTAGACTACTCCTGCAGTATCTTCACAAGAGCACGTACGCTAGTGGTGTTCTTACAATTGATGGTACAATGCCATCAATTGTAAGAACACACACACACACACACACACACAGACGAAGCTCTAAAATTGTCTCAGTCTCCTGACGTGATTGCACAGGTGCGGCTGCTGATGTCTTAATTACACGGTGTAGCGGTGCTTGTTCAAAATGCGCCTTCTGTTTTGTTCTGGGGGTGAGACGAGGCGCAGAAAAGGAAAGCGGAGCCCTGACAAGACGTGCCACATTTAAGGTAATTACCACATAACAAGGGCTCGAGCGAACGGCGATGCTAGCGGCGCTGTCAGGCCGCAGTGCTCGAAGCCACGACGCAGAGATGCTCAGCAGGTGTGAGCTTCCATCGGCTACTACAGGTACAAACTGCAGCTGAGGGGGATGGGAACGTTGTTGCGTTGGCAGATGTCTGGTCAAACACCAAAGGGTTTTTTACCAAATTAACTCTTCTGGCACTTCATCAGTTTTAACCCATCATAAGGCTCCGTGGCGGCGACACATCACCATGTTTTACATTTTATTGGCTAAGGCTAATATTTAATGTGGATGCGACAGCCCACCTGACTGTCCCACCACAATACCTCCGTATATGGAATCCTAAACACATGCAACACTATTTTTTACCATATATCAGCTTGGACCAAAGTGCTCAACTGAGTATCCCTGGAAACCTAGCAGAAACCCACAGTAAGAGCACAATTCATATTTTTTTTGTTGGTAAGGCGTATCTGCAGTATTATCCACGTGTGGATTTGGAGAGAGCTGAATACAGTTACAGTCGAGCCTAGTGGTCACACCACCGGAGATGAACTAATCACTAATTAACTAATGTTAAACAGACTGTAAGTCGGTCCGAGCAGAGTTTAACCTTCAGAGGATCAGGCACATTTACAGAGTCAAAAAAGAAACAAAACTATATTTGAAAAGTGACGTTTCATTTGGTTGAAGTGGCACTTTGGCTCTGGCCGGTTATGCTCATTTGAATGGATCCGCCCGCTAATGGAAGGACGATTCTCCGACACTCAAATACATAAAAACAAAAGCCATTTGCAAAGACGGCTGCCTCCTCGGTACGGGCCTGTGATTTCGGCAGTTGAATAGAAAACATTTGTCAACATGTAAGACATTTAGTTTTTCTAACCATGCAAGAGATGACTCAGCCGCCAGAAGTGGCCTCACAAATGCTGCGAGTGGTTGTGTGGGATGTGAAAGCACTCCACACTCCCACCCGGGTTACGTTAACGCGCTCAGTAAATAAAGTTTCTAATTTCAATAAGTGTGATTCACATCTGAGCACAGCACAATACTTTTAAAAAACATAATACATTTGTGTTGAAGTCTCTCTTTTAAAATTAAAGAGGAACACGACAGCTTCTTTTTCCCACTGGGTTCCTGGGAAGTCAGTCTTTCCTTCAAATCTGGCACCGACGTGCCAAAGTGTCTTAAATTAACGCAACATATGCAGACGATGACTGTTTTCACAGTTGCTGCTTTCATGTTTTCACGCTCTGAACTGAGTCTCAGCAGGTTTTCTGGAAAAAGAGATCAGGCGAGCGTCAGTAACGTTTAGCTTTAGGTAAATACTGGTTTCGGTGGATGTGATGCAGGTCGCACTGGGAATACTGGCCTAAGCTGCCCATGCGGCACTGGAGGGCTGAGGGCTTCAGGTTTGATCCCGGGTCCTAATAAAGGGACTTTGAGCTTCACTACATACACACTGCATCTTTTTTTGTCATTTCCTATAATAAACGGAAGCTAAAGCAAAGAAAGTGTTGAATATATAAAATTCAATAAGCTCTTAGACGGTGACACCGTTCAAAGGTAAAATAAGAACGTGAGTAGATGAGAAGAGAACTTGTTAGGTGAAGGAGTCCCAAATGTTTTTCCCATCCATTCCAACCTGCATGTGTTAATGAGAGGGCTGCCACAAAGTCTAAAAACAGCGAGATGCTGAAATCTAACACATTGCTGTTGGAAAACGTCTCCGTCTCTCCGTCACTCCGCACCTCGGCTGTGAAATCGACCATGTGTGATGAGCGCTTGTGAAACGTGGTCGTGCATCGTGCAGACTTTGGGTGTTCCATTTCAATCGCCGTGTTGTGAAGGAGTCACATTTCATTTACCATGAAGCAGTATTAATAAACGCGGAGCTGCGTGCGTCTCTCGTACCTTTTTGAGCTTGGCCAGCAAAGAAACGATGTGCTCATGGCGATCGGAAGAAGCCAAATCCTCCACAGTCTTCCCATCCTGAGAGAGAGAGGGGGGAGAAACAGAGGGACATTAAATATACGCCTGGGAAAACTTGAGCAGACGTGGGATCTCTTACTGTACCTGCCCGCAGGCTGTTTAAACGGGAGCTCCACAGTTTCTGATCCACCTTTGTGGACATAAACAGCCCCGTTTATTTCAGGCGATTCAGTCGTCACATTTCATCGTCTCTTTCCGAAAGCTCTTCATCAGTTTTATAATCTTAATCTTATAATCTCAAAATTACCAGGTTATGTAGGTATGTCACATTTTTGCCAAATTACGCAAAACTGCCGAACGCGTTATTATCAATTTGTCTGTAGATGAATGTATTATGTATAATTTACCTTCACATTCCGTATCCAACTTTGTTCTATGAGGTTCTACCTGCAAAGCACCAAGAATGTTCGGAAATCTTGGTTTACATCTACAGTGACACACTGATCGCAGCGAGGCTCACACCTTCTCAGGCCAAATATCAATTTCAGCATCAGCCTCAAAGATCTGCCATCAACGGCGGCTCACTTGGGCCTCGATGGCCGGCTGCACATTGGAGCGCTGCCGTCTCTCAGCCACTTCCAGGCTGCATTAACTGCAGCTGCAGTCATCCTTGTCTCCGTCCAGCTGTAGAACTGCCCTCATTTGTTACACACGGACACAGAAACAACACAGCCGCGACGACTTTCCTGTCTTTTTCACCAACCCGGCCATCTGTCACTGTCCGACTCGAGCTGCTGCTCCGCAGGGTAAAACTGCGTCGACAGCCTGAAACGCCAACACACGAACGGAGATCAGCTCGGCTTGTTAATTCAAACGAGTCAGTGGTTATTTTATCTAAAAAAAAAAAAAACTAATCAAGCTTTACTCTCTATGTTTAAGCAATTTTTCCTAGACAAGGTCTCTCTAATAAGGTCACATTAGATTTGAAAAGGACAAGTGCATTGGCCTTTTACTTGTTTTGCATGTGCTAAATGTCAGAAATGTGAATGTAAATGAAGTGCAGCTTGAACCAGAATTTGACCACTCAGTGGGATTTAATATGTGAGCAAATGGATGAGCCTGGGCTTGTGCAGATGGCAGGGTGTCACGATCATTACTACCGATACTTGGCAGCGACAGATGAACGGCTGGTGTTATGTTTGCCACAAAACTGGAGACGAGTGTTAGATCATCGACAGTGTCTCCTTTTTGGATTTAAATAGCTGTTAAAATAAATTGTGACTGTTGAATAAGGCAGAAGACAAGACAACGCAACGCAAGACAAGACAAAAAATGACACGCGGCACATTTCTACAAATTAGTGGCATGTAGCCGAAACGCAGTTAGTCACAAATCTTCAAGATCCGCTGGGGAAATTACAGATGTGGAGCCTTAAGGTCACCGCCGTCCCCCCTCTGCTAGTCCTTTCCAAACTACTGACAGCAGGCCACTAGACAATGAATTATACATCTCAATATGCGCTCTGCGGATTAAACATGCAGAGCACATCAAGCTCCCATACAATATTAATAACTAGAGAATGCAGAGAGAAAAGAAGTCGCCCCAGTCTGGGACATTCGGCAGTGAAACTCCTAGAGTTTGTTTTGTTCTAATCTTTGAGAAATACATTAAAATACATATTTACTCTGTAAATGAGAGTGGAAACAAATGCAAATGAAGACAGACTGCACCAAAATTTGCTCGCCGAGTTTCATTGAGGTCCACTGGTGCGTGGAGGTGGGTTGTGTCACTGTATCGAGTCCTGGATTCCCACGAAATCCTTTAAGGGACATTACACAACGACTGGGGAAAAGTCCCGGTGTGATCATACATGACGCAACATCTGGATGATCAAGTCCAAATTATCCAGGTCCAGGTGTGAAACGTGACAGGAAACAAACGGGCATCACACCACACGGGACCTACCAAGACAAAGTAGGAACACGGTTGCTAAAGTAAGGCAGAGGCAACTGTGAGTCAAACGGTGGCTGCAATGAGATGGACCCTGCAGGCAAAACTAAACCCGAAAGAGCAAAACTAACCTGATGCAGACTGGGGACAGACACGCCACAGTCCAGGGAGGTGATCGTGGTTTCACGTCCCACAAGGAAATGAGGTAACGCAAGTACAACAGCTTCCTTTTGTGTTGTCATGCAGACAATACAAGACACAGACACCGTCTCCAAAAAGAAACACGCACGTTTACCATCTAAAACCACGTGGTTCTTAGACGACAGACTACGCTGGAGGACCATTCAGATTTCAAAAAAAGGTGGATGGGGTTCAAACCGTTGCACACCTCTACAGTCGAGCAGAGATGCTAAGACGACAAAAACCGCCTTCCTGAACGTCAGTCGTGGTTGGATCGCAGATTCAGAGAAGCCAGGGGGAAACATCAGCCAACAGAGCGGAGGTTCTGAACTTCTCCTTCACAGTGAGGTGAGAGCACAGAGCAGCCAACGAACGCAGCATCTAAAAATCATTTGACATTGACTCCCACCCTTCTGAGGTCAAACACACGCACATCCAGACAAAATGCTCTCTGTTTGACACGGAACGGTTTGGTAAACGCTGTAAGCCCACGGCTGTCTGCGCTCTCAGTGCGAACCTGCTGCAGGTCAGGAATTGTACGACTTTGCAGAGTTTTTACCGTTAACAGTAAATTGTCACTTCCAAAGCGCTCGACAATGTTGCTTCTCCTTCACCCGTTCACACGCTGATGGCGGTGGCTGCCATGAAAGGAAAAACTATGACATGTAGCCAGGAGGGACCGGGGATCGAACCACTGACCCTCTGGTCCGTGGACGACTGAGCTACAGCCAAGAAACTGACAACACTAACCAGTACAGTCGATGCACTGCAGTTAAACGTGCTCTGCGCGCTGATGTTGGGGTCATTTTGGAAATATAGCCACATAATTTTTGGGAAATAACTCTAAAAATATGTAAAATTACTATTAAACAAATACAGATCAACATCTCAGGTTAGAGCATTACCTCAAACATGCGCCCAGTCCAACGGCTTTATAAGTTGTACTTGACACATAATTAAACTTTTAGATTTTTTAAACCTTTGAACATTTTTGAAACATTTGATTTGTCCGGATGTGATTATGACCACTTCCTTTTATCCCATTCATTTGGAAAATCTGGTTAATGCAAAACCCTCTACCCGTCTGTGTGTGTGAGCTGCACGTTGCACAAATGAGCTCGGTTCATTTTCACGCCCTGTAGAAAAAACCAAACTGTGTCTCGAATTAGAAACAAAACGTCCAGGACGTTTAATTTATTTTACGGGTGAAGACAAATGTCGGCGCATGAAGGACACGGAGCTGAAACGTGTAAATACAGTCTGTGAACGGGAAGGAAAGACTTTGCCGCTACTTCAATGAAACTTGAAGGTGAATATCAGGGTTGAGGAGGTTAAATCCACGCTGAGCTTTTAAACCCACAGACTGTAGGAGAAAAGGCCGTTTAGCTCAGTATCAGGACGGAAGCTTCATAATGCGTTTGTGCAGATTTGAGCTAAAAAAAAAGCTGCCATCAGCTTTTCGACTTGTATTAAGAGTGTGTGTGTGTGTGTGTGTGTGTGTGTGTGTGTGTGTGTGAGAGCAGTTCAAGCAGAAAATTAACAACTTACCATACAAATAAGTCATTATTTGAACAAAACGCAAGTGTTTTCAGCTCGTCTGCTATATAAGCTCTGTCATCCATGTTCATCTATGTCACTGAAGTGTGGCGACATCCCTCTGAAGACGCACACTGTGCGATCTGTCAGGGCGGCACATCGTCCACACGTGCTAATGCATTCAGCTCCACTGAGGGAGGGACAAGTTGATGCAGCGTAATTAGTGGTAATACCGAGACGCTGCATGATTTCACTAAAACGTCTCAAATGAGACGAGTTGGAACTGTGATACTCTACACAACGTGTCACGCTGCAGCCGTGGTAAAGAGAAGGGACGTCTTACGTTGGTGACGGCGTCGATGTTGGCGCCGGCCAGGCAGAGGTGTCGGACGACTTCCAGGCTCCCGTTGTTAGCAGCCAGGTGGAGCGGAGTTCTGCCGTGCTGGAGTAAGAGAAGCACGATAATACATGACATGCCTTTAGTGTAATTATTATAATATTACATAAGTATCCCCCAGAGGAAGCTGGGCAACACAGATCCTTTGGGTTCATACATTAAAATACAAATAACCAAATTATACTTTTTTTAATACTACGTTTGACATAAATGTTCACATCGTCGGTATGAAGGACGTCCACGGACACTTGTTCTTTAAGGTATATTTACATTACTTTCTATTTACACAAAAACAGGATAAGCAAAGGAAACAATGTGGTAATAAAAAAGCTACAAAAATAATTTCTATATTTCCAAAAATACTGCGTTAGTTTTAGTACAGTTAAAAAGAAACCAACACTTTCATAGCTTTACTTAAAACGCTGCCACCAGGACGCAGAGAAGCAGCAAAAACGAGGTACAAAGTCAATTTTCTTACAAACTTTATTATAATTTACACATTAAGTTTTCCATAAAGACAGCCGCAAAAGTTTGGGAACTCGTTGATTTGGGGATTTAGGTTTTTATGAAATTAAACTTTGCACTAAAGTTACTGAAAAATCTAAATCCCGGCAGCGTGTCACACTCCTCGGATGCTTTCTCAGAGCTACAGTATGCAAACTACACCCGCTGTAAGATGTGCGCACTCCCTCTTCGTGCTCTGCTACGCTCTTCTAAAATCTGCTACGCTCCAGCGCGGTCCGCACAGCCTTTAGGCGTTAGCCACGATCAAATTACAATACATAAAAGAATGTTGCAAAACTTACTAATCAAGCAAAAATCAGCGTCGCTCAAAACGTGTACACAACGTGACCGAGCAGTTTAATGCGTCAATTTGGACGTTTTTTGTTCAACACATTCCCCAAAAGGTTAGACAGTGTGGCATAATGACACATAGCAGACCTCCTCTCTGCCACACGAGCAGACAAGTCGTGGAAAATATCCTACAAAGCACCAATTCGTGTTTGTCACAACTTAGGAAGCACATCCTATATATTCAGCTGTAAACACAACTGGAGACATTTCCTATTCCACTGCTCGGAATATTCCTCCCTGTGTCTACAGCTGACAGTGAAGGACAAGACAAATCCAGGCACAGGTGCAGTTTTGTCTCATATGCTGCTTTTAAATAAGCTGCCAGAAAACGCGAGCAGAAAGCGGAAAAAGGGAATAAGTCACAACATCTCAGCAGCGCTGTCTGCTGCCTGATCCACATCCCTTCCCTGCCTGTGTGCAAAAAAATTAAAACAAAAAAAGGATGAGGAGGACAGCAGTGTCTGGGAAAAGCAATCCCCTCTCAGAATATATTAAAATGGATGGTGTCAAAATAGAATGTGAAACCACCGAAGGCAGAAACGTGTGTGGGAAGTCGTGCTTGGCAGAGAGGCAAAGCAGGATGGGATCTTCAGTCTAATATAAACCAAATGCTGGATATGTGAGAGGAGCCTTAAATCACCAGTTTATAATAATGCCCAGACCTTTCCCAGCTTTGCTTGTTGACAGATATCAGAGTACAGACTCACGATAAGTAAAATGTCAGCTCAAATCACTTCGGAAGTTTAACTAATCCTGCGAGACTAACATTAGACATACGACTAACAAGCTGAACATTTAAATACCGGGTTTATAAGCCAAGTCAAACAGCAAAAATAATCCCCAGCCTTTATGTATTTTCACTCACAGCAAATCCTTTTAATCCCTGCGATATGTTTGCCTTCTTTGCTTATTCGTGGCTCTGTGATTAGCCCTGGTTCAGCTTGACTACGAGGTCCAAAGGTCTGCATGTGGACACCTGACCAGTGAATCCAGCTGCTCTCTCAACCCTGTGCGTTAATGCGATGCTGTGAAGGGCTTCGCTATTTCGGGAAGGTCATTTACAGCGTCTTGGAACGTGACCACAGCCATTTCCTCCCATTCAGACACAGGTGCATTAGTGAGGTCCAACAATGACGTTGGGCAGCAGGGCTTGGCCCGCAGCCTCGGTTTCACTTCATCCCACAGGCTGTCGACAAACGTTGGTGCAGACCAAATAAGTTCCTCCACAAAACAGGGAAACTAGATCTTCACGGGCACTCGTTTGGGTCTTAATCCCTGCTGAAGCCCAAATGATTCCTCAGAGTAAACACATGCTGTTTAGATAGTCTGAGTTTGATGAGGCTGATGTGCTGAGATGTGTGTGAGATCTGTGCTACAGGTGAGATGTGTTGTCTTCGATCTGAAAAATGTCTCAGACTCTCAGAAGTAGACATCTTAAAACCTGTGAGTGCCCTTTGTTCTTCTCAATGCCGTGAACTGATGCAGAGATTTGAGCACGATATCAGCCTGTGCGTGGAGGACTAACATACGAGTGTGGGCGTTGTAGGAAGAGGCTTTCCTCACCTTGTTGGGGAGGTCGAGGCTTGCCTTGGCGCCACAGATCGCCATGACGATTGGCAGGTTTCCATCCTTGCAGGCGATGTGCAGTGGTGCGTTGCCATGGCGATCCTGCTGGTCCACATTGCACTGGTGTCTCAGGAGGCAGCGGACTACTTCAACCTGACACCTGCGTACGGCCAGGTGGAGGGCCGTGTGGCCGTCCTGGACAATGTCACACAATGTTATTATTTTCCCATTATGTCTTTTTGTGTTTTGCTGTAACCTGTCACACTTGTTTTATCTCTGTCGTTTTTTTTTGCTGCGATAACTTTAATTCTGGGGATTATTGAAGACATCTATCTTCTTTTTTAACTTGGAAGCAGCAACCCTGAGGCAAAATCACTTTAATAAAAGTCCCCAGAATTAACAGAAAGGTCTTTTTTTCTGCAGTGACATCTGGCTTTAATATGCAGTAAAATGTTTGTTGGAATGAAGGTGTGTGTTGTTTTGGGATCTCCTCTTCCTGTTTTAAAGCAGTATATGTACGGGGCTACACAGGCCTACACAGGCGAGGCCGTTATGGGTAACCGCAGGTCGCAGAGTGCCAACGTGCACGCCCCCAAAACCTCAACATCGCACTTTGAGCAACTCTGGAAGTTTAGAGGAGGGATTGAAATATAGAGTAAATGGAAGAAGTAGTAAGGAAACAAAGAGGACAAAGCAGGAGCAGTAGAAGAAATGGAAGATGAAGATGTGGTAGTATAAGTAGTAGAAGAAGAAAAGGAGGAAAAAGAGCAAGCAGCAGGAGGAGGAGGAGCAGAAAACGGAGAAGAAAAGGAAAGGACAGAATGAAATGAGCAGGAAGATGGAGCAGCCAGAGGAGAGGCTGGCAGACAAGGGAGCAAAAAACACGTTCAGAAAATTATAACAAAAACACAATGTAAATGTAAAGGTTTATTCACTGAAGCATAACTCTGGCCTCACAAAGCATCAAACATAAATCAGGTAAAACGAGTCAACACCAGCAGGAAGGTTGGTGCTTTGTGTGCCATCGTAACTGAAATATTAAAGCTCATCACCTTGTCATTTGCTTCTAGATTGGCCCTGTGCTCCACCAGACACTCTACAATGTCCACGAAACCCCGAGCTGATGCTGTCAGCAGCGGACTCTCGCCGTCACGGTTCTTTGCGTCCACGTGGCAGCCCGCCTGGCAGAGCGCTCGGGACACCGCAGAGTATCCGTGCCAGGCGGCGCAATGCAGCGGGGTCTCCTGCTCCTGGAGGCCGAAGCACAAAATGCAAAAGTGAGACCCACATCCGACGTCCTTTGGTGGTGATTTTGCTGCTTGTCAACGTGTGCGAGTGCTCACCCTGTCAGCCAGGTCTGGGTTGGCCCGGATGCTGCACAGGTAGCTCACCACATCCACGTTTCCGTAGCGGGCAGCCACGTGAAGAGCGGTCTCTCCAGACTGTAGGAAAAAGCACCGAAAAATTGGAAAATGTCAACAAAATGTCACCAGCGAAAAAGCAACCTTTTCAACAACAGTCCCGAAACAAAAAGGGCTCGGCTGAATTATTACACGCAAAGATTAGAAAGACAAGAGTACTTTAAAGTATAAAATAACTGGAGTGGACGCCTTTTCCTGTTAGTCATGCCATTTCCTGTGAGTCAGTAACTTTCCAAAAGCTCCACTTACGCGTCGCATTTAGATTTGACAGTCGAGGGTACGCAGACATCAGACTCGTGGAAATCGACCCGTGAGCTCTAACGTTATGGCTGCCAGTCCGAGCAGAAGCTCGTTAGCAAAGAAGCTGCTTACGTGAAACGACGCCCGAGACACTGCTTGTACTGTAGGTGAGAAAGCGACCGCTCAAAATAACGTCTGATGGATTTCCGTTGGAGGACAAGGCTTTACAGGTCAATTTAATTAGGGGGACTGAATAAAAACACAGCAGAGGGGAACGGCGGGTCTTGCTAAAAAGGTGCTGAAAGGGCGTCCCCGTTCTCACGAGACAATTAGTGAGGTTACACGCAGACACGTTGAGGGTTATAGTGTAATAAAGGAAGGTGAAACGTTAATGATCCGTGGGCAGGAACTAGATCAGAAACAGGAAAGAGCCAGAGGTGCAGATTAGCTCTGGTCTGATGGAGGACGACAGAAGAGGACGCCACCGACGGCTGAAAGGATTGAGGACGCTGAAGATGATGAAAATGCTTTTGGGGTTTCGTCTATCCAAGCAAAGCTCTGTGGTGGAGACTACACCAGCATCAAAAGCACACACACACACACACACACACACACACACACACACACACACACACACACACACACACACACACACACACACACACACACACACACACACACACACACACACACACACACACACCCCATGGTTGTGCCGCAAGACCTGTTTCTATAGCAACTGCAAATAAGCCGATAAAATGCCAGAGTAACTGGTTTTCTCCCCAGGTGTGTGTGTGTGTGTGTGTTTCTGGACATTTTGGAGAATTAAACCCTCCCGAGGGGTTTGATGAGGTTGGAGTGTGCGAGTAGGCAGCAGATAAAGTGTGGTGAACTCTAAGTGTGTGCTTCTGTGCACGTGTGTGTGTGCATTACTGCAGCGGATGAAAAAGAAGCCGTTCATCTCACCTTATCTTGGACGTCCAGAGGACATTTCTTTTCATGCAGGAATTTCAGGGTCTCAACATGAGCGTGTCTCGCTGCGTAGTAGACAGCATTGGCCCCACTCTGAAGGATCCAGAAGGAAGAACATGTTGGGGTTTATTGCTGAACTTGAGCATTACACAAGAATCAAGCACTTGGGGACAATGTTGAGGACGGATGTTCCCGCCTGCTGTCTTTGGAAGTGCGCAGCTCATTGTTTCAGTGTGTGTGACACATTATACCTGATGATGTAGACGATCTAAGGCTTCGATAGTGCAGCTTTAAAGATTCAAACGCCTGTCTGTCAGAACTAACAGCTGGATGTCAGGGACCAAACGTTACCTTGTCGTGGGCCTGGATGTCGGCACCTTTTCTCATCAGCACCTCGATGATCTGAATGTTGCCGCAGCCGGCTGCAATCAGGAGAGGCGGAGTTCCGTGCTGCAAAACGCAAACGTTGTAATTTCAGTTCTCAGTGAGCCCAGTGTGTCGCCTTTTTAAATGTTGGAATAATTTGCACGTTTCGTCAGGGCTTGATGAAAATGAACATGTCCCAGGTTTTAGAACGCACCAATGTGTCTGCATGGTGATGGAAATATTAAGAAGAGGTAGACACGAGGTGACCTCCTCTGAACCTGCTGCGAAGTTTAAAGATAAAGAGCAGCGTTTGGAATCTGGAACTGGCCAGCACTCGCTCTCTCTCTGTAAACTCCAGTCACTTGTTCCTCCTCCTCTCCACACTCTCATGTTTTCATTCTCCCGCTCTTCAGATGAGCGACATGTCACTGTATGTCTGGATATGTATGATGTTAAGTGTGAAAACAAACTGTCTAGCAGTATGATGTATGAAACGCGTTAATCCTCTATTTTTGGGAGTGGACAAAATAAATGAAACCCCAATGCACAGCAAACCGTTAAATCGACACCTCTGTGAAACTGACAAACAAAACTAAACTTCAGGGATGAAGCCCCGTCCGTGTCCTCACACATCCTTCTCTGCCTTCCGCATTTTCTACATTTGACTGGTTTTATTTTATTTTTTAAAAGGGACATACGAGTGGTTGGCAAATTGCTTCTTTTGAGGCTGTGGTGATGTTTTTTGGTATGGATATGCTGTAATGTACTCAGAGCTTAAGAAACTTTAGAAAAAACTGTAAATCTGCTGTTTTCAGGCTCGTCACCTTGTTGGGTTGGTTGACATCGTAACTGTTCAACGAGCCGAGCAGATGCTGCAGACCGGGCACGTTGTCGTCGTTTATGGCATGAATGATGGCCTTCATCACAAAGGAGTCTTCTTCATCCTAAATGAGAAAAGACAGTTGTTCTACTGTTCACATGAAGATGCAATCTTGTGACTTCTTCCTGTCACATGCCCCGGTTCAAGGAGCCGCTCGCCTTACACACACACAAACAAACAGAAATCTCGCAGAACAAATCGAGACTTTTTTTTCCCCACTGCTTGAGACATGTGAGCCAGTAACCTTCAGCCAGAGTTGGCTGGACTGTTCAGAGATGGTCTGCGACGCTTTGCTGCACAAAGAGACGAAAAGGAGGAAGGCACGGAGGCGAGGAGGAGGAGGGAGGAGAGGAGGGCAGGGAGGCGAGGCTGATGCGGCGTTTGTTCAGCCAAGCGTGATACTCCAGCTACATTCCTCAACACAACCTCCCTGCTGCGAGAGCCGTGACTAACCCACCGCAGAGCCACTAACTCAACACAAATATGCACAAACGGATCAGAATTCACCGTCAACACAGCTGTTTGCTGTTTACCTTCGGAAATGTGTCATTCAGGACACAGGACGACACTAGATCACCAACATACCTTCCTTTCATTGATGGGCACTATTTCTAGAGCAGGATTCAAGTAATTTGATCCTCATGCAACGCCTCTGGTGCTGGATAATAATCTCCAGCAAAAAAAATAAAATAAATCACACACACAGAAGGAAAGAGTCTGGTCTCTGGAAAACAAACACGCAGTCTTGTGATTTAAAGGTCGGCAGCTACGATTCTCAGAAAGACTTGGAAAACTTGGATGAGTAATGCTCTTCTGCCAATCAAAAACGTTATTTTTATTTCGTAAAGATGTCTGGAACCTTGCTTGCTACCTGGAAACGCTCCAAAAATTGCAAAAAAACAGTTTTGTTAACCAGGTCTCCAGTTCTATCACGGTCTACTTACTCTTTCTTATCGTTAATTAGTCAAAAAAAAAAACAAAACAAGAAGTTGTGATGATGAGATGCACGCGCAGACGGTCCAATTTGACTTTAGTCATTAACTGAAGCAACAAATGCCAAATAATTACCTGTTCAAAAAGAAAAGAGCTGCAAGTTAAACTTTCAGGTGACGTGACAAGGCATTTATTTTTGTAATTTTAGTATTTTCAGTTATGCTTCCGATCGGATTGACTTCTTTTGTGTCCACCAGGTCACACTAAGGAAAAAGTAGATGTAGCATCGATACACAGAGGTCAAGGATTTTATGGAAGTAGTGGTCAACAAGTGGCAAAAATGACGTTTGGAACCACCTGCCACGGTCTAACGATTTAAGCATATTTAAAGAGAAATATGCTCCATCATTCATTCCAATAATCACTCCCTCCTGAAACAGAGCCTCTAAAGCGGAACAAAAACAGCTTGCTGGTTGATAATCTACAGGTGGGGGAGCGGCACTGAAACCCACCCACTGAAGCCATTAACCCTGAAACTGCTCGGCTAACGCAGCAACCATCAACACGTCCACACACGGCACAGTTCTGTTTGTGGACTACAGGGGGTGCAGATCCTTCACGTGTCCTCTCCAACCTGCCAGCTCGCCTGCGACACAAGGAAGTCGCTGGGTAAAGCTGTGGCGAGGAAACACCACTGGCCTTGGCCTGATGCCAACGCGCTGTAAATCATTAAGCCTCCCGCAGACGCTGCGCTGTTAAGGCTCCTCAGTATCAACGGCACAACAGCTTCGCCGTGGATAGAAGCTTCAAGAGCAGGTTCGGCCTCTCTTGTCTTTAAATGCTGTACTTCCTCAGAGCTTTTGGTCCGACAGCCCAGAGAAGTCAAAGAGTGCTTTTCAAAGTCTCACCAGCGTGTCATCGCTGCGTGCCACACTGATGTTACTTCTGGACAGGAAGGAGCGGGACAGGCGGTTGCATAAGGAGATAAGTCGGACAGATTGCTGGAAAACAAAGAAGAAAATGGCATATGAGTAAGTTAATGTCAGGTCATTGCAAAGGGACCGTAAACGTTTCAGACACAGTCTAATGGGACAGGTGCGGGGTTGCTGATTATATACGTGACTTTTTAGAACTTGATCAAGATCAAGTTTTGCAAATAATTTCAGCGCTAACACAGTAGGTCACGTTGTGTCATACAGACATGTCATTACACGTCCCAATGTTTGATTGATCGCTACGACCCAAAGGCAACAAAATCTGGTCTTGATTAAAGCTGGACTTTATTTGGTAAAGGGCGAAATATTTATAAAACCTGCCAAAGTTATTAAATTATCATTGAAACAAGGTACATTCCCGCTTGTCATACGTCCATTTGCCCATTTCCAACAGTGAACTAACGTCCAGAAACCTTCCGTCCTCAAGGGAATTTTCATTTGCATTTCCTCACAGAAAACCCAGACAGCTTGGTAAATGATTGAAACTATCCTTTAGCAAAAATGAGCTTTTTGTTGACACTGGTTGACATTTGGTAGAAATAACACAAAGCCAGATCAGGGTTATTCTGGGAGTTTGCCCAGCGGCTCGGTGGAAGCCGGAGCATTTCACAGAGACACGACCACCGCAGATAAACTCATGTCTTGCGGGCTCGGAGCAGCGCTGGGTCAGCTGTGATGAACTGAAACTGACAAAGACGCAGACGGTAAACCTGTGAGCCGGCAGCTGTCTGAGGAGGTTTTCGGAGAGACACTGTCAAATGCTAGTGTTCTGTGGACGGGAAACTGAAAATGAGAGACTTACTTTCCATTTTCTCCGAGCTGCAAACTTCTTGAACTTTTCCATGTTGACGGCCGACTCCTTTCTGCTCAGCGCTTGTTGAGTGTCTTTTGGCTGATTTCACAAACACGACACACATTCAGATAGTAAACATTTATGGGAGCACTGTTGCAAAGACGTAGTGGGGGCAGAATCAATTAACTTTGCAACATTAATCGTTCCAGCCAACTTCAAGAACGTGAAACGATTACGAAGCATTTTAAATGAAACGGTGATGATCAGTCGCTACGAAGAGTCTAACCTTAATCCAGGGGTGCTGAAGGCTGTCCTGAATCGTCATCCTCTTTCTGCGGACAGAAAAGGTACATGTTTGGGATTCAATTCAATCAATTCCTATGTAGCAGTAAAGAAATTGTTAAGTTGTGAAATACTAATACGCTCTTTTGCTTTAAAACTGTCATAGTTCCTCATACACATACGATGTTAATAATTACAGGAAACAGCAGACGGACTGTGACGAATGTCAGGCTGTGTTCAGACCAACATCAGCTCAGTATGAAAACACACGGCCCCCGCGGAGCCGACACGACAGCCGCTGACAGAAAACGGAAACCGACTGAACGTTGGCCACAGAGTTTTGGTGTCCAATAAGCTTGAGTGGACGTCCTACATTGTGTTTCACTGTCTCAAATGTGACAGCAAAATTGATTGGCATTAAAATTAAGTGAATTATTCCTTTTTCAAGCGTGCTACGTAGAATTATTCCGAATCAGAAACAGTTTATTGCCAGGCACAGTTAAGAACACTTAACAGTACTAGGAATTTGTCTTGGTTTCGGCGTGGCACACGACTAAATACGAAAATATGAAATTATTTACACAAGCACTATAATACAATAATACAATAAAAGTAAGAAAGACGCAGCTGTTGGCTGTCTTCCGGTTTCATCTGGTGGTGAGACAAGACATCTGAAGACGTCTCGTGTAAATTGTTTGAGGATTTGGAAACAAGAAGTGTTGGTTTAGGAGGAAACTGTTAAGATTGTGCAAATCAAACTTTAAACCAATCAAATTTGGGGCCAGAGGTCCGATCGCTTTAAGCGAAACATCTTTCACTGACACACACAATCAGACGCTTGTTCAAATAATGCTGCCGTTGTGTATTTTGTTCCTGACTTACATTCCTGTTACAACAGGAGCCGTGGTCGGCACATTTTCTTGTGTTCTGACCTTTTGTTGAACTAAAACGCCACACTTCTCCTCGCGGACACCTCAGACAAGGTACCGAAACAAAAGGCTGGGAAATACCAGAGACATCAGTGAGGGATGTAGGTCATAATCAAGTTCAGTTAAACAGGTAATTACGTTCCGGCAGTGTGACGCTTGAAACGTGATCTAATACTCCTAAAAATATTCTTTAATCTTTAATGGAACCTGATCTAGCTGAGAGCGTAGACGCCTCGTCCTTTGCTGTCATTTCCCTTCTTACAGTTGCTACAGAAAGGAAAACAGCATGACAATAGTGCCACGTGTCTGACACAAGCCAACGTGACCACAAGGGTAAGTCAGGTAAACGCAGCACTTCCTCTGGTTGCCCATTACATCCCCATTTCTGACAGAAGCTCTTCGCTCTCAGGTGCGTTCACGTAAAACCTCACAAACCTCCACTCCACCGAGTTAAGCGACAGCAGACGTCTTAGTGAGGAAACGTACAGCGTGCATTGCATCGTCAGCGATCAACGACCGGTGCGGAGACGCACCAAGCCGACGTGCTGGTGCAGCCCCACTGCAAAAACCAGGCAGACGGCCTGACGTCTGACGACGCCTGCGTGCGTCTTCTTTGAGCTGCTCTACATTAATCTTTCTGGTGGATAAGTGGATCCTTGTTTGCTCCCAACGTGGATCAATTAAAAGCCGTTCCATTTTGATGCACTCGGCCGGGAGACTTTTAAAAGCCCCATTAGTTTGTAAAGTTAATCTCCCCCTTTGTAACCTGGGCCTGTCTCTTGCTGCCTCCTCTGTCTTCACGTAGCCCGTCTAAATGAAATTCTCTCCGAACCTACAATTATTCACCTCGGCTGGCCCCCTCGCTCTCGCTCCTTTGTTACGAAGTGATTACAAAGGGTTTGGGGAGTTCTGATGGCAGATATTGTCTTTAAGTGTAGCTGCACCTATTCAGTTGTTGCTAGAGCAACTTGCTAATGAGGGAGAGGTGCCCACAATCTGAGGCACCATTATTTAGAGACAGGGGAGTTTTATTGGAATAACCGGCACCGAGCTCGTATGAAATGTTCCTGTCAGCGTGTAGTGATCTTTAAAAAGGCAGCAGTCCGTCAGTCATAAGTTACAGAAGGAGCATTGTGCCGGTAAACGGCGGCTCTCAACGCTCAGAAGGCTGGTCGTCACGTCATGACCTTTAAATATGGAGATCGTGCAAATTAATTCTTCACACAAAACCTCTCATTGACTAACTGGTTCACTCTGCTACAATCCTACAACACAACTTTTGCAACAGTTTGGACGACTAATAAATCAAAGTAATGTGTCAATCAACTCTTTCTTCAAGTACGGCAAAGAAAGTGCTGGACACACAACTTTGAGGTGGAGGCCGATTCCTCAACAAAACAAACTAACTCATCTTAGACTCACGGAGGCTTTAAATGCCATTACATTTAGACTCATAACGGAATACGCTGTTCACTGTAGATCGACAGATCACACATACTTGGGGTCTTTGACAAGAAGTCTTGCGATGAAGTCTTTGGCCAGCACGCTGGTGTTGCTGAAGAACTCCTCCTCGAACGTGTAGTCGACGGCCGACACGTTCGCCAGCGTCTCCTGTTTGTTGTCGCCCAGGAACGGAGACGCACCGCTCAGACTGCAAGGCAGGAAAAGGCTTGTAAGGTTAAGTTAGCCGGTTAATCGGTCAGTCAGTTAACAGAACATCGACCGGCCTTCGGGGGTTTTCTAGCAAAGTTGGCAAAACTTCACTTGTTCCATCTTTGCTATTCTTCCATGTGTTTTCCCCCCATTTGTCGTTCTAAATCCTTTTTAACATATTAAGTCTTAATGAGCTTTTTTCATTATTTTCTGGCGTTTTACTGGTTAAAAAATTATATGCAGAATAAAAACAAATGAAAATGTCAGGTTTGTTGAAAGATGGCAAATCATTGATTTATAACGATGTTTAAAACTGTTTTCTGCAATTAGCGTTGGGTAAGGTAGATTTGTACTTGTTTTATTCCTTCTGTGTGTGGAAGGTTACCAACAACTTCCTCCACATTTATGTAAATAGAAAATGTACGACGACGGCCATTCATTTTTTTTGGTTCCACTTCCAGCTGTACATTCATGCTTTAATCAGCTCAACAATTTGAGAACCTCCCATTTAATCCACTTTAACAACAGCACTGCTCTCTCATCATCTCGCTTGACCCAGCGGGTCTCGTAACCAAAAGCAAAGGGAATTCATTGCATTACAATTCAAAGAGCAACACATCGGCCACTGATTAGCCCTCGAAACGCCGACCGTGCTGCTCACTGATGTGGGGAAGCTGATTACAGAGCCACGTACAGTTCCAACTAACGGTGACTCATTCTCCGAGCTCCGCTCTCAAACGCAAGTGTTGAGTGTGCGTTAGTCAAACACGGCCACACAAAGTCCAGCTGGACAGCTCTCCGCTCCAATGAGCATGTGCAGGGTTTGAGTGATTGCAGGAATTTAGACAGAGACAGAGTGATGGGATGATATTACCGACATACACAAAAGTGCTAAGTTTCACATAGTAAATCGGTGCAGGACAAACCGGGTGAGTGGTAATACATGTTAATGATGCCCGGATCATCCTGCAGCTCAGGCAGTCGAAGCAGAGCCTGGCCTTGTGCCTGTCCAAATTGTCAGCAGCATCCACTAATTAACAGGCCAGCTGGGCCAGACATGCCGGCAGCGGAGGTCAAGCTCACGGTGAGTGAAATGTATGAATTTATCGATGGTAAAGAGGCGCAGCTGTTCCCAACAAACGAGTAATTAAGGTAATTCTTCTCCAGTTCCGGCAGCAAAAGCAGCAGGAAGGCGTTAAGTCAGGGTTGATGGCAGCATTTCAGCCACCGTTTCCCAAAAATGGCTCCCGAATGGGACGTGAAGTTCCAATATACACGGCGTTAATGCTGAATTACACTGGTTCTAACCACCTAAATGCAAAATTAAGACTCCAGCATCACTGTTGGCTGATTCCCCTCGTTTACCCGGAGCGTCTCAGCTCGCGTTCTCTCTCAGACTTGGACGTGCTTTAAAAACTTCTTCCCAAGCCTCTTCTCGACTTATTCGGTCATTTTTCCCGTTCTCGTTGTTTCAAACAACGGGAGATGAAGAGTCAGCGCACCTCACCGTTGCTCTGCAGTGATAATACACGGAGTAAAATCTATTTTCTACCTTCCAGGCAGAGCTGTGACGGCTGTGTGGGTGGACAGCATGTGCCTGTGTTCATCTGAGCATGTTTAAGACTGTAAGGCGGAGACAAAAGTGTGCATTAACTGCCCTACACACGACTCCTCATAAATCACCCTGATGAAAGCAGCTAATGTTACGTAAGAATCAGATAACATTAGTGTTGGCACAGACCTTTATTTTCTCTTTGTACCTTGCTGCTTTTTGGTGAGAGCTCTCTGCGTGTTTGTGGGGGCGGATGCTCCTAATGTGAGGTTTTGTACACACTTTTTGTGTAGGAGTCTCTCTGAAGAATACAGGTGTGCGGGAGCTCAGAGAGCCCTGCAGCTGAGGATACAGCGAGGAGCACAGCTTCACCCGGGGCCGACAGCGGTGGATCTGTGGGTCACTGGGGGCATGAACTCGTCGCGAACCGGGTCCACAGGCGACTGCTAGAGGAACGCTCGCCACGGTAGCTCGCTGAAAACTCGTGGTTGTGTGAGCTGAACGTGGTCGTTTTAAAGATCCAGTGGATCTTCCTGGATCGTAAGTAAATTCAGGTCAAGCATTCTAACATCACCTACAATCCAAATGAGCGTTTAGACAAACACTGCAACGTTTGTGCGTCCTTATTTTACCGCTGTCGTGATAAAATGTGCTTGCTCTTTTAGATTATTAAAAACAGACTAAATCAGATTTTAAAAGCTCAGAAATTCAACTACTGCATGTGTTTAGTTTGTGTGATGGACAGCAGCTCAATTACATTAACGTTTGTCTCAAAGCAGCAGAAACTTTGGTTTTGGTTTGGTTGCTTTAATCCTTCCTCCTGTTAGCATTAGACATATGAAGTCTTAGAGCCTTTTGAGTGGAACTGAAACCGAAAACCCACAGACTTTGTGCTGTAAAAATGTATTTGCATGTGTATCCAACGTGAAAAACAGGCCGAAAAGGCTGCAACAACTTAACGTGACTAATCTGCAGGGTTAACGCCTTCCAGTATGATCAGGTAAACCCTTCAATACTTTGTTTTAGACGAAAGCCTGTGGGTTGTATCGCAAACCCTTTGCATGGGAATGATCTTTATGAAGGTTTATATTAATAGCTGCGCCTCTTTGACCGTGTTCGAATGTGGCAAATCTTCAAAACCACCGAAAAAGGAACCTGTCCTTTCAAGTTATATGCGAGGTGAAAACGTCAGAACGGGGGCAACTGGAAAACAAGAGGAGGTTCCATTGCAGTGCTGAGAGAAGATGTTCTCAAAGCCACAGCATATCTCCCTATTAATCAGGTTTCATGGATAACAAGAGGGAAAACCGGAAAAACAAGACGATTCCTGAACTCGAGCGTAAGCTGGCGAAATACTGCTAACAAGTACAAGCCACATATTCAGACTGTACTGTGGCTTCAGTGGTGCATAAACTGGATTGGAGCATTAAACTGTACACGGCAGACGTACATGAAAAGTCTACAGAACAGGATTTGAATAAACGCACAAACTTGGTTTGGAAAAAAAAAAAACACCCTCACTGCTCAAACAGCAGATTTCATTCTAATTTTCATTCTCTGAAAAAGCCAAGTAAACAAGTTAAAGCAGAAATATCAAAAAACTACAACATAATTGCAGGTTTCTAGTTTTATGTAACTATGGGAAGGAGGGAGGCTGTATAACGCCGTCAACACTGACTCACTGATAACGGATATTTATTAAAAAGCCAATATCAGCCAGAGAAAGTAAAACAATGTCTATCGGACTGAAATTAACTGCACGAGGTTCCCCGCAACAACTGAAAGAGTAAAAAAATATGCAAATGCAGTCGAGAGGCAGTTTTAATAAGCTCCGCGTTGCTTCCTGCGGGCTGTCACATTAAAGAAGACAAACTGCGCCGGGACTGCAGAGTGGCCGAGCGAGCTGCAGGACAAGAGAGCGGAAGGAGGGTTAACGCCTTCACGTTCAGGGAGCGATGACGCCCGGGGTCAGCGTGGAAATGCTGAACATAAAGGTGAAAGCCATGCGGGGCCGCGTGCGTCGCATGCTTATGTTCTTAGCGTAACACACAATTATGCCTGATTGTGGATACTTACAGGATGTACGTTATAACACCAACACTCCTGGAGAGAGGCGGGGAGGAGAAAAAGGAAAAGGATTCAACGATGAATCTGCTCTTGTTTTGTGTATTTGGACATGAAAGTTTGACTTTAATAAAGTGTGGTATCGAGAGCTTTTTCTTTGCTCACCACATGTCTGCCTCCAGTCCTAAGGGTTCATAGTTGACGACTTCTGGAGCTGCAAGTCAGATACACAAAGGAGAGAGTCAGTATTCAAGTCAACACACACACAGTGATGTGCCACACATCAGGGTCAGCTCTGACTGAAACCTGTCTCAGTCCTACACTGGACTTATGCATTCATCTCTGAATTATGTTTAGCGCTCGAGCTGTAACATTCAGCTGGGCTGATGTTTGTGTTGTTTCATAAGATCAATTTTTTGTTTTTTTTTTTCATAATCACACCTGCACCAACTGTGATTATTTCTCATCTTTTCTCCTGTCACTTGTCCTGAGAAGTGTGAATCATCAAAACAACAAAGATCAGTGCTTTCATTTCTAATTAAACTATCAACAAACGAGTTGAATATTTGTTCACATCTCAAAAAAATATGGGAAATTAGTTATTAGCAACGCTGTTTGCAGTACACACACGGATGTATAGCATTGAAAATAAAAAAACCTTAAAGAATAAGTCACACCGATTGCTCGGGGTGATGCTGCAGCTGTGGAGGTGTGTTGCATTAAGCACGTAATTCTTCTGACTGGGTTTTTCTGTTGCTTGTTGTGCTCTACTTGCTGAAGCTGTGCCAAACCTGAATACAGCGATACCTCAGTTCTCAGGTCAGACCGGTGCTGTACATGTAACCACACTGGACGACCCAGTTACAACTGAACTTCGTCGCAGAAAACGTGTGAATAAAGTTCAGCTTCCTGTAACGTCCCCCCGTCACGTTGCTGGGGCCCCTGTGTCTCTGCTGTGTGTAGAGTGATGTCATTTGATTTCCATTTACAATCAGCAGCAGCTGTCGCTGGCACAGGGTTCGTCTCTGTATGTGTGTGTGTGTGTGTGTGTGTGTGTGTGTGTGTGAACACCCCAAGAGCCAAATGGTCAATATAAATGAAAATTAAGAAAATAAAACATTTACCTCATGGAAATGACATTTTTTTATGTCGCACAAATGAATGTGAACTAGTTCCTTTTCTGTGCGCTATAGAATCAGTGGTCAAATCTCCACCACACAGTTGTTCCCTGCAGCTCTGCCTTGCAGTCACATTGGAAATGCACGGCTTATAATTCACGTTTACAATGAATTCTAATAACTGTTTGAGCCTGTTTTCAAGCATCAGATGCCCTTCTCATATTTTGGGATTTCTGCCAGCGGGTCTTTATTTAGATGATTTGCGCACTTCCACCCTGCTGAACTGGGAACAGACTCAGGTTATGGCCTGGATGATGCTAGTAGTGGGCACTGGCATTGGGCAGGGGATAAAACTTGGAAGGGCTGAGGCCTCTCTGGGCCAAGGGGAAGGTGAGGGGAGATGGGACTGAGGCATCGGTTGTCTGCAAGGGTGTTTGTGTTCGTGTGTGTGTGACAAGAAGGAGCAGTTAATCTCCGGGCTATTATGAGGTCACTATGACACAGTTGGCACCTTCTCCCACAATACGCAACCCCTGGGATGAAGCCAAGAAAACAGGGTGGTGCAGTGCGAGCGTGTGTGTCTGCAGAAGATGCCAGACAATAATGTGGTACAATAAACACAGTGAGTTTTATACATCATAGAAACACACACGCAGAAAAACATGTGGGATACTGACCGACAAACTCTGGAGTTCCAAAAATGTTTTTAAAATCGTTGCCAAAATCCATCTTGTGGGCAAGGCCAAAGTCAATGAGCTTGATGCGCGGGTGAGGCACTGAGCGGTTCAGCAGCATTATGTTCTCTGGCTAAAAAGAAAGGGGAAAATAAGAGATGTTAAAAGTGTGTCAGAGATACAAAGGGGAGAGGAGGACGACTGATGAGACACTTTGCAGATCTGTGCATCATCATGTCAATGAGAAACACTTTTGATGTTAATGGAGAAACCCCGGGACACATATTGATTTTTATTCTCTGCATTTTCAAGCCTGGAGGGATATAAATACATATATATATATAAAGTTTAATCATCAGTGTAGGAAAATGTGTGAACAAGTAAGCGAGCGGCACAGACAGACACAAAACCAGGAACAGTCTGGCAGGAAGGAGGCTCGTCACTCATGGAAATCCCATGCAAAGCACGAGCAGAAACCTCTCGAGGGAGAAAGGAAAGGACTGCAACGATGCGCTCGCATGCAGCCAAACAGCTGAAGCTAGAGAGATTCCTGAGGACGCGGTGCCGCTTTCAGCTTAGAACCGTCTTCCTTCCAAACCTCGTCCGCTCAGACTGACTATGAGGATCCAGTCTGGGAAGGAACAAGAACAGACTGGCTGTGGGCAGCAGTGGCAACAGGTGGCGATCAGTGAATACAATCAAAGTCCAGCTCCGCTTGTTTGCTGCGCGCTTATGTTTATGCTGGAATGAAGAATCTTATTAGATGTGGGCTTTAAACTGTTCTAGTCATTTCTCTGTATGATCTGGACATCGTAAACTGAAAACACGCTTACCCACAGAGCATTAATCCGCATGACGAGTAAACAGTGATATTGAAGTTTGGGGAAATTTACAAGCCGAGTCTCCCCACTTGGATCCTGGAGAGACACGCAGCAAACAAATGCCAGACTGCCAGAGTCGACCTTTAAGGCTCCTGAGTGCAGGGACTAACACGGTTCTCCAGAGGTGATTTGACTATAAAAAGAATCCCTTCCATTTGCGCAATCATTGGAGTTTAAATATCAGCTGAATAGCAGCTTCAGCTGCGTTCACTGCGGGGTCAAAGGTGCACAACACTGACACGAGGAAATCCTCAGGGGAAACTGAAAAAAGTCCTAATCGTATCAAACATAAGGGAAAAACAGACAAGATGTTGTTAGAATATAGGTGGATATAGCAAATCAAGAGACTGAACTTAATCCATCTGCAGTGGAAATTGTGGTGACGTCTAAAAGTCTAAAATTGAATTACATCAACTAACTCAATCTGATCGACTGCAGGACAGCGCACAACAGAAACCAAAATCCAAAGCGGAGGCTGCAGTGGTTAGTAAAAGCTCCCGCATTGATCGGGCGCCAGGCCGGGAGCAGAGGTTATCGTTCTGTGCAGGACCGAAGGCCAAATGTCCTCAACTCCTGCTGCATGATTTGAAGATGGGTCTGTAAATGAAGGAGACAGGATGGAAGGGGCGGCTGAAAGAGGACACATGATCGATGATATTGACTGACATTAAATAAGGAACTCTCATTACATAATTTAAATAAACGCATCGAACACAGAGGAAGTGTAGCGTTTAAGAACCTCTAATACGATGAGCGTGTCCTGCTGCGCTCGAGCTTCGGTTGAACTACGGCCTTTACAGTTTCTCCTTCTGGAGAATAAAAAGGAGGGACTCAAAAAAAACAACAACCAACATTATTCTGCTGAATTCCGTCCTCACATTTGGGGGAATGGGTGGGAACTGCGAAGCTGAAGCCAACACTTTGCTGTGACCTCTGATTAGAACAATGAATGTCAGGATTTGTCTGTTTGCGTAGGAGGCACATGCTCCAACACGGTGTCGACTGAATTACATGTGACCTCGAACAAGCAGCTGCCGGCAGCATCTTCTATGCCCGTAGCGTTTTCATGGGAATCTAACAATCATCAGAGGAGTGAAGCTCGCCTTTTCAAAACCTGTACACTTGTCTTGGTCCTCTTTCCGAGGACAACTCCAATCAGCTGAAAAGTCCTACTTGCATTTTTCGAAGTGCATCAAAGAAAAGGAAAAAGGAAAAGAAAAATAGCACAAGCTCATGAGTTCAGTGTCTGTCCTGCTCCGTCCTCAATCCATAGTAAATAAGACACAATGTACAGAAGAACACACTGAATGTATTACTCTCACTGAATTTACAGGGACGTACAGTCGTCAGACCTTCCAGGTTGTCGCAGAATGTGTCAGCTGGTGGAAATGGTCCAGTCTTTGTTAGTCTTAGTCTTCAGGCGTCTCCCCACTACTGTTTGAACAGCGTCTGCCTAATTGTCCAGTGGATTTTACAAACCATCCGTGAAGCCCAGTGGTTTAGTCCTTGTATTGGCACTTTGTATCAGCAAATGTAAGTAGTCGAACACAGTCTGGGAAAAGTGGTTAAACCCATTTAGCCTAAGAATTTTTAAAGGTTCCACATTTAGAATGAATTTGAATGTACGCGTTTTCAAACCTACTGAGTTTTTGCAAAGCCGGCGTGACTGCAAAGGGATTGTTTTATCCAACAGTTTATGGTTATTATAACCTAACACAAAGTAAAAGTAAGAATGAGCAAAAATCTATTTTTGCTGACTGACATATCAGTGAGTTCATCTTAAATTCTGTCAGCGAAATAAGAAATGTCCATATTCCAAAGGTGGCATCTTCAAAATCCTTCTTCTACCGTCTGTTCAGAGTCTTTAAAACGGTGTCCAGTAAACACTAGTAAGGGGAAAAAGCTACATTTCACCATTGTGAGACTAGAACAGACAATTGTGGGAGTTTCTACTTAAAGCCATGCTAAAACATTCATTACTAGCTGCATTTTCTGTTGGTTTAATAATTGATTGCTCAACCATTTCGGCTGTAATAATTAATACTGACACCTTTTCTCGTTTTGAGTGTACGACAAAGTCCTGCTCGCCATCAGCAGGGATCACAGCACAGCTTAAACTTGTAGCACGTCAACGCTGTGTAAAAGGGGAAGTTTGTGAAATGGGCGATATCCAAACAACTTGCCCAGATTTGAGGTTTGGGTTGTACCTTTAGGTCGAAGTGAGCGATCTGCTTGGAGTGCAGGTAGAAGACTCCATCCAGGATTTGCTTGAGGAACTGAGTGGCCTCCTCCTCGCTCAGCGACTCCTTTTCAGCAAGGAAGTCAAAGAGCTCACCACCGGCCACACTGGACAAAAGACAGAGACAGAGGCAGAGAATTAAAATGTGACATCTCTGAGACCAGGGCCGGGCCAGAAATCCCTGCTTACCAGAGCTGAGCTGATCTAATCTAATCATCCTGGTGCATTTGAGCTCGACTAATTTACACTTCAACTGAAAAACGCAAAGGGAATATAGGGAAACTGAACGCGCCCCAGACTTTGATCGGAATATGTCGAGTGTTTCGAGTCATTTGTCTATTACACTTACATCTTTTAGTGATTTAAGAGAATTTTTAATGGTAAAAATCCAGACTGGAGGCTGTGGATAAGTGGGTGGAGCAGTCGTGGAGGAAGAGCTGTCCACAACAATTTCCCCACAGCGGTAAATAATGTGTAGTCGAAATCGAACTGTAAAAAACTAAAATGGTATAATTTCCTGAATATTTATACGTTTAGTTAAATCAACATATAACTGTGGCCAGTGTCAGTGAACTGAATACATCGTTTTACAACGGGAGAACTCTGCCATGGTTCACTTCATGCGTCAGAAGAGAATGTCTCCAGGGACCATAAAAAAAAAAAAAAAACTGAGCCGAGTAGTAAGAGCTGAACCACACACCCTGCAACTCTTCATCCCTGATCCCATCAAGGAAATTACGTTTTCTCGGGTGTGACTTCAGGTTAATGAACGTCAACTAGTTCGCTTCAATGCGTGTGAACCGAACTTTGACCCGTGAACAACACTGGTTACGACATACAGGCACAATCGGTATCAGAATTCTTCCCCCTCAGCCCCCACAATCCATACTCCCAACAATTGTATAAAGCATTTTCCAACGAGAGCTGGTTCATTTTAATGTGTGTGAACTGAGCTTGATAAGCTTTGAAAGCTGCATCAAACTCACAGGGCAGCATGAAAACGGCATCCAAAGGTGACACATCCTCAAATATCTCGTTTTGTCTGAAACCAAAAAATGTTGGTGGTCTTGCTTGGCGATGACGAACATAAGAAGTTATCAAAGTACTTGCTAAACATGTTCGTGCTGGAAGGACAAAGTTCAGATCAGGCTGGTTTGGATCTCAGAGATACATTGTCATTAGAATTTAACTATAGTTTCTTATAAAGTAACGTAACATCAACTTCAGCTCTTGCTAATCACTACCACGCCCCAACTTATAAAGGTCTGATTGGATTCATGCCACATAAAACAGTAGCAGATAAAATGTGAAGATGAAAGGGAGAGAGGAGGAGCAAAGACAACCCTAACCAGCCGTCACACCTGCAAATAAGTGTTAGTTTCAAAAGGAATTAAACTGACTCCTTTCACTTAAGTAGTCACGTACAGTTTATGAAAAAGTAAAACCGTTTAATTCTTACTTAAATTCTTCTGCAGAAACAGAAACTAACACATCCACAAACCCATATTACACTCCACCCTTGTGCAGCTGGGATCTGCGCCCCCGGCTCCCACTACACGCCCACAGTATATCTGGGCACATTTACTTCATCATCAGCTTCAGGGGTTCAACAGGGCGTGCGTGCACATTCGCGCTGGGAGAGACGGCCTCGGACTCTGGATTTACGGTCGGTCGAAGGTCAAAGGGCAGCGGCTGTCATGGCTGCGTTTACTCAGGGTGCAGAAGGACGAGGAGAAACAAATGTGGAGCAACCCGGAGAGTCCAAAGTTTACACCAAAGCCCGTTTCTAATCCAACTTGTCACAATTAAACGATGGAGCATGAAAGTGGCAAATATCATCAGGTTGAGCAAAGCCTGAATGTGTGAGATGCATTATGAGCTGTGAGAGTGTTTCATAGAGCAAAATTAAAAGAACACAACAAAAACGGATGGATGCCAGCTGGATAAGAGGGAGAGATAATGGGTGAGTCTTACACAGGCTTTTACTGTCCAAGCACTGAGAAGACGGGTATCTCAACGCCCCACCCTGCCGAGAAAAGCCAGACCACCCCTCCCAGAATCACCGACTCACAAGCAGCTTTTACAAACTTTACAAGCTCTTAGAATGAATGTGAAAACATTTGAAATTGTCTCTCCTACTGGTTCCTAAACAGCATCCATTTACACACAGCGCATTCCACCAAACGCCTGCACGTCAGCCTATTCCGTTTACAACGACATTCAAACGCATGAGAAGGATATTCACGGATGTCACATGCAAAACACTTCATGTCGATGACCCGACCTCTGCAACCGCTTAACCTGCCGTGTCGGTTTCAGTCCGTTTTGCAGATTCATCATGATGCTTGTTGCTGAACGACTACATAAACACACATTATTCATCTTTCCTGACCGTGTACAGTGTTGACAGAAAATCAAATGGTTGGACTAACACATTTGTGAAGCGCGGGGGGGTTCAGGGGGTCATTGTATGGGAATAGGCGTTTCCTTGCTCTCTTTACAGTATGAAACTCAAACTCAACTGTAAAGATGCAGCGGGAGCAGGACGAGGTTTTTGTTGACATTTCTTGGAATATAATCACTTGTTCTGTGTTATGGGAATGAGGAAACAGGTTTTAACAAATGCCTTTGAGAGGACAAAACAGCGAGTTCTTCAACAAGGTCCTTCCAAGTCGCAACTCACAATTTGTCATAGAGTTCAACACTCATTTATCCTTCAGTTCAGCAAAGTCATTTCTGCTCAACCCTTCAAAACATCGGTCTAAAAAGTGTGAATAACGTCATTTACTCTGTCTAACAAGCACCGAGTCTATGAAGCGTAATGAAGTTCTACTCTGGAATATGAAATCATGCCTTTAACGTTTCTTATACTAATGTGGAAAGAGCCCCGAACTTGGACGAGTCACACACGTGCCGTCCTGTGGGCCCAAACTGGTTTGGTGCCTGTTATTTTTTCCTTGTGATTCTATTGTGAGTGATCATTTGTCAGGAATGTCGTCGGGCAACAGCTCTCAATGTTGCACTCATGGCAACAGAAAGGCGAGCTAGTGAAAGAGGTGCGCTCTGTTCTGCTCGCGCGTTTGCTCTGAGGAAAACTGTCAGCTGGGTACTCGTGAAGTAAATGAATCGTTTTTACAGTGGTTAAAGATGCCTGTGTTCTGGTTAAACTGGTCCAACTGGTGCTTAATAATAACAAGACGCACTTGTGCACGTTACAATAATCTATCTTGAATTCTGATACTAGGAATGTTTGCTTTAAACATGTTACTGAGACACGTCGCACACTCTCGGGCTGATCGGAACTTTTTCCCACCAGCCTACATTATAAAAGAAGGCGGGGTTTAAAGGACGAGAAAGATTCGGTGAAAGATGATATTTGGGTGTCTGGTTGTTGTTTTGCAGCTTAGCTGAACTGAACCTGGTTCCACTTCCGCATTGGTGCGGCTTGTTTGGGCAGGTCTGAACACAGCCGTCACACTCTGGTGCCGACCAAAACCTCCCACTGGTCCCAGACTTTGGGATCAGGCCTCGATGGGACCCCTGACAGCTGGCCGACAGCAGGTCTTCTTTACGCTGTTATGCAGTGTGGTATTTTTTAAGGCACTTAGCATCTGCTGCAGAGCTTTTGCTTTGTGTATTGCAAATATGATGACAGGTATTAACAGAAGGCAGCTGTTCCATGTTTCATGTTGTTATTCCACTCACAGTAATAGTAATCCCGTGTTTACTTTTTGTTCTTAGCCCAGGTCTGTTTAACCAATCAGAAGACAAAACTGTCCTCACGTGACATCCTGTTGTACATTTGGCAATTCACACACAGGCAAAAACTCTGAATATGATTATAAAGGAATGAGTCTGTCTCTTGTGCATCCACTGACTTTATAAAAATTTACCCTTTATTATGAGATTTGGACTGGGAGGCTGTTGATTTTAAACTTTCATACGTTTAGGACAGAGTCCTAAGACACTACCGAGTTATCGTTTACATCCTTAATGCAGGTAAATGGGCCAATAAAATACAATTATTCATGTTAGTTTACTGTATATGTACTAACCAGACTTTTCTGAGTGCCCACATTATCCAGCCAATCAGAGTTCAGAGACGCTCAGAGATGGCAAGAAGCCGCTTTCTGACTTTTATCCTTCTTTCTTTTTTCTCTGGACTTGTTAGATCGGATCTACATTGCAGGTGGACAGAACACGGCTCCTGGTCTCTTCTGATTTTAACAAGTACTCAAAGGTGCAGAGGTGCAAACGGAACCGTTTCGACTTGTATGTGTGTGTTTGTGCTGTATTCAGACTCGTAATCTCTCCGATCATCCATCCACTTATGTAAGACTTGTAACAGCAGAGAAGTCTGCGGAGGGGAAATCAGGTTTTCGAATGATTCACTCTGGACTATGCTGGAAACGTCCCCCATAATTTCATCTCTGTTCCTGGTATTTTCCAAAACATTATAGGATAATGTATGGAATTTAGGATGTGTTTCCTATATTACTACTTTATAATAGTTTTAATCGTATATTCTTCTTACATACTTTATAAGAAGCGCAAGTGCTTGTGTAAAAATAAAAAACTAAAAAGAAAGGAAGCTACTCACAGCTCCAGGATCAGGATGACCTCAGCCTTATTCTCAAAGACTTCCTGCAGCGTGATGATGTTGGGGTGGTGGATCTCCTTCAGGATGTTCACCTCGCGCTCAATGTCCTCCCTCGTCACGCCTCGCCGACTCGACTTGCTGCGCCGCTTCTTGATGAATTTGGCGGCGTACTCCACGCCTGTGCTCCTGTGTCTGCATCTTCTGACCACAGCAAACTGACCGCTACGTGGAGGGGAAGGGGAAGAAGAAATTGTCAAAGTTCCACCTACTGCAGCCTTCAAACATTAGAGCTTAACGAGCAGCGTTAAAACTCACTAATTATTAATGAACACTTCATTTTTAATCTAGCTGAGAGTGCTGGAGCTTTTTACCCTTGGCCAAGGTCACGTCAGCCATCTCCTTTTGGTTTCCAGACTTTAAACTAAGCCAACTACCTGCTGGCCACAGACACATGGACAATTTCCCCGCCTAACTAGGGAGATTGTATATTTCTTTAACCATTCATTTACTGGAGCAAAAACTTAATGGCAGCTACTTTCAGTGTAAAAACAAGACCAAGGCGGAAAGTAAATTAATTCTTTCATCTACCTAATAATCTCTTTTGGGTAAACTTAAACCATGCTAAAGAAGTGTAATTCGTGTCTAACATTTTGCTTGATGTGAAAGCAGTTTTCACAACAGACAGCAGCAAACTAATTGCTTGGTTGCTAGGACGCTCATGCCCAAGTGTTCAATCCCCGCGGGATTTGCCAATACATCAGAAAGCATATTCATGGCTGCATGAGAATCAATGTGGCGAACAAAGTCATCTGAGCCAAAAGCTGTGGGCGGGACTACGAGGCCTCAGAACTGTGCATCAGAAACGGCTTTAATTAATAACTGGCTCAGGAATCACGGCCAACGCTGCTTAGCAGCACAAACAGTCAAATAAATACAGCAGAACATATGTATTCACATCCAGCATCAAGGCAACATCGGGTCGACCTGTGGAGGCGTTTCAGAGACTTACTCCAAAATTAACACCCACATATGTAAAGACGTGATCCACCTGGTTGTATGTCATACATTTTGATGCACAAATCAAGTCTTTGGATGAGTATCTGCAGTGAAACATGTGAGATGTTTGGAGTTTTATGTACAAAGACACCTGTGTTCCCGCTCAACGAAGACTCGGAATCAGTTTGGCAACACGTAAATTATGGCCAGCCAACGCAACACTGACAAGAATCACAGCTCAGCACCACATTAACAGAGCTGAAATGTAACCCTACACATCCAGCTGTAGACGGCAGCGTTTCTATTTACCACAAACATAGATTTGTTTTCTTAAATTAAAATCCTTTCAGGCCTATTTCTCAGTATGTGCAGTAAACGTACATATTCACTTATTCGATTCAGACTAGTCAGATATCAAATTCTCTGGAGGTAATTGTACAGATAACAAGAGAAATACAGTGTGCACGATTACAGTATCTTGACAGGATTCAAATATGGATGTTGCCATGCAACGTTTTTACAAAGACACCGTCCTGAAAATGAGCTGCATCTGTAATGAAGTTTAAACCTTTATGTATAAGGGTTTTTCAGTCATCTAACAGTTAAACACAAACTAAATTTAGTGTTGACCAACACATTTACAATTTTGATTAACAGACACAAAATTATCCCAAGTAAACATTATGTCTCAAGTATCAACTTTGATAATGAATGATTGTTTTGGGATGTATGACGTTATGAAAGGTGAAAAACGCTCAGTCCACTCACTAAAGTCCTGTAGATTAAATATAGAATATGCAAGTGTGAGGAATCAAGGTGGCTGTACTGTAGCATGAAACTCCAAAAAACCCAAAACCCCACAAACCCATGGACTCTCATGGACACACTGCAGGCGTCTTTTTGCATCAACATGTGACACGCGAGGTTTGACCTTCTACGTGGTGACAAGAGTGAGCACCAGTCAGAAAACCTTTAAAAGTAAATGTCTCTTCACTGCCGCCAGTGCTGCTCACTGACTCCGTGTTATGGGGAGTGTCAACAGCCCCTCTATAATAAAACATACGCGCATAGGTTTAGTTAAAAATTCAAAAAAAGTTACATTCCATACTGCAGCCTTGAGAACAAAAGTATTAGCTCAAACATTAGTACCAAACGTAAAAGCACTCTTCATGCAGAACAAAAATATAACTGAATTCTAACAGATTTTATTTGATCACATCTGTTAACCCGTTTTGAGCCTTGCAATTGTCCTTTATTTTGTAAAATTAATCTGAAAAGTAACTGTTAGCTGTAGCTATTAAATAAATGCAGCTTATTAACAGTCAAATATTTGGCTCTGAAATGTAATAAAGTCAAAGTGTGAAATAGTTGAGAATGTGCAAGAAGAAATCCCTTAAAACTGTGCAATACTTCCACCACTGGGGAAATATTTTGCTATTTGCTTCGTTTTCTAAATGGGACGATCAAAAACAGATTGATTATTTTAAACGGCAGCATAATTCCACATTCTGTAGAGTTATGGCAACGTATTGTCTGTGGGACTGCACAGTTTCAGCAACAGATACAGGTTTCACTTTCAAGGGTAAATAATTGGCTCCCACTGAGCTGCTGCAGACCGAGCCAAGCCCAGATGCTTTTCCCCACAGGCCCTTCTGTTTTACACCTTTAACAAGCTGCAGGAGACAAAAACAGAACTGGACGAGGGGCACTCTTCATCTCTAGAGTTTGTGTGACATTTATCATGACATATTCGTCTGCGCAAGGACACCACACAAGCTGTGATGGAAATTCCAGCATCGTGTTGCCATGCAGCACGGTTGCTGAACGCTGCCGTCTGACTGGATAACGCTGACTCCGCTGTCACTGGACCAAAACGCTGCCGGTAGAAACCACTCCGGGAAGCAAGGACACTTGGCGGAGGGCTGTTGACGCCTCCGCCGATTGTACGTCCTCATGGCCCTGGCAATCACGAAGCACTTAGTGTACCAAACACCCACAGAGGGAGGACGGGAACAAGGGAGTGGGGGGGGTGGGAGAAAGAAGAGTGAGAGAAAACCAGAGAGCCAGTGCCACATTCTGTCTCGTATTTTTCAGATTTCCATCGCCAGAATTTCCCGCAGTTTTACAGCAGAGCAGAAGCTTCCTGGCAAAACCCTCCACTGCCTTGGTATATCCAAAAAAAAAAAAAAAACAATAAAGAGAGAGCCCTGCATTGTCATTTGACTCCCACAGTCCTGCCAAGACTAGAGTGCACAGTTGTCAGGAAGCGGTTTCATAATTTAGCTGTCTCCCACTATAATTCGTCTCCACAATGTGTCTCCCAATATTTGATGAGCAAATGTAGGATGCAGACGACGACACTGGCAGCTATCGAGCAGCTTCAGAGGACAAACCGAGCAACAGCAAACCCTCGGGAGTCTGAGGAACAAAACCTTCACCCTGTCGTGACCTGTAACTGTAGACCCTCCTGTGGGCTGGTCAGTGGTGTCTGAGGTCGTCTCCACATTCACCTGGGAATTAAAAAGTGAATAAATACACGTTTTCGATGTCGTCTGCTTGATTTTCCATCCAAACGAAAACTCCCCAGTCACTCTACAAGTTTGATAAAAACTACTGAAACATCACAACAAACACGGCACATTATGTTCTCAGTCTGAGCACTCAGATAAATGAAATCGATACATCTGTCCATCTGTGGAAAAAAAAAAGATGCAGTGATAACTTATGGATCATACCGTAGCTGCTGCTGACTGTTTTCTGTTTAGTTTGATCCATAATTGATAAGTTCTGCTGGGCGTCTCATTCAGCTGAGCTAAGTTACAGTATGCAAAGCTGAACGACACAGCTAATGCGAGTTTGGACTGTGGTCTTACTTCCTCGACTGTCAAGCTGCTACTTTGCATATTACACGTCACAGAAGTTGAAATCTATGCAAAAGTATATGACTTTATTTTACAAATGAATCCGCCTGTTGCTGCGAGGCCCATCGAAATAAACGATCAAAGCAGAATTTCAGATCGAAATACACACTAAAGTGACCAGGACACACGTCGATTCTGTTGCCTCAAAGTTTCTCCCATTTTGACCATTTTCTTCTTCATATTGTGTTTCAGCTCCTGTCAATTGTGCAATATATAATTCAGCTGCGGCTGCATGTTTTCATTCTGCACATTGCAGTGCCGGGTTTTGAATGACCTCATTTAATTGTTTTCCTTTTTTCGGCAGAGGCAGACTGAAGGACTGCATATTTCTATCATTTTGAGTTGGTGTTGATGAATTGGGTTGTTTTGTATATTAACGATTTATGTTTTACAAGTTCAGAGAAATCACCTAAAGCCGATACCGCCTCACTTGGTGACATCGTTCTTCATCTCGAAACGTGCCGAGAATTCTGAATCACCATAACTTTGTGCAGCTGTCAACTGCAACTGCGGTTACATTTCCATGCAAGATCTCCTCTTTTTGAGTTCAAAAGACGATTATTAAAAATGATTTTAATAACAAAGGTCCGTGGCACAGGCGGACAAGCTAACCCTCGATGCAGACTAACGGACGTCAATGTAAATTTTAAACAATCACTTCTGCTACTCGCTGAGACAAACGCTTACCCTGATTCTCTGGAAATATTCTCGACTCGCTAAAAGCAGTGATGTCTTTTTAGGTGACTTGTCCTGTGACTGAGCCCAGAGAAACTCAGCAGACAATGTGAAGAAGAAGAGAGAGCAGAGGACGAAGGCTTTGTCATGTTAATGACGCTCCTACCCCCCACTCAGTCTGGCCTCTCCCCATTGTGGCTCCCACCTTAGTCAGGCCTCCGTTGTGTAGACTGTGAGGACGAGATTGGATCTGCTTCGCTCACAGAAGTGGACAAGAGCGGAGGCCTGTTACCCGCTGAGCGTACGTGTAATATTATACACGCAGACACACACACACACGTCGGGCTGAACGAAGCCACAATCAGCTGATAACCGGACGGAATCATCCAAAACCCTGATGGATCACTTTAGCTGTGGACAAAAGCGATTTCATAAGGTGTTGTTCCTTATTTGCCCCTTTAAGAGACAGACGCCCTGGTGAACAGGAAGGAAGCCTCTAATGTGGGAAATGGGACGACCCCACAATGAAACGCTACCAGCGACAAACGTAAGGAGCTTGGCGAGAAGCAGCGTATTCTCGTCTTGCACCGTCAAACTTTCCACGCTGCCTGAAGTTTATGCAGCGGAAAAGAGTAATCTGTGAAGCCGTGGGACTTGGTGCGAGAAGACTGTTGAGGATGAGAAAGGAAAACACGACTGATTTCCTGTGCTTGATTATACACCATCTGTGCAGTTCTGAAGACATCCTGTGCCATTCTTACTTGTCAAGTCGGTGTAACACTCTCGGCGCTTTACAATTATTTTTTTTTTTGTACGTGTCCAGCAAACGTCCCGGTTCAGACGCACAAAACACTGAAAGAAAGAGTAACAAGAGGAGCAGAGTGTCTCATCTCGTGCGAGCCGCGAGTCCAGCGCACACGTCCTCTGCGTAAAGAATGAACCATTACAGACACTCGGAACGTTCTGTGTGATATTTTGTAAGTGCTCTTACGCTGCCTGACAGTTAAACAGGCGAGTGAAGCCGCGTGCATACAAATTCAAGCCTATTCACACCACTGCAAAACACAATGCTTTACACACGGGAGCCCAATGAGCTTTAAGAAATACAAACGCTCACTTGATGCACGGCTTCGTCTCAACGCAGTGCTCGTTATCCCTGAAATTAATTTGACTGCAGGGTTCATGAAATATAGACAGGGATCTCGCATTGCTGTGACTAAAAGGACAAAAAAAAACATGCTATATTCCCCACGTATGACTTTATGACATGCACGGTTATGTTAAACCCCTGTTAGGTGTCAGGTTGAGCTCGCCCTGACAACGACCTGCTTTAGAGCACAAACAGGGACTGTGGAGGACTGCCTCGTGAAAAGAGGACGTCAAACCGCAATCAGGGCTGGGAAACCTGCACGGACGGTTCGGTCTGAGAGAAGCGACGTGTTTACATAAGTAGCTAAAATGATAATATAGTTAGTTAGTTATTTAGTTAGTTGGTTAGTATGGGCTTGGAGGATTTACAGTCAAAGTATTAAACTGGGGTATTCAGTCTTTACCATGGAAAATGTTTGAGGCACGGTGGCAAGAGGTTAGGAGGTTTTGTGCAAATCCACGAAAAAAAAAGTGTTTTTCCCCATCATGCAGCAAGAATTAACGAATGAATGTATAAATATATTCTCTTTGTCTGTCGTGCAAGCATGGCGAGGGTTGTCGTCGTCATGGCGGGACGCCGTGCTTGTACCGTTGTAGGAGAAATACTGGCAAGGGTCTAAAAGTTTGAGTTTTCTACAGGTGTTTCCAACACACCTCTTCTCACTGACTGGGGGATTCGAGTTTAGCTACCCGGAGATGAGACGGCTGTGGCCAACAACTTTGCAGCTTCTAGCTCTCCACTTTTTATGGACTTTGTGTATGTAAAACCTTCGGGTAGCAGCTTTCCAGGTTGTTGATTTCGGCTTCTCTTAAAAAGCGCTCTGACCACTCTGATCCTTATGATTTCAATAAATCAATAAGATCTGTGTATGTTTACTTCTGAATCACAATGGACGGAAGGAGCTGTCGCAAAATAATTATGTGTAATCACTTGTGCTGTTCAGGGTCATCGGGTGCTGGAGCCTGTCCCAGCCATCGGTGGCAGACAGACAGACTCCTTTCATTCAGACGTTTTTTGCCAGTGGAACTGGCCAAAATGATAATTGTTTTAATATATGTATTATGCTGTTTATGCTGTAACGTTACGTCTAACTTCTAAGGCTTTCACTCAGTCCACCTGCTATCACTCCAAGCACAGCAGTAAATGACCCTTTGTCCACCAACGCAACAATAAGGAACATTCCCACTATCCGACCATATATCGCAAAAACAAACCTACAATCTCTGGAAATATTCCCACGATCATCGTCATATTCAAGCATGGTGACAAGGCAAACAAAAAACAATAACAGAGCAACGAAACACAGGGGAAATCACCATCTCTACAACCAACCACCAACTCTACATGTTTGCTATTTCCAAAGCTGTCCCAGTGTCCGCCCATAAAGAGAGGGGAAAGCGAGCCCACCCTTCATCAACACCAGCTGCACACACACACAAACAAGGGGAAAATGGCAGCGGTTCAACGGAGCTCTCTCCCTCTGGTGATGTAGTGGAGAAAAAACTGAACCCAACACGGGCTTGAAACTCAAACGCTCGTTCCCCGGTAGAGTTTCATTCACCGAGAGCTGAGGCTTAGCCTTTAAAAGGCACCTGAGAGCTGGGCGAACAGGAGTCGCCGGTAATAAGGTGGATTCCCCTGCACGATGGACCCCTGGATGTAGCTGGGAAATCCCTCTCATCCTCCGGGGATGTGCTGCGAGAGCAGTGACTTGCACCAACGTTGCTGAATAAGCACAAAGATAAGGCAGGAATAATGGGCCGGCGGAGAAGACAAAAAACAGAGGCACCAACAGACAGAGGTGGGAGGCGGTTGTGTTGAAGAGCAGCTCTCCTCCTCAGCCCTGCGCAGTGAAAAGCCCTCTGACAGCCAGGATCAAATTGCTCAGATCCCTTTGTTGGGCTTAAAGCACAGACAAGGCTTCCTACGTTTGGCCTAGTTGTATCTGGAACGTGCGGGGAGAGGAGAGGTTTGTGTCTGTCAGAGCCGCCTGGCTGTGCGGCAACGCCTCGCCGAGCCTCGTGTTACTTAACGCTGCTGGCTGAAGAGTGTTTGTCTGTGGAAAGATACTGCGGCAGTTAACTGATTTATTGCTGCGTGTTTTCCTTTACCCTTGATACTGCGGGTCTGCTTGACGACGGCGGCTCACTACTTCAAAGCTATCAACTCATATCTGAGATTTACGGTTCGCACCCCGAGCAGCTGGGTGCACAGCGTAACCGACGGCCCTTCAAAGAACTCAGAGCATCCGTTCAGCCAGGAGCACATAAAACTTTATTCTGCAGCACCAGGCCTGAAACACTTTGAGACTTCCTGACACTGCACTTTTTGGCAGCGAGTAGCTTAGTACAACGATCTTCAGACAGTAGCATCTGGTAAATGACCGTTACGAGTCAAATATTCTAGAAGGTAATGAAATATATGACATTATTTCACAGAGCCACGGAGGGAATGACAACTACGACTTCCAGAAATAAAACGTACATTTTGAGCTGTCAGACCACAGGACAGATTTCCACATCGTCCATTTTAAACAAGCGCGGCTCAGAGACGGTGTCACCGTTTCTGAATCTGGTTGACATGTGGCGGTTTCTTTACATGGCGAGTTTCACGGTGCATATGTGGATGTACGACTACACAAACGTGCCTGTTTTTAAGGCCGTGCTGCCTGACGGCCAAAAGGTGACGACTATTCACTATCGTCTTTTTAGCCTCATCCGTTGCTCACCTGTTCTTCAGATTCTCTAAATGTTTAAATATTATTATGAACCACAGATAATGAAATCATTGTCACTATTCTCAAGGCAATGAACACATCTTTTCTCAGAATGGTAAAGCTTGTCATCGTACTGACCCTGTCCTAAGTTTTGAGAGACATATTACTGGCATCAACTTGGAAATCTCACAAATACATACACAGAATATCCATATCATCAGTATAATTCTGGTTAGTTAGGCTGTTTTTATGATACTTAACAAGTGAGTCTCATATCTTCTACCGAGTTTACTCCACAAATCAACTCTAATAACTGCAAGACTATCGTTTTCTTAACCTTCCATAAAAACAGAGCTTTGACATAGTAGGAAAAAAAAGAGTATGAGTGGAAAGAGCGATGCATTAAAGTACAGAGCTGTTCAGATAGACGGTCTTCTGTCCACTCAGTGAGAAGAGCGAGTGCTGGACAGCAGCGAGCTGCCTAATGAGCGCAGCCATGGCTGGCTGACGGTAGAAGGAGCTGCTCAGACTGGGAGTCTGAACAATGTCCGTTGGTAACGAGCAGCAGAAAGGGCCTGTAAACAAAAATCAGTGAAGTGGGAGTGGGCCGGCTGAGCAGTACATTTTGTGGTAACAAGCGCACAACACAACACAGCACAGCACAACACAACACAGCACAGCACAACACAACACAACACAACACAGCACAGCACAATACAAGAAAACACAAACTGGTGCCAATGTGCAAGTGCAGTGGAAAAACCAGTCGGCAAACAAGCAGAGGAGCAGGAGACGGCTTCTGTACTCGCAAGTAAGGTAGGTTATACTGTAAGACCTTTACAGCCTAAACCTGAGTGTGCAAAACCACCACACCACAATGCAGAAGCAGCCGGTGCTACACACCAAAGAGCCACAACATTAAAAAGGTTGGTGAGGTAAATATAAGATTTTTTCTTCCACATTTTGATCCATTGTTTACTGTAATTTGGGAAAAGCATCTGTTCCTGTCACTCGCTGTGGTTTGGCTTATAGTTACTATAGCACCGGACCCTGAGACCCTGGAGAAAACTCTGGGCGAGATGAAGTCTGTCTAACCTTAAGATAACAAGCTACAGAACCTCGGACAAGCCCCGGGCCTCGGGATCCAACGTTTGCAGTAACATCTGTCTCACGCTCTGCTCTCGCACACAACTGACTTGATAAAAAGGCAGCTGGAGAAGCACCCACACATTTTCTCCTAGATGACCACGTCAACAATCTCATCGAAATGAGACGTAACTTGAAAGAGTTTGTGGTCGGGATACAAACCCCTTTGGGTCGGAACCCCGAGTGGACAGCAACACCAACCATTGACTTGATGAATCGCTGTTGTGTCTTGTCGTTTTGCTCTTTTGATTCTTGTTGTCTCATCGTAACGCTGCCTGACTGTGTGACAGGAAGCGGACGGGCTTAGACAGCAGGTGAACCGGACCGTTGTGGAGAATCTGAGGCCAACGTGCGGCAGCCTGAATGAAAGAGATGACCTTTTGGTGTATAACACAATGCAAGAGTACGACAGAACGGGGCACAACTATTGTTTTTCTTTTTAAATTTTTCGTTTTTTTGAACACTGGAAACCATAATTGTAACTGAAATAAACATTTAATCAATTGCACAGCCCCATTATGTAATAAATATCTGGCAAAAACCAGGACTCCACGTGATACCAAAAGGAGCTTTTGGCGGAATCTTTAGGAGGAACATTGAATCCATTGGCTAGTAGTAAATGATTATGCTTCGGCTCTGGGGACTAAATATTCTTTAACTGAAAGCCTGTAGGAAGCACTGGTGTGTTGACGCTGAAGGATGTCGGTGTAAAACACACAGGAAGGACTAATCCCTCATTGTGGTTTACTGTGGACCAAAAGCGTTATGACATCATATTTCTCTCAAGTCTCACAACTTTATTGAATTGGTAAACTTATTGACTTGAGGCACCTTTTATGAGGTGATTAAATGGTGGTAAAAACCAAACATAATCATCCACATATTTTTACTGTGGGTTATCATTACTCAACTACTGCTCTTATGAACCATTAGCTGACTATCGTAACACCTTTAGGGAGACTGGATGAAATAATCAATATCTTGTGGATTCAGCGTGAGACACAAATGTCCGATGCATGAAAATAAATGAAAATAGGTTAAGGCAAGGTAACAAAAGCGACATATTGTGCGATTTGTTACTGTTCATGACATTAAACAGTCAATGCCGCTTTTAATTAACCCTATTGGATCAAGAGAAGCGTTTCTTTTTTTAAATGTGACACACGATTTTATGGCTTACATAAGAAAAAGGCAGCTCCCTCCGTGAGAATGAGGTGATAACAAGCTCAGTCTGAAGCCCAGGTTGTCAGCGGAGGGTGTCTGGCACAGCCTGGGCTGACAGCAGCTGAGGATGACACATGTACATCTACTTTTCTCACAAACAATGCACACACATCGCTACCTGCCTCGGAAGTGTGTAATCTCTCTGCTGGAGCATTGATTTTAACACATGCTCCAGCAGCCTTCAGGGTCTCAGAGGCAGGGGCATGCGGCCTTGCTATCTTTATGCATTCTGCATAACTAACATGCCGGAAATAACCCAAAGGAAAACAAACATTAGCCACGCCGCCACACAGCACGTCTCCACAGCATGAGAGCGGACTGGAACAGTATGACACCCACTGTCCCAATCGATGTCAAGGTCACAGGCTCTTGTACAGTGGAGCCAACACTTGTGGCAGTACATTGTCTCATATCAGGTGACAATACTAACACCGTTCAGCTAAAAACCACAAAAAGTCATATTTGCAAGCTAACCAGAGCATTGTGCGACATGTAGACACACTACAAAACGTGTAACATGAATTCACGGATCCGCTACTACACTAGTGACGTCATCTGGAGTTCGCCAGCTAGAAGCACAGAGAAAGAGAGAAGTTTAATACAAATCATATACTGAACGTGTGCTCCCCCCAAACTAGTCGAAGGCGAAAGCTGAAAATCAGGAAAGTCCACCTCCAATAACTTCAGGAAAACAATTTAAAAATCTATTGTTTAACTATTTGTTTAAGTACTAATGATCTATTATTTAGTAATTAAGAATGTGACCATATAAACACTGGGCTGAACAACGTACGTTATGTGTAAGAGGGCCTGATGATGATGATGATGATAATGGGAAAACAAGGATCCAACAACACAATGCAAACACAAGGATCACAAACATCCCCGCCTTGAGCTCCAGTGTCCAATACTACAGTGTGTATCACCTCGCTTCCACTGCTGTGAGCCAGCTATTGATTTGCTCTGTGTACTACGACTGTGAAATAGGAGAGGGTGCTGAAAAGCTGAAAAGTGTCAAATACAATAGCGAGCAGGCTCACAAGGCACACAGCGCACACACAAAGCTTCTCTGTCAAATATGATCCGGACGCACACGGACTGACGGAGGACGACACACAAGTGGGAACACAACAAGTGTGATCGCGCCCACAGTTTACTCTCCTCATGTGCAAACCACAGAGGAAGTTTGCGTCGTTTTTTTTTCCTTTTTTGCATTCTGTTTATTTTGGTTAATGCCGGCAAAACAAACCACAATTTATGTGATAGGCACGTACACCGTAAAATGAAGAACAAAAAAATATGTCTGCAACTGTGCAAATACTGTATAAGAAAACGTGTAACACAGATGACATAAAAGCAGTTAACGGTTCAAACTGCTTTATGTTCTGTGTGTGATTTGATTTCTACCAAACTCCATCATTAGTATCAACGATAGACAGGTCTGTATCGCATAAACCTATTAATGATCAGTATGGCGTACTGAAAGAAATTGCAATAGTACCACTGATGCTGAAAAATAGTTTCAATTTCAGGCTGGGGAACACAACCATCTGCTGAAAGTCAGTCCCTGTCTGCAGCAGCTATGCAGAAGAAGATCACAGCATAAACGCTGGTTAAGAACAAATTGGAAATCTGATCGGACCCATTGCAACAACCAAAAACAAGCCAAATCACGAATCAAAAGAACAACAGTTTACTTTATGGATGGCCCATGGATTGTTATCGGGCTTAATCTGGCCTCTATCTTACTTCAGCTCCAAGCAGTAACGTCTGCCCACACACTCAGGGCAGGTTTAGGACAAATATTCTTCAAATTTAGGGACAAATATTCCCACTGCCCGAGTTCACCTGTGCGTTAACAATAACAATCTTTTGTTGTTGCCAGTTTAGGTCACTGTTCACTGAAAGAAACAGCATGTTCAATGACGGCTGACCAGACGCATTCAAGAACCGAACAACTGCAGTAAATGACGTGACAGGACATCAGACGGACTTGAGGATTAGTCATAGAAATGAGAACGGCGTATTCTGGGCGACGACTGTGCATGTGCACTTCGCCGCGACAGTGCTGAAACGTACATCGGGCAGTCCTACCAGTGAGGTGAATGAGGTGAACCTCTCTTCAGCTTCTTCCAGTTTCTTAAAGTGTCCATTGACACCGACTAAGCCAATCAATACAAGTGCTCTTTAAATGGAGCTTACTGTAAGACCGTTTCATTAGACGAAGGCCGGAAAGCCGTGAATGGTTGGATGAAATGAAGTGTGAGGAATGTGAAGGCTTTTCACATGTCCCAAAACACTGCGAGAAACGTCAGTGCGAAGACACAGTACGAATACCTGCTTTATACACTCGGAGCGGGACAACACCCAGCTGTGGAAGGTGAAAACAAATTACTGTTAGTTCCTGTAATGTAGCTGAAACCCCCTTTAATCAGGAACACAGGAGCTTCCAGATTAATATGGATTTGATGATGATTAAATGGAAATGCCAAGTGTTTTAGACAATGGAAAATAGGCACACTGGTCAAACTCAAAAGTGCAAGGTTGACACATTTGTACCTTAATATTTCCTTGGGATATGTTGACATATTGCTGGCAATTTGCTTGGCAGCAAATCTAGAGACACTGTGACAGGGAGACAAGAAACGCACGGTGAAAATAGGAAATGGCTCAGCTTAAATGTGCGTCATCCTCTGCCAGTCAGTGCTGGTCCCACTGATTCCCCATGAAGATTTTGCAATAGTGTTTAGCCAATAAAAAGGCCACAAGACACATTTCTGGGTCACGCTTATTTTTAATTGACAGCAACACGGAGAAAGATACCAGGCTTCGGTTTTGTGTGAAGTGTCCCTTTAAATGTGCCTGGCCACAGCAATTACAGGTCTGCTTCTCGAGTTAATTAAATTGCCTCTGGCTCACAGGGGACGAATAAAGTCCCCGGTGCTCTGCACACCATCCACTGTCAGCGTCCAAGTTCACCACATCGGTCTAGTCCTTCAGAGCTGGAGCAGACGCAGCTCTGAGCACTTCCTCCACGTTTGACACTTGTTGGGTGTGTCTGTGCTGGAGGAAACAACACAGATGGCAGAACAGATAAAACAGAAGAGAAACTACATACTGCTGACAAATGATAAAACAGTAAGCGCATCTTCAAAAGCAGAACTTCATTTTCAACAAATGATAGAGCATATAGTAAATATTATCATGAAACATTTCTCACAAAAAACGCGTGCGAATAAACTGCATGTATTTGGTCTGAATTTGTTTTAGTTCAAACTTCTAGTGTGCTAATATTATAAAGGCCGTATAGAAAATATTCACCAGACTAAAAGGACGGTGAAAATAATCTGTAACTGCAGCCTTCGACCCATTTCGGCCCGTACACGGTACAAAGGTAAGAGTGCAACAGAAACTGTGACCTTTTCCCTGACATCTTGTGTGCAGCTGTCCAAAAATAACTGTCCACCTGCAGAAATCGAGTTAAGACAGGCAGCAAAACAAAGTTTCAGGAAAACAAAAGAGTTTAATGCGCTGATGGCCCACTAGCTTAACAACACAGTTACTCGAGCGGTTCAGTCAGGGGCCTTTAATGTGGCTCCCCAGTGAAGGCAAAAGATTGATTTTCAGTTTCATGCTTGTAGAAATAATTTCTAAAGTCAGATGAGTCAGACAGCTGAACCAGAGATTCTAGGACAGTGCCTGTGCAGCAGGACAACCGCAGTCTTCGAAGCTCTCCGCTGTCGGATGCGATTCGGTGTGAAAACTCCCTGGTGTGGCCGAGCTTTTCATTAGCATGGAGCAAAGTGTGGGAGGGCGCCTCAGAGTGTTCCCTGCCCACTCAGCTATAGTGTGGGCCACAGACTGCACCGGCAGAGAAACATTATGCAACCACCGTGCCATTGTGTACGGCGGAAGGGGTAACTATGGCAACAGGATTGAGAGACTGAGCAGAGGAACCAGCACTTGGAGGAAGGAAGAGTGTGGTAGATAATCCCGGGTGGGAGGAAACACTTGTCGCGGGTGTGGGAGTGTGCGCGTGCGTGAGCACACAAGTGTGAGCGTTGTCAGGATGTCCTGATGGAGCTTTTCTCTGCTCCTGACCCATGTCCAGTTTATTTATTTATGAGGGATGTTTTTTCCCCCTTCATTGGTGCTAGGCAATGGGAAAAAATGAATTACATGAATTTAGAATATGTAAAATAATTCTGTTTGTGGAATTAAAATGGGAATTAAATTACATTTAAATTTATTTATTTAATTAACTGAGAACAAATGAGAATTAAAATGAGAAGCTTAATTTTGCAAGTAAAAAAATATCAATAAGATTTAAAATTGCTCTTTTGCAAGAAGATATGACGGCAAAAGAAAGTTTCAGCCAAACGTTAAACAAGCAACACAGACATCATGATTAGTTCATATCAAATGGGGATAATAATATCACTGTATCATTGTAATATCACTTTTATCCCAGACTAAGATTGTATTTATTACATTTTAGTGCTCTGAGTGACGTTACAAGTACTGAACTGTTTGGCTTCTAGAATGAGTTTATGGACTGAAAATCAATTTGCTGCAGTTGAGCAAATGCTGCAAGTTCTTCTGGTAAAACAAATATGGCGGCCAACAACTTTAATAAAAAGGACAATAAGAAAAAAAAAACAGACTTGGGCTGAGATCCTGGTTGAAGAGGCTCTGAAAACACGGGCTGTAGAGTCTACACAGGAATAAAGAGGAAAAGGAACCGTCTACCTTTCAGGTAATGTTCTAGTCACTGTAATAACCCTCGTTTCTGCCGATGTCAGGTTTTTAAAATAAGAGAGCTCCAGATTGTTCCACCTTCGAACTCCAAAAAAGCCACTTCCCACTAGACATGAACCAAAGTTTGATCAGAACCGGAAACAACTCTTTTTCAGAACAAAGTCTTGTTCTAGGTCCAGACCATGCTCTGATGCACATTTCAAACCTTCCGTTTTTATTTGGAGCGTACTGACAGGTCAAGAAGTCGAAAAAAAAGCACGGTGCGAGTTAAAATTCCCTCATCATCAAACATGTAACTACAGAAAAGATCAGATGTATCTAAAAACAAAACCAATGTCCATGGAACGTTCAGGGAAAATATTCAAAGAGCTCAATTAATAATGGGAAACCCTAATGAATTAGTCACGTTGACAGGACTTCAAAACATAGGTAGGACTTCCTGTCATTTGAGACTGTTCTACAGGTGTACAGGACGTTCTCCGCTTGCAGCTGTTTTACAGTCCAGCAGCCAAACGTGAACTCAGGAGGGGGGGTGGGGGGTGTGGGGGTGTTCTCAGGCAGTTTCAGCTGCAAAAACCATAAGCAAGAGCGCTCGCTGACAGACAGATCACTGACAGAAAGCTAAATAAGAGGCAGGCAGTGTTTGCCCTTGTCTAGTATCCACTGTGAGAAGCCATTCAACATGTCAGAGGAATGTCATTCACCTCCCCCAGCTTCAGGTTTTAAGGCAACGCCAACAATGGACACATTGTGCTTGGAGGTAAAGCGAGGTGAAAGGTTTCCTTTACCATCCTCAGAGCAGTTATGATCTACAGCCAGCATGATTCCCAGCATGATTCCCAAGCAGTTCCACGGTCAAAAGCTCCTGAACAGGCTCCTCAAGCCCCAAAACACGGTTCTAATGGATTTGTTTGGCTATGATTCATGACAGTGAACGAATCTGAAAACACAACATCACGTTACCCGACATTAAGAAAGTCCTAAGATGTGCCACCTTAAGAAAGACGAACTGTGCGAACATTAACCGGTATAAATCATAACTGTGGAGCCTCCTGTCGCGGTGCTCCCAGACAAACATTTGATGATGCAGGAAAACGCCAAAAAAAAGTGTGAAATGGGTTGATGAACTTTGAATGTGCAATTTATTCCTTCTGATTTAAGGCTGGTTGTCCATGTCAAAAAGTACCTGTAAAAAAACGAAAACAGCATTTGGTTGGATTTCCGCTCCTTTGTGCTCTTGGTGAACACTAAGAACTGACTGAAATGCACATTAATATGCTTGTGAAGTTGATTAGAATCACTTTGGACAGACTGACGCACGCGTCACTGCAGATTTCACAGACTGCTGATTAAAATCACACTGTCACCTTTTCCCACAGCTGCACAGCAGTGAGTGGCCAGCGTAGAATTCTACTGTGTCGATTATTTGACAGCGGATATCAGAAATTACTTTGCCAACAAAATGGGTGTTTTCTCTAGAAAAAAGACACGCACCATTGTCACCTCTCATCTAGGAATTAATTCATTTCAAGATGACGGTTTAAAGACGTTTCTAACCATACTGACTTGTGCTTTCTATACTCGTCTTTGTTGCACACGTACAGAAAACAGTTCCACCAGCGAATTACAGATGGACTTAATGTTCATTCGCGACTGATGAAAAGACGCTGTCATTTTAACCGTGAGATGCAGCATCAGTCCTGGTGCACTGAGGTCCACTGCGGTTTGCTAATGACAGGCTAAACGGAATTATGTGAATCCACTCCCGAGCTTTTCGTCACCATTCACTCTTCGATTTGTACAAATGCATTTTCACACTCGCACTAATTTTCATTCTCCTGTGCAGCAGAATTTTGCACTTTCGAGCAGCAGTGCTGCAAAACTAGCAGACCCAGGCGGACTAAACACATTCGCCAACAAATGGATCAACTTGAATTCACACATCGTGATCCTTGAAAAAGAGCCCAGATTCTAACAGTTGTGGATTATCCATTGGATCAGATGGACACGCCTCTACTCGACACTGTAGGAATATTTCAGCGTGTACCATCCGGGCACTGGAGCGTCTAAAATTCCTCGCTAGAATTTATCGGCACCGGTTTCTCTCTTTGTTTGCGCTCAATCTCACGCTTCAAATGACTCTCACCACATGAGAATGGCTCGCCTCACCTGTCTCCTGTGGATACTAATGTGCTCAGTTTGTTAACGGGAGAACCGCAAACAAATACAGAACTTGATCAGGCTGCGCATACAAATTTAGACAAGTGCAAGTCCGTTGTTCTGACAACCGAGGAGATGGGGGCAGCAAGGGGGGTGGGGGGCGAGAGTGGAGGGGTCTGCTTGTGCCTCAGCTGCCCCGTCTGTCGTCTCCTGCTTTATTTTCTGCTCGCTCTGGAAAACAGGGCCCCCACACTACGCTGAAACTGACATTCAGCAGGTTTCGAAGTGGTTAACTCTCATGACTCAGGGAAAGTCAACACGCACAGACTGGTTTTGTAAGTTCTGCAAAGACACGCTGATGTGACCCTGTTACGAGGCAACCTCTGAAATGACAGGCAGCCAGGAGATGACATTCAAATGCTAAAAGATGACTGCACGCTGCAGTAACGATGGTGAGATTAACACAGGTGATCTCCCTCACCTTCACTCGAACCTGTCTGACACGGATCACAAATGAGCAGCGTTTGGCACTCCCTTGCCCTTTCTTTCGATTATCTCAAAGGGAAAAACAGACAACACCAAAGTCTCAGATTGAAGGAAAGGACCTTCAGTGAAACCAAACATGTCAGACCGTAGGAGCGTGACTATAGCCAAGGCAGCTCAGAATCACAACAGCTCTTCGCCTGGAAACAGAACACATTCGGCGTCCTGTGCCGTTAAACAAGGCAAGCAAAAACCACATCTGTGTCGCTACCATACTCAGATATCATGCGTATGTGTGTTTATTTAAGGCACGGAAAGAAAATTGCTTAATACACATTACATATATCCATAGATGTTCTTAAAGGCCAATTGATTACTTTAACTTGTTGCAATAGATTACTGTTCCGAAAGGTTTCCAAAGAGGCTCTTCTTTGCTGAGGCGCATCACCGCACATTTACATGTATGTGCCTTGCGTGTTTCAAGAGGTTTGAGGTCATCCGTTTTGCAGTAGAAAGAATCTTACCTGCACACAATTTATCTTATCGCCTTTTGTCCCAACAAAATCAAAGTCCTGGAATATTTCTAGCCATTTAATGTCGACACACCGTGGGCTGAACAGGCCACATGCTTTTGTTATTACAACAGTTTTTTGCAAAGGTCAGACAGAAATTATTGGCTATTTAAAGCTCCTTTTGGTCATTAAGTGGATGGGACACAAGCAGGCCTAGACACAAAACAGACGGGTGATTACACTGTCAACAAAACCCGAGTCAAACAAAGACGGGAAATACCGCAAACAGGAGACGTCACCTCAGCAACCAACGACAGCATTACTACGTGCCAAGGCTGCACATGTTAAAACTGTCATGCTAATACTAGTCTGAACGTGACTTTTTGAGGCTTAGTGGAAGTCCAGTTCAGGATTAGAAAGACCGGTGTCTGCCCTGCTAGTGTTTTATTGAAACACGATGGCTTTGATGGGTCAATTGTCGCTTCTATATTCAGGGGGCCCCTGGACCGGACATTCTATATGAAGGGACTGATCATTTTTCTTGACAAAAAGACAAAGGTGAGATAAAAATAAAGAATGTATAAAAATGTAAAAATTAAAAATACCAAAAAGAGACCAAGATAAAAAAAGATAAAAATGAAAAACAACATGGCGACCTCTCTTTATCCGAGTCCCTCTCTGTTTAGAGGTGCTGTGTAGGAGGCGTGGGGGGCTGTTTCACCTTTCCATGCCCATGGCCGAGCTGAACAGAATGCACGTGTGGAAAATGTGATGCTTTAACTTCCTGTGCGTACGCAACCAGCAGGCCAATCAGTTTACAGCCCGGCGCTGAAAGACAGCCACCGCTCTGACATTTTCTCTAACGTCCCACGACAAGCCGCTACGCTGGCGGAACTTTGCAGGTTTATTCAACACAAACAAGCCGCTGCTGCTGCTGTTTCTAGTAGCGAGACATCACGTTCTGTGCGTGACAGGACTGGTCAGACAGAGACTGCAGGTTACTGGTAAACTGCACAAACACAACGGCAGAGTGCTTATTTCTGCAAGTTGTAAAATCTGGTTTATTATGTGGCATCACTGAAAAAGCATCATATTTGCAGGCATATATTGTACAGTCAGACACTGACTGCTAGCGCATCCTCCCATGGAAATCTCTTTGACTTAAGTGGGCGAGCATGTGTGACAAAAGAATAGATCCTCCGAATGTTTACGCCACCCCTTTGGAGCAGAATACAATTTCTCACTATTCATTTCCTATTTCAACTATTCTGAGCTGCTATGTTCTAGTGCTGGACTAAAAGGCTCCGTGTTTCAGTAGGTGCTGTCATCAAAGTCACTGTTGTTAATTGCAGGGAAAAAGAGGATGGGGTATTAACGAGAGTGCAACAAGAAAGAGCGAAGATGAGGAAGGGGAAAGTCGTCTCTTCCTGACAATTATAGCCCCTACGCTTCCACGCTTGACTGCATGTAGATCTCTCCTAATTGACTGACCACAAAGGGTTGCAGCTCCCCCTCCAACACACACACACACACACACACACACACACACACACACACACACACACACACACACACACACACACACACACACACACACAGAATGCGATATCCCTGCCATTCACCCGCTAACACACTTGGCAGCAATCCACTTATCCTCCACTGACTGCAGAGATTAATTGAAAATAACTCATTACTCTCATCGAGGACATTCCAAGTGACTCCGATTTCAATTTGACTTGTAAGCTGACCACAATTTGAGAGATTTAGAGGAGTAATCACAATACCTGAGCCTCCCGGGCCCGCAAGGCACGGTCAGAGAGAGAAATACGAAAGTCTGACTTCAAACCAGCAGAAACTATATCCGTCGGTAAATCAACACATTTCATAATCTACTTCTTCTTATTTTCTTAAGTCATACTTTTTTCCCTGACTCCTTCTCTTTTACTGCATATGCTGATCTTGAGGTCACAGGAATATTATCATGCTCCTCTGAGTCATACACTTCTTACTACAGCTAGATAATGTTGGCAACAGACTGACTGGAGCTAGGAGTGTGCCTCTTCACTCGGCTAAATGACTAAAATGTAAATACACGTGGGATGGTGGCAACCAAAAGAAAGATGTGTCTTGCGATGTTATCCTACCACGAGTGGTGTCCTTCTGTCCCTACGTATCCAGCAGTTGTTGGCTTTTCTTTCGCGAGACGAGACGCGAGAGCGGTTTACAGTAAACACGGTCCACCTGCAGCTCAGTCAGCCAAACACATGCTTCAGCCAACAGAAAGAAACGACACGCAAGCAAGTATTAACGGGTTCAAAGCATCACAGTTTGCATCACAGAGAAGATCTGAAAACTAATTGTCTCCGCTGAGCGCCGGGATTTAGCACGTGATCTCACGGACACACTGAACTTTAAAGGTTTAATGTGGGTGCAGGCTGAAAAGCTGCTGTAGCTTCAGGCAAAACTATGTTTCAGCGGAATCAAAGGTGACACTCCTTAGACCATACGGTTCAATTCTGTTTAACATTAATCTGGTATCATTTCCCCTTTTTCTCTCCGTATCGGTAACTTCCTGAAACGAGAGGCGTTATAAAGCCTGGTTCTTATAACATCATAGAGATAAATATATAAGAACTGGAACTAATGCTGTCAGAGACAAACGCTGCATTTATCCGACAGCGACGCCTCTCCCCGGGGGGGATTGAGGTTGGGTGAGTGGCAGGCCTCATCGAGGCCACTCCTGCTGCCCAGACTGCCCCTCCACCCAGTAACACAACCCTTGGTAGGGGGGTGAATCTAGGTCAGGAGCTGGGCCACTGTCTGCACAGAGAACTTGCACGGCAGTAGTTGATTCCAGTGTGTTAGAAAGGATTTTTGCCAGAGTGAATATCATGCTGATTTATTTTTAATGGTCTGCATTGAAAATGAAAAAAACAAATAAATAAACATTTTATTGAAAGTAGAAGAAATTCTAAATTATATCTCAGTTATTTCGGGAGCTTGTGCGGATGCCTTGCTCATAATCCTGTTTCGTATTCATGGAAATGTGTCCTTAGGGAGATTGTTTTTCTGAAAAATATCACAAATGCAGCCCCGGTTTCACACTTTTGATGTCCATTTGCAATGCAGAAGGCTCTCTGAAATACGCCCACCCGGCCTCCTCTACGAATTGCAACCACATGCCCAGACACACGCGCACACACACACACACACACACACACACACACACCACAGGGAAGGCCGAATGGTAGAGAGGCACGGAGCGGCCAGATGAATGCAGTCTAATGACAGAGGCCGAGCACTGTGAAAGTATGCAAAGTGCCAAACTGCACTGAGTGAGCGATGAAAGGTGCGCACTAAATGCATTCCACAGCCCGCTAATGTTGTCCTTCTCCTTCCAAGTCAGCCAGAGAGTGGCTGAGTCAGAGGGTCTCCGAACCAATGACAGCACGGCGCCGGCCGACAGTTCTTCTGCCGTCTCGATGCAGGGCTGCTGTGTTCTGAAGCCAGCTGAGGTGCTGCTGAACGACTGCTCGCTACGGCTACAACAACAGAAAAGTCTGCCGATCTCCTGCACAGATAAGGCCTCACGTGAGCGATCAGATACGAGCCACTCGCTGTCGTCTACTGTTGATACGAGGACTGTTTCTCACACATACTTTGCAAAAACCCTCGATTAGACTTCATCCTCTGCGCACATCCTTTTAATGATGCTTTTGTGGAAACGTGCTCGTAATTTCAAAGGCTGCACAAAAAACAAGAGCAAGTGACTGGAGAGTTGCTTGGCCACATTATAATTTCATTAGTTTGGTTTTCGGTTTGGAGTTTTTGTGTCAAATTATGGTTTAATAAGAGACGTTTTGAAGCCCTCTTGACAGTATAATTCTAGGGTAAACACTGCTTAGTTGTTTTCTTGGCATGGAATATGTCATACATAGACATTTTAGGGAGGCAGCTTTGTGAGTGTTGCTATTATTTGTGCTTTAAAATATTTCCAATGATTAAAGGATCACTGAAAATGTAAATCTTGTAACAATTCTGACTATAAATGATGATCGCAGCTTTAAAACAAACAGTTCATCAGTTGTTGGGCTATTAACAAATATCAGGTTAGGGAGCGTGTTGGGAAATAAAAACGTGCCCTTCAATGATCTCCACTTCCTCAGCTGCAGGCTGCAGAGGCTCTTCGCCCTAATAAAGTGGTTTTATCGCTGCCATCTGACATCCACTAAGCGAATTACCACCGTCAAACACTTCAACAATGCTTCTCCCTTCGCTCAACCATCATCTTGAAGGAGGAGAAATACTACAGGAGATCCTGTGAGATGCCAGTAGCTGCAGTGTCTCCAGTAATTCCCTGCTGATCTAAGGCGCGAAGCGGGAATGTTCTGCCAATCTGTGAGGCAATTAGAGAGCTCGACTGAGCCCACATGTGGCGGTCAGGGCTTCACTCGTAGGAGGAATTGGTTTGGGGGAGACCAGCGACAGTGGCATTTCGAATCAGGCGATGGAGCGCAGACGCATTTTGCCAGGGATTATCACACGTTCTTCAGAGCAGTTTTGCGACTACCAGCTTCCTGCTTCGCCCGGAGGCTCGGCCGATAAGGCGCCGCGACACTAGCTGCTGTCTGAATGACAATTTGTTTTGTGCCTTTAACAATTCAAGAAATGCCCCCACCTCCATGGGGCTGGAAGAATCTGCCTGTTATATCCAGTATATGAATTATAGTGGCAAGTCTGAGACTAATGGAGGCTTTAACACAACTTCTATTGGTTTCAAATACACATTATTATCCAGGATGAGACTGCACACATGGCTTGAAATGGACGACTGTCCATCTCTTCTGGATGTCTTTACAGAATTCAGCATCTGCATCGCTTCATTCACACTCTGCTCATCATCGAGCTGCTCGCGCACTCATTGTGGCTCGTGAAAGTCACCGTGCGTGCTCGGCTTCGTTGGCCTCCGCTTCTTCCATGAATAAACACCAGGGCAGCGTCAGTGTCAGTGAGAGGATAAAGTCACTGCCTGAGTGATTTCCCATTTTGCCAAATCAAATGGACCTCCTTTCACTTCCAGCTGGAGTCGTGTCTAGAGTACAGTCAGATGAAAAATCTCTCTCTCACAGCGTGCAAAGCGTAACAGTGCAGGTCGTGCTGCTGTAATCTAGCCGACGAACAGAGCGACTCAACAGCTTTATTCCGAAATTTAGTCTCGGCCTTTCGTGTCAAAACATGTAAAATGCTGAACGCTGTACAACAGTCAAGGTAACATTTATCATCTCATCTTGAACTTCTCTTCCTTTTAACCGTCATCTCTCTCATCTCAAATAAATTTATGTCATCACTTCACGAGGAGGAGGCCATTTGTGAGTTTCAAGCTTTCCACATTTGCCGTTTACTTACCCGTGCACACACAGACAAAAGCCATGTCATCTGGAGCGTTGCTCACGCACTTCCTTGTGTACTTTGTTTACGTCTGAGGGAATTAAAGGGTTAGACAAGAGGAGGCAGACTTGGGCCAAATCATCTCAGACTGACAATGGAATTTCTTCCTTATGAACTTATGATCTTAAAAGCATGGCAAAGAAATCCACAAAAACGACGTAAGAAATAGCAGTTAAGTGGTGGTCAAAAAGGGTTTCTCCAACACTTAAACTGTCCCGCTGGTCATACGTGAGATTCTGTCGGTACATTTGCACAAATCAATGCCCTGTGATGAGCGCACACATGGCAGACGTGCTGTCATTCATTCAAGCTTTACCCAAAAGTAAAAAATGACTCAGAAAACTTCAAAAGATGAATTTTGCATACATATAAGAGTCACCTTTGTGTCATTAGTGCACCACAACACTGCAAGAGAAATAAAGGAGGCGTGATCTGACACAAAATCAGATGCTGAGATAAATGTGACGATAACTGTGAAATGGTAATTAAAATCACTCGCACTGAACAAATGTGTTTACACGAGTGGTTCTTCCAGTAGGCCCAGTGACTAATTCTGGAAGAACAGAGGTGCGCACCTATTTTAGCCAACACACACACACACACACACGTTTCATTTTCAAATGTCTACAAAGGTTTCTAGCAATCTGAAAGCTCTGCGCTTTCCCAAAAATCATTAATCTTCTGTCTCGTGAAGGAAAAACAGAGTTGCTCAACAGTAACGTGGGCTGTTCACAATAGCAGCAAACTAATTCTAGCAGCTTGCATTGAAACCTTTGTAAAAAAAAAACAGTCCAACTGTTACACTACAACGTTAGAAAAACCTTCAACAAACTATTCTCCTAATCAAACCACGACAGAGGACGGATCCGGGTGTTGGAGCGGTGACAAAATGAGACTATCACGCTCACATAGTCGTCTCTTCACCTCCAGCCAGGAACTCAATCCCATTACACAAAGCTGCCCCAACTGTCTCTATTACCAGAGCAGCTCCAGCGACTTCAGCTTTCACCCAGTGTGGGAAGGTGAGCCCTAAATGGAAAGGCGCCGTCGCCAGACAGGCCCCGGAGAGCTGAAAAACAACTGGCCGATTATTAGCGACGTGGTGTACATGTGTCACTTTGATAAGCAGAAGGTAACAAAGACCCACTTCCATGTTTCTAACGGCCATGCGAGATCCAACGGCGGGATAAATGTCCACCCTTGTGTGCAGCAGAAGTTTGAGCTGAACACCAGAACGCCACCAGTTCTGACAGTGTGTTTGTACGTTCTTAAAATGTTCTTCTACACTCAGAACCCTTCACAGAACGCAGTCAGCGTGGATCCAGGCTGTAAAGATGTACCCTGACGCCTCTGCCCGTCCCCCCCGACTCCAGGCAGAGGCAGCTACAGTAACAGACGCTTAGCTCTTCATCACTGACAACAATGCATTATGGGCTGCATTAATCAGAGCCTATCGGACGCGGACAGAGCAGGGGGGGACGCGTTTCCTGACAACCAGTCACTGGCATCGAGTGTTCGCCTGCTTGAGCGAGAGAATGCAGTGGTGTGTACGAACCCATACACCACACAGGCCCCTGTGACCTCGCTTGATGGATGGCACGACTGTGTCTGACAGGGTTCCACTGCAGACGAACCTCATCTGTATGTGGATCCATTGGAGAAAGACTAAGCTTTGTCTCGAAACCTCTTTCTCCATTTGGACGTCCGACCAATTGGGGTGAAGTAAACTGGACGTTTCCACAGTTTAACGTGTCTTCGTGCACCCTCAGGCTTCCTGCTGTCTTAATCCAGTCAGTTCTGTGGCAAATTTGTCTTGAGACTTGCCTTGTCCAGTCAAACTACCAAACCTGGGAGGTTCTTGAGACAAAGGTAGAAATCTGTAGCACTGAAGCTTGTGATGCCATTTAAAAGTGTAACTGCGAATCACCAGAATCTGACATTTACCATTTTTAATCATCTACAATTATGACTCTAACTCCTGTGATGTAAAGAATAGCTGCGTCCCTTGTCTCATGAGGCCGTAAAGTGAAACGGACATTTCAAGTGGCTTTTCTGACAGTTTTACGCCACTTTGAGACTTTTTAGAAAACGGACTCTGCACATTTGAGTCGGTGAAACGTCAGAAAACGTCAGAAAACGTCCGAACAAGGAGCGATGGCCGCCGGCGGAGACGGCACCGAAACCGAACCCCCGGTTCTGTCCGGTCCCGTCCCCTCACACTCACCTGCCTAGCTCGTCCCCGATTTCGTACACTTGCTCCACATTCTCCTGGTTGAAGACGGTCATGTTGTCCCGCAGGCTGGTCCTCGGCTCTTCACAGCGGCACCATCCCTACCAGCAGCGGCAGCGGCAGCCTCCAGTCTGGGCAGGGCTCCGGCCGGCACTCCGCCTCATGTCCGAGCTCTTCCGAGAGAAAGAGAAGACGGTTAGAGCCGCAGCGGGTGAAAAAGGTGGATGCTGGCTCAACAAAGGCAACCCCACGGACGGACGGACGGACTGAGTGTCTGTGCGCTGGACGTGCGCCTCCGGCCGACGTCACGCCTCCCGGACCGGCTCCTTCCCTCTCCCCCCCCCCGGTGCGTTTTCCCCGAGCCGCGCCGCGAACTACCGGGCTTCAGCTGAGCTGCCAGCGGGGACGACGCGACAGGAATAACCGGGCTGGGTGCGCACACCGCCCCGGCGATCGCTTGGTGTAGCCATGGGAGACACGGCGACGTGCTCCGCCTCCTCCTCGAGTCATCCGGGGAAACGATGACCCGGGAGGACCCGGACCGGGACCTGGACGCGGACCCGGACAGGTGCTTCGGCCCCTCAAACCCACGTTCGAGCCGCGTCCCGGTTCGTTCCCATTAGCTGCACGTTACCGAGCTCCGCTCATTGCGTTTCCAGCGCCCGAAAAGCGACGCTGGTTCCACAGGGACACGGTGAGGGTTCTTACAGGTTGGCCGCGGCGTGGCCTGGAGTCTCTCCGCGGGAGGCTGGGACCCAGGTCCGGGCTCGCAGGAGACAAACCGTCGGACCGGGAGGAACCGACGTGAACAATGTGCGGCAGGCGAAGCAGCGGGCGCCGCCTTCACGCTGCGTGGGGATTTTCACGAGCGTCGCCGTCGCAGGTTGTTTTGCGCCATTGTCGCTGGTTATTGCGCGTGTTTTTTAAAAGGCACAAATTCGTTATGTCTTGTCTAATTATAACACAAACGAACATATCGGGGTGTGAGAGCCGATGGAAAAGCTGGAAAACCACCTTTTCCCAAGTCGATGCTCGAAGGGCCGATTTTCTCCGTGTCGTAAACGTCGCCTGGGCGTCCGGCAGCTGGAGGAGCCGCTTTGGCCGCAGGGGGGCAGCAAAGCTCGGCCTGGGTTCGGGACATTAATGACCCCAGAGAACAAGAGAATGTGGCATAAACATGGATAAAAACACTGAAAACATAACGCTGCAGAAATCCAAAATGTCAGCCACACAACGTCAGAATCCCAGCTGTGATCATTTCTAACTAAACTGAATTAACTGTGTTCTTCATAATTCTAAAGGTCCGATTTACTCTAGTGTCGTTAGAATAATTGTCATTTGTAGCGTCAGCAAGTAAAGATTTGTAAAGAGGGTCAGAGACATGAACACAGTTTTTAAAGAGTTTTTTTTTTTGTTTTGAATTGATCATATTCTAAATGCAAACTTCTACAAATCCAAGCCCATTATATACATACATATTTACATACAGTACTGTGTATATGGGAGTTTGGTGCCTGGGTGGACAGTCTCCCTCTCCCCAACTCTACCAACAGGAGACCCCAGACTAAAACCGTCTCTGGGTGTCCTCGAAGCCATCCAGTCCAATCACAAAGTTATGTGTCTCGCAGCCTTTTCCACCTCTTTCTGATTGGGCCGGTTATGTCCTTTTAGTAATTTAGATCATCTGCTGGACGGGGACAAACAGATCAGGACCCCCCAGGAGGGCCTTTCACTCCGGGGGACTCATTATGACTTTGATTTACACTGTATACGCCCAGTGACGGGTTGATCTTCTCCAGGATTAATAAAGTCATTTGGTGGTTAGATAAATGTATGTGTGTGATCTGCTCGGGTCCCTTTCACATGTCACACAGACAGCAAATGTTCCCCCGGTTTAAAATGACATAAAACTGACAAAAGCAGCAAGTCCTCGCATTTTAGCAGCTTGAAACTGAAAACATTTGGTATTTTTTGACTGTTTTTCCTCGTGTCTTCTTTTTAACATCCATTATACAAATAGTAAATTGTCAAAATCCTAAATCTTCCAAAGTGTACAGAGTCTGTTGTGAGGAGCTGCTGAAAGGCACCGAGCACAAAAAAAAAAGCACAAAACTGACATTTACCAGCTGAAGAGAAATCATTTCTGACATTAGAGATGTGGGGAAGTAAAAGAGGGAAAAAACACGAGTCATAGTTGTTGCTTTATAGAAAAAGTTTTTCCTTAATCGCTGTTACAAATGTAAATGTGGGAGCCTCAGTCTTACTAGTGTGAAAGACTCTCGCACGATTGGAGCTCCTGCGTTTCCGCTCTGTGCACAGAGTTTATACCTAAACTGCTCTGGAATTTTAAATGCATCAGAAAAATTTGTTGTGACAACAATAATGAGCCTTTATAGTTACAAATGTACTTTTTAGGAGTTTTTGTCAGAAGATTCCAGTGATATATGAGCCACAACCTCACACACACCAGACTGTCAGGATAAATATGTGTATAGTGCCGCCTCATGAATCACGTTTTCCATACGCTACCATATTACTAGTTGTCTGTACAAGCTGCTGGAGCATCCACTGCTTGAGTCGGAGTCGGAGAAGCTTTGGGCCTCTGTGGTTGTTGTGTTTCTCTCTAATTGGAAACATCAGGCTGATGTTGTGTCACGGTGTAAAACGGTATTACACCATCTGCTGGTGATGAGCTGCACACATGCATCAGGTTTCTAGCCAAATGACTATTTATTGGATGGAGAATATGGTTCCAATTAACGTTAAAGTTCCTCAAAGTGCACTGACGTCATCACACGCCTGTCCTCGGGCATTGTGTAGCGATAGGAGGCCGTTCTGTGGTGCACGTTACATTTAGCCTCACACGGTTAGAGCATGTGTCTTTAGGCCTGCTGTCGTCTGTGCACTGGACATATAGATATGGTAGAACACGGTAAAAAACACAGAAAGAAAATACAGTAGCAATAGGAGATTATTTGAAATGAAACACAAATAATGTGCTTTTGAATAATTGTAGCATTTCCAAATATGTCAATGAACCCTGTAAACGTATCAAAGTTGGTAGAAAATGCTTGAGAGTACAAAAAAACCAAACTACTGTAAAATAATGTCTTTTTTCCCCAAACGGGTTCAAGAATGGCATTAGATTTTGGGTTAGGCAATGACTTAATGTGCAAAATAAATAAATGGAAAATAGAAATCTTATCTCATCTTATCTTTAATGGAAAAAAGAACATCTGAACAGATAAAGTTATAATTTTGATATTTCAGATTTTCTTATTTCAGTAAGTTTAAAGTACAAAATCATAGAAAACAGTTATTGATATAAAACAAAGTTACAGTTTTTGTCTTTAAGGCAAGAGATATAATAATAGTAATATAATAAGACATTTTAATGGCTGCAGCTTATTTTGGAAAGTACCACAGAATGACGTGTCTCTAGTAGTATCCGATCTGTTTAATCCATTTCTTCATTTTGACAAAACAAATCAAAACAATTTGTAAAAAATGTCAGATGTAATAAATATGTACACGATCTACAGGACACACTTGCATATTTATTTTTTATCAGGAACAAAATGTGAAGCTGCTGCTGTGACCTGTGTGTAGGAAGAACTCAACAAAACCAAACCTCGATACAATGGACAGATATAATCTTCAATTTTGAGCTTAATGAAATAAAAAACAAACACTCGGGCAAAGGATCCAATGAAAGTTTTACATGAGTGCTGTAAACGCTCTGCATAATCAAACAAGAACAATATGACAACTGTGCTTCGCCGCACTGACCTCCAGCATCAGATTTATGATTTTACACTTCACAATCTTTGGTTCATCTCCAAACCCGAAACATCAAACTGTGGGCAACAGCTGAGGGAATTCCACTGTGGTGACCAATGTTCAGATACAAAAACTACAGCGGCCTCTGATTGTCTTAGTGGTTTACTGAGAAGAAAACCAGTAATTGCATATCCATGAGGCACAGACACGCAGTGATTGAATATTAGTTATTGTCATTGCACACAAATAATTTCCACTATGAACCTTCACACAGTGAATGAGAAACTGATCACACAGAGGCAGCTGTTGTCATTCAAAAACAGCACACGACGGAGTTAAAATCAGCTCGAACATCAGCAGCTACTGTTTCTGTCCTCACTTTCTTTGGGTCTTTGTGTCTTTGCAGAGTAAATCCAGACGTGTGAAGGTGTTAAATTCCACACTAGGCGAGTTCCTTAACTCCAGCTGATTCTACAGCTCGAGTGAAGAATTCAAAGTGGTACTTCCACTTGCCGCATGGTTCAGTATTTGGTGCGTGTACTTTCTTTCCTAACTTACAAATACAACTGTGTTTCACGGACTTGTTGCATAGAATTTATTTATTTTTAATTTACCTTTATATTGTCAGTGAGGTGACATAACATTCAGATAGAAAGATGCTGGAAACATTCAATTTTACCTGCAGAACAATGCTGATTGTCAGAGATGCAGTTGCGGAAGAATTACTAATCTTGACAGGATGCAATGTTTGATTTTAAAACATCATATAAATCATTATGATTCACCGTTCAAAGCACATTTTTTAAAAAAAAGAATCGCAGAGACTAAAGCTTTTAGGCTCCGTTCACCCTTGGCAGTAAAACATGCAGCTCTGACTGCATAAAAAAAACGACATGATGTTCGAGTTCATTTGGACACGTACAGCACGAACGTGAACGCATCCAAAGAGCATCAGCTGGTCACGTTATGTACAGTAGTGTGTCTACAGTATGATGTTCCTCCCAAACACAAGCAGATGTGTTTGATTTTCCTATGACCAACAGGCTGTCTCACATTGTCAAGTCTGTAGTATAAATTTATCAAGTTGGGGCGGCAGTTGCAGAGAAAATAAAAGATTAGTTGGATGCCAAATCTGCTCTGAAGTGGTTATTTGAGGTACATGGGAGATCTATTGTGGTGCCAGTAGTGATTTACAATACCTCAAAACTGTGTGGACATGATCCGGGTACATGCACGAGCGATGCAGCAGGGCTGGAACAGACTCCGAGTGTAAACCATGGAACCAACGCTGAGGCTCACGCTGGACGTTTTATGCTCCATAAAGCTTCTGTATCTACACTGTGGGGGATTTAGAGCCACTTTGTAATGAGCAATGCTTTTAAAATGGTTTACTGGTTGTAACTAATGACTTTATGAATGGTTAGTAATTACACAGGTCAGGAGAAGCCATTAGAATCAGACACATTTGGGTTCCCAAGTTGTGAAAAAAATCAATTTTGGCTGGTGTCCTCCTGGAGTCCAGGTAAAATAAATTAAACCCACAAAGCTCTCAGTACCACACCGGTACTTAACGTCCCAAAACCATGAATTACAGATTGACATTTATTCATCCTCGGGGCTTTTAACCACTGCTGGATGTCAGATCATGCCTAAAAACCTGCATATATTTTTAATTGTAAATTTACATACATTTTTAATATGCAAGAACTGCACCATCAATCATGGAAGAGACAAGTTATGAACCTGCGGGACAGATTATACATCTGCAAAAGGGGCAAAACCTTGAACTCCAAACCACATTTTGTTGTCTGTGAAGCATTGTTAAAGTTATTAGTGTACATCTAATTATGTATAACCATTCAAAACATAAAGCATGTCTGATTACAATGTGATATTTCAATATCCCTGCATCTCCTTCACCTACTGCAGAAATGTTTAGTTTCCCCGAAGGATTTTGAGTTTCCTTAGAAAGTTACAATGAGTCACGCTGTATAAAACGCGTTTCCTTCCACTTCTCCACCACTGAGGAGGACAACGTCTGTCGGGAGTTGGCGGTTTGCAGCACAGCCCGTTCGCCATCGTTCAAATATTGGTTCCACTGCTGAAATGCTACAGTAGCTGCGTCCACAGAAAATAAAAGGCTTTATAAAAGACACTTATGCTTAAATATTTAATGCAACATGGCTTTGCTGGTTATTGTTTCTGAAAGAAGCCCTGCTGTGCACCCGGACTCCCGGGGTTAGTCAGGTCCGGGTCGTCTGTAAACACCGTGATACTTCATCCTTCTGATGAAGAAGGACAGACTATAAACAGACTACAGAGTGTGTAGGACGTCATGCTGATAAAAGCATTTCGGAATAAAATGCACGGCAGCGTATTCGTGTACTTGAAGTTCATGAAGTTCTTCATGGTAACAAATGCACAAACGGGAGCTTGACATTCTTCCCTCTGCCAGCAGCGGGCAGCTGTCCAGCTGGGATTAATCCTGCTCCCAGACCTTTGCCAACATGGAAACTCCGTCCACTGTGTGTCAGAGGGCAGGATCTCTGATGGTCCTGTACATCTGCAACGAAGTCACCTCCACGTCTGGGACCTTGGCATTCTGGGGACGTCCAGTCGGGCTGTACCCAGCCGATCGTCCCATGGGACTGAAGCCGGTGGTGGCGCGACCCGCGTTGGCAAAGCCTGAAGAGCGCGACACAGCAGGGCGCCGCAAGAAGCGGCCCGATGTCACCAGATCCCCGTAGCCCTGCGCGTGTGAGAAAGCGTAGCCTGAACGGCGGGAGCTGGTGCGGCGGATGCGGGCGCGTCGAGGGGGAGGAGGAAGTGTCGCTTTGGCCTGTCTCACTTTGTACATTACCTGAAAGATTAAATAGAGGGAATGTCAAAATGTGAGACAGATTAGAAACAGTAATTCAAACGACTTGCTGATCCATGTTGATGTAACCAGGACGTGTCGTCAGGGCTACACGTTGGCTCCGGTATTTTTTGCCTTTACGTGTTGGCAACATACCAACCAATGAGCAGACAACTATTACTCACTCTGATACTGAAGAGAACATAAAGCGTGAGGATTGTTAGCAAAGTTCTCGAGCATCTTTTGTAGCTTCTTTGTGATGCAGATCAGAAACCGAAATACTTCGTTTGTGAAAATGAAAGTGACGCTGGCTGCTTGTAATTCGCTGAAGATATTGATTTGTTCTTAAAGAAGTGCAGCCGTGCAGTGTAGAATAGCTCCATCTGTACCTTGTCGTTGATGGTGGGGCAGATCTGAATCAACAGGAAGCGGTAGGTAACCACGGGAAGAACACAGAGAATGGAGGTGAGCAGGATCGTCAGCCAAATGTTCGGCTGGTTAAGGGAGTTCCTCGCTGTTCCTGCATAAACACACACGCAGCAAAATATTCCATGTAATTATCAGGAAACTCCTGCGCGTGTCGAAGTTCTAACACGCTGCTGCAGATCCCACCACTCAAGCACAGTGGTTGCTGTCGGCTTGATTGACACAAAATGAATCTTTACTAAAAAAAAAGCTAAACACAATCCTGCGTCCAGCTCCTCGGTAGCCACAGTAGATAACAGCAATGAGATGAGACGTTTGAACCACTCAATTATTAATATATCCATTAGGTGCAGCTTAAAATGAAATTGAATTTAATATGTTTCTACAACTACTAATGTACATAATGGCATTCAAATCCGATTTGTTAAGTACATTATATTATTATAGATTATTATTATTATTATTATTATACACTATTTGCGTAGTATAAAGATAATTTGTTAATAAAATGTTAACTTATAGAAAAAAAGACAACAGTTTAACCAAGCACTTGGTGACAGATCATGACTGAAGTATTTGACTGTGCAAACACACCAAACTAAATTTCGACTCTGATATTTGCAGCATAATCCAGATCATCTGAACTTTGCTGCTAACTTTACTCTGAAATAGCCTTGTATAAAAATACGAGCAAATTATTTCTTGCATAAACACAGGGTGTCAGACGGACATCTCTCTCACTCACCTATGAATGGGAAGGCTGACGGCAGGACGAGGAACAAGCCGTTACTGTACATGGTGAAGGTGACAGCGAAGTACATGGCCAGGCTGCCCAGCACGAAGAAGGTGTTGACCGCCGTCCAGTAAGACATCTCGAACCCCAACTACAGACACAGAAAAACACGCTGAAAAGAAAGAAAGGCCATTTCTGCTTATAACGCCGGGAATGCAAAAGTTAAAGTTCCTCAAACCTGGATGCTGACAGCAAAGAGCAGGCACGTCTGGGTGAGGAGGGCGAAGGACTGGTAGTCGGCCACGTCCTTGCCGTCGTCCCTCACCGTGTCGTGCATGGCCGCGTAGGGGATGAAGAAGAGCACCAAGGAGCTGTAGACGCTGTGGAGCGCACACTTGAAGAAGGCCTTCTTGCTGAAGTAGCGGTTGAGTTGACCGGGAACGTAGAGCTGAGGATGCTGGAAACTCCACACGTCATTCACATCCTGAAAAAGACATCAGCCGTTCCTCCTTAGCTTCGTGTTTCTGTCAGTTTAAATCGATAGATTTTTATGAAAGGCGCCCGACATGCGCCACGCAGTAAAACGTTACCTGATCAAACAGACTCATGCCCAGGACGGGCAGAGCAGTGTACACCAGGTTGTAAAGGGTTATGAACCACTCATCGTACACCGTCTGTAGAACAAAGCAGAAACTGAATACGTTAATAACCTCAGACCTCAAGTCACTGTAGAACTTATACTACATAACATTTCCAGCTGCCACGCTGCCTTGAACACTATATTCATTTGTAAGCTGCACCTTTGTCTACGTTGCATTTTCTAAACGACTCTCTTTTTACCTTCTTTATTAAACCTTCTTTTTATTGAATTGGAAGTTCACTGTACGTGTCTCAGTCTCTGTTCCCAAATAAAAATATTACAATATCCAAGATTTTATTGTCTTTAGGGTTTTTATCACATACAATGTCTCTGTTTGTACTTGTGACTCTTCTGCATTTCCATTTTCCCCGTGATTCCTCACTCGTTATTTTATTATTCATCATAATTAAAATGACCATTTGTATATTTTATTTTGAAAACTGAATTACGCCGCCTGACAATAAGCTGCATGAAAGAATCACTGGGTGTGTGTGATGTGCTGTAAATGGTGTTATATGCAAACTATAACCTGCAGACTTTGTGGATGATTGCGGGAAAATAAAAATCTCTTCACCGTCTCACCTGGGCAGAGAAGCCGCAGAAGAAGGCGTACCAGAAGTGGACGAAGGTGAAGGTGAAGTTCTTGTAGAAGAAGTAGCGCAGGAACTTGCACATGCGCAGGTAGGACCAGCGGCCGTGCACCAACAGGAGGCGCTGCAGGAAGCGGAACTGTGCGAACGAGTAGTCGCTGGACAGCACGGCCTGCATGCCCTCCTGACCCGAGATGCCTACGCCTATGTGGGCCGCTGCATGGACGAAGACAAGAGGAAGAACAGAACACTTGAAATAATTTGCATCAAAAAAACAAGCATCAAAAGAAGAGAAGCTGCTTGATTCGCATATATTCGTGCCACTGTTCCGACCCAGTTTTACAATCAGGTAACGGCGACATTCTACAACTTAAAGCTGCACGCAACGTTTTCAGCCCCTAGGGGGCGTGGCTAATGAGTCACAGCAGCTTTCGGGATTCATTTTTTCTGCTCGTTAGAAGTTTAACTGAGCTTGGTCTTCACCAGCTCTTCACAAAATAATATCCCGTTCTAAAGCTGCTAAACTTTTTTATTAATTTCAGAGGGAAATTGCTTTGCCTTGTCATAGCTTTGTTTATAAAGATATGAAAAGAAAGACAATTTAAATATAAATGAAATGAGGTGATAAACAGGGGATTAAGACACAACACAAAGAAAATATTTCATAGCAGATTTAGCAGTAGTGTGAAACTTTGTGCAATCTGGTGCTGGAAAGCGTTGCAAATAACAATAACTCTATTTTAATGCTCCATTCATTGGTTAACCTAAAAAATGGGATAATTAAAACAAATTTTTGACACTTGTAGAAAAATGTCTGAAACTTTTTCATCTAGTTTCAAATAAATGTTATGACCAATTAGTGTGTTAATAGATTTTATTTATTATTTACTAAAACAAACGGTCCTCCGTCTGTCGCCGTGAGCTGCGTCTCTCCCGGCTCGTACCTTTAATCATGCTGACATCGTTGGCTCCGTCTCCTATGGCCAGCGTCACCGCCTGCTTGTATTTCTTGACCAGCTCGACCACCTGAGCCTTCTGCAGCGGAGTCACCCGGCAGCAGATCACTGCTTTACACATACACGCCGTCCTCAGGAACTCGAGCTTCATGCTGTGTTCGAGGGCGTACGCCTGAGGTGCCACGGGAGAAAAACAGCGCCATACTTAATAAAAGAGCCGAACGTTTTGTAATTTCACTGTAATTCCAGCTGCAAAAATACAAATAAGTCGTTGTTTAGCGTTGTTTTTTTGACATATTAGGAAAGAGGAGGTGTGATGATTTGTGGTACCAGTGGTTTGGACGTACCAGACTGTGTCCGTTGATAACCAGGCCGTACTCTCCATTAACCGCCTCGTCTGCCATCACCTTCACACCTTTACCTGGGCTCATTTCTGCCAGTAAAACTGAATCTACTGAGTCGGGTTTCATGGAGGTTCTTGCATATCTGTCGAAAAAGCGTGAGATCAAAAGGACAATCAGTTATTTACTCCGGTTAATTCCACGCTGAAATATATTATTCAATAACTCTTCTGACCTTAGCTCGTCTCCGACGTCCTTCGGGGAGTTGCCCGAGATGATGAAGACCTCATTCATCTCCTCTCGCAGTAGGTTGCATGAGTAAGCAATGTTTTCTGCAGTTTCTGCCACACAAATAATCGTGTTTTTTAAGAAACCTGATCTGGCTTGGGAGGAAGAAGGTGTGTGTGTGTGTGTGTGTGTGTGTGTGTGTGTGTGTGTGAGTGATGGGGTGGGGGGAGGGACAGTAGTGGAAGATTTTATGGGGCTTTTAATCTGAACGAACGTTACGTGGTGTTGTGGAACCTTCCCGTGAGTTTTTGACTTTGCACCAGCGCCGTGTCTCTGCGTGTTGCTTTGTTACGGTGCAGAAACATTTCTAACACACAGTCGTTCCTTGAACTGCAGGACTGGCTGACCTTCTCCGTCTGTCTTTATAAAGTCAGATGGAATGTAATCCGCTCTTAGATGTGCATTTAGATCAAACTGAACTCCCCTACTGATCAGCATCTCAGATCAGGGACCGGCAGCGTCCAAATGCACAGACGGAGATGGGAAAGCTTGGAATAGTCGAGCTAAAGCAAACGAAACAACAGCTTGAATTTACGGCCACCGTAAATCTTCCTTAAATGACCATTATTATTGGCTCATGTCGGCCTTTTTACAAAATCTAATGCTGCCATCCTGTCAAGCTGACACTTTAAAAGAGGTTCTCAACCTCAAAGGGGAACAGAACGGTTTAAATAATAATAATTTAAAAAAATGTGGACAGTAACTGAAGAAGAAGAAGAAGAAGAAGAAGAAGAAGAAGAAGAAGAAGAAGAAGAAGAAGAAGAAGAAGAAGAAGAAGAAGAAGAAGAAGAAGAAGAAGAAGAAGAAGAAGAAGAAGAAGAAGAAGAAGAAGAAGAAGAAGAAGAAGAAGAAGAAGAAGAAGAAGAAGAATCAAGCGTACAAAAATCGAACGTGTGACCCTGTATGAAATGTGTCAGTGTGAAATGGTGACATGTTTGAAATGATGCACTGCACCTAGTGCAGGATCCACGTGCTTTGCTGTCGTCTATAAGCTGAAATCAAGTGTTTGCAGCAGTAACTACTTTGGTGAGGACACGATCCACAAGACGACGATTTAAAACTCCTAAACTGATTTAACGCGCTGGCTGAATCATTAGTTTTAGTACAAAACAAGGCGAGTGCAGGTCAAAAATGGACATCTTCATCAGATAAAACTGAATAACTGCGCATGATAAAACGTATTTCCTTTTATGTGAGGGACAACAACTGTCTCGCCAATAAAAACACTATGTAATGAGTAATATTTGTTCCGTACCTTGCTTGTCACCAGTCAGGACCCACACTTTGATGTCGGCTTTGGACAGCTGCTCAATAGTTTGCGGGACTCCATCCTGTAGCTTGTCCTCTATGGCCGTTGCTCCAAGCAGCTGCACATATACAAGACGTGTTTTTAGCAAAAACATTTTTGCTTCAATCAAATGAGAGTTTGGTCGCCCTCGTTTCCTACCAGCAGATCTCCCTCTATCTCCTCGTACAGCTGGTCCAACTTGCTCTCCCGGTCATCCAGCGTGGTGCTGGCCTCGTGGTGGCGCCGTTTCCACTGGTTGAAATACTCCTCGTCCAGATCCTTGTAAGCCAGTGCCAGAGTTCTCAGACCCTCTCCTGCAAACTCCTGCAGATCAGCATGCATACGCCTTTATGAAAGGATGAACACTGCATGCTGTGGGAACACACACACCAAACACATCCTGGACCAACACACACACGCCCACACACCTACACACACACAGAAACTGATGGCATTCGTGAAATAAACAGAAGTCAAACTCCTCTCAGCTGTGTCAATTCTCAGAGGTACAATAAGCAGTAAACTCAACAAGGACAGACGACAAACCAAGATACCATCAGTTGTTTAACTGTCTCATTGTTCCAGCGTTTGTTTTTGTCTGTTCTCTCGTCATGTTTTCATGTTGTTTTTGAGACGCGCTCACTATTAAGCCCCGACTGTATAAAGTAAACTATTTATTCCCTCAGGGCAGTGAAGGACTGATCCAACCCGGGATGACCTTTGCATTTATAAACACACACGCAGGCATCTGGCCACCAAACATCTGGCAACAAGGCACGAAGAAAAGCATGTGAAGGCCGGTATGAGAATAAGAACGTAAAACGTGACTGACGTTGAGGTGCTCCGTGGTGACGTCCATCAGCTTGCTGCAGGACTGGTGCAGCCTCTCGTAGATGATTGTGTCCGCGCCTTTGCAGTAGAGAGACAGCTTCCCCTCTGGACTCCTCACTGTAAACACAGATGCACACACAATACGTGTTCCACTTACAATACAAGGAAAAAGGCACTGGCACCAGTTGTTACTCGACAAACGAAGCAAAAATAAAAATCTGTCCTCACTAATTATGTTATGTACTGTACCTATGACAGACATCCTTTTGCGGACATTGTTGAAATCTAGGATGGCCAGGAGTTCGTAGCTCCGCTGCTGCCCCATTTCCACAATGCTAACGCTGTCTGGTGTTCGTGAGCGGAAGACAAATCCAAAGTTCCTGGCAGCCGTAACCAACGCTCCCTCGTCCGGAGACTGGGCCTGATAGTAAAGCTCGCCTGCAGGAGGAAGAAGCAGATGGGGGAAGAGAAACACGCTTTATTCTTCTTTATTCTATTCCGTCATGCAAACTTCTTTTTATTGACTAACAGCTTTTCCCAGAACATTTCATGAACTTTAGAAACAATGAACAACTAAAATGATTAAATGCACAAATGGACAAGAGTTGGATCCCTTCTCCTCTTTTCCCCATTTACCTTCCTTTTTCTCTTCAGCCATCACAGTGTGGCAGAGGGCCAGCAGTCGGAAGAAGGCGTGGACCTCTGGGTTCTCCAGCTTCACCGCCTCCACCAGGGCGTGGTCGTGGAATATGAAGCGAGGGTCAGCCAGCGGGTTGAAGGAGAAGTCCACCCTCTCTGTGTGCTGGGTTAGGATGGTGGGAGAGAAAAATTGCCTACGTGAGCTGGTCATTTTAATGAAATCTGTTTCCAGCTGCTCACATGTGCCGCGGGGTTAATAAATACACAGTGGTGAGGTGATGCCGTTGGTGCCAGCGGAGCCATCTCCAGATCAATGAGTCAAAGAGTGCTCACACTCTTCCACTGGTGAACATCCATTGAGAGAGTGGACTCTGACAAATGCCTGGGCGTTCACCTGAACAACAAACTGGACTGTTCTCACAGCACGATGCACTCTACAGGAAGGGACAAGCAGACTCAGAGACCCAGGTCTTTAGGAGGGCAAGTGGCGCTGCTGAAGACCTTATATGACTCTGTGGCAGCCTCATCGTCTGAGCTGCTCACGTCTGAGCAGGTCCTTCACTGACAGACGGTTACATCCGAAATGTGTGAAGGAGCGACCTCGAAGCTCTTCTCTCCCTGCTGCTGTCAGACTTTACAATCACAGCTGCTCCCAGTGAACCACAGTCACTATTAGTCACTGTTCATCACTTTAAAACCGTTTTAAAACTGTGCAATACAAATGAGCCATTGTGCAACTGATTGCGTGTGTATGATTGTGTACGTGTGATATATTATTTTCAGATTGTGTATAGAGTGTATTGAACTGTATATACTACATCCTGATAATTCTTCTTGCCGTATTCTAAACATTCCCTGCTGCTGTGACATGGAAATTTCTCCACTGTGGGACGAATAAACATTTATCTTATCTTATGAACAAATGTGCAGGAAAAAGTTATGACAAGCCCAATAATCCATCTGATGTCTTCCGACGTGCGTCATCTAATTTGATAAAATTCAGAAACAACTAGATGACAACACGACAGAATTATGTCAACAGGTAAGAAGGAAGTTATTCATGAGAATATACAGATCATTACTTCACTGCTAAAAACAAAACTTGGCTCCTGCTAATGATTAAAAAAGTCAACACGTTTTCTTTCTCTATGATCTTTATCAACCCATACGTTCTTCGCGAGCTTCGTGGATTTTCCTTCAGGTTATCCAGTCCAAACACAGGTTGGTAGGTTAACTGGTTACTCTAATTACCTGTAGGTGTGAATGGTTGTCTGTGTGTGTGTTGGATAAGCCGTCACAGATAATGGATGGATTGTGCTTTTTTAGTTTATGATTATGTTAGCACTTAAATTTCCCTTCGAGGAGTCCAACTCACCTCAGTCACTTCTATTCTTTGGCCCATGTAGTCATACACATCCCCTGCAAAGAAGAAGAAACTTGTGAATGACACTTTCCAAACGTGTCCAATGTTAAAAATACATAATACAAACGTGAAGTATTTAGCATTTCATTAATTCTACCTGACTCGAGGCCCAGCTCAAGAACAAGCACTTTAGAAACACATGACAGTTTAACCACTTTACGCCCAACCTCAACCAGGGAGAACCCGGGAATATTACCTGAGGAGCTCATCAGAAAACTGTATACTTTTGTTTTTGAGAATTCTCTAGATGGTTCAGGTGCTGAGGTGGATTAAAATTGAGAATTATATCTCTGCGTCTTGAATCATACCGTAGCATTTGCCGTTGATGGAGCACTTGTTGAAGATCATGATATTCTGGGTGAGCGTCCCTGTTTTGTCACTGAAGATGTACTTGATTTGGCCCAGCTCCTCGTTTAGCGTGGTGGTGCGAGCCTCAGCGGGCGTGTCGTTGCGAGCGTGGTACATCTTCCTGTCCCAGTCAATGTAGAAGCTGTTCCCCAACCGAATGATCTCCACGCTGCCCAAAGACGGGCACACAGGAATTAACAAGGCGCCCTCCTCTCACTTCGTGGTCAACGTACTCAGATAAAAAGCTGTTCCACGTATTCCTACCTGACATAGAGTGAGATGGGCACCACCGTGTTGAGGATGATGACGTAAGACCAGAATGTGAGGAAGGCCGAGAAAGCGGCACTGTTGCCGCTTTGTCTGGGCAGGAACGCTGTGAAGTTTGAGCCGTCGTTCACCTCCCAGATGCAGTTTCCTATTGCAAGGACGGTGCACATGAAGGCAAGAAATCCAAAGATCTGCAGGGGGGGAGGGAACAAGTTAGAGGTAAGACGTTTAGCAACACACATTCACACTCACGGGAACCTAAGGTGCATGTCTTCAGACTGCGGGAGAACACGCAAAACATTCTCTCCATTTTTATAGAACATTTATTCTATTCGGCGTCTCAGGTCTCCTCAGGTAGGAGGACAGGTTTTCAGTGGACTGACGTGTATCTGAAACACATCGGAATCGTCTTACAGACAACCGTGTCCTTCAGGTCTTTGAAGTCCTGCTTACTTGCCTCAGATGACTTAAATTAACGACCCACTTCACAGGGGGGGATTCCAATCACTAACACTTGTGACTGTGTTTCCTCAGAAACAAGGATTCAGGGCGAAAAATATGAATTGGGTCTTTTACAGCCAACCTTCTACGGTTTGGCTGTAAACTTTCGATTCAGCTGAATTCTTAGCTCCTCTGTACATGTGATGACACAGAGCTAACAAGACCACTGTGTGTACTGCCATTTGCACCTGTGGATTAGAGGAACTGAAACTTTGAAGAGAGCCTTGATGTCAATGTGAAACCACTGATTTCAGATAAATGAATCTCATTATAACATAATTTACACAGCTGGCAGCCTTGGCATCAGATAAGAGTAGATAAATCAGGTGAAGAGCTCACACAGAGGACGAGGACGTTCATCAGACGATCAATACTGGTCCTCTTGAATGTGCTTTTCCCACAGTTCTGCATCAGCTTGGTCTCTGGACCTGCAAGTGGAGGAACAGAAACGGGCACAGCCTTCCATAACTTCCTCCTCCGGATCATTTAAAGCCGTCGTAGCTAATTTTAAACAGAAGTCTGAGAAAATGTCCTGCCCACCTCCAAACAAGACCAGTCCAAAGCACCACTCAGTGTTCCTGAGCGTGCAGCCTCGCAGCAGAATCTTCTCATTGTCGAGTGGATATTTCTGACCGCCATAAGTTAGTGTGCCGGTGAAGCGGTCCAGGCGATTGTTGGGGGGCTCGCAGCGTACCTCGCCTTGGAGGAAGTGATGAGACACAGTAGTTTTGAGATGATGTGTTATAGATTTTAGAGTTAGTGTAATTGTTCCGGTGGGAAAAGTTGTCATTTATACAAAAAAAAATTAATTTCAGTGATTATTAATCTTTGTCTTTATGTTGATTTAAACCCGTTTTTCATCAGGATTCTGGTGGCGTAACGTTTTGAAATTTTACCCATTAGTTCTTAGCTCTAATGAAGAGTAAACGCAGAAATAACTGACGCAGAGTCGTACTGATGGACAGATGCACAGCGGTTTTATGAAATAGGTTTTTTCTTAATATTTGTTTCCCTTTTGTCAATCATTCTTTCTTTGTCTCAATGTAAACAGGCTCCTAGAGTAAATGAAATAATATAAATCATATAAGTATTGATGTACATTTGCAGCTTGTCGTTAAAGAAAAACTGCAGCCCCTCGTTATTCTACCGGTTACTGTCTTACCGTTAAAGTCGGCCAGCTTCTCAATATCATCCCCCAGGTCTCCTGTCACAGGCAGGGCCTGTCTCACCTTCAGGTTAGTCTCTCTGAGGAAGAGGAGGGGAGACAGTGAGGAGGAGGAAGAACGGAGAGCTTAAACAGTCCAGAGAGCAAGAAGAAGGAGGGAGGCAAAGTGTTGAGGACAAGGAGGAAGACGGAGCGGGAAACGACGCAGTGTGAACTAACCCGTCCAGCTCTGCAGTCTCAATGTAGACCAAGTTGAGAGGTTCGCTGCTGGAGAGCAACAGTATGTCCGCCTGAAACCACAGGGGACACCAGCTGTTTGTCATTCCCATGAACAAATGGAACACATGTTCAACTCTAAACCACTTGTCATATTGACGATATTAGCGGCATTTGACGTGGACATAAAGTTGTTCGACTATGATCAATAGCAGAAACAAATGCTGCGATTTCTGGAATAGGACAACGTCCCTTATTAAAGTTTCAGTTAAACAAGCCCTGCAGGAATCTACTCTCAGCTCACATCAGGTACACATGGGGGATTTGGAATAGGAGCAGAGACATGTACAAACATGGAATCGTATGACATTTAAACTTTACGTACAACGCACAGCTGAAACTGGATGAGGAAAGGACGAGTTTATCACAAATACACTCACTGTGACAAACTGGTTGTTTTCCAGCTTGATGATGTCTCCCACCTGGACGTGCATCCATTTCTCACTCCGTAACCTAAGAACAGGAAACTGCTGGTAAATAAATGTTTGGACAGTGTATGTGTGTGTGTGTGTGTGTGTGTGTGTGTGTGTGTGTGTGTGTGTGTGTGTGCAGAATGTGGTGTTCAGAAAAAAAAAAAGCTATCGCTTTCCGTTTTCTTTGATGATCTTCCCCAAACAAACTGTCTGGGGAACCATTAATAAAACTGAACACCAACCTCATCCTAATATTAGCAACGCTGCTTCGCTGTGGTTTCCTGAATCATCTGCCTGTGTATTTGTCGGCCAATAAAAACACGATTTTTGGGGTTTGTGTTGTCAGAACTCGTGCTGATGTTTCAGAATCGAAGCAAAGACACCGTACACTTAAACATCTGGGCTCCAGGGAAACAACTTTCCATCAAAAAACGTTATAGACACTGTAACTTTGCAAACACTCATTTTAACACTTTTGGTTTTAGTTAGATTTGAATTTAATAATCTGTAATTTAAGTCCCTCAAAAATGACAATTAAAAATAAAAAGTTGTCTTCTTCTACCCCTGCCATGTTAAACACCTCTGGGGTTTTACGCTCAAAGTCAAATAATCATCACATTGAATGTGTTTCCGTAGTTCAATTGTTGTCAACCTTTAAAACAAATCACAGTTAGAATTAAAGAATAACAACAAATGAATCAAATGATGAATAATTACTATAATTGTATTTGAGCTTTAATTGAAAAAGAGACAGAAAACTCCACTAACAGTTGAAAATGAAGTATTAGAAATGGGAGCTACACCTGTGTAAACAGTGTAAAACAGACTGAACCCTCCTCACATAACAGGAAGAAATTTGGTTCCCTTAACGTGCTGGAGCTGCCTATTGTGTGCTGTACGATGGAAGCTCACCGGGTATTTTACCCACAGACCTGTATTTTGATCCCTCTGTGATTTCTTTATGTGCTTCTTAAACAAAAAACTCTCTGAGACAGCAGCAGGAAGCAGCTGCGGAACATTAGGGAGTGTTTGTGCCATATCCTGTTGATTTAACGTGTGCTATTTCTAATATGTGAGGTATGCTGATTATACTGTGGACTTTATTAAACCTTTACACATTCAACAAGGAGAAACTAGAACTTCCACAGCTGTTCTTGGTTATAAAGGAAGGGAACCCAGGCAGGTTCCCTGGGGAACGCCTACCTGTTCACACAAAAAGGTTTTTTGACTTGAACATAAAAAAGTACTCGATCCCGTGCACATGAACAAACTTACTTTCTGTCAATGAGGACTTCAACTTTTCGGTTGTTAACTTGATTGTCGCTCCTGTGGCGGTTCTGGAAAACACACAATGGACAGCACTGAGCGATGCAGAGCGACAAATGATTAGTTCTGACAAAGAAAACAAAATTCCATGAAAGTTATTTGTCACATCTGATAACAGACTGATGTAATTTCCTAGAAATAGTCAGGTGCTAAATGTGTCAGAGATGATGGTGGAGTGCTAAAGGTCAACATCCCATTACAGAACTAGCTGAATTAGACCTTTTATGTTTTTTTTTATTTCTTCTTATCGCTGATGATTTTTTATCACACGTGGCTAACTTTCTGATCACACCACCATGGGAGGATTTCAGTTCTTCAACAAAATACAGAATGGATTTTGGCGTCAGTCTTAGTCGGGTGAAAAAGCTTGCACCAGCTACAAGTACATTATGAAGTTTCCATCCAAATACAGTGAAAAGACATACTGTATATGAAAATGAGAATACACATTTGGGTGATATAGTGATATATTATATAAAGATATATTACATTGAAAAGTTATAGAAATGAAAATTACATCTGTGCAAAAAAAAAATACAAATAAAACAACAAAAACAAACAAACGTGTCTTTATATCGGTGCAGGCAGAGGGAAGCTACACCTCGTATACGGTTCACATCGTTGCTTTAGAAGCAGCGTTCCCAAAAGTCTGACGCTTATTTTAGCATTTGTTTCGCAAGGTCACACCTGGTCGGTCGGTCTCGAGCTGAGCTAAAAATCCAGCCTGAACTCAGTGACCTCGGCAAAGGAACGGATGGACACTGACGGTGACAAACATTTGGTTTCTACTAATTAACAAAATGACTCTTGTTCTCCATTTTGGGCTAATGTTTAACTTATTCATAAGTTATTTCCTCTTTGGCAACTGGTTACTTGGCGCCACTGACACACACACAGACACAGACAGACAGACAGACAGACATTTGTTTTTTTCACTATGACTAGTGAGAAGAAAACTCATTTTACTTTCTTTTTCTGGAGATACATTGTCTTCCATAAATTGGTAAAACAAATCAATGTTCTCTTCCACTAAAGGACAACTGTAATCTAAGCCGGGGGAGGGGGAATTTCTGTCATTGCTTCATGAGTCCAGATTACGTTTTCTCACTCCATTTTTACAAATCTGACTGATGAAACCGTCTTTTAAGCAAAACAGTGAATGATATTTTTGAAGTTAAAACTTTTAGGTTTCTATTTGTCAAAATAAAAAGTCAAACACATTCACATCCGCCTTTACATTCGATAACTGCTTACCAACGAATGCGGTTATTACACACAACAATATCACACTTAACCAAAACTGATGTTTAGTGAGTCACCACAGAGTCACGGCGGAAACTGTGACGTTCAGCAGAATCAGAATCAGAAACAGTGCGAGGAATGTGTCTCGGTGTCAGGTGCAAACACAAAATCTACAGAACGAAACGTCAAGGTGCAAAGGTGTGACGCAATATGAAATATGTACAGAAACAGTAAAATACAATACCATAAAAAATAAGTGAGTGTACACTGTGAGGTAGTAGTACAACTTTGGAAGTTAAAGTAACTGTCTGGAAGCTGGTCCTGGTCTTAATGGACTGGAGGGGAGGGGCTGAAAGAGTTAATTTCCAGTAAAACAAGCAAGGTGTTTTTATTTTTACAAGCGTTATAAATAGATGTTCTTTTCTATAAGTATGTTATTATTTATTGAGGCATTTATGAGACGATTAGAGCCGTATAGTTTTACTAATAAAAAAATAAACACATAAAAAAAAACTAAATTTGATTGTCGGACAGATCAGTTGTGGTCCGACGTGAGTTTTATGGGGGTCAGTGTGTCTGAATAACAGCCCAAATCAACTGAATTTCTTGAAAAGTGTCGCTCAGCTCTGTGAGTGGCGTCATAGTTATAGAAATATAAAAAATATTACACTGGTGTTAGAGAAGCGAAAAAGGAAATGAACGCTGACCTGTTTGACTTTCAACAGCCACAGTACTTCAACTCACGTGACCGTCACAACAGTTTCTAACTTGAATCTTTTTAATTTAGAACCTTTTTCGCACCTTCTTGGACGACGGTACCTTTAGTCACAGGCAAACAGCCAGTGCTGAGAACTGCTGAGAGAATGAAGTTAAACCGTTTTTGGGAACCATCGACTGCCACCTCTACCCCAAGATCGATTTGGGACAGCGTAGTGTGAATCAGAGGACGTTTGGGAACCACATTTCCAAGGGAACCCAACTAGAAATTGCAGAGTGAATATTTCCGCCACGAAGCCTGTAGCGAAACTCTCATATTACAGTAGCTCACCTTTCTCTTTATGCATATGTATTAGAACAGAATTGATAAAGTGAATGAGTAAGAGTCAGGGGCTTAGTACCTCTAAAGTCAAAAGGTGAAAGGCAACACAAACACTTTTTAGAACTTGCTCACAATGTCGTCGGTGGCATCCTTGGCAGCAGTGACCGACAGCACGAGGACCAGAGGCACAACAGTGGTGAACCAAGACAGAGAGGAAATCTGAGGAATCACCTGCAGAACACAAACAGAGGACGAGCTTCATTAGTTCACTTTGATCGGGTCCAAATGGTGTGCATGACTTCAGCCAAAAGAAGAACGACAAGGACTAAAAATAATTCATTTCATTAATTTATATCTGCTGCCTCAAGTTCCCCCTCGTCCGTCAGCAGCGTAGCCGCTGATGTCAACCTCTGTGTTGCAACATGAGCATTTTGCAAACGATGAGGCAATTTCCTGTACTGGATATTGCACTTCCTTTTTTCTCATTGCACTTTATTTTTTTCATTTCCTGTTTGGTTAACAGACAGTCTCACGGTGAGAAACAGCAGTTAATCAATGTGAACATGCGGGTTTTGTTTGTTTTTAACTCCTTTTGCATTTCTGCCGTTCTTCTGATCTTCTGACCTGATCACTACGAAATAAATATAAACGGTCATCAGTGCTAAAAGAACAAATGTAAAGATGGCCCAAGATATGTTCACAGTACTGTACAAAAATGGGAAATATATGGCAATACATTCATGCACTGACTTTCCATCATTCTCTAACTGGCATGACAATATTAATGTGCATGCCATGTTATGTTTTTTTTATTGTTGTCATTTTTCCTTCAAAATGCTACTTTGTTTCTGGTAAGGGAGAGAGCAACAAAAATGAAAAAAAAAAAAACTCCACGTCGTTTCAGTCGGCATGTGGTTTTTTTGTGAATCGTTTCTTGCAAATGTGTCAAACTTTCCCTAACTGCGAGTTTTGCATAAAATTATCTGTAGTTATTTGTCTCACCTGCAGCACCAGCAGAAACAGGAAGTAGGCGTTAGCGATCCTTTGGAACTGCTCGAACAGGTTGAGAGGGAGGAAGGTGAAGAGGTTGTACTTGGACGTCTTGATGGCGTTTGTCTGGGGACAGATGAAGGACGTTCATGAACGGTAGAACCAGCAGCACGTAGGAGGGAATGAATTCAGGATGGTGGTTCAGAGAAAACCGACAGACACGCAGGGCTGAACACTAAATGTCACCGCGTTTCGGGGGGAGCCATCGCCTGACTAATCCGATGGGCTGAAAACTCCCCACCACTGGTTTTATCAGGTCAGTGTACGTGGAAAAGCTTTTGTTGGAGACGTAAATGCACCAAGTCAAAGTACAGAAAGAGGATCAAGTCACGCAACTACGGTGTTTGTTTATCGAGTAAAAAAAGCTTTTTTAATTCTTTAAGCTTCTAAAATAATAAAAGTGAAGAGTTTGTCACGGTTATTTTCTGCAAAAAGCCAAATGCAGGAAAAATCCTTTGGCTTTTACTGAGTGGAAGCTCATTTCTTGGTTCCTACATCTTTCCATCAGTAAAGATATGCATTCGTTATGTTTTGTTCACAGCGGGCAACAGGAAACCAGAACCTCTGAATGTTTTTAGAATCCCAACATGCTCAAAAATAACATTTCATCAGTTCTCTTAGATTGTACCAAGACGGGCTCAAAGCCAACCTCTGGGCTAACGGTTCAGCTAACAGCTAACATTAGCACATCTAGATTTAAATGATTATTTATATTTTTTTATCCTGACAAGCACCGTGTCTTTTTTATGTTACTATAAGAATTGCTGAAAGGGTTTAGTTTGCTCATTAACTGTTAGCAAACGGAAAATTACGTAACGTAACATTAGCATGGCTAAACTACAGCTAACAAAACCACACACACACACACACACACACACGTGCCATTAACATCTTTTTCAACAGGCCATAAAAATAAAGTAATGCAATGTTATAGTCATTTCAATTTGCTTAAGAGTTTCAAATTGCCTCTGTTACGTGAACCACATACAGTACAATATGTTGAAGACAACAACTAACGTAAATAAATCCTAACTTGAACTGAATCGAAATAATTCGACTCCGGATCATGTGATTCCAGTCCGATCAGGAGACCGACATCCAGCTGGGAGCGTGCGAAGCGTCAGCGGCTCCGACGGCTACTGTACGTTCGTGGCTGCACAAATATTTGCCCGCGTTCGTTATGATGTCAGAGACGGCAGACGGCCAACTGGGAGAGGATTCGCTGGTGCAGGTGATACTGGCATGTTGGACAAGGTCATAAATTTGCATAATTCTTCGACTATAAAACGCTGTGTTGCAGACTGTAACAATCACTTTGTGTCCCCAGGAGCACAGCTGACAACACAAAGCTCTCGTCTTATCAGTTCCAGTAAATTTTCCAAATGTTTGCCTGAACACACACACACACACACACACACACACACACACACACACACACAGATATAACCGCACTGTTTACTGTCACGGTTATTCCACTCTGAATCGCTGATTAACTTTGTCATCACTTTAAAGGCTGTGTTTAGTCTGTGCTGACTATAATAAATGGCATCAGGAAATAATAACTACAAGTGTCTATTTCTTAAGGAGCTGGACCTGGAGGCGGCTGTGTGTTTCCTAAGAAAACATCTGGGGGCAAATGAAAATGTCAAGTATGTTGTGCCGTGTCAGATAGTCGGACTGTTCTTTGCAGATGTTTGACTTCGTGACACGGTGACGTGCTGGGAGCCGTTCGCCTCTGTGCCAGCTGGATCTTATCGCGAGGCCGAAAGCTCCGACCAACCAGACGCTGACTCCCATGTCTCTGTATCACTGGATCCTTAACAACATTGTCCACAAACTACAGATTTGGATCCAGCTGCAGATATTTCATTGTACAAGCAAAGGAAATCAGTGTTTACACTCTTTTGTTTGGTGCTTCCATAATACATTTAAAGCTTTGGGTTAAGGGTTACAGAAATATTTTTGCCCATTTACATTATATGTATTTAAATATGTGTTGACATTTACCAGATTATTCTTCAGCAGTAGAGTAAAATGTGGAGCAGCACTTCCTTTTGCATGTCTGCGTTATTTCTTCTTCTAACGCAGCCACTGCAAACATCAAAACGCGTTCGTCCACAGTTAAAACTGTTTACCCGTGCTTCTGTTTCACCTCCCGAAAAGTTAATTTACTACTAATACAAGGGTTCGACCTTCACGGCCCGACCTGAGGCGAATGGGTTTACCCAGCACTGACTGCTGATAACAGCCAGACACTCACAAATCGAGCCAGGACAGAGTTCCTATCTGCTATTACCATCTCCTCTGACAAAGGTGGTAAAGGGTTTTTTTAGCAGATATGTGGGCTGCATCTGCTGCCTCGACTCTATTTTAAGAAGCAGATTGATATTGAAGACAATACTTACTGCGTACTTAAAGGAGAGGTTGTGTTCCCGGTCGTTGGCGCGGAGTTTCCTCTCAAGCTCTTGATTTAAAAAGACAGAGAAGATTTAATTTGCAACTGTCCGTTGAGTCAAGGTTTTGTCTAAAGCCCGTCCCGGTAGAGATGCATCAGGAATCAGCCCTAACCTCCCGATACACACACTCATTTCATGGTTTGTGTTTTTATTACTTAAGGAAAAAATGTGATAGACTTGACTTGATTATTGAGTGTTTTCCCAACAATTCAACCAACATGTCTGGAGCTGATTTACCACCTTCCACAGTTTTTGTTGCAACTTCTACTGTGCGTGACATCATCGCCTCACTTGAACTCGGCATCGTCTCACCTGTTTGGAAACACCATGTTTGGTGCATTTGCAACATGTCGTGCTGCTTTGTATTTTTCACCTGTCAATCTGTCTTGTTTTCTTGCCGCAGGAAACGCGGCTTACACCGGCACTTAAGTGCTGCTACTTTTAGAAATGTTGCAAACAGCTTTTTTCACACTGGTCACCTGTGACATGACAGGCCAGTTGGCACCGTATGACAAGAAAAGTGACAGGAACCATCTTGCCTTAAGGTCCCCACAGGCTGTTCTGGAGTTTAGCGTTACATCACATGATCTCCCTCTGCAAACGCTGTCATAGAAATATAATAATAATAAAGCTGAAGTAATGACCTGAAATAACGTTTATTTACTGTGATGACACATGTTGTGGTCAAAAGCTCTAGAAAAGTATGAAACAGGCTGCTCCCAACCGTTAAATATCCACTGAATGCAGTCTTCTATAATCTTATTTCCGAAAACATCAGAAATCAAATCACAGAAACTAAATATGATGAAGCGTAATCATATTTACAGAACTGACCTCTCTCTTTCTTCCTGACGCAGTCCAGGCCGAAGAACGACATCTTCTCTTCCTCCTGCTCCTGCTGCTGCTGCTATCTCTCCATCATACGGGTCTGTGAAGCAGGAGACACACCAATGTTCAAGTCAAACATTTCTGTTCTCCTGGAAACTCGGAAAGCAGTTAATGTGAGAACCGAGAGGTAATGATTCACCAGTCGCATGAGGCTTCACAGATTACAGCTGGTTTTAGGTTTAGGTTCCAAGTGCAAGTGCTCCTTTAAAAGACACTTTATTTCTGACTAACCTCGAAATAATGACACTCACAGTGGATTTCGTGGATTTGGGCGTGTGTAAAAGGAAGTGGACCGCCCCGCTCCCCCCTCCGTCATTAACAGCCTTTACTCCAGGTTTGCATCAGCCCGGCCGGCTCTTAATGTTTTTCCCATGCAGGGCAGTGACTCAGAGGGAGGCTCCCGCCTCAGGCCGGACGCCCACCCCTTCACTTATCTGCTCGTTCAGTCTTCAAGCAGCACGGACAGTGAGCCCGGTCCTGTGGGCTGTCGCAGAATTCTAACTTTAGATCTCTCAATTTGAACTTTCGGTGACGTTTCATTTTAAAAGTTGGACTAATTAAAATGTTAATTTTTTTTAAGCATGACAAACTTGTTTTCGGTTTAGTTTTTAATAGTTTGGTTTTACACGGTATGCCTCAGGCTGACTGGCACAGACTGTCAACCACCATAGATTTCTAGTCTCCGGCCCCTGGTGACTGAGTAAACCTGGGACAGGCCTCCTTGGAACTGACTGGACGTTTTGGACATAAACACACGCCATTAATCTACAGGAAGAGAAGGAAATTCTTGTGGTTTCTTGTGCCAAAACAAATACGGTGGCAACCAGAACGTTTGACTTATTAACTGAAAAATGTGTGCGATAACTATAGAGCCCACAGAGAGAAATGAAGGTCAAATAACTTCAGAGAAGAGCTGTAGTTACTGAAGGCCTCCGTAAATATTGAACGTGGATCTTTGGGAGAATGACCGGCAGAGACTTGACTTAGAACCTTTACCCAGCACTCACCCAACGATTGTCTCTGCCGAACGGGCCAGACTGGTACAGATCAGGACCAACGAGGTCCGAGCAGTAATCGTGACCAAATCACAGATGGAAAAAGCTGATGTTCAGAGATACTTGATGCTCTGCTCTAAAGTGAAACTACACCTGTTCACAGTCCTTGTGGGCGGTTAACTGACTGGAGACAGTCTGATGAACAGCTGTGGCAACCACATTTTACACCGACGAGATCAAAACAAGCACTAAAGATCACGTCGTGTGCAAGAAACGACACGTAAGAAGAATAACTAATGTGTGTGAGCCCACTCAGGATCATCCTGGTGCACTGCAGCCTCAGCCAACACCAGAACCAAGGCACGACACGCAGACAGGAGAGACAACAGAGAATGCCCTCGAATCGTCTGTGGAGCTGCCCTCACCTGCGACAGGTAAACTTCAGGCTGCTATTGTTACAGGAAATGAAAGCTTTCACAAAATGGAGCAAAGCCTGAGAGAACTGGAGCACATCAAGGGAAATCTTGCAATTTGGCCCCTATCTTTTAAAAAGGCTGCACATCCCACACGGTTCTCTATATTCATGTCAACGTACGCACGTTCACGCCGAGACTGGTGCAAATTTACAGAAAAACTACTGTAGTGACATGTACTTGTGAAGATGTGGCCAGATTTTCCTCTCATTGCAGCATCTGATTTTACTTTCACTGTTTTTGCCGTATTGAGCCATTACACGTTGGCATCTGCGTCTCACCTGAGGACACTGTGAAACAGGACCACACGGGGATGTTTTCTTGGATTCATTCCCTCACCTACGTCGTCTATACACTTGTCTTACCTGTATATTTTGTTGCTGAACTCTCCTTCCTCACTAAATCTCACAGAAATGTGTTTCCGTGGTCAGAAGGCATCAACAAGAAATGCACTAAAAACTCAGCAGGAAGAAAAGACAACGCACGATGACTGTGATAGTGTGTGTGTGTCTGTGTGTGTGTGTGCATGTTGAAGACTCCCGCACAGGAAGTGGTGGTTTTTGTCAGATCACGCTCCTTTGGCGTTGTTTGCCAAGGTGACGTCAGCCTTGGAGCTATAAATGTCAGCCACGTGGCAGTGGTGAAGGTAACCAAGTACTTGGGCCCATTTGTCACGTACCTGTACTGAAGTAGGTTTAATTATGGCTACTTTCACTTTTACTCCACTACATTTACAATCAAAGTTGCGTTACACGTCACTTTAAGTATTTTATAATAAACCTTTTTTTTTTTAAACAAACGAGTCACAAATCAAACAGGAATCGCTTGATTGAACCGGGCACAGACACGCTCAGTGTCAGTTCCTCCTTCCAGGGTCTTATCTGGCACATTAGCACCACAGATTCAGAATCCAGAATAACTCAAATAAATATTTGGATTCATTTTTATTTTGAATGGAGCTCTATGGGAGTCTTTGAAGTCTCCATTCACTTCTAAATGGTTCAGCCTTACAGTTTTGTAGATTTCAGCAATCACACGCATTGTCTTCAGGAAACGCAGCATTCGAGATGTACCATCACTGCGCAAGAGCGCACGCAGCTGCAGCGAAAAGCCCCGGACTAATGGAGCAGTGGTTCATTTTTAGACATAAACTACTGAATTCACTGTAAAATATGCCTTCATAACGCAGTGTCAAAGTTAGTCAAACCACATAAGCACCAACGTTTCCTCCGCGTTGCCTCCCTCCTTCTCTCTGTGCCATACGTGCACAAATGGACGAGATGTGATCCAGAACTCCTGGTTCCTGGTGCTGCTTCGCTGAGAACTGGGACACAGCTGGACCCTGCTGGTTCACACATTAACTGACTGACTGAAGCCAGTTTTTTGGTTCTGACTTTCTGAAGGAAACAGCCACATGCGCCACTGCACAGTGACATTACGCGCCATCGTCCGCTGTGTTCACTTGGATTAAATCAGGAGCGAATAATGAAATAATGATACAAGAGAAGAACAACATTTACTGTCAAACTTTCTCCTGTTCAGTTCTTGGAATTTAACGGCCACTGTGTGATTCTACAAGATGAGTCGAAATGAAACTGAAAAACAGCATCAGATCAAGAAACTCGTCATTTGTGTCCATTACGAGTAATGACTTAATGTTCCCAAAATAAAATCATAAAGCAGCACTGGCGTACTTTTACATTAATACTTTAAGTAAAATAGAAGTCATGTACTTACTTTGGCTCAAGTAGAAATATCAGTGGGTACTAGTTTTGAGAACTTCATTCACCACTGCACATGTGTTTGTCAAAGAATGTCAGCGTTTTAACTAGAATTCCAAGGCTCTGGAAAAACACACACACACACACACACACACACACACAGAAATGAGGGCCAGACCACATCCCGGTCCTCATGCACTCCCGTTCCGTGCATGTCAGTGTGCGTGTCTTTGTCACAGTCGGACCACAAAACCCTCAAACAAACAGTCCACCCACCCACTCACGAAACCTCCACGACATTAACTACTTGGTTTATTCCACAGCCAAACTCTGAGTCATGTGACCTGGCAGCGAGGGGCGTCTCCAAACTGCTTAATAGGAAAGAAAGTGACATTTAAACTCACTACAGTCATCATGAAGCTTTAATAAGCTTTAATAGGGCTGAAGGTCAAAGGAATGTTGAGGAGGTGTTTCTGTTGCCCTTTTTTGCTTTGGCAGCGTTTCTAAAAATCCAGGCTTTACCTCAGCGCTGACACACCAGAGGCCGAACTGGTTCCACACTATTAGTTATGGAGATTCTAAGAAGGCTAACACAGCTCCAGAGTCATGGATGGATTACTGAGCAGCCCCACAGGCACCAGGGGCCCCCTGAGCCCCTGAGCGCCTCGATCAGCATCTCTGTTTGAAGTGACTTTTATTGTAAAAAGCCACAAAGTGTCTTTAAAAAAAAACACAAGACACAGGCCCATCACAAAAAGAGAAAAATACAGAACAACCCCGAAAGAAATGCAGCGATAACACCCAACAACGAGACACACAGTCTCACCACAAAGGGGAATAAAACTAGCACAAGATGCAAAGTGAGCAACCAGCAAGAGACAGACCTCCGCGAGACACAGGTCTGCATTATGCCCCAGGCTAGTGAGAAAGACTGGATAACGGTCACAACCAGTAGATCTACAAACCAGGAAGCATCAAACTGACGGAAACAGCCGTCATGCTCCATAATGGTTTGGAACGGGTTATTGCGCGTGTTCGATGAATTTTTATTCCCTGCATTAAAAAGGATTAAAACAGTAAGATCATGTTTCAAAAAGCTTCACTTAAAAACATCATACAAGCTTGTTAAAATGTCTCTCTGCTGTGCAACAGTCCACGACATGTTTCAGGTAATAACCAGAAATAATTGGTCACATTGTTTGTTTCTGTACAAGTAAAGTTTTAATTGTGCTTGTAGTGTCACATTTCAAAATAAAAGGCCGTGGTTTGTTCGCCCCACTCTTCCTCTCTCGCCCACATTCCTGCCTCTCAGCACCCTGCAGTGCTCGAAAAGCACGTGCGCCCGTGATTTGGTTGCATTTACTCATTTTTACAAATCCCACAAAGACACTGAAGCGTGTTTTAGCTCACGATTTACTGTGGAGCAAAAACTATTACAACACAAATCGAAGAGCTGCGGTTGTATTTGGATGACATATTCCATCCATCCGAGTTTATTAAAACCAGCAGACGCCCGGAGATAAACACACGCAGTTGTGTCTTTACCAGAATTCACCCCGAGGAAGAAGGAGAATAAAGGTTGTGATTTGCACGCTTTCTATAATCACAGTGAAATCTGGAACCACTGGCACACCTGGGGCTGGATGCATGTATGTAATGGTTACCATAAGGAAGGATTCTTATTAACACACGTAATACTGGCACGACTCGGCACAGACATTTGAGAAGATGACAATATTAACTCAAAGGCTTATAAGAAACCCTTAAACTCTCAACAAGGAGGCGAACGCTAAAACAGAAAATCACTTACAGAGGAGATTGTTTGGCAAACAGAAATTCACTCTCAACAACGAGACTAACAAATCATTTCGACCAACTCACAAACAGGCTGATCAGGGAGAGACGCCCCAGAACGACCCACGACCCACAAGCAACCACCACAACTCAACACCAGGCCTGAAATACAAACGAGCAGGGGTGATGAGGATGAAAGCACCGGTAACCAGCCGAGGAGGGGAGGAGCATCGAGGCGATTCTAACCATGTTCACCATGACGATGATGATGAAAGGCAAAGGGTGCGTGCACCGGTAACGAGGAGGAGGAGGAGGAGGAGGAGGAGGAATACTGCAGGGGCACACAAACACAAAAATATCGGCCTATATCAAAGACAAGGGCAGTGAAGAACTAAAAGAGGAGAAGAAATGCACATAACACACGGTAATCCCCGGGTTGTGTGTAAAAACTCTCCTAATTGCTCAGAAACTGCATCTTGTATGTGGTACAGTCTTGGGTACAAGGAGCAATAGGACAGCATACAAATATTTATAATTAAAAATCATACAAATCAAAATGTTACTTGCTAAATTTAAAAAAATCTGGAGTATTTTAGAATAAGCCCAAGTATGTTCATATTGGATTATAAAAGGAGCAATACTGTTAAAGTGCCAGAGAGGAACGATGCTAAATTGATGCTAACTGATGCTAAAAAAGGGAAAAAGCACTTTGCCTTATTTCTAAGGCACATTTGAATTTGAAATTGAACAACTTTCAGTAGATTATTGGCGTAACACAGAAAAACACTGTGTTCCTGTGTGCCGTCAAAGTTACGACGTCACGCTGCGTTAAACGTGAGCTGAGCGTAGCTGGTTGCAGCCTCCCGTGACCCTCGTTCGCCGAACGGCACTGGCAGCAGATAACGGCTTCTATCACCACAGGTCAGCAGCCCGTTGGCGCCGAGCTCTGGACGACTGTGCCAAAACTTGCCGTATCCACTGGTTATGTGTTAAAGTGCTCGCCTGGGCCTCCATTCGATTGTAATTGTGGTTTCGGGATCCTTTCCATGACAGCAACACGCTCGGTATATCATTCCTACGGGCTGCACGACAAGGTAGAAGCAACCTATGGCACATGGTGGCGAGTAACCCACAACCACACAAACCACCGAGTAAACACGGAGCTGTGCCAACTAACCGAACCGAACTATCTTTACAAACGATCACGAAAACTACGTCAGCTCCCTCCACGTCTGAGCTGTGGCCTGCAAAGTGTTTCACATTTGGTTTCGAAGCCACAGCGGGAAAAGATAAGTGGGTCTGGAGGAGGTTGAAGCCGAAGGCGGCGCTGTCAAACCACTGACGCTGTGGTAACGCTGGGTCCTCGCGGAAACGCTCTCTTCACAGGGCAGCCAGCAAACACTGAGAGTAAACAGTCTCCCAGTGTCACAGTCACCTGTGACTGAGGCTGAGGGGGTCAGAGGTCACACTGATGAATGGCCGTCTTGTCCAATCAGGGATCTCTGGTTTCTCAGCTGAACAGTGCCCTATTATCCAAAGCTAAAGCTTGTTTCAGGCTGGGAGAAAGAAGCCGACAGTCTGAGTGTGCAGACAGATGCCCCTTTGTGTGTGTGTGTGTGTGTGTGTGTATGCGCTGTAAAGTGGCCTTACTTTAACAATAGTGGACAGGTGAGCTGCAATCATCGAGTTTGGATTATCGAAGAATCATCATGATTTGAGAAAAAAAGTCAGCTCCTCAAATTTGAGGATTAAGTCCTTTTCTACATGTACATGTAGAAACACATTTGGCAAAACTACACAACTAAACATGAGGCCTGGACATTTTCACCACTTTCATTTTTTGGCTAAAACACATGATTCATTAAGGAAAGGAAGCTTTTGACTACTAATAACATTTTAAAACTGCTTTAGAAGAAACAGAAGGGAAGAACTAAAACTTAACTCATTTCCTCTTTGAGTAAATTAAAAGTAACCAACAGCTTTTCTATCTCCCTTAAACATGCAAGTCCAACCCCACCAACCGACCTCCGTCCCAATCCAATCCAACAGGCCTCAGAAACTTGACTTGCATCCAAACGATTGCTCTTATCGGAAACTGCACCACCAAGTTTTAAACGTGAAGCTCCCGCCTCCCCCAGGAAAGAAAGGAAGCAGCTCTGTAGTCACAGGGATGTTCTGAAACGCTTTGTTTGACTTTCATGAGGCCACGACTACTCGAAGAAAACATGGGGACACATGGGAGCTGTTGCATATTAGTTTCTGTAGATCGGCCAGGCCGACAAGGAACCACAGTTTCCTGTGTGTGTGTGTGTGTGTGTGTGTGTTCTGATAGCAGACGCAGCTCAGTCTGGATAAGTGAATTCTGCTTCCACTGAGGGGGCGGAAAGGTGTGCGGGGCCAAAACGGTGCAGCTTTGTGTTCCTGAGACAAGAGGAGAGGGAACGATAAGAGGATCCTAATGGTTTCAGACGTTAAGAGCAGGGGGTGGGCTCCTAAGCACAGACACCGGAAGAGCTGTGTGTGCTGGTTTTTGGGCCTTTGTGGTCCTCGTTTCCCATCAGTTTCTGGATATCGGCGGTAGTTTGAGTCTGTTTTTCGCCGTTCTTCTGGTGCATGTGGTCACTTTGCATCTGTGTGTTGGATCAGGACACTCACGGCTTCTCAGAATTGTCACTTCAAGACAGTTAACTGTCAACTTTAAATCAAAAGTAGGACAGTCTACAGTCCATCCAGGCGATGTATGTACTTTTAAAATGACATTTAAAGCAGATGTTAGCGAGCTCTGCTTTGCACCGTCCACCCAACAGCCGCTTCTGCTGCATCTCTATCAGCAGGTACTTGTCCTATCAGGCTGCCGGCTAATAATAGCACAGGCTGTATCAGAACTCGTGCACTCTGGGATTTCCAGTCATCTACAGCAAAAATGTCCATTATTTGACTTAGAAAGTCAGATCTGCGACTGGCATTTTAACGCGGCCTCCACGCACGCCGCACGGTTACTACAGCAACGTACCACTCAAGAGTTGAACCGCAGTCTCCTGTGGAGAAGTCCTGTGCCCTGTTGCTCCATCCACCTCCCTTTTTCACTTCACATTCTACGTCATGTGCTTTAGGCGTCTCCATCGAAATCTCAGGCGCAAACGGGTCAGCGTGTCGTGCAACGGGAGAAGTACAAGAGGCTCTTTTTGACGCCTGTGGAACCCAAACAGGCTGCGTATTTTTCCGATGGGGCGGCTGTAGCTCCGTTGGTAAGTCAGTCATCCACAGGGTCAGTGGTTCGACTCCTGGGCACTTTGTGAACACGTGTGTCCTCGGGCGAGACACTACAAACCCTAAGTTGCTCCCGGTGGCTCAGTGGAGCACCTAGCATGGCAGCCACAGCCGTCACACGGACGTTTACTTTGGATAAAGGCGTTAGAGCATTTACAAAGTTATGATGTTATCAATGAACTAAGAAAAGAATCTGCATGTTAATCATTGACGTACACAGTTGTTAGCTGCACGTTAGAAGGATGAATGTGTCCGACGTGTCAGATCATTTGCCAGCGTTTACTCTCCCCATACAGAGGAGCAGAGGGGATTTTCAGAGTCTAATCTCAGCATATAATTCCTACAGCTTTTCACAGCCTGAGGTGGATTTTTGAGACCCTGAATTTCCCGGAGGTATGAATGTCTGTCTGCGTCAGTCCTGAGACAGACTGGAGACCCGTCCACAGTGGATCCTGCCACTTGCCCAATACCAGCTGAAGGAGCCCCCACCTCCCCGAACAGGATGAGCAGTTACTGATATGGATGAATGGAAGTGGATTATTTCGACTTCCTGCTTGCTCAAAAGCCTCCTGTGTGAAACGGCATCTGTGTTGTTTCACCATGTTTGCCTTCAGATTTCAGTCCAGAAATCTGTTACGCTAACTCACAATTGCAGGAAGTGGCTGCTAGAGGCAACCTGTGTAGAAAGGAGAACTTGCTGAGAGACAGCTTTGCACTTACGGCTAAACTGTAATTGTGACATGGCACATTAGGCTGGTGGTCAGTGTAGCGACTTTACATCAATACCACAATCCACAGTCTTCATGCACCGGACAAGAAAAAGCAGAGACACAATATGTCAGCAGGTGAAAACTCCTACGTGGCTTTTTACACTAGTTAAATTGTGTATCTAGGTCAGAGAAGTACAGAAATGAGTAAGACTTTTACTCTGCAGAGAGCTCTGGATTTACATCGGCCCACAGAACAACCGCAGCTGCAGTGGCTGGGTTTAGTACGGGGTCTTTGGTCTACGCTGGATTGTCTGTACAGTGAGAGTTTTGTAGGAAAACGGTTTGTTTTGAGGTGATTGTATAATGCTGCTGGGAAGAAAAAAAAAGTCTTAAAAAGCTGATTTTACATTTAAGAGATTCTGAACACATCGTGGCGACCTCAAATAAACTAACAAATCACTGGTCGTATCAAGAAGGGTGCGTTCAGGCACAGTACTGACTGTAGGACGCCTGTGCTCACAGCCCGATGACGCCGTTTGTCCATTAAACAAAAAGGGAAAAAATTGTGTGGTTACAGCACAAGTGAAACAAACACTGGTATGCAGCTTATATGTGCAGCAGGTGGCTCGATTGATTAAAATAGAAGCTGATACACACCTGAAAATAGCAGCCAAAGACACACACACTGTAAATACACTGTGTTCAGACAGACAGATTTTGGAAGTAGTGCAGCTGCATACGAGTCACTATAAAAGAAGTTAATATAAATAAATATAAAGTCACATAAACGTGGATCCACACGTCTACCTGTTCCTGCTCACGATCGCAGGGGGGCTGCAGTCTTTCCCAGCTGCCTACGAGCAATTTAAAGTCACCAATTAAGCAAACATGAATGTCTTTGGACTGTGGGAGGAAATTGGAAAACCCACCCGAGTACAGGAGAACACGCAAACGTCCCACAAAAAAGGCTGCAGCCAGGCAGGGTCTCGACCCTGTAGGTGACAGCATTAACCACTCCACCACCTGCCGACATGTTTCCACCCGAATTGAAATTTAAACATCTCAACATCCATTAGTCCAATTTGTGCAGCTGACACAAGCCCAGGCTGCATTCAAAAGCTGCCGTACGTACGACGCACAACTTAAGCAGGTTTGCTTTCAATATCAACCAAAGCAAAGTGCGTAAAACGTGCTGTCAGGCCACACGCCCGTGTACACGGGAGATGATGGACATTTGGCACTAGAAGACTTATAAAAAAGGGTGTCGAAGCGCGTGCACAGAGAGGTGGTGTTCATTAACAAAATGATAAACAGAAGCAAAACCAAAAGTCCCACGAAATCAACTAGACTCAAATGGACGAAAAAGCCACGGTTTAGAAACCAGCCTGCCGGCAAACTGAAAAATCTCCCCCCTCCTCCACTCAACTATGCTGCTGGTTCACTCAGTCACATATAAATACACGTCGGGCATTATGGATTCTAAATATATATTGCAGCCACTAAGTGACAATGGTTATGTCCAAATCCATTTTTAAAACGCTGTTCGACAGTGAGTGTTTTTAATCTTTCTAAGCACCACACTACTTATCCTCCCTCAACCTGGTAGCAGCAGCTGCTGAGAGGGCCCGACGATGCAAACCTGCTTCTAGTTTCCTCGATTACCTGGTTGACTCACTCGTCCTTCCAGGCAGGAACGCCACGAGGACAGACAGGGAAAACTCCTCCCAACAGATCCCAGTCCCAGAACAACACAAACAAGCCCTGAAAACTAACAGAACAACTCGCCGATCACATTTCGACCGAAAGATCAACTAGAACGTTGTTAATGTCAGGGAACTCGGGTGAAAAGGGAAGCGGTGACCTTTTCACACGGGCCCACAGAATGAACACAGAGGACGGTTTGCTCCTTTGAGCCGTATTTGCTTCTGCAAATCCAAAGCAGAACCCCGTCAACTGCAAGTCAACCGTTAAAGGGCGACCTCGTTTAGGGTGTAAATGTACATTAAAGCTTTTAAACTTCCCTCTGACTCCACTTTGTTCAAATATTTCTCTGCTTCGAGCTGGAAAAGTCCTCCAGGTGACATCACTAGGAGGAGTTTTTCATCGTTAGGAGTTCACGTGACGTCATCCGGAGGAGCTCTGGAAAGGCAGGTTGACTGTGATTACAACCTCCATTGTGCGAGCAACAAGATGATGGTGAGTTTTTCAGTAGAGAAATATTTAAATGGAGGGAAATTGAGTGGCATTTATTCACACGTACTACTCAAACAAAAGAAGTCAATTCAGTATTCGTGACGGCGCCCTTTAATTTTTCAAAACTGTCCAGTTCCTGAGAACGCCATTAAAAGTCATCAGTTATCAAGTTCTGATTTTGCTCTTTGTGTTCAGCTCACATCAATATTCAAACTTATTCTGATACAAGTAAAATGACGACACACAGGCTTCATATTTGACATCATCGCTGATAAAAGCTTAAATGGAACTGTGTTAGTGATGTGGGTGCACAGAGGTTAAAAACTGATCATCCTTCTGTTCAGCTCAACCACAAACAACAGTTTGGCTTTGGCTTGTTGTTTTTTCCGCTAATTCGGAGCCTGAACCACAAGAGACTAACAAACAAATCGGCAGATTACAGGACGACCACAGAAGCAGTCCCTCTTTACGTGTTTCATTCTGTTTAAATATAAAGTTCTGTCTAACTTGGATCACGTCAGATCATGAATTTCCATTTATGGGTGATACTGGGGCAGCGAATGAATGTACAAAACCACACGTGGCACCTTTAACACAGCAGTAAATCGTCAAATTAAACCCAATGTAATTTATGAACAATTATAAAACCAACCAAGAAACACTATTTTCTATCCCTTATTGTTTTTAACCTGTCGGTTACTATTCAAACGCAGTTTTCCCGTTTCTTCTTTGAGTCATGTAGGAATCCGTGAAAACGAGTCCGACCTACAAGATCTTTGCATTCTGAGCGTTGGGCCTTAAGACCAGTAGAAACTGAACGGACATTAACAGGAGGAAATGCAAACGTGAGATGCAGATATGACACAAAGGCACAATAACCAGTATCAGCGCTTTGACTGAGGGCCCCTGAGCACCGCACCAAAGGGCCCGAACAATCCAGCTCTGAATTATTCACCTGACCTCTCCGGCCACAGTGCCTCCCCTCTCACCTTACCCGATAAGAGCCTGACGTTGTCATTGACCTTTTAAACTCAATAACCTCCTCCGCCAGTCAAACGACGAGCGCGACCTTCAAGTTGTGACACTTGGATCCCGACCCACATTTGATGACCTCCCAAAATACCTAATGACCACAGAATACTTCTCTCGTCTGGTTTCATTAAACAAGAAAAATCCTAAAGTTTTGTTCAGCACAATTCAAAATCTCGTTTCACCCTGAGCTCCCCGAGTTTTAAACTTTTTTCTAAATAACGTGCAAGACATCAGGCTTAGTAATAATCCCAGGTCAGACTAATGATAGCCCATCTGCACATTCTTGGTCGCCCTTCCCTCCTATTACTCTTCAGGACGTGGAGGTTTTTCCAAGATGGAGGTTTTCATAAGATCGAACCATCCAAAAGCCCTGTTGACTTTTTACCCAAGTCTTTGATTTTAAATGTGTTTGATTCATTGGTTCCTCCAACGACTTGATGCTGGATCAGCCCCCAGGTCTTTTATAACACACTATTGTAAACTCTATTGTCAAGAAGTCAAACCTTGACCATTCCGAGCCCCACAAATTACAAGCCGATATCAAAGCTTCATTTTATGTCAAAAATCTTGGACAAAGTCTTAGCAGGACAGCTAACTACTTTTATAGAACAGAACAAACTGACAAATTTAAGGTTTTCACAGGAAGCATTCCACGGAGACTGTGCTACTTAAGGTCTCAAGTGGCATAGTGAATGCTGCGGACCCCGGGTCATTATACACTAGATTTAACATCTGCTTTTGATACTGTGGATCATAGAATCTTGATAAATCGGCTTCAGACTGAATTAGGCTCTGAACTTTCAATGTTCCTTTTAAAAAACATTATGTGTGAAGTGGCTGTTCTGCCATGTGGAGTCCCACAGGGCTCAGTCTTGGGTCCAATTTTAAGTCAGATTAATTGTTGTTGTAAGAATGTGTCATCGTCATCATTTTTATGCAGAGTTTCATTTTTAACAATGTCGTTAAAGTGCTTAAGTGAAGACCTGGCTAAACTTTAACTACCTCCACATAAACTCTGACGAAAGTGCAACTCTGATCATTGCACCCGACAAAAAGATCTCCTTAATCAAACAACACCTTGGTTTACTGCGCTCCTCTGTCAGACATACAACCACACACACACACACACACACTCTTTCTGACCACATGTACTCAGTTGCTACTAATGAAGCAGAAACTGACATTCTGATTGTTGGGTGCAGTATCCAGCTGGTTGGAGGACTTGTATGTTAGTCCGGGTTTTACTGGCCCGAAGCTCAACCTCGGCTGAAAGACAATATGAAGCCACAGCTGCCGCTCATTCCTGAGCTTCTGCACACTGATGGAACGTATCTGAGTTGCTTTCTTTGGCTTTAGTTCAGGATGTAAACGTATGTTCATGCTTTTAAACTTCCACCTGACCTTACTGTAGTGAAAGTTTTTCTCTGCTTCTAGGTGGAAAACTCTTCCGGATGACATCACCCGGAGGAGTTTTTCCATTACTAGGAGTTCACATGGTGTCATCTGGACAAGCTCCGATTGCAAACTCCACAATCTGAACTGAAGGTTTCCTCCAAGTGATGTCACCTGGAGGCATTTCCCAGCTAGTAAAGAAGTATTTTAACATAGCGAAGTCAAGGGACCTTGAAGGTGACCACAGACGTCGGCGTAGAGCTGTCAGTCATACACAGGCACCAGTTTGCAGAATATGAGAGTGACGTTACCATCAGATCACTTCCTTATTGATCGTTGATCCCAGCGATCCCAACTTTTCTGATCCGGTTCGAAGAACTGGATAACTCGATCCGGGATTCGAACTGGATCTGAATTCTGAAGTCCATTCACACAACTTTCACCACCGACACCGGATGGACTTCGCTGGGCTGAACACGTGGAAACGTACGTGCTTTGGTCTGACGGTTTGTCGGTTTGTCTCTGGCCCCGGAGGAAAAGCTGCACAGGATGTGACAAAGTTCTTCGCCGTCTTCCGCCGTGTAGCTGCGGCGGACAGTGGACATGTTAGTGTGTCCACCTCCAAGAACCAAAGACGGAAAAGGACTTTGGCTTCTGACGATCGGCCGACTCCTCTCGTTCTTTCCGTTACTTTTCTAGTTCACGAGTGTCTGAAGAGCAGCGGAGACAAGGAAGGAAGGAAGGAAGGAAGGAAGGAAGGATAGAGAGTGAGTGAGGAGGGGACAGGAGCGTCCTCACCGTCTGTCCTCTTCTCTTCCAGGGTCCCACCTCAGTCTGTCAGCCCCCCCCGCCGCTTTTCGACACCTAGTAACCGAGCCGGTGGCGGCGCGTCTTACCGTGCGTCCCGCGTCGTCCGGTGCGTCCCGGCTGAGCCGCGCGTCGCCAGCGGGTCCAGAGAATCCGCAAGAAAAGAGACGAGAGCTAATGTTTTCCTCCTGGCCTCCCACCACCCGCCTCTCATGCTCGTACTACTCTCCCCTCCCTCTCCCGTTCTCTCCCCTCCTCCTGTCTCCTCCTCTCTCCTCCTGTCTCCTCCTCTCTCCTCCTGTCTCCTCCTCTCTCCTCCTGTCTCCTCCTCCTTCCTCTAGACTTCATTTGCTCCAGTAAGTGAAAATTAGTGAAACAGAAGCGAAATGAAAGGCTGGTCACTTACCGCCAAGACGTCTGGCTCCACTTTGTCCATGAGGGAGAGACACAAACTTAAAGTCCAGGGAGAGACACCAACACACCTGCTGTCACAGAGTTCCATGTCGGGCAGTGAGATCTCTAAAGGAAGAGACTGTCAAACTCACCTTCTGCTAAAGAATCAGAGATGAGTAAGACATGTTCCTGAACGCGGCCCCTGACCCCCTGCTGCCTCCAAGTTCAGCTTCAGCCGGTCCAGAGAGCTGCTGGATGTGCTGTTCTGTCTTTGTGGTCCAACCTTTGGCCCGGACCCTGAATAACAACCTCAGCGTCCAGGTACAGGTGTATTTACACCACAGTCACTGGGGTGATTTAACCCCCTGTGTGACTTTTTTACATGAGTTACTTTAAAGGAAGTGAACGTTTGTGCAGCCGCTTGGTTCCAAATTAACAGCGAGTGTTTTCATAAAGCAAACGGTGAAAACCTCCAACTTTTAATAGGCCTTGTATGACATAATGAGTGTGTTCATTCTGACGTCTCCATTATTTTATTAGCACGCTGATAGGAGTGGAGCTACATTTATTACTTTAGTAATAGCAGTTCAGGTGGTTCAATCCAGTGGTTCCCAACTTAAGGTGTGGGCCCCCCTGAGGGTCACAAAATAATTTAGAAGGGTAACGAGACAAGGAAGAAGTTTTGACATATATATTTGTTCTTATTTATTTTTAAAAGGTTCCTCTAACATATTAGTTTTATGGTGAAATGTTAGATAATCAGTTTTTTAAATCCTTTATGGTGGAAATGTGTCTTTAAGTATATCTGTGTCGTTTTCCAGCTCTGACATGACTCTCACAAATGACGACTCTCAGTCCTCAATCTACCATTTCCCTTCATTACATTTTTTTTGTCCCACCAGTCCGTAAGTTTTTTAAAAATCGCTCTTCTTATGACTCTTTCTGTCCCCTGACTGAGGTTTCAGGTTACTGCACCGAGACAGTAGGAAACCACCAAGGGTTAAAAAGACATTCCACCTACAGTTCAGCTTTCCACACGGGCCTGTCGCCCTCTGAGCATCTGAAACGTTATTATGTTAGAAGACACACTTCATTCAGTAGGACATGAGGTTAAAAGTTCAGTTAAGACAAAAAACTCAAGTCAAAGACATAGAAAGGTACGCCAAAGAGACAACGAACAGCTGTAAAGACTGACAAACCGTTATAATTGACCAAAAAGAGACACACGATTGTCAAAAATATTTTTAAACAATTTGCAACAAATGACGAACTACAAAATGACTGCGAACAGACACACAGCGAAACAAATGAAACATGCAAAAGGTGAACACAAGCAGTTATGAAACAGAGAGGAAATGACCAGAGGCTCCGTGGCAGCTTCATTTGTCGCAGTTTTGTGTCTCAGCAAGTTTTCACCGAAAATTAAAACAACAACAACAGTAATAATATTTAATTGAAGAATACTTTTTTGTTTCAGCTATAAAATCATAGTCACAGTTTGTTTCCAAGTACAGACCATCATTGTCAGGTTTATGTATCTCTTCAAAAGCCACGACCCCGTACATTTCTGTATTTAATAAACCCAGAAATAATGTCTGTTCTGTGCTTTGGGACATTCACATCACTTAATCTTCACTGGGCTCTTCACAGGACGATGTGGCCACAAGGTGTCACCAAGAAGCACGAAACGTTCAGCTGCTGCTTCCTATTATTTCCAGAGCTGTGGGCCCTTCACTTTGTGTTAAAAGCTATATTATTCTCACAGCAGCTGTCCACGGGCCACAGGGTCAGGCGCTTGATGCCTGGTCCCTCCTGGCAATGTGTTTGCATAATTCAAGTTTTTACTTTAATGACATCTAACTTATTTTTCTTAGGATCAACAAACTATGATATGTGCGTCACACACTTTGCCGTATAATACTCTTAATACTATAACACTGCATGCTAAGTACTTTTATAGTTTATGACAAGTCTCAGGTGAAAAATGATATTGATGCTTCTGTTTGTCCTGTATAAAAAAAACTTTTTTTCCTTTAACTTGTCACTTATCTGAATACGACCATAAAATGGACTTTAATTCACATGGTTAAATGGTAAAAGTGATAAAACTTACATCATTTAGTGTAAAGAAACACATTTACTGTTTAATCTAGCATATGCGGAATTCATTTGGTCCCAGAATAAATGTAAGGTGCCTCGGGACAGTTACTGTGTGTTACAAGAACGACAGCCGCTCTTCCTGTGGCTGCTGGAGGCTTCGGCCAGTCACAATAGGCCTCTTTCTGAAAGGGCCGATCTTAAAGTCGTTCAGCCCCTCATCAAAAGGCTTCTTCACTTCTAACGTGAGTCCTCAGCACCTTCAGGTGGTAAGTGGTGACCAGCTCTTGTGCTGAGTGATGGTGGTTTCAGGTGGAGTAGGTACTTCAGAGAACTAATGCTGAACACGCAGCCGGGTACAAAGAACACGACTAAATCCTGAACCAAACTGACTAAAGGCTGAAAACCTAAATCTCACTTTTACAAAACCTTTGTCAAAGGAGGCTTTATCCAACAGGACACAAGGAGAGGGGTAGTTTGGTGAAACGGGTTTCCTTCATGGAGGACCTGACGAAGCGGCTGCATAGAGCGGATCCTGGTGGTATGTTTTACAGGAAGCCACAGTCACAGAGTTATGGTCATTTCAAGTGCATGATGCACAAAATGGATTGTTGTCAGAGGACGCATCAGTAGATTAACAAGATGGAGGAACAGTGTTAGTTTAAGAAAAACCTGCCAACTCCAGCCTCTGTTTGTGCAGCTCAGTCACGTCACAAGTCAAATATTGCTAGAAATTGTTTTAGTTGGTGCACTTGTTACAAACGGAATATGACCAGATCCAATCAATCTGAGGCGTGACCTCCTCTGGCTTCCAGACACAAACAGTAGCTGGAGCAGGTTGGAGGTCTTGGGGGATTTGATACAGTCCCAGTCTGGCTGCTCCACTCCATCTCCTGCACGACACCTCGTTGTTCTTGTCTCTACAGGTACTAGTTTCTGCTGTTGGACCACCAGAGGTCGCTCTGACCTCGGGGGCACAGAGAGGAAAATCAGAATCCCGTTTTCTCACAAACAAATATAAAACATGCAACATAAGCTACACTTTCTATCAAACAACACAACCTTTATTCAAAAGACATTCTTTAGACAACAAAATACAAAATAAATCTGATCATATTATTGTTTTCATTGTAGACATAATTACTTTGCATCTCCCTTATTAATAATATGAATGAATAATATAAATAATAAGACAATATTATCATTATTATCGCAGTAATTCATGGTGAGAGAACAATCCCTGCGGCACTTTTTGAGACTTTGTGTTGAAATGCTGTTAAAAAACGAGATTCTTCTAAGACTGTCCTGGTTTTCTTCCTGTGTGCTGGTCTTTCTGTGTCCAGCTGTCTCTGACATGCAGGACTCACAGTGAGGACTCAGACTGGACATAATTCTGACACTGTATTCTTTCTTCAGTGAAACAAACTGTAAACTCTTTTACTGTACCACATTTCATTCTCGTAACCATAGTGTGCAACCAGTGGAAACATGTTGATGGATGATGATTGATTGATCAATCATTATCAATCATTATCATTCATCATTCATTCATCATTCCATATACATGGAAGATTTATAATATCCATCAGCTGCAAACATGTGTTTGACACAGGAACATCAGCAAAGTTTTGGGTCGATGAATGACCTGTTTCCAAAAAACTGTATGAAACCAATGGGAAAGTGTTAAAAGGTTCACAACAGAAGACTTCTGCTGAGCTAAGAAGGTGATGATGAAGATCTGGTGAGAAGAGTTTTCTTTAAACAAATCTTAGCATTGAGAAAAAGTGTAACACTTAGATTCGTCCGATGATCTGCTTGAGCCACATAATCGATGTAATGTCGCCACAAAACCAGAGGAAGGTCGACTAACTGTAGGATACGGCTGCAATGGCACTCACATCTTTTGCTTTTTCTCTGACACGGGAACATTAGTATGTTTGGCTCACATTTCTTAATGAGTCACCAATGAGTCATGAATAAGCAGAGAAAAGAACAAAGCAGATCAAAGTGCACACAGTCGTGTTCGCTCATCCGTTTCTGTAGGTTAATCCCACTACAAGACAAATAATCTCACTGACAAAACTAAACAACAACAGAGTTTTGTGCAAATGATGATCTGTTCATGTGTTCTCTCATTTTGCATGAAACACCAGTGGATTCGTGCTGCAGTTCAAGCTCAAGGAGAGACTTAAGGTAAGAACAGAATAAGGCCTTACACACACGCGGATATTTATAAAATTTTAAAAGGAAACTTTAATCTCCTTGATAAGGACTAAAATAAAGGAGTATTTCGTGTTAAATGTGAGATCAGTAATATCTTAGTAAGGAAGGTTATTCAGCAGCAGGAAATGTTAGCGAGCTTGAAAGGAGACAGATGAGGGAGGCAGATAATCAGCTACTAAATGACTCTGAGTTTCACTGTAGAACACACAGGAAACTGCACTTGTGTTGTATGAACGTGTACGAACACTGGCGATAAGGCAACTAAAATTCTGGCACCAAGACTAAAACAAGTAGAAGCTAAACACCCATCCATCATTATCGGTACCTGCTTATCCCATGTGGGTTCCAGTGGGACTGGAGCCTATCGCAGCTGTCGTTCAAAGGCAGGGTCCAGTCCATTACAGGGCCACAGAGACACACACAGAGAGACGACCATTCACGCTGTGTTGGACTGAGGGGGGAACTGGAGTTGCCAGAGAAAAACAAATGCAACCGAAAATAAATATTCCTTTGGAAAATAAATTTGACTGCGATGGATAATTAATTCATATTCATACCGATTTAGGGATTATTTATATGAAACAGAATGAATCAGAATAAGTAATTTGGATTTCATGGAAGCTCAAGAGGTTTTGATAAATGTGAAAGATGAGAAAAGAAGGGAGTTTGAAGAAAATCCAACAGATGTAAACAATTTTTACAGAGATGATGTGTTGTTAACTCCCGCAAAGCCATAATTTTTCAGTACAACAACTAACGTACGCTGCCCTCCAAAAGTATTGGAACAGATAAACTTAAAATAGATTAAAGTGACTAAGACTTTGCGTCAAGCCTGTGACCCACTGACGTCACCAAAGTTTTGCATTCTTCTTCTGTGATGCTTTTTGCTGTGATGCTCTTTTAGTTGCTGTTGGTTTTGGGGGTTACTCCCTCCACTCTCCTCTTTAGCAGGTAAAATGCCGCCCAATAGGGTTTAAGTCTAAAACCTTCCGCTTCCTGTCCCTGTTGAACTCCTTTGTGTGTTTTGGGTCATTATCTTGCATTATCTATCACATCTGTCTTTAAATTAGCAGACAAAATGTCTCTGTAGACCTGTGAGTTCATTTTGCTCCTGCGTCCATGTGTAACATCATTAATGAAGACCAGTGGTTTGTTTCTTCTTCAGGACATTCCAGATGGTTGTATTGCCTAAGGCCAATGCCATTATCCATTTTGTTTCAGCTTCACAGTTTGCTTGTTTTTCACCCATAGACGGCTCTCTGATTTTCATGTTGACACCTCTTAACTGTAAATGGTAAAACCCAAATCTGAAACTGAGCGTAGACATTCAGTAATATTTAAGTTTTTAATAATCAATATTATAGGACAGCAAAACATTGTTTGTTTTCATCTATGCTGAGCTAATTAGTTGTAAAGTTATGTTTCACAAAATTACTTCAGTTTTATTGGCTGTCATGTAATCAAGGCAAAATAATTGCATCATAGGAGAACTGTGAGACTGCAACTATTGCTTTTATCATTAAGATGCCTGGTGAGCAAAACTGAATCAACAGCAACAAAAAAAGCAAAGATATCAAGATTAAAATCAGTTTGAGTGTATTTGACAGCTGGAAGAAACCAGATACATGAAGGATTTAGTAGTGAATCGTGAAGGTAAAAAGGACTGCGCCATATTGCATTATCAACAATTTTAGGATAATTCCTCCCCACGAAAAGAATTTCAACATGATGGCGTGTTTCCAAATGTGTGACAAGTTGGGGCATCTCAAATGGATGAAATATGAAGAAAGACATGAGGCAAATCTAATGATAATGGTCAGAGGTGGATGCAGTACTTTAAAATTTTAGTAAAATTACAAATCAATAACAGTCTCTAGTAAAAGTACAAGTAGCCACTGAGGTTTCTACTTAAGTAAGTTTATTTTACTGAACGCACTAAGAATAAAAGTACTTGACTCTGTTTTTCTGTCTTTTCCTGCCTCATATTTGGGGGGATTTAACTAATTAATGGTAACAGACATAAAATGATGGAGTAAATAACTGATACTTTTTTCAGTTTTATTTCCAAGCTACTTGTGTCGATCCGTAAGCCACAGAGTGACATTACTGCTAATATAATATGGAAAAAGTGCTTTATCAGGTTTTACTGTGGATACTTTGAACTTTACTCCGTTTCATCCAGGAGCAAGTTCTTCTACGTTTTACACACGCTTCATGTCTATGCAATGTGCACATGTGACTGTAAACGTGTTTCTGATTAAATCCAAGTACTTCGTTACTTTCCACAACCCACAGTGGGGCTCTTAGCCTCCAACAGCCCCGGGCCCCCTGCGGAGGCGGCTCCGCTCCTGAAACGATCCACCTTAAAAGCGACCAGCCGTCGACCTTAAACGCGCGGACTGAGGGGGCTCGGCCATGTTTCTCTGGTGACGTGGCCGCCGCTGAGTGGCCGCGGCGGCAGTCTATGGGCTCGTGGAGAGGAGCGGGTGACGTCAGTTCCCCCTTAGCGCAGAGCGAAACAAACATGGCGACGGAGTCGAGTGGATGGGGCTTCACGATAACTTTCTTCGTCTTTTCTTGCGTTCTGGTGGACGGGCCGGCTGAGGCGGCGGCGGTTCCGGAGTCGAGGAGCTTCACTCGGATACTCGGCATGAGGCTGGAAAGGAGCGACACGCCGGCCGAGACCACCGAGCGCGGGGTGATCCAGGTGACCGAGGGCAGCGACATCCGCTTCAGGTTCTACGGGCTCCACTTGTTCCCAAACAGCTCGGCGCTCATCAGGTTCACCGAGCTGTACTCGAGCGACAAGGAGGACGACTCTCTGGGCGCAGTCGCGGTGCCCTTCAACAGGACTTGTACCGAGCACACGAAAGACGTGGTGGTGAAGGGGGGCATGGAGGTGAGCAGCCAGAACACGGCCGGGGTGGTCAGCGTCAAGATCAAGCAGCTCCGCAAGAGCGAGGCGGTGAAGGTGTTCGGCTTGTGCGTGCGCGACACTCGGGAGGAGGACGAGGAGCGGTGGTACCTGCTGGACGACAAGGACGGCAGACTGCGGGTGGTGGAGGAGAAGAAGTCCCTGATGCCCATCTGGCTGCAGGTGATCTTAATCATCTTCCTGCTGGTGCTGTCCGGCATGTTCAGCGGGCTCAACCTGGGACTGATGGCGCTCGACCCGATGGAGCTCCGCATCGTGCAGAGCTGTGGCACCGAGAAGGAGAAGAAGTACGCGCGGAAGATCGAGCCCATTCGCAGGAAGGGCAACTACCTGCTGTGCTCGCTGCTCTTGGGCAACGTGCTGGTCAACACCACCCTCACCATCCTCCTGGACGACCTCACCAAGTCCGGTGTCGGCGCTGTGGTCGCCTCCACCATCGGCATCGTGATTTTCGGCGAGATCGTCCCGCAGGCGTTGTGCTCTCGGCACGGCTTGGCTGTCGGGGCCAACACCATCCTGCTCACCAAGCTGTTCATGCTTTTGACTATCCCTCTGTCGTGGCCCATCAGCAAGCTCCTGGACTGCATCCTCGGCCAGGAGATCGGCACCGTGTACAATCGGGAGAAGCTGGTGGAGATGCTGAAGGTCACCGAGCCGTACAATGACCTGGTGAAAGAGGAGCTCAACATGATCCAAGGCGCGTTGGAGCTCAGGACTAAAACCGTGGAGGATGTCATGACACCGCTTAACAACTGCTTCATGATCCACAGCGACGCAGTGTTGGACTTCAACACCATGTCTGAGATCATGGAGAGCGGGTACACGAGGATACCCGTGTACGAGGACGAGCGGTCCAACATCGTGGACATCCTGTTCGTCAAGGACCTGGCCTTCGTGGACCCGGACGACTCCACTACCCTGAAGACCATCACTAAATTCTACAACCACCCAGTGCACTTTGTCTTCCACGACACCAAGCTGGACGCAATGCTGGAGGAGTTCAAGAAAGGTTAGTGGATCCTGGACACTGGTGTCCAAAGCTGATTGTAAACTCTCTGTGTCGATTTGATGTTGACAGGTGGCGCGCGGATGTCTTCTGCGGGGGTAACAGAATCCTCCACAGCATTACAAAAACCTGGGTAGCACACGTGGACGCAGCTCTTTGCATATGGGTTTTGTTGAGGTTGTCAGAGGTTTTGATTTAACCTGCTGTTCGTTTTTGAGGCTTTTATTTGTGCAACTGTGGTTTACAACCTCGGCTCCTATGTGTCACAATGATTTTGTGGTTGGGACGTGCCACCGTTAGACGACATGATTTTTGCGGCGTTCGTGCGGGATGCAAACACCCTACAGCTGCAGCCGCGGTCCATCAACAGAAGATAAATCAGAGTTTATCTTTTCTGTGACATCTTTTTTAACAACACAAATGAACGTCACACAGGTCTTGTGTGCAGCAGCGTGTTTCACTCTGATTTAGTCGCAAGTCTGTGCACAGAGATTTGCGATTCTGAAAGTGACGTTTGCCACAAGGGCCGTGGTATGTATTATTATTATGTATTTTGAAAAGTAGCTTTTACATTTTTTTTTTTTTTCAGATAGACAATCACTGTTAGTGACTGACTTCCCTGTATTGAAATCTGTCATGTCATCAGTTCGCATGATTTCATCCAAAGGTGTTTTGGAGGACAGCTGAAAAATTCCTCCAGATGATGTCAGACCCTTCAGTCCTGCGTTGTTTTCCAGAACCGTTGATGGGAAAACAACAGAGGTCACAGAGCATAGAGGTACAGGTTTACCCAGGATACAGGCTGACATACATCAGTGGGGTACTCTTGAAAATAGGATTCTATCCTTTAATACCAATTATGTACATTTACTCCCCCCCTCCATAAGTTGTGCTTATGTCAAGATCGACTCTGCTGAGTTGTGCTGCTGTTGTTTTGTCAGAAATTAGATGTAACCGCAGGTTTGTCACTTCCCCGTTTTGCTTCTCTGTCTTTGCTTTTTTTTCCCTCTTGCAAAAGGAACACGCACACACGTGCACACTCCCTTTCCCAGGAGGACGTACACACACTGACGCCATCCCCCGTAGGGATTTATTTTTCCTTTCTCAGGCATCTCACCTCAAGGTCACAGACAGTAGAAACACACACATACACGCTGTGTCTGCATAGTGAGGAGCGAGTAATCGCTTCTCCATCTCGGCCGTAGCATCTGTCCGTGTTTTAACCACCAAAGTTTTGTCTCACTAAATGCATTTGGTCGGAATAAGTGTCTCTTAATTAACAGCTGATGTAGTTCCGCTGCACTTAATTGCGATCAGCTGCTGTAAATTGCCTTAAGAGCTGCTGTAGCGTTGGTGCACGGGACTGCGTGACATTTGGCCGAGAAACAACTCTGCAGCTCGTTTTAGTAGGCTTGGCTGGAGAAGTGGGAGTGTTTGGCAACAAGCTGCAGTGCCCACACACACACACACACACACACACAGTTGAAAACAATCCTCACTGGGTCAAACCTCAGCACAGCGATTTACTGTACGTCGTTAAAAGGATTCACTCCTTTGCTGGGTTTAAATTTTGACTCCTCTAGTTACTTGTCAGACATGCACAAGAAATGTATATTTTTTTAATCATGTCTAATAATGACATGTTTACGATATTTTAACTTTACTATAGCTATATATTTTTTGACTCTAGTAAAATTACATAATCCAGTCGCAGTTACTTGTAAATGAACTGCAGTATTTTGCTTATTTACATGCCATTTAAATGATTATTGAACTGTCAACATCAGATGGGTTTTATCGCCAACAGGCCTTGTTTGCTCGTGTCTGATGGGCATGAGTTTTTAGACGCGTGTACATGAACAATGCTGTAGAAATAAAGCCTATCAATAGTAACTGGAGTCAGGCAACATTTCATGCAACATCAATTGGATGTAGATGTGAATTAGCATTTAGGCATCCGAGAGTCAATGGGGAAAAAACTTTTGCAAAGCTTTGGGCAGTGCAGCTGCTTGATGTCTTACCAGTCAGGCATCTGGTCTTGAGCAGCCTTTATTCTAATATTTTGCAGCAGTTAGCGGCTAAATATTGTGGAAAAATGATTCAGAATCTAATGATTCAGTGTGGAGGTTTTGGTCTGTAGGGGGTGGACAAGAATATGTGATATGAGCTAATGGAAACATGTTGGAGTAAATAGGACACGGTAGACCATCATTTTGGTTTATGAAAAGGTTCATAAAATGTTCAAGACAATGACTATTTAAACATAAAATAAACTTCAAATTTGCAGTACGAAAGGGCATCAGTCTATAAAGAAACAGTTGTTGACAATCTTTAAACTTTAGTTTCTCCTGACTTGACTGTTTATTTTTACAAGTACAATTCAAAAATAGCTTTATATGTACAGAGGAGGACTGGACAACTTCTGCGATGCTGTGCAACTGGCGGTTAGTCTCCTGGTCTTTAAATGTTTTAAAGATGTCTGCACGTGAGAGTCGTTCTTCTCTATAGCGTTTCTGGACGACACTCTTTCAAAGATTATATCCATCGAATGTCAAGAGTTTCACCGTCGAGATCTTCTGACACACACCACTGTGAATGGTTCACTGATAGTCTTGCAGGTAGTGCACAAACACATATTCAAGTACGTTGTTCCAAAGACGTTGTCAAGTATTTTTTTTCGTACCACTGTACAGCCTGGGGTCCTGTGGCGTGGAACTGTGTTCATGTGGAGAAGCGCAGACTTGATTGCCCACTGGCCCCCCTGCCTCTCCACTGACCTGACCCCCCGCTTGCGCTTCACGTTCCTCTCACTTGCTGCTTGGCATCAGTTACCATGGTGATGGCTTCCAGCAGTGTCACTGTGCGTCCAAAAATGTCTTTAGGTTAAGCGCCTTCTATAACCATCAACTCTACTCCGTCAGTTTACGATTTGAACCACTGGGCTTTGGGGCGCAGGTTCAATTCTGAACTGATAGTAACAAACACAGTAATTGTTATCGTTGTTATCGTTATGATAGTGAATAGTCTGGCATTTCTCCTCCACTGTGTGTGTAGACGGCAGCCTTTTCAGTCGACGTGATGTGATATTTTAGATGGACCATGAAATGACCTTATTAAATGAGATTAAATTTTAATGTCGTTGCAGGGAGTAACAGCAGACATAAAAGAAAAAGAATGTCTATCTTAGGAGGCAGGGAAACCTAGGTTTTATTAATATGAGTGGATTATGGAAACTAGTGGCACAGCTTTATTGAGATTTAGATAAACAGAAAATTCATTCCTCTTAAGTATAAATATTTGAAAACTGTAACAACTTGTGCCTCATGTATCGAAAGTGTGTGTGTATACACACACACATATATATATAATATATATTCGCAGACCCATGAAGGCACTGGGTGCACTTTGCAGTTGCTGTACCTTTAGTTGTTGGGACGTTCACACATCCAGACACATCCAGATCTCCCATGTGACTAAAACGGTGAAAGTTGAAGAAAGCTGAATGTCAGCTCGCACGCTGTGATGGAGGTGCTGCAACGGTGTCACCATATTCATTTTACGTAACGGCTCCAACAACTTCTGTACAGCCTGCAACAAACACTGTGATCACAACAAGCCGTACAACAGGAACTTGTCAGAACGGCATCATACCATGTTTGACCAGGGATAGCGTAAGGTAACACTCATCCAGAATTACAGTGTCTGTCTGTGCGTAAACACTGTGTTTGTCTGTTCTTTTGGCCCTTGTGACACACTCTTCCTTTGATAATAATAATAAATGTCACTCTGTTTGAATGTGTCAAATTAAATTTAATCTGAACTGACAGCCAGAGGATATTTATAAAGTCACCATAGCTTTACTTAAGCAAAGGCCCAGTGGTCCGAGTCTCATCCGTCTTAATTACACGTGACCCTGGTAACGTTCATCCTAGTGGTTTTTTCATACGTGGTGTATGTTCTGTGGGTTTAAGTCGGGGCCGCTCAGCGACACCGTCCTAAGAGAGACTCATTCTAAAGACGCGTCAGTGTTGTCTTGGCATGTTGCTTCAAGTCATTGTTGTTTTGAAAAGGGGAACCGTTGCCTCACACTCGGATCACGTGGACTCTGGGCCAAGTTTACTTCAAGTTTACTCTCTGCTTTTGGCAGCATTCATCGTCCTTTCAGTTCCAAAAAAGCAAACAGTCCTGTTCGTCAATCTCGCAGGCTCCTTTAAATAAAATCACAGTGCATATCTAGGTCTTAAGGTCTAAACGCTCCAGTTGGACCTTCAACACTTTGAGCCGCTCAGGAAATGAGCCACTTTGTGTTTTGTTTGTGGTTGTCAGGACCGTCGACATTGTCTGTTCTTTGTCTTTAGTGTTTGAGCAATTACGTGACCACCCCACCCAGCCTTTATGGCCTTGCTGTGTGAGCTGTATTTCCAGCAACTGGTCAGCAGATTAAACTTGAAATGCAGCAGCTAGAATTTTTTTTAAAAGAACAACCAATTAACAACAAAAGATGATCTATTATAATTAATTCATTTTTTCAAGTAAAAAGTCAAAGCATTTACTTTCAAGTTTCATAAATGTACCGATTAGCTGCTTTGCCCTTATGAAATGTAACTTGAGTACGTTTGTGTCTTCAGTGTCACAAATATCAGATTAGTTTGGCAAAGTCAAGTTGGGCACTAGAACTTTCAGTATGTTCTCGTATTACATAGAGTGATAAATTGTTAGAAACACAAATGACTTCTGAAAAATCACACTGAAACTTGAGCACAAAAGTCAAAGCGAGGCATGTGATTGAAAAGAGCAAGCATGTGGACTTTGAGTTCAGACTGAAATAAAACGCTCTAAGATAAGACATTTATCGTGTCGTGAACTGGAAAAACATGACGTCCTCATGGTGTGTGTACATTTGTTAACCACTGAAACTTCTCGTTGCCATGTGGCTTGTGATGCATCTAACGTCATATATCTCTGGCAGAACCAGAGGCCCTGAATGTGTAAGTGAACCTAAACCTGATCTCTAGCCCAAATCTTATCGTTGTAGCTTCCTTCTCCCTTCAGTGAGAACGCTTGTCCTTTTAGGTCCTGTTAATTGGGAGTAGCTAAGACAGTTGTTCTGGCAGATTACTCTCAAACTGAAATTATGAAAAAGGAAGAAGTTGCCTTTTCTTTAAAAACGTGGACGGCCGATGACTTTGACCCCAGATTACTCAATCTCAGCTAGATAAGGTTGTCACAGGGCCGACCTGAAAATCCACTCCTGTTTTTGTGCAGTGTGTCTTCATGTATGACGCTGTCGTCCATCCCTACGGCTCATTTGGAAAAGCATAGTACCAAAGCGGTTGCAACAGCAGCTCTGTTCCCAACGGAGCTGAAAGTGTGCTAGTAATGTGAAAACACGGGTGGACAGGAGCATGAATATATTCTGGGGAAACATTGTGAAATCCCTCCTAAATTATTCACCCCAAGCTGCTTATGAATATGTCTAAGACGTGAAATAGGCCACACCTTTGCAATATCGTGATTTGTTATATTGGTTGTTTAAGCCTCAGCAGTTTCCAGACAACGTGCGAGCTATTTTCTACCGCCACCAATGTGCTCACGGTTTCCCATCCAACGAGGACGAGTCCGTGACTTTGTTTTGTCTGTTAACAAATGAACTGTAAAGCTGTCCTCATATGACTCTGCCCATACAATTACAGTTTTTAATATAATGTTATGATTTGATAAAAATATGAACTAATAAACGCTCGTTATGGGTTAACCACCTGTCAGCATGTGAAGAAGGGGATAGAATCAGCTCCACTTTTAACAACAGTGACCTTTCACAACTGTTTTTTTTTTGTTTTGACTGCATGTTTTGCCATGTTTACCATAAGAAATATTTTTTTTAAGATACATTGTTTTCTGAAATTGATAATGCTTTTTATACTTTGAGGTAAAATGTCATTTGCTTGAGTACCTTTACTTGAGTTAAAGTACAGTATATTTAGTTTCAGCATCTGCAGAAGTGTCTATCATGGGTTTTCGGACTGCTCGGGCTCTGTGTGTCGGTTGGAGCAGTTTCTAAAACCTGGAGGAACCACATGCTAAAAACCTGCACAACTGATTTATAGCTGAATCCAGCATTTTATTTTAACATTTGTTTCTTTTTTTGGAGCTACAAAGCATAAAGCTCATTTAGTCTCATACCGTGATCTTTGTCACTTTTTACTTTAGTTTTTGGCATTTAAATCTTCTTCAAAATGACTTGAATGATTTTGACGGTGTGCGAGAACATTATGTGGAAACATAGAAAACGTTCCTCTTTTTATGGAGCTTTAAAGTGCGTTTCGGCGCTCTCGCTCCGCCCATGCAGTTGTTGTTGGCTGGAGAATGACTCTCAGTGAATCATATGTTTGTCTATAAATGCTGCATGTGTAAATAACTTTCCTCTGCCCCAGTGGACAGTTAGTCCGTGACCTTGGAAACATGTCGACGTTGGCTCAACACAGGGAGATCAAAAGTTCATTTTTGACCTTGGGAACAGCAACTGACAAAGCAGTCTCACCATAATAACAGTGATTATTAATGATGTATCACACCACAGTAAACATTAGTTGTAGGCCTCGATGCACGTGCACCTTGGTAATTTTAGACTGTCTCAAAACCAGTACTACACATACTATTACTCTGCCCCACTGACACTCGCATAGTCTGAAAATCATCAGCAGCAAACGTTCTTTCTGATTTCATTTGTAGATTTTTATCAGTGGCCTGCTGCTGCTCTCTCGTTTCCTGTCATGTCGTCGTAGCTCAGAGTGCTGACCGTGCACCTGCAGGCCTCAGAACTTCAGCCTGGCGTGTGCACCACGTCCACACTGCGCCACAATATCAGTCAGCGTGAAGAAAACAGCGGCTCAGCACAAATGACTTAATGTCCTAAACACAGGCTCACACAGTTGTCCTGTCTGTTTGTGTGAGCTGAGGTTTTGCTACACATCATATTACATAACTCTGGGCCTAGGAAGCTTAGCAGTGGAATTCCTCGTATCTTAAAATCTCATGTTGCACAAAGAGATCTGGCTGGAGGCATCAAAGTTTTTACATGCTGAGTATAGCTGAAATGTCGCCATGATGCCTGTGCGCTATTGATAGAAATATACAGTTTGATTGTTGTCCTCATTATGATCACAGGTTAGTGTTTGAGATTCAACCAAGATTGCAGTAAAGTAGCTGAGAGTGAACTCAGGTCCTAAGTCATTGTAAAAACGTCCTAAGCGTTCCACTCCAGCTGTCAGACATTGGCAGATATTGATGGGATCTAAAGATCTCAGTCACGTGCCGTTTACCAGCTGCTCTCAGTCTGACAATCATCTGAACAATTCAGAGGCTGCAACTTTAGGTCTGAGAGAGTGAGAACAATTCTTTTATTGACTAAATCGCAGAAAACATCCATCCATCATTTCAATGGCACATCCTGTTTAGGCTCAGCGGGGGCCAGAGGCAGGGTGCACTCCGGAGAGGTCAGCAGACTGTCTCAACGCAGGCCCAGGCAGACAAAAAAAACATTAACATGCATGTCGTTGGGCTGCGCTGCCCTACAAAACATCCAGATTATTTAATGATATTAGGAAACATGAAATCTTCTGCCGTTTACACTACAGAGTTTTGTGACATGAACAGTTTAGGCTGTGAAATCATTTTAACAGGCAGTTTGTATCTTGATCCATCTCTTTGAGACTCAGGTTAGATTATCAGCTCGGGGCTCTAGTTTGAACTAGAAAAACTGGTTTGAACGGCTTGACCTGTCCCACACCACAAGTTGTGTGTGTGTGTGTTTGTATGAGCATGAACATGCATGTCTGCAACAGGGCGTCTTTGTTTCACACCAGCAGACTTTTTTTGGGGTTAGCGCTGCTGATACAGTATGTGGCAGGCTGGTTGGTGCTTTGTGAGTGGGTGCTATGCGTGTGGCATTCCTTTGCCACACAGACTCATCGCTGTCCCCTTCATGGTTTTGTCGCCTGTGTTTCAGGCCCACAAACAGACCATATTAGCGCAGTTTAGTTCAACTGAAGAGCCAGAGGGCACCGAAACAGACTGGAAGCTCACCAGCACTTCAGGGAAAACCTCAAACTCTTCTGAAACAAGCACTTTATGCAGGAAACGTAATCCACAAGTGTTAGGAATTTGTGTCTCTGTGTGTGTGTTTTATCGTTCCTTTTTAATAGATGCTGTGCTGTGACTTCAGTAAAAGACGCCTCAGTCTGTAGCGTGACAGGATTCTCAGTTCCTGTTTGAACAGAGTGCTCCTCACACCAGCACAAAGTCCCCTGTAAGAAAAAACATACCTTAGTGATCCATGTTCTGTTTCCCTGTGTTTTCCACATTAATTGGTTGTTTATGTCGCCCTCCCCAGCAACAGTCTCCGTTGTTAGTTGTAGCCCTAGACGGATAGAGTGATTATCCGTTTTATTAACATAAACGTGAAATTGGACCATTACAGCAGACAACTTGCACAGTTTTTGATGCCATCCCCCATCCTGCGCTGTGGGACGAGAGCATGTTGTCCAGAATGTAGATAGAGGAATCAGCCACAACAATAATACCACCTGCTGGTTTTCTTAAAAATATTATGAACTAATAAATGCAGATGGATCATTATAGGTTAACCCGTCAGCAGGGAAAGTAGACAGGAATCAGCCCCATCTTTACCTTTTTTTTTTTTCATCAAGTAATGTGAATTCCTTTATGCCAGAATTACCGTAATCAGTATTATTAGAATACATTTTTAATGATTTGATTTCTAGTGGACTACTTTTACTTTTGTAACTAAAAGGTAGGTAAATTGCTTAGTACTTTTAATCAGCTCAGAGCAGCCATGCTGACCATTGTCCTATGTGACGATTAATACGACCACCAGTATCAATGTTGTGGCTCTTAAAACTGGCATCGCATAGATTAGAACATGGTCGACTGTTCATTTACTCGTCTGCATAATTTGCCTGAAATTGTTGTGTGTGTGTGTGTCTCAGTTTAAATTGCCAAGTTGAATTCAAAGCTTGAAAACACTTGCATAGTAAAAGCTGACTGTGGTTATTGCACAGAAATGGCACCGGCCCGTTCCTCACAAAGTCGAGGAGTGCTGACGACATTCACTGTCACCTCGGCTCATAGCGTGTTTACGTACAAGGCTGAGCGAAGGATGGAGGGATGTTTTTCACCTGTCACGTCCTATTTGCAGCTGGGCATATTTCTGCCTGAGCCTGAGGTAAGTGTGCTGCACCTCATCTCAGGTTTTGTGACAAACGCACAACTCGGCTGAAAATAAGCCGCTAGAGACACAGAGAAGCTGGGTAACGTTTAAAGTAGTTTTAAATGCTGCGATACCAAACGCATGAAGCAGCCTCTGTGTGTGTCTGTTTGTGTGTCTGTTTGTGTGTCTGTTTGTGTGTCTGTTTGTGTGTCTGTTTGTGTGTCTGTTTGTGTGTCTGTTTGTGTGTCTGTTTGTGTGTCTGTTTGTGTGTCTGTTTGTGTGTCTGTTTGTGTGTCTGTTTGTGTGTCTGTTTGTGTGTCTGTTTGTGTGTCTGTTTGTGTGTCTGTTTGTGTGTCTGTTTGTGTGTCTGTCTGTCCGGCATTCTCAGTGAGGACCAAAGAATTGTTTTCACCAACACAGTGAGGATATTTTAGTAAAGTGAGGACATTTCTGCCGGTCCTCGCGGTCTTTGCCCTGAAATAGGGTTTTGTGATGATGAGGACCGGGTTTTAGGGTCAGCATTAGAATTAGGTTTTGGTTAAGGTTAGGTTAGGCTGTCATGGTTGGGGTTAGGGGCTAGGCATTGCATTATGTCAATGAGTGTCCTAACAAGTCAATACTGTATTTGCTCTTGACTCAGTGGACTCTCCTGCCTTTCTCCAGTAACTCGGGATATGTAAGTCCCCTGGGGTCCTACTTCCTCTGGAAATATTGACTCAGCACCACAGAGAGAGGTCACACACACACACACACACACACAGACGAAGACACTGGCTAATGAATGTCCTTCGAGGTTTTCTTACTCAGTAACCCTGTTGACGAATGTTCTCCATCCTGTTAATATCACACCTCAAAGGTTCCAGGACAGTTTTCCTCCCCTGTGTGATTCCTGATGAAATACAACGGGACATAACCAGTGTAGAAAGCTCAAAAGGCCAGAAAAACAGATTCATACACCTAAGATATATATATATATATATATATATATATATATATATATATATATATATATATATATATATATATATATATATATATATATATATATATATATACACATTTATACATGCCTTTTTCTTTTCTCTGTCCAGTCTCCGCTTACCCCAGCTAGTCAGGCAGATCGGTTTTCCCGCAGTGCCTTGAGATGCCGTGGATGTGAATTAGTGGTATATAAATAAAGTTAAATTAAATTAAATTGATTTAGAAATTATTTTTCAAACAGCCATTGAGGCATTTATAGACTCATTAACACGTGACCATCCAAATGCTGCTGCTCATCACCCTGAATATGTGTCAAAATTTGGACTGCACACATTATGTTGCTTCCATTCCTATTTGAATCCTAAAAGTGGGCTAAGAGTTTTAAAAGACGTGCATTCTGTGCTGACTGTGAACGCCTCGGATACGGTGCTGTTGCAGCTCCTACTTCACCGTCTATCCAGACGTTCCTTTTTCCCAAAGAACAATGAAAACAGCGTGAAAGGGGACCTGAGTTGCAGATGCTTGTAGAACAGAGGCTAGCCTGGACGTGATGGAAGGGCTTTAAGTCTTAGTGTTTGTTACATCTGACGCATTACAACACAGCTGTGACTAACAATTTGACACATTGTTTTTCAAATGCATATATAAATACATAAAGTCTTGGTTAAAAACATAATGATTTAAAACTTTCAACTTTGATCACAAATATAAAGATTAACTGGGAGAATGGGACACCTTAAGACAGACCCTCACAAATGGCCTTTAGCTCAGGAGAGACACAAAACCTTGACAACAGACTGCCATCAGTGTAGTAATAGGATGACCGTTGCTTGTGATGGTCTGGGGCGTTTGTGTTCTTCTCTTTGCTGAGAGGTTTTATTGTTCTTCAGATTTCCCACCGTGGGGAAACTGAATTGGTTTATGAAAGCCACCAAAGTTCCACTGCTTCTCAGCCTCAAAGGTTAGATTTTTTTCTCTTTCATTTAGACAGTTGGGACCACTACTTGGTGATGAATATGATAAGTAGATCCTGTTAAATGTACTTCTCAGCCCTCTTGGTGTTGTCAGCCAAAGATGAGTCTTCAGCCTCGTCGCTTGCCTTGGATAGAGATCTTGTTGATTGTTGATTCGCCCGCCATCGACGTCTTCTGCCATGATAATGGAGTTAAAAGCAACGCCGTCCTGGTGGGAAACCGCTTCTTCAAAGTCCCTCTTGTTCTATTTGTGCAGTAAAACCAAGCAAGGTCAGAGCGGAGAATGTGCGTCTGTGTCATCGTGCCAGCAGTGCCCACTTTGCCAGGACACGCAGGCCGACATCAAGGACACACAGACACACAAAGAGAAAACACTTAAAGCCTTTGGTCTTCCATAATTGCTTGTCATATGAGCTCTTTGTAAATCCCATTGATCTTTTGGAAACAAAGATGGCTGATGGACCTTATGTGGTTATTGGTGAATGGGAATAAAAATTGTGCCATGAAACGGATGCTGTTCTGACAGACAGCAGAGACTGTATTCTAATGTTTAGGGATGAGATCATCTGGTTTGCCCTCACCTGTCCTGCTGTTCTAATACGCTCACCTAATGGAGTGTGTGTGTGTGTGTGTGTGTGTGTGAGGCAAAGGATGGTTCAAACCAGTTGCCTGCATATTTATCCCCGTGTGCACTGTGTGTTTGTCTGGGTGAAGTGGAAGAAAGGATCCACCCTGGATCACCAGATATCCTTGGAGTTTTTCCTTCTGTCAGGGACATTAATAATTCAGAGCATCGCCCGGCCAGCTTGGCACCTGTTTGCATGTACCCATCTGCACTTTTGAAGGGTTTTTTTCAGCTGAATACTTTAACATTGTGCTGTGTGTTTGTGTACACGTGTTGTTCAATAAATGTAGATTTAACCCCAACTGTAATAACCGGTAAATACAGGTGACTTGTTGTTAAGGCTCCAGTTCATCATGAAATAACTGTCAGTCGTAATTAAGGTGCCAGCTCCTTTTTTTAACATTCTGCAGTGGCCTGATCTCTCAGTGAGTTCCTCGGTGTCTTCATGTAGGACTGACTCTATGATCTTGAGATCAGGTTATGGGGCACCTTGTTTTTCTTGTCATATATAACACTTTGCACTATATATTGTGATGGAACGTGTTTGTTTTTGTTTTTTTTTTTTAAAAATCTATTACCCCAACTTATTTTGGATGAAGGAACCATATTTGTGGTGAATTTAGTCTTTACAAGTCCAGGTCATTTCACTATGTGGTGCAACAGCTACATCAGTCATACACACTTAAAGTATGCCACGTACATTGTAGATGTTGGTATAAGTGAATTCCAGCCGCACTGCATTTTTTACATGAACCTGTGCCCTGGCTCTTTTTTTTTGTTTACACACACATTCTTTCCTCATGCACTGGCAGGAATGTCCTGTCACATAAGCGCCATGCTTGTGATGTTCGTGGGCATTGAGTTCTTAATATAAATCGTTAAACCTTAAAACTGGTTTGCGTTCTCTGATCGTAAAGGCATTTTTCTTTTTCCTCCCAACATCTCCTAGAATAACCAGTGCAAATATTATGGCTCAGATCTCACACCAGTCCACTGGTGGTGTAGTTGTTTGTAGAGCAGTGAGTAATGACTGAGCTGATATTGCAGCTAACGCTGGTCTTTGTTTCTTTCAGGGAAATCCCACCTGGCCATTGTGCAGAAGGTGAACAACGAGGGGGAGGGAGATCCCTTCTACGAGGTGTTAGGCTTAGTCACCCTGGAAGATGTGATCGAGGAGATAATCAAATCAGAGATTCTGGACGAATCTGACCTTTACAGTGAGTTTGACCTTACGTTGCGTTATCGTTTCGTTGCCACTTGTCATGTTCGACTTACAGCTGCTGTTTTCACCTCATGGTTATATCATTAGTCACCAGCTAAATGATTGTTTTATATGTAGCGTGAGCGGCTCTTACTTTACTGTGCGGGACAGATGAGACGCTTTTCAATGTGCACCTTCTCTGCATGCTCCTTTTAAAATGTTGTTATATAAAACCGTCCTGTGTGTGTGTGTGTGTGTGTCTCACTCCTCAGCTGATAACCGCACCAGGAAAAGGGTGGCGCCCAATAAGAATAAGCGAGACTTCTCAGCCTTCAAACATGAGAGTGAATCCAAAGTGAAGATCTCCCCTCAGCTGCTGCTAGCCGCCCATCGCTTCCTGGCTACAGGTGGGGAGTTGACGGGTGGAACCATGCACACACAGACCCCCCGCTGTCAGAACGCTACACAGCCAGCAGACGACTTTTAAACTGTTAGCCAAGTGTTGTGCATTTGAACATGTCTTTGTTATGTAGTGACAATGTGATTTCCTCAGTAAGTGGTTTATTCTTTTATCGTGGCATCTGACGTGAGGCAGGTCCATACTCGCAGCAAAGAGGTTAAGTTGTGTTTTATCCCTCTTAGTATGCACGATCCCTTTAAGAGCCACGCTTGAATCCTGCAAATATCAACACAAGAACAGGCTGGACTTCGGCCAGCTGGATGTGATGCGCTATCGCTGCTACAAATCAAATCTGTCTGCTTGACAAGTGTTAGCGGTGGCGTCTGCCAGAAGCGACTAGCACTAGCCGCTGCTAGGATGATGTAGCACTTCCCTGCCTCACAGACATTGTGGTAGAGAAGCGTGCCAGAGTCTGCTGCCGCAGGCCTGACGTCAGTGTTGGCTGCATTTGTCTTTCTTTTCTTTCTCAGCCCTTCATCGGTGCTCTTTGTTCATTACACATGGGTTTTGGTCCAGCAAGTCCCAGCTGTTGTGCCTGAATTTGATATATGCGATAGATACCGGTGCTGTGACTTCATCACTTACACATAGTCCAAACAGGAAAAGGGAAAATTACTTTATGGCTGAACAAAGATTTCAGCAGTGTGGCCCACAACAATTGAGAAATACTTTTGAAAACCTTGGTCACCACCACTGTAAATGTGCTCATGTTAGCAGAAAGCTAATTGTCACCACTTCACCAGTGGGAGTGATGGTGACTTTTTCAATAACGGGTTACACATTTAGGTTATTCAGATAATAATTGTTTTCATAGCTGAAGAATGGGTAGGCAAACATAACCGTTGGATTAGTCTACGGTGATGCTTGGAAGCTCGTAAACCCTTAGAATTGTCTCTGTTTCTGCATAAACATGACCTAAAATATTATTTGATTTTCACATATCCAAAATGATGTAATGAGTAATGAGACACAAATCTTTACACATCCATGCATTCAATTAACCACTTATTCATTAACCACTCTGATTATAGGTCCGCATGAGTGTTAAATAATCCCTTCATAAATATTTGTGTACGGCAAAATATAATAGCTGTGTATCTTCGTTAGCTGATGTGAATCCCGTCATTTATAGAAATGTGGCTACACACCAGCTTGGCGGGATTTTAGGTCATTCCTCCTCACAGAACAGTTTGAAGTGAGGGATGCTGAACTGCTGAGATTTCAGGTCAGGATCTGACCGTCAACATCGAACATTGCATTTCTTCAGCTTGTGTGCTTGTAGTTGTTGCCTCGCTGTATGATCCACTTTCTGTTCAGCTTCCAGTAACAGATGGACACGTCATCTTCCCGCAGAAGTTTCTTTTATAGCTCATACAATTCCTAGCTCTATTAATGATGGCCTGCTGTCATGGCCAAACTATGATACTGCCACCACCAAGTTTCACAGTTGGGATAATTTCTCATGTTGAAATACAGTGTTTGCTCATCACCAAAAATAACCAAAACGTTATTGAAGCTAAAAAATGACACTGATTGTTCCACAGAACATTCTTCCATTAGCCTTTTGGCTAACTGAGTAGACCACTAAAGTGGTTATGGTCAGAAAGGTTTTTTTTGAAGAGTAGTGGCTTCCTCCCTGCAACTCTGCCATGCACCCCCACTGTTGTTCAATGTTCTCGTGATGGTGGACTGATGAACACTGGCGGTTTCCTTGACGTTACCCCGGAGTTGTTTTTGACCTTGTAGACTATTACATGCGTTGGTCTTGGTGTGGTCGAGTGCTCCTGGAGAGGGCGACCATGGTTGAACATTCTCCTTTTGTGCGTAATCTGGCCGACAGTTGAATGTGGTGGAGTCCTGGCGATTACAAAACACGCCTCTCGCAGTGAAGGACACTGATCTTTAACTATGTGTCTTTGTTACCCTCAGATTTATACTAATTTATGTACTGTCCTTTTATCTCACTTAATGCACTATCCTAAAAGTCTGTGTGATCACACGTTGAGTTCACTTTAGTTTATGCCTAACTAAATATTTCACACTACATCGGTAAATATCTAATCACCTGCTGTGGCATAGATGTTCTTTAAACAGCTCTTAACGTAACTGACAGCAGCTGGAATCTAATCTCGAAATAAAACCTTCGCTCTCTCTTTCCCTGCAGAGGTGAGCTTGTTCAGTCCATCTCAGATCTCAGAGAAGGTGCTGCTGCGAATCCTGCGCCATCCCGATGTCATCCAGGAGATCAAGTTCAACGACAGCGACAAACGCTCTCCCCATCACTACATCTACCAAAAGGGCAAACCCGTCGACTACTTTGTTCTCATCCTGCAGGTAGGCTCCCGTACGTGCGTTCTTTGGACGTGGGTGAAACATGGTTTGTTTCTGCACTCTGTGAATATTCACTCCGATGGATGATGAGTTTCAAACTGCAGCTGATAGTCTGTGCACACTTTGACTCTGCTTAGTGTGCTCAGGCTATCAGCTGCTGTGTACAACGGGCACCAAGTCATTTTTCTTAAGTTGAAGTACCGTTGCTGTCGAACACTGAAGCCGCGCTTTTCCCTGCCCGGCCTCAGAACCTTTTGTGTGGGTGTAATGGTTGCGTACTATACACGTAACTGCCACACATCCCACCATCCAAATGTCATCCTTCCTGCAGCCTCAGCCTAGATCAAAGCCGGGCAGCTTGGATCGTGAGAATGACCTTCCACACACATTCCTCTTACATTTCTACGTATCTAGAGCTCAGCGGCTCCCAGTGTTGTTAAATGTGGCTTTAACCTGCAGCCTGTGACAGATGGCAGTAGGAATCGCGCACAGTGGCCCGGCCCGGCAGGGGGCCTGAAACTGTTGAAGCAAACCGTGCCGCTGTTTGCTTTAGTTGGTGTGTGTCTTTATGTTCACAGCCTCGTAAATTGAATGGAGTCACAGAATTCGAGCTGCGTAACAAAAACAGAACTGTCCTCCAACAATCATTTTAACTTTCCGTGAACTTGTTATTTGGAAGCAGTGATGTGATTTACAGTTTGATGTGATAAAGGAACAGCTCTGTTCAAGTTCAGGGCCTTAAATAGGTGGTTGAAAAATGACAAAGTGTGTCACATATGTAATTTATTAAAATTGGAGACAAAACAGTGCTTTTTAGTGAGTGTGGCTCTGCACTGGTTAGTGAGATTCAATCTGATCAGCAAAACGTAAAACAGACAGTATGAAAGCAGCCATTGGCCGGTCCAGCAGTGTTCCTTCACAGCGCACACTATCAGACCAGAACGGACATTTCTAACCCAGTCCTCCCTTCTGCTGGATCGTGACAAGTGAAAACTGCACTGCTGTTCCCAGACACGTACCTCTGACCAGCCACAAAATCACAGAAAAGCTATGACCGATTGCTGGAGAAGAAAAATGGGGGTGAACTCGCAATGCATTGCACTGAACAACGCACATAATGAAACTGAATTAATGATGGTGTAACCTCACCAAAGCTTCCAGTCAGAGTAAGGTGAGTCACAGTGTGTGTGAGTCGTGTTACAGCAACAGCAGCAGTTTGGAAGTCGCATCTGATCCAAAGCCAGTCAAACTCTGCAAGCGGATAAGCTGGCTACTTTAGAGCTTTAGAGAGCTGGATTTGGTGGAGTGCCAGGCTGCAGGAGGTTAAAGTCACACTCAGTCCAGAATCTTTAATAACACTCACCACTGTTGGACTGAAAGTGGCCTGTAAAATGTCTGCAGTTCCGTCCTTTTATGCAGGACACTAAAGGACAAATGCAGGGTGAATCATCAGTTTCGTACAGGGTGAACGACTTTATGCTCTCGCCGACAAACTGTTTGCACAGCACATGTTGTTTACTACTGAAGGGATAGTAATGCAATGAATCCGATTATTTGTTTTCCCCGTGAAGGCTTGTGGTCACATGTTTGTGAGGAAGACAGCTATGTTGTTTATGATGTGATCCACGATGGGGGGTCTACAGCACAGACAGTTCAATGGGAAGCTACTGCATGTTTCATTTCTGCCTTTAGTCCCTGGGTTTGGATGAGATTTGTTGGCAATACTAAAAATGCAAAAAATCACCAACCTTATCATTTTATGGCGAGATTAGAGGAAGTTGAAAGGACAAAGAGGTTTCAGCCGGGTGTGACCTTGGACAGAGCGGCAGTAATGGGTGAAAAGTTTCTGGCCCGACATTTCACTAATTGATCTCCACCTTATGAATTAGCGGAGGGGGTAACGTGTAGTACTCAGCTATCGCTCAACAAATTCCAACCCGAGAGTCTGCACCTCCCGCTGCGCCTTCACACAATGTAGGCACACAAATACCACAAAAACTTTGGCACGTTTGCTGTATCCACCTTGTGTACATGTAGACGGCTCAAATCCCACAGGCTGGGAAAATGATGCTTCATTGTCCTAATCTCGCTCTTTCACACACATTTATTTCCCACACGTCCTTTATGTCACTGTCCCTAAATAGTCATTACCCAGGTTCAGTCATTTCTGGATCTGCTTCGGCTTGCTCTCCACCCCTGGTCTCGGCGAGATTTTCCCCGTGGGAGGCCGGATATCGAGGCTCTTGCGGAGACCCCACATGTGGCATAATCTGCTGAGACCTTTTTTGGAAGGGGTGGCATTTAGTGTCAGCATGCCAGGGAGGGAATTTTCCAGTGCTGCTGTGTGAGGAGAACGATACTGCTGGAGCCGGTAGCCGTGACTAGTTGTGCGCACTAAGTGTGACTATGTGGAAAATCCCCTGGGTTTCCTTAAAACAATTTTGAAGTTGTTTACTCAAAAAGGTGTTTTATGCTTCAGTTTCTCTCAAAGCGTCGCTGATCATGCTGCGTCTTAAATTGCAGTTTGGCATGTACAGACGCACGGCAGACTGGCCTGTGTGCACACAAGTTGTGGAAAGCTATTCTTCTTTCTGCTGTAAACAAAATTACACTCCCACATTCCAGGATTTCTTGTTTAGACACAGAGGAAGAGGTGAAGCTGGGAAAGAGAGATGCAGGGAAGGTATTTCACTCTGACAATAGTTCTCATACAGACAGAAGACAACAAATACACTAATATATTTTTAATGCCATCTTCTGTCGGCACAAAGGAAGTGGTCCTTTGTCAGGGGTGGACAATAAAGACGTCTCTTTGGTATCATTTTTCAGTGTGTCACTGACATAAGAAAAAATATATATCGAATGTCAGCCAAGCTACTTTATCAAGTGTATTTTTGAGTGGACATATGCTCCAAAACACATGTTGATATGGAAATGTTCTCTGTGCTCTGGCAGCGCCGGCCCAGAGATATTCGCTTCTGAAAGTTTTTGTGCGAAGTTCGTCTTTCTAACCGATCAGAGAATTTCAGTGATTTCGTCTTTATCACCAAAACTTGCATTTATTAGGGGCTGTGCAGAGTGAAGCAGGTGGTAGAAGAGCACAGCGGAGCAGGGAGAAGGATGGCTGCGTATGTGTTTGGTCCTATTCTTGTTAAGCGGCTGCACACGGTTTTCTCTCAGGTGCTTTTCCAGCTCCTCCCGCTGTTTGGAGGAAACTAAAAATCCGTATGAGTTTGACACTGTGTTTATGCCGATTCACTAACAGTGAAAAGTGGTTTAAACAACAGTGGAACCGCCGGGAGACTGTGTCAGTGAGGCACAGAGATTTTGCTGTGGTGCTCGGAATCAGGTTCAGTGTGTAAATGTACACGCTAGTTTGTGTTGTTGGCGCCATGTGTGCATGTGCATCCGACGTGCAAAAGTTCAGTGGAGTCATGAGAACTGAAACCCTCAGATACAGATCATTCAGCGTCCTTGTTCCGCTCCTTTTATAGTGTCTGTGTGTGATCCACACTGTGCGTAAAGATGCACAGGCACACTTCAGATCTTGTCTTTACAGAGATCTTTTTTTTACTTCCTGTCATTTGAACTTCTGAGCACATTACTCCTGGAAATTTCGTCCCATTTACTACATTTGCTGTAGCTCCATTCACCATGTAGTTTTTTTGTTGTGCAGTTTTACTTCAATATAGTGAAAATGAAAAAGAAATCCGGGCAAACTGAAGACTTCGGACTGTTGATTTTGTGTTACCAGCAGAAGACGTGAAGTTGACGGTCTGCACTGTCCCTAAAGCGCCTGAAATCTTGAACGCAGCTGTTTTCCAATGAATCACGGACGACCTACAGTTTGTAGTGTCCCTGAACTCAGCTTGCCTACACCAACACGCAGGTGCGACAGACGCAGATGCTACGTTGTGTTACTTGGTTAAATTTGTATGTGAAAATGTATGAAAGTTAATCCGTTGCTGCTATTTTAAGCAGAAACCCTTGAAAACCCGGTTTCCGCTGCCCGCCCAGTACCAAACAGCGGACGGACAAAGTTAAGAGACTAGCAACTGGTGGAACGTTTAGCAGCTAGAGCCAGGTTTATTTCTCGGGAGCTGATAGACAAAAAGTGATCTGAAAGAGAGTGGATATGATTCCAAATAAGTGTTAATGAGGCTTTGTAGGTGCAGCATCTGTAAATATTAATAAACCATGTCCATTAAAATGTGCTGTGCTCACAACCTGCTTCTGTGCAAACAAGTTATTGTATTATCACCAGTTCATTTTCTAAATCTGGAGGCTTAAACGCCGCTGTTGCAGATACATTCCAGGCTAATTACGTCAGAACATATTTGTGACCAACTCTTCCTGTTGTGGACAAGAGCTGGGAAAAAATCCGTCCTCCGAGAATAAGAAAAATGTCTTGACTTAAAAGGAGGCAGACTTGATGCGTTTGTGTGACCTCACGCTATTAACATTTCAGTGTCAAGCCGAGGTTTAGTTTTATGTACGATGTCAGTGGCTCACACGGCGCCGACCGACTGAAGAAGAGTGCGTGCGTGCGTGCGACTTTGCAAGAATTGTTGAGTTTGACATCAACCATTAACTGAAGTCAGTGGTTCATTTTATGACACACACACACACACCGCATGCAGGGCCTCCTACTGGTGTTGCTATAAGTTATTAAAATCCCTGCTACAGACGTCGGCAGGAGCTCGTCACACGCCTCATTTTGCCCCTAAACTGTAATATCTGCTCAGTTACATAACAAACACTGGTGGTGTTTTACCTGAGGCTTCACTGTTCCCTGTTTGTTCCGTGACTCTAATAACCACTTCCAACACTTTCACCGTGTAAAAACCCCCCTCATTTAGTGATTCAAAAGTCCGACTCCCATACAAATACAAACTGTTCTTTCTTGTTAAGTGTCTGTTTGGTTTGTATTTTCGTCTCCCGGCACCTTTAATCCACAATTCACCCACATGGGTCTTAGAAATATTTTTTTCTCTCCGTTCCATTTCTCATTGTGCTGTTTTTCCTCTGGGCAGTTGATTGCTCAGTCCCTAATGTTGCATTCACATCACATGGTGAAATGGCCAAAATACAATGTTTTCAGTGAGACGAGGAATTTGTGCGTTCAGGCCGTGTCCTCATATCCCACTTGTAACCAGTGGGATATGAGGAAATGGCACAATTTGACTCTTGCACAATTATTATAATTTTTCTGTTATTGTAAGCACAAGGCTCTGATTAATTTCAGGAAAGTTTGTGCATGCAATGTCACTTCCAAGCATGAATGTGACCCAACAAATTCAGGGCCAGTTTCAAAATTGTGAGGTTTATGCCACAGTTTGACACGCAAACAAGCTAATAACTCATAAAGCGTCGCTCTTTAATTCGGCTCACCTTGATATTTTGAGCAGTTGATCTAAATGCAACGGCCTGTATCTCAGCCATTTGTCGGGTGTGTTGTCGGTTCACGACATTTCTTGTACGTGGTGCAGAACGGTTTTCCCCTGCTTTTGTGCAGAACTTATTCTGGTGTGCCGGAGTTGAGGCGTTCAGGGACAGCACTGGGTGTAGGTCAAATTTGCAAAACGTTGCAGTGATTGGACAAAATTACAGGGTTGTGTAGAATTGTCGGTGATTGGTTAAATTTGTGCAAATTGTTGGAATTGCAAAGTGACAACTTGGGTCTAGTTTGAACAGTACATGCCCCCCCCCCCACACACACACACACACACACACACACACACACACAATTGATACTGTCTGAACTCTAATGATGAATGTCCATTTTGCCTCTGTGTCATTCCCTGTAATGTGCGTCAAACTGGACTTTTCCGATTCTGACCTCTCGGTCTCTCCTCCCTCACCACGTAGTTTCCTAACGCCTCCATGAGTTTACCTTTCACCTTTACTGACCTTATTTTCCTTCACCACTGAAACAGAAAACTCCCCAAAAGCAAGTGTCTCCTCTTCAGCGCTGTCGGTCAGGCAGCATGATCACTGTCACGAAGGGAGGTGCTGTGCAAACTGCTGGTTCCGACACATGTGCAGCAGCTATGTCACTTTGGAATTACCTCCATTTTTATATTTTAGTTTTTCTGTTGTATGGTGACATCCTTACGTAGGATGCTGTTACTATACAAATAAAACACTTTTTGCTCATCGTTCACACACTCGCTGTGTATGTCCCGTAAACTCCAGGGCTGATGAGATTCCTCTGAGCGATGGAGGCGCGTTAATGCAGCAGTAAACAACTTGGACCTGCTTCAACTGTTTGTCCAATGTAACGTGACGCCATCCTGCAACTTGCCGCGTTTACGCACATACACGCAAGGCCACATTCCTGGTGGTGGGCTACTTCGTGACTTCTGCTAACGTTGGGATACAGCGGCTCTAACTGTGCAATCTGTAACCTGCTGCTTATGAGGCTTATGTGTGTTTCCTTTTCTGCGCAATGAACCCAAATGATGAAATCAGCGTTTTATTTCTCTGCACACTTTTCGTAACTAGGTCTAAACAGATTTCGTTGCGGATGAGCTTTTTGTGGGTTCTTTTGTGATACGGCATCAGTGGTGATCACAGTGACCCACTTTGAGTCCGTCTATTAGTCAAAGCCCAGTGTTGGTGCAGTATATTGGCCAAAGTGTTGGCAGGCTGCACTGTGACTGCAGAGCTGGGAAATCATGTGTGACTGGCGCACGGCGGCGGGCTTTACACCTCTCATTTCTAAATAATTTACACCAGCTGATGTCCACAGACACGCGTGGCTGAGCATATTTCGAGCGCTGATAAAGTCCTCTCCAAAACTCCAGCACTGCTGATTGAGTGAGAAGCTGGCAGCAAAGCATTCAGGGCGGAGAAATGTGCGATTATTATGGTGATAGAAAAAGCCAGCGACATTTTACAGCACATACCTGTCTCCTCGGGCAAAGCGTTTGACCTCACGACTCATCGGCCAAAGGCAGAAGCCTGGGCTTGTACTGAGCAGGTGTGAGTGTGTGTTACTAGAGGCATTTGGATCCAGTGGGTTGCAGCAAAGTCATTCATGCCAAGGGAGGTTACGTTTTGGTAAAGGTAAAAAAAATTTGAATTCTCTCTCTTTATTTTCATCACTTGGAAACAGCAACATGCATAAACAGGAAGTGCCAAACAGTAAGTTAATCAGGGGCAAATGACTCAACAGCATCTTTTAAATCTGTAAAGCAAACACTGCAAACTGTCATTACTTCCAGCTTCAATGTGAGTATTTGTTCTGTTTTCCATCATCATAAAGGGAATAGTTTGGGGTTTTGGACTCTTGTTTGGACCGGTTATCTAAAGACGTCACTCAGCCCTCAGGGTATTTGTGATCAGCTGGCACATTAATCAACAACATACGCTGGCAAGAAAAAAGCATCTGAACCCATCGGAATTACTTTTTTTTTTTTTTTAGCAAAAATTTCCCAAAAATGCGATCTGGTCTTTATCTAGTATAGACAAACAACAATGTGCATGGAAAACATATAATGTTTGCTAGAATCAGCAGGTACTTTTTCCAGATACAAAGATGCTCCTGATCTCAAATCACGTCTACGGATTCTTTATTGCCAAGTTCATATAATGAATTCCAGATATTTTGACTAGATATTACTTTTGTTCTGTCCACCTTTCTAGCCATGTTGTTATAACATTTGTATGCTTTCACATTTTCCATTATTACAAAAACAACAACAAACCAAAAGACTGATAGTGATAATAAAGGAGCAGAAAAGTCTGTTCGGTGGTGAGGCGCCGGTTCGGTAAATTCGGTCACTCATGCGCTTGCAGCCCCTTCCTCTCACCTCTCTTACAGCCTCCAGTGCCACGTGCGTAAAAATGGCCCGACTGTGTCACGTTCGTGGTTACCACCTGTCCTAGCAGTTAATTCCAGGAAGTCTTGGGGATAAAAGTACAAAGACTTGCATACGGGCAGCCGGATTTCGTCGACTTGTTTACGTGCTCTTTTTTTTTTCTTGTTGTGTTCAGTGATCTGTGAGTGTGGAAGTAGAATCATCAACATCTGTCATGAGCTCTGAAATCGGACCCCGTGATTTAAATTGTAAATGAACTGTGCTAAAGTAGGCGTCCTGTTACTGTAGCTACAGTGTCCAGCCCACACTGTCCTGTTTGCCCTTTTCCTTTTGTCGCACTTTTATTTCACCACCTGTTGTGCTTTCACCGGTCCGCTCACCGTCTCTGTGTGTCTGTCTGTGTGTGTGTGGGGGTGGAGGTGGAGAGAAGGAGGGATGGCCGTGGATTAACTGTGCTGTGTTGTTGCTGCAGTTCACACATTCCAGCGGCTCCATTGGAGCCAACTCGCATCAACACAGAGGCCTCCTTAACCCCCTTCTGTCCTCTGCTGCGTCTCTCGTTTCTCCATCCCTCTGTCATGCACCAGTATGCGAGTCCAGCGAGTCCCTTTCTCTTCGTCTTGGACTACATCACCCCCATTGCAAATCTGTAACCGGTGTGAAGTGAAGACTAAAGTAAACACAATGTGTGGTGGAACAGAAGCTTTGCTGGGAATAGTCACTGATGACTGCTGTGCGATTCCTGTTTATTGCTAAAGTCCAAATCACAAATCATTAAGTCGCCTCAACAATGACACACACACAATTCAGCTTTTTATCAGGGGGAAAATTGGAAGAAATCTCGGCGAGACAAATAGAGGCAGACGTTCCTCTCCAGGGAGGGACAGACATGCAGTGGATGCCCTTTTTAATCTTGCTTTAAAAGCTTCGCCAGGGATGGAGGATGCAAATTAGCTTAAGCTAGACGCCCTGCACACATTACATCTGTTCCACTATTTGCTCGTATGTAACAGTTTTCATCTGCATATGCCCGTGATGATTTCATTCTTTTCTTTAATGCTTTTTTTAAATGGCCAACTTTCACAATATTTAAATTTTACATACAGAACTGTAGTTTATCAGACATGAGAGACAGTTGCTCTGGTGTCTGTAATAAATGTGTTGTCACTGTCACAGTTTTCATTCCGTCCTCTGTGTTTGTTTCTGTCAGGGTCGAGTAGAAGTGGAAGCCGGAAATGAGAACATGAAGTTTGAAACTGGACCTTTCTCTTACTACGGCGTCATGGCGCTCAGTGCTCCCACTCTGGGTGAGTCCAGAACCTCCAGCACATTTTCCCTCCTCTGCTTTAAGTTCAGCTCTGCAAACGTGTGAATCCATCAGCAATTCACTGCCGTTGACTCTCTGTTAGGTTTAAATGCTTCTGCTGCCACCTAGTGGTGAAAGGCTGGATCACTTCCTTTACTCTTTTTAAGATAGGATTTAGTTTTATTTTTTTAAGCCGCATTCAAAATGCACTAGGCCAATTTATCTGCTGCAGTATGAAGGCAAGTGTCCAGAGCGAGGCCGTGTCTTTGACGCGGCTCCTCTGGCACAACACTGCTTGTGCTGCAGTCAAAACAGTGTCAGCATGTTGCCCAGCATGTTTCTCTCTGCGTGGATTAAAAAGTGAAGGGCGACTGCAGATGGGGCGTCTGTCGACTGATGTCCGTTTAAAGAGGCCTGGACGACACGGTCGACCTCTGTAGCAACCAAAGGACAGGTGATGTCATCCGGAGGAATTTTTCATCCAAAAAGGAATCGTGCAAGTTTAATAGCAAGATGTTCCAACTAGAAACATTAAATGCATTTAAACAGTTTTTACTGCAGGTTAGTTAAACGCCATTCGACACTGTAGCTGTCATTAACCTCGGATGGATGTTAAGGTGCAGATTGAACCAAACGTGTAAACGGGGACAGTGGAGAGGACGGCGATACACGGTCCACCTGCCCCATCTGGTGGACAGTTTTGGACATTACAGAGGACACAGCAGCCTCATTTGACCCCAAATAAAATCCGGTATATGACAGTCTGTGAACGTCCACAGCACATCATCGAACATAAAGCTGGATAGAATTAGTTGAAGCCAGGTAGATATTGTCGTGTTTCTACACTTTGAACAAACAGTAAGAGCCAGCTGAGGACGTCTCTCTGTAAATGACGACACATGTGCCGAAGCCCCGTGTGATGTTTTTAATCTGACTAACCGTAGTAAACGTGGCTGCTGCAGCTGCTCGAGTATCTTACAGGAACGGCAGACGCCCAACGTGCCCATGTGATCGCATACACGTCCCCTCCGGTCAATAACCTCAACGACCTGCTTGTGAACTTCCCACAACAGTGACTGTTTGAGTCAGTTTGCCGAGGGCGTAGGAAGATGCATGTATTGAAAGCATTCCGTGGGAATGAGCTATTGGATTGCAAAATCTCTTAACCTCTTCCTTTTCTCGCTCTCGCTCTCTGCCAGTCAGGCTCACTTGTCTCCGGTGACATTCAGCTGTTGGCTCGTCTCTCTGCTGCCCATCGTCAATTTAGTGTTTTCACTCATGTTCTTTAAAATGTTTTCTGTGCACACTTTTGCTGGGATCAGACATCAGTCTGATAATGTCCTAAAGAACCTCGAATACAAACCTCCCTGAGCCATCTGAATAAATCTGCGGGAAAGGTAAACCCAATCCAAACAGCTGACGTTGGATTCAGTGTCCAGAAGTGTCCCGTCAGGCCAATGGCAGCCACATAAAGCACCGGCACACCTGATACGACAGCGACCTCCTGAAAAGACATAGAAATCTTGTCTGCTCCTAACACGACTCTTCCTTTTCCTCCACTCTGCTGTGACGAGAGCAAGACGTGAACATTTCAAACGGTGTCCTTTTTTTGAATGAATGTTTTGTGCTTTTGCATGTCCCCGTCCACTCTGGAAGCAGATCTGTTTGTCTCCCTCTGTCTGATTCTTCCCTCCCTCTGTCCCATCACCTCCTCCTGCAGTGGCTGCCCCTCGTCCTCGCCACCTCTCCTTTAAGAGGTTTTCCCTGTTCTCTCGGTTGCCAGGTAAACTTCGGCATGTCGGGGTCCTTTAACACCAAAGGCGGGCGGGGGCCGTGGGTCCGGCTTGGCTTTTGATTGGACACGTGGTTTCGTTGTTTCGTCTTGTTGCCTTAAAAACTCTGTAAAGGGTGAATCAACACCTGAACACAGAGGACAGAAATTGCTCCTGCTCATATTGCTCTAGGTTGAAACTTAGAGAAATGCACCGTTGCATTGGTTGGACGGGCACTTTCAACCCCACAGACCGAGGTGCAGCATGTGATTTCGTGTAGTTTTACCCTCGACAGCAAAGAGTTGACAGCTGCCTCTTTTTTTTTTGGTAAATAAGCTCTTTGTTCAACTAAAAAATATCATTAACTTGTGATATTACAAACCTTTATTTGCATGAGCGCCGCAGAGCAGACGAGCAGTGGGAGTCTGTGCTCAGCAAACACATACAGGTGTTGGTCCGCGATCAATCGAACGTACGGCATCAATCAATGCTTGGGCTGTAGTGAGTACATGGTCTTCCCCTTTTGGAATCCGATTAATTCCAGCTTGACACACACAAAGGATCACTACTGATCACTGTGGAAAAATAGATTTCATCCCTGAAATACTTGAGGAGTTTGTTTCTCCTTTTGCTTCTACTTTGGGCGGTAAGTGTAGGTAAAAGTCGTTAAACTGTTAACTATGCTGAAACATCTCTCTACTTCTAGATGTCACAGAGATTGTTTATCATTATGATTTGTGCAAATTGATCAAAGAGTTTATCTACCACAATGTCGGTGCAGTTCTTGGACTGGCAGCTCACTTGAGGACCCAAATCCACCCATGTCCACAAAAAGCAGAAGGATGGGACAACATCACGAGACACCCAGACGGGACGTGAAGCCCCACCCGGGGTTTGGCGGCTGTAAAGAGCTGTCTGCTCTTCGTGTGTTTGACATCAGTATTTTCGTGTAAAATTATTTCTAAAAACAAAGGAGACGCAGCCTTGGATTTTAATATTTCACAGTTAAAACTTACTCCAAGTTTTGTTTGGAATATTGTTGTCCTATCCCTCACTTTCATAACGTAGAATAATCTTTAGATTTGAATAGAGTCGATTGTCACCCACCTTCATTTTAAAAACACTAACTCATGGTGCGAGCACCCAGTCAGAAGCTGGTTGATTTTTAAAACCTTCACTCATTATTATTCCTACAGATCCAGTAGGTAACGTTTGTTTACCTTTTTAATCAGAGCCAAATCGCACATTGGGCCTGAAGTCCCTCATTTATCATGTCTACGTATAAAAGTGCAATAATAGCTCTCCGCCATTATCGACAGGCACTGACATCATATTCTTAAAAATGTATAGTTTATGTAGTGCTAATAAATGCTAAATCGTTACACTGGATTATCACGTCATTTCTGAACAGGCAACGTTTAATATTCATGCATCTGTTACTTCTCCTGTTTCTCAAATGAAAGGGCGTGGGACTGAAGTCGTGCAGACGACTCAGGCACGTGTTAGGTCACCGAGCTGAGGAAGTCGATCACCCAACGTTATCTCACTCCGGGCTCAGCTCTCAAAAAGTTGAACTTAGTAAAGCAAATATTTAGATTTAGTTTTTTCCACAGTAGATGGAGAATGATTTCATCGTTTCAACATTACTGTTGATCTGCGTTGGGCTGTAGCACCAACAGGGAATGACTGGCATAAAAAAAAACACATATTATACAGTAAAAAGGGAGCTTTGATTGAATTAGCCTCAGATCCGCAGGAGACTGCTCAGTCTTCTTCTTTTAAGACCTTCTTGGAAACTTGTGAATGTTGAAACAGGGAAAGAAAGTTGCTAATTGGTGATGTCACAATTGGGTTTGTCAAGTTTGATCCTACTGGATCTTAAAATATACTAGAATAACAAGGTAACAAAAAGGGCTTCGTGACGTAGTGAAATCTAACCAATAAACTGGAAAACCGCCTGTAGATAAACAGATTCTCTTGCTAGATGAGTTCTTTGAAAGCTCATGCAGCTCACATATCCAGGTACGACAGTTTCCTATGACTCACTGAGGCCCCGTGCTGGAGGACTCACACCTGCCGGTAATAGTGCACGGCTACAAACAAGCCTGTGTGTGTGTGTGTGTGTGTGTGTTGGGTGGATTTGTGCTTTTAATTGCTTACCTCGTCAAGACCCAAAGATGTTGTTTGAGATATTTTGCTAGTCCCAACGTGCTGCCAGGTGAGTTTGAGACTTGGTATAAGGAACTGGGGATGCACCACGTTACGAAAGTTCTGACTGTGTGTCTGTGTGTGTGTGTGTGTGTGTGTGTGTGTGTGTGGGGTTCTGCTCCTTCTCGTAGTTGCATCTCCTGAAACCAGAAACACTTCTTCTGACAGCGCTTTGCTAAGATTTTTGAGGCCTTGTACCTCACTTGTAAGTCGCTTTGAACAAATGTGGGTGAAGCGTATGAATGACTAAAGGTCTTATTAAATATCCGACGTGTGCTTAACCACAATGACTGAAAAACTACATCCACAAAAAGGTTCGAGCTGAAATTCCAAAATTTATTACAGTGACGAACATGACGTGCTCTTCATAAAATTACACACAGGGAACCAAATTAAACATGAAACAAAGAAGCGACACATATAAATGTATCAATTGTGAAAAAAAAGATCCAATCTAATGTCTAAGTGTGTGTGTGTGTGTGTGTGTGTGTGTGGTTACGCTGACATAATTAAAGAAGAGGACGTTGATGATGGTTTGTGTATGTGTTTTTGAACTCTAACAGTCAGATTTAGAGAGACTTGTGTGTTTTGGCCTCTTCACTGGCTCATTTTAAGGCCCTGTGTCAAATTCTGATCACACTTTCGGTCGGATTTGTGCAGAAATAGGAAAAGAATTGGCGAAACTTTTTACATAATTTTTAGTTTGCTCCTCTTATTGTCACTCGCAACAAACAAACTAAGCAAGGAGATTTCCGCCTGCTACAAGGCTGTTATAGTTATTGGTGCTGCTCACCGTTTATTAAAAATCCTTCCTCCTCTAAAAACCTGAGTAATGATGATTTGGATGGTTTATGTGATTCTGACTAAAATGATGAGGCACTTTTTTTCACACACTTTGCGTGTGAGAGAGGGAACTTTGTGCTGTTGTAACAGTGAAGCAACGTGTGTGTCAACGTCAAATGGTTTCGTTCTCACACAGTGAGAGTTGTTATGGTTCTCTGCAGTTATTATACCTCAGTCTGTTCATTTTTTAATCATTAACCCCCATTTGAACCCACACTGCATCTTGTGCTCTTGAGCTCTTCCGTTGATCTGCGCACCAAGCAGCCGTTGATTCCCGAATGGGTTTGAAACCACAGCATAAAGTCGACAGTGCCGCTTTGAATGTCCCTGAATGTTCGCAGCACGGCCCTTTAGATCATCATCATCATCATCATCATCATCATCATCACACACTTCGGCCTTTTAGCTGCGGATAAGAGCTGATATCATTTTATCTGTGTGTGTGTGTGCGTGTGCTTGCAGAGTTTCGTTCGCCGTCCCATCTCAGCGGGTTGAATCGAACAGCGTCTCTGAGCGGAGCCGACCGGACCGAGTCTCTGTCCGTCAGCGGCAGCAACAGCCAGCTCAACAACAGCGTCCCTGCACAGCAGTACATCCCAGACTTCTACGTCCGCGCCCTCAGCGACCTGCAGTTCGTCAAGGTCGGTTTTAAGTCCGGCTCTTGGTGTGGAGCAGGTACAGTAGGCGTATATACAATGGACACAACCGTTTGTTTCCCACGTCCGGTGAAAAGGATGTGTGTTCAGTGGCAGCGGGGTCTGCGTCACTGTTCAAACGCAAAGGGAAAGACTGTGGCCTCATTCGACCCAAGTAACAACAGTGAGCTTCTGCTTTTCCACAGCCAGAAGACGCTGGTGTGGGGTTTGTGCGAGACAGACCAAACTGTATGAAGAAGCGGGGAGTTGATGCCTGAAACAACTTCTCGCTCTTATTGTTGTAATTCAAAGCTGCTGCCTAGATCGTTTGATACCGGCCCCACGAGCATTCAGCGGAACTGCATCTCACGTGCACGTAGCCGTACTTTATCAATGCAGTTTTCCCATTTTCATTTCTTCTTCTTCTATTGCAGGTCACGCGGGCTCAGTACCAGAACGGTTTTATGGCATCTCGCCTGGACAGCACGCCTCAGTCTCCAGAGAGCGGCCACAACACAGTTCGCCCGGATCAGACCACGCCCCCCGCTACCGCCAACACTACCATCGCCGACCTCGGCACGGACTCCACCCCGACGGAGAACGGACCCGACGAGACGACGCTTCTCCTCAACGAGCAGAACTCGCCGCGCACGGCAAACCACCACAGCCAGTTTGAAAACTGCATTTGACACACGCGCTCACAGCGAGCGTCTGTGCACGTGGATGAGTGGGAGCGCGAAGACGTGCCGAGCTGCAGCCGACAAGGCCCATAGTCACGAGCCGTGTGCGTGCGTATTGTGTAGATATGCCAGAATTAACGCAAACACGCAGACGGACATGCCAAAGCGAACTGCGGGAACTCGCGTCATCCGGTTCCCCAACATAATACAGACTCGCCACAAACACTTAACCAAGCAAAGAACACGCACCATCCGAAGGACGTGTGTGGACCAGAACGCTCCTGTCAATGTTTGCGAGGTTCCTCTTCCGTGTGTGTTTCCAAATTACTGTCCCTTACCAGAGACTCAGGGAGACAACCCCCCACTCACCCTGGCCTGACACCTGCAAACCCACCAACCTGTTGTGGCATGTGTAGCAACCCAACCCCCCATCATCCACACAGCTAGAAGACAAAGACGAGTTGAAACAAAGTGACATCTATTCCATAGACATTCATAGTGAGGTATTTATTGATGGACTCCTGTGTGAGATGGACACACACTCCGACTGAGTATATATTTTTTTCTTTTGGTGGGAGCTTGAGGATTTTGGGGTGGATTTCTAAATGTATATATATATTTTCCTTCCTGTTGCCTGGATAGAATCAGTAAGTAGCCCAGAGCCTTTATCCCAGAGCTGTTCAGAGATCAGCACCGATAGGCAGCCAGTCTGTGACGTTATTGAGACAATCAAAGCGGGTGATGAATGAATGTGTTGGAAGAAGCGTGCAGGGTGTGCCGGCTGCGGCAGCCAAGACTCGGTGAATCCTTTCCCCTTCATCAGAGAGGCGTGTGAGGCCGTCACCAGAAATCAATCCTGATTAGGAAATACTTTAAGAAATCTGAAACTTTTATTTATTTGGATTCGTTTTAGTAGATGAGGGGAGGAAGGAGCAGTTTTTCTGTGTGTGTGTGTGTGTGTGTGATTGTGCGTTTTTAAGTGTTAAATGTTGTTTTGCATTCGGAGGTTTTCTTGTTTTTCGGCAGACAAACACACTTTTCAGCCCTGACAACAAACGTTTGCGGGCATTTATTTCACGGTTACCACACGGCGTGTTTTCAGAGCACGCTCCAGTCCACAAACCTCGGAGGAGACTTTCAAGGAGCAACTTAAACATTTTGAATTTTTCATGAGATGGTTTTTGTCATGACCGTCCCACGACAACAACACACTAACTGCTGCATGTACCAAAGTGCAGCCTCTCCGAACTTGCTGCGTTGCTGTCCATTTCATATTCATTATTGCTGCTCTTCCATAACAATCACTACAGTTTTTTCCCAGCCAATAAACATGCCTCACTTTTTTTAACTGACCCCCACGAACTGTGAGTAGCGAGTCTGGGACCTCTGAGCAAACTGTCAAATTCTGATGATCACAAATGAAATATTTCTGAATTGTTTTGGTTTCGCTGTTGCTGCTTTTCTCAGATCAACAGCGAATGCCTTCACGCTTCCAACATTTCCTAATTTTACTTCTGTCAATGGACAGAAAAGCTTTTTGCAGAAGTAGAACTAGGAAAGTATGTGGTTAACCAATCACTTTTTATTCTTAGACATAAAAATGACTCCCTATGACATAAATCACTTGTATTTCAAATGTCGGGATTGTTTGGGGAAAAGAACATAAACTTTAGCACTTCTGTATCAGTAAGTTTCAGCCACATGTATGACACGACAATTTAATTCATGTTGTCAAACCTAATTTATATGAATTTTGTTTTATCTAAGACAAGTTTCTGCCAAAGACAGAAGGGGCGATAATCGAAACGTTAAAATGTGCTGGTATTTTTTTCCTTTCAGTGATATGCCAAAAATGTATGTAAAATGTTAATGTTATGTAAAGACCGTTATTATTTTATTTTTACATCCATCTTATTCATTTTTCCATTTGTTTAATCTGAATCTTAATAGCTGGAACAGAGACTATGAGCGTCTCCGTGCGTCTCACACAGCCTTAAAAAACAATTTAGTTGAAGTATAGTGTCCATTATTTTGACTGGGAATGTCTCTTATAGAAATGAATGATGTTTCTTGCGACTACAGTAACATGGATCGGGTTCTCAGTGATTTCTAAGCCAAGGTGAGCGCATCTGGCCTAAATATGAAGGAAAATAAGATCGACGCAAGACTTTTATTGGGACGTTAAAGGAAACTATTTTAAAACCACCAAATGATTTTTGTTTTCGTGTGTGTCATTTTAAATCCAAATGAAAACTGAAAAGGAAACAAACCAAAAACAGTCATAATTTTTGTTAATTAATTTATTTTTGCCCACTCTGAGGAAGAAAAGTTGATTAAGTCAGTCCCACTAAAGGCAACATTTACCTCCATTCTCAAATAAATCTGCAGAGGTGTTTGCACCGAGCTTCTGAGAAATTCATTGTTTCGGAGAAACATCTCCGCATGATTGTTGTGAAAAACTCGGGACTCATCTGCGGTTAAAAATTGTTAATTACAGAAGGAAGAATTTGTAAAGTTGCCAAAGCCACTTGTTCAGACATGCATTGCAACAGGCCCGGATTTAGTAATCGACCGTTGAGAGACTTCGTTGTTTGAATTTGCTGTTTGCTTACGTCGTGTCTTTTAATGACTGTACTGGAGTTTTCTTCTCTTGCGTTCATTCCTGAAACATTTCTGACAGACATAAACACACTCCTATTTCAGAGGATAGTTGGGTTTTTTTTCTTGTTCATGTTGTAAATGTTTGTGCTGGTTTTATTCATGCCCACCTGCTTTAACCTGTGCTGGGTTCAGCTTCAGGATGTTAGACATGTCTGGTTTTTTTGTACCTCAGTTTTTTAAATATATTTTCAATGAATTTCATCGGGGAACAGGGAATTGAGCAACTAGTGCTTGGGAAAAAATAAACGGATTGTCCCTCATTCTCTCTGGCTTCATTTAATTTAACTTAAAACACCCTGAGAAGCACAGTTGAAATACTGTTTAATATACTATTTATAATTTCTGTCTGATACATTTTGCAGATGAGGAAAGGTGTATATATAAACCTGAGACAAATTTCTCTATGGGCCTTTGACTGTGACCGTCCCACTTTTTCCTAAGAAAAAAGAATCCCAGATTTTCCCCGTGAGCGTTTGGATCTGCGGAAGACTGACGTCCTGTGTGAAGAGGCCCTCGGATCTGACCCAAACCAGCAGAAAAAAAAAAAGGAAGAATTCTCAGAACAGCAGCGAGTTCCGGGACGAACGAATGCTACGTGCAGAAGATGCTGTGTTCACTGACCAGAGCCAACAAGTCGATTGCTCTTCTGGATGGAGGTGATGACCCCGCAGATTATAAACATGTGATCAGCGAGGACATGGACCCTGTGACCTCTTAAACTATAAAGATCAAGGCCCTAAACTGGATGTGCCACATTTATATATTGTGGAGGTACAATCTGTTACTGAGCCACTTATTTTAAGGTGAAATATGTGAGTGAGTTTTGTGTTTGGCCTTAAAAGCCTCCAAAGTGTCAGACTGACGTCAGCAGTGAGATTTCTCTGGAAGACCGAGGCAGTCCGGCACTTGACAGCTGAAGTCACGGATTATTTGCACATAAGGACATGAAATGGACTGAATAATGAAATGAGACCTTTAACGTAGATTAATAAGCTGCACATTAGGTGTCTTCAAGTGGATATTGTGGTGCAAGAGTCGTGAAAAGTTCCTACACTAATACTAATGTTCATCAGGCCTATTTCTTAGATGGAGTGTTTTAATTACTCCTACATATAACTGTGCTCGGTCCTCCCTGAGTTTCATAAAGCCTCATTTTCGGCTCCTGACGGTTTTCCTACCGCAGACTTCCTTCAGGAAGGAGCGTTATCTTTTCATCTTTTCATCTTTTCAGATGACGTCTCCTACATAAGAAGCACTTTGCTCTGGACTGACGCTCACTAAACGTCGTCGTGGTCTTGCAAGAGGTGCGTTAGTGTTTTTAGAGCAGCAACTAAAGTTTATTGAAATTCTAAATAAATGTATTTAGCTGAAATAGTTTTAGAACTTAGCAAACAAAGTGTAAAAATTGCTACAATCGACCTTCTTACCCCAGAGATATGTCTTATTGTTATATTTTTATGTGCACACATGGATTATTGGAATGCTTTTACGGAGCCTACCACCAATGTCAAGATTTCACGGACAACAATACTTGCGGATTTTTGAAGACGATGGCATCTCATTTTGTGTTCTGCAGTAAGTTAATTTAAATGCATTTTCAAATTAACCAGAACGTGTTAATTTCAACGTTGTGAAGCATAACTTCAGTCACTCTGTCATCGAACTGTGACTCTTGTTTAGTCACTGTTAATGTCCATCGGTCTGAAACCTCGTGATCTTATAAAGTGGATGGTTGAATAGTTGTTAATAAATGTAGCTCATCTATTCGTTGAAGGTTCGATTCCCGGTCCCTCCCTGCTGCGTGTCGAAGTGTCTTTGGGCAAGACACTGAACCCCGAGTTGCTCCCTGGGGCTCAGACACACACACATTCACACATTCACAAACCCCCATCGGTGTGTGAATGTGTGAATGTGTGAGTGGGCTGATAAGAAGCAGTGTAAAGGTAGATACCTGCAGATCATCCACCAGCTGATTTTCTGGTATTTTTCTTCCCTCTTTCCCTCTAGACGTGTAATATTACTCTAATACAGGTGTGTGAACCACGTCATAATCTGCTGTGTAATCCTGCATCCGCCAACATGGACAAAACAGAATGATGAAACATGGATGAAACATCCATTAATAGCTTATTGTTGGTTTCGTCAGCACTTGGGAATAACTTATTATTACACAATATCCGATAGTATGTCTGATGTTCCCTCACGAAGGATGCGAGGCACGAAGAAATGATGCCACCTCTTTATGTATTTGATAAGCCTAAATCAAAAACTACAGTTATTAATTTGACGGAATAAACACAGACACTGAAAACAGGAGACAGAAATTGACTCTGTAATAAGTGCATCTCATTTATTCCGATATCTTATTTAATGCTACAACATCTCATTTAAAACCAGCATTAACAGGTTTACAGGGATGTGTTTGCTTTCTTCCACATTCAGAAATGACACGACGCAACAAAATGTGTTAAATTAAATTAAATTACAGAGTTGATTCAAGACTGGTGTCTCAAAATGTCAAACACGTTGGATGACTAAGTTCTTCAGGTCTAGGGAGGGGGTTGTCACTTCCGGGTACAGGGATATAAAAGCTGCACACAAGCAGCAGAGCCACAGAGACAGGACAACATCCCGGGTCGGAACCACCAGTACAGCTTCGAATCTCCTGCTACTACAGGTAAAGGGACTTTTCCCGTCGAAACATTTGCCGGCACGTGAATTGACAGGACGCATTCAGCGGGAATGTCCTTTAGACCAGGTCGCGGTCCGCGTCCTCCGGACCGGACTCTCCTTCGGGAGCTTTGCTGCCACAGCCGGTGATGAAGTCGGGGGGTAAATCCACTGGAGAGCAGCAGTTCCCCAATACTTGGAGAGAATATTGCTGGAAGAATTGAATCAGATCTTTTCTCACACCCGAACTGAAAAGTCAGTGGAACCTGTAACGACCGTGACGGAGGTTTTGTGGGGCAGTAAATGTGAACCACCGCCACAGCTTTGGTATTTCACGGATCTGGGACGGTGTTCGGTTGGTTATCAGCACAATTCTGGGCTATGAAATACCTAGATCGTGTAAAGTTCTGTATTTTGGTAATATGACAGAAAATAGTGTGTCAAGAGAAGACAGATATTTGTTTAAATTACAATTTAAAATAACAAAAGATGGTGTTAGCAGGATCCACAAGACAAAAGCCTGACAATAGTAAAGAGAATATACGTTATGGAGCAACTGACTCATAAGATAAGAATTCAAGAGGAACAATGCAGAGAGAAACGGGAGAAATGGACCGTGTTTATGTGTCAAAGACAGGATGGAGAGCAGAATATTCATATGTCATAGAAACAAATCCACCATGCTCATGGGTTTTAACACCCACCTGTTTTTCCTCTCCTGAGTTTTGTTTCTGTTTGTTTTGTTGGTGTTGTATAGTATAGTTCCAAATGTTGGCTTTTCCACATTCACCCTCCTCTCATTCTGTATGAACCTGTTTTTCCTCCTGTTTCAGAAAAAGATTGAATCCAAGATGGCGTGCAGTGTGATCAAGGGGTACAGCCCGATGATGCCCAAGGGCATCGGCCTGGAGGTTACGCATAATGCATCGAGACTGAAGACCGTGGTCAATCTCATCATTGCCACGGAGAGGCTGATGGTGAAAAACTCAAAGTCGGTGCTGAGCACCGACTTCAGCGATGAACATCTGCTCCACATCATGCTGGAGAGCATAATCGAAGGTGATCACACAGAACCACTGCAGACAAACCCTTACTTTATGTGTTATTGGCTTAAATATGCGGTGGCCTGCTAATAAACTAAATGACCATATATCGACGTATATATTCACAAAAATGATGAAGTTAACCGAATTTCCAAGATTGATCTGTCTGATGAAGTGCTCCTCTTCTCTCCCCGCAGTAAAAATGTGTGTGAGTCCACTTCAGCTTCCTCTAATGACTTCCAGTGCAGCAACGAGTACGTGTGCAGTGTGACGGACAGTCAGCAGAGGAGCTTAGTGCAAAACGGGATGGAGCTGCACGCCGTGATGCTGCAGGGCGGCAGCGAAACCCGCAAAGGTAGATCCACGTGATCACCAGGTCCAACGGTTGCAAAGAGGGGCCGCGGGTGTGCTTTAACCATCTGGCAACTGTCGGCTCGACATTTAATCTGAGGCTGATTGAATGTGGGGAGGCGGAAAAGTCATTATTTCTTCCGGATGTGTTACGTTAAGCCTGGACGGGCATCACAGCCGTGTCTGATCACTCGGGCGCATGAAATATTGCAGTGTTTCTAACGTGAACCTGTATCGTGGTTCTGTCCTCAGTTTACCTGAACATGTCCACCACGTCAACCATTCACCCAACGGCGAAGCAAGACCTGTGGCTCTGGGCATCAAAGGCACAGATCTGTACCTTTCGTGCTGCAAGAAAGGCAACGTGCCAACGCTGCATCTAGAGGTAAAACTCTCGCATGAGCGGTATCTAAAGACTAGACTGTTCTTTGTTGTACTGCCAAAGAGTAAAGTCATTACTCAAAGCAAGAACAGTAGCAAGGAAAATTGCTCCAGGCCTCGAGGGCCCCAGCCCTGCTTGTTTTCCAACTCTCCCTGCACAACCCTCGAGGCCTGGAGGTGGTCACCCCTGGCTTAGGCCTACATCCAATTGTTAATACTATTATTTTTTATAGGTCGATTTACATTTGTTACGAGCTAGTAATTATGTCCAGTGTGATGGTCAAACCTTCTCATATTCCTTTTTTCCTCCTCAGAATGTGAAGGATAAAAGCATTCTGTCGACCATCAGCCCAGGAAGTAACGAGGAGCGATTCCTGTTCTACAAACAGGACACCGGGGTGAACATCAGCACCCTCATGTCTGCCAGTTTTCCCGACTGGTACATCAGCACGGAAGAGAGCGACCACAAGCCTGTGGAACTGTGCCTGGAGAGCGCCCAGCGGTACCGAACCTTCAACATTCAGAGTCAGAGTTGAAGCCTGCGACAGGCACCTCAGCGGGATTCGTCTCTGACTCTTACGGGTTAGTTCAAATGTATCATTTGAACTTGAGAACAATTCTGCTGTTTGATTTCAAAAAATAAAGCATAACATATATATGTATTTTTTTTAAAAAGCACCAAGAGATTTTATGAAGACAGTTTTGATGTATGTACAAAGTACAAACTGCCAAATAGCAGATTATCAATGTCTCCTCTAGGTGGCAGCAGTACACTGCCAATGTACAATTAACACCGAGCATTAATTGAAACCATGTTATCTATGTATTCTATCCCTCCATCTATTATCTGTAACTATTGACTATCTATTGTCTTATTCTGTCTCTGTCTGACATACACAGAAGACACTCTAAACTCATGGAACCAAAAATTAGTTTTCTGTGGACTGTGGGACTATGTTTTTCTATTTATTTATTTATTTACCTATTTATATGCGGCATATTTATCTGGTATCTGTTTTTTCTTAAATAAAATATACATTTAAATAAATTTGAATAAATGTATTTATTACTTGGAATTGTTTTTGATGTGCTGACCACGTATAAATGTGTAAATGACACTTTAGACTCGAAAAAGTCTAAGCAGTTATTCTAGTGCACCCCGACAATCACAAGCAACAGCTTCAGTATTTGCACAAAAACCCCAAAAGCAACTAACATTCCTGCTTTGAATAATCCGTGCGTGTCCCTACGGCTTCACACGTGGTTGTCTAAAGTTTAATATTTATTGTGCGCAATATGGCGACGTGCTTTTCTTTTAGGCCCCTTCTATTTTGCAGCCCTGCATTTACTTCTTTCCCCGAACACGCGTCGGACCTGCGACACACGCGACAAGCCTTTGTTTACATTCTCTCCCCCAATCAACGGCTTATTTTCAAAGTTCAAATCGTCCAATCAGAGAAAGGAGGCGTTTACGCGCGGCAATTTCAAAACCGGATGTGCGAGCCCAGTCGCGGAGCTTTCTTTTTTTTTTTTCATTGTAACGTATCCGCATAAAAAACAAGAAGCTCCGTGAGATTATTCATAACACACGTGAACGACGTCGAGAGGAGACGTTATATTTTCACAGACATGGAAGAAGGAGAGACAGTAACAATACTTTCCAGAAAAGGTTAGCAGCTTCTGTTACCTGCTTTAAAGCTAGCGCAAACGTTTAGCACGGCCTCGCTAACCTATGCTAACATTAGCAGTACTTCGTGTTTCTAACACTAATAGATGAAATAAAATGCACTCGGTGTTTCCGTGACGTGTGAAAACTGAATGCGGCCCCGAAAGCTGTAATGGTCACCACGGAATCGAACGCATAGCTTCCCATGTGGGTGCTCTTAGCTACCGTTAGCCACCCGTCAGCGCCACGGTGTGTGCGGGCAGACAGTGGACCGCCGCAGGACGGTGTGTGTCCTCGGTCTTGCGATGTCTCTCAGATTTCACAATCCATTTTCATAAGTGTCTTTGGCATTTTTCACTGCTTGTCGAAGAAAGCATGGCTTAAACTCGCTTTCCCACACGTGACTCGTGACGTTTGATTTTTCATTTGTTTGTGGAACATTTTTAATTAGCTCCTGTTCGGAGATTTGTATAGTCACTGGAACTATGGTCTATTTTTAGGAACGGACACACCCATGATGAATTGTTCCATAATAAGCTCAGTATAAAGTACAATCCACGCAGCTTTAGCGCTGTACGTTTTTTCATTTTTTCATTTGGATTTGTAGGTAATGCGTCACTAAGGTGGAGTCATAGTTTCAGATCCAATTAGTAAGGCAAAGAACCAGATGCCTTACTGTAAATGGCTGGTGACACTTCAGTAAATGTAATGGGGATTGATGTGATGTTGATACACTTTCTCTGTGTCATTTTTTAAAATGTTTCCTAATGTTTATGTAACCCAGCTGTGCTTTTGGTGGGTTGTTTGAGTGTAAGGCTCCTTTAAGGGTTACGACAGTTCAGCTTTGCGGCAGACGTTTGCGACAGTCTACCTACGGTAGAAGCGCACCTGCAGGAGACAACGTGGGCTCAGATGGTAGACTGAGTCAGAGCGAGGCTCCTGAAGTTGTTGCTGCACTTTTCATTTCCTTCCCTTCATATGTTCGGCTTACCTTGCCTTCTGCTAGGTGAGAATAGAAGCTGTGTAACGTCACCTGTATTATTGTTATAAAATATTAGACAATATAAGTTTATTTGCATATTAAGTAATAAGTGCTAATCGCTAATCGCGAGCTAAGCTATATATGAAGTAGCTAATTGCTAATCGGACTTTGATGAGAAGTTATGATTTTCTCTTTGTTTAAAATATAAACGTGAGATTTATATATTAAATGGTTTGTTTTAAACTGGAATGATATGTGGGATTGGGATTTATTTCCAGTGACTATGGCATCATTATTTTTTTTGTTTAATTCTAACAATAAGGGTTTAAGTTGTTGTGTATATTAAGACATGCTAAGCATGTTATGTTATTAGTTTAATAAGCAGGAGACAACGTGGGCTCAGATGGTAGACTGAGTCAGAGCGAGGCTCCTGAAGTTGTTGCTGCACTTTTCATTTCCTTCCCTTCATATGTTCGGCTTACCTTGCCTTCTGCTAGGTTGACTCCTGAAGGACATAGTGCTGTACTCACCTGCTGGGACCGATGGATGACCTGTTTGCTGGGACGCCCTGAGTACCCTGATTACACTCTACACATTTATTTTTTTATTTATTTTGGCTGGCCAGCTATAAACAACTGTGAAAGGATTTTTTTTATTTTGCAATAAGTATTGCCACTCACCTAGTAAATCCAGGACTACCTCAGTTTGCTTTACTTTTCATAAGGCTACATTGGGTATGGATTATATTCAAACATGTGTTTAATTACATTTTGTTTAAGTTTCCTTTGAGGTAGGCATTCCTTTTATCATTGCCCGCTTCTGTGGTTACGGGTAAAGGCCTTTTGTTACTGATGATGAGAATAGAAATGCTCCAGTCCAGAAATTCTATAATTCTGGATTCAGGTAGTAAACTGCTGCCAGACCCCAAATAAATCTTCCTGGGTTTGTAACACGGCGTGTCGTATTTCTTGGACACCATAGTATTGGTTACAACCAGAGAGAGAAAATTGGCGCCCAATTGTGGGGCTGGAGCGTGTCTATATTCTCCTTATCTTTAAGTACACACAGTTACGCAATTTATTATTGTGATTAGCTAAAGCTGACCATGGAATTTTGTGAAAAGTATGGTTTTGACCCAGAGTGCACAGTCATATTGAAGGGTGTGAAAGCACAAGTAGAATTGGAAGAAGTCCAGAGGGCTTTTGTTTTATTAGATGAGGTTGTTAAGGTTCAGTACATGGAGGGTTTTACCGATACCATTCTATGTCAATTTAGTGACCCAATAACTCCGAAGCTCCTTGATAATGAACATTCAGTGGACAGTGCCTTCTGGGAGGTTATTCAGATAGCTGACTTTCGCCCGCCAGAAATCGAAGGGACGTTTCACCCAGAACATTTAGTATCTCTTGCACGGGCAATTGGTAATATGACAGTCAGTTTCCAAGAGCAGGTAAACGAATTAGCCCTTATCTATAATGTTAGCCCAGCTACTCTAAATCAGGTGGCCCTCAATCGTATGTACGAGAGAAACAGTGGTGACCGAGGTCCACTCATGTCAACCCCAGCATTTGCCCTCAAAACACAGACTACCTCTGAGCCGGTGCAAACTGCTAGTTTTGGTGTAGAGAGTACAGCTAACTCCTCTCACGTCCCTGATGTTGACCCCTTGCTCGTTGACCCTCTTCCAACAGATGTACAACGGGTCATCGTGGAACATATTGTTAAACATGATTCATCTATGCATATGCCTACTGCACGAGAGTTACGCTTGTTTTCAGGCAATTCCCCAAGACCTCCAACTGAAGTGGATTACAACATTTGGTGGCTTAGAGCTAAGCAAGTGTTAAATGACTCCACTCTCTCTGAGGCACAGCAGCGCCGCATGCTGTTAGATGGACTATTAACCCCTGCTCTAAACGTGGCTCTTGCTATTGGTCCCCTAGCTCCTCCAAGTGCTTATCTAAATGAATTAGATAGGGCTTATGGTAATGTCACAGGGGGCGAGGAATTGTATATTCAGTTCTTAGAGACCCATCAGAACAGTGGAGAAAGAGCTTCTGACTATCTGCGTAGACTTCAAACCCTATTGCAGGAGGTAATTGATAGCCAAGGTGTAGCTAAGCAAGAAGCAGATTCACAGCTATTAAAGCAGTTTCTTAGAGGCTGCTGGGATGACTCTTTAATAACCACACTCCAACTGAAAGAGCCCATCCATAACCCCTTTAAAGACACTTTTACCTTCTCAGAGCTGTTGTTCAAAATCAGATCCTATGAGAGAGAAAGTCAGCTAAAAGAGATGCGGAAGAAAAGGCACATGGGTGGAAGCTCAACCAGAGTTCACACAAAAACCCTTCTTGCTGGAGATGAACCTGAGTTCTCTAACCGTGTCTCTAGTGAATTTGATTCTCATACTAGGGAGCAGCTTGAAGAGCGAATCAGACAATTAGAGACTGAAATTAGAAAGAAAGCACCTGCTCAGAGTGCCCATCTTTTTGGAAATGAAAGAGCAGGGCGTAATCCATCTCTGAAACCGAAAAACTGGGACATCCCCCAATCATCTCTGGCTACACCAAAGGACACTCGTATGAAGACTGGAAAGTTTTGTTACAATTGTGGACAGGACTCCCACATGCTGCCCCAATGCACAAATCAAACTAACGCTACTCTAGTGCAAAAGAAACTTTGCGAGAGACATCGAAGTAGAGAGGGTGCGCAGCAAGATGATAAACAGAAAACTGGACCCTCATCAAACCTGTCTTTAAACAGATAGGAGCTCCTGCCGTGGAACCAGCAGGAGCTCACAGTGAAAGGAGTTCCACTACCTTGAGTCACTGCATGTATGACACCCCAAATCTGCTGGAAACTTCTCAGATTCCATGTGGCCTTGTTGGAGAACCGTTTGATAGTGTGGCATGGGTAGATAAAGTACAGTGCCAGTGCTTAATTGATACAGGCTCCCAGGTGACCATTATGCCTCAGTCATTCTATTCCAAATATCTCTCCCATCGAGAATTGTTCTCTATTAATACGGTGCTTGATATTGAGGGGGCAGCTGGACAAAGGGTTCCATATATCGGATATATTGAAGTTGAAGTTCAGTTTCCAAAGAATGTGTGTGGTACTGATAAATGCTTCAACGTCCTAGTATTAGTGAGCCCAGATCAGTCATACAATGACAAGTTTTCTCTTCTTGTGGGCACAAATGTCCTTCGCTTAATGGCCCAGGACTGCAGAAGAAGGGGTGGCACAGAGTTTCTAGAGATATTGCCTATTCATGTCAACTGGGCTATGGCATATAGAGAATGTCACAAACAAACTGACTCCAAAAACGAACACATTAGAGTTCTCCGTGTAACACTCAGCAGTAAAGTACCAGTGTGCCTGAAGGAAGGGGAGACGTGTACTTTAAAAGCTATATGCCACACTAAACCCAGAAGTGAGACATTTCAAGCTCTCATTGGAGGCTCTGAGGAAATCCACATTCCAGGAGGTCTGATTGTTTATGACCAAGTGGTAAATGTAAAACCTGAGTCTCACAATAAGTTTAAGCTTACTGTTAAGAATGCTTCCCAGCATGACATTACTTTGTACCCAAAATCAGCAATTGCAGAATGCTCCCCCCTTAATTCGGTTGTGCCCATCTCACTTCTTCACAAAGATGTCTCGCCAGATATTGCTCTGATACAGGCTCATTCCCTACGGACCTCCTCTAATGGCGAGATTGGGGTTATGGTAGAGGCCCCTGAGCTGGATTTTGGTGACAGCCCTATTTCTACACAATTAAAGAAGCACATACAGGCTAGGATCACTAAAGAAGTCCCTCATGCTTTCTCCAGACATGATCTAGATGTTGGCAATGTCAAAGGTGTTACTCATCCAATTGAGCTGGAGCCTCATGTCCCATTTAAGGAGAGAACCAGACGAGTCTCACCTGCCGACTTCAATGACTTAAAAAGACATCTTCAAGACCTTTTGGCCGCGGGCATTATTGAGGAGTCTCATAGCCCTTATGCTTCCCCTGTAGTGCTAGTCAGGAAAAAGAATGGGGAGTTGCGAATGGTAGTAGATTACCGGAGGTTGAACAACTTGACCAAAAAGGATGCATACCCCTTGCCACGCATAGAGGAGACATTCACCCTGTTGTCCGGCTCGAAATGGTTCACTGTCCTTGATCTCAAGAGTGGATACTATCAGCTGGAAGTCGAGCCATCAGACCGGCCTAAAACAGCATTCACAACGCCGTTCGGGACATGGCAGTTCCGGAGAATGCCTCAAGGGCTGACCAATTCTCCAGCGACGTTCCAAAGGACCATGGAAAAAGTCATGGAGGGTATTAACCTTCAAGAGGTGGTTGCTTTTCTTGATGACCTCATAATATTTTCACACTCACTTGAAGAACATGAGGAGAGGTTGATGAAGGTCCTCAAACGTATAGCTGATTTTGGACTTAAGTTTTCCCCTTCTAAATGCAAGTTCTTTCAGACATCTGTGAAATATTTGGGACATGTAATATCCGCCCAGGGAATTCAACCTGACCCAGACAAAATTGTTGCTGTCAAAGAATGGCCACGGCCTCAAACAGCCAAAGAACTCAGATCATTTTTAGGCTTTACTGGTTACTACAGACGCTTTGTGTGCGACTATGCCAGGATTGTCAGACCCTTGAACGATCTGTTGAAAGGAGACTTGGCCCCTAGGTGCAGAAGTCCTAAGTATTGGCCCCGAACAAAATCACTTCCCTTGGGTGCAATGTGGAGTTCTGCTTGTCAAGCTGCATTTGAGCTCATTGTCGAAAAACTGACTACAGCACCTGTGCTTGCTTTTGCTGACTGGCAGCTCCCGTATCTGTTACATACTGATGCTAGCATGACAGGTTTAGGTGCAGCCCTTTATCAGGTTCAAGATAGCCAAACTAGAGTCATAGCTTATGCTAGCCGTGGTCTCTCTAAAAGCGAGAGGAATTACCCTGTACATAAGTTAGAATTTCTTGCTCTTAAATGGGCGATCAGTGAGAAGTTCCACGACTATTTGTACGGTGCTAATTTTAAGGTGCTGACAGACAACAATCCTTTGACGTATGTGTTGACCAGTGCAAAGCTAGATGCCGCAAGTCACAGGTGGCTTGCAGCCCTGTCGTTGTACAACTTCAGCGTTCATTACAAATCTGGTCAGCATAATGTTGATGCTGATGGGCTTTCAAGGAGGCCCCATGAGTCTCTCCAGGAAGATGAAGATTCAATAGAGATGGACAGAAGAATAGCTAGTATGCTAGATCGCGTTAGCATGTCCCCTCCGGAATCTAGATTACTTCCTAGAGAAGCAGTGAGTGCTCTATGCATATGCTATGGAGTCATCATGCATGTAGTCCCAGAACAAGATGTACAGGTGGACGACACTAGAATACCTGCAGTTGAATCTCTTTTGTGCAATGAAGATGCTGTTCCTGATGACTTGGAAGGTCCAGTTTCAATGCCAGGTCAAGAGGCTTTACCTGGAATGACTATTGTGGACTGGCAGCGGTTGCAGAGGGAAGATGATGCTATAAGTTGTGTCATTAACATCTTAGAGGGAGGGCCATGCAGTGAAGTGATGAGTAGGAGGTCTGAGGAACCTGAAATAGCTCTGCTGTTGAGGGAGAAGTCAAAGCTAGTCCTAGTTGAAGGGGTGTTGTATCGTAAAATCTTTAATCAAAGAGGTGACGCCTTTCATCAACTCGTTCTGCCTAGCAGCCAGAGAGAAAGGGCTTTTCAGGGTGTGCATGATGAAACAGGTCATATGGGCATTGAGAGAACTATAGAACTAGCCAGAGCAAGGTTCTACTGGCCAAAAATGGCAAGGTACATTGAGGATAAATGTAAAACGTGTGAAAGATGTGTAAAGCGCAAGGCCAGGGTACAGAAGTCGTCCAAATTGGTCAATATCAGAGTCAGTGGTCCTCTTGAGCTTGTTTGTATAGACTTTTTGACGTTGGAACCTGATTCGAAAGACACTAGGAACATTCTAGTTGTAACTGATCATTTCACCAAGTATGCACAGGCATATCCAACCAGAGATCAAACGGCCAAGACTGTTGCCGCAGTGCTGTGGGAGAATTTCATTAGTCACTATGGTTTTCCCCGCAGGTTGCATAGTGATCAAGGGGCCTGTTTTGAATCAGAGTTGGTGGCGGAGCTTTGTAAGCATGCTGGAATCTCCAAGTCACGCACAACGCCTTATCATCCGAGAGGCAACCCAGTGGAAAGGTTTAATCGGACTCTGCTGGACCTTTTAGGGACTTTAGAAGAGAAAAGAAAAGAGGAGTGGAGGAAATATATCAGACCTTTGGTGCATGCTTACAATTGCACAAGAAATGACGTAACGGGAGAAGCCCCGTTTCTTCTCATGTTTGGTAGAGAGCCTCGTCTCCCCATTGACCTCTGTTTTGGTATCAGTCCACAAGGTCACAGTTCAAAAACGCATTCACAGTACGTGAGAGACCTAAAGAAGAGACTTAGAGAAGCTTACAATCTAGCCTCAAAGAATGCTGAGAAAAGGCAGCAGCTGAACAAGAAACGTTGGGATGCTAAAGTTATTGCCATGCCTTTGGAGGTAGGCGACAGAGTCCTTGTGAGAAATCTCAGTCTCAGGAAGAAACATAAGATATCTGACAGATGGGAGTCCACAGTCCATGTTGTTGTGAAACAGCCAGATGAGAGCATCCCAGTTTATGTTGTCAAACCAGAGGATGGTGATGGCAGAGAACGGGTTCTACATCGTGATATGCTGCTTCCATGTGGATTTTTGCCAGTGGCTTTGGGAGATGACAATCGCAGTGAGGATGTGCCTGTTTCTTTGGCGCAATCTCCCACAAGAATACAGACTGAGGAGTCTGTTGAGGAGTCCTTGACTGCGGAGGAGGTGGATAAAGAGTGGGGAATTCAGGCCACAACACTTCAGCCCATTGTTGGTGATTGTTTAACCAAACAGGGTGTAGATGTGGATGATGAAATGGTGGATCAAGATGTGCCTAAAGCGCAGCTTTTGAATCCAGAAGCTGCTGAATTTTGTTCAAGTCAACATGAGCTGTCACGCAATGATTCTGTGGATAGTTCAGTCTTCTCGTTGGGTAGACCACAGAGGAGAAGGGTGCCACCTACTTACCTCAGTGATTACCAAGTGGGTTATAAGGCTAATTGTAAGAGTCACAATGTCCAGTCACTTATGTCACAGACACAGTTTCAAGGTTTGTTAGTGTCACTGCAGCAGCAAGTTGCCGCATTAATGCAGTTTTTATTGACTGATATTAGTGACGAGGACGTCACATTTTAAGTAGGGGAGGATGTAACCCAGCTGTGCTTTTGGTGGGTTGTTTGAGTGTAAGGCTCCTTTAAGGGTTACGACAGTTCAGCTTTGCGGCAGACGTTTGCGACAGTCTACCTACGGTAGAAGCGCACCTGCAGGAGACAACGTGGGCTCAGATGGTAGACTGAGTCAGAGCGAGGCTCCTGAAGTTGTTGCTGCACTTTTCATTTCCTTCCCTTCATATGTTCGGCTTACCTTGCCTTCTGCTAGACTCCTGAAGGACATAGTGCTGTACTCACCTGCTGGGACCGATGGATGACCTGTTTGCTGGGACGCCCTGAGTACCCTGATTACACTCTACACATTTATTTTTTTATTTATTTTGGCTGGCCAGCTATAAACAACTGTGAAAGGATTTTTTTTATTTTGCAATAAGTATTGCCACTCACCTAGTAAATCCAGGACTACCTCAGTTTGCTTTACTTTTCATAAGGCTACATTGGGTATGGATTATATTCAAACATGTGTTTAATTACATTTTGTTTAAGTTTCCTTTGAGGTAGGCATTCCTTTTATCATTGCCCGCTTCTGTGGTTACGGGTAAAGGCCTTTTGTTACTGATGATGAGAATAGAAATGCTCCAGTCCAGAAATTCTATAATTCTGGATTCAGGTAGTAAACTGCTGCCAGACCCCAAATAAATCTTCCTGGGTTTGTAACACGGCGTGTCGTTGTATTTCTTGGACACCATAGTATTGGTTACATTTACACAAAGAGAAGCATATTCTGGTTAACAGTTCTTCATTCATCACACATAATACAGACTCGCCACAAACACTTAACCAAGCAAAGAACACGCACAATCCGAAGGACGTGTGTGGACCAGGACGCTCCTGTCAATGTTTGCGAGGTTCCTCTTCCGTGTGTGTTTCCAAATTACTGTCCCTTACCAGAGACTCAGGGAGACAACCCCCCACTCACCCTGGCCTGACACCTGCAAACCCACCAACCTGTTGTGGCATGTGTAGCAACCCAACCCCCCATCATCCACACAGCTAGAAGACAAAGACGAGTTGAAACAAAGTGACATCTATTCCATAGACATTCATAGTGAGGTATTTATTGATGGACTCCTGTGTGAGATGGACACACACTCCGACTGAGTATATATTTTTTTCTTTTGGTGGGAGCTTGAGGATTTTGGGGTGGATTTCTAAATGTATATATATATTTTCCTTCCTGTTGCCTGGATAGAATCAGTAAGTAGCCCAGAGCCTTTATCCCAGAGCTGTTCAGAGATCAGCACCGATAGGCAGCCAGTCTGTGACGTTATTGAGACAATCAAAGCGGGTGATGAATGAATGTGTTGGAAGAAGCGTGCAGGGTGTGCCGGCTGCGGCAGCCAAGACTCGGTGAATCCTTTCCCCCTTCATCAGAGAGGCGTGTGAGGCCGTCACCAGAAATCAATCCTGATTAGGAAATACTTTAAGAAATCTGAAACTTTTATTTATTTGGATTCGTTTTAGTAGATGAGGGGAGGAAGGAGCAGTTTTTCTGTGTGTGTGTGTGTGTGATTGTGCGTTTTTAAGTGTTAAATGTTGTTTTGCATTCGGAGGTTTTCTTGTTTTTCGGCAGACAAACACACTTTTCAGCCCTGACAACAAACGTTTGCGGGCATTTATTTCACGGTTACCACACGGCGTGTTTTCAGAGCACGCTCCAGTCCACAAACCTCGGAGGAGACTTTCAAGGAGCAACTTAAACATTTTGAATTTTTCATGAGATGGTTTTCGTCATGACCGTCCCACGACAACAACACACTAACTGCTGCATGTACCAAAGTGCAGCCTCTCCGAACTTGCTGCGTTGCTGTCCATTTCATATTCATTATTGCTGCTCTTCCATAACAATCACTACAGTTTTTTTCCCAGCCAATAAACATGCCTCACTTTTTTTTAACTGACCCCCCACGAACTGTGAGTAGCGAGTCTGGGACCTCTGAGCAAACTGTCAAATTCTGATGATCACAAATGAAATATTTCTGAATTGTTTTGGTTTCGCTGTTGCTGCTTTTCTCAGATCAACAGCGAATGCCTTCACGCTTCCAACATTTCCTAATTTTACTTCTGTCAATGGACAGAAAAGCTTTTTGCAGAAGTAGAACTAGGAAAGTATGTGGTTAACCAATCACTTTTTATTCTTAGACATAAAAATGACTCCCTATGACATAAATCACTTGTATTTCAAATGTCGGGATTGTTTGGGGAAAAGAACATAAACTTTAGCACTTCTGTATCAGTAAGTTTCAGCCACATGTATGACACGACAATTTAATTCATGTTGTCAAACCTAATTTATATGAATTTTGTTTTATCTAAGACAAGTTTCTGCCAAAGACAGAAGGGGCGATAATCGAAACGTTAAAATGTGCTGGTATTTTTTTCCTTTCAGTGATATGCCAAAAATGTATGTACAAGTTGCAAAATGTTAATGTTATGTAAAGACCGTTATTATTTTATTTTTACATCCATCTTATTCATTTTTCCATTTGTTTAATCTGAATCTTAATAGCTGGAACAGAGACTATGAGCGTCTCCGTGCGTCTCACACAGCCTTAAAAAACAATTTAGTTGAAGTATAGTGTCCATTATTTTGACTGGGAATGTCTCTTATAGAAATGAATGATGTTTCTTGCGACTACAGTAACATGGATCGGGTTCTCAGTGATTTCTAAGCCAAGGTGAGCGCATCTGGCCTAAATATGAAGGAAAATAAGATCGACGCAAGACTTTTATTGGGACGTTAAAGGAAACTATTTTAAAACCACCAAATGATTTTTGTTTTCGTGTGTGTCATTTTAAATCCAAATGAAAACTGAAAAGGAAACAAACCAAAAACAGTCATAATTTTTGTTAATTAATTTATTTTTGCCCACTCTGAGGAAGAAAAGTTGATTAAGTCAGTCCCACTAAAGGCAACATTTACCTCCATTCTCAAATAAATCTGCAGAGGTGTTTGCACCGAGCTTCTGAGAAATTCATTGTTTCGGAGAAACATCTCCGCATGATTGTTGTGAAAAACTCGGGACTCATCTGCGGTTAAAAATTGTTAATTACAGAAGGAAGAATTTGTAAAGTTGCCAAAGCCACTTGTTCAGACATGCATTGCAACAGGCCCGGATTTAGTAATCGACCGTTGAGAGACTTCGTTGTTTGAATTTGCTGTTTGCTTACGTCGTGTCTTTTAATGACTGTACTGGAGTTTTCTTTTCTTGCGTTCATTCCTGAAACATTTCTGACAGACATAAACACACTCCTATTTCAGAGGATAGTTGGGTTTTTTTTCTTGTTCATGTTGTAAATGTTTGTGCTGGTTTTATTCATGCCCACCTGCTTTAACCTGTGCTGGGTTCAGCTTCAGGATGTTAGACATGTCTGGTTTTTTTGTACCTCAGTTTTTTAAATATATTTTCAATGAATTTCATCGGGGAACAGGGAATTGAGCAACTAGTGCTTGGGAAAAAATAAACGGATTGTCCCTCATTCTCTCTGGCTTCATTTAATTTAACTTAAAACACCCTGAGAAGCACAGTTGAAATACTGTTTAATATACTATTTATAATTTCTGTCTGATACATTTTGCAGATGAGGAAAGGTGTATATATAAACCTGAGACAAATTTCTCTATGGGCCTTTGACTGTGACCGTCCCACTTTTTCCTAAGAAAAAAAGAATCCCAGATTTTCCCCCGTGAGCGTTTGGATCTGCGGAAGACTGACGTCCTGTGTGAAGAGGCCCTCGGATCTGACCCAAACCAGCAGAAAAAAAAAAAGGAAGAATTCTCAGAACAGCAGCGAGTTCCGGGACGAACGAATGCTACGTGCAGAAGATGCTGTGTTCACTGACCAGAGCCAACAAGTCGATTGCTCTTCTGGATGGAGGTGATGACCCCGCAGATTATAAACATGTGATCAGCGAGGACATGGACCCTGTGACCTCTTAAACTATAAAGATCAAGGCCCTAAACTGGATGTGCCACATTTATATATTGTGGAGGTACAATCTGTTACTGAGCCACTTATTTTAAGGTGAAATATGTGAGTGAGTTTTGTGTTTGGCCTTAAAAGCCTCCAAAGTGTCAGACTGACGTCAGCAGCAGTGAGATTTCTCTGGAAGACCGAGGCAGCCCGGCACTTGACAGCTGAAGTCACGGATTATTTGCACATAAGGACATGAAATGGACTGAATAATGAAATGAGACCTTTAACGTAGATTAATAAGCTGCACATTAGGTGTCTTCAAGTGGATATTGTGGTGCAAGAGTCGTGAAAAGTTCCTACACTAATACTAATGTTCATCAGGCCTATTTCTTAGATGGAGTGTTTTAATTACTCCTACATATAACTGTGCTCGGTCCTCCCTGAGTTTCATAAAGCCTCATTTTCGGCTCCTGACGGTTTTCCTACCGCAGACTTCCTTCAGGAAGGAGCGTTATCTTTTCATCTTTTCATCTTTTCAGATGACGTCTCCTACATAAGAAGCACTTTGCTCTGGACTGACGCTCACTAAACGTCGTCGTGGTCTTGCAAGAGGTGCGTTAGTGTTTTTAGAGCAGCAACTAAAGTTTATTGAAATTCTAAATAAATGTATTTAGCTGAAATAGTTTTAGAACTTAGCAAACAAAGTGTAAAAATTGCTACAATCGACCTTCTTACCCCAGAGATATGTCTTATTGTTATATTTTTATGTGCACACATGGATTATTGGAATGCTTTTACGGAGCCTACCACCAATGTCAAGATTTCACGGACAACAATACTTGCGGATTTTTGAAGACGATGGCATCTCATTTTGTGTTCTGCAGTAAGTTAATTTAAATGCATTTTCAAATTAACCAGAACGTGTTAATTTCAACGTTGTGAAGCATAACTTCAGTCACTCTGTCATCGAACTGTGACTCTTGTTTAGTCACTGTTAATGTCCATCGGTCTGAAACCTCGTGATCTTATAAAGTGGATGGTTGAATAGTTGTTAATAAATGTAGCTCATCTATTCGTTGAAGGTTCGATTCCCGGTCCCTCCCTGCTGCGTGTCGAAGTGTCTTTGGGCAAGACACTGAACCCCGAGTTGCTCCCTGGGGCTCAGACACACACACATTCACACATTCACAAACCCCCATCGGTGTGTGAATGTGTGAATGTGTGAGTGGGCTGATAAGAAGCAGTGTAAAGGTAGATACCTGCAGATCATCCACCAGCTGATTTTCTGGTATTTTTCTTCCCTCTTTCCCTCTAGACGTGTAATATTACTCTAATACAGGTGTGTGAACCACGTCATAATCTGCTGTGTAATCCTGCATCCGCCAACATGGACAAAACAGAATGATGAAACATGGATGAAACATCCATTAATAGCTTATTGTTGGTTTCGTCAGCACTCAAAGACAAGGAAGTGTGAAACTACATTTTTCATAAGCGGGTTAAACTTGGGAATAACTTATTATTACACAATATCTGATAGTATGTCTGATGTCTGTCTTTGAAGCGTGAACCGGCTCAACAGCATCCACACAATTATTATTACTTCACTGTGTCCTAAACTTACATTAAATATTAAATATTAAAAATACTATGATAATGATGATAATAATAATAGTAGATGAATATGGAAATTAATTTAAGAATTCATACTAGCGATTATAGTTCGTACTAACTAATAAGCATTTATAATTACAATTTCTAGTCCACCTAATTTAACAACCATCAACAAGAATAACTCTGACAGTGAGTAATTGCCCTTAATGTTGAATGTGGCCCCGAAGAATCTCAGGGCTCATTTTCGGGTCCGTCCCCCGTCTTCCAGGTGGACAGGACGTTCGGTGTCTCAAGCACCTGAAAAATCTAGTGACTTTAGTGATTTTTATATATTGATATAAAAATCTGCATTTTTATATCAGAAACGGGTCAAAGCTGCTTCATCATCAGAACATGTTGAGACTGATGCCAAACTTTTATTTAGCTTTTTAACAATTGTCCAGCTGCAAAACATATTTCTGTGACTGAATCACTCGTTCCTTACTGTGTGTTCCCTCACGAAGGATGCGAGACACGAAGAAATGATGCCACCTCTTTATGTATTTGATAAGCCTAAATCAAAAACTACAGTTATTAATTTGACGGAATAAACACAGACACTGAAAACAGGAGACAGAAATTGACTCTGTAATAAGTGCATCTCATTTATTCCGATATCTTATTTAATGCTACAACATCTCATTTAAAACCAGCATTAACAGGTTTACAGGGATGTGTTTGCTTTGTTCCACATTCAGAAATGACACGACGCAACAAAATGTGTTAAATTAAATTAAATTACAGAGTTGATTCAAGACTGGTGTCTCACGATTTTAATAACTCCATCCATCATTCAGGGCTTTGCCAGCACACACAGCACACAGGTTTTCTGTAAAGAGAAACATGAACCCACATGATAAAATCTGTTTTCTGATGTCAGACTGAGATGGTTTGGACATGTGCAGAGGAGGGACAGTGAATATATTGGTAGAAGGATGTTGGAGATGGAGCTGAATTGAATTGAATTGAATTGAATTGAATTGAATTCAAGGAGGAGATATATGGACGTTCTAACAGAGGACATGAGGTTGGCTGGTGTCAGAGAGGAAGATGCCCAGGATAGAGTGAAGTGGAAAAGGATGATTCGCTGTGGGGACACCGATGGGAAAAGCCCAAAGAGAAGTAGGTCGTTGTAGTAGTGATGTTTCGTCACTAGTCCTTTAAAAGCTGCACACAAGCAGCAGAGCCACAGAGACAGGACAACATCCCGGGTCGGAACCACCAGTACAGCTTCGAATCTCCTGCTACTACAGGTAAAGGGACTTTTCCCGTCGAAACATTTGCCGGCACGTGAATTGACAGGACGCATTCAGCGGGAATGTCCTTTAGACCAGGTCGCGGTCCGCGTCCTCCGGACCGGACTCTCCTTCGGGAGCTTTGCTGCCACAGCCGGTGATGAAGTCGGGGGGTAAATCCACTGGAGAGCAGCAGTTCCCCAATACTTGGAGAGAATATTGCTGGAAGAATTGAATCAGATCTTTTCTCACACCCGAACTGAAAAGTCAGTGGAACCTGTAACGACCTGACGGAGGTTTTGTGGGGCAGTAAATGTGAACCACCGCCACAGCTTTGGTATTTCACGGATCTGGGACGGTGTTCGGTTGGTTATCAGCACAATTCTGGGCTATGAAATACCTAGATCGTGTAAAGTTCTGTATTTTGGTAATATGACAGAAAATAGTGTGTCAAGAGAAGACAGATATTTGTTTAAATTACAATTTAAAATAACAAAAGATGGTGTTAGCAGGATCCACAAGACAAAAGCCTGACAATAGTAAAGAGAATATACGTTATGGAGCAACTGACTCATAAGATAAGAATTCAAGAGGAACAATGCAGAGAGAAACGGGAGAAATGGACCGTGTTTATGTGTCAAAGACAGGATGGAGAGCAGAATATTCATATGTCATAGAAACAAATCCACCATGCTCATGGGTTTTAACACCCACCTGTTTTTCCTCTCCTGAGTTTTGTTTCTGTTTGTTTTGTTGGTGTTGTATAGTATAGTTCCAAATGTTGGCTTTTCCACATTCACCCTCCTCTCATTCTGTATGAACCTGTTTTTCCTCCTGTTTCAGAAAAAGATTGAATCCAAGATGGCGTGCAGCGTGATCAAGGGGTACAGCCCGATGATGCCCAAGGGCATCGGCCTGGAGGTTACGCATAATGCATCGAGACTGAAGACCGTGGTCAATCTCATCATTGCCACGGAGAGGCTGATGGTGAAAAACTCAAAGTCGGTGCTGAGCACCGACTTCAGCGATGAACATCTGCTCCACATCATGCTGGAGAGCATAATCGAAGGTGATCACACAGAACCACTGCAGACAAACCCTTACTTTATGTGTTATTGGCTTAAATATGCGGTGGCCTGCTAATAAACTAAATGACAATATATCGACGTATATATTCACAAAAATGATGAAGTTAACCGAATTTCCAAGATTGATCTGTCTGATGAAGTGCTCCTCTTCTCTCCCCGCAGTAAAAAATGTGTGTGAGTCCACTTCAGCTTCCTCTAATGACTTCCAGTGCAGCAACGAGTACGTGTGCAGTGTGACGGACAGTCAGCAGAGGAGCTTAGTGCAAAACGGGATGGAGCTGCACGCCGTGATGCTGCAGGGCGGCAGCGAAACCCGCAAAGGTAGATCCACGTGATCACCAGGTCCAACGGTTGCAAAGAGGGGCCGCGGGTGTGCTTTAACCATCTGGCAACTGTCGGCTCGACATTTAATCTGAGGCTGATTGAATGTGGGGAGGCGGAAAAGTCATTATTTCTTCCGGATGTGTTACGTTAAGCCTGGACGGGCATCACAGCCGTGTCTGATCACTCGGGCGCATGAAATATTGCAGTGTTTCTAACGTGAACCTGTATCGTGGTTCTGTCCTCAGTTTACCTGAACATGTCCACCTACGTCAACCATTCACCCAACGGCGAAGCAAGACCTGTGGCTCTGGGCATCAAAGGCACAGATCTGTACCTTTCGTGCTGCAAGAAAGGCAACGTGCCAACGCTGCATCTAGAGGTAAAACTCTCGCATGAGCGGTATCTAAAGACTAGACTGTTCTTTGTTGTACTGCCAAAGAGTAAAGTCATTACTCAAAGCAAGAACAGTAGCAAGGAAAATTGCTCCAGGCCTCGAGGGCCCCAGCCCTGCTTGTTTTCCAACTCTCCCTGCACAACCCTCGAGGCCTGGAGGTGGTCACCCTGGCTTAGGCCTACATCCAATTGTTAATACTATTATTTTTTATAGGTCGATTTACATTTGTTACGAGCTAGTAATTATGTCCAGTGTGATGGTCAAACCTTCTCATATTCCTTTTTTCCTCCTCAGAATGTGAAGGATAAAAGCATTCTGTCGACCATCAGCCCAGGAAGTAACGAGGAGCGATTCCTGTTCTACAAACAGGACACCGGGGTGAACATCAGCACCCTCATGTCTGCCAGTTTTCCCGACTGGTACATCAGCACGGAAGAGAGCGACCACAAGCCTGTGGAACTGTGCCTGGAGAGCGCCCAGCGGTACCGAACCTTCAACATTCAGAGTCAGAGTTGAAGCCTGCGACAGGCACCTCAGCGGGATTCGTCTCTGACTCTTACGGGTTAGTTCAAATGTATCATTTGAACTTGAGAACAATTCTGCTGTTTGATTTCAAAAAATAAAGCATAACATATATATGTATTTTTTTTAAAAAGCACCAAGAGATTTTATGAAGACAGTTTTGATGTATGTACAAAGTACAAACTGCCAAATAGCAGATTATCAATGTCTCCTCTAGGTGGCAGCAGTACACTGCCAATGTACAATTAACACCGAGCATTAATTGAAACCATGTTATCTATGTATTCTATCCCTCCATCTATTATCTGTAACTATTGACTATCTATTGTCTTATTCTGTCTCTGTCTGACATACACAGAAGACACTCTAAACTTCTGTGGACTGTGGGACTATGTTTTTCTATTTATTTATTTATTTATTTACCTATTTATCTGCTTTTTCTTAAATAAAATATAAATTTGAATAAATGTATTTATTACTTGGAATTGTTTTTGATGTGCTGACCAAGTATAAATGTGTAAATGACACTTTAGACTCGAAAAAGTCTGATCAGTTATTCTAGTGCACCCCGACAATCACAAGCAACAGCTTCAGTATTTGCACAAAAACCCCAAAAGCAACTAACAGTCCTGCTTTGAATAATCCGTGCGTGTCCCTACGGCTTCACACGTGGTTGTCTAAAGTTTAATATTTATTGTGCGCAATATGGCGACGTGCTTTTCTTTTAGGCCCCTTCTATTTTGCAGCCCTGCATTTACTTCTTTCCCCGAACACGCGTCGGACCTGCGACACACGCGACAAGCCTTTGTTTACATTCTCTCCCCCAATCAACGGCTTATTTTCAAAGTTCAAATCGTCCAATCAGAGAAAGGAGGCGTTTACGCGCGGCAATTTCAAAACCGGATGTGCGAGCCCAGTCGCGGAGCTTTCTTTTTTTTTTTTCATTGTAACGTATCCGCATAAAAAACAAGAAGCTCCGTGAGATTATTCATAACACACGTGAACGACGTCGAGAGGAGACGTTATATTTTCACAGACATGGAAGAAGGAGAGACAGTAACAATACTTTCCAGAAAAGGTTAGCAGCTTCTGTTACCTGCTTTAAAGCTAGCGCAAACGTTTAGCACGGCCTCGCTAACCTATGCTAACATTAGCAGTACTTCGTGTTTCTAACACTAATAGATGAAATAAAATGCACTCGGTGTTTCCGTACGTGTGAAAACTGAATGCGGCCCCGGAAAGCTGTAATGGTCACCACGGAATCGAACGCATAGCTTCCCATGTGGGTGCTCTTAGCTACCGTTAGCCACCCGTCAGCGCCACGGTGTGTGCGGGCAGACAGTGGACCGCCGCAGGACGGTGTGTGTCCTCGGGTCTTGCGATGTCTCTCAGATTTCACAATCCATTTTCATAAGTGTCTTTGGCATTTTTCACTGCTTGTCGAAGAAAGCATGGCTTAAACTCGCTTTCCCACACGTGACTCGTGACGTTTGATTTTTCATTTGTTTGTGGAACATTTTTAATTAGCTCCTGTTCGGAGATTTGTATAGTCACTGGAACTATGGTCTATTTTTAGGAACGGACACACCCATGATGAATTGTTCCATAATAAGCTCAGTATAAAGTACAATCCACGCAGCTTTAGCGCTGTACGTTTTTTCATTTTTTCATTTGTATTTGTAGGTAATGCGTCACTAAGGTGGAGTCATAGTTTCAGATCCAATTAGTAAGGCAAAGAACCAGATGCCTTACTGTAAATGGCTGGTGACACTTCAGTAAATGTAATGGGGATTGATGTGATGTTGATACACTTTCTCTGTGTCAATTTTAAAATGTTTCCTAATGTTTACACAAAGAGAAGCATATTCTGGTTAACAGTTCTTCATTGATCATATGTTTACATTTGTATCACTTATATACACACACGAGAGACACAGTATGAGGCTATTCTAGATTTTGGTGCCTCAAAAACCAGGTAGGTATATTAATTACATTTCTAATATTAGTTACAGACTAGCGTAATGTGAATTAGATACCAGAAGAACGACTGCTGAATTTCTGTGTTACCTTCTGTTACAGACCATCGTAAGCAGAAGTTGATGGAATACTTGGCAGCAAAAGGAAAGTTGAAACCGCCCAACCCTAAGTAAGGAAATGCATAATAGTTATTCCGAAAGTGTTTTCATTTATTGTGTTTATGGAAATTAACCAAAACAATTTTCACTCCTCAGACCATACCTCCGTGATGAGTGTGAGGTTCATAAGCCTGTGATGTCTGCACTAAAGGTCTGTGTGCTGAACTGCCAGCTCAGTCTATGTTCAATAACAGATAATGACAAACTTATAATGTTATAGGTCTAAGAAAGTCTGAGTGACATGAATCCTCATTGCAGAAAAAGTCTAAATGATATTTATGCTGAATATGTCCTTTCAATTTATCTGCCAGCAAATGTTTCTGAATGAAAATACAACAATAAAAGCCACTTTACCTGTAGTAGCAGTAGATAAGAAGTTGTATTAGTACGCTTGGTTTAGATCTCAGATGTTGTCTTGTCACTGTTGCTCTGCTGGAGCCCTGCAGAATTTATGCTTTTCTCTTTGACACAGGAAGTGACCTAGTCAAACGTCACTCCAGTGAAGTGGCAATAAGCAAATACTATAAATCCCTCCTACACAGGTAGACTCAGGCTACAGTTTAGAAATCCAACAGCAATTCATGCCTGGAATGTACATTGTGTGTTTGATCCCTGAAAAGAAGAAGACCAACAACAACCTTTATTCATCACCTCAGTCACATATACGTTTGCACATGCATATTACAGTGAAATTTATTCTCTGCATTTTAACCCGTCCCTCTTGGGGCTGCCAAAGCTGGCGCCCGGGGACCTGTGGGACACACAGGGACACACTTGGTGGGTTTGCTGGGGATTACAGGTAGGCTGGGATTTGATCCCGCATCATCCGTTTTGCCCTCCAGCATCTCTACCCATGTGTAATTATATTTTTCTGCATTTGAGGTGGTTCAGTCACCCACCATGATCACTGAGCCCCTAAGTTCCTTCTCACTTCTAATTCTTCTCACTTTACAGAAAACCTCCCTCTTCAGCTCAGGCTGATATTAGCATTTGCTAATCAAACTTTTTTCGTTTTTCTTTTTTTTTGATATTTTGAGATACTGGTACAATTAAATGTAGCATTAGATGTAATTGTTACAGAGTTAATTTCTGTCTCCTGTTTTCAGTGTCTGTGTTGAATCCATCAAATTAATAACCGTAGCTTTTTATTTAGACTTACAAAACTTTCTGCCACAAAAGTATGTAGAAACATGAAGTTCTTTGCAGACTTGCATTTGGACTTATGAGATGCAAAGCAATGTCTTATATATTTAGTGGCATTGACAGGTTCGTATGCCCCCAGTATGTGTGAACACCCAAGAAGTGTGGCTGTCCTTTCATTGCCTTGAAGCCCTTAAAGCTTTATCAATTGTTTTATAAGGTTCCACTTATAAAATTATTTTACCACAGTTTAATCGCTGACATCCAGAGAGAAACATTCGCACGACTTCTTAATTTGCTTTAGTCCTTTTGTGCTGCATATATTGGTGAATGCAGTTTCCTCAAAGTAGCTTCATGTGGCTGGCAAGAAGTGCTGTTTGTTGTTAGCTAGACTACCTTGCATTTCTTGAAGGCGTTTCACTTCCCATTCAAAAGGCTTCTGACTGCTGAGTCGTGTCCTGAGGGGCTGGATCTCCAATGTTGTTCCATGCACATGTGAAGTGGTTATTAAATTGCTTCAATAGAAAAATCTGTTAATTCCTCACTGCACTGGACTGCATATAATGCACAGTTCTGCTTATGTCTTAGTGTTTTGGGGTGGGCCAGTTTCTATCACAGTTGTACAGGGATGTGGTGTTTGTTGAAGATTCTCCAGAGTCTCCAGCAACATCAGAAAGGAAAATGTTGTTTTTATAGTTGTCTCTGTCTTTCTTAGCTGTTGTGGATGTATCTGCATCTTTTTGTGGATTAGTCAAAGGCCCACTTTGGGTAGCTGCAGATTTGGGTACTTCCTAGATGTGATTGTGTTGTTCTCCTTTCCTCCTAACAAGGTGATATTACAGGATAGGGTCTGCATACTTTTGAATGTGAGAGAATGTCATTGTCAGCCCACAGAATCTCAGCAGAGTTTGGCGCATAATCTTTTCCCAATAAGTAACTGGCATCTGTTTTTTTTTCCACAGGCTGTTAAGGGAAAGGAAAACATTCCTTCATCTGGGAGAATCAGATATGAAACAACAAAAGTTCAGTCTTTGGCCACTCAGTCCTCAAAATATCCTGCCAGAAATGCATTTGGTGTCACTGACAAAGTAAACATCAAAGGGAGCATCCTGGGTCAACGACAAAATGATATTGGTTCATCTGGAACCAGTGGCCCAGCACAGCCAAAAAGGAATGAAAATCATATGCTCAGAAGCACATACACTGTTAACGTGTCCAAATCCAACCTGAATACAGCCAAAAACTTTAAAAAACAACCAATCACAAAAAGGCAATCTTCAAATGTAGGTCATACGGCAGTGAAAACAGCCAGTGTCAGAATGAGTCTTGGACCCCTTGTCAAAACAAAAACTGGATTGATTAGTGCAGTCATTCAGCCAAGAAACAATAACTCACACTTTTCACGCACTTCTGCCAAAGCAGTCAATTCTGTCACCAACGCTACGGCTGTTGGCGACAAGGTCGTCTCCAGCCATTCATCATCACTCTCCCAGAGGTCTGCTGTGGTGCAGAGGAAGACGCCTCATGCCACTGCAGGAGGCAACTCTGCTAACGCGAGAACAACTGTTTCTTTAACTGACAAATCTGTGAAAGTTCAAGATCAGAATGTGAAGAAAGTTTTGCTTAAACATTCTCAGTCCATTTTTAAGAGCGACTCATCAAGTGGTCTGAAGTCAACATCCCTGTCCTCCAAATGCAGAGGAGCACATATTAAGTCAGAGGGGAAGGTAAGCGTTTCAAAACCTAACCAGACACCCGCTCAGCCCACAGACAGGTCCACAAAGCAGAGAAGTGAAAGTGCAGGAGATAAAAATACCCAACCATACAGGGCGGCCACCCAAACATCCTTGAGGCCACCTAGGAGGTGCAGTTCTACAGCTGTCAGCGGTCGACAGCAAGCTGCTATGGCTGAGCTGGGCGGCCAAACTATGAAAAACAAAGACGCACAAATAAAAAAGGGACACAGTTCAGCAAATGTCCCTCGACATAAGTCAAGCGTAAGCAAAACAGGCGTTACAATAACGTCAAAGACTGTGCTGCAGCCAGCCAGGACCACCATCTTCACAGGACAGGCCGAAGAGACAAAGACACCAAAGGTCCCGGTCCGGGTCGTTCCACAGACTGAGGGAAGGAAACTGAGCACGGCTCAGGAGGAAAGAATGTGAGTAGAATACGTGCACTACGACGACACTACTGGTCTCTGTCACTAAAATGTTTAGTGACTATAACTTCTGTTCATTTATTGGAAGTGATTTTGTTTGACTACAAACTGACAAAAAGTCTATGGGGTGTAAAACTTTCAAATGTACAGGACAAATAAGTTGTATTAGTGCTATGGGCATGAAGAGACTGTGTTTCGCTTCCTGTGCTACTATGATTGACAGGGAATCATTATTATTTAAGAAAGCCACCTCTAGCAACTAGATAGTGTTACTAGGGGACCCAAAAGGAGAAGCTGAGATGCGCCAACACTGCAGAAGGTTTGTTATTAACCCACGTACTACTGATGCCGTAATTCTCCGTACAGACGCTTGAGGAGATGACGGTATTAACTTAAAGGCAGAGACTAACAAACCTACTTCAATTATCTACATACTCCTGAACCGTATCAAAGGCTGGAGAAAAGCGGGAAGGGCTACACAAGATTAGGGAGACGCACCAGAACAATCTATGACACACAAGCAACCACCAAAACTCAACACAAGGCCTTAAATACAAACATGCAGGCATGATGACAATGAAAGGCAAGGCGTCAGCCAACACATAATGAGCCACAGAGTGGAGGAGCACAGAGTCGAGAATCCCGACACAGAGAGATTTAAATATAATGTCATACATGTAACTCTGTGATTTACTCTGAACTCTGAAAGAAGATAAAGTCTGTGCTCAGAATATAAAAGTGCCATCAAAGTGTGCAGTGTTTTGTTATGAAGTTATTTGTCTGAATATTTGTTTGTGCCTTTTACTTATTAAGTCAAAGCTGAGTGAATGTAAAAATTTGTTGTTTAAACTAAAAAGAAATGTAAATGAATATTTAGAGGAGTTCATTGACTTAGGCCCATATCATTCAAACATCTCTGTGCAAACTATTGAAAGTCTGTATAAAAATAGTCTGATTTACGCCCGACTACCATGATTTTTGCCATTGGCTGGTCTGGTCACAGCCCCAAAAGCCCACACACATTCTTCTCTAGCCATGTCAGCCATGTTAACCAGCCATTCCTTTCCCAATGGCCACTTTTGGGCGTTTTGCAAAATGATTAAGTGCTTAGATTTAGGCCAACTGAGATCAAGATCAACTGAGTTTATAAATAATTTCATCTGCCTTTATTTCCTGTGACTTTTGTTGTAATGTCCAATAAGGGGGAAAATGAAAGTTAAAAAACATGTACAATTTTAACTATGTTCCGCTGTTTTTATTTGGCCTCAAGGAGGAAACTGCAGGAATGGCGGGAAGCCAAAGGGATTTCCTATAAGCGTCCTCCAATGCCAGTGAAACCTCTGGCCAGGCACACAGGGGCTCTGTCCCACCCATTCTGGGCGACCACGAAGGATAGAGATGAGGTCCAGTCCCTCATCTGTGCTGTCGACAGGTCTCTGGCTGACTGCATTAAATTGCTTGAAGGGGTATGTGGTGTGAATTAATATATATTTTTTTTATTTACACCTTATGTGCAGTTGAATTTGTTTGTAAGACAATGTTGGAAAGCAACAGTGTTTACGAAAGTTCTGTCCAGAATGATAAATTGCACACTTCGCACAATCTCTCCTAAAATCATTTGCAGTGTTGCACTTGTTTGTGGACGGGGACTAGTTGTTGGATGGTCAGTTTCATAAGGTTTGGAGGGTGAAGTGCATTTGATCATGACAAGCACCTTAGTTTTAACATACGGGACTATTTCTTTTACTGTACAACTTTGTTAAGAGTCTGTCTTGCACACACAGGGTTGTCCCTCAGACCAGGTGAAGGAAGTTGTTGCACGGCTGCCGGCGGTGTCCCAGAAGTTTGCCAAATACTGGATCTGTCAGGCCCGTCTTATGGAGCAGGAGGGAAACCTGGATGTCTTGCCCATGTTTGAAGAGGCTGTTCGTGTTGTGTTGGAGGTGAGCCAACCACATTCAAACTTCAGAGGCTTTAGAAATGTTTTGAAATTAGGGTTACTCACCAAAACAGACTGTTTATGCTTGAATTCTAATAAATGTGATGCATGCTTCTATTTCATATAGGCTTTGCCCTCTAAGAGCTATCGCTATTGGTCACATCCCGCGCGGATGCGCAGTCATGAACATTTTCTTTCCCGCCTGGCGCAGGTGTCGTGCTGACTCACTTGGGTCTGCACCCCAAGTATAAATCCCGGCGTTACCTGATCTCTGCTTCGCTTTTTACTTCAGCGTACGAAGCCGTCGCCTCGTGAAGTGAAAATGACAAGTTCCTTTCGTTGTTCTGCTGGTGGGTCCAGGATTTGTACATCCTGCAACACCGGCTACATCATGGAAGACGGCCTCCATGCCCGCTGAGTGACATGCCTCGGCCCTGAGCACGCAGGGCTAGCTCTCACTCCCCAGTCCACGTGCCCCTAATGTGCACGTCTGACCCTGGAGGAGAAGCATTGGCATGTGAACGCGTTTGCGACACTCCAGGAGGACGACTGTTAGGACAACAATGATGCTAGCTGGGCGAAAAGCTCACGCTTTCACCATCGGCTATGTTCTAGACCAGGTGAGCGTGGCGTAAGAGGGCAGGAGTCCCTTCGCCGGCTCCCCTCTTCCCATTGCAAGACCTGGATTTTGATGGTGAACAGGAGGCACCATCAGCACAGCGGCACTCCACCCCTCTCCTCCTGCCTGCCGGCCTTCTCCGGGACCTTCTGGAGATACGAGCATGCTTGCCGCTGTCCCCAAGAAGATGGTCGGTGACATTTACCTTGGCGAGCAAGAGACCACGCGTCTCCCTCTCTGGCCACACTTTCCTGCCGTCCTTCCATTTTTATCGTAGGCGCAGCAGAATCAAGTTAAACTGAAGTCGCCAGTTGCACGCTGTGACACCTTCACTAAAGTGCACGGAGAGAAGGAGCATGGCTTCTACCAGGTCACAACCGGCCTCATTGACCGCACACATCAGTGCGCCGCTCAGACGGCGGCTGCCATCAACAACATTTCGCTGCTCTCCTCCTTCGTCTCCTCCATTGCAGCATAGTGCCGGGCTCTTCCCATTGAGCTGGCCGAGGAGATTGGGAAAGTGATGGCAGCTGCTTTGACGTCGTCCTTGGCAATGGCCGTGGCACAGTCACGGATCATGGCCTGGGGACAGATTTGGGAAAATTGGTTATGTATTGTAACCCCAGATTCTATAAATATAGGTGTAGCCCTCTAAGTGGTTGGCCCCACTGCTCCCAGCAGAGTCAGCTGAAGTAAAAAGAAATAGCTATAGGTCTAGGTATAGGGAGCAGAGCTCCGGTCACGCTGGTATATATACTCTGGGAGCGGAGTGAGTCTTCTTCACAACTGCACATGCGTGTGGATAAACCCAATAGCGACAGCTCTTAGAGGGCTATCCCTATAATTATAGAACCTGTGGTTACAATGCGTAATCTACGATCTATTCGCTGGAAAAAAGCTTCTGATTAATTGAACACACCTGATCCCAGTAATCAGCAGTGAGTTGTGCAGAGGTAGTTGGAAAACAAGCAGGACTGTGGCCCTCGGGGTCCGGATTTGGCCACCCCTGGTTTATTAGCTTTGACAACTGTTGGGGCTTCATTTGGTGGGGCTCTTAGGAGGCAGAGAGAAAAAACTGACAGACTTATCTTGGTGGACCTTTTGTACACTCTTGAAGGTGGGTATAACGGTAACCAAGACAGCTGCAGCAACAATGTTCAGGGGGAATTCTTCCTTACAGAACTGCGTCAGTTCAGCCATGTTCTAAGGACATCGGGTGTTAAAGGCTCTATGGAGATCACAGCATTCCACAGGATTCCCATTGGGTTGAGTTGTTTCTCTGCCAGTGACTCAGCAGCTATAGCTGTTTACATTAACATTGCTGCTATTGTAAATCCTGTTGTACCAGTGATCAGCTACAACAATATCAGCTGGTTATTATGATGTTTGACAGGGACATGGATAAAATTGAACACAGTACATTGCAGCTTGCTTATGGTGCTGTGTACAGTAACTGGAGTCTGCTCAGAGTGACCGTGCTGACCACTGCCATCCCACAAAATGAATGCTACCAGGTGTCATTAACGCTGTGCCTTATCAGTGTGTATCAGTCCTCCCAACTTGATTTGTTAAAGTAATCAGCAATACGGTCTAAGATATTCACTGATTATGTTTGGCTTTAGGGTAAAAATTAACAAATACTTTTTTCTGTCTTATCTTGTTCCAGCCAGTGGACGAGCTGCGGAATGTGGTGTTTGAGATTCTGAAGAAAAAGGACGAGATCCAAGGTACCTGGCCTCTTTGTTTTTTGTGTCACCACTGTGGTAACTGTTTGTGTTTCACTGCTTGCTTCTGTTGTACAAATTGCAGTCATTATTATTTAGTATAGTCTCAATCTGTTTTATATGTTGACGTGATTCTTCCAGCCTTAGGGCTTCGGCTTACTGCGTGCCATCTCCTCCGATCCAGTTGGCTACTTGATTGTGTGCAGTCCACAACAATAAATGGATACATCTAAGTTCCCTTTATTGCATCAACAGTTCACCTTAATCTCTCCCACCAAAGATGAGAAGAGAAAAGACGACAAGACATTATTTCTTCACACAGTCATATGTCACATGGAGAGATGACTGTAGGTAGCTGATTTCTAATAATGTGCTGTGATCATATCTACACTCAGTTGCTCCTTCAAGCAGCTTGAAAGATGTTTGAGGAATATCCTTAAGTTTATATCGGTGTCTACATTCTCCTGCAATACACGTTCTTGAGAGTATTGTTGTTGCTCTCAGACACTGATGGGTGCTGTGGACCAGCAAGCTGCTGTAGAACAATGCAAACAATGCAACTGAAGCCCAACTTGACAGTTCTCTGTTAAAATGTTGAGAGGGTTTGTTTGTTGCCACAGTGCAGCATATGCGCTTGAGACCTTTTGCCCTTCTTCTAAAAATGTGATATGATAAAAATTTGCTGAATGCGATAATTTCTCGTTTGTAGTTTATAAACAAAAAAATTATTCATGCAGCTTTAAAGTGTAATTAATTATTTTTTTTCAGCTGTGAAATCTCACTGAAATGGCTACTCAGAGTGATAACGAAAATACTTTAAACCAATGTTCATTATTTGTTAGCATCTGTAGAAAGTGAGCAAGAGGAGAATCGTGTGCCAGCAGATGAAATGATCCCTGAGAGTAGCAGCAACCTAATGACGACCCCTAAACCTGTCAGAGCCCTGATCTACGGGGAGAGAGGAGATTCATCTGTAGTCAAGTACAAGATAACATCAGCTCCTGGGTACGTTTACAACTTTAATTTAAAAGTTCATGCATGCAATGTATTTCCACTTAATAAGTAGGGTCTAAAACATGTCTTTGTTAATAACACATGTTTTAGACCCTAAAACATGTGTTTTAGACTTTTTCGATTTCTAATATTGTGTCTGCATAGTAAAGTAATGTTAGATCATCCTCCACTTTTGGAGTTTTACGCAGAAATTTTGAAAACAATTGTGTAATTGGCAATAATATAGATATCAGTTTTTGCAACTGCTGAATCCAATAAATGTTAGGAAATGAAGAACATGAACAGAAGTCACCCAAAGTTACGGGTGGATAGTATGGCTGATGCCTTCACACTATGATCACATGTCTAAAAGAAGAAAAATTCAACAATGAGAGCGGCTTAAAAAAAACCCAACTAGCAATATGCACTTCCAGGCGGCACCTTGTGCAGACAGATGTTTTTTTGCCGTCATATTAAAACATCGGAAGAGAATCCTACCAAACTTTTTTTCCGTTGTTTTGAATTGCATATTGAAGGAATGCAGTCCTCTGCAAAAGAATGAGCAGAGTCAAGAATGAGAATTTCATGCTGAGGAGGAAGAAAGATGACACAAAAGCAAAACTTATTTTTTTCTCGCGCATCAATTAGCGATCACTAGTTCTTATAAAAATTGTTATCACAAATTATTAATGCCTTTTGTCCATGTCTTTTTCAGTGGTCCTTCAAGCCAAAGGAGAGAACCAGTATGTGTGAGTGGCCAGGAGGTTCGCTTCTTCACCCCAGTTAGACGCTCTGTGCGAATCGAGAGAGCCTCACTCCAATACCCTGCATCCCTCCAAGACCCCGACCTTTGCGTGGTGTCCTACAATGACCTAATCTCCAAGGAGCACAAAGAGGAAAGTCAGGAGCAAAAGGTTGGGGAAACCAGCCAGTCTGTTGATAACACTCCCATGTACATATACAGACACAACGAAGCACTAAAAGACAAGGTGTTTGTTCAGCATTTATGTGACGAAGGTGTTTGTACCTTAGGCAAAATGGATTCAGTCACCGTTTACATGGCAGGGAATATAAATTAACTTGTATATGTGTTGTCAGATCCCACCCTTTCTTCCGGGGGAAAAAAGATTTTAGATTTGTACGTTTTTGTAATATTAGGTATTTCCCCCACCTTTTTTATGAAGGAGTTATTTGGCTCCCCTTTTCCTCTTCCTTCAGGTCTTGTGTACATAGTAATATAAAATAAATTTCACTTTTTTTAAAGCCTACATTTGATCTTTTAGGTACAATGTTTGTGAAAATGAATGGCGTTCGAATGGTTCATATCTGCCGGATGCAGCTTTGCGAGTTGAGTTTGCATGTTCTCATTGTGCTTTTGTGTGCGTTTCTTCCCACTGTCCAAAAACCTGCAAGTTGGCATGTTGGCATACCGTGACAATGATTTCCAAATCTGCAATAAACGTCGTTGGCATTTTACCACAGTAAACAAAGTTCTGAAGGCATTTCCCAAATCCTCATTTGTTCGGATGCTGTAATGAACTCATGTGGTCTGCCAGTCTGAAATGAATCTGTTTACACTCTGTTCTTCCATGCTAACATGTTAGCCCAATAACACTGTTGATTGTCTGACACAATATCAGACCTGTCAATTCTTCCAAACTCGCGTTCAGCTTCTGTCCCAGCAAAGGATTCCACAATCTCAAACCTCTTGAGGACCAGAGTATTTTTAAGGTTCAGTCAACAACACAACCTCTCAGATTTGAAGAGTTTTGGATCATCAGGCCGATGATGGTGCAACAACAGGCCGATGATGGTGAAACACAACATCCACTACATTGCCAAAAGTATTCGCTCACCTGCCCTGACTCACACATGAACGCAAGTGACATCCCATTCCCAATCCAAAGGGTTCAATATGACGTCGATCCACCCTTTGCAACTATAATAGCTTCAACTGTTCTGGGAAGACTGTCCACAAGGTTTAGGAGTGTGTTTATGGGAATTTTTGACCATTCTTCCAGACGCTTATTTGTAAGGTCACACACTGATGTTGGACGAGAAGGCCTGGCTCTCTCTTTCTGCTCTAATTCATCCCTAAGGTGTTCTGTCGGGTTTAGGTCAGGACTCTGTGCAGGCCAGTCAAGTTCATCCGGACCAGTCTCTTTCATCCATGTTTTTATGGACCTTGCTTTGTGCAGTGGTGCACAGTCATGTTGGGCGAGGAAGGGGCCAGCTCCAAACCAAAATGTCTCGGTATGCTGAAGCATTCAGAGTTCCTTTCACTGGAACTAAGGGGCCAAGCCCAGCTCCTGAAAAACAACCCCACACCATAATGCCCCCGCTGCCAAACTTTACCCTTTGCGCAATGCAGTCAGTTCTCCTGGCAACCGCCAAACCCAGAAGCTTGCCATCAGATTGCCAGATGGTGAAGATTTATTCGTTACTCCAGAGAACGCGTCTCCACTGCTCCAGAGTCCAGTGGCCGCGTGATTTACATCACTGCATCCGAAGCTTTGCGTTGCACTTGGTGATGTATGGCTTGGATGCAGCTGCTCGGCCATCTGCAATTGACTCTGCAGAAAGTTGGCGACCTCTTTGCACTACGCACCTCAGCATCCGCTGACCCCTCTCCGTCAGTTTACGCGTCCTACCACCTCGTGGCTGACTTTCCACGTTCTTATAATACAACTGAATATTTAGGAGCGAGGAAATGTCACGACTTTATTTGTTGCACAGGTGGCATTTTATCACAGTTCCACGCTGGAGTTCACTAAGCTCCTGAGAGCGACCCATTCTTTCACAAATGTTTGTAATAACAGTCTACGAGCATAGGTGCTCGATCTTATACACCTGTGGCCATGGAAGTGATTGGAACACCTGATTATTTGGTTGAGAGAGCGAATACTTTTGGTAATCTAGTGTAATATGTTGCTATGTTACTGGGTGTATCTGCTGACGTTCACCACACAAAACTAGCATCAACCAATCAACAACAGGCCTGTGGGTCTGAAGAACCGACCCAACTGGAAAACCCAGTCCAGGGTTAGAACACTCAACTGCACTATCGACAAATCTAATTACGCTAATGTCACTTACTCAGGTATTTTTCTCGTGTGCAACATGAAGTGTATGTATTCAGTGTGATAATGCTGTCTGATTTTAAAATGTATAGATTGTTGACCACAGGATCACGGTAGAAATTAATTTTAAAAGGCATCGCCTCATACATGGATTGATGCCTTTATAAGCACCTCCACTTTGTACTTTGCTTGAAGTTATCACAGCAGCATCATAACATTTGAACCATTCATGTGTCATTACTAGTGCTAAATTGCCCCCGACGGATATCCAGATGCTACTGGTTGTGTTAGATCATCTCTCGGAGCATCAAACTGTAACTCTTGAAAAACCAGAACTAACTGGATTATTGCTGTATCTTGGCAGGTAGGCTTGTTAAAATCGTTTGCAAAGCATTTATCATCAAACTGGAATTTACCAGCAGCTTCAAAGCGACAAAACACCTGACCGACGCTTGGTGTGCTTACTATGAAATGTGACGCTTGTGTAAAACAGTTTTGCCACACCTGTAAACAATGCAGTGTTTACGGTGGCGTCTCCACATGAGACACCTGTGAATCACTGAAATAACATCCTGAGCTACTACAAAACTGGTGAGTCAGATACAGCAGGTATATGACCTTTTTTTCTTATAGTTTGTGAGACTCAAAGTTTTCAAAAGTTTGTTTCTCAGAAAACGCTCATGTAACACATGAAAACCGCACTCGTAACAAAATAATCTGCAAGCACACAGCAGTGCGTGACTGGAAACTGGTAATGTGATGATTTAAAAAAAAAAAGGAAAATTTATTGTTGGAATTGTGGTTTTCCTTGGAAGAACGGACTACGTTATTTCAGGAAAAGATCTGCAACCTTGAATAGGGCCTGTGATTTCTGAAGGAACAGTTGCCGTTTATCTGGAGCCTTTTTTTGCAATTTACTACAACTTACCGTATATACAGTATGTTAAAATGTTCATGTGCAATGTCCAGTGCAGCAAAAAGTGAAGGGGTCTGCTCAGCTCGCCGTGTACAGTCAGTGTGCCCGTGTTTCTGAAAGGTTCCGATATCACACACCTGGGCCTGCGACGTTTGACTTTTCTGTTTAAAGTTTCCAAGCAGTTCGTCATTAGTTATGTTTGAGTCATCGCTTGCAGTATGTAGAGTTAATAATACTTCAAAAACAAGCAAGTCGAGCTGCACTTTATTCCAACAGCCACAGTATGTGAACAATATTTAGTGAAGACAAATGATTAAAAAAAGCTCAGTTGTAGCAGTTCATATCTACTCATTAGTACGTGCCCGTGATTAAACCTCATCGTCATCATCTCAGTCTGCTCATAGTTGTACACATGCCTAAATTGTATTTGAAAAATTTTCACTAGAATAAGTAACAAAAGTTATGCGATGCCTCTTAGTTTTCAGAATAGTTTACGGTTCCCTGTAAATGTATTCTGGATCCTGTCAGAGAGGAAGCTCAGAGTTGTCCTGGCCAGGCTGCAAGCTCTTTCAATATTTTGGATTGTTGGCCATCAGACATTCATGAGCCGTGATCTTTTGAACGAATAATTTCCCCTTGAAATGAATAACAGAGACTGCTGCTGTAGGAAAGCCAGCATAGCTGATGTAACACTTCCTCAGAAATTCATGGATGTTATTGTCACATTGGACGAGGAGCCTCATGGAAGCTGCAGACTTGTGTCAGCAATAGCTTGAGTCATTCTTTCAGAGATGTGATAATCTTTTTTTCTTTTCTTTTTTTAGTATTTGTCTTGAGTTTGTGTTTAATATAATTTCCACAATCACCAGAAGGGGCAGGTGGGTTTTTCCTCATAGCAGCAGATGTTTTCTGTGGCTATAACCATGTCCAGTTCTCCACCAGCAGAACACGCACAAGTTTTCCACACCTAGTTTGGCCCCAAGAAGTTCTATTTTTTTGTCTTTGTTGTTTTGTTTTTTGTTTTTTTTTTGTTGTTGCCCCTGCCAGATTTCATTTCCTTTTTTCGGCTCACTCTCTTCATTGGCATTTATGAGGCAATGTGAAAATCTGAACTGCTGCTTTGCATCAACAACTCATGAGGCAAAGTTGGACAGTAGATTTACACAAGTGCTGCACTTTTACTTTTCATTTCAATGTGATGTTTTTTAACTTCTCCACTTTCACTGTTCACATTTATTCTACATATTTAGTCTCTCTAAGAATGTTCTTAGAGAGCATACTTAAACTAATAAACTAATACATTTTGCATAATAAATTTATGCAGCACATAAATCGTTGCTCCTAACATACTTACTACTACCTTGAAGCACCCTACACTGCAGTCGCATGCAGCTTCTTTCTTTCGAGCTTTGATTTATTTCTAAGGAATGTGCATGTTCCACTCGAGGATGTCGTGCGTTGGTCCAGCTGCGTCACTTCGGCGTCGCGTATTTAAAGACTTTGGCTTCGTGCAGTGAGAAGCACAAACCGCTCGGCTGCGCCCTGGTTCAGCGGCTCCAACGCAGAGCGTCACTGAGGGTAAGTGGCACCGATTTACGGAGGTTCTGCATTTTCCTCCTCGGTCTTAGGGCTGTAATGGAACTTGCTGGATGCACTTCACCTTCTCCTGCAGCCTGACGGCGTAACGACGCTGTAAGTGGCGACGTGCCTGCTGAAATACATCGAATGAGTAGAAATATGGAAGACTGAGAACTATCAGCTGATCCTTTTTTAATATTTCTAAGCACATTTGTCTGGTGCGCAGCCCTGCATTGATGTGGCGTCACTGCAGGAGGAGGCGTCGAGCTTCCTTCAGACCGAAGGTCTTTTCCAGGCGAAATCTTTGACATTTAGGAAGAAAAACAGCTGCAAAGTGAAATGAACCTGTTCATAAATCCTAACACAATTATTCAGCTAGTGTTTTCATTGGCTGGACTAAATATAGTCCAGTTTCAAAAACTTAGATGACCCAGGGATTCTCTCTCTGTGTGTTGCTTCTAATAAGCCTCATTAATGTCAAATTCAAAATAAACCAGGTAGACGAACATTCCTGTACTGAAGAGAGACATAAAAACATTTAATAACTGCAGCGAACAACAAGTGGCAGATTAATATTGGGGCGGGTGGGTCAATACCTGTGATAGACAGGAATGTTTCCAAGTGGCTTATTGCTCTGACTCTGTTTCGTTTAGAGTGAAATTAACTCTAAGGCCTGTGAAAGTTTATGATGAAATGAATCTACTAAACATGTTCATGTGGGATGTTAAAAGTTCCATTAAGATAAAGTGCAAACAGTTTTCACACTGGGTCCAATAAAGGCAGCAGCCGTATAATGTTGCGCAACCCAGGAGTTGGCAGCAGCGTAGCTGGATGCCACAGCTTGAGCAGTGAACTGTGACTTGGATCCAACCTGTGCATAGTTCTAGAGCAAGAGAGCGGAACACAGCAACTCCTCAGTCAGACAGTTAATACCCAGGCAGTGAGGAGACACATCACTTGTGGACCGGATGATCACTGTTGTCTCGATCCCCTGAAGGTTGCGAAGTTCCTTAAATGCTGTTGTTTGTGTTTTTGACTTTTTCAGCTTTTCTTTCCGTGTCCCATCATGAGCTTCTCCATGAGTACCTTTGCCCTGAAGACGAAAAGTGGGTTATATCTAAAACTCAGGAAGTACCCTAAAGGACTGAAGCTGGTGCTTGTCGAAGTCCAAAATGAGAAGCAAAAAGGTACAACATTTTTCTTATAACCACAACAAATAAAGATAACAAATAGTTTTGCACAATCTACAAATTGAACGATACGTTTATTTAGATTAGCGAGAAAAGGTAATGGCACTGTTTACAATTCCCTGTTTTTTTGCGTGAATTGGTCAGAAAATGTAATCGGCTACTAAATGCTGCTTTATTTGTCTTCTTTTCCTCCTCTAGACTTTTTCGAGGCACTTTGTGTTAGTCTACTTTCAGACTTGATGATACTCTCTTCATTGAGCTTCAGAAAGCCAATCAGAAACCTTGTCACACACATATACACTGCAGCGAAATTGCTGTTCCTGAGGAAACCAGCTTTTCCTGTTTACATGACAGTGACACTTAGAATCCGCATTAGAATCAGAATAAACTTTATTTGCCAAGTTTGTACAAGACAAGCAAGGAATTGAATTCGGCGTGTCTCGGTACTTTCTAGTAACATAAATTATTTACATGAATTATAAGTTACATTTAAAGACAGTAGAAATGTTACAACATAGAAACATTAAGATTTTGGGTCCTGGGAGAAAGTGGATCCTAGAAACCTGAATGAGTGCACGCTAGACACTGTGTTGTTGTAGATGGTGAGGGGGGCAGGCGGTTCCTCCTAAGAAGTTTAATGTTCAATGAAATTCAACGACATGAAAGACTCATCGCCTTGGAAAACGGTGTTTGTTGATATTTGTGACAGTTCAATGACCAAACCAGGAAACTGCATCAGTGCCATTACTTTTCCTAGTATTAGTCTCCATCAAACTCTCACTTTGTGGTTTTGCTTCTGCCCTTAGCACCACTTGTGCAGACCACCTGGATGTCTTTCCGTTTCCAGCGTGAAGAGAAATTTTATTTGCTGAAGGTGGATGAAGGAAAACTGACGGTGAAAATTTATCTCTGTCAAACAAAATTTACATACAGAGCTTTAGATTCTGCACTGAGCATCTAACTTGTTTGTACAGGAGCCCAGATTTTCTTTGAGTGTTATTCAAGGATGCAGACGTTCAGTTGACACTTGTGGAAGTCAAATAATTTGTTGCCAGTTCACCTAGTTTGCAGCAAAACTTTGCTAAGTAGCGTCCTGATTGTGAAACAAAGCATCAAATTCATAGTCAAGTTGTCCTTGAGAAGAAAAGCGGCTTTGACAACATCGAACACAATGGGCCTGTAGCTAAACACAAGGCTTCTTTTCTTGACAGACGGAGGAGGTGAACGATCAAACCGAAAACGATTTAAATGAAAAGTACAGGTTCCATGTGGTGGACGTAGGAAGTGGTGAATATCACGACCTGCAGAACGTGGGCACCAACCAATACCTCAGCATCCAGAGTGCTGAGGGGCAAGTGATCCTCAGTGAACAAAAGCTGGACGCTATTCTGGTAACGCAAGTGAAGGTACTGTCTGTCTTTACGTTCAACCCAACTGCAGCTTCTTTTGTGCTTTAGATTACAGTAAATGTTACATATTTATTTATTCATATTACATTCTTATTTTCGGTACTAGTCTGTATAAATTCTTCCTGAGCCTGTACGTTCATCAGCGCCTTCTTTTTGTTGCGTCTTCTGCAGGCATCCATCTGACAAACTTCTGCCATGTAACTGAAGACTTTACATTCCACTCTGCGAAACGCTGGACCAAGCTCGGAGTCTCGTGTAAATATGTAGATATCTGGTCAGTCTGGGTTGGTTAGAGTCTTATCGTCAAGCTCATTTTAAGAGCTCACTTTTGCAGCAAAGTACTTTACTTTCCTAAATTTTTAAAGAGAGAAAAAAGTTTTATGTTTTTATTTTATGGAGTAATTTTATGGTTTATTTATGTCTGGTAAATTCTGGCCTGTTTGTGTTCCCACCTAAGCTGAGATGAAGCTGAACTGTAGCACTGGTTCCCAAAGGCTGAGTGGTATTCCACATGTGGAAGTTTCCTTTAATGTGAAAGTGCAGTTTTGAGTTTTTTGTTTGTTTTTTTGGAGGGGGGGGGGGGGGTTGTTGTGGGACACTCTTGAAGAGCTTTTGTATGTCTTTATTCCAGTTTTTCATTGACCAAGTGTTGTGACCAAAACTTAGTTTTTAACTACAAATTCAGTGCTGAGCCAACCTGGATCACTGAACACGCCTGATCCGGAATCTTCTGACATTTGTTTGTTTAAATAGAAAAACTGAAAATTATTTAGTGGCATTTGGACACACAGAGGTGAGAATTTGTGTTTTCCATAACATCCCTTCTTTGTGTCATTTACTTATTATTAACACTCGGTGAATGTTTTATTATTTTCTGCTGCTGCGCTGGAAAACAACAATTTATATATATTTTAACTGTTTGTATTAACAGTGTGACTGTGAATATTTATGCATTTTGTCTTACTTACATTTGACGGTCATAGGTATGAGGATACGAGCATAAAGAAATGTGTTTGCGTTTGACTTTGAGGTATTTTTTCTACTGCAAATATCTTTCATACTTTCAATCTGCCACAGCTGTTTCAACAATTAAACTTGTGAGCAATGAATTCTGCACATCCCCGTGGACTTTTGTTGGTCCCAGGTTCATCCAGCAAACCTTTGGTGTGTAACTCATTCTCTGCTGCCAGTGAGTCGCTCTGGCGCCTCTGCTTGGATCAGAGCGCTCAGTCGTTTAGCCGAGTGTCTCAGAGACAGACGCTCTGGTCTTCCAGCAGAGCAAATATTTCTTCTCTTTCTTCCATTGGACACCAAACACAACATCTGTACACTCACAACTAAAAGTACAAACAAGTTTGGAGAAGCTCCTCGATTTTCATTTGTGCGTTGGGCTGTGGTTAAGTAGTGTGCATCAACAGCACCAGCACATTATTTAGTGTGCATGCTTTTTGATTTGAGCTTATTTTACCACCTCACCGTCTGTGGACATACTAAACGTTGTGTGCGTTAGCAGGCTAGTGTAACGCAAAGCGTGGTTGAAGAGCTGGAGGTTACCTGGAATCCAGTGATTGTTACACTTACAAAGAGAAAGTGTCAACACTAGTGAAGGAGTTTCACCCAAATCATAAAACTGAACTGCAGTAAAGTAGATGAATGGTCAATGCCACGGTTGGCCAACATCTCCCTGATGAAAGTAGCAGCATGTGCACGGGTAAAACTTTTTAATTACTTTGGAGAAGCACAAATGGTCCTGAACTAACAGTGCACCAAGTTAAAGAAGAACACGCCCGATACAGGAAAAAAAAAATGTGTGAAATACACGGACAGGATGGATCTTGATCAACATCTCTGAAAGCCCCAAGGAGATCAGCTGTTTAAACACTGCACCTCTTAGACTGGTGTGTTTCACACCCACTTTCTTTCATTTGTAGAGAACCTTTATTCGTCCCACAGTGGGGAAATTTCCATCTTACAGCTGCAGAGAGTTTGCACTGTGCCAAAGAAGATGATCAGAATACAATATATACAGGATACGGTGTATACAATCTAAAAATATCACATGTGTAAACAATCATACAGGCTCATTTGCATTGCACAAAGTTTTAAAGTGACTAATAGTGACTGTGGTTCACTGGGAGCAGCTGTGACCGTAAAGTCCGGCAGCAGCGGGGACAGAAGAGCTTCGATGTCGCTGCCTCAGACGTTTCGGATGTGACGGTCTGTCAGTGGAGGAGCTGCCCAGACGCGACACTGGGGCTGGGGGTCGTTCTCCAGCACCGGTGACCGCTCGGCTACCGTCCCCCTGAGTCCAGGCCAAGCCCCGGTCTGCAGACTTCACCTGTCACTTCACAGCTTCTGTGACCAGCCAACGTGAGATTGAGGCGCTTTCAAATCTCACGGACACCTGCGTGACGTGAAGCCCCATGTGTGTTTCGGCATGAAGCGAAGGCTCAACACGTGTCATGACCGACGTCCCGCTTTCGACCATCTCACTACAGATGCACAAACCAGCTCGAAACACTCGAGACTTCATTTCACACAACGATTTGAAGCTGGAATCTGGATTAATACGTTTTTTTCTGTGGGGCGCCAACAACTCTGAAATATAACATGTGCATTTTCTGTATGGATTCATAGGAATGTGCATGTTCCGCCTGAGGAAGCAGCAGCGGCACGTTGGTCCAGCTGCGTCACTTCGGCGTCGCGTATTTAAAGACTTTGGCTTCGTGCAGTGAGAAGCACAAACCGCTCGGCTGCGCCCTGGTTCAGCGGCTCCAACGCAGAGCGTCACTGAGGGTAAGTGGCACCGATTTACGGAGGTTCTGCATTTTCCTCCTCGGTCTTAGGGCTGTAATGGAACTTGCTGGATGCACTTCACCTTCTCCTGCAGCCTGACGGCGTAACGACGCTGTAAGTGGCGACGTGCCTGCTGAAATACATCGAATGAGTAGAAATATGGAAGACTGAGAACTATCAGCTGATCCTTTTTTAATATTTCTAAGCACATTTGTCTGGTGCGCAGCCCTGCATTGATGTGGCGTCACTGCAGGAGGAGGCGTCGAGCTTCCTTCAGACCGAAGGTCTTTTCCAGGCGAAATCTTTGACATTTAGGAAGAAAAACAGCTGCAAAGTGAAATGAACCTGTTCATAAATCCTAACACAATTATTCAGCTAGTGTTTTCATTGGCTGGACTAAATATAGTCCAGTTTCAAAAACTTAGATGACCCAGGGATTCTCTCTCTGTGTGTTGCTTCTAATAAGCCTCATTAATGTCAAATTCAAAATAAACCAGGTAGACGAACATTCCTGTACTGAAGAGAGACATAAAAACATTTAATAACTGCAGCGAACAACAAGTGGCAGATTAATATTGGGGCGGGTGGGTCAATACCTGTGATAGACAGGAATGTTTCCAAGTGGCTTATTGCTGTGACTCTGTTTAGTTTAGAGTGAAATTAACTCTAAGGCCTGTGAAAGTTTATGATGAAATGAATCTACTAAACATGTTCATGTGGGATGTTAAAAGTTCCATTAAGATAAAGTGCAAACAGTTTTCACACTGGGTCCAATAAAGGCAGCAGCCGTATAATGTTGCGCAACCCAGGAGTTGGCAGCAGCGTAGCTGGATGCCACAGCTTGAGCAGTGAACTGTGACTTGGATCCAACCTGTGCATAGTTCTAGAGCAAGAGAGCGGAACACAGCAACTCCTCAGTCAGACAGTTAATACCCAGGCAGTGAGGAGACACATCACTTGTGGACCGGATGATCACTGTTGTCTCGATCCCCTGAAGGTTGCGAAGTTCCTTAAATGCTGTTGTTTGTGTTTTTGACTTTTTCAGCTTTTCTTTCCGTGTCCCATCATGGTGAACTCCAAAATTAGATTTGCCCTGAAGACGAAAAGTGGGTTATATCTAAAACTCAGGAAGTACCCTGAAGGACTGAAGCTGGTTACTGAAGACAAAAATGAGAAGCAAAAAGGTACAAAAGTTTTTTAATAACCACAACAATTAAAGATAACAAATTGTTTTGCACAATCTACAAATTGAACGACACATTTATCTATAGTGGCAAGATATAAAACTAATGCATAAATTGGTCAGTAAATGTGATCTGACATTTCTAAGGAGATAAAGCACAAACAGTTATGATCTTTTATTGTTCAGACAAACCCGTTAAACGCACAAAGTGACGGTGGATGGAGTGATGACAGCACTCGGCTTTCGGTGTCATTGCATGTCAACTGGAGTCAGGTGTCCGTCAAACCTGGAGTCCAGTTAATGAAATGAAAATAGACGTGGGTTTGAGCTACTTTGACTTATACAACCACTGAAACATTTACAAGGATTTAACTAACCTGGATACTGTCCATCAAGTCCCTGCATGCAGACACGCAGTAGACAAGGGATCTGGTTTCACATTCACCTCAGACTGATTTGGAAACATTACTCACAGATTTTAACTGTATAGTGACAAGAGAATGCTGCTTTATTAGTCTTATTTTCCTCCTTTAGACTTTTTCGATGCACTTTGTGTTAGTTTGATGATGTTCTCTTCATTGAGCTTTATCTTGGGGATAGCCAATTAGAAACCTTGGCACGGCTTAGAAAATACAGTGCTTGTTAAAACATTAAACATCCTTTACTCGTCACTGAGCACAGATAGATTTGCACGTTCAAGTTACAGTGAAATTCGTCCTGCATTTAGCCCACCCCCCTGGGGGGAGCTGCCATAGGCACCCAGGGCATCTTGCTCAGGGACACACCTGGTGGGGAGGCTGGGGATTGCAGGTAGGCTGGGATCCCACATTTGATCCCGCATTGTCTGTTTTGGCCTCCAGCGTCTCTACCCACTGAGCTACCAGGCCGCACTTGTTGATGCTTGTGACAGTTCAATGACCAAACAGTGCCATTACTTTTCCTAGTATTAGTCTCCATCAAACTCTCACTTTGTGGTTTTGCTTCTGCCCTTAGTACAACTTGTTGATATAAGGAAGCAGACCACCTGGATGTCTTTCCGTTTCGAGCGTGAAGAGAAATTCTATGTGCTGAAGGTGGATGGAGGAAAACTGATGGTAACAAAGAAAATTTACATACAGAGCTTTAGATTCTGCACTGAGCATCTAATTTGTTTGTACAAGAACCTAGATTTTCTTTGAGTGTTATTCAAGGATGCAGACGTTCAGTTGACACTTGTGGAAGTCAAATAATTTGTTGCCAGTTCAGCTAGTTTGCAGCAAAACTTTGCTAAGTAGCGTCCTGATTGTGAAACAAAGCATCAAATTCATAGTCAAGTTGTCCTTGAGAAGAAAAGCGGCTTTGACAGCATCGAACACAATGGGCCTGTAGCTAAACACAAGGCTTCTTTTCTTGACAGACGGAGGAGGTGAACGATCTAATCGAAAAGGATTTAAATGAAAAGTACTTGTTCCAGGGGGTGGACGTAGGAAGTGGTGAATATCACGACCTGCAGAACGTGGGCACCAACCAATACCTCTGCATCCAGAGAGTCGAAGGGCAAGTGATCCTCAGTGAACAAAAGCTGGACGCTATTCTGGTAACGCAAGTGAAGGTACTGTCTGTCTTTACGTTCAACCCAACTGCAGCTTCTTTTGTGCTTTAGATTACAGTAAATGTTACATATTTATTTATTCATATTACATTCTTATTTTCGGTACTAGTCTGTATAAATTCTTCCTGAGCCTGTACGTTCATCAGCGCCTTCTTTTTGTTGCGTCTTCTGCAGGCATCCAACTGACAAAATCTGCCATGTAACTGAAGACTTTACATTCCACTCTGCGAAACGCTGGACCAAGCTCGGAGTCTCGTGTAAATATGTAGATATCTGGTCAGTCAGAGTTGGCTAAGAGTCTTATCGTTAAGCTCATTTTAAGAACTCACTTTTGAAACTGAGTACTGACCCGTATTCTGGCCTGTTTGTGTTCCTACCTAAGCTGAGATGAAGCTGATGTGTAGAACCGGGTCCCAAAGGCTGAGTGGTATTCCACATGTGGAAGTTTCCTTTAATGTGAAAATGCAATTTTGAGGTTTGTTTAGGGGGGATTTGAGGGACACTCCAACTAACTACTGAGTAAGTACTAACTTATTAACTACAAATTGTTGAGCCCACCTGGATCATTGACACATTGGACACAAGGAGATGAGAATTTGTGTTTTTCATAACATCCCTTCGTTGTGTCATTTACTTAATACAATCCTACTTTATTTATACGTTGCCAATTTACAACACAGTCATCTCAAGGCACTTTACATAATAAAGTCCAGACTATACAGACATTTAGAGAAACCCAACAAATCTCCCTTGAGCAGCTGTAGGCAACAGTGGAGAGGAAAAACTCCCTTTAATGGAAGAAACCTCCAGCAGAACCAGGCTCAGGGTGGGCGACCATGTGCCTTGACCGGTTGGGCTGAGTGGAAAGTGGAGAGATAAATGAAAAGGGCAACAAAAGCAACAACATATAACAATAAATACATTTTTGTATAGTCTTGACTTTATCATGTAAAGTGCCTTGAAATGACTTGGATGATGGTTGTGAATTTATGCTATATAAATAAAGCTGATTTGAATTAAATTAAAATTGAAAATTATGTCATCTAAAGTAACCATCTGGTTGGTTGGTTTTAGGCCCAAACATAATAACTTCAGTTTTATCTGAGTTTAAAAGAAGGAAATTGTAGGACGTCCAGGCCTTTATGTCTTGTAGACATGCTTGTAGTTTGATTAATTGATTTGTTTAATCTGGTTTCATAGAGAGATATAACCGTTTGTCATCAGCGTAGCAATGAAATTAGTGTTTTCTAATATTGTTGTCAAAGGGAGACATGTATATATATATATATATATATATATATATATATATATATATATATAGTAAAGAGTATTGGTCCTAACACAGAGCCTTGGGGAACTCCATAACTAACTTGTGTGTGTGTGGAAGATTCATCATTAACATGAACAAATTGGAATCTATCTGATAGATGAGATTTAAAAACGTTTAGTGCAGTTCCTTTAATCCCAATAACATATTCTAGTCTCTGTAAAAATAATCTGTGATCAATGGTGTCAAATGCAGCACTAAGATCTAGCAGAACTAATACAGAAACAAGTCCATTATCTGAAGCCAGAAGAAGATCTCTAGATGAACTCTAAATCCCGACTGAATTCTGCAAACAAGTCGTTTCTACTAACTACTAATATTAATATTAATATGAACAGTTGGTGCATGTTGGAAACCAACAAAGTCATATATACTTTTATTGTCTGTATTAACAGTGTGACTGTAAATATTTCTATTTATTTTGTCATAGGCAGGAAGATAAGAGCATAAAGAAATGTGTTTGTGTATGACTTTGAGGTATTTTTTCTACTGCAAATATCTTTCATGCTTTCAACCGGCCGCAACTGTTTCACCAAATAAACTTGTGAGCAATGAATTCTGCACATCCTAGTGGATTTTTTTTGGCTTCAGGTTCACCCGGCATGTAATTGATTCTCTCCTGCCAGTGAGTCGCTCTGACGCCTCTGATTGGATCAGAGCGCTCAGTCAAACTTTATTCACATATCACCTTTTCTACAGGATTGAGATGGTCACAGTTGGGCATAAGAAATGAGGGCAGTAAAACACACACAAAGAGGTTTAGCCTGGTGTGTCAGAGACAGATGTTCTCATCTCAATCATCCGTATACTGTAAAAACTGCACCTTTTAGTCTATCGTCTTTTCATTCACATCTCCTTTCTCTCAGACTTTACTGAATAACTATTATGACCAACCTCTGTGAGGTGTGTTTTAATCTCATCTACACCTGCAAATGATGTCTCGGTACATAATAAACCTTGATTTGTCATGACCTGTTTCCCTCTGCTGATAAGAAAGACAGATTGCGAAATGAGAAGCAAAAACATGATCTGTCTACAATTTCTGCAACTAAGGTTTAAGTTTAAGACTTTAATAACCGTTTTCTATCATCTCACTGGTGATGCTTAAAAGAGCACGAATCGACGGAGCGTTCATTCCACAGAACGAATTGAAGTTGGAATGTGATGCAATGACTTCTTTTTTCCAGGGCCCTGTGGCCGCAGTGTGCCAGCAACCCTGAAAATGTCAAATGGGCATTTTCTGTGTGAATCCATGCCCAGAATTGTGATGTAAAAACCATCTTTTTCAAAATACTGGCCTAATTACCTTTACTGTTTTTGGTAATGCATTAGGAGCACCAGCCAAATGTCTTATGGTAAACTGGATCATTAGGAAACATGAACTGAGACGGAGGACCGTCAGCAGAATGCACTAGAGTGTGATACGTCATACTTTTATGGGAAGCACTGAATGGCATTCACGCAGTTGCACACATTGACCTTGGTAGCTTGCCAGTGCAACCAACCCCATGTGGGCCTCTCTGCTTAAGGGCTGAGGGAAAAGGAAGCTGTGTGTATTTCTTGTCCAAATAAACTGGACTTATTCGTGCCTGTCCACACTGACACGCTTGCCTCTGTAAATGGCAGTAAAAGCCACTGCTTACTGGACACAGGAGGGACAATGTGGTTCAACAGTGCGCGTGTTTGCTTATTGGAAACTGGTGAAGAAAGAATTTACTTTTAACCCTCAGGTGTTTGTCTGGAATCAAATGACTGGATAAGTACAGTAAATCACACAGCCATCTTTGCAGTACTGCCAAGGGATACTCCGTTGGGATGTGGGAAATGTGATAGTGAAACTGAATACATTTTCAGGGTTCATAAGTCCATTAGGATTCATCTTGCAGGAACCCGTAAAATGTTTCAGGACTGTGTCACGGCACAGTCAGAGGTGCTTTGTGGTTTGCCTTTCTTCTGCAATCAGTTTGGCGCCTGATCAAGTCAGAGTTTCCAGGGTGCCTTAAAGACCTTCTTCCTGTCCATGAGAGAAGTGACTGAACAGAACAGAACTCACCCTATTCCTTTTGTCTTTTCCATGCTGCACTAGACACGGGTCCTGTTTTCGTCGGCCTTGCCGTGTGCAGCGTCTGTGTGCGTTGTCTAGCGCTGTGGCGCTCTGGGATTGTTGTTCCGTTGATCGTGTACCGCACACTCTGGATTTGGTTGACATGACAATACAGAGCCACTTGGCTGCACAAGACCAGGCGCATTGCATATTATGTTCCTCTAATCCACAACCAGCTCCGTATAACCGTGCAAACAGATTATACGGGTGGACGGCTGCAGGCATGTGCATGCAGGGTGTTTAGTTCATGCTGTGGGAAAATCTAAGCAATGTGCACAACGTGTTCAGTTCTTCTCCTTATCTTTCTTGTGCATTAGCGACATTTTTTTCTTGTCTCATCCTTATGTCACATCATGCGAGGCCTGATAGAAGCTGGTTTCCAGTTTGACTCAACACAGCTGATGTCAGATAGGATGCTCTGTCAAAGCTCCCTCAGAGTCATGTCTGAACAGAGCTTCAACAAGTTAGAAACGCCGCATTACATGCATGCCAGCGCTGCCGCCTCACAGCCAGAAGTTTGCGGGTTCATTCATTTTTCATCCTGTCATCCTGTGACTTTGTACTTTCGCCTGAATTTTTCATTGTGTTGCGTAAACAAGGGGTTTTGTTTGGCTCTGCTGAACTCGGGAATAAGAATTATTTTGTTGATACAAAAATATGCAGCCTAATCTAATCTACAATTTTATTGCACAATGCCACAACAGTGCTGCACCCTCGTTTCTAGTGGCCGTGGTGTTGTACGGTGACTAACAGCGAAACTGGACCTGGAATCTGGATCTTTGCTACCGAATTGTGGTGGCGCAGACGGTGGTGTGTCAGACCCCGCTGGGTTGTTCCAGTGCGGGCCAGCTTCAAATCATCCCCATCATATTAATTTACTTTTGTTCTGAGAAATTCTTTCATATTCAATGAAACTTATCTTATTAACCTTTTCCATGCCAATAATAATGAGATTATGTCAAAATGTATCCGTATCCTGCTCTTACTACTGCTGTCATGCGATGTTCAACCCAACCCAGGCCCCCGGCGAAATCACATCAGTACTCCTGATGAATTCAGACCCAGGTCAGGCCTCGGTGTTCTCCATATAAATATTTGGAGTCTTCTGCCTAAGTTGGATTTAATTACAATGTGGATTTAATCCACTGACAGCGACACTCGTGTGTTCTCTTAATCCTGGTGGAACAAAGCAGACAAAGATATTTTTATGACAGGCTACTATGTCTTTTGTTGTGACCACCTTTGGAAAGGTAGAGGTGTGGCCATATATATATAAAAAGCAAATTTTATTTTACCATCCTATCCTCTGTGTACATTCCAAAACAATTTGAAAATGTTATCTTGAAAGTTGAAGTCTCCAAGGATCTATCCCTCACATTATGGGCTGTTACTCACGGCATAAATATGTTGCTGGCTTAAATTCAAATGAACTTTTAGTAATATCTGAACCTAGTTCTCAGACAGTCTAAAATCTGTCTTTATTTCTTTAAATCTCAACCAATTAATTGATAGTCTTACTCGGCCTAATATTAAATATCCCACGAGATTATCCTTACTGGACTTAATTATGACCATTATGCTTCGCGTTCGTGTGACATTCACCTGCTCACTGTTCCTCGGGCTGAAATGGGGGAAGCGAGCATTCCATTTTTGCCGGCCCCTCTGCTTGGAACACTCTCCAAACGGAACTTAAGATTTCATAACTCATTTCACCTGAAGCCTTTCGTTCTCTCCAATCATCAGACAGCGAGAGTCCATTGGACAGGGCATGTGTTTTTACATTATCTGCTAAACTGTTTGCAAGACCTAAACTATTGTTCAATTTAACTTATTGTTTGTATTGTGTATTCGAAATTGTATTAATTTATGAAACTTGCTGCAGACCTCTTGGCCAGATCACACTTATAAAAGAAATCTTGATCTCAATGATTTTTTTATCTGGTTAAATCAAGGTTAAATAAATAAAAAATAAATATTGTAAAATGACAGGGAACAAATATGATACTGGAGCATCTGGATGAAGTTCTCTGATTATGACCATCAGTGTGTCCCTTTGATAGTGGGCCACACACAAAATGGAATTTTTATTTCCCTGAATCACTGCTTTGTTCTTGCCGTCTCTTTATTTACGGGGGCGAATGAAGAATTTTATGACTGGCACATTTGAAAAGGCTTTCTAACAGAGGACATGAGGTTAGCTGGTGTCAGAGAGGAATATGCCCAGGATAGAGTGAGGTGAAAACGGATGATTCGCTGTGGTGACCCCTGATGGGAAAAGCCGAAAGAGAAGTAGTAGATTTGAAAAGGCTACAAAAATCTATTGTGACCTAAAATATTCATAATGATACAGTGTTATCCATTTAGAAAGATTCGGTCCCTGTTTTTTGTGCTACCTACCATCCTGTCACTGTGGTTGGGAGCGGCCGATCTGTGAGGGGCCCCCCCCTCTGGCTCCGCCCGAGTTTATTGCCTGCTTTGTCTCTCTCTTTATCTCTTGCTGACCTGGGCAGGAGAAGCCACCTACGAGTTGTTTACTGACAAGTCGTGCCCATGCTGTAACCTAAAGTAACCTCTCTTATCACATACTTCTTATCGCTGACTGTGTCTCGCTCGGGACTCTCAGTCTCTGACTGTTCCTAACCCCAGATCCTCATCCATAATCACCTGGAACTCTTGCTTCTGCACCCAGCTTTCCCTCATCTCCTTGTCACAGACTTCCTGTCTATCAGATTCATTGTTGGGTAATGTCCCAGAAATTGGTTCCCTTTTATTCTTAAATGATTTTTGATCACCTCTACATCTTGTTCTTCTTCCAGCGGCTCCCATTACAGGTCACACAGCAGATCATCTGTTTCCGTGTTGCTCTGTACTGTGTACTGCTTCGTCCTCTCACATGTCCTCTTTCAATTCAATTCAATTTTTCAATTCAGCTTTATTTATATAGCGTCAATTTACAACAAGGTCATCTCAAGGCACTTTATATAATAAAGTCAAGACTGTACAAACATTTAAAGAAAACCCAACAAATCCCCCTTGAACAGCTTTAGGCAACAGTGGAGAGGAAAAACTCCCTTTACCGGAAGAAACCTCCAGCAGAACCAGGCTCAGGGAGGACGGCCATCTGCCTTGACCGGTTGGGCTGAGTGGAAAGTGGAGAGAGAAAAGAACAGAGCAACAAAACCAACAACAAAACATTAGGCAGGTTAGTAGGACCTGTAGCTGCCCATTGGAGGACACATAGCTCCAAATCTGGGGACACCTGAAGACAGGGACAGAGAGACGGGGACAGAGAGGGAGAAAGACGACTACGGGACAAAGAAGACACAGAGTTAATGTCATACAGTGGTGACATTATAGATGTGGGGTGAGAGGAGAGAATGAAGAGAAGAGGAAGTGGCATAGTGCAGAGTCCCCCAGCGGTCTAAGCCTATAGCAGCATGACTATAACCAACTATAAGCTTTATCAAAAAGGAAGGTTTTGAGCCTAGTCTTAAAAATAGAGAAGGTGTCTGCTTCCCGAATCTGGACTGGGAGCTGGTTCCACAGGAGAGGAGCTTGATAGCTAAAGGCTCTGCCTCCCATTCTGTGTTTGGAAATTCTGGGAACCGTAAGTAGGCCTGCATTTTGGGACTGAAGTGGTCTAGTAGGATGATATGGTACTTGGAGATCTTTTAGTTATGATGGAGCTTGACCATTTAGAGCTTTATAGGTAAGAAGAAGGGTTTTAAATTCTATTCTACATTTAATGGGAAGCCAATGGAGAGAAGCTAATGAAGGTGAAATATGATCTCTCTTACCAATCCCAGTCAGTAATCTTGCTGCAGCATTTTGGATTAATTGGAGGCTTATTAGAGAGTTACTGGGGCAGCCTGAAAGTAGAGAATTACGGCGTCCATGAACCTCCTCCTTGGTCCTCTCTCCTTTACGGCAACTCCATCCCCGACACTCTTTCCCCCAGTACGTCCCCTGGACGTACTTGTGGTTGAGCCAATCATCCACCATCGAAATTTACTGGTGTAATGACTCGCAGTAAGTCTGTCAGGAGATCGATCACATGCTGTGCAATACACTTTCATCTGGTGGCTATTAGTTTCATTTTGAAAAAAAATCATATCACACTTTTATTTGCTCAAATACAGAATAGATACCTTATAATCAAAATAAGTGAAATGCCACTTCTCACTGTGTTTACTGCAAATACAGGATTGTTTCTCAGCAAGTTTATATAGGTACCAGGTACCTACGAGTTTGTATTTATTATACACATTATTACCAAACGTACAGTTAAATTACAAGCTAAGCCATGGGCAGTAATCTAAATCATTTAGTCCTTTAATGAGTGCTGCCTGTTTACAACTTATGACACTGAATCCTTACATTAGTAATAATTCTTTGCTTTACTCACAGTGGCCACATTGTTTAAGTTGGCTGGAGGAACTGGAGGTCCACACCTCAGTTCCTGCTGCACCTGTGGCTGCACCTGCTGCTTCACCTTTAATCTGTCAAAGTCAAAACGGAAAATAATTCCTTACATGGTCATTTCACTTCTATAACAGCATGTGTCAGAACAGACAGCACACGGAGATATTACTCAAACAACGGAACTCCTCCAAAGTTCAAAAGTTCATAATTTGACAACAACAATGTGCTTATCTCCCTTTTTTTTCATGTTTGATATTTTTTGTCTCTTCCTTTTGTCACATTGAGGCGAGGCGTGGACTGCTGCTGTAAATGTTCATTTCTCACATTTGCTTAACTTATATTTAGGCCTCGTGAACATTTTAGACAAAAATTTATTCAATTTAACTTTATTTCTATAGCGCCAACAAAGTCATCTCAAGGCGCTTTACATAATAAAGTCCAGAGTATACATTTCCTTATGAATCACTACTTTCTTAGTTACAGCCTGCATCTCGTCACTGGTTGCGACAACAAAAAATACCACTGGTTTTACCCTGAAGTCAGAGCGCATTTATCCACCCAACCTTCTCCTGACAAACTTTTAAGGTTCTAAATTCTAGATGACAGTCTCAAGTTCACCACAGTGGATAGATATTGCCAAACTGCAATATGAATCTCTTGGTTGGTTTTGACTGATGTCATATTTCACAGGAAGACAATCGACTTCCCTGCGTGAACTGCCTGCTTCAGGTTGTTCCACAGTAGTTCTACTCAACTGAAGGTCAGGACTTTGACTTGGACTTTGACTAAACACTTGTGTGTTTAAGTTTCAGGTGTTGCTGCATGATCCACGTTCTATAGATCTTCATCTTACAGGTGATACCTCAACATTTTACTGTGTAATTTGCTTGTGCAGCTCAGAAGTCATAGCTTTGGAAGATACTGCCACCTCCATGTTCACAAATCGGATATGTTTTCTTTCCCCGAATGTAAGTGTTTGGTTGTCACCAGTCGTCCTAATGAAAGCCTCCTGAGTTTTCTGCCTGACCAAGACCATTGCTGAAGACAGTCGCAATGTTTGTCCTTTCACCCCAGAGATTCACACTTTTTTGTTCATTTACGGTCTGAATGGTGAACTCACGGGGTAACATTGGTGCTGAATGTTCTCCACGTTCTCCATTTTTATACTTTTATACACATCTTAGGGACTCTTTTCCGTCTTTAACCCTTTTCCAGTCCAGGGAGCATCAACAGTTCTTCAACTGGTGAGGTCTTCAGAAATCTTTGTTGAAGCCATGACACACTCCTTTTAACCTGGTTCGTCCAAATCAGACTTTGAGAGTGAAGACCCAGATTTCTCTTCTATTAAATGAAGTAAGGCCTCCCAAACTCACTCTCGATTCAGCTGTCATTGACTGAATATCTGACTTTTAGTTCCCCTTTAAATGAACTGACAGACCTGAAGGTTCACATGTTTTTGCCACCCACAAATATATAACATTGGATCATTTTCAACTATAAATAAACAAAGCACCTTCTTTGTCTGATTTGTTTAATTAGGTTTCTCACGTTTCATATTAGTGGTAAAACTTTCGAATACAGCCCACAACTTACTGTGTAATTAAATCGTATGCGTCTACAAATGCAGACTTGTAGATTGATGGTAACAAGACGCTGGAAATAAGTTTGGAAACAAGAGAATGTACAAAGAAGTAGCGGCTACTCAGCTATTATTCAATGTTATGTCTCACTTCCTTCCTGGCTGAACAATGCACCACTTTCCTTGATTTTGCTGTCTCCATGGTAATCCTGCCCTTGTCTCACATATCTGCATGTCTGTCCCTCCAGATAGTAATCAGAGCACCATGGAATTGCTAGAAACACGTGAAGGATACATAACTTGAACACACTATCGATATAAAATCTGAAATTTCAAACCCAATAAAACCCTCTAAGTGTGTGTAGTGAGTTTTTTTCACTACACACACTAGAGGTTTGGCACAAACAAATGTTTGATGATTCAGGAAACCACATTCGCTTTCGTTCTTCCCGATGACAGACAACAGTGTTTGCTTTTTTAACGTGACAGCAAAGGTCCTCAAACCCAATTCATATAATATACTGTCCATTCAGAAGGTTTTCTGACTTTTTGCAATTTTGTTATGGTTGCAGCCTCATACTACAGTTTTTCAAATTTATTTTTCTCATAAATCTACAATGAGCACCCCATAATGTCAAAATGAAAGTACATTTTAGAAAGGATTATACATTTATTAAAAATTAAAACTGAAATATCAAGTTTACATAAGTACATACATTAAACTGAGTGGCCATGATTTGGAAAGGTACACACCCCTCGATAGAAGGCCTAAGAGCTGGCAAAGAAAATGGTTAAAATTGAACCACATACTGTAGTTCTCAAAAGGAAGAAGTTTGGCATGACTCTCTTCCAGGAGCTGGTCAAACTGGACAATGGGTAAGAGAAGTGAGTGGGAACCAAATACTCAACTGAGCTCCAGACCTGCAGAGACTGGCCAGACGGAAGCTTCTCTGCAGTCCAAACACATGAAAGATGCCTGGAAGTTGCAAAAAAAAAGCACCTGAGAGACTCTGAGACTGTGAGAAGCGGATGTCTGAGGAAAACAACACTGAACTGCTTGGCCTCAAATCAAAACTGCTCTGATTGCGTAAAACCCCAAAAGCCCAGAGGCTGTTATTTCTGCAGAATATTCGTAAATAAAGTGTCAAGCAAAGGGTCTGAAAACGTATGTGCACGTGATATTTAAGCTTTTTTTTTTTTAAGTAAATTTAGAAACATTTGCAAAATTCAGTTTTCCCTTGTCCAGATTAATACGAAAAAAGAATTGAATGATATTGTAGTATCAGGCTGCCAAATGACATAATGAAAAAAGTCAATGGCCCCAAACCCAAACATCAAGCTTGTTTTCCTAACAGTGATTTGTAAGAGTTTTTGAGAGAAGTAGGTCACCGGGTGCACGGTTTATGTAACACTCTGACACTTGTTGTTTGCAGCAGTTAATGGGAAAGCTGGCAAAGTTACAGAGTCAGGACTGAGCAGGGAAAGCATTGTGTAAACTTGGATTCCTTCCGCAGATGTTATCCTACTGCTGAAGCAAAAGACAGGAGGATTATTTTAACGCCCAATCCATCCGATAAGATAACTGGGAAAAGCAAAAAAAAAAAAAAAAAAAGCACAAATCCCCTGCACGCACAACAACAAATACATTTTCTTTTTCTAAATTAAAACTGTTTTCAGCTATTCCCATACTGATACTAAAACCAATAATGAATTGTAGCTTCTGCTCACACGTCACAGTTTTCTTCAGTTAGGCTTTTAGACATAAAGCCGATAATTCCACTCTGTATTTATAATAACGAGGTTAAAGTGGCTGGTACTGGGCTGTATTGAGGTGTATTTCCAGGCCCTCCAATGAACTGTACTGAATATGTTTAATTGTATATTTGATTTTTTTTTTTATTTTTATTTTTTTGCATATTTTGTGCCTCACATTTGCACATTCTGCTGCTGTAACGTGTGTGACCACTCATCCTGGTCAGCGTCACAGTGGGGCCTGGAGCTTATGCCAGCTGTCACTGGTCGAGACACGGGGCCCACCCTGGACAGGGCCAACACAGGGGGACGTACAGAGACAAACAACCATTCACACCCACAGGCGATTTGGAGTCACGTCATGTGTTTGGACTTTGGGACAAACCCACACAAGCACAGGTAGAACATGCAAACATGCACACGATAGCCCACATCCAGCCTGGATTCAAACCAGGGACCTTCTAGCTCTGAGGCTAACAGCTAAACCAACAAGATCGAGCCCTTGACACTTTGCTCTCTACAAAAATGAATAGAGTGACATCATATATGTGATTTACTTCTCAACAATGATTTACGGCCACTGTGGTGTCATGTCATGTTTCTGAATATTTACGTGGGGGATTACAGACAGATGAGCAACAACTGTGACCAGTAACAACCGCAGCACTGGCTCACTGGGGGTTAACGTTTTTCCACTTTTCTGGATAAAACTGGTTTTCTGTTGCATTACCTCTCAAATAGATTGTCATCACAGTGAATCAACTTGCTGTCTCGCCTCCAAGTGAAGGAGCAAGAGCAACTTCCTTCCCTCAAAAAACACATTTTAAGACACAGCGGTAAAGTTACTCAGCACTGCGTGAGCCGCCTCGTCTGCGCTGCTTGTACAGTGGATTCTCAGACAGACACATGACGTGTTCTGTAGTGTTTATGCACATTTCCTTTAAATGTGCAATCTGACTCTAATGCCGATGACCCAGCTCCCACCAGGGGTCACAAAATAACGGTATCCACAAACACCATTTCCAGAGAAGTTGAGTCACTTTATGAAACAAAATTATAATAAGGGGTGTAATGATCTGCAAATCCTTTAAAACGTGTTTGAGAGTGAATTTCAGTCAAATGCTGTTACTTTGCATGTACGGATTACTGAGATTGCTTTCTTTTTAATATCCAACTGCACGGCATTTCACAGAGAGCTATTTCTGACGACATGAACATCTGCAGCAGATCCCACACCAGGCCCCATGGAAACAACAGAACATGGAGTGAAACTAACAGAAGAACGTGGCAGGAGGCCATTCATAGACCACAGAGCTGAAGGGGAGTGTTTGACATGTGGTCCTGCTCCTGCAGTTCTCCAGTAACAGATAAGTGTAGGAATAGGAACATTTCATAATGTTGACAAATTTATCTTTTTCATATTACTTGATATGATTCATTTGTGTATCTCAAAGACGCCTCTACTTGAAGTTTGGTACAAAAAGTGTATATATACACTACATAAGGTGCAAGAGTTTTTCCCTTCAAAGCATCAACTCCTGTGTACCTTGTGCAAATTATAACTTAGCTATAATTATATAGTGTTTGGCTGAGGAATGTAAATGTGTTGGATGACTGAACCATGTCAGACTCCCTGACTGCAGGTGAGCAGGTTGTGCAGCACTGGATCTCTGCTGCTGACATGTGGCGTCATTGTGTAACTGCCACTCTGGGTGTGTGTGTGTTTTTTAATAATGCAGCTGGGTAATTTAGGTGCTGGAAGATTAGAAATAGGTTAGTGGTTTATACCTGCTACTGCTTCGCTTGATACCTCTGTCCCCCAAACACTGGCAGCTTTTATTTTGACACTTACGTTTGCTGAGTAGTGTGAAGCGCACAGATGTTCAGAGGGAGAGACAGAAGAAAAGTAGAAGTTCCAAAGAAGACAAAGGTTGCAGTGATATTAGGGAGGAAGTGAGCGTGTGTGTGTGTGTGCCCGTGTGTGTGCATGCTGTGCTGCATCTCTCAGCAGTTCGGCTCCGTGGAGTCATTTATGCATGGGATTAGGATGACACCACTAAAAATGTACAGTTTGCCTGAGTGTGCGGCCGAGAACATCCCTCACACATGGCAACACTGGCTAAAAATAGCTCCGAAGCCTCTCATTCACCACTATAGGATATTCGCTCCGCACGCGTGGGATCCCTGGCCACTCTGGTCCAGGATCGATGCATCCCGTCTGGTTGGTTACACGGCACTTAAACCTTCGGCTCATCTTTAACCCCAGAGAGCATCAACTCTGGCCTGTTTGCTTTCCTTTGCTTTCCTCTCTATCGCTGGCCATTTCTATTTGTCTTTTGAGGTTCCCTAAACCAGCCGCTAATGGATTCAAGCCACACAAGGGGGGATTCACCACAATGAAATGTTCTCAGCACGCTCACCTTCTCGTCCTTAAGTCTGCAGGGTTTCCTGAGCTCTGCAGATCGTGAAGCCTTTGAGGCAAATTTCTGTTTGTCTATTTCTATTTGAGATTCGAGACTATGCAAATGTTCCAAGTTGGGCAGGCGTGTTCATGAGCAGATACCCTCACAGAACACTTCACTGGGCACATCTGCACAAGGCAATCCAGCAGCTCTGCCAGGAATTCGTCATTTTTCAGTTACTGAGGTGAAATTTAGTATGCAGCTCACCAATTTTCAACTTGCTTTCTATGGCTTTAGTTTAGGTGTAAACGTGCATTCATGATCCCTCTGACTTCTTCGTCAAAAAGACGACATAATGTGAATATAAGGTTCCTCCAAGTGATGTCATCTGGAGCCATTTTTCAGCTAGAAGTAAAGACATATTTTATTGGCATTTCTATACATTTTCTACACAAACTAGAACCAAAAGAAGCGAGTTAAATATCAGCGAAGGCTCCTTTCTGAGGTGGTGTTAATCTTTCAGTTACTGTGGAGCCGGTGGGTGTAGGAGTCAGGCAGCAGCAGCCTGTAAAGGTCCATGAAAGTGCTGTGGACTGAGAAGTTTTGGTTCATTTTGTTTTGACAAACGTCATTTCCAAACCCCGGGAAGCTCAATAGCTCAATGTCATCGGACGATGACAGAGTTTGTCAAAAAAACGCAGTGAGCTCTGCACCAACTTTAGAGACCCACAGCTCTCCTCAAAGAGGACGGTCATCAATGCCAAAGCCGCTGACGTTCGAAGTCCCAAACAGAAGATGAAGCGCACGGAGCTTATCGGACTCTTTGGCACCTGCACTTAGTCACACACATCAATAAAGAACCAGGGATTATTTCTGTCCTTCATTCTGTTCTTTGGAAAAATAGTTTTTTACTTTGTCATTAATCTGCCTCCCGCATTCAGCTGGCTGATGGGAGCGTCGGCTCGGATTAGTGCTGTGCAGACTACTTCCGACTGATGCAGAAATGTTCTGTGTGCGTCGTCTGAGAATTAGATCAGGGAGAAAACATCAGTGTTGACATTGCCCTGATATGCAGAGCAACCAATAGAATAGCACGTCATGATCGGTTCTGCAATATAACTGTCCAGGAAAGGCCTCAGAGGAAAATAATGCACACTTAAAGAGTGCTGCATGTTAAAACGTCAGGATTATACAATCTCAGTGTTGAAAAGGCGAAACCTTCGTGCTTTTGCTTCTGTCTTCATCTAGTTTGCTTTTTTTTTTAACATGTGGTGAGAGGGGAAAGCGAAGAGGGACTCGGCATTAGACAGAGGACAACCGAAGGGCACGTAATACCACGCTGAGCTGTGTGCCACCGAAAGAAGGGATTATTTCCCGCGGCCGGGGTTTGCTGATGGGCCCGTGTGAGCCACGCTAAGCTGCGCATCAGTGGCGCAACATGACTGAACTGAACCGAAGTGGGTTCGGTTAGTGGAGAGTTTTCATTCATGCGTGTTGTTGTAACTCACTAAGCTGATTGTGGACGTCACAAAACAGCCAGCAAGTACATGGGGAAACTGTAAATGCTGTTACTGTATTTGTCCCCATAATGACAATAAAATAAAGCACAGATGTAATAATATAAACAAAGTTTTCATAGAGGATTTAGTAGAAATATTTTAAGAAACATTTAGTGATAATGATGTAGTAATAGTAACACTGGTGGTCTTAATAATGTCACGGAGGACACAGTCTGCAGCTGCACGTGTGACACGCTGTTTGCAGAGGTGGTAGACGTGCACAAACTCCATGATGAAGCAAAAGCACAAGTATTCACTTTGAAATGTGTCACGTGATGCGTTGATATCACCAAAAATCCCACACGAACAGGATGAATGCAACAGTGTGAATGTGGCCATTGCTCATTCTATGGTCTGATCATCTTACCTCAATCGTGTTGATGCTTAGGGAGTCAGACTCTGTGACGTTGCTCCCGTTGCGTCAGGCGGCTGTCAGGAAGACGCAGTGTTGTGAAGCACGTTGCATAAAAGTGATATAGTAGCAGAACGTTTGACTTCAGTGTCACTGATTCACTGAAATCGCACCCTGTCATTTTAAGGACGTGTCACCTTACACAAAGCTGACATAAGCTTACGTAAGTGATGCTGTGCTCATCTGTCTATCACACTTCCCCTGTGAAACTGTACCGACTTTAACAGCTTAACTCTTGAACCTTTGACCTTTGCATCTGAACTCATGTGGTTTAGAGCTTTAGAAACGTCTCCTAAAAACGTTGACAATTATTTAGACATAAATTTGCTAGCTCATAGTGGAAGTGGAACAAAATATATTTAGTCAAGGACTGGATTTAAGTAAAGTATTGCTACTTTCCTTTAGTATTTCCATTTAATGTTAATGCAGTTTGCAGGTCGAGGCAGAGCCTGGTTCTGCTGGAGGTTTCTTCCGATAGAGGGAATTTGTCCTCTCCACTGTTGACTATAGCTGCTCAATGACTACCACTTTACTCTCTACATGTTTCAGATGGTTTTGTTATGTGATATTTCACAACAAAAAGCAAAACCTAGAGAGAAAAAGAAAGAAATCACTAAGGCCTGTTCAGACCCGACCTCTGACCTCCAAGTAAGGAACCTCTTCCATCTTTCTACTAACACTGCACATTTTCTTGCGATAATTTTCTTTTACATTTTTGACAAACCACTGTGGACTAGATCTCTATTTCTTAGTGTAGTCACATGTTAAGTCAATTTTAGTCTGACTCAAGAGTTCGAAGTCATTTTTGTTACAGTGGAGTATTTTTTTTACTCGACCACTAAGCTTGTGTATTTCTACCATCTCTAAAAATCTAGCGGCTTATATCATTTAAAGTGTATCACTTATGCATAAAGTGCTTTTGTGGCTGATACTTTACATTTTGCTTATACCACTTTCATCTCTTTATTTGCTGAAGTATTCTTTCCAGTTGTTGTACTCGTACTTTTACTCATACAAAACAAACACTTTTTTTCTGTCACTGTTACTTGCAGCAAGAATTGAAATGTATTTTTAGAACATGAAATAGGTACAAAATTAGGGAGATGAAATGTATTTGGTCAATAAAGTCTCTTATGATATTATTGAGAGGCAGCGTTGCAACATCAAAGTACAAATACTGACTGCTGCACAAGACACAGGACCAGTTTAGTGACGCTCATTACGGCAGCGCAGACCTGTCACACCTGCACAATCTGGCCCCTGGGGATCATGTATCCTGTCCATTAGACTGAGGCTTGACAGAGCTGTGATCAGGACATGATTTATTCATGTCAGTCGATGGAGCTGATAACAAATGTCACACTTGCTTTATTGTTGAAGACATTTTAAAATGTTGAATATTCACTGGTCCCCACTTCTAAAAAGGAAAATGTGAACTGGTTTCTGAGCTGAAAATATTAATAACAGGAATATATTTAGTTTCTGAAATAACTGTCAGACAAATTAAACAATATGACACCGCCACTTTGGACTTGTGATGGTCATTTTTGGACGTTATTTAGTTTAGTGCAAAAGCTAAAAAGGATAAAAATGTCTGCATACACTGATGTTTTAAAACATAGGAATAACTGTAAGGACTTCCCAGAAATGATCCACTTCATATTAAAAAAATTCCGCTTAATAAGCAGGAGTATAAAAAGACCACACCTCTCCTGAGCAAAAACCTTTTTTTTTAATTTCTCGTTGAAAGGAACTTGGTAGAATATTACAGCAGAACACACATGACTGAAACAGCTGCCATTTCACGTAACACAGTACAGGAAGAAGGATGTAGTTCAATCTCATGTGTAATATTATATATATATATATATATAGTATGTTTATATCAATAGAAAAGAAAAAAAAATATTGCTCCCAGGTGTTTATTTTTTCATATGGCATTTTCTGCTGTGTTGCAGTGGGTAAAGGAAAATTCAACGAGATGTTTACACACCAAAGGAAGTGGGACAATGAAAGTGACATTCCCCAAAGCACGGATACTTTGCGTTTTTTTTTTTTTAATTAGGCTGAGAAGTAAACTTTTTTTTTCCATTGCAATAACTAAACAAAACGTTAAAACCGCTCTCAAAAATGGATAAATACCATCATACAGCAATCAGAGTATGCAAAGAAAAAACACGAGGCAGCTCTGCACGAGAGCAGACATGCAAAAAAGAAAAATTTAAAAAGGAGCATTAAAGACATAATGTTAATAATTGCAGGTGTTTATGTTAGCGTCGTATGGCAACTGATGGGAAGCCAATCTGTGACAAAACGTGGTAAAAACATGAGTGAAACGAGGGGGACAACTCGATGCTCTGTAAAGTGAACTGAAGTGCTGAGTGTTTGCCGACAAACTACTTCAATGAAGTCGTCTCTAGAAATTGCTATAACATACTCTGTTATCAGTTTGTTGTACTCTTCTTAATTTCCTCTAAGGAATAAAAGAACTGTTAGGAAAAAAGCAGGTATGAAATATCACCCTGGACAGTTGCATCCAAGTTTAGTGTTTTAAATAAGCCACTTTAGGCAGCGTTATCTAATAAATGTCTCATATTTCTAAGACATATTTCAATATATCTCTTTTGAAAAATAATTCTATCTATACTTGATTTTTTTTAGTAAGTAAATCTCTCAGAGTGTGTGTATTTATATATATATATATATATATATATTTCATATATATAGTTTCTTTTTTTCCTTTAGGTACAGCACCCCACTGTGGGTTTGTTTTCCAAAAGCACCTAATTTTACTTACAATCAGACTGAATATTGCTTCAGTCATTTATGGTCTGAGTTCAAGATTAAAGGATCCAAATGGTGCACCCTAAATAAGTCAGCAAGGTCAATTATTCCCTTGAGTCCATAGCTCAAGCCCACCAATATTAAGCTTTAACTCAAAAAACTGTGACCAGTGCTAGAGGCCTGAGCTCACAGCATCCCCTTTGACCAAAAGGTTACAGCAGTCAAATGTGGTCCGGCATCACGTGAGACGTCATCAGTTACCACAGACGTCTCAACTGCAGCAACTGGAGGACCAGGTCTGCAACCAGAACCCTCTTGGGGGATGATACAGAGGCAGAGGTAATGCTGATACACCCCCCGCCCCAAAATACAGATGGAGCTTGCCAGCCCTGGGACACAGCAAGCCACGTGTGAGCAGGCCTCCCTAACACTTCAGCTAACAGAGCAGGAGGTCAGCACCTGAGGAATGCCCAGGAAGGGGAGGGGGGGGGGGTGGAGGAGTAGGGGTAGGAGGAAGTCATTCTGGGTTCATTTGGATTGTCCAGAGAACCCAAATGAGTCATGTGCTTGTAACAGATCACCACACGGGACCTTGCTGGGCTGAGCAGATGTCCTGCGATGGCGACGGTGCCCCTATAGCTGAGAACGTGGTGACTCTGGGTGGTGCGGGTCTGTCTGGGCAAGTCGTTTTGTTACAGGTCACTTTAGACAAAACACACACACACACACACACACACACACACACACACACACACACACACACACACACACACACAGGGGCCGTCTCACTCCCACTCTGCACCTGCTGGTTTGAGTATGTCACACGGTTCACACTTCCTCATTGTCCTAACACAGACTAAGAGGTCAGCTCGAGGTGGGCTCTCACCATTGGGTATCAACCAGGAAGTGGGACTGGTAACCTACCGCTGTATCGTGAGCACTGTCAAACTTAATTTGCTGGGCTACATGTGTGGGTTTATCAAAACAGACAATCAATATATATAGATATATATATATAAAAGACATATATATTTATATATTTTCTGAACCAATGGGGGGGGGGTCTCATACAGGAGCTGACTTCTGCAGCCTGCTCTCATTTATCTAGAACATCCACCTAAACTTTAGAACACGATTCTCTTATATAGACAGTAATTTCTCAGTCAAATATACTTTTTTTTTTAATTTTACGCCTTTGTTTTAGCTTTGTAAAGTTCATGCACAGAATAGCTAGTCGTTCCTCTCTCTCTCTGTTGCTCTGTTTCTCTCCAGGCTTTGCATCATCGTGTAATCAGCTTCATCACAAGCAGCCACCTCTCCCCATCAATCGTCGTCCACGTCGTCCCCCTCCGACTCCTCTCCGGCTCTCCTCTCGTACATCTTATCCCGGTGTCGCTCCTGGATCTCCTTCATCTCCTCGGCGTAGCGGCTGAACGCGCCCCCGAACTTGCTCCACGCCTTGAAGGGGATCGTGATAGAGTTTCTGTAACTGGGCTTCACCTCGCTCACCCGTAAGAAAACTCCGTACTTGTTGGACCCCACGTCAAAGAAGAACCGCTTGGAGTCCACCATGATCGAGGTGCCCTCCGGAAGCTCGCTGTAGCCCCCGGCCCCTCCGCCGCCGGCCAGCTCCTCCTCATCACCCCCGTAGTCGTCTATCAACTTGGCCAAGGCGTCGCGGAACTCTATTAAGCCCTGGGCCGGGAGCGCAATGGTCTGTCCGGCCTGCAGGCCGGCCCCGGGGATGCCACCGACTCCGACTCCGAAACCGGGGCCTCGGTTGACGGTTTGCCGAATCCGGAGAAACCGACCCCTCTGGTTCTCCTTCAGGTCGAGGTAGTATTTTCGGTTCTCGCGCACCAGGAACTCGCTCTTCAAGGCCCGTCTAGGCCCGGTGTCATCCCCGCCGGATGACTGCGCGATCTGCTCCGGGGTGCTAGGCCCAAGCTGGGCGTAGTGCTCTATGAAATCCCCCAGGTAGTCGCGGAACTCTGCCGCGACTGACATGGAGAGAGTCAGCCGACTTTTCGAGCCCCCGGCGCCGACCTCGGCGATTTTGATGAACCGGCCTTTGGCATTCTGCTTCACATCCAGGTAGAAGCGTTTGTTCTGAATGTCCAGCCGCTTCGACGCCAGCTCCTGGGTCTCCGGTTCCCTCTGGTAATGCTGAAACCCGCCGCCGCCGCCTCCTCCTCCTCCTCCGCCGCCCGCTGCCTCCGCGCTCACTGCCACTATCCCCATCCGCCATCTTCGCCACCAGCAGCCCGTTTCTCTGCGTATCTTTGACCCCCACCCCACCTCCTTGCTTACCGAGCTCGCAGTGGAAACCGGACGCCGGATTTTGGGCTCCGATTGGTCACTGCGGCTGCCAGTCGCCACATCGACTAAAGAGCTGGCACTACTATTTGCCAATGCCGCTGCCTGTCAAAAAACGTACCCGCCTTCTGCATGACATTCGAGTATGTGTTGTATTTACAGTCCATAGCAGCGCTCCATGTCAGAATAACACTCATACTTGTATCCACCGAAGGGAATGTGGCCGTTGCCATGCTTACTGTTGCCACAAACAGTTTCCCAAAACACTCAGTACGAAACTACTTTTCATTCGAGCAACGTATGATGCAGGAGTCGATTCGAACTGAGGCATCTTGGCTGTTGGATTTTGGGCATTTTTGGGATGAATGCCCCTGGAAGGACACTCCCGCCTACTTGTTGGTTTCGTGCGCAAAGGCAGACACGACGAGTGGGGGATGGGGCGAATGTTCTGCAAGCCGTTGGGCGATTGGTCGAAGCGGCGATTCGAAGTAACAAGGCGCACTCTGATTGGTTGTGTAGACTCCCACAAGGGGTCGCATGCAAAAGATTTGCGAAAGGGTTTATTGTTTCTTTGCTTTCGGGAGCCGAAATTGTTTGCTATCTGCTCAGTTCTGCAATCAAATAACGAGACGGAAAAATGGTACGTACGTTTCGGCCACTGCTCAATGCACTACCGGCGCTGTCGGTGCACGTGTAATGTAATTCATGTGCAACTGTGGAAAGTACTTTTTTGAATTTGAACAGATGAAATTCGTGCAGAAGGTGTGTGGTTTAAAACCTTGCTAGAGAGCTAACTGTCAGCTAACGCGTTAGCATCAACATTAGCTTTGGAAGCGTCCGAGTTTTGCTGTTTTCTTGGTAAATGAAATCGATTAGTTGCGGTGTGTGTTTGTGGGTAGTTTCCGTTTTGCACAAGCAGATTCCTCCACTGGAAGTATAACGCGCACTTTGATTCACAGAAAAGTGCATTTCGACTCGGTGTAGCCTTAGAAATGCGGATTAGCAACCATTAGCAAGCTAAGTTTAATGTTAGCGGTTTCGTTGGCTGCTAACGGCTGGTTAAGGTTCCCATTAGCACTTCACCACAAGAAGTTCGGAGTGTGTAAACAAAGACGACCGTCGACCGTGACCTTGCTCCGAGTTTGGCGTATGTGACTCTGCGGTGTGAAGTTTTTTCGTAAGTTTACAAAATCATGAATGAAAACGTAACGCCGAGCGTCTGAAAGCGGCGCGTCGGTTTTCCGTTGGTCGCGGGACGTGCCGCCGCCGCTGACAGCGTCTCGCCTTTTTGTCCCGTTGCCGCCGTTTCTGCCCGGAACCGCCTCGGTCTCGGTCCCGTGTTTTCTACGTGTTGTGAACCCGAGTCGTCGCGGCCGTTGGCGCCTTTGATTCGCTTTGACTTTGGATTTGATTGGCGGGAAAGCGACAACAGTTTGACGATGAGACGCATTCGGCGAGGAATTCCTTAATTGTTCATTTCTCTTCAACGTTCACCACTTTGTGTCCATGTGTTATTTCTCCATGTAGCCAGCTTTATGAATTATGGCAGAAAATTCAGACACCATAGTCTTCGACATTTCTGCTACTTGCCAGATGTTCCTTGTTGTAATTGTTTGAATAATTACCTCCACGCAGGCTGGTGGCAAGGCAGGAAAAGACAGTGGCAAAGCCAAGGCCAAAGCGGTGTCGCGTTCCCAGAGGGCTGGGCTGCAGGTATGTTTTTGATCTTCATATGGCAGTTTGTGGCTTCGCTGCACATCTGTATCAAAGAGAGCCCCCCCCCACCCCCCTTTTATGGTTTTACATAAGCCAACGTCTCCTATCTGTTTTCTGTCAGTTTCCAGTGGGTCGTATCCACAGGCACTTGAAGACTCGCACAACCAGCCACGGTCGTGTAGGAGCCACAGCAGCTGTTTACAGTGCCGCTATCCTCGAGTACCTCACCGCTGAAGTAAGCGTGACCCCTGCTGGGGTTTGCACTGACAGGGGCTGTCACATCAGGCACTGCTTTGCCTCCGCGGGATGTTTGCATTAATCGTTTCCCTGTGTTTTTTTTTTTTATTCTTAGGTACTTGAGTTGGCAGGCAATGCCTCCAAAGACTTGAAAGTGAAGCGTATCACTCCACGCCACTTGCAGCTGGCCATCCGTGGTGACGAGGAGTTGGACTCCCTCATCAAAGCAACAATCGCTGGAGGAGGTGAGCTGATGGTTTCAGTTTTTCGCTTGCCCATGCTGTGTGCTCTGCCTGTTCTATACTGCACATTTCCGCAATTCACAACGACCTTTGAAATGTGTCACGTAATAATTATTTGTGTGTCTTCAGGTGTCATTCCCCACATCCACAAATCCCTCATTGGGAAGAAGGGCCAGCAGAAGACTGCATAAACGCCACGTTGACCAGACATTTTGGGGCTTGAAATTTGATCGGACCAGGAGTTCACATTTGTTCTTTTTTAATATTAATATTATAGCAAACGAAGAGTGATTGTTAGGCTTTGTGTTGTTATATTTTCCCATAACTAGAAAAAGTACAGAAACCCCCTTAACGTTAAAAAACCCTTTGTATGTTGTTGTAGAACGTTTGACTGGGGATTTCATGATGTCAGATGCTGAAGGTGAATTTGTTTGATTGGCCTGGGGCTCTGTAATGTTTTATACTGAAAAAAGAAATTGTTAAACCATTTTTTATATAAAAACTTGTTTTGTGGTTATTTTCTTGAAGTTACAATATTTACTATGATACGAGTTTTTAAAGAGTTTTTTTTTTTTAAAGCAAATTAACAGCTAAATGTGACATGGTGCTTTTTTCCTTTTGACTTACTGTAATCTTTTGAACTGCACAAGGATAGTGATGTATTAAAAATGAATTTTTTTACATCAAAATGAAAAATATTTGGAAAAAAACATTGCAACCGTGTGCTCTAGTTTGTTTTGGTGTTTCACAGTTTCAAGTGTTAAACTCACATACAGTGAGTACAGACATAAATCTTGGATGTTTACAGCTTTTGCTTTTTTTTTTTTTTTTACGCATTGAATCTACAAGTGACCCGTCCCAGTGAATACAGATCTCTACAATGTAATTTAAATGAATGAAACATAAAAAACTGAAAATAAGCTGTATAAGGAATCACCCAGTTTAATGTATGTCATCCAAATAATCACTGGTGTGGCCCTCAGCTGCCGTGATTAGGCAACAGTGACTTTGCAGCTTTTAAATCACTGTACAAGAAATATCCTGCAATATTTCAACAACTTAACCCTAACGGAAATAGTTGGTACCTTGATGTACAGAAGAAATGGATTCAGTGTTTATCATCTGGCAAATCGGAACCACATCAGTGTTTATAATACTTTATAATAACCCAAACGTGTGCACAGGCTGAATTTGCATTTCTTTCAAGCAAGGAAGCTACAGCCTTATTTAACAAGCTATGTTCAGGGAAATAACTGCATATTTTATCTACAAATAAATACCTTTTGCATGGTATGCTTGGCTTTGCAAATGTTTATGTCAGAGGTGTTATAACTAACAAAACACGAAGTCGCAATATGTTTTTTTGTTTGGGTTTTTAAAAAACATTTTACGATATGCTTTAGGAAATTGTGATACGTGGGTGGTTGAATAAAGTAGAAGTGTAGGCACCACAGGTAAATGAGCTGTCTCTCCTTTCAGAGGAGGCTTCTATTGTTTTTTCATATGAGGCTATAATTTAACAAATATTTAGTCTGACAGTCAAATCACATTTTAAATTGTCTGACAACCACAGACTTTCCACCCCAACTGTCCCTGTTTCGCTGTGATGCTACAGCCTGTCAGCAGGTGGAGTTATTGACATTCACAGTGGCCTTTGTGTTTCCCTGACAACCAACACGACACCGACAGGCATATTCTTTCTACACGATATAAAACTCTCTTTCTTTGTTAGTCCAAAGTTAAGGGAATGTAAACCACTGGTTTGAAATATTCCCCCGAGGCCATGGAGATATAACAACATGCCTCCCACACTTGGATCTCACAAAATTTGTGTTGCATCAAATAACAAGTAGCAGAAAGAAGCACAAGAACAAGAACAAGCGTTCATACATCGGCCGGTATTTGGGAGAGGTGGTAAACGGAAGTAAAAGTCCAAATATGCGCCACTTCAAATAGCAGAAGAAATTCTTTGCAGTGTTGAGTTTGATGCCAGTTTGAAGTCCAGTCCAGATTTACAGTCACTTTACTGTCATTGTGCGAATGAAACGGTGACTTATGGTGATGGACTGAGACAGGCTCGATAACTTTCTTCTGTTTTCACCATTGACACTAAACCAATCGAACCAGCTCCTGGCTGTTCGGACACTTCCTACTTTGTATAAAGTCAAGATTTAATCTTGAGCAGAAAAGGAAACGAGCATATTTATGGAACTGCCAAGCAACCCTTTTGATCATATTTAAAGTTTTTTTTTTAATCGTTAACAACATTCCTGTAGCAGTTCTTTGTTCGGTTTAATTACACATGTTCATGCACAGAAACTTCACACTCGTCCCCACAGCAGAGCAGCGTCATATTCATCTCATTATTTCTCCCGAATTTCTTTCCGCTGTCAGCGACTCCATTTATTACTTGAGCTGCAAATGATGTGGAAGGGATGAGTGATGAGGCTGCAGAGGAACAGGAAACTGTTATTTGTGTGAAAAGCTTTGTTTAATGATGTCTGAGTCACTGTGAGATGAGAAAACAACCCGACACTAACTGGACTGACCTTTGCGAGAGAAGCAACAACACGACAGCAGGCCTGTTTTTTCTTACATAAGAATCTGAGTCACACGGATTTCAGCTCGAAGTGTCCGCGTGCACATGCTTTACAGTAGCTCTTTTCTCAGGAAAAAGCCTTTTACATTTGCGTCAGAAACGAAACCGTGATCCCGGCCACGCTCGGCCGCAGTAGAACTGAAAGCGACAGTAAATAACGACGTAACTTTTGATCCCACATCAAAGTGTTGGAAACATTGTGAGCGATAATGATGCAACAAGGGAAGATGATCAACATCAGAGTTCCTACACTGAACCGGAGTTCACAGCACGTCACCTAAAGTGCGTCTTGGAAAAGTCCGAGGGTCATCTGGATCACCTGGACTTCATGACAGTCCATCAGATGGTGAACAGAACATTTCAACTGGACCAAAGTGGTGTGTCATAGGTCTGACGTTGGAAGTTTATTGTCGTATTGTGATGTTTGAATGTTTATTGCAATTTGAACATGCTCTTATTTTTGGATTGAAGGACCTGCTGAAAGATGCAGGAGTGAGGCCCCGGCAGAGACAGGTGGACAAACCCAAATGTTTAGGCCTATTTAAAAGCGATAAACCGCTGCCCACTTCAACCTCAGTAGTAAACGAGTAGGACTGTCACCTTTCTGACAGTTTCCACCTGAAAACTGAGAAACTGTAACCTTGTAGAATTCACGGCAGAGCTGCTCAATTGGACTGTATAGGATTGTACAGGTGTATCTAATAAAGTGGGCGGTGAGTGTATGAATATGACGGTATTAAAGTAGTAGTAGTCACATCCTGAACATAATAGAACATCAAAGTCTGAATGTCTAATCCTACAGATTCCCACTTCACCAGAGCAAAGCAACTTCACAAACTGCAAGACACTCCGAGGTCAAGTCAAAGTTGGTTATGAAGCTGCAGCAGAGTCAGTAAATATTTCTGGTCAAATGTGGCTTCAGCTGTTACGTCCAGAACGAGAGTCTCCGTGGGAACACATGAAAGATGCCGCCGCCTCACATCTTCAAAGATCGAGGACCATTTGTTTATTCGTACGTCTGCGTCGTCCTCTTGTCTTTGCAGTTTTCTCCGGAGGGAAGTGGGATGGTCTCAGCCACGGGTCAGCCTTCAGCTCTCGTCGTCGTCTGCAGAGAACAGGGGATGCAGCTGCTACACGAGCTGCTAGGCTCCCACAGTTAACGCCCCCCCACCCCTTCATACACTTAGGCCTGAAAGACTGAATGAGTTTTTTTGTTTGTTTTTGTTAGTTTCTTGGTCTTTTTTATACGGTTTATATGTTTAAATACTTTGCACCTATTTTATTTTACCTTTCTACAAAATGCATTCGTGTTTACTGCTTGTTACACTGCCCACAAGTGGTTAGAGATGAACTCTAACAGTTTTTAAAACCATTTCATTTTTTCGGGCAAAAGACAGAAATACTAATGCGGCAATTGTTAGAAAGGTTATCACAAAAAAACAATTTATTTCGCATCAGCAGTAAAACCTGGGCTTTGTACAAGGTTTAACAGATCTATATTATCTTCTAGGATCACGCGTGTTCGCATGGTTGTTGACCAGGCCACAAAATGCTTAAAACCATCATCAGCACGTTAGCCAGATTTAAACGTGGCTCCTTACTGGCACCACCATATTTAAAAATTTAAAGCAAGTAAAGCCATGATGCGATTATCTGAACACAACCCTGCCCCCTATGTGGCGTTTGAGATTGAGGATCTGTTATTGGGACAACGGATTTAACACGACTGGAAGCACTGCATTAATCACAACATTAAAAAGAAAACTCCTTAAAATGAACACACGGTTGTGACCCATTCAGGTGCTGGTCAGTTTTCTGGTGGCAAGACTTTTGTCGATTGAAGCAGATCTCAACTATTTGGATTAATAATTCGCCATTTGTCATGCAACTTTAAAATGATGGGTGCTTGGGCCTGTCTCAAGATTTATCTCCCTTATAGGAATTTTAAGGTGTGTTCATGGGCATCATTAAGTATTTTCCAACATTGACAAATTGACAAAATAATGTGGAAAAAAACTATTAAAATCGTCTATTTGAGTCAGATTTATTCCCGCACTAGGCTTTAAGAAGCGCCTGATTCACCTGTGTCTAACCTTTACACCCCCAATGTGGGTTAGTGACACTTAAAACCAAAGACATGTCTGGTTTAAAATCCTGCAGCTTCAGCTTCTTACACTGATGTCATGTCTGTCTGACATGTCTAGTCCTTCCAGGTGAGGCAGATAAAACAATAAATCCATGTGGGCTTTAAATGAATGAAGTCAGGATTCACACACACACACACACACACACACACACACACACACCCCTTCAGGTGACCCACAGGTGTGAGTTCTTAGTGTGGTACTAAAACTCCAGGTAATTCCCTTGACAGGTATAAGTTCACGATGAAAAACCACAGACTCGCTTTGATCCTCGATGTAAAGAACACGTTAAACAGACACTGACAAAGATCATCTTCATATACTTTGAGCTTTCAGAGACGCCTGTCAGCGTCTGTGAATGTCTGCGTCTTTGTGTTTGATGTTTTAAACCCTTTAAATCTCAGAGCTGGGTTCAGGTAGGAGACTGTAGGATTGAACGCATTTATTAGGACAGCTTAAAAACACACACACATACAAAGTAATAGTACAACACTGGCTATGAAAAGTTAAATTAAACCAAAATGAGTTTTCAATGCATCTGGTTTTAAAAAGCCAAAAACTATTTTCACTGAAAATCTAAAATTCCACCTTTATGAAATAACAGAAAACATTTCTACTAATGCACAAACATGTTACGACTGTTGAGAAAATCCAAATAAAAGCTGCTTTCTGTCGTCTACATTTAACCTCGATTGATTTTTTTATGCAATTAGAGTTTATAGTGCAACAATTCAACCATCTTTTCACAACCTCACTCCAGACTCTGCACGTCTTCTCTTGAACGTCCTTCGAACGAGGACAAACACGCTGTCAGTTCTCTTGTCAGGTTCAAACGTCAGTTTGGCACTGTTGTCACAGGTTCGTTAAGTGAGTATATCCGCCTGGAGGCACCAGCATGGCCACGGTAAAGGTTGGTGCCGACACAAATGTCGGCACAAATGTGCAGTAAGTGCTGCTGTTGTTGGCCACATTTATACCTGAGTAGGTATCAACAACAAGGGAGGACTGAAACAAACTCAATTATTATCTACATACAACAGTTTTCTTTCTGTCCACGAGTCCCTGAATGTGCTGTGGTGTTCAGGAGGTGCTTTAGCTACAGTTGCTTTGCAGCAATGGATCAACACCAGGAAAACGACCTCCCCACCATCTCAAAGAACAGCTTGTTGGGTTTCCGAAAATATCGACAAAGCTTCTTAAAGGCCTGGGTGCTCAGCGGCGCATGCGGCCTGCCTTTGGACTCATCCAGGCACTTGTCATGTCCAGCTGACAGGAGGCAGTAGAAGCCCTTGGTGGTGTTGTAGTAGAAGTTGTTGGGACTGATCCTGGGTGGCAGGTCCAGGAACCTCTCTGCCTTTCTGAGCTCAGGGAAGGGGTCCCGGATGAGAGCGTCACCATCCACCACGTGTATCTGCTCCAGAGGGAAGACCTCTAGCCAGCGAGCCAGATGCTGGTGGTACAGGCTCCTCTGCAGCGCCTTGTAGCCGGGGTTGATGCGGTTCTTGTGGAGCAGGAGCTCCTCCAGTGGCTGGTAGGACTTGTGGCGGGTCAGGCGGTTGTGGAGGACCTGGGTGTAGTCAGAGACCAGCCTCTCAGCCGGGTCCCGGACAATGAGGAGCAAGCGGATGGCGGAATTCATGTTCCAGACACGTGCAGGAACCTGAGGAGCTGCAAAGTAGCCAGGGGTCTTCTCCACTGTCAGCTGCCCGGGGAGGGTGAAAGGCATCTGGGCTCGGTACCAGGCTAGGCCTCGGCGGTAGTGCTCATCCACGTTGAAGTAGTGCACCTGGACAGCAGGACAGAGGGTTACTGAAGGAAAAGCAGCCACAAGACATCAGCTCATTTAATTTCGTCCCCTTCTCGTCCAGTGTATCTAGTCCTTCATGCCAAGCTTTCCACCCTTGCAGTCCTCACCTCAGGTGACCCTGATTATAGGTGTGGAGCTTCTCTGGGACAGGCCCATCTTCACTCATAGCCAACAGTACAGTTTGACCTGACTGTCTTCTGATTTTATTTACTTTCTTTGCCGATCTTGGTTTGATCAGTGCAAATTAACCATCTGCACTGTTGCCATTTGTTTTTAAAGGAAGAATCGGAGGCTAACTATCCTGTTTACCCACGTCAGCAAAGATTCATCACTCCACAAACAGTTTCTTATCAGGGTTTATGGCTGTTTACATTTCATTCCTTATCCTGCTGCCAGCTCACTAATAAAATCCAGACAATCATACACCGAATTACACAGTTCTGTTGTTTCAGGTGCCTAGAAATACTTGAATGAGGAGGACATGGGTGAGACACGCTCTAAAAGCAGAGTGGCACTTTTTAAATATAGTCAAAAATATTTTAAACTCATTTCAAGCAGTGTTTTAGGTGGTAATAATGAAAATAGCATATTGTATATTTAAGAGAAATGTTTTAAAATTGGAATAATTTAATTGCTTTTGTGCAAATTTTTAAGAATCAGGCCTTTCCCGGGGTAAATTATTAATGTGGTAACCTTTAAGCAGCATTTAAATATTGTAGATGATCCAGACACAGGGTCTAACTTCTTTCTGTATGTGAAAAAGTTTTTAAATTCAATGATACTTCAACAATTATATATATAAATTCAATAATATATTTTATGATTCTCATGGTAAATGTCAGATTATCGTCTGCAAAATCCATCAATCACATGCATTTAGTTGAATGACAAGTTTGGTGAGGCTGAAGAAGGCATTAAGAGTTAATCTTCAGATTATTTTATTACATTATGTACTGACATAAAACAATCACTACTCACTATCACAGACGAAACACTTTGACTCCTCATTTTCTGAAATAACAAAATTCACGAAAATTGTCCATTTACAGTAATTTTGGTCAATCAGCTAATTATTTCATTGTTTGACGTCTACAGTTCAGTATTTGTCTGTAGTGGATTAAAAGTCTCGTAAAGTTTTGTAAAGCTTTACACTTGTACTCAGTCGTTCACGCGCTATAAAACTGCCATTTATAATTTTCCAACACTCACCATAAATTTATGTGGTTTTGTACAGCACTTGGCTGTTTGTACTTCCTACGTCATGTGATAACTAACAACCCGTGGTGAAAGCATTCCAGTTCCTTAGAAAAGTACCAATAGGACAATGTGAAAATAAAAACGCCTGATCATGTAACATTACAGGAGAACCCTCAGCTCATGCAGTAAAATGTTTTATGCTCCAGTAAAATGCACCTTTATGAAAAGAAACAGATGTGTAAAATAAGATTTTACAGTGGAGCTTTCAGAGCCGGAGCTTTTGTGGAGCAGTATTTTGTTCAGGAATATAAATACACACGTACTTAGTTTCCTGTATTTTGGAGTATTTTAATCTATAAATTAGATTAAAATACTCCAAAATACAGGAAACTAAGTACAATCAAAGGATTTTTTCACCTCAGATTTTGCCACTTCCACATCTGGGTGCAGGTTGAGCATCTCCAGCAGGGCTCTGGTGCCGCCTTTCCGCACGCCAATAATGATCGCCCCGGGCAGCCGCTGCTGGGTGGCATTGTAAGAGGAGGAGGAAGAGGAGGATGACGAAGACGAGCGGGCAGAGGAGACGAAACCCCCGGCGCGTAATTCCCTTAAGCACACAGACAGCTGAGTCTGCAGCAGCAGAAGCACCAGCAGCGCGAGTAGCACTGTCCACAGCATGGTGCCCCCCCCCACCTACACACACACACACACACACACACAGGTGGCGGGGAGGTTATGTGTACACACTCATGGAGGTCCCACACGAGCACAGAGCTGCGCTTGTTATCAGTCAGCAGGAAGCGTCAGGAAGCAGCTCTGGACGACCTGCGAGCCAAGAAAAACAGACGTTATAAGATAAAGTTTTACTGTCTCACTGCTACTTGTTGTTTCAGTCCTGAGCCTGTGCCGGGAAAAGATGCCAAATGGGCTGAGCGTGGTCGAACTCAACAGGATGAAACGTGACTTTAGTTGTGGCACAAATTTGTTGCATCTTTTTTAACCCAATTTACAACAGACTGCAGCTCTGACAACAGCACACATCAGTTATTGTTTATTTTAATGGGTCCACTTCAGCTTCTGCCATAGAAATATTCCTGTGATAGAGACAAAAGGTCTGACATACAAAACACAACAGGTTCACAGTGCTCGAAAACACCCAAACAATAAAGTAATAAATTCAAGTTGAATGTGGTGACATAATCGAATGAAATAAAACCTATTACAAGTAAAGTGTCCCAGGTCAACGGGCAGAGAGTTACACACCTGAGGAAACCTGGTTACCTGTGAGGCTGCGGTGTGTCATAATTCAGCAGAGTAACACAGAAAGGAAGTAAATCTGACCGGTAATTTACAAAACACAAAGTGTGCCCGCCATGAAGGCACAAATCAGTTTTATTCGTTACTTTAAACACTAAAAATATGCACATTTTGGTTTCATAATGCTGTTTGTTCAATTCCACGGAAGTCCTGTATACACTGTATATCATAAAAACATTATTAATGAATGAATGAATGAATAATCTTATCAATATGAGTCAACCACCTGTCAGCGCATATTGTAGTGGTTAAAACAACCTCAAACATTACCAACGGTGACCTTTGACCTTATCTATTTTTTGTAATACTTTGCATGTTTTGCCATAATTACCATATTTATTATTGTTTTAAGTGCACAGTTTTCTTATACAATGCATCACATTTTGCAGTGCGTGGGCCCGTGTAGCTGCAGACCCTCCGTGAAATTATGAGGACCAGTGTGGACACTTGTTTGCTTTCCCAGAGCTTAAAAGGTTTTTTCTGATCAACTTGTCAAACAAAGACGTTGCACAACGATTCACATGTTATTTCTGCCACTGACACATGGAAATACAAGTGCAGATTAATTCAGAAGAATTTCCTTTAAGAGGCGGAGGGTGGGGCGGAGGGTGGGGCTATGTCAGCATCACTGACATTATAAGAGAGAAGTTTCTTTTCATGTCACATAGCTACAGTAGTCGCTCTGTGCGTTGACGCTTCCTCAACTCTTCCATTGTCCCACTTGTCTGAGGTGGCTCTGCACTCGAATAAAACATTTTGCAAAGTCCCAGTCCGAGCAGTGGCTGTTTCAGTGCAGAACACACAGCTGTTACGTGATTATGGCCACAAGATTTTAAAGTATTCACCCGCATCTTAAGCAGACATGCAGGAGACGCATGGAAAATGAATGTGGTTATGAGGCTTGGGACCTCCCCGTGGAGCTCTAACACCCCTCTGAGTCGAGCCGAAGCAGTTCTGGAGTGTAGAAGACAAGTTGCTGCACATCCTGAATGTCTCACCGCTCTGGTGTGTGTCCTGGGGGAGGATTAAATCTCAGGATTACTATCACAGATGCACTGAAAGAATCAGCCGATCTCATGACTGAGGTGGTTTTGTTCAGTGCAACCGTGATCAGACACATGATCAGCCACCGCTGACTGTGGGGATGTTTTTCAGACCATAAACTGTTTAAATATATGACGTTGAGTCACAGATGGTGAGTAGTGAAACACACTGTAACGCCCTGCTCTTGATCAGCTGCTTCAGTACAACAGAGAGTAGGGCTGCAACCCACAGCTGCTTGAGCACAAGTTGACGTTTCAGCTCCTTCCTTGTGCAATAGTCCATTGTTTTTATTTTTTACACACTGCATTAACGTTTGACCAGGTGTTTTCACTTCACAGAAGGTGTTTTGTAGTTTTAGAAGGAAAGACTAGTGCTCAAATGAATTTTCAACTTGCTGTTAAATTCACAAATGTTGGGGTTTAGGTCAATCTTTACTTTTGAAAGATATAATGAAAAAACAGTAGGATGTAAATATCATCTCTAACAGCTTTTCTTGTTCATGGTCACGGGAGGCTGGAGCCTATCCCAGCTGTCCCTGGGCGAGATAGAACAGACAGACAACGATTCACACACAGGGACAACCATTCACACCTACAGACAGTTTAGTGTCGTCTATAAACCTGACATGTCGGTCTTTGTGCTGTGGAAGGACACCCACACAAGCACAGGAAGAACACTCCTGACTCCTTACAGAAAGCCCACGGGCGGTCGGGGATTGGAACTGTGGACCTACTTCAATTCAGTAGGTAAGAGTGAAGCATGTAGCAGTTAGTAAACTGCCGAATAAAATAAAAGAGGGGAAAAGGAAGCAGAATTAAAACAGATGAGTAGTTAAGTGATGCTCATGTTGCTCAAAAGTGAAGCAGCTCTGGCTGAAAGTGATGGTAAATTATATTAACTAAATACACGTATGAATAGCTCATTGTTGTTGGTTAACCAACAACACAAAGTGTTTTTTTCTCTCCAAGTGCTGTGTTCTTCTGCCTCTTTAGTGGAGCTGTTGTTTCTAAGTGACAGCAGGGACTTAACTTTTCCAACTCATTTTACTTAGATATGACCAACCAGCAGTTGGGAGCAACACTCAGACACATCCAAACAGAAAACTCCTGCAGAAACGGGATTCTTACATCAGACCCAGAGGACAGAAATCATCACACATGCATGATCTTCAGTCTTTTGGCTTATTCACGTCATTTGATCAGTTCTCCATATCAGGAGCTGGAGAGCGAGTCCAGGAAAGTCCTAGGAATGTCCAGCTGCTCTTTCAACTGGCATGAAACTACAGAAACTTTGTTTACAGGCCTTTGCATTGAGGGAGCATCCACTAATCGCAGGAGCTGCAGCGGTGGGTTGACCATGAATAAAAGTGGTGCAAACGCTACGTCATAGATTCAGTGCATTGCATTCTGGTCCATAACAAGGAAGGGAAACTGGTTTTCTGGCTTCCGATACTGTATTAATGATTCACCCTGCATGATGTGGAAAAATAAATTTGCTCTTTCAAGTTTTCTGTGACGTTAGAGCTGGAACGTTTCCTGAGCTGCACGTCCAACAAGGATATTTTTTAGTGTTTAACTTTCCCATTTTGGATTTTTCTCTCTCCTCTCTTCTCTGTTGGTCCCGGTGCTTTTCCTGTTGTTGTTGCTGCTGTTCTGCTGAAGCTGCCCCGATGTGACTGAGTTATTAATTAGTGTAACAGTGTTCTGCTTCAGAGGAGGAACCCTGTCTGCATTGTTCCTGTGGCGGAGCACTAATTGCACCTTCAGGGAGCGCCGCCGCACCTCCGACCTTCTGTGCTAACCCCCGGCCTGGTGACATTGTCGTCACTGACGCTCCAACCTTTGGCGTCCCTCGCTGATTACGGATGGGAGTTTCCATGTGCGTGTTCCAGCTGTTGATGTAAGTGTTCTGGGTGTGGCGAGTGTCCACTTATGACTCTAGTTTTTCCTACACAGGCTATTTCACTGAGACTGTATTTACGCTGACCAGGACAGCGTGCACATGTTAATACGGTTTGTATAGAATTGTAGCGCATTGAAGTTTAGGTTTTAGGACATTACTTGCTCCACCACGTTATCCTTTAAGAAAACAAACATAGTGTTTAATTAAAACTCCCCCGAGGAGCCTTGGGTTCCTCGCCCCTGGTTTAAAGTCTTGCACTTGCGACCCTTGCTGATTTTGCACTAAGGGTCATTAGTCTTTTTGTCAGGCCACAAACTTTTATTGGTCTTTCATATTGAGTCCTTACGATAAATATATCTTGCAAATTTGCGCAATAGTGGTCAGATGTAATTTTGTGGACGGCCAGACTTCGAATGCAACACGCTGTAGATGTAGAGGTGTGTGCTGAATCTAACTTGTGCCCCGAGCTCCAGACATCACACTGACACTTACTGTCTGGGTCAGCTCAGCATTTCCTGCCTGCAGACTCATAACATTTTTGAACACAACACGTCTCGACTGCGCCTTGCTACCAAGAGGGAGCTGCGCTTTGCATGATTTACACCGACCTCTGTCAGACGACAACCGTGTCATCTATGTGATTTAAACGCTTCTCTGCGAATGCGACCGTTATCAGCTGCCTGACGTATGAACGATTTTTGCCGCTGGAAGGGAGGATGTCAAATTCCGAGCGGCAGCAGTCGTCATTTGGATGTGAAGTGGCAAACTGTGAGCTGATGCCAGCCACAGTGTGGAGTTCAGGTTGAGTGTGTGTGTGTGTGTGTGTGTGTGAGAGCTACTGAGACAAAGACAGGTCTTTTGGGAGTGTGTGTCTGTGCTGTACAGCGAGACACATGTCTTGTGTTAAGTGGTTGCACGGGTCCCTTGTGACCGTCCTACAAGCCAGAGTATTCCCCTGCCGTCAGGTCGCTTCACTTCCACCTCATGACCTTCCTCTCTCTCCTCCACCTCGTTGTCTCCTCCGCTCACCTTTCCTTGTCTTCTTCAACCCCCACCTCTGTTCTTGAGTCTTTATTTGTGTCTCTGGTTTGAATGCATCCCTGCCTGTTTATGTGCTGCTGCTTACACCCCCTTCCAGCACCATGCTAATAGGGATGCCCCGCAGCAGCCTCTTAGCTGCTCATAAATAAAACAGACGTGCACCTTTCCGCCATTAAATATTTTTATGTCGATGAACTTTTAATCTTGACGGATAGGAAATGAGACAGGATTGATTTTGGAAATAAGAAACTGTTTCTGTGAATGTTTTAAATTTGCTTTTGCCACTCTGCAGCCACTCTGTGGCTGTACCTGCACCATTTCATAGCTGGACAGCTCTTTATCTGCACACGAGCTCGGAGTTAGCCTCTTAGCTCGGCTCAATGAGGCTCACATGAGTCATTGCGAGTCCTTGTCTTTCCTGCTCATCGCTTCTTGGCATGATTCACATTATTCAGCATGGATAAGGGAGACGCAACAACAGCAACAATAGCCGGACTGTCAATGATGTGTGAATTCTCCATATTGACACACGCAATTATCTAGCCAAGCTGAAGAAGATGGAGATGCAGAGAAAACAGAACTGGGGAAGGGGAGGAGGGTGGAGTGTAATTATGTGTGAAAGGCAGATGCTGCTATCTGTGTCTGATAAGTTTGGGTGTGTGTTTGTGTTTGTGTGTATCGTCTTTGCGTTTTGTGCGAGCACACAGCATGCTGCTGCCTAAGACTCAGGCCCTTGGAAATATCTTTTCATGGAGCGATGGCATTTGGGTGGGTGGGGGAAGGATTATCCTGCGCTAGGAGACATGGGGTAGCGGGGAGGGAGGAGAAGGGTGGCAGGGATGGTGGGGTGAGGTACAGTTGGTGTGTGTGCGCTCTGCAGGAGGGTGTGTGTGAAGGCAGCAAGGAAGATTGTCCCTAGTAGGGGGTGGCATGGTGAAACGCTTCGGATTGCCAAGCCTGTCATATCACGGAGGCTGTGAGAGTCAGATAAAACTCAGTCCTCCTTCCTTTCTTTCAGCCCCCGTTCATCCCTCTCTTTTCGCACTCTACTCTCCTTCCCCTTTGTCTTTGCCATTTGTCTTCCTTTAGCTTCCACCTCGGCCGCCTGTTTCCTGTTTGTCTCCGTGCGCCTTCTCCTGCCTTGCTGTCACGTTCGTCCATTACAGCACACATACATCACAGCCACGGAGATGATTGCCTTTCCGAAACGTAACAAAAGAAATGTAGCAAGGCTGGTCCCGTTTCCCATCCCGTTCCCATTACCCGCCTGGAGAGGAGGCGGCCAACACTCGGAGGGGGGTCTGTAATCAAAATAGATGAAGCCATCTGAGGAAGACAGGAATTGGTCATGCCCACAGATTGGGCCGACCGCCGGCGTTCGTGCATGGGTTCCAGTTGTAACACACAAGAGCGAGAATTTGCATCATGGTTTATGCTGTTCGAGAATGAACAAACACACTGAACTGATTTTCCAAGTCTACCTTTCTCCTTTTCCCATCGTTTCATGTAACAGAAAACCTTTAAAGCCCAGCAAGCGTCTTATCTGCTGCCACCTCTTTCAAAGGTCATAGACAAGATGAAAGAAACATGATGTGGATGAGAGACTGAAAGGACCTCTCCAGTCTATTGAAGTCGGGGGTTTACATCTTCCAGGCATCTCTATCCATCTGTGCATTCTCTCTATCTATGTCTGAGATCGCGGGGCCGTGCACCAAGCACTAAGCCTGAGGACAGATACGCTTATTTTCCCTGCGTGAGTTGAGGATATGGATCTTTTCTTGAAAGAGTTTCAGACTTAAACAGAACTGCCCAAGTAGCTCTTGACGGCAACGTCCTCGTCTATCTCAGACGTTTGCCTGCACTGCCAAAACTGTCTGAGCATCATATGCAAAAGTGAAATAGTAGTTCTACACACTGCTTAAACAATGCACAGGGTTTGGCTTAAACGAAAGTCTTAGATAAGGTTGGAGGTTCTTTGTTGTTGTCCAATAGTTTGTTGATCCTTCTTGACGTCCTCCCATGCAGGGAGTCACTACTATCGCTTCACTTCTTCTGTTAGCACATGGGGGGTAAGTCATTTTTTCTTTCTTTGGTGTAAGCAACCAAAGTCACACAGTAAATGCTGGATGCTGTAAGCTAAGCTTCAAGGCTTGAGGGTGAGATATGCCTCCTGCAGAGGGCCACACGTGGCAGAAGAAAACAGGGGAAGCCAAATGTTAGAGCTAACGTTCTGCATGTAAACCGAAGCGTGTGCTTCTTCTTCATGTACTGGTGGAACATTCACTTTGTTAAGGGTGAATCTTGAAGAAGCCTGATCAGGAGGTGGATGAATAAGCCAAAAGGAGCTGCACAAAGTCCGTGCATCAGCAAACTGGGAGACTTTAACTTTGGAAAGGCACATGTCGGACAAAACCAAAAGTACGTTTTTAAAGTGGTACTTACTTGTAAGATGAGAGTTAGTGACAACATGTGACAACTACATGTTGGAATTTACGGTCCAGAGAATGAAGAGACCAGTGGCAGGATGTCTCCTTGTTGTAAATGGACACCAACGTCCCTCAAAGTAGGGCTGGTAATTTACAACCAGCCTGGATAAATAAAACCACCATCACTGACTCTTTAATCTAAATTTACCCTTTGGAACGTGGCATAAAACATTTGCCCGTACGAAACACTAGAAGCCTAAACTCTTCGAGTGGGACGTCGCATGAGCGGCACACAAACTGAATCACGTCCTTTCAATCGAACTGACGCGGTGAATTTCCAGTGGGAGACATCGCCATGGCTGAAAGTCTGTCCTCACTCTCTGTTTGAATCTGGCTCAGTCTGACCTTCGTTGAAGTGTGTCCATCCTTTTTACCCATCAGCCCCTGCTGCTTTTCAAATTAGGCTCCTTTGGGGGAAAAAACCTGTCAGAGCAGCAGCCCTCACCCACTGCCCTTTTACCCCGTCATCATCTTATTCACTCATACATGCATAACAGCCCCCTTCTCCCCCCTCGCATCTTCAGCTACACACTCCCAGATCTGGGTCAACCGTCTTAAACACACAAACGCATTTTCTCCTTCCCTTGCCTCTGGTGTGTGTGGGGAGCGTGCATGAATATTAAACATGTCTGTATGAAAGAAGTCGGATTTTTGTTGTTTTACCAGGAATCCAGAAGGGGATCATAAGGAAATCTGTGTGTGTCTGCTGGGTTACTGGGCCACAGTGACAGCCACTTAACATGAGGAAAAGTCTGTTTCTATTAGCGTGTCTTTTCAGTATCGTATTGTCTCTCAAAGGGAGTCACATGTTTGAGAGGATACAACACATTCTCTGCAAATAAAGGTTCAGTTCAGAATTTTTGCAATGAGCTTATCTCTGTGATGTCTAAAGAATCACTGTTTTCAGTCACTACTTTATCAAAAGTAAATATGTTGCAAAATTTATAAAAGCACAAGAAAATTTGACATTAAATAATAATAATCAGCCTAACATAAACATGAACAGTTTTTTTTAAGACCCTATTGTAATTGACCTAGTCGTCGTTCCAAATCAGATTTAGAAAGTTTTCCAACTTTTTAAGGCCTTAAATTCAGATTTACTGAATTTTAGATTTGTCGAAACCCTTCAATTATTAACATACTGTATGTTGTTTGTGTAAATGTTAAATCACACACTACAAGCTGAAGAATTCAAATAATTATTTGGTTCCCAGATGAATAGACACTGTTAATGTGCAGAAATATACCTATCCTTCATCATCATGTTCAGATTCAAGGGGCCGGAGCCGATGTGCAATCTGGACAGGTCTCGGTCTATCTCAGAGGTACCACAGAGAGGCAGGGACAACCATTCACACCTAAATGCAATTTAGAGTTACCAACTAATCAAACGTGCGTGTCTTTGGACTGTGGGAGGAAACCCACACAAGTGCAGGGAGAACATTCAAACATTCACTCTGAAAGGCTGCAGCTGGCCAGTGGCTTCCAGCTGTGAGGCAGCAGCTCCTCAGAATTATACCCATATTTTGTAAAGACCATGTTAGTGTGTACTGGATGTCTGCATACTTTAGGCCACGTGATGCAGTTTACAGCAGTTCAAAATTTGATCAGACTTAGGAAGCTGAGGAAGCCGGAGATCAGCCTTGGCTCTGTTCTGTTTAAAATTTAAAACGTTAAACACTTGACAGAAGGAAGTGGGGCAGTAAACAACTCTGCTTCGCATTCAGCTTGAACGATGATGATCGGGGGGGGGGGGCTGCAAATGAAGGATTCACTCACAGCTTTTTTTTTTTTTTTTTAAGTCTGTGAGTTTCAACAGCCTGTTATTGACGCAACATATGTGGGTTGTCTCACAGTGAACCCCAACAGCTTGGCCTGACAGCGAGACGAGCTTGACCTGTCAAAGTGGATTCAACCTGACTGTGACTGAAGCGGGACACGTGCCGAGGGCAGGACAGGAGGGTCTGGGTGCAGCGTTGTGGGGACACTCGCAAGGTCAGCAGCTCCGGGGCAACAGGCCCCATCAATAGTTTTTTTTTTCTCACGCAAATTCAGTGTAAGTTACTTCACGTGTGAGTGTCACGTTGTACATATGGGCGTCTGGAAACGAGGGTGAGCTGACAGATGGAGGCGAGCAAGCTGTGTGTGTGTGTGTGTGTGTGTGTGTGTGTGTGTGGTCAATATCATCACGGGCCGGTGAGCCCAAATATTATCTGTGTTTTTCTGGGTTACATGCTGTCCATGCAAAACCAACCAGAGTGAGTGACAGAGAGAAATGATCAACAGCATCATCAGGTGTGTTTGGGCTCCTGCTGGTTGGTTGCCATGGCAACGATTGTTTTGGCTCATCTCACCTGAGCTGCGGACCCCGGGGACTGAGGGTTATTAAAGCGGGGAGGTTCAGGAGGATGCAAGAAGAGACGGAGAGGCGGGGGACAAGTTGTGGAGAGAGGATCAGAGGATGGAGGCAGGGTGCCGGCGGTTACAGATGATGCCGCAGTTGGTGTGGTGCTGGGGCCAAACGGTGCCCTACAGCGACAGTAATAAACCAAAGTGGCAGCTGGTGTCTTTGTTGTCCAAAATGGACGATTAGTCTGATCGGTGTCTCAACTGTTCAGCCCTGAAGTCAACACAGACACGCAGAGAGACGGATGCCCTGGCCGGCAGCACCGAGCGCGGCGCCGCTCAGCTTTGTGCCCTCGGTGACAAATGCTGCACTTACGCAGGTGGAGTCAAGTCTGCAGCAGGGCGGCTTCACCCCCCACAGGGTGTCAGCCGGGCGCATGTCACGGCATCCAGGCTTTAATGTTAAAATACTGAACAAAGATCAGAACAACAGAAAGTCTGGATGTTTTCAAACGAAACTTAAAAATTTAACTGAATGAAACTAAATTGAACTATGTGTGTCATTATTTCTTTTTGATTATAATTTATTTCTATCTTTACTTGTGTGCATTGGTCCTACTGTCCTATAGTCTCATACACCTTGTTAGTATTGTTACTATATTGTCCTCATTATCAGTAGTATTGTTATATTTAAATACTCATTTAATTGGCCTTATTGTCATCTTGTTATTATTGAATTGCATTAATCTGTACAAAAGATGCTAAATAAATAAAGTTTTGATTGATTTTGAGCATCTCAGGAGTTGGTGGAGACCAAACCAGAGGGGAAAGAGAAGTGACTACTGGACTTGGCCTCGTCCGATTGCGACTCTACGTGAAGGCTAATTCTGTTCTGCAGCTGCTGCATTTGTGCAGGCCGTAGCAGGGTGTTACAACTGTCTCCCACATTATATGATGATGGCTTCTCTGGCAGATTCAGAGATTTAATGCTCCCGATTATTTTGTACGATTCCTACAAACACGGCACAATGCCGACTCCTACAAATAACATTCCTAAATGACTAAACTGCAATACCAGCTACGTTTTCTGGGGCCTGACGCACTGGATGTGACTGTGTTCAGGTGTTACGTTCTTGTGCTGTGAGCAGATGGTTGGGGTAAATGTCGAGGGCACAAACTGCGTCATTGTTAAATTACAAACCTGAGCTTATAAAAGCACTTTGGTTAAGGTTGGAGAAAGAACCTTGTTCTATTTAAAAGTGAATTAACACAATGTGTGTGTGAAATGTTTCTCCATTAAACTGGACCTAGTTTTTCCCTAATCTTGACTAAGTGCACTGAGCCTCTAATAGCAGCCATAAAAGGCTTTAATAATGCAAAAACCATACTGTGCATTTGCAGTTAAGTTGTGTTTCTTTTTAACTACAGGAACTGTTCCAACCAACATGTATGCGAAGTGTCCATGTGCTCAGTGATGAGCAATAAAGATTGTAATTCTTCTATTTTAGGACGTGTAATATGTATTTTCTAATCTAGCTGCTAACATATGAGCCGTCGGGCCTGACTGTGTCATAACGTGGCTCACGGGCCGGTTCAGAGACTTTACGAGCAGTTTCATAAGATACAGCGTCTGCAGAAGCCAAACAGGATGTGTACAATCTGCAGAGAATCATAGTCGCTGCAAATTAAGCAGAAACTCTGGCTCTGAGGCACAGACGTAAGGGAAAATACATGCACATATATTTACACGCAAAAAACACTTGTGATATTGCCAGAGAAATGACACAGTGATCACTGCATCTGCTGCGCCGCACAGCCCGAATGGTGCCGCTTCTTCCTGTCTGCGTCTCTGTCTTTCTGGCTCGATCATATCCTCAGCGCACACACACACACAAATACACACGATTACCCACACGTGAATACACAAAGGCGCCTGTGCACTGTCAGACGTGCGCACACACACATTACGACATGAGGTGCAGGGAGTGGTTTTGATTGACCAAGCCCTTTATGACTCCTAAATGGCTTTATTGCTTTCCTACTTACCCCCCTCCCCACACACACACACCAACTTCTTCCTCCCATGTCATGTCACAACACACACAGTGCTTAGGCCTCTTCTGCTGCTGTAAATTAATGAGGGCCACCAATACACACACACACACACACACACACACACACACACATTCTACCACCTAGCGTGTGATTCAAGCTGGGTGCATCCATCAAGGTCACCCTGCGAACCCGAAGCGCTGCTCCTCCCTCTGGAGTCCTTCGGTTTGCCCTACACGACCTTGGCCTGATAGTGTTTAGTCTTTGTTTTAAATTTTGGGAGGGGGCCAGGATTGGACTTTAGTGACTTTGTTACTGTACAGAGCGGGTCGATACGCGGGAGATTGGGTTTGATTGATTTTAATTGGCAGGACACCAGGAAGTGAGAGGCTGCTGGGGATGTGGCCTATCAGCAGGACGGGATTTTTCAATGTTTCATCGAATGCGACCATTTGACGGCTGCCGCTGGTCAATTTTGACCTCCGAATCTCATGAATTAGACATATTTTTTTGGATCTCAATGTTTAAAATTAACAGCTGAAAGGTTAAACTCACCATAAAAGCTTGCAAAAAGCTAAATATGCCAACATGCAGCATCGGGCTTCCAGTGTGGCGACAGACGACTCACGGTGGCTGCGAGCCGCTGAGCTGGATGTCCACGCTGTGGCTGACCTCTGAGCTCTGTGTGCACGAGGCCAAAAGCAAAGGAAAATCCCCCCCAGGGATCAATGCAGTAATTAATACGTGAGCGAGCTGAAACACAAAACACTGTGCATGCAGTCCACACGGGAATATGCAAACTACAGTTAAACTTTGGGGGTTTAATTGAGGGAACAATGTCACCGAAAGGTCGATTCAGCGGCACTGATTCAAACGCGATTAGCCTGAGAGGTGGATGGCGACACTTCATCCTCTGAGCACGTTAAGACGGCTGCTGTTACATCTCCGACTAAACTTCAACCTCCTATCAGCCAGAAAAACATTGTAGTCGGCAAACTAATGCTGCATCACATGACACCCGAGAGCCTGTTGCAAAATGACCTGTCAAAAAAAAAAAAAAGGTAAAAGTACATTGACGTACATACTTTAAAATGTATGTGTACCTAAAGTACAAAAAAACAAGGAGGGAAACTACAAAACAGCTGGTTTTTATTTGATTACATTTTATACAAATGTTTATCTGCTCAAATTACCTGCCAACAGGAGTTATAATATAAATGTAGGGGAGCAAAGGCTGCGTAAAATTTTGAATATTCGACCACGTATAACAGAGTGATTTACAGGATTCCCATCCTAGTCCCTGGGGAACAGCCACCCCTACCCAGTGTTGATCACCTGGATCAGGTGTACCCAGTCCGTCAATGAGATGTTGGAATTTGACACCAATGTGCTTTGTCTCTCTCCAACCCAGCCTCATCGAAGTTGGCACACACCTGATCCAGGTAATCAGCCGTGGGCAGTGCAGGAGCAGTGTTGGGATTTTCTAGTGTAAGAGACAAAACTTATAATCCAGTGTTGACACAAACCATCCTGTTGTTCTCATTTGGACTGAACTGTGAGCAAAACTAGTTCGGCCGAGCCGCAAGGCTCACGTCCGTACGGGTCAGGACCATAACAGCACACACTACAATCAGACGTCTTCATCATGTGTGGACATGACTGTCGTGAGGAGATTTTCAAAAAGCAGTTTGACGCTTATTACAGCCTTGTGTGTTTTTAGGAGCGTCCCCCTGACCACAGAAGGACCTGTGTGTGTGTGTGTGTGTGTGTGTGTGTGTACAGGTGGGGTCATGCTGCCTCCCTCCATCTGCCTGTCACCAGGAGTTGTTGTCACCTCAAAGCCGCTGAGGTGTGACGACCTCCACAGCGTTTGCGTGTGTGTCCCTGACAGAACAGGCTGCTGGCTGCCGCACTGATGAACTCCTACCTCAAGGTTTTACAAACACAATTAACACTGACCTCGAGTACATGGCCACAATCCAGCTCCATCCTTAAATAAGATCTCCGTTAGAATAAACCCATGTAGCAGATTTTTAAAAACTGCTTCACACCATCGAGCCTAAAAAGTGTCAAACTAAAGACAAACGAATAAAAATGTGAAACCATAACACGGGTCAACAACCTGCGTGTCCAAGCCCTCAAACCTTGCTGAGAGACCATCTTGATTAGACTCTGTTTGTAAAAATCTGACTTTGCAGACGACGTCGCCCTGCCTTTCATTTTTAAACGCACGTGTGCGTTCGTCAAACGTCGTCTCACTTTGAAACCCAACAGTTTCAAAGAAGCGTTGGTCCTTAGAGTGACAGCTCTGATTGTCATTTGAACGTGTGTGTCTCGGGCTTGAGGAACGGCTCCTGCTCACTTTACGTGGTGATGGGCGGCCGCGTCAAAGACGTGGTTAGTCACACAAACCTGCTGAATTACACTCTCACAAACACACATTTCCACACAGACAAATATATGACTTCTTTAACCTTCCCTGAGTGTGTGATTTTACTCTGGTTCAATGCGCTTCAGAAGACGTGTGCACTCTGCTCATAAATAATGGCCATGCATTATTCAGGGCTGCTCCTCCAGCTAATGCCCCTTAATGTGCCCAAACAGTCATAATGTACTTGGCTACCAAGGTGGCACAGACCCCTAACACACACACACACACACACACACACAGGCATCAGCCCTGCATTTGACAGTGTCCCGCCCGTGTCCCTCTCAGGCTCTCATCGAACCCTAAAATTGTCCCATGTTCCCAATTTTCTAAAAAAAGAAAAAAAAATCCATTTGACTTTTGATCCAAATTGCTCTTGCTCTCGCTGTCTCGCCACATTTCCGTTGAACTTTGCTCGATTTGTTGCTAAATCTTCATCGACTCCGTCTCCCACTCCTCCCCCGTGCCCCCCCCCCGCCACCTCTTTCTCTTTCTAAGCACAAAATGTAAACCTCCTGCTCGTCTCCTCTGCACAGCCCGGGGCTCCGCGCTCTCTGCCGAATTAGGATCTTGTCAACGCGAGGATTTGTCGCCGTGAAAGCTTCTCACGTTCGTAATCTTAATCAGTTTTTAGAGAAGTTAAATTGATTGAAAAATCCTGTAAGAACTATAAAACGGGTTTGAGGGGCAGAGTTTATCGCTGCTGCTTTGCTTGTCTGCATTTTATCGACAGTGTTTTATGTTCTAATCACATTCTAATTGATTCACCTGTTTTACCGCCTGTGCTTTTAATTGCTTCACTCGTTTGTGCTCCCGTTTTGTTGGGCTCTTTGTGGAGCGACATAACTCCAGTTTAAAATTGATGTTGCGTTATGAGAATCGCTGTCTTACATTTAACGAGCTGCTTCTCGGCACACCTTCCTCCGTTGTTCTACTTTGCTTTTTGCCCACAACTTTGCTCAATTTGTTGTTTTTACCTGCAGCAACAGTTTTGGACACCAGACAAAATCAGAAACGTGCAAATGAACGGCACGAAGCATTCAGCCGTTAAAGTGACTGACATGAACAAGATCATCAGCCAGTGTTTTCAGTCCTTTTTAGTCAAAGACAGAGCTCAAATAAACTGATCCCGGTTTCAGACGGACGGGGGTAAAAGCAAATCATTTAAAATTAGTTCAAAGTATAAAATACTTCTTTAAAACCTGATTACGTGCTAAATTCTGGGAGAGTGGACAATGGAACCATCAAATCAAAGTTATCATCGGCAGGACTTTGGGTTATCGATTATTTTCATTCTTTGGTGCCGAGTGTGTGAGAATCAGTGTCTTTACATGGACTTTAGTAACCGGGTTACAGTCGGCCGACTTCTTACGCGTCAACAATACGGAAAACCTGGTTTGCGAAATGGGGGAAACCTGGTAGATTTCTGTCAGAACGCTGATTACTCTGCCCTGTCTCCAGCTGCACATGTGCGTAGCAGCAACGCACCCACTCCCACCATGGTTGACATCATTAATTTGTTATCGGGGCGATGCCGCCTCGTTTTGAAACGAAGTCCGACAGAAAACACAACTGAGTTTCAACCGGGCTCGGAACCAGTACCTACACTACACTGAAGATGTGCAGATGGGGGTTCAGTGTCTTTTCCAAGGACACTTGGTTATGTGGTTAGGGAGAGTGGGGGGGCGAACTGATGCATTTTCTGTCTCTATACTGTTAAAATCTTTGGGCCAAGCTTCTAAAATAAGTCCGAGGTTGAAATCTGGTCCCTCTTCTGCAGCAGGTGCACGTGGATTTCAGGTTACTTAAGGGCGTGTAAACACAGTCGCCGTGATTCCTCTGTCTGTTTTGTGAGGACACAGTTTAACCGATTTTCTCATGAAGTTTGACCTTTACATCAGATTATGGTTTTCAGTTCCTGTTTACGCTTGTACAGGAGGTTTTCACTGAAAGCCGTGGACGTCACGCACTGAAAGTGTGTGTGTCGTTACCGTGGCTGAGTCAACAAACACGTATTTAAGGGGATCTCTTTGTGTTTACAGGACGCTCCACGGCATGTGAAACGTTAACCCGTCACATGGCAAAGATTACACACACACACACACACACACACACACACACACACACAATGATGCCATTCATGCCTTTGCTCTCTCTCCTCCTCTGCTCACATCAGCTCTTCACAATCGCAGCAAAGGTTACAAGCTCACTACAAGCTCCCAGGCTCTCTGATCTGCACCGGCCGGTGGGTCCTTTTGTGGAATGTTTGGGTCCTACACACAAGGTTTAGTGTCTCAGGTCACAGACTCATTTAACCAATTAGTGAGGTGGGAGTGTCGGGCAAGTGGCGCCGCTCCTAAACTCGCTGCATCGCTGCTTTTCCTTTACGGTAAATAATAAATCAAATGAAATAAGATCTAAGGTGTATTTGCAACAAATGCTCCAGACTTGCTTGGTTCGAGTCAGGGACACGTCCTGGCTCCCTGACATGTCCATTGCTCGTTGTTGACAGTCGGACCCTGGAAACAAACTCGGGTCCGACCTCCTGTGGACTTTATGTCACCTTCCTGTGGCTGCAGTGAAGCTCTATGCGGTTTTAGAAGACGAAGCTGAAACACTAGACGGTGCATTTTTCCCTGAGGGGACGGGTCACCAGTCACTCCAGCCTGACAGAAGTGTCTCAGAGAGATGCCGGACAAACTCTCGCCATGTTTTCCTTTCACTTTTTTGTTTTTTTTTTACCTCCCTCTCTCTGTCTCATTTGGTAGAAATCCACCCATGCCTGGATGCACACACAGAAAAAAAAAACCTTCCTCGGCTTCATCGCACACACACACACACACACACACACTCACACACACACACACACACGAGTGAGCTTCACGTTCCCCCTCATGTCAGCTATTTGTGATTTGAACTCGCGTTCACTCTCGCATATTTACAGCAGAAATTAAAAAGTCAAGCAAAGGGGATTTCATGAACATCCTGCCACAGAGTGAGTGTGGAGGAGGTTCACTCTGCACAGGTGGATCAAGTGGGACTTGACACTGATTTTAAAATCAAATCCACACGTGTGTTCACACTGGCAGCGATTATCACCAACATAAACAGACTGTAATTAAAAAATGTCTTACCTGCCTGATCTTTCCCCAGTTCTACTTCTTCCTTTACTTCCTCTCTCCTCCGTCTCTCCTCCGTCTTGTTTCAGTTCCTCCTGGTGTGTGTGCGTACGTACGTCTGAACAGTGCAGGCTTCGCTTTGTGCTGCCGACCTCGGTGAGCGTGTTGTTGCAACTGACTGAGTGACTGACTGAGAGAGAGACAGAGGGAGAGGGAGGGAGTGTGTGTGTGTGAGGGAGTGAGAGAGGGAGAGCGAGAGAGATTAGCTCACACACAAACACATCTCCACCTCAGGGAAACAGCCCTCTCCTGCTCCTCCCCTCCTCATCTGATCACCTTGAAAGATTTATGGAGCAAAACATTTCCTCTGCTCGGCGTCTCCTCCTGCGCCATTCTGGGTTTTAAGACGACTCTTTTGTTGTCTTTTCTCCTCATATTCCTGGCTCACTTTTGCTATCGCGAAGCCCCTGAATCATTAATAAGTTACACACAGTTGGTGCGCAACAGCACAAAGGCGGCAAAAGCAAGCGGCGGATTTGTTCTCGGCGTCTCTCTGTGAGCCGTTTGCACTTTGAGTTTGTGTCAAATGTCAAAGTCAAATGTGCCTAATGCATTTGCACTTTGATGGAGGGACGGAGGAGAGAAAGAATTTATTTGGAATCATTTCAGGGACAAACCTCTCATTAAGGTTTGCTGAACTTCGTAACAGTGGTTCAACGTTTCTGTTAAATGTCGCAGTGACATGAATAAAGTAAATGAACTCAAATTCACATGCACCAGTTTTTTTAGACAAAAACATGTTTGGGACATTTTCAACTTAAAACACCAAAAACAAAGATTTCTCGAGTCACTGGCGTCTGTGACCTTCAACGTGATTCTTAAATAATCTTTGTGTCGTGAAATGCGCCAAGCTTTAGTCAATGCGAATCAAGTTGTTTCGACTCAATAACAAAAATAAATCTGCACTAGAATAATGAAAAATAAAGTCAAACCATTTTCTACTACTTGCGTGAAAAAGACAATTACAGACGAAAACAACTTGGTAAAAGGAGAATTTCTTGCACAATTTGCCAAATGTGACGTCCAAATCAATACGCCCACCAAATGAGGGCGAAGAGAAAGGCGCTGACCGGCAGGAAGCAGTGATTGGTAATTGAAAAAGACAGCACTTGGTTTAACCTTGAAGAGACCCTCATTCAGTTTGGTTTAAGCCCATCCCAGCGATTACAGAATTTAGATTTAGCCTGCTAATCTGCTCTGATCCACATTAAACTGCTCCTCAGGAGGCTGAAGAGGAGGAGACGGGGTCTGTTATTACACAGCGCAGTCACACGGGGGAAAAAAAAAGAGGTTAACACGCAGACTTTCAGCTTTAATTTGAAGCTGCATCTGGGAATTGTCACCTGTTTTGTGCACAACCCCCCGAAGGAAAAGACCCCAACTGTTCACCAAATGTGGACGTAAACAGCCTCAAACACCATTAAAGCTGAAAATGTAAACGTATTCATATTCAAGCTCATAGGTTGAGAGGCTCAGACTGTCACGCAGTGTTCAGACCCTTTGTTTGCAGAAGGTTGGGGTGGTTTGCGTGAGTCACAAGGCGCCAGTGTGAAGCAACGGTTATGGCTGTCAGGTGACTCACATGACGTGACGTGAAGGAAGCAGACCACAGCTTTTTACTAACCCTAACCACCTTTACTCAGTGCCTAAACCTAAACAAGCCACTACGTTTGCTGAGTTTCAACATTTCGGTGGAAAAATGGTGTTAGAGCTGCTGGTCCTTTATCCACAGATAGTCATGGTGATCATAGAATATGTGGTTGAGGACATTTTGAAGCCTTCATATTCAATGCGTCTACAATAACTTTTTTTAGTACGAGCTACATTAGGCTACGATTTGCATTTTTATGGTTATTTGTGGGCAACTCAAAGGAGAAGACTGGTGATATTCGTGATAATTGGGTATAATCTCGGCTCTTTGGAAGCTCCTTTTCTCTTAATAAAATTACTCTATCATTCAATGAAAAAAGTATGTTGCATCGAAATATGATTGAATCATCACTTTTGCAAGAATAACATGATCAGATTTGCATCCTACATGTATACAAATTTTAACAATAAGGGGGGGAATTGTAATTACTGGTTATTTTGTTATAGTTATTTAATATAGTTAAGATAACTTGTAATTATTTGTATTTAGTCACGTTTTTTTGTGTTAATTTTATGATTTCACATTTGTTTTGCATCTTCTTATAATTATTATTACAGTCTTTCTCTATGTGGAACCAAGTACCGTTCGTGACTAAACAACAATAGAAATGTTTACTGATGCTGCAGCCGAACTGGATGTTGTTATGCAAAATGAGTTATTTCAAAAGGAAAAAATGATCTGGGAACATTTAATTTCCATTAATGGCCTGTGTATCATTATGTCAGTACAAAATTTTATCTGGTTGTAATTTGCTCTTTGCAAAATTGGGTCTGCGTCTGCAGTTAGATTGTAGAGAAGCATCATTTGCAGGAGACAGCTGCATTATGGCTTTAATTTGAGGAGGTCACAGTTGTGGGACTGTGCTAAACGCTCAGCTGGATGTTGTTTAACCACCGCGGAGCAGGACATGTCCAAATGCGAGAACGATTGTTTGTCATATTCACTTAAGAATGTGATGGTTTTTGTATCAGTTGGAATATTTGTTGGATTTAGTTTAGTTCTTTCCACGTCGGGCGCAATTGAATTTTTGACACGTACGTGAAAGCAGGTGAGCGATAAATCTGACACACAGCCACAGAACAGGAACCCTGTCGTTGTCCTGATACTTCTGCACTGCTGTGTGTGTGTGGGACAGTGAGGTGGGAGCTGGGGGCTTCAGTGACTGAACTAGAAGAAGCTCCACACTTCTCCGAACAAAGCGCCTCCGACGGCTGAAGCTCGGCGTGGTTCAGCCTCAGTTACTGGCGTCGACGAGCTTTTCTTCCTTTCTCTTCAAAACAAAAAGTGAGCCCCCCGCCGAGGCCCTCGGCAGGGGGTGCACTCGCTGAGCCATCTCCCTCTCCCTCTGAGACCCCTGGGAGACACTCAGCCCTCCCTGGTGTGCCTCAGTCTCGCTTTCCTTTCTCTCCCTCCGAGGCTCACGTTAACTATGACTCTGATCTGCTGCTGTGATCACTTTCTCCCTCTGCTTCTGATTATCGTTGCGGTTTGTTCGCATCCTTCCTGCGTCTCGGTGCCCCCTCCTTAACCCCAGCCTCTTATCTCCTGGCTCTTCCTTCTACAACTTGTTGGGTAGCACCACCTCTCCCAACTCTCCTCTCTCCTCTGCTGTTTGTCCTCAGTCATTTCTCTCCTTCCAAACAGCACAGTGATTTGTAGCTCGCTGGGCCTCTGAGAAAACCCACGGGGGGTGGGGGGGTCTGTTGGTTGGGTCGGTTGCTCTATGAGGCAACACCTCTGAATAAATAAGCATGGGTAATTTGCTCTGAACCTGCAGCCCGTTATTTTCTTCCCCCTTCTCCCCGTGCTCCCAGTTTGGAGAGCAGAGATAAAGACACAATAAAATGGTGGGAGATCCTCTCCGAGCCTCATTATGGGGTTGTCAGGGAAGTTTACGCACAGGCTTTTGTGACAGATCACCCAGCTCCACTCCCCTCCGTCTCACATTGCATTCCAGTTTTCTGGTGGCTGAGTATTTGGATAAAACTCGTCTCATTTAAGGAGGTAACGAGCCGCCACCTCGCGCTCTGAGGCACATTCTTAAGGACAAATTGAAAAGCTCGCGGTACAAAATTAACAGCTATTACACCTGGAGACGATGTTGTGATAAGCAATTTACGAACAATTTTCCCCCCAAGAGGAGACATTTACTGCAGCGAAAGGGACGTGGTTTAATTCCCTTTCTCTGCCACACACACACACTAAGACACCCTCCTCCCATTCATGGCACTGGTGAGAGAAGTGTGTGTGAGCACCAAGTCAAGTGTGATCAGGTATTAATAATGCAGGACAGGAAGCAGCTCGTCCTACTACAACCCGACAGGCTGAGAGGTGCGGGGGGTGGGGGGGCTGCCAAAAACCTGGTGAAATGGCTGCATCCCTCAAATACTGTCATGCATTTATAATAGTAAATAAAATCTTTGACAATGTCATGTATTCACAACGGCTCAACAATTCACTAAACTTGCTGATTCATTTTTTGATGAATTTTGCAGCTTTTTTTGCATTTTCGTCCCTTTTTTGACGGGCTCTGAGCTGAAGACGTGGGCAGGAAATCTGGGGATGAGACGCAGCGAAGCCCGACTCAAACCCAGGACAGTGCAGCTGTGCAACATGACAAAAGCCGTTAGAAAAAGTCTCCTGAAACATATTTGTGGATATTTCTATTGCAGCTCACACATTTGATTTAACTCCATATAGTCAGCGTTTTATTAGAAATTAAATGACGGGGAGAATTCAGCTAAGCTGTGTGAGATATATATTTGTGTTTGTCATGGAGCCGCTCTGTGATGCAAACTACATTTCTGTGTTTTCCTCGTGCGACTTTACGTGCAGTAGGTGTTTAACCGATGACCTCAAACCAACCAACACTGACTTCAGTTTTTTTGGACTTTGAAAAGGTTGAAGTTTGGTAACTCGGAAACGTTTGTTTGGCTCAGTTTGTAGCCTGAAGGCAGGAGCTTCCTGAAAAGACAAGTTCTGGGGAAATAATTCCCGATGAAGAATCGAGAATTTAGAGGCCAAGGCTTGATTTTCATTTGACTTACAACTGTAGCTCTGAAGAATTATTTGCAATTCACCAATATTTATGGGACTTAACTGGATTATTGCAGGATCACATTTGCTTTTTCTACTTTTTATTATTCACTGGTTGAAAACCAGGTTTTCAAAGATGGAAGAAAATGAGCAGCCGTCCTCAGTTTCAGTTTGATGGAGCTTGTGATTTATGATCCTGGACAGTGCAAGTAAACACAGATTGACGTTGGACTATGAGCTGCTGCCTGTAATATTGTCTGTAAACAATATTGTCTTACGGTGTTACACATAAAATTATGACACTTTAATGTTAACAAACATAAAAATACCAAGTACTGTATACTAAAATACCCGGGCCTCTTGTTACAGGTTTCAGATGATGATGATTTCTACTCTGAGCATTTTGATTTGTAGCTACATTCGAAGTTAACTTTTGCAAAATATGCTGTTTATCAAAAATAAGTTTAAAAATCTTTATCTAAATGTAGAGCCATTGTGCTAGTTGCAATAAATCTTTGTAGCATGTAGATTCTCCTAATGGTCAAAAAACACTGAGGAGCAAATTTCTCTGCACAGCTGCATCTCATCTCCACATTAGGATAAGTAATGAGGCATATTTATATCTAAAATATATTGGAAAAGTGTTGCATACTTTAACAGTTTAGGGCCAGATGAGACGACTTACCCGGGATTTCAGTGCAAAGTCGTCTCCCATCAGTGACCTCATCTTCAGGCCCTCAGGTTGGAAACTGCTGCTGTGCTGCACGTTCGGGTCCGCCAGAGTTTAAAATGCACAGAGGAAAAAGACACGTTTCGCGCTTCATTGAATCCACCTGGGTGATAATCATGTTCGTTAATCACGTGTTAATGCTTCAGTTGTATGTTTCACACGTGTAACTGTGTTTTCACATGAAGATGTTTCCCCCTCTCACTGTACATCATGCGCCTAAACAGATGCTGCACACACTGACGCTGAGGCTTGTCGGCCTGCGACCACAGATGTTTCCATTCTTTAGCTTGTGTCAAAGTTTGTCGTTGGACTAGACACCGTCTGTGAAATATTTCTGAGCAAACTTCAGTTACATTCTGTTCATTTACATATCTGACACAGCTTGTGAAGCGCTGAGATAAACAGCTGTTCGCTCCCAGCGCGGGAAAAGCCGCCCGGAACATTTGGCCACGGCTGGAGCCGCTGTGTTGCCCACTGTGACTCTCAGTCTCATCAGAAGCTGCAGGAGGACAAACGATGTTCATTAGCTGCTGATGAGACGTGCAGCTACAAAAGGCCACAACCAGAACAGAGGCTAATTAGTCCGCAGTTGCCAGCTGGGACCTCAAACGTTTGTGGAGACTTTGTGTCTCGGCTGAGGAAGAAAGAAAAACTGTTTAAGAAGAGTCCTGTCCATGTAACAAGGATGGCTGCACTTCCTGAAAGACAAGGACAAGGACATGGTACTTTGTTTTATTTCAACATGTTCTCATCGAAAAGTGTCAGAAAAAGACACCACTTTTCCAACGTCTTCACATATCAGAAGTGTCTGTCACCGACACAAATAAGTGTCAGTTGTAGCGACAGTTGTCCGTGAGCCAAAGGATCAATGGTTTGACTCCCGCCGCCTCACACACACCACCAGTGTGTGTGAGTGTGTGAACGGGTGAGCGAGAACCAACACTGTGAAGCACTTATAAAATTGCTTAAAAGTGCTTAAGTGTCAAATGTGCAACACAAAAAGTGCCGGACAAAGTCTCGTGTTTATTTTTTACTCATTTAAAGAGGTTTACAACGTTTCCCTTTTATGACTTGCACATGGCAAATGAAGATCCATCTTTGGTGCCCATCACTTATTTCTGTGCTTTCCTGCTTAAAGTCTGTCTCAGAAAAACCCAGACGCCCTTATACTGATAGGAAAAACACACAAAAACCCCTTTTACGTCAGTATCATGGTTTGTGTGAAAATTGGAACCTTTTCAAAAAGTTGGTTAATGGTTAGAAAATATACTATCATTGCAGTATTGGCGTCACACTGTGCCATCTTGTCCTCAGACCTGCGGTCGCAACGATGACTAAAAGACGTGGAAAAAATGTGCCAAATGGCTCTAAACGGATAAAACGATGCTTGAGAGTTTGTTAGGATTCCGAAAAATAACCTTGTGACTTTTCGGGTTTTATTATGTATATGTATATGTATTTTGCTTTTTTCTCAAGAGAAACCAGCACACATGCCGACGGGCCACAGGTTGGCGACAGGCCGCCTCCATGTTTGTTTTGCTTTAAAGTTAAGTTTAATACAACGTTTCGATAACTAACTTTTACTTGTGACCGACTAATCCTCCACTCTCATGTTGTCTTTGTTAAACCTTTTCAGGTGTGACAGCCATTTGAAGGAGGTCTAATCACAATAAGTAACGTGTGTGGGACGTGCTGCTGCTTATTTGCCATTTACCCGTAGGTATTTATCATTTGCAAACATAAATAAACTGTGGACACTTTTTAAAAATGATACAGGTTTATTTCTTTTCATTAGTTCAGTTGCGGTACGTTTTGTTCTAGGTGAAACACAGAATCAAACTTTGTTGGGGACGATTACAGCTAAATACTGAAGCGTCTTCCAATGTGCAAACTCAGCTCTATTAAACTCTATGAAATCCTGTGTGAAAACGCAGCGAACTTAAACAAACTGAATGCATTAAAGTTTGTTGTCACCGATGCTAATGTGGCCCGGCCTTCGGGAAAATCTGCTTTCAAATTAGGATCTTGTGCCTCGGTTCCTGCGGCTTCGTGTGGCATAAGACAAAAATCTGCAGCTACCTGTGATTTCGAACCGGCTGCTGACTTGATGCATTTTAAAGCAAACCCGCAGCAGGTTGACGTGGCTGTGTCCCTGCACATGTAGTGAAACCTCAGTAGTCTCAGACTAATTAGCTGCCATGTGAGCAGGATGCAAAGAGCTTCTCAGGAGAGAAAAAGAGACATTTTTGGCAGGAAATACAATTTTCTATAGGGGGCTGTGTGCGCTGTCACTTGAGCTAAATTACTGAACGTTGAGGGTCTTTTTAGGACTTTTCACACGTTCAGAGGGATTTCCTAATCAGTAAAAAGCAAAAATCTGCATGGATAAGTTCGGATTAGCGTGCAACTATTTGGGGAGACACATCCCAGCTCAGTCAGGACTGGGGGCCATGTTTTGTTCCTTAAACTAAAAATACGTCGGAAAAACAAGCAGAAGACGTGTAGCTACAAGAATCAGTCGTGACATCTTTTGTTATACCGTCTCTGCACAGACACTCAGGCATACGTGTCTTCCTGACACTGCTGTCAGCGCATGGTGGTAGGGGATACGTGCTACATCCTAGAATAGATGGGAACTGTCATCCCCCCAAAAAAATATCTGATATAAGCAGCGATAACAGAAGTGAGCACGAAGGCCTGAAGTGAGTCTGCAGCCGCTCCGACACGCGGCTGAACACAGATACAGACTCAGGCATCACAGCCGAGGCTTTTGGCACATCGTCACCAAGAGTCTAAGTTGGTGAGACTAAAATAGGGGAAGACAAAAGTGGAGGACGAGGAGGAGCGAGGGGTGAGAGACAGGCACAAAAGAAGCGCGTCTTATTAACGTCATCATCTCCTGCTCCTTTCGCTGGTGTTGTCCCCTCACCTGATAACACACCTCCTCCTCCTTAGCGATCTGCACTTAACATGTGGTCAGTCTTTACGTGTTTTGGCTTTTTGAAACAAAATAGTTGTGGAAAAACCCGAATGTTTGGATCATGTGGGAAAGTTTGTTAAAGGGATTCTCCTAAAACACTTGCACTTTCACTGCGACTCCCTTAAAGTAATGTGAAATCAAAGAGAAACTTAGCTGCAAGTTTCTGTTTCACACTGAGTACGACGGGTTTTTCTTTGTGATGATGTGAACGTGGTTCCAGAAGGCAAATACATTCATTCATTCATTCGAATCAAAGCACCTTCTACTGCACAAATTCACACAACAGTGTTTCTCACGCACACCACAGGGTTGTCTTGCAGATCTTGCCCAAAAATAAAACCTGACACTGCAGGGTCTGATCTGTATGTCATATTGTCATAACAATTTCAAGGTCAATTTCACATTTAGAAACATAACATTTGTAAACACCAACGGCAACCTCCAGAAAGTCTCCAAGTTAATACAGACAATCTACAAAGTCGCTCATTTTTACAGATAATGAGAACTTTAAAAATGAGAAGGGAAGCCCATTGTTCTTGTTTACCACCTATCAAATGAGTTTTATTTGTGATGTGCAGAGTCTCCAGTGTTCTCTTCCACTGGGTCTCATGAGTTAGTTCAGCGCAAACGTAATACACTCATTTTCCTAGAGAACAATAGGACATTGTGTGACGACAGTGGTGCAAAGTCAAACTGGCTCAGAGTCTAAACGCAACGGAATTGTCCGGATCATAAATCTACCAGCAGCGATGTTACATCAAACCCATCACACAGGTCATGGTGATGGGTTCTTGTGGTCCCGTTTGGCCTTTTCCCATCTTTCAAGCAATGAGAAATAACAGCTTTAAAATGGAATAAAGGGCAATCTAATAACTCCGAGACAAACAGGAAGCAGCAACATCTGTGCGGCCCAGAAGAAAAGGATTTACAGAGAAGTGGTTTGGATTTAAATGAAGGCGCTGATTTAAACATGGTGCCTTACAAAGTAAAACTAACTGCCTGGGTTTTGACGACTGCTTGGCTTTGACCTCACATATTTTAAAGGCCTGAAATGATTTCATAAAGAACTCCGTTAAGCTTTGATCTTGGTCCGATTGTTTGGAGGACTTTTTTGGTCACTTCTTGAGCCTTTAGTCCCTGTTATTATTGCATGTTTTTAAATGTCTTTTGGGGATTTTATAGAACGACTGAACCTTTGCTTTCTGCTCAGAGCGATTCAATGTGAGGCCATAACTTTGTTTTGTCCAAGTGTGTGTCACTGTGCCAGATGTTTGTCGTCATGCAAAAACTGGGAAATACTAGAAAGACGTTACCTATTGTTACCGCTGTTGAACCTGTTTGAGTTGCCTTGCTGATACTTTTAGATAATATACAATAATCGGTAGCTCATGTAAATCATTTTTGCATGTTCAAAATCCGAAAACAAAGACTTTTGCCTCCTCCATGACTCCGTGTAGGAGGCAGGAATTTAGTTTTTGGTGGATCAAAACAATGTCCCAGTTATTCTGAATAATCCAGGGATCTCACAGTGAAGTTTTCGTTCAGCTTTTAGGAATTTGTCTTCTGTAGAAAACACACTCACAGCAAGGTGATATCTGTTTTAATATCCTCTTTATTAAAAGGACAATATCATTACAAGTTCAGATGATGTCATCTGGAGGAGCTCTTGAAAGGCAGGTGGACCATGATACAAACTCCATAGTGTGAGCAAAAGGACGACATAATCTGAACTAAAGGTTCCTCCAAGTGATGTCATCTGGAGGCACTTTCAGCCAGAACTAAAGAGATTCAAAGGTCGGCTTAATTGGATTTATGTACAAATACTGCCCATAGTTGACCAGAAAGTGAAATCAGTGAAGGTGTCCTACTCTGAACTAACGTCTCCATCTTCGTCCTCTGTCTCCGTGTCTCTCAGAATGCAGGAAGGTGCTTTAAATTTAAGTCCCAGCGTGCAGGTCACGGTCGCCCATCGTGACAAACAGAGTGACATCACTTGTTGAGCGCCTGATAAAACCCAGATGCTGCTGCACCGGTTGCACACACGTGTGCACGGACATTAGGGAAAACACCAGGTTGTTTAATGCCCCTCACACGGTTTTATTTTCACTTTGTTCATGCTGGGGCCTGTACCAGTGATTTACTGGTAATAGCTGCAATTTTTGCTGAAAACACTACAGGCGTCTGGCAGACAGGTTCAGCAGCAGCAGCAGAGTAGGATTTGTGCCTGTGCTGCTGTCTTGTACTGTAGTTGTACATCAACATCACTGGTGCGTAAAAATCCACGTTTCTGTGTTTACATCCATGTTGCATCAGGTGCGTATTTTCCACACCTCACCGTGGAAGATCTCACCTGTGAAATCCCTTGGCAAAGAGCGGTTAGGAAAGTAAATAAACGCTGGAAAACAACGGTCTCCTCAGTTACACTGGAGCTGCAGGACAGTACGTGAGGATAGTTTAAAAAATATATTTTGTTATTGACGGAAAATCCTGTGAAAACAGTAAATCGAATAATGTGCGTGTCCAAATTCTGCAGCGTCTGAAAATTAAACTGTGAATGTCTTGTTAAGGTTCAAAATCATGTATTTTAGACAAGAATCGACATGTTGAGGCGTGTTTCCAGCAGCGGGAAGGTGCTGGTCTGTGGGTTTGACTCTGAATAAACCGCACTTCATTTTAATAAGGCAACATGTCCCAAAGTGCAAAGGTGAGACTCCTTAATGTCACAGTTTAATGGTTTTTGGACACGTCTTTCGTCTCACGTCAGTAAATTCATCAAAATATCTGAGACGCTGTTTCCTCCAGCAGAAGAACTGAAACAGCTTTGCAAATTAGAGCTTTGCAGCCAGGAAATGTGCAGCCTGATTACAAAGACTGAGATGTGCTGTAATGCTTCTGCAACGTGCACGATCTTCCAGCGGGTTTAATCATCATTTTTTGCTTTATTGTAAATGTTTTATGAGTCATTTCATGTTTCTATTTGTGCACATTTTCCCAGGGCACATCAAAGTCGCAATGTGCATCATCGTTTGTGTTCCTGCAGTATTTTCTTAGGACTGAGCACACAGGAGAATCGAGCACCTTCTCCACGGACAAAGACGTAGCACTTCACACACCGACTCTAAAAACAATAATGGGTCTTTCTCTGAATCTTTGCGGTAGCTGCTTCGCCGACGAGTAGATATGGTTCTCCGAAATGGACTGAACGATCTGGATGTGTGTCCACGTCAGTGTTTGTGAACACGGATCGCCTCTTCCTGATCTTACAAATAAGACAGATCCTCCTGAGACCGAACCTGGAGCTGCTCCACCGGCAGCTGATGGAAACTGAACGAGTTTAAAGGCTGAGCTGCTGTTTTTCCACGGTTTGATCAAACACCACAGGCCTGCTTCACTACTGCTGTTAATGAGCTGTAAGTTAGTGTTTCCTCCGTTGCAGAACTATTTTAGGATCTTTTTGTCCTCCACTGCACATATTTATCCGCTGTAATTATTATTAGCAATAGTAGAAAGATGAAAGGAAAATTGAGAACTGCAACTAAAGTTCCCAGACAGACTCTGTTCCCAGTAATGGTCGACATCCTAATCCCTTAACTGCAGGGGGCAACACATTTTAGTTATTTTTACTCCCATGTATTTGCAATTATAGCTCTGATCCTTGTATCATTAGTTCCATTGGAACACAAGACCGTATTCTGGAATATTATCTTTCTGTATATTTGACAGAAAATCCTCCAACGCTTCTAGTAGTTGAATCTCCGCGGTGCATCTTGTTAAAGTCACTGTGGGGTCTCCAGCAGCACATTAGTTCAACCAACCAAAAATTGATGCTTCAAAATAAAGAAATTCCTGTCATACAGCATCATTAACTGTATCTGCTCCCTTCAGTGACTTTTTATTACCATCACAGCGTTTACATAATAAAAGAGCAACTCATAAGAGTACAGACATTATTGAGTTTGTCTGCTTCAGCAACAAGGGCTCGGTTAGTGTTGCTGGTTAATTTGCTCCGTCTGACTCTCACACTCTGCTGAGGATCAGGGAAAACTGGGTGTGTTGTGTCTGGAGCCCTGAGCTTTGGAGATGCTCCACCGTGACGCTCCTCTGAGCCTGTGTGGCTGCAGGGGAGAGGAGGCGAGAGAGGAGACAAAACAAGGAGTGAGAAACAGGAGGACAAAGACAGGAGTGAAGAGAGGAGAGGAAAGGACAGAGGGAAAGAGGAAGAGAATGCAAGAGGAGACAACAATTAGGACAAAGAAGGAGACAAGAGGAGAGGAAATAAAGAATGGAGGAAGAAAGGAAACAAGGAGAGTAAAGTGCAGGAGACAAATACAGGGCACAATAAGTAAAGGAGAGAAAACAAAAAGGAGACGAGGGGGGAGGAGGGAACAGAGGAAATGAGGAGAATGAGTGGGGGCAAAAAGAGGGAGTGTAGAGCACAGGAAACCTGCAGAATGTGGGAGGTAAGAGGAGAGATGAAAGAGGAAATGACAGGAAACGTGGATGGGAGCTAAAAAAGAAAACTGGCAAAGAGGGAAAAAGGAAACAAGGGCAGGAAACAGCAGAGGAAACAAGTGTGAAAAGCAGGCAAACAAGGAAGAGAAAGCAGACAGAGGGTGGGGACAGTAAAAGGGACAGAATGTGAAGGACACAGTGGACAGCAGGCTGTTAGACTGACTTGACATCATCGATGAATTTTGCACCAGGCGACACGGCTGCTGTGAACCTTGATCACATGACCCACAAATGGACCGTCCTCGAACGTGCCGCACAAATTTCCCATCAGAGAGATTTACTGCGCTGCCCATGGAGAGGCGTCTTCGGGCGAGGTCTCTGGTTTTTCCAACCATTCTCCCCAGCGACTCGAAACACAAACAAGAGGCAAAAGAGCCTCAGTGGATCACAAAATGATCACAGAGAGACACAACGTGAACAGAAAACCTGCAACATCCCTACAAACGGAGCAGAAAACAAGCGCTTTGTTGCTCCCACGCGCCGCAGAAATCCATCATCGGTTATTTGAATAATTTTAACGTTATCGTATGTAGCAGTGTGGACTTCTCATGTATTTGGGCCTATTTTAGGCTGTTGTAAATGTTCCTGAGCGAGGCTCGTGCTTTTAACCAATCAGAGAAGGCCGAGCCTCAAGTGCGAAGGGCCTCAACACCTCGTGAGACACCACAGCGTTTTTAATAACGTGGTTGGATTAATTTAGTCTCACGCTGCAGCTAACGTGATTAAAGTTTGTAGCTTTGAGTTTTCGATGGTGCGAGTCTGTAGCTTCATGAGTAAATATCAAGTCTAACAGCAGATGTGTTTAATGCCATTTAACAGGCTGGAATCAGGCATAAAATATATATACATACATACATATACATATTTATAAATACCGACATATTGCGGCTTTAAATTTAAAAAAAACATTAACACTTTAATATGCTTCATGAGGAGAACATAACCACTTCATATTAATCACCAGTCGGAGTAAATGTGTCCACCAGACATCATCAGAATGGGACCGTTAACGGCTTTGTCCAGACTCAGCTCCATCCAGGGCAATTTTCCGAGAATCTGTCCAGCTCAGGTTTTATGCGGGTCATGTTCGGCTTCTCGGAGCCACGACTCGGCACTTGCACGTAAGTGTTTTATTCAGGCTGAGCCCAAAGAGGATTTGGCAAACAGCACGTGTGTCCCCCCTTGTCAATTAGCTAACGTGTTGTTGTCAGCATGGTCAGTATAATCCCCGTCTTAATGTACTGTAATAAAGCCCTTCCTTCCTCTGCTGTCGTCAGTGAAATACACACACACACAAACACGTTCCTGAGGGAAACCGCAGCCACACAACAGCATGACAGGATGCAGCATTGTAGCTCAGCCGTCGTAACAACATTACCAGGGGCTGAACGCGACGAGACCAGACTTAGTGACTGGGTGAACCCGTTCGGAGCCTTCCTCTACCGTACTACTTTCGTCATCGTGTTTTTAATTCATTCCACCAGGTGCTGATATTTGTACCGGAAAAAAAAACACGTCAGAGAGGAAAAAAAATTGATTGTTAAAAATAAAATAAAAATGTCTTTATTTTTTTCTTAATGACTAAATGACACGTTCGGGTTTTGCTTGTGCTAAACTAGTGACTCGTGTTCTCTGCATTTAGCACACGTGGCCAAAAAAGTCAAAATAAAGCTCTGGGACCGGCTACGTGTGCCCTCCATCAGTGGGTTTTCATGGTGGCTGGCTGACCCCGGGAGCTTATGTACTTGCAAAACAAGATCTTTACAAGTATACTTCCTGTAGACAACTGCTCATAAATAAGGAGAAGTAAACGTCTCAGTGTTAGCGTGGTTAACTGCCACAGCAACATATTACACACGTTCCTTAAAAGTAATACACAGAGTTGCAATATTACCGTGTGTGGCAGAAACGGGGCTGATTGGATCCATTTAAACATTTTGTCATATAATTAATGTTTATTGTGTTCACCCTGCTCTGTGAGCATTTCCATTAAAACTGGATAACCTATACTCTGTCCTGTCCCTGAACACCTCATGGATGTTGTAATCGCGAGTGAGAATCGCAGACCGGGACCTTTCAGGGATATTTAACTTTGCATGTTAATGTGCAAAAAACGCAACAGTGGCTTTTTGTAACTTTAAGTACTTTGACACAAACCAAAGCATTGACGCATCCATTTAATCCATTATCGGTAATCGCTCAACCTGTTCGAGATCATGCGGGGCTGCAGCCTATTGCAGCTGTCACAGGGTGATAGATGGGGTCCACGCTGGGCAGGTCTTCAGTCTGTCTCAGGGCCAACACAGAGACACAACCATTCACACTCACATTCACACCATAGACTCACCAAGGAGCCTAACATGCATGTTTTTGGACTGTGGGGGGAAATCCACATACACAAAAAAACTAAACAAACAAAAAAAAACGTTAATGGCATTAGGTTGAACAATTGTTCAAACACATTCCCTAAAAAGTCTACGTAAAATACTTGAGGACTGTGATTGTCTGCCCTCAGTTTCCATGCAAAACATCAAACCGTTGTCATGGAGACTCTTTGAGCGATGAACCAAGTGCAGCCTGTTCCTGCTCGCGTGTTTATCAAACAAACGATGTTTTGGATGGAAGAAGGTCGTCGTCATTAGCTGAACACACAGTGAACACACTTGTTTCCTGTGTTTATTTACAACATTTCATTTTCAAGTTTGTAGGTTCGGATAATTTCACTTTGAGTTAAACAAGCGGAACAAAAACAATCACCACCACGTTCACACTGACAGAAGTCACGGCGGCAAACTTCCACGCAGCCTCCCTCCGCTTTCGCGGGACACAGCAAGTGCCGGGGGCCAAGATGGCAGCTAATGACGCGTTTCTCGCCAGGGGGGCGAAGCGAGGCTGCCATTACATCCGTGGAACGGTCCGGTCTGGGCCCCTAATGCATCCAAGACAGCTGGTGACACGCACCCAGACGTCCAGAGGATCTGTCAGTCCCTGCATCCTCCAGTTTCTCAGCCGTGATTGGATGGTTGGAGTGTCCCTGCTGGAGGAGTGTGTGTGCGCACTCGGATCATTTTCATGCCTGACAATCAGTGGGGACACCAGGTCTTCAGGGTCTCCAGTGGGCTTAATGATGATGAGAGGAGGGTATGAAGATTAACAGCAGGCCCCGAAGAGTGTGTGTGCATCCAGTTTCAAATACTTTTAGACTTAAAAAAAAGAAAAAAAAAGAAACAGCAGAAATGTGCGTTTCTTTGCTCGAGGTTCCAACCACTGGGTGTCTGACAGAGACGTCCAGCTGTTGCAGGTCAAACTGTCTTTACAACAGTAAGGTGGAGACAGTTTTGTTTTTTTTAAACACATCTGTCTGACGAGATGCACGTCTGCTGCATTAGAACAACTGTGTACACACACACACACACACACACACACACCCAACAAACACGGTTAAAAAATATTTGTTGCTCATTAGATATTCCTCAGGGTGGCCTGTTCATAAGATGCCATATGGGATTTTAGTTTGTTTCTGTATGTGAGTGTGTTACCAAACAAAGTGTGTATCACTCGTGGTCTTTTTTTGTCCTCTACTGAGGAAATTCCAAACATGTTTGAAGCAAACTATGAGTTATTCAGCCATGTTTAAACATTACATGCCCTGATAATCAGTTTTTACTCTGCTGTTCTTCTTCTGTCTGTTTAACAGGTCTCATCCACTCTGCTGAGGTCTGGCGGTGTTATGTTTGTGCACCTTTGGTCAGGGCCCGTTTTCCTCGACTCGTGCTAAACCCTTTGTGGTAGTTAATTCTTACAGTTAGATTTCAGGCAGTAGTGCGCGTACTTCTCCTTCCAGCAGGTCCATCCAGCAGCTTTGGGATGAAGTGGAGCAGTGAATGATTTCATCATCCAGCATCCGTGCTGAATGTTATTGAAGGTTTTGTGGTTAAATGGGAGCAAGTCTCTGCATCCAGGCTCTAAAATCAGGTGGAAAGCTGCGTGTTTCAAAAGTCGAGTCAAAATTGAAAGTGGCACCAAGCTGACCTCAACTAGTGTTTTCACCAACATCAGCATGAAAATCCCAGATTATTTCTGTCTCAAAGAACAAAAACGCAGGACTCCTGTTACCAAAAGTGCAATACTGAGCTCTACAGGAAGTCATCCCTTTCTGGGCTGTCAGTCTTTATAACTCCTCCCTCTGAGATCAGTTAAAGTAACTTTACATTTTATTTTTTTAGCTCAATCTATGTTATATGACAATTCCTTAACCACATTTTCCTACATCTGGGAGAAAAGCAGTTTCCTCTCAAGGATTAATAAAATATTTCTGATTATGTGAAATGTAGGTGGAACTGACTGTAAAAAAGTACTGGGTGTGTAATGTGGAGAAAATAAAGAAATATGAAATAAAAACAAATAAAAGTAAGATGCCAAAATGCAAAAACGGCACTTTTCTCGTGCGTTTCACTTTACACTAATACTGACGGTACCATGATCAAATGTTAAACAGATTTATTAAAAAAATATGATGTAGTACATGACACAGCAACAGCAACAACACAAGAGAGTGCCCCCTACAGACACTGAAATTAACACACATTCCCAGAAAATTATGTTTAAGGATTAAATATTGACTGTACAGTAGGTTTTACTATCAATGTGATGACAAACTAGCGCAGCCTAGCTTTAAATCAGCGGAAAGCAAACCAAATGTCTCCTTTGAAAAATTTTTTTTTAAAAATTTATGCGACTTATAATTTCTATTGAGCTATTGACTAAAAGCTTAATAAATATACTGAAGTGTGAGTGCAGACATTGTGTTGTTTCAGGATTTTGTTTAGCTTTAGATAAGGATAAAAATGTCAAATTACAGCTTAGCCACCTACAACGAAGGTAGTGAACGTGAGACCATCACACAGTATTTAGATCCTACAAAGGTTGTAAGAGGCAGGAATGGCAGAAATACCAGAGTTCAAATCCAGTGTTAAACAACTTGTTACACACCACGAGAAACATGACGTGACGTTAAGGAAGTACTAATGTTTAAAGTGGACTGTGGCCGTTTTACTGACTAACTCCAATCTCACCTAATATCATATCATATCATATTTTTTTAACCACAAACAAAATGCTGTGTTTGCTCCGATTAAATGTCGCGTTTAGAGCAAAAACACGAGTGTGAAACTGGGCGTCGTTTCGGCTCCATTGTGCTTTCCTGTTGTTCTGTGCTGTTCTTTTTAAATTATTTAAAAATGTTTAGAGAGATCTGGACTCATGGTCTCATTCCTTGACTAAACAGAAGTGCTGTTGCCATGGTAATCTGCAGTTTAGTACTTACAGTATCTGATAGGCCTCTTAAGGCAAAGGCCAACATACAGTATTAACAGACACCTGTCAGCCAGGGTGAAGTACAACTGGGATTCACCACAACACATTCAGTCCACGGCACAACTACACAACAGCTCAGGGGAAAGCGAGTTATTCATGGGGGGTTTAAATTCCGTAAGGAAAGCTCAGACATCGGTAACGTCGTTACTACCCATACATATTACATATTCACACCGCACAGGTTACGTCAACCAGAGCTATGCTTTGCTAGTGATGTGCTACTGTGCCTGGGAGCCTGAGAGAGGGAGCCGGCCTCAAGGCCTCTGGACCACATCAATATTACAGCGCACAGGCCCAGAAAGGAGCCAATCAAAAATTCATCCATCAACCCTGCCCTTTCTGCTGCTTTGCAGCTTGACTGTAACACACACACACTTTCCATCAGCCGCTGTAACCAGTGTGGAGGCTCCGTACATTCAGGTGAGTAAAGTGAGGGTAACACTTGGGGTCAGACAAGGACAATCAACTAAGGAAAGTTTGTTACTCTAACACACATACTTTCTACCGCGTCATCATCATCATCATACACCAAAACCAGGTTTGGATTTTTAAACATTAGGGTTTTGCTTTTATGGTTCTTACAGTGCGACGCTCAGGGTTCATGGACTTCTCACATGGTTGCAAAATCTCCTGAACACATGCATGAGCACCTTCTCGTTCTGAGCCCTGAAAGCTTAAAACACCGCAAAGTCGAGAAAACACATGCAACCATCCTCTCAGGATTTGCACCGACAGAAAATACAGCTACCAACAACAGTTTGTACATTATACTGAGCTCTTACATCTGCATTTGTGATCATTGTGAGGTCACAGATGGTGGTGAAAGACCGATGTACTGTATGTTCTGAAGAGAAAAGACAACTAAACTATGCACCAACTGTGTCAAAAAATAATTTCAAACCCCTTTGTTCTAAGAGGGGTTTGTGAGTCCAGGGAGGAAAGTTTAGAGGAAATGTTTTATTTCGGTACTGTTACTGTATGTCGAATGTAGTGTTGATGTAATTTTGCACTCTACACTAAAAGACCTCTGCTGAGGAGACTCGGGTCTTTCGGAGAACAGGAAGCACTGCTGAAGACCTTTTATGACCCCGTGGTGGCCTCAGCCATCTTCTACGGAGTGGTCTGCTAGTGCAGACTGGGGAATGAAGGCCAGCTCAGTTTTGGGGACGGCCCTGGACTCTCATCCGTGCGGTCAGACTTTACACACAGAGCTGCTCCCACTGAACCACTATCACTACTAGTCTCTTTAAAACTGTTTTTTTTTTTTAAAACTGTGCAATACAGTTGACCGTGTACAATTTCTTACATATGTGATATTTGTTTTTAATTTTGAAAGGACAGAGTCCATTCAGTATATGCTGTATTCTGACATTTTTGGCCTTTCGCTGCACATGAATAAACGTTTATATCTTATCTTGTTCTCTGAAAGACACCCTGATATCTCCACCTGCTGGTGCCAAATGTCACGACAATACTTCCTGTAAGTTGTTATTTCAGTGACAGAGTGAAAATGAAATTGAATTTTAAGGTTAAATGCAGCTGAGACGCCATTACAAAGAGTCAAATCCGAGCCGGAGCATTTTAAGCCACAAAAAGACGGAGCGGAAACTTGGTGAGTCTTAGTGCTTGAAATCTATACAAGGAAATGGCTGAGGAAAGTTCGATTCTTGAAAATTACCTAAGCTGCTACGTGTGTTCTGAGACTTTCAGAGATCCTGTGTCTCTGAGCTGCAACCACAGCATCTGTTCCAGCTGCCTGCAACAATTCTGGGAACAAGCTAAAAACAAAAACTGTCCCATTTGTAAAAGAAAATGTTCAAAGGATGATCCAGGAGTTAACTTTGCACTGAAGGAAATGGCAGAGTGACTTGCTGGGAGACAGAAAAGTGGCTCATCTGATACAAAAGAGTCAAAGAAAATCAAGAAGGGCCTAAATATGTGAGTGTTGTTTGCAGAATAATTTAAGTTACATCTCTCTCACATTAATTTTTTTGCTCTTGTTTCATAATCAAAACTCACTTGTACACGCTTTGAACTGCAGGGAGGTCTGAAGGTAACATGGTGACGGGATAAGCTTTCAGACAGCAATGTGTGTTAATATTAGTTCTAGTTTTACCATTGTCACTTTAAAACACAAATACAAACAGATATAAAAGTAGATTTGGGAGAATTAAGAATAATATTTACAGAACATATTTAAAATCTTAATGACTTAGACTAGTTTTACACTGTGTGAATTTAGTTTAAAATATAAAAATGGTTAAAGAAATGAATGCATCAGAGAAAATCGCTGAAGGTAAATGCAGTAAGAAAAAAAAATGTTGAGAAAAATTAATAAAATGTAAAATCATGTTCTTGAGAAAATTTGCCCAAGTTTTCCTGTAAATTCCAACTCAACTATGTTTATTACAACTGGAAGAAGCATCTGAAAAATAAAATGAAGTTTAATTGGTTGACGGTAATAATCTTGTGTCTTTTCTTAATATTTTATTTAGAGAAACAAATCATATCCATATCTTTATATCGCTGTGTCCCGTGATGTCCAAACAATCAACATCAGAACCATTCCCTCATACGAGGTTTAACGCAATGGGAAGAGCTCAGTGGATAATAAAATGGATGATTGAAATCAGCTAAGAAACTAACAAGCCTGAGTTAAATTGTCACAGATTACAGATTTCTTTACAAGTCTCAGTGCTATGGTCAGTAAATTCTGAGTAAAATAGATTCAAAAGATTCAAGTTATTTTTTTCTTTAGGAGAATTAAAGAATTTTTTCCCTCAACTGTCTAGTTTCAATCATTATTATTTTTATTTCAGGTTCAGGGTGTACAGGTAGATTCCTTTGTTACATTCAGTTCCTGAGGGACAGACGTCCTGTTTACCTGTCCCCGTTTGTGGACAGTTACCTGCTGCGTGATTTCTTTCAACTCTCCTCCAGCTTTGCTTTGGGTGCAGCTGGTGTACTGACTGCAACAATTCTGGGAACAAGCCAAAAACTGTCCCATATGTAAAGGATGATCTTCAAATGATGATCAAGGAGTTAACTTTGCACTGAAGGAACTGACAGATTTATTTGTTGGGAGATTGAAAATTGGATCATCTGAGACAGAAAAAGGGGAAGAGACAAAACTAATGGTGGTGTGTGAGAAACATACAGAAGAACCTATACTGTTCCGTAAAGAAGACAGAGCTGTTTGTCCCGTCTGATTTTCCTCACCACCTGTCACAAACTGGTTCCTATAGAACAAGGAGTCCTTGACCTGAAGGAACATCTGGAATCTGACGTAAAATCTCTGCAGGACAAGAGGGACAAATACAAATAAAAAGTGGAGGAAAAATACAATGAAATGACTGGACACTCCAAGAAGCAGCTGTTGTCCACAGAGATGCAGATCAGAGTTCAACAAGCTCCACCAATTACTGAAAGATTCAGGAGCTGATCTCCTCTCTGTCAGTCACTATCTGTGCTGTTCAAGAAGACACGCAGAAACACAGTCATTCCTTAGCTGTTCTAAAGCCACTCAGACCAGAGCCAGAGTCCAGTGCTCACTGTCAGATCCACAGCTGCTCAGAGGAGCACTGATAGATGTGGCCAAATACCTGGGCAACCTGTCCATCTTGTCCCAGACTCTGAAGAAGGACAAGGTCCACTTCAGTCCTGTCATTCTGGACCCAAACAGTGCAAACCCCTGGCTCCAATAACAATATTAACTCATATACTGAGACTATGACACTCAGCTCAGACTCTTGAGGTAATAACAATGTTAACTCAAGGCAGAAACTTAGAACATAAGAAAATCCTTAACTATTGAGACTCCGCTCAGACATTTGACATAATACTATCCCAAAGGCAGAAACTAAGGCTATAACAAAATTCACTCTACATGAGAAGACTACCACTATAACAGAAAATCACTATAATAGAGAACGTTAATATTTCAAACAGAAACTTAATCTAAACCATACAAAGATAAATTATAAAAAGTCACTTGAACAGATTTACTAAGTTGTAACAATAACCCACACAAGCCTAAACCGTCACAGTAATTCATCCAGTTAGCTCATTATGTGGGATAAACCACCGCACATCTTCTGTTCAACCACTTACTTTGGCCTGTGTCTTAACTCATTTTAACCTTCCAACTTCCTCTGAAATTCAACGCATGTCATTTTTAATTTTATTAAAAAGTATTGTGTTTGAGAGCCAGAAAGTTAAACAGTTGTGGAATTGTGAGGGACATACCGAGTTTGAGAAATTTTGAGATTGTTAGAAAAACGAGAGAGCAAAATGGCACAAGACAAACCATAAAAAGAGAGAGAGAAAAAAAAAGCACAGCAGCCACATCTGACTCCATTACACTTTACATTAAGTTTATGGACATATCTTTAATTCATTTAATTGGGTTCACCTTCTTGGCAAAATTACACAACACATTGAAGTAGAAGAGGATCGAGCCGCTGTCCCTGCAGTCAGTGGCCAATCTAATTACTTCAGGAACAGTCGTTCTAACAATGCTAATTAGAACACCAACTTATTCTTAAACTCAGATCTCCATTGTGTTTTACAATAATTTATGGGAAAAATAAATTAGCATGACCAGAAATTCTGATCTACTTGATCAGAAAGTCTGATCGTGCCATCTTCAGTGTGGTGAAGATAGACACAGGTATCAGACCTTCACATGTCTGACTGCTGGACCTGAAAGTTTTGTCATTTTTTTCCTTCTATTGGTGCCATTCTTAGTGGCTTACTTAGTGACTTAGACAATCTGATCAGTTTTTGGACTAAGTTTAGGTTTCAATAGATGCTGAGGAATTGAAGACAGATACAGGTATTGGATCTCAACATATCAATAACTGCTGGACCCAGAATTGAAGTAATCCCTTGATCTACTTCTGACAGGACAGAGGACACATTGAGCCAGTTTGGGTTCAGCATTTTTTCCAAATTACATGACGTGTGGGCTAAAATAGAAAGTAAATGCCCACTTAAAATGGCAAACGGCCACTTATATAGCATTTTTACCCAAAGCGTTTTTCAATGTAGCTTCTCATTCACACACACACACAGAGTGATGGCTGCCATGCAAAGTGCTCACCTGACTAACCAGGAGTGTCCCTTCGACACGTAGTGAGGAAGGAATGGGAATCGAACCACTGACCCACTGGTCGATGGACAACCTCATCTACCTCTAGTATTGACTTTAATTGAATTACAGTTATGACTTTAGGTGTTAAAAAAAAGTTGTTTCAATGCTTGGTATGGGTTTGTGTTTCAGTACTTTTGTAGTTTTTCCTATCAAAACTAGGAGTGCAGACAACAGGAGACAACCAGGATCAACCCCTTGACCCTGCAGTCAGTCCCACGAGCTGTAGCTCCTAATAACTAGAATACTTTAAAATTTAAAGAAATGTTCACATTTGGAATATTTAGAAATTCATAATTTGGTATTAAGAGCTCAAATTTCAGTAAGTGTATTTCAGATTTCTAGTTCAACAAAAGATCTTTTCAAGACTGAAAGTCTAACCAAGTTATTGCTTGTTTGGAGCATTTCAGCATGTCATCAGCCAAGTAGCTGTCGACATGCTGAAGCATTCTGGAATGAAGACTGGAAAACCAATCTGACTGCTTGTTGCGTTAGTTCTAAAAATCATACAGCACCTCATTAAAATTATACATGTAGATTATGCCACTATTGGTTTTACTTTGAACCATAGTCTTACTCAGAGCCATATGCAAAAGTCATGACTACCTAGTCAGTTTACACACCTGTCCTAAGACCCTATACACTACTAAGCTAACTACAGCTGTTTACGTAAGCAGAGCAGTACTGAACCATCACGAAGCAGCAGTTGAACTTCCAACACAACAGCACATTTGCCACTTTGTGTGATACTGCAGGCCACAATCCTCTTTCAGCTTTTTGAAATAAGGTTTATTCAATACTAGAGAAAAGAGACGGCTATAGAGACAGTAGGGGCACAGCGGCCAACACATGGCATGGCAGCCAAGGAAAAACAATCAGCACTTACCAGTTGGGGATCTACCTGTAAAAAATACGTTATTGCACCAATATCGTAAAATACAGATGCACATTTATAGCACAGCAGCCATGTTGAAACAGGTGGCAGTAAAAGAGTGGCACAGCAGCCAAGCAAAAAAAAAAAAAATAACAATAATAAAAAATCCAAGTCAGAATGACATTTGCAGCTGACAGCCATGTGGGATTTAAATTATATCGTAGCATCATGGCAGCTATCAAAATGTACATTACCCCAAATGAGACTTACTGTGTTAGTAGGCCTTCCTGGTCTAACTTGCTGCACCAAGATAAATCCAGTTTTAATTAGACGAATGGACTGACATGTTCGACTAATGACAAACCGACGCACAGGCAGCCATGGCAGACAAATCACAACACACCAGACGAGACTTACTGTTTGTAGACCTTTGTGGTCTACGTTGATGAAACTAAATAAATCAAGTTTGTTACATGGGTGAGCTGCCTGTTAAATGGACGACAACATTTGACGAAAGACGAACCGCGCAAGGAGCCATGTTAGATAGGTGAACGGAGAGAGAAGTCTTGAATTGTAGAGCAGCAGACATCAAAATGCACAACACTCTACGACACTTACTGTGTTGGTAGACCTTCCTGGTCTACGTGGCTGATCCAAAAATCGATCCAAGCGGATGAAGTTGAAAGACGGACGGACGGACAAATTAAAGAGCATTATATTGTACCGAGGGGAAGATTATTGTTGGGGTTGGGTAACAAACATATGTTAGTTACAGCAGAGGTCAAAGCTAATACAGGACAGTTTTTGGTCTCTTTATTAAGGATTGATGGAAAAGGCTGAAAGAAAACAAAAATGGCACTCACCAGTTGTTGATGTTGTTCCTAGGGAATAAAAAAGTTAATGCAACAATTTTGAACTTGTGGCGTGGCACAGCAAACATTTTATAGAAGCAGGGTGAGAAAAAAAGTGTGAGAGATGTCTTGCTAAGCCTACGCCTTGTGGGACATAGAACCTAGTACAATGTGCCTTCAATACAAGTGCAAAGATTTCTCAAACATAAACCAATCATCCAAAAATTAGGCAGAGCTAACCACATTAAAACAAGACAAGAAACTGCTGACCACCTAAAACCAACGGACGGACGGGCGTTGGCCATGCGTGATGGACGGGTGCGACGGACGGATTTGCGGTGAGCCGACGAAGGCCATGTGACCAGAAATAAGTGTCACAGCGGTAAAAAATGCACAGAGGACGGCGGCCAAAACTACACACAGAGGGCACGGCAGCCAAGAAAAGAGGAAGTCAGGTCATAAATGGCACCGTTCATTTACATAAACAATGGCATGGAAGTCACGTTGGTGAGAGCAAGAGAGAGCAGGCATGGCAAACAACAAAATAAAAGAATTTTGTGACTTACAGTTCGTAGATCTACCTGGAAAAAAGAAAAAGAAAAAAGAAATCTTAGCCCCATTGTAGTTACAAGGTAATTTTTGGGCAGTTTTCATTGCTGAACTGAAGGTTCTTCCAAGTGATGTTATGTGGAGGCATTCTTCAGCTAGAAGTAGAGATATTTTAAAATAGGGAAATCAGAAGAAAGTCTGAGTAGTACATGTAAATGCCATTAAACTAGATCCAAAAGAAGCATGTGAGTGTCCAATATATACTGTGACCAAATGCACAGTAAATTATATGTATCCATTTTGTACTCACCTGTGAAAAGAAAGTCAATAGCCAGCCTGAAGCTTTCAGGTTTCGAAGAAATCTCTGCGTTGGTCCTCTTATTGACGTGTGTTCCATTTGAGAGATAATCCTGTAGATAGATAACAGACCCACATTACTTCTGCATTCACTTAAGCTTAGGAGCTCTCATCTACTGTGAAGGCTTCAGCAGTAATGTTGTAATCTTTATTCTTATTTTTCTTCCGTACGTTTTTTTTTTGTCCGCTAACTAGTTCTGCATACTTTGTGCTAGAATCATTGTTGAAATTTTAAAATGTTCAGCTTATTCAGGAGAAGTGGGCTTCCATTCAGATTTGACATCTTTCATAATTTATGATATTTCAGCACCCCCTGGGGGGGCGCGGTGCACTGCCAGGGGGGGCGTGTGTGACCCTGGGGAGTAGTAGTTGGCAGTGGCGCTCTCATTGTCAGAGTGTCTTCTTTCCAGAGCAAACCTCCACCTGCTCTCTACTCTCGCTGCACACTGTCCAATCACTTTAACTGACACAAATCTTTACCATCTATATCACATGTGTCAAACTCAAGGCCCGCGGGCCAGATGTGGCCCGCCATGTCGTTTTATGTGGCCCGTGAGGGCTTAAAAGTTTTGAGTGTCTACAAATAAATACCATGTTTTCTATGCAACTGTAATTGTCACTTGAATAATTTATAATAAATAATGAGTTATTTAACATTAAGGAGTGGTTACATTTATTTTACATTACATTCAATTACATTTAGTTACATTTATAGCCATTATGCTGATGTGGCCCTCGGTGAAAATGAGTTTGACACCCCTGATCTATATGCTAAAGGAGTTTGTGTTGAACTCTACCTACAATGGAGAGATACACACACACACACACATCCACTTTCAACATAAAGAGGTTTTTGATGCCATTTTCAAATTTTAAGCATCTACATTCTAAGATGAGTTTGTACTAAAGTCTGACTAAGGTGGAGACACACTGATACACAAAGAGGAAACACTTTCAAAATAAAAGCCTGCTTGATTTTTTTTCATTTTTAGCATTTAAATGCTAAAATAAGTTTGTGCTTTCAGTCTGTCTGCAGTAAAAAGTTCACGTTGCTGATTTGACAATTGTTAGAATTCTGTTAATATTTTTAAACAATTAAAATTTGTTTCAACTTTTTAAGCAGTTCAGTTTAAATTCAGCTTATGTTCTACTTTGTTTACATTTTAATTATAAATTTCAGCTATTTTAAGTAGTTCAGCTTATGTTCTACTTGTTTTACATTTTAATTATAGTTTTCAGCTATTTCAGCAAAAGACTTCAGCTTTTTTCAGCATTGCTGGAACAAATTTTCAGCTCTGAAACATCACAGTGCATTTAATTCTTGGAAATGCCTTTTCTAGTTACTGTTATTTCCATCTAGAGACATTCCTCAGTAATTCTACTGAAGGCAGTTTGCATTGGTCAGATTTTATATGTTTAATGTTAAAAATCTAAAATTCATCTCATACTTAGGCCTCATTGTAGCATGGCAGCAAAGACAAGGATTCACAGAATAACTGTCATATTGAATGAAAACATTTCCAGGGTTGTAAAAAGCACTTTAGCCAATTTAGTATTAAATGCAAACCAACATAAACTAATAGACTCTAGAGTTGGAAGATTAAAAAAAAAATGGATGGATCTGCCTAACAAATAAACAGGGTTGGTTCAGTTGAAGTCTGTGTTCACAGCTGATGACGGTTGAACTGAAATAATGTGTTAATTCCCATTTGACGTGAAATGGCTCAGACCGTCAATCGTGACGTTCACGTCCACAACATTTCCTGCTAAAACCTCCGTGTGTGTCTCCGCTTTTCCAGGGCAACGACGGTGAAACAATCAAACGCCGGCGTTTATTCCCCGCGTCTCCCGCCAAACCAGGTGCGGCCTCCACAAGCCGCGCGCCAAACACGCGCCAACACCGCGGACATCAGTCACCCCAAACTTCACCTCCAGCTCCGTCACTTACCTGTTCGCGGCGCTTGCCAACACCTTCCCCGCCCCGGACTCTTCTAAAGTTCGGAGTTTGCGCGGAAAAACACTCGGTGGCCCGTTTACGTCACGACAGGACCACCGCAACAGAACTGATGGACACCTGAATAGAAAATCCAATAAATGTCAAATAAAGAGAATAAAGCACACAATCAATAAAGAAAAAGAAAACTGTGAGAACTAGGAATAAACAATAATGTACTTGTGCAATGATAGTCTTGGAATTAATGGCGGTGTGTGCATGTTGGAGGGCGTCAGTCTCTAGGTTAAGAAGTTGTTTATTTATTTCATTGTCACTGTTTTTTTTTCCTTTTTCTTTCACTTGGCATTTTTTGTGATCCCACCAAAACACGGTTCTGCATCATTTATCTTTAGTTCCATAGTGTACATTGTACAAAATCAATGTTTGACACAATATTTTTGAAAAAACTTAAAGAAAGTAAAAAAAAACTGTTTGCCTGATGTAAAGTTTAACCTCAGTAAGTCTCTTCGAAAACACCACTTTAACTTGAACATTGTTTTATTTCTAGTTTGCTGTTTTCTTAAAGTTAAGCTTAAGTTGGTTAGTTAGGAGCCTGTCAGCAACTTTTTGCCACTTTGTTTACGTTTGTATTTTTATGACAAAGAACTAGAAAGCTGACAGGTCGTCCTACTGCAACAGCAGCGAGGGAGCCGAGCCTCCAAATCTAGACAAGAAATGACGACTCCAGTAAAACAGCATGTGACTGAAACAACACTGTTGTAATCTATAAATAAAATATATAATAAAAAATATTAGAAATAAATAATTGTACAGCTTTATGTACAATTATTTGTTTCAATTACTTGTTTATTTATTGGATTTATAAAATTAAACTGTAAGACACTAATTCAAAATATATACAATTTAGTGATTTATTTTATATTTTAGTTATTTGCTCCCCAGCCCTCACAAAATGACAATTTTAACATTAAGAATAAAAGTATCTGTTGAGCAGCAGAAGAAAAAAACATTCATTCTTGTTATTAATGTAAATGTTCTGCACTTCTCTACCTGTTGGTACTCAAAGCGCTTTACACTGCTTCTTATCTACCCACGCACACACAGATGGGGGGAGCTGCCATGCAGGTGACCGACGCTCACCGGGTGGGGTTCAGTGTCTTGCTCAAGGACACTTTGACATGTGACCAGAGGAGCCAGGGATCAAACCAACAACTGTGGGATTGGTGGACGACTGCGCTACCAAATGAGCCTCAGGCTTGAACCAAGTTATTTTGTATTTAAATGGGCAGGTGGGTAAAACGCTTAGTACTGCATGCAGTATGTGGTCCACCAAGTTCCAGGTGAAGCATAACAAAACATTTCTTTGTTTTCCGGGCTGCAGCCTTTCAGTGGTTAAACAACTAAAACTGAATTTGAACCATGACTCCGATCCGGGTTGTTATTTCTCCGTTGACTGTTGTTGACACTTTTAGTTGCTTTAGTTTTCATTTAGTTTCATTTAGTTTCTGCTCCGAGCGTCTCATTCCCTTCCTGCATCCATCATTTACTCATCTAGATTATTGCAACGCGCTGTTGATGGGGTTACCGGCGTGCACGACCAAACCCCTGCAGATGATCCAAAATGCAGCAGCACGCCTTATCTTTAACCAGCCATAAAGGACTCATGTCACCCCGCTCTTCAGATCTCTGCACTGACTTCCTGTAGCTGCTAGGATTAAGTTCGAAGCTCTGTCTCTTGCCCACAGAGTGGTCAGCTCAACAGCTCCGGCTTACTTAAACTCTTTCATTCAGGTCTACAGCCCCTCCCGTCCGCTGCGCTCGGCCAGCGAACGACGTCTGGCAGTCCCAGCGCCACACAGAAGACACCGAGGAAAACTCTTCAGCTCAGTGATCCCACGGTGGTGGAATGAGCTGCCAAACTCTGTGCGCTCAGCGACCTCACTCACTACATTTAAAACACTGCTGAAAACAGAACTCTTCCGTCTCTTCCTTTAAATAAAAATAATAATAAAAAAAATAAAAACCTTGCTTTTTCTTTTTTCCTTACTTGCATCTCATGAAACCATAACACTGGTTTGATAGCACTTTACTTTGATGTTTCTCTCCTAAACTTAGATTTTATTGGTTGTTTGTTCCTCACTTGTAAGTCGCTTTGGATAAAAGCGTCTGCCAAATGCCTAAATGTAAATGTAATTAATAAATCTTTGTTACTGCTTTCAACTCTCAGCCTCGGCCTCCACACAATGGATCCAGTTCCACTAGACTCTTATTTCACTGTGAGCTTCGCGGATCAACGTTTGAGGTGTGAAGGAGTGAAGATGAAGAGGAGCATTCTTCACCGAAGTCTTTTACTTGACCGACACAACTTTTGTTGGACCAACTAAAACCTGATTTTACCGATGACAGGGAGAAGATGAATCACGACCGATGGAGAGCAGTGGTTTGTCACTTGCTGATTGTCTAGCAGCCCATTGCAAATAAAATGGTAATAAAAGTCTATGAGGATTTTTTTAGGGCTTGAAGTCCTGGTCTAAAGGACATATAGTATCAGTAAATATGTATTTATTCCTCCATGTTTTCTATATAGAGAAATTGCAGTTTCTGCATCTGTGTGCCAGGGCAGTTAAAGATGATGTTAAACACGTCATTCTCAGCTGCCTCGGTGGATAACCGTGGGCTCACAGACACATGAACAACAATCAGGAAATACAACATATGGTCAATTTATTCATTTTGATTGGTAAATTTCACATTCACAAATCCAAGTTCTCTAAAACCCTGCCATCATTCGAATCATTTAATATCGAAGTAGATAATTATATTAAATCTGTTAGATTATTACAAAATAAAAAATCCCAGCACACAATTCACCTCTATGAAGAAATATTTAACTAAATATATATTTTTTGTTTTGCTTATATGCTTATACAATTGAGATTTTATTTATTCTATTTATGATTCTTTATATAAGGAAATTATTTTGTAAATGGTTTTATTCTCATAATTCTTCATTTATTTTTTAGTATTATCTGTTTCATTTCATTATAATTTTGTAATTTATTTGTTTTTGGTTATCTATGCTGTGACAATATGTTACATCGATATACATAAAACTATGTATGTTACACAGCTATTAATAATAAAAAAAAAACCGTGGGCTCACAGGCTACAACCGGTGTTTCCTGGTTTCCACTGTACCTGCTCCAGGAACAGTCAGGCTGAAAGGGAGGCGCATATTTCATTTTATCCTCGCAGATACGTACAACTCTAATATTCAATGGGTGGCGGTTTGGAAGCCAGCGAGTTCTACAGTGTGTTAGCACAGTCTGATATTCGTGGCTACTTGTATGAGCCGGAGCACAGCACAGACGGGTTACGCCGTATGGAGGACTACGAGGCTGCCGAAGCCGAGAGGCAACCCCAAGGAGCCGGCTGCGTCCAGGGACAGCCGGTGGTGTCTCTGCAGTAAGTGTGCGCCGAAGTGACAGATTCTACTGCTGAAGGGAACTTAAATGTTACGGATGATCGAGGTTTCGGACCACATATGGACGGAGGCGTGCTCGACACGGACTTCACGATCCCACAAAGAAACTGGAAAGTGCAGGACAGAACGGTCAACTGAGCACTGAGTAAGTAACATATGCCACTTTTTAATGTTTTAGCTTGTGCTGTGAAGTTTGAGTACAGCTACGAGCTGATGCCTTCTCTGTTGAGTTTCGGGTGTAGCGTTAGCTTACTGATTGCTAACGGACGTAGTATTAGCTTTCGTTGCTAACAAGGGTAGCATTTAGCTAACGGGCCTAGCGGCTTGTGTTGCTAACGGACATAGCGTTAGCTTGGCTTGTGTGTTACCATTGAGTAAAGTTACTGCAAATCACCAGCCACGTGTGTGTGTTACCTGTGAGCAGTCAGCATCACGGTGTCAGGCTTACAAAGCTTTCTAGCGTTTGCTTGAGAGATTTGTGATTAAAAATCACCCAGAGGTTTGAGTTTGTCAATTCACTCCCATGTTATATTATAGGTACAGTAAATTGCAAAATGCCTTGGACATTGTTATAGTGCAGCACCACATTGGTTACAACCATCATATTTATAATGTAAGTATATTTAGGCCGTTTCAATTGATAAATTGTAATGAGTTTATGGTCATACCTTTTTTACAACTAAAAGAAGTCTTCCGATTTGTTTGTCATGACAGTAAAAACCAGGGAATGTTGTTCTTACAGTCACATAATGATCAATCTGTGTATGAAATAATCATAATACTATTTACTACTATTAGAAGATGACATTCTGAATAAAATTAGTAGAGATTTTTATTTTTACTAGTTTTGATAGCAGTCATCACCAATGTGGTGTACAGTGAGTTGCACAGTGTAGATGTCGGTGCCTTGAACTAAAACACTTAGGACAAGTTTCTCCATGAATTGGAGAGGCTGTGTGAGGCTTGTCCTTGTTTGGACCTTTTGCAGAACACCTGATTGAATCATGGTTCTCCTAAAAACAGAACAAAAAGGCAAAAACAAGCTGCATTCTCAAAACCTGTAAAGCTAAATTAGCACATTGGATTTGCAGTAAAACAATTTGTTAAAGGCATCCAGCAGCTTATAGAAAAAAGCCACTTTCATACAGACACTCTCATTTTGGTTAATAACCAATGGAAAAAAAATGACATAATTACAAACATAATTTCTTTGAACTGTTGGAGTATGCAGTCAATTAGTGCCTGAACTCTGGAGCCCATGGACACGATCGTTTGTTTCCTTGAGATGCTCATCACACTATGAGCCTGTGTGTGTGTGTGTGTGTGTGTGTGTGTGTGTGTGTGTGTGTGTGTGTGTGTGTGTGTGTAAATAGCCGTAATTCCCAAATGTTTAAAGCCACTCTTTGGTTCTCTAATCATTTGAATTAAGCTGAAAGTCTGGACTTGGCCTCAAACCTTCAGTGTTTAATTTCAAATTCAAGGTGGTGGTGTTCACAGGCTTATATAAAAAAAACATGATTTGAACACACAGTCAGTTGAGTTCACGGGTACTTGTTGTTTTGCTGGGAGCTGGGGTTGGAGGAAAATGGCCCTGCTGATATAGCTCCTGAAGAGGCTGTGGAACCGGCTGTCGTTGACGCAAGTGAGGCCTAAAATATATATGAAATACAGTTTGATAATTACAAATCACAAGAGTCATTTTAGACAAACTAACACAGAAAGCAGGCTAATTATTGAGCGACACTATCCTGGTACAGTGCAGATTGACATTGTGACTTGGAAGACGTTTCGAGCGAAAAGTATAAGATTAAAAAGAAAATTAAACTAGCAATGTCCAAAAGTTTCTCTGTGAGCCAGAGAGTCGCACTACTGCGTTTTAACAACACACCCCGACAGAGGCTGCACATGTCGGACCAATTGTGACAGTTTGGGGAGTGGCTCGGGATCCGCCAGAGTGCACTGCATTCTGGGTGTTGTAGGATATGACCATTTTTAGCCCCAGCAGATAATGCTGCAGTTTCTCCCTGTTTTCTCTGGACATGGATCATAAATTTTAAAAGTCTTTAACTAATTTTTCCATTAGTTATTAAACAAAATGAGAGTGTGTGTGTATGAAAGTGGCTCTTTTCTATATTTTTTTTATAATTGTTTTGCTGCAAATACAAAACAGTTAATTTAGCTTTACAGGTATATAAAATGCAGCTTGTTTTTATCTTTTTGTTATATTTTTTACAAGAACCATGATTCAACCACGTGTCCTGCAAACGGTCCAAACAGTGGGTGTTGGACAAGTGATGGTGAAGCTCTACAGTTTGCACTGAATGGAAAACTTCATTGTTCACATACTTTTGTCACCATACTTGAATTAGTGAATTAGTTTAGAACCTTCTTTACGACTCACCTGGCATCCGTGTTAACCAGGGTTCAAGTTGAGCTTGTGGATCTGGCGATGGTGATCAGAGGAGCTGTGTCCAGTCCTCTGTCTCTACACACATGCTTTGAGCAGAGGTTGAGACTGGCATTTTTATATTCCACAGTGCGCGCTCAGCAGATCCCACCGCTGCCACCGAATTGTTATGGAAAAGTTGACAACTACTGGTCACAGACGCCTCGAGTGTAATCAAAAAAGAATCTTAAACAAGACACTATGATTTCTTTATTTAGGTTTTATTATGTTGCAAGAGAGAAGTTCACCGACAGTTTCATGCCTCCATCTAGAGCAGTTCTAAAGACTTCACCTTCTGTTAGTAGGCAGCTGTCTCCCCCCCAGGCTGCTGCTCGGTAACGTTCATTAAAACATCCTTCATATGATTAAGTACAATTTAAATATTACAACTAAACAAAACACAGACGTTACAATTTAATCACATTTGATTTTTCCAACTCAAGACAAAAGTTAAATGTTATACAATTTAAACATTTTACAAGTTTTAACAAAGATTTAATAAAAAAACAATATGAGAATTTAAATGTTGAAATAAAGATTTAATAAAAAAACAATATGAGAATTGAAATGTTGAAAGTGGTCAAACTATGTTGGTGTGAAGGTTGAATTCAAACAGAAAAATGTGGATAAAAACATATACACAGTTAGTGTCTGACACACTTTATACATGTGCTTTTTGTGTCGATTTTTATTGGTCTACGTCTCTATAAAAGTGTAGATATACATACAGGAAGAAATCACAACACAGTGGCTATTCTTTTTCCATAGGAAGTTTGACTTGGCGTAATATTACTGTTAATAATTTGAGTTATATTCAACACAGTGTGGAAAAAGCTGAAAATTCCTGAAAATTGTCAATGTGAAACAGCGGAGGAAGCTTAGTGTGGTGTTAAGGTGGCTACAGCTGGGTGATGTGGGCTGTTTCTGTCTGCCTGGAGCTAATGCTCATTTATTAGGAATGTGTTCAAAATTATTTCTCATTAAATTTAGCAAATATGTGATTCAGCCAAAAAACTAAAATACAATTCAGTGTCATTCAGTCGATTGGATTCAGCTGATATTCAACTTCACTTTAGTTCCGGAGTGACAATCTCCACACGCTTTAAAGGAATCAACTACTTACACCCAGCTACCACTACAGCTTTATTCCAGTTTCATTTCAACTATAGACCATAGATAAATATTGGACTTTTGTCTCCACCACAATTATCTGACAGCTTTACTTTGCAAATGCAGATTCTCTGTCCAAAATATAACCAGCTACTAAATCATGTATTATTATGGATGATTTGCTATCGGTACAAAAAGTTCAAATCAGCTCCACCTTTACTAGCTCCAGCATCAAAGATTACACATTAATACATCAATAATTATGATCCAATAACGCAATACAAACCATTTCTAAACAAACTATTGATCTTTTTAACCTCAACAGTTGGCTGCTGTGACAACCTGCTGCTTCATCGTATCACACAGTGCTGGGATTGTATTTTCACTGCACACTTGTTTTTCGGTGACCTCAGTTCCAAAGTCAGCATCACACACCTCTGAAATGCTGCGTCCTCGAGGGAATCACAGGCAATTGTATGGCGGCAGGAAAAAAGCAACAGAAAACAAATGATTAGTGTTATATGAAAATCCAGATAAGATAGTGTTTTGGCTAATCTTGGTTTGAATTCAAAAAAATGCAGCCGTATCTCTGATCCTGTCATGAGACATGGCTGATAATGGGTCTGATTCTGCATTTCGCTGTTCCAGTTGTTTGATTTATAGAGGACATGACTTAAAGGAACCTCCACCTCAACAGCTTTACATGGTTGCCAGTGTTAATACACCGGTGGCTAAACTGTCAGCTCTAGTTTTTCAGCACTGACTGTTTGAGTATGAATTCTCTCTAGTGTGAATACGCTGGTGTCTTGTTAAACTGCTTTTATGAGTAAAGGTTTTGCCGCACTGATCACACGGATAAGGTTTCTCTCCAGTGTGAATACGCTGATGGCATCTGAGACTGGTGCTGTGAGTGAAAGTTGCTCCACACTGATCACACCGATAAGTTTTCTCTCCAGTGTGACTATGCTGATGCTGTGTGAGATTGCTGCTCTGAATGAAAGTTGCTCCACACTGATCACACCGATAAGGTTTCTCTCCAGTGTGAATACGCTGATGCCGTGTGAGATTGCTTCTCTGAGTGAAAGTTGCTCCACACTGATCACACCGATAAGGTTTCTCTCCAGTGTGACTACGCTGATGGCATCTGAGACTGGTGCTGTGAGTGAAAGTTGCTCCACACTGATCACACCGATAAGGTTTCTCTCCAGTGTGACTACGCTGATGCTGTGTGAGATTGCTGCTCTGAATGAAAGTTGCTCCACACTGATCACACCGATAAGGTTTCTCTCCAGTGTGAATACGCTGATGCCGTCTGAGATTGCTTCTCTGAGTGAAAGTTGCTCCACACTGATCACACCGATAAGGTTTCTCTCCAGTGTGAATACGCTGATGGCATCTGAGACTGGTTCTGTAAGGGAAAGTTGCTCCACACTGATCACACCGATAAGGTTTCTCTCCAGTGTGAATACGCTGATGGCATGTGAGACTGGTGCTGTGAGCGAAAGTTGCTCCACACTGATCACAACGATAAGGTTTCTCTCCAGTGTGAATACGCTGATGGCGTGTGAGACTGTTGCTGTGAGTGAAAGTTGCTCCACACGGATCACAACGATAAGGTTTCTCTGCAGTGTGACCTCTATGGTGAATCTTCAGTTTTGATAGACTTAGAAAGACTTTACCACATTGCTGACAGCAATGGTGTTTGTGCTTCTTTGTTCTTCTCAGTTTCTAAGGCAACAGACAAGGGAAAAGAGTTTAATCTCATTAAAATGTTAAAATTTAAAAACTGTGTTAAAAAGTGTGTTTCCTGTCTGTGTGGTGTTTTTTTGTTTATTGTAGCTAGACTTAACAACAGTCATTTTAGGGTTTTAATGTTAAATTGTATAAACAGTATCAGTACGACTTTTATTTTGAATATGTTTTGTGTGTGTTTGTGTGTGCGCGTGTGTGTGTGCCAGCGTGTTTGTTTGTTTTCACTGGGTCAGTGGTTTGATCCCCGGTCCCTCCCTGCTGCTTGTTGAAGTGTCCTTGGGCAAGACACCGAACCCCCAGTTGGTCCCCGTGGGCCAGATGAGAACCCTGTGTGGCAGCCATCGCCATTGTGCATATATGTGTGTGTGTGTTTACCAAATTACTCTAAGTCACTTTGGATAGAAGCATCTGCCAAATGACTAAATGTCAATTTTGTGTTTCCTGTCTGTGTGTGTGTTTTTGTGTGTTGACTGTAGCTAGACTTTACAACGAACTTATTTAGAATTTAAATGCTAAAAATATGAAAACAGTATCACAAGGAGTTTTATTTTTAAGTGTGTTTCCTAACAGTGGTCTCTGTCTCTGCAAAAGGTGCAGAAGAGTTCTTCTCTCAGCACTTCTTAAATATCGGCAGCTCGTTCAGTTTATTTCCACACAAAATTATTGTGAAACATGTTTTTACTGAATTCTAAAATGTATCGGTTCTTCTAGAATGGAATGTCTGCACATCTTTGAATCAGCAGGTTTCCAAAGAGCTACACACACATTCGTCCAGCAGATGACACCAAAGTGCCGCTTAAATGTTTCAAACCATTTTCCGAATCAACTTCTTCAACCTTGAGTCTCCCATCTCTCTCACACACAGGCACAAAAACTGTTTACAAGAACAAAAAAAAAGTCCAGCTAAAACCCGCAGCCGTGTCCAAGTGAACACAGTGGACAGTCTGAAAACAAACCGTTTGTCCGTTAGTGCGGGGGTATCAAATAAGCCTTTTAAATGACCATGGAAGGAGGAAGTGACCCTGAACCTGCCTGTGCCCGGTTTAATGAAGCGATTCCTCTGTCGTTTATAACTTGTTTTCGTAAAAAAAGGAAAAGCGGCTTACATTTAAATTTAACAGACGCTTTTATCCAAAGCAAACTTACAGAGTAATGTAGGACACACACATACACGGTGGCAAAGGCTGCCACGCAGGGTGCTGGTCTGGCCCACCAGGAGCAACTAGAGGTTCAGTGTCTTGTCCAGGGACACTTCGACACGCAGCAAGCAGGGGATCGAGCCACTGAGCCTGTGGTCCATGGACGACTGCCTTACTGTTCATTCCCAAATCACATTTGCAATTATTACATCTGCCTAAATAAAGCAGAGGTATATTAAGAAAATTCAATACTAACCTGCTGGTTGCTGGACCCGGAGGACGGGCCCGCTTCGCTCCTTTCGGCGGCCTTGTTGCTCCGCTGCGCCGGCTGCTGGCTCCGCTCCTGCTCCATCCCGGTCGTCTTGTGGTTCTGCCAAACATAAGTTTCAACACGAGTGTCAAATGCAAAGCTCAAGAAAATGTATTTGACTTCAGTTTGCTGTTCAAACGTGTTCCATAAGACAAAGCAAGTAAGCTGAACTCTACGGGGAAGTGGGGGATAAAGATGCCTAACGATCCACATTCTGTAGCAGTTCAGGAGGTTTTGGGGCCAATAAGAAACTCATTAAAACCCAAAACATTCAAACAACAAACACCTGACAGCCAAATTTCCCTCATCTATCTACAGTGGATATAAGAAGTCCACCTTGTGAAAATGCCAGGTCTCTGTGATGGACAAAAATGAGACGGGAGTAGAAATAAAAACTAGAACAACGTGGTTGCACAAAATTGCAGCAGCACCTTTTGATTTTACTACAGCACTCAGTCTGTGAATATTTGCCCAACTCTTCCTAGCAAACACACTCCAAATCTGTCAGCTGGCAGGGGCCACCTCGTGCGTACAGCCCTCTTCAAGCGGATTCAGGTCTGGGCTCTGGCTCGGCAGTTCCAAAACCTTAATTGGTTTGTTGATTTGGCTGATTTGGCTCATGCTGTATGTCACACTAAAGGCGGAGAAAGTTCTGCAATGATTTATCTTGGTCTAATTTTTTTGGGGCATCACTAAAAACACAAGGGTGTGTAGACGTTTGATGTCCACTGTGTGTTTCTGCAGTCACACGAGCTCTCGAGGCACATGCCTGCTTCACTACGATGTGCAGTTCATTCCCAAATCAAAGTCTGGCACATGCATATCAATAACAGTGACGTGGAATCAGATATTAATGCTTACAGGAGTCATTTGACAGACGCTTTTGTCCAAAGTCACTGATGTATAAAAAAACGCAGCAAGAGGTGCAGAAGAGTTCTTCTCTCAGCACTTCTTAAATATCGGCAGCTCGTTCAGTTTATTTCCACACAAAATTATTGTGAAACATGTTTTTACTGAATTCTAAAATGTATCGGTTCTTCTAGAATGGAATGTCTGCACATCTTTGAATCAGCAGGTTTCCAAAGAGCTACACACACATTCGTCAAGCAGATGACACCAAAGTGCCGCTTAAATGTTTCAAACCATTTTCCGAATCAACTTCTTCAACCTTGAGTCTCCCATCTCTCTCACACACAGGCACAAAAACTGTTTACAAGAACAAAAAAAAAGTCCAGCTAAAACCCGCAGCCGTGTCCAAGTGAACACAGTGGACAGTCTGAAAACAAACCGTTTGTCCGTTAGTGCGGGGGTATCAAATAAGCCTTTTAAATGACCATGGAAGGAGGAAGTGACCCTGAACCTGCCTGTGCCCGGTTTAATGAAGCGATTCCTCTGTCGTTTATAACTTGTTTTCGTAAAAAAAGGAAAAGCGCTTACATTTAAATTTAACAGACGCTTTTATCCAAAGCAAACTTACAGAGTAATGTAGGACACACACATACACGGTGGCAAAGGCTGCCACGCAGGGTGCTGGTCTGGCCCACCAGGAGCAACTAGAGGTTCAGTGTCTTGTCCAGGGACACTTCGACACGCAGCAAGCAGGGGATCGAGCCACTGAGCCTGTGGTCCATGGACGACTGCCTTACTGTTCATTCCCAAATCACATTTGCAATTATTACATCTGCCTAAATAAAGCAGAGGTATATTAAGAAAATTCAATACTAACCTGCTGGTTGCTGGACCCGAGGACGGGCCCGCTTCGCTCCTTTCGGCGGCCTTGTTGCTCCGCTGCGCCGGCTGCTGGCTCCGCTCCTGCTCCATCCCGGTCGTCTTGTGGTTCTGCCAAACATAAGTTTCAACACGAGTGTCAAATGCAAAGCTCAAGAAAATGTATTTGACTTCAGTTTGCTGTTCAAACGTGTTCCATAAGACAAAGCAAGTAAGCTGAACTCTACGGGAAGTGGGGATAAAGATGCCTAACGATCCACATTCTGTAGCAGTTCAGGAGGTTTTGGGGCCAATAAGAAACTCATTAAAACCCAAAACATTCAAACAACAAACACCTGACAGCCAAATTTCCCTCATCTATCTACAGTGGATATAAGAAGTCCACCTTGTGAAAATGCCAGGTCTCTGTGATGGACAAAAATGAGACGGGGAGTAGAAATAAAAAACTAGAACAACGTGGTTGCACAAAATTGCAGCAGCACCTTTTGATTTTACTACAGCACTCAGTCTGTGAATATTTGCCCAACTCTTCCTAGCAAACACACTCCAAATCTGTCAGCTGGCAGGGGCCACCTCGTGCGTACAGCCCTCTTCAAGCGGATTCAGGTCTGGGCTCTGGCTCGGCAGTTCCAAAACCTTAATTGGTTTGTTGATTTGGCTGATTTGGCTCATGCTGTATGTCACACTAAAGGCGGAGAAAGTTCTGCAATGATTTATCTTGGTCTAATTTTTTTGGGGCATCACTAAAAACACAAGGGTGTGTAGACGTTTGATGTCCACTGTGTGTTTCTGCAGTCACACGAGCTCTCGAGGCACATGCCTGCTTCACTACGATGTGCAGTTCATTCCCAAATCAAAGTCTGGCACATGCATATCAATAACAGTGACGTGGAATCAGATATTAATGCTTACAGGAGTCATTTGACAGACGCTTTGTCCAAAGTCACTGATGTATAAAAAACGCAGCAAGAGGTGCAGAAGAGTTCTTCTCTCAGCACTTCTTAAATATCGGCAGCTCGTTCAGTTTATTTCCACACAAAATTATTGTGAAACATGTTTTTACTGAATTCTAAAATGTATCGGTTCTTCTAGAATGGAATGTCTGCACATCTTTGAATCAGCAGGTTTCCAAAGAGCTACACACACATTCGTCAAGCAGATGACACCAAAGTGCCGCTTAAATGTTTCAAACCATTTTCCGAATCAACTTCTTCAACCTTGAGTCTCCCATCTCTCTCACACACAGGCACAAAAACTGTTTACAAGAACAAAAAAGTCCAGCTAAAACCCGCAGCCGTGTCCAAGTGAACACAGTGGACAGTCTGAAAACAAACCGTTTGTCCGTTAGTGGGGTATCAAATAAGCCTTTTAAATGACCATGGAAGGAGGAAGTGACCCTGAACCTGCCTGTGCCCGGTTTAATGAAGCGATTCCTCTGTCGTTTATAACTTGTTTTCGTAAAAAAAGGAAAAGCGGCTTACATTTAAATTTAACAGACGCTTTTATCCAAAGCAAACTTACAGAGTAATGTAGGACACACACATACACGGTGGCAAAGGCTGCCACGCAGGGTGCTGGTCTGGCCCACCAGGAGCAACTAGAGGTTCAGTGTCTTGGCCAGGGACACTTCGACACGCAGCAAGCAGGGGATCGAGCCACTGAGCCTGTGGTCCATGGACGACTGCCTTACTGTTCATTCCCAAATCAGTTTTGCAATTATTACATCTGCCTAAATAAAGCAGAGGTATATTAAGAAAATTCAATGCTAACCTGCTGGTTGCTGGACCCGGAGGACGGGCCCGCTTCGCTCCTTTCGGCGGCTTTGTTGCTCCGCTGCGCCGGCTGCTGGCTCCGCTCCTGCTCCATCCTGGTCGTCTTGTGGTTCTGCTCCTTTTTCGGTATTACTGAAGAATCTCGGCTGGCGTTAGTCGCTGAAATAACTCCCTGTTGTCAGCAAAAAGAAAAAAGAAGCACCTTTACTTCTGCTACTTCTCAGAGTTCACTCCCTCACGGTCTGACGCCACTCTACGTGTGTGTCTCTCCACACACTTATCAGAGACGAGACCTGGCAACGTCACAGGATCTAGCCTTAAAGCTGCTGCCTGATGCTGGAATGTCACATTCTGCTCACACACACACACACACACACACACATGTGTGTGTCATGGCTGTGGCCGCCGCGTGGGACGTCAGAAGCACTCGGTGCGTGTCCCGTGAACCTGCTCTGGTCCTTTATGGGGGTCCAGTCACCAGGTTTGAACTTGTGAAACACTCTGTGCTGGATTCAGCTGAGAAAGGCAGAGGTTTGCACAATATCCGGCATATTCTCATCCTGCAGGATCCCAAAGACCCTTTCACCTGTTGGATGAGCCCGGCTACACACACAGTCTCCACAGGACTTAGTCCGCGTTCATTTCGGACCCCAGTCCTCATGTAGGACTCCACCAGTGTCACTTTCTCTCTCTCAGTTTCTCTGTGGACGATAAGCACTGCGGTGTTGGACATCTGCACGTGCATTAAGCTGCTGTTCTTACCGGCGTATGCTGAAGCGATATGAGTGAATATCAGAACGTAGGAGAACCTGAGATTGTGTAATTACAATAAGAAGCAATCAATTATGTGATTATTCTGCAGACTGATGTGACGGCCATTTCTAGTCTCTTAGTTAAACACAGTTAAATTGGGATCAGGAAATTACCTAATAACATAAACAAAGCAAGAGTTATGCCATGTGATATAGGATGAAATAGCGAGGACACATTTCAGAAGATTAGAAGCTCTGTGAGGAGCATTGTTGTCCGTCTGTGGCTCTGTGTTTCCATTGCACAGTTACCAATAAAATCACATCTTTGCAAATTTCCCTCAGATTTTAAGCAGACTTTGATCAAACAGCATAAAATCACTGACAGTAACATATTATTGAGGGTTCGTGCCGCTTATGACATTATTTCATACGGATATTGAACTTAATTCAAATGAATTCAAATTAAAGTCAGTCTCCTTCCATGGTTAAGATTTATGGTTTAATGCCAGGGTCTGCTTCACATCAAGGTCGGAGACATCAGAACATCCTGTATTCATCCTGACTCAGATCTTGATAAAGAATAACAGTGTGGTTCCTTTGTTGATAACTTCCACGTACAAAGTCAGGGGGTCAGCGTCGATGTGCATGCACAGGAGTCTGATGGGGGTCCACAAGTTAAAGGTCAGTTTGTTGCAGGAGTCTGTACCGGCAGCCTTGTGTGTGTGAGCTACACAAGAGACAAACATGCGTGTGTGTGTAGATCAGAGCTGAAGCTGCTTCTTGGTTGTTGTCGTGGGGGCGAATGTAAGAAGATTAATGTCATTTGAATGTAACACATTAAAGGGTGTAAGAGAATGTGCGGCGAGGTTTTTCTTTGGGTCCGAGTGAAAGGCACGAGTGGTCCCAAGCTGTCGTCCATGTCGTGAACAACCCTCAGGGTGGACAGAGTGGCTGACCTTTTAAATATAACACAGAAATGAAGGTGTGTTTAAAACCTACAGCTTCCATTCAGTTGTATTTATGTAGTGCCTCCAGGCCCCTTTCCAAAGTAAGGTCAAACAAACCTTACTTTGACCGAGTCCTGGGGTGACGGAGGAGAGAAAAACCACCCTTTAATGCAGGGATGTCCAAAGTCCGGCCCGGGAGCCAAATGCGGCCCGTGGTCACATTTCATCCGGCCCTCGGCAATGTCAGTGCGCAAACGAGGAGTTGCGCATCAGATATTTCATCTCTGGCTGAAGAGTTCGGACAACGCTTTCGGATTTTGCAGCTATCGAGAAGGAGATCGCGGTTTTTTCCTCGCCTTTTTCCGTGGACACTGATGATGTTCCAGACCGTTTGCAGCTGGAGCCCATTGAGCTGCAGTGTGACGGCGAGAGCCGCAGTCGGCACCAGCAGCTTTCTCTCGCCAACGTTTACTGACAGCTGGATGAGGACAGGTTTCGAGAGATTCGAGCGTTTGCTAAGAAAATGCTGAGCTTGTTTGGGTCGACGTATTTGTGTGAGAAGACATTCTGACCTTAAATAAGAGCCGTGTGAGGACACGGCTGACGGACTCTCACCTGCGAGACACCTTGCGCATCAATGCCGCTGACTTTGAGCCAGACCTGGCCTTTGTGCTGCAGTCCAGATCTCATTCATGCAGACAAGTCATTTGTCATTTACAATAAGTCTCTGAATTCATTTTTGTTAAGATCAAAATCGGTCATAAATTCAGACAAGTTGTCAGTTTTCACTCCAGAGTAAACTTTTAAAAGTTAAATTAACATTTATATTTACTGATATGTCATATTTCAAATGAGCCCTGCAATCGTGGATATGTCTATTGTTTGCTAATTTCTCTGTTAGTTAATTCAAAAGTTCTGTGAACGTTGAACAGCCATGGTGATATGTTTCAGGTTTCAAATGTAATTTGCACTCAAGAGTACAATTACTTCTGTTTAAGAAAAAAGTTAAGTGAATATTCAATTACATGTGATATGCATGTTCAAATGAACCAAAAGACATGCTTAAGATTATTAAAATTAAAATAAGGCAAATGTGAAACACAAAATGGCTTGCTTAAATTTGTTTAAATATATATGTGTGTGTGTGTGTGTGTGTGTGTGTGTATATGTTTAAATATACTGTGAACATCAGCCAAGGTCGGCCCCCCCACATTTTACCCCATCAAATCTGGCCCCCTTTGCAAAAAGTTTGGACACCCCTGCTTTAATGGAAGAAACCTGCAAGAGAACCAAGTCTGCGTGGTGGGCGGAGAGAGATAAGAAAAGAGAAGCAACAGGAAGCAATAAAGTATAATCTTGCAGAAGATGAGCTTCTGCCAGATACACACAAGGTCGTTTCATAGCTGGAAAGAAAGACGGTTGGAAGATGTCGCGACCTTCCGTAGGAAACAGTCGACTTTTCTCATCGACCCTCCAGTCTCATTGAATGATTTGTGTGTAGCCCGAACATCTCACGAGAAGCTGGGAACATTTGAGTTTGAGCTAAAAAGTTCATGTCACAGTGACCTCATACCAAGAAAGTAGGACGTTTGAGTAGAAGCGTGTGATGGTCGTTTCTTCGTCTCAGACCATTTTTGGATACAAACAAACCCAACGCGCCGCTGTTAGGAGTCAGTGATGAATCGCGATGTTGAAGCCCTGAAACACAGAACAGCTGGACACGTGCTTTCAAACTGTTAGAGGAGGTCCAAGGAAGTTCACCTGTAAAGGTTACAGGACATTTTACCCCAAAGTCAGGAGTAAAAGATGCAGGCTGCCAGTCTACTGAGCCAGTCATTTTCCAGTTTGAGCTTCTTCAGACTCTGTGAAAGTAGTTTTGTCTTCGATCGTTTCTGACATTTTTAGGAATGAACCTTTACCGACAAATCCAAACAGGAAGCCATGTTATTATTATTAATAGCAAATTTAGGAATGTTTGTTTGTGTTATTGATAAAAATCTGTCTCCCAGGCTGTCTGCCTTTCTTATGTAACAAAGATGAAATAAAATGCTGGAAAACCATTCCTGTCTGTGTTTTATTATCCATTATTCAAAGGCCCCTGACTCTCACTGATATCAGTGTTTGACGCTGCAAAATTTAATATCAGTGAATCAGCCATTTAGTATTTGGATCATGTAGCTTTTTAAATGTAAGGTGTCAGATACTCTTTTAATCATTGTGATATTTTTCTCTCGCTCGTCTCATTCTCTGGTTTTATCCTGACCTCGGATCAGCATTTATGTTCACTACAGCTGCAGCCTTTCTACCTTCTTGATCAATATCTGGTGTTTAGACCAGAGTGATAAGATCAGTATTTAGATGAAACAATATCCAGTGATGTCTTATCATTTCCATGCTGATCACCATTCTGGAAGTTTGTTACGATTTATCCAAGCTCAAAAGCACAGAGACTCAGATTTACCACTGAGAATAAAACACTGCGGCTGGTCAGGATAGCATTTCAGGTCCGTTGCACAGAGGTTTCAGTAATATTCCTCCATCTCAGGCTCACAAGTACGCCGTCATATCAGCAGCTGCTGATTATTGTGTCAAACACTTTTGTTGGCGTGGCTGACAAAAACCAAAGGCTGAATGCCGTCTCAGTATGAACCAGAGCTACAGTGAATCTTTGTAGCAGCTCTTCGAATTCCACTGCTGAGCATCAGCATTATGTTTTTGTGGTTTGGCTGGTTTGACCTTGGAAAGAATCAGTTATTGGTGGATTTCTGGAGTTAATTTATACGTAGAACAACCAACATCAGCTTGATATTTTATTCTGGAGTCCAAAATAAAACATACCATTAACAAAATGTTATTATTGAGAAATGTGTTTTTGCAAATGAACTCTTCATGTATTTAGTGGCGTCTGATTTGTCCATCAGCAGGAGACACTTGAACCTGTGCATGAGGCTTCCTGTCGGACAGTTACTGGTTGGGATAGAGACACCACAAGTAATATTGTCACGGTCTCGGTGTTGATCTGTGTTGCCCTGGTTACGGTCCTCTGTCTCTCTCCACCTTGCTCTCCTCCCCTCTCATTAGTTCGATATGTTTCACCTGTGCCACTCGTACTTAAACCATGCCTGCACATTTCCCCAGTGCCAGATTATCATTCATGTCTCGAGCATATGATTTGTTACTTTGTTTCTGTCAGAGCTCTTGACTTGTTGTTTTGTTACTTTTCCACTTACCTCGTTTTCTGTTGTTACTTTGTGCCTGTTTTCAGCCGATTTCAGTTACTCCTAGTTTCACCGTGTACTCACCTTCACCATAGAGAACCCGTCTGTCATCCTGACAATATTTTTTTATTTATTTCTACAATAAATCATTTTCTTCCAGTCACTTGTTCTTGCCTCTATTTGGGTCCTCTAAACACGCCACTCTGATAAATATTGAAATGTCTTAACATTTTCGTAGAAACAATCATAATTGTAAATAATTGCTCAGAACAAATGTTTAATCCAAATGTCAAGATTATATTTTTTAATCAAAAATGTCTGATGTAAGAGTAACTCCAGATTAGCACAGATCTGATCAATGACTAATGATTTTATCCACATCGTTGGTGCTTTTATTCAGATTGAGTGACTGCAGTTTGTCAGAGATCGGCTCTGAAGTCCAGCCCCTCCCAGTGAAGCCTCAGTCTGGTCTTGTTCACACTGTCGACTGGAGACTCCGAGGTCAGCAGAGCACTGGAGTCGGTCCATGCTGCTGTCAGCAGTGCTGTGATAAAGCAAAGATTCAGTGTTTCCTTTAAAGCTCCCACCTTCTCAGTGAAGCTGTGTGAGGAGGAGAATGGGGACGGGCTTCAGGACTGGGGAGAAAGACAATCAGAGCAGCCAGAAGCTTGTCGTGATCGTGTGTTTTCAGTGACAGCCTCCATGTTGGTTTGTCAGCTGATATTTGCAAAGCAGAGATGTTTCTGTGCAGTAATGAAGCCTTCAGCAGCTTCTCTCCACTGTCGACTGGATTTGGGAAAAACAAAAGAGAATAATTCAACAATTCTCTTATGGCTTGGTGCCAGATCTTCTAATTCCCGAGCTGCCAGTCCCCTGCCTGCCTGTTGTGGCGATGCCCTTACCCTCACTCACTCAGAGGGAGGCAGAGCAAATAACGTGAGACAGCGCCCGTGTCCCCAAACGCTGTCATGGTTTCTTTACTGTCAATGATCACGTCAAATATAGCCAACAAATAGGTTTGTCCTTCTCTATCTGCTACAATGTTTACACATCGTATGAAACCCATTTCTAATGTGGTTTTACTTGAGCTCTGTAAATTCTCAGTTGTGTTCTAGGAAGTTTTGTTGCTTTGTTGGATTGGGTCGTTGAGCGTTGCGAACTTTCATGGTTCATTTTGTGATGTGTGTAAATGCTGCGTTCACAAATGTACACTGAGCATGAAATGATGGCTGATTACTGACAGAACTTGAGTGTCGTTCCAGTGTCTCCACATTTAGGGCCAATGTGGAGTCAGAGATTGTGTTTTTTCATACATGTCAGTCAACGGGAGCTGAAGGACCGAACACACAGGCTGCATGTTACAAAGGTCTGTGCTGGTTTCTCCAGGTGCTTGGAGAAGCAAAGATGTGCAGGCCAGATGGATCAGAAACTACACGTTGCTAATTGGCAAGTGATAGAAGTGTGACCACTGTTCCCTCGAAGCTGCACGCGTCCACAAAAAAATCCAGCCTGAATTGAAAATAAAATAAGCCCATAAGAATTCCCTCGGTGCTATTTTGCAGTGAGAGTCAGTGAGTGACCGGTGACTGGCCGCTCCAGCCAATCATGCGAGTCACGTAAGTATTTACGCAGCTAATCAACGTCACTGACAGGCCAAGAGAAGGTCCTGATGTGTTTTAGCTTAGCATAGCGGTGTGTGACACGCTAACAATGCTAAGTGCTCCTTATCTTGACCCTTTAAAAAATCGAACGGGCAGGTCACGAACAAGAGTTTTGTAGTTTTCATTGTACGTGGGCTAAAGCACTAAATTAAAAGTATTCTAACAGAAATGTTAATGCCGTAATTTGATTCTTTTAATAAACCGTGTAACTTGGATGGATGCCATGCCGGCGTGACCACAGTGCACACGTCCTATGTCAGCCCACAGTGGTTCGTGACATGGCCACATTTCCATTGTACACAACTTCCAAACTGTTCAGTCGTAACACTTTCTAACTCTGGTTAAAATGACCGTTTTGCATGATTCTGGAGTTGAAGTTGAAATCTTAACACGCAGGATCAGCAGTGCAGAGTGAGAACCTGAGGTCCCCTGAGCAGAGGAGGGTCAGACACAAGTGACCGACATAAACTCTGCACTTATCACCATAAACTCCGCAGATAGGCGAGCCCCCCTGGCGTAGACCACTGACACACGGGGACAGAGGATTGGACATTGCTGACCAGAGACTCCAGCATGAAGCAAGTATTTTATTCGTTATTGACTTAAGCCACAGTGGTTGTTACTGCTCAGACGTTTGGGTGTGTGCCGTTCTCGAGGACCTTATTTCTCCTATGTACATTTTTGTCAGTCTGTGGTCAAACCTGTTTCTGAAAATATTCTCATTAGGTCTCTAGCGGACATCAGTTTCTTCCCTTTGTAGCATCCATTTCTGTGTGATGAAAAGCCTGGACCTGAGCTACATTCTTCTACAATGAGGTGAAAGTGTTTCTTCAACCTCCCCCAAGATTAAGGAACCGAAAACCCTTGTTCCTCTACACCTCCCCACATCTGTTCCCAAGGTTCGCAGACAGAATCAACGTCTCTGGCTGGCACCCCAGCCACTAACGCTAATCTGCGAAGGACCATCCGTGGAGCCATCCCTTAAATGACACTTGTAAGTCTCCCTTATCAGACTCAACCATTAGACCAAAAGGAAACAGAAGGGATGGAATGTAAGAACTTTCTTTTGGACTCCTAAACTTAGAAAATGGATATTCCGAATTTCCTATGTGCATGTGGTGTACGTCACCATGTTCAGGAGAAGTTATGCAACAGTTTGGTGTAACTGGTTATTCTTGGTCGAAAATTCACGTAGTTGCAAATTAGAAAGTTTTAATTCACAATGACGAGAGAGAGTAACATGGCACGACATTGTCATCTGCTGGAGGAAATTATAAGTGCATCCTAGAAGGTACTCGTCCATAGAAAGAAATAAAACGGCATTTATGTTAATTCTGTATATTACACATACATTTTACTTGTTCGTGCACGCCTAGTATACACCCGCTTAGGCACGTAAAAGTGATCATATGTTATATTAATTCGCTACGATGTCCAGATAATGCATGACTGAATTCCTAATTGTTGTTGTGTGTTCTGTGTATTAATAGGTATTAGACAAAGCTAATTTACCACGTAATCATTGGATTCCATCTATTCGTCTAATCAGAATCAGAAAATGTTGAAATGAGACATTAACTATTACACGCAGCAATCATGTTGTTTTAAGCATTTTAACCTCCATAGGAGTTTGCACAATAGAACAATTATAATATGTTGCTTTGTTTTATAGTATGAGATTTTGGGCTTGATGAAAAGAGAAATATATATACTCAACTTTGTGTGATTAAACCAAACAAAGGATTTAATGTGATCTAGGGGAGGGACTAGCTCTGCCCTCCGAGGCCCAACGATATAAAATAAAGTTAAAGTTCTAGCAGAGTTCCAGCTCATTTTCCACTTCGAGCTTTAAACAACTTCAGAATTCCATCTTGAAGAAGAAATGTGCCTCAGCTAATATAACTTAGCTGAAGTTGTCAAAAATGCTTTTGTCGTCAATTCTCTCGTTTGTACCCTTTCAAACTACTTTTAAAGCCCACACGTCTTTACTGCCTATTTTTGTATTTGTTAGTTATTTTTGATGATCTGAACTCCAAGCCAAACTTAGATTTTTGTTTGTAATTAGAAAATCCTTCAAAATTAGTCCAGACTGAGCCCGAGATTTTTTATTCAATAGCCATATTTTAATCAACCATTTTTGTTGAATTATTTCAATTCATCATCTTCAGCTCCACACGACCCTGTATTGGACCGGACAACCAGCGCCTCTGTAAGTCGGCTCAGCCCCCAGCAGAACCAGACCACGTCACTGGAGCTTGTCATCTGACCAGGTGAACGCTCCTGTGGGCCGGAGAAATCTTTGCAGCCCCAGCGGATCCTCGCTCTGATAGCTCACCTGTTAACAGAACCGAGACGGTCAGTCCTGCTGTACAAAAGAACCGGTACCGATTGACGCCTAACTTGGCAGAACAACCTGCAGCAGCTCCCAGGCAAAGTACAAATATCTCTCTCTATTTCATGAAAGTCTGGTGTCTGTGCAGCCGATAAACCAATGGAGCGTTTATGAAGTTTATTTCTAGAGTTTTTAAAATGTAATTTCTGTTACTTAGAGGTAAATAGTGACTAGACTCATTTCCTCTAGCCCAAATTCATCACACACACTTAGCATACCTGGTTCATTTATCCGTTTACTTACAATTGCTTATTTCATGTTTTGCTGTCCATTCATTTATTCCATATAGCCATATACATACTCACATTTATCTATATTCATTGTAGTTGTAGATTAATAATTCAAAAGAACTGGTTCTGTGTTGGAGATGGAGCTGCCAGGCAAGAGGGTGAGGGGACGACGAAGGAGGAGATATTTGGATGCTCTAACAAAGGACATGAGGTTAGCTGGTGTCAGAGAGGAAGATACCCAGGATCGAGTGAGGTGGAAACGGATGATTCGCTGTGGCGACCCCTGATGGGAAAAGCCGAAAGAGAAGTAGTAGTAACTGGTTCTGTGTTTGTGTTTCTTCAGGGAAACAGACAAAGTCACTGAAACGGTAAAGAACTCATGACAGAGTCTGATCTTGGGTCAAATTCTATTGTTTACTTAATTCTATTGTTACTGTGGAACATCGGCGGTTCAGGTAAAATTTTAATCATAGCTTGGTTCAGCTTGAAAGTCCTGGAGCCCCCATTTCGAGGAAATTAATGCTTTTGTATTAATATCAAATCACCCAAGTTACATTAGATTGCTACACCTTCATTATTTAGCTGGGTTTGTAAACCTCAATACTGTTATTTCTTAATTACTTCAGAAATGTTTTTCTACGTCCTTTACTTTTTAAATTTGTGGAACCAACCTGGACCAGATTCAAAATTCATTATTTTAACATAGTTTGAAAAGCATTGTTTTCCACGGGACTTTTCACTTATTTCCTATAGTTTCTAATTTACCGTTTATTTCAGCGTAACATTCAGTTTCTAGGATCAGACAAAGGAGCACTTCAGTGAGAAAAGCATTTAACGCTGGAAAACATCAGTCTGCGATTTTTTTTTATTACTAAAAAAGGCACCAAATACAGGCATATTGATTTCATTGTAGTGGTTTTACACAAAATGATAGCACCAAAAATATAACGTTATTTCCCAGACTTTCCCGTTCCCGTTTTGTCTGATAGGCACACAAGAGGTGGAATCAAGGGGACAAAAACAGAGGAGGGACACGTCTCTTCGCAGTGCTCTCCACAGAACGTACAGTGACTTTAACATCAGTAGTATGAGAACACGTCCTAAGAGCGTGACAGAACAGGTGAGGGGTCATGTGTCTTTGGGCGAAATGAAGGCAGGTAGACACATGTCTTACAAAACACAGATCTAAAAACATGGTTATTTTCATTACAGTGGTCGTAAGGCTAAAGCACAAAGTTATGTGAGATGTTGGGGGGTTGAAACCTTTATTACTGTGGGAGGAAAACGCTTTGGATGGTTTTGGTTGTGAAATTCATGAGGACAAATACTGCATGGCACTTATTGTTGGCAGCAGAAAATTAGTGTTGAAACAAGAAGTATCATCAACGTGACAGTACAAATGTTTTTATAGGTAAGGCTTGAAAATTAACAAGGATTAACAAATGTTGGGCTATAATTGCACTTAACAGATATCGTTCGTTTTTACATTTTTTACACTGCGCTCACTCAGCCGCAGGCCATAGCAGCACACTGCGCGCGTAATACTTCCACGGCCGCCTGCAGAAGCAGCAAAGAGGCTACTCCGCAGTGGTGACATGTCGTAGAACTGACGTGACTCCATGCAGCAGAGAACAATCCCCAGTGTCTGAGCTACCGGTACCAGCTTGTTTTTCGCTGCTGAAAAGGAAGTAATTCTGGAAGCAGTGCAAAAAAAAGGAGCGACGGATTCAGACGCAGCCGGGATGATCGGATGCAGATGTTTAGGCCGTTTCGTGCAGATATGCGGTCTGTCGGTTCCTGAGGTAGCCCAGTTGTGAAATGATTAAAACGTTGCCGTCTGCGTGTCGCTCTTCCCTTTTCCCAAGTGGTATAAAAATACACGAACAAACATATTGTTCCTTAAGTATAAACTTTCTTTGAGAAAATACCTTTTTTAAATCCTAATTCCTCCTCCTCCTGTTTCACACCTCGGTGCCGTCGTGGAGGTTGTTGTGGAGTTTTGCCTCCAGATTGACCTGTTTGACCTTGGTCTTGCTGTTGGCCTCCTGGTTGCGGTTCAGGATGTTGATGTTTCGGACTGTGCAGTGTTTAGTGCTGAAGTTCTTCTCCACACACTTGTCCATGCACACTTCCACCTTGGTGTTGAGCGGATACTCCTCGTAGACCTTCGCAGCCTTCTTGCTCTTCTTCTTGGCCGACCGTCGGCAGCGGCGGAACAGGAAGCAGGAGGCTAGCAGAGCCAGGACCAGCAGCGTGACGGCGGCCACCCCCCCTCCCACTGAGCTGCCTATGTGTGCGTTGAAGGTGGCGGAGGGCCCGGACTCCAGGCGCAGCGACTTCATGTTGGTGCCGTTTTTCACCTGGTCGCCCTCGTTGTCGTAGATGAGCGACTCGTCGAGTGTCAGACGCCCGCTTCGATCCACCAGGTCCCGCTTGGGGCGGCTCAGCTGATAGGTGGCCGAGCGCTGAATCCTGGGGCTGGACCGTGACTCTGGGCTGATCACATAAATCACCTGCAGGTACCACTGGTGGCCGGCCTCCACCTGCCAGTCAACACAGAGAGAAGGAAGACATCAGCTAATGAATTAGCAACAGTTATCTGGTCTGGGACCCGGACCAGCGTGTATGTCTGAGCCACGCTCACTGCTCCACTCGGTGCCACGTTTCTGGGTTCTACAACATGCTGAATAAATATTTTAGCCAATAATTCTAGCAAATGCTCGGCCATAACTTTGACAGACGTCTGAAGTCAAGTGCCTACGGACGAGGGAACAGCATTCCCGTGAACATAAGAGCTGCAACAGATTGATATTAATCTAATCTAGTTAGAAACTTATGTAAGTGGACATTTGGCCACACTTAATTACATATATTTCAACAGTTTTTTTAGTAGGATTATTTCCTGATACTTGTTTGACCTGCTGTAACTGGTATCGTACGGTAAATGTCCTATATCTATAAACGGTTCTTTATTATTGATGTATCTTTGAGTCTTTAGCTGCTCAAACGATTGTGCTTTCCACACGCACCTTGTAAAGAGCATCAACCCTCATGGTGAAGCCGTCGACGCCCGGCATGCCCGTCATGGGCTGCAGCTCGGGGATGTCTGAGGCAAAACGAGCCTCGAAGGGAACGTCGTGAAAAAAATTGTCACATACATCTGGCTGCTTGCGATCCTGTACAGAAAACACACAGAGAGAAAATGACCTTGAGATTTCGGCTAGTTTATTTTACTTTAAAGGTCGAGATCAGGGTCAGAGTTAAGAAGTTACAGGTAACGTTTCCTGTCGAGTAGAAAACATTGGCTCGGCAGGATAATTCTACACCGGTCAGGCAACATTCTGTAGGTGCTAATCTAAATCGGGACACTTGTGCTCTTGTTTAGCAAAGCGGAAACACCATCTGAATCGCGCAGGTATGAATATCTAATAACGATCCCTGCATTGACATTTTCCCGGCTCTTCAAACCCAACGACTAAAGTCAAGAACACAACGATTTGTACCAGAAGCAGGAAGCGATGTTTGAGGTTTTTGTTGGGCTGGATGCAGCCGTACTGCGGCCCCTCGCTGTACAGCGTCCCCGTGGGGTCAAAAAAGGGGACGTATCCGTCCCGGCCGGTGCACAGGTAAACCTTCTCCAGCTGCAGCTTGTAGGCTGCGTTCAGGTTCTGCTCAGGGTTCCACAGCACTCTCCCATACAGAGTCTGACCTGCAGACGGCAGCAGAGGGATATTTGATTAGTTAGTGTGTTTAAAGGAGGACGGTTTAGTTTATTCCCCGTATTCAAACAGGCCCATCGCACCCATTGAGAACGCTCCCTTGTAGTCCATCTCAGCCATGGAGATGTCAGCGGTGGCTGGGTCCATCATGAAGACCTTGTCATTGTTACACAGCTGGAACTCCGTGTTGAGGGAGTAAACCACCGGAACAGGACGGTTGGTCTGCTGGAAGGCGATTGGCACCAGAAACCTATGGGGGAACAACACAAGGACGGATCAGGATCAGTGAACGGCTGGGTGATGGTGTGTACTCCTGGATAATCATCTCCGGGTGTGAATCAACACAATGAGGCAATGTACTTCTCTGGAGCGTGAGCCGTGCAGGACAGGGGTTTATCTCCAGGGTCGATCCAGGGCTGAGTGGGCTGGACAGTGCAGGGGATCAAAAAGACAGTGTACTCTCCTGAATAATCCTTCCTGTGAAAGGAAAGGCATCACAACAGACACGGCTTACTACATGATTATTTTGAACAAAACATCACTTTTCTAAGCGTTCCAAACGTGTTTCAGGATGAAACTGTGATCAATTTGAGTAATTCCTCTTAACTCAACGGTAAACATGTCTGTGAATTTCTGCTGATCTCAAAGTCTCTTCAATTTCTAACCCAGCTATGCACGTTCAGTTATACTTTTAGTGCATTTCTTAACTGAAACTGAAATCTTCTTCAGCTAACGTCTCCACCCTCTTTGGGTGGTGAACAAACCCACTGACCGGCTGTAGGAGCTGGTGGCCCTCCACAGCTGGTATGGTGAGTCAAAGGTTTGAGCGCTCCACAGCAGCTGCATATCAAACTCGATGCCTCCAAGGTGGTCGGGGGCCATCAGGTGGGACTTGTGTCCGGGCAGAGTGTGATGGTCGAGCACAAACTGACCTGCAGAGAAGATCGAAATAAATGGAAAAAGAGTTTGTGCACAAGAAACGAAGCAGCAAACTGTGAAATGTTGTGGCGGATGTGGCGAGCTGACCTCTGAATTTGGCGTGTGTTTTGAATTCAATCACCAGTCGCCCATCTTCTCTAATGTAGATCCTGATGATCTGCAGTCTGCCTGAGAGGACGCTGTCAGTTTGGATACCTACAGGCATAAAACACGAGCCGAGTCAGTCACACGTCAGATCAAGATCGGAGCACAAGTGCAACACCGGACAAGACTTTCCTTCGATAAAGACTTACGCATGCATGAAATGCACCTCAAAAGTTCAACCATTAAATTGGATTCTAAAACCAGAACAGCTCACATTCCCACTGGAATAAATATTCATGCCCACAGGAATAAAGCCAGTGGTTTCTTAATAGAAATTACGCTTTTATGAGGATTCTGCTGCGTTCACTGTCTGACCTGTTCTCCACAGCACGGTGTCGTAGAGGAAAGAAAACTCCATCTCGGTATGATGCTCCAGAGAAGCCCAGCCTCTCGGGGCCGTTACATAGATGTAGGACACATAGAGAGGAACCTGCACCGTCAGGAAGGACTGAGCCGAGTCTCGAACCTGGTAAAACAACAACGTTCACCCGTGGTGTCTGCAAACGCTGACGTGAGCTTCGCAACTGCAGAGGCACAAAGATTGTGTCACATATTTATGGTCGCTGACAGTACCTGGAAATCTGCAGTGACAGAGCCCCCGCAGACGTCGATGAGCTCAGTCATGTCGTAATACGCATCGAAGGTCCAGATGCAGCTCTTGAGGTTGAGGTGTTTGTAGAGTTGGATGCTCTTGGCCTCCCGGACGTTGGGGTTGAACTGATACGGGCGATCGTAACCCGGCCCCAGAGAGATGCTGTCATAAGATAAATCGTCCAGGAAACCAGACTCTGTCAACACAGAAAACTGGGACTTAATCAACAGTCTTAATCTCTGCTTTGTCCATATCTGTGTACATCACCGTCACAAGAAAACTATGGATGCACGAGTAGATCAGGCTGAGTCTGCTGTAAAAAATCCAAATTGCACTTTCAACGAAGAACAAAATGACGTGCTCTTTAGCAGCCTGACGGAAAAAATCGGACCTCGTGCTTTAACGACACTGACCTGAGAGACCCTGCAGCTCTTTGAGGGTAACCAGGTTGGAGCAGACGTGTTGCTGCCTGTAGATGGACTCTGAGAGCAGAAAATGCAGGTTGTGCAGGGGCATTGTGGACACCAGTGGGAGCATGCCGTCCTGATGGGGGATCTGCACCGAGATATGGATCCTAAACAGAGAGGGGAAAAAAGTGATCAGAAAAATGTCAACAATAGTAAGAGCGTCGTCGACTTTAACAGTCAATTCAATTTCAATTTAACTTTATTTATATGTCGCCAATTTACAATAAGGTCATCTCAAGGCACTTTGCGTAATAAAGTCCAGACTATACGGACATTTAAAGAAAACCCAACACATCCCCCTTGAGCAGCTATAGGCCACAGTGGAGAGGAAAAACTCCCTTTAACGGAAGAAACCTCCAGCAGAACCAGGCTCAGGGTGGACGGCCATCAGGCTTGACCGGTTGGGGTGAGTGGAAAGTGGAGAGAGAAAAGAACAGAGCAACAAAAGCAACAACAAAACATTGGGCAGGTTAGTAGGACCAGTAGCTGCACACTGGAGGACACACAGAAGACACACAGTCGCCATCCAACAGTCTCTGCTCACCGATTGGGGTGCTCCTTGTGCTTCACGTCCAGATACTTGAGTGTGGCGATGAAGGACTGAGCTTGGAAGCCTCTGGCGGTTCCCGTGGTGACAGGCGTGTGACAGATGGAACCCTCTGTGCCAATGGTGACGATGTTGCTTCTTAGCGGAGTTCCCAGGTGACCAGCTTTATCCCTGGCCTGAGCCACGCAGCGAACATGGAAACGACGACTGAAATAAATGCCGTCGAGGACCTGGAGGGGACAGGAGACGGGAGAGGAGGCCGACTGGGTAAACGTGTGCAGAGTTGACTGTTACCTTTGAGAATTTAAATGTTCTTCCCCAAAATGTACCAGTAACATCCATTTCTAAAACGCGCTGGACTAACTGAAGTTTAGCAAATGTCTCGGGTATTTTAGCGAGTCTTTTACTGTTTTACTGACACTACAAGTTTTTTAATTTTTTCGTCTGTTTAAATGTTCTCTGAGCCTGGCGGGGACGATGCCTGTGGATGCTCTCACCATGTGGTTGACACTGGTATACGGGGTGGTGTCTGTGACTGTCTCAAAGGGGGACCTGGCACCGCTGGTGTCGGTGGGCGCCGCCACTTCCCAGGAGAAGTGAACTTGGGTCTGGTTGATTCCCGCCTCCTCGCAGTGCTCTTTCATCACAGGGTATTTGGGGTAGTGGGGGTCACAGGGGGTAACGCACACCAGGGGGTAACCTGGAGAGGGCGTCTTCTTACTGCCTTCCTTGATCACCTCCTGGACGTGGTCATAGTCAGCAAGAGAGACCACCTGAGAAAAAAAGACAAGGGTTAATGACAGAAGACAACGGAAGTTCATTGGTGGGTGGGGCATAATCACAGCTACTAAAAGGGACGGGGGAGAAAATTACCCACGTGATCATAATCTAAATGCATGTGGACATAGCTCCACTGATGCCCTCTTTGTGAGTGCCTCTGTTCAAATACAAAAGAAAAGCAAAATCCTGTAAACAGGAAATGCTGTCTGCATTTACTGATGCCGTTTTGTTACTACATCTGAATATTCTGTGTATTTAGAAAAAAAAGGAAATGGATCATGAGACTGTGAGAAGTGGCTTCTGTTTAAATTACTGATTTACACGTCAGTTCATGAAAGTTTGCTTAAAGATTTCTTACAATAGGCGGGGCGGGGAGGATTAGGCTGCCCGCAGCCTCCTGGTCTAAGATGGTCACTGTTGCCATAGGGATCTCCCCAAGCACCGCCTCCACAGGGTCATCAGGGCCGAGGACCAATGAGAAGGACTCATGCCACTCCCTGTCCTCGTTGGACAGAATCTCCACTTTAAAGAGGATATGGTCCATTCCTGCAGAATGAAGAAACCAGAGCTCTTGCCTCCTCCAGCGTCCACACTAAAGGCTGACACACACGTGCTCGTTCGTCACGTTTTGTTTCACTCACCTGGAGTGAATTTGAGGACTCTGCTCTTGGGATTGTAATCAACTCCGGACTGGGCTGATCCGTCGCGGGTGCTGCAGCGGATCTTGGACGTCCGATCCAAATCGCCCCGGCGGATCACCTTGATATTGAGCACCTCGATACCATCTGGACCAGGAGGCTCTCGGACCTGATAGGAGGCCTGCTCGAACTCGATGGTGGGAGCTGGAAGAAGAGGTGAAGATGGAGAGTCAGTGGCGCCGTCAGTAACCGTCAGATACTGAACTTATCTTAGACAATTTGTTTCCAAAACCCACCACCATTTGGTTTTTATCCTACTGATATTAATCACTAAAGCAGATCCTTAGTTACAGCGCGTGTTCTCTGGTGTAAATCACGACGGGACCGAGCCCCTGCTCACCATCTTCATCGTTAGTGATGGTGATGGTGACGATGTCGCTCACGCCCACCATGGCGCCGCTCCAGTGGTCACCTGTTGGCGTCCCAAGATGCACCTGGAACTCTTCCTCCGGCTCAAACACTGAGTCATCATTGATGTGAACGGTGCAATTTTTGACCTGAGAAACAGACACTTTACTGACAGCAAAGATACAAACATTTCCACGTCTGATACACACTGAGGGAAAAAATAATACCTTCTCTCCTTTGAGGAACGTGACGCGTGACTCGTCTGCATTCCTCCTCTCCTCGAAGTCATCCATGACCATGGCCGACATGGTCCTGGTAAAGCACCTTGCAGACGATTTGAAGGACAGGTCACCTGCGCGTATGACGGGGATGTGGAGCACGCCGTCTGTCTCCTTCACGGTGTAGGCACTCTTCTCAAACTGCATGCTGGGAACTGGGAGAGGCGACGGCGGCTGTGAAAACCTACTTCCAACTTTGAAGTGCGGGTCAACACATTTAATATACAAATAAATGAAAAGGTGTGTAATCTGCGGAAGCTCGTGCATATTTGATTGGAATAAATATTGAAAAGTCTGTGACTCTTGTCTGTGTACATACTGTCCTGGAAGGTATCGGTGATGACGACGCTGGCTTCATAGGGCTCCTGGAGAACAGCACCCTGGGGGGAACTGAGAAAAACTATAAAGGACTCTGGTCCTTCAATGGAGGGATTCTGGATGTCATCCATGATGGTCAAACTGCAGCTCTGTAACAAAAACAGTCCACTGGAATCAAAATGCGCTACGAGGCAGCTGGTCCAATTTTACAAAGACACGAGTTTCCCGTTTGCTGGACTGTTGTAGTAGAATTTCAGTTCTTAGCATTAAAATATCATTGGCCCCAAATCAATCACCAGCCTCACTAATTATCTCTAAGTATTTTGGTTCTTACCTGCTCAGTTTTTCCAGGCTTGAACTCCACCTTCTTGGAGCTGGGGATGTAGTCTACCCCTGGGCTGGCTGAGGGCGGCTCTGCTGGTCGGGTGGCGCACCACACAGACGTCACTGAGGACAGATCACTGCCATGGCGCAGCACTGGTATTTCTATAGTGCCTGGAATATGGCGATAAGAGGTCGAGTTTAATTTATATGGCAATAACCTGGATTTGTCCAACAGATGCTGAAGTTCTGTCTCGTGGAAAGTGTCCACAGAGGCCGAACTCTTTGCTGTTGCCACTGTATACAACACACTACAACATCAGAGTTTCTCTTGGTGATAGAGCAAAACATTAGAGGTAATTACTGAAAGAAACAGGAATAAAACGCTCATACCCGCATCTTCACTGAAAGTAAAAGTGCCATTCCCAAGAGAGACGGTTGATGCGTCGTTGGGTCCATCGATGACCACCTTGGCAACCGTCACAGCCCCCACGCGGGCGTTTTCGGAGGCGTCTGACAGCACCAGCTCAAACTCCTCAGACAGCTCGTACTCGCTGTCATCGATGAGCTTTACGTCACAGGTGGACATGGTGACGCCGGGCCCGAAGATGACGCGGTTGTCGTTGCTCATGCCACGGCTCTTGTAGTCGGAGCCGGACTCCAGAGCGTGGAGGCTGCTGCCCTGCGCCGACTTGGCCACGGTGTAGCAGAGGGCGGACACGGTGCTGGACGTGTCACCTGAGGCGAGACGAGGCGAGAGACAGAGTCACTGCTGCTCCCGTGTTGCTCTCCTGCACTTGATTACAGCTGTGAATGGTCGACTGAAGGGAAGTGTTGTACGTATTCGAGCTCCTGAAACCTCCGGGGTCACTGGTGTAGCTTTGTTTGATTGGATTAACGTGGCAAATATAAAAGTTTGGACTTTTCTGTGCTCAAATGCTTAAACGTGCTCAGTTGATAAAAACCCCAAAAGAAAATAGAACAAGACATTTTTAGTTTTTCGAGATGAAAAAACATTTGATTAATTTGTGATTCCTGGTGGTTCATTTTCTGATTACACTGAATGCTAAAGATGTAGAGATGCAAATATGCCGCCATCTGAAGAGGATGTGCATTCGTTATCCTACAGCTTAAGGTTTTTTCATTAAAGACCAACTAAGAGACAATTTTGAAGCTGTACAGTAACAAGCAGATGTAGAATATACATGCAAATAAAAGGTTCTTGTTCTTATTAGGCATAAAGGGGCTTATAATAAAATAAAATAAAAATCCTTTTTATGAATTTCCACAATGCTCGTATGTGATAATGACATTAGGGAACAGAGTCAGCGTGATGACACAAAGTGGCTTTCCTGTTTACGAGAGAGCCTCCTGTAGGCAGGTTTCCTAAACACACGTCACCTCAAGCGTATAAGCATGTACATTAGATCACAAAATAATAAAATAATAAGCGTAAAATAATGGTTGGCAAATGAAATGGAGCTTCAGGAGCTGTCGTTGCTCCTCACCTTTTCTCTCAACGGGAGCGTGAATAAAGCCAGTGCTCTCATTCACGTGGTAGATTTTCTTGTCAAACTGCAAAGTCGGTTCGTCCTCCGTGTCGTTGATGTTGACGACGGCGCGCGTGTTTCCGCCCAGCAGCGCGTACACGGGCATGCTCAGCTCCACGTGAAAGCTCTCAGTTCCCTCAAACACCTTGTCGTCATTAATGACGATGGTGCACACCTTGACGTCCTCACGCTCGTCAAACTGTACCTGCGAATTAACAGAAACACGACAGACTTTAGAAAATTCCAAAGTCTTTCATAATGAAATAATTATTATGTTGCTGTCAGTTAATAAAACTGATCTTTAGGTTATGGGAAAAAAAGCTTAACACGCTGTACAAACAAAGCTGCACAGATGCAAAAACGTCAAGATTTGTTCAACGGGTGAATGACTTTTTTAGGCAGTTAAAAAGCCACTTTGCCAAACAACCTTTAGTCGGGTTTACCTGTCCGGCATATTCCACGTAGTCCTGCTGGCCTGGACGGGATCCGACGCTGCTGGTGGAGGTGGCGCTGCCCTGTTCGGTGCGGCAGAGCACGATGGCGTACTGGTTTAGGTTGCCCGTTCGCTTCACCGTCACGGCCACTGTGCCGGCCTTCTCACTCACGTTGTAGCTGTGGAAGTAAGGGGCTATTTTAGGGGTTTCTTTGAAAAGAAACAGGGAAACTCATGTTTCATGATGACAACGTTTTTTGAATTAGTCCCACAAAGTAAACAAACGTATGTTGGTCGTGGAGGCATCACGTGCGACGCAGACCTTTTGTGCTCAAAGCTGATGAGGGACCACTGGATGTGGAAGACGTTGTCGCTAACCACGTTGGGTTTGCTGTCTTTGACCAGGAACTTGAAGGTGTCCATCGTTTCCTGAACGTTTTCGTGATGCAGCACATAGCGGATCAGACCCAGATTTATATCGGCTAGAAAGGAACAAAGTCAAGTTGGGTCATTATTTAGAACACGTCAAAGCAGCAGTTCGTGTCAGGAAGTCCTGCAGGAGGTAGTAAACAGGAAGAACCACGTTCGTTTCTACGACAATTACCACAGATCTGAAAAAACCCTGTCTGTACTATGAGTCAGTCATGAGCAAAAAAAATTGTGAGATGATGATTCAATAATCTGATGCCTCTAGACTTTTTTCTATTACATGGGAGAAATTAAACTATTTGAAGAATCCAATAGTGGCTCACAATTTCTGCTCATTAGTACCATTCACGGGAAGAAGGAGCAACGGGAAATACTTTGTCATTAAGGGCTGAAAGCTAACAAGTGGATGAACGAACGTCCTTGTGCTGCAAAGGTAGCTCAGACGACATCAAGGACTTGCATTTTGATGAGAGAGCAATACTAAACGGGTCCACGCAGGCTAAAAAATATCTACGCACCAACACTAAGACAAATATCAGGGCGAGCATATGGCAGATTAGGAGTTGCAACAGTCGGGCTCATGTTGACAGATCGTTTGTATGAGCAAATCCATTCGACTTTGTTCAGATTTTCCTTCTCTCAGGTTAAACGTTCATTCCAATGATTGGATATTTTTGTTATCATTAGCAAAATTATACCCAGCTCCTAATTGAGAATACAACAGATCAAAGTGGCTGTTGCTCTCAAGCCGGGAGGATCAACATTGATCCCTGGCTGCAGCCTCGAGGTGAAGATAATCAGGCTCATGATGATGAGAGCCCCGCTGATTAAAAGTGGGGAGACGGCGGAACCAGAGGGGAGCGAGAGAGCGCTCTCCCAGCTGTGAAGGTGCCGAAACACACTGGACAGGCAGCTGCAGTCTCAGTTCTGTGTCCTCGACTGTTCAACTCCTTGGGCAGATAACAACGTTGGGCTTCGCTCTACAGTGTTTACCAGGTTTACGAGCAGACACTTTCATTTGATGCATAATTCCCCTCATATTCTAAAGATTTCAACAAACATTCTCCCAAAATGTGACACTTGCACTTGCAACATCTTTCTGCTGCTTTAATCCTGTTCTGGAAATGGAAATAATTTCTTCGACTTTAGTTTTCAGTTTTCCTTAACTAACTGAAAAGAAATAAATACATGTAGCTGTGGTAAATATAGATGTAGAGCTTTTGTCAAAAGTAAAAAATATATAAGTATGTTAATACAGAGCCATCGGCTACAGAGACAGTGGGAAGGTGATTAACCTCTGTACCTTGTGTGAATGTGGTGACGGGGTTGCCAGGTTTGAGCTTGCTTTCCAGGAAGCCATGTTTCGGCTCAGTAGTGATTTCGTAAACCAGCAGTTTGTCCTCTGTGTCTGGGTCCATAGTCAGCAGCTCCTTCTTTGTAATCAAGTTGGTGGCCTGAGAGACATTTGACACAAGTGAGGACATAAGAATTTAGATAATGTCATAGTTTTTATTTTATTAATCTGTCTCTAGGTTGTGAATGCTAATAAGCTTCATTGGCCTCTGACAGAAAAAAAAGGTCTCTGTTTTGTCTGACACAGTATGAAGTGATTTCACAACATTAATGCTGATTAAAATCCTAACAGAAGTGTTTTTCTTCCGGACTCAAGTAGGTCGTTGATTACAGAGACGGATATCCAGCTGTCATTTTGATTCAAAGGCCCTCAGGGCAGAATATGGAAAAAGTTACACCCACTTCATCTCACCGCAGAGGAGCAATTCAGCACGCTGGGGCTGTCGCTCGTCCGACTGAAACTCTTATTTGTGGCTTTTCTCCAATTATGGGGGTAGGCAAACACCACAGTAGGTGTCTGCAAATAATGAAACTACAGACGCGCTGAGGCTGTAACTGCTGCTGCATGTAAGATTAGAATTAGCTGTAGAATTTCTTTAGAAAGAAACACCAAGCAACATGCGGGGAAATCAAGTGCTTGATGCAATATGAAAAAAATAAATAAATCTAAAGTTCAAGGTGCAGCTCACCGGGGCTGTCCCTACTGGACACGTTTTTTTATGATATCAACTTATAATAATGATGAAGTTACAGACACAGTAGTTTTAGGTTTTGGCCATGTGAAGGCCTGTGCACAGCTCCGTCTACTGTGATGAGGCATTTCCAGCAGCAGGGGGAGCAAGTCAACAACGCAACGTAATCACAGCCGCCGCTGCTTCCGTTTGAACATCCGTCAGTCCCGAAGACACACAGTCAACATGCGTCTTGGTTTCCAGGAAATTCACACAGGTCTGTGAGTTTGGGCACAATGGTGTTTTTCAGTCCGTCTCCAAGAGACACAAGACACTTAAATTCCACAGGGAGAGTCTGCAGGCGAACCAGCAAACCGGTTCTCTCTTAAATTAGAAGAAATATCTCCTTCACTTGGCCAGTTCATCCTTTTCACAGCCCTTACTAATCCCCATTAAACAGACATGATTATGACTGTGACGTTGATTTGTACCTTGTTGTCCATGTATTCCAGCCACTGCAAACCCAGGTTGGTGACGATGCGTGGGGTGCCATCATCAACTGGCAGAATATCAATCTTGAACTTCTGGGGAGCAGCTGTCACTATCTGGAAAAGCAAAAGCGTGTGCATTAAGAACACATCTTCAAAGTAGCAGAGAGACTTTTAAGGAATTCCTGAACAGAAGTTTGCTGAACTTCCCCTGGTGGCCTCTAGCTCTGCAAATAGCTTTCGGTGTTGAGACATGTGTTCCTCAGATTCCTGCCAAAACCTCAACCCAGCTGAGATCAACGTGAGAAAGCCACAACGTCTGCTTGGCGATAAAGCTAAAAACTTCTTCGAGAGACAAGCCAGTAAAACATAAAGAATCTGAAAATGAACTTACAAACAACGAATGATGCACTGGCCATAACCAGTTCTGCCCTGATCTGTCCCCCTTCAACACATCAGCGTTGTGTTGAAGGTGAGGCAGACCCGCAGCACACTGAGGACGCCGAGGCCAGCTCTGGCGCTCGGCACGTGAAGGCCCGTAATCAAACACACAAGCACTGGTGACAGGTGGTGGAGGGCAGCGGAGAGGGGACGCTGCATTGACAAGAGGAGGAATCACCTCACAAACACAAACATAAAGCTGACAAGAACAGCACACGCCCATCCGGAGGTTTGCACATGGAGTGTCGACATAAACCGCGAACAGGAAAACACTAAATGCGGCTACTTACTTTTCATACTTCAAACAATCAAACAATCGTCTAAGAACATCCATATTTCTTTACTGAATATCGTGACTAGTCACAAACAGGACATGGGCAGGTCACAGACCCCCAAACCTCCTCCACAGGACCCTCCACTGCAAAGCGAAGCAAAACCACGAATGTTCTCTTGGTCATTTTATTGCTTTTGTTCTGTCTCGTCTTGGTGGCTTTTGCTCCTTTTAATCATCGTGTATCACGTCTCTGTGACGTTAAAATTACAAATACACATATTCCGAATCTCTGGGTCACCTGCCGTCAATATTGCAGCCATGTTGACACAACACTTTGCACAATGTCCTCTGTGTTCCCTACAAAATGTCCCTGGTTGCCACAACTGTCATCACTCTCCCAAAACTTGTTTATTATTTTAAACTTGTTTAAAAGTTTATTAGGAGATTTCAACATTTCAAATTGTCCTTTTTATTACAGTTTACTTTCCGTTTAAACTTTACAGAGGAGTCCACACTTCACAGACGTGTCACTGTTGAGGTCGATAACAGTCTTCACAAAGACAGACTCACACACAAACTGCTAATTCGACAGCAGGGGTGACAGCACACACACACTGACTAACAATGACCATCAAATACACACACACACGCTTCACTCTGCTAATTCAGTCATCTATCTGCAATACAAATGTCAGGAAGCTGCCTCATGCTCACACATCAGTGCACAATTTACCTGCAGATTTAGCCTGCTGTGATACAAATGTCGATTTTTATATCTCACACACACACACACACACACACACACACACAGTTACCTCCTTGCCTCCGTCCTCCACCATAAAGAGCAGGTTGGTGCCATCAGCCACGGTGAAGGTAAAGCGGTCTTTGAGCGAGTTGGAGCCGTCGTGGTTGTAGCTGAGGCGGTTCTGGTAGACGTCGTCCATGGTGAAGCTGCTCGTCTGTCTGTAGTGTTGGCCGTTGCTTGTGCGCTCGATGGCGCCGTGCCGAGGAGCTTGGACGACCGTGAAGACGATGGACTCTGCCTAAAGGAAGTTGTGTGTAATCGGACAAACCAAAGTCAGAGGGATGGACAAAAGAAAAAGGAGAAATAGGAAGCACGTACGTGTCCACCCCTCAAAATCATAGAGTTTGTTCGTCCAATCATCACCAAGGCGAAATGTGTCGATGATGGTGATTGACGATTTTTCGCCACTAGAAAAACGAATCTTGCCCTCGAGCTGCTTGGACAGTTACGTCTACCTGTCCACCTACAGTGCGTGTAAATAGGATTCAGTGTTGATTGCTTTCACTTCTTCAGTGGTCACTGCGCGGCCTTCTTAGAAAAAAAAATCCTCTTCTAACCAGGGAAGAAGTCGGCGAGTCAGGTTCACAAAAATGGGAATAATCACAGAACCAGCGGAATGGAGTGAGAGTCAGATTGATGGCAGTGATAATCGTGTACGGCTATGCTTTAAGCAACAGGAAACGATCGTTCGAAGACTGTTACTAGAGAAAATAGAGCTTCAACAGTCGGTGCACACAGGTTAGTCTGGATAGTTTAGCTGCTGATCCCAAACAAACCCTCATACTCGTAAAACAATACGAATTAGTCACGACTTTTAGGGATTCTGCTGCCAACGTCTACCTCTGTGTCGGCATCAGTGGCCTTCAGCTCAAATTCAGTGATAGTCTTCCTCACGCCTTCCTGGACCCTCATGCCAGGAACCTGAAGCAGAGGCAAGGAGTCATCTACCGGTTTGATGGTGATGTAGAACGTCTGGGCAACCTGGACAAAACAAAAGCCACACAGGACAGCAGAGCTTTAACTCAGACAATTACAGCCATTCGTTGAAGTAGTGAACACGTGGAGCTTGCAGAAGTTAGGACAAAATAACATGAAATCTGGGTTATTATGTGACTACACATTCCTGTGATTCAAACATGTTTGTTCCTGTATGAACATGAAAACTCATTGTAACACAGAGTTAATGCAAACGTTTGGCAAAACCTATGAATTATGTTGCCGTCTGTGTAACAGCGCACAGGGAAAGCTTATGATATTAGAAGCAGCATTAGTAAAATATTCTGCATTTTGATGAATTAGTTTGGATTCTGTTTGGTGTTGTATTACAGTATCGTAAAGTTCCTGCACAGAACAAGAACTGTGTAACTGATCCTCCGTCCCATATAGTGAAGCTGCTTTCAAACAGGATTTTGTCAAAGCCAGCAGGTTTATGCAGCACAAACACTTTAAATATGGACGTATGAACGTAACAAAATTAATCACTTAAACACATTGTCAACAACTCACTGCCACATGCTCAACTCAGACCTGACGCTCTTTGCACATGAAAACCTTTGGAATCTCGTTTTGGACACTGTGCACTAACACCAGTGGTAACAGAGATCGTCCTGAACGTGTGAAATACAATCTATATGCAGTTACTTTTACCATACGCCCAGGTGAATATGTAAACAGAACATCTATAATGGGAACTTCAAAACCCGGATGACCTAAACCAAATAAAATAAAGCGCAGTCACAGGAACGTTGTACCAGTGTGGCCCTGAGCAATCTCACCTCATCTCACCACCCATCGAGTAAAAATACTCCCTCGGTATGAAAATGCACAAAACCTAATTTTAATGCAAAACACTCATGCGAGGCTTTTCAAAAAGACACTGCACCGTCCTCCCAACTACACAGTTAACAAAAGTAAAAGCACCACAACACTTCACAAACACTAACCACTACAGTGGGCACCAACGCCTCTGCACGCTGCAGCCAGCCAGGCGGAACGTCCAAACGACCGTCTTCAGATGTTTGCTCAAGTCCTTGTGGTCCTCATTAGTCTGGATTAGCACGGCAGAATTTATGCATGAAGCAGAAGGGGGGGGGGGGGCTGGAAGGACTGGAGGTCGGGGCGACTTTCTCACTTCTTTAAAAGCTTACACAACTACATACTGTATATATCAGAATGTAGAAATGTCTTACATTTGACGGGAATTACACTGTCATGGATAAGAAAATGTCTAGTAAAGGATGCTCAAGACATTTCAGGCTGAGAAGCTCTTTGTGAAAATAAAAAAGCTTAGGACAAAGCAGTCTCAAGGATGTGTGCCGGTAAATCATTATCACGAGAGGAATTCTGAATCGTGTACACGCCTGTCTGCCTCAGAGTCGCTTCATTGTGAGTGTTTGACTGTGATTCTTTTTCCGTCAATAAAAAGTTCCATCAAATCTGGCGAGTCTAATTTAACGCTGCGGCTCACAGGCAGCCACTGCTTCATTTCAAGGGAACACAAGCCAAGAGGGTTGGAGAGGCCTGGAAACCATCAGGAGAGCTCCTGCCCGACGCCGCTTACCATGGAAACGTTCTTCAGGTGTCTCAGCCGAACAACGCCACCTTTACTGGCTCCTGAAAGCCCCTGTGATTCTCTAAAAGGTTTCCTCCTCACTTACCTCGTTTGTCCCATCGGAAACGCTGAAGGAGAACTGGTCGGCGTGCTTCTCTTCTTCGCTGGTGTGGACGTACTGGACGCTGCGTGACACCAGATCAGCCTGGGTGAATGTGTCAATTCTGGTTCCTAAATCAGACAAAGAAAACCCATTAGCCAAGGTGGTGGAATCAACCCAATAGGATACTTTTCCTTGGTTCCTTTTCTTTGAACCACCACAGCTACACACACTTCACATTTACTTTATTTTACCAACTTGTAGATTTTTTTTTCATTTTTTTTTTTTTTTTTTTACAGTTACTCAACTAATCTCTACCCAATGATTGTGTATGGAAGCATTTTTAGCTTTTCTATTTTGGCATCAGATGCTTTTCTAAGCCGCCCGCGGTACCGTAGCTCCTCTCTGGTACCGTAGCCCCTCTCTGGTACCGTAGATTCTCCTCTGGTACCGTAGCTCCTCTCTGGTACCGTAGATTCTCCTCTGGTACCGTAGATTCTCCTCTGGGCTCAGTGTGACGTTGCCTTTTTTTTCCTTTTTGGCTTTCTATCATTTTAATGAGCAAATAAACTAACTAAAAGTTGTAAAGGTTGCGCAACGTTTCAGATAAAACTCAATGCAGTTATTTGCATGATAACTAAACGTACATATAGTTATGGATATTTCTGATGACCGTGGGACATAAATAAACATACAATGTTACATATAATGAATGCAGGGCAGAACTAATTTTCCGTGTTCTTTGATTTCCATGTCTAACATTTTCACAGTTCTTATCATATAAATTGCTACATTAATAGTAGAGGGATGTAGACAGGCGTCTGTGCCTAAAAATTAAAGAGAGTCCTATAATTCAAAACTAACCACATTTTACCATTATCCAGTATAATATTTTAAATGACATAGTAACTGTCACTAGTGGTTACTAGTGGCTGTGGCTGTTTGAAGGGACATTCAATAATCTATAAATGGACCTTTCGTCCTGCTGGTGACTTTGATATGAAGGCAATAACTTGCTGAATATTACAGCCCAGTGACAACATCAAAGTTATCTCCATAAGTATGTGGGACGGACGAAAGTTATTTCCCTGTGCAAATTGGAGGAATTTTTCAAAATAATAATAATAAATCCCACAGAAGGAGGTCAAATATTACATAAGGAGGGCAATAAACTCATTCAACATGTTACAGAGGCCTCGAGGAAACGGAAACGGAGGCTTTTCAGCATCAATCTCCCTCATGTCAACTGTGACACAGTAAAACCAGTAAACGTCTGCGTTCCTCCTCGTGTCCTCTATTCCCCGGCTGAAAGTTTATTCATCATCATAATCAGGACAGGCAGGCAGAGAGAGACAGAAGCAATATTCTCACTCAGTGATGAAAACCCTGCCTTTTGACCACTATATTAAAGGCAAAGGTACCTTCCCTTCCATTTGTCTTGACGGGAAATAGCAGGAAACCCTGGTTTTGTTTCCCACGAGTTTGAACATTAGCCGTCTGCTGCGTCGGCAAAATCTGATTGAATTCTAGGATTTATAAGATACAGTGTACAACAAAACTCGTTCTTATTTTTGTACATGGACTCCAAAAATGGAAATCACTCATGAGCTGTTTACTCAAAACTCACTAGAAAGCTGGGTTAAGTGTTGCCTCCATTCAGGGGAAATGGAACTTCACCGTTTGTAGCTATTGCCATTTTTCCCGTGAAGACTCTCAGTCCTCCAGGTTTGGTTGTCTGGAGTCATGTAAGCTCTACTTACACTGCTGCACATCCTCCCAAAGTGATGCACGTCGCTCAGCACATGTGGGACCACTAAAGTGTCGACAAAGGCTGAACTCCTGCATCCGTGTCTTGCTAAACACATCAGTGCGTCGGACTCTTGTACGTTTTTGTCCCTCAGACCTGCCTCTCAAACAAGTTGCCATAAACACAGAAAGAATTTGAGGTGAAGCAGGGTTCAGCTTCCATTGATTTGTCTGACATGTGGCTTTTGACAAACCCTGCACCTGAGAGGAGTGTTAAAACCTTCCCCGCTTAATAAGACTTCTGAAGACTGTGGCTGTGAAAGTGGCCACGCTGTTACCATGACATTGCTCATGGGCCGACAGCCGGTCCCACGGGAGCAGGGAGCTAGCTGTGCACGCTAGCCTGGAATGACAGATTGGCTGAATGGCTGGAGGTAATTATCTGGAGACACTCAGCGGCTCTGAGGTGAACTGATGCTCGAAGATTGTAGAGCTGTGTTAACATTCAGCTGATTAGCATGCTGCGAGAGCGACCCGCGATGTGGGGAGTCCATTCAGCCGGGGCAGGAACGCTCAATGGCACAGGAGCTAATAATCACCTCATTGTGGTTGCAGGAGGCGTCGCCGTCGACGTTTCCACGTTTAAAAGTGGACGTAGTAACGCTGTACAGAGGTGATGTAGGAAACGGACGGGGTTGTTGTATTTACAGAAAATACACCGAGCACAGATGAGAAATAGTAAAGTGTGTGTGGGCATGTCTTTATAGTCTTCTGTGGACAAATTGTGTTTCAGGACCGTTGTTGTGAGGATGCTTTAGCTGGTCCACAGAACTAAAAGGCTTTTTGAGGGTTGAGACTGGGTTTTAGGGTAAAGGTTAGAATTAGGTTTTGGTTCAGGTTTGCATTGATAAGTGTGTGTGTGTGTGTGTGTGTGTGTGTTCCTGACACACTTCGTAGGGTCGGGTATAAATCAAAGACAAACGAGGGAGGAAGCGGAGCAAGGCTCATTACACTTCCCTCTTTGTGGCAAAGACAGAATGAATCTCTCTGTGTGACTATTTAGCGTCTGTTTGGACACCATCACTAAGTGGCGCCAGAGTTACAGATTTTCATGTTTTACAAAATGTACAATATACCAGGTTCAACCTTGTTTGTGAGAAATTCTTGCAATTGTAGTCAGGAACCAGTCACAAAATTCTGGTGAAATTCTGATGAGTCAAATCGTGTGAAATTATAAATGGTGGTGGGACCCTACAATCTATTTCAAAGTCACTGTAAAGTAACACCTGCAAATATGATATGTGGTCATCTTTTTCCCTCCGTACAGCGCCAACAAAACAGCCCCAAACAATGATACAGGTCTATTTTTGCTTTTGGTGCCTACCTGGGTTGGAAGCATGCTCCAGGTGGCCCAGGCTCGGCTGTTTGTCGACCCGGAAGATGAGCTCAGCCGGCTCGCTGTCCTGGTCGCTGGCCGACAGTTGTAGAGTAGTCAACTTCTTCATCGTGTTTTCGTCGAGCACTAGGCCTTTGTTCACCACGACAGATGGAGGAAGGCGGTCCTCTGGAGAAAATGGGACGAGGGTTAGTTGTAGAAACAGAGAAGGAGGCAATTCACGAAAGGAAAAAAGCCGCTGCAGTTTATGAAGACAATCCAACCAACGGGAGATAAAATATTAAGAATAAATTTTTAGTTCTGTTAAAAAAAAAAAAAAAAAAGATGGACTGAGGCAGTAAGTGGGAGAGGCAGAAGATAAGAGGTGAAGAGGAAATGTGAGGAATGGAGAAAGTGGGATGTAAAGATTCGAATACGGCGTATCAGGAGGTGTGAAGGAGCGATATGGGTTTGAGAAATCTGGACGCAGGGATCAGGTAGGACGGAGGGAAAGGCAGGAGGAGTCATCAGAGGGCAGTGTGGTAGGAGGAGATACGAGCAGAGAGCTCCTCTGAAGTCACATCTGAGAGAGCAGAAGAGAGAAAACGTGACAAAAGAAGTCAGGTAATAATACAGAACGAGATAAAAGAGGAGCTGGGGGAGATATGAGAGAATGAGGATGCTGCTGTTCAGCCGCAACTGTGACTGATGCCGCTGCTGGGGAAGTCTGGATTTTAACTGATGAATTGCACTCGTAGTTTGGCCGAGTCCCCAGAAAGAAGACGGTGGAAACAAAAAGTTTGTGTGCTGGATGAAAGGCGTCTACTATCGGGCTGACTGAAAGATGCTCCACAGTCTTCTGATAGGGTGGAGCAGTGTTGCGTGCGTCGGCACCTCTGATAATGATGCCGGAGACATTTATAACAAAGGATGGTGCCGGATATTTCAAAGAACATACAAACCGCCGATGTACAGTTGAGATCTTTACAAGTCCAAAGATTGTGAAAAGCTCCTCAAATCTGTAACTTAAATAAATAAAAGCAAGGACGTCACTGAATGGAGCTGGAGGATATTCAAACACAGGGAAAAGGACACTAACCCATGAAAGTCTGCTCAGGTCCACAAGGCTTGTGGACAAATGGGCAGACTGGGCCCAGCTGAACTGGTCTAGACTGGAAATGGTTTGAGCCTGAACATATTGGGCCCACAAAGACCTTTACATTTAAGTAAAACTATTAAGGCAAAAGGTAAAAACTCTCTGTATTAGCAATGCATTCATTCCTAATGACTTGATCTTGGAAGTAATTAGTAATTTATTTATACAAAAAGGAAGTGAACAGAACAATAACTGTCAGTCAATAATAAAAGCTGCCCCAGGTTAAATTACTCTCTGTAGAACCCTGAACTCTAAAGTTGCATGATAAAGTCTTGTCATGTTGAATTTCCGTTTTTCTCTTTGAACTGGCTAAGAGGAGTGGGCTAAACGGACCAGCGTTAAATGAAGACGTGAGCGATCACGTCTGCTCGTGTGTTTCACCGGCTGAGAAATATTGTGTTTGATATTTGAGACTGTATTAAACATCAGCTCACATTTCATGATCAATTTATGCAGAAAAGCAGAAAAGGTTGTTTAGTCTTTCTGGTGACTGCGTTTTAACAGGAACTGGCAGATTTCCTCACACGAAGTCTCTACTAAACAGAAAATGTTTAATTTTGGTTATTTCGAGGTTGTTTGAAGGGAACCTCACATTACAACAGTTTAACCACCATTCACTCAAACAGATCACACCAGTCCGAGTCGGAGGTGCAGTGGCGCATCAGTAAGCACAGAGGTGCCTCTTTGTCTCCCTGACTTTATTTCAGTACTGCCGGTAACAAAGGACGGGCGAAACCCTACCGAGCACGCTGATGAAGAAAGACTGGTCGATCAGTTTGTTGCCTTCCGGATCGACCAGGTTGAACTTGAAAAACAGGCTGCCTCCTTTCTCCCCTTTCTCGTGGCTGTACTGCAGCAGACCTGCAAGGCAGAGACAATCACCCTCAACCTAATGTTGTGTTTCAATTCCAAGAAGTGGCAGCTGGGAGGAAAATAACACAATCAGACATAAATAATTCATTATCACATTGTCGGCAGACATAAGCAGACGGACAGTAATCTAACTAGAGCGTCAAACGGAGCGCTTGGCAGCTTTAGGCATTTACCACTTTTTGATTTACAAACCGGATACATGGTCACGATTTAAATTAAACTATCTGCGGGAGAGAGGGCGGACGAAGGTGAAAAGCGGCAACGTGCTCTGATAGAAGGGGAGGTACAGAAGACATGGTTTAAACTGTGCCACTGGTTTGACACAGGCGACAACATCCAGAGCCAACAAGGTGAATTAATAAAGACACTGAGCTGGTGATTTCACCGTTCATCTGGGAACGCCTGAATGTGGCACATCTCCTTGACTGCCACAATAAACATGAAGGATGCATAGATTTTCAGACAGACACAAGACAGAAAACAGCAGCGTAGAAAAGTCGTGAAAAAACCAAACGGCACCTTTGTTGACGTCGTCCTGAGTGAAGCTCTGCACAGGACCTTTGACGGTAACCTTCTCCGCGCGTCCGCTCTCGCTGAGCTGGAGTTTGCCAACTGGAGGGTCTTTGGTCAGGACGTACCTGAGCTTCAGGTTGTCCGAGTCGACGTCTGTGCCCTTCAGATTCTGCTCGGTGATCTTGGAAGAGGATCCTAAAATAAAGTCAGAGTCCGTCACAAAAACTGACACCATCCTGCTTGTACCGTCCCAACCCCACTCCACGTTATGCTGCTTCAGTCATCCTTTGAGTTTTTTGGTGTTTGGATCCTTCTCAGTTAGGTTTTTATGGTGTTTTTTTTGGGATGACGTGTGTAAAACCTTTGTTGTCTAACTGACGGCTGTAGCATCCATTTCTGTGTGATGAAAAGCCTGGACCTGAGCTACATTCTTCTACAATGAGGTGAAAGTGTTTCCTCAACCTCCCCCAAGATTAAGGAACAGAAAACCCTTGTTCCTCTACACCTCCCCACATCTGTTCCCAAGGTTCGCAGACAGAATCCACGTCTCCGCCTGGCACCCCAGCCACTAACGCTAATCTGCGAAGGACCATCCGTGGAGCCATCCCTTAAATGACACTTGTAAGTCTCCCTTATCAGACTCAACCAGCAGACCAAAAGGAAACAGAAGGCATGGAATGTAAGAACTTTCTTTTGGACTCCTAACCTTAGAAAATGGATATACCAAATTTCCTGCGTGCATGTGGTGTACGTCACCATGTTCAGGAGAAGTTATGCAGCAGTTTGTTGTAACTCTGGTTATTCTAGGTCGAAAATTAATCGTTCCAAATTAGAAAGTTTTATCCAGGAATGATGGAAAGAGTAACAACATCGCCATCTGCTGGGGGGAATTATAGGCGTATTCTAGCCGGGGCTCAGCGTGTCGCAGGCCGTGTTTGTCTTGTGTTTTGTCTTGGTTAAAATACAATGTCATATTCCTTTATCAATTCTGTACATTACACATACATCTTACATATACGTGTTTATACCCGCTCAGGTATATAAACTCATGGCATATTTAATAATTCAACACTATGATTGGTTAATTATGTTCAGATGATGTATGACTGAATTATGAATTGTTGCTGTGTGTTATTATTGTTTTAATAGACGTCAGACAAAACTGATTGGATTTGTAATAAGTCTTGGATGTCAGCTGCTTCATTTTATCCATGTGGACCTACATATGCATGTTAGGTAGGAGACATTGTGAACTTCATGTATTCTATCACATAGTTAAGAACGTGAACTGTTATGATGTTTCAAATGACATAGAAACATGCTACTTTAATGGTGTGAAACACAGAGTTTAATGCGAGAGCAGGGACTTTGCGCTCTCCGCGGTAAATTTAAATTACAGGCGAGCACGTCTTTCTTCGGAACATCAGGTTCCGAACACCCCAGGTATAAAGGAGAAAGTTTTCCTTCATTCGCCCTCTGCTCTTCTCCTTCTCTTCCCCTGAATTTTTCTTTGTTCGCGTTTCGTCTGCCTCTCCTCTCTCTTCTCTCCTTCTCTCCTTCTCTCCTTCTCTCCTTCTCTCCTTCTCTCCTTCTCTCCTTCTCGGCTGCTCTTTCTTCTCGCCTCTTTATTTTTCTACTTTGCGTAGTCGACGACGCAATTTTTGTTCAACGCTACATTTATACTTTCTTTGTTTGGCGAGACAAACTCTCTCCACATATAATCTTAAATTTTTGTAACCTCCTAGTGAAACAAGAATCCTAAGCAAACTTAGACAATCCCACTATTCGAGCCGAACCTCACCAGGATTTTTATTCAATATTACATTTTCCTTTTTTTATAATTTGACTGAATTGGCTTGATCCAATATCTGGGCTCCAGCCGCTCCCTTTTTGGCTAATTTAAACTGAGACTGAGACAACCAACGGACTCTGGGTTCCTCCAGCCGTTGATCCGAGTTGCCCAGCTGACCAGGTGCCATCGTTCGGGCCGCACTAAAGCGAGGAACCACATCTCGCCCTTCGGCTGCGGAGCGGTACCGACTTGCGCCGAATAGGACAAAACGACCTGCAGCAGCACAAGGCAAGAGAAACATCTCTCTATTTTATGGACTGAAGTCTTTCAGTCGCTGAAATAAGCGAGCCCTTCTACAGTTACAAGTATTTCCTCCGTTACTTCGATGTGGAAAGTAACTACACTCCTTTCATTTGTCCCAAAATTATCACACCCATTTACATGCTTGGTTCATTTATCTGTTCATTTAGAATTGGTTATTCCATGTTTTGTTGTCCATTCATTTATTCCATATAGCCATTTACATACTCACATTTATCTATATTCTCTGTAGTTGTAGATTAATAAATAATTGAAAGGAACAGCTTCTGTGTTCGTCTTTCTTCAGGGAAACAGACAAAGTCACTGAAACGGTAAAGAACTCATGACAGAGACTGATCTTGGGTCAAATTGTTGTTTACTTGATTCTATTGTTCCTGTGGACCATCGGCGGTTCAGGTAATATTTTAATCACAGCTTGGTTCAGCTCAAAAAAACCTGGTGCCCCCACTTTGAGGAAATGAATGCATTAATATCAAATTACTCAAGTTGCATTAGATTAATACACGTCGTTCAATTTCTTTTTCTTATCTACTCAGTAGTGGAAATTTGACTTTAGGTGAAGACAGATTGGTCACCTGCAAACTTTTCTCGATTCAAAAAGAACATTTTCGAGGCCTTAATATAGAGATGTTTTCACACACTCTATGAATGTGTCTCCGTCTCACCTGAGGGGAGCTGCAGGCCTCTGTTGACAGTCATTCGGGGCCCCTCGGTCCTCCTAACGTCCATGGTAAACTCCAGACGGCCTGTGTGTGTGTAGATGCCGTTGGTGAGCGTGAAAGCCATCTCATCTGCACCCCCGCTGACAATTTCAGGCGTGTAGACCAGCAGCCGGTCCAGGACGTCCTGGTAGGTGAAGGTGGAGCCCTGCGCGAGGACGCGGCCGTTCTCCAGCGGCTGAGAGTAGAACTGCCTTCTGCGGAGTTTGCCTGCGGGGAAATAAAAGATTAATGAAGCTGTGACTTTGAAGAGGGTGTGTGTGCCCACACTGCACATCAAACTGCATCTAGTTAAGAATTGTGATTATCTCAGTCAAATGGACGAGGTTTCATTTTTTCATGCAGTACATCAAAGACCAGAAAGGTCTTTGTAGAAACTAATGACTCGTTTTAGACTTCAGTAAATTGAACACCTTCTTAAATCAAAGCCCAGGTTTAAATGGGATTGGAGCCTAAATCCTGAAGCATAATGAGGACACACACACGCCCGCAAACACACACACTCATTTCTTTCCCTTCCACGCAAACATTTCTCTAAAACGCACAGCGTCCTGTTCATGAAGTTTCCATATTTTCAATACCAGTAGTACAACAATTGATGAATAATTTACGGAAAATGAATAATTCTCTTGCGACTGATGAATCTGTTTGCAGTTCATGCCCTCTCTGGCAGCATGTGGTAACTCAGAATGTGTTCGTGTGCCAGTGTGTGCTGAGGTTCCTCAAGCATCCAGGCGTCTTTATTGTGTTGGGAAAGGTCCCTCCCTCTGATAGATCTGTGTGTGCAGCGAAGAGGCGGCCAGTTAAAAAGACGAGCTGCTTGGGACTTATCGTCCCCTATGAAATCACTCCTCTGTTTCTCTGGGTCCCATCACAAACACACTCCGGTGGTTTTATGGTGGTGGCGGTACACTCAGTTTCACTGGCTGCTTTATGGCACTTTAACTGGGGAGGGGAAGTGGGGACAGGCTGACGTTATGAGGAACGGGTGAACAGAACAGGTGCCCGTCACCGAGGGCGGACAGATTAGAGAGATCAGATTGTGAAACGATTTTTTGGAGCGGTGTGAAATTACAGTATGTGAAGTAGTAATGTTCAGAGTGAAGGGGCGACAGTCATGCATTTAAAAGAGAACAGATCTCTGTGAGGATACCGGCATACGTGATATTTCACAAGTGAAACACCAAACAAACATCAGCTGATATCATAACTCCTGAAGCGTTTTGTGTCTTTGCTACTGTCACAGGGACATTTATGACCTGACCCGTCAGTTGTGGAGGTACGTGTCAGCGAGCCACTGCCTGAGCCAGTGTTAACAGAATCCTCGGATGAGAGACTGGAGCGGGAGTAATGACGGGAGGGACGACAGAAGCGGAATTGCAGAATATTCTTGCGTTGCTTGTTTGCAGTAACCCCCAATCCTGTTTGTTTAAGTCGTATATTTCTGATAAACTGAACGAACTGAGAGTGTGAACCGGAGTGTGGGGAAACCCTCTGGCAGCGAATCAACCGAACAACACTGAGGCCCGGCACGGCGACGGCACCAAGCGTCAGGCCAGATGCCAGGAGCCAAGCTGTACAGCCGCTAGCTGAACGACAACGTGAGAAGTTGGAGGTTTGGTCTTGACCCTCCGTTATTCAGTGTGACAGACGTGGTGGCCTCACATCCAGTCCGGAGGTTGCTAATGTCAGTCCAGCACTGTGAGTATGTAAATCAACGGGCAGGTGTCAAATCCAAGGCAAAATGATGAAGGTGACGATGTGAGTGTCAAACCAGGCCCCAAGGAGGCCGTTTGTCCGATACTCTGGACAAAAGTAGAACTCGTCAGCGTGCAACATTTTTCACGCATTTATTACCAGAAATGTGCTCACACTTAATGTGGATCAGTCCGGTTGAAGGCTCCTGCTAAGTCAACGTCACAGTTCTGGCAGCAGTGCAAACATTTTTCAAAAGGCTCACCCCGCTGACCAATCAGAGAAGAGCAACAATTTCTGCTTCTTTAGTAAGATTTGTAGCTTCTTTTTTATTCTAATTTGATAACTACGAGTACTAAAATCCCCAAAGATGGGGAGAGAAAACTGAGGCTGAGATAGTGAGAGGACGTCAGTTTGGAGGTGGTTATTTTCGGGTGTGTGTCTGTGTGTCTGTGTGTCTGTGTGTCTGTGTGTCTGTGTGTCTGTGTGTCTGTGCTGATGGCTGCAGTCACACGCGGCGCTGCAGAGGACAGCTGGTGTGTCTGTGAGTAGGAAGTGAGAGGAGCGTGTTTACAGACGTCTGTGTGTTTGGGTTCAGCGATTTACTATCAACGCGCTGGATGGTGTGTGTGTGAGTGTGTGAGTGTGTGTGTGTGTGAGTGTGTGTGTGTGTATCTGACAGTATTCATTTACCTACAGTCTAAACTGTTTTGTCTACGCATGAAGCTTCTCTGTAGCCATTGTCTCGATTATAATTTAAAAGTAGGACTTACGATGCTATAATTGTTTACTGGGTAAACAATTATTAAATTAAATTGTTATTAATAAACATCTCTCTCGGAAAATCCTGAAAGAAACGCTTATGCGTTGACTAATCATTAATTGATTCGTTGGCTATAAACACATTTCAAGCTGCATTGGCCTAAGTCTGGTCCGTTTGCCTCCAGCTGAGCACGTGTGAACAAACCTACCTGGATTTTTCCAAACTAGACTCGGGCCCCTTTTTTATATGCGGTTCCAGACCTGAATCGTAGCAGTTCTGGTAAAGAACTCACACTCACCATAGGAAGGGATTCGGATGATGGTGAAGAGGATTTCGTTCTCCGGTGTGTCCTGATCGTGGACGCTGAGGGACGAGTTGGTGATGACGACTCCGGAGTTTTCTTCCACGTGGATGCTGCTGACCGACACCACTGGTCGCGTCTCCTCTCTGCTCTGCTGCAGGATGAAATATTAAACACACGATGAACCATACGATCCCACATTCCTGCAGTCACATTGAGTTTGTTGCATTAATAATGGAGGCGACAAAACTGGGCCGAGAAGTATGAGAACAGAGAGGACGACCTGTGTTCGAGTTTGTTGTTGTTCAGAAATTCACTCAAGATTTATGAAAATAAAAAACTGCTCGGTGAGACAGAGCACCCTCCAGCTGTTCAGTCTCCTTTTCCATCACCGGGTTTTTTGGAGCATTGGAAATTGTTAACAATTGGCACAAAACCGTCAAGTCAATGAAAACTTTTTGGTTAATTTAACCTTTAAACTTGTAGCTCTGCTTTTCTAGCTTTTGCTTTCTTTGGAAATGAAGACATTTCTCACGAGTTACACCTAAAAACCACTGGAATATGTCTTATTTATTCAACAATGGGAGGATTGTGGTTACAAATTGGGACTGGAGGAAGTCACATTTTCTGCTTTGGCACAGCAAACGTGTCTGCATGACTCGACAGTCAGAAAGAAGCTCCGACATTCATCTTTGTTCGGAGAGGTGCAAAGATTTCTACAAGACTTCTAACTGTGTTCTGAACGAGGCTCGCCCTTCTGACCAATCAGAGAAGAGCAACAATTTCTGCTTCTTTAGTAAGATTTGTAGCTTCTTTTTTTATTCTAATGTGATAACTACAAGTACTAAAATCTGCAAAGATGATGCAAAGTACTTTGTCCCTGTGGTGCAGGACGACAAAGGATGAGGCGGACTGACATTTGATCTTTCTCACGCTAAAGCTACACACCCTGTGGCGTCTGTTAATACCTACACAGTTTACATGCTGATTTGAGAACCGGGAACCCGTTACCTGGATGTCAATTTCCACATGGAAAGCCTCAGTCTGGCTGTATCCGTCACTGATGTAGAAGCTGAAGACATCCTGTTTGGTCTGAGCTTTTCGCTGGCTGTCCTGGACATAAAAAATGGAGTCCGACGTCAGGTCGTCCACAGAAAAAGGCACGTCAGGTGTGACGACCTTCGATCCGCCATCTGAACCACCTGGTCGATGTGATGAGAGAGACACAGACAGCTGCTTTAAAGGTGAAACTGTGTGTCCGGAACCGGATTCGGACGAAACTGGAACTGAGAGGTTAAACTCTGCTGCTAGTTTCTCTCCGAAATCCCAGTCACATCTTGAATGGTAATATTAACATTCAAAGATTTACTACACTCCAACCCTGAACTCGTGTACGGAAAGATGTTATGACATCCGACAGCTACAGTGACGGCAGCATCGTTTTTCCCCACAGTCAGTCCTTTTGTTTTACTTCTGTTAAAATTGTCTGTCACTTTAGATGCCGGGTAGATGAACCAAAAGATTTGTACTGTTCCATACAATTCTCCACCGGAGCCCACTCCAGCTGTAATGGCACGAGCCGGCATTCGTGACATCGATGGAGAGCGGCAGTGAATGTATGCAATCATCCCCGACGTCTCTGAAGTTAAAGACAGAGTGTGAGCCGAGACGGAGGGATGATGGATGACTCCGCGGTGACCCGAGCCAAGGCTCTGCGGGGAATTTCACACACAGCACTACATCACATCACATCTTCATCATCTGACTGTTGAGGGAAGTGAGTCTCTTATCTGAGCAGAAACGTAATCAGGAGGGGAAATCACCTGCAGCCACCAGAGAAATGCTGGGTAATTTTGTCAGCATCATTGTTTTTGCTCCTGCTCTCAAAGCCGCTATCAGCCGGTTTCACAGCGGCAATAGAGATGCAACGCTGTCGACATCGGTCTCCGAACGAGACTAATGAAAACTGCGACATGTGGAATATACGGAATATGGAAATCAGTTGTTCTAGGACATGCGGCACAGGTGTGCTGACTTGAGCAAACAAGGGAGCAGGCTGTAATAATAACTCTTCACAGCAAGTCTGGATCGACAGTTAAATCGTTAAAATCTAATGGTGTGAGCACAAACAGGCTCCGCAGCTTTTACGGTAATCTGCTAATGGAAGCAGATTACTGCTCAACATGGAAGCCGGCGCTTCTCTTTCTTGCTTGTGGTTCATCGTCTGCGGATGAAAGTTACACAGAACCCAGAGGTGCTTCCTGTGGTGCAGCACCAGGCTTGGCGGCCGGCGTCATCGTGTGTGTGAACGTGACAGTTTCATTTGTGACGTATCTTGACCAAACATCTTCTAGTGAACATACACATTTCATTTCACTGCCAAATGACTTGTTGATATCAACGCCACTGTCTTACTCTGGACTGAAGGAAGTCAAGTTTGCAACAATTATCCATCTGCCAAACTATTATTTCATATCATAAACACTATAATGATAATACCCTTCTGAAAATGTTTCTGCAGCCTTCATAAAATTACGCTACATTATATTAGATAACGTTTAAAGGTGCCTGCGTAAATGTAAATTGTGAATATTTTAAAAGAAGCTGCTTTGCATTTAAACGTACAGTGAGCGGGCCTGTTTCCTTTCTTTATTGACTGTAATATAATCGCCCCTGTGTTAGGAAGCATCTGCTCGGCAACACGTGCACATTTAGTTTTGTAGAGGAAAACAGTCACTGCATTGAAGGCGACACTGGCTGGCCTCCCTTGTGTCCTGGTGGCAGGAGCAATCGAGCAACCTCGCGGTGCAGAAGGCTCTGTGGAATACCAACAACTGTCCCTCTGCTCCAGCCGTCAAGGACACTCAGCCGGGACGTGGAGAGAGAGGCAGAACCGGTGCCAGCTGCTTATTTGCAGCCGCACGTGTCGTAAATATCTGCAGCAACGCCTCCATGCTTCACTGCGTCCGCGGATAAAACTGCGCAGTCTAATTAGGCGTCACATCTGGTTTTAAAAATGAAAAGTGACGCTTTGCATTCCCGCCCACTGTGCTGGTTTCCTGCCGTTGAAATGTGACAAAGTGGTAAACTAATCATTTAATGGCTTTCAGGCCAGTTCTGCCACAAACTACAAGCTGAGCAATGAAGACTGTGAGCTGCGGCTTTGTTGCTGCTCATTTTGTTAATTTCCAGCTACAAAACCAATGAAATAAAGTGGCTTTACATACTAAACACAGACTTGACATCCACTTAAACTGGTGACACAATGATCTTCACAATGTACCTGTGCCAAGACAGGGGGACGTAATTTACCACTGTAGTACCAGCTATTAAAAAACAGAGAAAAAGGTCGAACTCAAAGAAGTGAAACAGACACTGGAGGAAACGTCTCTGCTTCCCACCGAGTGAGCCGAACCGAGCTCTCTGAATTTGTGAAGCAACATTTAACCTCAAACCTTACTGCCGCATTCTGGTCACATAATGGTCGTATATTGGAATAAAAGACCGTTTACACTGGAGTCCTGAACTGCATGTAGCTCATAAGCTAAACTTTGTGACCGTTTCACTTGATTTCTTGTAATTGAAGGCTTCTTTTTTTCCCACCTGCTTCTTTATCTGAGCCTTTTGTCTGACTTTTGACTTCGAATTATATCTGGGAATAACACGCATTCCCAGCGGGGATCAGTTCCTTTGCAACTGATCTCACAGGACACAACAAAGTCAAGCGGCAGTCAAAAGTGGGACTTCAAAAACGGTTCCATCTGTAGCTGGATATGTGGCAGTTGTAATGCACAACATAATGACGCTGTGACAGATGGCATCAGCACCGCAGAGAATCCAACGGGCATTGTGTGCATATGAGTGTGACATAAATAGAATTGTGAAAATTATTCTAAGTAACGGGGTGTGGCAGTGGTGACAGACACAAGCAGACGTCTGCACCCAATTACAGACTGTGTGTTCTGTTTTCTCATAATAACCCTGGATGAACATTACGAGAAAATAAAAAATTACCACATTAATTCATCTTCTGCCAAACGTTCATTCACTAGAATTTTCATAAATTCGAACTCAGCATCTGGACGTTCTCACCTCTTTTAGTGTTCTCAATAAAACCATATTTAGGAGGACTGACGAGCCACACCAGCAGGTCCTTCCTGGGCGTGTCCAGGTCTGACACAATGATGTGATTGGTCGACAGCTGCACACGACCACCTTCCGGGACCTAGACAAGGTAATGATAGAAAACGGAAGTACAGTCTAGTACAGGATGTGCTGGTTGTGTTGAGTCTTCTCCACTGTGTAGTGAAGGTATTTGAAATACAGTTTCATACTTGAAAGTTAATCCACTTTCTAATCTAATTTCAGATGAACCGTGAACTTATCTTGACATTGTTTGTCTGTAATTGTCCAAGTTATTTACTACAGTACTAATCCCTGAGGGAGTCTTTACAGTCAGCGCCACTCTGAAGCAACCAATGGAAGTCTGATGAAGAAGGAGGAAGATGCACCGTCGTGTCGGACAGACCACATACTTTGATGTGCTTTCCCCTAGACACACTGCAGAGATCCAAAGACATGTAGTGACGTCTTTGGTAGAACGCCGTCTGAGGGACAACATGCGAGTGTGTGCGACGGTGCCTTCTGCTTCATTTGTCTCTTTAATGATGGCAGCTGCTTTAAAAAACTATTTTAGGGTTTCAGTCTCCTATGAGCAGGCAGAGTAATGGAGGGGAAATATACGCCAAGTTGGTGTATGCAGGGCTGTTTATGTACATTGCATTTTTATATGTTTGGATAATTTTAGAATTGGCCCCATATATGCACGTTTGCGTCACTTTTGTGCTTCTCTACTGTATCTTAATACACAGCTGAAAAAATGTAATCAGAGTATTGTGATCCGGTCAGTTAAACTTGTGGGCTATTGATCCAGTCAGTTAAGGATCAGAAGGGATCGTTTTATCAGTTTCAGCTGGTTGGTGTCAATGAAATTTAACAGGTGCACTAGAGCGGCAACAATGAGATGAACCCAGAACCAGCAATGGGTTCACAGGTACAGGCCTCTGGCATTCGATCCCCTTTCACTAGTTTTGCATTTGGGTCGGGTAAGTGTCATCATTGGTAGAATGAGGCGACACCTGGATCCTACAGAGGTTGCACAGGCAGGTTGCATTGCCAGAATCTTTGCTGTGTCTCCCAGCACAGTCTCATAAGCATGGAGGAGATTCCAGGAGGCAGGCAGGTACTCTAAAGGAGCTGGACAGGGCCGTAGAAGGTCCTTAACCCGTCAGACCTGAACGCACAGATCTCTACAGGCTAGACAACGGCACCCGAGGGCCATTATCATGATGAAATCCTTGAACCCACTGTCAGACTCTACAGTGGTGCAGTGGGTCCTGGGTTCCGGCTGGTGCACGACAACGCCCGGCCCCGTGTGGCAAGAGCATGAGAGCAGTTCCTGGAGGATGAAGGAATTGATACCATGGACTTGCCCCCACTCTCTTCTGACCTCAGTCCAATCGAACACCTTTGGGACATTATGTTTTGGCAGGTTGCACCTCAGACTGTCCAGGAGCTCAGTGATGCCCTGGTCCAGATCTGGGAGGATACACCCCAGGACTCCATCCGTCGTCTGATTAGGACGCCCCCACATTGACCGTCATGCATACAAACACGTGAGCCATACAAACTAGATATTTTGAGTTGCTGCAATGAAATGGACGAACCTGCTGCATCATTGTTTCACTTAGATTTTCAGGGTGTCTTTGAATTCAGCCCTCTGTAGATTGATGCTTTTTATTTCCTTCAAACGATGTGGCGTTCTTTAGTTTCTAACACACAGTCCAGTCCATATTGTTGTGGATATCCAGCATTAATTTTTTACCAGAAAAGTTCCCCCCTGGTAAATGTATGTGTGAAGTGTGTTGCATGTACGAGCACGTGACAACCTTGATGCCACTGCGGACAGTGACCACCGGTGGCTGTCTTGGCACGGAGGTGATGGTGATGGTGCACATCTGGTTGTCAAGACGATTGTTGTCTCCGTCGTACACAACAAAGTGAAAGACGTCAGTTACTGGCTGACTGCCCGTCTCTAAGGAGGTGATGTATCTGTTGAAAAAGGTGAAATCAAATACATATTGCATGTTGTTTTCTTTGATCCAATAATTCCATTTTAATAAATACATAATTATCTAGTGGTGTGTCTAGTCGTGGATTGACAGAGGACTTAAGAAAGCTTTACTCTTCTCACAACGATGCTGCTTCTAATCCGGACAAAACACTAACAAAATTGAAATCCACACCAGTATAATCTTCTCTAATCCCATTTAATTCTCATAAAACAATTCCCAGGTCTTGTTTGGATGAGCCAAATAGACGGAGCTCACACAGACAATTTAAAGATCGCCCCCGGAGATGGTCCTGTGCTAAACCTAATCAGGGCGTGCGTTATGGAAATGACGCCGTTAGCATGTGAGCATTTGTGTTCCATCTTAGCCCCTCTCACAGGGGGCCTCGCCGCCTCCTGCAAGTAACATCATGGTGACGCTAATTGGTGTGGCGTATGCCGACAGGCTGAACGTTACGGGGAAATTTCCTGCTAACTCGTTTGTGTTCTTACCGGGTTTTAGTAATAATTACGTCTATCATAGCTCCCGCCTCACGAGAAAAACACATGAGATGGAAGGAAAACAAAATGTCTCCACAAGATATCGCCGCTTCCTCTTGTGCCATGACGCTGAGCAGAGAATAATCCCTGCTGACTTGAAGTGAAATCAGACAAATTGATTAGGACTACGACTGCAGTGTGAAGAGCCCTCGAAGCCCTTTTATCTCCTACAAAGTGGAATCAACAGCCGACTTTTCCTTTAAAGCAGATTCCATTTACAGGCTCGCGCATCTCGCCAGTATCGCAGCCAACTAAGAACAAATTGCTCTTGTCCTGGAAAAATCTCTTGACTTTTTCTAAGTGCTGTCTCTGTTTTTCCTCTTGCTGAAGGATTCTGCGCTCCTCTAAGGATTCATAACACTTGTGAGTCTCTAGATAAGCACACCGGACGAGCTCGGCATGTCTGAGAAAAGTCCTTGAAAATGTTTTCTTCCTTTTTCACTTTTACAACTGATATTTCCCTGAAAAGTTATTATCGTGTGGGAGCGCTTGCAAGGACTCTTTGAGCATTTTAAATTGAAGAGCTAAAAAAACTGCTAATTTGCTCTCTTGTCTCTCGTGGACCCTCACGTACCTTTATTGCTTCTATGACTTCTGGAAATGACTAAGGGGTTTTGAAAGTCATTTGTGTTTAATAGCTTCGGGGTTTCAGCAAATATTCTGCTTTTATAAGCCTCTGGAACAGCATGTAAACCACCACGGGAACCTAAAACTCTGCACTTAAAGCAAGGCCATTTTTTAGGCAGTGTTGAGTGGGATAGTTGATATGCAAAAAAGACAAATGAAAACTGCGTAGGGCGGATACCTGATCCGGTCCTGGTTGACGTCTTCCATGGTGAAGGACGAGTATTCCCTCAACTCCTCGTGTTCCTGCTGGGACTGGCTCCTGGTCAGGATGCCGTACATTGGCACTGACACCAGCTGGATGCGAATTTGCTCGTCCGGGGACGTGCTGTCCTACAGGAGACAAAGGTCCACAGTGAGTGTGCAAACGAGCACCGAGACCAACAGCTGTACTGTTTGGACATAACCTGAAAGCCCCCAGTTCATCTAAGCTGTACGTTTTACGCACTGGGTCACCAAATGTGGATTGTGGATTATGAAAAAAAAAAAAAGTGTGTTTCATAAACTTTCATTCCACTGCTGCAGCAACAACCAAACTGTACCTACTGTCTCGTAAGCTCGTTTGTGTCCGTTTCTCACTCACGGTATAAGTCAGGTGCGAGCGTCTGATCACGCTGCTGCTTTTCTCGCCCACTTCCAGTGACAGTGTAGCCGTTGGATCCCGCCGTGGCCCGTCGCCGCCGGCGCCAAGTACCACCACTTTCACCACCGTGCTTGCCATAGAGATTCCATCGCTAACGGAGAAGGTGATGGCGTCGGGCTGGGAGAAGAGTCCGGCGTGACGGTAGAGCAGAACGTTGCGGGTGATGTCGCTGAATGTGAAGGTGTCACCTGAAGAGTTGGGGGAAGCGTGAATGGCTGTTTGTGCGTTTGGCGTTGAGCGGTGGCCCACTGAAACTACTGAGGCATCAAACTACTAGGTTTAACACTACAGGCAGTTTGAACTCGGGAGCAGGGACGGAGTTGTGCAAAAGTGACGACGGTGCAAAACCAAACTTGGAAGGGATTATTACAGTTTCTAGGCCGTTCTGGTTGCAGTTTTCTGGATTTGTAAGAAAATAATCAGCACGTGTTACTTCACAGAGAGGATGTAGGTGGGTAACACTGTATGTTGCTTTGTAGAAATACTACCAGAAACTGCTACCAGATTTGGTTTTCTATTACCGCAATTATGATATGTTGATAATTACAGTCACAAGCCACAAACATGTTGACACTGGACCATCACTACCGTGTTTTCAGATTACCCCAAAATATCAAATCCATAATTGTTCTCTGAGCAACGAAACTGCTTAACCGAGTCAAAGTCGGGTCACTTCATTCCCTAAGAAATAATGTTGTAATCATCAACATATTCATACATAAGGTTTTCTGTCCAACAGAGTCTGATTCTCTTTCACGCTCTCTCTTAAATCCTGTGCTCCAAACCGATTAGTCGCTATGTTTTTTGTCGTGCATGTGTGTGTATCGCCTCACCGTTGTTCATGCTGGTGCGCGTGTTGCCTCCAGTCTTGATGAGTTCTCCGTGGAGAGGCGCTTCCACTAGTTCAAACTCCAGCTCATCCGGAGCAGTGTCGGCGTCGCTCACTGCCAGCTGCTGACCGCCTACCGCACACACGGACACAAACTGCTTATACACAGATCTTCATTTGGAATGACTGAGCGTCAGAGCTCATTATCTCGCACATGCCGAACCTCTTCATCACAGGTAATCAAGACTAGTGTTATGCGGTTGGTTGCATGTGTGTGTGTTCGTGTGTGTTCTTCTCTGACCTATGGCAGCCTGTCCTCCCAGGCTGACCTCCAGGAGCGGGTCCAGAACCAGAAATACGGGCGGCTGCTGATGGTTCGACAGCAGCAGAACAGCAAAGTCCAACTCTGGAGTTGTGTGTTCGCCATCTGACACTGAGACAGACAAACACACACGCGCATAATTAGGGAAAATAGAAAATAAGAAATACCCACGGAGATAAAGAGAGACAGAGACAGCATCAACAAGACTTGATCACAGGGGCTTTAATTAAAAAACATCCACGGATCAAGGCACAGATTCAATTAACCAAACACCCAAAACAATTTATCGAGAATTAAAGTGGAAAGTCATTATTTTTTTTATATCAAATCTTCGGGGGATTATCAGCTTTAACTAACCAAGAAAGTGCAACAAGCCAATTATCACATTTGGTTATAAAAAGATCAGAAGAAGAGAAAGAAATGGTTTGCGGTGCGAGGCTGTGAGTGAAGCTTGTGCCTTTTTTTCTGCTTTGCTCCGATGAAAAAGTGAAGAACAAATATTTGAGCGTTTTTGTAGATGACTTGACCATCATGCTAATTACTATATAGAATAACAACAAATAAACCACTAATCCAAAGTGTGACTTTTGTGAACTTTGAGGTTTGTCTTGTGATTCAGTGCAATTCACTTTCGCACACATGTAAGCAACACTTTGTTTTTAAAGGAATTTCATTTAATAAAAAAAAAAATCTGTGTGCTGAGCAGTACTGCCAGCTACTGATGCAGATCAAATTAAAATTTGTCAAGGGTTGTTTTATGAGGCAAACATTTTAATCACATCCCGTTAAACTCCTGCACCTGAGTAGCTAGAAGTAGACATTTCACATTTCTGCTTGAAAAATTACTTAAAATTGTGCCTGAACAACTAATGATTAATTGCTTCAATAGTTCAATGTCAGTACGATGATAAACTCATAAGTGCTTGAGTTCAATCTCAGAACTGTACATCTCTTCTATAACTGCAACTGGACTTTCCCCTGGCTGTCGAAAGCAGCCACAGTTTACTCTGAGCCCCTTAAAGTTAGAACTGTGGCAGGATGGATGGACAATAAAAGCAGTGCGCATTACGGTCGGGGTGTGTGTGTGTGTGTCTGTGTGTGTGTGTTTGTGCACCACAAGGTCTACAGTAAAGTGAAAAGCACTTTGGTGACGCCTCTGAACACCCGTAAACACACATTTCCTGCTTCTGGTCTCCAACTGGGAACGGAGAGCGGCAGTATATCAAGCGTGCAGTCGACAGAGGAGACTCGGTTTTATTTGCAGGGTAAAAGGTCAAAAGAGAGAAACTCACAGAGGACCTGAGGAAACAGTCGAGCAGATTCAGTGTGGGAAGAGATAAAATCCAAAGTGACAGATAAGGGGTCGATGGGAGAGCGGAAGAAAGGAAGTAATGACGAGGGGAAAGAACGAGAGAAAATCAGGAAGTGATGGCGAAAAGGAAATGCAGCATGAAGACAACGAGGAAGAGAGAGGACAAGTGAAGAGATCTGAGTAAGATCAACTTTTAAAGCTAGAAAGGAGAAAACAATATGGAGATAAAAGGAGAGAGAGCGAGCGACGGTGGGAAACAGTGAAGGTGGATATGACAGAGGGGAAAAAAAGAGGAAGGAGATGAAAACTGAAGAGGAGGCTCGAGGTGAAAGTGTACAGAGGAGAGGAGATGAGAGGGTTACTGCAGTGAAAGGAAGGACGAGGGGGGAGGAAAGGGGAATGAAAGAGACACCGGGGTGTAAAAGAAACCCGCCATCTCAGGGGTTTGTGGGAAAGTGTAAATAAGGTCAAGATGAGAGGAGCAGAGGGAAACGGCGGCCTCCTCCTCCTCCTCCTCCTCGTCTCAAAGTAACGGAGATGAAGTATTTACCTGTAAAATAAATGCTCAGCGTCTCCGGCAGACCTGTTGGGGTTTGAGAAAAAACACAAAACGTTAAAGCTGCGCTCAGAGCTGACGGGCTGCTGCACCCAACACACAAACCGAGGTTATGAGGAGGAGGATTTGCCGACGCGCGGCTCCCGGCAGAGCTCCACTAACCCAGATTAAGAGAGCCACTCAGCTTTGATGTGGGATTAAGGATCATCTTTGGGAACGTGCACGAAGTGTAAACTTTTCTTGGAGAACGCCTCCTCCCGTTAATAACTGTCGATGCTGGAAATACTGGCGACGCTACATCGCTCGGCCACTTTAAACTTTGACTTCCCGACGTTTACTACTAATTCTATTAGATGGATTCAAATAAAACTCGTCGTAGACACACATGTGCAGTGTGATTGACCAATAAATTAAGCATAAATATATAAATAATAAGCCAAACACAGTATTACGCTACAGTTATGTCATAGCTATAGTTAATTCTCAGAATCTGAACGATGAAACGCAGCATAATTATAAGACTTCAGTGTGCAAAGTCAAACTGTACTCATGACTTTTACCTACTCCGCCACCGGCTGCGGCTTCAAAGTGCTGAACACTTTAACGCATCGGTGATTAAAATCCAAAAAAATCATATTTATTCATGTGAAATGAGACATTTCAGCAGTTTGACTGAGATTTTACTTGTGTACCTGCACTTTGAGACTATTACAGATGCAGGATTATATCCAGGATCTCGACCAGAAAAGAACAACTCTTTGCCAAATGACTGACGCGGAAAGATGAGACTGAAGACAAGAGTTGGGTCGTGTGACTGAACGGGAGCCCGTCACACACACACACACACACACACACACACACACACACACACACACACACACACACACAGAAGGTAGGATTTTTTGGACTTTGTGTTCTGCTCCAGAGGAAGTTGCCTGGCACACTGATGTGGTGTGAATTGAAACTGCGGTGGAAAGGACTGTACCAGCTGGTGGAGGGAGCTTTCATCAGCTTGTTAACTGATGGATCTCTGGTCTCAGTACCAACACTTCAAAGAGGACTCCACTGGGTTTGTTCCACACTCCCAGGAAGCTGGGAGACTTGTGAGAGAATTTAGGCAGCAGAGCCTGAAGAAAAAGTCTCGGTAATGTTAATTGGTTAAAAAAAAAGTCATGTCCAAGCACAAAGCCAACAGCGCTGAGATTAACGACATTAACACTACGGTGAAGAAGTCTCGTGCCACTAAACTGCCGGTGGCCTCTACATGTGGGCCTCTGGTTGCAGAGACTCTCTCTCCGCTTTTTTTTGAGAATATTTTACCAAATGATGAACCATCGTGATTGGAGACATCTACTTGACATCGAGGAAAGGAGCCACGCTCCCAACATCACGGAGACACACCGTCACCTTCCTTCCCCCCATGGACCTTTTACCCCCGAACCCCATCACCTGTTTCATCCACATGGGCTAAATAAAGAACCAGCCCTTTTCCGCCTGTGACCTTTGACACGCTTTCTAAAACTTTAACCTCTTTAACTTGTTTGCTTTTTTTTTTGCACACTGTAGGACAAAAAAAGTGGCCGACAGCCGGCGACACGCTCACACAGCAGTTCTATGAATAGCACATCATCTGAAAATAGCATTTGGTGACACCGGAACTCTAATTCGGAAACAAGACTTCTCTTGTTTCCGCAGGAAGTGCTCGTTTTGGGCGACGGCAGACCGCTGAGCTACAGATCAATAACGGCTGCTCGACTGAACCTGCCTGCTGCGGCCCGGTCCGCTTACTTACACTTCAATCTGTGGGAATTCGACAAAACAAACAAAGAGCAACGGCCCATTACCAGTAAGTTTGACTTTCTACACAAAAATCAACCATGTAAAACAATTTTAACTGATTTTCAGACCCAGTGTTAAATACAAGAGCTGAACATTAGTGTCTCACCGATGAAGGAGTAGCGGTAGAGCTCCTGGAGATGTGCAGGGGCGGGCGGCGGTCTGTAGATGATCTTTCCGTTGTTGACGTCGGCCTGAGTGAAGTGTCTCACCGCTTTGTACGGCCTGTCGCGATGTTCGATTGCCCCTGAAATCAAAGAGTGCGTCTGTCTCACGATGAACAAAACAAGAAATAAAGTTTCTCTGAAAAGACGACAGGCTCATTTTCAAACCACTGCTGCTTGTGATAAAACGAGCACCTTAGTGAGAAACGTAGCGTGGAGTGTGAACCACAAGCCAAAGAGGTCACAGTTTATTGTCTCGCAGGGTTTGTGCACCATCGTACACGAGCGTGCGCTGCACGCCGCAGCTGAATACCAACGGAATGAACGGCAGCCAGCCGCACGGTCCCAGCACCTGGTGCCGGCACGTGCTGCGCGAGTGCGGAGTCGATAAAAACGCCTGCTCGGCAAATGAAAGTGTCGTGACCGTTTTTGTCTCGTGATCCCAAAGGTCACGAGAGTTTTATCACTACTTTGTTTTTGAAATCTTTTTTGTCTTTTATATTTGTCAAAATCCCTACAGGAGGTTGGTGAGGAAGACCGAGAGACGCTGAGCTGAATAAACTTTGTTGTGGATCCAACATCAAATCCAGACACTCACATAATGGAACTACACAACATTAGACTGTAATTAGAATTTTTTAACTTCTTTAAACAAAAAAGAAATTTCATTGGCCCCAGTCACTGTAACGGCTCTGAGAAATGTTTCAGTGAACGCGTTTATCCTACAGAAAAAAGATGCTAACGTACGAGAGGCGACTTTGCGTTGACTGGTGACACTCTGAAAACCCGCAGTGGCAGAAACGTCGTGGAGGTGGAAGCTTCAGCCGGTACCGTAGTTTCCCTCAGAAATCAAACACAGCACAATCGCAACGCAGGAGTCCAATCTCATTTTTGAAAATGAAACGTTTATGAGAAATTCTGCTGTTTAATCTACAGTGCCCCTCTTCCTCATTGGCTCTGCTCAAAATGATTTCTACACAAATTTATTAGTCCATTAGTTGAACGAGTTTTAGATGAATATGACCCATTGTAAATCGTTTTTCCCTTTCATTAGACAGAGCTGCAAATGACAGACCAGCGTGTCACACGCTCCAATGCTGAAATTAATGGCTCTTGTTCTGAACGCCACATTAAATTCAACAAAAAGGAAAATCAACCCTCATTCTTGTAAAAGTCAAGGGTGGTGATGCTACGGAGTCAAGCGTACGGTCGAAATGGCGGGGGGTTTTGTCAGATTCCTAACTGGGACCAGCTGAACTGGCTGCTCCATTTCCCTTTAACGAATTTAAAGAATATAAACTATTATCAATCGTTTCCAGTTTTAACCATCTTATTCTTGTCCCCTGCGTGAATTATGGTGCGACAGTCTGTCCATAAATAAAATATACAGCAGAATATTATTGACTCTGAACAATCTGAAATGTCCTGAAAAAGCAAACCAACCAGCTTTTGGACTTTTCTTGCACTGGAGAAGTGAATTTGGGCTCTTTGGCGACATTTTAAGGATCGATGTGTTTTTGCTGGTGTTTTCTCATCTTGTTGAGACGAGAAAACAAGTCGCACTGATTGAAGAAGATGACTCTCATCCTGAAATGAGCGTGAAACTCACAACAAGGCAGCACGACACCGGGTTTCAAAAAAATATAAGAGTAAATGAAAAACTATCACCACAATAGGCTCAAATGGAAAAAATGATGAAGAAATTAAACAGGTTATTGTAAATTCTGGAGGAAGCCATTTGACCCACTTATATTTTCCTACTTCGGTCGCGGTTTCGTCGATTGGTTTTCGGATCTTCCTTGGTTCACTTTAGCGGCTCCTTCTCGTACTTTCGGCCTCTCTCCCCTGTGCTCTCCACGGCACTTCGGTGTTTCATCACCATTAGCTGGGGCTTTATACCTCGGTGCTGCAGGCTGCCGGTGTCAGGCTGTCATCAGCGGTTAGCAGAAGTCAGCGTGAGCTCCTTGACGCTCTCCTCATCAGCTCCTCCCAGAGTCTCGGGACCGTTTCTCTGACAGGTTTTAGTTCTGCCTCAGAGAGGAGCACCGACTGTTGTTCTGGGTCGTCGCCTTGTTTGATAATTGTTTCCCAGACTGTTCACTTCCTGCCGTGCGGTCCGTGTTCACGGTTTCGTGTGCTCCTCAATCTGTGAGCAACACTGTCCTGTTTAGTGAGACTCTATAGTGTCTGAGCAGCAGCGTGTGCTCATCAGCGCTCACAGGAAGTGATGATTAACAGTGAATCAACAGAACAGTGGAACTGAACACACGCCTTCCCCCCATTCGGCCTCTATCCAAAAATCACAGCACCTTTTGATCTTTTCCACATCCCGAGCAAACGTTCAGCGTGTACCTGCGTGTACCTGCGTGTAGGCGGGGCTCACCTTGTCCTGGCGCCAGCGGTTTGGTGATGTTATAAATGAGCTTCTCACTGGGAGTCTCAGAGTCGACGAACGACAGGGCGGACGGCGTGATCTCCGTGACTCGATCCTCTAAAGCCTGAGCACACACACGGGATCACTCCAACATGAATTCATGTGTTCGTAAAATGAGAGATTGAAACATCCACATAATAATTTAATCTTCTTTCTAAAGAAAAACGATTTCCAAAGTTAGTTTTTTATTTTAAAGGACGCCTTCACTTATAATGAACTCGCTGCTTTTGGATCTAGTTTGAGTATTTAGATTTAAACAATGCCAATAAACTTTCCTGAGACTTTGTTTGATTTATTCTAGCTGAAAAATGTCTCCCCCTCTTTTTCCAAAGCTCCTCCAGATGACATCACTCCCAATGAGTTCACATGATTCCTCTGGGTGAGGTCATCTGGAGGAGTTTAAAAATATTACATTTACACCCTAAACTAAAGCCATAGAAAGGATGTTGAAAGGTGAATTTGTGCTTTATATATTTTTATTATAATTATGCATAGGTTGGAATGTAGAATTCAAGTCCGCTTCCACTTTATTTAAACTTAAATAGAGTTTGTTTTTTTTATTTGTTCTGTGAGATTTGTCATTCATCTTGTATTGTGATTTTCCCGCGTGTCCTATCATTTGTTTTGCATTTGTTTTAAAAAGAATATTGAATAAACAAATAAAGTTTTCACGTAGCTAATACTTAGTGAACACTTAAATCGCCAACATTACTAGCATTAGACTCAAAATCTATCCACTCTGCCGTTCTCGCCCTGCTCTGCCAGAGGCTTCTGGCGATGATCAAATTACAGAAAACAAAAAGCCTCATGAAAAATCATGCAGAAATAACTGAAAATGTGTTTTTAAGCCCTTGCACACCATAAAATCCTGATGATGTGCAAAAATGGATTCTGTGCACAAACTAGAGGTGCCCCTAACAAGTCTATTTATGAACGACTAATCCGCTGATCATGTGTTTATTTCTTTTTATTATCAGCACATTAATGTCAACTCTATCATTTCTACTAAAACTCTTCAAGTTGAGTTTTTTCGCTGCTCACCGTGATCTGAAGGTCACAGCTGGGAGCCAACTGGGGGAATCCCGGAAACTGAGGCAGGACTCCTATGGTAAAGGTCTGAGCGTCGCTCTGTGTTCCTGGAGCCGTCTCCGTGGAAACCTGCAGCCATAAACACACAGACTCACAACTTGCGTGTTCAAGAAAATACAGCCAACACAGCCAGACGAGCCTCCCCCTCCTTACATTCATCCTCTGCCGGATCTAAACTTCTCGTGCTTTGAAGTCTCGAGTCTTAATGTGCCACACAGTGTCTCAATGAATTTCTGTTTCCCACCTGCAAACGAGCTGCGTATCACATATTAGTTCTGAGTGACAGAGCTGGCGACAGGCTCTTGAGAGACACAAGTAGTAAGATACAGCAGATGTGATCAAAACAAGCTCCAATGCTATGACTGTGACGACAGACAGTGAACCCGACATCAGGCTGTGCTGCAGCGATAAAATCTGCTTTTTCCCATAAATCACTGTCTACACCCACAGGAATATTAATGAAGGGGATGTCGGCGTGAGCGGGGTTCACGGTATCTCACCGCTCAGCCGATCGTGTAGAAGAACCAACCTATGACCAAAGTTCAGTTAGGCGGCAGACTGGCTGGCGTGCTGACGGCAGTAGTCGCCGGTTTCTACCCCACGCTGATGTTCTGATCTTTTGGTGAAGTAAATTGAAAATAATGATAATTTCCCCAATTTTCCAAACAGCCAGCAGCCTCTGTCATTTTCAGAACCGTTGCCTTTTTAAACACCTTCTGTGCAGGACCTGTTTGTTTTTTGCTTGGTGGTTCAAAAAAGAACATATTCATTCATGATTAACTTGACATGACTATGAGCAGTTCACAAAATTCGACATGCATAATAGTTATGTATAATATTGCTTTAAAGAGGCCAGAATGTAAATTTGACATAGACTCTACTGACACGCCTTTGGATGACTAAAACTACTGCAGTTCTTCAGTTCGTCTCCTCCTGGCCAGGTTGCAGACTCAAAATGGAGGTGGACCAGAGAAGGTTTCTGGGAGCAAAGTTTCCACGACATCGGATTTTCTGCTTGTTTAATTATCCACGTTTTAGCTCGTGTGAGATACTAGACGCACTTCACCGAGAGAGAAATCGATGAGGTTTGTGTTGAAACACGACACCAGCGTGTTGACTGTGTTTCAATGTTCTCTGAGCTTTATTTCACCTTGTTGCATCACTAAAACAAGGTGAGGAGCAAATCCTGGGGGGGTCAGCAAAACCAAAAAATTCTGCTGCATCGAGGCCTTTTATCACGGTCAGAAAACACAGTGTGTCTGTCGTGCGAGTCAGACACTTTGTCAGCCCTGCACCGGTGAGTTTGGACAGGATACGGTCGTGTCTCCCCGTGTTGGACGTTGCCTTGTTTGCATCTTTGCTTGACTCTTCGACTATAGGAGCCGTTTCCCACTGGGGACAGTAAAGTTCCACTGTATTCACGCTCGTCCCGTGATCCTTCTGTGGAATGTCGGGTTCGTACTGTGGATCATTTAGGCTGAACAGTCACAGGGACGAGCGCCACAGCTTTCCACCCACCCAACATTACTCAACATCTTTTCATCCCGACGCTTTTATGAAACCGGAGCATAATTTCTCTCAGCTGAGCTCTATACAATCTGATGTACAGAAACATATATTCTAAAGCCAATCTTTGTCTCCGTATTCTTATTGTGCTGCTGCTTGTTCCTGTCACATCAGGGGCTTGTCGTGGGGGAGAGAAAGTTCAAGAGCTTGTAGTCAGCTCTGCCAGTCAAAGAATTAAATGTGATACCAGCATGAGGCCTGATGTCAGCGCCACACATCAAAATTGTGTTACCATGAGAGTGCTGAGTCAGCTGGAGTTACAGCGGTAAATTATTGATTGTGGAGCTAATTCCATTCCGCATAAATGACACACTGTATTTTATATTTTAAAAATTCAATAAATTAAAACTGGTCTCCTTCGGCCCCAAATTAAACTCTTGTGTCACATACAGTCGCATCGTGTTGAGTAAATGTCGAGCTGTGGTTACTAACGTAGGTCAAATTAATGCTGAGCTGTCAGTCGCATTTTGAAGTGGTTTCCTCTTGCTTCTAAGTGACGCATATTTCATATATATTGGGTCCAATAGCTGCGACCCACTGCGAGGTCATACTGCACTGCTGTAAAATCATAATTAGTGTTTGCTACTATGCATTCCACCAACTTCTACTGTGTATGTTCTATGTGTATTAATAGACTCAGATGAATTTGTCTCATAAAAAACTGCTCGTCTTGACCAACCTCAACACAACTTCCACTACAGTAAGTAACTTCTATATTTTCTATCTTCTATATTTCTTATTTAATTACAAAATTACCATTGAATTCAATATAGTCCTAAGTTTTCCAGCTCTTAGATCCCCGGTTTCTAGTGTAAGAGTTAGTAAAGGATGACGCGGAGGGTCCCAAGAACTAAACCTTGTGGGTAGAACGTTTTCAGGATTCATTATTAAACAGTACAATTGTCCAGTTCCTTTGTGGAATTGGTTGAGCTTTTCTTGAGCAACATTATAGAAATGAGCCAGGACTGAGAAAATAAAAAGTCAATAAAAATCGAATCATGGACATGGCATTGATTTGCAAAATCACAAGTTATTGCATGAAAAGAAAAGACTGTAAACTAAAAGACTTTATGTGCAGGGGCAGAGCGGAAACCGAAAGTGTTTCACTTCAGTCCGTCTTAACAAGGTGTCTGCAACTCACTAAAAACCAACACGGCTGCACAAATCCGCAGGTTTACTCGCCGCCTCTCACCAACAGCACAAAAGCTTCCAGTGGTTTCGCTTTCCTCGTTTCTTCTTCCTCGCGTCCCCTCAAAAACGACGAGACACTTGAGAATTGAATTTGAATCCAGCACAATGTAAATGAAACCCATTTGCCCTGACGGATGGAGCCAAAGTGTGGGTGGCCAGATGGAGGGACGCAGATGATTAGACGTAGCTACGAGCTTTTGGCTGCCTCTTTTGTGTTTTAATGGAGCCGAGGTGAAGCAGAGACTGGCACGAAAACACTTTAGCAGTGGCACGGCGAGCACTACATTGGTTTAAGTGGGACTAACTGGGATTTGCAGCCAATTTGCAAGTAATTTGGTGTCATTAATGCTAATCGAGATGAGCCACTATGGCTCGGTTTCGAGAGACGGATTAGTCGCGCGGGACGCTTGGCTGCCAAAGTTTGAAGCGAATGTGAAGGAATCCCCAGTGAATGCCGAAGAACAGGGTTAGACGCTTATCACGGCGAGGTCTGTGTTAGTGCACAGAAAACGGAACAAGGGGGTCCAATAGGAATGGCAGACTTTCTTACAGTACACCTCTGCGTTTTACAGAGGCAAAGCCGTAGAATTTCATGGTTACAGTAAAAATAATAGAACGAAAGCCGCCACAGCAGGTAAAGGTGAAAGAGACAGATGCATGAGTGGAAGAGAAAGGGTGAAGAAATAAATAAAGGCAGCGGGAGAGATGTCGGAGAGGTTGAAGGCTGGAACAAAAGGGAGGAGGCAAACACACGGGAACACGAGTACGAAGTTGAAAGACGCTGTGGAGAGAGGGCGTGAGAGAGAAAACAAAAGGGACGGCAACCGGCATCACTGTCACCGGCTCCCCCCGTCCTCTTTCAGGCTGAGGCGCTCTCAGCGGCCCCCTGTGATTCTCACGTCTTTTATCGGAGGCAACATTTGTCTGCATGTACAGTAGAAGTAGTTTCCACTCAGCAGTAGGTAAAAAAACGGCCTTACGCATTCATTCAGATAGTGTTTGTGCTCAGATGTAGTTTTTCTTTTAAACTACTTCCTGTCACAGTGTGTGGCCAGGTTCACTTATGAGCTCATACGTTTAACACACGTGACGTTCTGGCGTGTAGCCGCTGTAGACCACACGTCTCTGTCTCTGACAACACGTCATTGTCACAGCGACGCTCACAGATCATTTCTGCTGTGCTCCTTCTCTTCTCTCCACGGAGGTGATTTCTGTGTCTAACAATCACAGTTCACCAGCAAAATGGTTGTTTGGAGGTTTGAGTCACTCAGATGACTGACGGCTACGGCAAGTAGCAAAATGATTTAGGGACAATTATTCGTCGCACCTTTATCCAGAGCTACAGTAAAGTAACTTCCACTTGCATCGGTGTGACCCGGTGTGACCCGGTGTGACCGGTGTGACCGGTGTGACCGGTGTGACCGGGTTCTGCTTTGAGCGTTCACTCGACAAGCAGCAGCCGCAGCAGCTTTACGCTGGTTTAAATGAGCTGCCTGAACTCCGTGAGAACAACACGGGAAAATCACATCGCTGTGGATAAAGCGCAACCAGTCAGCACAGACCTGGAACTGGAAGGAGTCGCTGCTCGTACTCCTGCCAAAGTGGTGGTACCAGACGGTGCCGTCGTCGACGTCCTGCTGAGTAAAAGAGGTGGTGGCCGTGAAGCCTCGTTCATCGACCAGCGAGGGATGCGAACCTTCCAGCGGGCCGTCGGCTGGCATGGACATCAGCACCAGCTCACCTGGACGGAGACGGCAGAGGTTAGATCGCACATCACTGGAAGAGCCCGGAATACACATGACGGTATAAATTTCGGCTGAAGTGCCGTGATTCAGTGATTTGTAAGAAATGCTCTCGTGCAGACAAGACTCGTGCTGATGAAGTCGATCAAATATTATTTATATTCAAGCTGAAGTGGCTAATTTGATGTGAGATGCTCCTTCTGATAAATTCCTGAGTCGACGTCATTTTGAAAACTTACAACGACACAGTTAAGCCTCTCACGGAAAGCACCATCTTCCAGATCTCGGGGCTTTAAATTGAATGAAACGTGTCTGAGTATTGGTGAGAGCGTACCGTGCTTTGGTTGTCCGTCCGCGGTGGGGATGGTGTAGACTATGTTGTCAGTGCTGACTCCTTTGTAGTCAAAGTGCAGGTTCTTTTGATGCAGTCGCACAATCCCTCCTTCCTTCACCCAGGTCACTGGCACAGACAGCATGTGAGGAGCGCTGGCCACCTGGAACACACACACACGCAACACAGGAAGTTGCTTTCTTTCTTTAAAGTGCACAAATGATAAATGCTGAAAAGCCGTCGGAGTAAAGCCTGCAGTGAGCTCCACCAATCGGATGGCTTTCCCGCTCTCAGAAATGAGTTTGGAGAATCTGACTTATTTTTGTAAAGCTGTATTGATCTGTGACCCAGGAACTCACTCGCTCTTCCTCCACAGCGGAGAACAAAGAGCGGGATCAGCTCCGGAGAGCCGCAGAGCGGTCGGATGAGTCAGTGCGGCTCGAGGGACGATGCTGCTGTCAGGGAGGTGCCCGAACTGGACCTCTCACTGTCTAAATAAAACCCGCTACGACAGCCGGCAAACAAAAGCCCTACAGTATGTCAAACATATCCAATATGGAGCTGAAATATGAAAAAAAACCTTTGGATATTTCCTGGGCACCTCCGGACAAAGTGAAAGAAAATTTCATACAAATATAAAATGCCCCGAAACCAATTAGGGGACAGGAAATGATAGATCATACACAACAAACAAAGATGACAGGGTTTGTCAGTGAATGACACGCGCTGCTGTAAGGAACAGACATGGTCACAAATTCTGCTTCTGTCTCCATCATAAAAACTAAAGATTAAATGTTCATGGTTTGATTAAGATGTGTTGATTCATTTAATTCAACTGATCCAGCCACTTTGGAAGATGGAATTTGTGCAGCTGTTTGGCCCTCGCACCCTGATGTGACGTGTTACACGGAAAAGGGGTCGTTACAGACTGATGAGTAAATCATCGGTTTACATGGGTTCATGACGACCAACGGCTTTATAACGTCAGTAATAAAACGAAAACATCAGAAAACGTTCTGGAAAAATAGCGACCGTTAGCGGTTAACTGCTCTACAGTGCAGAGTAATTCGAGAAGCGATTTTGCCGCCTGTGAATCTTCCCTTTTCTTGTGTCAGATCAGCCTTTGCCGGTTCCTCATAAAGTTTTTAGGTGAACTCACATGTGCTTTGGAAAAAACCGTGCGGCAGTAGGTGGTAAAAGATGAGAGGAGCGGGCGAGCGCGAGCGCGTGCACATGTGTGATTGTCTGTGTTTGCTGATAACAACCTGCCGACCATCTGTGGCTCTGCAGCTGCCTCCATGATCCAAATCACACCATGTCAGCGGAGCAGCGGCGGGAAAAGAATCGCAGCCGAGCAGCGGATTGCCGAGGAACAGAAAACACATAAGTCAGCATGGCAGGCTTTTAACTCAGAGGACCACATCGTCCAGGAGATTATCAGACTCTCCAGATGAACACCAAGGTCTCTCAAGGACACACACACACACACACACCACAAAATAAAAGAGGTCAGGGCCCTTTTTGATTCTACCAGTTTGTCAATTGTCCTGATTTCCCCAGACTTGTAACTCGTTGTCCTGCAGCTACACACTCGTAGTTGGTCATTTTCTTTTTTTTCCCCTTGGAAAACACAGAAAACGAATGAGATTTTCACAGTCAGATCTGTGGCGGCACATTAAATAGACGCTCTAATCTCCTTCAGACAGGTGCGAGGAAAATGAAATGTTCATGCAAATTTACCTGCTTTTTGTCCTGTGGGAAGCAAGACGCTGAATTGTCTTTATGTCAATTTAGACGTACAAGATAGAAAGGACAGAAGAGAAGAGCAAGAGGGGGAACCAGAATCTACGCAAGTCACTCAGTCCTTTCACTGACTGTCAGTCAGCATGTACTGAACGTGTCCAACTCCACCGGCCTGCTTGGGCCTGCTGCTCCATACGCAGTGAAACAATAATTCTCAAATAGAATAAATATCACGCTCCCCTGGTGTGTGAAGTGCTCCTAACTAAAAGTGAGTCGAGGATTTGAATTTAACTTTAACTTTATGTGCACAGAGACAGAGAGGGAGGGAACGCCAAGTTCACGTGGATTGAAGTGGACCCTGCGTTCAATGATCCCCATTTGAACACACACTTCACCACAAATTCACCAGCTTTCTGTCTGAAAATCGAGCCGTAGACTGGATGTTTTCACCCCGTGGAGTCAATGAGGATCCTGTCTGTAGACAGGACAAACTCTGCACCACACGCCAAACAGTGAAATGACTGCGAGCCCGCTGACTCCGAGTGCCGCCGACGTGTCAAATAAGTCTTTTAAATGAGGCCGTGGAGGGACGAACTGACACTAAACCTGCCTGCGCCTGTTTTAGAGAAACGATTTCTGTCTCACAAGTGATTCGTTTTAGAAAAAAGGAGTTACTTATTATGAAAGGAGTCAAGTTACTGTAACGTGGGGGAGTAAAATTCAGAGAAGCCTATGTGATATGTGGCAAATGTATTTCTTAGTTTTGAATCTCACGCGTCACCACGTAAATGTCAGCGACTGAGCAGCAAAAACGTGGACCAACTCGAACGTGGCTGCTCTGATTTTGTGACGTTACAGACAGAAGACGTGAGAACGAAGGAAAAAAACACTAGAGACGTGACGTGAACCTGAAAGGAAACACCAGCCGGACAGTGACGGTCACACCACAGATCAGGCTGGAAGGGAGACAGTTTCCCAAAAGAAAAGGTTTGTGCCGCTTTAGTGTGAATGAGCGGAGCAGATGTGACGGGTCATCGTCAGCCCACCTCTGCTTGCGAACGCGATCTATAGCCATAAAAACAGTCTCGTGCTTCGAACTGTGCTGCAGTGGGACGTAGCTCAAATATTACGTGACCTCTCACGTCCATTTGTGATCGTGTCTATAGTGTAGACAGGACATGTTGGCAGTATTTTTAGGATACGTGGAGGCCGTTAATTCTGTAGAAACTCACCAGTTATTCATCCAGTATCATATCAAAAACCTGCCCATAAAAAAATGTCAGCGTTACACCCGTAAATCCTTGAGAATTGTCGTTATCTAAAATGTTAAACAGCCTTTATCAGCGGAGAGGGAACGGAATTACACACCATGAAAACGGTAAGTACATAACACAAAAACACATCCTAAAAGAGCAATATTCTTAACCTCAGCCACGGTACGTTTGAGAACAAATACATGAAAAGTGCATAATCAAAAGCCTCTGTAGGGCTTTGTGCCAGCAGGCCTGAGATTGACTGTAAATAGAGTTGGACCCCGTTTGGCTGCGGTCCACAAAAACAGAAATAAATGACTTTGCAGAGATGGAGTCAGTGTCATCCATAAAACATCAGCTAGTGGGGCGACAAGCGTGGCCACGCGTTTGTAATGACAATGACACGGTCATCTCTAATATTTCCATAATTCCACTGGTGGAGGGGAAAACAGGAAGAGCTGATGGGCTCGTCAAAGTCAGAGAACGGAGAATGAATCCTTGTTGGAAAAAACGTTTGATTTTAATCTTCCTGAAACGTGCTGCCACGACAAGGCGTGATGTAGAAATAAACTTGTGACGTGGGTTTAGACATTAACAACACGAACTTACAAAACCTCATTTAAAAAAAAAAAAAAAAAAGCAGGTAATTCGGCAACAATCATGACATTGCTGAGCAGTAAAGAGCTCAACTTAAAGACCAGTTTCACTTGACAACCAAACTGAGCTATTGGCCGTCCAACGCTGGACAGCTAAGCCGAAAAAATATCTTATTTCTTTCCATTTCTGCTGGGGAAAAGAAGAGCCTGGGGGTCTTTCACAGGCTCAAAGTGTTCTCGCTGAGACAGTAATTGAAAGCCAAGGGTCCTGCTTTCTATTCAGCCGAGCTCCGGCTCAGGCAGCAGAAGTCCATCCATCAGAGGGTCATTACGGGCCTGATTAGTCTCCTGCTTTAGAGCTCAGTAATCCGACTTTCAGGAAGCTTATTGTGCCCGACACAATCTGCCATTGACAGCCGCCGCCGATGACGGGATGGTGGGCCTGGCGGCACAAAGAGCACCGCTGAGTGCGCCACGCTCAGAAAACCAAGGACTCACGGGCCTGGGTTTGTTAAAATTCAGTCCGAGTCGATAATGATCCTTCAGGGTTTTATTTTTTTGGCTTTGTGGGAGCAGCCAAGGTCGGCGAAGTCTTTGAGAGGGGCGAGCGGGTAACGAGGGCATTTGCAGATCGTCCTCGTGCACTTTGAACAGCAGCTACCTGTTGTGGATGGACAGTGTCAGAGTCGGGACAGCAGCGGGCCTCGAACGCCGGCGGTGCGGGAATGTTAGCGAGGTTCTGTTTTACGCGCGTCAAACAGGAGTATAGTCTTTGAAAGTACAGCTGTTGGTTTTCCTCTCCCTGCGGGTTTTCTGCTTTACTGTCTGTTCCACGATGATCTACCGACAGCATGTAGATCAAACAAGAGTCAAAAAGACGAAGCATGGACGACGACGTCCAAAAGCCCCCGACACAAATCAAGGGTATCCTCCCAGCTTTCCATCACGCCGTCCATCCCGCTCTGTCGAGTGCATGACAGAATGCAGCATCAGGACATTTTAGAGTAAATGGATTCAGCTCTGTGTGTGTGGGATGATACTGATTTATGGAGGGGAAAACACACAGGAAGTGAGCCTGAAGAGCACCATCTGCACATGGCCAGAGACACGGAGCTGCTCTCCAAAACCCAAATTGTACCGACTGCTTAAGCAGAAAAACCGAGACAAATAAATCACCAGTTTCCCTTCTGCCAGAGCCGGACTATAACTGGCACACACACAAAAACCGGGACACCACGTGAAGGTTTGATTTTTCAGAGGTTTGGAATCGAAACGCAGCTACGTCAGGCGTGTGCGACTAGACTGTGGCAGGTCACGGGTCAATGAGAAGCTGCGTTTGAACCAAAGCGCTGGACAAGCGGCACTTTACCACGTCAGACAAGTTAGAGAAATAAAGACTCACTTTATGAGTTTACTTTGATTTATGCTGCAAGACATCACCTGCTGTGATATCTGGGTGTAGCCGATTTCTGTGCGTGTCTGAGGCACATACATCGACTCACAGCCACATGTATTTTTTTGAAATCAAGACCCCCATGAACCAAACTAATTCCTTTCCCTGATTAAGCTTGTAGCTTCTCTGACACTAATCTGAACGTGACTGTTTTCAACCTTAGTTTAAATCCACAACAGCACAAACACGCAAAAAAAAAAATGTGTCTAAAATCTCCTCACTCGTAAAGTCTGAAACTGCTCCAGGCCATTTATTTTGCTGACACTTGCCCATCTAGATGTTGTCAAGTTTGGAAGCAGTGCATTCTGTGTGTGTGTGTGTGTGTGTGTGTGTGTGTGTGTGTGTGTGTGTGTGTGTGTGTGTGTGTGTGTGTGTGTGTGTGTGTGTGTGTGTGTGTGTGTGTGTGTGTGTGTGTGTGTGTGTGTGTCCACAGCCTGGTAACTGAGTGAATTGCCAACACCCCAACTCTGCTTCCCTGTGGTCATGACAACTGCGTCCTCGACATAAAATCTGAGCAGAAGCGGCGACAGGAAGGAAAATGGCTTTTCGAATCCCGTCTCACTCCTTCTATAACACTGGTTAAACATGCGAGACTGAAGACGCTCGTCAGGGATAAAGTCAACAGAGAGACTGAGGCAAGACAGAGAATAAATATTGTAATTAATTTACGTGCCAAGCAAACACGTAGGAATATTTTACTAAATCTGATATTATCTGCTTCAAAAAGCAACTGACAAACAAACTGCGTCACCTTGAATCTGACCAGTTTGACCTTACGAGTGAATTCATTAAACGTCTTTGTCTTCTTTATTATTTAAGTGTGATCTACTGGAGAAAAGTCCTTGAGTTTAACACACTGAAGACACGGTCTTTATTACACTGAACTGACTCTAAAACAAATACTTTCACTTGGACTTAATGCTGCTTCAGCTCATGGTTCATAAAGAGAAGGTGATTTTTTAATGCAAATGAAACTCTGATGATGCTTCTGATGAGCCAAAATCACTCAAATGTTTTACGATTTGAAGCTGTAGAATCTGATTAACCTTTTTTTCTGTCCCTCTTCACACCCACGACAATGCCAGGTTTGCTGGTTCCATTCTCAGCTCCTCCTGTCACATGCCAAAATGTCCTCGAGCAAGACACAAGTGTCCCCTGTGAGCTCCGCATCAGTGAAAGAGAACGTGTGAAGCCCTTTGAGTGCAAGAAAGGAAGACATGTGTGTGTGTGTGTGTGTGTGTGTGTTACCAAACTTTACGCATTCTTCAGAAAAACTGATTAAAGAACAATCGTACTAGGCAACAGTGCCTTGTTTGCAGTATGGAGAGAAAATCTTTTAGTTTTACTCTTTGCCATTTTGTTCCCACCACTGTCTCAGGGGCAAACCGAGGACACGTGCAGGGTGCTTAGACGCAGGACAAGGAGGACGAGGCGTTTAAGACACAGCAGCCACCGTCCTAGTGTTTCCTGTGAACCTGCAGCTTCTTGCCCACGATTCTTCGTCATCGCCCTTTTTTGCCTGTAAGTTGCAGCGCAGTTGATGACGAGCTGCTGGTGGCTTGACGTAAAATGACTTTTGTCAGTATTAAAAGAAGGTCAGTGCAGGGTGGGTCAGAGACCATGACAGACATTTTTAAAATAAAAAAACTGTGCACTGTGACTTTCTTAACAGGAAGAAGGTTCTCCTACATTAAATTAAATGAACCAATTGCTAACTGCTAATATGGGAATTTGACGCCAGTAAGTATTAATCTTCCGTCAACCCCCCCAGTCCATCCTACCTTCTGACTGATGTGGACGTGGAAGAGAATATTCCGGTAGCTGTGGCCATCATTAACCTGCAGCACCGCCTCGTCTTCCGTTCCCTCCGAGCCATCGTGGACGTACTGTATCTGTTCCCGTGACAGCTCCTCCAGCTTAAATCGGGTGAGCGCCCAGTCGCCATGGAGACGGGTCAGCCTGCCATGGCGGGGAGGTTCGAGGACCATGACCAGGACATCAGCTGGGTTGTCCGGGTCGTCGACCTGCAGGACCGACTTTGTGATGGTTGCCACGGCGCCACGACCGTCCACTGGTAACGTACCGAGAGTCACGACCTTTGGAGGCTGGAAAAAATTAAAGGAAAAAAAAATGAAGCTGGAAGTCAAAACATGTTTTTGTTAAAATCTGAGAAAGACAGATTGGGTTTTGACACACAGACAGATACTCTGGACAGGACAGAAAATGTTAATGTTCTTCAAAGTAAACAGATTTTTTTAACAATGGGAGCAATCGTTATGTGAGGAAGCAAACGCAGTGAGAATCGGCGGTAACGCTGCAGCTCTGTGGTTCGGTAATCAACCCCCATCTACAACTGTAAAAAGACGAGAGAGACGGTCAGAGCTCAGAGAGGACTGTGATGTAAGACGTTTACACAGTTTGTACAGATCCGTGTTTGCTGCTTATTCCTGTAGGGTTGAACAGCGGAGACAGGAAACAACCGAGAACCAGAAAAGCATTGATGCAATTTGTTGTAATGTGACTCCGTAGCAACGTATTTGGAGCAGCAGGGTTTGGCAGGTGGAGAGTCATGGGCCGTCCCAGCGGAGACGCCGCTCTGCTCCGGCAGAGTCAGGTGCGGCGCTCAAAGACGCGCAGTCTGACGCAGGGCTCGGCTCCAGCTTGTCGGTTGAAGGCTGAGCTCCAGCTCACTCGCAGCAGCAGCTTCAGCAAAGCGGGTTTGCATGAAACCGTTCAGCGACAGAACAGTGACGTGCAGAACGGCGTCACACTCCAGCGTGTCCTTGAAGCCCAGCGACCTCTGGCTGAGCTCACAAGACAAAGGTTAAAAGACACCGAAGGAGCGTGTTGGTATCCACAGCCGCTCTGCTCCGCTCTGCTCCGCTCTGCTCCGCTCTGCTCCGCTCTGCTCCACTCTGCTCCGCTCTGCCATTTCGGACGCCAGGGGAATTATCCCTGAGAGACGGGCGACTCCGTCCTTGGGCGCCCACCTACGTCCTGTGTCGTCACTGCTGCTTCGTGTAGGTGGAAAACAAAAGGTTGCGGATTCATTCGCAGGGGCTGAAAGTGGGTGTGAGCTGCTTTTGAATCGTGCCAAGACACGGGAACTAGCAATATCTCCCCCCGAGGTGAACAAAACAAACCCAAACTCAGGCACACAGGTAGGAGGGCTAACCTTCGAGGTGAGGGAGGGGTGGGCTTCAAGTGTGGGGGGAGCTGTGGTCGCCCATGGAGCCTTCAGGGCTCCGCAGCACTTCGAAAAGTTAAAAAAAACGACAAATAAAAAAGAATTTTCTTGCTGCTTCCCGAGTTGGTTTTTTCTTATTTTGTCGAGTTTTCCCTGCCGAGTTCGTGCTCGATGGTCTTTAGACACGCGACGAGCTGGACGTGTTTGACTTCAGCCCCGTTTCCTGTCCGCCTTTTGCTTCAGAACTTCTTTTATCTTTTATCTTCAACTGTCCTTTTGTTTTTTTATGTCAGAGCCATAGAAAAACTATAGCGAGTGTCGTGTATTAAAAACATACATATGGTGGTTTTGTTTTACCTGTAGACGACGTTCTGATCATAACCCTCATCAAAAGAATATTTGAGTTAACGTGTTAAAGGTGCTGCAGGAAACAGCTCAGCGCCACAAACCAAAGTAAAGGGAAGAGTTTGTTTGCCACTTAAAAAAGAAGCTCGACGTGCTTTGTATGTGTGGGACCACCTCTGTAAATCAGCAGGTAGCCACTGCTCCTTTCAGGGGAGGGGAAGCTTATCTGCAGCTCACATCTTTCATTCCTGTAGCCATTACAATCGGAGCCGGTCGGACGGGGACCTGATGTGGATCCTAATCAGCGCTTTTTTCCGTAGTCTGTAGTTACAGCGAGAGCATCATAAGTGCAAATGGCTTTTTTCTCTATTGGCTCCGGCTTTTGTCAACTGTTTATTTTACATTTATGACCAATATCCAATGTCGATTTTTCATGTTCGTGCTCTGGTCTTCACAAACTGTGCATGCATGTTCATTTAATGTCGGAGCTTGTTCTTTCTTTCTACACACAGGTGAGCATGTTTGTAATAATGAGATAAAGAATAATGCACATATTCAAATCCACCCTCGTATTCTGTACATGCTAGATGGGGTTTGACTCGTCATAACAGGTCTGGCAAATTCTGAAAAACACACTCGACTTTTCATATTTCAATTGTACAAGTTTCACAAAGATCTTAACTTCCAAAGGAAACACAAGCTGAATTTGGAGTTCGATTACAAATGCAGCACTACAAATACAGTTGAATTGAATTCACATTAGTCTAGACCAGGGGTCTGCAACCTTTATTATCAAAAGAGCCATTTTGCCCCCTATTCTGCGAAAAATAAAAAAAATAGTCGGGTACCGCAAAAAATAACAGAACTTGTAAACTTTTGAAAGTTTTCTTTTTTTTTTATTTTACCTGTTACAACCACTGAATACAACAACAGAAGTGCAGTGTGCATTTGCAGGTCTGAAATAAATTAAACAGTGAACTGTGGGCCTATTTAAGTCGTACATATATTTGTGTAAAAGTAAAATAAAAACTAGCCCACTTTAATATAAAAAAAATTTAGCCGTAGTTTAGCAGCTTTGTAAAGAAATATAAAATTATAAAGATCCTTGATGTGTTCTCTCTTCTTCCTCGGGTTTTTTACTCAACGTGCAATTAACAGAAGCACCTGAACATACAAAAAACCTAGATAAATTTATTTTTTTTTCGGAAAAATAATACCTTAATAAATGCTATTGTTCGTACCTGTTTAAACTTGACTTCCGTGTCAGAAGTTTGCTATTGCAGTGTTCACACACTCCAAAAGACGCAAGCAGGTAAAGGAGAAGTATGGTGAAGTTAATGTGAAGCATATTTTCATTGACAAATTATAATTAAAAATAGCTTTTTTTAAACTTAGATGGCATCAACTCAAACGTCAAGATAACTGCACAACAAAATAAACTAATAATGAATGAACATTTATATGAATAAAAATACATTAAGAAATAGCCTTATTTATTTCTATATTTATGTTCGCGTTTTTTTGTTTGTTTGTTTGTTTGTTTTTGTCACGGCCAAAGGGAGCCGCTACAAGGAGGCTGAAGAGCCACAGGTTGCTGACCCCTGGTCTAGACAAAACACAAAGTTAAATTTGTTGGCAATCATCTTTGATATCAGGCAAAGTAAGCGATCGTATGAGACTAGGACGTCAGCCTGGAATGCAGAAGTCTCTGAATTCAAATCCTAGCTGATCCACCGGGTGAGTCATTGCACGAGACGCTCAGTGCCAGCTCCCCGGGTGCTTCCTGTGGCGGCCCGCCGAGGTAAACGCCCAGGGCATCGTAACACGTAGCAGGTACGTCTAAATGTACGTGTGCTCAGCGACGGCGATAGAAGCCTTTATTCTAATGGTCACACCCGGCTGGGTCAGCCAGGCTCGCCTGTCTGATAACATAAGACCGGACACTGTCGGTTCCCACTGATGACGTGCAGAAGTTGCACTATGTGGTGTTTCGACTGTTAGACTGTTAGTGAAGGTTTCATTACGTCTCACTAACCGTGTTGATCCTACATTTAGAGAAGATTCAACAGACGACCTTGTTCTTTCTTAAAATCACAAATCTGAAATGTTAGGTGGGAACACGACGTTTACATGAACTGCACGTCTTCAGTTATAAAACCAGTCAGAACGAGTGTTTTCGTGTTTAAGGGTCAGATACTGAGATCAGACAATCTTGGACTTTCGTTGTCAGAAACTGTTGGACTAATCAAGCGGTGTAATTGAGCAATCTGCCTAAACACGCCCACGTACTCCATCGCCATCTGCAAGCAGCTCTCTGCCCCGGGTCTGCAACGCTAATTCATCCAGGGGCTGGTCAAATATTAAAAAGCAGTCACGAACGCTGATGACATGGGATTTGTCAACTGTTTGGAATATTAACTAAACACAACGCGACTGTTTGAAGTCTTTATTAATGGAGCTTCCCTTTTGACCCGCACTAACTTTTTCCATTTTCTTATCCTTCCATTTCCAATGTTTCAGTATTAAATTGCCTTTTTTACACTAGTCTTCTATCAGGATAAACCGCTTGTCTTCATCAGTGATGCCTCGTGACAGATTTGGGTGATTTTGTTTATCAGAATAAAAGACAAATGAGATGTTTCTGCTCAGGTAATTCCATCATCACTTGAATTTGTTACGCACGTTTCAGTTCTGCTGTTCTTCATCAGCCGTCCAGCTGCGTATCATCTGTCTGTCTGTCTGTCTGTCACACAGACAGAGCAGACAGACGCAGCTGTCACACTAGCCCATCAACAAATCTCCAAGAGTAAGCTTCTGATCCCACGTTGCTCGTTATTCTTAAGATTTGTGCCAAAATCAGAGGTCAGTTCTGCCGCCGTCAGGCTGACGTTGGCCTCAAAGTACCAAGGAATGAAGGTCAGCTGGGACGAGGCAGCAACGTCATCTACACTCCGAAAGATGCACGTGTGGAATATCTCACATCTGTATTTGTTTTATTTGGTTTAATTTGGGTTCCTGGGTTTCACGTGGGCCTATAAACAAAACCAATATGGTCAAAGTTGGACCCAAGAGACAGTGTGAAGGACATTTTCATTTAATTGGTTGATATTGTTGGATTGTGATTGTTTAGGCCACACCCACATGGCGGCAGGTTGGTTAGTTGTGCAGTAGTTGCTGCAGCAGGTTTTGGGTCTTTAAAGGACCTGCACAGATACTGAACGAATGCCGTTAAACTTCCCTCTGAGTTCCATTTATGAAAATATCCCCCGTTTTTTCCGCAGAGGAGCTTTAAAAACATCGAGTACATTTACACCCTAAAGTTGAGAATTGGTGGAGTTGCTCTTTAAAAGTACTCTGAAAGAAAAGGTGTGTATGTGCTGCTGTGGGTTTTTGGTGTCGGAAGCTCCACAACATCCATCTACAAGCCAAGAGCAAAATAAAAAATACGATTATGTAGCTTTTTTACATTCTAGGGGCCACGGGCAAATATTCATCATCGCCGAGGCCTGCTACTAAAATAGTATCAATTATTAACGCAGAGGAAAATGAAGTTCTAAATGATGTTTCTCAGAAAGTGAGTGTCTGAGTGTCGTTTTTAGGCGTGACGCACTGACTTGACTGAACGACGAGAAACTGAGAAACCCCTAGAATCAGTGAGGAAAACACGCCTTCATACTCCAACAGGGTAAATTCAAAGCACACACACACACACACACACACACACACACACACACACACACACACACACACGGGGAACAATCCGTCTTAATCTGCGGGAAGCTTTTCACCTGCTCTTCTTTCCACTGTACACACAGTCTGGAAACAGTTGTGCTATTCCTCAAAATGACCTTGACTGTAACGGTGCGTCCAGGAATTCACGAGGCTTCACTATCTCCACATTTTGTCCTTATTCCAAAAAGCATTAAATTGGTTATTTTCCTCTCAGCGTTCTGCATTCGGATGGGAAAACCCACGTACGGCGTAAACACTGCACTTTTCTACATACCTGCATCGACACAGCCTGAACTTGGACTGTTTCGGGTTGGGAAAACAGCTGGGGGTCAGCGGCCCTCAGGGTGAACTCCCCGGTCCTACAGAAAGAAAGGGCGAGACAAAGCGGACATGTTGACATCAGCCGTGCGTGACGGAGGTTAACGAATATACGAGCAAACTCCTAAACAACAAGACAACAGTGAAAGATCCTTCGCTTCGCCCTGGAGGCCGTGAGGGCCGCGTGGCGGCGAGTCATTCGACCTAATCACGTCTGGACGAGTGGACGACAGCCCGCCCGCTCGCTAAACTCTTCATCACCACTTTCTCCCGTCACCTTGCCACGTCAGCATCGGCAGAGACAAGGCTTATTACCCACAAGTCCCTGTGGCCGGAGCGGGAACGCAGCCAAGTGCAGCTGAAGACTGACTGACTGACTGACTGAGCAGCTTGTTTGCTGCAGGGAAAATATGACTGAAATATGACAAGCTAAACCCCAAAGGATTTTGAAAAGTATGACAGTAGCATTTTTTGAAAACCAAAACATAACTTTAGCTCATTTGAACACAGTGAAATGAATTAGTAGAGTTGCCTGGGTTTCCTCCTCTCCAAATATACAGTTTTGGTTCTGGCACTTGTCATGTTCAGCAGAAGCAGCAATAAAAGGAAATGCATTCTTTTGAAATTATAAATAAGCTGAATTCATCTCTACCCCAAACACATTTCACTTTTACGTCTTGTTCGTCTTGTCGACACTGACTTGTCCCATACGTCAGTCGGTACATGATGTTTTCGCTCGAGAGCATTCGGACAGAACGTGTGACAACATTTTCTGTTGGACGCATCAACTTTGACGGGAATGAAACACGTATCTGCGGCTCCCTCCTGCCGCCCATTATTCCCCACCTCCACATAATTTGAAAAATATGGCTGTAATAAGTAGACTTAATCTAGTTTGGTGTTTTACGGTGTGCAGTCCCCATTAATCTAATGAGTGAAACTGGGCACTGGGTGATATTTTGCAGATTTACTGGCGCGCTGCCGTCGCAGCCAGGATTGACTAATGTGTTTAATATGTTGATTGTGATTTGCCTGAACGGACACAGGGCTCACACCCAAAACAAGGGAAGGTGGGTTTTGGATGAATTCATTTCCATTTATTTTTATGTGTATTCATACATTAACCCCTGGCACTCTGGGCAATTAGTCCAGAGTCAAATACACTGGAAAGGCATAAAATATTCTTATATCTCCACATTATATAAATATATAAACATAACGTATCCCTAGGTTATTGAAGCAGGATGCAGTCAGTATAAATCAGAGGCCGTGAGCAGCTTCAACACAACAACACGAGCGGCAGCACAAATGTCCGGAGTTGTAATGTGCTGAAGAGGAGTGAGACACAACCGTCATAAACTACACGTAAGAGAAAACTATTATTATGACAACAAAAGGAGAAAATTGTTTGGGAAATTACAGCCTGCACTGATGTTCAGACAGATGAGAAAGAAGAAATGAAGGAATAACTGCAGGTTTGAAGGCAGCTGCATTCATTACGCACGCTTGGAGAATCTGTGCCAAACTGTTCTGGAGGCTCGGAGCGACCCGACGACTCAGTAGAACTGTTCTGGAGCACGTTTCCCTCCTTAGAATAAACCGGATGTAAGATTTTCAACCTGTGTTTAGTGATGTACTAACTTTCCCCGACGGTACCACATGTTTGCAGTTGCACTACGTCCCTGACGGCTGTTTTTCTTCTTTGTTCTGTTCAGTTACTCGGCACCAAACAAGGCTCCACATGTCCATCACATCACACGCTCATTTTTGGTCGTTTTTCTGTGTTTTTTTTTCTCCCTCCTTCCCAACGGACACAGCAGATCCACCGACCTGGCTTTGTCCTTCTGATGTCTGAACCGGACCCGGCCTGTTCGCAGCTCTGCCCACGTGAAGGTGTCGTCCCTCTTCAATTCCCGACCTGCCTCCTCTTCTCCTGCTGGTGCTCTGAGCAGAACCAGTCGCCCGTTGCTCGGGCCTTGGACGAGCTGGAACATCAGACGCTCAGGCGGGCTGTCAGGGTCCTTCACATGAAGCAGGGCAGGGGGCAGCGGAGCAAAACCGCCAAGGGGGACGAGCAGAGAACCGTTGACCTGGAGGGCAGGAGGGTGGGTGTTTGCTGAGAGGAGGGGAAAGAAAAATGAAATGAATTAGCGCTGGTTCAACTGTCAAAACCAAAGTGAACTTGAGAAGCCCAGGTGAAATGGTTTCTGTATGAGCACTGAAACTGGAGGACAAAAGGGGACTAGAAAAAGGATGAAAGTCTAGCAGCATATTCAAAAGTCCTCTGTAGTTTTTCTCAGACAAAATAAACTAAAAACAAAACCACTTTCAAAAAACACGAACATAAATCCTCCAATTAATACATTTGAACGCTTTTCAAGCCCTTACATTTATCTAATTAAAATTCTAAAGCTGGATCAGACTGTGGGCGGGTGGAGAGGACGGGGAGGCTGTGTGGGAAAGACGCCTAGTGAAATATGAGCGCGACACTTCGGTCTCGCCGTGGCATTTTGGACGTCGGCTGTAATTGGAAGAGGCTTTGTTGAGGGACTTTTTAAAGATCAGCCTTTGCGAGAGGCCACGCTGTATCTCGTGCACCGTATCTTTTAATGACGCCAGTGGGCACAGTCTCAAACTTTCAGCCGTAGAATTAAACGCACAAATGAGAATCAGCATATAATCGAAAGCACCAGTTTCTAAACTTTTTCCTACGTTGGCAAAAAAAAAAAAAAAAAAAAAAAGAGTTTTTTTTCAAGCTATTTCGCTTGATTAACTTGTGAATTAGTTGAAGCCCAGAGGCTGAAAATGTTCATTATTTCACAAGAAGAAAGCATTTATCTCAAAGGCCGCATGATAATATATTTCTCTATTAGAGTTCTGCTTTGTCACGTTTCATAAATCATCTCACAACCATAGTCTGCTCCCAAAAACCCAGGGCGCCTGTGCCTGCAGGTTAACACGCACCGTTTGAACATTACAGCCAAAAAGATAAAGTGCGAGACTCGTCTAATGACCTGCGCCTGCCGACGAGGCTCTTTTAAGTGTTATTCAGGGGAAGCAATTAGAAACTGCTAATGTCAGCCAGCTACACCTAAAAAAATGAAAAACTGGGTTTAAAAACAACCGAAAGAGCAGAACTACTGCCCGGTGTTACTATAAAGGTGGTTCGTTCGTCGTTGCATTTTTGTCACACACAATATTTGCTTTTTGCCGGGTTTGAAATATTGTTCGGCAGAGTTCACAGAGACAGTGGAGACTGGATTTTCATTCATTTGGAAGCCAGAAACACAACTCGAAATGACTGTTGGTGTTCATTTGGAAACGATGTTCCGGGTCTGTGTAGCTGAACGTGCACCGTACAAGTTTTACATTAGCCTCAGTGTGAGCCATAAAAATGCATTTTTCATAACTAGTGGAATTAAAACATTAGTGGAGCCTTGAAGAACCGAAAGTCGGCGTGTTCGAGAAGAAACCAACAGCTTGTCAGTGTGTCCCCGCGTCTTTTCACGGGTTTCATCTTTAGCTCTCTGACCTCAAACTGTGTTCAGACAGAGCGAACGGGGACAAAGGATGAAGTCAGCGTCCGCCGTTTGTCGGAAGTCGGAGTTTTTGGGTTTGGCAGTAAACACACACACAACAGAGGATTTGCACATTAAAAGCCCGTGAATTCCAGACTGCAGCTCTCCCTCAGGTGCGGCCTTCCGCCGGTGATTGACGGCTCATTAATTAGCCTGTCAGATTCGAGAGAACAGTGACCGCCTGACGTTTGTGCAGCTTTAACCTGTGGGAAAGTGTGACAGCTTTGATTAGCTGAAATCTGTCAGAAAAAAACCGTTCATCAGGAAACACGGACATCTGTGCGCCGTGTGATTTTCAGCCCGTGCACTTGAACCTTTGCTGCTTTAAACGTTAGGTGATAACATTTACGTCAGCTGTGTGTTGTAGCTGTCAAATTAATACGACTGCAACATACATAGACATATCATAGATGAGCTCAGTTTTTTAAAAATAAATCCATATTTACACTTCACACATTCACACACACACCGGGCTTTGAGATTTTCCCGTTTGCTTAGCCAGCCTGTTGCCTAGCAATCGGCCACGTGCATCAGCCACGCGGGTTTGTTTCCATGTTCTTGGGGTCATTTGCAAAATTCATTAGGCTTGAATTGACTTGCCTTGCTGTTATAGGAAGAAATGAAAATTATAAAGCAAATAATAAAATACCTGCCTCATATCTTTTATCGTATCTCCGGCTTTTTCTGCAAACAATCATGCTGCCACTGTGCTACAGTCACATGTAAGTGACCGTGACACAGAGACTTTCAAAGCAAAGAGGGTTCGACAGCTTTCGGCTCGTCCCTTCAGGGGTCGCCACGGCATATCGGTCCGCACATTGATTTGGCATGCGATATTAATAAATTAAATTACCATGGCACGTCTTTGTTTTCCGGTCGGCGTAGAACCCGTGTCCACAGTCAGGGGTGCAGTATCCTTCCATGAGGTAGGTTTGGTCACGGCAAACTCGACAGTGTCCAACCCCGTCGCACAGCACGCAGTCCGATGAGCAAGCTAAAGAAGGTGAGAGACTTCCGTCAGACGGGCCTCGGGCTTTGATTGTGCAGGTAGAAATCTGCACGCAAGACTTAACATCAAAACAATGTTAGAGTTGAAAATTCAATGCAAAGTCTTACGTTTGCAGACTTGCGACGGTGTGTCCAGGAAGTAGTTTCTGCCGCATTCCAGCACGCAGTGACCGAGCAGGCTGCTGTAGGGCGGCTGGCACTGCTCGCACTGTCCGGGACCACGACACCGTAAACAGTGATCGTCACAGCCTGGAGCAAGGAAACACGCGGACAGTGTTTAACACGGGCATCAGGACACATCGACCCAAAATGCACATTTAATTTCTGCAGTGTACGTTTACGTTCCAGTGAAAAAGGTTATGTATTATGTATTTAGCCTATGTGTCGATGGCAGAGTTGTTATATTAAATGAAAGCAAACAGTTGAAAAGCAATAATGATGGTAAAGCCTTTTTCTCTGCTTTACGATAGCTCCAGCAGCACACGACACGAGTGAGCGTCTCTGCTTTCTACTGACCAAAGCATCTGTCGCCATCCTGGTAGAAGCCGGGCGAGCAGCCCTGGGCGCACACGCCGTCCTGCAACACGTGTCCCTCCATGCACTGCAGGCAGTCGGTGCGCAGGGGGCCTTTACAGGCATTACAGCTCCAGTCGCACTCTGGAAACAGGCGGAGGGCAGCCGAGGTGGGGTGTGTTTGAACAGGGGCGTGGGGATTAAAGTCAGGGGATTTACAGGTGAGAGCAGGACAGACAGAGACGAGCAGAGACGAGCAGAGACAGGGGAAATTAAATTTACACACTCTCTTTCAGCAGGGGATTTATTCTAAATCCATTTTTTTTCCACCATCTCTCCCATCACCTGCACATCTGTTGTGTGTGCACTGTGCTCCATTAATATCAGCAAGAAAGACAATTGAACATAATTAGGACAAATAAAAATTCAGTAGGACGCGGATTTAACGGGGATGGTCTCACCAATAGACAAGCTCTAATACAAACCATGAAGACACACACCACATGTTAGAAAAACAGCTGACGTTTTAGCACTTTTATGCCCGTGGCTGATAATATTTCACCCAGACCCAGTAGCACAAACCTCCATCAAAAGACTAGAAATGCATAAAGAAAATGCCGAGTGACACAAATGTTCAGTCACATCACTCGACACTCTTCGGACTATTTGGACTATTTATGCAGATATTTTCTAAAACAGAGACAAAGCTCAACATGTACTTCATTTATATTTAGCCACACAAATAAAGATGCTTCCACTCGGCTTCCCTTCTGATCCAGTGGGGGCCAACAGATAAATTAGGGATTCCTCCCTCAAAACAGATCACTAATAAAGGGAACTGAATATGGGTTGTTGGTAGAATCTCCCGGGAACTTCAAAAGTTCCCTGGTGGCTGCGGACAGAAAGCTCCCAGAGGCTCCTCAAAGCCCTTTTCGTTTTCAGAGAGCAGCTGGAAATGCTGCTTTCTAACGCTGCGGGTTCATGCGAGGTTCAGGTGGATTAGCAGGTAGCAGCAGTGGTCGCTCGGGGGATAAACACAGCATCACAAGCTGTGTGGCTAAAACCAGCAGTCGGGGTGGGGGGGGCACGGCCAGTCCACTCACAGGAAATCGAACAATGTGTGTAGCCACTAGCAAACGCTTGTCTGCTAATCCCGTAAAAGAAACGGAAAGTGGTTCTCTCACCTCAAGGGTCACGTCCCTTTGGGGCCCCCACACCTACAATAATCTCATTACACAGGAGCGAATTTCGGATAAAGGGAAGTCGACGACAGGATGTTTGTGAGAAGAATCTGTGCTAAGCCTGGGCGACAACAGCCTGGCACTTTACATCCTGAGCCCAAACCCATCTAGTTTGAGATAAGCACAAATGGAGGATGAAAACGGAGGCTAAATGCATTTTCACACGTCTTATTTGTGAGTCCCCACTAAAACTACGTCCAATTTAGCCCGACAGGATTTGGTCCAGACTGGTTAGTGGGCAATTAAATATACGAGCAGATGTATTGTTGGGAGAATGAAAAAAGGACAAGTCGTTCAGGCAGCACACAGATCCTCCGAGGTTCATTTTTCAACTTGTCTCCAGGCTGAAAGACGTAACACTGACTTAAAACACACACACAGCAGTTAGGATTTGCATATCTGCTCCCACGCTTTATTACGTGATTGATGGGCCCCCTAAACTGTGGCACACTGCAGTACGTGCAGAGTAACTTATGGATATCCACACATCTTTATTATTAATCCAGTGTTTCCCTCGTCTTCCCTGTGCTACTGCGGCGTGTGCCGGGTTGTCATGGTGACGTACCTCTGCAGGCGCGCGTTGTGGTGTTGAGGTAGTACTGATGGGCGCAGCTGTCGTACTGGCATTCTCCGAACAGCAGCACCTTGGCCGGGTCACGGCAGGACGTACAAGCTCCCGCCACGTCGCACGTCAGGCACTGGCCGTCGCACGCTGCCGAAAACAGAAAAGGCCGACGTGAAGGTCAGTGAGGGAACGCACAGTCGGCTTTATTGTGGGCTTTCTGAAGCGTCTCTCTACCTCATTAAACCGCGGCGTAGTTCTTGAAAAGGATGCAGCACACAAAAAGGAGGCGTTAAAAGGAGTACGTATTTACAGGAGCACTGGTGGTACAGCTGGGCCACCAGGAAAACATTCGTAATATCAAGTTTTGTTTTGTTTTTGTTACAAATATCAGAAGGTAATTATTAATCGTAACAAAAAAGGTCATTTTAATTTATCTTTGAAGATATGCAGGACTTTGCAGACCTGGCGGTGGAATATTCCAGTCATATTTAAATTGCTGAAGCTGTGGCAAAACTCAACTAACTTTTTGAATATAAAGTATAAATATTAAGGCAACGTGCACTAATTCATACGATACAGAGCTGCTGCAATAATTGCATGTGAAACAGCTGAAAATACTGCAAATCTAAATGATGCAGCCAAACCTTGAGCAGATATTTCCCACAGACCTGCTGCACCTTGTACAGTGGTGTTTCTAATATTTTGTCCAGCTCATGAAAGTCTTAGTCACCTCTACATGTGCAGTGGTTTTTCACACACAGTGAACGTTAACGTTCAGCTCGGACGCAGACGTGATGCCTCTTGGATCTTGTTCCTGCTTTCTTGGCCTCTGAAGAAAAAAAAGAGCCTCCACTTCAGTGGGATCTCTACCCGGTTAAAAAAATACACTCACCCTGACAAATCTGGCTGCCATTGTCATAGTAACCAAGAGGACAGTTGGGAGCACAGAGCCCCGAAGGCAGTAGGACACTGTTGGCATGGCAGGAAGTACAGGAAAGAGCTCCGGCCCCACTGCAAGACTCACACGACGGATGGCATCCTAGACAAACGTAATTTCACAGGACAGAAATAGAAACAGCATATTAAACGGACAACAAAGGAACGTCTGGGATAACGGGATAAAGTCAAAAAAAACACCAGCTGGTTTTAATGTTTTGCTGAGAAGTCTCTAAACCCAACGTCAGAAGCAGGACATTTAAAGTTTAAATGACTAACAGCGGCTGAAATAAAGTCTGATCACGCCAAATGCTGATTGAAAACTAGATATTCATCAATGTCAGTAATGAAGGGCATCATCATTCCTTGAGTGCTCTCCACATCCCACTGCGACATGATATTTGTATGCAGCTTTGCACAATAGTCAGCATCTTTAAAGTCAGAAACTTTAAATATCACCAAATTCATCATGCGCCTGTGTGTGTGTGTGTGTGTGTGTGTGTGGGCATGTGCCCAGGGCTCATCCAAATGAGACTCCTGAGGTTTTGCTCTTTCGGCCTAAAACTTCCTGTTGGCACATCGAATTTCAATCTGTGTGCAGATTTACAGCAGCCCAGTGTGGAGGAAGGTTCTACCGCTGAGCTGCTGAACCACAGGAAGTGGAGGATGACGGAATGAAAGATGACGATGATGATGAGGAAGGTGAGGACACTTAAAACTAATGAGACTGAGGAGCATGAGGAGGTTGTGCTGATGAGAATGACGTTGATTTTGACGAGAGCATCAAATCATCACAAGAGAAGAATGTTGTGATGATATAATGATGAAGATAAGCATGGCGATGAGATAGATGCTGATGATGATTAGAGGCAGAATATTGATCAGCAGAGAACCAGGAGAACGATGAGGATAATATCAAGGAGAACGATGAGGATAATATCAAGGAGAACGATGAGGATGTCGGCAGCAATAAAAGTGATGATGAATGTGGATGACGATAAGTCTGTGGATCCAACCGTCACTTTGGGAAGTATTCAGACTGTTTCACCTTTTTCAAACTTCACTAGTTGTAGTAAATTTAATTTGAAATGAATAAATTTTCATATTTTTTTATCAGTCTAAAAAAATAACCCATATGGAAAATTTAAAATAACTTTATGCATTTTTCAAATGCGTAAAAAAAAATGTTGAAATCCACAACAAGAGTTCAAATCATGATCATAATGTTGACAGTGGGAATTAGGGGAGAAGAGGCGGGGTCATGATGGGCGTGGCGACGTAATAACGAGGAGGTGGAGGGAGATTATGACGACACTGATGAGAAACGTGGATTCAGTGTAAGGACGCTACAACTTGTGACAGGAAGAAGCCGGGAATCAAGTCAACAATCCCGGGTTCCCCAAATAAAACACATTTTAGGGCTCTGACGTTTCCGTGTAAGTGCAGATCAACTGTCTCTACGTGAACACCGTTTCCTCAAACTCAGTCAGTCTCTTCCCAGCACAGCTTCAGCACGTTGCATCTCCACACAATTTTCAACTGAGCTTCGAAACATCGGCAGTAAATGGCAGGATTTGATGTACTATCGGGCGTCATCCCAGAATCCTGAAGTGTATCTGCACGTTGCTTTCTTATGTACTTCTCTAGTCTGTGACCGTACGGCCTGAAATCGACTGCGCTGCAAAACACAAAGAAGAAACCTCTGAAAATATCCTACTGACTAGTTTATTTCTAAAGCAGAATGTGTCTCTCCACATTCAAGTTTGCGGTCAGGTCAGGGGAGAATAAGAGGGTCACGAAAACCCTCCTACCAGGTCAGGAAATGACCTCAGTTTGAAAAATAAAATAACATCTTCGACTGATGAATAAAATATATATATTTTTTTTTTTTTAAACACAGTTGACATTCAGGGCAACCTGACCTCTGACCCTGCTGCATGCCGTATGAAGACAGAACAAACGTCCTTACGTATGCAGGCTCCACGCCAGGCGTAGTGGCTCCGGGGACAGAGGGAGACGCAGTGATCGCCCAGCAGCCAGGTCCTCTCCACTCTGCACCACAGGCAAATGCTGCCAACGCCGGTCTGGAGGTCTGCGGTGCAGCGCTGGCAGTCCGGGCTGCACCCTGCAGGGTGGACACACAAACGTCAGGCTTCAGTAAGGCACGGCACTTTATGAACGCCCAGCCAAAACCAGAGTCACAAAGCACCGTGTGTGTACGTACAGTCTGGCATTGTCGGGCGTAGTGATGGGTCATTTGTGAATGACTCGTTCAATGTGAACTAATCTTTTATGTGACTTGGTTATGAGTCTCTCAGCGAACGATTCGTTCATTTTCCTGCAGCACCTTCTCTCGCCACACGGCAGCAGCTGCATAAGCTCAGTCAGCAGAAATGATTCGTTCACGACTCACTGAGCTGTGGGTCCTCGTTCTTTTGTCACGTGACAGCCAGGCCGCTCCGGCTCTGTGGCGAACAGGAAGCACTACGGTTCTTTCACGAGTCGTTTATACGGATCGTTCGTTCATTTGTCACGTGACAGGCACCAAGTCACTGTCACGCTGTTAAACAACGATGTCAGGGAGGACGCAGGACTCAAGTCACTTTATTGTGGGGTGTATTTGCTTTCCTAGGTTTTCACATGGTTTGAATTGCTTGTGGCAGTTTGTGTATTATAATTAAATTATAATCAGCGCCGCCTGCTGTAAAATGAACGAAATGAGTCAAAATGATTCATTCAGTTTCGAGTGATTCGAGAAGATCCGAGTCAGTCAAAAGAATCGAATTTCCCATCTCTAGTTGGCTGATTTGTGTCATCATGAGAGTTGGGAATAGGAGAAACCTGATTTTCCGAGGAAACTCCTCTGTTATGTAACTTTGCCACTAGGTTTTATAAATTAAGCTTTTTGCACGTGCACATGTGCAATAATAAGGCTGCAGACAGAAGTTTTGTGGACAGAGAGTGAACAGACGTAAAGATCAGCACACGCAGTGATACGGCAACATTTCTAAATGTTGGTCTAAAATTCATACAAGCACAAAGTGCCAAAGTTCCTAAACATTCCGCTTGTCTTAATTCATGCAGTTTGAGCCACTGTGTGTGTGTGTGTGTCTGTGTGTGTCTGTGTGTGTGTGTGTGTGTGTGTGTGTGTGTGTGCGTGTGTGTGAGTGCGTGTGTGTGTCTGTGTGTGTGTGTGTGTGTGTGTGTGTGTGTGTGTGTGTGTGTGTGTGTGTGTGTGTGTGTCTGTGTGTGTGTGTGTGTGTGAGTGTGTGTGTGGTCGCACACAGCAAAGAAAACGTCAGGACGCCGTGTCTTCTGTCAAAGTTTGTGACCCATTCACTAAAACCAAATCAAACTCCGTGCGTGCAGTCACTGAGGACAGAGGCCCAGGGAGCTGTTGAATCTAATGCATGTGCTTGTAAAATTAATAGAGCAAAACATCATTGTTGAAAGAAAACTTCTGAGGAACTCAAAGCATGTGGAAGATTTTTCTTCCGAGGCAGAATAAACAGAGGACAAGATCAATTACCAGAAAAGGTTTACACAAAAAGCCCCTAAAATGACTTTAATGATTATGTCTCTGCATGTTAACATTTACCGATGAAAAGTGCGAGGAGGACTATTGCAAATGAAAGATGTGATTTTTTAATGTCTGTCTCTCCCTTTCTTTTAAGTCTCAGACTTTGATCTCACTCGTTGTTTTAGATAAATGTGTGAACTCCATAACTCCCACAGAACCGCAGCCCAAATCAAGAACAATCGGGATCACGTCGGATTCCGGCGGCCTCTGGTTTGTGTCTGGCTGGCGCGGTGGTGGGCACCTTAAAGTTATCCAACCGCACAATGATAGTTATCGGAGAAGAGCAGGGCTCTGCAGGTGAGATTGTGAATCACCTGGTGATAATAGAAAAGACGAGCTAAAGCCAAAAAAACAATGTGTTTTTTCTTCGCATAAGAATAAATGGTGAGAAACATTCGGAGGCACTTTGAGGTGGAAGCAGATTAATAAACTATGTGACGAGGAGATTCATTCAGAAAACGACACACAGGATCTTTACAGGTTTTGTTGTTGGCTGCTACAAAACCAATAATTGCTGGTTAAAAGTTAGACGTCACGCTGCACAGTCTGAAAGTGCTTCAACGCTCAGGAGAAAGTTTTTTTTACAGCAATTAAATAAAAAACAAGTGTAAAACTAGTCGCAACTGCAGGTGTACTGGAATAAAAAAAAAATCTAAACTCCAGAAGGTAAAGTGATAAACAGTGTTCGATGATGTATGAAAGCAGGCCTGTTTCCAAAGCCTGGTCACATATCGTATTCATGTTCATATTTTATCCAAATGTCTATAAACCAGTTTTGGAAGATCCTGTTTAATTTTTAATTTTAATGTAGGATCTGTGCTTTGATTCAACACAAGTGAACGTGTCAATAACTTACGACGGGCTCAGTTATGTTTTTTTAATCATTTTTACGACCCATCGACAGCTCGGCGAAGCATCAAGTGGCGTCTAAATTGTGTTTTTTAATTTAATTGGAAAGCATTCTGATGTTTTCGTGTGCCTGACAGCTATTCCTGTCTGACGGCAGATGTTAAGGTTTCTTTTGACAGACCCTTAAACAACCTCGACTCCCGTCTCCTAAATGTGCCATCGATATTGGTGAGTCACAAGCTCCTTTTGAATATCGACAGACTGAAGGAAATAACTTTGTCTCTGTCAACTACTGCCAACACATCCAGACAGTCCCGCTTCAGGTGCCGAGAGGAGGGAAGTATCGGGTATTATTGACTGCAGAAATAACTGAGTATGAAACTGAAACATATTGATTTGGGTTCACAAAGCTCCTCTTTATGATGTAGTTACCATAAAAAGGTATGCTGAAGTTATAAATGTAAGCCACACAGTACGCATAATCATATTCTCCATAGGGAAGATTTATACCAGACATTACCGTGAACACACACACACGCACACACACACACACTCCAGTAAGACTCGGGAGCCCTAATGCATCTCAATTAGTTGCTTACGTCTGATTCAGTGCCGTTTAAAAGAGTAAAAGTTCCGCTCGGGGAAGGAACCTGAATGCAGCACGAGTTCAGAAAGCCAGAAGAAAGACATGAGAATAGACGGAGAAGCTGTGTGCCCCCCCCCCCCCTTAGACACATCGCCCCCACAAAGAATTGATTTACAGATGCAGCTAGTTCTACTTCACTCCTCATGCTCCCTCCTGGATCAGGCTCCAAAAAGTAAAAAAGTTATGCTCGTCTTTCAAATATCAGAAGTAGGATAAACATCCGTCTGTGAACTGGTTGGGAGATTCTTCAAGGATTGAAGAAACTGCTAGATGAACGTGCACGATGACATGATGAGAGTGGACGTACAGTATCGACGTGAGCAGATCATTTCGCCAGCAACGACAATTAAACGGTGTTTATGTGAAAGCACAGCTTTGGAGATGACGCTCACGAGATTTACAGCGTTAAGACACAAACAGAAGCATGTGATCGTCTCTGACGTCATGATTCCGGGGGTGTTATCCTCAGGAAATCCCTTTCAAAGACGCAGCCATAAACACTCGGCCTTCGGTTAAAGTATTTTCTGTTCCCATCTTTTGGATGATGCCAATGTCTTATTTTTGTTTGACGCCTTAAAAAAATATTTAGATCACTGTTTCATGTGGTATTCATTTTCCTTATCATATAACTTCAATAAAAGCCGTGTCTGCAGGGGAGATGCTGTAGATAAGACAAACGCACTGGCTCGTTCTCAGCGTGAATATTAAAAATGCAGTTTTCTTGTTTAGGGTCACACTGAAATGTTTCTGCTTGTATTACTAAAAATACACCAGATTAAAACAACCCTTGTAGATTTTCACTGCAACTAGACTTAAGCAAATACAACATTTCCCCCCCGAGTGTTGGCAGCGTTGTTTCTATGGCGATGCATTCCTGTTATCTGATGTGCTCATCTAATTTTAGCCTCAGATGTGATTTAATAACAGTTCTGGCACATTGGTGACGCAAAACAAACTCCAGTAGCTGTAAGCTTTGAGCTTTGAGCTTTAAGCGTTCAAGAACTCTTTCATTTAGCATTTTGGAGCTCAGATCTTAATATTCCCTCAACACTGGCTCAGAAGTGAATTCTTTTTACTTGAGCAAAGAGAGATTTAAGAAAGAGGGAGTGACGGAAGGAGGGTGAAAGTTGGAGGAGGCAGGCTGGCAACACAGCAGCCGATATTACCCACATGTCACGTTTCAGATCAATGTGAACAACAAATATCGTGTAGATTGTAATTTTTTGACTTCACAATCTTTTTTTTTTTTTTTTTACATTGCTGTCTTGCCTGAAAGTTGTAAATTTTTGAAAATCGTTCTGTTCTGCAGCTTTGTGGTTCATATCTACTTGCTGGCTGCAGCCTCTCTGTGGAGGTTTCATCTTTTTCTCGTTAGGTTAATTGGGGGATTAAGGTGGTTCATCTGCCACACGGGCCTTTCTGTGTCGGCCTTACAGAAGATGGATGGATGTTCTTCAACATTCAGATGTGGGTGTCCTAACTTAAGAAATAACCTGGACTTGACACACAAGACACCAGTTAAACCTCTGAACCCAAAATTTCAGTCTCAGGGTCGTAAACCAGCATCGAGGTACAAGCACTTTGCAATGACGTGAAAACTTATTCATCACTTATTTCAAACTCGATTCCATCCGCTGAAGGAAAGAGTTGGAGAGACATGCCGTCTGTTCAACTGGAATTATGCTTGTCCGGGCTGCAAATACGTACATTTACAAAGTTGTTGTTTGCAGCGGGGGGGTAGAATGAACAGGAACACAGTCATGTAATATGCAACATGTGGCCAATATCAAAGGAGAAATTATTGTTGTATTTATATTTTCTCATTTCTCAATTTGAACTAAATGTAAGAAACACGCAGCAGGAGCAAGTTGGGACTCGCGGTCTTGGCCGCGGACTCTGACACGTGGCCAGGAGGAGCCGGAACCACCAACTCTGTGGTTCATGTAGGACGGTTCTACAGAGTTTACTGCCAAAACTTTCAGACGGGACGTTGGTTCAGCTTGTCGACTTACACTCAACGTACTGGAAATCATAAGAGGCTCCTGTGCAAACGCTTTCCAGAGGGTTTTTTAATTTGTATTTCGGAAGAAGCACCATTTCACAACATGAGTTATACAGTCGGGGTATTAAACATCCAGCCGACACTGTGTAAAGACTATTTGCATCTGAGCATATGTGATTTTTCATCATTGATCTGGGACTGCACTCAAACATTTAGCAGCTTGGCTGATTATTTGTTAGATCAGTTGAGGATTGAGGATAATGACAGATGAAAATGGAAAGATTTAGCAGAGCCAAAGAAATCGTACAGTATTTATGTAAAAGAGGCAATTCATCTAACAATAACCGGTTTCATGCTAGAAGAAACACTGGCTCAACCACGGGGGTGACGTGTTTTACTTCTTTTGATCATTGCCGTTCGTTTTATGGGTTCGAGATCTCCGAAAGATGGTGTCAGTGCAGTAAAACCAGAAAAACCTTAACAGGAGCCTCGGGTAGGAACGGCTGGTCATAAAAAGCATGTGACAAGAAGCTGCTGCTGCCCGACACCCATCAACTGTCAGTTTCCACACGGACAAACGGGAGAATCAGAAAAGACACTTAATGGCGAGAAACCAGCGTCTGTTGGCGGTTCTCGTGTGAACCCGTCGCTTTAGGAGGTTATGTGACAGTGAGGGATTTGTTGGACAGAGTGTGAGAATGAGTGACGGAAAGATAAGAATAAAACATGATTAAAAAAAGGGAGTGTGTGTAGATGCCCATTCATTTTTACGGTTGAGGTAAGATTAAAGTGGCGAGGACAACAAACGTGTGTGTGCGTTTCCCGGCCATGCAGAAATGATGACCCCAGTATTTCCAAAGCCCCGAAGTGCCACAAGGCATCTTTTATTAACTGCAGTTCGGCTGAGGTTGACCCATTTGAGATTAGAATGTGTGTATTTGTGTGTAAACACACACGTGTGTGTGACCAGCCTTATCTGCTGTGTGTGTGTGTGTGTGTGTGTGTCACGTACACGCATGTGCGTTTGTGTGAGAGCTAATATGTGGTTGGAGTTTCACGTCTCCAAACAGCGTGTGTCATCAAAAGCCGTAATTAAAAGTCCGTGCATCCATTTTTCCATCAGTTTCTGTTTACCCCCCCGCTATCTCCTCCACGCCCGGCCCCCCGCTATCTCCTCCACGCTCGCTTCCCATCGTGTAAACACGGCCGCTTTAATCTACAGCCATCACTCCAGATAGGTACAAACCCATTTTATTAACCAGCAGTGCGAGGGAGGGGGACGACAGCTGCACACATGAACACTCCAGTCTTAGCTTTTCCATTTATCTGCTGTCTGCTAGTTTATCAGGTTCAAGCAAACGTCGTTTTCGGGCACAATGAGAAACGCGGCGGTACCTGAGCCTGCTGCTTATTAGCAAGGATCTGAAGAAAGTCGTTTTCGGTTTGTCCCGCTCACCCGAAAAAGCAAACTAGCAAGGTCATCGCTCGCCGTGATTGATTTCTTCAAACTGTCATTTCTTACGTTTAACGCTTTGACAACCCGCCTGAACACGGACACGGCACAGATCTGCCGTGTTGAATCTGACCTAGATGAAGCTGTTGTTTTCTCAGGCGTCGACAACGTGTAACCGCTGAGATCGACTCACTTTCATTGACGTACAAAACTGAACATGGGATACGTTACTGAAACACGTCTCGCCAGTCGTCTCGCTCCCACGACGCTCATGAGTTTGTATCTTTATCAAAGAAGCGTTTTCCCGTCAAAGTACTGAGATATTTCCTAACACAGTTGTGCGTGTTTTTCACTAATGAGCCGACCAGTTTAATGCCCAGCCAAGACTTCGCCAGCTCCAACTGTCAGTCATCCAAATATGTGTACTCCAAAGTAAATATGGCTTCTTCAGATGTTCTTATAATTTATTTGAAGACGCCTTGGTAACCAACTGCAGCAGCTGCTAGAAATCATAAACCTGCTGAAAAAAGCATCTTGGTGCATCTTGCAAACGTCTGGGATTTATCTCACTTTTAGAATCCGGACTGTTCCAGCTGTCGGACACAATACTGTGGCTAAAGGCTAATGTCTAACTTTTTAAGCAAATCTTCAGTCTCTTGATGAGCTTTCAGAAAACTCTGTGAACCCCGGGACTTTAGTTTGTAGCTCTGAGCATCCTGTTGACCCACAAAAAAAAAAAAAAAAAAAAAAAAAAACAGACTGCGGAGATTAAAAACGTATCAATGGAAATCCGCGTTCAGACTGAGGTCACGGGGGGAGGAAACAGAAATCGTTCTCTGTGCTGTTTAAAAGTCTCCTCAGGGAGACACAGAAGAGTTGCAGGGGAGGCGGGGAGCACGTCAAATATTAACACAGAAGCATAAGATAATAATTAAGTAGGCCTTAGATTTCTGCATATTTCCTTATCTCAAATGTCCATTTCAGTCCTTCACATTTCCATCTTTAATTCAACAACACAGAAATATGAATATTAAAATTAATGGTGCACTTTGCACAAAAGCAGAAAATAACACGGGAGATTATCTGAGGCCTCTTTCACATATCATGTCCAAAGAAATCAGTTTCATTTTATACATTTAATAAACTGTACAGCAGACGCCTGTACAGGAGGCACAACGTGTACAGCACATCAGAGCCGTGCATCTACACAAAATGAAAACGAGAGCGCTACTGTGGTTACCGCGGACTGACGGCAACGTCGTAAACGCCCATTCACTCGCTCTAAATCCTGGAAATCAGGACAAAGCGGCATGTTCTCTGCACGTAATCCGTACTCTGTGCTACTCACAGGATAAAGTCCAGATAATCTCAACAGCATCTCACCCGGGCATCACACACTCACACACACGCTGGCTCGACATAATCTGGAGAATTTTGCTGAAATTATTTTGGAGTATAAGTAAAAAATTACCCACATCCATTCTGCAAACAGTATTAAAAGCGCATTAAAATCTTGCCACTTACAACGACTATAATGAGTAAATGGAGCTACACACACACACAAAAGACTGGTCATATCTGTCAGTGTGTGTGTAACTGTGCAAAGCCCGGCGGGCCCCAACCCTGCCAGTTGGTGGCTCCGGTCCCACCGGGACCAGCAGTGTCGCACACCTGAATCGTGGCCGGGTGTGTTCGCAGGAACCTGCAACCAAACGACCTGTAGTGAGAATGTCCATGACACCGTGCGCACACTCACGCCCACAGGCCGACTTACTGAGGCACTCTCCACTGAGGACATCGAGGAAATGCCCCTCTTGGCAGGTGGTCCTGCAGTGCCCGCCTTGCAGGGAGGCCAGCTGGGGGCAGGAGGTGCAGTCAGCCTGGGAGGGGCCAGAGCAGGTCCTACAGGATGGGTGGCACGCTGCAAGGTGGGGAGTGGACGGAAGAACAGGAGAAAGGATCAAAATCAGGCAAAGTCAAAAGAGAGAAACAGGAGTTATAGCAGTGATGGATTGATGTGAGGAGGACACAAAAGACCGGGAGGAGGAGGTGGTGGGAGGAAAGGTTACTGAGAGATTAGAGCGGAGGATAGAGGGAAGACGAAAATAGGCAGTGGAGAGGAAGATGGAAGATCGAGCAGGGGGAGAGACGAGGTGATAAAATGCCAAGGGTGAGTGAAAGATTCAAAGTTAAAGGACGGAGGAAAACAGAAGGCAGGTAGAAACAACGGACACAGACACATTTATGAAATAAAATGTCCGGGTACCAACCATATTTAAATTCTAAAGTTCATAGGAATACTCTGCAGCCTCACTAAGAGACATACAGGACAAGAACAAAACGACGGCTTGGCTGCTTCGTGGAGGTGGGCAGCTGGTGTATAGCGAGTTTTCAAAGTTTCCGGCAAAAGTTTCCTCTGTCCGAGGCAAAAATGCAATAGTCGTTTGGAGCCAGGTAGCTTCTAATGAGCTAATCAATACAACGACGAAAAAGTTGGTCGGAAGTTTGCTGCAAAACATGCGCAAATATAAAGAACCGGTCACATGGCTTAATACTAAAATACGTTGTCTGGCAGTTCTAGGATCAGCTTGTGGCCTCGAGATTGAGAACGTCTCACTGTAAAGCAGTGAGACGTTGGATTTTGGATTTAGGGTTAAGGCGTGTGCGTTCTTACCCTGGCACTGACTGTCCTGGATAAAGAAGCCTTGTAGGCAAGTGGGGACACAGCGTCCTTCATGCAAGCTGGACGGGGAGGGACAGGACGTGCAGTTGTCTTCAGTTGGCCCAGTACATTCCCAGCAGGAGGGATGACACTCTGGAAAGGACAAAAAGAAGCGTTAAAATTCCCCGCGACAAACAAAAAGGAGCCTCATGCTTAACGGCATCTCTCCTACATGATCCTGCCACCGCGTAAAAAAGATAAATGAGTACGTGTAAATGATGGCACACAATGTTCTAGGTCTCAAACTTTTTCTCTTAGTCGCCACTGCTGCAGACACAGAGAAGCACACTGCTGGAGAGACGACTCACTGTGGTGCTGCATTACTAATTCAGCTCTACGGAGGCAGAAATGCATCCACACTAAATTAAGAACTGCTCTTACTGCTAAAAAAACACTGAATAACAGGCTGAGCATCCGTACGTGAAGTGCAGCCAACGTTCTCCACCACTTTTGTTACCTCGCAGCCGCTCTGCTGCGTCTTGTCCTTTCCCTGCTGGCACATTCTGAATCGGACTCTCACGAGCTTTTAGTCCGCTCTGCCAGCTCGAAGAAAAGCAACACTAGGACGAGGCCAGCGGCCAGCTCCACCAATCAGAAGTCGCACATTAAGGCTAGGGTCAGTGCCAGAGCGGAGAGGCTGGTCCAAGGCGACCACCCGCCAGCCAAGCCTCCTAAAACACGCTCTCCTGCTCCGTTTAGTTCAGATAACACAAAACTTCCTCGGTGACAGTTTTACAACGATTCACGCGTTGAAGAATTGAAAGGGAGGCGGCTTTACCCGCTTGAACTCACACTGCACAGAGGTCTGTGGTAAGATGGGATCGCATATTAGCAAGGACCAGTAAAAGATTAGGCAAGCTCATTCACAACACCAGCAAAGACACGGCGGACAGCAAGTCGTCTAACTAATGAAATGAAGTTCAAGAAAACTGCGCAGTCTGAGTGTAGCCGCGTAATAAATTCAACACAAAATTGAAGGGATTAATAAGAGGCATGGCAACAGAGCATTTTAATTCAAAAACATTCTTTCTCGCTGCACTCCTGAGTGGCTCCACTGACCAATCAGATGCAAGATGTGCCAGAGACGAACAGAAACGAGGATTGTTCCAATTGTCAGATTGTATATTTTTTAGATTATAATATTAGAAAATTCAAAATGAGTCTAAAATCCTAATTTTACATTGACCTGATAAATAAAAAATACAGTTTTTGAAGGCTAAATTCAATTCTTTTAACCGTTTATGGAAAACTAGACTTCTCTGCTGTTTGAAGCGTCATTACATTTATCGTCCCGTACGAGGAGCTCGCTCTGCCTTTTGCCTTTTGTCTTTTTGTTGTAATCCTTGTGTTCAAATCCATGGAACCTCCCTTGTCCCGGGGTATTTACTCTTCGCCTAGATGCCACCACGCCCGTCACCCCACGCCACAGCTGCCCGGCAACAAGCCTTCTGCGGAGCCTTTGATGTCTGCTTTGGCAACGCGAGGACGAATAGCGGCGCAACGCTATCAGCCCTGGCAGCTGAGTGGAGCTGCGGACCGACCGGCTGCTGCTGGTGGAAAGGAAAGACAAAAGGCCTGTCACCCACCAGCCAGGAGCAGCCAGCGTGTGTGTGTGTGTGTGTGTGTGTGTGTGTGTGTGTGTGTGTGTGTACTGCCTGACTTTTTGGTATACAGCACTCAAGGATGTGTGTGTGTATAATTACTCATCTGCTGGATTCTTTCAGAGAGCTGTCATATGGGTCCGGGTCTTGTGTACACACTGGGTGACAGCCACTGGCAGAAGCAGACTGCTGCTCTACCAGCACAACAGCTGTGTGTGTGTGTCTGTGTGTGTGTGTGTGTGTGTGTGTGTGTGTGTGTGTGTGTGTGTGTGTGTGTGTGTGTGTGTGTGTGCGTGCGTGCTGTGTCTCAACCTACAAAAACATTTACCCTCTGGAATCACCTCAGTGTCAGAGACGGGACTTTTTTTAAGTCACAGCAGTGTCAGCCAAAGCCGTCAATCTGACACCCCATCATCGCCCACCTTCTTCCAGGCTGCCTCACCATAATCCCCTTCTTCTCCGGCAAACGTGGCAGCTTAATTGGTTAGCGAAGACGAGCAGACAGCCCATATGTTTTCATGATTGAGTTTACCACCCACTGACATGTCTGTTCATCCATAAACACACCACCGGCACAGACTCTCCGTGGTCACATCCGTGTGAGATAAGCACACGTCCAGCTCAACGCTGCCAAACGCAAGCCTCGAACATCCGTCACATCAGCAGTCTCAAAGCAAACGCTCACTCGTAGGCATATTAAACAGGCTTCCTGTCACGCTTCTGTCGTTAATAAAAGGACGGAGTGAGAGCGATAGGCAGCCTGTCGTTCTGTTATTGCACTTTGGTTATCTAATTTGTTGCACGGCGGAGAGCACATATTGATTCCTGTAGTACCCGAATTCATGTGCACAGGCATTCTCATCGAACATTACGTGGAGCACACATTCAGAGAATCAGATTCATTACTTTGTTTTGTGCTGATGGGGTCATAATTCGAGGTGGGCACAGTTGATGAGGTTGTGATTTAGTTTGGGGGTGTGAGTGCTCCTCGATGCCTTCCACAAATGATCCTCCTGCTACAGTACAGGGCTGATCATTGCATTAGTGCAGAAGAGACTTGTGTGTGTTACACAGCAGAAACAGGAGTGAACAGTTATATTTCATTCGCCTAAAGTGTCTAATGCATCACTGGAATTGATTCTGCAATTTTATGATATTCGGTAAGTCCATCCGCTCCTTTAGGAGACTTATTCTGTGGGAAAGGCAACGCAACGGTCTGACATTAGAGGCACAAATGGATCAAGAAAAATGTGTTTTTTTCCTCCAGTCTGACTGGAGCCTCACATTTCATTTATAAGTTAGTTCAGTTACTGTTATGAGTTAGCAGAATAAACTCTATTGTCATCACTGAGCACATATGTCATACATACATGTTGCAGAGCAATTTGTCCTCTGCGTTTAACCCGTCCCTCTGGGGGGGAGCGGTGGGCGGCTGTGGGCTGGTCTTGTTTAAGGACACATGGGATGGGTGGGCTGGCGATTGGATCCCGCAGAGTTCATGTGCAGACCATGCAGCTGCTCTTCCCATTGAGCGACCAGGTCGCATGAACTGACTTCCACAAACAAACAGTAGATGCCCTGTTAAACCAAAGCTGCGTGTCCCTTTGGGTCCTCGCCCAATCAGCTTTGCTTGGAAAACCTCTGAAAGGATGTGGTAAGGAGGTAAAGAGGTTTTCTTACTGGGGCCAACCTTACAAGCAAACCTCGTCTCTCCCACTTGTATGTGATGAGAAGCTTGTGCCCAAATGTAAGACTCACTCTGAAATAAACGGAAAGTTTAGACTGAGATGTCTGTTGACCTCGAGTAACATTACTTCTGCACTAATGTTATCAGGAGCTGAGGCTTTTGTTTGAGTCATGAAAGTGAAGTGCTCTCAGAAAGAGGCATGTCATAAAATCCATTAAGGTTGGGACCGTGCCAAACCTTTCACCGTTTGAGCATCACTTTCCGGAGCGGACGTAGGACCTTGTTGTGTAGAGGCAGCCTACCAACCGTGACGCTCCAGGAAGTGACGCTTCTGTGATTTGTTGCCCAGGTACCATGGGTACGTCACGAGGAACAGCCAGAAGAAAACGACGTCTGAGCGACAGAAAGCCATTGACTTGACTGTCAAGACTGATGAAGCCAGAAGCTAATGACACACGCACCACGAGCTCCAACGTTGGAAGCCAACAACTGCAAACACCTGAGAGGCAATTCCTGTTTGTGGCGTTTTAAAAGTTCAGCATGTTGCGTTAACCCCGTCGGTATGCGACCTGTGCTGCAGCCTGACCTGTTCATCGAGCAGCATTAAACCTCCCACACGCCGACTATCTCGGACTGCAGCGGAGGCCCGCTGACTGGAGGGGAGGGGGATTTACAGCCAGGAATTTGCTCTCAGGCGTCGGAGAGCTCGTCACCTCCAGCCCACGCTGTCTTTAAGTGCGTGTGCACATAAACACTGGAGTCGGTGAGTCTCAAGTACATGTTTACACACCATCCTCGCCCTGTCAGGGCACCACACACACACACACACACACACACACACACACACACACACACACACACACACACACACACAGCTCTTACAATAGCCTTCATTGTTCCCTGCCGCACACCTGGACCTGCTGATCCTCTATCAGGGAGACCTCTGTTACCAGGAAAAACAACAGAATGGAACAGCTGCTCTTCACATTACTTTTATTCAGCTCTAACTGATGCAACGAGCAGCTTATTCCTGGAATACATTTAATAAATGACCAAATGTGTCTATTAATAGACTCTTTCTTTTCCCCCGATGACAATGCCAAAAGTCACTGGGCTCAAACTGCAAGAGTGTGGTTCTGGTAGACCTCATTTTCTCACATGGATTGGCCCCCTAAGCCCGGTGAGAACCTTTTTGACGTGCAAGACAGGACTTTATTCCGGGTTCCTTTCCTCCCAACATCGACACCAAATCTCGGTGAGATGGATGCAAATAAATGTTGCTGAATTGGACGAACGCATCAACATGATGCCACAGCGAAGTCTTGAGGTTTGTTTGGACTGAGACAAACTGTTCAGTCTTATGCACAAATTACACACCAGGTATGAGCAGAAAAAAGCAGAAGTATTTCATTTTAGCATTTAGTAAATTTAGTATTGAAATTTAAAAGGTGGCTGAAGGATGATTTAAATCCATATTTGGAATTGTGCCGCCACCCTGAAGCCTGCATCTGCTTGGATCGCCATTTCCGGTTTGTATGTCATCGCGTTGCCTCTGAAATTTGCTTTCCATTCCTCATATAGTTTGCAAGTAGGTGCATGATGTCGTTAAACTTGGACTCGAGCTCACTTTAGCCCCGGCGTTGGTCCAGTGCTGTTCCCTTGTGATCACAGAGATGAATGAGTGTTCGAAGACACAATCCAACTACTCTTTATCGATTGGTAATTGTCTCCTCCCAGATGATTAAGGGAATCCGATATTGCTAACGGCTATTCAATTCCAGGTTAAGTAAACAAAATTTTCTCGGGTGCTTGACCTGTTTGGAACTTAAGAGTAAACTGTTGCAAGGAGACAAATTATGCCATTACCTGAATGCCTTGAAGCTCAGGGTCCCTAAAATCAATGTGATGCAGACTCAAGCCCACTGCTCGGCCCCTTCAATTTATTACAAAAACAAGCAAACAGGTTGTGGACATCCATTATTCAAGGGCAAAAACAACGATAACTCATTTGTTTCTCACTGAATTATTTTGTCACTCCTGAAGAGATTGCAAACAGAAGAAGAAGAACCTTTTATTTTAGTCACATATACATTTGCACATACATGTTCCAGTGAAATTTACTGCTGCATATTTAACCCATCCCTGAGGGAGCAGAGGGCTCCTGGTGGGGAGGCTGGGGATTACAGGTAGCCTGGGATTTCCCACACCAGGATTTGATCCCGCATTGTCTGTTTTGCCCTCCAGCGTCTCTACCCATTGAGATACCAGGCTCAGCAATGCGAGAACTAACGTGGGTAAAAAGGTTTCGGTCGCCCTCGCTTCCTCACATAGCAAACAAGACAGAAATTTGGGAAAAGGTACCAAGAACAAAAGCAACGGATTTTAATGTTTCCAAGCTTTGGAACAAACAGTCAGCCAACAGGAAGTTGTAAAGACATTCCTCAGAGCTGTAAGACCTGTAAGAGACATAATCATCAAACACAGCGGCTCAGTGACTGTAAACAGACACTGGCGACTTATCCGCAGGACTGTGAGAAATGAACCTCTTCTTCAAACTGTGCGTGTCTGCCATGTCTCCCATCCCTGTGATCCTGCTACTGCGGCTTCAAATCACAGACGTGAGAAAGGAGGCATCCAAACCTCAACTATCAAATCCAATTTTGAGATTCCATGATAAATAATAGAGAAATCCAATAGCGAAGGCAGCGACGAAGCTCTGTATTGTATTTTCAATTCCCAGGAGCCCAACTGTGTCTGTTCGCTACATAAGAGATGGATACTAAAAACTACAGTCTTATACGTACTGATGCTAATCTCCGTATCATCCGTCTCTGGGTTGATTGCTGCATCGGCTGGAGAGTCAAACATTTTCCCACAGTGTTTGATTTGTGTCTCACAGCATCATCTAGAACAACTGGTTTGAAACCAAGACTAAAAAATTACATTGCCACCTTTGGTCAGCCTTTGTCTGGCACGGTGTACACCTGCCTTTAAAAGTGTTGGCTCAGAAACTACCCGCATGTTTTGTCAGCGGGGAACTTGAACTTCAGGTTCAGACAGTAAGACAGGACAGGAAAGGAGAATTTTGGTGACAGCCACATCACGAACGACATAACAACAGAATAAAGACAACGTGACTGAAAATACGAAGTTATTTTAAGGTTGTAATGCAGAGCTATTGTCATGGGAAATGACTCCACATGCTGCACCTATTAGCCTCTGTCAGTCTCAAAACCTATAATTTAAGTGCTGGATGTAAATCCACGATTTGGTGATTTGCTCAACTCATTTCAGGTAACAGCAGAGCCGCCAGATGAGAAGTAAAGCGAGAGAAAGTAGAGCTGAACCAATCGCCAGCGTTGGTGAATGACTTGGCGGCACATAAAGGAAGCGACAGCAGGTGGGAACAAACACCCCTCTTCCTGCCAAATACTGGATGCAGGATGGTCAGTGGGCAGAAAAACTGAGCGGGGAACGAAGACGACAGTAGAGCGGCGACTGTGGTAAACGGATAGAGTTTGGCAGCACACGTTTGGAGCTACGAGGAAGGTAAACTAAACGGATTGTGGTCCTTTTTCCCTCGTCATTGTTGTCCTGTCTCATTCTAAACGCACAAAGAATATCCCCTGGCCTCGGTAGATTCAGTGGTGTGTGTTTGTGTGTGTGGGCGGGTGATAATTATTCTCACTTGATAGACTCTCCCTTCAAACCTAAAATGAAACTTAAAAATAGGTTGCATATTACAAACGCAATTTCACAGTCACCAACAACCTAATCAGGTGTCTTGTCCAAACAGAGACAGATGCACGCGCATCAACACGTAGCACTGGGCAGAGGTGACCGAGGAACAGCTGCTTCTATATACCAGACGCTGCCAGTCTAGCTAAGAAAGCCGAGACTGAGCTCATGAGCTTTGAATTATTAACATTCAGTCATTAACTTTCACTTCAGATGAGGTGTTCTGGGTAGTTTTGGTCAAATTGTTTCTCTAAAGCTCCTCCGGACATAATTTAATCTGGAGATGGAAGAAGGAAGGTCCCAAACAATACATTCACTCCCCAAATCAAAACCGTAGCGAAGAAAATCTGTGAGGCGCCGCAACAAAGTTGACCAAAAGACACTAGCTGAGCCTTGCAGGTTCTGCTTCCCCTAAATAACGGACATAATTTAGCCAAACACTTTGACTCACCTCTGCATGTCTGCTTGTCGTCCAGGAAGGTGCGTGAGGAGCATCCACCTGTGCAGATGCCATGGTGCAGGTGACTAGACTGAGGCAGCAGAACTTCCTCTGGTTTGAGGCAGAGCAGGCAGTCTGAGGCCAAAGGCCCCACACAGGAACGACAGGATGGGTGACAATCTGGAGCCAAGGGAGAGGAGGTCAAAAGGTCAAAAGGTCAGACCGGCAGAAACGCATTGTTCAGTCGATTAAAATGCAATATCTCACTGTGGCAGGTGTCGTCAAGGGAGTAGAGTCCTCCCCACAGCCCTCCACGCACTGGCCTTGGTGGAGAAGACGTCCACTCGGACACAGCGTGCACTGGGACACAGACGGACCCCAGCACGAGGCACAGGAGCCGTGGCAGGCTGAGAGGCGAAAGTGTCAGTTAAAACTTTTCGTTTGCATCTTTCGGGACAGTTTACTTGAGGAACAGACTGTACTGTCGGTTCTGTAGGCGGCCCCGTGTACTGGACACGCCCAACCAAGAACCCCGCAAGGAATGGTGACGGACTGGGAGACTCACCTCTGCATCTGCTGTGGCCGTCCATGTAATGCTGAGTTGGACATTGGCTAATACATTTCCCAAGATGCACGGCGGTCCCCGGTGGGCAGGTCATGCACTTTGGATTGCCGGGGAAACAGGAGGTACAAGACGGATCACAGGCTGTGAAGTAGAACATCTCAATGGTAATTGTCCCGGGACGGACTGACGTTGTGTTCGCTTAAAAAAAAATCAATCATGACCTGCAGTCAAGAACAAAGTCACGTGTCTAAGAGATGTGGTGACTTTCAAACGTCTAACACTACTACACTGCAGGTGTGCAGCTTCTGTTGAAGCAGTAAAAAACCGTGAAACAGTCTCACGAGATGTAGAGTGATGTCTTTATAGGAACATCTCGTTACAAACTAGTCCAAAGCTACAACTGAAAAGGTTTTTCTTGGTGTGTGAGTGTGTGTAGCGATCCATATCGACACGACATTCCGACATGCAAACGCGGTCAAAGAGATGTTGGACTCCTTCATCTCCATCTTAACAGAGGAGAGAATGAGTAAAAGCTATTCCTGCAGAGTGCTGGAGGCGACAACACAGGAAAGCCATCACATTTAATCCAGGAAACCCTGAGGAGAAAATTCACGAGTGAAGAACCCTTCAGCGCCCTCCAGATGTTGACATTTTAAACCGGAGCTCAAAGCACAAACTGGCAACTTCTAATGGATTTGACCTTTTTTCCCCACAAAGTTCCCCGGGTTTTGACATTTCCAAAAGAGGGCTTCTCACCGAGAGCTTCTCCGCTTCCATACGAGGGAAAAGAAAAGGCCTCACTCAACCGCTCCAGGTGGTTTTTACCAAGAGGAAAAGGAAAAAACACGCTCAGCTATGTGCTGCTAAGTTCACACTCGTCCGGAGGGAGGCCTATTCTTGCTCTTCTTCATCTTAACACTCAAAAATAGAAAACATCCATATTCATAAAGGATCTCTTTATTCAGAGAGCTTCTAAACCCTCATTAGTGAAAGAGAAGACTGCTAATTATTGGATTTTTTTTTATTGTTTGTTTTCTAACTCTGGCGACTGCTGACTTATCGTTTTGGCACGACGTGCAGCGGATGCTGGCGAGAAGCTCCATCGGGATGTAAAAAAAAAAAAACAAGCCCAAACAAACCTTCACCTCCAGCTCACCGTGCCGTCTCAGAAGGAGTTCCTCTACTCTGCACCGGCACATTCTGTGACATCCAGCTCGTCGGCTTAAATATCAGGCTGCATAGCAAACACAGTTCTGATGGACAGCTGCGCTTCAGTTGCTGTTTTGTCTTTTTGTCATTTCTAGACACTGACAGTATCATAAATACTGTACATTCTGTGTTTTGAACCCTGTGGGGCCTCAAGTGTAAAATTTATGCATCTATTTTTATGTATTTTTCCAAAATCTAGCCTGACGTTCAGTATATTTCTGGTTTTTGCTTGATGCTCCTTTTTTTGTTCCGTTTTTGTGGAAGTCACGTTACAACACTTTCCCTGCAACCAAAGTTGCATGTAAATAGATTCTTCCTCTATTCTGCTTTTTGAAAATTCTCAGGTAAACACAAGTAAAAGCCTGAGCCATTCTGCAAAGACATTTAGCAATTACACCAGGTAGAAACTATTACAGAAGCATCAGAGAGAACAATTACTGCAGCCACGGCGGCAGAAAATAGACACAGCAAAAACGATTTTTAAACGGCGACTTTGTAACAAACTGAGACATTCAGCATATCACTGCCATGTTCATGTGCTGAGCGATGAGGCTACATTTGTCCTCAGCGTTGATCTCCACCCTAAAAGGTTTTAAAAACCAGCGTTGGATCCCGGGTCTCAAAACCCTGAGGGTGTGTCTACGTCAGTTTTACCGTAGCAGACGCCGTCTTGACTGTAGAAGCCCGTGCCACAGTCGGGGACACACTCTCCGTCTTTCAGCAGGACGGCCGGGTCTGAACACGACACACAATCCTGGCGACTTGGCCCACGACACTCCGAGCACGACTCATGACAGCCTGATGAAACAACAGAAACACATTTAGTGCGGGTGTATTTTCACTGGATATGGTAAAGGAGTAAAAAGTCGACTTTAACTGAAACCTTATATTTTGGAAATCCTAACACTGCACGTGATGCGTAGTGAGAGACTAACTATAAAAAATAAAAAACTACTCTTCGGTACCAAAGAACAAGTATTACCACTTTTTTTGATGAAATGGAGTTTGATGTGTCTGAATACAAATCCACCTGTGTGTGTGTGTGTGTGTGTGGGAACAAACAGAAGCTCAAAAAGCCTGTCTCAGCACCAACTGCTGTGATTATCCATGATTTCCCAGAAGCCCACAGACTGAAGCCAGCTACCGGAGCAAGTGCCAAAAACCGCAGAAGAAAACGAGTCAAAAACAGAGTGAAAGGAAATCGCCAGAGAACTGCGACACCTCGGGATGTTACAGCACCCGTTTCCTCACTGGAACACAAGGAATCCTGTCAGAGGGCGTCCTCTGCTCAGAACTGGCCAGTCTAAAATGGGTTCTTTAACTATCACATTTGTAATCTAGATTATTTGTATAACTACATCTGCTTTTTCTTTCTTTGATATTAAAAGCAGTTTCAGTTATTTAATCTGCTGTGTTTGCAACTGATGCACATCTAATGTAATTAACAAACAGGAATAATGTTTGGGGTCATTGTCTCGCTGAAAAATTATCCCCAATCATTTGTGCTCAAAGATTGTCAAAGCTGAACAGTTGTTCTTGTTTTCTTTTGTGATCTTTTTGCAACTGATTGGACAAAATAAAATAAAAATAAAACATGGATTAAACATGTGCAACATCTGTAATGCCAAAAAATGCAGAACTTATATACAACCTTAGTCTTAGTAATATATGTGCTTGAGTTGTGCCAGAGCACTGAAAGTGATGGCAATCCCATAAAGTTTTCATATATATTTGTCATTTTTGCACTGATAACCATAACGTGCCCATGAGAGTCTGTTTTTCACATTGTAAAATATTCTGCCCCACTTTACTCTAAAACTCCTGAAGAGTTATGGTTTCCCGTAGAGGCCGATGACATTGCAAGAGAAGAAAGAAAGACTGAGATCGAGAATCAAAGTTTGGTTTCGGTTAAAAGACAGAGACAGAGAAGTCAGGTAGAGGAAGGTGAGAAGGTATAAAATGCGAAGAAACAACAGAACGGGGGACTGTCACCCACGGAGAGTGGAATTAATTAAATCAATGTTAAAAAAAGATGATCAAAATCTTACTCAATTAAGGAAAGATGCCAGAAGTTAACCTGATATGTATTTGTAAAACACTGTCGGAAAGCAGCGCGAGATAAAGCTCCTGATCTCCCACTGCTCTACGACAAAGACTTTCCCCGGGTCAGAATGTTCATATCTACTCTCCCAAGCAGGAACACAACAAACCGTATTCAATCATACACTTATATCCAGCAGTGTGATGTAATTTGAGAAATATTTCACGAGTTTTATTCCCACTGTTACACAGCGTTTTTCGTGTTTCCTCCATGCTGAGGAAGTAATTCGCCAAGTAATTCACCCGAGTCAACTGGTGTTGAGCACAGGCCGGTTTACACGTCTGTCGATACACGTAGACCAACGCAGACTAGGGAATTATGGGTAACCATAGGTTGCAAAAGGACCACAGATGTCCCAGATCTCAGCAACGCGTCGTGCGGCGATGTGCGTTGGCCAATCGGACTGGATAATGACGGGAGTCGGCATCGAAACGGGAGCAGAACCAGGAAGAAGATGATCGGAAAAGTAGAACAAGAACAACCTGTGTGGATGTTCACACGGATTTTATTTTTAACATTCATCTATGCTGTTTCATACATGATGTGTTTGCACTGCTGCTTTATTCAGACGTTAGTGTTTTCATTTTGTTTTCACTGTGAGCGTCAACAAATGATTTTTTTTTTTCCAAAAATGGAAAATTAGAAAAGTCTGGGATTAATAGCTAACTATACTTCCCATGGGACACAAATTATTTGGTTATAATTTATAAATTAATAGTTATCAAGTTATAATTTATAAATGTGTGTACAATCGGACCTACATCACATCAGGTTCCGGCAGAGGTCTGGAAAGTTCTCCGGGTCCATTTTATGCTTGAAATCTGCATTTGCCTTTACACATGCTCAGTGTTGTGAACGGCAGAACGAGTCAGTTTACTGTGTTTCCGGGTTGTTTCTCTACTTTCAGCTGATTGCGGCTTGTTGGACGTGACACTGCCCTCTTGTGGACAGGTACGTCTGCCGTGCAACAGGTGTGAGAACAGATCATCGACCGGGAAGCATAAACGGGGCTTTAGGTGTAGGGCCAGCGAACAAACGTTTGTGGCGTGCAAAGCGCCGCTGTGATTTCCATCCGTTTCTGAGGTACGTAGCATGTAGTAGCATGTAGCATAGAGTAGAACGTCCTTTTCCCGTTTCACGAGAATGTCTGGAGGTGTTTTTAGTGTTACGCCCATAATTACCACGTTCCCCTCTGAGCAAACTGTTATTTGCATCTCAGCCGTCTACAGCAGTTATTATCCTGAGCAAAGCATATTCACGTCCAGGTAGCTCGTTAATGCTACACATATGGAGAGGCATCACACGCCCCCATTCATTGGGAAGTGAACATTCGAGCAGCATCCTGGCACTTCCTCTCGCAGCCAAAGAGCAGCCTGACCCGGAGAAACGGAGGAACAGGCACCGTGTGCTTCCAGGCAAATCCCCACCCAGCAATAGTCTGCAAATCTCCAAACATGTTCCATTGTGAAATGACCAATTTAGAGAACTGAGCAGCCGGGGACATTTTCCTTGTAATTGAGGCTGTTCGCACGACCTCTGCTTCTTATCTCTTTTATATGTTGCTGCATTTTCTTGTGCAAATTGAACGACGTCTTTACCACCGGCCCTCCACAGTTCAGCTGAAGGAAAGGTGTCAGCACGGTGACTAGCAGACTTGCCTTACAAACGTACTGGGACCTGAGGTGGACTGAGGTGGACTGTGTTGGATCCGGTTCATGTGTTTTACATCACATCATTTAGTGTGCGCACAAAACAGAAGGCAAATCTCTGCACAGAATCTGAACTTTAGATGGAGTCTCACCATCTTTCCTTTGTTGGCTTTTCCTTCCCTTCACTCATAACATTCATTGTGAAAATTACCACCAACCACCAGCCAAAGCGAGTTTCCCCTCGTTTTTCCTGTGGGTGGATAAATCTGCCTTTCCTTTCATCACTGACAGCGGCTGATTTAAGAACCACACTGGTGGTTTTGCAATCTTAGTTTTAAATTTACACTGTAACGTATGTTTCTGAGGACTGTTTCTTTGTGCCATCAATTTTAGACTTTCTATCTTTCAAAGCTCTTCTGGTTGCAGCCTGTGTCAGAACGTAGGGAAAATGAACTCTTAAAGACTTGAAAAATTATTCCTAAACTTCTATTTGAATAAATATATACAATATTTGATTAATAACGGTCTCATTTAGCATGTGTGCCACATTTAAAAACGTCCGCTGTAGAAACACATTCCTCTCCTCAGGTGTGATGTGACTGAAACCTTTAAGGGAAAAGAAAAGTAAATATGGACGCAGTAAAAAAAATTATTAAGCATCCGAAAGTCTTCGACTCAATATGTAGCTCGACAATGGACACAAGTGTCTGAATTTCCGTAAAGAACTCAAAACCTGCCGGGTTTTTTTAGAACGGCCCAGTGTAAAATAAATGCAAAGTGACAAACTGGGTCGAAATCTCCTCGGTGATTGATTACCTGTCTACGCGAGTTTTCAAGCCTCTGCAAGTTATTTTTTCGTATTGCACTGACATGCATTCAAACCTGCGGCTGCCTGGGAGATAGAAAATCAATCTAAACTTTTGCATTAAGTGCTGACGTGTGGATGGCAGGAAGGTAAACACAAATCCTCGTTAGAAGGCGATTACACGCGAAGCTAAAACCCTCGGCTGCAACGAGGCGGTGGAAAGGCAAAGCGCGGTGAAATCGGCGGCACGCCGAGGATCCCTTCAGTCCTGCGAACTCGCCGCTGAACACTGGAACTCGCTTCCACTGTGACAGCTAGACTGACAGGTGAAATGGTTTCCTGCCCCACTTTTCAATTTGTATGCTCTTCAGCTTTTCCCATTTCCTTGCCATCATCTCCCTGTCGATCTGCTCCTTCAGTTTCTGAAGATGTGCACCTCTTCCTCTCTCTTGCCATGACACTCTTCTCTCGGTCCTTGGCGCTTTCTTCCCTCAGCCCTCTGGCTACTCGGCTTCACACTGGATTTCTTGTCATCTCTCTTTCCCTTTGTTTGAGTGTTTCTGGTTCTTTTCTCTCAATCTGCGTTTCATCTGTTCTACACCCTCGTTCAATTTTAATGTCTCTCTTTTTTTTGAGCTGCTCTTCTTGTCGAGACCCGCAGTCTGCTCACGTGCCGTGATGCTAAAATAAAATAATCGCCGGAGACTGACTTTATTTACCGACCGAGGACGGTAATTTGTTTGGCATCTATCATGTTCTAATTTCCTCACGGAACAGCTGCAGTGATGCATCGATTTTTCACAGCAAAACACAAAAATGCAGAAACAAAGTCCGGACATTGTTGTTAAATATAACCCCTGTCCATTTCAACGGGGATTAAAAAAATACCTCTCTTATACATGAGGTAAAAAGAAGAAGCCATTATTCCATACGACACGGGACTTGTTTGTGTGTATTATATTTCTCTATGATGGAGATACACAGACACCCCCCTCCCGCCCCAACACCTCCCAAAATGGTTATAGCCAACAAGGGGATTACATGTCCTTTACCTTGCCCCTTGCAGGAAAGCAATTTATTTTTCTGTGCAGCCTGAAGCGTAAAGTTATCAGCAAATGTAATCCTAGCAGGCCAGTTGCCAAAAAAGCTCCTCTAAAGCCTCCTCTGCATAAACCCGGCGAGGCTGAGATGAATGCACAGTCACACGGTGCGGCGGATAATCTTCGCTCTCCGTCCTCCTGGGACGAGCGGGGACACGCGATTGGTGCACATCCCCTCAAACCTCGAGTGATAAAACAAGATGGGATGAGAGATTCGCCAATTAAACGGAGCGCAGAGAAAGCAGCCTTGAAAAGAGAAATTGGAAGACAGAGAGATGAGTGAGAAAGAAAAAGGAGCGACTGGAATGGAACTAGGAATGGAATCAAGTTTCAGCATGAATGTTTCTCTGCTATTATGATACCTGGTCACTTAAAAAGCCTAGAAATATCGATGCCGACTGGAGAGGCCGCGACCCAGAACGGATCCAGAGACCGAGGCGTGACGACAACACGGCCACTTTGCAGCAAAAAACATCCAACTAACACGTTTCTTTCAACTTCCAAACAACAAGAAGGAGGAAATATTAATTTTAATTTGTTTTCTTGGGTGAAACCAGGCTGCAGAATTAGCTCAGCAAACATGAAGGAAAATCTGGTCTTCCTTATACTTTAGCAGTTTTTTAAATTCAGAAAACAGCAGCCAGTGAAATGGGCTTTTGTCATGATTGTCTTGGCGTCTGACGGCCACATTAGCAGTGAAACAGAAATGCAAAAGGAAACCAACTATGTTAAGCTACAACAGACTAAATTGCTCCCAGTTTCCCTAAGATTCCAGAGAATAAAGTCTTGGAAGTCAGAGCTGGGAAAATCATGCTGAACAAAAATAAAAAACAGCTATAATTCCCAAAAGGGTTTGAAGTTCAGAGGGGGAAAAAAAATGGAGTCCAGGTCTGTAAAGCTTTTCTCAGGTGCAGTGAGAACGACACAACAGCCCTGGAATCATCACGAATCAAAAGAGAAACGAGCACCAGCATGTATTTTTAGGAATCTACGGAGTAGAAATATTGCTCTGAAAAGACGTTTGGCCGAGCATAAAAGACATTGGGGATGAATTAAACTTTAATTTTAAAAGGTATCTGTCAGCTTTTAAAGCTGTGAAATTTCATTCTAAAGGCTGATGAATGACTATAAGTCCATTTCCAATCTACTTTGTTGTTGTAGGACATTTTCAAAGCTATATTTCATCAGGTCATAAACTCATAAATCCACTTTCTCGCCTTGGCTCCATTTTCCTTTCGCGCCTAGAGAACGGCCTCGTCTCCTAGTTGGTTATACGAACCTGTACCTGAACACACCGTAGGAGTAAAAAAAGATGCTCTTTAAAATATAACAATTGCACAACAATTTTCTTCGCCGGCCGGCACCGACCCAGCCCACCTACATACAATCAGTAATCACAACCAAATCACAGGGTCGTTTATGAGTCTCATCAGTCGTGTGCCCACCTTTAACCGTTCACTCCGGACCACCCTTTCCAACCAACCTCCCGGCACATTGCTTCCTGTTAATAAATGCAAAGCTTCATTTCTTTAAAATATAATATGCTGTATTGGAAAGTAATCAGTGGATGATTGTGTTCTGCGAAAACTCAATTGTATTTGCAGTTTGGTTGCAAAGGAACATCATTTACAGGAGAACGTCAGATGTGTCGCTCACCCGAGCATCACTTGGACCTAAATATCCCCACAATGCACTTCACCACACAAAGGGGGGCTACCGTATAAAGTCACTGAATGATGCTTATTTTGATGCACAGACATCGATCATATGGTGCATATTCAATAATTCCAACAATTCAAATGAATGTTTTGGGAATGGAGGTCTTTTCTTTATAACAGCTATGACAATAAAAAAATTATGAGCTTTAGATTTTTGCTGTTGCTCTGTTGCTGTTAATTACAAGCACTGATTACTAAGCTGCAGCTCTACAGGTAATGAATGTTTCTATGACATTGTTTGATTTCTATCACTGCTTAACTTATTTCCATATTGCAAAGCTTTGATGAACCTGAAGTAGAGCCAATTTGGGTTAAACGCTATCAAAGAAACAGATGGTCCTATGAAACACAAAGTCGTAGATCCTATACTGCTACGGATTCTAGAATATTTATAAAAAGTCATAGGTGAGTTTTTCAAATGAAGATATAAAGGAGTACAGTGCACACATGTATTATACTGTACGTGACAAACAGGCCCGTCCTTTCCCGACTTACTCATATATCTAGTCAGAATCCACAGCAGTGTCGAAGTCACAAAGAAAGAAAGCAGAAGATGCGACGGGATGGGGAGGGTAGAAAAAAAAGGAAGAAAAGGGAAAATCTTAAGCAGAGCACATTCCCATAATTACCAACGAGCCACCAAAGAATATAATCAGACAGAGGAGATAGTTAAAGTTAAACCTTCTGTCATGAAAATACCAGGGAGGTCTACAACAAGGCACTCAGCCCTGGGTGGTCCCGCTCCTCTGCCAGGAAACACCTCACGTCTTCCACCACTGTCCTCCCATCTGCTCTGCCTCGTCTTTAACGTCCTCCCTCATTTATCTGATGTGTTTCCCACAAACAAGAGTTCCCTGGACCCCCGGACCACACGGAGCCCCGCTGTCTGCTGCTGCTGCTCTTTTGGTTTTTGTCCCCAGAAAGAAGCTGCTCGGGAAAGAGAAGAGGAGCTTTGGCTCTCATTGAAGTCAGCAGGAAGTCCGCTGGTGTGTTCTGCAGAATTAAACCTGGACAGATGTGGGATGGGGGCATGGCAAACTGCTGCCACTGTATTCATTTTTTTTACCGTGCCTCATTTGGGAACGAAATATGTGCAGCATTAATGCAGCCTCCATGCCGGATTAATACACGGAAGAAGAATCCCACAGTGGATCCTGTCGGCGTACACGAAGTGCTTTGTGTAATGTGGGTTCATACAGTCCGTGAGGCTGAATGAGTGGAAGCTGCAGTGGATCCTGCTGTGTGTCGCCGTGCACTGGGAGGTCTGGAATTTCAATCCTCCTGACAATATTCATTAAGGTGTGAAATTGGACTGCAGAAATTGCCTGACTGTAATCACGTTGTGTAAACTCTGCGCCCTCGCCCAGCCACGGCCCCTCCCATCCCCGGCAGGTCTTCCCCACTCACAAAACGCTTCGGGGTATATTAGCGTGTCCGCAGGGGTTTAGCTCACTGAGCCACAAATGTATTTATTGGTCGAGGCTTTGAAGGCTTAAACTGGTGGAGTATCACACAATGTGGATGAGAACGAATTATGTATCGGCCTTTCTACCGTACTAGGGCTGTCTGGCCTCTCCTGCCTGACATCACGTGGAGGAACCTTCAGTTCAGACTGTGCCACCTTGTTGCTTGTACTAGGGAGTTTAGAATCCCCCAGGTGACATCATTCGAACTCCAAATGATGAAAAACTCCTCCAGGTGATGTCATCTGGAGGATTTCTCAACTAGAAGCAGAGAAATGTGTTTATTCAGGGAAGTCAGAGTGAAGTTTAAAAGGATTAAAGTAAATTCACAGCATAAACTAAAGCCAAAGAAAGAACATTGAAAATGGGTGAAGTCGCCCTTTGACACGTTAATCAACAAGACACGTGTCAGGAATGTTTGTCTGCGTCTTATATCACATTTACATTTATACTGGAGTCACATTTTAGACTAATGCTAGGATCAGAGTACACGGCGCCAGCCGGGATAATCCTGGGATTAAAACAACGTATGGATGAGGAACGAAAAATTAGCATCACGCATGATGAGCGTTTCTGTCTCGAAACAACCAACCAGCCACAACATTACGACCAACTGATGGACATTTGTTTTCCATGAAATGATGTGTCACCATAAGTTACTTGTCTTCACATACAGCGGCTAAAATGACCTTCACCTTTACAAACGTGGATCTTTCAGCCACCGTCATGTGACGTCTGTGAAGTAAAGCTGCGTTTGGCAGACAGAGCCAAAGTTTACTGGCAACTTTAAATCTGCCCATGTACACGTTACATATCATGTCAAAGGGTTTACGCATTTAATTTGAAATTCTTGCTTTTAATCATTGTTAAAATATTCCTTTTCCTCGCTACATAGCTTGAAATTAACTACAATGCCAAGGACTCAAGGCATCAGAAATAAATAAGTAATGGATTTGACAATGCAGCCCTTTGTTTTTTAAAAAGGGATTATTTCCTGGCAGAGCCTTTCAGTTTTTTCCTGTGGGTGTCAACTGATTGACAGGAAAAAGGGAGCGTAGCATAATGCAGCAGTACTCAGTATTCAGCTTCAGCTGAGTGAAAAAACAATCAAACTGAAAACTGTATGAAAGACAAATTAAACCACTGCAATTTTAGTCAATTTAATGTTCAATCCTAAATCAATTTCCACGGGCTAATTGACTTTCTTAACGTTCTTGTGAAGGACTCAGGGAGAGGGACATTTGCAGAAATGTAGAAAGATCCAAACGCGTTGAAGTTTGAAATGCCGCTTTCCTCCAAAGACAGAAAAACTTAACCAACTTTTCCAAACAATCGTCGCCAGGGAGACTGAGGCAAAGTGCATCGACAGTTCAGCAGGTACGCAATAAAAAGTAAGACTCCTACAATCTCCTAAATATGTGAGCACATTTGGTGGCTGCTGTGCTTCCAAACAACATCTTTCTTTGGCTTTTTCGAAGGACTTAGTCAGCAGAGCCACAATACTGAAGCAATAAAACCTGGACCCCAGAGAGAGCTCTCTGTTTTGTCATATGTTCACTCGGTACATCCACTCAGAAGTTATTCAATAACCAACTCAGCGAAAACAAGTCATGCAGAGTCTGTTTGAGCGCTCCCCAAAAACACAGGTACGTGCCGAGTGAGGTGTCCCGCTGTTAAACTGCTTGTTTGCTGAACTGTGAACGCACCGCTGGCCTCAGTGCCGAGAGGTTGAGAGCAGCCGACTGAATGATGTTTGGGTTCTGACTTTGCATAAAAGGAAGGTTCCAAAGTCAGTCCAGAAACACAGAGCAGAAAGAAAGAGACTTTGAGAAGGAGGGAGAAGCTATATGAAGGTTAAAAAAAGTAATTTAACCCAATCTTATTAATCTTATTTACTGAGAAAACTCGAGATGAACAGACACGTTCACACATTCCACTACTAGCTCGGCTTCATCCGAACCAGAAGCTTCTCATCTGGGCTACGGAAGGTCGAAGCAGAACAAACCAACACTTTGACCTCTGTAATGGCGTCCGGGTGGAACATTAGGTCACATGACATCCTGTGATACTCACGGTGACAGTGTGTGTGGTCGCGCTGGTAGGAACCAGGTGGACAGGTAGCCAGGCACTGGCCACTGTCGGCGCTCAGCAGGGGCAGCTGGGGGCCGCAGGACTGGCACTCCAACCCGCTGGAACAGGTGGCGCAGGACGAGTGGCAGGCTGCGTGGCGGGGAGGAGGAGAGAGTGAGCGACTGTCGTCTGAAAAACGCATGTGTGCTCGTCCTATCGGAGCTTTGATCACATGAAAAGGACAAAGCTGAATCCACCCGTCGTAAAAGGAAACGATACCAAAGAAGCCGAACGTGCATCAGAGGCGAAGCCAGTAAAGTCGCATTCGCACTTAAATGTCTGGGTGAATGTGATCACTGGAATATTCTTGGACTCTGATTTGACACAGTGAGCATCTTATCCGACAGAACAGTTGTGCATGTAATTAGAGCCGGGCATGAAAACTCCTCTGTTGCTGAGGCACATGGCGGCGGGTCAGTGCCGCTTCCCACAACGAAATCGCCCTGATTTTCTTGAAATCGCAGTAAACAGCTCTGGCATTTCTGCCTGCTGCCCTCTTGGACTGAAGAGGATTTAACATTTCATCATATCGTTAACAACAAGTTTGAGATTTGCAAATTAAAACTCTTTCCTATATAAAGTGGAGTCTGTCTAGTCTGCTTACACCTACCTACGTGATCCGAGGTGCGGATGGACAGAAAAATGATTTCACCACCCACAACAAAGTCGTCTATAACCTGCAGAATGTATGAAACAAGTTTAAAACTAATCTAATGCAACTTCTCTAGATAATTAAACTTTGCTCTAAATGTAGAGGAACACAAAAACTTTTGCAGATTAATTTTAGTAATGCATCCGCTGAGACGAAATACATTACACAGAGAAATAATGAATGCATTGTTCCATCCCAACATTCTGATTAAACACACGCTACTAAAGATCGTTCACTCAGTCAGAAACTGATGTGACTGTGTTCGCTGCAACGTCATCTACTTTCATACGTCCACAAACATAATTAAAGCATAAATGGAACGGAGACAAAATGCACTGAGGAGACTTCAAATGTTCATAATGAGAAATTGCAAGATTACACGATACAGAGGAGCTAAATCTGTGTTGGACCTTACTGCCACCCACAGAGACGGCAGTAGCACGAGGAAAGGAACGGGCAAAGACGAGGAGACTGACAGACTCAAAGCGAAAGGACATGTCAAGAAAGATGAAAGGACGAGGCGAGAAGTGGGAGAGACGATTTTCCCAACAATGGGAGTTCGGGCTCACACACGCTGCACCAAAGTTAAATGTAATTTTAAAAGAGGCTGCGTGTGGATGACGGTGGATGCTGGCAAACAACACGATAAAGCAGCATTTCCATCCTTTAATTTGAATTAAAATAGTGGGCTGCAAATTCGGATCCTAAAACTCCACCTGCAGGCGCTGCTGCAGGGACGGAGGTACTGTTCTGTTTGTCTGTCGAACTGGGCCTGACATCGTAAGGCTTTCACCTGTCGGGCCGACGTACCTCACGCAGAGCCAAAATAAGAATAATGTTCCAGTTTGAGCGGTTATTGTAACACGGGCGAAAACTAAACCAATTCTCCACATTCAGGAGCCAGACGCCCGTCTTTACAGTTCTGAAGTGAAGACTTCCCCAGCAGCGTTAGCAGCTGGGCTTCAAAGTAACGCCGTTATCAGAGCCTGGCAGGTCTAAAACATCCAAGCACTCGGTGTCTGCAGCCTCACGAACACTCGCAGGCAGCAGGGGTTGGGCTCGTACGGAGAACGGGCCACCGGGATGGGACACGGCAGTAAAGCGTGTTCGGACTGTTGCCGTTGCAGCAGCTCTCCGTCTAGGAGGCGCGACGGCCATCGAGTAAGATCTCAAAGTGGAACGCAAAAACATACGCGCTAAATAATATCAGATGCAGGCTACAGACGAGCAAACGAGCTGGACGGAGACAGAGGTGCAGTCGTTTTACTGTGAAGCTGAAACATAGTAGAGCTTCTTAATGTCTGATTTCTGGGAGCATCAACAGAGGCGTGAGTTGACCTTTTGCCTTTTTTCCCCTGAACTCAGGAAAAAGTGCTGACTGCCGTGTGTAAACTGACTTCCTGTTTCAATTTCACTACGTTTTTTAAAAGAAGGGGTCTTACACGGTTACCCCGGCTCCCCAAAAGATCCTTTCTTTGTCCCATTAATGTTCAGCGTCGGTGCAACAGTTGAATCGTCTATTAACAAGCGGCATTAAACAATATTTGTCAATTATTCCATTAATTATTCTTAGAGCGGAGTTACATTTTTACTGGCATTGTCACCGCATGGTCATTTTAGCAGCACAGTGAGATGATGTCTCAAAAAAAAAAAAAAATTTAATTCCTACCTGCACAAACTCGTCCCTCTGCGTAGTGGCCAGCTGGACAGACAGACAGACAGCGGCCAAGGTGGAGGAAGGCTTTTGGGTCCTTGCAGCTTTCACAATAGTCGGGAGTTTCCAAACATGACAAACAGTCTGCATGGCACTGAGCTGGAAAACAAAAAAGAAATTTTAAAATCATTTTTAATACCACTGGGTGAAAAACAATGTCTTGACGGACACGCTGAATACACTCACTGTGACAATCAATCTCTGAACATCTGCACAGAATTTGTTGGAAGATTGAAGTCACACTCTCACCCACCGTCTCACATTATGTGTCTTTTAATTTTACACAAATTTAATGTAACAGCTTTGGATCCGTACAGAGATTCAGTTATGAAGGCAGATGAATTTCTCATGACAAAACATCACACGAACACACACAAAGGTAAAATTTGAATACTGCTCCATTCCGGACATTTTGCTGCTACAGCTGTAAAGATGTTTTATCGTGTCGAATATGTCCTGCGGGGAGTTTTTGCATAAACCCACAGTCTCCTGCTTTTGTCCCACACATCCACTGGTGCATTTCGAGATGAAGCGTTTAAGTGTTTTCGCTTCCCACGACGATTCCCAGCTGGTTCGCCAAATTGCCAAACAACTCGCTTCTTCAATTTGTCGACTAACTGGACTTCAAAGTCGCTGCTCACTGAGAAATCCAGGGTGTGAACCGAATTCCCATTACAGAAATCTGAGGGAAAGCATTTTCATGCTGGAAGTGGCGTGTCCGCCCCCGTCTGCATGACGCTCGTGCTTCCTTTCTGCCACTGACCGTCTGAGCCCATTAACCACTTCACACAACTACTGCGTTGACCCGCCCACACACACACACACACACACACACGGGCTGTTTGTGCAACAAACGGTGCAGGAAGTAACCTTGAAGTAATTAACTGGTTTGAAAAGTACCATAACTTCCAAAGGTGTTAAACCACTAAAGACGACTCACTGTCGCCTCAAAATGAACATGCATATGAAGCACATATGAATTTTAAAAACTTCTCAGTATTGGGATCCTTCTCCATGACTCTCCCTGTTCCTCGTGGGTTTGTTAAGGTTGTTCTTCTGTTTTAGAACTTCGCAGAGCTCTGAAGGCACAAACAGTGAGTTTTCCACTAGTTTACTATGAAGTAAAGCAGCTGAAATTCATCCTTAATTACAATGAATTTATGAAACAAGATGAAAGAAAAAAAAAACCACCATCCTGCATCAATCGAGACTTTGATATCCTCCACGTTCTTTTTGAAAGCGGCCCAGATTTTCAAAAACTGAAATAAACAAGCCTATCTGCGTCTCAAAAACCCTGTAAGCGCGTGGAACGGGCGAAACAGGCTCGACGGCGCTCGCGCTCCTCGCGTGTGGATTGCAGAACAAGCGAAAGCACGTGGCCGCTTGTCAAACAATGCGCAGACTGCTGTACTTGATTGCACCGTGATTGCTCCATTCATTACGTGAACGTATTGAGCAAATAAAGTGCTTGCTGCTCGCAGAAATGTGACTGGGGGATCTGATTAATGTGACAATTGCAGAACAGGAAGAAGGCAGAGAGAAAAAAAATGAATCGCCTATAAAAGACAAGGAGAAGACTCGTAGAACAAATGACAAGAGGCGGAAAAAGTGGAGAGGGTGAAGAAAAAAGAAGAGAAGATGAGAACATGGAAACGACGGCGGCGAATCTATAACCTTAATGGCAAATACGAGTGTCGGCAGGCGAGAACATAATGTTTAAAGTGTCGCCATCTCTCTTTTTTCTTACTCTTCTATCATTCTCTGATCATTTCATTCTCCGTCTGCTTCCCTCTTTACAGCTTGTTTCCCTCTGCCACTCATTCTCATTCCACCTTTACTTTTCATCCCGTCGTTTCCCCCCCATTCTTACGCTGACGTAAAGGATCCGAGGGAAAACTGGAGTTGTGGGCAAACGTGTAGAGCACATGTGTCAAATTCAAGGCCCGCGGGCCAGATGTGGCCCGCCATGTCGTTTTATGTGGCCCGTGAGGGCTTAAAAGCTTTGAGTGTCTACAAATAAATACCAAAAAAGAAATTAAGCGCGTGCTTTTACCAAAAACTACATTTCCCACAATGCCTTTCGACTTCAATAGCCCCACATCTATGCCAATGAAGTGAAATTGAGATATAAATAATGATCCCAAAATGTCCAGAAAGAGAAAAGTTGATGCAGAAGGAAGACTGTTTCAAGAAAGATGGGAAAGCGAATACTTGTTTGTGCTTCAAGGAGAAAGACCGGTATGTCTTTTGTGTTACGAGGCAATATCGTCAAAGAGTCAAAGAGTACAATCTGTAACTGTCACTTGAATAATTTATAATAAATAATGAGTTATTTAACATTAAGGAGTGGTTACATTTATTTTACATTACATTCAATTACATTTAGTTACATTTATAAGTCACATCTGGCCCTTTGAGGATAGCCATTATGCTGATGTGGCCCTCGGTGAAAATGAGTTTGACACCCCTGGTGTAGAGCGTGAAGTGGAGCGTGAATCAGACGCTGATCACTGCACCAGTATGAGTCCGGTGTTTAACTGTCTATGCAGATGCGACCAACGCTTCAGCTACTCGTCATGTAGCCGCCTTGCATATATTCATGCACGCATCAGGAAACCTGAACGTCGAACAGAGGAAACAAATGAGCACACGTTAAACACAAAACCTCACCTGACTAGTTACAAGGATTTTTGGTTTTCACTTTGTCAACTGAGAGCGAACCAGAACTGCATTGCCCCTCTTGAGGATGAAGCCGCATTACAATCACACTCTTTGATACGAGGCGCCGTTGAGGCAGACGGCTGCGCTCGATGCCGACACACTGTACTTTAATTTCCCAGCGAGCTCGGCAAGCCAGATTCCCTGAAGCACAAAATTAAAAACCGCGGCCGTGATTAAAGTTGCATGAAAACAATGGAGCTAGAGGTGGGGATTCAGGCGCAATTACCTGCACAGCTCCACCTCATTATGACAAACGCCGCGTGAGGAAATTACCGCTGCGTGATGTGCTAATATTTGGCAGGAATGTCGTCAACCAACACGATTAGAAAATGTACGACAAACAAGTCACATTTGGAACGTTACAAGCCTGGCCTCTCCCCGAGACCGTCCATCTGCCGCAGGAGCTCGGAAAACATTCGCTCACTCGGTGTTTACCAAGAAACACACCAGCATTTACTGAAATTTGGCCGGTGATTCGTGGCAACTCCAACTGAGAAGACAGTCTAGCGTTTACTAATCCACCCATGCGGTCAGCTGCCAAATGTTCAATCATGAGATTCTTTAATTGAAACAATAAACCCCCAAATAGGACAGAATCTATTTTGTCCTTCCAAACTCTGTTGATTAAACGTGATGAAATAATGGTGAGGAAACTAACAAAACAGTGTGCGCTGAAATTAGTGTTTGTTGGATCTGGAAGTACTAATTACAAGTTATCTGGGCCTCAGAAGCCATGAAATCACATTCAAAGTTAAAAAAAAAAACCACGGCGAGGAGGACTTGAGTTAATGAAACCTGAATGAAACTACGAGGAAACAAAAGGCCTGCGTCCCGCCCCTCAAACATTGGACAACTCTACATGTGCTGTCCTCTTCGGCACAGAATAATCATTCTTTCTGTGCAAAGACTCATTTGGGTCAGACACTGGCAGAGGGGAACCACATGTGCAAGTGCAGGAGGAAGCTCACATCTATGGCGGTTCCCATGAGACCTGAACACAGCCCGACTCCTAATGACGGTCCTGGGGTGTGAACGGTCCAATGAGAGGAGAGGCCACTGGCCTCTGAGCCTGCAGACAGCAGTGATTAATAGGTTTCAACGAAGATTTACAGTTCAAGTCCGAAACGGGAACAAGGAGGAGAGCGTCCTCTCTTTTCTATTTTTAGTCAACAAAGAAAAAAAGAAAAAACTGTTGGGAAATCCAGTTCACAGGCGGGTAGACGACCGATGAGGGATGAACAGACTGCTGCTGGCATCCGTATGTGGAGGTAAAGTAAGGTGGTGAAGTTCTCAGTTTTTCATAGTGTACATGTATTATACTCAAGGAGCTACGAAGACCGTCACTGCCCACACGAACCACACACCACACGCACCACACGCACTGTGAGTGTGGAAACAGATATTAGACCGAGGCACAATGAAATGAGAAGCACACACGGACCCGTCAGAGCCGCATTACCTCAGTAACACTCATACGCATCTATGGGACGTAACGAGGAGCCGACGCTTTCTATTTGCAGCGCTATGAGAGACAGGCAGAGACGAGAAGAAGCTGTTCGAATGAGGCAGGTGTGAGACAATGAAGAGAGGAAGGAAAAGGTGAACGGAAGGTGGTGACGAATAACTCGAACCCTGAGCGGATTTAGACGTCATTCCTCGCTCACCGTTGTTCATCTGCGGAGGCACAATTCAGGCACCGCTCACTTTTCACAAGCCTCAAGGAAAAGGTGACGATTAAAAAGGGTCAAAGAGTTTAGAAGCGTGTTGAGAAAAGGTCGAACGTGTTTCTGACCGTCTGACAGTTGTACTGAGTGTGACGTTCACAGCATTCCAGGTACGAACCTGCCGTGGTGGACGTTCTTTATCATTTTTCAAACACCGATTGTCTCGTCATTGTCAGACATCAGTTTTCAAACACAATCTGAGATTGTAAGTCTAGCAAACAACTCATCCAGCTGGTGTGTTTTCCTTGTGTGAGCTCCGAAGCAGAGCCAGTGTCAGGCTGCTTCTGTGCAGAACCTGGAAACTGCGATCTGCCGCTAAATACGTTGGTCCTTGACGTTTCTGGCAAAACGTGTCCACTGACTCTCTCAAACACTGAAGTGACGGCCGTTTGTTAAAAACGTCTGCAGCAGACGTTCACTGATGGTGAAGTCTTCTGTGCAGACCTCCACACCCGCACAGTCGATGTTGCTGTCGGCCTCCACAGTCCCATAAAACCGTCATCGCCATTACAAAATACCTGCACTCATTTACAGGAAACCAATCTGCCAAATGAGATGGAAATCAAGTGAACGCAACAGCAAAGCCACTGTACCGTCTTGTGAATATCATTAATAAGCAACGTGGTGTTTGTTAATCTGGTGCATTAAACATATGTTTTTTAGTGGAAACTGTTTTTTTTACTGAACACAATTGGCCCTCAGATGCGAATACAACCGACTTCTCCAGGATATTACATTTTACAGGTTTCCCCTGCTGTTTACGTGGACTAATTGGACTGTGTATTGCCGTAGAATATACAATGTTTTCAGCTTTTAAATATTGTAATATGCTGCTGCAGACAAATGCTTCAAACAGTAAAACGTAGGAGGCTGTCGAGGGACACAAACAACGCAGACATGGGCGAAATGTGAACAAAACAACTTCATCCAGTCCAGCTCCATAAAACCACTGTCATCTCAAACAATCCATTTGCATGGCGCAATGAAAAATGCCTCCCATTCCCAACCGCAATTATTCATTCATGCAGCCAAACTTAATTATACGTCTTCATAAATACAAACAATGTTATCCCACAGTTTAATTGCCTTTTAGGATCGTTATCTGTGTGAGAAAACAACAGAAGTTTGTGGCTCTGAAGGCTGACAGACGGCAGCGGATGGACAGATGCTTCACTGCGTGTTTTGCAGCAGGTAGGTGTAACATCAGGGCCGCGTGGCTCACAGCAGGACGTCAGCTTAACGCCTCAGTTTGACGCTCCTCAGATTCACTTTGTTTTTGTGGCATTTCCAGTTGGAACAGGTTGAAGGCCGAGGAGGGCGAGCGTGATTCTCATTTGTAGCCACGGCTGAAGTCAAATACTGAACACACCCATATGTGAAAGGTCCAGTCACTGATGAGAGTCACTAGATCGGGAACAGTAAAGAAGATTCCAAGCAACTCTGCAAAAGCTTGTTGATAGGTAGAAGAAGACATGGAGGGCAGGTAAATTCAACATTAAGAAATGGAGAAAATATGGCACATGCATAAATGTGCCTAGAACAAGGAGGAGACTAGTGAAGGAAGCCGCCGAGGTTCCTAAAGCCTAAAACGAACGAGTTCCAAACTTAAGGACCAGACAAACAGATTTGTGTTGTAGCAAGCAAAGCAAATCATCACAGGAACGGTTTTAAAGACGACAAGGTTCCAAAGAATCGCTGATAAGAAATGAAAGAGTAGAACATCCAAGGGGGGTGAATCCTTTTTCTAGACAGACACAGTAAACGATGAAACACGGGGAAAACTGACCAACAAAGTGAATGTCATTTCTCGTTTCATGCTACTTTAGGGCCCGAGAGCGGCGACACACAGCCTGCGTTCATGTCGACGACAGAGAGCATCTCCATTTGTTCCGCTGGTGCAGAGTTCTGCTCGTTTTAAAGAGCACAGCAAGTATCTGAGCCGTGATCCGGAGCACGTCGGCGCTTCCTGCTTTTTCAGAATCCGATGCAGATGTTGAGATGAATTTGTAAACAAATTCCTGTAAATTGAACCTTCATAGATGAAAGTTTTAAGTGAAGGTAAAAGATCATTTATAGAGACTCTGTCCAACTGTTCCGGCTTCCTCAAACATACGCAGAGCAGCTGGGCCCCCCCAAGGACACGTGGGACGGGGATTCTGTCCTCTAGGTGCCATGCATTTCTATAAACACTCCGTTTATGACTTTCCAGTTACATGGTCTCTACCTTCTGACTTTATAGTGGTAGGAACTTTTGAACAAGACTGCAGCAGCAGTCATGAGGCCACGCCCACTCACACCGGAGCAGTTCAGCCACAGTCTGAAGTTATTCAGGCTCTTACGTTAACAGAACCAGATTAAGAAGGAGGATGCCAAAGAATATTGTCATTTTCCCCCTTTTGCTAATGGAACATATTACATGCAGACATTTTCCTTAAAACAGCTGGACGGCCGAGAACGTCCAACCGAATCAAAGTGAGAAAACCATCTTGCTTGGAGCCAGTTTACATGAAGGTGAGTCTATGTTAGATTAAAGGAGGATGTGAACTCTCACAGTCACACACAGAAGGTCGAATCTTGTTGAGATGTGTGGGCTGTCAAAGGGTGAGACGTAAAGAGCAGCAGGGTTTGACAAGAGAGTCACACAACGGGCAGACACACACAGCTGGACCCGGGAACGTACCGTGGCGACACTCGGGGCAGCACCGGCCCTCCTGGCTGACGGCCAAAGTGCCCGGCGGGCAGGTGGGGCAGGAACGCAGATAACAAGTCACCTGAGCGTCACGGCATTCACATTCCCTGCAACCATCATCGGCCCATCGAGCCATGTCCTGCAGAAAAGGCGGGAAAAAAAAACAGCTGATTAGACCAAGACCCGGGGAAAGCAGTTCACTGGAGTTCTCGCTTGACTGAAAGACGTCTTCAAGGAACGGACAAAATATTTAAAGCACTAAGAACAGACAATTTGGACTTTGAAGAAGCTAAAATTAAAAGGGAAACCACACACACACACACACACACACACACACACAGGCACTAAGCTGAATGCTAATAAGCTGCGTGTGTCGGTTTTATAAAAAGCCTGACAGTCGCGACTTGCATATACATTTTCAAAGTAAAATAAGTGAACTGACGTTGTGCCAGACAGTCAACGGCAAAGTCAGAAAAATTCAATTAAAGCAAAGCTAAATGAGTTTTTTCCAAACCGTCTGATGACAGGTCTGAGATCAGACAATGACAAACATTCAGAATCATTCACGGTAACTAACTCCTGCTGAACATGAGGATCCTGTTTTTATAGCAGAACTATTATTCACATAACCACTTGAAACCGAGGGTCGTATCTAAAGATAGAAATCAGCGTTGGACATTTTCCAGAGTGGCGTTTCACAAATGTCACAAAAGCAGGAAACATGACAGAAACTCCGGGCTGTGTTTGGTTTACAGCACATCTAAAGAAATGAGTTCTATCCCTCAACTGAAACGACGTTTGAATGATAATGCGGACACTAAATTCCAGTGCACGTGTGAAAGTGGTTTGAGAATCATAAAACCTGGAGCCGTTTAAAACAAAGGGAAACCTTTAGAGTCTGTTAATTCAGCGTAACCGTTAATCTGCCGCTGACAACGTGACCTCATGTACGTCTTTGTTTTTCATATCCCCTGAAATTTTCCCTTGAGTAGAATCAGTGATATTGCTGATATTACAAAGTACCATTAAAAAATGTGTCACCCAAAACAGTTTCCTAATGAGTTTCTTATGCTAATAAGCCAGCCTCATCAGTCACGTGAAAACTAAAATCGAGATAATTATTATTTTTATATTTACTCATATTGATCACATAGCCTCAGAGATTTCTGGAGAAATAAAAGTAAATACTGTAAAAAAAACAAAACTATTTACATATATTATCACCTCAAGGCAGGATATGTGGATTTACCACACGCACTGAACAGAATTTCACATCCAAGCCGGATTACAAAGATTGTGTTGCTGAGTTTGCAGATGAGGAAGTGAAAGTGAATTCAGTGCAACGTGGGAGCTTCATGAAGCGTCCGTCGCATTCGGTGGAGCTGCACTTCAACTCGAACACATCATCATGAGTCGGATGGAAGATGGGGGCTCACTGTCTCCGGCTTCAGAATTAGCTGCTGAACCAAGTGACGGGGTTTTAGTATTTTGTGGTCATTTGTTTCACAAATTATGATAAAATGGAAAAACCATACGCAAAACTCTCCATGAATCAGTCAGTGTATGTTCCGACTCTTTACTACGGTCAAGGGCTTAACCAGGAGGAATAAACGGTGGATCACAGTGGCCGAAATGAATTTCTTTTGACTGGGCTGGGCTGGACAAACGATGAATGTCCAACCCAGAGTTCTGCAGCTTTTGGCAAAGCCCAAGGCAGAACTTTTAGTCTCATCCAATCAGGGAATGCCTTGGGATTCGGGAAAGAGGAGCTGGAGAGCAGCACCCGATCCGCCCTGCTGGACCTGTTACAACTGCAGCCTCAGCCCAGACGGGACGACAAAAACGTGTTCGTCACGTGGAATCTCATCCTGAAGTGAGACGAGGGAACACGGTGGCACCGGTACTCGGTCATCCTGAATTGGCATAAAGACTGGACGGAAGGGGAAAGACTTTGGTCCTGGCTGTACGGCTGATTTCTGCTCTTTGGCAGATTGACGTCGCAGCCAGGTCCCAGCCACCTCGCCCGTCTTCCTGGCATTACAGTGCGTCTAGTATATCCCCGCCACAGTGATGTCGGCTGCCTGTGTTTTACTTTGTCTATTGAGCACAAGCAGCTGTCTGTCTGTCTGTCTGTCTGTCTGTCTGTCTGTCTGTCTGTCTGTCTGTCTGTCTGTCTGTCTGTCTGTCTGTCTGTCTGTCTGTCTGTCTGTCTGTCAGGCAGTCATCACGAGCACAATTCTATCAACAGTTTGGCGGAGTGGACATGAGACAAGACACTGAAGTGTCTGTAAAACTGTGCGGCAGTCAGGTGACGGCATCAGGATGAGATACCTTCCTCTGGGTCACTCAGGAATTTCGATGAGCTCGTCACAAACCTGCTACTTTGACCTTGCAGGCCTCCCGAACAACAAAGCACAGACGTGACGATGGGCCGTGCATGCATCAGCCTGTTTTTGTTGATTGCTGGTAAGATGAATTCCTCAGGGAGACAAAGAAATGTCTGTCTGAGAAGCATAAACGCTCTCTCTACACTCTACAAAGCTGAAAATGTAAAAAAATAAAAATGTTTTTTGAGTTCTGAATCTCCAGGATAATGAACAACACTCTACAGGATTTGTGCCAGGACAAGAAATAATAGGAGACTCTCGTTGAAGGTTACATAGTCAAAGTAATCGGATAGCCCACATATATTAAATTGTCAGTGTTTAGACTTTGTATTTATATATTTATATCAAGATTAAAACTGATATTTGATTGTTTGCATAGCAGCCTCCTCTGCAGTGAGACTTTATGCAACTTATTTTATGTCTCTTCACGAGATTAGTTTACTGAAGATCTCTGGTATCCTTGTCCCGCCCACACAGTTTTGATTTCTTGCCTGATTTTGGAATGATCATCTTATGTTTATGTGCACAGGCACATAAAATAATTGCATCGATAGCAGAAGTACCTTGTAGGATTTCTCCTTGTATGAACAGGACGGTTTCACGGAGGAACACTCCAGGCAGCACGTTCCTGGCAGGTGGACAAGCTCAGAGCCCTAGAAATGAAGAGCAGACACTCAGAGGGTTGAATATTACAGGGTTTTACTAGCCTTTAATGTAATGAGGACACAACACAGGTTTTTAAATTTGTTTGATTTCGTTGAATAATCCCATTTAAATTTGTAAAGACCCCAAATCGATCTGTGCATTTATGCCGTTTGTCAGAAAGCATGTACATCTGCACTAAATGTCGTGAGTATGAAGTGGTGACATGGTTTAAATTGCTCAGTTCAGACTGAATGACGTGTAAAAGATGTTAATGTAACAAGAAATATGAGGCAAACCAAAAAGAAGAGATAAAATACTTATACGAAGAAATATCCAAGACAAATCAAATACAGACGATGAAGGCGTCTGTTGAACTGATGAAGACATACTGGGAATGAATTACATGTACATGCTTTATGTGTGCATGGATGTATTTTAATTATTAAAGATTAGATTAAAAAATAAAAACTGGAATCAGAGGCTCTGGACATTATCATGCCACCAGTGACGCCTTACTGCACCTTCACCGGAGCAGGCGGCACCATTAGCAGTAACGACAGAGTAAAAGCTCGGACCTGTAGCCGCAGAGCTGCCTGCCCATTAAACCCTGTGCCGACTGTGTTTCACACCATCACTCCGGGTAAAAACAGCAGAGCTCGGATCTTTGCACAGTGACCTCGCTCAGTTCAGGGCTGGACAGAAGCCAATTACAGTGCGTATGGTTAATGACACTTAGCGGCTGTAATCACGACCATGCAGCATGATTAATGAAGGCTTATTTGGTCGTGGCACGGGATATTAAACCAACAGTCTTACATTGACTTGGTGCAGGAAAACACTGGATGACGTGTTCAGCCAATGCGGTGCCACTGTGGGTCGTTATCGATGTGGAAAAATGTAAATATGCGAACAACTGCTATCAACCGTAAATTGATTTGGTCACAAACCTCCCAAGTCCCGTGTCGTGTTTCCCTACCGGACCAAATCTCCTGTGCTCGTCTTCTCATAAAGGCTGCTGTGACTGAGAAGAAACAAATCCTCATAAACACCAATGCAGACCGTTCCATCCGACCTCGTGAACTGCTTCACTGCAGCACATGCGGGAAACGGAACAAAGTAACTGCGACATCCTCCATTAACTTTTGAGCGACCCGCTCGAAGGCCGCGAAAGCTGACATGAGTTTAGGAACCAGAGCGGACCACCACCAGCGAATCTTACTGGCTTCTACTGATGAGTGAACAGAGACGACTGGTTGTTACTATGGTGATTTTTGCTTGAGTGAGGAAGACTGCTCTTGTTCTTACCCAAACCATCTCTGCGCCAGGAAAGTTGCTAACAGACAGATGATCGATGGCCGACCTTGCCGAGAAATAGCTGATATAGGCCAGAATTCATGAATCTGGAAATGAGGTGGACTCTAACACAAACACGGTTATGGTGAAGGAACGGCAGAGTAAAGGCCGAAGGAGCTCAGCTCATTCTGAGTCAAAGCAGACGCTGGGTGATCTCTCGCTGTATCATATCTTTGCTGTCAAACCTTGAAAACGGCTCCTGCCAGGCTTCGTTTCAGCCTCGATGACGGACGATTAGAGAAACCTTCCTGCACAACATTCACCACCAGTTTTCACGGGCTGCCGCCTAAACCGGTCCTCCACTGAGATCATCCGAATTATGCTCGGCATCACATCCATTCAGACCTTCAGGCACCTCGCACTGCTTCACCGCCAACGACTTCCTCTGCTGTGTCAGTGTGTTACAGCTTACGGAGTTTCTGAGCCTCATTTGCTTTGCTCCCAACTGAAATAACTTCCGTCTATCTCACCCCTCGCCAAGACTCGACCGAAACATGCACAATGGATTATAATTAGACCATCTGGAAAAGTAATTCATTTGGAATGTATATGATTAATAACTACATTTCTAGATCAAACTGCATTGTCTTATGGGAAAAAACCAAACTTTTCTGCCAGGCGTCCTCGTGTTCTTTTAGATGGAAGAACTCTGAATCTCTCGCTCGCTCCACTAAAAGTCCTTTTCCGTCTGTGAGAACAGCTCTGCCCTGAGGAACAGTTTGCAGCCTCCAAACTCCCAAGACCAGTTAGTCTCTTTGCTTTAGCGAAGACCTGCTTCTTCTTTCACACTCACCTCTGGACATTCAACGCGAGCACACTCGGCCCTCTGACAGAGAACCTGACCCCGGCTGCAGCTGCAGAACTCGCAGCCTGTGCTGTTCCACACGTCTCCGTGGTAGCGCACCATGCCCTCGTACAAGCAGCTTCCTTTGGCGGCGGCGCAGTCGTCACAGCACTGTCCCGGCCGCTTCACTTTGATCTGACCCTGTGAGAAAGCAGCACAGAGGATCCAGTGAGCAGCGTTATCTGGTCTGCACGTTCACTTCAGACAAATGAGGGAATACCAACGAGACCGAGAGACTCCAAGGAGCGTCTGAGCCTCGGTTTTGTGTACGGGCTTCAGCCGAGGGAGAAATAAGAGAGAGAGCGTGTGTTGCATTATTAAGGGACATTTCTCCTAACTGGATTTGAAAGTGCTGAGAGGTGTAGATTCACTGACAGTGCCGACGTACGTCTGCCACAGCTGAGAGCTTCCGTCGTCTGCAGCTCATGAAGGCAGGTGTCTTTGTGAAAGGAGAACTCCGTGAAGGTTCCAAGTCAATCTAAACCGTGTCGCCGTTTTGTGGATCACTGAGAATTATTCACAGAAGAGAGGAGGTCGTTTTCAGCTCCGTTTTTTTCCCCGTCATTTGTGCCGCAAACGAGCTGTTAAAACCTCCTTTAACTGTGTCTGCTGTGAGTCTGAGCTGAAGTTTTTAAAAATGCCAAATATTTGGGTTAAGCAGCAAAGTTTCGAGGAGGAACTACCCTGCAGGCTCCTAATGGGAATCTTATCACTTTAATGACTTTTATTGTTCTGCTGCTGCTTTCCTGCTAAAGACAGGGGGCAAATATTGACTGGTCCTTTAAAGAGAGACGGGTAAATCCTTCTATCCTGTCAGAGAGGGGTTAAAACTCGCAATATTTGTCAGCTGTGCAATTTCTAAATACTTTCACTTTTTAACTAGTGTGACTCCTTCATGTCCCAACAAGGTGGATTATTGCAATATTTTCTGTCCAGCACATTCGTAGAGGTTCAGCAGTTCTAACACAAACCCGGAGCCCGTCACTCCAGGTTTACACACATCACCTCGGGTTACGCACAGCGTTTACACAGCTTCTCGTCCCAACTTTGAAATCAAAAGTTAAAAACATTCTTGGGAATATAATCATTGATCATTTAAGTACACGGTTGATCAGTTTTGCTATTTCCAACTGCAACTCAGCTGCTCTACAACTTTTTTTGTCTGGGATTTTTGTCAGCTTTCAACGGGTCTTGTGTTGTGCATCTGTGTCTTATGGGCCTCGCTTGCTTCACTAACAAGACTTCCAGGACAGAAGCGAGGCTGCAAACTCAGATTTGCATACAATTATCAATTAAATGTCAGCCTGTGTAAGTGCTACTGTGTCTGTGTGTGTGTGAGTGGGTGTGTGTGAGTGTGTGTGTGTGGGTGTGTGTGTGTGTGGTGTGTGTGTGTGTGTGTGTGTGTGTGTGTGTGTGTGTGTGTGTGTGGCTGTGTGTGAGTGTGTGTGTGTGTGTGTGTGTGTGTGTGTGTGTGTGTGTGTGTGTGTGTGTGTGTGTGTGTGTGTGTGTGTGTGTGTGTGTGTGTGTGTGTGTGTGTGTGTGTGTGTGTGTGTGTGTGTGTGTGTGTGTGTGTGTGTGTGTGTGTGTGTGTGTGTGTGTGTGTGTGTGTGTGTGTGTGTGTGTGTGTGTGTGTGTGTGTGTGTGTGTGTGTGTGTGTGTGTGTGTGTGTGTGTGTGTGTGTGTGTGTGTGTGTGTGTGTGTGTGTGTGTGTGGCTGTGTGTGTGTGTGTGTGTGTGTGTGTGTGTGGTGTGTGTGAGTGTGAGTGTGTGAGTGTGTGTGTGTGTGTGGGTGTGTGTGTGTGTGGGTGTGTGTGTGTCTTGCATAGTTAAACGTCTCTGCATGCATTAGTACTTTAGTGCCAAAAGTGAGGATAATTCTGTATAAACTGAAAGCAAAAGGGAGACAAGGGAGACACACACACACACACACACACACTCACACAAACAGAGAGAAATGAACCTACCTTTTCACAGGTAAGCGGCCGACAGGTGTGTGTGTGGCATTTAGACTGACCCCGGTCACACACACAGGTGGTGCAGGGGTTCTTCTGCCAATGCTCGCCATGCTGTCAGAACACACACACACACACACACACACACACGTTTAGACAATCTCCAAACTTACACATCCCCAAAGCTCATTCGGATCTTTCTGTTCGGTGTATCAGGCTTATTCTGTTATGACACAAACCAAAAACTGAACGTTAGCAGCACTGGAACCACAGGTGAAGACGGTAAATACTGTTTCTGTGTCAGAACACTAAAATAAACTGGCCTTAAATATATGACCTAGTTTAATTTGGGGTCAATTTCTTTTGCTTGTCAGATTAAATTCTAACTTCCTTCCTCTTTCATCTTAAACTGCTCAATTAAATAGTGAGTGAAGCCTGCGGGATGCAAATTATTTCATTATTTCACCCGAAAGACGACATTTTTCACTGATACAACATTTATTACAGCCATTTATCAAACAGATCAAAACCCTGTGAAGCACTTTGTAGAACACGTTCGACATCGCCGAGCTGTAAGAAAGGTCCTTCAGTTTACATGTGAATTAAAACGTGAGTGATTTCCAAAGAGCTGTAGCAGCGGTCTCTGTTGAGCCGACGGAAACTCACGTTTGGTTCAACCAGAGTTCACTTTGCTTCATTCATCCGCAACAAAGACCCTGAACTAAAGACGTCTGAATAACAGCTAATAATATCTGTAATTTTCTTTCAAAATTCAATGTCGTTTTTTCAAGGACAAGCAACAGACGCCGTGAATGTAGCAAAAAGCTAATTGTCAAATTATGTCGCTGCTTGGGCTTTTAGATGAAAACAAATAAAAGCAACTCAAAACAGAAATCGTCCTGTACGTGCAAATACCCGAGTGTGTAAATTGTGCACAAGCATTTTGATACCGTCAGCGTTGACCAGCGTGAAAACTACGGGAGCTCAGAATGGCCAATGGTTTTTATGTCATTATGTCCCATAACAGGATTTGACAAACACACACACTCAAAATGAATACATCCGTCCCATTTCATCCATTTTCATCCATCTGTTTCCGGGTGTGTTTCTAACTCAAAAAGTGCATCTAAATGTCTGAGATCTTTAAAGCACAACTACGGCTTTTAAAAAAATGCACAAAAATTGATTTTGAACCCAACAGATAGTTTGTATTGCCGCCTCTGTATTATTAAGACACATTATTATATTTTTGCCCACCCAAAAAAATGACATCCCAGAGATTACAGCCAAGCATTTGCACACTACGAAATATGAAACATATTGGCTCATTTTGAATTTCAAACCAGTATGACCTCCTGCCCAAGGAAAGCCTCCATTATTTCAGCAGCACAAAGACAAACCACATTCTGCAAGTACAACAACAGCAAAGTCAAATTTCTCTGTTTCAACATTTAATGTGCCTCTTTTCACTATTTACAGTCCTAATACTTTTCACACAGTTGGCAAATCATCGCCGTCTCTTTTTATTCACATTTCTGTAAATATTGGTTCATATTACTTTGTTCCCTACTCAAACACTGGCTGTATCATATCGACATGTCAGACTTTTGTCAAGCTGACACAAAATCCGTTCCATTACTCTTGTCTTTTTGTGTGTGCACTGTATAAGGCTATAAGGACTTGTAGTTGTGTATGTGAGACCAGAAGCACGGCAACATAATTTATTCCGTTTAATAAATCATACATTAAGATGTCCCTGACACTTCCTGACACCCCGAAGAAGAAAACACACTTCTGAAGCAACGTCGATGCAAACATGCATGAGCTGAGCGCGCAGGCGTGTGTGTGTCTTGGCAGACAAAATCCCACATTAGACAGAACGGCTGTGATTGTCTATGATCAAAGCAGAAAGTTGGCGGGGAGACAGAGAGAGGGGCAGTGAATGTGTGTCTGTGTAAAGCGCGAACACAGCGGGAGAAAGCACGAGCGGGGCAGATGAGGTGATGCACAGCGAGATTAGAGGAAAGGATAAATTGAAAGAAGATGGAGGCAGAGGAGAGGGGATGAGAGGCAGGAGAGGGGAGGAATACACACGCAAACACACGTACTGTCTGTGTCAAACTCCCAAAAATGTTTTCTAATAGAGACGCACAAAATACAACCACATCATTTGCCACATCACACACACTTCGTACGGATTTATGAGCGTTCACAAGTCACACAAAAACCAGACCCGTCCAAACACGGTACACGCTCGTACCTGGTGCTGTTTTCCAGCTGACAAACAGGGGTTGGACACACACTGGGGACAGCACTGGCCAGGCTGGATCACCAAGTTCTCATGCTGAGGGAGGAAAACCAACAGTGAGATCAGCTGCGTGGGCAGGACAGAGACAAAGACAGACGGTCCACGATAAGACGCGCCAGGACCGACACCTTCTCTCACGGTTAACAGTGGAGTATTAGAGGTAACATTGTTTTTAGAAAGTCTGGCATTTCTGCATAAATAATCTAATAACCTAGATAAGATCAATATCAGATTCATCTCTGTGCCTGCAGCCAGCAGATCGGTGTTTGAGCTAGCTGGAAAATCTGCTGGTGTGATGCTGTGAAACTTCACGCGTCTGGTTTACGTCAGGTCAGGTTTACGTTACGTCAATCTGATGGCCGCTTATTTCTGGAGCAACGACCTCTTCAAGATCTGGGTTGATTGTCTCCTGCGTGCTAGTGTTTCGGCAGGGGTTACTCACCAGCAATAGTGTGGGAGCTCGTGTTCTCCATATTCTCATTAATATATAATAAAAAAGTACAAAAAGAAGAGATGCAGGGGGCAGTACACCTCTTTAGATCACTTGTGAGCATGTGATAAACCCATGTAAATGTGATAATCCTCCCACAAATGGATTGTCTTAATCTGTGTTGCTGGGGATTATTACAGCGTCACAAGTTCTCTGTTCCTCATTCATGGCATTATGTTTATTGAATTGGAGCAAAATGAAGTGAGAGAAGTGGAAACGGAGCCGCAGTGAATGTGTGTTGTGTTACTCACCGGTTGGCAGGCCACCTGCTGACACTCTGCCACCGAACACCGAACGTCACCGCTGCTGCACGCACATCTGGAGCAGAGGCTGGGGCTCCACTCCTCCCCGTCCCTGTACACGACCCCCTGCCAGAGGCAAGACTCTGCAACGCACACGCAGTGGGACAACAGCGAAACAGGTGTCAGGTAACGTGCCATCTTGCTCGCCCACACACTCAATGATTTATAGTCAGTCACCAGAGAAAAAAAAGCAGCCACTAATTAGCTGCTAACTGCTGGGATGCATCATTGCAGCTCCGGGACGTCGTTAGACTCGAGATTAACCTTCCCGCTCAGCTCCAGCTGCTCTGGGTTTGTCACGGCCGCGTCTGTCCGTCTGAAGACGACAAGCTAAACACACGTAACTGTCCACACAAGAGCCCACGGTTAGTCTGAGGTTTGGCAAACGATGATAATAGACCCTCATGTTATGTTTACGGTTTATTTGCAAATAAAGAAAACTAGATCTGCAATACTTGTAATTTGTTAAATCATAAAAAGATCATTATTAACATTCTAATTAGTAAGGCATCTTTTTACAAAAGGCTAAGATTAGGCCTGACCGAGGAATTAATTACTGTACCGCATCCCCTGGAAGAACATCACTCATTCAGCAATTAGGAGCCGCGTTCTTAGTCAAGTAGCTGACACAAGTGCGACTGGAGCATTTACATATTCACGGCAGTGTTTGTCTGGATGGATGCTTCTCTGGGTGTTTGAATAAAATAATAATCAACATGTTTGTAAAGCAGCTGTTATAGAAGGAAAACTGTTCAATTAAATCGGATGTTTGGCGTCATGGTGTCAAGCAGATGAATTAGACAAAACAGTGAAACCAAAGCACGGCCAACGTGCAGATCCAGCGGACACACACCCTGACTCAGGTTTCCTGTCCGATGCAGACACGCGTTCGAATCTGCTGTAAACATTTGTGGATGTGACACTAAGTCACGTCCTTCATGGGCCTTGGATTTATTCACTACGTCTGGTTTTATTGCACTTCTGCATTTGCTGATGCATTTTGCTTTCATCAAAATACTAAACTTTTCCACCTCAACAATGCATAAGAACTTTCTTGTAATATTCAGGGTTTTCGTTTGGTTTCATTTGGAAAATGGAGACGACTGAATAAAAATACGGTGTGTTGTCAGTCAGACCAACAATGCTGCCGAATAACAATAAAAACAAGTAACCATAATCACTGTGGATTTTGAACATGGCTCTCGTCTCTCAGAATTTGCATGTGTGAGACTCCCAAAACAGTCCCTACCCTCAACTGCATTAAAACGCAATAACATAAAAGCTTAATTTACCAGCAAGATGAAAAAAGTAGTAAGTGAAGTAAAATGAAATGAGACTGATCAAAGTGTTTTCACAGTTATCACATACATTTATAGAAAAATGGCTGGAGGAAGAAAACTAGGACCGACACTACACAGTACAATCACACGGAACATGTACGACTTGAAAAAACTGCATGTGTCGGTGATCACGAAGCAGCTCTCACCTCCGTTGCGGCCACACTTGGGGCAGCACTCTCCGGCTGGGGTGAAAGGGCTCTGATCCGCAGCACAGCTGAGGGGGGGGCAGGGGAGCGGGTGGCACGAGACGCTCCCCCGGGTGCACACGCACACTGAACATGCTGAGGGACTCCACTGGCTGTCGTGCTGTGGGAACACGAGAAACCGAGAGACAGTTACACACAGACGAGTGGAGAGCTGCGTAAGACAATGACCGAGTGACAAAAGGGGGATAAAGGATGAAACCACGGGAGGAGGGAGAGAGCAGAACACACATTACAAAACAAGAGCGAGCACAGTATATTAGTGTGGAGGGGGAGTCGCAGCATTTGAAAGCTCGAGTGCAGATATGTAATTTCATTTGGAGGAGTCGCTTCAGCAGAGCTTTCTGCCCAGTTAAAGACGGATTTTAACTGTTGGCTCAGCCGTAATACCAGCTTCAGGCAGAAAGCAGGCGTGTTGGCAGTCCTCCTAGATTTCCCTCCGTCGTGTCCTCAGGCTAACGTTTTTCGTGTAAAAACCGTGAAGATGCTCGTACGTGGTGATTGACAGGAATCCATACTTAACACCACCGTATCAAGGGTATTAATTAGAGCCAGATACATATCTGTTACTCATCCATTTGTGGATCAGCTCCGTGTTCTTTCCGTCTAAATGAGATATCAGCACGCCCGTGTAGCCCGCAGTTACGATGATCGAGGTGAGGATGTGACTTCAGTCATTTTCCGAGGTGTCAGGCTGTGAAACCTGCATTAAAACCTTCTTTGCCCTGCATGAAATGTATCATTAGAGTTTTAATGGCACATTGGTCTAAATGCTTTTTCACCGTGGAAAGATTTCTGTGGCAAACAATTAGGCCCTTTATGGTTTTACCAACAAACACTGAAAAACATGAATCTGTCGAAAGTAAACTGCAATAAAAGTTTGGTACGTGGACGCTCACCCCGGAGCCGTTGCTGTTTGCAATTTAATGTGAAAGAAATTAAATATCAGCAGAAATATCAGATTCACAGTCGTCACAAAAGTCACACTCTCAACTAAAACGTCCACAGAAAAAAACAAGATCTACATCTTTGCCGTCAGCTTCTCCTGGGAAAGGAGCAGCAGCGGTGCAACACGACGGCCCTTCAGCGGAGCCGCAATAAAGCAAACCCCTTCTAACGTCTGTTCCGATCGGCGTGAAGCACCAATTCAAGTGGCACTTCACAGGGAAAGCGACACCAGTGGAATGTCTGAACCCCGGCCAAGAAAAACCCTCTTATTAGCTGGATTCTGTGTGCCGACCAAAATGGCTGCCAAAAAGTCCAACTCGTCAAGCTGGAGGCCCCTCGATGGAAGATGAACACGACAGTGATCGGAGCTTCACTGAGACGGGATGGGTCTCAGCGAGGGAAACATTTGACAGACGCTTTAAAAACAGATTCATGTGTGTTTGTGATTTTTCGCAACGACGACAACAACCCAAATTATTTTCGGAATCATTTGAACTTGCAATCTGAGGAGAAAAAAACATCATCCCAATTCCAAAACTGTGGCTCTGCAGCACTAAAAGCATCTACTTTCAGGCTTTTTATCAGATTTTGGAACCTACTTTAGCTGCAGAGATTTAGTCATGAGCATTAGTGGGGTTAAAGCCAAATAGTGGGTGATCAGGCCTGGCCGGGGCTGGTGTTTATCCCACAGGTGATGGGTGGGGATGAGGTCGTGAATCTGCGCAAGCTCCGGAAACGCCGGGTTGACACTGTAACGCCGACTTACTCCATACACGGCCCCTTCGTAACGGCAGGAGCCCTGGGATGAGGACACGCACTCCGGGCAGCACTCGTTGGCAGGGATCGTCAAACGTTCACCCTGTAAAAACCAAACACGGACACACAAAGATTAATATATCAACTGTAAACACACCCAGCAACGTCAGAATACACACAAACAACCCGAGGCAGGAAGGGGAAACCGATGTGAGCGCCTTTATCCAGTAAGAATACAAAATCTGTCAATTACAGTGTGTCCATTTTCATGGAAATTAGCAGCACAACACAAACGACACAATGCCAACAATTATGAATATATAAACACTGTCAGCTGGGCACAGTGTGCAGAATACAAAGCATTACAATACATATCACAGATTCACTGTGATACACGCTCTAATAGAGTCTGGGTGTATGGCTGGAGGTGAATGGCTGAACGGCAAGGAGCAGATGCAGAGCTGCTAAGAAGTTAAGGAGTCTTTCATTTGTGAATATAAATGACGAGGGATGGAAAAAGACGGGAGTGGAAAAACACAATTTGCGTGAGGTGGGAGAAAACAACGCTTAGGGGCCCAACAGAACGTCTTGTGTCAGTTGGAAATGGAAAAGAAAAAAACCCTGAATAGGAGGCGCAATGAATCAGCAGCACAAGACAAATGACACGTGAGCAGCAGAAGGACGGCGACTAAAGGGATAAATTACAGGAGCGGGAGGTAAAACAGATGGAAAGTGGGTTGTGCAGCAGGTAGCGGCTCACGGTGAGGAAACAGGAAACACCGAAGGTCTGTGCTGGACTTTCAGCAGAGGAAACAAGACCAACGGCTTCATTCTGACAGCATCTGGAACACGCATCCATCACAACCGCCGCTTTGTGCTAATAAATTAAGCGTCTAAATGTTTTGGCGAGCGTCTGCGTCTCTCCCCCGAACCCACACGCTTTACTCGATTCAGCCCCTCCGGCATTCTTGTCTGCTAGCGCAAATTTAATCGCCAAAATATGGCTGTAGTACAAGGTTTTGATCCAATTTGAGATTTTATTGCTGCAAATGGGGCGAGCAGAGTTCTTTTAATGCTGGATTGCTATGTTCATCATATGGCAAATTAGATTCTTGCTCCTGACATTTTTGGTTTTGAACAGAGGAAAATATCACTATACCTGTCACCTCTATGATATTTAGACTTGACTATTTTTGGTCTTTATTAAGACTGAAATACATGCTCACTTTGGATGTAAAGCCAGCGACACTCTTCAAAAAGGCCTTGACGGGGCAACGAAAACCTGAAAATGTTGTGTAATGCGACAAACAATTTGCCAAGAGGAGAGCAGACGATGATTTTGTTTCATCGGGAGTCGAGTTTTAGGACGCTGGATTCCGAGGTAGCAGAGTGGAATTCAGTAGGTATTATTGTTGCCTTAGCTCGGGACCGGAATTGGATTTGACGCCGTCACCCAAGGCTTGACATTTAAATCACATTTAAGAACCGCAGGGACGAACTGTCAGGGAGATGGAGTGAAAGCAGCTTTGAAAACGTGTCCGTGTGAATTCAAACGACGTTCAAACAAAAAGGCTCAAATGTTGGGGTGCAATCAGCAGACTGTCGCTCAGTTCACCGATTATTGTTTTAAGGACAAATCACAAACACTGCAAACAGGCTCTTGAGAAAACATAAGGGGAAATAGAAAGAGGGAAATGAAAATGATTTCAAAAACAAAACATTTCAAATCTTAGATTTAACTCTCTTTCTTTGACATAAAATCTTTCTGACCTCTGCAGAGCAGCTTATGTAGTTCATGTTCAAGTTGAGTTTTTATAAATTAGTTTAAAAGAAAACACAGTGTGGTAAAAAATTACCATACACACATGAAGTAAATATGACGTATGTATTTCTGTCCGAGTCCATGTAACACAGGAGAAACACCCGTCCTAACAGCTTTGACTACAGCTGGAGGCATGTGGACAGAAAACTGGCTCATATTTCTGAGTATGATACTGGTCCCAGTATGAAAGCTGTTCGTACTGAACAGAGGGGCAACAAACATATTTGAAGGAAATCCTTAGGTGAACAGTTATTAGGGTGGAAAACTGTCTCTTTCTTAATAACCAATTTATAGTATGATTGTCTGGTGTATTTATAATAAATATCGGTATTTCCCTTCATTTCCTCTCGTTACCGTCTACGGCTGCACCTGCTTCAAACCTCAAAGTTCCCGCTGATAACTGAACCCCAGCCCACAAACACGAGTCAGAGAAGCTATAAAACCATTTCAATAACTGGAAGAAGCTGCTTGTTAAATACATTTATAATGATACTTAAACTTAATTAGTAAATTGCATGGCATTAACGGATATGACCAATTAGCTAAATAACCAGGAGTATTTGACATAACATTGTTATTTACTAAACATCATATTGGATTAAAATGTGTTAAGAGTGTGTAAACATATAAACAATATGTTCTTCTTAAAATACCATTTATTCGAAATGAAAAGTCGACTAATAAGCGAGTGACATTCTAGCATAAGACTTCAGTGAATTTGTTCTAACAATAATTATTCACACATAAATACCAATAACTTAAACAAAAAACAAAAAACGTTTAACTTTTAACGTTGCCTAACGTTAAGGTAATTTAGCCATTTTATCTTTTTAGAAATACTTTAGCTAACTGGCCAAAAACCTTTCGTCTCACCGCCTGTAATTAGCTACATTTCATATTTAATGTACAAATATTCGGCACAGAAATGCCGATGACTTTACAACAACTTCACAATAACCTGACGTTACAAAGCAGCGAGGACCTTTGCAGGTGAACAAGGAAGTAAAGCGGCGGGTTCAGTCACGGTACAAAATAAAAGCGTGGCGGTAATTCACACAACGCGTGTCTGCTCTTTACATTCTTACCAGCATGACGACACCGTTCCCACATGCAAAGATGTTTTTAAGGGCACAGACAGAAACTAATACACAGAACAGGAAATGACTCTACACCCGCCACAATAAAAGTCTCTCCTTTCATCACAGTGAGTTTTACCTGTATGTGCAATGTCCTGTTTTTAATACAGCATCTACATTAAGTCATATGATATGAGCTGCCAGGCTCATACCGCAGCTGGATGGTATATGGACTAAGGTTTGAACTGTGCGGGATCAAATCCCGGCCCACCCACCAAGGACTGTGCAAACCTTTGCATTAAGTCTGCGTCCCCTCACACGCCAGGATGAAAACTTAATCCTAAAGCAACATAATAATGAAGCACGTTCAGGCCAATCAACTATGAACAAGGGTCAAAGTGAATTACTTTCAGGTGAAGGAACACGTTGATTCTTACCCTCTGGGAGTCGCACCGCGGGCTGGGGCAGTGGACGGGCCTGCAGACGGCCACGTCGCTGTAGCAGCGACACTCCTGACACCGCTGTGGTCTCCACGACGTGTTATTCTGTGAGCGCACAAACACACAAAGAAGACGACATGGAGCGTTACTGGAGGCACACTGACTTGATTAATCACTGCACAGAAACAAAATCACCCTCTTATGCTCCATTATCACGACCCTAACACGCCCACACGTCATCTTTATGTTGACAGCCGAGGCGAACGACAGCAAACGTGCTAGTTAATGCTTCGCTTTGTGCATATCAATGCGACTGTCGGCGTTTTACTGGCCTTCCTGGCCGTGAGACCAGACTATCTTAACTACTTTCCACATTAACTGCTCGGGAAAATAAACATTTCCTCATTTGAATGGCGATTTGAGTGCAGCCTAAAGATTTCTTGCCCATTCTAAGGCATTATCGGTGCAGGATGAACGTGGCACACGAGGCGCCGGGCCACAGTCGCAGGTGCATTAAAGATACAGAACAGACCGAAGAAGGGATGAGTTTAAATCATATTCAGCAGTTTTAAGTAGAGTTCCTAATAGCTGCATAATTAGAAATTATAAACGCCGCCATGCGAAAACCATTTCACACTTTGAACTCTTCTCCTTCTCTGCACTTTCTGATGCAGGTGGACGGAAACGGCTTCTGGCTTGACTAAAAGCCTTGAGCTCCACAACCAGCCAGACAAAAAAGGCCTGAGATCACTTCACTGCGTCCTGTAGCAGGCCGGGGATTTGTCAATACCTCATAACAGCTAGCTGACAATGGCTTATAGGTGGCTTAAAGGCAAACAGAAATCAATATTCCAGCGCCTGCATATGCTCAGATATATCATCTTACAGTCCATACATCCAATTTAGCGGGATGATTAATATGTCTCTCATGACGGGAATATCCAGTGCAGCTGTGGGAGTGGACCGTGCACGGTGGGAGGGGACAGTCACATGGCGAGGCTTTGCTCCATTTGTGACGGTAACTAAAGCAGACGTCTTAACGGGCAGGAAGCTTAACAAAATCCATAACCGTCCCATTTATTGGCGCCACCGCAGGATAAAAGACGGTTCGCACAAGCAGGCCCTGCTCTTTATTTTGCAGTTATCTTTGTGGCCGGATCCATCTTCAGGTGTATTGTTGCCTTCCTATTCTTTGCAAGCACAAAGGAAAAAAGTCAAAAACAATTAAATCCTGAAAGCCACTATGCTAATGGGCACAAGCAGCAATCTGGCAGTAACGAGCAGAAATCCAATGGCAATTTTCACAGATTCATTACCGAACCAAACCGCCTTCAAATGCCTGCGTGCAGAAGAAACATTTCAGACGGAAAAAAAGGATATAAGAGGAATGCACGTCCAGCACTGCCGACAGAAATCCATATTGGGGTCACTGGGATTAAGAATATAAAAGGAACAGAACTGTGCCATTTTTCAGCAGGATTGTCGTGTTCGCCTACAAGGGGAAAAACAACAGTAGAACACTGTAATATCTCAGAGTTTCTACGGGGAAAAAAACCCTCAGTCTTACATTCAGGCATTAAGAAAGATCACTGCCAGTGGCTGAAACTCCGTTTGTCCGTGACAATTGCACAATTTAGTGCAGAAGTTGGAACAGTTAAAACCATGACAATTTATTTTCAGCAAACAAAATTACTCCACAACCACAATAAGATTCCAATCAGAATCTTAGGGGTTAAACACTTATAATTTATTGCAATGTAATAGAGCAGCTCGGCCATGAATTCCACTTTTACAGAAAGAATCTTCTGCGTATTCATTTTAGACAGGAGGGGCCAAAACATTAGAACTATGACTCCCCCACGCACTGTGAGCTCAATAATAAAAACATAGATTCATCAGGTCAGTTTCTAATGAGAAATCATAACCGTGTAAAACCATCGCTGATCACAGTTTGTCTGAAACCGTGTGCATTTTATCCTGATTATGAAACAGTCTCTTTGGACTTCAAACTCTCAGCGAATCCACTCGACATGTCAGCAGCAGCAATCTGTGGTTACGAAGGAAAGCTGTGTGTGCGTCGGTTAAAGGGCACCTTGCATCCTCTGGTCCAAGTTACGGCGGTTCAGTATGTGAACGGCACCAAACCTCGCTCTGCTTGAAAACTGGATGACATCGTCGGAATCTTTAGAGGTTTTTAAGTCTAAAAGTCGTGGTGTTTACATAGTGGACATTACTTCCTCACAGTTTTCTCTCTGAAATAACTGTTAATATGGAGGATAGTTTCCAGCCGACGCTCAAATGGTGAAAATAAAACTGCTATAAATTGCAATAGTGTTATAGCTATAACCATTACTAAATCCTTTTCATTGTAAGTGATTAAGAAAGTCATGCAGTGAATGTGGGAGCAGCTAAAGGTCAGAGAGAAAGGCGAGGACGAAAATGAAAATGTAATTAGGGGAAGCAGCCAGCTGAGGGGAATGGCCCCTCGTGGAGCGACGGTCCCATCACTGTGGCTGTGTCTGCATGTGCGTTTAATTGCGAGTTTGGGGGTGAACTTCTGTGCACAGCTGTTGCCAGATGTGTAATGAGTTTTATCTAAGGGTAAATGTGTCATGGGCAATCTCTGCACACACCACCTCAGGAAGACCTTCACAAGCAACGCAAATGTGGGCGTCAACTCAATACGGAATTACGGCCGTTCTCCCGTGTGCACTTTGCCAGAAACTACGGCACACAGTTGATGAATGACGGCAACACTGTCACGGACTCGACGTCTCCCTTAAGAGAACACTTAAACATTTCAGGAAACCAGCTGATCGCTTCCTTTGAAGGAATTCCTTGAGACAATCTACACGATGCTGCAGCAGCTTCAGAAATCTGGCTGATAAATCCGTCCAGACCGTGACTTCCTGAAGGAAGAGCCTCCAGCAAAACCACGTGAGAACGTGGCGACGTTCACGGTCTGCTCAGTGTGAGCAGCTCAGACAGGCTGAAGAAAAGCTGAAGTCGGTCAAATTCGAAAGTCCAATGACAGAGACATTGTGCGTCCTTGCTCTGCTTCTCTGTCTTAAAAGTCCAAACACAAAGTTCTACAACCAGATAAGGCGATTCGCTTAGGATACAGCGACAGGTACTCGTCTACGCCGCTCCGCCTGTCCGCATTGTTACACGACAGCGGACTCCCTCTCAGGATGATGTGTTCTGAATGCAAGAAGCGGTGAGGGCGCTTTGCAAGGATGAGCATAAAGCAAATAAATGCGTCTCAGTCTCTATTTGCATTTAAACTGACACATGCCCAATTTTCCTGAACCTAAAGATTTAAGTGACCAGTGGGACTTTCTGAACGTTAACATCTCAACACCAAAGTCCATGGTGCTCTGCAAAGTGATGGCAATCATTCCCCCATCAGACGGCTGCCCAACAGATCGTCCTGCTAACTGACACGTAACATATTCACATTTGGCCTCTTACGGGTTGCCTCCATTTTGTCAATGTAGAAATGGACCGTAGCTGAACAACTGAGCTTAAAAATGAGTCTGGGGTCAACATCAAACTGTACAGCTAAATATAAAAAAGTCATTTGAATATTCGACTCACTAGCAGCAAGCCGCTTCTTCTTTATTATAGTATGTGTTTATATGGTGGGGGGTGATATTAATAACCTGTGTGTGTATATTTGTTGTGCATAGAAGACGACTGGAATATTTGGTTTGCTTTGACCTAAATTGGGTAAAGAGGTCACGGGGGTTAATAATAAGCCCTCACAAATAGGTTTCCTGTTATGGCTCCGTGCTCTTTCCATTAAGTCTTTCTGAATAGAGCTGTGTAAAATTAGCACAGCAGCTAACTGTGAGGCCGGGTTCGACCGGGCCGAGCCCCCCCAGCTCTGCGGGCGAGTTCATTTCATTCTAGGTCTCGGGGGGACTGTGGAGGTCGCACTCCATTTCAAATCCGCGTCCTCTTTGAGACCACGAGCTGAATGGGATTGACCCCGAGTTGGCTGTAAACACGGACCTCTGAGAGTAGCCGGGGCAGGGACGGCAGGATTTCCCACAAAACCTGGACCTGCTATTACTGTACCTGACCTTCACCTTTGAGAAGTCAGAGCCGGGGGGGCCCTGGAGCAGACAGCAGCATGAGTGGTAGAGGCAATTCGTCCCCTCCTACCTGTGAGATCGTCTCCTACAGGGACCCATACCTGGGATCTGTTGATTAAATGTCTGAGGAGTTGAAGGCTTATTTCATTCCCCCCGTGAGAAAGATATCTGCCTCAGATTTGATTTAGGACTGAACCAGCTCAGCCAACGCGGCTGCACGTCTCCAATTTCATAGAGGAAGAAAAAAAAAGCGATCCATAACTTCCACACACAGAGCAGCAGAGGCTGTCATGCAGGGCAGAGCGAAGTCTGAGCTTTGCCCCGTGGGCCTCGGTCTGAGGCAGAGACCGAGCTGAAAAATGAATAAAGAATGCACTTATCCAGCTTGACCCCAAAGTCCCCTCAGAAGAAACACACAGCAGCTAAACTCCGTCAAATGATAAGTAATAAGTCAACGGAGGACACTGAGAAAATATGAGAAACAAGCTCCTCCATCTTCTCCATCTCCAAACACATTCAGTGTGATGCGAGTGCTTTCAAATACAGCAGGATCACAGGGCAGCTGAGTCCACACAAAAACCCACAACGACATTCTAGAGTCTAGGGTGAAGGCTGAACGTTATGATCATAATAATCATTTTTCATGTGTGTCTCATAAGAAACTCTGTCAGATCTTCAAACAAGCATCTGAGCAAACACAAAATACAAGTTTGACATTTTGTTGAAGCGCAAATGCACCAGTTAACTAAGTTCCTCTGAATCAAACCCATCAGCTCCTACAGAAACATGATAAACACTATCTCATTCAAGACATTTTAATATGCGATACACTGAAAAAGAGGAGGATGAAGATGGGCTAACAGCACCGTATGTTAATAAACCCCATCATTTATTTCCACTATTACGGTTCCCGTTAGCGCACAAATGATGTGGCAGCCAAACATCGGTTGCCATAGTCCAAGTTGACGTCCGGCTTGTCCAAAACCCCGAAGATAATTAGCCTGCGACCTGACGTGACAAAGAAGCAGCACGTCCTTGCACTTACTGAACTAACAGCAGTGGAAGTTTGACGTTCTTGTTTAAAATCGGAATTAAACTCTTAGCTGACAAATCGTTTTCAGTCAACGCGTTCGTTCCTTTGATCCTTCAGCTCGGACATGGTTTCTCAGCGCCTCAGCTTCCTCCCTGACATGGAGCGGGGGGAGCACACGGGGATGTTTGTTCTTATCAGCCAAATGGAAAGTTAAGTGATGAGGAGCGCGGCTTTACCCTCCTTCAGTTTGTTCAGCAGCGACGCTGGGAGGCTCCCGGTGAGGAGCGCGTCTCCCTGAATGAAAATCAAGCAGGATGTAGAAGAAAAACACCGTGGGTCCGGGAGCCGGTTCTCCCTGGATAAATAAAGAGGGGGGGGGACTGGGCTGGTTTAAGTGGAAGATTCAATTAAAATCCAATCCCACACAAAAGGAGTCAAACGTTAACAGGGCTCAGTTTTGTGGAGCTGTCAGTTGGACTGGTCGGACTCTTGTATTCGAGCCAGAAAAAAAAACACGTAATTGGCCTAAAGTTGAGCCAGGAGCTGAAAGAAACTGAAGCTATTACCGAGGCCAATTCAATCTCACAGCGGCTAAACAGCTCGGCTGCAGAACCCCATCACCCCGGGGAAACCTGCTCCGTCAACGTGCCTTTATATGAACGGATGAGGCCTGGTCATGGACCTGGTCCAGGTTTTAGCAGCAGAGGCGTCAGTATGAGCGGACTGCAAGACATGTGGAGCACTGAAGTCAACAGATGCCAGCTTCTTTGTCTTACAAACATTCAGAAATACCTTTAAAAATACCTTTTTTTCAGAAACCAGAACATCTAAAATTAAACTATACATACAGCTGCAGCGGGCTGAAAGTCTGAGCCAAGGTCCAGTTTCTACCTGCACAGCAACAGGAAACAACAGAACACAACAACGGATGCCGCGTTAGGAACGCCCCAGACGCCCCAGACGCGCCCCGCCCCGACGCCCCAGACTCAGAGCCGAAACCGACATATCAGGGTTTTTGTTTTTTGGATGGGGATTCAGTTTCAACCGGCGACTATTTTTTACAATTTTTTCCACACTGCTACTCAGCAAAGTGAGTGAAAGAAAAGCAGCGAAATAGTAAGTCAGTGCGTGATGGAAAGTTGACACGGAAAACCGGGCTTTGACCCGGGATGGACTGAGTACATGTCCATCCTTCCTGTAGGAGGCTGGAAACCACCGGGTCTCATCTGCTCGGTGTTAGGTTATTAAACCAGACCAAACGGTAACAGTTGGTTTCTGCAGCTGTGCCACAGTGAATTCAAATCTGCGTGCGATCGGATTGCTTTACTACACAAGTTCCTTCGATTCCTGCTGAGTGATTATATGCTAATGTCTGTGGAAACAAGCAGGGCTACAGAGCAGCCCAGCTGAAGGACACTTGAAGCTGTCACGGCATTTGCCAGAAAGCCTGATTCAATCGATGCTTTGGCACAGATTCAAAGCGCCGTCCCAAAGAGCAAATAGAGGACTCATCAGTGGACATTTCCTCGGCCGTCCCGAGCGTTATCCATCATCTGGCCACCGGCGCCGCCTCTGTAGCAGCTGAGGATTCTGCGTGTGAGGCAGGAAAAGGCTCGGTTTAAGAGTTGTGACTTAGCCCATTGATTCAACTTCACCCCCGTGGCTCCGGTCCAATTAAAGGACCTGCTGCGAAGACATGACAAATGACTGGCTGATCACTGGCCTCCCAGCATCCATAAATCCAGCTGTCTGCCATGGCTGCTATCGCTCCTGCAGCCAAATGCCAGCGATGGCTGCGTAATGAGTTCTGGATCATCAAACAGATGGCCCAAAGAGTCAGGGCGCAGCACGAAGACAGGGAGAGATTAGCAGTGAAGCCGCAGCGACAAACGGAGCGAGATGGTAGAACAGTGGAGACGAGATCAGGATAATTCAGCTGAAATTTAGCTGAAAAACACCATGACGTGCAGCAGAAGCCAGCAAACTGAAATAACTGTGGGTGCCCGGATTATTCCAGGCTCCAGAAACTGTCGCTGACCCATTTACGAGGGTCGAGAATAGAAATGCTGGCGGGTTAATATTTGTGAAGAGAAATGTGCAGAGACGACGTAACGTTACCGGAATCTGGACTAAAGTCAGAGACACTGCAGAGGTTATGACAAAGGTGTGATACCAGAGTAAAGCTCCATGACGAGCACACACACTCACACTGATGCACTGAGCTCAATTATTCACCTCGTCTGTTTCAGCCTCCATTAGTTTTAATGAAAAATCCATGTCACAAGTTCAGACTAAAGTGTTCACAACTCAGCTCTCACAGTCTGTGCTGCACCTCTGCAAAGACCAAAGTGCAGGAGGACGAAGCAAAAGGACGGCGACGTTACAGAACAGAGTCGGGGAGGCAGGTGAGCGGAAAGTTAATAATGAAGTGCATTTCAGCTCACGGGCCTGCGGTGCTGGACGAAGCAGCCTGCTGCTGCCGGCGTTCACCCTGAGAAGCTTGTTTCCTTTGGCTGGAGCAGTCGACTCATCATCTTGTTTCTAACGTCGCACAAAACTCATCGATTGAGGCATCATGTGAAAGACACGTTGCCTAATTCCAAATGTGCTTGCTGCTTTCACCCCGGCTCCAGCTCAGGTACATCGGTGGTTTCTGTTGATGACTTTTGTTGTTTTAGCTGCTGGAAGAAGGTGCATTAAAGGCAGCTCACAGTGTGACGTGGCCCTCACATCCACGTGCACGTGTTTTTTAGGAAGGTCACGGGATGCAGATCACTGCTCTCCGTCAGCCTGCTGCAGCATGACCAAGACGCTGAGCCAGTTTCTAAGTCGCCGCTTTCCACCTTGGAGGAATGTGGCAAATGCAGCTTGAGTTAAAAATGAACAAGCGATTTCTGGCCCATTTCGACGTGTCCAATTTCTTGCAGGGAGCGTATGAATCGGAAACTACATTTTATTTTGGAGCAGCTGTGGGCTGAGATGGAGAATCCCGCCGCAACCCGGGTCTGAGAAATACCAGCCGGGTAACATTTCATGAAAGTGCTCCTGGAACTTCAGCCCCGTCAGACAGTGGAGAAGGGCAAAGGTCACAGGATGTCCTGTTGGCACTCAGCTTCACATGCAGGCTGGCTCCTGTGTGGAGTCACGTTGCACATTCTCAGCCCACGTTAAACGTTAACCCGGCTCATTGTCAGTTAACGCCGTGTGCAACACGTCGACTCACGGAAAAATCCACTGTTCATGAGAATCAATGTCACAGCTGAGTATTAGGGTTAAAAGGAAGATTTTTTCACTGTTTCACTGTGTAGAAACTGTCAAGATCACGGAACAGGCACCACATGGGCCGGAGCTTCTGGACCATGTGGCTATTCCTGTTTTAAAGGCACAAAATGTCCACAGTAACATGAAAGAGGGAAAATCTCAAACTAGACATTATAACCACAAAAGGTTGACAAAGAAACGCAAAATGATCATGAACGTGCGTAAAACATCAAAAACAGAGCATGTGGAGGGGTCTCCATGTCTGTGCGCAGGGGTCCGAAATGCGGCGTCTGTGTGCGACACTGCTCACACATAACAGACTTATTATCATCACTCCTGTACAAGCCCGGCTAACAATTACGCTCTTTCACAACTTCCCAGCAAACATCCAGCAAAACGTCATTTTATCCACATAATGACATTTCCTCTGAACGTCAGATGATCCCGACATGTCACATAAATGCTGAATGTTGCCAGACAACATCCTTTTCTCTTGAAGCCAAATGTCCTTGGGGACATCTTTCAGTTCAGGACACACCAATCTGCTCCCGGCACGTTGTTAACACGGCACACATTTCGTTTCAGGGTGTAAAACGACGGAACACACCGCCCACACACACACACACACACGTATGCATTACAGGAAGGGGCAGCGAGTGAGAGGACTGACAGCTGTGTGTGTGTGTGTGTGTGTGTGTGTGTGTGATCTAGTGTAGTGACACACTCCTCACAACAAACATAACATATGCCATTTGGTATCAAGTGTGTGCAATTAGAGCAGCGTTAAAGTGAGAGGCAAACACAGCAGGGCTGGACCTACAGGAAACGAACACACACACACACACACACACACACACTTTAGTCAGCAGCCACTCGCCTACTGCTGCACTCTCACAGAGATGAAAGTACACTGCACTCAGACGGAAAGTACTCGCTCTCACCCTCCGCCTTTGATTTTGCCATTTACATCACCGTCTATTTGCTTTCAGCATCGATCAAAAGAGACAAAGTCACAAACATTTGGGCAAAATAAACTTCAGACAGTCGGGCTTACTCTGCCTCACACACACAGTCGACTTTAACCAAGGAGCTTGAAGTCTGGAATTCATAGACAAACTTTCATATCCAGCAATTTGGGAAAATATTGGGAGGAAATGGTAACGGAAGTAGCAAAACAACGTCGTTCCATCGCCATGACAGCACTTTGATTAAACTGAGAAACTTTATACACTGAACTCTGGATCCCGTTAAAAACTGCAGGGGTTGTTTTATAGCAGCTCCGAGATTGAACGATTTGACTTTCTCACCCTGCCGCTGCATCACGTGATGAGAACACGACGCTCCGTGTTCTTATGTCCACGAGGAAAACAACAGTGAAAACGTCCGTCACGTTAACTGGGACGAAGAGATGCTCCGCACCCGCAGGTTTACAACAGGCAGAGGTCTTTGTCAGGGTGTGAGACCGCGACTAAACAAACCTGGCGACAGGAGAAGTCGGAGACAGTTTGCAGATCCACTGTGTGTGTTTAACACGTTAGGAGACAGAGTTACGGGACATAAAAGGACACGTCTGTCTGAGGGACGACCCACAGCTCCCAAACTGCTGTGTGATTTTCGTACCGTTCCACGTCATAGTTTGTATATTTTAATAGTGTTTGTCTTTCATTCAGTACAGGTCTTTTTTCTGGTCTCTGGACCAGGAGCCCTGTGAGGTCCACAGACTGCGGCCAGAATCCATCCACGATCTTGACATTAGACTCTCCAGCTTCCAGCAGTGCCGACGTCATTTCCAACTGGTCAACAGTGTTTCACGAGTTTTAAATTACACACAACGTCGGTCTTCACTCAGTGGATTGTGTAGCTGGGCACCTACAACCGGCAGCGGGGTCAAACAGTTTCTGTGACGTGGTCGACTGGGCACCGAGGCAGTTTGGTCTGAATCCATCCTCCTATCGACAGAGCAGCTGGTTAAACTGGGATGATGGGGGCGAGAGCTGGAAACCACTAAGAGGATTAACTACATATGCTGTGCATTTACACATTAGCATATGTTTCACTTTTCAGAGCACATAACCAGACTGTGTGTGTGTGTGTGTGTGTGTGTGTGTGTGTGTCCCTCTGCCAGCAAACACACACCCTGGTATTCGTCCTCTCTGTGTTATTTCCTTGATTAGGAAAAGTGGCCACTGTGCAGGGAGTTAAATGGCCACAGTGTTCACACACTGCTGTGTGATTGTGTGAGTGTGTGTTCTGGTATAATCCAGTCTCCCTTCTCCTTCCTCTGTAATTGGGTTTTGTGCTCAGAAGCTCAGAACCAGACAGGATCCTCCTTTCGGGAGGTTTTGTCTTCTTTATTTTTTTTATTTAGTTTTGCAGAATCACACACTCTCTCTCTCACACACACACACACACACACACACACACACACACACACACACACACACACACACACACACACACACACACACACACACACACAGGTTCTCCAAACATCCCCTGCCTCTGCTGACAAGATACTACTGCAGTTTTTACACAACAGGACATGATGTTACAAGCACCGAGCTGTGTAGAGGTGTCAACATGAGAGCTCGCTGCCACTGCTGTGTGTGTGTGTGTGTGTGTGTGTGTGTGATGCTGCCCCCCGGGGTGACTTATGATCTAGTAAGTACGTTATCACATCTGAACATTTCCAGTGTTTCACTGGCAAATGAGTGAGTCCTAACACTCACACTGTTTTTAGGAGGCTTCGGTCGGTTCACGTGGACGACGTAAAAACCTAATACAGCCACGGCTGCTGCTCGATGCAAAACGTGGGCTTTGCAGCCCGGCACCCCCTGCTGGGTCTGACAGACTTTAAAAAGTGTCCAGCTCCACTTCAGGGGAAAGATGAGAAAGGCTCAACTTCATGCAAATATCATCTGACGCAAGAAAAGCAAAAGCCTGGTGAAAACCAGTCATGGTGAGTTTGAGTCCAGTGGAAACCAGAGCACACGAGTATTCCCTCCACTAACATTAAACAGGACAGAGTAAAAAAGTAATCTGCAGAGACGTCGGGCTTCCCGAGTCCACATGAGCCGGCTCACCGTGAAGCAGAGCTCGTGAAAACAAATTAGCAGCATTGTTAGAGTTTGGCAGCGGCGGATAAATCAGAGAACAAAAGTGCCGTCGAGCCGAGGACGAAAACTACGCTGTCAACACGAGGAACCCCCACGACAACATTCAGTGTCCATTCACAGACACGAGTCCACGTGCCGTGTAATAGTCTGATGGGCCTGCAGTAATTCTGAGAAGAGCAAAAACCCAAACCCAGCACTTCCGAGGGGGACCAGTGTTTGACAAACGTGTCCTGGACCTGATTGTCAAATAGTTTCCTACAGGCTGTGATGTTGAGGAAGGGACTGTCTGAACACTAGCCCCCGGCCGGACCTCCGATATTTGACGTCATTTTGAGTCCGTTTTCTGTTGTTCTGCCATCACGTGTCTCTTCCTAATAATTTCTAACTCTCTGTGGTCATTTGGTTGTGACCATATTGCGACTTCTGTAGCGGACACAGACCTCGTGCGTGTGCAGCTGATTCTCGCTTGCTTCGCTGCACAAAGTTATGGACATTCAGAGGACTTATTAAAAAAAAAAAAAGTTTGGCAGGGAAATATGTCATCCTGGTGATTTGTGATAAATCCAGGTTGCAGACTGACAGATACTAAATGGTTTCATTGAAGGTTTTAGAGTCTGGATGAAAGAGGAAATATAATTATTTCACAAACTGACTAAAGCCGGCCATTAAAATGTAGAGGTCACATAAAAATGACAAACCTTTGGCTGCTTTCTGGGTCAATTAAAATGGTGAACACCATTGCGTACAATGGAGCCAAAATGGCGGCCAGTTTCGCTCTTGTTTTTAAGCACCAAAGATGCAAACTTTAGTCAACACGTAAACATGAGTGGATGGGTCGGCTTAGGAACTAAATAATAAAATGTTAGGATAAGTTCACCTCAAAAAAAAATAAAAATAAAAAAAAATCCGGACTAGTTTCAGAGGAGGACAGTCTCCACCACCTACAACACCTACAGTTCACAGCCACCAGGAGCCGCCATCTTGTCTTCCTCATGGAGATTTAATGTTTGAATCAAATGATTAATTCATGCCTGCACTGCAGGAACATTTGCGTCAGTGACTGCGACTCCGTCAGGGCTCGACTTCAGAGGGGAACAGTCCAGTTCACCACAGGCGCCAACCCAGCAGAGGGCCACAATCTGGGAAATGGAGCAAGATAATGGAGCTTCTATGAATATAATTAAAAGGTTCAGAGTAGGGCCCCGAACCTAAATGAACCCAATGGGCGTTAAGAAATCAGAACGCGAGATGATCCGGTCTATTCTGAAACAAAAGTCGGTTTCGTCATTTTCGATCACCATCGGCTCACTTTTTGCATCGATCTACTGAACTCCTCTTTATTAGTACGGAGAGACTTCACTGGCAAAACAACACGTTTCAAAACCTGCACCCACGAATCTTTTTTTTTTGAAGTAACATCAGAAAGAACCCATCGCTTTCAACGTTATTTTCCATTGCATCATGTATTTTTGTTACTTTATTGACGTTGCTCTCCGAGCGTCTGTTCCTCGCTGCTCTGTAATGACCCACTTTCCCTTCAGGGATCAATAAAGTTTTTCTGATATCATCATCTCGTCTTATCTCGTCTCGTTTCATCTGCACAAAGAGATTCAGCACACTCCTCCCACGCTTTCTGGACGCATACATTCCTCGGGTTTAGAAGACACGCACACTCATGGGTGAGAGGTTTCCTGATTTTCTGTGCAGGTCGGCGTCTCTATAATAACGCATCACCTGAAAATATAACACTGTTCAGCTCGATCAACGTCAGGCCTGTTTTCTCTTTACTTTTCATTTCAGTCTTCATGGATCGTGTTTGTATCTGCTCCTGGTCCTTTTCGGTATCTGCACGTTTGTAGTTAACTGTTGATTTCTGCTCCTAGTCTTTGTTACTTGTTCACGGTTTTGGTTCATCATTTCTATCTGCTCCCAGTCGCTTTCTGCACCTTGTATTTGATCAGATTTTCCTGGATTTGTGTATAATTCCATATATATTTATACATTTCATGTTTAGTTTTTTCTCCAGCTCATTTGCTTTGGTTCCTTGTCCTGTTTTAGTTCCCCATTCTTAGATCAGCACCATTTTTTAAAAAATTTAACCCAGTAATGGTCAAAAAATTGAGGCAGCATCTAGATTTTATTATTTTGGATTTTTAATTAATGATCGTGCATCTTTTGTGGAGCATATTCAGTAAGTTTTTAAAAAACGTTGTTTTTCCTGGATCTAGTTTGGGTAGTAAATGTAAGTGAATGCCATCGAACTTCCCTCTGATTTCTTTCTAGCTGACAAATGCCTCCAGATGACATCACTCGGAGTTCAGATTATGTTGTCTTGTTGCTCTTACTATTGGGTAATCATGGTCAGCGTGCTTTTACAGACCTCCTCCAGATGACATCAGCTGGACTCCTAATGGTGAAAAACTCCTGCGGGTGATGTCATCGGGAGGAGTTTTTTTAAGCTAAAGCAGAGTAATATCATAACATCGGGAAGTTTATAAGCATTAATGTGACAGTTCTGGGAATGATTCCTTATTATTTGTCGTGTTTTAATAAGGAAACATGGACGTCACAATCTCCGATTTATGGATCGGCAAAGTACAAACAGAACTGGGCAAAAAGCCTTTAGGTTTCTGGCACCTAGTGATAGTTTTATTGTTTATTTTAATGTGTTGTCTATTGTTTTGAATGCAATTTTATTGTTGGCCACTTGTCCAGGTCCCATTGTGAAAGAGATCTTGAACTCAATGCCCCTTTTCGTTTCGTTGAGTCTGGTTGTGATCTTGGTTTCGTGCCTCCTGTGTCTGTTTGCATTTTTTATTCTTAAATTTTGCTTATTTTTAGTGTAAATAACTAAAAGTGACATGCTGAAAATACCCAAACCTGTACTTTGACATTCGAATCCTCACCTGCAACAGGAAGTGATTTCTGCAGATACATTATGATTCTTTTACTCAGCATATTAACTTTTATGACTATGCAAACTCTTCTGAAACGCACGTCTGTGGGCTTGACACGATTTTTCCCCATTAACAGGCAAACGCAGGAAGTCAAACAGGATTCAGCTCATGTCTCGTGTTTCACTCGTTCTACACGCTGTCCCTTGTTTTACAGTCAATTTAATGCACTGCCATGGCGTGTGCACTTATCTAGCTGTCAGATTAAAGATACAAATGACGTATGAATGAATTTTTTACCCCCGCAGGCAGAAAAAGGTGCAGCTTCACTCAGACATCGTGCTCGACCCTCTCGCCGCGAAGCCCTTTACAACTGGCTCCAGAGCTGCGTTGAATGACTTGGCAGGAAAACGAGAGCCAAGAAGTCGCCCGGCGTGTACTTTCTTTCCTCTGAGTGAGCACAGCGCTGGGGTAATTATTTGGCAGAAGACATTGGGAAACAGATGTGACAGCTGCAATTATGATGAGGATGAGGCGTGACTGCTACGCCGGTCCCGTAATTTGTGTTCCGTTTCAGGCTGTTACGCCGCTACAGACTTGGGCAGGTGGGGTGGGAGGGAGCGCACGAGAGTCTGGTCCATTAGTCTAGATCTGTGATCCCAAAGGTGACAAAGACAAAATGAAATTATGAAAGAATGGCAGAGAAAGAGACAGAGGATCTTTTTCTCATGGACAAATCTCTGTTGATTTTATATTTTGTCTTCCTGATTTGCATGATGTCTGTTTCCAAGGCTGGGGACACAGCTGAAGACACACTGATCGTCTTCTCTGGAAGTCGACAAACCCGCGAAACCCCACAAGAGTTTCTCGATTTTTTTCCAATGGTGCAATTAATCCCGAGAGAACCGAAGACTGTAGAGCCGACAAAAGGAAGCAGAGGGAAAACAGTAACACGGAGCCTACAGAGGGATATGAAGGTAAAATAACTTGAAAGTCCAACAGTGTAGGGAAGTCGACTCTATGAAGGTCACATTCCCGTTATTCCGGATGTACTTACGGAGAGTCGTCATTACAAGGAGCGAGCGGCAAAGTGATTACAGTTCAGTGTGGAGGGGAGCACTGACGTCTGAACACCGTTATTTCAGCCGCCCATCTAATACTGCAGCCGTCACGACATTTTACAAAAGACGGTAAATGTCAACCTTGTGGCGGCGCTAGAGGGAAAGTCAAGAGATCCTACAGGCTCCCATAAACGTCTGCTCAAAATGTCATAGCCATCCATCGCAAAGTTGTTAAGGTGCTTCAGTCTCGGCCAACGCCGCGGCTCGACCAGTCGGAACGTTATCCATCAAGCCGTGCCGCTACAGCAGCGAACAATGTTTGCAGTAAGGAATATGGTTTAATGGGTTTTTTTACTGCTTTTACTTTCGTTGTCAGAGACCTTGAAGATAAACAGAGCTGAACACAAGCACACGAGAAGCTCTGGGGCTGTCAGAGAACGACTCACGGGGGGAAACCCTGTGTCTGCATCCCCTTAAACTTCAGAGGTCAACGCACCTCAACTAAAGTCCTCAGAGGGCGTTCGGCAGGAAACACAGCAGCCAGTGAGGAATCCGGCGGGATTTACAAAAAAATGTGAACGTGGAAACAGATAAAAATCAATCAAACATATTAAACTGGAAAAGAAAGTCACACACTGACACAATGTGTTTAAAGGCTTGTGTCCGAAATCACGCCCGACTCACAGCACGCGGTTCGTAGCAGCGGCTGAATGTTGAATGTGTCAATCTGTCCGATCTATAGTCATTCAAAGTATCCCACAATGCAACGTGGTGAACAAATCCACCTGTGCAGTAAGTGGAAGCTGTAGTTACTCCTGAATCATCCTCCTAAACAGACCAGAGCACTGCGACAGACGTGGAACCGACTGAACCTGAAACCAGGAGCACCTTTATGTCCGCGACGACCTCAAAGAACAGCAGGAGCACAGCGGCCGTTCTGCAAAACATAATGTAGAGGCACCGACTACAGAACCACTCAGAGTTCATGTTAATAAAAGAACCGTGTGGCTCACTGATGTGGTTTTAATCATTTTACCACAAAAACAAAAAGGATTTAAAAAGAAAAATCCACAATTTAAAGTCTTTATGGCTCAAGTACGGCACCGTGCCCCCGTATTTGAGTAAAATATGTCCCTTTATGCATAAAATGTTTCCATAAATGCTAAACTTCACTGTTGGCAGACGTCCATTCCATTAAAGCTTCAAAGTGTCTCAGTCTTCTCATAATTTAAACACACACAACACAACTGGCACATTCAAACTTCGGTAATTGTTTAAAGTTGCGGCTCGAGTTCGGCTTCATTCTGAAGATTAGTGGCAGGCTGCTTGGACTGAGATTCAATTAAAAGAGAAAAGTGAGAAACAAAACTCAACTTAGGCCTTTACGTTAATGGCTTTCGAAGAATCGAACGTGGTGGTTTAATCCCTTAAACCTTCATTTCATTATAAAATGTTTTAAGGGGTTTTCAAAGGGGTTTGTTCTCTGCTGAACATAAAGTGACATCAGACTTTGAGGGGCTGAAAAACTAATTGTTTCCCTTCTGAACTCAACTTATTCCTCAAATTAGTTTATTATAAAGAGATGCGGAAAAAAAAAAAAAAAGGTCATCAATCAGAGACACTGGAATCCTTGTTCCTCCAGCTTCAGTCAGGAAAACAAGTACCTAAACAAGACAATGCTCCATCAGGGAAGTGGGGTGGGGGGTGGAAGGGGTGGAAGGGAGAGGGGGTTTACACGAGTCGGTCTTTCCATGAATGTTTAACTCTACCTGTAAATGTCAATGAATTCGAGATATTTTTAGCGGCAGTGGCATTTCAATCCAGCAGCCCATTACTCCGACGTCCTGAAGCCGATATTGGCACCTCGGGGTGGGGGGGTGGGGGGTGGGAGGCTCAAACTCCAGCATCACAGTGTTTTAACGGAGCATCCGGCGATGCTCCTCTGAAGTTCAAAACATCCACAGGAAGTGATTCACATAAACGGAAAGTAGGACGTTGGCATCAGCTGAGCGCTACTGAAAAAAAAAACTGTGGCAAAAGTGTATGAACCTTCAGTTCGATGTTCTCCTGCACATGAACATTGACTCCACTGCGACAGAGGCCTTTACTTTCCTGGACGTTGCTCTGTGGCTCCTCATGTCCTCTGGGTCTATTCCACTGCTTTGGTCTGACCTTTGAATATCCATCTCCACACTCATCCACAACTCCAAGTCTTCAGAATTATTTGTGTGAGCAATGACTTTTGTCTTTTAGTAAGACATCACTGTGCATGATAAATAAGTTAATAAGTGTAATTGTGGTGGGTTTTTCCTAGTTTTAAGACAGAAAATCTGATCACATACAGAAATAAACCTTCAGACTCTGTTTCTGTGTGTTGGTCCAGTTCTGAAAGCGAAATTAATGTGAAGCTGAATTATTCTACACCTACTGCTGTTTCGGTGCAGCCTCCTTTTTGCAGAGTGGCTGCCTCAAATCAGGCTAATGTCAAGTTAAACAATTAACCTTTGCTAAAACTCACTGAATGTGAAAGGTTTTCACACGCGGTAACTAGAAGTGGGATGTTGTGAAGTGAACTTCAGAATTATCTGCACTCATGTGTAAATCATGTCTTAAAATACAGTCAGATCTTCATCCAGTTCATCCAGTTCTGTACATTTAACCACACAGAAACCTGCACTTTAAAAAAGGTGTGACGTACATTAAGGGAAGGACGGCACGACGAGCGGAGCGCTCCCCGACCCCTCGGGAAAAGTGTGAACAGCAGAAAACTACAGAGCGGAGGAGAAGGACAAAGGGATATTTTTACTTAAAGTTGGAGAATATGAGACATGGCAGACTGAGACACAGAAGTGCTTAAAGTTTCAAGCAGAGACAGGAAGTAGCTCCTCTGTCCTCAAATGTCTCTGATGGTGCAGCAGGTCTTGAGTCTCTTCTTTCACCTTTGCGTTCCTGTGTAACCACTGGACTAATTCAGTGTGCCTGCAGGAGCTGCTGCTGCTGCTGCTTCTGGCCTGAGCAGGTGCTCGTGGGACTGTAGGACAGCCCCCGTCCATTTATAGGACGGCACCGTAACGACTCCGACCCACATTATTTTGGTTCCAGGCTCCGGCGACCAAACAGCTGCAGCCAGGCGCCACGAGGAAAAACAGTGCAGCTATTTTAACGTTCACTTTGTAACTGAATATCAGGCAGGAATAACGTCTCCAGGCGTCGAGGTATTTGAATATGTGTTGAAACTGTATATGCAGACATGTCTGTGACGAGCAGTGAAATGCACATTTTCCCCTTTAAAAAAAAAAAAAAACTGATCAATAACCATAACGCCATCAGCGAAGTAAAACATTCCTGACGCCGATTAGCAGCTGATGGCGGCGGGCAGGCAGCCATTATCAATCTAACGATAGCTGCTGGCGGCGTGGCCTCCACCACGGCAGCAAACATGATACTGCGAGCCAACTTTGAGTGGCCTCAAAGGGACGTGCCAAAGCGCCGCCTGCATTTATCTGTGTCAGCGCGAATGTTTCTCTGCCACAGGGAAGAAGCCGGGAAGGAGGGAGGAAGACCGCTTGAAATCCGTCCTCGGTCGAGACTGAATGTGTGGTATGTGGAGCACTGCACCGAAGCGCCTCTGCTCGAGTGATGGAGCGTCGTTTATGAAGCACCTAAACTGGTTCCTGCATTTAAACGCCGCTCGTACTTCGGCAGATGTTACCGCTGCATTAATCGATCGTACGAACCATCTCAGGACCAGATTCAGCTGCGCACCTTCAACCGAAGGGCAGGAAATGTCCACATTTTTGGACAGAAGAGTCACAGAAGCCAAGTGTGTTCAAGAGAGGTGGACATCTCAGGCGTAATCTGTCCATCACATCGGCAGAGAGACACTTTAACTGTTCGTTTACCCCGACTGAGGCTCACTTTGTGGCAAAGTTGTGGTGAGGAAATTCTCCAAACAGCGTCAAAACATCCAGGAACATCAGTCCAAAGTAGCAGGTAAAGGAGGACAAAAAAAATTTGCTGTCTCCAACACAAGTAAGCAGGAAAAACACGGACGTCCAGGAGGCTGAAAGAAGACAGACAAAACATCAGAGGAGGTGTCCAATCCAGACGAAAACCCGATGTGATCTTCAGGATTTCCGACGCGCTTCCATCCAGTGTCTGTGTCTGAGCTGGATGAGGTGAACCACCTTCAAATCTGCATCCGGTCGCTCTCACCATTTTGATTTTTGCAGTTTTAATGCGTTTCTATATTCACGCGGCGTGTGTCTCCGACTAACACACTGCTCTATTGTCGTCTTCCCTGTCCCCTTTTCCAGCTCATTAGCGGAGCATTCACGGCAGTTTCTTCATTTCATTAAATTCTTTTCCCCCCTTCCTCTGACAGATGAAACGAAAGCTCACACACTTTATCTTGGCAGTTTTGTTTCGAGATGCAGCAGCACAGATCGAGAAAGTGGGAATTAAACCATCATGAAACATGTAGAGCTGCGAAGGCAACAGCTGTAAAGCATAAAAACAAAAGTGGCCCACGAGGAATCCCGAGGCCATCGAGCGCGAGACGAGACGGAATCAAAGACACACACACACACACACACACACACACACGCCCTTCAGCTCTTGCATTTAACATTAACAACTTATTCTCTCTTGATTATGCTACATGGGGAAAGTTTGTGGACTTCCTGTTCATCCTAGTGTTTTGCACCCACCAACAACAAATGCATTTTGTAGCTGCAGCTGGATTATGAATATAATGAGAAGTTCATTCACATGAATGCCAGGCTCCAAATATTTTGAAAATATAGTAAAATTAAAAATTATACATAAATCTATGATGTCATCTTAGCATTATGAAACGTTTGTTTCTCAAGGGACTTGAGGGATTAAAAGTAAATGTGCAGGTTACGTCTAAACCCAATCACCAGGCTTTTAACGCCACGTGGGACCTGGGAGTCGAACTTGAAGCCCAGACGTGCAGGTCACAGGCCGGACAAAGAACCTCCTTATGGCTTGTGCATAATTCTGCGTTCTGTTGGCATCATACTGAAAGATGTGCAAGTCCAACAACTGCCGATTTATTGGTTCACAGACCCACAATAAGAGTCTGTTAATGGAGTGTTGGGATGGTTTTGGGAGGTTCCAGAGAACATGGCTGCTGAAAAGTCTCGTCAGAGTCAACAAAGCAGAATAAGACGCGACATTACGTTTTTCTGTGATTACTATTAAATATTTTAGTAATTAAAACAACTCTAACAGCTAATATAATAACTAAAGAAGAAGGTTGTTCCACGGGTTTTTGAAACAATGAGCACAAAAACACTCGCAGACGTTCAGTGTGTTTTATTCCTTCACATACAGCCCTCGGCACCAGTGGCTTTGATCCAGAGCAACTTCCAGTTTCTGATTTTTAAACGAACAATGAATGTACAACTGTCAGACGCAGTCAGACGTGAAGGACACACGTCTTTGAAACGGCTGAACTCCTTCACCAAATAATGGATTCATCAATCAGCATACGGCCGTGATTTTCATTAGGGTCCATGGGACTTTTTCAAAAATGGAAATTATCATTGCGTTTCTAAATGATACTACTGGACAAACTGTCCACAGTTTGCTGAAATGCCGCAAAGAGGACGTCAGGGACAGGACAGGCAGCGTAAGCCTGCACCTCAGGGACCAACAACAACGGGTCGTGTCCATCAGTGACGGATCACGACAAACAGGTGCAGCTCAGCACAGAAGGTCTCACACAGGCCGTTTGACTCAAGTCCTCAAAATGGACACGACTGCATGTGTCGCTCTGCAGTTTGCATATGTCGGGAGAAATAAGAAACACAGGAAGTCGTAGAATAAGCAAATGATGAGGCTGATTCTGAAACCCTGCGAGTCACAGTGTCCTTCAACAGCGAGAATTTTTAAAACTCTCACTCAAAAAAACTGTAAAAGCAACAACATGTTCACTGAGGTGAACTGACACCAGCGTCTGCCTGGAAGGGAGGAAGGAAGGAAGGAAGGAAGGAAGGAAGGAAGGAAGGAAGGAAGGAAGCCATCCAAAGCCTCTGTACGATGCTCGAACACAGTACGTGACGGTTTCATTAAAAATCTCGGGTGCTCACTGCATCAGGTGGGACGTGGAATCAGCCAAAACTCGGAACATATGGTTTAATCAAAAGTGAGTTACTGTTGTGCCTCAAGTTCTGTGAAATTTATTCCTCCCGTAGCAAAGCTCTTCATCTTCTCTCCATTTTTATTTGCCGTAGTGTTTGTGCAACTTATTGTGTTTTCTTTTTACTTTTCTCTTAGTGGCACTGACACTTTGTAATATCTCCTAAACTTTTTATTTGTTTCTCCTACACGTGTCTGGAAGTAAAGTTTTAAAGCATAACTTTGGAAAGAAATCCGTTTCATACAATCCCCACACAGACACTAGAAACACAACAATGATCTGTCTCTGTCTGCAGCTGGATTAGCTGCTTCATCTGTGCCGCTCGTCCAGACGTTCACGTTAGTGATCGTATGGGAAGGATCAAAATACACAATGCTAATTTAGCGTTAATGAGAGAAGTAACAAGTTGTCCATAAGAGCACAAGAGGTCGCTGAAGGGTTTGGACAACGACGCTAAACGAAGAAATGCAGAATTCATTCACCTGGTAAGTAAGTAGCAACGTTTCTGCTCAACACAAGGCAACTTTTATTGTTTAAAGGTTTCGGCTTTTCCTTCAGAGCAAGAGAGACAACGGTTCTGTCTTCAGTCCAAAATGTCACTGAACATCTGTAGAACAAACAACAAACACGAATGGACCAGCCAGGGTCTCCGTCGCTCCGTCACGTCCTGCACTTTGTTTTGTGGGAATATGCACATGGACACAACCGGGAGGAAATAAGCCATAAATGGGAAAAGCCTTTTGACATATGGAAGGCACATTTACCCCGTGTGTGTTTATGATCATTTTTGGCATTGACGCTCAGTTTCAGTGTCTGTATGCGGTTTTTAAAAACATGATTCACCTATTTAAGAAATGTCATGATCAACGGACATGAAAATATCAAAACTAAAATGTCTCAAACTAAAATCCTCACATTACCATGACCCTGAAGCAAAACATGACCTTTTAAAAAAAAAGTTATCAGATTTTGTCTACATTTCTTTTCAAATGTAACTTTGTGATCTTCAACTCATGATTTTATTCCATTCAGAAACATTACAAAAGCTTTATGAAAATATTTTGATGGAAATGATCCCAAAGAATAAATACATAAATAAATAGGAGAAAAACAACCATTTTTTTTACTAACTGTGCCTCCGATACTAATGTCTCACTCTGCAGGATGCAGCATTGATTGGATGCTCGTTGTTACTCACGAAGCTGAAGCGTGCCATAACACTCATACGCAGTTTTAAATGTCAAGTGCAAATCACAAAAGGCCTGAAGGTGGAGAGAATATGCAGAAGAAGGCGCAAACGCAGTGAACACAAATCTTGAGGAATCGCACAAGCTGATGCAGACTGACGGAGCATCTGACCGACGGTTTGCCCCCGTCCGGGCGGCGCGGCAGGCGCCTGGAGGCTCGAGAGGCGGAAGTTTAGTGAAACGCGTAAACAATGGGCAGGCAGAGTCCGTGCTCCTGCAGCCTCCAACCGAGGCCAAAGAATCTCCTTCAGCCCGCCGCAGAAAATCAATGGGAGGTTGTCATCTCCAGCACTGAGACAGCAGAAATGCGTTGCACTCGTTTCAAACAGGCGTGTATGCAGAAAGCTTGTTTGCTGCAAATTACTGGAAGACTCCCACACAGGCTTCGATAAATTAAAAAACCTCCACGCTAGAAACAATGGACAACAGTGGAGGTGGAAAGAGAAAATCGATGAAAAGGTTCAAAGTTCAGAGCCGTTACCACACATCAAATTAGACACGGCTCATTTTAACACACGAACATCTCGACTCCGACCCTCAGACTGCAGGGAACAGGTTTTAGTTCCTCGAGAATAATCGGGAAACGCGAAAGCGGGATAAGAGCCCAAAATCACCTGCTGAATCAAAAGCTGTGCGTCCACCCACACCTGCCGTACAGCGTCTGCCCGGCTATGGGCCATTTGCTTTCGTCTTCCAGAAGGTGTAGACCCAGGACAGATTTCCGGTCTGACAGCAGCACATTTTGAACCCTGACATCCATCTAAAAGCTCCCGCTGGCTCCTCCGCTGCCATTAACACGCAGAGCCCTTCATTCATCAAAGTTGCCTCCAAGTTGCAAAGTCGCTTGGCAGCGTATGATTCGAAGACTGATAACAGATTCGTGTGTCTCCAACGTCTCCGTGCATGAAAGCGGACGTCGAATCCGCAACACCTGAAGAGTTTCCCATCACGGATCTCCGACTCCCTGTCCTGCCTGCTGGCTCGAAAGGAAATCGATCTTTGGATTCCAGCTCGTGGGCTTTCTTGCTGATGACCACTCATTTCTCTTTGGGACCTGGAGTTCATGATAATCTGTTTTGCACCTTCTAGAAAGACGAAGCGAGCTGCCAACACAGCGGGTTGAACTGAGCTTTAAACAGAACGGCACTTCTGACCCCGAGCACGCTTCTCTTCCAAGAGATCCATAAATATTCCCTAAACTTCCCTGACAAAGCCAGATTCATCATCCTAAACCCCCTTTCAGACCCACTTCCTCCATGTTGTACATCAGTCGTTACAACCTTGCGGCTCCGCCGCTCAACGTCAGGAGTGAACGAGAACTGGCTTTTGAAGAGATCCCAGCTCTGGACCGCAGGCGGGTGTCCCCAAAAGGAAGCTGACGAAGTCAGATTTGTCTCTTTCATAAAAACACTCACATTGGTAAAAAAAAAAAAAAAAGGAGCTCTGAGGGGAGAAAGTCTCTTTTAACCTTAGCTGAGGAATAAATTGGGCCTTTAGATGAGCAGAGCAGCCTTGAATCCAGAAAGTGGAGGAAGTGTTCTCATCTATTGAGCTGAGGGAGGATAAGCGCTTTCTCATGTTCTTCGGTAGGAATGAGCTTCTGTAGAACTCCAGCAGATGAAGGTAAAAGGTGGAACACGCTGCTTTTTAAGCTTTAATTAAGATTTGAGCCTTAAATTAATAGAGGAACCTTGACATAATTAGTGTGCAGTAATGAGAGCGTGTCAGCGCAGCACGTTTTGGTACAATATTCACGATTATAAGTGGCGACGATCACATCCAACTCAAAGTGATTCGTTTCTCATGCTGCAGTTCCTCTTTCTAATAATTGAAGGTTGTTCTTCTGACCAACTCACATGTTTAGACAAGATTTGCTCAAACTGATTTTCATCTTCAAGACTTGAATATGAATAGACATTTCCATAGAGACAAAGCTGACTCCAGAGACCCACCTGTGGTTAGTGTTTTATGAACCTTTTCAACTGCCCGATCAGCCCGTACATGTGGCTCAGTGGGTCCTTACTGCATCCAGTAGCAGGTAGAGCAAGTCTATATATTTACAATAGTACACCGATGAAACAGGAAATAAACTAGTGTCTCTTATTTCAGGGTTCTGCGGTTTGTCTCCCAGCCCCTTTGCATGGATGGAGGTGTTAACAGAGCTGCATACCGGACTCAAACATGGCGCCCAGTCACTTCACTTCTGTAGTTTGCCATACACTTTGACAAATGAGAAAAGAGGTTCACATAAATTCACAGTGTTAAAAGGACTGAAATTAAAATCAGTATCCAGCGGTATCCTGGCCAACAATGGTTTTTGGGGAAAAAAACTACAATAACTGCGTCAATAACTGTTGTTCTGTTTGTTTCCTGAGGACAAACATTGGTGCTTTACTCAACAATCCACATCCACAGCACAACAGCGTTCTCCTCCTGCTTAGTCCAACACAGTGACACCCTCTGTCTTTAAATGCAGGGTAGAGGCCTCATGAGGCCGACATCATCGGTTTATTGTAATTACAGCAACATCCCACCTAAAGACTTACTGATGTCAAAAGGCTGTAGCAATGTGCCGCTCGTTTCAAGAGGAGCCGAAGGGAACCTTTGACCTCCTTCTCCTACTGCTCCTCTTTAACCTTCCCCTCAGGTTCCAGTGAGGCCCATCGGCAGTACGGGGGAGTGGAGGAAGAGGAGGGAGGGAGGAAGAGGAGGGAGGAAGAGGAGGGAGGGAGGGTTCACAAAAAGTGAAGAAATGATGGTACATCCTGTCCACACACAGGCCAAGAAACCACATCTTTCCGTATTTACACCACTGTACAAACCTTGATACAAAGAGCATTAGAAATATGTATAGCCATGAGGTGGAACGCAAGACTGGGGACTTTTCAGACAAAATAAAATCACAAACATTTAACAGCTGACATAACTTTCTACTATGTAAAGCATATTTGCGACATTAGTCAAATTCACCTTTAACAGCCTTCATTTAAGTGAAACATCTTTTAAGGTGTCTCAGGACCTGCAGGCGTCCTGTTAATTCATACATACTTCATACCTTTTTCAAACGGTAGATGCGATTGTCATTTAAACTGTAAGACTGCTTTCATCCTGTTTATTCCCGTTTCACTCCTTGGTTGCATTTTCCAGTGGTCTTTTTCAGACCACTCTTTGCCATGTGTCACAGAAGCCCAACCAGTGCTAACGGATTTATGTTCTCGATTTTAAAGCTCTCCAATACTTCTATAAATTGTCCTCATCCTACAGAGCACTTTGTAACTTTTATTTTGAAATGTGCAATAGTCTTCTCTCATATCCCTTCCCATTCCCTTCATTTTCCTGTTTATGTAGAAGTCACAAACCTTCCTGCTAATGACTTTATACGACACTCCTTTTAGTTTAATAGAACTTTAAAATCTGGACTTCTACTTGTAACGGAGTGATTTCAAATGATCACAACGAGACAAAAAATAACCAAAGACACCAGCAGGGACTAACAGAGACAACGGCTGACATGACACGATGACCTCATTTATGGTGAGTTTCTGGTTAATCGGCCTTTGCAGGAGGGTCTGTGCCCAGAGGCTCGTTTTCTAATGATCCTTCCATGACTTGGACGCCTAAACCCTGAGGAATCAATATTTGGATGAGACACTGAGACAAAAACAGGAATGTACAGTAAAAGTCAACCAGCCGCATCACGTGGTGCCGTTGGACTGAGAGACTGACAAGGCCCGTGTCCACCCAGCGTTCACCCACGGCGCCTTTACCACGTCTTACACCCTTGTGCTGACAGCAGCGGTGGCTGAAATAGCAGCGGCGGTGACCTCCCCGTGGGAGTAAACTGCAGCGCAGAAAGCAAGAACGAGTGGGAGGAAGAGGCCGGAACGGCGGCACAAATCACCTATTCACCAGAAGCTCCCTGACAGGTGACAGCAGCTGGTCTCCATTAAAACTAAATCACGCTATTCCCACCCTCACATCAGCTGAATAAACGTTGTTGGAAAACTACAGTTTATTGCTACCATTAATAATCAGACCTCAGCAAAACGGAAATCTGCCTCGTCACGGCTTCCAGAACATCTTCAACAACCGTAATAACTTGTCACAGGTCTGGTCCAGGTTTAATTTGTCCTTAGAATGGCAGGTATTGATGTGGACCTTTAACAAGTTCATAGCATGAAACATTTATATTTCCCCAAAGCAAAAGTTTGGCATTTCACAAATGACATTTATTTGCTTTTTGCTTTGTTAGAGGAAAAGAAACATAGGGAAAAAAGTTGGCCTCTATCTGTATCTGGTACAGTCCACCTGAAGGATCTGGATCTTAAAACGGTCACTTTTACACTTTTTTAAAAATACTCTTTACTCTACTTTTTTTCTAGAAGTTTTCTCAGACAACAAAATCCATCATCAGAATCTGTTGACTGTCAGCGTTGGGAACACTTGGACAAAATAATTGTGATTTAAGGCTCATTTATGACGCATACATTTTGTCACATGGTCGACGCCTCCATCCAAAGTGATTTACAAAAAGATTGGCGCCAATGATCACAAAGAGACTTTCAGAATTTTTCCAAATATGTTCATGCATATGTGCGGTGTGAGCGTCAGTTCTTCTTCCTGTAAACATCCTGCATGTGTACAGCACTTCACCCTGCTTCTCATTCTCCCAGGGGGAAGCTCCTGTGAAGTTGACCTTCAGCCACTCGGAGCTACAGTGTGGCTGCAGGGTCGTGCTTCAGGACATTTTCAGACGGGACAAAAGGAATCAAACCTACAACCTGGTGGTTGACTGCTTTACTTTCTGAGCCACATTCGCCATATGTCATAACACATTTACAACAACAAAACTATCAATCAGGTCCATTTATTCAAGTGAAGGAGACACCAATCGGCCAATCAGAAAGCAGAATAGTCCACCGCAGTGACTGAGGAGGATATGACTCCCCAGACTTGGAGCAACACCAGTTTGCAGATGAACAGCCCAAACAGCTTCAGGCTTTCACCACCATCCATCCATCCATACATTTCTGCACCCTCTGCTGTCCCTCGAGGACAGAAAATAAAAAATAAAACTCCCACTGCTCCAGATGGCTGCCAGGTATGCCTGTCGGTAACTGACTTTAAGTGTCAGCGTGAAGCGGAGCTTATGTGCTCTGCATATCCGTGTAACAAAGGTTAAAACGTCCCTCCATCTGGCAACACTAACAACAAACTGGGGGCATCTCTGCTAAGCATCAACCTCATCTCATCCACATCAGCGGAGGGCAAAACCACAGCAAGGGGTAAAGTGTCCACTGGGGGGGCGAAACTGCAGCATTTGCGGGACTTTGGGGAAGTAATTAATGCCGAGCAGAAGCCCACCAGCTGTGAAGAAGTTGAGGATTCAACGCACATATTCAACTACGTGAGGAGCTTGTTGACGCTGTAAAGGCCAAACATATCGACCCGTGGCGAGCTGAAACCCCAGAGCAGCCAGGACGAGCTACGCATGGTTGTTTGGAGAAGCTCTGCAGAAAAGTTATCCGTTAAAAAGGCAAACAGAGCAGGCAAAAAAAAAAAACCACGGGCTGTGGCTCTTGTTCGAATATATAATAGAATAAGATAAAAACAACAACAACAACAACAACAAAAAAATCATTGCAGGATACCTTGCTTCAAAATAATGGATCCTTTGAGACATTGTGTTTCAAAGAAGATCCGGATTTGATTAAAATTGATAAAGTCCGGAGTTATTATTAAAAGTAGGTCGTGTACACCTGTGCTTCGGTATTTGCAGACGGTCACCGAGTAAAACCCAAAAACGTGGGGTCTGTCTGCAGGATGGAAATTCCACCAAACAGCTCTCCAGCAGAAAAATGTCAAGCTGAGAAACAAAACAAAAAAAAATCTGTACTCAACATTCACTTATTAGCTTTTTCCAGAGCTTCCATCCATGACTGATGGATGGCGTGGAACAGAGTTTGACCAAAGCTTCAGCGGGCGTTAATATCACAGAAATAATCAGGCTCTAGTTTCCCAGAATGATAAATTATACATCGACAGACGGCCGCAGAGGTTTTCAGGCAGCGCTCGTGCAAACACAGAGAAGGCCACTTTAAAGAGCAATCCGATCTACGCTATCAGACAGAAGCATTTGAGAAAGAGTAGAAGCATGAATTTCAGATTTCAAAACAACCACATTAGCAATAATTACATAACAGCATAACAGTTACGTAATTACAGCCTGATTTCCAATTAGGCTCCTGCTCCCTCCAATTTACTGAATATTTGATGCTTTTACAGGAAAACATAAGTTTTGTGTGAAGCAGGGTCACACATATTAGCTCAGACAGGTTCGTGTTTGCCCGCTCCACTTCCTCCGGCGCCGGTGGACGACGATGGGGGCGAAGGGACTCCAAAGACGAGGCCGTGTTATGGGCGTGAACAACAAAGTGAATTCCTTCTGTCGATCAGTGCGACTTCAAAGCCTCCTCACAAAGCCGGGCCGCGCAGAGCAGCCGCCCGTGAATTTCATTACGGCTTTGTGTGTGTGTGCAGACGGGGAGGGAAGGTGTGTGCAGGTGGTGCCGGGGCTCGCGCACTGCAGCCTCCCCGGCACAAAGCAGCAGGTTCGCCTTCACTTCCACGAGCAGGTCGACACTGTAAACGTCTGCCGGGAACAGCAGAGTCACTCCAAAGCCAACGAGGGGCAAATCAGGCTGGACAAAAGCGTATTTTTTGGAAGCTGTGTGGTCGCTCGGGAAGCAGTGGGAGGACTCCTGGAGCACAAAGCCTTCATTCATGGCCTGCGTTCTGGGAGTCCAAGTTTTTTCTCATCCGTGAACATCCTTTTGTTCTCCCGAAGTGTGCGATGAATACAAGGTGAAATGAAAGGGCGCCCTCTTCGATCGTGTCTCGTCCAATGCTGCTAATTCCTCAGACAGAAGAGCGGCTGGTGCTTGGATTAGAGCCGAGATTAGAGCTGGTCATATTTACCTCAGCATGACATGCCACACAGGGCGTCATTCTCCCGAGGAGAGCTGCAACTCAGCGGTGGAGAAAGTAAAACTACTAATGCTGCAGAGTAAAAGAGGAGAGGGAAGACAAATGGAAGAGTGAAGGGACACGAGGAGGAAAAAAGGAAGGGAAACAGAAATACAAGAGGCAAAAAACTTTGTTTAGACAGGAAAAAAAATGGGAGAAAAGGAGGGAAAGGAACAAACAAAGACAAATGAAAGAAAAAGAAGAAACTAGGATTACAGTGTTTCAGTTTACACACACATTCATTCATCTGAAGCTGGACCACTAAAATCTAATCCGTGTATCCATGAGTCCAACCAGGTATTGATACGAGATGTAACGAAACTTCCTCCAGTCCGTCCACGTCTGTTCCATTCACCGTGACCTTTGATCACGAAAAATCAAATCGTTTTATTAGACCACGTAGACGTAATGAAATTTCCTCTAGTGAGCCCAGATACGTATACGTCCTTTAGAGGGACCTTTGACCGCCATAATCTAATCAGCTATTCAGGACTTCAAGTAGATATTTATAACTTTGGCCACTCAAATCTAAACAGTTCAACCATGCGTCCAAGCAGAAGTTTATGCCAGATATAATTAAACGTCCTCCAGATGATCCATATACACACATTCACTATGACTTTTGAACACTAATATCTAATCAGTTCAACCGAGGGAACGCAAATTTGAAGGAATTTCCCCGAGGAGTTGAATATGAGAGAAAACTCAAAACATCACACCTCACCTCATCACAGCCGTATAATATTACATTTCAATATTATCAAATAAAGAAATGACGAATAACCTCCAGTAATGACAGGAAGAAGCTGCAGGAAAAGAAACTTGGTCAAATTAAAGATATTCTGCATTTTGGGGATTTTAACTGAACAGAAGTTGCACCTCTGCAAACATCGCAGATTGAGATTTAAGGCTTTACGGAGTGCCGACACCGAGTGCCATATATTCAATTTACCGTCGGCATCCTGGCAGTTGTCTCAGAGTTATCCTGGATCATATTTCTGCAGGCACTTTCGGAATTCTGTCCTCTAAAAGCTGCATCCTTGGTGAAGCAGTGAATCCATCTGGGCCCCCGATAAAAAGTACGTTTCCATCCAGTGACTTTCAACTGTCAGCTCCAAAATCCTCATCCTCCTCTCTGTCGCTCTGTTGATGTACAGCACTAATGGAGCGCCGTTGTTTCAGCCACTGAAGGTCACCGTCGAGTTATTCAAAAGCTCTGACAAGTTTAGCTGCGAGTCCTTGTCAGACAATAATCAGCCAGCTGAGAGACTACGAACCCAAACCGTCCGCGGGCTTGTTCGACAGCACAAGGACTCCAGGGGCCGTAAACAAAAACTCGTCTGTTACTGGCATCAAACCTCAGAGCCGGAGCTGACTTTTATCTGGTTAATATTAAATATGGGACCTTGGGTCCCTCTACTCATCTTTCCTCCTCCTTTAAGTTAAATAAAAAGTCAATCATCACTAAAGCACGTGGGACCTTGGGTCTCACAGCGTCCTCCTCATCACTAAAGCAGAGACGCACATACAATTCAACACCAGCCTCTCCTCCCTCCCGATGAGCTGATCCAGGTCCGTCCGGCTGGGGCTCAGGCCCGCTGGATTTTCCTAATCGGTCCCTCCCTGCATGGGGCTCTGGAGAACCCGAGGAGGAAAGCTAATGAAGTGTTAGCTGCATGGCTCAGGTGCGCAGCTTGTTCTCCATCGTTGGAAAATCATTGCAACATGATTTTATGTTCAACTGCCTCCTTCTCTATGTAAAATCCTCAAAACAGCTTCAGCACTGATACTGAACGTACATACAGGTCTGTTGTTTTAACCAGTCGTTGCACGTTGTGTGACGTTGAGGAAGTCCTGATTTTTAAAGTAGTACTCTGACCGCCGGTGTGAGTTACTGACAGTAAAATCCACATCAGTTTAGAACAGAAATTATCACATGTTCTTCTGCCAAAACAAATATGGCGGCGACCCGTGTTTTGGAAATAGAGCAACTTTTCGCTCAAAGAATAAAACGAAAAGGAAAGACGACGAACAAAGCACAGATTTAGGGGGAGATCCTGGACAGAAAAACGGGGACAACCTGGACTGTCCATCTCCACAGGAATACGAAGGTAAAATAACTTTAGAAACTTTCTCGTTACTGTATGTAACCCAGGTTTTTGCCTGTGTCAGTGGCAAATATAATTTTAATTAAAAAATATCTTCCCGAGAAGCGTTAGCAACTAGATCTGAAGACTTTTGTATGCAGCTTTACATTTGGGCCCATCAACCACCTGAAAAGAGCTTTGGACCCTGGGCATGGGGCTAACGTGGCAGAGGCTGCAGTACGAGTCCAAATGCAGGGTTTTCTGCATTTCTTTGAAGGTGTGTAAACTGCCCCTCCTCTTTTATTTCATCCTTTTAATGTTCCACCTTTCTTGTGTGTTTTTTTTTGGTCGATTTTGCCACAGAAACACACGGTTTTGTTCTTCTTACTGCTGAGCCTTTTGTGTGCGGCTGAGCCTCCGGGCACCTTGACGCTCATTAATGATGTCCCGTCGTCATCAGGCGCCGCGGGGCAGGGAGGCTCTGGCTGCTCAGACCTCTAAAGGCTAATTTACAAGAGAGGCGGCAGCCTCAGGGTCACCACTGACTCATCTGGGCCCGGTCTCTACTGTCTGCTTAAAAACTTCCTGCCCTCCGGTGCTTTGATTCCCATCAGAGCGAAGCACTTGGAACGGGAACTGTGTAATTAAAGTGTTGAAGAGAGAGACTAGTCCAAGAAGATCATAAAATACATGATTGTGTCTTCATCTCGGTCAAAATACTTCAAAGGTCACTCCCTGTTCTCCTGGAGGATCAATTGATCAGAGAGCTACAGAGACACTGGAGGTTCTTCAGCTTTGTGCAGCTGAACTTAAAAGGCGGACAAGTCGGAATTAACGTGATATATAATATGACTAAGAGGAAATGACGCCTATACTCGTGTCGGTTTTTCAAACTTCTCCGCTTGAAGAGAAACATGAATAATTCATAATCGCCCTGCTGCATTTCCATATACTGCAGAGATGGAGCCTCCATGTGCTTCATCTTTCCCTTTTACATTCGTGGCGTTGAGCTGACGCACACTCGTGTTCAGAGAGCTTCAGCTCCGCTCACAAACAGGCTCTCAGCTCCTCATCAAACTCATCGGCAAGTTAAAAGTTGGTAACGCGCGTCTGCGTTTAGCACCAACCGCCCTCGTGTATTTAATGCCGTATGAAATCACAGTAACACACTCACTCTTCATGTTCCTTAGTTTCTGGGTTTGAGTAACAAAATTCCCACTTTCTTGTGCCAAAACAATTATGGCAGCAATGAATGACTAGAGCGCGTTTGGTAAAGTTAGAATGAAAAGAACATTTAACCTCTTAGGACCTGGCGTACACATGCATGTACATCACATATTTGCTTATATCACCATTTAATTCTGCTCATCTGAGACGTTGGGGCCACGTGTTTACAGCATTTCAGTTGAGCCATACTGTAGCTGTGACTGTCCAAACATGGTAAAACTGCTGTTCAGGCTGGAAATAAAGAGTTTTATATTCAATTACACAGTGTCCACATTTATGTACATCATTTTTCTCTAAAAGTACATCATGTGAAAAGATGATGCTTAGTTTTTATCATCAGGTTCCAATAAGCCCAAATAGCAAAAAGAATGCATGAATGCATCAAAAATGCATATCAAATTAGAGCTCGGGTCTTCAGAGGTTAAAGAAATCCTGCACGGAGAGGTGCAGAAAACACTGCAGAGCCAAGAGGGAAACTAAAGTAAAATAAAATAAAAGAGTAATAATGAAATAACACAAAAGCTCTAAACAGACAAAAAACAGGCGGTCGTAATCATCAACACGTGGCAGACAAGGCACAAATGTGAATGTGAGCCTGAATCGTGTCGTGAACGTGCACGACAAGCAAAAGCCCAGAAACACTCTGCACTATTGCTGTTTCCAAGACGAGTCAACGTCGCAGAAATACACCAGATCTGTCCAAGAAGTGACGCACGTACAGCAGCTGCAGGTCGGAAAACACGGTCACGTCTAAATTTGCACTGATTTACCTTTATGATGCACGTGCAGCACAATTTTAGTGTAAAGACACATTTAAAAAAATAAGTTCCACACAGAATGATGCAAACTGAACAGATTTATCCCCTTCAACAAATCATAGTAATAACGATGTCTGCAGCCACTGCAGCAGCAGATCAATATTTGGTGGAATAACAGTGATTCTTTATGACAGCTATGATTCATCCTGCTGCCGTGCTCCATCAGCGGCTGATCAATACCTTATTAAGCTGAATCAGAGAATCCGACACGCTGCTGGTGGAAGTTAACAAACACCTGGGCGGCTTTAGGGACAACCGTGACGGAAGAACACGGGACGGGGGAGTTTACATAGCAGGGGGGGGGAGAAGCAGATTGTTTCTAAGGCCAAGATTTCATTGATCTACTGTCTGGTTTTCAGAGTCAACACCAGTCAAACAATCCAACACACTCATTTAACGGAGCCACACAGCCCCCTCCAAAAGTATTGGAACAGCAAACACTGATTCATTTGTTTAGTCACTAAGCTGGAGCCTAAAACACAATCTGAGTTCAGCAGCAATAATTAATAATCCAAACGGCGGGAGGAATAAACAACCAACCAAACCTCAGTCAAAGAACTTGAAGGATTGAAGTCCAAGAAACAGGAGCCAGGCAGGTCAGCAGATAACTGGAGATCAACAGACAGGAGCAAACAGGGAGGCAGGTCCGAAAGCTGGGTTCAAATAGGGCCCACGTGAAAACAATCTGGACTAATGAGCTGTGTGAAGTGACCGAAGTGACTGTCGGAAGTGGGACTGAGGCTCTACAAAATAAGAGTCTGGAAAAAGGAAGTCACTCAGGGGAACCAAAGACGAAATGAAGTCATGACAATTTAGGTTGGAATCAGATTCTGCTGCAGACTGGTGCAGGATTTTCATCAGTCCATCCCAGTGAATTCTGTGCATCCTTGCACAATGTATTTGAAAAGTTGAAAAACAATCACGTATTTTAAGCTACAGTCACATCACAATGAAAGCTGAATGTTTTCCTCTTGTATGATAAACTGTTCTGAATATCTGATGTAATGGCTACAATTTAAAAAAGGACTAATGTCCAACTGTCTCAGTTATTTATTAAGACCAATACTCCAGTCTCCTCAGTCTGAGCCGCAGGGATGAAAGAAGTGTAAAACATTCCAACTGTGTCAAGAATAAAATATCAATGCAACAAAATAGGCTACAGTCTCATCAATATGCAGTTATGAAGAGCTAGCGCATGAGGAAACGTGTGGCTGTGACACGTCTTTTGGACAATAGTGCACCACATTTACTGCACCACATTTATTCAGTACGCAGCATTTACACACACCACGGCTGAATATCCGTCCTCTCCAGGTCCAGCGAAGTCTGCCGTTGACCTTTAACCCCGCTGCTGCCCCGCTTATCTGCCCACATTACCGCTGGTATGAACGAATACGTGACAAACGGCCACGCTGTGCCTCCGTTAAGAGGCTTCGGGCCACAGGTTTGACATCCTAATCTGACAGTTAAGGCTTTACTGGCCTCTAACAAGACCCCCAGCCTCATGAAAAGACAAGTCCCCCCCCCAAACCCAATCCAGCCTGTGTGTCAATGGCTACACTAAAAAAAAAAAAAACGCCCCATTTTCACCTGTTCTGTGCAAATGGTCTTTTGTGTGAGCTGAACTGTGTCAACAGCGGTCTTTGTGGAGGTCACAGAGGTCGACTTCTAAATGCGAGGTGGACGTTTTAAAGCTCCGAGCTGAGAGCAGCGGTGCACGGCTCAAATGTGCTGCGAGAACCAACAGCCTCGCTGCGAGAAAATGTGTCGAGCCAAGCATCGTAACTGGAAACAAAGCCTACGTGGGCTCGGCTTCCGCTCTCTTTCTGCTCACTCCACGCTTAAAAACTGATCCCAAATCAGAATATCTCTGCTCGTTAATGCCCACAGAACAAGAAACAGTAAGAGGAGTTTAAAGGGGCTGATTTAAGAGATGACGCCAAATCTGCTGCTTCCCGTCACCTTCTCCTTTAATTTGGCATCATTACATCCGAGCCTCCTCAGGGGAAACACAGACTTGAACAGAAAATGAGGATGCGTCCAAAGCCCTGACAAACCTGTTGACATGTGTCCCTGATGAAGGATGTATTACAGGAGGAAAAGTGCAAGCTCTATACAGGTGCCAGGCAGGGATTTGAACTGGGGACCTTCTACTTTTAAGGCAGCAGCACCAACCGCTCCTCCGCTGTGCCACTGTGTGTTTTTTTTTCCGTGTATTTGTCACATAAGCCCATAATGAAAAAACACGAGCAGCATCTGTCAGTGTGCAGCTGCTGTTCTGGGTTAACTGGGTCGTAACAGCTCCAGTTTGGTACGTTTGTATGCATCAAACTGGTCCTGTGGCATCAAACAGAGACACTGCGTGATTATTATTATTAAACGTTATTTCTTCTTCCGGCAGAGTAACATTTCATTTTGAAGTGCAATATCTCGCAGGGAGTTTTGCACAGGTTTGGGATGACAGATCTGCAAAAACGCGTGTGAAGTTTTTGGACTCGGTGTATAAACTCCATCTCCACCTTTAACACCTTGGAACCGACGAGCTCCTCTCGCCGGGCTGTGAGGACAGATGTACCGTATACGTGAAGGCTCAGAATAGGTCCTCGCTGACAGATAAGCTGCCATATAAGTGGCTTTTTCCATCCGCTGCCTCGGAAATAACGATCTGCAGGAGAAGCTCTTATTTCTCCTATTCATAGGCAGCAACCAAAGTCAACACGAGGACACCGCTGCTCCTCAGCAGGCTCCTTATTAGAACCTGAACCAGGCTTTTATCGCAAGAATCAATACCCCTCTCGCATTCTTCCACCTATAGTTGTGAGCTGCTCACACAGTATGTTGCCTTGGACTAGTCCTGCACCTCCTGGGCTCTGTGGGATCCTGCTAACCTGTATTTTTCACACATGCCAGAGAGATGAATGGCCTGGCCCACTAATGACAGATAACAAGAAGCCCAGCCTCCTGCCTTCTTTCCGGGCTGTGCACCTCACCTTCTTTTTTCCTGCCGTTCCCGTTCGCAAATTACAGTGGAGCCGACTTCGGCGGCACCCGGGTCCAGATGTTGCACGACGGCATCGAGCGTCACTTCTGCTCCGCTCCGGCACTCTGAGCACTAATTGCGGCATTGAGAGCTAAAGTGGCTGTTTTTCAGAGCAGCTCGCTGGCTGTAAAATATCCACAGGAGCAGCTTAAGTCCGTCCGAGGGTGTGTCCTGCCCTGCCGACGGCCCAGAGGATCGGGTGAGAAAGGCAGGTACCAGTGAAGTGGTTTGATTGGGGAACATCACTATGACCCAGGATCTGCAGGTTCTGTCCATTTATCTGGTTCACTCTCACGGCTTTCATGCAAACACAACTTTATTGGTATCTTCTGTCTGACAAGCAAGATTGAGGTCAAAATAACCCTTTGGGCTCACCTCTATTCATAAAGCCTGGAGTGCTCTCATCGGGATAAAAGACGGCACTGTGCTCTCATGTCCCTCCAAAACCACAGAGGCCTTGTTGTGGAGGACAACGACTTGTATCACAGACCTGTCTGCCTATCGCGCCATCTATCCATCTGTTTTTTTTTTTTTTTTGGTGTATTGTCTGAACTCACAGGGACGCCTTGGACATCAGCCAGCACAGACCTGAGCCAAAAGACAGAGCGCACAAAGAACAAAGACATTCCTCCCAACAAAGAGACAGTCGCTGGGCTGTTGTGGACAGAGGAGGGGGGAGGAACGGGTGAGAAATAAAGGATGCTGACGAGCGCCCGGTGCCGGCCCATTTTCTTTCAACAAACTATCAAATTCTGTGCCAACAGAAAGCCGAGCAGTGGGCGGAGCTCTGCCGCAAGCCTCCGCGGCCACCCGGCTCTGTTTTTACAGAGCTTATCCTCCGATGCCATGTTGCATGTGCGTACATGTCGGCACGGAGCAGACCACAGGCTGCATTATTCAGGGTGAGGAGGCCCAGAACCAGAGCCGGCGTCTCTTTATTCAAACCACAGGAGATAACAAGTGGAAAAACACAACTCAAGTCAGCACAAAGCTGCGGTGAGAGCCGGGAAGTCAACGTGCAGCACTTAGACGACCCTGGGGAATCCTGTGAAAGAGACTTTTATTTGAATATTACTTTTTACGATTTGCTTTGACAGCTCCGGCTTTTGCTTTGGAAGAAAAAAAACCTCTTTTCTTAAGCAAATGCGCTGTTCACTCTCCTGCCGACGGAAGAAGTCAATTGTGCTCAGGCAAAAGGTTAGATTCCTCAAAAACTCACAAAGAGTCACGCGGACAGAAAGGGAGTCTCACGCAGGGAACTGAATCGGTGCTTGTCTCACACTGCATCTAGAATCTGAATATGCATATTGATTTTTTTTTAGTATAAAGTGCCTCAAATGTGGTTTTATACATTTAAGTTACTGTTACAAAGCGACACAGGAAGTGATCAAACATCCACGTACGGCACTTTTCACCACATGGTACCAGCTCAAATCGACTCTTTTAGTTTTCGATTGGACCGAAGTTGCCGACGGCACCTGGCACCTTTTCATTCTCGGCTCCATCCAAACTCTGCAGACGACTCCAGGCTCAGAGAAGTGTTGCTACCTCGTAAACCGTCATCTCGTCATTTAAATTCTGAAAAAGTATTTTCCAAACTCTCCTTGTGACAAACATTCACATAACAGAATTATGAACAATATTCCCCTGATTTCTTCCATTGTGTCAACACGTTTTCATGCACTGTTGCTATAACGACCTGCTCCACTGTGCAGACACACACACAAACACTTGTGATATTATCATTTCTTTCTGTTTTTATCACTAGTTTCCTCCTTTGCATCCTCCTCAACGTCCCTTTCATATTTTTTTTCCGTCTTCGGCCAAAAATCCTTCAGACATTAGACACGAGTTGTAATAAACCATCATCTCTCAGTGTCACAGTACTTCAAAAAGAGTACATCCCACCTTTGCCCCCCTTCTCTGGGAGAGTCTGGGAGGAAAAAGGTAGGTGGGTGGAGGAGAGCTTAAAGACGGACACAGGAGAGCTTGAAGAGGAGGAGGAAGATGAGGATGAGGAGGAGGGATAATCGAACTCGCCGGGCAACGCCGCGGCACTGTTTACGCTCTAGATTAATGATAGCTGGGCCTCTGTGCCTGGGAGGGGAGAGGAGGCGCGAGACTGTGTTTACCTTTACACACACACACACTCACACACACACACACACACACACACACACACACACACACACACACACACACACACACACACACACACACACACACACACGCTGCCTGCTGAGGCCCAGCAGTGAGCGGGAGGGACGGCGGGCGCGGAGCTATTTCCAGTGGACAAGATAAAGGATGCCCTGGTCTCTGTGCTCACATGTGGGAGGTGCGGCACCAACTGCCTGCTATTAATGTCCCTTCAGGCTTATTGGTGACATTTTAACCCGGTGCAGACAATAATAGTGCCTCCCCCTTTCTTTTCCACAGACTAAAACATCCACATTTCAAGTTTGCCACAGCTTCGTTATGCGTAACGTACCGTATAATCTCCAGCAGAGCTCGAGCTGGAAGCACAAAGCCGGACTGGCTGGCGTTGGTCAACGGCTTCTTTATTTTATGCTGGTGCAGAGGAAGAGGCAGAAAGTTTTACTTTGCGGATTTTGACAAAAATACTTTTACTGTGCAGCTGATACAAAAGTGGAAGTGGATCTACAATTATTCTTGCACACAGAACCATTCAGCATTTGTTCATGTCAAACTGAAGTTCAGGTGACACCAAAGGTCCGTGATCTGCAGCTTTTTTGTGTCTAATTTTGGAAAATCAATGCCTGACAACAGAGCACAGTTTTAACGCCAGTGCAGTTGGTTGAAGTGGTTATAATCCATCTTCCCGAAACAACAGTTTGTATATTTGCGGCCCCGGGTCTTCAGCTCTCTCTTCCTCCCACAATTTGTCCGCGCTACATGGCCACCGCCGTCGTCATGTGTCAGACCAGACAGACGGTGGCTGCCGCTCCACGTGGCCTCGAGCTCTTTGACGTTGTGCCATAGGTTTTAGGGTTCTGAGACTTTCTCAACAACATGTGGCAAGAAAGAACCCGGAACCAGACCTCCTAGTTTTTTAATACATTTTGGAGCATGTACTTTTAACTTGAATAAAGTATTTGGAAGTTGGATTTGTACTTTGAACTTGTGCACCTCTGCATTAATGCGACATGTCTGCACCCATGACGCAAACTCTGTTTCAGTCCCTGTTATTATGTAATACTGCTAAGAGCTTCCAAAATGCCACGATAATTACGTCTGTCGTTGAAGTCTCTTCCTGCACTTTCCTAAAATTAAAAGCCTGAAGCACCAGGTCACCAAACTACACTATAATCCCCTCCTCCAGTCAGGACTTTGTTTGAATGCCTCTCTGCGACTAAAAGAGGAAACCCCCCACGAGCGGCGGAGTCACGGGGGCAGAAACCCTCAATAAAACCCCCCACAGCTCACCGGATACAGGGCTGTCAGGCGCCTGGCGGGTGTCGCCGAGCGGGACGGCTGACTCAGCCGACGGTGTCACAGAGGCAGCAAAGCAGGAAAAATGGGACAAGTAATGTCATTTTTCTCCATTACATAAATGCTGCACTAAGAGCGCCGCAGCTCCACGCTGCAGTCTAATTGCAATGAAATTATTTGATGTTCCATCCGCGAATCAGAGCGAACAAATTACGTTGCCCCCCCTCGTGCATAGCAGCTCATCAAAAATTCATCCCACATCCTGGCTCGCAGACAACTTTTCCTGCCTTCCCTCCGACTTGGAGAGTAAACTGGTTATCAGCATTTAACACGCAGCGTTCGCCCCCCAAGCAGGTTCCCGTTTGCAGCACCCACAGCCGTTTATTGATTAAACTCATACAAATCGCTCTTTCATTACAGTCTGAAATACTCATTGATACAAAAAAGCAAATGGTCCGGACAATGTGTCCATAATTCAGCCTTCATACATTCTCTGACCCCCTTAGGGCAGGAGGCCTCACATTGTCTTCTGTCAGCCGAGTTCCCTTCGCAAGCCGAAACAAAGGGACACAAGCTTTTAGTCGCTACCTCAGGCTGGCGTGTAATAAAACGAGTCGAGGCCTGCCCTTCTCTAACCCAGAGGCCCGACAGGGTCCCAGCAGGCACCTTCAGCCAGACACGTTTCAGACGCATCGAGAGTCTTTTGATGAATGTGGGACGAAAGGTTAACGGGACGTGAGCCGACACGGGTGAATACTGCTAATATTTGAAGAGAGCAGCTTGAGAGCGAGAGAGCCCGAACTGACAGATGTGCGCTGGTTCTGTGGCATCGGCAACGTCTGACGGATTCGACGTGAGGCGACGTGTCTCAAAGGTCATTTCACAGCATCTTACTCATGAATTCAAATCTCAGTGAATTCAACAGTGTATCAAATGCCTCCCGCTCTCCCAGCCCCATCTCTTCAGAAGAGCAGTCACAGCGGACGTTTAACTGAAGGCAACCAGAGAACGGGAACGACATTAAAACACTGAGTGAACCTGCCGTCCCTCCTCCTGCCACAGGACACAGCGTCGGTCAGCAGGCTTTCACGCCCAGACACAGTCCTCTCAGGGGTGGGAAGTCTGAGTGCTACCAAGTTAACTGACAAAGATCAGGTTTAAGGTGAGATATTGGATGGAGAAGCACGAACAACGTGGGCAAAACAAATGAGTTTGTGACCAGATCTTGAGGCTTTAGAGCAGCAGAGTTTGTATCCAGCTTCACCTTTGTCCTCCTCAGTGAACTAAAGCACAGACGTTTCCACCTCCACCTACCTGTGGAGTGTTTTTAGTGAGTTTGAGTACATGTGCACAAAGGCAGGATCACGCCTCCCTACTGCTGAACATTCCTGTATTTTTCATATTTTCATATAACAGAACAAAACTATTGCAACATCACTTGATTCTAATGTTGCTGAATATAAATAACATTGTTTCTTGTTGAAAATAAAAGCAAACGACATCTGTCAGTGATGCATCAAAGTGATGAGGTTTCCAGAACCACATTTTTATGGCGCAAAACATACGGCACTAAAAGAGAGACTGATGGGCAACACAACTCGCTATTTCTACTGCATAAAATCGAGTTAGTTTTAAATCAGCAGCTCAGGCTGCAAATCCAGACCTCCTAAACTCACACAAACCACCAAAGGATGTAAACACAATGTTATCCGGAACCAAGACAAAGTCCGATCCACTTGTTGATCAGGGAGGGAGCCAGGGGGTGGGGTGGGCGGAGTTGGGGGAATCCCGCCACTTTCCGAGGAGGCAGGCAGCAACATTTAGGCGAGGACGGGGCAGGTGAAGTCACTGACATCCATCAACATCGACTGTCATCCCGGACTTTTTCATCCGGCGCCAAAATCCACGAGCTCCTTTCGGTAAAAGGTGAACGGCGTGGGGTAAAGAGTGCAGACTCAAAGATAATCATCGCTGACAGACGGAGACACAATTAGACTGCTTGGCTTTAAATCTCTGGTCGTGGTTTCGGAGATTTGTGTCAATCATGCGCAACAAATCACGAGATGAGATCAAAGGTAGCGTCTGATTTTCAATTCAGGAAGAGCTTTTTCTACGCACTCCATGTCTACCCTGACATGACACCGATCTTCCCAGATGTCTCCTAAAACCTTGATTTGTCCCCTAAAACAGTGATTTGGGGAACATACGGAGGAGCTGCCAACACATTCAGACCATTTTGTGAAAACTCTGCCGAGGCTGAGAAATGAGACTTCATAATAAAAAACATGCTGCTACACTGAGGACTCACGGGAGGCTGGACTTCAATTAGCAGCTGTCGTCAGCTTTGGGACAGATGTGGCAATTATCAAAGATGGTTCCAGGATCAAAGGCCGACATCCGAGCTGTAGGTCTGCATCAATCAGGAAAATGAGTCCATGTGTCAAGAGGAGGAATACAGGAAAACTGCAGAAAACACGGGGCTGCATCCACAAACCAAAAAAGCTGCAAAAGTCACTGGTCAAGCAGAAATAACTGACGTCTTTGGATTGGTTGGAGTAAAATGTGAGGAGACAAATATCTCTGCACCGCCGACATAAACAACGCGACGTTTAAGTAACAACTAAACAACAGCTGATGACTACAGTTAACCTAGTGTTAGTGTTTTGCTAATTATTATCCTGCCAACATAAATCATACAATGAAATATATCTCACAAATGTATCTTTTGAGTGAGTCTCACCCAACTGACCAATCAGAGAAGAGCATGATATGATTCCTGCTTGAGATTGTTAAGTTTATAAACAGTCTTGTTTACAGTAATTTGAAGAATGGCTGATGAATTAATCATCATCCTCAACAACGTGATGTTTCGCTGATGCCAGATTGTGGCTGCGGGACCCAGTGGACAAATGGCTGCCTTCACCAGCAGGACGGAGCAGCTGGCTTTGCATGTCTGGAAGAAATGGATCCTGGCATTCTGTTAACATCCGGGACGTCTCATTGGAGCGTTAAAGCCTGTTGAGGGAGCTTCTTCTGAATCAGCACTCGTTCTCTATTCAAGACCTCCCACAGGACCACGATGACATGATTTTGGGGGAAGAGACATTTTGGAAGATAACTGTGGGATCTGATAAAGAGGCTCCTGACATTTAAACGATTTTTCTACCTTTTAACAATCGACACACAGTCGACCACACACCCTCGCTCTTTGTAGCTGCTTCACTGACAGTGGCATTTCCGGAGTCGATGTGGGTAAAAAAATAACTTGCAACACCTGAAATTTACAGATTCTTACAAGGGAACAATCGTTTGTGTCATTATGTTTCATTTTAAATAGCAAAAAAAACTTTATTTCTTTGTACTTTCAGCCTGTTTGTGGCCTTCTTTACAAGTTTCAAGTGCACCATAAATGTTAAAAGAGGAGCTTCACAACTCCCAATTTTAAGCATGACTGCCTTGAAAATGTGCCAGCAGATTAAATACCACAGCACAAAGATAAAGTCCACAGTGAGAACTTCAAAGTCCCTGTGCTATGAATGTTGAAGGTTGCTTCAGGTTTTATGCACAAACGCACAAAGCTTTTGTATGTGTTGGTGTGATATTAATGAAGCTTTTACTTTATTTAGTTTATTATGCTCTTATTTTGCAGAGGAGCTACAGGAAAGACTATTTAGAACCTCGAGGATTTCACATGACAAAAAGAACTGGATTTTCATTCCCTGTCTGCTGGTACAAAGGGATTAAAAAAAAAAGGAGAATAAGATTTCAGTTTGAGAAAAAAAAAGCACCTTTTATTTCTAGTGCCGCTTATTAACAGATACACGAGAGACCTCCCGCACTGCCTGAGCTTTCATGAAGAAACAAGTTTAACTTGTGAGACGCGTCTCTTTTAAGCGGTTGTCCCTGAAGATGTTCTCATTTCTCTGACTGGATTGAGGACGTAAAACAGGAGGGAAGAAGAAATAAAGGATAGTGGGTTTGGGATCTGCAGCATGTGCAAACACGGCTGTCTGAGCCGACAGGGACAAAAGCTTGGCTCGGTTTAACGCTCTGTCTAAACACTTGTAGCTCCAAGAGCCTGCGGGCGCAGACGGAAGGAAAAGTAGAACACGAAAGACAAACCAGAGCTTGGGGGCTGCATGCTGGTATTTACAGATAACAGGGAAACTGGCCTGAACGGCGAGCTGGGAATCAAACACTCTGAATGAAGTGGGGAACAAAAGGCCGCCGACCCCCCCCCAAGACCTGCAGCAATGAGACTGTCAAAGCCACCACCGGATGGCCTGGAGGGTCGAGGGATGTGGGGGGTGGGAGTCGATGAGCTTGTTTGTTTGCCCATTAGCCCGGCAGCTGCGTGTTTGCCAAAGGTTGTACCACTTCATTCCAGTCCTCCACAGCCCTGGATGTGTGCACAGAACTGGTGAGGGAGAAAAAAAGGGGCTTAGTTCCAGTCCAGGGAGCATGGGGGGGGTCTCATTTAGCCCCGGCAGCACTGCCGAGGCGTGGACAATGTCAACCCACAGAAACAGAGACCTCTGAGGAGCGCTTCCAATGAAAAATACGTTCCCAGCACTTAGATTAATGCTTTTAATCAAACGAAGCCACAATAAAGCTCATAAAGTCAAACTGTGACGGTCAAAGCAACAACAGCCCCGCTCGGACTGAGAAACCAGGCGGTTCCAGTGGATTCCTCTGCAGAATGGCAGGTATGCGCCGCGCCGCTGTAACTCTGCCGCGCACATCACAACTTTACAGAGCGGTAAATGAGGCGTGAAATCCTGGCTCGCTGCATTACAACAAACACTGCGTGGAGTTTGTCCTTCACTCTCATGAATGTTTGACTCCAACTGGACTCCCTGCATCGCACTTCAACTTCTACCTGTAGGAACACGTTTGCCCCAACAAAGCCCCTCACATTCTTTTACAGCGTGGTGTCATTTTCCTCGGCACGTGACCTTTATAGGCGTCTGCAGCGTGTCATGAGGATTTTAGGTCCAGTTTGGGTCCGATTAAGAGACGTTCCCATTTAGAGATGGTCTTCTTCCAAACGGACACGTCCATTGGGTTCAGATGTAGCATAAAGAACCCACTCCGCACAGTTTTATACTCGTAGTACAAAAAAACTGGGCTACTCTTCAATTCTTTTCTTCTAGGATTATGAAGAGCTCACAGATGATCCAATTATTTGAATGTGTCGCAGAGGAGATGAGGAGTGAGCGCGGATGGAACTGGTGATCACGACTACGTTCTCATATCAGCAAATAGTCATAATTATTCTTAATCATTCTTTACTCAATGATTTGGTTAATGCTTAATTATGCAGAATGATCACTAAACTATAGAGTTAATATCACAATACACCTGTTCTTTAAATCATAGGGAGTAAAAACAAATAATATTTAGGAATGTGATAATGTAATATGACTCTACACAAACTGACCAAAAACTAGTAAAAACAAGCACAGGACAATAAAATATTCAAAACAAAGAGACACACAATGACCAAAGAAACAAACAAACACCAGTAAAAACTATAAAAGCCCCAAAAACTCACTAAACCGTTCAAACAGGAATGAAAAATGGAATCCAAATCAGACAAAAACAAGTCGGTCTAGATTTTCTAATACTCTATCAGGGTGAATGCGGGGCTCAGACCGAGGAGCCACAGCTCTGTCCAGCATGTCAGACGATGTTGACGAGCATGAAAAATGCAGGGAAAATGTATTTTTGTTTTCATTTACCTACGTTACAAGTGTAATGTTTTCAGTGGAAGCCACTGGGCTTTTAGATTTTGACGTATTTCTAACGTGCAGCGGCTCACTAAAGCCGCCCTGAAGCCCCAGGGCTCCTCTGCAGTGATGAACATGAAAATAAAACCGTTTTTTTATTCGCTTTTATTTACGTTTCTCCCTGCGGTGAGTCCAACAGGAAACTGCTGCTCTCGCTCAACCGTATTGAAGGATTCAAGACACCAGCTTAGCTTTAAAAGCATCGTGAAAAGAGCCACTGTCGGCACTTCAGTCTCCTCGAGCCAGTTAATAATTCAGATGTGGCAGAGCCACGAATGGCAAGTCCTCCAGTGATCTATTTCTGTGTCCCGGCCGCTGTGTTTCTGAAAAGCCCCCTTTCTCCTGACAGCAGTGCGACCGCCGCTCACTTCATTATGTCAGGAGGTTCACACATCACAGGAGCAGGGAGAGATCGCAAAGGGATAGAACTGGATGGTGCGGGACGTGTCACATCTCGAGATAATTTGGTCCGAAATACCTGGAGATGGAAAAAACACCAATCTCCCTGCATTGGTGAGTGTCTGCTGCTGAAAGCACCTGTGACGTCACTGGCTTCACCCTGAGGAGTCTGCGGCCCATTTCAGACATGACCTCTAGAGATTGGCGGGAGGATCAGGTCCAGACATTGTGAGGAGTTTTCCTGTCAGTTATGCAGCCGACATCCAGCGACAGTCCGGGCGAAATGCGTTCTCACTTGTGAAAAAATACTCCAGATAATTGGGCAAGGGGTGGTGCCTGACCACTTTGAGCAAGGGGCGGGACACGACACAAAAACACAACCGCAGGAGTGACAGCGTTAACCTTGACGGCGATGGAGGACGACACAACCCACTAACTATTAATGTCGGCTGTTGTTGTGTTGATATCAGTAGTAAATGTACGGGTACATATCTATTGGTATGACTTCTTCGCCATCAGGGGTTTGTATTTGCCCGGTTTCGCAGCCGTCGCAGGAAAGATGACGTCATCAACACGCCCACTCACTCATGGTGAATCCGGAGTTTTTACCTCCTCTACGCACACATGAGCTCAGCTGGAGATAATCCAGACTTTGCACTGGAGAACTGGCTGGGGAGGATCGAGCTAATGTCAGGGCCAACAGACTTCGGCTTGATAAAGTCTAGATAATGTCTGAATTCCAGTCTGAAAAAGTCTGAAAACCGGCTTATGATTGATGCCGATCAAACATCCAACTCTAGAACAAACAAAATGACCAGCTTGGCTCTGAGGAAACATGTGGAAAAAGTTTCGGCCCACTGGGAGATTATTAGTCTTATTGTGGCATGTGGAATCTTGTGGGTTTCAGTACAAATCCAAGTATGATTTTATGTCACGTGTGACGGTCACCTGTTTGGAGTCAGAGCGGGAAACTCTGTGTTTGTAGTTCTTTCAGGTGACCCCCACCTGTCCTGAATGTCTAATCAGGCTGAGAAAGGAAAATGCTGACACAGACGTTCTAGCTCACAGGATGGATGAGACGTCAGACGTCCTCCCTGCTGCCTTTACTTTGTCCTAAACTGTCATCTTCAGACGAGGTTCGCCCGGCACTCTTTGTACTTCAGTACTTTTGTCTGCCGTCAGTATTTTCCCGTTGTCCTCTGTGTCTTCTCCCTCCTGCAGACTTGAAGCCTGCCTGCGGCGCACGTCTCATCCCTCGAGGTGTAAGGGGGGGACACGAGCTTTGAATTGGCTTTTCCTCTGATCACACGAGTGGGTTGAGGCCCGCTGGGCAAACAGCGGCGATGTTCGCCAGAGAGCGATGGCCTGGGTGTTACTGAAGAATTATCTCTACTGCAGCCGTCAGATCCTGTTAGTGCTTCTAATGCCGATGCCCAGCGTGCACAGTAACGACGGATGCGAACGTATCGGGGCGGAGGATGTCGCCCTCAGCACAGAGGAAGTCAGAGATGGGCCCGCTCCATCTGCCTTCAGTCTACTTTTAATTCGAGCTGGGGATGATGTTGTGAAGCGTGTCGGGCAGCAGCAGCTATCAGACATCTGCTGAGATTGTTTTTTTTTTGACAGGGACAAGAAATGGGCCAAACTATTTCCTGACAGCTCACTGCTGGTGCACGGCAATCGCACCAGAGCTGTGACGAAACTCTGCAACTGCAAACTAGAGGTTTGTTCAAGAGTGTCCTGCCCTCAGCACCCGATCAAATATTGTGTAAAATTTGTCTTTTAACATAAAAAACAGTTTTTAAAGCAAAGCACAGCAAACATGCTCTTAAAGACTCAGCATGAGACTTTTAATTCACATTTTTACTGCAGACCACAAAATCCAAAAATGAATCAAAAACGGATGGAAAATGGTCGTCTGTGCCCAATTTTCCACTACCCCCCCCACCCCCCATGCACCGGTGTTCTCGAAACCAGTGGCCGAGTGGGGAAAACTGGTCACTACAGACTCAGATCTGCAATCCAGACTCTGATGATTTTGGCCAAACCAATGCCACAGATTCAGCTGGTTACAGATTCAGTTCGTCTACAAGCACCACCTGCGCTAAGGTTTGAGCTCACCACCTGATGCAGGTACCAGCATCGGACAATGGCGACAACCCTGACTTTGTCCACCTCCTGCAGGTAGGCGGAGGTGGATCGCTACAGACCATGTTGTCCACACTTGTCCATCCAGGATCTCACCCTAAATCTGGGCTTTGTTCTTCTTTTTTGCTTTCAACCCGTCACCACCATATTTGTTTTGGCAGAAGAATGCGTGAGAATTTCTGTTCTTGCAGGATTAACTTGTGATGGATTAATGAGGATTTGACTGTCCAGCAACTCATACCAGAATCAAAACAGCCGTACTTAAACTATTTTTGAGTATTTTTGAGACATCAGTATTAAAAAGTGTCATGATGAAAGCAAACAGGAGAGAGGGAGATCCTGAACAGACTCATAAACTCTTGTTTCCACTATTACCTGATGAAGACGCCTCACCAAATCCAGAAGACAATCTGTTTTAGCTGAACACTAACCACAACTACAATCCTGAAAAGTGGGCTCAAAGCATTTCAGAGAGATTACAGCGGGTTCACAGAGACAAAGGAAGTTTCTCCTAAGTGCACAGCCACAAAATCCATTATCTCATATCGTAAACACTGTGCATGAGCAGTGACGCGTGCTGCCAATGTGGTCATAAGCTCAGCGGGTCTGAAATTCACCAGTGTAGTCAAATTGTGTGGAATTAAGAAGGATTTCGGTAACAACTCGCAGCCGTTAAGAAACTGTTACCGGTGGTTTTGTGTTTGGTTTCTCAAAGCCCAACATGGTAGAAAAACTTGAAGTGTGAGAGCCCCCGTGTCTCCCAGGGTTTGGGGCCCAACCTGGGTATGCCACGATTATTGCTCTGCCCCTTCATGTCCTGGTTTCTGACACTTTGTCGTGTTGTGCACCTGCTTCCCACCTGCTGCAATCACCACCTGGTCCTAAGCCCACCACACTCGGCCGGACCCTTTTTCAGAGTAAAGACTCGTGACATTCCAGTGTGTTTGTTTGACTGGCTCGTAGAGCTAGTTTGACCTCCTGTATGAACCGGTGTAGTTTCTGCCCTGGTTACCTGGTTACGGTTTTTGTGCCGCGCTCACCTGCACAGTAACAAATGCGTCAGACTGCAGTCAGCACACGCACAAGAAGCTACAATTAAGGAAACCTGCATCCTGTTCTAATGAAGCGTGAACAAGCACATGAGTGAATGCCAACTCCCCCCCCCCAGGTTATTAATCTTGAACCTAAATGCTTTCTCTGCCTTGTTGTAAAACCCGTTACGCCTCAGACATCCGAATCTGACGCTGCGGCTCCTGAACTGCCCTACATTTTGATTCCTACGGGAACGGCGACTTGCGATGCCAGGAATTCGAGCCCTGAGGGGCAGGTGATATATTTGGACATGGTGCTGCATGTTGTCAAGCCCTGCTGTCCTTCACTGTGGGCCGTGTTTCAGCAGCACGTCGGGCCCGGTGGCACGCTGCACCGCTGCAGTAAGGCTGCAATTATTTAGTCAGGGCGCACACGTGAAAAGAAGAAGGCTGAGGGGAAAGACGCAAAAGTTACAGCACTACTGAAGAATGTTTGAGCTCCTGCTGCTTTCATGATTACAAATGACAGAAATAATATTATAAACTTTTCATATTATCTAGAGCATATGGCTGCAGAGTTTTGCAGCACTTGCTCATCTTGCCGACGGTCAGCCGTCATTGGGCCAGCGCTGGGCCGCAGCCGAACATCTGTGGCCGTCCCTCTACTGTGTTTGGTGCAGTTCAGGAAAGCTGCATCATTGGTTGCATCAAGTGTTTTTACTTGTCCTCTAACCTAAAAGTTTCAACTTTAAACTATTATTTTATATTTTCAGTTCAAAACAAATAGTGTGGTAGAGTCAGAGACTAGCTTGTTCGAATGGAAAAAGAAACAATAAAAGCCTCATGCGTGAAGAGCACGTAGAGCTTCTTCCACCTCTGCCAGCAAAGTTTAGAACGTGGCGTAAGCATCCGGGCTGACAAGATGGGGAGGTTTACGACGACCCGAGGGCGTCATCGAACAGAGAGCCACGACCTCTGTTTATGCACCCAGAGCATCCAGGCCTCGCCGAGCACAACCTCCTGTCGGTCCGATCCGTTTGATCGGGTCTCAGGGCTGGAGCGGGGGAGGCAGCTGCCTGGTGAATGATTTAGTGCGGACGTGGAATATCAGCCAAACACCATCTCCCCTTTGCCTTTGCGACTTGTCAGGAGAAGCCGGGCCGATGAGAAGGTCTGATCGATGTGCACACACACTGCCCCGGTTGTGGGAACGACACATTTCTCTAAGGGAAAACGTGAAAGCTGCAAGTCGATTCATCTCAAACGCCGTAATGCATGTAAATTCATCCAGGCTCTGATCAAACCAAAGACACTGTTCCACTGTACAAAAAAACGTTCCATTGAGCAGCTAAACTTGGAAAATTAACAAAGATCTAGAATTCCTCAATGAAACGATTTTATTGAGCAGGAGTTGGCTCCATCTAATTATGACTGATACGATTTCTTTCATCCTGAAGTTGGATCGGCCTCCTTGGATCCAGCTGAATGTGCAGTATCACCATGTTAAGGTTCATGTCAACCATCTAAGGGGACGCAAACTTAATCCTAACGTGATAATAACACGCGTTCAGCTGGAACAAATGCAAACATTGAACAAAAAGCTCATTAGACTAGAGACATGTGTACACAGCTGGGACAGACTCCTGCCCGCACGGCCTTAAACAGCAGAAGCTGTTACAGATGATGGATGGATGTAAAATAAAAGGATGCAAACTCTAGCATCCCGTTGTCTGTTTGGAAATGAGAGTTTGTCCGTTTGGCACAGATCTCATCTGACACCTGTCAATCAATGTGACCCTGAGCTGTGTGAATGTAACGCAGCAGCAGCCACAAGTCGCCTTGTTCGTCAACTAACCAGGTCGCAACACAGCACTTCGACAGCTAACTTTAAGTGTTTCGCCCGTCGTGTTATTCGCGATTTCCCTGAAATGTCCGTGATGCAAATGCTGAACAAAAAGTGTAATTAGTAAAATCATTAGTAAATCGTGACTGCCTGCACAAATAACCCAGAAACCAGGTTTCACTAATCCTCGATCCCAATCGCAGAGATCAGGTTGAAGTAGAGCCACGTGTTACTGCACCGATCGGGAGAAACTCATTAGAGGCTCCTCACCTTCATCCCGGGCTGAAGAGTGAAGCGAGCCACAGCCCACGTTGTGACCAGTCGATCAAACTGCACAGCGGGAGCACGGAGCGGTGCAGAGAAGGTGAATAAAACATGTGGATTTATTATTTCAACCCTTACCAGGGCTCCTGCACTCTGCAGAGGAGTGTGGAGACGCATGAACAATAACACCGGCCGCTCTGAAACTTGCTGGAAAAATCCTGGGCTGCTGCGCCAGTTTGCACTTTCCAGAGCAGATCTCACGTTGTAACCGATGCACGGTATGATTGGCATAAATCACCAAATGTGATTAAATAAAGACACAAACGTGTGGAGAGAGAAGAAAGAGGAAACAGATCACGTGAGAGAGAAACCTCAGTGTGCGGCCTCAGGGCTTTTATTCGGAGCTGCACTTTAATCTGCTTTCCCCCATTTGCTCCTATCTGCTCATCACTCCAGGTGTTGTGGAGGTGGGGGTCTTCACTTTGAACCACAGAAGGGCCTTTTCCCGACCGTGTTCAAACATGCCGGGACGTCCCAGCTGTCTCCCTGCCCTCTACTTTCCCCCCCATCTTCCTCTGCATCCTCGCTCCAGCAATTATCCCCCTCCCTCCCTTCAAAGTCCCACGCAGGGAGGCGGGATGTTTTCCCGTGTCTTCCCAGGTTTCAGAGGTTCGTTGCAGGTATTCTCGCTGTGTTAGGCTTTAATTATGTTGACAGCGCAGCCGGAAAAAAAGCAGGACTTTGTCATTATTCCGCCTGGGAACCACAGAGCGGTGTTTCAAACTTTTTAGGGGAGATTACAAGTTGTAGGACACAAGCGATGTTTGTCTAAAGTGGCAGCGTTCACCGTTTGTTCACGAGTCCGACCATTAAAAGGAGACGATTTCAGGCTCGTTCCTGAGCCTAGTTTATAGCCCAGCTCCTTATTTATTTGGAGGGTTAACATTTCCAGGGTATGAACGTTACCATTTCCTGATCATCAACTCCACAACACTCACTCATCGTTCTTCATCAGTTTTGCAGGACATTAGCAGACTGCAGCACTGCTCTGATTCGCCGTTTCCAGCCAGAAACTTTACATCACGTTAGATGCAATGGGTGGATGTTTATGAGTCATACGTGTGATTAACATAAATACATGAAATATTTATAGCAAACTGGTGTCAAGTTTCAGCAAGAATTTTTGACTTTGTAATCGTCCACTGACATAAAAATCCTCGCTGAGACAACTTTCTGGTATTTACTCCATGTAGATGATAATGAAGCTACTGGGAGGTGGAAAGGGACCTACTGAGCCGTAATTATGGAATGATAACAACCAGGCGCCGCATTCTCAAACACCACAGAAATCCTCTATTTTAGACGAGAATCCGGGTTCCAAGTGCGGACGCAGTTACAGCAGTAGGAGACGCAGGCACATCGAGCAGCGTGAATGTGGCATAAATGGAGGGGCAAGTTCCGCTCAGCCAGCTGAACGAGGCTACTTCTCATCTGACTTCCGACGCCTCGAGCCAAACACGACAACGGCCGACACTAAAATAAGTCTCAAAGCTCACGGGACGTGAGGATCTGGCAGCAGAAGACCATTAAACAAAAGCGCATCCCAGAGCAAAACCCTGGCTGTCCTCCAGTATCCCGCAGAACCGCGGGAATAACTTTGAAAAGAGTCTAATCTTTAATCGGAGCAGCAGCAGGAGTCGGAGGCTCCTTCTGTTCTGTCTCATCGCCATTATCTCCCAGAAAGCCAACATCCGGCATGCATTATAGATGAGACGCATGTCCTCCGCTACGTCTCTGGCTACCGATAGCACAAAGCACCTAAATCCACACACACACTCGTCTGCTCAACTGTCACTCACACCATGTTCTCCGTGAATAATTCACGCGGAAACACCCATCACGTTCACGTCACGTGCTAATCGTGCGAGGTGACAGGGAGGACGCGTCACCGGAACAGGACATGCAGAGGTGGATGCACCTACCGCTCGCAGCGCTCCCTCGTAGAGACAGGCTCCTGTAGGATGAGATGAAGACAAACAGAGACATCGTCAGCGTCACAGAGTCCAGTCAGTCTGCACCGTGTTATGGAAATGTGTGTGATTCCTGCAGCATCAGGAGCTTTGTGTCGGTGCTGCACGCTCACACACACACACACACACACACACACACACACACACACACACACACAGAGTGATCATAAAACAGTGAAATATCCACGAGCTGCAGCTGAACATGAACTCGTCTCACATTAAGGTTTTAATACAGACACACTCGTACTTTTATACACACGTGTGTTTTCTTTACGCAAACTGGGAGTTTTGACTTAAACTTTTATTGCATTTAACCTTGAATCCATTTATGTCAGATGAGGCTGAAGTTTAGACTTTAATGGGTTTTTCTGTCATTTACTGCAGTTGAACAGCAGAAATATTTTTGTATAAGCTGCAACATCACAGAGGATTCCTGAAACCTGAGCCGAGAAGTTCCGCTGAACATGGCCGAGGGTGAAGGACTTTCATCGTGGACTCGCTGGGAACATTCTCTAACAACCCGCTACTGCACCACATGAAATTCTCTACAGTTGCAGTCAAGTCCCCAACTCGAAGCGCTTGTTTTTCTCAGCCTCGCAGTCAGGAGCTCCTTCCCGGCGCACAAACATTCATCATTTCACGCAGTTTTTGAACGATCGCTCTCCACCTCAGAGGCTTCTCTCCTCCATTATTTATCATCTAGTGGAGGATCCACAGTTAGTGAAGCTGGAGAAGCAGCAGCTGTGCACAGAGCATCACATGGTTCTTGTTGTTTTGATATGTTTTCCAGAAAGAAATCTTTGTTTTTTTTGTTTTAGGTCCATGCTGGACAGGGATCCTCACAGACACCTGTCCTGCTTGTCTCTAACTAACACTGCACTGTCCACTGACTGTTACCTGGATCGCATGCGTTCAGTCAGTCAGAAGCTGGAAGATCCCGTCTTTGATCAGGGCGGGGGGAGACAGAAAAGTGAACACACCTGATCCAGGTGATCAGCAGTGGACAGGGGACAAGCTTTGAAACACATTAGTCCAAATTCAAGAGGATGTGTGGACATTTTTTGGCCTCCAAACCCTCAAATCAGAGCTTGTGAGTTTTAGATGTGGACCAGCTGAGACGTGACCTTGTCCTCACAGTTTTTGGCTCTTTAATGTGAGTCTTAACAGGATCAGTTTCCTGTGTCCTCCTCCAGCTGGTTTAACCTCCCGTTTGAGTGACTCTGCAGTCTGGATTGGTCGGACGTGAGTTCATCTTTATTCGAACCTTTTCGCTCTGTCTGCCAACACCAACGGGAGGCCGAGCTGATGGTGAAGATGGTGGAGAAACTTCTTAAAGACCCTCGGCTGGGCTGGAACATGAGTAATGAAGCGAAGCCTGGAGCTCAGAGTTTTGAGCTTTCTTGGGTTCGACCTGCGGGACTTCTGGGTTTGGATGATTAACATCACGTCATGCTGAGGGATCAGTGAGACTCTGCAGAATGAAGCAAACTACAGTCTGGTGTTGACATGATTCTGGTTTGTAAAATGTTTCTTCTTTGACGGGGGGAAAAGCCTTTTAGTTGAACTCACTAATCAGTTATTTCTGAGACAAACTGCTGCTGCTTCTTCCGCATCACAAACACTTAAATCTGCACTTGATGATGAACTAAAAAAAAGGAGAGCTCCTCCCCGGTGGCCGATCCTCGTTCAGAAATCCAATCTGTGTCTGAGGAACTGAGTCTGAATTCATGAGGGAGAGATAAAGCAAATCAAATCATTTGTGTCTGTTCTCATCCAGGGAAACAACAACCTGCTCACGGAGTCCCAGAGCCCTGCAGGGGGGTCCTGGCTCCCGGGGGCTTAAGGGACAATGTCAGCAACTTGAGGACTAAATGACATTCCCCTGGATCATTGGAGACTGTCCCACCGTTAGGGACTAAAGCTGGTCAGATGTGGCCCTAATAAAGTGGCCGGTGGTCCCTGGTAACCCCTGACCTACTTAACAACCCGAACAACCGCTGAAAAGAGACAGAAATACCAACCATGCGTGTCACGGGGGGCGGCGAGGATCCCGAGCAGGGCGCCGACTAACGTCCACCATCCAGCCATGGTCCAGCCGGCCATTAAATCCAAATCCGGGCCGGAGGGACGAGGCGCGACGTCGGTCCGCGAGGCTCAGAGGAGCTCAGCTCTCATGGCGCGGCAGAGATCCGGGATCTTCCGGAGGGCAGCGCACCGGGTCCGACTCCCGAGCGCTGCGGCGGTCCCGGTCCCCGACGTCCTCCTCCTCGTCGTCGGCTCTCCTGGACGGGAACTAACCTGCCGCAACAGTCCGCAGATGTGAGGTGATTCACGGACGCGTCCACAAGCCGAAGCGCGAGACGCCGAGCGGGCGGCGGGACTTGGTGCGCTCGTGCGGACGGTTCACGCGCTGAGTGAAGCGACTTCTGACGGAGCAGCGGCGGCAGAGTCCCCCCCCATCACCCCCCCTCCTCCAGGAGGACGTCCCACCTCTCCCTCCCCCCCACCTCTCCTCTGCCCCCCCCACCCCCTCTGCCCCCCTCCCCCTCTCTGCCCCCTCCACCTCTCCTCTGCCCGCCCCCTCCACCTCTCCTCTGCCCCCTCTGCCCCCTCCACCTCTCCTCTGCCCCCCCCCCTCTGCCCCCTCCACCTCTCTTCTGCCCCCCCTCCTCTGCCCCCTCCACCTCGCTCAGATTTCCTAATCTCACCGGGACTCTGCTCCCTGCGGATTAAAACGTGAGGGAGAATTAGAGGTTTTTTTTTATTGGAGGGAAACTAAAGAAGATCAGGAGGATTTCATGTCATTTACAGCTGGAAGGTTCCACAAACAGGAAACGGCTCCGTCTTCACACGAACTCCCTGACACCTTTCTCGGCCTTGATAAAGCGACTTTCGGCTGGTTCCGGATCACACAGACTGTCTTAGTCTTTCCGGATGATTGAACCCAAGAGAGGTGCTAAAAGTAACGCTTGTAGTCAAATCACCAGGGACATAGTAGGAAGGAGGGACAGCAGGAGTCCATCTGTGTCCCCCAAGGTACAATGTACTCTAGTGTCCCTCCACGGACATGGAGGACATACATGAACCACTTACTCAGTTAAGGTACGATTTGAGGACACAGTTTTCTGAGTCGGTTGGTGGACACGAAAATTGACTGTGGGCAGCATTAAAGGAAAAGCGATGACGTGTGAAGGGACAGACGTGTCTTTGTAGGGGGGGGACAGTCCCAGTGATGAGCTGTGGGCCCTAAAGGTCCAATGACGTCATGTCTTTTTAAGAGCCGGCAGAACTTTGGCACCGAAAACTCCACTAAACTTTACTACATGCAGCACAAAGTAGAACAGCAGTTCTACTCCAAGTGGGCCCCAGCCCGTCCTGCTTAGGTCCCTCAGACTGAGGACTCGGGTCGTTTGGGGTCTTGATTCTTGGCCTCATTCTTCCTCCTCTCTGGGATCTGTTTGCGTTTATCCATCATTTAAAACCGACTAAAACTTTCCACATGATATTTTGCTCCTCGTCGATCTGTTCCGTCTTTTGTCTAACGTGCTCATGGCTCCACGCTGGATCTGGTCCTAATTGTGCCACGTTGGCGACTTACTCACAGGTTTTATATATTTGAACCTTAACCTCCGGTGGTGCCACTCTAACCCCGGGTTTCGGGCCCGTGAAGCCTCCTCGCTGATCTTTCTGTGCATTAAAGCACTTTGCTTTCACTGCGCCGTGATTTTTCAGTGGCTTTATTAGTCTTCTGGCTGCCGGCTGTTGAAGTCCGCCTCAGTCCGTGTAATAACCTCCTACACTGTAACCATTACAGGAAGTGTGTAATGTACAGGGCTGAGATTCCTGCAGGTCACATGGCGGTAACATGACCTACACTCATTCCTTTTGTCCTGTGCCAGAAACAGGGATCAGAATCGGGTTTTGCATTTGAACAAGCATTTTTTTTTCCCCTGCTGCTTTAATGCTGCTGCTGCCACTGTTTATAACGAGGAGCTAGTGACGCAGCAGAGCTTCAAATATGTGTTTGACCCCTGACCTTAAGCGTGTCATCAGAAAATCATTAAAAACACCAGAAGCGTTTTGACCTCTCGTGTGGAGCCAGTCTTTTTTTAGTCTGAGTAAACTGAGGTGAACTGATGACAAACATAAATCAGGTATTTTTTAAAGGGTTTTAATGGTGAAGGCAAATGTATTTGTGTTTTTGGAAAGGTATCACAAGAACTTGACGTCTCCACACACAGCGAGGGTCGAGCCGTCTCCACAGAAAAACGCGTGTGCTGAATTATCACAGCCAATTACACATCCATCTTGTGATGCGGCGCAGGTTGATATTCAGTGCGAGATTGAGATAAGTGGGAACTTTTATTGGTCCCCGTGGGGAAATCAGGCAGTTGCAGCAGCCAGCGTAATGGGATTTGGCACCGGGGAGGAGACAAAGGAGGGAAGAGGCCAAGAAAAGTGCACGAAAATGGTAGAAATGACGAAAGGGGCTTCGATGAGCTTCCTGTCGTGAGCAGGAAAAGTTTCAAAAAGTGGTTTGTTTAGTTGTTCTGGGTTTGCAGCAGATTATTAACTGACCCTCCTCACGTCGGTTTCTCCCTTTGCTTCGTTTGGTCACGCTCTAAAACCCTCTGAGAAACTTCTTAAATGGTTCTCCTGGGAACACGAGGTTTGTGCTCTGACCTGCAGGGGGAATTAATCATTAGTAAAGGGAGAGTCCAGGCAAGATGGTGGATTTCGAACTTTCGCTTTATATCAGGGCTGATCGCTTCATCCCAACGTCCACCTTCTCCCAAACGTCCCTGCGGAGTTTGGTGGTCTTCTGTAAATTGCTTTAGTGTCTGAGTGTCGACTGAAGGCTTTTTAATCAATTTCCATTTATATCTTTCACGAAACGGCAACTTTGAGGTCTGAAACCAAGAATTCGTCACGCTCTTCTCCTGCAGTAATCAGGGCTGGAAGAAGGTACATTTCTGCAGAGGCAATAAAGATGTTCATATCTACAGGCCACACATCTTGATCCCTTACTGAACAAGTTATGCAACTTCATCTATATTTCAGCATTTCTGAATGTATCTGCAGGAAACCCCTTAAATCCAGTTCGTCTCTACAGGAGGCGGCAGCGGCTGTGGCCGTACTGCCCCCTGGTGTAACACTGCCGGTACTACACCAAACATTAACGTTCTGCGGTAGAAGACCTTTACTAGATTTACAATTTCTGGTCCTATTCAGACCAAAACAAGACAGTCCAGTTCTTCCAAACTGAGAGAACAGAAAAAAGAACAAGGGGTCCTGCAACAGACGGCGAGGCCCCCACAGAGCCCTGATCTCAGCATCAGTCAGTCTGGGACGACACGATGACAATAAAGGAACAGAGAGAGACCTGGTGCAGCAAGCGGAGATTTGATTTACGTTGTTTCAGTTCGCCACCGGTGGACACGGGTACGAAGATGTCGGGTGTCCATTCGGGATTATCTCTATGTTTGGACACATGGAGAGAGTTCACGGATTCAAAACGTCAAACTATCACACCGACAGTCCCCTCTGTCTTTTCACATGGAACATAATCAAAACATTAGAAGTTTCAAGACAACAGAAATCCCATTTAATATGTTAATTTCACTATGTACCTGCAGCCATGAAAAGTCGGGAGGCTACAAAACCTCAGGAGAACAGAGCACTCAGAGATCTTAAGTCAAAGAAGTCTGTGAAAAGACTCAGAGACAGAGAGAGCAGGCAGACAGATGCAAAAGTGTAGACTAAAATGACCAGAGACTATAAAACCAGTTTTCATTTAGATTAGCATTAATCCATGCAGACACTGATGGGAAACACGGCCTAAATGAACTCTAAATGGAAATCATTTTGTATAAGAGAGCAAATGAATTTGCACACACTGAAAGGTTTTCAGACCTTTTATTGACTCCGACGTCCAGTAAACCAGTGACAGTCTCAACTGATTCATGGGCTGTGGTTTCTTCTGGGTGATTATTAATAAATGTCTCTGTCCTATCGTCCTCACCTTGCATGTTCCGTCCTCCCTTTTACTGTCCTGGGATTTTTTCCCCAAACAGTTTCACTACAATGAATATTTACAATATGGGAGTGAGAACAGGTCATTCCTTCTTGTCCTCTGCTGGTTCGGGTAAAACGTCCTGACTGTTGAACCACAGAGCCTCACTGGTGTGACTGGCGATGATCGCTCGCTCAATGAAAGGTCCTGAAAGGAGGAAGAGGAGGAAAGGAAAACTGAAAAACTAGGCAGGACATTTCCAGACTCACATTTTAATCAGTTCGTCCATGAGATCAAGTGGACGTCTGTGCCGGATTTAGTGAAACACCCCTCAGGGGTTCACGAGATATCACGTTAACTAGGACAAGACACAGTGAGGTCACCTTGTGACTGACCTTTGAACACCAAAACCTAATCAGTTCATCCTCAAGTCCAAATGGACGTTTGTGTCAAATTTGAAAAGTTCCTCAGATATTATGCTCCATAGGAAGGATCTCAGTACATGTTGTTTCCTGCCAAAGATGCACAGGAAAACTTTAATTTCAAAAATAAATAAGAGACACAAGCCCACATTTTTAGATTCTGCAATAAACATGGTTTTATGGTTCAACACGGTACAAAATGTTTTCTCATACAAGTTTGAATAAAAAGTCCAAAGACTTGTTTTAACTATGACGAGCGATTTTACTCTCAAACCGTTCATTGTTACACATGTATTTTCCCATTATCATAAACTAAGTAGCAGGATGACTTGCAACGCCTTAATGTAACAGTGCACCACATACGTAGAGATAATTCTTTCTCACTCTTCTTGCAGCGGCGTGGCTATGACCTTCATCTGCCCTGTAACGTCTAAAATGTGCAGTTGCATTTGCCACAGGTGGCTCAAGTTCTAGACTCTGGTCCCCCGAGGAATTTTAAAGTACAGAACAGAATGGAACCGACCACAGCAAAGGCTCTGAATACTATTTAATTCCATTTAATTTAACAGTATTAATATTTATTTAATTGTAAATAACAGACAGTAGTTTTTTTATTTTTATTATATTTGAAAAGCATTGGTCTGAAGTGACTAAGTATTTGTTTAAAAATTCTCATTTACAATTATTCAAAAATTAAAACTGGCTATTTGACAGCTGTAAAGCTTTTCGAGATGTATGGCAGCAACCAATGATTACCTTTATAATCAATTGATCATCTGATTATTTTTATCAAACATTTTATCAAATGTTGGGTTAAAGCAATAAACCAGTCCCCCTGAATTTTAGCCAGTACTAATCCACACCAACACGGCCGGACCGGCCCGCAGCATCTGTTGCCGATAGTTGGCTTCTAAATCTGTGCCAGTCTCTGTGGAAGCCTAAAATAAAAATACAATCAGGAACTTGAACACTTGGAATAAAAATCTCAGGCTGAGCATCAGTTTGCATGATATTATGTTAAACAGCTGCTCTCAAATTCTCTCACCCACACAGCCTCAGTCTCTCGCCATTATTTCAAAATATGCACATTCCCCACAGTCTTTGTTTCTCGCACATATTTACTCTTTACTTACTTATAAATAACTTACTTCAGCATCACTTCCCCAGTTGTCTCCTGCATCAGGTCTTATTCAGCATATGGTTGGGCTTTTGTCATGAATAATTCCCATTAGCCCCCGTGGGGTTTTCGCATTCCTGCTCACTTTTCTGGGTTTTAAGCGTTTGTCTGTAAAGTTTCCTCTTGTTGTTTTTGCCCACGCTCCAGACATTAGCCTGCGTCCAAATGACTCTTTAAGACTTTAAAGCAAGCAGAGGAATATTCAGCTCTCTGCGCGGTTAATTTAAGTCAACTGTAAATATCCCACATATTCACACTGGATCGCTGACTTGTGGGTGCAAAGGTAATTAAATTCCGCTCAAAGACTCCGTGCTGCATAATGTTTGCTGGCACAAACTCAAAGAGGTCCCTCCACTGATAAGAGTTCAGAAAAGCTGAGGTGGCTCTGCTCGACACACCGCCTTCATTCCAAGAGCTGCTCTGTGACACAGAGCTGGAGGACAGAGCGAGAGGCTTCACGCAGATAACACGGAGCGCAGGACGCCTGGTGCCGCCTGGTGCCGCCTGGTGCCGCCAGGCTGTAAGGCAGAGCAGTAACACTTCCTGGGTTAGTCCCACTGGGATCGGACTGAAACTGCTCAAGTTTAACGCGAGCACTTTCAACAGACACACACACTGTGAAGCACAGCAAAAACATGAATGGCCTTTCTTTATGCTCCCATTTGATCAGTTAGCTTTTTCCTAATTAGGAAATTAATAATTGATTGCAATTTTTTTTTCAGATCTTCTCGGTTCCCAGCGAATGACTCCTACTAACTGCATCTTTTTTCATTTTCCCTCGCATGGCTCTGAAGCCTGTACGCCGCTCAATGCAATTTTATGCATACAGCAAATATTGTTTCCTGGCAACTGTGGTAAAGAGCTGCAGGTCCGTTACTGAAGGCCTAACAGAAGTGGACCACAACATGAAACAAAAGCATAAGAAAAGATAAAGAGAGAGAGCGGTGCTGGTTCATTATTTGAGTCCGGGCCAGGAATTCCACTTAGTGTGAACACAGCCTTGAACCACTTTGCAGAGATAAGATAAACCTTTATTCATCCCACGGTGGGGAAATTTCCAAAAGGTTATTGGGAAGTGGGATTCGAAGCCACACCTGCAAGAAAGACTGCGACCTGAACACGGCGCCCTAGACTGCTCGCCCCCACGACCTAACGTGTTTGATGACCTGCAAAACTTGAGCTCAGGTTGAAGAATAAAAAAGAAAACAATTATTCGACTTTCTGCTGTTGAGACATAAGCTTAAATGGCAGCGCAGCCCCGAGAGAGAAGTAAGTGGAACAGTTAAAAGTTCTTGATGGGAAAAGATCTAACAAAAGGGCCACTGCTTTTAAAGTGTCTTCAACCAGCGTTTCTGAAAGCTCTGCAGTTTACTTCAGTCGGGGAACTGTTAATGACATTTTATTTAGCAAACTCAGAATCAATTATTTTTTAAATCATTTAGGCCTCACGCTCTAATGAGGGTCCATTAGTTGATGATTACAGTCGCCACCTAATTACTGAACTTAAAATGGAGAAGAAGAAGAAAGTCTTCTCGGTTCAGTTCATATCAGAGCTGGAAGGAGAAGCGTCATTTTCAGTGTTTACAGGATCACACTGACATTTCTTTCAAGTTTTAGTTTAAAATAATTGACAATCAGAGGAGCGGATGCATGAAACAACCTGCAAAGAACATCTGAGAGATCTGGTTTTGTACATGGGATTAAACATGCTGTGTTACACGCATCCACACACATGCACAATGAAGAAGTTTTGGAGTCAGTCCTGAATATTCAATTTGAAACTTCATTTTTATGGGTGTCAATTCGACACTCAGCATAATTAATTCACAGCAAAAAATCTTTAACCTCGTATGTCCTGTTACCAGAAAGACTGACGTGAAAACATTAGCTCTTTTTGATGAACCACTTCTCTCCACACCAATTACAGTCGAGTACGTACGGGGAAGGTGAGCACGCGGCCTGCTCTCATTTATGGGATGGGTTTTAAAAATAAAAGCAGACTTGTGAGCAGATATGAATGAGAGTGGCTGGTAAACTCAGACACCACCTGGCTGGCATGTTTCTAACCTCCTTCCTGTTGTCGGCATCAGTCCGGCTACAGAGCTGTAAACTAAACGAGAGCGGGCAGGATTCGAAGGCTTTTCCTCTAAGCCCATTCAGGCAAATAAAAATCAATCAACACTGCGTCATTTTATTCGGAAGCTCTGTCAGACAGTTGGACGGAGCTCGTCGGCTGCTCGGAGCTACAGTGATTTCGGGTCAGTAATTACACTCCTGACTTGTGGTGATTGTTGTTGGTGTGAACATACCTGTATTGGCTGGTCGGTGGGAGCAAACATCAGCGAGGACAGCTTTCAAATTGGCCAGAATGTGTTCGCTGGGCATGTTGAGCTGAAAAACACACATTACCAAATCATTACCTCCAAACTTTCTGTTTCTGCAATCTACAGTTTGTCCAGAAACTACAGTCTGGCAGCGTCAGATGTGAGCTTCATTCTACAGTAATCGCTCAAAGTTCCACATGTTTAAATCCTGGAAACTCAACAGAACATCCCGCACACAAACACACCCTTTTTAAAGCTGTATACGACGATGGTGACGCATCCCATACAGGATGTTTTGTACCATCAGATAAAAGCCTCAGTGTTATTGCTGACCCGCTGCTTTTCAACATTTGTGTGAGTTTTTTCTCCCACTGTATTACATTTCTCCAAATCCATCTTTCCTAGCAGCTTAGATTCCGCCCTGTCCTCAAACAGAACACAAATAAATAAGCACCCAGAAAATCTGAATTCCACCAAATGATTGATGCAAGTTTTCTTATGCAGCATTTTTACCTGGCGTAATGACAGCAGCTGGAGACATTATTTAGCATAATACAGAATTTATATAACGTTTTAAAGTGATGTTTGAAGTGAAGTCCGACTGTAAATTTGCTGCTGAGCAGTTCAGATGTGATCTCCACCCATGTAGAATAACTAAATGCCACGTCTGCCCGTCTGTTCTGTCCTTTGGACCATCACAAAACATTCCCAACGTCATTAGGCCACAAGTGGACTCGACTCTGCATGTCCAACAATACGACACTTCCACTAAAGAGAAAAGAGCCAAAAAAAAAAGTTCCATACGGGAGGGAAGGAAAAATGTAGAAGCCCAAAATATGGTCAGTTTAATCAAACGTGTTGATCAAAGCATGTCTTCAATGTCCTGGGTTGTACAGAAACACATGGGCAGGGGAGGACTTGTCCTTCCAAATCTGATTTGGATTTTAATAATCAAAGAAGAGTAGGTTTTACAGCACAGGGGAACTCCTTTGATCACCAAGTCCAACTCAAAGCTCATGGCCAGAGTTGATTTCCATTAAACCTCTGATTTCTACAGCCTAAAGTAACTTTGTACTATGATCCAAATATAAGCTTTTAGTTTTGAAAATGGCCCCGTGGAATCTCAGTTTTAGAAGAGCAGGCACACACACGTTGCTCAGGCTGATCTTACATGCATTCCTCCTCACTGCCAACATGACACGGCTCCACTCAGCTGTTACTACAATAATGAGACCTCATTTAGAGTTTTGCTGTGAGCTGGTTGGGACGTACCGTGGCTATTTGTGTCCTAACATAGCACTCGTTCTCCACCATGTACTCATGGCCCGTTTTAAACAACTCCAGCATCTTGGGAATGTTGATGCCAACTGAACCTGAGTGACAGAGAAAAGAATGGATCAACACTGATGTCCTCCGTGGGCATAATTAGATTTACAATTTGGACTGTTAGTGCCACTGCAGGCAACAAACAGCTGCTAAATGAGCAAAAAAAGGAGCCATAAATATCAATGAAACAACAGCTGCACTACTCTATGAGGAATAAGTGGAAGTGTCCTTGTTATCACAGACTGAGATACTGAGCAAGCTAAGCTTTACGTCTGGGATCACACAATGCTTTGACCGGCAGCTTACCTCTCTTGCTCTTTGGAAACTTCTTCCTCAGTTTGTTTTTCAGAGGTACAAGTTTTGGCAGCATATCTGGAGCTGCCACATAGAAGTCTGCAGAAATCTCATCATCCAAGATCTGGCAATGAATAAAATCAGATTAGAATCGACTTGAAAAACTCCTGCGGGGGAGTTTAAATGAGTTTAGGATGCAAATACAGAGAAGAGTCTGAACACAATGAGTGGAGTGAATCAGTGCTGACAGAATTACAAGGTGAAGCTGGCGTGCATGTGCAAAAATGGCTGACTACGTTATCGCGAGTGCACGCTGTAGTTTTGTTTTTATTGTGCAAGTGATTTTTTACTTCCTGCTGATTTTCTGACAAAACGTCAGGTTATGGAGAGAAGAAATGAACTACACAGAGCAGCAATGTGTCAGACTCTTATTTAGCTCATGCAAACTGTTAATTTCTTGGCACCATGCGCTCGTTTATGTGGCTGCCTCTGTAAACATGTCTTAGAGTAGATGCTGATTGAAAACCAGTGCACCATTAGCAAACACTGAGCTGAAATGTGTTTAGAAATGGAACATTATTGCCTTCACTAAGCTAGTTTTTATTGCAGTTCAGTGTTTCCCACAAAATTTGATTATACTAGCAGCGGTGGCTAAGCGGAGGTGGCGGGGGTCAGGAGCAGGGCAGTGTACTACAGTGAAGTTGCTTATTTAGACGGATTTTAACGACCATTCCGACCAAAGATGCTGTTTAAATCCAACAGCTGCTTCCTTCAAATCGCCCACTAAAGGTCCTGATTCCGAACTATAATTTGATTGTTTTGACATGAGTTTTTGGAACCACAGCAACATTTAGTCCACTCGGGATGTTCAGAGTTGTTTTAGAGAGATGGCCCTCTATGTGTACAATCTCAACAATCGTATATTTGACCATCTTCGGCACAGGCAGTGCTGCTGTAGTCAGTTTCTGAAAAACAAACCTAAGTTCCTTTTAGACCTGTTTTGTAATTGTAATTTAATGACTAACACTGTGAACTTTTAAATGCAAAAAACTGCAATGAGCAGCAGCTTGAAAAACTAAATTGTAAATACGATACATATCGTATTATGACAACTGTCTATACAGAAACGCACGTGACGCCCCACTGTCATACACTGCATCAGACGAAAGACGCACAATTTCTAAAAGAAACTGTTGTCTCCTGTTGTCCATTCCCACTTTGCTTGGACTTGATGATGTGGAAAATAGAATTTGTAACAAGCTAATAAGCTGCAATCACACTAATGAAATATCAGAGAAAGATAAGAGATTTGGTTAAAAGGAATAAACACGCTGGATCTGAACCAACTCACTGGCTGTATGAGCTCTACTCCTCCAGCAAACGCTGCTCCGTTCTCCTGGGCAACTTTTGCTTGATTAGAATCCTGCACAGAAAACAGGAGCAACATTATCAATTTACAACTGATTTGGGGGTGTCAAAGTCTTGCGAACCCCAGCAGTGTCATTCATTACAGTTGTTAAAGCACACATCCAAGTTACAACCCACAACCTCTGCTGCTTGATAGGAGTATTAATCAAATCCCGCTTTCAATATGATAAAAACAGCCGCTACCTGAGCCCATTCATTTCAAATTGGGTGATAAATAAAAGGTGCCTCTGCTGCACATCTGAATCATGCGCAGACAATATTAAAACAATTCATCAACAACAGACAATCGATAGGCTATGTAATTAAGATTCAGTGAGGCTGAAGGAAAGAGACTTAAAAAAAATAAGTTTTACCTCAGTAAAAACTAAAACTTTGTTCATCTCCGTCTTGAAAGGATGAGGCAAGTGCACGGTGCTGACGAAGGGGTCAACCTTTCTCTGTGAAGAGTAGAAACAGGATAAACTACAATTAGACCTTCAGCACGCTGCTCCAAATAAAATATTTATGACAAAATATAAGGAAAAGGAGGACTGTAAATCACAGAATCGAGCGAAGATAATCAAGCATGAAATTTATTCTGCCAGCACTTTAATTTTTCATTTCTCTGGAGTGTACTTAATTCATTATGCATAGGAACATTGGTTGTGCCCATTTGTGCAGAGACAGATGAGAGTAAAGCTGAGTGCGTCTCGTGTGGACTTTCCAGACGTCAGGACGTAATAACAAACTCATATCCTTATGTATTCCTATGTGTTGCACTGTTTTTTGATGAACAACTCTTGCAAAGCTCTGTGCTCTGATTTGTGGAGGTGAAGTGCATCAGTGACAGCCAGAGTGGAAATTTTTAAACTTATAACACGGCAGATTAATGTGATTTATATGAAGTTCTGTTAAAATCTAATAGGTAGTTCTATAGAGAATGTAGACAGATAGTTTAACTTGAACAGACTGGAATTATGCAATAATGTGGTTACAAAAAACTGCCGCTTCAATTTTCCACAAAAACTGATAACTGTTGAAACACACACGTGGCAAATAACACAACCCTCAACTCAACTTTACCTGCATGTGGCGTCGACAGACTACGCGCATCACTTTAGAAGTGTGACGTGCAAAGAGAACAGGTTCTGTGTTGACGCCATTACCTTTTTCTCCAGCTTCATGTCTAGCTTCACATCGATGTAGACAGGCTGATTGTGAGGAGTGAAGTCTAGCGCCTGAAATTTCTTCAGCATATCAGTGGCATCTGCTGCACTGTAGATCGTCCGGGGGTAGTATCTCATTATGTACACGTCATCCACGGGCACCCACGCCGTCTTTCCAAACGGCTTGTGCCTGTCCTTGTCATCAATGACCCGCTTCTCTTTCTTTACTTCCTTCTCTGACTCCTCTTTCTTGTCTTTCTTTTGTGCTCTGACAAGAGGAAAGAATAAGGGAAATTTTAAACTGAGAATTACTAGACCTACCTAAGACCTGTTGCAGTTTCCATAGTGACATTTTAAACGCTACTGTAAAATCTTCCAGGATCCGGACCTTTGTAGTTGTTTCACTAAACGAAACGCCTGTAAGCTCACCTGACCGCTGCAAACGTCCTGACAGGTATATTCCTTGGTGCAGAATGTGAAATGCCTGTGTGGGAGGGACAGCTGGTCCTCAGCAGCTGCCTCTGACATCCTGCTAAAACTGGATAAGAGGAAAAGCTGCTTCAAACATAAAAACAAAGCACCACAAGGTGCAGATCGCTACCTCCATTTAATACAGACAGATGATGCTTTTTACATTTTCAGTGATCGTACGAAACACACTCATCCTGGACGAAACACAAAGAGAGGAACAAATGACATCTCATTGGTGTTTTAGATTTGGGTCAAATGTATTTAACAGTAGAAAGACCAGCTGAGATAATATAATTCATTTGTCAATGGTGACCTGGCCAAGAAGTCAGCAAGTTTAAAAATGTTCGTCACATGACTATTAGGAAAAAAAACAAAAAAGGAAATAAAAGACACAAAAAGACAAAACCATAATCACTAAAAACAGGAGCAGGATTAAAAAATATTAAAACTTGATAAATATGAAAAATGCATTGTACCTAGTGGCATGAGTGTATCACCTATGCAAAGAGACGATTGACATCACAGTTTGTTTTGGCCAAAAACTGTTGGCTGATTATTGTCCGTGGAGGAAAATCTGCCTGTGCCTCATGAAAATTATAACTGTCCTGGTGAGTTCTTCACATTTTAACCATCTGTGCATCTTGTTTTCAGCAACGTTCAGCCGGCTTCCTCTTCGCAGCATTTTTAAATCAAATTAAGTAAAAGACGTTTAATGACTACCACATAATTATGGGAGGGGTTGTGGTTTTATCAGTTCTCTTTCCATATCCAATATGGATCCAGTTGATAAAGAGCAGGGGGGATTCACAGCCCCTCACAGACCGCGTTTCCTCTTCTCTGCGCCACACTGACTAAACATTCAAGTTACAACACGCAACAAAAATGACAAAGTCAAACTGCCACTGGATCATTAATATCAACTATCCAGTTCGGCATAGAAATTACAACAACACCTCCATTCCACAGAAATATGAAAATTTTGCGTCACCGCCTGTGACGACATGTTCAGGTTCAGAGACTGACGGGTGCACTGAAAAAGGGTCATTCCACTTAACTGAAAGCTGCTTTATCAACTACGTTAATGCCGAATTAAGCGGGAGATTGTCATAATTTTATATATTCACAACCCATTGTGTTCCACGCCCCAACTTATATAATGTAGATAGACGCAGTAAAGTTTCACACATTTGCTATGTGATTTGACGAGGCAGCTAGCAAAAAATAACGGAAGCCGATCTTAATCAATTATCAACATTTTTAATCTTTAAATGTAGAAAACTTAAAGGGAGCAGGCGTTTGTCTCAACAAGCACATGCCACGTTTGATTTTACTGTCAGAAACGCGAAAGTTGCAAAGAAACAACTGACCTTTCCACGCAGTCCGCGCGCAAGTTGCCATGTCTGGGAATCCCGCTGGTCCGTGTGCAAACAGCGACTCGCGCTACGAAGTTCCGCCCGGGAACAAACGGGCGCGACTCAATATTTGTCCAACAAACAACTGTGTGCATGAAATACTGTTAATCTACTGTCGCATTCGGCATATGTTTGATATACATTGTGTTTATATGTTTTAGCAAATAGTTGCAGGGGAATTTAGTAATTCAGATAAGCAATAGAGACATTGACACAACGAACATCCAATTCAACTGCAGGACATTTGCTACCTGATTAAATGGGCGCCCCGTCAAATATATGTATATTTATAAATATATGAGATAAATTATGTTATTCCGTCAAAGTCGTATATTTTTAACTTTTAATGGGCTTAGGTAAAAATACAGGGATTCGTGCTGGTTGCGGACGGGTACGAGCGGAAGTCGCGTTTGTTGTTCTTCCTTCTGTTTCCGAGACGTTCAGGGTCTAAACGGGTTCAACAGCGGAGTCTGCATGTCTCTGACAATTCCCTCAATAAATCTTCTTCTACCGCCCCCGAATGAAGGTAATGTCGACTCTCACTTTGTTGCTTCTCCGCAGACACCTCGCCCGAAGTTGCACTCGTAAATCCGCTTCCATTTGCACCCACTAGTCTCCCCCGCAGTCCGTTACGGTGAGACCGGGGCGGCGTGCGCCCTGCAGCCGCAGCCAAACAAATCCAGCGCCGTGCTGCGACCTCGCTGCGCGGACGGACACCTCGTCCGCGTCCGCTCCGTGTCGCCGCCGACTCGCCCTGTGGAATGTCGGATCGTGAGCTAACGGACGTGACGAGGGCGTGTTCACCTCGTCGCCAGGTGCGAGGGGCTGGCGAGCGCTGGCTCCAACTTCTCGTGGCCGGGCCCGGCCGTGTGTGTTCGGTGCTTGTCACTTTTGACATTAGGTCTATGTTTGGACACTCAGCTGTTCGCGCACATGTCATCGCCACAGTTTGACATCTGCAGTAATAATAAAAAAAAAAACCATCGTGCATAAAAACAAAGCACATAGTAACTCCCCAGTTTCCAAAGCAGCATACTCATACTCTCTGTGACCGCCCCCCCCCAGGCTGTTATAATGTCGGGATTAGCTCGGCCATGGGACAGGAGTCGCAGCCCGGAGGAAAGTTTGGGGGCCGTGCGCTCCATCCGCCCGCAGGCGCCGTTGCCGCCGCTGAGCCGCCAGTGTGTAAACAGGTTATGTAAGTCCTCTCCGAAGTTGTCCACCCCCAACCGGGCTCCGCGGCTGCGAGACCCGCTCGGATCCGTCACTCACGCAAAAGCAGCATTTCAACATATTACTACGTTACAAGTCAGTGTTGCGCGGGTGTGATTATTAAAATTAATGCCGCAGCTGTTGTGCTTTTAAATGCTCTAATACTTCACTATGACGCCTGTTGTAATACATGTGTGCTGGGAGACTAAGCACGGACAGGATTTTAATTCTAATCTTTGTTTGACACATTTTTATGTTAATCTTCTTAATATAGTAATAATAATATGATAATTATAGTATTATTTATCATTGTATTATTACTCATGTTATTATTTTCTAATGCTTCAGCTTTCAGGCTGATTTCAGCCTAGAGAAACTTTTTAAACTTTCAGCAAACTCCAAGACTTTCAGCTGTTCCTCATCTATTCAGCTGTTTAAAATGTTTTACGGTTTTGCAATAATTGCAGTTTTTTTGAATAATAATTATGCAGTTTTTGGAACCGTCTCCTCTGCCTTCTTCTCTTCTGCTCTTTAACTTTTGTCTCTGCTTTTTCTCTGCTGCTCTGTCAGTTTTCAGCTTTCACAGACATATATGGTTTTTGAAGGATTTTGTGAACGATATATGACAGGGTTTAAGAAGTTTCTGGGGACAAATGACAGCATTCGATGATTAGAACATACAGTATTAACAACCAGTGTGGAAATATTAATCTGTGTGGTGCATCAGGTGGCATAAAAAATGTTGCGTGCCAAGGGCAGTTATTGATTACAACAAATATCTGAATTTAGTGTCCGTGTTTTAGGTTCGTAGAATAAAAAATGTGAATTATGACCGCTGACGACGGCGTAGGACAGTCTTACATTTGTAAACCACATGCAGGCAGCCGCTGGACGCCAGTGCAGAGACGTGTCCCAACGTTTGAAGAAAGGCTAGTCTGCTAATGCTGCTACATGGGTTGCTAGTCCATATATTTTAAAAATAAAAAATAGAAATGTATGTAATCTGTCCAAGTGTACGGAAATCTAATAGTCATTTTATGCGGCACATGGAAAAGCCACATCTAGGCTTCTTTGTACAGTAGCACTGCGGCGTAAGACACGGTTTATGGCCGTAACAGCCTAGTTACTGTTGCCCCTAACGACTAGATGACAGATTTCTGGCTTTCATCTCAAACTGCAGTTAGGCCACGTGTCGCTCACAAATAGAAACACTTTTGCGTCGCGTAGCCACGAGGAGTGTGAACGGTTTTCAGCTGGAGCTGCGATGAACAGCCCAGTGTCCAACAGGCCCTACCCGAGGAGGCCATTTTGTGACGCTATGGTCACAGTGGACAACGGTGGGTTTCACCCGCACAAGTTCATCGTGCACAATGGCACCACATATTTTAGGTGAGCTAGTCTTCCGTGAATTCTTCAGCTTTTCCATATCTTTTCTACTTTTTACACTTTTTTTTCAGTAATTAGTTTTCAGCTTCTCTTTAGCTTTAGCTAGCCAGGCCTACGTTAGCCTAGAGAAAACTTTCAGCAAACTCCCAAGACTTTCAGCTTTTACTCCTTTATTCTGCTGGTTAAAATGTGTTTTAGGGCCTCTGAAGAGTTTCAGTTTCCCGGAAACTTGCTTCTGTTCTTTAACTTTTTTCTCTGGTTTTTCTGCTCGCTCATTTTTCAGCTCTCACAGACAAATCATACAATAAAACAGTCAATAAACTTGTCAGCGTTCAGAAAATGTGCTTCAGATTTTGACGAGACTCACGGTTTTTGAAAGATGTGTCCAAAATCACCCACCTCTCCCCCGTTAACCGTCATTGTGAGAAAATTCTACGATATTCTGGGCAGTTCAAGATGGAGGCTGTAACTCGGGAATGTGGCTTCGTTTCTTTGGGGAATTTCTTCATATACAATATATCAGCAAGTTTGTTGAAGCCTGCTTTCGCTCATTGTGAAGACATTTTTCAGATATGACTTGTATTTTTCTTATTTATCGCACTGTTTCTGAGGTAACGTTTTGAGTCTTTTCGGCCCTGTATAAGCGCGTGACTCTCGCCCCCGTTGCTATGGAAACGGTTACCAAACAGAACACACCAGACCGATCTGAATGTTGAAAAGCATAATTCATGGCTTGTCTTAAACACCGTCACTCTCTGCGTTTGATATGAAGTTCAGACCCTTCAGCTCCTCAAAGACATTTGACTTACGTGCAGCGTTTTTCTCCTCGTTACAGTATTCGCCTGATTGGACAGTTGTTAAAATCATCTTCACCTTTAAAATGTGAATGGTTCTGCGTACTGGGGCCTACTGAAATGTCAACTTTAGCATGATTGTTTGCAATATTTGTATTTTACTAATATTCAGGTGTTTGACTCAAACTTCGCCAAGTTTGTCATGTTACAGCTACTTGAGGCAAATCATTCAGCTTTTTTAAATCAGTTAAGCTTCAGTGCAGCTTATTTTTCACTTTTTTACAAATATCAGCTTTGTACGTTTTATAATAAAAGTTTCAGTTATTAGAGCAAAAACAGATCAGCTGTTTTCAACGTTGAAGGTACAAGTCTTTCAGCACTCAAGCATTTACATGCACGTTCTGCTTGGAAACGCTTTTTCTAGGTTTACTTTAAATTGATATTAGCTTTCAAAATATTTGCAATGTCATAAATGTTGCTCATATTGACACGATTAAGCTAAGCATATTTTTAAATGAGAAATGACTTATAGGTACAGAAGAGCTGAATGCGTATTGTACAGAGCGGGTTGGAAACCACACGCGTAATGCTTAAAAATGGGTTGTATTTTACAAACTTATTAGATTCTTTGTTGTTGTGTGTAGCACAAATGTTGTGTAGTAAAAATGAACTCTTAATATAACATGCGTGAGTACTGCTTTAAAACTATATTCTAGCAGGAGAAGTTGACATGATCACACATCGACTAGATATATATATATATATATATATATATATATATATATATATTTTTTTTTTTTTTTTTGGCCCAAACATTCAGTTGTGTGATCATTTAATGCTTTTCCTTGTCACATACAGTATATTATTAAAATTTCCAAGGATTGGAGCAATAAAAATGACAAATTTTCATAATTATTTTTGTATTTTCTGACACCCAACAAACAATTCGTTACTGATGTGATTTGAAATGTGTTTAGCATTAGTAGCAATGCCAATCTGTATTTATTAATCTATTGTTTTATTGTTTAAATTAATATTGCTAAACATAAAATTATTCATAAACATTCAAATAGCTGCTATCTTAATGTCAGTGAATGAGTGTTTCTTTGTTTCTGAATTTAAACTAAAATTGATGTTTTTTATGCTCTGTTTTTCAGATTAACAGGTATGCCAAAGGAAAAATATGATCCTCCAGATCCTCGCAGATGTTACACCATCATGTCAGCTGAGGAGGCAGCCAGTGGGAAAAAGTCTCACTGGGCTGAGCTGGAGATATCCGGTCAGTCTGACACCCCCATTTAAAAACAAATATGAAATGTTGTAGAATGTGAGAACATTGCACAAACAAATTAAGCAAAACTGGATCCGTTTGTTAAGCAAGTGTTAGAGTTAGACTCAAGTTTGTCTGCAAATGGAAGAATTGTTCAAAAACCAGTATGACAGACAACGCTCTAGTCATCTGTGTTTTCCTAGTGCTAAAATGCATAAAAGCTGTGGTTTAATCAAAGACATGAAGCAGAAAATGAAGTATGTTCCCAGCGTTTTTCTCTGTGCCTGCCTGGTTTTCTTATAATGAGCAGCGTCTGGACTCTTAGCTCGCTCGGGCTGCGTTCGGTTTTCAGAAGTTGTGCCGTAGTTTTCTGCTGCAGATGAGCCCTAGTTTGGGAATATGAAGGAACACTTTGCTTGTGCTGGATTCAAGGCCAAACTTTTTCTCCTGTATACTGGGTGATATTACTGAAAACATGTATATTATTAGAGAATTCATATTTATTATTTTGTAAGGGAACCAGTTTATTTTAATGTCTGCCTCAGAAGGACTGGACTTCTTTGCATCAACCGTTAATGATTATTGCCTAAGTGCCGCTTGTGTTTTCTAAGAATATTTTGTAAAGATCTATATCACGTAGAAATAACGACACTAAAGGTTTTATAGACATTTGAAGAATGTGCTCTAGACATTGGAATACTTTAGAATGTATTACATTGTGCATGATACAATTATGACAACATTATATTAAGATAGACAAACTCTCTAATCTGAAATAATTGTATCTTTGTTGCAGCTCGGCACATTTGCTGTTGGTTAAATTCTTTTTCAATGTGCAGTAATTGTTCTTATGAATTCCATGGGTCTGGTTTCTGTTTAGTGTTCTCATGCCACACACTGGTTTAAGTAAAGTTTTGTGTAATTTCCCAGTCTGGAAAGGATTTCATCTCCCTTGAGTAACAGATTTTAGTTCTTATTTCGGTGCAAAGAATTTGTAATAATCAACAGTTTTAAGACAAACAGCTATTCAAGTCAAAGTCTTGTCGTCATTTTTCAAATACGACCTAAAACCTTTGTCTATTTAAAAACCCACGTGTCTCATCGTGGCAGGACGGGTGAGGAGTCTGAGCAGTTCGTTGTGGACGCTCACCCACCTGACGGCGCTGCACATCAATGACAACAACTTGACCCGCATCCCACCAGACATCGCCAAGCTGCCCAACCTGGTCTACCTGAACCTGTCGTCAAATAAGCTCCGCAGCCTGCCCTCTGAACTGGGCAACATGGTCTCTCTCAGGTAATGTAGGCTACCTTCTGTGTAGAAAATGTATTTTTTCTTAAGAAACGCTTTTGCAGATTTTGAAAAATAATGGAAAGGATTGTGTGCCAAACAATCCCACAGTGTAGCAGAAAAATGATCAAAACAAAATCCATGATCACATGTGCGGGTGAGAATAGTCAGCAAAGCATTTCACCCAAACTGACAAACAAAATGAAGATGACAAGTAAAGACACATTTTGATTGAGGTTCAAAACGATGTTTTGATGCCACCGATTCGTGATGTTAGAAAGAAATATTTTCAACTTTTTGTTGCAGGGAATTGCTTTTAAACAACAATCTTTTACGAGTTCTGCCTTATGAACTTGGAAGGCTATTCCAGTTACAAACGCTGGGACTGAAGGGTAAGTTTTTCTATTTCTTTTTGGGCCAAAAACTCTATTTAATTCAGTTATAGATTTTAAATTGAAATCTGAAAGCATGAACTTTTAAATGCTTGTTAATTCGGGCTGAAACTAGTGATTATCCAGGGACAGTTTCCCTAAAAATGAAACATTTGCGTTAGATGGTGGAAAGACTCACTGAACTGAGACGAGAGGTCAGTGCTTTGCATTTCTGTATACATGTATTTTTGATGTGGCTGATTTGCAGGAAATCCTTTGTCCCAAGACATCCTCAATCTGTACCAAGAGCCAGATGGAACAAGAAAGCTTTTGAACTACATGCTCGACAATCTAGCAGGTAAATAGTTCAGCCGCTTCATCTTTCTATCAGCACTTCTGCATATTTAATCTCTAGTATATTGCAAACCCTTGCGCCTCAGGAATATCATAGCAGGTGTACCTTTGTCATTGTCACGGATGAACGGGCATCCTTATGTTTTCTCTGTCCTCCTCTGTTACCAGTACACCCAGAGCAGCTCCCCCAAAGACCGTGGATCACTCTGAAAGAGCGAGACCAAATGGTCCCCACAGGTAAGAAAAGGAAATTGCTTTAACTTTCACTTGGAACAAAAATAAGTTATTAGAAATGTACCATTCAATGAATCATCTGTTGCATATGTTTAATTGTTGTTTAAGGCAGACACTTTTTTGTACAAAGCATCGCACACTAAGTTCAGGAGAAAACTTGACGTTATTAGCACCGTTGCTATCGCCCAGTGGGGACCGGCTTCACCTCCCTGCAAAGACTTTGTCAAGTATTCCAACACCGCATGCAACTCTGGTGCATGTCACATTTAATGTGGCTGCCACGTGTTACCGTTTCTCAACATTTTGCTCATAATGCTCCAGTACGTGGTAGGTAGTCGGCTTTCCCAGCAGACTTCTGAAGGCGTGTTGTGGGATCTGGCACCAAGCTGTCAGTAGCAGATCCTTGTAGAGTTTTATCTGGCCCAGTTGTCTGTCCATCACAGTTTGGGTGATGCCAGAGTCGCTGAAATCCTCGCACTTACATGTACAGTTGCCTGATGTATCCCACCAGGTTCCATCATACCACACACTTTTAAAACTCTTAGTGTCCATAAGGTGTTAGCTGATCAGTGCATGTGCCACTACATGTTTGATACAAGAAAAATAGGCTTATTGATATTTCTATAAGGCAGAACAAATTCCAGGGTCACATGGATTGGTCATTAAACATCAGCTACCGCTAAAATAATTGCGTGACACGTTGAGTACATGAAAACCAGTGAAGTATAACCTGATTGTCAGAAATCAGTTTTTTGAAGTGGTCCTTTACATCAGTATTGAGTGCCACATTTATACCCACTATCAGGAAGAAAGTGAGGTGCACTGCGGTGATCCTTTAAATCACACACCAGTGAGGGTGGTAAACATGGGTTCACTGAGTTCACCGTAGTGGATTTTTGGTGTAGACGTTAGTTCGTGTCACTTGCAAAGTCGCGACTCTGAGCTGTGAAAGAAAAATAGAGGAAGAAAAAAAGTCAAAACAAGAGATTGTGTAATGAAGCAGCATTTTGGCAGAGAGGAGTTTCATTTGGTTGTTGTACATGGCAAGTTGGCTAAAAAATCATTTTTACACACATGAATAACACTAGGACATAACAGGTCAAATCCTGCTTCATCACCTGTTGTCTATAAAATAGATTTTGTCTAAGTGATTTAATTATAGCACCAGTCCTAAATGGTTTGAACAGAACCAAGAGACTCTTTAATGTTCTGAGCTTAGAACATTCAAGAGTTGGAGGTGGAAAAGAAGAGATAAGCTGATAAAGGCAGAGGACTCCAAGTGAAAAACTGAAGATTTATTAAACAAAACCTAGGCTTTGTTTCAGTTTCATATCTTACACACTAATCATTTGTTAACCCCCTTTTTTAATTTGTTATGGTGCAGCCTGATACCACACTGGGTGATGTTCCAGTTATGTAATATGCGTCTTACCCAGTGAAGAACCAGACAGGAAATTCATCTTTGAGATAGAAACTTTAAAAACAACGATTGTCTTCTTCCCCTGTTGTTTTCCTGCAGCTGTGTTCACAGTCATGTGCTACAATGTGCTGTGTGACAAATACGCCACGCGACAGCTGTACGGCTACTGTCCATCCTGGGCGCTCAACTGGGAGTACCGCAAGAAAGGCATCATGGAGGAAATCACCAGCTGTGATGCAGACATCATCAGCCTGCAGGTAAGTGGAGGCGGGGCTCCACTCCGCTGCACCTGTCAGACTCTCTGTTTCCATACTTACATGTTTGAATCTAAGCCAGGGAAACGGGGATAAAGCAGACAGTAGCAGGAAAGCCGAAGAAAGTAAACTACACCTTCAATACTAAGCAGTTCGGATAATTCTCTGCTGTTACAACCCTGGTTCGCTAGGGTAACGTAAACCTTCCTGGCTTCCACCGTGGATTTACCGGCTTTTTTGATTAAGGAGGCGCGTAACAAAGCGAGGGCCCGCAGGAGAGGAAAGCGCTCAGGTTTGCTTGGGCGCCTCCGCCGATGCGCGTTACGTTCTGCACTCCCGACATATTCCTATCTAACGTGCGCTCACTCTGCAACAAAACGGACGAGTTGACTCTCCTGCTGAGCAAAAACAAAAACAGAGAACTTCTACGTTCTGTGTTTTGTGCTTCACGGAATCATGGCTGTGTGATCTTACCGGCCTCTGCACTTCAGCTGGGTGGATTTCAACTCTGCAGAGCGGACAGGCACACGGAGCTTTCTGGCAAAACAAAGGGAGGCTGAGTCTGTTTTTATACCGACAGTGGCTGGTGCAATGATGTCTCCGTTTGGTCTGAGCGCCTGGACGTGGAGGCCTTCATCATTACTGTAAGCCCTTCTACTCGCCACGTGACTTCTCATCATTCACCCCGTCGCAAAGCAACACGCGCGGCAGCGAGCACTGGCTGATGAGATTCTGTCTGTGGAATGGACCAACCCGGACCACTTGGTTACTGTTCCTGGTGACTTTAACAAAGGTAATGTCTCCCACCAACTCCCCAAATACAAACAATTTATCAAGAGCCCGACCAGAGAGGAAAGAGTGCTGGACCACTGCTACACCGCCATCAGCGGAGCTCATCACGCTGTCCCACACTCTGCATTGGGCCAGTCTGATGGTGCATCTGCTGAAATCATACAGGCAGTAAACCTGCTGTGAGGAGGAACCTCAGGAGTGTTTGGACTGTACAAACTGTGAGCAGAGCTAAATCTGTGCATGGCGAGAGAATGGAGCAGCAATTCTTAGAAAACGACTCTGCCTCTGTCTGAAAAGGGACCCGGAGACGAGCAGCCAGGACCCTCATCCCGGACGTACACTCTTTCCGCTCCTCCCCTCCGGTCCATTAAGACCAGGACCTCGTGCCACAAGAACAGTTTGTTCCCCACATACAGGATTTCATAATGTGTCACACTTTGCACCTTAACTTTTGTCTGAAGATTTTGTGTTTGCACCTGAAACCAACACAAATTCCTAGTACTAAGTGTTCCTTACTGTGCCTGTGCCTGGCCTGATTCTGAAGTGGTAAGATGCTCACACTAAATCACAGCTGCCCAGAAGTGATTCTGAGTTTCCTTTAGTGTTGAGGTGTGCTCTCTAGGGGCCTCTGATTGGTAGGTTATTCCCATGCTGGACTGATCAGGAAAAGACAGTGGAGGACAAGGGGAGGCACCGGATGCCAGATCAGCTAGGAGTAAGGAGCATGAGCTGAGGAGGGGATGGTCAGGTAGGAGAGCCGCAGCAAGCTAGGCAGACAGACCAAGGGAAGGATAACCTGGCAAGACACCGTCACACATACACAATATAAAAGAAGGAGAGGGGAAGAGGCGAGGGGCTGTAACATCTGCCTTTATACTGACTACTGTCCATCGTGTTTTATCAAGCTATTATCAAACCCATCTTTGAGATAGAAACTTCCTGCTTATATTTGACTGATTATCAACCTTCACTCACATATTGAACATGAAATTTCCCGCCCTGTGTGTCTGCAGGAGGTCGAGACGGAGCAGTACTACACCTTCTTCTTAGAAACACTAAAGGAGCGAGGGTACGACGGCTACTTCTGTCCAAAGTCTCGTGCCAAACTGGTTTCTGAACAGGAGAGGAAACACGTGGATGGCTGCGCTGTGTTCTTCAAGACTGAGAAGTGATTACACTTCCTGTATTATACACAGCACATAATTTATTGGATTTATACCCTTCAAGGTTTTAGAGAGGTGATGTAATAACACAGGGAAGTCACCCATCGGTGTTTATGCTGCACCGCGGCTGTTTCCGCAGGTTTACGCTGGTCCAGAAACACACTGTGGAGTTCAACCAGGTGGCCATGGCCAACTCCGAGGGCTCAGAGGTCATGCTGAACAGAGTAATGACCAAAGACAACATCGGGGTGGCCGTTCTACTCGAGGTCAACAAGGACGTGTTCTCCGGGGGTGAGACTGCCGTTAACCATCTTTAGAGCAGCTCCAGTTTTCCTACGAGTACACCCAGTTTTTGCCCAGTTTACTCAGATGGTCCAATACTCTCAGCAACAATTATGTTCATTTAATTCCAGCGAACAAATGTTCGAGTTATTTTATTTTTTAAAAGAGAAGCTTAAATACAATTTGAGTGATGATGATAACCAGTGCAATCTAAATTGCTGTGATACTGTAGATCTTCATGGTTGCTGGAATCCAAAAATGTTCTGTCAAAACTGCTGGTAGCTTTTAATCTAAGGCTCAATTTTATGTTTGACAGATGCAGAAAAAGTATTTCATGAAAACGATGCAGTAATCTTTGTTGGCAACAGATGTCACTAGTGGATTTGATCACTTTTATCCACCAGACGTTAGGATACATGATATTTGTTAAAAGCAGCTCTGCATTACTTGTAGTTCAGTGTATTTTGGGACTGAAATAGTTGGTTCTGCTCACATAGCATCTGTTTGATAAGTCTGTTTGGTGTTTGATTTGATTCGAACGCTGTCCATCATTATGTCCACCTGTACATCACAGCTCTGCCGTGTGTGTGTGCATTTCATTAAGAGGTGGTTCTAATGTTTTGCCCTTAGTCATTTCTACAAAGGTGGCCGTGGTGGTGATGCAAATGTTAACCACTTTATGTACTGAACATTTGTAAATCCATATTAACGAATCTGCAGAATAAATTAAGCTGCCCAATAAATGTCGTGGAGTAAAAGTAAAGCTAAAGGTAAAGGACACCACCGCACTGTCAAACTTCCTTGTTTGTGGTTAATTTATTTTTACCCACTAATGTTCCGTAAATCCCACCCTTCCTTTTTATTACTTTAATTTACTGTGTCAGCACTTTTCTCAAGTTGGGCTGAGTTGGACTTTTCTGTAACTAAAAGAAGTTTAAAATAAATGTATTACCTCACACTATACACTCACTTAGCTTATTTTATCTTTATTGGATTATACTGTTTCTGTACATATTTCATATTGTGTCACACCTTTGCACTTTTCGTCCTGTAGATTTCGTGTTTGCACCTTGACACCAAGACTAATTTGACTAATTCCTGGTACTGCTAACTGGTCTTAACGGTGCCTGGCAATAAAAAGTTTTCTGATTTGGATTCTAATTCCTCCTGTTCTCGGTGGCCATGGAGAGAAAGCCCTTGGAGTCACAAACATTATCCTGTGAAAATATGTATTTTGAGTTAAATGCTTCCCAATATAAAATTGCCTCCTTTTGTTTCCTATTAATATGCTGCAACAAAATTTTCAACTTTTGACAATGTCTGTTTAATGTTACTAATTTGTGCGATTGAAGCCGTTTATTGTTAAGGTTTTTTCTTCTTCTCTCCGTTCAGGTATGAAGCCACCACAGGAAAGGCAGCTGATCCTCGTGGCCAACGCCCACATGCACTGGGACCCCGAATACTCAGACGTCAAGCTGATCCAAACCATGATGTTCCTGTCGGAGCTGAAGAGCATAGCGGAGAGGGCCTCGGGCTCTGTGGCGACCGGATCACCGACCTCCGACCCGTCCTCCATCCCCATCGTCTTGTGTGCTGACCTCAACTCGCTGCCCGACTCCGGTAAGATCGACTTTGACTTCTGTGGGTCACTTTGTGTTAGTTTCATTTTCCGGGGTGGACTTTCTTGTAAAAACGAGAAAAGGAAGTGCAATGATCTCAATTTTCATTCAGCCTTTCCCTTAAGTGCTTCCTTTCTGAACCCTTGTCATGCACATGCCCTGCTGTGCAAAGCTGAATAGATACTTGGCTGGAAATACTACGTTATCACTTGATCAATCAAAATGTGTTCATGCTAGACTAAAACATGTCTAACAGTGGGTTTTTAATCAGCAATAATTCTACCATTACACGTCCAGACTGTTGCTGCTAACTCAAACGCTGTCCTCCAGTTCAGCACAGACTAACTCCCACTAATGAGTTTGTGCTGTTGAATGAATTAGTATCTAGTAATGATGTTTATACAGTAGGATTTGGCAAATGAATAATAGACGTGCTTCACTGAGCTCAGCTTTTGTTTCAGCTTAGCTATAACAGCTGAATGGTGCATCCTAATTGGCGTCGTAATTTATATGTAAATAAACGCAAACACTATATCCATAGAATAAGAGCAATGTTTTGCCTTTGTGACTCGGCTGGACCTTGGTATGTTTCAGGTGTGGTGGAATACCTGAGCAATGGAGGAGTGGCAGAAAACCACAAAGATTTTAAGGAGTTACGCTACAATGAATGTCTGACCAACTTCAGCTGCAATGGCAAGAACGGCAACTCGGACGGAAGCATCACACACAGCTTCCAGCTGAAGAGCGCCTATGACAGCAATCTGATGCCTTACACCAACTACACGTACGACTTCAAGGTACAGTCCTTCAAAATACTGTCTGCGGCTGATCATCCTCCAATGCAAGCTGTACAGGTGCAGGTCTTTGGGTCTCTTTCGACATTTGTGCTTTATATTACGCTTTCATCCAAAGTGACGGACAAAAACGATCCGGTTCAGGGTGTGAATCAACGGTTCAGCTGGAGGTTAGAAGGGTTTTTGAAGACTCTCATGTTGAACAGTTTTTGGATGATGGTGTGAAGCTACTGAGGGTGGTGCAGAGTTAGGTAGCTAGAAAAGAGATTTTGCCCCGTGTGTGGATCACCACACAGCATTTGTTGGCAGAGAGGTTGTTGACCTGCATAATAACCTCCTTCCTTTACAGGCCACCGCTGAGGTTTCTGTTCATGAGCAGACTCTGGAAAGTCTGCTAAAAATATTCAAACTACACAAAATGGCAGCTACATCAGAAATGTTTTCTATCCATTCAGAAAGATCGTGGCATTAAGCAGATTCATATACCGCGTGGGGAATGTTTTATAAACTCTCCTTTTGCATTAGAGCGGTGGACAACACGTTTGTCGTTCCAGACATGTCGGTCTGTATTTGAATCTGTATTGTTTACACAGTTTGTGGTTCCAGCTCCAGTTTCGAATGAGTCACGCAGACGGATGTCACACAGATTGAGGAGGTTGTTTTACGTCAGCAGTAATGGACGTCTCCAAACATTGTAGACAAATCTTTGCCATCCACGGAGCCTTACATCATCCTGCCAAGTTCCTGATGGGCCGTGTAGATTACTGAGCAGTAATCCAATCGTCTCTCTCTGCTGTGTCTAGGTTTTCTTTGCCGTCGTTTTAGTGCCGTTACAGTTGAATAATCACCACGTTTCTCTACTTGTTTGCATCAGTGAGAACACTTTTATTCCCGGGATGACTAAGAAATCGAAAGAGGGGAATAATGAAATGAGTCAAAGTTAGTAGTGTGCAAACATTCTTTGCCCGATGTGTTGCAAGTTACACATAAAGTAAAAAAATGAAAGTGTGAGCTGTAAGCGAATGAGCTTTGACGTGGTTTTTCCTTCTGGCAAACATCCACAGGCAGCCTTTCTATCCTCACTCACACTAACATCAAAGACGAGGCGGTCACAGTGTTTTTTTCATGCACGCGAAAGCTTTCATAGACCGTTTTTACATCAATCGGTGTTGCCCAATGGTGATTCATTGAAACTGGGAATTCCCACGTGTCCCAGAGTAGAATCTTAAAGGAAAAGACCTAAGTCCAAACCTTGAGGCTGGATGCAGAATCTTGACGAGGTGTCTTTGTGTGTGCAGGGTGTGATCGACTACATCTTCTTCTCTAAGACCCACATGAGTGTCCTGGGACTGCTGGGGCCGCTGGACAGCCAGTGGCTCATCGACAACAACATCACCGGCTGCCCCCACCCCCACATCCCCTCGGACCACTTCTCCCTGCTGGCCCAGCTGGAGCTGCACCCTCCCTTGCCCCACCCGCTCAACCCCCTCAACGGGCTGCACCTGCCCGTCCACAGGTAGTGCAGCCCGAGAGCCCCGACCCACCCTTCTTACCCCACCACCTTTTAAGCACTTTCCTGCCCCTTCTCCGGCTTTACACAGGACCCTGTACAGTTTACCGAACACGTTAGACTCTGACGCCATCCAACCCTTAGCCTCCAGTTGCTAAGGCCCACCTACTCAAAAGGAGTGAAGTATTTGCCCTGTTTGTGTCTTTGTGTTTTTGCACACTGTTCATGTCTTTTCATTTTTTTCGTTGGCCCTTAAAACAGCTTGATACCAAATGGTGGGCTTGGGAAAAAGTTTAATTACAATTTCAATATATTTGTGAAAACACATTTTTAAGGTTTTTTAAGTAAAGCGAAGTTATTGTAACACTAAAGTGGCGTGTTTTGCATTGGATCTAAAGGATGAAGTTGTGTTACGGCAGCAGGTCTTAGACTGACGGTACTGATGGATTGTCTGAAGGGGCTTTCAGAATGACACCTGCTTTGTGGAAAACGACTAATCGGCCGCGTACCAAACCTTTTCTAGGTCGCGTTTCAACAGTAATAGGCAGAATTTGAGATTTTGTTGCCTGGTCCAGTTTTAAACAAACTGATGTCATCCTGAAAGCTGCCTCACATCACTGTGTGGATGGTATTGAGCTGCGGATTCTGTCCTGAAGGGGTCTTTGTTCACCGCTGAATATTTTAATTGCAGAGATTTTGTTTTTATTTTTGGCAAATTCATTCATTTTCTGCAGTGCTATGAAGTAATTATACAATTCAGGCCAAAGGCGAGCGTAGATTATGGACTATTTGTGGGCACTGAAACCAAACACCCCCCATTATTTGACGCTTAGAATACAGTATTGTCCTCATGAAATATATTTACATTGCCATTCTAACATCGACCTACAAAATGCTTTACCGTATAAGCTTTTGAACACCGAGACTCTAATGGGTTTCGACCTGTTTTCCATCCCCTGACCGGCCACAGAATCTTCCCACAGTTTTTGACGTCTGTTTTGTTGGTTTTCATTTATCGGTGCCAGAATTTAAAAAAACTTAGTGGGAAGAATTTGCTCACGATCTGTGACTAGCAGCCGAATGTATTTACCAAAGGCTCGTTATAAAATAGTTGTTGGAGCCTCTAAACGCCAGATTCCTGTGAACGTTAGACTTTGTATATTTGTGTCCGATAAGTAGTGCTAATAGCCCAATGTGTAACTTCAGTCGAACTCAGGGCTATTCTATGCATCCAGTAGTACCTCTCAAACTAAAGGCTCTCGGAGTCGCGTTGTCTGAGCAAAACCAAACAGGAAGCTATACTGATTTATAATCACAGGTGTAATGTATGTCTGTTGTTTAAGTCCCACGTCTTTGTCCATTTTTGATAAACTGCTGCACTCGTGCTCCTGTCCCCAAAATGTAGAAAATTCCAATTTTAAGTCATTTATGAGTCATCAGAAGGAGTCAGAGCTTTGGTTCAGTCTCTGCTCTGTCGGGCTTTAACGAGAGGCGCAGCAGGGTGGAAGGACCAGGATCTGTCAGTAGCAGCGCATTCTTTGTCATTGCATTTATTGAACATTTGGAGAAAGAAAAGCGAAACAATGCGGTTCCCGTTTTACAAACGCTGAGCGTGGCTCAAAAACTCGCGACGCTCGGCGTCGTGAGCCAATGACTGAGGTGGCAAACCTCCAAACGATCTTTACATTTAAGACTTTCTTTCTTCCCAAAGTCTTAGTGAAAAACCAACATCACACCTCGCACAACGCAATCAGCCATGACTCTAGTTAAGTTGAACCAGGAACGTCTGGATTAACGGATTTGTTCAAATTAGATGGAACCAACAGATAATTAGTCTTGACAGATGCTGTCAGGGGAGGTGGGCACCGTCACAGCTTCCTACGCATTAACTCAGTGTTTGACATATCCCGACTTTTGAGATTGAATTAATCCAACTAGTCCAAGCATTTGCCCGGTTCTGTGTCTGAATACAAAAGCCATACGTATTTGGGGAATAACCGTGTCCGCGCTGCGAGGCACCTCAGCTTTAAACTGCGACCACTTTAACCAGCCTCGACAGCTGGTGTCAGCTTTGCCTCGGTCGCACGTGATTTTCGGCGGAGTTGACCGTGTGAGCACTTTGAGGCCTATACTTCACTCCTGAACTCGCCTCACAGGCTTTTCTGAATTTTTGTACAACAGCTGTACATACACTAAACCGTCTTTGACGACGAGGCGTCTTTCACGTCCGTGAAGAGAACGCGCCGTTTTCTTCTCACTGATCCAAGATGGACTTGGCGGTGTACGTTTTTTCCTTTGCCCAGTGCACTAAGATCTCATGTGAATACCACGTCCACCTCTGACACGGCTTGTGGAGACGAAATGTTTCTGTCCAACCTTGTTTTTGAACTGTGGGCATTTCCTGTCTCTGACATTCAGTCTTTCAACTGGTACTTTGTACAATTCAGTATTGCCGAGATTTAGAGAAGAAAAGATAAATGTTCTAGGTTTGAAAGCAATTTGTCTTGATGCCTTTTATTTCTCCAATGCACATTTATGCATTATCTCTTTTCACTTTCTTTGATGATGCTTAATCAATTTTCTTTTCTCAGTCTGAAAGAGCAAAGCGAGTTTCGTTTTCACACGCGTCATCCAGCTTTCTTATTTGACATCGGTCTCGTCCTGTACCCGAGCATTCGGCCTGTTCATTTGGTCTCTCATATACTTTTTCTACAAACAACGTGCCTAGTTTGTATAAAATACTCCAACAGCAGCACTGCCCATGAGACAAAGATGCTCAGAGATTAACCCAGCGCCATTATCAGTCCATCTTTTCATCACTCAGATCCTACAGGAACCAACTTCTCAGGATGAGGTCGTGAAGAATTGAAACTGAGAATTCACCTTTTTTTAAGCAAACAACTCTTGTGTGTCTGTACGGTGAAGGACGGCTAGTTGTCCAAAACGCACACACTCTGTTTGTGGTCCGACTGGTGGGCATAAAGGCTCCTGTGTCTCCCACAGGATTATCAAGACCATCGCTGCATGTGATATGTGAATGTAACAGTAACTTGCTCAATATCTGGCCCTGGTTTCTTTAATTTGTTTCATTTTTAATTTCAATCTGGTTGATTTTTACAGCAGTTTGCTTTCCATGTGAGGTTCTCTGGAGTGAGTAAGGTTGATCTGACAAAGCATTTATCATTTTGACAAAGGGTTTATTGTGATGAACCGGGTCAAACGTTGAATTTGAAGGTCCAAAGCAGCTGAGAAACGTGTGCTTTGAGGACGCTGCATAAATATTCCACCAAGTGCATTAACGTGTGAATGAGGAGATGAAAAAGCAGTTTGGCAAACAGACACCTCGATGCGTGGTGTACCGGGGGGTTCGGTAAATCCTCATTTACCGTGCTGACATGTTAATGCACTGGTCGATTTTAACTCAACTAATAGAATGAAATAGCGATAAGGTCGGAACCACGAAGGTGAAGGCAGCAACTTTTGTGTCACGACATTTAAAAGTCTAGTTTGAACGACAGCTTAGTGAAGTTGCTGCCTTTCAGCAGATTAGTTCTTTATGAAGTAAGTGAAATGTAATTATGTGAGAACCCTCAGCCACCAGCAGTCACCAGCAAAGGTGCTACCTTATTTCTCAAGAGGACTTGAGAGAACTGCAGTTGTTTCTGTTCTACGTAAGAAGCAACGTTAGGTTTCCCCTTCCAGACTAGCAGCTCTTCACCACATTGGGTTTCAATCCTGCCAGCCTCCACCGCAGACGGGAGGAAGCAGCGAGTGAGCGAGCGCTTGTTGGGAAGGAAAACCTGCAGCTTTGTGGTGAGGAGCTGAGAATAAGACACTGCAGCTTTTGTGTTGTGGAATCCAATGTGTGACAAATAAATGTCAAAAAAGTGGAAAAGCCTACATGGACAGAAGTTACTGTTTGTCTGAGGAAGCGTGACAGTTTGTCCAGTGTAGGTGGAGGTGCTGCCTTTGTTGTGTTCCTCTGACTGAAAATGAGACAAGCACACACGTGGCCTGGGTGGAGGTCCTTTCACTTTGTCTTTGGAAGCGGAGCCGCCGCTGCGCTTTGCACTTGATTAGGTAAAAGTGACGTTTTGGAGGCAACGAGCTGCTTTCCAGAAAGGGCTAAAAAAAAAAAAAGTATTTTAAAACTATTTAATCAGTAAACTGGAAGTAAGATATAAAGAAAAATATGGGATTGTATGATAATATACTTTAACTTTCAAAAAAAGCGACAGATTAACAGGAAAACATCAAATGTGAACAAGAAAAGCAAAAACAAATGAAACAATGAGGATGTTGGTGTTTTTAAAATGGTTCTGGGGTTTATCGCCTCGACCAATGATAATCAATTTATCCCTTAAGCCAGTTTCCTGCGCAGATTAACCACGTCCACCAATGCTGGTTACTTCTGGTTACAGCCTGGACAGCAACGTCATCGGGTACAAAATCAAACTGTTACCGACTGACCAACAGTTAACGAGGAGGCGAAGTGACTCGTTTGACCCTTTTCTACGGATCCACGCCATTAACTAATCATGAAATTATCATGTCATCATGAAACTATTACCATTATTGCAGGTTTCAAAGGCAAAGTGAAATTATTAAATTTATGTTAAGTTCCATGTGTGTAGAATACAATACGCTGATTCAGTGCAGCAAATGCCTGAGTCGAGAGTGATCGGGTTATTAATAAACGCGTGAAGGTGGGATTCCCACAAAGGCTGCGTGTGTGCTTCTCCGTGTGTTACACCTCAGCTCAAAGCAAACGTACTCAACAGCACTTGTCATTTCTCTACACCCCCACACTCTCTCCAGCTCCTGTAGGCAATAAATGTCATTTTATGAAGAGACTTTATGTCTGTGTTTTGTTTCTTTATTTTAAAAAAAGACACAACTTACAGCACCTTTTGATGTGAATGGACAGAAATAAAAAAAAACCATATTATAGACATGAGGATACGATTCGTGCATCACATGATTAATTTAGCTCTAATAATCACAGTTTCAACTTCATTTCCTCAATAACACATTACAGACAAGTCATGAGGATTATTATTAGCTGAAGGGCAAATCTACTAACAACAAGTGCAAACTGCATGTGGGACAACTAGAAAAAGGCCTTTTTTAAAACTAGACGAGGACTCAGTCTTCGTAACAATTCACAGCTTGAGGAGGTTAAATGAAGCCGCTGAGACGCTCAGTTGTTGTCAGCTGGGGAAACGGTGGTTGGTTGGAAGGCGTCTTTTTCCCTGGGAACAAAACCAAAGATCAGGCCGCATTAAGTCGCAATAACGTGCAACGGCGACAGGAGCTTTAAACGTCAGTAGCTACAGGAATATTATCACGGATGAAAACAAAAAGCAAAGCGTTACTTTTCCAATGCGTTGAGCCATTCAGGGACCCACTTCTGGTCTGCCTTGACGCAAACCTTAAAGCCGTTCTTGCCGGTGATTCTGTGGAGAAACGGAGGAGTTACATTTTGGTGTAATGTTTGGGAAACTGAAAAAAGGTACTGGTCTTTTTGACAAGACATATTTCCATAAAGTCGCCTGATGTTGTCAGAATGTTTACAGGAAATACAGGAAATTGAATTTTTATGTGACTTTAAGCTCTTTGATGACTTTAATGTCAGGACATCAAGATATTTTACTCACTGCTACTGTTACTTCACTTGAAGATTCCATAAGTTCACACATCCGGCTCAGAGTCAGACCTACTGTTCATCATCTGACATCATAAATCACGCAAACAGTAAATCACTACTTACATCATTTCAGCACGGCGGCAGTTTCCTGAAATAGGGAATATCTCGACTTTTTCCACCATGTTTTTGCGGACAGGAGCTGTGTTGTAGCGAATGCAGCGACACCCCCTCCTCGGAGCCGCTGTGAAAAAGTTAAAGTTACAAACAGTGTGAGCGTCACATGTGCCTGTGCTGTGACCTGCGAATATCAGTGACTCCTCAAAATGACGTCCTGTCATCAGTGAAAGCTGCTGAAAATCCAACGGACACTAAACTAATCTCAAAGTCGACTTTTTCTGCACCTTTTAACCAGATCCTCCCTCAACAGATGGAGCTTGCTCAGTTGTGACTGGGTGAAGTTTTGGTCATGTGACGACAGGTGAGTTTACACCTGTGTGCCCAAACCGGCCACTAAACACTGACTTTATTAAAGAAAGACCCTGAAATACAGCTGGATGCTCCAGAGGAACATGCAACAATCACAGTTATTAATATGTGTTAACTATAAAATAATGTGCAGTACAAATCTGGTCCAATTAAATAAGGTGACGTAATTATTTTTTAAATGAACCTGAACATGATAAAAACTCAATTAAATTGTATTTTATTTGTTTTTGTCATGAATATATTAAAATCCAGATTGATGTAAGCCTAAATAAGAATAAAAATCACCCTGACTGAACGGTAATAAAATAACATTATACAGATGAGACATTGATTGTTTTATAAATTTGCACTTATTAAAAAAAAAACTGAGAGGAATTAATCTTTTTCTTACTTAACTCATAAGTCGAGGGAAAAAAAACACACACAAGCTCATTTTAAGAGAGCTTTACACAATTTCATCATTAACAGTTAAAAATAAAATAAAAAAGTCTCTCACCATCCATGGAGGCGATGCAGCAGAAGAGAGTCAGGGCAGCCAGGACCAGCAGTGGTTTTGCCATCGTTGTGATATTTCAGCACCAGTGAAGATGTGAAAGTGACATGTGAATGAATGGAGTACAGCTTCGCTTTATAAAGCCAAAAAAGAGGAAGTGTGTGTGGAGGAAAAACTGCACAATCCTCTCAACGAAAGCTACAATTCGAGTTGTATGGGCGGGGATTTCTGCTGAATGTGCTCGATTTGAGACGTTGTTTTTCTGGAGTTTTTTTTTTACTGAACAAAAACAAAATAATGTGTGTGTGTACTAATGCCACGTCAATACCACCAAGGATATACAGAAGATAAAAGTCCAAAACAATATTTTCCAAAAGAGACCTACAGCATTGGTTGTTCATCCCTGCCTTCCGACAGGCTCTGGACTAACAGACGCGCTGCGGTTGACGGGCAGATGAATTAGTGACCCGTGCTTGAACACACTCCATACAATCAAGCTCAGACTAGCAAAATCTGTTTTTGCAGATATGGAATCACTTCTAATACGGACATGTGTGGCTTGGATTTGAGGCTCCTAATTTCCGCTCACTTCCTCCCTTATAGCAAGAGTGACGCACAGATCCTCACTGGACACACGGGAACATTTCAGGCTGCACCTCACCTGGAGCCACAGAGGACAGCTTTCCTTTTCGCACTAGCCTGCCCGAGATCTGCATCAATATATAAATGAAACTGTCCGTTGGAAAAGTCAGTACTAAACAAACTGGGGTCCACATGGCACCGACCGATTTTGTTCCGATACCTTCAAGTATTGAAAAATGCCTTTTCATTGAATACCAGATTTTAATACCTTTAATACATCAATACAATTTGTTTCTCTTGTCTGAAATATTTTTGTGGATTTTTGAGTGGAGGAACATTAGTCGTCTGATAACCTCCGACCCGCATACTGTGACAGATGTATTTTGGGTGTTTTAAAGTGTAAAAACGTGTGGTGGAGTTTTATTATGGAGTGGAGTTTGTTATGCAGGAAGAGCCAATCACCTGCAGCAGCCGGAAGCTAGTCCACCAATCACCTTCTTGACCTGGGACCATTTCTGTCCACACACACACACACACACACGTATGTCACATCAGGAACACCAGGTACTGGCAGGAAAAAGGACACGGGTTTCAAATAGGTCGTAGCTTCGTCAAGGCCACAAGACAGTCTGGGCACAATCAGCCATCGGGGCAACGTTCACAACAACAGACCAGATGTGAGGTCAGGGATTTGGCCTTTGACCTTTGACCACCAAACTGTAATCTGTTCATCACCGAGTCCTCAAACTCAAATTTAAATAAGTTGCCTGAAGCATTTGTGAGATGTTAAAAACACACACACAGGTTACAGGGACCGTGACAACAGAGTCCCAGTATCCCTCCATCCATAATCTGCAGGCGGGGTCCAGCCTGGACGGGTCCCCTGTCTGTCTCAGGGCCAACGCAGAGAGACATGCACAGACAGACGACACTGTGCTGCTGAGCCCCAACATTTATGCTAAACTTGAAGAAACTGAAGATGCTGAAATATGAACAAGAAACCGGACAGACGCACAGGTACGACTAAAGACAGAGAGACGTGCGGAAAACCCACGTCCAGCAGCTGCCACTGGCAAAGGGCGGCAGAATCCTCCCAGTGCAGGCACAGGTCGCACAAAAAGATGCCAAGGTTGCAAAACAGATATTTTACTGTTTGGCAAGAGCCTCACACAGATGCACAAATATTCAGTCTGGCTAATCTGAGAAATACAGATGCAGAAAGTGCGGCAGTTCCACATTTTGCTTCTTCTGTCTCCTGTCTTACTACAGCTGTTCAGTGCGAACGTCCTCTGCCATTTACACTTCGTCTAGACACAGACACTGAGAGTTTTCACGGCTGTAAATAAGTCCAAAGCAGGAACATGAAAGGAAATTTGATCTTGGAAAGTCTAAGAGTCATTGCAGTAGTTGGGGTTCAACCAGGACAGATTCAGGAACAGAAAACATTTGGCAAGACAGTAGAGAAAAGCTGGTTGAAGCAGAGCTGCACTTCTGTATTTGCCTCCGAGGTCCCCGAGCGATAACCACATCCTTTTCTGGTAAGTGGTCGATCGGGGGGGACTGTTATCGCCCTCAAATTTAGAACGCAGTTCCCGTTCATGAAAATTAGTTGTATATTCCAAAATTAAATTTAGATAAGCTCAGTCACGTACGGTAAGACAGAACTCTGACGGGATGGTCCCGGGTCCCCTGAACAACGTGGGGTTTTAGCAGGTAAAAAGCCGACAGTCGAAGCTTGAAGGAGGATTGTCCACACTTTCCTTCAGATAAATAAATTACCGGAGCTAAAACCTGACCTCACAGTGGGTGTTTGTGAGATACGTGTTGTAATTATGAGACCCGTCGGGTATTTCTATGAGGGACTTTTTTTTTTATCAGCGACAGTAAAGGCCAAGAAGAAACACGGGGACAGAAAGAGACGAAAGCAACTAATGCAAAAACGGTGCCAACACTCGGGCACCGTCAAACAGGTGAGCGCAAGAAGAACTGCGTCTGTCGCAGTCTGGCGCTCAAGGACTGGATTTAGACGGAGACTTGCAACGGCACAAATTGATTTTTGTTCATTTAATGCAAAGCGCCACGTGACATCAGACACTTTACATTAGTTGTGGCCCGAGCGACCACCAGCTACGTCCAAGAATCACACAGGACGGCTGGCGGCGCGGGAGAGCGCGGCCCAGTTATTAGCTTCAGTTCTTTTTGTGTGTGGACAACATACTTATTTTGTTCCTTGCGTTTAGTGGCACAAACCTTATTTGAATCATCTCTCACGACAACGTTATCAATGACTTTTTCTCAGGCCTTCGACTTCCTCTTCCCCGCCGCGGTTAATAAATGTCCCTCAGATGTTTTACTATCACCACGTCGTATGAAATTCTTGCTAGTTTGCGGCTTATTGTTGTCACCAGCTTCTTGAATATTGCCGAGAAGGTAGAAACTTTCACACCATAAACACCATGGATGGTTTGTTTAAATGAGACGCGGTTATATTTTGGCTATAAATAGCCTTTGGTGAAGTTGTATTTATGCCATTCTCAAAAGAGAAGTCGGGGAAAGAGTAACTGGGTTATTTGAGGGCAAAAAAATCATACTTCAACGTAGGAAATGATGTCATGTGTCCGAGTTATTTCAGCTGTTTCCCGTCATATTTAAATAAACGTGAAATAAATGCAACCTGAGCAAACAGGTGATGTGACGCTTCACCGGCACTTGCAGCTCAGCCGCTAACGCTTCGAGGGGAAGGTGCAGGCCCCCGTCTGCCTCTCTCACTATTTGAAAGTCGCAGGGCACAAACGGCACAGTGGGACAGTGGCGCTGACGTTTGCGGATCCCTGAACCCCAAAGCTTCCGCCTGGGAGCTAATCTGATGTCCACACGGCTCCAAGGATTAGGATTAGCTTCGGAGAGGCCGAACTGACCTGGGTTTTAGTTTTGCTGTGATAAATACAATTATTACTTAAACATTATTCTACAGATGTAATAATTTTGGGTCACGTGCGTCGGGTTTGTAAACCTTCAATATTTGATTCTCTGTCCGATTTGTCACTGTGAGGACAAACTGGACGTTTGGTCTCTCACTTCTCTCTCACTGTTACTATCATTTCTTTTCATATCTACTTCCCTTTTCTTGCTGGGCAGCGTCAGCTGGCCACTGCGTGTGCCATGAGCTGTTCCTGCTCCAGTCATTCAGAAAGTAGCTTGACGTAGTTCTAGTTGGTTCTGATTGTTTAATCCTTGTCAAAGTGCTGCAGTCCCAACGAATCACTTCATTTCATGCTGAGCGCTTGTATTTTGTGTTTGCTTGTGTTTCCGCTTCGTTTAGTTTGACAATCGGAGACCGTTTAGCACAAGATACAAAAGAACTAGGAGGAACGTCGGAGGAACAAACCGTCTCGCTTCTGATTGCTCTTCTAACCTTGTTTAGACAAAAGTCTGTCAGCTTGTTACAGTTGCCGGTAATTTCGTGTCACGTCACGGAAATAGAGGGAAAATGCCAAATGATGCTTCACACCAGCTCAACAATAAACAGGAAACTCTGTTTAGCAAATGTGAGTGTAAAACACGACAGGATGACTAATTAATTAGTCATATTGTATTAATGAAAGACATTTTCCATTGTCTTATCAGTGTAAGATTCATAGCAGACCAACGAATAATCATTTTTTAATGGGAGCCACAAATACGTCAACATGCACTTGTGATATTGTTAATGCATCAGAGGAAGTGATATGAAACAAAAAGAGAGTTAAACACTGAAGGTTGACCAGCCCGATACAATCAAGTGTACGCGTTACCTCAAATTCAGACTTTTCTGTCTGGTCCAAATCAAAATAGTGGGAAAAATACATCAGAAAAAATTCTAGATATTATTTATCTATTTTCTATTAGTGATATGAAAGTTCAAATTGGTTCAAGAAAACAAAAAACCTAAAAGCCTAAAAATGTGTCACCGTTGTTGTGCAGAGAATTAGAGGAGAGGAAGTGGATCTAATCTAAAAGAGGCCGAGACCAATGCAGAGAATCTCTGTCGGTGCAGATTCAAACGTGGAGAGAAGAACGCAGCAGGGAAAGAGAAAGTAAACAGCCGCAACTGTCGATTACCTTCAGCGGCCTTTGGAAACCAACTCTGCGTTCTATAATTGGAATGCCGTGGGTTGCTGCGCAGCCTCCTAAAGTGAAAACCATCTGTCTACCAACAAAGGAAACAACTGTATTTCAATTTCCTTCCTCTCGACATCAGAAAAGAAAGTTCAGTCAGCCTACAGACGTACTGCTGAGTAAAGAATACGCTGGAAACTCTGCTGCTTAGTTCAGCAAGTGCTTACGGCCACTGTCTTCTGTTCCGTCAGTTTTTCGAGAGCGACAGCTTTAGTTTCCTCCATTTACAGCCGATCGTACTAATTGGCAGCTCAAACAGAGGCAGACATGTCATTTTTCCTTGACGAGTTAAATGTGTGAACAAAGGAAGCTGTCCAAGGCTGCACGGCGGGCCTCCAAAGGAAACCGTGAGATTGGGTTGAGATCACGTAGTGTTTGAATAAAAACCAAACCGCACAACCTGTTTTCCAGCCCAAGTTATTTCAAACGCTTTAATTTCACGCGTACCGTCAAACAGTCCTGGGTATCAATGAGATACTGGTCGGTTCTGCCGGTCTGCAGATGGGCGGAAAACGTTCACCTCCACTTCCTCTCCTGGACTTTTATTTTGTCGCCCCTTTTTCCTGTTCCTGCTCCATAGTTGATCGCAGTGACTTCGCCACCAATCAGCGGCCCTGATTGTTTTCGCCTCTTCCTCCTGCCCACAGCTCTCTGCGCCACTACAGGGAGCGTTCCCAGCATTGTGCCGTGGACCTTGGAGTGACCGTCTCCTGCCAACCACCTCAGGTTCACCTGCATCCTGCTGATCATCTCAGTCTTCTCTAAGAGACCCACTCACCTTCAGATTCCTGTTGTCATCTAATCTGGTTTCATAAAAACACTCTTAACCTTCTTCCTGTGTCCTAACACCAATGAGCTACAGCTGCCCCCTGACAATATGTCGCACCATTTATTAATATAAATATTGTCTCTTTTATTCTTTTTCTATACAAGATACTGGTAAGTAGGGGCCTGGAGCTTGTCCTCGACCCACAACAAACACTGAAAAGCACTCGGGGTAAAAGCTCTGTAAGAGCCGACTATTTACTATGAAGGAACCCTTTCCCCCGAACAGGCCACAGCAACTTCTTATCTAAAACTGTCGCACTGCAAAAACACAAAACTGCTCCCCACGTCTTTTTTCACTGTAACTGTTAGAGTTATAGTTACCTACTTGTGTTCGCGAGTGACTCATAACAAGCATGAAAGGTGTTATTCTCTGTGGTGCAACAGCAAATAAAAGAGTTTGCGTTAAACAAGGTGTGAAACAGAGAATTTCATCTTTGAGACGGAGTCTGTGACACAGAGCTTCAAACAGAACCAATGAGGCCCTCTAAGAATGTGCAGTGTTGCAATTACAGCCCAGCCCCTTAAAAGTGCACGTCCTTGCAATTTAAAAGCTAAAAACATTGCAACATACGTTTTCTGACACCCAGCTATATTTTTCTATCAATCCTGAAGCCAAGCAGCCTAAAAGACATAAAGACCTGGATGTCCTATAATGTTTTGGACAAGACGATAATTATTGTACTTGAGCCAAGAAATGTGAGAAATTCACTTCACTTCACTTCACTTCACTACTACTGCAGGGAACCTTGGAGTTACCAGGATGTTCTTTAGCTCACACGTAAAACAAATTTCAGCCTCCTTCCTTGACATACAAAGTTATTAACGGTCAAGCTCCATCGTAGTTGAAAGCCCTCACAGGACCACGTCGTCCGTAGTAGAACGCTTCCATCCGAGAATGCAGGCGTACATGTGGTTCCCAGCATTTCCATCAGTAGAATGAGAGGCAGAGCCTTTGGCTATCGAGCTCCTCTCCTTTCTTTTAGGACGACCTTCCATTAAAAGAAAAGTTTGTAGTTCGAGCTGCTCAGTCACTCTGATCCACACGTTCGTTAACGCTGCTCGAGTGTGTATTGACTTCATTATGTCGAGTTCCTTAAAATGATGTTGTGAATTGGAACTGTGTCAATAAAATCGAATTGAACTTAAATTTATTTGTAAAAACCCGTCACAAAGTCATTTCAAGCCTATGTCACAAAAAGTTACGGTGAACACAGAGTTTCTCATGGAGTGACGATTGGTTTGGGGTTTGGTTTTGTCACCGACATCACCAGAGTTGAGTGTACGTTAACACTGTGTAAGAAGGATTGCATTAAAGTGGAAAAATGCTCTCATCCAAAATGGGGACTGAAATGCCGAGTCTGCAGTTGGTGAACAACCCACTCCCTTATCCAGAGAATTGACCAGCTAATTTCCTGTTAAATATAGCAACAGCATTTTTGTGAAAACACTAAATCCCTGAATTGTGAATAGGCCACAAGAGTTTCTTCTGTTGCTTAGTGTTGCTAAAGATGTGATTTATATTCCATTGGAGTGCTGGACAATATGTTTAATATGTTTCATGACAATAAAAAAAAAGAATCAAAATCCCCCCCCAAAAAATTGTGCCTTGTTCTTTCTCTGCTGTCACTCAAACAGCCGCAGTCCTCAGAAGTTAGGACAGTAAGGTCAAGGGTCAACGGAGGATTAGAACAACGCGGCAGCCGAGAAGTCCGATCAATACGGAGACTAATACAACTCAGGGCCAGGGCTGACTACAACGCTATGGATAACACAGACAAATAATAAATGAACCAGAAACCCAGGCCACAGAGAACAGAACAGGAATCGACACGTACACTGGGGAAAAGAAAACCTAAGAGTCTATGCTCGGAGAAAAAATAAGAATGTGAGCAGGATAATTTAATACCAAGAAAGTAACCGGGTGGAAGCAAAAGAGTATGGAAGACCCACGAACTACTGAAACCTAAGTAAAACAGAGGCTCCAACCAAAGAGAGTAAGACGGGGGATGACGGGGGGATTTCCATGCAAAACGCTGCTGTGACCCGTGTTTCGAAAGCAGTCGGAGGGCAACGCGCGATTACAGCTGCGGCAAACGTGAGCTTAATGACGTTTACAGTGTGTGTGAATGGTGGCACAGTGGTCAGCTGGACCCAGACCGGCCGTGGCCTGCTGTGACCCGTCCAGGGTGGATCCTGCCCCCCCATCCCTGACCACGACACGCGGTTACTGATAATGAACGTTGCTTCTTGGCCAACAATACTGGAGAACAGCCCACAGTTTTCATAACTGTCCAGAATACGAATTACTTTATTAAGCTCAAAGTGGCTTGGAGACGCCTAAAGAAGTCGATGCACGTGTCTCTGTCTCCCTGCTGCGACATCATCACAGCCGAAAACTAAGTCACTGTACGAAGACGTTCACAGTGGGAAGGAAACCGCTATAAAACGGATCAAAGGACTGAGGAGCTTGTACGCTACAATTACGTCTAATGTAACATCATCTTGTCCTCAAAGCTGCTTCGTCCTCTGGAAAAACACGACGACGTTAGAGGAAGTCAGCTGATGTGGAAAGTGATGTGTCTCCTCCACGTGTCTCCCCTTGGTTGTTCCATGGCTGAGATGTTATATGGTTCGTTTAATTCCCCTTTGGAGTTTCTCTGCGTGGTCTGTAAAAAAATGTTCCATCTTTCTCAGTCAAGTCTGACTTTCTACAGCTTCAAATCGGAAACTAATGAATCCTGTCGCTGGGCTTCGTAATTTGAGGAAGCCGAACCACATACTGTGATGTTCACACGTCTTTTCACTGTAACTGCAGTTACAGTTATTGACTCGCACAACAGAGAAAAGCGTCCACACTTTGTTGCCACATGCCTCTAAAGCTGTGAAGACTGAGATTAATTGCTTCAGTTGATCTTTGCAAGGTGCCAACCACAAGCTGGTTGTGCGTCAGCAGGAAATCTGTGAAAAACAAACACTAATTTAGCTGGAATTAAAAGTAGAACGTGTGCTGATAAGCACTGCACGACACCGAACATTAACTGAAGCAGACTTTTGCTGAAGCGACGGGCGCCGAGAGAGAGAAGACGGGCCGACAAATACTTACAAGTTACTTTGAAAAGAAGAAGCTTCCTTTGCAGTGAAATGTTGGTGCGACTTCCACAGCCGACACTCTATAATTCGCTAACTCACGTTTTTCACCATTGAAAATGACAATAATGTCATTTTGTAACATGTGTGATAGTTCGTTCACTTATGATCAGGTCTCCATATGTTCACCTCGTATCCAGATGCAGCATCGGCCTCACCTGCTCTTCCACACGATGTTGCCCGAGTTGAGGAAGCAGGTCGTCAGTATGTCACTGAAATCCTGCCTTTAAAAATCGTGTGTGTCACATTCTGATTCATATGATTTTAATCTCTGTCATGGTCTTACTTAACTCATATAAAGAGAGTAATTATAAATACACTTCAATTTTATTTCTTCTATTTCCATATTAACAGAATACTGTGGTACAGAAGATCTAGACACGTTCTGAATGAATTATGTGTTTTTTAGAGATCAGATCCAGGATCCTCGTCAATCAGCCTGTCAGGGAGGACGTAGAAAAAGCTTTTAAAACAGCAGACGAGGCTCAAGAGAGAATCAGTAGAAGCAGCAGCTCAGATGAGGAAGAGGAAGACGAGAGGAGCTCACAGTTTAGGGACAGAGGGACACAGTGGACACCGAGCCACATGTCCACAGCTGTGGTCAGTCCTATGGCTGGACTGCAGACACAGATTTTGAATATCTAGGTTTGAATGTTTGGTGCAGAATGGGTGAAGTAAAGGGCCCAACTTCAAATTATTTCATAGGCCCAAAACTGACTGAAGGGGCTGAAAGGCAGAGGGGCACCAAGCCTGCCTCACCTCTGGGTGCGAGAGGTCTCCAAATCCCAGAAATCAATCATTTTTTTTACACCGATAAACAAAGAAAAATGTGCATGTGTGTATGTGAAAGGAGCCACTCATAGCTGTACACCTCCACAAAAATCCTCCACCGGCGTAAACTTTCGGTTTTACTGCTTCAATTAGATTTTTAGCAGCATCAGCAGCTGTTTTCAGTGGCACGGTTCTGATAAGCCCGTGCTGAAGCCGCCTACACATCGCGGAGTGGGAAGACCTCAAGCAAAGCTGAAGAACGTGAAAACTGCACTTCTGCTGAGCACGCAGACACAGCTCCGAATCAAGAGCGATTCCACTCGTACGCCTGGTGTGTGCAGGCGTTTGCTGATGACATGAATTCACCTTCCTGTCGTGCGCCAAAAACCGATTCAAGTCCTCCTCAGGTCCTGTGGGGTTCGACCTGTAGGGTAGAGACCCTGAACAGGGTCAGCGCTTACAGACAGCGTTGGGGATCGTTACTGTTGAAAGGAACTCATCACATTTCAGCGTTTCTTGTGAGAAAAGTAACTAGAGAACTAGTACGTACTTTTCAACTGGCGACAATAAAAACTCCAGTGTGATTCCTCGTGCACCTTGTTTTAGTCAAAGACCTTTATAACGAGTCGACCATCATAACACAGACGAGTCCGGCCCGGACACGGTGCTTCAAGTTACGGCACTACAGGCACATCCTGTGGGTCGGAATCACACACCTGAACACACACACACACACACACACACACACACACACACACACCACATTCAAACTAAAGTTACAGGCCTTTTAAACACGTACATGAATGACTTCAATTAAAGTGCAGATGCTCTGTGTGTTACCAGCCTGTGCTGCCTGTCCAAAACAGGAAATTCACAGCAAATTCTGTTATTGGACATAAAGTACGTAGGTAAGTTTAAAAGCTGTGGATTACATATTTGAAAATGTAACTAAACAACTGAGTAATGGCGGAGCTAATCCGAGTACTGACAGTGCTACACCCGACACTGGTTACAGGTAAAGAATGGATGGACAGAAGGTTCAGCCAGCAACAGCCATAGGACAAACAGGACGACTCTACAAGACTAAATCAAATAAACATTAAAACCGATAAAATCCAATAAACCAAATAACATGTGGGTGAAAATATTGATAAAACAGACCATGAGGAATTAAACATAGGAGCAAATTACAAAGGATAACAAAAGTGATGAAATAAATAAAAGAAAATCAATGCAATAAAGGAACAGTGCACATAAAATATCTTTAACAAAGATCCCGTCTGAACAAAAAAATTTAGCTATTAGAAATAAAATTCACCAGACCCTCCCCACAATTACAACAGAATTAGAATCATCAGTAAGTCCTCAGTCCCTTTTAGACTGCTTTGTGCCCATAGACCCTGCTGAGTTAACTCCAACTATTACGTCATCAAAACCAACATGTCTGCTAGACCCTATTCCAGTTAGACTGCTCAAAGATGCTCTACCCTTATTAGACACGTTCGTATTAGATATCATTAATCTGGTACCAGCGGCCTGGTAGCTCAATGGGTAGAGACGCTGGGGGGCAAAACAGACAATATCCATCGGATAGATTCCAATTTGTTCGTGTTAATGATGAACCTTCCACACACACAAAACTTAGTTATGGAGTTCCACTAGGCTCCGTGTTAGGACCAATACTCTCTTTAGTCTATATATGTCTCTTCTAGGCAACATTAGTAACAAAACACTGTAAATTTCCATTGCTATGCTGATGATGATGTTCTACACGCAGTTATTTCTCTCTATGGAACCTGATGAAACAAATCGTTCAAACTATTAAACATGTCTAAAGGTCACACACGATACACCATATCATAGACCATTTCGGTCTCGGAATGCAGGCGTACTTGTGGTTCCCAGAATGGGAGGCAGATCCTTTAGCTATCAAGCTCCTCTCCTGTGGAACCAGCTCCCGGACCAGATTCGGGAAGCAGACACCCTCTCTACTTTAAAGACTAGGCTCAAAACCTTCCTCTTTGATAAAGCTTATAGTTAGTTACAGTCCTGCTGCTACAGGCTCAGACTGCTGGGGGACCAACCCCTGATGCACTGAGACACTTTCCTCCTCGCAGCCCACATTTATACGTCACCAGTGTAGGACATTAACTCTGTGTCTTCTTTGTTGCAGACGTCCGCCCACCCTGATCCTGGTTCTGCTGGAGGTTTCTTCCGTTAAAGGGAGTTTTTCCTCTCCACTGTTGCCTACAGCTGCTCAAGGGGGATTTGTTGGGTTTCTCTAAATGTCTGTGTAGTCTGGACTTTATTATGGAAAGTGTCTTGATAAGACGTTGTTGTGAATTGGCGACATATAAATAAAGGTGAAATCAAATCATGTCAGACAACTAGGCTGTTCATTCATTTTAAAATTATTTTACAATGAATAGGGAAGGTCTTAAAATGTCCCCTCCTTTTGGTCCTTGTCAGGGTTCTGGCAGCAGAGTTCTGTTTTTCTATTTTCTGTTTTCTCTCACAAAAAGAAATGGCCGCACCTTAGTTTCAGGCCTGTTAATTTATATCTCTGCCAGTTTTGTCCGGATTAAATGGCATCAGTAGGCCCAGTTTCATCCGAAGACACGGCCAAATAAAGCTGAGTGTCATCAGCATAGCTATGGAAAGAGGTGCCGTGACTGACGACAAAGTGATCGGTCCACCAGGGTGGAGGACCAGGATTGGGAAACACTGCTTTATGGCACCGCTGAGCTTGCCAGTCTCACTATACATCCTCATAATCCATAACCTGGCTAATCAAAAGTTGTTAAGGTGACGTCTGAGGATGCAAGGAGGAGACAAAGAAGAGCTGACAGACAGCAGTGTCACACTGTTGAAATAGAAACTAATCTGAGCATGAATATTTATTTTAAGATACACACTCAGACGGGTTTTGTTTGTGGTTAGCACGTACTTTACACCTGAGAGACCTGGAATTAAACAATTACACACACATGTAATATTACTACGTGCCAGTTCACATCTTTGTTTGCCCTCTAAAAGCTTCAAGTGTAACACAAATGCATGTGCACCTCTGTCCGTCATCACATAGCTCACGAGCGGCTTCGTGTTAGTTAGGCCTGTTTTCAATCATCTCCACTCTCCCCGTCTGCAGACTTTTGTCCTGCACACGAGCTCTCGACATGAGAAATTGCTGCAGAAACCCAGTTATGTGTGGTTTTCTGGGGGAAATGTCCCTGTGTTTTGCATGTGTGTCCCTCTGGACTGGAACAATCACAGATGACGAGTATCTGCTACTCATCTCATCCCAGCTGACACTCCTTCATGTGCACCTGGGTCTGGTGTTCACTATAAAGTCCTGCGTGTGGTGGACCGTACCGGGCTGCTCGACCGTTTTAAAGCTGCGGACACAAACTATTAGTGCTGATCATATGCGGCTGTTTTCTCTTCGTCTTTCAGCCACGAATCGCTACAGTTTCAGTGACGAGCAATGACAACAACGATATTGTCATCACTTTTTGCCCTGCCTGTGTTTCTCACCAGGTGCAACATAATATTGAAAATAGTAGAAGAACTAATTATTTGCTCAAACCAAACCGCAGGGCGTCTTTCCCTCAGAAAAACCGGTTTGTGGGTTTATTTGCACGGACCAGTGAATCAAACCAAACTAAGGACCTTCCTTCACTTCCTGCACTTGGCACATTCCGGTAGCTTTGTCTGTAGCTCCCTCTGCTGCTGCCGGATCAGTTTTACAAATATCTCAGGTTTGATCATTGTCTGCATCTGAAAAACATTCATCCTGTATTCAGCCTCACAGGGTGTGTGGCCTGGCTTTGCAGGAGCTTAAGTACTAGAATATTAATTTACATCGTACACAGTGGAAATAATCCCAAAACACACTTACTGACTTTGATACGATTGTGATCGTTATTTTGATGTAGACAGTGCTTTGAAAACCTTGTCTGTACCAAACAAAGGCTGCAAATTATACCTCACATAATTCTTTATACTCCTTCATATCTGTGACATTAGCGCAAGGTTAAGATATTCAGTTGAAAATATCAGAATCAGTCCTAAAGGAAAGGAAGTGTAATAGTAGAAAATACTGGTGAACGTCATTAAATCCCATGAATTCTTACAAATACTGGATGTTGTAAGAGCAACATACACACATCACTGCAGAGAAATTCAATATTCATCAACACAAACGCTTTAAAACATGACGCAGGAAGAGACTGGGATTAATTTTTTTTATTGCTTAGAAATAATTTCTGCAGAAAAAAGAAACTATGCAGTGATTGCAGGAACAGTTCCACATCATTTCCCCAGCAGATTGAGGTTATTCTAGCTTTGTTACAATAGAGTAATTTGTTAGAATTACTAATAAAAATAGTAAAAAAAAGCTCAGGGAGGTGAGTTGTGTGCATAGCTTATAACGAACCCCAAGACAAAAAAGATAAAAGAATAAGGAACAAAAATATATAAATGCTTTAAAAGAACATTAAAGGTTGTGGCAAACCCAAATTCTGACCATATACAATCAGTGGTTCATCCCCAGGTGCGAGAATAACGAAGCGTGTGATCCATTAAGAGCTCACGGCACGGAGTAGTGTAGAAGGAAGTGAATCAGCTCACGGCGAGCTGCATTTCACCGGCGTAGTGTGAACGAGTGACAAGAAAACACAAGTGGGGAAAAAACGACGGCCACGAGATAAAGTTTAGAGTCTTAAAAGCTATTTTTTTGTGTCTACGTTCTCAAATAGAGGAAAATATTTGCAGCTATTCTGCTTCCTATGATCGGAAACTGTCCATTTCTGTTTATGCATTTTATTAATCTATTTCTATTTTGTAGCTTTTTTCCTACTTTGACTGTTGTAATATTTTGTTACTGTTATATATGTGCAAAAATATTTCTAATTTAAAGAACTTTGCTTTGCCTGGATGTTAATAAGTGTGGTAATAAAAAAATGACTTGCCTCAATTGTTATGTGCATTTTTAATAGTCAAACATTTAAGTCAAAATGAATCATTGCTTAGGCAACTCAAACAGATTACAAACTATCATTAGTACGAGGCCTAGATTTTTTTTTCGAAGACAATATTGGAACATCCATCTTACTTTAAGTAATTCCAAGAGATTTGTGACATTAAAATGAAGTGCTTTAGAGAAAAATTAATTCTCAGACTAATAAGAGCTTTTTTTCACCTTTTTATGAAAAGAAAAATACGGTTTTAAGACTCTGAACATGATAAAATCCTCCAAGTTTGCAGAGTTTCAACACAACCCCTCCTTCCAAGACTTAAAAGCATCAACCAGCCAGCTGGTCGCCGACAGAACTTTTATCCGTGTGTGTTTCAAACAGAAACTTCTCTTTGGCGTTTGTTCATCTACAGTCCACGGTAAACAGACCCCGTGGACTCGAAGGAAACACCTTTGCAAACCTACAGCGCTCAGGGCCGGCTGCTCCACCAGGGGGCAACAAAGACATTTACTGCCGTGGCCGCTGCAGAAATCCCTCTCTCTTTCCAGCTGGGTCGAGCAAAAGCCGACCAGCTTGTACCACAGTTAGTGTTTTCAGCTAAGCGCGCACTTTAACCTCCGATGGCCGAGGACACAACTGATCCTTCGTGGAGCAACAGTGCCTGCAGTGAGTAAACAGCAGGGGCAGGAAGGAAAGAACAAGCGGCACGTCTCCCCTCGCCGTCACCAGCACCTGTCATCAGTGTCCAGGTGCTTTCGGGTCATTTGGGAGAAACTTCACAGGCACAAAGTGGTTTGACACAGTTTCCCCGATCGACAGGGAAACGGCCAGAAACAGATCCACACAAAAACACTGCAGAGTCTCTGCAGCTTCACGGCCGCTCAGTGGTTTTCCAAACTCGGGCTCACATTCAGTGCTGGGCGCGCTGATTGCTATTTGTTACAGTATGTGTGAACTGCACGTGAGATATATTTGCAGCTGTAGATGTAAGAACATTTCTCAAGAGTGCTTTAAAACAACAGTGACGTTTTAGTGGGTTAGATTGTGCTTCTCAAAGGTCGAGCTCACTGTGACCTCACACGTCCCATTCACGTCCACGCGATATCCTGTTGACCACCTGGAGGGAGGAACAAAGTTCCACTTGAATTCACGGACTTGTCTTTACCGGAAGTGACGGACAAATGTTTACGGTTTATGGTTTAAGTCAATAATGGTTTTTCAGAGGAACTTCAGTCTTTGTGCAGTGGAAGAAGAAGAAACGGGACCCGGTGCTAAAAACGATGACAACTTTTAAATCTATCCACCTGATGAAAGCCTTTTCCAGAGAGCAGCACCTTCACTGAACGCGCATTAGAATGTTCCAATGGTCATAATTAATGCAACATTACTGTAGTTAGTACGGGCACCTGAGCGTTGTAGTAAACCTTGAAAACTCTTGGTTAAAGGTGGAAAAATCGAAGGTGCTCTGTTCAACGTTAGGATTCTTCAACGCTCGGCTTTCTACACGTTACAGCGTGATATTGAGCGGTTATGCTGCTGAATGTCTGCGCAGCCAAATAAAGCTGCTCGTAATCTGGCAGTTACTGGAAGCAACGACAGGACTGAGAGAAAAAGCCGTCCGTAAACATGAAAGTCATCCGCGTGTCCCCAGCACACCCTGAAGTAACTGCAGTGCAGCCGGGCCTCACTCACTTCCTGTCACTGACCGTATTAACAACAGTTGGGAATTTATTCCTGTCAGTAACTGGCTTCGATTTGGCTTCATTAGTCACTCGCGGACATTTTCCAGTGATGAAACACTGTTTTCCACAGACTTTCACCAGAAGATCAGTCCGACCACAAGTTGTACCACGGCCAGTCTCTAAAATGGGGGAGTTCATTTCTCATTCACTTGTTTTTATGTTCGGGTTTAAAAGCTAAAAACAAATTATCTTCCACAGAACAGAACAAAGTGCTTTGTTCTGGGGGGGGGGGATCTTGCTTAACGCTGGCTCTGCCTGTTCTGTGCAAGTATGTGCTGAAATGTAAGGCCCAAAGTGGTGGGAGGAGGATCCCTGTGGATCACAGCTCATCAGTTACCGTGAATCACTGGGGACACGTGGATGGTTCTGGATCGTAAATCTTCATCACTCAATCCGATCCCTGGATCTTGAAATCTTACTTGTTGTTACTGCAGCACAGGAGCGGTAAACACAGCGCGGGGCAGCCTCGGAGTAACGTGTTGTGCATTTTGCTCCGAGTCGCCCTCAACATCACAAACTCAGACACACAAGTCCTGTCACACGTTTCACATAAAGTGCAAACTGGCGAGGTTCTTCCCGTCATAGCGTCAGACCAGCTGAAGCTCCAGGATAAGAAAATGTCGAGACCCGAGACAAGACGATCCACATGTGGACGAGTCGCTTCTCCTGCCGCTCGGTTTAATGACTCTCTATCACCACAGGCTCATACCCGCCGGCAGAAACCCTGCAAGGATGCAAACACAGGGACAAAATTGTCAGTGTGTGTCACTCACACATACGGCATTCGTATCTTTACAGCACATCCTTGTCATGTTGTGGAGCAAAATCGAGTTCACTTTGACTGTGGACCGAAGCGGATTACATCCATCACCGGAGCCGCCAAGCTGTCAATCAAATCTACAGTTCTATGCAGAAGATTTAGGCTTTTTAGATGTTAAAATTATTCTCCATCATAACAAAACATCAGTAAGGCGTCTGAGTGGGGCCAAACACTTCTGCAGCATAAAAGACCAGATGTTTTGTTTTCCACAGAACCTTTATCTCTGCACAACGGACTCGGAAGTTACGGAGGCCTACAATGCTAACTGTTAGCTGCGTGACGAGTAACAAACCCAACCCAAGTAAGCGACTGAAGCAGCAGAAAAGGGCTCGAGATGTTGGAACAACCTGCCTGCTGGCGGTTGCACAAAATACGGCTTGATTTTTGTTCTGTCTACTGCAATTTAACACGTTTTCCCTTCTCACTTGAATTTTAGTGGCTAAGACTCTTTGCACAATGCTGTAGATTCTTGGTAGTTTTATTCTATAGTCAGATAGTTTTAGTTCCAACTCCTGGAATTATTTCTGCTTTCTGTGCTGTTGGCACAGTCAGAAAGCAGTTGGCAGACAGTAAAGTGAAAGTGACCGAAGGCAAAGAGGAAGAAAAAGTGACACATACATTAACAAGCAGAGGAGGAAGTGACACAGAGCGAAACTGAAAGTGGAACCAAGTGTCTGACCTGTTTCCCAGCCTGATGCCGCTGAGCGCAGTGGTTCCGTCTCTGCTGACGAACAGACGCAGGTTGCTGTCTGAGAGCCAAAAACACAGAGTTAGCAGCTGCTGACGAAAACCCGACCGGCCTCGACATGCAGATAAACAAAAGGCAAGAAAGATGGTGCAGTGATTCCAGAGACAACAACGATCTGCTGCACATGACGAGTGACAGCAGAGACATCGTGACTGCTGATGAAGAGGGATCCAGTGGAGGCTGGCAGATCACACTAACTCATGTTCTACAGAACCATGGTGACCCTCTAGGTGACATCGTTGTCTCTTTCAACCTTTCATTTCCTTGTTTAACCTACAAGCGTTCTAAGGTGGTTTGCTCATTTCTCATTTTCCTCTGATGAATCTTGAAGTGCCACAGTGCAGGTCGTTCCCCATAACGCCACACACCTGAAAGGTTCGCATGGTTCCCTCCTAACACTGCAGTAATCTACACCCTCACTGTACCTTCAGTGTTGTTGATATCGGCAAAGTTTTGACTCTGGACAATTTTCTCCACAATGTCGTCGGCATCGATGCGAGTGTCGTTCACCCAGGAGGGGTGACTCTCCACCGAGTCCTGCTTCCTCCTGAAATGCAGAAAGCAGAATGAGAAAAGGATGTAGGTAGCACGAACATTTACTCCAGTACTGTGGTTCATTTTAACTTTGAGGTCTTATGATAGAGAAATAGCGCACTACATTACATTTGCAGCTGCTACTTGTCACGGAGAACATTTTAGTAAGTACTTGTGTTTGAGACACGACTGAAGTAGAACGTTATTTAAAGCTGTGTGTACGTGCTCACACTCTCGTGACCAGCGCACTGATGAAACACAGACGTGTCTGTACCTTGGAGGCCTGTTAAGGGGTAGGACAGGTCGTGGGGGTCGAGGGGGTCTCTCTGGACGTCCGGCATCCTTGTCGCCCTCTGCAGGTGTGTCGGTGGTGAAACACAGCCCCCCCGAGGCGCTGCTTCCTGTTGAAGTGTTTCTGCGATGCGTGAGGTCTGACAGGCTGGAGGAGCAGGAGTGCTCAGTGCTGTAGCCTGTGGGAGACGAGGCTTTCATTTACAGGTGTGCACAATACAACTCACTGCAGAATATTTCACAAAGAACTTCTGTGGAAAGCGCCATTTCATCAGGGAGTGAACTGCAGAAATGCTACGTCAACACAGCCTCGACACTTTCATTCAGAGAATGAAACAGAAGAGGGAAAACTTATAAAATGCAAAATCTGACAAATAAGGTTCCCACTAAAAGATGGAAGCAGTGAATATGTAATAGTTACAGAATTATGCTCGGTGTTTATTCGTTAAGAAGGACGGATGCTTTAGCAATGACACAAACAGACACACTCGCTGTCTGAACCATCTCACATGATGCCAATGCAAAAAGTACAAAAGTTGACACTTTCTAAACAAATTCATATTCATCATCAGAATGAAGTATTTCCGATTATTAAGTATTAAGGGGACAGGAAATGCTTTCAGCACAGGCAGGAATATGAGCACAAATCACGAGCAAGGCTTCTGAGGAGTCTCATACCGGAGATTTTGCTGTGCTGGCTGGCGTAGCTGGAGTTACGAGAGTGACCGGACTGGAAGGCTTCTGCAGAACCCGACTGGTTCTGGTTTGCTTCTGATTCGTCAAGGAGACCTGAAGGCACCAAGAAGGAAAACGCCACTGTTAGCACTTCATACTTATTTATTTAGAGTTCTGCAGCGTCTTCTGCAAGACTAAACATCGAGCTGCCTCCGTTTACTTTCTGTCTCACGGGAGCTGTAATTCATGTTCAGGGATTGTTCCTTTATCGTCCTTTCAACATTTCACTCCCTTCTCATTTTTCTCCTTGTCATATACGCTCTCTACTGCCGTCTCTCTTTAGCGGTTCTGTCCAAGAGCGATGGCGAGAGAGTCCAGCCACTCAGCCATCCGAACTTGTAACGTTATTTGAAACCTATTTACTGGATCATGCACATAGCAAACTCCCGACGGCATCAGGGAAAAACACGTCACGCCTGTTGCTTTTCAGTGCATTTGTTGATTCCAGAGAGGAAACAAATCTTTTACTCTGCAGTGATCTTTGTATTGTTCAGGGTACGTACCCAGCAAATCAAAGAAAAACACAGAAGACTCGCTAATAAGGGACTTAACGATAAAAGGATAATGGGACTGACAGAAAAAGAAGATGAAGAAAACAACTTCTGGCGTCCCCGCTTTACAAGAGGCTCTGTGTTCACATCAAATCTGAACGGATCACACGTAATTCCCAGCAACTTGTGATTCTACCACGTCCATGCTCTGGTTCCGAAAAATGCTCTTTAGCTGCATTTCCTGCGTCTGAAGTCAAGAAGTTCCTTGGCTTCAGAGACATTTGAATCCAGGAAGTCTCACCCCGAGTGATTGAAGCTGAGGTCCTCCGAGAAGTGTCCAGAGTCACAAAGTTTAATTTACTGGCTCCTGCATCCATCAGTGTAGACAAACAATAGTAAGAAAGGACGCACCCTTGTGGTGAGCCAGTGGACGTAACTGTCGTTTCTGGGAAGGAAACCACTTACAAAGACTCTCTGTAAACGGCACAGACACATTCCAAAGACTTGTGCAGTATTCACCAACTAAGACCGAGATCCACACTAACTTCTTGTTTGCTCTTACAAGAACGAGAGTGTCCACATCTGCCATTCTGGGAGCTCGCCGTCTTTCCAGATGTGAATCTCTATCTACTCCAGGAATCTCAGCTTCTCCCGCTGTGAGTGTGTGAATGAGGTGCTTGGTATTTGCTTCGTGTGTAGTTGTGCGGTCCGTGCTCATTTTACGTCTTCATCCCGGTGAGAAGACGTGCATCATTTACACAACTGTTCCTCCAGGAAGTGGGATCACAAGCTGCCTTTTTGTGGCACAGTAAACTTGTTCTATGACAAACCCAAGATAAACTACAAAAAACTACAACTGCCAACTCAAACATGTTGTCGTTGTACCTGAGCTGACGATGGAAGGTCGAGGTTTGGCAGGCCGACCCAGTGAAACCCCTCCAGCCGGACCAGGCTCGGCCGTTCCCTCCCCCTTGCAGTCCGGCTGCAGGGTGTGTTCTTGTCCGGGAATTGAGATGGACTTTGCCGTGCTGGGAGGCCTGTGGGGAAACACGAATCAGTCAGAGTGTGCTTATTTAAAATTACTGCCGCACCAAAGGACATGAAGATTAAAACAAAAATGACCAAGACGCCAATAAACTCTACTGGACACATTATGTGGAACATGCATCTGTAAGGATGAAATTGGGATCGTATATTTGAAAACGTGTGATGCACTTGAGGAGCATTTCACCAGGTTTCCATGTAAAAACACCCTCAAAAAGACGAACTTTTACAGTTCATCCTCATCAGACAGTGTCAATCATAATGTCCTGTGAGTGCAGTACAGGCTGGAATTTAAAGCTTAGAAAATGCTAAAAATGAGCCATATGGATAAAATGTCAAAAAAACTAAAACAAAAAGGAGGAAACCCAAGATCAAAACCGTCACATTCAAACCGATGAGACTGACAAGTTTAAACTGCTCACGTTTTAAAGCACGGATCTCCAGACAGGAGAGTCATCCCGATGATCACCTTCAGCACACGGGAGAGAACACACAACAAATACGTTAATAAGAAACTGTTAACATTTCTTTAATTTAGAAAACATTTGAAAGTGCAACAGAAGCAGATGAAGAAAGTGGCTGAAGTATACAGATTTCCAAAAAAGTGGTTAATACCAGCATTTTTTTAAAGTGATCTCTGATCTGACAAAAGCCTGTGAGTTTCTGTTCGACTGTGTCGTGCTTCACTGTACGTCAAAGCTCTGGCTCTGCCCGAATCAACTGGGCACACGCAACAACAAAAAAGTAATAATAAAAAAAAAGTAATAAGGAACAGGTTTCCTGTGAGCAGGCTGTTGACCACCTGAGAAGTGTTGGAACAAAGTGCAGAGTCGTTGTAGTTACCAGTAAGTCGCTGACGCTGGAGTTACAGAAACTGCACAGGGTGAAGTCTGCCAGAGGAATGAGATGACTAATCTGCTCATGACTGACTTGGCCCAATGAAAACACAACAGCTGTTGTCGACGACCTCTGTGTGGCGCTGCAGAGTCCGTCGACTCCTCACTGTCAACTGGAACGTCCAATTTTCCCCCCCAACTTTATTTATATGGCTCGGAAAAAAACTGAGGCCATGGCTGCACAAGTATTTTATTACTCATTAATGGGCGTCTTTCATAAGGATAAAATAAAAATCAAACCTGGTTCCAGAGTCAGAACTTCATGCATTTCTATCTCACGTGAACCAGGAGGAAATTAAAAATTTTACCATTTTCTGAAAGCTGTTGGACTCCAGAAGGAGCCTGACGACTATTTTCATCATCAAATAGTCAACTGAAGTAAAACTGTAAAAATGTTCAACTGTTTGGTCAACAAAATGTCACAACATTCTCCAAAGGTCAAACTGACATAGCTGTTTTTTGTCTGAGCAACAGTTCAGAACCCAGATTTATTAACTTTGAAAACTCATTTTATTTCTCGACGGAACGACAGTATTAATACATATTTTGTCTAAGCAGGAAAAGTCCATCAAACATAATGCGCTTAAGCAGTTTATGAACAGACAGCTGATTCTGAACGTTTCCACTTTGGCGGCTCCTGAAGAGGAAGTAGTCAAAGGTCAGAGTGTATTAAGGATCCCACTCACTTCAGGTTTTGGAAGCGGTATATTCATAAGAATAATGTGAGGGCCAGACTAGGCTGCTGTTGCCTTCTCCTTCTGTACATTTCCCCACTTGTTTGTGACACTGAACGCCTGTCGATACCTTCAGAATGGAGTTGTCCTGCCGCGTGTTCTTGGTGTCGTATCCCTCCAGCAGACAGCAGCGCACAGTGGAGCCAGAACCCGCAAACTCCGCCATGTTGAGGTCTGTGAAGCCCAGCTGAGGGTGTAGAGGAGAGGACACATTCACTCTGGTCTGTCTAATGACACGGTCTGTGCTCTTCATTTTAGGCAAGACAGATTTCTGTGACACCCATCATTTAGCACCCAAGCAAACCTACACTGCTGACGTCACAACTGTCTGAAGGTTTTAGGTTTATGGGTGGAAAAGCCACAGCGCCAGTCAAAAAGGGAAACCTGTCCTTCTGACGAAGAGCCTCTGCAGGCAAAACACAGGCTGCGGTGAAAGGAGAGAACTAATCGATTTCTCTGGACATGCACTGATGGAGCAGGCGCACAGTTGTGGGTCGACAACCTAAGTTTAATGTAAAAAACGCAGGTTACAGGTAGAAGATCACGTGCACAAATCATCGCGCTCTGTGTCTTTAACCGCTTCTGAAACACAAAGTCTTTTTAGAAGCAAAAAGCATTTTTTATTTGTGTACCGTCGTTCATCCATGTGCATTTCATCACACAGTTATTAGTTTGTATTGTGCTTCTGTAGCGTAAATCAAAAACATTTATCTTGAATTTCATGTAAAATCACTGTCGCTCACTGCAGCTTCCTACGTTCTGAGTCTCCGTTGAACTCTGAAGTGCATATATTGAGACAGAATGAGTTCTCACAGCAGAGTCACGTTCCAGTCGAAAACATCTAGGGTTTGAGTTAAGCAGCACACAAATTTCTATTATTCAAAGATAACAACATAAAGGGGGTAATATTTTGAAATAACTGTAACCGAGTTATTTCGATAACAAAACTTTAATACCTTGGTAATTACTAACGTAATAAATATGTTGATATAAGCTATATCTAGTTAGTAGCTGTACAAAAATAAAGGTGGAATTAGAAACTTTACTTCCATTTCACCTCTTTTTTTCCGCTTAAATCATTGGCGTGTAAAGGTTATGATTTGAAGGCACCATGATCGTGATCCATGATCCTACAAACCCCTGACCTCCACTTCAGTAGCTGCGGGATTCTTCACGGCCCCAGATCACACTGATGCGCACGCTATCCACATAACATCTTTTAATGAACTCTGCAGCTCTCTCAACAGGAAGTGTCCCATTCTTCATTCTCCAGGTTTCCCTTTTCTTTATGGCGCCTCTGTTTTCATAGGTGTGTATTTAGGAAGCCGGCTTCCAAGGAGGGAAGCAAAGTATATTTAGTTAAAGGAAATCTAAAAGGAGAACGGGCGAGAACTGAGGAAACGGTTCCTGTTGGGCAACAATGTCCACGGAGCAACAAAAGTTTATCTTCACAGGGAGACTGACCTTGTAGTTGTACTTAGGAGATGTGATTCATCCGCGAGGAGCTTTTGCAATTACTCTAAGAGAGGTGTTGGCAGGATGTTTTGCAGATTCCAAGAAAAAGTGAGCACCAGCCGGACACGTTTTTTGATTGATGCCGCTGTGAGAAATGCTAATATTTACATTAAAGGACACGGAGGTTTACGGGCGGGACACGAGCTCATCTGTAACCCTTCCTATGTGTTTAGGAACAGGAGACCGGGAAGGCGACACATGCTCTTACCTTCGTATATGCTTTTCCTCCTTTGAGTTCCTGCAGAGAAAACAGGAAGACGGTAATGAACCCAGGGATTCAACGTCATATTACACAGGGCATGAATTACAGGGCTCCAACAAGAGAGTTTAAATTACAAGCTGAGGCCACGCTCGGGGTTTGCGTGTAGTTGGACGAGCAGCAGAGCACGGCACTAGGGCGGCTTTCACACGAGATCAGGCATGTGCTGAAATACCCAGGAGGCATTTTTACAAGAAGCTCGTCACACCTTTCAACGCGCTCTCTACGTTTACAGAGGCTGATCGGGTTTGTCAGTGGATGCCGCTGTGCCTCCCAAAATTCAACACCACCAACATTTTGAATCCTCCAGGTAAAGGTGTGGGACCACTGGTAAAATGCAACTTACGTGGTCGTATATCTACACATCTAGGCTCAGGCAGAGGCTCGGCTACACATGTTCTATTTACAGGCTTATCCTAAAGGTTTGAAATTCAATTCCACTGAAGTGAAATAAAAGACATCAGCCCTTCTGTCCACATATTTATTCGGTAGATTTTCTTTAACGTTTCAACTTTGTGGAGCATCACTGAGATGAAAAGTAGCGAGTCTCCAAGCTGGAAGCTGGAAGCTCATCTTGGCGCCAAAGCACCAAGTCAGAGAACCGTTCACAAGTGGCTTTCCTGGTCTTAAGCATCATTTCAAATGTCATTTGAGAACTGAGGACAATCTGAGGGACGCCCTAGGACGTCGAGACTCGTATGAGGGTTTCTTAAATCTCCACCAACAGCATCACTTTTGTCTACACCCCCACCCCAACCTACTCGCCTGACCGGACCCACTGGGATTTCCATCTCTCTTAAAACCAAGGCCAACATGTGGAAACAACTACCATAATTAGGAAAAAGTCATCAAGACAGGAAATGAGGTTGCCAAGCTGAAAAAAAAAAAGATGGATTTTGTGACATTGCAAAAATGGATTGAGGTCAGTGGCAGTAATGTGGAAACGTTGAGAATAATTAAGCTTTTCTGAGGGGAAAAAGCTTTTCATTTCAAAAGAATGGAAAACAGCTTTAGAAATTAGAAATTAACTTAAAATATACAGAAACTTACATTTTATTTAATTCATAGATATAAATCAACTAAAAAAAGCTACATATTTGATGGCTCCTGGGTGTCTTCTGAAGATGCTGGAGAGGTAAAGGTAGAGTCCACAGGGGGACACGTTTAAAAGGGCGTACCTTCCTGACGGACACTCTGCACACGGAAGGATCCAGGACTCCCGTGTGGGGGTTGGCGCTCATCTTTGACACAAAGCTAAACCTCTTTCTCCAGCGGACACAGTTTTCTTGAACCTCCTCTCTATAGGCAGAAGAAGAAAATACAGAAGCACACATGTATTATCAACAGTTAGGAAACCTGATTGCTCAGTATGTTTAAATATATATATATTGAGGCGTGAATTCATTTATAATATATGAGTCTAGGTCAAATCTAAGCATTCCCAAGATAACTGCTAACTTTGATTTATGAAATTATCTGAATCCCCCCCAAAAAGCACCATATTTATTCCAGTTACGTCCTTTCTGTGACCGGCGTGTCCACGGAGGATCAAACTTTTCCCTGAGAAAACACGAGTTTCCCAGCACTAACTGTTTGGCAGAGATGATTCTCACAGTTTCTCCTTCATGAATTTTAACTGACATGTGTATATATTTATTGAATAGATGTAAGATTTGGTTCGAAGATAGTGAACTGGTGACATTTTTTCACAAGAGCCACTTAGTGACTTGGTAGCCACTAATGGAAACTACCAACATGTAAACTCCTGTGTCTCTGAGGCTTTACGGACTAACAAACATCTCAAGGGCAGAGTTCACAATGGTCTTCAGGATCCCGCGAAAGACACAGCGCGTCAGAGGAAAAGCTTTAAGTAACTAGACGTTCAACAATAGGTGTTGAAACAGGCCAAGAGTTTGTTCCTGAAAACAACATGGATGTGACGGACAGCGAAGTAAATTCCAAAGAGATGTCACAGAAACAGGAAGAACGTACACATTTGTGCGGTACGTATAGGAAAACAGAAAGGCCTTTTCTGCAGAAGACATGTCTCACTTTGTGTTCCATTCGGATGCAGTTTGTGTCTGTGTGTGTGTGTGTGTGTGTGTGTGTGTGTGTGTCATTTCATCCTAACTGTGAGTCCTGACCTTAAATCCCACAGAAATACTGTGGAAGGAGCTAAATCCGGCAGACTCCCTGGGCTGAAGCGGTTCTACAAGAAATGAAGGAGTTAACATTTTTCCAAGGTGATGTGCAGGGTCATAAATTGTTCCGTTTTGTTCACTACATCTAGTTTTAAGCCTGAAAACACATTTTACTGTCGTACATAATTGTGTAGAAGTCGGGACAATTCTAAACGGTTCGCTAAACTTTCAAGCGCCACTGTGCATTAGTCACGAGCGAAGTGGTGAACCTCGCCATTCAAAGCCACGTTTAGCATTGCTAAAGACATGTGCAGCTGTAAATTATAACTGTCTCTGGTGCTAAATCAGGAAGAGCAAACGAAAAAGTCAGAACCTTTAGGTTTTAGTAGGACATAAACTTGTTATGGTAAAAAAAAAGTTATTTCAGTTAAAAACCTCCCTGTGACAAAGCCCCATAATTCAAGTCAATCATCAGCGGAGTGTTTTTCTCCTCCTAAATGGCAGAGCGAACTCCGACTGACGACGTGCTGAGGCCAATTAGATCCACAGAGAAGCCAAATGTTTTCACAGTCACTTTAACTGCACGACGCCCGTTTCATTCCACCACATATAAATCCGACATCGTGCTGCGTGTTGGGCTGTGACTGTAGGATCCGAGGTGAAAGGTTTTATCCAAAGAGAAACGCCTCATCACAAATGTGGAACATCAAGTACAAGAACAGCTTTCGCCCCTCCCTGGCCATCTGGGCTTATTGTTTACAACGGATTTTACACTCCATAACTTCTTGTCTTGCTAAATTCTCAAACTTTCTAATTATCTGGTAATCGAGCGGTTTAAGATCTGATCGCAACAGGCATCTGTATGTCAGTCCCTGGTCTTTCTTACCAGGTTTCCAGGAAATAAAATAAAAAATTCTAGGGATATTGGAGCACAAAATAAGAGTCAAAGATTTAACCGTTATTCTGTGCTAAAATGTAGTTATAAATTTGACCGTTAGACATTTTGTAGTTGACCTTCACATTTTTCGTTTCAAATTCTGTCCCTTATTTTAGTTCAGTCTATAATAAAACCTGCAAAGGATTATTATGACAGAAGGTGCAAATGACACACACACACACACACACACACACTTAGTTTAGGGTGACAGCAGATGCTCCTCACACTCCTTCCCCCTACAGACCTTTTCATTTATTACGTGTTGTATTTTCCGCCACTTGATTTTCTCACTTCTCTTCCTTCAGCCACTTTCAATCGACACCTTGTTCTGAGCAAACACCTTCAACATGAAACACTAGAGAAATCTGGACTACATACACTTCCCTGTTAAATCCTGTATATTTATGATTTTTACATGAAATGGTCTTGTGCTCCTCCGTATTTAAGGTGGAACTGGGATCCTGGCGAGCGCTGGCAGCACGTTTCCTTGGAGATACAACGCGCTTGACTAATGGCGGCTGCAGCAGGTGAACAGCTCCTGTCAGACATCTCGGCTTCACTCTGTCGTCGTCCTGTGATTGGACTTCACAATTAAAGAAAGCTGCTCCAGAAGCGGCAGCGTTGGCCTCCTGTTAGCAACTATCACTGTGTGACAGGGCGCAGTGCTGTTGCATTCAGGGACCTACAAAGTGTAGGTCGCCCATGTTTTGCAAGCGTTCACAGCCAAATGTACAATTGCTACATGTGGTTTTACATCTATTGTTGCACAGCTGCACCATTTTTGTCATTTTTGACATTTTCTCAACAACTTTTCGAGTGATGTTTTTCTTTAATCGTGCTGCATATCTGGTCCTAGTTGCTGGGGAACAACATAGATTCATAAATGTATTTTGACTCAAGAGATTTGTTGTCATATGCAAAGCACTACATCAAGGCAGTGAAATGTGGCTCATTCAAGTCAGAAAAAAAAAGCCAATTAAAACGAAATTGTCCAGAATCCTGGAAAACAAAGATGTAAGTATTTTGCCATGTCCCCCAGCCCTGCACACACCATTTATCAAATAGATTTTTACAGCTTTTCTCCATTTAATATCACTGTAACTCAAATAGTTATAGTTAATAGCTTTTTTTGAGTTATCCACAAACAGAATTTTCAACGTCAAAATTGTCCTTTTCGTTTTGATTGAAGATGGAATGTAATATATTCATCTATCCAAATGACTGTAATAAAAGGTCTGGAATTGCGAAAACTGTGACAAATTTGACCAGGGATTCACAACAGCCAAGATAAAATCCCCCCAAATCATGTGAATCTTCTTCAACAAAGTCCAAACACGTGTTCTGAAGAAGGTGAAAAGCCCCTTTTCTGGTGGGCGATCGTAAAGCCGCCTCTGGAAACGAGTACAATGTTCAGAGGAGTACAAACACAGTGCACACGCACTCTCAGCTCTTATCAGGGCCGTCACGCCATTGGTCCTCCAGTGTGTAGCGGGGAGTGTTTCCAAACCACATTCCTCAGTCCAGATGGTTTTGTTCAGGCTCCATGGAAACCTCACACTCCTCAAATCCACCGACGCTCTGCCAGCAGCTCAAGGGAGGAGGAGGTGCTCAGGACAACACTCTGTCTTTTGTAAGACCTCCGCAGTTTGGTTTCAATCTCACCTGCAACCCTTGTGCCTCTGCTGTTGGCGTTGTTTCGCTCGGTGTTTCACTTTTCTGCAGAGGTGTAATGTTTAACAGAAATTAACCGGGTCCTTCCTGGCTCTGCTCGCTCTGCATTCGATTACCCCATATCCGACTTTTGCCTTTCACGTGTGACTTGGAGCTCAGCTGATTTAATATGAAAACAACAGAAACAACTTTCACATTGAGTGCATTCACATTGAACTTGAGTAACCCTGTTACAGTTGGCGCTCTTGAGTAAGCAGATTTCTTCACCTCCATGTAAACGGGAGGATTAGAAACACTTGATTTTCCGAGCTGCATTTCTCCTGAAGGCTGAATTCTCTGCCACGTAACCAGGTTCGTAATCTGCGTTTTAGAAGTGCACATGTGCACATCCGAAGGCGGCACGCCAGGAAAAGTGGATGAAAGAAGACATAATTGTAGAGCAATGCTTGCTCGTGTTTAACACAAGTCAGACAAAAGCTGCAACTAAAACGAGCTCACGTCACACGGTGAAAAGTAGTTTGGTGTCTCTTCACTGTTTCTGCACTGCACTTTCAGGCTGCACCAACACACACACACACACACACAGTTAAAATCAAATAATAATAACCTGCATCTTCAATTAGTTTACAGTTGAGTTCTTTCTAATGTGACAGAGAAATCCTGCTGTCCTGCATGTTTACAGTTGGGGGATTCCATCCCCTTTAATTTCTGATGAATGAACAACCGTACTAGCTGAACGTGCGTTAAATATTTCCTTGATGTTTTACTCTTGACATTCTACACCCAGGGTGTCCAAAGCTCCGCTCTCAGCACTGTCTGACCTTAGAGGGAGGAGTACGAGTATTACACCTCACAGCAAACACCAAATATGTGGTCACACAGCTGAGGCAACAGTTTGCCTTTACTCACATTGGATTTAGCTCACTGTAGAGATGCAAGAGGAAATCTGCTCAAACACATTCAGGCAATAAAGTCAATTAAATAAAAAATAAAGATTTTACCCAGGTACAAGATTTTCTCTCTGTTTTTCTGTGGATTGCTACATTTAGCACCAGTGGACTCTGCACATGTCCATATTTTGAATGTTTTTGTGCATCTTTGAGAATTTCATGCTGTTAAAACACTTCAGAGACACTTGAAAAATGACAGACTAAATACAAGTAGCACTGTGCTGTAAATGAAGCCCAGCAGGAGACTCCTGGCTAAACCAGTAGAGAGACACTGGAGCTACTCTCACTCCCACTGAACACGCTGAACAATGCTGACACAAAGAGAAGACCGAGGACGACATCAGGCTGCATTAGGAACAACTCGTACAAAGGCCACCATTGTGCCCGACTTACTCCACGCACTTGTCCTGCGGACAGAGCTTTGATCATGCTGTACAGTTGGACCAAATTAGTGGAATCCGAAGAGAAAAACTGCTGTCGCCCAACCAAACATAATTTCCTACAGCTGAAAACAGAGCGAAACCTGATGTCGTCCATCTGCGGAAAATGGAGGAGTGGCAGCTTAGGGAAAAGTACGACATCCATCAGTGGCCCCATCCACATTTACTGTAACGTCCACTAAAAACAGGGGTGAGTGATAAATGCTCCCAAACAACCTTAAACCACAAACATGGATCCTAACACAACAGGGAGAACAGTAAAAGTCTGCTGGGCGACCAGTCCCCCCCCCCACCCCAAAAAAGCTTGTACAGTAACATAACCCGTTTACTTTTACAAACGTTCAGTCAGTGCAAAATAAAAGGGGCTCAAATTCCTACAGCATCAACCATTAAATGAGATTTAAAGTAAGAACGCCAAAAGCCAAGGGCGGATTAGTCCGACAAGAGGTATGTAATTCCAGGAAAGCCTAAGTAGTGGTAGGAAAGCAAATAAACCTGGGGAGTTGAGCAAGAGAGGATTTATTACTTGTAATGAAACACAAAAAAAAAAGAAAAAAGGAGGAAGCAGTCAAAACCTGAGTGTTTTTACTAGGAAGCATGAAACCGTATATAAAGATTATTTTTTTTGTGCAGATAAAGACAGGAAAAAGGAAGACAAAGTAGGACACGCAACAACAGGTCGCAAGTGGAATCAAAAAGGGGACGTGGAGGTTTTAAGACATGCAGTTTACCAGGAAGACCACAAGGCAGTGTCGCAAGGCGAACACAAAACCCAAGCGGGCTTCAGTACTACAACAGAGACTCTTACATAATGTCATATCCAACTTTAACAATCCTCAGTTATGTCTGCAGTCTATTGTTGCCATGGATACAATGAGAAATGTTGCAGGCTTCAACTTGAGCCTTATTCTTTTGGCCAATAACTGAATACATTATTAAAATCTAAGTAAGATTAATTCTTAGTAGTGCCTGTTGGACACGTATTCCTGATGTACTGACAGCTGTCAATAAAAGGACTGAACATTACATTGATTTCTATATTTATTCTTATTTATGAATTTTTGGACAAACAGAACGAGCTCACAAACAATGCCTTGGGCAGTTTTTTTTTTTTTAAACGTTTCAGTGACTTTTAAATTGATTGTGCCTGGAAAGAAGTTTGTAAGATTCTCAATGAACGTTCTCATTTTGGTGAGGTCATCTTGGATCTGAGTCATGGCAGCAGTTAAAAATGTTTAACAACTTTTCCAAATAGTTTCTTTAGTTTGAGCAAAGTTGGTTAGAGGACCCCAGATAACCCCCCCCTTGGTTTCATTCTTCAAAAGGACCCTGAATAAGCTCATTGCATCAGAGGCACCCGGCTGCAGCCAATGATCAAGAAGTGCTGACAGGACGGTTGGCTTTTTACCGTGGCCAGACTTTGTTGCCTTCTTATCGAGGTTCGTCTTTTTGAAATGCTTTGGGATCTTATCACCTAGACCAATGGTTTTCTCTAACCACTCAACCTTACGTCCTAACTAATCATTTTCATCTTCTGCTGAAACTTGTGAGTCAGTAATTTCCCATTTCCCACTGAGGATGGAAGACTTCCATTTTTCCCTGCAACCAGACACTCCTGCACTAGGTGGGCAATTAAAAGATATGAAGAGTGATGTCGAATTAGCCATTGTGTTGGTATGAGGGGCGCTAGGACATGTGATCCTCCTTATAGTCAATCTCTACTTCCCAAAATTGTCCTACATCCAAGCTACCTAGTTTTCAGGATTGCAGTAGATTGGGTAATCAGCTGTTCCTGCTGCTCAGATAAACTAAAACAATAAAAAAAGGGAATCTCTGACGTTGAGCTAAAGTTACAGGAACTGGGATCAGATTTGTTTTGACCTTCTTCATCCTGCCAAACATCTGCAATCTGTCAAAATGACGGGTTATTAAACTCTGTTTCTGAGTGCATGCTGTCGTTTCAGTTGCTTTATGTGGGAACCTACATACAACAAACACAGCAAAAGCAAGAAAGGAAAACGTCGAATTGAAGAAGACAAACTCGAGTTGGGACTGCTCCCTAAAACTCAGGGACTGATATGTAAATCCGAATTCGCCCCTCTCAGGACCCCAGCCTGTGATTACTCAACATGTCAGCAATGCAAAAGTATGGGATTCTTATCTCCCGGCTCATCCTGGCTGTGCGGCTCCTGGGGGCCCAGAAACACAAACAGCAGCCGGGCCAGGCTGGGTCGGGTCGCATCGAGGGCTCAGATAAACAGCGCGACAGCACAGTGCTGAGAAAGCAGACGGATCCCGCACGGGGGACAGTGACGTCAGTGGGCAGCACGAGGGGCGAGCAGTCCAAGAGGATGTTCCTGTATCCACAAGATCACAGGGCCAACAAGCCTAAAACCACTATATGTACTTCGAAAGCGAGCTGGGATCAACACAAATCTTCCCCACTTCCTATATTCTCAGAAATTTAGATTGAGACAAACATGAAGGAGAAAAGAAGGCAGACAGTACATAGAACCTGACACAATGCAAAAAACAGAAGTCAGGAGCGGCCCAGAGTTTGCTGCATCAATACAAGCTCAAGACAGCTCTAGGTGAAGTACGACATGTTGGGCCCCAAAAATGATTCACACAGAAATGATGATTCATCTCACCTGATCTGATTTACCAGGGAACGGCTGTTGTTGAAATCGTCGAGGAAGCAATGTCTGTAGTATTTTTCCGGATTTTTCCTCGTAGCAGTGATAGCCACATTTGCATTATGCAGTTGCAAACAAGTTGCTGTAGCACATTTGAGATGTTGCCACAAAAAACAAAACAAAAAAAACCCTGACGACATCATCGGGACGCCGCCTCCATCCTAATCTCCTGTTTCTGTCCCTTGTTGGGTTTTACTTGGAAGCTGTTCAGGAGACCGCAATGATAAGGCGACGTCTCCCAGCTTTGGCTTCATGTTTGCGTTGGCTCTGCAGCATACTCAGATAATACGACTATTATTGAAATACAAATGGAATTGTTTTCTTTAAAATCCATATGTTTAGTTCATACAATATTAGATAGTAACTAATACAAATATTCCTTTAAAATGCCCGTAGTGTGACATTGTTAACGGTTTTGTATTTTCCTACTAATAGAATAAAACCCAAACCCAACAAAGAAAGAACGACACAAAAAAAAAATCTATCTATATTCTTGGTGAATGATCAAACAATTACTTTTCACTCCGAGGTTAAAGAAAAACTAACTGAAACCTGAACGTTGTTTTGAAGCTTTATGGCAGAGAAAGGCAAGTCAAAATTATCAGCTGAAATAATATTAATAAAAAAAAAAAGCATGGTGTTTCATCAGTGTGGCTTAATAAGTATGGACCGTGGAGCTGCTGTGTTATTAATTTAATAGTTAAAGACCATCACACACGAGTCAGTCAGAACCTTACTCAGTAAATGCAATTAAATGACATCACGAGGCAACAATCTCTTCACTCGGTGCTCAACTCCAAGCCCGTTACAAACATCAACATACAAAGATGAACCTCAGAGGGAGAAGCTCTGACCTGAGATTCTCCGGTAAGCGGGACGTTCATTTGGATCTCTTTGTTAGATACTAGAAGAATTGTGTTCTAACACCCCCACACTTCATACGCACACATCCCAACAAAAAGCTAATGGCTGGAAAAGTTGGATGAAAACAGGAAACAGCTGTTGAAAAGCTGTTCGTCCGCGTTGATTTCTAACCCTCCTCCTCAAAAGCTTGCCCCCTCTTTGGACCTGTCCGCTTTTTCTTTTTCTTTCATGCACGATATTGTCATCCTCAGTCACAACCAAAAATTTCAACCGGGGGAAAGACTAAAGACTCTTTCTCTCGAATACTTCAGGTACATCTGTTGACTACGTAACTCACAGGGTCAGTCAGTGACACGTTTGACAAAACACTAAAAACAGGTGGGTCGTTTCCACTGAACTCCACGACTTACAGGAGTGAGTCCATGAAGTATTTACTTTTGATTCGCTCCTAAAATGTTGAAATCATGAATCTCAGTAGATATGACAGGATGTCGGTACATTAGACTAGTTTGTTAGTAGCTTGACGAAAATGCTCATTTTCTTTGTTGTGCAACTAACTGCTACTGTCACTACGGACAAACTGTTATATTGTTGTTGGATCTGAGGATGAGGATCTGGAATCGTATAATTATTTCACCTACAAAATGTTTATAAGTAGAGTTAACATCAAAATAGCCATTTTTCCGAGCCGTCAGTGTTGACAGTTGGAGTCCAGTTCTCCAACAGCCGAGCCTTGACTTTTAGAACCACCATGGCGAGGGCAGGTAACCACGTAATGACCGGTGCTGCTCTGCGCCATCACGGCGTGAACGGTGAGACTAACAACTTCTACACACGCAGCTCGCGCACGACGACAGAGAACACACACAATCAGCAAAGAGCCTGACTCAAACTTTCTGCGGATGAACTAAAATACTGCATCAGAGCAAGGACATGCAGAATTCACAGGGGTTTTATGAATTGTCCTGTGTTTAATCCACGCCGCTTCATCGGCCTGTACATGCATCTGCTGGGAGCCTTGAGTTAATCCAAATCCAGTTTTTAATCTAAATCCTACTGAACCCCCAACAGATCTTTCAAATCTCATTCACTCAAGCTCTAAGTAATTACAACTTCTCAATGATTCTGTTTACATCTGCAATCTGCGCTTTTTCTAATTGTTTTGGCTGGTTAGGATAAGCCTCACCCATTTAAAATGTTCAGAAAAAAGACACATGTTGAAAACCTATAAATCCAACCTGTAAATGAAACCAGCAGCAGATCAGTGACTGACACTGACTGTTAAAACCAAACTCGGAACTGATCCAGAGAATACTGCACATCACTTCAGGCTTTCTTGGATTTCAAAGCTCCTCTACAGCAAATGACGATCAAACTGGGAAAAAATAAATTAATTGCATAAAAATGTATGAAATCGAAATCCATCATCTTTCATATGAGCTATTACTAATGTTTAGTGTTTGATCAATGAAAACACAAAGAAGAATCACTTAAAAACTCAGCCAAGGCCATTTCCAACAACTCCGAGCGGGCAAGTGCAGACAGCAGACAGTCAGGAAGCTCTGCCAACTCCACCCAGAGGTTCCTGGTCCTCCTGAGGACCCTAAAAGCCACATCCTGAATCTTCCTACTGGGAAAAACTGATACAACCTGTGAATACAGCAGACACATATACTGGCAGATTTTACTTATTTGTACTAAATAGTGCAAATTAGGAACTTTATGTTAAATTAAATATGCTGTAAAATTGGCCACGTTAGGAGAAAAGGAGCTTGAGTTGTAACCTTGTTTTTGTCATCTTTCTTCTCAGCCATAGTAAATATTAAATCATGGTCTTCAGTCTAGATAGATATTTGTGCATAGATAAATGAGATTATGATTTTATTTTTAACATAACAAATCTAAAACAAACAGAAAAAGTTTGGCATCTTCACATATGGCACATGAAATAACTTGGCTGGTATCACCAGTCGCGCTATGAAAAAGGATGGGACCGGACACCAGAGACAGGTGGAGAACAGGAGACGCAGTAAAAGCTGCAGCTCTTACCTTTAATGTCACATTCATTTCACTGCTATTATTATGGTACCCATATTTCCCCGGCTTTTTTATTAGTAGGTACTTAAATAAAACAACCTTCTGCAGTTTTTGAATGTCAGAACAATTCAAACTAAATCTGAAGTGTAAGGGGACTGATGAATAGTCACCGATAAACTCTGGATAAAGCTGCCACTGTCATAAAGACTCGCAGATTCGTCCATCTTCCCCTAAAAGCAGCTTCTCCTCACCCTCATTAAGCTGCTGTTTCATAACAGAACAGGACAAAAATCCTCTGAAGACGTTCTATGGAGACCCCTGCTGAGTATTTGTCCATTTTTCACCACTGGCATTAAATTTGTTGCATATATTGTAAGAGCTATTAAGCTTTCCATTTAAAGCTGCAGTTTGTCCCAGTCATAAATGTGATGTCGAGTAAAAATAATCGGCTAAATAAATAATAGTGGTTAACGTTACGCCTCATCTGATCCTGTAATACTATTTACCGTGTGCAGAAGCGAATGCAGCGTTAAAACCTCTTGGTGAACACACGAGACCATGGTGAGTGTTTGTCTCTGCCGGGATAAATCAGTCTGCGAACAGGAAATGAACACAATCTGTCCACGTTGCCACATCACAAACTTTGGTGCAGAGAGTTTCAGGTTTCACTCAGATTCCCTCACCTGAAGGCACTTGTCTGAACTCAATCACACCCTCTTCTCAAGTGTCTTGATCTTCCCCAACATTCCTGCTTTTCGCTTGACTTTTAAACAACAAAAATCCCCTTTATCATCCTCCACACGGTGGTTGTGTCTACACACCGTTTACGCGGAGTTGGTTTCGTCAAGCACTGGTGCTCAAGAAATGTCTGGGAGACTGTGGATTAATGTGCAAACCGTAAACTTTCAGCATCTAACTAAATGCTGATAAAGGCTGGAGTCTTGCACGAGTTTTGGGCCAAATCAGGACGGACACCATCTGGTTTCTTAGTGCACCGGAGTGAAAACACATTATCCATCGACAAATCTGGATCCACTGTAAAGTTGGCTGGATGTAATGGAGGGTTTCCAGTGCTGATACTGCCCCTGATACTCGCAGTTCAACTCCAGTTCTCAAACTATATTTATCTGATGTATGTATGAGACAAACAGCTGGTTGTTTTCTTATTGCAAGGTGAAAACCCTTCTTTGCAATTATTTTATTAAAAAGAAACATTCACGTTTCAGTAAAGTTTGGTTGTTTTTCATTGCAAAACCAGTGGAATAGTTTTTTTGTAATGGAGTTTCTGGATGTAACAGTTAGGATTAGTGCTACATAATGTCAAATGATGGATCTGAATATAGTTTATTAGCTATTGAAGTAGTCCAATTTACTTTTCTCAACTTTCCAAAATTGCCCAAAGATTAACACAAATGTAGAACTTGTAAGAAATGAAGATTGTTACTGTTCTAAGACAACAGCTGAACGTGCACTTAGAAAACCACAGTTCAAGGGGGAAAGACACGGACCGTCCGTCTGCTTCGGCCTTTAACCTCTAAGAACCGCCGGTCTTATGTTAAATTCACGGTCATTTGCAGGATGGTCCTGGCAGTTGTATCGTTAAAAGTGAGAAGCTGCTGGTCTGCTTCCTCTCACAGAAAGCAGCAGTGACTGAGAAGGCAGAGGAAGTGACTGCTGCAGACGGCTGAACAAACTTTACCATAAGAGGCTCGTCAGTGCGCTCGACTGCTGGTGCCGTGGTCACCTCACACACATTATACAACAGGTGCTGCTCTGCCATTTTTCTCCCTTTACAAATCATAACCTTTTCCAAATCACACACAGATCTGTGACGTTTCTTCAACACAACTGTCAGAATTCTCTTATCTGTGCCAATTTCACATTTCCAAAAAGAAGTTTTTCTCTGTGTTTTGGCCCAAATATTTCAGCTACATACAGCATGACAACAGACAAACAACAGACACGCCTATTGCAAGTTTAGTCATCAGCCTGATCAATAAATTGTGAATTGTTTAAGTCATTTATGAACACTCGCTGTCTAGTGTTTCAGAATTTTTCATTTTTGGTTTGAGACAGAACACATTAGAGCACAGTAAAGCAAGGATCCGGTTTTGATTGGCTTTATTTTAGCTAATATCGATCCTTATGAAAACAGCCTTGGGACATTCTAACGGGAATGCGTCAGTAACACTATGTGCCAGAGTTGGTGAGTGTTTTCTGCAGCAGCTGAAGCTCGGTGGTATCACTGACTGGCGGCCATCAGACAAGCCTCACAGATATCAGCATGACCTGTGACAGACACGTTCACGGCATGTGACGGTCTCTGCTTTTAGTGCGAGGCAGCTCGATCCCCCGGATCAGCTCGCCATTAATTCCTCCACTGTTCCCAACGCCACAACAAGGCAAGGCCCCGTACAAAGACCGGGTTTGTCAGATCTGTGACATAATCTGTCCACCGCACAGGGAGCCTCCCTGCGCCGTCGCCTCCTCCTCTGAGAAGGCTTTGTTTTCAGTCACAGAGATGATAATCGAGACGGGAGGGAGGGAGGGAATATGAGCTGTTGTATAACCTCCGGAGAGGACAGTGACCTCGGACATCGCTGTCCTCGCAACACTGGACAGGAGCTGAGAGGGAGGGAGGCAGCTTGGCATTTCTCAGCAAATGGGAGTTCAGTTTGACAAACACTTTGCGAGGCTGCAATCCTCCAGAGGCAGAAGAAAACATATTAGTCCATCATAAACTGAACGTCTGCAGCCAGAGCCAAAGACAACCAATGTCTGAGTGTCGTGACACCACACAGGGCTACTTTAACATCAAGGAAGAAACTTCAAACTGATGCACAACAATAATAACTAATTGTCATTGTTATTTCTATAGAAATACCCTCGCTGGTCATTTTATTAGGTACACCTCTACAATCTAATCAAATATAGCAGCTCTGCCATGAACTCTACCTTTACGCGGATTTAACTTCTCCGTTTTTAAGTTCAAACTGTCATGAGGATGATAACGGGTATTATGTTTTGGCGACACTACTTAAAATGAATGGGGTCTAAACATTGGAGCCACCTCTTTCTAAAATGCAAAGCAAATTACACACAAATGTCAAACAATTTTGCACGTGAGCAGGTGCTGAAATAATGTGTGTGGTCATAAAAATCGGCAATAACATTAAATAAGATTCAGGGTTTCAATCACAAACTGGCTGTACTCAAGCACAGCGGTGGCTTGAGCTAAAGGTTAAGACACAGTTCACGTTTGAAACCGGTTAAGGTGAACTAAGAATTCATCTTATTATGAATAACTAAAATGAAGAAAATGTCAAACAATCATCCCAAACTCTTCTAATTTCACGTTGGTTCTCCCACATGGTACAAATACAGGCAGGTGGCGACACAAACAAACAGGGTTGAGTCACGATTTAACCTTCGTACAACAAGATGATTGACAGAGAACCTTTACAGACAACACTGATCTGCCCAGACTGGGATGATTCCAAACACTCGAAATGAGGTCAAACCCTGTAAAGGGGCTTCTTCCGTAGTACGGACATCGTTAGGGTCTAAAAAGTCGGACACAAACCTAGACGCTGTACTGTGCAAACCACGCTGCAGACCTGCACGCCACTGACCTGTTTAACCACCTACATCAGAGTCACGTAAAGAAGACAGTCTACACATGAGGGCCACAACAGTACAGCCGAAGGACAAGCTGCAAAGTCTGTTACATGCTCAACTGGAAATTTGGCCAATAGTTCTAAATAAAAGCAGAAAAATAACTGTATAGAATTGAAAATATGACAATAAATATGCCTTGCCATGTGGTTGAAGTATTGCTTTCGAAAGAACAAATGTGCTATAAACCCATGTGAATTGTCTGGATATACAATCACCCACATCTGAAGAGGTTTTTCAGTCATATTGCAGAGTCCAGCCTGCTCTCATCTCCTCTTCTCATCACGAGGTTTGGAATTTAAAAAGGTTTCGTTAGATCTGCCCCCTGAGGTTCCACTCAAAGTCTCTCTCTGCCTCCCACACGTGTTTGTGCGGCCGGAGCGTCAGATCTGCTCTTTCCTCGCTGATGAAACGTAAGAAAATGAAAACACCCGCTGACAAGAAACCCGATCGAGATGATCACAATCTCGTCGGTGTGTTTACTTTTCCCGTCACACGTGCGCTGGGACGATGCTTGTGGTGGAGGCACAGAGGAAACTTCTCCCACGTACACAGATTCGAAGCTCCAGCTGCCTGTTCGAACATGAGCTACAAACTGGGTGTGTCAAAGTCAAGAAAAACGTGAACTTTTCACACCGATCACAGGCTGTTTTCTCTGATTTAACAGAGAGTGAAGTTCAGCAACCATTACTGGTCCTGAAGAGTCGCTAAGCCGCAGTAAAAGCATTCTCTGCCAATAAAAAAATAAAAAAATAAAAAATGGAGCCTGTTAAAAAAATAAAGTTGAGGTTTGTTTGGTGGGTCAGAGGGAGCAGCAGGGTTATCTGTGCACTGCAGGTTGGATTTAAAAAGAAAAGGCACGAACTGTCGGCCAGAAATAACACGGCCAGCCTGTAAAAAAAAACTAAACGTTCATTCTCAGAGACTCAGACCTACATGACACGTTACTGGTGCACAAACTGGAACAGAGGGGAAGTCGTGTCTCAGCACGGCAATTCCTTTGGCAGGTTTTCCACAAATGTGCTAAAGGAGAGGTGACAAAGGTCAAACGGCCTCCAAGTCTCGGCTCTTCAACAAGCGTAAAGAGCTGAAACGCACGTCAGACGTGACTTTCAAGGTTGTGTCATCTCATCTAGTGAATCAAAGATGAGGAAGTGAAAAGAGATGAAAGTTGCTGATGTTATCAGTGTTAAAAGGAGCCAAATCTGGAGCTACATGCCGAGTGAAGACGACGAGAAAAAGCCCAGACAGCAGGCGGACGCCACCCTCACGACATCCCAGCGTCAGTCAGCCAAAGGCCGGAGGAGCTGAGGTTCGGAGGAAAACGTGTATTTTTAACTGAGCTTTGGAGCTTGTCAACAGCATAATTTTGCCGAGTGCTGGTTAAATGAGCGGTTTGCCGTGTTTAGTCCGGGAACACGCACAGACAGACAGACAGACAGACAGACAGACAGCCTGCGTTTAAACGTGACTCAGGGGAAGGAGCCTCCATCAACAAGATGGTGCCGAGAAACGAAGCCACAAAACGACAAATACCAGATGGCAACTTTAAAAAGGAACAAAGAAGAAGCCTTAAAAAAAAACCCAGAACAACCCAAAGAAAAGATTAAACGTGAGATATTATAATCCTACACACACACAGCAGCTCGGTCACAGCAGAACAAGGCGATGACAAAGTATTTATCATATGAACCAGTGTCAAGGTTTCCTTTGGTTTCCTTTGTCATAAGCTGGTTCCGGACACTTTCTGAAGAACCAAGCTGCTCGTCTCGGGCTGTGGATGTTCGAATGTTTGGTGGTTGTGACAGAAATTATTCATATGCCTGTATGATGATGATCCGAACGCCCACAGTAATGAGATTACAACCACATATGGAAACATGTTACAACCACCGCAACACATTTATTACAGACATTCACAAAAACCCAAAAACAGACGTGAGAGAAAAGTTTCGGAACCACGAGGACGCGTGAAACGGTTCTTTCATCCGCTCTTCAAAGACTTTGGAGCCAAAAGGCGGAAAGTCGTTTTTCACGGACCGAACTTTTCAGAGACATTCGGGTTTTTTACCTGGACGAAGTGACGACAAAGTCTCCGTCCAGCAGCCGGAGCTTGCAGAACAGAACCCCGTTGACGAACGGCACCGCCGTGAGCTCCTCCAGGGTCAGGTGGGTCTGAAACTTGAATTTCTTCTTCTTGACGAAGAAGTTCGCCATGGTTCGGGGGACGCGGGTGAGACGCGGCCCGAAGGCGAACGGACCGAGTGACGACGCTCAGGAACCTGGAACCAGACGAAGGCGGTTCGGCTTAGGAAATGCGAACACGTCCGGACGGGACAGGACACCGGCCACCTGGACGCATCTCGGCTCCCGTCGGCTTCGCCTGCTGCGGCTCGACAACAACAAACGACCGGGAGGAAAAGACGCTCCGGCTCCTTTTTCCTTCGGGAGGAAGAACTTTGCTTCGGCGACGTCAAGCTCGCGGCACCTGGGTCATGTGACTTCCGGTAGAGACCTTTTGCAATAAGAGCTTGAGGTGAAATATTAAAACGACATTTTAGTCCGTAACGTTCGACAGAAACTATTTAGGAAACGTCTTCTTAATGTTATTAATGAAAAAAAAAAGATCTCAGATGTTTGTTAAGTTGGCGAAGCAGCACAAATGCAGCATCTATCATTTCCGACAGAAATTTCCATCTATAATTTGCGTTTTAATATGTAATCATATTTGCAGTCACTCTCATCTTCCATGTAGGTCAGTGTGGGATCCATGATTTTCTCTGACATTTCTACCAACAGCTGGATTTATTTTTCATTTCAGACACTTTCCAGTTATTGCACAGGTTGTTATTACTGTAAAGTTGTGAATTACAAGAATATGTATGTTTTGAATAAACAGAATTTTTTTTTTAAGAATTTACCAGGCTCAATCTTGGTGCCTCCTTTGTTACTGATTGTTGATTATCAGTTACTCACACTTGTGAACTTACATTAATCTACTTTATAACTGGATTTAAGCAATGTCTGATTTATTAGTTTAATAATCAACTAATTATTTAAGTTGTTGGGTTTTTCCTAGCAAAAACGCTCCTTTTCTTGCCGTAGCCTCTTAATTTTGAGCTTTGCTATATAAAACCATTATACATGAACACACAAAAATACAAACCGTAATGTAAAAGTACACTGACATAAATGCATTTTTAACAATAAAAAAAGGTTGTATATGATGATGAGCCCGTGTTGTTGATGTGTCGGTGAAAGAGCGACACCGTGCGGCCCCGGTCCGCACTGCGGCTTCATGAACGTCACATTCAGGCACCAAAAATCCTTCACACTTTAAAATCAAGATATTGATCTTCTCCTGTTTCTCTAAATCTTCTCCTGTTTCGGTATTCAAAGACAAGGAGAATGTGCACAAGTTGTAGTTATGTCCTCTGATCCAAAGAGCAGACATCAGAATACTTAGTTTGAATACCACCAGTGAACCGGGTGACCGAGAATGTTCACCGACATTTCTCTGCACAAGTGTGCACCACATTCTCCCTGTGACTTCAGTAACTTCACATTAAAGAAAATCCCATCAGGAAAGCAGGAACTCTGAGGATCAGCAACATTTAAATGTATTTGATTCTGCCACAATCTGTTGTCCACAGCTGTTTTCTTTGTAACAAAACGTATTAATTTATTCAAAGTATAATTTTGACATTCTGGTCCACCTTCTTTTTTAAATTGGGAATCGTATTAACCTGGCTACGATGCAAAGGAAATCACTGTTGTAAGTCCAGAGAACTCCTAATTTTGCAGTTGAGTGACAACAAGTGGAAACTCTTGAGAAAAATCTCGTTTTGATTTTGAAATTTTTAAAATTCTTCAAAAACAGAAACTTGAACAAAAATGTCCCTTGGTACATTTATTGCCGATTAATACAATCTGATATGTCACATCTATAAAAATGGAAATGCGTTACGTCACGGTGACCTTTTACTGACCCTTTAATCCAACGAGTTCAACTGTGAGGACATGAGGTCACAGTGACTTTGACCTACTACTGCTGCAACCCTGTGTGGTCAGGCCACATTTTCTCACATTTTCATGACACATGGCAATATTTTGCTCCTAGGAAAGAGTCAGCAGATGAACAGATTGACGAATCCTGACCTAAGAGTTTCCTGTGGACATCGTGGTTCCTCCAGTCCAACAGACAGCAGCGTTCCTCTTGAAACCTGTAGGTTGTTGTTACTCAGGTCCAGCTCTCTCAGACTACAGGACTGGGAGCTGAGACCTGAGGACAGAGCTTCACAGCTTCTCTCTGGGAGGTTCCAGCAACTCAGATGACGAAAGCATTTATTGTAAATTGTCATCATGTTTAATGTTTCATCATTAAAAATGTCTCGTTGGGCTGGGCAAGTCTACATCATTTTTTTGTACTGTTTGACTTTTTTTGGTCACATTTTGCATCTGATGTCATTTTGAAACAAATCTATCACTTCAGTCAAATCTTCTGGGCCTATGCAAACCATGACTTTGGGGACTAATTTGTGTTTGGTGACAGTTAGAAAATCAGTCATCAGAGAAGTGAACAGCACATTTTTGATTGCAGTAAGTTTACTTGAAAACAGCCCTTACGAACCTAATAAAGGGCAACTTTACAAGCGTTGATTGTTTGGTAATAATTTCATTGTTTGTGAAGGCAAATGGGCAAATGGTTTCTGCTTAACCCTGTGCGATGCAGTGACACAGCAACAACTGATTGCAGCAGTTTAAGAATAATGAACAACAACTTGAAACTGTCCAAACGCAAACACCATCAGTTCAAATATGTCAAAACAGTTTGACACACAGTGAATAAAAATACACTCTTTTTATAATATACACAGCAAGTCATTGGTCCGCAGGTTGCTTATATTCTTTTGTGGATCATCCGATTCAGCTTATGAGGGCTGTACATCTTCGGCGGGGATTGTGACGCCTTCGCCTGCTCTGAGGAGGCTCCTGCTGATCCTTTGCTGACCTGTGTTCTTTACACCTTCATTTTTCAGGGCATTACAAATTGTTGTACTGGCTATGAAACATTTTGTGCTGTGCTCTGACTGGCCTGGGAAAAAGAAAATTGCAACCATCTAGTCATGATGATACAAAAGCATGAATAATCATTTCAAAATCAGAGAGTGACCCAATAGGACGTAGTGTGGAAACATTTCATGTACGGATCAAGGTGATGGTAACCAGATTGAAATTCATCAAAACAGGGACCAATGAGGTTACAACGTTTTCCAAATGTTTTCTACAAGAGAGGCTGAAAAATTGTAACTTATTTGGAGTCAGCTGATATAAAAAAAAACCACTGTGTTAGGTTACGGTTCATACGCAGGTTTATTCTTATATCTTATAAATAAAAATATGTCTCAGGTATCAGTTAATCAATTTAATTGTACACATCCTTATATAATCTAAGGCTCTTAGCAGCCTGCTGTGAGTGAATTAATGTATGAATATGGAAAACGTTATATTCGCGTTAGATAAAAGCCAATCATAAATAAAATCTTATTTGGAATGTTCTGTAACAAGTCCGTTAAGATTTCAGCAGATCACCCTTTGTTCCTTCTTCAAGTAAAACATTTATAACGGAAACATTATATAATTCAGTGAATAGCTGGATTATTCTGTTTTGATGATTCTGATTTTTTTCAGTTTTTCATTAGAGCCATGTGGCTCTATATAGATACAGAACCAGTCCATCAGTCCCTTATTCTGTCGCCTAAAAAGTTCTGATCTGTGTTGGTGAATGTGAACTGCAAACAGTTACATCACATTGATTTCTACATCCACATGTACATCTTGTGATGTTCTGCTTTCACTGTGATTGGTCAACAATTTCATAGGTTTTCTGCCTCAGGTATAAAGCAGCTGCGTCAGAGTCGGACTGAGGCGCATCAAGAGCAAAGATGGTGAGTGTCGTTGTCTGTTTCAACTCACACTGAGCTTTAAAATTGACATTTAAATCAGAGTTTTACTTCTACTTCTAGATTCTAATTAAATCTTGACTTTGCTGTCTGTTCCCTGATGTTGCCAAATCGTTCGATGAACCTGGTTTACACGTTTAAGAATTAATCTTCCCATTGAGGAAAGGAGCAAATCAAAATGTGTGTTACATGTCCAGATGAAGCTGTTGCTGCTGCTGCTGCTGGTGGTTCTGGTTCTGATCTCACTCACCCATCAAGAGAGTGTGAAGGAAAACCCACAAAACCAACATGGTAAGAGAGAAAAAATGTCCTTTATTTTTCCTTTATTCAAAATTAAGATTCCTATTATTGTCATAAAAATAAACTTCATTTCGCTGTTCATCTATTTGCAGTAAGTGAAGTAATAAAGGAAGACAATGAGAAACAATTGTCTCGGGTTGAGATTATTATAAAATAACATCTTCCAAGTTGTCTTGCAGTCCCTTTGGTCAGTGCCGCCGCTCTCATGTTCTTTGCCGTGACACATGCTTATGCAGTGACTTCATCTTCTTTAGTCTGTGGAGTTCAATGAGCATAGAAAACCTGTGTCTTCATTCATTTCCAAAATACGAATGTTGCCTTATTATCGTCATTGTTTCCTACGAAATTTATTTGCTGTGTTGGAAGCCCCTGTTACACAATGTCATTTTAATATGTGTATTTTCATTTAGAAAGTAAAAATGCTTCCTCAGCTGTTGGTTATGTTTCCTACTAAACGACTTAATGTTTCAGTGTCTGAATTCCCTGTTACGAAATGTCATTTCGAGAAAACACGTTTGCCCAGTTACAAGTTACACACTGACCAACATACTCACTCTTTCGGTTTTGAAATGAGCATTTGTAATTTTTTGTTTTACTTTGCAAAACTTTTCATTAAACCTTCTAAATATGTGATTACCCGTTGCACTAAGACATTTTCTCGTCTCCTCTTTTTCCCTGTTTCTTACGGTCTCCTCGCCGAGCTCAGACCTGGTGGACATCCTTCCTGAAATTAGAGTAGAGAACGTAACAACAACGTACCGCCGTATATTTTCTCTGCCTATTTTAGAAGATAGAAGGCTGGTTCAGACTTCCCCACCACCGTTTGATTATGGCAGACTGACCTGGCAGACCTGGACCGGTTCTCTCCCCAGTGGAGCTGTTTCCATTGACAATGCATACACTGGACGCGTTGACTATGTCTGCAAACACGGTTGCTATTCTGGCTTTTACAGCCCTGAAACGGGCTCTTACTGCTATTACCCCTATGAAAAGAAAGAAAATCGTGTCTCTTCATTTGAGATTCTAGTGAATAAAGAGAACTTTGAGACTATAGAGTGGAAGGGTGGTTCATTCGGTTCAGTGCCTAGAAATTCAGTGAAGACCTGTTCCAGTGATAAAATCTACGTAGGGAAAAACCAGTACGGTCTGGGGATGGTGGTTCCTAAAAACAGTGCCTTTTGTCTTCCCTGGGAGGGTTCCGAATACTGGTACAGTTGGTTTTACCAGGTTCTGACCATAAAAAAGGACGTTCAGAGCGAAAACGTTGATAACGTTGTGTACAACATTAACAGGACCACTATGGTCCAGTATCCTCCAGAGACCATCCACGTCTCTACTGTCACCAACAAAGAATGCAGTCCAGTGTCCGAAAAGGTGACTCTCTCAAAGAAAAGGCAGGTGGAGAACAGGTGGGACTTTGGCGGTTCCCTCACGGTCGGTGTCACGGCCACCTTCTCTGGAGGAATCCCACGCGTTGCGTCATCGCAGGTTACGGTCAGTGCTGAGGCGTCGTTTAAGCTAACGAAAGGTTCCACCGTGACAGAAGAGGTCTCCCACTCCATCTCTGTGGAGCTCAAAGTTCCACCCAACCACCAGTGCAAAGTCCTTATGATGGGACAGAAGTTCAAGGTGAACGTCCCATTCACAGCACGTCTCAGCCGCACCTACAGTGACGGAAAGACCAGGAGCGTGTCAATCACTGGGACGTACGACAGCGTCCAGGTTGGAGAAGTCAACGCTCAGATAGATCGATGTGAACGTGTATCTGGTGCCGACGACTGTCCCTGAAGGAAATGGGGAGATGGATGAAATACATCTGAAGTATGAAATACTGAAGGAAATATGATCCTGATTAACAACAAACGTGTGCAGCTGCCTGAATACTTGGTCTGCTCTGTAGCTGTTTCTTTCTCCCACTCATTTATGTTATTACTATTAGCTAACTATTACTATAAAACAATTATTAAAAATGTATTTGCTGGCATATATTTCCTAGAGCATGTTTGTTTTCGGTTTTTCATTTAATCCTGTGTCAAACACAAAACAGCTTATTTTTGAACCTAAATTACTTTTGTCTGCTTTTCTTTCTCTACTATAAATGTATTAATATTTGACTGAATAATAAACATTTTCTATGATTAGACAATAGATATAGTTTGTTGTCTGTTCCTGTGCTGTAAGTCATCCCGTCCAGCTGTACTCACTGTAATGGGTGATCACAGACTTGCTCATACGTATTGATTCAGTTTGAGAATTATTTTCGACAGTAAAGTTTCCAAATTAGTTGTAACACCTTGGCAAAAAACTGACTCTTTGATAACTCTATAAAAAATTCATATTCCTGTAGCAGCAAGAATTCCTCAAATAGAAACAGCCTTTACTCGTCACTGAGCACACATACATTGGCACATACAAGTTACACTGAGATTTGTCCTCGGCATTTAACGCATCCCTCTGGGGGGAGCACTGAGCTGCCATGGGCGTCCGGGGAGCTGGCGTTGGGTGTGTTGCTCAGGGACGCACCTGGTGGGGGGGCTGGGGATTGGTTGAGGCTGGGATCCCACACCGGGATTTGCCCTCCAGCGTCTCTACCCATTGAGCTACCAGGCTGCCAAATAAGTCTCCAAAGGAAAGAGACTGTCCTTCTCTAACCTAACCGTCTAACCCTGACGAATTCTCAGCAAACCGCTGTGTTTGCACAGGTCTAACCTTGTGTGTTTCGGCGTTCAGGGAGGAAATCTTGTGTGAAACCCGCTGCCATTTTAGCTCAATGTAGCTCTCAGCAAGCACAGAGTGTCAGGGGCTCAGGATGAAAAGAGTCTCTACTAATACTTCAAAAATGAAACAAGTGATTAGAACAAAGGCCAAAAATGAAATTACAGGTGAGCGACCTTAGTCCAAGACAGAGAAACCTGACTAGATGAGGAGATAACTAGAGTCAGTGTCGGCAGCAGGATCACAAACAGCCGGCAACAGGTGCAGGAGTGGGACAGCGGGAGCCAATCGCCAGCAGAGCTGTGGGACCTGCTCCACAGCGACAACAAAGGGAACCATCACCCCTGGTTCCAATAAGGAGGGAGACACCAGTCTGCAGGAGGTCCCAGAAAAGAGTAGGGACCAACAACACACACACACCAAGGATGGAGGACACGCTGAGAGGAAATGGAGATGCTTATTCCAGAACGTGAACCCTGAGTGCGCTGGCTAAGATTGTTCTACCACCACGTTTATTCAAAGTGATGGTGACTGATGTTGAGAGTGTCTTCCTGTAAAACACGAATAGGAACATTGGCCTTTCACACAAAAAGCGACAAAAAAAGCGACGGTGTAGAGACAGAAAGCCATGTAGACGTCAGAGTTGGAGGACAGGTTGCTGATGCTGTTCTAACGTGAGAACAGTCACCTCCAACGGACCCGCAAACACAAATCGGTCATTTTTACGTACAATGATGTTCGAATGACGTGTAACAAGCAGATAAACCTCTTAACGTTTTCTGTGTCAGACCGGGGGCAGCACGGGGGGTCGTCGGCTGCTGCAGTCTGTCTGTGTGCAGTTTCCATGTGGCCCTCCTCCCGCAGTCCACAGACATGCGTGTTGGGTGTCTGTCTGTGTGTGTCCCTCTGTGCTGGTCCTGAGACACACTGGAGACCTGTCCAGGCTGGACCCGCTTCACCTCCCTGTGACCCCGAACAGGAGCAGCATCGTGACGTGGTCATGGGCTGAACTCTAGTGGCCAAATGAGTTATGACGGGGTGGACAGTCAGACACACACTCTGCCAACCTCCCAAGAAGAAACAATGGGTCTTATTTATTATTTATTATTATCATCTTATTTATTGTCACTTGTAGGAATAAATTCTACTTTTGTCTTGTCAAAAATGTTCTGCATTTTAGATCTTGCTCAACCTTTTCCAGAAATGGCAAGTTTTTGGTTTTTGCCGAACAACGAAGACGTTCACAGCAAAGTGGACTTTTATTTTGTCGTATTGCTTTTCGTTCCTGTTAGAGTCTTTGAGGTTCCTTCGCTCACCTCGTTTTGTCCTCACTGGTCTCGCCTGTTGTCCCACTTATTCAAACCCAGTTCTCCCCTCATGGTTTGCGAGTTCGTCATACTTTCATTCTCCCACCCATTCGCTCATTCAGACACGTGACTCATGTTCTTGCTCTTAGAATCTCTGTCGGTCATTCATCTCTGTTTTTGGCTGTTTCTTTCTCTTTAGTCAACTGGTTTGGAGTTTGCTGTGTTTTTATCTTTTACTTGGTCCCCGTCTGCCCTCGTTTCAGTTCATTTATCTCTGTCTGCCGTTATACGAGCTCATTGATTTAATTACTACTAGTATTTAATCTTTTTCTATCTTTTCTGTTTCTCATAATTTCCTCAGTCACTGTTGGTTTGTTGAGTAATTTGTGTTTTCTCGCCCTCGTGTCAGAGTGATTTCCTGTTTGCCTTTTGATTAACAAACCTTTTTCATTTTCGTCTGCCCTCCGTCTCATTTGGGTCTGAAATGCACAGACCTCACAGTGATTGAGTTACAGGATTATTGCAGTTATTGTGATAAAGATATGGATATTAAAGGTGCTGTGTTTTATGTTTTAACACCTTGTCTTCAGCGTCAAGCAAATGTAAAAGAATTAACCTTGTCTGATGCTCTGAGAGGAGACTGGATGTGGCTGCTCCTTAGAGAGTCGACTAGTGAACCCAGTATTTATCCTTTTTGAATCTGTAATTCCTAAATAGCCATAATTTAAATTAAAAAAATTAAAAGTTTCGCAAAAGATTTCGTAAAAAAATTAAACTTTTTGCAATGACTATTCAGGATTTCTTTGGACTGTCAAATGTATCCACCCTGTAAAGACATTTACACGAGGTTCAGAATGAGAGGTTCGTGAATGCTCAATTCAATTCAACTGTATTTATATATCGTCAATGAAACATTAGACATTGACACAAGGTTCTAAATGTATCTGTGGATTTTATTTTGTAGGTCTTGGGGACGTACATGGAGACATCACGTCTACTTGTTTGGTGGATGTTTTTTATCTAACGTGACTTACAAGTGAAGACCCTCCCAAACTCAACCAAAGCTACTTTAACATGTGGTCTGGAGGAGCCAAGGATTCTACCAGTGACGCCGCACTGGTGGAAAATCGGATCTACCTCTGCAGGTCAAACCGCTCCCATCTGCAAACGAAGAAACACACCAGGTGGGGAATCCAGAAAGAAATCAGACTGGCTGGCTGGAAGGCATTTCCTCAGGGACAGATGCCAACAAACCGGGCGTTGGTCTTATTCGCCTCTATTAGTGATGAATAATTTGCCGTTCCCTGTTTACTGAAGACTTCTGTTCTTCACACTATTAAACTGTGTTTCCAGTCTGAAAGGGATTCGTCTGGAATTCGAGTGAAACAGCGATTCTGTACCGTGGAGATCGTCTCCTCTGATTCACTTTCTTTTGTAAAGGGTCAACAATCTCAAGTGTCACAGACGGGGAGGCTGCAGCATTATCAACTAGATAATCAACTCTTCATTGTATTGCCAAATGGGGGTGACAACGATGAAGAAATCAGTTCCTGAAATTTGTTCTCAGCATTTTGCTGTAGGGGAATTTTTTTCTAACTGTTTAGTCCGTTGCAGTAAATTCAAATGTTATTTAAAAAATGATCATTGTTAAATGATCAGTTTCAATGAGTATGTAAGGCCGTGTTGAGGGAGTTACTGTCAGCATCCACATGAATGTTAATGTCGCCCACTATGACGACTTTATCTGCACTAAGCACTAAGTCGGCTAGAAAATCAGAGAATTCAGTCAAAAATTCAGAGTAAGGGACTGGAGGACGGTCCCCAGTAACAAATAGGAGTGAATTTTGAGTTTTCCAGTTTGGGTGTGGACGGCTCAGAGTGAGAATATCAAATGAGTTATAACTATGATCAGGTCCAGGGTTTATTTTATTATTTGCCAAGGCAGGTTCACCTGGAGGTGAGGGGGGGGGGCTGTGTTTCTTCTGGCCAGGGCTCCCATTTACCCGTGTAAATCTGAATCTGTTGGATCTCTTGAGCGTTGTGGTATCTTATGCGGTGTCTTCCTCTGAGCCGTGGTTGTATTTGGACCCTAACAATGAGACGTCCTAAGAGACAAAGCTTCCTTGTGAAGCTTGTTTGGATATGAAATGGATGTGTAAATCTGACGTTTGCAAGATGCTGCATAAAGCTCCATTTGGCAGCATGTGTGGACATGTCACTGAGGTCTTGATCTTACCTGGACCTCAAAAATGCTCCTGAAGATGTTTTCTTTAGCTTTAGTTGCTAAGACTAATGGTTAATGATCCACGCAGAGCGTCTGGGAGTTGAAAATCTCCAGATACTCTTGAAGTTTTGTAGACTGAAGAATTGTTGTGTCTGTAATACAGCACGGTGGTATATTTCATGTCATACCACGTCTGGAAAGGGGAACAGTCACACGCTGTTTTCGCCGCACTAATATCCTGTTTTGCTCAAAACGTCTGTTACGGAAGACACCGAAATAAGATGTAATATTTGTTGTGGAAAACTTTTTTTTTTTTGGTCAAAAGGGTTTTTGTAGACGCTTTGCCTTTTCGATCTTGCACAATCTGTTCCCACAGCATAGAAATAACAAGTCAAATAGTTTTTTTCTGTACAGTGAAGACATTTTAAATTGACACCTTTTGAGATGAAAGGTCAGAATGGCGCCTTTTAAATCGGATGAGTCAAATTCAATCTGTCCCGAAAGTGTGAAAAAAAACAAAAAACAGGTTTCAGTAACTGTATTGAGCTGATGTGACAGTGGCTGCTGGTCTTTGCTGGTTTCTTTACCTCCATCTCGGTTTAACTCTGGTGTTAGACTAAAACCTGAAAAAAAATGTGTCATTTGTTGAAGCGTCCGTGTCTTGTATCGTTGTCCTGCTGTATGATGAAGCTGTGTCTGTAAATTTATTCATTCTGCTTCATTCTTGTGCTGAGTTACATGTACAGTCAGGTCCATAAATATTGGGATATCGACACAATTCCAACATTTTTGGCCCTATACACCACCACAATGGATTTGAATGAAAAAAACAAGACGTGCTTTACCTGCAGACTGTCAGCTTTAATTTGAGGGCATTTACATCCAAATCAGGTGAACGGTGGAGGAATTACAACAGTTTGCATATGTGCCTCCCACTTGTTAAGGGACCAAAAGTAATGGGCCAATTGGCTTCTCAGCTGTTCCATGGCCAGATGTGTGTTATTCCCTCATTATCCCAAATTACAATGAGCAGATAAAAGGTCCAGAGTTCATTTGAAGTGTGCTGTATGCATTTGGAATCTGTTGCTGTCAACTCTCAAGATGAGATCCAAAGAGCTGTCATCAGTGAAGCAAGCCATCATTAGGCTGAAAAGCAAAAGAAAACCATCAGAGAGATGGCAAAAGTATTAAGCGTGGCCAAAACGACTGTTTGGAACATTCTTAAAAAGAAGGAATGCACCGGTGAGCTCAGCGACGCCAAACGACCCGGAAGACCACGGAAAACAAATGTGGAGCATGACCGAAGAATTCTGTCCCTGGTGAAGAAAACACCCTTCACACCAGTTGGTCAGATGAAGAAGACTCTCCAGGAGGAAGGTGTATGTGTGTCAAAGTCAACAATCAAGAGAAGACTTCACCAGAGTGAATACAGAGGGTTTACCACAAGATGTAAAACATTAGTGAGCCTCAAAAACAGGAAGGCCAGATTAGAGTTTGCCAAACGACATCTAAAACAGTCTTCACAGTTCGGGAACAACATCCAATGGACAGATGAGACCAAGATCAACTTGTACCAGAGTGACGGAAAGAGAAGAGTATGGAGAAGGAAAGGAACTGCTCATCATCCTAATCATACCACCTCATCAGTGAAGCATGGTGGTGGTAGTGTCATGGCGTGGGCATGTGTGGCTGCTAATGGAACTGGTTCTCTTGTATTTATTGATGATGTGACTGCTGACAAAAGCAGCAGGATGAATTCTGAAGTGTTTCGGGCAATATTATCTGCTCATATTCAGCCAAATGCTTCAGCACTCATTGGACGGCGCTTCACAGTGCAGATGGACAATGACCCAAAGCATACTGCAAAATCAACCAAAGAGTTTCTAAAGGGAAAGAAGTGGAATGTTATGCAATGACCAAGTCAATCACCTGACCCGAATCCGATTAGGGAAAATGCCCCAAGAACAAGCAGGAACTGAAGACAGTTGCATTGGAGGCCTGGCAGAGCATCACCAGGGATGAAACCCAGCGTCTGGTGATGTCTATGCATTCCAGACTTCAGGCTGTAATTGACTGCAAAGGATTTGCAACCAAGTATTAAAAGTGAAAGTTTGATTTATGATTATTATTCTGTCCCATTACTTTTGGTCCCTTAACAAGTGGGAGGCACATATGCAAACTGTTGTAATTCCTCCACCGTTCACCTGATTTGGATGTAAATAGCCTCAAATTAAAGCTGACAGTCTGCAGGTAAAGCACATCTTGTTTGTTTCATCTCAAATCCATTGTGGTGGTGCATAGAGCCAAAAATGTTGGAATTGTGTCGATGTCCCACTATTTATGGACCTGACTGTATATGATCAGTGAAGATTAGGGAGCCTGTTCCAGAAAGAGCCACACTGTCAGAACCGTGACACAACCTCCATTGTGCTTCACAGATGTGGTTTGGATCACAAGTGGATCGTGATCTTTTTCTGGATCACTTTTGTGGAACTTTTTGATTCAGCTTATGAGGGCTGTACATCTTCTGCTCATGATAGTAGATTGTGATACAGTCACCTGCTCCATGGAAGCTGCTGTTTTCCTTTGCTGACCTGTCCTGCGCTCTTTACACCTTCATTTTTCAGGACATTACCAATTGTTGTATTGTCTTTGGCATGTTATGCAGGGCCCCTGACTGACAGGAGAAAAGAGAATTGCAATTAAGTCATGATTATACAGTATCATGAATAATCATTGCAAGTTCAGAATGTGACACAATAGACCTTAGTTAGGCAATATTTGTAAGGTGAAACTTGGATGTGTCAGGTCAGAACAGTTAGGAACCACAATAAGAACTTTAGTTTTTGCCGTATTCAACTGTAAAAAGTTAGTGGCAAACTAAGGTTTAATAGCTCACTAAATATTACAAAGCAAAGTCAAATTATCAGTTTTGTTGTCAGTTAAGGGAAAGTATAGCTGAAGATCGTCTGCGTAGATGTGACATGACACACCTTTAAATGTGCAGCATGTGATGAGCAAACAAAACATGGCCTAAAACTGAGCCCTGAGGCACCTCACAAGATAGGAGGGGGAATGCCGATGTCAAAGAACCAAAGGCTCCAGACAAGGATCTAACCGAACGGTGTCAAGGGAACCAGTCAAGGACACTAGCTGAGATGCCTACGTGGCTGCTAAGCCCGTCAAAGAGTCAGTAGTGTCAAAGGCAGCGCTAAGATTAAGCCGGACCAGGATAGCGCACTTACCACTGTCAGAAGCCATCAGGATGTCATGGATAAGCTGAGGAGAGCGGCTTCTGTCGAGCGACTGTTGTGATAGCCAGTTTTAAACTGATCGAAAACTGCTGGGTCTCAAAGTATATAAAAAGGTTTTTCTGAAATAAAGAAAATTGTATTAATGCAAACGTTTGAATCCCCCTTGATAAACCCTCCAGATAACTAACTTTATTACATAAAACCAATGTGAAATCAGGTGTCTGATCCACGGGAACAAGGAAAGAATTTTGAGGCTTTTACCTCAAAAGAAATATGGTGAACCTTTAATAAAGCTGGAGTCTGACACAGCAGGGGACTTGGAAAAGTCCACAAAGGCAACTGGAATCAAAGTTCCCATTATCTGGGTTGTTTGTAAGAAAACACAGGAAGCCATGGCGTACTATTATTGTTTTAAAATAAGTGGATGACTGGGTAATATTAGACTAGTATAATAATTAGACTAGTATCTCAAGTGTCAGCACAAAATGAAAAACTAATGTTTCATAAAATGTAAGGTCAGTGATGTGGTGGCATGAAAAACAGCAGCCCGTCACCTAAAAAGTTCTGATCTGTGGTCAGTCACATTTTGAAATATTCTGTTGATAATGATACAGCATTTTGAAAATCCAGCCTGACTGACACATAAACACAAGCTTACAAACAGTTACATCACATTGATTTCTACATCCACTTGTACATCTTGTGATGTTCTGCTTTCACTGTGATTGGTCAACAATTTCATAGGTTTTCTGCCTCAGGTATAAAGCAGCTGCGTCAGAGTCGGACTGAGGCGCATCAAGAGCAAAGATGGTGAGTGTCGTTGTCTGTTTCAACTCACACTGAGCTTTAAAATTGACATTTAAATCAGAAACTTTAGATTCTAATTAAATCTTGACTTTGCTGTTTGTTCCCTGATGTTGCCAAATTGTTCGATGAACCTTGTTTACACGTTTAAGAATTAATCTTCACATTGAGGAAAGGAGCAAATCAAATTCTCCAGCACAAAAGGTCTTTTCCGTGCTTTGACTGGTGCTTCCGTTAAACACTTTGTACCTGACAGTGATTGTACTCTGTGTTACGTCTCCAGATGAAGCTGCTGCTGCTGCTGCTGGTTCTGACCTCAGTCACCCATCAAGAAAGTGAGCCGAGATACCAAGACGGATATGATGGTAAAAAAGGAACTTGCATTTGATTTGACTTCTCTGTGCACAAATGTGTCTATATTTGTTCAACTATCTGCAGTAAACAAAGTAATGAAGTAAAGAAAATGAGAAACAATTGTCTGATGTTGAGGCTAATGATACATGACAACTTAAAACTCTCGTCAACGTGGGCCCAGATTCTAAAAATGACCTTTAACATCACACTACCACACCGACCTGAAGTAGAAATGTTCTTTACCGTGACACATGCTTATGCAGTGACTTCATCTTCTTTAGTCTGTGGAGTTCAATGAGCATAGAAAACCTGTGTCTTCATTCATTTCCAAAATACGAATGTTGCCTTATTATCGTCATTGTTTCCTACGAAATTTATTCACTGTCTCAGTGTCGGAAGCCCCTGTTACACAATGTCATTTTAGACAGTAATTAGTTGAATATGAGACTTCGAACTCTAAGGGGGCCCTGGTGGATCAGTGGGTAGAGCATCAGGTTGAGATGAAGGGGGCTGCTGTTTAAAATCCCACCCCACCAGGTGTGGCCCCCTGCCCAGCTGTCCTCAGTGCTGGTCCCAAGCCTGGATAGAATTGGAGGGTTGTGGCAGGGATGACATCTGGGTTAAAAGGTTGTTCTGCTGTGGCAACCCCTGAAGGGACAAATCAAAAGCTGTTGATCTTTTGAGACTGAAGCTGACCGAGCGACTCACTCAAACACAAAAACCCTTTACTTTGTAAAACAAATCAATACAAACTTTCTTAATATTTGAATACACGTTCCACTAAGAGCTTTTCCTGTCTCCTCTTTTTCCTTTTTCTCTTACGGTCTCCTTGCTGAGCCCAGACCAGGCGGACACTGAAGCCACAATATACAACATTTCAACAGCAACGTACCGACGTATACTTCCTCCTGCTAATGTAAGAGAGAAAAGGCAGGTTCAGGCTTCCCCACCACCGTTTGATAATGGCAGACTGAAATGGCAGCCCTGGACTGGTTCTCTCCCCAGTGGAGCTGTTTCCATTAACAATGCATACACTGGACGCGTTGACTATGTCTGCAAATACGGTTGCTATTCTGGCTTTTACAGCCCTAAATTGGGCTCTTACTGCTATTACGGGTATGGAAGCAAACAAAACACGATCACTTCTTTTGAGATTCTAGTGAATGAAGATAACTTTGAGGTTCTGGAGTGGAAGGATGGTTCATATGGTTCAGTGCCTAAAAATTCCGTCAGAACGTGTTCTAATGATGAAATCTATGTAGGGAAAAATTATTATGGTCTGGGGATGGTGGTTCCTAAACAAAAGATCTTGTATATGCCCTTGCATGGTACACAATATTCATACAACACGTACCAGGTTCTGACCATAAAAAACAATGTTAAGAGCGAGCTCATTGATAAAGTCAAGTACAAAGATGATAATAATAATATCCTTCAGTACCGTGCAGAGACTATCCAAGTCTCTACTGTCACCAACAAAGAATGTAGTACAGTGTCCAGAGTAGTGACTCTCTCACCGAAATTTCGGGTGGAGAATCGGTGGGACTTTGGCAGTTCCCTCATGGTCGGTATCAAGACCTTCTCTGGAGGAATCCCACATGTTGTGTCCTCGCAGGTTCAAGTCAGTGCCGTGACGTCATTTCAGTTAACAAAAGGTTATACCATGACAGAAGAGGTGTTCAACTTTATCACCGTGGCTCTCAGAATTCCACACAGCTCCCGCTGCAAAGTCCGTCTGATGGGCCACAAGTTCAAGGTGAACATCCCTTTCACAGCACGTGTGAGCCGCACCTACAGTGACGGAAAGACCACAAGTACGTCCGTCACTGGGACGTACGACAGCGTCCAGGTTGGAAAACTTCACGCTCAGGTGGACCGATGTGAAGCTCTATACAATTATTGCCAGTGATTGTCCAAAAAGGAAATGGGGAGATGAATGAAATACATGAGTATGAAATTCTGAAGGAAATATGATTCTAATTTACAACAAGCGTATGTAGCTGCCTGAATACTTAGTCTGCTCTGTTAGTCTGCTCCCTCATTTACTATTAATCATTACTATCAGCTGTCTATTACTTTTAAAGAATCTTTAAAAATGTATTCGCTGGGATATATTTCATAGAACATGTTTGTTTTTGGTTTATCATTTAACCCTGTGTTAAATACATAACAGCTTATTATTGAACCTAAATTACCTTTGTCTGCTTTTCATTCTCTGCTATAAATGTATTAATATTTGACTGAATAATAAACATGTTGTATGATTAGACAAAGTTGCAGTTATAGTTTGCTGTTAGTTCCTTTTTCCGGGGCTGTAAGTCATCTTCCATAAATGTACTTACAGTAATGGATGATCATAGACTGGCTCATACATATTAATTCTGTTACGTCAACAATGTATTTCCCAATGTTGATGCAGAGAGTTTGGTTTAAAGAAGCTGAATCACAAAAAGAATAAAGGTTTGCCCTTTGTCTCTGGGAGGGTTTTATATGGTGTTTTTTTATTTATGTGATGTACAAATCAAACTTACTCATGGCTCCTTATTTTACAAAATGAAACGATAGCATAACTCCTGCCACGTTTTTTGTAAATAAGCTATGTTTGTTGTTCTTTCCTGTTCACGACCTTTTGGATCAGTGGCCAAAAACATGTTTTTAAATTAAAATACTTTTTGTAAGTGAACTAGGCTGCACAGTTAACAGCAGTGGAATGTCCTAAAGGGTCCTAGCCGTTTCGATTAGGGCACCTAAAATTCTTTGGTTAAGATCAGGAAATGAAACACCAGAATGTTTTTGTCATTGGTTGTTTTGTGATCATTATACAAACTGTTTTTTTTTTTTTTGGTGTTTAGTAACAGGCAGAATTGAAAAAGAAATTTATTTACAAGAACCATTGCAGAGGCCAAAATGGAGGATGCCTCTTAAATGTTCTTCGCCTTTGTATAGGTGACTGCATCATCCGCAGATATTTGAAAATCAACATTGCAGCATACATTAGGTAGGTCATTAATATACAAGGAAAATAGCAGTGGACTAAGAATTGAGCCTTGAGGTACACCAACAGGGACATCTACAGAAGAGGATTTTACAGTGTCAATACTCACATTGTTTCCTATGATCTAGATATGATCCTATCCATGAAATGGCATCCGTGCAGAGAGTGGCCTTTACCTAGGTGTTCATTTATAGGCTTTACTACCCGCCTCTCAGCAACCTTAGAAACTACTGGAACGATGCTGATCGGCTGGTAGTTGGCTATAGCTGAACTGTCACCAGATTTAAGGATTGGGGTGACTGTGGCCAATTTCCCGGTTGATGGGACAATTTCATGTTTAAATGACAAATTAATCATATATGATATCAGCCAACCGAAAATCTTTATATAGTCAAAAAATTGGTATCCAGCCCATAAACATCCTTTGCTTTTGAACTCTTTAATGAACCCATTACTTTAGCTAATTCCACCTCTGTTTTTTCTGTAATATTAAAGACAGACTTGGCAGGACCAGTGGGCCTGACAATGGAATCAGATGGAGAGAACAATTCAATTAGCTCACAAACAGAGTTCAGGAAAATATTGTTAAACTCATTAGTTAACGTACTTGGATTTGTTACAGTTATTTTGTTAATTTTTAACTCTACATTTTTACTAGTGTCCTTCTTTTTACCATTTAGTTTGTTGAGATGTTGCCAAATTTTTTGTCAGTCCCCTTTGCATTATCAGTAACATCCTTAAAGAATTTTGCTTTGGCCTTTAACAGATTCTGTGTAACTTTGTTCCTCAGTGAGGCGAACTTTCATTATTTTCCTACATTCATCATTCACCCAAAGTAATGAACCTGCCTGTCTTTTAGTTCCTCCCACCATTTTAGTAAAGTTTGACATTACTTCATTAATTTGAATTGTGAAATGTCCACAACAACACACTCAAGTTGGATTTCTTCTGGCCAAACAATTTGTTGGCATTTCAGAGTTCTTTTAACGTACAATAAGACCCCCACCACCACCACCCCTCCATTTGGCCCTGTCGTTTCTATACACATTACATCCAGCCATAGTTATCACAGGTTTGTGTCAACCAGGTTTCTGAGAGTCCAAGAAAGTCAATATTGGAATCGCGAAGCATAACTTCCACCTCTCCTCGTTTAGGTGTCATACTTGGATGTTTGTATGTCTAATGATCCTTTTGGTTTGTTTGCTTGATTCAGAGTATGGAAGATCTTTATTGATCCGGTCTTTTTAGAACCGGATTGCTGGTTTTGTTCATTGTTGTTGGCAGTGGAGGGGCAGCAGATGCGATGTAAGGCACTTACCACAGGAAGCTCACCTGACTGTTCGGCAGGGAACCACCTGAATCGACCAGTTTGAGATTAACCCGCGAAACTGACTCACCACAGCCATCCCCAAATCCCCACACAGCAGGACGAACAGACCCTTCATCAGCTGATGGACACGGGAACGTCGCATCCACCAGCACAACGCTGCTGTCGGGGGGTTGAGGCCCCGGGAGACACCTCCACGATCGGTGCCAGCACGCCTGCATGGACGGCAAAGCCACTCTGGTGACCCGGGACCCACGGAAGAACCGAGTCAACCAGAGTCGGACCATGTCCGGCATCGCCAAGGCCGCAGGAGGCAGCCCCTCGAACTCCACAGTTGAGCCGAACAGTAGGCCTGCCATCATTGTGTGGACGCTGAATTCACCAGGATGTAGCGTCACGGATGTTTGAGGAGGGCTTGGCTGTGGGCCAGGATTCATTTCATGTCAGCAGCCAATAATAATATTATCATAAGTTGAGTGAAAACCGAGTAGGAGTTTCATCTGCTGCTGCGTCTGTGACGGTACCTGTTCATATCCATTTTCCAGGAACCTAGAGAATAAGAGCTATTGGCTTCTCGTGGCCAGTAGACAGTATTTTAAAGATGGATGAAAAAAGTGTGCAGCAGCCATCTTGTGAATAATCATGAGGCAGCAATTTATTCAGCTACTTTCTGAAACATACGGCAAAGTTTTACTTGGAGTTACACCAGTAGTTTATCTAAGTTTTCAGTCATTTGAAATCGTGAGTAGGACAATTGTAACTAGCATTATCCATACTCGGCTCGGCCAGTTGTGCCCAATACCGCTGTATTACCTCAGCTGGGTCCATCATGGAGGATCATGGATTCGAAATCTGGACAATGTACAAGTCAAACAGAAACAGCAGTAAAGGGGGAAACAAGCTGACTAATGGCCGATTGAGTCCAAACTAAAGGGTCGGACAAGACAAGAATGAATCCTGGTTAAATATCGAAGGGACTGACTGACAGTAAGTTTATGTTTCTACATCAAAGACTTGTCAAATCAATTCAACTTTTTTCTTTAGCACCAATTTACAACAAAGTCATCTGAAGACACAGCTTTCATCAGTTTACTACAAATAAATAATTGTCGGAGCAAGCTGATTATTAGCTGCCTGCTAGCTAAGCTAACAGGTTGACTTCTGGTGACTCCGTCAAAGCTCGACACATTGGGCTTCAGTTTCATTAGACGGATTTGTTTACTCTGAATCATGTGTTACTTGGAAGCGAGTGACAGTCAGGGTCCTCTTAGGGAGGTCTGCTTCTGCTGGGGTCACCTCGTGTCAGCCCTCGGGGGCCCCCTAGGAAGCTGGGGCACAAGCAGTTGACTGCCTTGCCTGCTGCATCATTGTGTCTAAAGATAGATTCATTAAATTAATATGTACGTGTCGGGGCAAAACATCTTTAAGCTGGTTGGTTGGGACAAGGTCTAAGTTAGTCAGCCTGGCTACAGTGCTGAAAAGAAACCAGGGGTTGTTCTTATTGTCTCCTACTACTGATGAATAATATGATGTTCTAGTTTTGTGAAGGGCTTTTTTTTTCACACGCTATTAAACTGTTTTTCCAGGCTAAACAAGATTCTTCTAAATGTGCGAAATGCAGTTTTCTCTGTAACTTTCTGTTTCCTGCTCTAAACTGCCCATTTGTCAATTGTGCCGTCGAGATCGTCTCCTCTGATTCACTTTCTTTTGTAAAGGGTCAACAATATCAAGTATCACAGACGGGGAGGCTGCAGCATTATCAACTAGATAATCAACTCTTCATTGTATTGCCAAATGGGGGTGACAACGATGAAGAAATCAGTTCCTGAAATTTGTTCTCAGCATTTTGCTGTAGGGGAATTTTTTTCTAACTGTTTAGTCCGTTGCAGTAAATTCAAATGTTATTTAAAAAATGATCAATGTTAAATGATCAGTTTCAATGAGTATGTAAGGACAAGGTCTAGGGTGTGACTAAATCAATGAGTGGGTTCTTTTACATTCTGAGAGAAACCAATTGAATCTAATAATGAAGTAAATGCCGTGTTGAGGGAGTTACTGTCAGCATCTATGTGAATGTTAAAATCGCCCACTATGACGACTTTATCTGCACTGAGCACTAAGTCGGCTAGAAAATCTGAGAATTCAGTCAAAAATTCAGAATAAGCGACCGGACGGTACACAATAACAAATAGAAGTGGATTCTGAGTTTTCCAGGTTCAGAGTAAGACTCTCAAATGAGTTATAACTATGATTAGGTCCAGGGTTTATCAGTAAGCTTGAGTGATAGATTGCTGCTACTCCTCCACCTCGGCCTGAGCTTCTTGGTTGGGACAACCTCGGTGAATCTCAGAGGGACTGCGGCCTTATGGAAGATTCTAGAGCTGTTGTACATGAAGATTTTTACTCCAATAGCTAAAATTTTATTCATAAAAAAAGTCCTGAAGTTGTTGCTGCTCAGAGTTAAGTGACGACCGGGCTCAACAGAACCATGGCTCTTAGTCAGCCTGGCTACAGGGCTGAAGAGAAACCGGGGGTTGTTCTTATTTCCTTCTATTACTGATGAATCATACCGTTTGCTCTTCTGATGTGACTCTGTACTTTTTATATGCTATTAAAATTTTTCCAAGCTAAACGGGATTCTTCTAAATTATTGGAACTCCGCTTTCTAACTGTCATGGTTTCTGCTTTAAGCTGCGCATTTGTGAGTTGTACCATGGAAGTCGTCTCCGCTGGTTCACTTTCTGTTTTAGGTGGTCAACAATATCAAGTATCATAGACCGGGAGGCTGCAGAATTATCAACTAGATAATCACGTTGTATGGGAGTGGAGATAAGGTACTCTTCATTGTATTGCCACATGACAGTGACAGTGATGAGGAAATCAGTTCCTTAAATTTGCTCACAGCAGTTTCAGATAATCATCTGCTGCAGTGGAATTTTTTCCTAGCTGCTGTTTAGTCCATAAAAGGAAATTCAAATGTTATTAAGACATGGTCAGACCAAAGAGAATTATGGGAATTATGCAGCTACTGTGCCTCTAGACACACGGTAATTCAGATGGCTTGGTGGGGTCGACTCGTTTAGACTGACATGTTCTTCCTGCTGCAACCAAGTTTCAGCGCGACAAAATAAATGGAATTGAATGGCCTCTTATCAGGTCCTTTACTGATTAGGTCATGAGAAAGTTGATAAGTAATTCCCTTTGCTTAGTTGGTTTTCCAAATGCACGATTGTCTGTTGCAGCTGTTTTATAACCCGTAGTTTGCAAAAACTGCCCCTGACAGACAGCTGAAGGGCCAAAAACCCACTCAGCTGGAGGTATTAGAGGTGGCAAAGGAGGAGCTGTGTTTGTTTTGGCCGGGGCTCCCAGTCACCCATGTTCAGTTTGTTGAAATCTTATCAGCGTTGTGGTATTTTATATGTTGTGTGTTCCACTGATGGTTCCATGGTTGTATTCGGTCCATTAGATGTCTCAATTCAAAGTTCACAAGACGTCCTCCAAAAACAAACCTTCCTTTTCAACATTGTGTGGATATGTGGAGGTGAAATCCATGCGTATCTGGGTTTGTTTGGCTGGATTTTCTTAAATGATGGATTGTGATTTTTTTTTTTTCACCTGCTCTGTGGAGGCTGTTGCTGATGTCACTGACTATTATTTTTTGGGTTTCACTACTATAATAATGTTTCTGTAAAAAGGTGTTGTTTTCCTTTGCTGACCTATCCTGTGTTCTTTGCACTTTTACTTTTTCAGAACTTACCGTATTGTTGTATTGGCTATGCCGCGTTTTGTGGAACCGTGGAAAAGAGAATTGCAAACATCAAGTCATGATGATACATGAAAAGTTATTGCAAGTTTAGAGTTTGACACAATAGCCCCTAGTTTGGCAATATTTTGAAGACACGGAACACATACACAGAAGAACACCTCCGAGACCCTACTCTTAGGAATCACAATCAGAACTTCAGTTTTTGCCGTGTTCAACTGTGAAAGTTACTAAGGTTTAATAGTTTACAAAAAATTAACTGACTTGTCAGTTAAGAAAAAGTATAGCTGAAGATCGTCTGCGTAGATGTGATATGACACACCTTTAAATGTGCAGCATGTGATGAGCAAAAGAAACACGAGAGCGACTGTAATGATAGCCAGTTTAAAACTGATCGAAAACTGCTGGGTCAAACGTTTGAATCCCCCTTGATAAACCCTCCAGATAACTAACTTTATTACATAAAACCAATGTGAAATCAGGTGTCTGATCCACGGGAACAAGGAAAGAATTTTGAGGCTTTTACCTCAAAAAAAATATGGTGAACCTTTAATAAAGCTGGAGTCTGACACAGCAGGGGACTTGGAAAAGTCCACAAAGGCAACTGGAATCAAAGTTCCCATTATCTGGGTTGTTTGTAAGAAAACACAGGAAGCCATGGCGTACTATTATTATTTTAAAATAAGTGGATGACTGGGTAATATTAGACTAGTATAATAATTAGACTAGTATCTCAAGTGTCAGCACAAAATGAAAAACTAATGTTTCATAAAATGTAAGGTCAGTGATGTGGTGGCATGAAAAACAGCAGCCCGTCACCTAAAAAGTTCTGATCTGTGGTCAGTCACATTTTGAAATATTCTGTTGATAATGATACAGCATTTTGAAAATCCAGCCTGACTGACACATAAACACAAGCTTACAAACAGTTACATCACATTGATTTCTACATCCACTTGTACATCTTGTGATGTTCTGCTTTCACTGTGATTGGTCAACAATTTCATAGGTTTTCTGCCTCAGGTATAAAGCAGCTGCGTCAGAGTCGGACTGAGGCGCATCAAGAGCAAAGATGGTGAGTGTCGTTGTCTGTTTCAACTCACACTGAGCTTTAAAATTGACATTTCCGTGCTTTGACTGGTGCTTCCGTTCAACACTTTGTACCTGACAGTGATTGTACTCTGTGTTACGTCTCCAGATGAAGCTGCTGCTGCTGCTGCTGGTTCTGACCTCAGTCACCCATCAAGAAAGTGAGCCGAGATACCAAGACGGATATGATGGTAAAAAAGGAACTTGCCTTTGATTTAACTTTCTAACTAACTATCTGCAGTAAACAAAGTAACAAAGGTAATAAAGTCATTGTTTCCTACAAAATGTATTTACTCTTTCAGTGTCGGAAGCCCCTGTTTCACAATGTCATTTTAGAGAGTGATTAGTTGAATCTGACCTGGGCCTGTTGGCTCACTTGGTAAAAATATCAAGCTGGGATCGTCCTGAGCCTGGATAAAATGGGAGGGTCGTTGCAGGAAGGGGCATTCAGGGTAAAAACTTGCTACTGCTGTGGCGACAAGGGACAAGACACGAGCTGCTGACGTTATGGGACTGCAGACACTGATCGATTGGCTCACTTACTTTGTAAAACTTTTCATCACAAACATTTTACAAATTTGATTTCATATTACACTAAGAGCTTTTCCTGTCTCCTCTTTTTCCTTTTTCTCTTACGGTCTCCTTGCTGAGCCCAGACCAGGCGGACACTGAAGCCACAATATACAACATTTCAACAGCAACGTACCGACGTATACTTCCTCCTGCTAATGTAAGAGAGAAAAGGCAGGTTCAGACTTCCCCACCACCGTATGATAATGGCAGACTGACCTGGCAGACCTGGACCGGTTCTCTCCCCAGTGGAGCTGTTTCCATTAACAATGCATACACTGGACGCGTTGACTATGTCTGCAAACACGGTTGCTATTCTGGCTTTTACAGCCCTAAATTGGGCTCTTACTGCCATTATCCCTATGGAAACAAAGAACACAAGGTCACTACTTTCGAGATTCTAGTGAATAAAGATAAGTTTGAGATTCTGAATTGGAAGGATGGTTCAGCTGGTTCAGTGCCTAAAAATTCGGTCAGAACGTGTTCTAATGATGAAATCTATATAGGGAAAAACCAGTACGGTCTGGGGATGATGGTGCCTAAACAAAAGCTCTTTTATCTTCCCTGGTCGGGTGCACAGTATTCGTACAGTTCTTACCAGGTTCTGACCATAAATAACAATGTTAAGAGCGAGCTCATTGATAAAGTCAAGTACAACAATAATAGTATTAATATGTACCCGTACCGTGCAGAGACTATCCAAGTCTCTACTGTCACCAACAAAGAATGTAGTACGGTGTCCAGAGTAGTGACTCTCTCAAAGAGAATTAAGGTGGAGCACAAGTGGGACTTTGGCAGTTCCCTCATGGTCGGTATCAAGACCTTCTCTGGAGGAATCCCACATGTTGTGTCCTCGCAGGTTCAAGTCAGTGCCGTGACGTCATTTCAGTTAACAAAAGGTTATACCATGACAGAAGAGGTGTTCAACTTTATCACCGTGGCTCTCAGAATTCCACACAGCTCCCGCTGCAAAGTCCGTCTGATGGGCCACAAGTTCAAGGTGAACATCCCTTTCACAGCACGTGTGAGCCGCACCTACAGTGACAGAAAGACCACAAGTACGTCCGTCACTGGGAAGTACCACAGCGTCCAGGTTGGAAAACTTCACGCTCAGGTGGACCGATGTGAAGCTCTACACAATTATTGCCAGTGATTGTCCAAAAAGGAAATGGGGAGATGGATGAAATACATGAGTATGAAATTCTGAAGGAAATATGATTCTGATTTACAACAAGCGTGTGCAGCTGCCTGAATACTTTACTTTCTGTTAGTCTGCTCCCTCATTTACTATTAATCATTACTATCAGCTGTCTATTACTATTAAAGAATCTTTAAAAATGTATTCGCTGGGATATATTTCATAGAACATGTTTGTTTTTGGTTTATCATTTAACCCTGTGTTAGATACATAACAGCTTATTATTGAACCTAAATTACCTTTGTCTGCTTTTCATTCTCTGCTATAAATGTATTAATATTTGACTCAATACTGAACATGTTGTATGATTAGACAAACTTGCAGTTATAGTTTGCTGTTAGTTTCTTTTTCCTGGGCTGTAAGTCATCTTCCATAAATGTACTTACAGTAATGGATGATCATAGACTTGCTGATATTAATTCTGTTACGTCAACAATGTATTTCCCAATGTTGATGCAGACAGTTGGTTTTAAGACGCTAGTTGCTGAATCACAAAATAAAAAAAATTGCTTGGCCTTTGTCTCTGGGAGGGTTTTATATCAATCTAATTTCCTAATCTTTGTTTCTGTTCATGCCCTTTTGGATCAGTCACTAAAAACCTGTTGAGAACTAAATGAACCCTCGTTGCCACCTACACGGCCTACACCAGGTGTCAGCTCTGATGCTTCATTATCAGTTTTTCAGAGTGGTAAACTTACAGCAAAAGTTCTTACTATTTCATTATGGGATTTAACCCAATCTCTAAATGTTATTTTAATGACCAACAGGTCATTTGTCATAATCTTAAGCCTATACAATACATTCTTTACTTGTTTCAGCCTCTCAGAACTGAACTTATAAGACCATTATCCAGGAACAGACTTGTCCTGAACTCTGACCCATCAAACAAGCCTCCAACCTAAAGGTTAAAAAGGAAAAAAACACATTTATTCAGCAAAGTGTAAAAGGACATTTTCCTATCCTACTGTCACAGTTGTCATTGTACAAGATATGGGGTCCACCCTGGACAGGTTTTCAGTCTTTCTCAGGGCACACACAGACACACAACCATTCACACTCACATTCACACCCAATTTTAGAGTCACCGATTAACCTTACACGGGGGCGACTACCGTTGTTGGTTCGATCCCCGCCCCTCTGGTCACATGTTGAAGTGTCCTTGAGCAAGACACTGAACCCCACTTAGTATATAAGTGCAAACCATTTTTGGATTGTGGGAGTAAACCAGAGCAGCTGGAGGAAACCCACACAAGCACAGGGAGAACATGCAAACTCCACACCCAGGCAGAAAAGGTGTGTGGAGGAAAACATCTGCTCACGAACCAGCTGTGAGGTACAGCAAAGCACACGGGGGTCCCAGAGGAAAAATGTTGACTGTCCCAAAGAACAAACGGACTTTTGACTCTTCTCATAGAGGACAGAAAGTGTGCCCCTTCCCTTCATCTCTTGAAGAGCTAAACTCAGCCGTCTTTGTTCATCTACAGACGGTTTTCTTTTAACATACACGTGCATCTTTAACCAGGACCCCCGACTTTTCACACCTTTCAAGAAAACCACGCTGATTATTGACCCAGATACAAGTCGGGGTGAACCCAGGGAACCCCGGCTTGAATGCAGAATGGGGAAAGCCACAAATCATGAACTGTTGCCTCAAGCTTTGCTGCATTAATATCATGGACTGATGTCATAAGCCTCATGGAACCTGAATCCAATAAAAACTTACAGATATTTTCAAAAAAATTAGGCTCGGTGCCACCCAGAGGAAATCTTCATATCACTGTGTACAATGCATGTCGGCGCGACTACTGTGACCATAGAACTAGTTTGTAACCTACTTTGTTCACTTAGTGATATTTGACACAAGATTTTGACAATAGTTTATCATCAGTTAAATCCTATGTGCTGCTTCAATGTCATTAGGTGATTTCAGATTCGGTTACATTTTAAAGGTTAATAATTGAACTTCCTGAGCATATGGTGATTAGAAAATCCGCTTAATGTGTCTGCAAAACGTTTGTTTCCTAGACCAGAAAATGATTGTATTTCTCTTGCCAGGGCAACAAAGTACTTACAATGTGTTGCTGAATTGTTTGGTGATAGAATACAGAGATCTAGACGGTTTCACCAAAACCGGAAGCGACACGCTAACAGTGGATTGCAGGAGTGTTTTCAGCTTCTGGGATGAAGAATAAAATGACTGTGTTTGTGTGGCTGCTAAGATAAGGACATTTCGACCGGTGGCTGTATTTTAACAGCACGTCTGGATGTTTTCATGTGACATTCTTGATAAACGTAATGACTCGATGTGTAACGGCGTGTTGTGTCCTCCCTGGAATTAAACGTAATTACTGTTGTGAGCAGTCGTTTTACGTTAGCCCACAAAACAGAGTGAAAATGAAATTCTGCCATAAAAGCCATTTATATTATATTATAGACTGATAAAGTTATACATCATTTCTGTTAATGTTTCTGTTAATCTTTAAAACGGCCTAAGACAACTGGGTTTATGAGACGACTGCTCCCTGCATCAGGGTAAATGCCCCAAAGGGAAGTGTACATGCTACATCTCTGCACATTCAAACTTTGTCTCGCCTCACCCTTCTTTTAACTTTTGGATTTCTTGGGAAACAAGTGAAAGGACAAGTGTTTATTTTTACTACAAAAGATCCAGTTCTGCCATTGATCCTATGTAATGGCTTATAATCGAAGTTAAGCTGCTCGTTTTCAGCTGTTTTCGGTTCAGGAGTGTGGAAGTGTGAAAACGGTCTGTTACCTGGACAAGAGCTTGCCTTTGGTATGTGACTGATTAACAAATGAAGCAAATGCAAATGAAGTAATGATTAACTGGTTTCAACAGAGCGATCAACTGTTTCAGCTGGTCTGGTCTATAACACGAAAAACCTTGAAATGCATCTCCAGAAAGAAAATGCTCTGAGAAGGTTCAGCACTGAAAGCAAAGCTGTTTAAGGACGCTGAATAAAGTTTCGCTTTGGCTGAAATGCTCGAGAGGAAGTCTGAGAAATTGCAAAAGATATGAAAAGCCATGTCATACTACCACATGTCCAGTACAAGCAGAACAGAAGAGTTGTGTATATCCCCGAGAACTGAACATCTCCAATATTGGATAGAAGATTTTCATTAAAATCACCACAGACAATGACGGGATAACAATCCATAATCTCAAATGCGTCTAAAAAGCTTTCCAGGTTTAATAAAAATGATGACCAGCAATACTATCAGTTTCAGGTGTCTTTTTAGCTGAAAGTAGGTTGAAGGAATTACATGCCAAAAAACGTACAGAAGAAGGAAATCTGAATAATAAAGCAGATCAATGAACAAGAATCATTGGAAGGAGCTTCGTCGCTCAGCAAGAGAACGGTCCAGAACGCGGGGCGACAGTAGACAGATGAAAAAGAAGAAACCAACTTTTTTCTACTATTATTGTAATATATCGATTATATAAAAGTGCTATGTTTTACGTTGATTACAATTTCTAACTGATTTGTGCAATAAAAAGTCCATCTTTCGTATCAGTGTATCAAGTTATGCCAGTGCAGCACGGAATTATCCCTGGTCACGTACTCAGCTCAGGAAAGGGGAACAGTCACAGTTACTGGGAGCTGTGTATGACACAGCACGGTGGTATGTTTCATGTCATACCAATGTGTCCGGAAAGGGGAACTGCATTAATATCCTCTTCTTTGGACGGCTGTCGTGAAAGATGCAGAGATAAAATTTAACGTTACTTCTCGTAAACGTATTAAATCTTTTTTCCTGTGAAGAGGTTTTTGGAGAGTAATTGCTTTTTCAATTTTTTTCCAGCAGTATAGAAATGGCAAGTTGAATTTTTCTGTACAATGAAGACGTTTTGATTTTACACCAAATGCGATATGAGATGCAAGGTCAGAATTTCAGTTATTGGTCGACCTTTAAAAGCTCAACATGTTAAACAGCATAAAACATAGCACCTTTTAAATGAGACGGCTCTAATTTGAGGTGTCCCAAGATAAAACATGTTTCAGTAACTGCATCGATTCTGCGATTCAGTGACTTCACTAAAATTGTTGGTTTCTTTCCTGCAGCCTCCTTCACTTGTTGGGTTTGGGAGGTTCTCCTTTCAACCTGTTTCAGCAGGTCAAATCCAGGTTTCGCTGAATTCACCTCTGGTGATTGACTGAGTCAGTCTAAAACCTTCTACGCTTTTACAAGTGTTTTTTTACAATGAAGGGGTTGCAGTTTTAAAATGCAAACAATGTTTTGTTTCCCCCTTTTTAAAGTAAGAAGGTTCAATGCATTTAACTGCCATTAGCGCGTTTGTTAATGTCACATTTAGTAAGATGTAATCCATTTGTATTATTACACTAGTATCTCAAATATCCATAAAAAATGAAATGAAAATCTTAGATAAGTACCTCTCGGATATTAGTTAACGCACGTTATGCTCTCATTTTTGATCTAATCTAAGGCCAGTGACGCTGTGGTGGTAAAAACTGAGCAGCCTGTTGTGAGGGAATCAGTGTATGAAAATATGAAAACTTTGTGAGGAGACCTTCTGTATGTTATGCACTTGTACAAATAATTTTTATGTACAGCCTATAAAATGTATATTTAAAAAATGACATACAGCATATGGTCGAGACAATATTGATCCTTATGATTCAGGAATTCTCATATATCAGTACGGGGGTTAAACAAAGAATCCCATCTCAGTAATGTCCGTTTTATTGTGAAACTCTTGGTCAGGGCACTGAAATAATTAGGCAACAAATATTCTTGTTAGATAAAAGGGACTAAAAATATGTTTATGTAAAATGTTCTGTTGAAAAAAATTCAGAAATGATTCCTTTTTTTCCCAGTTGTGTGTAAAAGACCTATTCTACTAATACTTACCTAATACTAACATTATATAATTCAGTAATTAATTTGATGATTCTATTGGGATTTTTTTCACTTTTTCTTTAGGGCCATGTAACTGATAGACATAGAACCAGTTACATCACATTGATTTCTACATCCACATGTACATCTTGTACAGTTCTGCTTTCACTTTGATTGGTCAACAATTTCATACATTTTCTGCCGGTATAAAGCAGCTGCGTCAGAGTCGAATCAGAGTCAATTCATCTAGAGCAAAGATGGTGAGTGTCGTTGTCTGTTTTAACTCACACTGAGCTTTAACAATTACATTTTAATCATATTTTGACTTCTACTATTAACATACATCGTAAGTGAAACTTGACTTTGTTGTTTGTTCCATGATTCCACCAAATTGTTCTATGAACCTTGTTTACAGAAGCAAAATATGTATGAGCATTTCAAGTTAAAATGAAACCTTTTTATTCTTGTTATATTAATCTTTGTTACGTTCTACAAAAGGTCTTTTCCGTGCTTTGACTGGTCTGTGTGTTACGTCTCCAGATGAAGCTGCTGCTGCTGCTGGTTCTGGTTCTGACCTCAGTCACCCATCAAGAAAGTGTGAAGGAAAATCCACAGAACCAAAATGGTAAGAGAGAACACGTCTTTGATTTTACTTCCCTGAACATTATTGTGATTGTTTTCTGCAAGACGTATTTCATTTTTCAGTGTTGGCAGTCCCTGTTAAGCAGGGTGAAGAATTCAAACTGTGGACACACTGATCAACTGATTCTAATTGTGAAACAGAGCAAAATCTATTCTGATTTTAAGACGAACATTTGGAATTTTGGATTTTTTGTTTTGATTTGTAAAACTTTTCATTAAACCTTCTAAATATGTGATTACCCGTTGCACTAAGACATTTTCTCGTCTCCTCTTTTTCCCTGTTTCTTACGGTCTCCTTGCTGAGCTCAGACCTGATGGACATCCTTCCTGAAATTAGAGTACAGAACATATCAACAACGTACCGACGTATACTTCCTCCTGCTAATGTAAGAGAGAAAAGGCAGGTTCAGACTTCCCCACCACAGTTTGATTATGGCAGACTGACCTGGCAGACCTGGACCGGTTCTCTTCCCAGTGGAGCAGTTTCCATTAACAATGCATACACTGGACGCGTTGACTATGTCTGCAAATTGCTTTGCTGTTCAGGCTTTTACAGCCCTAAATTGGGTTCTTACTGCCATTTCCCCTTTCGAGATATAGAATACAAGGCTCCTATTTTTGAGATTCTAGTGAATAAAGATAACTTTGAGATTCTGGAGTGGAAGGATGGTTCATTCGGTTCAGTGCCTCCAAATTCCATCAGAACGTGTTCTAATGACGAACTCTATGTAGGGAAAAACCAGTACGGTCTGGGGAAGGTGCATCCTAGAAACAGGGCTTTTTATCTTCCCTGGGAGGGTTCAGAATACTGGTACAGTTGGTCTTACCAGGTTTTGACCATAAATAAGGATGTTGAGGGTCAGCTCATTGATAACGTCCTGTACAACACTGGTAGGACTAATATCCTCCGGTATCGTCCAGAGACTATGCAAGTCTCTACTGTCACCAACAAAGAATGCAGTCCAGTGTCCAAAACAGTGACTCTCTCAAAGAGCATTCAGGTGGAGAACAGGTGGGACTTTGGCAGTTCCCTCATGGTCGGTATCAAAAACACCTTCTCTGGAGGAATCCCACATGTTGTCACATCAGACATTGAAGTCACTGCTCAGCAATCATTAGAGCTATCAAAAGGATATACCGTGACAGAAGAGGTCTCCCACTCCATCTCTGTGGAGCTCAAAGTTCCACCCAACCACCAGTGCAAAGTCCGTCTGATGGGAAAGAAGTTCAAGGTGAACGTCCCATTCACAGCACGTCTCAGCCGCACCTACAGTGACGGAAAGACCAGGCGTGTGTCAATCACTGGGACGTACGACAGCGTCCAGGTTGGAGAAGTCAACGCTCAGATAGATCGATGTGAACGTGTATCTGGTGCCGACGACTGTCCCTGAAGGAAATGGGGAGATGGATGAAATACATCTGAAGTATGAAATACTGAAGGAAATATGATTCTGATTTGACACGAACGTGTGCAGCTGCCTGAATACTTGGTCTGCTCTGCTTAATCATTACTATCAGCTGTCTATTACTATTAAAGAATCTTTAAAAAATGTATTCGCTGCGATATATTTCATAGAGCATGTTGTTTTTTGGTTTATCATTTAACCCTGTGTTAAATACATAACAGCTTATTATTGAACCTAAATTACCTTTGTCTGCTTTTCATTCTCTGCTATAAATGTATTAATATTTGACTGAATAATAAATATGTTGTATGATTAGACAAACTTGCAGTTATAGTTTGCTGTTAGTTTCTTTTTCCTGGGCTGTAAGTCATCTTCCATAAATGTACTTACAGTAATGGATGATCATAGACTTGCTGATATTAATTCTGTTACGTCAACAATGTATTTCCCAATGTTGATGCAGACAGTTGGTTTTAAGACGCTAGTTGCTGAATCACAAAATAAAAAAAAAATGCTTGGCCTTTGTCTCTGGGAGGGTTTTATATCAATCTAATTTCCTAATCTTTGTTTCTGTTCATGCCCTTTTGGATCAGTCACTAAAAACCTGTTTAGAACTAAATCAACACTCGTTGTTTCAAGTGAACTAGTCTGCACAGTTACAGCAGCCGTTTAGAGCACTTGAAACTTTCTGCTTAATATCAGGAAAAGGTCATTGTTTCATTTAATATAAAGGTTCAAGGTTACTCTTTTTGAATTCATAGGAAAAAAATTGTCTTATATTAAAAGAGCTGCAGCATTCACCAAAACCACCACAATGATCCCAATAAAAACCTGAACACATGTACAGACACTGACCAGGGATTAAACAATATTATAAATTCGGTTAATCACAAATCATGGCATTAAATTCTCAAGCAAACATCTCAGAGTATGTTTGATAATCATTACTGAATGAGATTTCAGATTTTCTCTCCTCCACAGTGATTATGGAGATTTGAACGTATTGCTGTTATGAAAGACATGGAACACCCAACCATCCCCATCCCCAGAACCATCTTTTTAATTATTATTATTATTGCTTATTTTTTTATTTTTTTATTTGGTCGACTCAGTGCACACGGCCCATCTTACTTCCTACTTTTTTGGAAGTATCAACAGTTCGACAAATTCACGTTGTAATTTACGTAAACACGTGTACGCTCGATTTACGTGCACGCAAATGTCCAAAAAACAAAGGAAGTGATTTGATTCATGCTGTGAAAGTCCGTTAGTGTAAGTCTGGTTCACATGTGGACTTAACAGCACTGGTTCACTCCCATTATTCCACCACTGTACTATTGTGTGACGTGTCCCATATTTCAAAAAACTGAGAAAAGTATGAACAGAGTACATATTCTTTCCTTTTTCGCTCTTCTGACCGGGGTCTCCGGACTTTCCAAATTCATTTGTTTAGCCTTTGGAGGGGCCCAACCCCCAGCTTGGAAACCACAGAAATAACTTCATAAACTAATCAAGTTGTCTCACTGATAACGAGAATTCAGTAAAAACAATTGGTGAATATGTGAGTGATATATTATAAACATTATACGTAATGGTGGCAACTGATTCTATGCAAAAGCACGAAGATGTCAAAGGTTCCGATTTTTCAGTTTTAAGAGACATCCGCCAACAGAGAGCAGCAGAGGACAGACGAAGACAGAATGGGTCCATCTTTGGGGTCTAAGTGGGTCCTGGACATAAGTGGTAGTAGGAATTCTGATCTTTTACTGATATGACCAAATAAAAATACTATGCTACAAGTAAAAATCCTGCCAAAAAATTACTCAAAAAAATGCTTAGTGCAGCAAAAGTTTAAGTTATAAGTTTTCCTTATACAGATAATTTATTTCCAGAGTAATGTATAACATTGTTGGAGATACTTGGAGATTATTATAAAAACTGATGAAGAGTTTATGATAGTCCCATCAGGGTTATAAAAAACACTAATAAACTGTTTTATAATGACAAATGTATTTATATGACTTTGTATTTTTATAGTATTAATCTTTATAAATACTACGGGGGTGTCCGATTTTTCACGATGTTCACCTTTGTTACACAGAGTTTAGGCTGGACTTCTACACATCTTAATCATTTCATTTCAAATTCATAGTGAAATTATTTTCCTAAAGGCTTGAGAGTTCTTTACCTTCCGAGGATTTTCGTAGTTGTGAATTCAGAGTAAAACATTGTTTAATGGAAAATTAATAATTTCTGAATAGGCCCACTGGGAACAGTGCCAGGAGCGGTTCACTGAAGTAACTGTTCATGTTTGTCGTTTGGAAGGGCTCAGAAGACGTAAAATGACCCTGAAGAGATGCTCAATAATGACAACAATATGCAAAGTGAAATTAAAAATGATACACAACAACCTGAAACTGTCCAGGTGTTCAAATATGCACAAAATGAATGAAAACTGTCATAAATATATAGACCAAAAATGAAAACAAACAACAACAAAAAGTGTATTTTTTAAAAATGCTGATTTTCAAATTAACGAGGGCAAAGACAAGAAACTGAACCATGGTAAATGTCACATTTCGCCTGCAAACAGCGCTGACTTTGGGCTGCAGCATCAGCTAAAAAGACACAACAAGTACACGGTCATCAGGACGTATCGCACAGTGCTGCCTCATGATTCATTGACAGAGTGAACTAATGATCGAGAACATCCTGGTACCTGCTATGTCCCAAAAACAACTCATTAGCTCTACAATCCACCTGTTGCTCTGCAGCAACACAGTCCCCGTATCACTGTATTGACCCTCGGACGACCACGGCTCACGCGAGTTATTCTCGTCAGATGTGGAGCGTTTGTTTGATCCTTGCGGGGTGAAAGTGCTCCTGTTTGTCCCAGAGCGACACATCTGTGCCGTCACAGGCAGCGTTCACTCTCTGCCATGACGCCGCAGAATCAACACGACAGAGTCAAGAAGAACACAGCAACATGTTTGTGTCCACGCTGGACTTTAGCTGAGTGTCAGCGGACGGTGAACGGACTGCTGAGCTTGCAAGCATCTGTAGATCTTTGATAATCCAGTTCAGTCAACAGCAGAAACAGATACAATGGTAAAAATAGCTTTGTTTTAGAAGCGATAGGTGTAAACGGTTGGTAAAAAGTGAGACAACACATTGATTTTCAGGCTCATCACATGTTTCTTAGAGTGAAGGTCCATCCAGGTTCTTGAGTATATACACTGTTTAGTGTGTTTTACTCATGCTCCATTGGGAGTATGAGAATTGGGACTAGATGACGTGACAGTGTATGTAGGAAACTCTGTGAGCTTTTGGAGACAAACTGCTGTTGAGACTGGACAACAATGAATTCCTCGTGTTTGGTGCTTGGAGAAAGAATCAGCTTCACTGGCAGAGTGTGTTCTTGGACGTGTGGAATGTGAGGTTGGTGTCTAGTGGCTCACAATGTCCTCAACAGCTGGACAAAGATCACTACATATGACATATGACTTAAGTGCATCCACTTGCCAAAAAGGAAGTGAACGGCTCTGTAGTGAGCTGGATGAGTGACTCAATATTCATACATGGGGATATTCAGGTGCATCGTTGTTTGTGTGCAGTCAATAACACTTTTTAATCGTTAAGGAATTTTGTAAAATATGCGTGTTATTGTACAATGTGGGTTTGTATTAGAGGTACAATATTTACACTTGTACTTTTGTAGTAGTTGAAATAGTACTTCTACTTGCGGTGAAGTATCTTTTTTGAGCTGGTATGTGGTCAGGGGTGTCCACAGAAACACGGAACAGAAGAAAGTTTGCTCTGACTCAGAAATAGATACAGGAACAGTGTGTGTGTGTGTGTGTCTGTGTGTGTGTGTGTGCGTTGTATGTAAACCCAGGCGGAATCAGCTGACAGCCTCAAGGCTTCATCTGGCAGCTCTACTTCAGAGCCTTTTTTGGCTGTTGGCACTCATCTATGTCCCAGTTTATTTCTGCAGCCTTTATCCAGCCAGCCTGTCCTCCTCAGGATGGTTTTTACAGGCTTCGGATCTGCACAGGCAGCGGCCAAAAAATGTGATGTAACACTGTGTTCAGAGACTAAATAACACACAAGGACAGAAAAGAAGGTACAAGGTTGAAAAAGGGAGCTGCAGAAATAAACCAGTTGCTGCTTTAGCTTCTCCAAAACGAAGGACTTTAAAGGAAAAACATGACATGTGCAGAGGGTTTAAAAGTTAAATGGAACCAAAATTCTGCGCAGACGACTCCTCAGCTCAGTGATCCCACTTTGGTGGAATGAGCTGCCAAACTCTGCACGCTCTGCGACCTGACTCCATATATGAATATTCCAAAAACACTTCCACAACTTCCCATGTACTTAAAGAAAAATCTTTCTTCTTCTGAGCACACTGCTTTCATGTTTTTTCCTTCGCTTTGATTTTTGTCTCACTGCATCTGCTGACTGACTAATATTAAATGTCAGTATTGTAGTGTTCTTGAAAAACTAAACAGTACAGTAACATCACAATGGTGTTTCCTTTTCGTCCTTTGGGAAAGGTTTTAAAATATAGTTTATGAGGCTTGTTCTGCTGTTTGTTTTGTGTCCGATTAAACCGTTCAGGAGCTGAAAGCGCATGCGTAGCCCTGTGCTCGCTTTGGCCACAGTTTGAACAAAAGGAGAGATTTGATTGGTCAATCTGGCACAAGCTAGCTGAAATGAGACTTGGGATTGGTCAATTTTTACTTGTCACTTTAGGCAAGACGAAGGCGGAACGAGGCGAGCCCATCAATCGACCGTCTCAGTGATTGGTCGGTAGTAAAATGACGCACAGAGCAAATGACGTGGCGGGGGCGTGGCCTCCTGACATTCTTTAGAACCGGCTTTTTCTTACCGGCGTTTCAGTGATTTCCCGTCAAGCGCAGGAGCCGCGTCGTGCTATTAATTTATTTATTTATTGTAGTTTCTTGTGAATCGTGCGGAGCCAGACATGCTCGGCCTGTGTCTCTACGTCCCCGTGTCCAACTCGGACCCCGTGGAAGTGGAATATTTCGAGTCCAACGGGCTGCCGTCGGAGCTCAAGTCCCTCTTCAACAAAGTGAGCGTGTTCCTGCCGTCCCAGGAGTTTTCCACCTACCAAAGATGGCGAACGGTAAGAAAGAGCCTGGAACCGTCGGGGTTCCGTCCAACACGTCCTCTTTGTTAGACGCACCGTCGCCCCATTTAGACCCGGTACTTTCTTAGCGCCGTAGCACCGGCTTCCGAAAAGCCTCACGACGAGGCCGCAGGGCGAACACCGGCTTCCCGGAAAACGCGCCACTCGCGCTGCCGAGACGTACCGAGAAATTCCACCTTAAAGGGGAACGTGTGGAATTTTTTTTTTTTTTTTTTTTTTTTTTTTTTTAATCTATTTATTTATTTTTTGCTTTCATCAACGTCACCAGGCGGATTTAGTATTAATCTAAAAATTCCATCACGGTCGTAATTAATTTGAATGTCTTTGTCAAAATGCTCTGCGCGTGCACCGTGTGGAGGCTTCACTGAACACCTGCAGACCGTGTGACGTCATTAACAGCTGCTGGAATATTGTAGAGGTTCTCTCAGACATCAGTAGGATGAACTTTGACCCTGACCCTAATTGTTGCTCACAGAATGCATGTCAAAGCAAAAATACTCTATTAGTCAAATATGTTATTATGTAAACTTAGATGGACATCTTGCGCTTCAGGCAAGGTCAAATGTACCTGCAGCAGTTTATGGTTTTCTGATTAGGCTTTCAGGTTTCCTGGGAAAAGGGGCAGAGCCTAAGCACAAAGAACGGCCTATTGTCCAGTTATACAGAAATGCCATGATGTCGATTCTTAAAATTGACGGCACGTCATTCACCTTTCCCCCTCTGTAGGTCACAGTTATGTAGACCTTCTGCAGGTGATTTAGTGCAAAGCTGCACAGGAGAGCAGAATGTCCTAAGGTGTATGGTTACAGCCATGCCCGCAGTGTGGACATTAGATCGGGTAACAGGACTGCTGGTGTCCTGATCTTGAATTAGCCCAGGAGGTTTGAACTCAGATGAGATTAAAGCAGTTGGCGGGTCAGTCTGCAGTCAACGTTGAAGACTGACCAGGCAGGCTGTCATTACCTAATGCCCCCCTTCTGTTCCTCACTGGTTGGGAAAGATGGCTTTCATTCAAAAATTCAGAGGGTGCTTTCACTTGGCAAATGTGTCACGAGCCTGTCCTGTCGTGAAATTTGAGCAAGTGCACTTTTAAATCTCAAGGCTCATGTTGGGGACTATGAGACTTGCTTTTATATCAAAATCGTTGACATACAGTACATTTCAGAACTGGCTGTATCTGTTTTGTAAGCAGCCATGGATGTGTTGGTGCAGATGAGTCATCAGCATTCCACTGCAACTAGTAATTCCCTGTTGGAACCAGTTCACCTCTAAAGAATGTAGAAGGAGTAAATTACCACACCAATAACATCTTTGTGTCAATGACCTGTAGATTTTCAAATCCCAACAGCTTTTTTTTCTCAAACTTTATTCTATCCACGTCGAAAATTGTCTCTACTCATTGCCTGTAACTCTTTCCCTACAGAAAGCCTTAAAAGGGGAAGAAAAGGACTCGGATGGGCAGCTGGAATTTGATGAGTTTGTTCATTATCTCCAAGACTATGAGAAAGACCTAAAGCTCGTGGTGAAAAGCATTGACAGGAAGAATGCAGGTATGAAGCTGGTGCCCCAGCTGAACTGAAGTTATAATCTAGTTACTGATATCGCATGGCTCATCCAGTTTCATATGATCATTTGTGTGAGCTGTAGAGTACAGTGTGCAAGACCCGTTTCACAACTTGTCTTGTTCCTTTAAAGGTTGTGTTGACCCTAAAGAGTTCATGCAATCTCTCCATGACCTCGGTGTGCATATTTCCATGCAGCATGCGGAGAAAGCCCTTAAAAGGTAATTTCATTCATCCATTTCATTCTTGAATTTATGGGGGGATTAATGAAGGTCAAATTCTTAATGTTTGAATTTTTTTTTTTTTTTCTATTTTTAAGCATGGACAAGAATGGAATGATAACAATTAGCAGCAAAGACTGGAGCAAGTACCCGATGGTGGAGAAGACAGAGAGCATTCCTGAGATCATCCTGTACTGGAAACACTCCACGGTTGGTTCTGAACACATTAATTAATTAATTAAGCAGCTGCAGTATCTGTGTTCCTTTTTTGTCAGATCAAAAGAGGGAAGGTGTTTATTTGACAATGTGGAAGCAACAATTACCCCAGTATCTGTACTTTTAATTAGCATTATTCGCGCTATAACTAGAATATCCAAGTTTTATCACCTTCTTTCTGGAACAGTGTTGGTTAAAAAGCTAATTCCCTGAAAGGCTCAATTTGCGTCACCAATGAAGCTTTATTAGTCCAGGAAAGGAAGTGGTCTGACTGTGTAAGGATTATGTCGGAAGGATTTGCCCGTTTGTCTAGCTCTTATGTAAAAGGCGAGAAGCAGACAGTTGGAGCAGGTGGACGCTGAAGTAATATAGCACAGCTCCCACAGGGATCTTGTCTCTGATGTTATTTCAGCACCTTCTCCGTCTAATGAGTCTAGCAGACACAAATTGGCACAGCCGAGAATAAACCCCGGTGTTGCCCCGTTGGGTCACATAGAAGGTGGTTGTATTGCTGATGAAACCTAAAGCGGCTGGATCATTTCAGGGTGCAAAAAAACTCACATTCTAATTAATGCTGTGTGTGGTTGCAACTTCAGTTTCCACAGCAGAACCTGTGCTTGACCCTGAAACTTTCCACTAATCGCTTCGCTCTGAGGAAGAGCCTGTTGAGCCCTGCTAATTAGGGCAGAGGACTAAGTGGACTGTTTTAATGACTCTCAAGTTATGTAACAATGAGGAAGCAAAAATGAAATTGGATCAATGGACTTTACAAAGTACATTGTTATTCTTTTGCTGCCACTTTTTGTGACATTTTGTCTTTAAATAATAATGCAAAAGCATCTCAGAGTTGTAATGACCTAACGTCTTTGTCTGTTTCCTGAGGACAGGAATTACTAGCTTGCTTTCACAAAGGTTTATAAAATAAAAAAAATTACAACAATAGTCTGTATATCTAATCATTTGTCTTTTTGGCAGATATTTGATGTGGGTGAGAACCTGATGGTGCCCGATGAGTTCACTATGGAGGAGAAGCAGACTGGCATGTGGTGGAGGCACTTGGTTGCCGGTGGAGCAGCTGGAGCAGTTTCCAGGTCGTGCACCGCTCCGCTGGACAGACTCAAAGTCATGATGCAGGTAAGACGGCCAGACCCAGCTCCGGTAAATCACAGGCTCAGCCTCTGTTCAGACTGAGTTATAGTTCATCTGAAAACTGGCATAGAACTAGGGAAAGAGGAACACTGGCTTTTCCTGGCATTGGGGCGCTTGAGAACTGGACCGTATGTGGAGGAAGAAGATAAGGACACTTATCTTACTCACCATTTGGAACAGAAGGTTCAGCTCGTGGGTACTATGACCCCGTGATCAGCCGTATCAGCCACCTAGACACAGTGTACGTCATACTAAAACCTGTCATCAAAATCCGCACTAGAATCGAGAGATAAAAGATTTAAGATCTTCAAAACGGACAGAAAAATTTGAAACAAACAGGTTCATTTCTTTTCGTGCTGGTGTATGCTTGCATTGAAGTCACAGTAAATGTACTTCTGCGCCACCATCTCCAAGTGTACCTGTGTTACCGTGGCTCGAAACAACGTTCTGTTAGATGAAAAGTGAAGAAAGTCAACTCTGGGAAAAAGGTGATGGAGACTGTAATGACTTAAAATTGTCAGTTGGATTTCTTGGAGACTATAACTCAGCCTATTTCCTAACAGCAGCAGGTGTCACGGGGAGTTGGTCAAGCAGAAAGAAATTGCTCAAGAGCAGCTTATCTCAGTGTCAGTGCTGTAAACAAGCTAATGTTTAACGCAGAGTGAGTAAGAGTCTAGAGGCCAGGCTTCAACCAATGACTGCGCACACAGGCCATCACACCCGTAGCTGTGTAATCTTCCCCATCACTGGGATTAAGGTCTAATTGCGTTCTAATTGCGTCATCTGATATGTAAAAAGTTGACTTTGAGACAGTCGGGTCAGTCTTTGACCCCTACCAGTGTTTTTTTTTTACGTTGTGTGCTTTAGTTTTTCACAACAGTTAATTAAACAAGGCTGACCCAGTTGGCTCCGTGGTCAGATGACCTGGCACACATGGAACTGAGCCCGACACATTGCTTGAGTCGGGTCTCCACATTATCGCCTATGCCAACTGCTCTTAGTCAAAGAATTTAATGTCAATTATTTAATCTGATTGTTTGTTTTTGTAGGTTTATGGATCGCGAACCACCAACATGTGCATCATGAGCGGGCTGACGCAGATGATCAAGGAGGGCGGTATGAGGTCACTGTGGCGAGGCAACGGCGTGAACGTCATCAAAATCGCTCCGGAGTCAGCCCTCAAGTTCATGGCGTATGAGCAGGTACAGCTCCTGCTGTGTACTGTGATTTTAAACGTCAATTACAAATGTTCTTGACGTGATTTCCCTAATCGAATCGTTTCTAATTGGCTTCTGCAGATCAAACGTTTAATTGGTACCGATAAGGAGACTCTGAGCATCTTGGAGCGGTTTGTGGCAGGATCTCTGGCAGGAGTGATCGCCCAGAGCACCATCTACCCCATGGAGGTGACGATTAGCTTTGTTAAATAAGAGTACAAGGCATAAAGGACGTCATTTAAGAGTTGTGAAGAAATTACACAAATGAAACTGACTTTATTGAATCCGTCCCCAGGTCCTAAAAACCCGTCTCGCTCTGAGGAGGACCGGGCAGTTTGCTGGTATCTCAGACTGTGCAAAGCAGATTCTCAGAAGAGAAGGACTTGGAGCGTTTTACAAAGGCTACGTCCCCAACATGTTGGGCATCATCCCCTACGCAGGCATCGACCTGGCGGTGTATGAAGTGAGTGTCGAATCCAGTTATCCTACAAACCACCTTGTCTGTATTGTGTGTGCTGTCTTTATTTGGGAGAGTGGCAGTTTTTGTTCGTTTTTATTTGGAAAACCCCGCACATAACCCTGCTGGGGGTCCACAACAAGGTTGTAATACAACATTTTTCCCCAAAATGAGTTGTGTATCAAAATCTGAATTATCAAGTTAAAGAATAAAGAAGCAAGAGGAAAAAGGGACTAAAGAATACACACGACTGTTCAGTCATTTTCTGACTTCATTTTTTTCCCTCTTCAGACGCTGAAGAACAGCTACCTGCAGCAGTACGGCACCGACACCGCCCCCAGTGTCCTGGTCCTGCTGGCCTGCGGCACAGTGTCCAGCACATGTGGTCAGCTTGCCAGTTATCCTCTGGCTCTGGTCCGAACCCGCATGCAAGCACAAGGTGAGGCCTCTGCCCCTGAAATGTGAACAGTCTCGTTACCAGCTTTCAGTCTGTGTGATTAGTGTCCTGAAAGTCTAAGTGCAAGTGAAATTGCAGGTTTTTCCAATTTTAGTCAAATGTGGTTCACATGTATTTGTCATTTCTGACAAGTATCAGCTTCTTAAAGGCCGCACCTGTTTGGCAGCATAGTTGTGGTCAGGGAGGGACATTCTCACCAGTACATGTTTTTCAGGAAGTATGTTGGGCAGTAAAAACTGAACTCAGAAGCTAGAAGCCCAGAATGTTTGATCTACAGCGAAATAACCGGTCATCTTTTTACAGCTGTGGCAGAAGGAAGCCAGCAGGTGACGATGACTGGTCTCTTCAGGCGCATCTTGCAGACGGAGGGTCCGACGGGGCTCTACAGAGGCCTGACCCCCAACTTCCTCAAAGTCATCCCTGCTGTCAGCATCAGCTACGTGGTGTACGAGCACATGAAGACACAGCTGGGCGTCACCTCGCGCTGACTCTCAGCTCAGCAGATGTTTGACTTTGAAGCTTGAATGTGACAAGTTGAACCCGAACACCCCTCCACCTGTTCTACTACTGCTGCTGCTGCCACCCCCTTCCAGGGGACATTTTGGCACCTCTCAGGACTCGGTGCCATCTCATTCTGTGAATGTCAGCTGACCGGATGATCAGCTGAGGTGGACAATGTGGACTCAGGGTGTCAAGACTGCTGCTATTTATCTTTGGACTGAGGGCTGAGTAGTGGATCAGCTGAACATAAAGGACCAAATAGGGCTTCTTTTTTTTTTCTCCACCTGTTGTTTTGGTGCCTGGTTAAAGCAAATGTTTCATGTTTGCTATGATTAGCTGAATAGTCAGTGCCAGCGCTTAAAAAAAAAACGACTTCCTGTCAGTAGTCAACACATGAGACATAGCATTAAGAGTATTTTAGTATTTTATTCATTTTCATGTAGAAGTGATTGTTCCTAAACGAGAGGGTTTTGCACATGTGAGTTTGATCTCTCTCCACCCCGTCCAGAACGAATGAACAGATGCATTACTGACAAACCACGGAGGATTCATTTCCGTCCTATATTTATTCTTTATTCTTTTATTGAGTAGGAGAGTGTGAACATTCAGCTGGCAGTTTGAAATGCTGTGGGACTCTTTTCAGAGCGGTGAAATGGTTTAATGAACACTTGGAGTTTGTCCTCATGAGTCGCTGTTTAAGCAGCTTAAAACATTTTGTTCGTCGGCGCGTGTGACGGCGTGCTCTGGTTTTGTTTTGCCTTTTTTTAAACTTGTCTTAAAGTTCACCTCAGGTTTAAAGGCTTTTTCCCACTGCGTTTGTACTTTGGAGGATGAGGGCTTGAAAAGATGAGCAACATATAAAGCACTTTAATATATTCTGAAAAGGCCTCTGAATGTCATATCAATCCAGGTATTCATATTATATGAAGAGTTTAATTTTTTTAATGGACCATTTCAATGCAAATAAATGCAAATTATTAAACACTGCGTCTTGTGTTTTCCTTACAAAATTAATTTTTGAACTGTATGTTCTGCTGTATTCTGTGGACTTTCACGTGTGTAGCCTGTGCTGTAGTGTGCACACATCATGTCCTAGTGGCGTTGAGTGTTCTTACTAACACAATTCTGTTTCAGAGTATGAAGACCTGTCCAACACTTCAGTAAACGGGTTTGTGTTTCAGAGCAGTGTGGAGTGTGAGCAGATGTCGCTGTTCTTTCCTGGATCTGTAGATGTTTAATCTCATTTTAGCGAAATATTACACGTGGCTGACTGAGGAATTACTGTATTGACTAGTTCCACTGAAAGCCAGGTCTACACTGGACCTTATCGAATGGGTGCAGCTAAATTTTTAATCCTTTTACTTTATAACTTTGGGTTCCGTACAACAAGTGAAACATTAACTCTGGTACGGAGTAATCTCTCTAATCGTTCCCAGAACCATTTCAGCCATTCCACAAAACTTCATTGAAGTTTTCTAAAAACTGGTCCTGACCAGAGAAGATATTAAAGGTAGATTACAGCCGCTCTGCTCTGTACTCGAGTCAATCACTGATATGGTTGGATTATTACCCGCTGTGTTTCCTGTCACCACTGACATGTTTTTTATGAGCATATTTAACATTAGAATTAAGTGCATGTGATTATGCTGGGACTGAACAAGGATGTGGTTAGAAGGAAAATGGTTAACTGCAAAAATATAACTGGCCCTGTTTCTTTCTCTCCCTCTCTCTCTATTAATATGTATATACACACACATAGACATGTGTGTGTATATATATATATATATATATAAATATATGTGTGTGTGTGTATATGCATATAAATATATATTACACATATACGTATATACACACAGTAAATCACTGGACTTGTTTGATTAGTCTGATTGTCAGAGACTTTGGGGATATTTTCTTCCGCTCGTTTGACCCGTTGCGGCACCTCGCAGGCTCCCGTAGGAATACAAAGCGGTGACGTCACGAGCTACAGTGACAAAGTGATTCTTAAACCCGCAGCTTCTGTCGTAGAATGTCTGTAGTTTTCTGTGTCGTAAACGTTTGTTTAACGTTCACATTCAGCGTAACGTTAGTTTTTCTTTACTTACGGTAGTAAAGTTAGCTAGCCGTTAGCAGCGCTGCTAAGGAAGTGTGGAAAAAATGGTGCGGAACCTGTTTCGAACCGGGTTTTTCGTCCGGGCCACACACACCGTGTTGACCTGGGCCGTAACGCTCATTCTGTTCCTGCACAACACCGGTGAGTCGATGACGCTCACGGAAATTCCGTTTTCACGTTTAAAAACTGGATCCAGGTCCAGAACCGCTGTTTCACACTAAAAAGTCCTGGACGTGATTATCCCACCGAATAGGACAGAACATGTCAGCACCCTGTCACCGGATTCCTGGATCTAGAAAAGAGTTTTTCTCTTCAGAAACCGGTTTCTGCTGGACCAAGGTTACAGGTCGAAAATCCAGAAACCCACAAAGTGGCTGAGTGGGTTTGAGTTCTGGTGTGAAGTGTTTAGAGCATTGAACAGTGACAGCAGATGCTGTAGATGACGTGCAGCCCACCCAGCAAACTCTGGACTAATTCTGTTCTGTGTCTGTCTGTCTGTCTGTCTGTCTGTGCAGACTTGCGGAACTGTGAGGAGCGTGGAGAGCTGCTGCTGCCGGTTCTGTTCTTCCTCCTGGTCGTGCTGTCGGTTCTCCTATATTTTGCTGTTTCTTTAATGGACCCTGGCTTCGTTCTCACCGACACTGTCAAAGTAAGTTCCACTAAGAGAAACCAATCAGATGGTCTGTTTTACACAGAAAAACCAACAAAAAACCCCAAATTCTCCAATTCTGCTGTAGGCCTTTAAATGATAACGTCAGGCGTTCTGACTTTTGAAGATGTCATGCTGTGTTGGGAATGTTGGATGTTTCATAGCCGTAGAATAATCCCCACGCCACCTTTAAAGCGTTTGCTGTACGTCAGTATTTTCTCTGTGGCAGGGCGTTGAGGCTGCAGATGAGGAAACGGCGGTGATGATCCGTCCGTCTTCGACCCCTCGGCTGCGGCGCTGTGGATACTGTCTGCTGCAGGTACCTGCTGTGTGCTCGTCCACATTCATTGTCACACAGAGTTTCTTGCTGCCCACTAAACATTAAACGCTGCAGGATTAAGTCACACTGAAGATGCTACGAACATTCGTGTTTTGGTCTTAAACCCAAATATCTTCATTGTACAGCAAATAGGAATTAACTGGCCTTGCAGTTCCAATACTTTTGGAGGGGACAGTTATGTCATAAAAGGCTGTAAACGTTACAAAAATATGTTGTTAACGACACAGTTAAATTATTACAATAGACGAGCCGTTACAGGACCTCACTTCTTTTTAGATTTGGATTTTTAAAACTTTACTGCACGTTTCCTCCCACCTCATACAGTTTCCATATGTTCTGCGTGCAAAGATTTCACATGATTTTAGTCGGTTTGTAGCAAACGTTGGAGTTCTTTGGGTACATGACAAAACCAGACAAGACAAGCGACTCACAAAATCTAAACTCTGTCTGCGTGCAGAGCAGCAGAGCTGCTGCTGCCGGTTCTGTTCTTCCTCCTGGTCGTGCGTGGAGGCCAGGTTCCGGTCAATCAGATGGTCTGCGTTTTCTGGAACAAGCGTTTGAATGTGGCTCCCTGCCTGCTGTGGGCTCCACATAGAAAGTCTGTGGTATTTTTATGTGAACCTGGGGAAGAAAAAATCTGAAAGTTTGTGAAATTTAAGCTGAGGAGACGTCCCACTTTTCCCAGTTTTAATGGCACCTCTCTTTTTTCCTCGCAGCAGCCCATGAGAGCGAGCAAGCACTGTTCTTTGGGTTCCTGCACAACAGACAAAAAACGTCACAAAATCTAAAAGCGCTGCGTGGAGGCCAGGTTCCGGTCTGCGTTTTCTGGAACAAGCGTTTGAATGTGGCTCCCTGCCTGCTGTGGGACCACCACTGTCCTTGGATCGAGAACTGCGTGGGAGAGAGGAACCACCGCTGGTTCGTCGTCTACTTGCTGGTGCAGCTGCTCGCTCTGCTGTGGGCGCTTCACATCGCTCTGTATGTCTGACCGTCGCTTTGCAGCCTCACTTTGTCTAATTACGAGTCAGTCGTTTAGGTGGAGTCACAGTGAACGCCCAGTGATTTGGACCCTGACGAGGAGTCAAGAAAAATCTGGAAAGTCTAGAAACGATTAACGTAACATTTTGTGCTACAGTTATTTCACCGTTTTTGCTCAATAATTTCAGTTCTTTAGTCCAATTTGAACAAAGAATGAGTCACTCTTTGGTTATGATTCCTTATGAATCATAAATGCTCAACCCCAGTGTGTGTCAGGGCCAGTCACAGATCTATAACCTAAACTGTAGCTTAACATTTTGATTGGTGGTTACGGGAACATGCAGCCTGCCAGACAGCGTTCAGGGCAAAAAAACACAGCGGTTTCGGGTTCTCCGTAACATTAGTGTGTGTCTTCCAGGTCTGGCATTTCTCCCGGCATCACATGGGAGCTGTGGTTCAGAGCCAACGGGTTCCTGCTGGCGTCGCTGGGCGTCGTCGGGGTTTTGTCTGTGGTGGTGTCGGTGCTGCTGGGCTGCCACCTCTACCTGATCTCCGTCAACTGCACCACCTGGGAGTTCATGTCGCGTCACAGGATCTCGTACCTGAAGAACTGCGGCAATGAGGAGAACCCGTTTGACCGAGGAGTCTTCTGCAACCTGTGGGACTTCTTCTGCATCTGCAGGACAGTGGCGTGGGAGCACACGTACCACAAGAGAACGTCCAGTCCGGTCTGACGTCACCATCAACAATCAGCGGAAGAGACACTTGAGTTCTAGACTGTCCACACGAGGCGCAGCGTCTCAAGCCAAATGTTTTATACGAGTGGTATACGAGGCTCATCTCAACTCGACTCAACCATACCTGCTTTTGGGACCAGCTGCTTTGTTTGCGTCTGCAGGTATGGTGTCCCTTCAATGTAGCTGGTCACCATAGCAACGTTGCATGTAACCGCTGTGATTTTTTTTTTTACAGCACGAGTAATTTAGTTTCAGCAGGGAGTGAAAGCAGCAAGAACAAAGACTGCTGAGAAAAAGTTGGTCAAATACTAGCAAAGGCGGCGCACATCACACAAGCGGTAGTGATGCGTCTCTCCGAGCATTCCCTGGTGTCCAGGGTTTTGACCCCTCAGCTCACTGAGGTGATACCAAAAAACGTACCAGCTGCTGTCCACAACTTTGTTAAAGAGAAGACACGGGGAATGGAGCTGAGTGGAGCAGCTGCCTCGTTTACAAGTCGTACAGAGACGAGCCTACACGAAGACACTCGATAAGAGAAAAGTAAGACACCTTTGTTTCGCGTGATTAAAAACCAGCCGACTGTAAGACGAGCTCGATTATCAGTTCCAGTTGTGTTTACTTTCCATTTTCTTTTTTTTCCTCTCTGACGTTAAGCACAAACCTCTGCGGTTTGACTTTGGGGACAAGCAAGCAAAGACTTTTCTGGGTCTTCTGCCTCAATTGTTACTGGATTCAGAATAAATGCAGCAACAAGAGCGAACACTAACATTTAAATCCGAACTGACGTTTGCTCAGGCTTGTATTGTGAGAACTAACACAGATTTTGTTCCTTTGCTTTGATGTAATGTAACTGCAAGTGATTCATTTTTCCTGTGTAGTTGAAAGATGACACATTTTTTACAAACTTTGTTTACTGCATTAGTTGTGTGTGTATTTATTGACAACGAGAGAACATTAAAACACAGATGATGCACACTGACGTTCCCGGGCAGGAGGCTCCACATACATAAATACAGTAACATGTAACATGTAACATACAGCAGCATCAACGTAAAGTGCTACAACCTGCCAAGTCACCTCCAGCTGGGTTCCCCCGGTACGTTTTACTCATGGAGTTGATGATGGAGCAGGTGGAGGGTTTTGTGTCTTTGCTCAAGGACACTTCAGCAGGACATGGAAGAAAATACTGGCCTTTCACTTCTGGACATAATTTGTTTAAAGAGTTTTTTTTTTCCCCAGTGTTGGTCACCGTGCAGCAGTAATGCACCATTCCATTCAAACGTTTGTGACATTTAAAACATCCTAGAATTTGCCAAAACACCTGAACAAGCCAAAATCCTTATGGCAACGGCAGCGAGCACCCAGGAAGGGTTCAAAGACGATATCTGACGCACAATGAATCCAGACCAAAGTCCACGTGAACAACTGTAAAGACATCCACAACCAATGGGAAGAAGGCATCCTTCAAAGCTCGGAGGAGCGGAGCGGCTCTCAAAAGCAGAGTGACGTCTACAGTAAAGTGCTTGAAAGCAGCTGTTCTGTGTGTAATAAAGCAACTTGAAAAAGACAATTTGATGTTCAGTTCCATATTTAAGTTTAGTCTAGTTGTTTTACCCAAATCCTTAAACATTCCTTGGTCTCCTCAAGTGTTGATGTTTGAGTCTGAATATAACAAAAATGATCTGAAGGAAATAGTTGGAGTTACACCTCAAAGTTTGCTTCTTCCTCGTCTTCTATTGCACTGACATTAGAGCTCAGTATTACAGAATATGATTAGCTAAATTCAAAATACTATAGGTTCTTATTACTATGGCTATATTAGCGTCTCTATGGCTTGTTTTGTACGACTAGCAATTACAGAATTTCTAGTGCACACGTTCACCACAGTGCCATGCACTTCTACTGTAACAGGAAACAGCTGGTCAGGAGGAGACGGATATGTAAGATGTATGTTATTAATGCGAGGGAATGACTCGACAAATACATTTTGGATTCAACGTCTGTTGTTGGAAAGAAAAGGCTCATAACCAGAAACTGGGAACGTTTGTTTCATTTGTTTGGTCAAGGCAGTGGGGGAGCCCGTCACAGTGATGCATCGAAACGGCAGCACATACTGTACCTCTGAAGGACAAATATGGAAAATGAATTAGAAAATAAGCAAAGGCCACAAAGCTCCATCTGTCACTAACACACAGGATGCTTGAAGAGGCGGGTTTATTAATGACGGCAGTAAAGTTTGAATGCAGCAATATTGGAGTTAATTCATGTTCACTGTGTGTGACCAAGCACAACGCCGTTTCTAAAGGAAACAGAAATCATTTCAGTGGATCCTAGCACAGTATTTAATGGGTCCACTGCAGAACAATGCAGGTTCTGAATCCGTCACTGCTTTCCACGGCTAACACCACTTTTAATATGTAACGACTTATGGCTGCATCTTTTTTGTAAAGCAGCTGGCAGAGCTGCCGCCGTTCACTGAGCTTGTGCGACCAAGTGATTCACATTTGACCACTGGTCACAAGCCTGGTAAATGTTGGGGAGCGTTGGGTGAGGAGGGGCATCCCTGTGTGGACCCCAAGCTGAGGCGAAAGTCCAAGGAAAAAACATTTCCCTGTCAGTTCGATTGCCCATGTCACTTCGTTGGTGTTTCAGGCTCAGACCTTTCTAATAATCCTGCACTTATTTGAGCTTTTAACAGGTGAAGGTGAATAAATTATATTCAGATGTTCATCAACTGAGGATGGTGTCTAATAGTTACACTTCAAAGACTTGGCTTAAATAAAGCACAACGCAAAATGTCAAGACAGAAGCTCAGCCTTTTTTCGAAACGCTGCACAGACTAAATGATTCATCTGGAGATTCACGGAGGATGAAAGTTGGTGTTAGATGCAGCCATAAAATAATGAGGGTGTTGTTTTTGGTCACAGCATCAGAGATGTAGATTCACCCCAGTGGACACTTTATGGGATTCTCTTCCCAAACTGTTGGCTGTGTTTTTCCTTCTGACGTGATTTGTGAGGCATTTGTTCTCGCCACATGACAAATTCATGCCGCGTTTGTGACTGATGCACCGGCAACTGAGGCGGCCAGCATTGAGTCAGCATCACGAGAGAGGTACGACAGTCGTCATTTTAGACATTAGTGATGCAACATAAGGCAGCTTACGGAGGTACAGGCAGTCGCAGCACACGTGCCGATTTGTCCGGTGTATCAGCTACACATGAGGCAAGACTGTGCGCAGCGGCCAGAAGGAAACGCCACAAACTGGTGTCGAAAGGAGGAAAACTGGACTAATGATTGTTGGGATTCAAATATTCTGACGTGATGATGATCAGAAGTGGCAGAAATACAGAAACTCCGGACTCAGGTAAATTTTTTCTGCACACGCTCAAATATACTTGCAGCACAAATAATCCACTAAGAGAAAGTGTAGTACTGAAGATTTAGAGACAAACTCTCATTGGTGAAAAGTACGGTAACAAGTTTATGGGATCAAAGGCGAGGAAGAAACACACCACCTTAAATAAATGTAGTGGAGTAAAAGCAAAAGTATTTCATGCTTTTATGGAGAAAAAGTAGCAATAAATCTACTCAGAGCACCACTCATTTTTACTGAGTGTGGCCTTTGAGTAAATGCACGTAGTTACTTACTCTCTCCGATTAAAAGTAACTCCAGATTGGGATAAGGATGTAAAAGGAAGAGGGATAATGTTGTAAACTTTTCAAGCATCCTGTATCTGCTGGTATAAAAGATCACGTCACCCGACCCAATCTGGTTAAAGGAACTAACAGCAGGAGCAGGCGAGCTGCGGGTCAACAGCGTCTCACCACAGACTTGAATCTCCGCAGAGGATATAAAGGGCTACAATCGCTTCTTTGCTCTGTGAGTTTGCGTAACTGATGGACAGTCGGCTGTCGGCTGGGTGGCAACGAGAACAGTCCGTGTTATCAGCCATGGGATCGTGTGTAAGGTGTTAGCGGAAAGACCAGGGTGGGAAACCTGAGGGACTAACCGAGGCGTCTGCAGGGGCTTGAGGAACCGCTGATCACTACAAGTAGCTGAAGGATTACGTGGGTTAAGAGACTCGACTTTAGGGTTTCACAGATCCTGCTACAGTTTAATGGAAGTTTGACATTTTGCAGACATGCTTTCAAGATCAAATCCAAAGCGAATTCTGCTAAAGAAATCTGGTCATAAATGTTTCTGACAACTAGGCGCGAGAGCACTGCCTTTATTGACAGGTTTAACTCTGTACAGATTTAAAGAGACTGGAGGTCAGTTACTCAGAATATTGGACTATTCCCTGAATCTGTCAAGAGTTATGATGCCCAGTGGCCATTGCAAGTCACCAAAGCTGGGCCGTAAAAAAGAGCTTTTGGCTGATGGAAATGATGTGAAACGATAAACGGAATAAAATCCCTCACATTTGCAGCTTATTTCATGGAAACATTTAATTCATCGATTTTTTGCCTATTAACTGATTAATTACCTAATGTATCTCTAGAGGCTAAAGTTCATTCGCATTCACATCAATCACTGACGACTTATTGACCCTTCAGTGTTTTTATCTAAAAATTAAGGGTGTTCAGGTGACTTCGGTTTTACTTTAACTAACAATGATTGGTTACCTGTCCGTGGGTCCCCTGTCAGCTGACAAAACACACGTGTGGTAAATTTCCCACCCTGGTCTCGTTATCTTTCATCCATGCAGGGCACAGAAGTCGAAGTCGGCGAAGGCTTCCTGCTGTTCAGCAGAGAGGTTGAAGGGCTTAGACGGAGGTGACAGGATTGGCTGGAGTCGAGTGAACTCGCTGTCGAAGTTGCTGACGTCCGTGGACTCTTTGATTGACGGCAGGAACGGTGGTCTTACGTTCTTGGCCAGCAGAGCCTCCCAGTCAATGGTCTGTAAGAGAACAATGTATCCGAGTTTTCTTTGCAAGATATCCACCACTTTGCAAAGTGGATGTCTCTCCCACAATGGGCCTCTGCACATCTCAGCATCTTTTAATTCGAACTCTGTCACAAGCGGCTGCAGAGCCGGAGGAACAGGCTGCTACGAGCCAGTGGGTCGACTTTCTGACTTATTATTTGAAACATAAAAACGTGACGATGGCATTTACAGGTGTTGGGTGTACGGTGTCACTGTCTGCCAAAGGCAAAGTTGTGAAGTGAGCTTCTCGTAAACTTTAGTTGACATTACAAACTGAGCAGGTTTTAAATACTGTGGAATTATTATGAACATTCTTTTCAGCCACCTGTAGGTGCCCGGTTTTCACAGTTCATGTCTTATTTCCGTTCATCCTGTACAACAAAAATCCACTTTGAGCGGTTTCCAATATTTTAGCAGTTGTAATGAATCAACTTTAGCTGCTAAAACAACAGTATTCAATCAGAAAGGCTTAAACAATCAATGACTTTTATGATAAATACTCAGTGTCTAATCACTAGTGGTGACTACGTCTGCACAGCTTCAAAGACTTAGTTAATAAGTGACCAGCAGTTTAGGTGATTTACCTCAAAGAACTTCTCTCCTTTGACTTCATTTGCATCCCTCTCTCCAGCTCCGAGCCTCTTCAGAGGATTCTTCTTCAGCAGCTGCAGGCAGATGACGTGTGTTTATGTTATCAGCTCCACTTTTCCTGGAGCTGACCTGGAAATTTACTGACATTTGCAGATTTCACCAGACGTAATCAGCTCCGTGGTAATTTTAAATACTTCTCTCTGTCTGGTAAAAGTTCTTTAGCAGTGTTAACTAGTTTTTCCCTCAAGGCTTAAATTTCTTGCTCACAAAGACAGACAGACATGGCATCGCAGTGAACTTGACCTTTGACCCCCAAAATCTTCTCAGTGCATCCTTCAGTCTAAGTGGATGTTTGTGCCAGATTTGAAACTCTGCTGTAGGAAGTAGTCATTTCCATCCTGCATTTTAAATGTGAAGTAACACTACAAACCTTTAGGCTTAAAATCTTCATCGAGCTAATCTTTATTCTCACAGATATTGGATGTTTGATTCGTGGATTCATCACATTAGGAATTTCTTTAGCACGTGTGTATGTGGAGCGGAGCAAGAGCCGAAGGACGAAAGATGAAAAGTGGGGCTCGTTACCTTCTGGGTGATGGAGACAACATCAGGGGGAAGAGAAGGTGGATACTGCACATCGTCATTGACGATGCTATCGAAGACCTCCTCCTCATCCTCGCCGGGGAACGGAGACTGACAGGAAGGAAGGGAGACGTCAGATTCATGCTTCGATCCATCGTAATTTTCATTTGTTCACATACAGATTCAGCCCATTTTTTACATTTTCCAAAACACATTGATGATGTGCTCTGTCAGCTACAAACAATCATTTCATCCAAACACGTTAATACTACAAGTACATTCATAAGATTCACTCAGCGCCACTGATGTGTTTCAAATGCTATGTGACGTACTTCTGTGATTATTGATTTTTTTAACACACTTCTTGCTTTTTCCTGTGGCATTTAAATCACTTGAGGGGGTGTAAGTGAATAATGAACTTGCTGGTTGCAAGTATTTGAGCATTTGAGCCTTTTTGTAAAACGCAGACACCAAATTTCCATTTACACCATTTTCCCTTCTTCCTCCCTCTTTAGCTCAAAGCCACAGGGACCACACAGCTCAACAGCTCTTACTAGCAGCAGAAAGCCTGACTGTGGGTTAGAGTCATTTGCCTGATCTCTACACAGGTCCCTGACAGCATGTATTCATTTTGCCAACCACTTACAGATTTGAATATCTACAGAAAAGCAGAGACAGTGAGACACGAAGGGTGAAGGACCTGGGGAGAGGGGGAACAACCGTAACTACCCGCACAGAGAACTTAATGTGCGTTAACAACCTCTCCAATGAGCATCTCGTAGATGAGGACGCCCATTCCCCACCAGTCCACGGCTCGGGTGTAGTTGTCATCTGTCAGCACCTCTGGAGCCAGGAACTCAGGAGTCCCACAGAAAGTTGAGGTTCGATCTCCGTGACCCATCCCTGCAGAAATGTTAAAAAACCACATGTGTTACAGGTGCTGTAACTCCCTCTGAGCTGTCATGAAGAATAATCATTTAAGGGAAAACGTTCTTAGCGACGCTGCATTCTTCAGAAATAAAGTTTGTGGGAAAGGTGGACGAGTCCGGTGACGTATAGACGACGTGCGAAATCAACTCACCTTCTTTACAAAGTCCAAAGTCTGTGATTTTCACGAATCCATCTGCATCCATTAACAGGTTATCCAACTTCAGATCTCTGTGGAAAACACACAGCGCTCTGTAGCTCCATCTAAAGCTGCTATAACATGCGACACTTTGGTCGATAGGACTCACCGATAGATGATTTTATTTAGGTGCAGGAACTCTAAACCCAGCACAACACATGCTGAGTAAAACCTGCAAACATCAGACTTCGGATTATGGATCACAGGGATGAACATATTCACACTTAGAAACTGTCTGTAGTGTAGAGGTACAAACGCGTGAAGGCTCTAACCTCGTCTGAGCCTCTGTAAAGACGTCGTTGTGAATGTGGATCATGAGGTCGCCGCCTGGTAAATACTCCATGACAAAGCAGACGTGGTCGCTGGTCTGGAAGCAGCCGTGGAGGTTGACCAAGAACGGATGCCTGGATGCGTTGATCATCTCAAAGATCCTCTTCTCACTCATAAGACTGCGGGACAATGCAAAACGAGCCGTCACACGCCACCTTTAATCATTAGTGCAGCACAACACTCACTTTTAGCTCCTACAGGGGGAATTCAACTTGACATTTAAGCATGACGTCATTCGAACTGTTCATGTCAAGGACCCCAAAACCACTAACTGAGAAATAAAACAGCTCTAACTCTTGGTTTTACCCGTTTCTTTTTTCAGCCTGACAGTCTAAATACAGCAGGCCATTGTTTTGGCCTTATTCTAATGGAGAATCTATTAGATGTTCTTTATCCCGAAAACAGGCTTAAAAGGAGGAAAATTCATTAACAGAGTCAATAAAACAAACACTTTCTCAATGTGGATCACTGCTATCGATTCGTTCACTTTGACCTGCACCTCTAATTTTAAGCCTGTATCTGATCTGAGGACCTAAGCACAGAGAGTGTAAAAGCCCCACGATTGATTTGATGACCAAGATACTAACAGTGCAAAGGGTTGATTTGCAAAAAGGAGTTATTAATCTCTGCTCTCCAAATGAATGGAGATGAAGGAAACCAGCCTTTGTATTTACTGACTGATGAATTGTGAAGTGTACTATCAGTAGATGTGCCTTTGGTTCGGAGTTATCTGAGGCCCTGAATGCTAATAGGTTTTTCTTTTTCTTGCTTTTGTAAATTGTTCCGAAAAGACGTTCACAGTGACACACCTGTCCACTTCATCACGAGACACGATGTCTCTTTTCTTCAGGGCCTTGATGGCGTACAGTTTTCCTGACTTCTTAAACTCAGCCAGCAGAACCTGCACAGAGAACATTTGCAACACATCAGCTGAGGACAAACACAAGGAAACGTCGCCCGAGTTGAAAGTCTTTACACGGTTACCTTCCCAAAGTGTCCTCTGCCTAGAACTGAAATATATCTGAAATCCTCCATGTGCATCCTTGAGAAAAAACAGACAAAAGCAGAAAAATGCCCTTGATTTTTAACTGACGCAGATCATAAGATACAGTAGATGTGTGAGTGTGTCATGTATGAGCGTGTACTTTAGAGCAGATACGGGCTGGTCGTCGTTCGCGTCTCTGCCGTTTATGGATGGCTGCATATAGAGACAAGATTCAGAGGAACTCACCAGTCAGTTACATGAATGAGTCAGAGCCACATATCACACCCCAGTGTCAATATTCCTTTAAACTATGATTTTCTTTTCTAACGGATCGACTGTCTTTCCTGTAGAGATTGCTGTCTGGAGTTTTTAATTACATTTTTAAACTGTTAAAAGCTGTAGAAAGATGCTCATTTAAATTTTTGGTTCTATGAGTTTTTCAATTATACATTTGTAATACATGTTTTTTTGGTTTTTGATCAAGATAAGGCTCCAAAAAATACAAGAATATCTAAAGTGTTTGGTCTTCAAACGAGAGGTGCATCGAAATAAGATAAATACACCACAGGTAGAGTTCTCTCTTTCACTTTGAAGCAAAATTTAAAAGTGAAAACTCCATAAAAAATATAGCGCAACATGACACATCCTCGGCTCCCTTAGAGCAAGTTAATCGATAAGCATTTACCAGAGTGTCTTGCAGCGGAGGCACAGATGATGTTTTATGTTCTGTAATGATGATGGTGGGAGTGCTGTCTCTCTGGTCCGTGCCGGTGGGAGACGGCTGATCTTCACTGATGCTGAGTGTGATTACTGGAGCTGGGCTGCATGTGTGACAGGACAAAGCAACAAAAAGTGTTCAGTTTCAAAGTGCTGTTCCAACCATGTGAACGCTCCGATATCAGATCTTTAGATGAACGCTTTATAACTGGCAACCCACAGTAAAACGCTTGCTCAGGTTATTCTGAAGGTCTGACATGTGAAGGCTAGTAGTGCTTTGCATAAAAATTTTATAAGTTGGAGTATTTTTAGGAGAATAAGTGAAGCTTAGATTATGTCTGACGTTGGCAGTGAAGTGGTTGTTTGCGGCTCCGTGTCTGCTGGATGTCTGCTGTTATTTGCCAGCAGGTCTGGGGTCGTCGAGAGAGTCGAACTGAAGGTGGTGAAGGAGCTGTAACGAGGGAGGATGCTCATCATCAGGTGACCCCACGTGGCAAAATTCATGTTCATCTGGGCTGCTCGGAGGAAGTTCTTCCCTGAAAATTAAAAATGCAATCCACATAAACAATAACTTGAACACTGGTGTGTTTGGCAGCACCTGGGTATCGCACAAACACGGGGTCAAGGAATCGGCTGAAGCTGCAGGGTTTCTATGTGAACGTGTACCTCTCTCTTTGGTGAAGATGCATCGCTGACGTCTCAGTTTTGGTTGCCGCTCGATAAAAGTGTCAATGAATCGAAGCTGTAAAATAAAATCTAATTTATTTTTATGGATATTTACTTATGTTTGTCAAGGATTGCTAAACATTTTATATGTAATGAAAAAAACCATAACAACACACTTACAAAATATAATGTTAATATGCTAAATATATCAGAGGTGCAAATAATAAAATTATAATAATGCACTAAAATGTGTAAATAATACTGATTAAAACAATCAACGAGTCATAAAACAAAGAAATTTATATGTAAGAATATTTGAATGTGGCAATAAGTGAAATGAAAAAAAAAAAAAGGAAGGACATCACAAAGCCCCATGTGGGGCGTGCCGGGTACCTTGGTGTAGAGGAGACCTTGTGGCTCCAGACTCAACTCCTGGTTTTGGTCGGGCTTTTCAATCATCTCCTCCAGGCGCAGGAACTTGACTGCACACATGGCCCTCCGGTGGCGCCAGAAGACACCGACCTCCAGCTCCCGAGACTGTCGGTAGATTTACAGCAGACAGAGCAAGAACATAATGAATGAGTCAGTGACAGACAGGACAGGGCTGGCCTGCTTAGCGCTGCAGCTGGGACAGGCTCCAGCCCCCCGGGACCCTGAACACCACAATCTTTCCCATAAACAGCATATACTGTATGCAATTATTGACACCACGGAATTGAGGCCTTGATGCCGAAAAGATTTGGGGACAGTTATCGCTTAAACGTTCAGGTGTGCTCAGTCAGTTTTAACTGCAATTGAGTATTTACTTTAGAGTTTTAACCAATGTTCTAGTAACGTTTGCATATGAAAAACTCAGTACAGTTCAGTTATTCTGGTTCCCACATTTAAATTAAGGCATAAAAAACAAATATTCAACAATCACATGCTTCCATTAGTTGACATACAAAACTACACAAACACGCACACACAGTCACCTAGTCACCAAATTTCTGTGTATGAAATGAGACATATTTCTGCAAGTGTATAGTTACGCTAATAGTAAATGCTAATCTAAAAACAAAATTAAGACATTACAGAGAGCTGACCTCATGCTGCTGGTCTATAAATCTCTCTTAGGACAGAAAATACTACCCTGACCTTCTTTTACACTCTGACCTTTTAAATGTTTCGCTCCGATCAGACAGAAGAATAAAACCAAACCTGACACCGGATCAACACACTCACTCACTCTGATTTCTTGAAACGACCCAACAAATTAAACTCCTCTGAATTCGTTTTACCGGTTTGGTAAACTGATGTCTGCAGGTGCTGGGGAGACACCTGCTGACCACGGACCGAACTACCACAACAGACCAGATCAGCGGAACTCAGAGTGAATCCACATTTTACTTGAATGAAGTAGCTGTTGCAAAGTAAAAACATACTAGGAAAAGTAATGGACCTGAATTTAAGTAATGCAGGAGATGCATAGTAACATTCTGATACCGATGCATTGTAAATAAAATTGATTAAACACTATTAAAACACAATTGTACACTATTAAAAAGATATTAAATATCTTATAATGATTATAATAATATTCAGAAAGGTAAATAAAACACAGCCTGATTATTCTAGTCGCTTTTTGATTGTAGCATTGTCTGGGTTACTGCTCATCTGAGCGGGGGTGAATTGGACAATGTGACTGAAACAGAACACTGCTTAGTCTGGCTGCAAAATGACAATATGACAATGAATAAGTATATCAAGGTCAAGTTGTGGAATAAAAAAAGAACAATTCACCAACAGTAATATAGTGAAGTAAAAGTATAAAGACTTTATAGTATAAGTATAAAATAAGTATAAAAACTGAGAAACACTTGAATAAAGTACATGTATGTAAAATGATGGATTATTTTGGCCACCACAGTCATTTCTTAAACATTATGCATCTGTACATACGCAGACGTTTCTGTGCTTCCAGACACACATTTTTAATCTTTTGGTTCGATGAGAAATTCTTTCTTTTGTTAGAGCGAGGCCTCCCTTTTAATTGTCCATCCTCACACGTTGAGTGAGTGTATTTTTCCGTGTACTGTGTGACCCGCTTAGTGCCAGTGCACGGTGTGGAAGGTCCTGCGTTTACTGTAATAAAGGTCCATCTCATCTTTACTATAACTTATAAAGCTGCTGACCCCACTTTTATCTGCACCAGTGTCCCAGAGACAATGGTCCGCGAGGAATGCCACGCTGTAAGGGAACAGTGTTTCCATGGCGTCTCGTGTCTGCACTTATTTCAGGTTTGGGCAGGAAGTAAATACACAGGAAGGAGTGCTTGAATAGGGGAGGTGTGGATCATGGGTGGTGAACAAAAAATGACTCTGGAAAAATAATGGACACTGGCCAGCAATGAAGAGGGTTTTGTTGGTGGGAAGTGGGGGATGAATCTATTGTTTTCTTTAGTTTTCCTACTATTGTACAACAACAATATTACTAACATGATCATAAGTATTAACTACAATTTTTTACATGTATTGTCATCCATTTACCTAACCAACACGGTGAAATATTAATTTATGAAACCATATGATTTTTGGAGTAGCGCGGTTTTTCCCAGTACCACCAAGCAGGTTCAGATCACGGTCCACATGTAGAGAAATAACTTCAGCTCAAAAGTCCACTTGCCAGCATTTCAGCTGCACCTCTCCATTTCCTTCAGGGAGTAAAATAAAACCCGAGAGTTTCTTCTGGTCGGATACTAGGATGCTGCACAGTACTGCAGGCACTGTGTCGTACTGTGTCGCCCTAACCACCAACTGCATGTCAGTGACTGGACTCACCCGCTCCAGCTGGAGGCAAAACCTCTGATCCCAGCTCAGTCTGCTGACAGGTGCCCACCGTGTAAGGCCGACCACCCTGCCATCGAGCCGGAGCACTGCGCCGATCTCTGCTGCAGAAAGGACAAAAACTCTCACGTTTGAGCCCAGTGCTTTGACTGTAGATATTACAACTCAGTTTTAAGAAAACAGAAACTAAATTTGACGTCTTGAGCTGAACCAACTTCTTCTAACATCCTTGGGGGAGGATATAGTTTATCAAATGCAACAAAAAGGACATTAGATTACCACGTATACATGTATGTCATAATTCATAAAATGCCCGGCATGAAGATTAAACTTCTGCTCACACGTATTTAAATGTGCTTCTACATTATACCTGCATAACTAACTTTACGCTAGTGTTTTAATATTTTTTAACTTATTTTATTTAAACTTATTTTTCAAACTTTATTTCATGGTTTAGTAATTTCAAAAATTACTGAGACACCGGAACGTAACAATTATTTTTTGAAGTGTTTCATTATAAAACATGTAAGGCTCCGGAATTGTTGTATTATATCCTCACCTATAGACAAATGACAGATTTTGCATATTGAGTTGACTGCATGAATTTTGAAAATGTACAATCTTAACACCTGTTCTATTTTCTCTAGAATAAAAAAACTAATTCCGTGTTTATTTCTATACATGCCTGCAAAATAGTGTTTTTCCTTTCTTCTTTATTGTTATTGTAATATTGTTTCCAGTATTCTTCTTCTACTGCAAGATTTCAATTGTACATATTAAAGGTAATAGTTAGGTTTCATAACACTCCCTGCATAGCGACTGACTGAAGCTGAGAAACAAGTTAAACTTTGCTGCCAAAACAGTGAAATGCAGCAATTTAAGCAGAAGTGCTTCAAAAATCCCAAACACTGACCCGAAGGCTCGTCCGTTCTGTGAGCAGCGGGCGAGCTGCTCTCCGTGGGATCCTGACGGTTTTTCTGCTCCAGGTTTCTCGGAGGTTTCAGTAAATCCTCACATCCAAAAAGGCAAACTTCAAGCTGGCCTGAAAGAAATTATAAGAAAAATCTGGACTTAAAAATCAGACAGTTAACTCTCAATTTACAAGAACCATCTACTGATTAAAACTCGTGCTGCTTTCAAGTCTGAGACAATCTACACATAACCTGAAAGTGATTGTCTACAGTTTCTAGTGCCTGGTAATAAATCTTAGTTAACACCAAACTAAACATGGCATTTCAAAGTAAAACCTCTTATTTGTCAGCGTGGATAAATCTCCTGGACTCCAGCCTCTAATCAGCGCTGTCTGGAGACGCACACGTAGCTTTTACATCCTCATTCTCTTCATTTTCACTCTAGTGCTAGCAGCTGTGGAGCAGAAAATCGGCCCAAGCGCTTTGACCGCTCCGAGACTCGTTCCCGTTATTCACTGCCAACAGAGCAACTCCAGGATTTGTCTCATTACATCATCAAAAGCCTTTTTTTTGCCTCGTGCCGGGAGAGAGCAGCTTACAACTGAACCATCCAAAACCAACAGATTACATGTCGTGATCATCCACTGCCAGAGGTCAGAACATGGTAAATCATGTTCAGCTTCTGATGATACTAGAGAGGGCAGCTGTGTATGAAATGAAATAAACATAACAACTTGCTATAATTTTCTCTAAAGGCCAAAGGTTTTTCTTATAATTTTCCACAAATGTTCTCATTAGACGTCTGTAAGATCATTATTATTTTATAGTTTGGTTTTGTAGTCAATAGAAAATGAAGAATGAAATTATTTTCTGTTTATAAACGTAATAATTAATCACTAACTGCGTTAGCTCTATTTATAGTTTCAATTATGTTAAGGCATCAAACTTTATAGGCACCTAATATATTTTTAGACATACACACACATAAATACACACATATACATATATATATATATATACACACACATATATATACACGTATATATGTACGTATATACACACACACACACACACATATATGTATATATATACACACACATATATATACATACATACATACTTATATATATATATATACACATATATACACACACACACACACACACATATATATATATAGTCTTAAAAAAAAGCTTCCTGATCCCTAACCTTAGAAGCTTTAAGCTAAAAGCTGGATATGAGACAGAAACAAACATGGAATAGCTTTACAACATACAGCCTCTTTCTCATTTCTCATCTTGAAATGTAACACTCTAGACAAACAAAACAAAAAACACTGGAATAGTGCAAAAAAAATTCAAATACAATTTCAGTAATAATAGCAGTAAAAGCTGACACAGAAGATGGAAGTGTCCACATTTAGCAGCTCCAAATATTCCCATGCTCTGAATTTGTTGAGTGAAAGGTGATAAGAAACATTGTAACACATGTTACACGTGTTGCAGGATGTAAACTGTGTGCAGGTAACGGTAAAACATGTTCTCAAACCCCTTGAAGCAGTTAATAAAAGAGCACGACGATTGACGTTCTGTCGGTCTATCAGACCGCGACCCTTCCGAAAAGCGATACATACGATTACTGCATCAAACTACTTCTGACTGTGCGTAATAAGTAAAATAGTAATATTCATTTTGAATATAACTTCTAGTAATGAGAAATATAATAGAAACCATCCCAACAGTTTGTGTTGGTACCAGTTACAGAGGCAGGTCTAATGCAGAAGTTGGAGGGAGAACTGGGCAACGTGGGACACTTAGGTGTGCAGCTCTGAGTAGATGGCGGTCCCTCTGAAGAATCAACTCCCTCTGCAGGCTGCTGTGAAAGCTCCTGTTTGTTTCCCATCAGGCTTTTCTCCAGGGAGAGTCGCAGAAGATCCAGCTTCTGGGAGGACTCCTGCACTCGGAATTGAGCCTGACAAAGAGACAAAGACTGCTTCATCTGTCTAAACACGGTGCTGTTTGGTGTTGAGGGAGACAAATAATTCTTCGCTGCTTTGAACAAGGCGGCCGGGGGAAGGTGACGCTCAGATCGAAACTAAACAGAATCCAAAAACCTTATATGAAATTCTTTGTTGCATTAAATTTGTACACCCATAACGATAGATGCATTTGTGCATATGTGACATCAAAATCCACTGACTCCATTACAGTGAATGTATTTTCTGTAAATGAAGAATCATATTTTTTGAAGTAACACTAATGTGAAGCTTTTCTAATCAGTTTATATTTGAACCAGCACAAAAACACTGCAGACTTTTTTTCATTGTTCGAAAGAGTTACTGAACATTAGTCTAAATTCACTGGAGATTTTTTTAGGATCTAAAGGTTTTATTATAAATTTGTAAAGATTTTTTTGATCAGAAGAGAGCCATGTTCCAAATGTTGCTGTTCAACAGTTTTTTGCAGTACTTTGTTACACACTGAAGACGGCAACTGTGACGTGCCAATTTCCAGAAGGGCTGTTTTTGTCGGGGAGAAAAGATTTTTCTTCAAAGCTTAAAGACACAAAAAATATCATTTGAATACTGAGTAATGTGTCCACTGAACACATGCTACTTTAAAATGAGTCCTACCTCAGCGAGTGCCTTCTGGTCCAGCGCTGAAATCCCCTCCAGCTGCTTTACCACATCTTTGGCCAACACCAAGGCGTCCGTCTCTCTCTGCATGTAGTGCTGCAACTCTGCCAAACGCGCATCCACAGGATTGACAGTGACCGCAGAGATTCCTGAAAGAAAGAGAAAGAGTGACAGAAAGAACCTCAGGGTGCTAAAAAGTCATTTCAGGTACATCGCCATAGATGACCACTGAAACTGATTGCTGCAATCGATATTTAGAAAGCTCAAATGAGTGTTTTCTCTGAAAGGTCACTGTGCTCCAGGTAAAGGTCTTAACGTTACATGTTTTATGTGTCTGGCATTTAGCTGACACTTATCTAAAATGTATGAAAGCTCTGAAAGGCAAAAATTTTAAAAAACCTGACCTGTGGCTACATTAACCACATGAAACAAGAACTGAAGAAAAAAACAATTAAATAAAAGGTAATCACTGGGATTCACTGAAACAAATGTATTTTCTCACTTCCTGCTCAAGTCTTTCATAACATTTACAGCTTTAATTTGAGTCAATTACTGAAACAACATATTCTGTTCTATAGTTATGGGCTCTCTGTATTTTGAATGTTTGCATTGGCCCTCTGAAAGAAAACAGCAGCTTCCTCATCTCTATTTTGAGCTTCTTTATCTGTACATAAAAACTGAACAAGCAGCATGTGACCCCAGGTGTCATGTAATCTAATGGATTAACATTAGCTTTTTCACATTTAGCTGCTCCGCAGTTTCACACTTTCCGTCTTTATTAGACACTGATCAAATGTATCTGAATAGTAAGGAAATAAACTGCCTGTCATAGAGACGATGCCTCCCAGTCCCTGAAGATGACAACATTACAGGGAATGAGTGAGACAAAGGAAACAGGGTTTACAGTTATATACGGAATCATTTTGCGTTTGTTTTATGATTCAGATTTAGGAGTCACTATTGCCTCTGTCTCTATTAATCCTGTGAGAGTGGTTTCACTTTCCAAGTTATACAAGAAACACCCACAGAGATGACAGTTGGCAGGAAGCACGGTTCAACCAATATGGGTTTTTGATACTAGCACTGATATTTCGGAAATGAAATGAACTGAAATCTTCGTAGCTCGGTATGTCTTATCTTGACCTTTTTCAAAGCAAACGACCTGTAAGTGTTCACAGGAAACGCTTCACAAACGTAATGTTTTAGTGGGGATATAGAAACTTTAACAAATATTTTCAGTTCATTATAGCAAGTCAGACTGTACGTCTTTAAGAAAAAGAAGCTGTGGCACACATTACGCATTTATAATGAATTTGATGAATTTTAAAAAATTTTTTTATTGTATATCTAGATTAACATCAACAGGGAAGAAACAAAACAAAGGCTGGTGACGCTTGCAAAAGCCCAAGAGATGCATATTCATTGTTTCATTCAGAGTTGTAACAGCTAAAATTTTACCAGGAATTTATGTGCATAACCACGTTACTCCCCCAAAACAAACGTCTTAGTAAACTGTGGTCCTCAAAATAAAAGGACATGGACCTTGGAGAGCAGATTGTTTCACTTGTAGTAAAAAAAACGTTTTAAAATCTGCTGCCAAAAACCAGAACAGATATGACTTTTAAGATTTGTTGAGAGGTGTTTTCACACGTCAGTTACCAGCCTGAACGGGTTATGAAGAAATTGGGCTTTGGAGGTTTAAAAGTCTAGTTTTCTATCTAAAACTTAAAGCACTTGTATTATGATGTTTTCATTTTTGTTTCGGACAGATTTTAGTTTAATAACACTGATTAATCCAGTTTTTTGAAAATCTCACTGTGACCAACAAGCAATAAGTCAAAGATACTTTGATGTTGCTGCACTTGCTGCTGGTGGGAGTCTGAGGACTGTAAAAGATAATTTCATGCCCCTTTGAGCTCATTTACATACTAAAGTAAGGGAAACTTTCAGACTATCAAAATCATCACGTTTTGAAAGAGAGAGCTCAAAAGGATATGTAATTTTAAAATCCACATTTTTCACAACCCATCCTTCAACGTGGGACCCTGTGAGAGGGTCACAGCCCAGGAATCTGACCTCTGTGAGTGGAGCGAGTATGGTTGTCACTGCCATCATTGTTAATAACACTGCTGCCGCCGCCGCCGCCGCCACTGCTGCCAGCCTGGGTGACTTTGATAATCTGCATTCGGATCAGCTCGATCTTGGAGCGACTATCCTGCAGCATCTGCTGAGCTGTGGACAGCATCCTGATCCTGGATAACAACATCACATCAAGAGACAACAAGCTCCACATCATCACTGGGCTTTTCCCCTGGCAAGTCAGCTGGGACGGATGAATGAATAGATCCGTACTTTATCATAACAAGTGGCAAGACATGAGGAAATCATCAGTGAGAGTGCTGCACACACAGCTCCTCTCCACACAGGACAAAAAACAAGCACAGAAAGGAGACAGGATAAGAGGAACACATTTAAATCAGGTGTAAACAGTATGACTTTGCACTTCACTAACCTCAGGGCGATGCTCTCGCTCCGTGCTGAGCAAGGACTAATTTGTCATCTTCTGTGGAGGCGGACGAAGGGCTTCTCAGGTTGCACCTATCCACCTTCACTATCCTTGAAACACAACAATTCCCCTGACGCTATTGTGTGTGTAAATACACGTACATTCTCTAGCTGAAGGCTGCTCGGACACTGCTCCTACATCTTGGGACCTGGATCACGCAGCCTTTCCTCCTGTTTGTTTTTGCCTCCTTGCAGCCTCCTCTGCAACACCCCCTTCCTGCTGCATCCTGATCCACCGCTCTGTAACCAACCCCCCCCCTCTCTCTTTATCTCTTTCAGGGGGATTTCTTTCTGCAGGGGGGGACGGCAGAGTTTCTCTCCTGTGCCAGCACTGCTGTTACCGTTGCTGCTCGTCTAACGGTACTGATCGTCTGCTCTGGGCTCGGCATTGGCCGCCGCACGACCACATGCTCCTATGCTGTCACCAACCAAAGGACGAACGCGGAGCCGCTGCTGCTGCTGCTGCTGCTGCTGCTGCTCTCTTCGGGACAAGGCAGATACTAGCCTGCATCATTCAGGAGATGTGTTTAGCCTGCTCCAACAAGAAGAGGGTGTGAAAGTCAGCAATAACAATATTGACAGAAGCCAACATGCATCCGGGAGGTGGGAAACAGATCAGCATCTGCTAGCGCACTAAACTTCGGCCTAGACAAGGTTAACAGGCCGTTATTAGCTTTGTTTATAAAACACAATATGGAAGCTACTTCCCATAACCCCATCAAAAATGCTCCGTTTGTTCAGCACTTTCTGGGCTTGGCTAAATGCATCTGATTGGCCAATTAGCTCTTGCTCTCCTGCTTCAACTGACATTCAACATGAGCAGCATTAAACAGATGTTTCTGTTGGTTTTTTGTTCTTCTAGTTTGCTGATTATATGATCATCCACAGTTCATAGTGTCGCCTGGAGGAGCTTTTCTTTTTAGTTTAGATTATGTCATCGGGTCTTCCATCCGTTTTATGGATGTTGTAGTCTTAGTTGACCTCATCTGAAGGAGTTGTTTTAGAAGTAGAACGGTATTTTATTATAATTCAATTCAATCGTTAATCAATTAAAGAAAAGCCATTAATACATGGATAACCTCATTCAGGCTAATTTTAGGTGCCCTTATAGCAATTAGCAATAATAATACATCCACTAGCATCCTCACTTTAAAACTACGTACGGCAAATACATTTCCTTAATACTGTAGGTGTGCAAGATATTGGACATAATCACAACAAAACTGTCGTATTAATTCAAACTTTAAAACGAACCTGCACTAACCTGATTTAGCACTTAGCTGCTGAACCTGCCGAGTGCGGAATGTCCGACACGAATAAACGCGCATTTTGGCACCAATTGATTTGAACGTCTGTTCATTTGAAGCCGTTTTAATACGAGCCACACTTGAGTGTTGGCAATTTCTCACTTTAGAGGCAAATGACACTTGTTTTTTTAAACATGTCTTTCTCCCCCACAGCAAAGAGCTGCTGGACGTAGCTGCGGCCGAACTGTCCCGTTTATTCGGCTTTTTCGCACTTCGCCCGGGACGACGGAGCCGCTTCCCTGCTCACGTTCAGCATCTTTTTGTATGTGCGCAAGTGCGACTCGGTCCAACTGAAGCTTTGGCCTGACCTGAATAAAGGTGAAGATTTTGTTTCCAAACGTCTCTCGAAATCGCGTGCGCGACCCACAAACGCAACAGTTTGAGGTTTCGTTCATTCTGGGGGTAATTTTAACATAAGACACGGCGGTAAATGGGCAAATTGGAGCCGCGCAGTGAGACCTACTTTGAGAGGCGGAGCTCGCCTCTGCTCCATTCGCCGAGGCGCGTTCGTAATGAAAGGAGCGCGTAAGCGGCGCTTGCTGTGACTTCCTCGCTCCTCGGCAGCTACATTGTGTGGAAAGCAGCACGTTGTTGGCTTCTGCACGCTGAACTTTACGCCGAATCAACGTTCTCCTGTTCGGGGAGAAACCGCATTTAAAGCTATTCCGTATCTTTTCAGACGTCTGTAAGTTACCCCAGCTTGCGAAAACATGTCGGCCTCGGCGGCAAAAGTGAGTAAAAAGGAGCTGAACTCGAACCATGACGGAGCGGACGAAACCTCCGGTAAGGGGAATGGCGGCCTCCTGTTCACCGCCATTTTCACTTTCTTCTCTAAGATAATTTGCATTGCCACCAAGTGCACTATTCTTCACGTTTGTTGTCTGAATTGGTTTGATTTCGGTTCACGTACGTGGAGCTTATTCGCAGGTGACCGCGGCGCTTGCTGCGTGTGTTCACATTTCGCTAACGGCGGCTAGCTCAGCAGCTAGCATGCCGCTACAGCAGCCCGCTGTTGTTCATTTCAGACCGGTGCTGAGAGGCCATGTTAGCTAGTTCACTTAGCATCATCAGCGTGGCCAGTCAACGTTATGTCGATGGCTGCTGATTGAGAGGCCATGCGTGATGCTTGAAGATCATTGTTCTGTGTGCTCTTGTTAAATTGCCAATTGTGTACCATACTATGCCCGTGCTCGTACTATGGTGTCAAATAACCAGAAAAGTAGCCCGATTTTTGTGCATTAGCAGTTAGCCAGCTAACGTTAGTGTTGTTGTTGTAGTGTTACCTAACGCTAGCTGACGACGTTATATTTTGTTACTGGCCAGATGCGTTTAAATCCACCAGCCCCGAAACCAGAGAAACTGTTTAATTGTAATTATTTAGCAAAGTGGACGCAGGACTCTGCCGTGCGATATGTGCTTTGACAATAAGAACCATCCTGGCATCTGTCCTAGCTGGTGTCTCACGTTATCGCGGGTCTGTGTGTGCAGTTAATGTGCCACATTTAAACCACGCGGCCTTGTCGGTAGCAGCCGGCAGGAAACGGTGAGTGTCTGAGCCGCTAGAGCTGCCGCTATTGGCCGCTCACGCTGCCTTGGCCCCTGGGGGAGCCTCGCTTTTAATCTGCCCAATAACCCGACGACGGCTGTTATCTGCACGGTACGAATGATGAGTTTGCTGTTAGCACAGAAACAGAATGGCAGGGACACCCCACAGCGAGACCACAATGTTGGCAAGTTCAATTTAGTTGCTGGCATAAGAGTCACTCTGAAGTCCATATTTATTCGTAGGACTCTCCGGAAACAATAAAACTCTATGTTCTGGCTCGTGTGTATCCTGTATATTTTCTAACGTCGATTTCTCTTTCACAGAGAAAGAGCAGCAGGAAGCTATTGAACACATTGACGAAGTTCAAAATGAAATCGACAGGTAATGCATTTGTTTTATACCGCAAATTACGTGTCAAATATCGTCACGTGTCTTTCACTTTTCTGTCCAGCAAAAAGCTAAAGAACTTGTTGTAAATTCATTTTATTATAATTACAATGAAGATTGAAAGTTCAATCAACAACTTTTCTGTTATACTTTTAGGTTGAATGAGCAAGCCAGTGAGGAGATCCTCAAAGTAGAACAGAAATACAACAAACTCCGTCAGCCATTCTTTCAGAAGAGGTCAGAACTGATCGCCAAAATCCCCAATTTCTGGGTCACCACATTTGTCAACCATCCACAAGGTGAGCAGGTCAACATGGGGCTTTTAATTGCCCTTATGTTTGTTCTTAATTTCCATGCTATTGACAGTGACCAAAAACTAAAGTGTGCATATGTGTACTGTATCTCCCACAGTATCTGCCCTACTGGGGGAGGAAGATGAAGAAGCACTTCATTATCTGAGCCGGGTGGAGGTGACAGAATTTGAAGACATCAAATCAGGCTACAGAATAGATTTTGTAAGTACTTTACAGTTGAGCACACAGACCACATGGAAAGGCATAGAGTGTCATTTGTCCTTAACTGGGTGTTTTCTCTTCTAGTATTTCGATGAAAATCCGTACTTCGAAAACAAAGTGCTTTCCAAAGAGTTCCATCTGAATGAGAGTGGAGACCCATCTTCAAAGTCAACAGAAATCAAATGGAAATCAGGAAAGGTATGTGCATCTTTTGTGATAACCAAATGAAATTAGATGCATGGAAAGATGTGTGGAAAATAATTAATTTTTTTATTTTTTCCCACTTTCAAGTTTCTTTCATATTTTAGCCAGGTAAAACACACCCGAGCTAGAGTGGTGCCTGACTTGGGACCTTGCATGTTGTTAGCTTTACATAATTACATTGGGCATGTTATTTGTCTCTGTTTGTAGGACCTGACCAAGCGCTCCAGCCAGACACAGAACAAAGCAGGAAGGAAGAGGCAACATGAAGAGCCAGAGAGTTTCTTCACTTGGTTTACTGATCACGCTGATGCTGGCGCTGACGAGCTCGGCGAGGTCATCAAGGATGATATCTGGCCAAACCCCCTTCAGTACTATCTGGTATGTTCGTGACCAGCAAATTCAGTCATTCTTAAAATTCTTTAGCCATGACTTTGGGAGGGGGTCCTCTGGCATCACTTTCTACATAAATACAATTTCTAGCTGTTTTAATTAAATCTAGGCACTGGTATAATAGAACGACGAAGGTTCTAAAAGAAACTGTCATTTCTAGGTCCCTGACATGGATGATGAGGAAGGTGAAGGTGAGGATGATGAAGAGGATGAGGAGGGTCTAGAGGACATTGATGAAGAGGGAGATGAAGATGGAGAGGAGGATGAAGAGGATGAAGGAGAAGATGGAGAGGTACAGTGATAAAGTCAATAACTGGTGTTGCCTGTTGAAATATGTACATCTTTCTGATGTTGTGTCACTCTTTCAGGATGACGAAGGAGAAGATGACTAAGAAATAACATCTACCCAGACCCTCAACCTTCTATTCCCTGTTTGGTTTTTTTCCACTCATGTTTGGGAGCAAAGGTTTTTTTTTTTTTGTTTTCTTTTGTTTTTTTTTTTTTTTTTTTTTATCCGCGTGTGCTTCGTTTTCCATTCTGAAGCCTCTTCCCCTGTTGGTGCCATGTTATGTTCTCCTTTGACTCATCTAAGGCCAATGACACTTTGCCCTGAATTGTGAGTACCATCCCTGAAGTCATTTAAAAATAATAATAAAAAGTATAAAAATAGAATCAGCACGGCATCCTGAGTAGAATTTGAAGACAATTCACACAGAATTCCTCCTGTTAAAGGTTGTGTGGTAAATTGACTAAAGCCATGGTGTAGTGACCTAGCACTAGCAAACCTCAATTGTTTTTCCTCCATATTTTTTTCAGTTGGGGCATTGATCCCTTGAAAAAGTTATTTTCCCCCCTCTGTGGTTAACGAGTACCAGCTCATTCCTTTGACTTGTAATGTTTAGTGGGCGGGTGGGGGGTGGGATAAGCTGGGGAGGGGCAGGAGTATGTTGGTTATTGGGGAGAGTGGTTATTTTGACACCATTTCTATGGGACTTTTTTTTTCATTGTATTGTTTTACAGATATCCATGAGATTTGAAATGACATTTTTAATAAAGGACAAAATGGAAAAAAACAAGCTTGTAAATTTTGGCCCCCACTGCTTCATGGGTAAAACAAAAACTCTTATCTCACAGAATATACAGTAAATCAGTTTGCTTTTCCGCTGGGGGAAAAAAAAAAACTTTTAAATTTGAGGTGTACAACTTGCTTTGTTACAATAATAAAATTTACTGTGTATACATGTGTGGGAGTCTTCAAACCAAGTAGGTGCATAGAAAATTATTGTAAAATATGATAAGTAGTTGAAAAGGCAACTGAGATAATCTTGCAGGCAAAATGTGTCATTAGCTCATGAAGGATTTTGGAGTCACTAGCAGGCTCGAAGCGAAGTCTTCCCTTAATAGCCGGTGGGTGATTAAAGCCAAGAAGGTGTGATCCGACTCCTCAAATTTGGTTTGGGAGATCGTGTCTGGCCAGTCGCTGGGCTGGAAGGCCCAACCTGTCAGAGGGTCAGAAATGAGAATCCCCTATCAAACACGCAGCATTTTTATTAACGGGCACCACAATGATAGAAATGGCACCTGGGTGCAAAGGTTTGAGTCTGAAGATGATTATGGTTACTGATCTGCTTTAAATAAAACTAATATTCTACATTATTTGTGCCACTATTCTTAAAAAGACTTAAGTCCTGACTATAATAATGTGGCATAGATTCTTAAAGATATGTTGTAGCCTTAAAATATTCTCAAATTGTCAATACCTAAAAAATTTTAAAAAGACCTAAATGAGTATATTAAATAATTGCACAAACACCCAGTGTTTTGTTCAGATGTTGGATGACTATGTAGAATTACAATCCTGAGGTGTTTAAACGGAGTTAGTAGGAATACTCAATACTTTATTTAAAAAAATGTTGAAGGCTACAAACCAGAGAAATTAAACTTTTTTTAATGAGAAAATAGTAAATTTGAAACTAAATTTTGATTGATGAAAAACAAGCTGAAGACAAATTGAAGCATAACTATGTAGGCTGAATGTTTTCAGCCCATCTATTGACAGCTGCTTTATTCCATAGTCGTGGATCTTTATTAGTTTGTCATATGTACTGAGACAAATGACCGTGTGTGTCACTCTGGATCACGGTGAAATCAGTTCTCACCCACCTAAATGGGCTTTACACCGGGGACAGGTGGCCACCGTCCACGAGAACCCCTGGAACCAGGAGAAGTGGTCGCTCGCCGGCCAGTGCGGGGTGACGTCCGCCTTCCTAAACGTGACCACCTCGAACTGGAGGCCGTGGGGGTTTTCGAAGAGCTGCACGGTCACCCTTCGGCCCCCGAGCAGCGTGTCGTTGCGGCTGGAGAGCGCCAACCGGCTGGGGACAAAGTGGATGCTGGTCCCGACGGCCAGCTCGTGCCCGCACGCCCTGCACAGTATCAGGGTGTCGGGACTGGTCCCCTCCGCGTCCGCCGCGGCAGCGCACGCCTCACCCGGCTGGTTGGCGGCGGGATACAGGAGGAGAACCAAGGAGACGTGGAAGACCGTCGCCGTCGGCGGCCACGGGCTCCGTTCGCGTCGCATTGCTGCTGCGCACGCACATGGACGGCTAACGAGCTAGCTAGCAGCAGCTTTGTGTGTTTGTGAGGTGGAGCCGTTCGCTCATCGGGCATCAGTCACAAATACATGACGTACGTCGCATGAACATGAGAATTCGCCGAAGAACGTGCAGTAGATTTCGCTATATGGTGATTAGTGAACTCACAACCCTCAGCCTTAGCTCGTTCTTCAGGCTAATCCTCGGAAGTGCGAGAACAGCAACAGGAAATGCAGTCATCGCGACCATTTCCTACTGCAACTGCGTCGACTGACCCCGAGAAAAACCCCCGTTGACATTAACTGCCACTGTTTTATTCCATTAAAAGTTATACGAGACCCAGCTGAGTTACAGTAGTCGAGCGCAATTTGGATGTAGATGTTACCTGCATGTTGTAGTATTTTCATTTTCTGAAAGCTGATTGGCCGCTTCAGCTATTTTAAGTAAAAGTCAGCTGGGCAGTATATTTACTGAAGGGCCCTTCACAACACTCCTTTCCTGTTTGTGCTTTTGGAATGTATTGAGTGTATGCCCAAATGTTCATGATTTATTTTTATTAAGGGGGATTAGACTTGCCGTGGAGTAGTGTGCACGGATGTATCCTAGTACTTCATCCACCTGGTAAACAAGAACATCGAAGTAAACGAACGTCGTTCCCGTTCTTCCAATTCTTGCAACGGTCCCTAAATGCATCACTGCCGGTTACCTTCAGTGGTTACCACGAGCAACGCTTGTGGAAAACTCGCCTCAACCAATCGCAGCTCGACATATTGCGAATCAGCCAATCGCAGGGGTCGCTTTTTGGAACCGAGTAGCCGTCCGTTCCACAAACCCACAGTCGGGATTCATCTTGGAAACTTGTACTTTTGCGCGGTGTTTGTGGCTTGTCGGATTGTAGTTTTGGCCTGGGTCGGTATTTCCTGATTCCTAACACTAAATGCGAAGACCGTTGAAGTAACGTCTCGAAACAATGGCAGCCCGGGACTCGCCACCATCACCTCCGATGCCGCCGGTTCACGTCCACGTACCGGACACCACACCTGTACATGTACATATGAGGAGGAGCCCGAGCAAGACCCCGCAGGTCAGTGATCCGTCGGATGAGCTGGGAACACACTGGTCCCTGGTTGTCACATGGAGTCACATGCTGGGTTGTGCATGATGAGTTCAAATGTTCTCTTTGTAGAACACGGTTCACAGTTTCTTAGCTTCTACCGGAAGGAATTGTTAGATTTCTTACTGCACCTATGGATAGATTACTGAGTGGACAGGATATCCCAGGCTTCACTTTCAAAATGTCAATAAAACACAAGGACGAGATGCAAAATGAAAAAAAATGAAGGCTCAAAACAATCAGATGCAGGACGAATGCGACAAAAACCACAATGAGCACAAACTGAGACCAAATGGATTCACAGAAGCTCTTAAGAGGAGTTGGCTGTCATAAAGACCATGGGTTTTAACTGTCAATCTTCTTCTGCAGAACAGGACAAGGGATTGCCCGACGAAACGAGATGGAGGCCGGCAAAAGATCCGGGCACCATGGATTCCTCCAGGAAAACTGTCCCACAGAAGAGATGTGAGATAAAACGTGTTCTCTGATGACGAGGCTGTCCATAGGCTGAATACATTTGAATTCATTTGCAAGAGTCGTTTGGAACAAAACATTTAAACAGTAGCAATGCAGGTGTTTGTTTATTGTAGCACACAACAATTGTACGTTTTTTCTGGTTTTTCATTCTTGTCGGTGGGTGTGTGTGTCCTGTATGTGTGCGTTTGTGCTTTCATCAGAGAACCAAAGTGCAACATCAGGCAGAAAGTGGCGCCAGACATCAGCGTGATGAAGAGGAGCAGGACAAGGAGCTGGACGCAGTGTCCAAAAACATCAATGTCCTGCTCGGAGAGTAAGGCAACGCTTCTCGTTTAGAGACGTAGGAACCTCTCCAGCAGCTACCGAATCACATACTGTACATATTGACATAACAGTCGAATATAGAAGACAAGTCATCTCCCTAATAACTCACATTGCATTGTACATTATCGCTCCCTGAGACTCCCTGAGCCTGAGAGTGGAGCGATTTAGTTTCTTTTCACCAAAAGTAGACCGAAAAATGATACGGGTTGAGGCTAATTTTCTTATATGTGAATCGTGAAATTTGACAGTTTTTTTTTTTTGAACATTAATGTACAGCAAAACACACACAGTTTGTGAATATTTCAGATATGTCTTTATTTCTGCGTTAGTATGATGTAATTTGTGACCAGATTTTACGTTCCATATGGTGATACTGTAAACATACTTTGGTATTTGATATTTTCCCCTTTGTTACAGATCCGATTCTAGGGGTCAACAGGCAGAGACAGACGTGCTTCTAAGGGCACTTGTAGAAGCTGAAATCGACGGTTTAGCAGTAACTAATCAGTTGACAGCCCTGAAGGAAACTATTGACAACCTGGCCAAGGTAAGTCCGGCACCAAATTATCATTTTTAGATCATTTTAGTTGAAGACTAACGCGTTTTTATTGCTTTATTTCTTAGGAGAAGCGGCTATCAAAGTTGCATGCGACTTCCCTGGCACGACAGAAGGGCTTGTTGTTTGAGAAGATCGAGATGTTCGAAAACACAAACCACAACCTTCGAGAGCTCCTCAGAGAGTGGAGTGGATATGCGGTACTGTACAGAGGCTTTATGTTCTTTGAAGCAGTCACAAAGCTCCAGTGGGAAATGATCAATGGAAATTTCAAACTGACAAGTGATTAGACCTAATCCGCTGTTTTGGTTACGTTTTTTATTTGCATTTCTCGAGAGAAGCGTATTTACATTGGCAAAACTTTTTAAAATTCAAATTTACATGTTTAGTTGCTTTTTTCCGATTGATTTAGCTACAGAACCAAAAACAGATGTGATTTCTGCTTGTAAAAAAATGCAGTAGCAGTATAAATGAAAGCAATCAAAACCTCCTCGTTCCCACAGAGAGAATCTCTGATGCGGTCAGAGCACAACGATGTTTTAAAGAAGAGACTGGCTGACTGCGAAGCAGATAACCTTGTGAGTGACAAACACTCCTGTTTTCTCTTTATTCATAAGTTCATCTACAAAACAGATGACATTCAAAAAACATTGTTGGGGTTTTTCCTTTCTTGCAGCGGCTTTCAGCTAAACTCATCAACAAGGAGAAAGAAGCTTTCAAGCTTGCTGAGCATTTGGATTTTGAAAAGGTTGAAAATTGTAACTGTGTTTTCTAACTCATGTTTTATTTTAGCTACAGTAGATGCACATTTAAGTCTCAGGTTTTCCAACATAGAAATTCCCCTTTCATCCTGTGCCTCTCTCTTTCATTGCAGGACAACGTGAAGACAACAGCAGAGCTTTCAAGAATCCTGGAGTCGACCCGCGACCACCTGGAGACTCAGCTCAACAGGACAGAAGCTGAAAGGGCCCAACTGTCTGCTCAGATCCAGGTATGTGAACACAAAACAGCCACACATACACACACACACACACACTGGTCAGATCTTTTTTATCCGTTCAACATGGCACTGACACGGGTAGGTGATAATGTCAGTCGAGCCACAGCGTCTCCTTTACCAACTGTGAATAGTGGGAGCGTTTGTCAAACCTTAACGCTTCTCCTCTCCCTTCTTTCTGTGCGGAACAGAGGATGCAGCAGAGCAACAAGCAGCAGCAGAAGGAGCTTTGGGCTCTGCAGGAGGAGCTGCAGACTCTGAGGCAGCGAAGGGACGAGAACCAGGATGAGCAGGAGAGGCAGCACCGTGCAGCCCTGACCTTGATCACCCAGCAGGCGGAGAGAGCCGAGGAGTCGGCCCGGCATCTGGCTGAAAAACTTCAGGAAAAAGTCCGTAGAAATGTTTGGTCTCATGCGTTAAAAATGACACAAATATGTAAGGCCTCTTTACAAGTGTAACCCCCTCTATCACAGCGCACCATAGGGGTCCTCAGACTGCTGCTCAGTCAGAATGATGGTCCCTGGGTCACAACCGTTGGAAAAGCCTTGTTGTACACAAATCATAAAACAGAGAAAAGCAGCAGTTCTGCATAAGTCCTGGTTCTCCAGAATGACCCACACACCTCTCTGGGGTTTGTCCTGTATGCAAATAGTTTCTCCAACCTGGCAGCAAACTGTCTGAGCCCACACGGTTATGCATATCAAGTGCATAGGAATTTCCGACATCTTCTCGGTTCAGGGGTGGCATTCAAAGACGCAATCAACAAATACAGAAGAGCGCCTAATGTTGCTTTAGCCTTTCAGCAAACACCTTTTCAGACGTCTGGTGGGAGTTTGCCGTTTGACCCTGTCTTTTAATTCTCACTGTACCTGCTCAGTTATTCATGTAAGTTTTTGCCACGAGCAGAGCCAGAGAAGGCCAAGGAAGGCACAGGCCCATTTTAATAGGTAGATAGATAAACATCCAGAGCACCACCATGGGGTTATAAGATAAAGACATTCTATGGTTTTAATCTAAAAACCATCTGTCTGGACGTGAGTTGCTCAAAGTCAACTCCACTTCACTGACAGTGATACTTGACCCTTTTTTTAAATTACTGTATATGTTTTGCCATAATTAACATGATTCGTTGTACTTAAAATAAAATGTTGTGGATGCTTTTATTCATGTACATCCACCACACGGTTTATCCCATGGTGCTGTGCAGCTGCAGACTGCTCAGAGTGGCCATGCTGACCCCAGTTGGTCCTCAATGACATTATTAAGACACCAGTGATAATGATGTGGCTGATGAGTGTATAAATGAATTCCGGGCTCAAATATGAAAACAAGGTGACAATTTGCCTTTTTTTTCCTAAAGGAAACCCAGTTGGCTCAAGCTCTGTCTACATCCAGTGACTGGCGCCTCCGACACTCCAAAGAGGCAGGTGCTAAAGCACAGCTGGAGGAGGAAGTCTCTGCTGTCAAACTGTGAGTGTCCAGTTGAACTTGTTTCTGTGAAACACACTGGTGCGACGTTTTCACATCACAGGGCAAAACTGTCTGTTTAACCATCTCGTTATGTTTGTAGGCCAGTTTCACGAATTCTGTTAATAACATGCCTTTCCTTTTGTGGCCCTTTACCTAGAAAGAAACCATACATGTAATTTCTATTGATAATAAACATTAAGCAATAGATTTTGAAAGAAATATTCCCAGTAATTACCAGGGCAGCACCAGATAATTGGGACTTGGAGAGCTAAGAGGGAGCTTCATAATTCATAGCAGCAGTTTAACATCTCCCAGAAACAACCAAATATGGCCCTGAACAACAGTCCTTCCTCTCATGCCCCTCATACTGCCAAATGGTATGTGTGTCTGGACTCATTCTGGACAAAGTTGCTTTGTTTTTCTGTAGAAATTGTGGAGCTTTCGGTTTGCAGCAGTATAGCTGCTGCGCCGTGCACATAGTCTCCCTTAATTTGGAGATGTGTGCACTGATCCTGCTGCTGTTCTACAGCTACAGCAATTAACTGCGATAGCGCAAAGGAAAGAGTTAGAGTCATGTGCTCCAGTTTTACATTCATCCACAAACAGGGAAACTTTCTCCATCACCGTCAACTTTCACATGTGCTTGTTTTAACGGAACAGCTGACGGATTCATAATACAGTTGCGACACCTCTAAGCTATTTGTGTTGATATAAAATAAATACAGATAAATAGTTAAAAAAAGATAAAAAGTATTATTAATTAAATAGTTATATTTGTTTCTGTAATTTAATATAAATCCAACAATTACACTTACGTTTTTAAAAACAGGACATTGTCAGAGGCTTAGGGACAGCTCAGGACTTTGCATGGGGAGCTTGACCGCCCCCTTGTGATCTGTCTTTGCTACTACAGAGAAATGATAGAGCTCATGTACCTGCTTCCATCACAGTCAGGTGACCGAGCTGAACTCTCACCTTTATTCAGCTGAGGAGAAGATTCGGGCCGAGAGGGAGAAGCTCAGCGATCAGCTTCAGCATGTCAGCGCTGAAAACATGTCAACCAAGCTGGAAAACCAAAAACTCAAGGTACCGCCCCAAACAATCCTCAACAGATTCCTTCCTTGATTTCTGTCATAAATGTGTCGTAAAGTGAACCAGAACTATGGAAGACAAGTGTCTTCTACATTATGAAAAGAAAAATTATTTTCACTTTGTTAGTGATTCTGTACAGTGAAACGCTTATTATCAACATTTGCAAGTTTGAAGTTCTATTCGATAAATGACCTCATCTTTGGCAGTTTCTTCTGCTATTTTCTTGAACTAATGTAAATGAATATCAGTGGTGTTCAAATTTTTTTCAACCAAATCATATTTAGGATGAGTTGTCGTCATCTGAAGAGAAGATCAAGGGACTTCAGTCTGAAGCTCGTCAGTTGAAATCATCCATCAAAAAATATGAAAACCTGGTGGAGAAATATAAGAAGAAGGTACAGTCAGAACCGCTGATACTGCTTAAAGTCAGTGAACTGAGCTAACCTGAAAACGTTGCCAGTGTTCAGTAAATGTAAGACAGCCAGTTTTGTGTGGCACCTCTGTCTTCAGGTCCAGCAGGCTCGTCGCGAGTCGGAGGAGCATTGCCTGAAACTGGAGATGACGCAGAGGGAGGCGTGGGAGGTGAAGGCGAGCCTGGAGAGGGAGATGGAGCAGGTGAGGAGGGAGCTGCTGGGCCGACTCAGAGACCTGGAGGCACTGCCCGAGAGACTGAGGAGGACCGAGCAGCAGCTGCGAGACGCTCAGCAGGAGGCCGACATGCATGAGAGGAGGAACGTGGAGCACAGCGCCGCCCTCTCTGAAGTCAGACACAAGGTATCCACGTTACAACAACGAACTGACCTGTTTTTATGTCCCATACTCCATACTTTTAAACTGCATAGAGATGGATCCACATCATGGTTGACACGATGCTGATTGTGTTTGTCCACAGGTGGAGCAGCAGGGCACTCAGCTGGAGATGTTTCAGCAGAGGAACGTGCTGCTGCAGGAGGAGAACAACGTTCTTAAAGAGAAATTTCACAACTTGGAGAGGTAACGAGATGGAGATTACGAGACGGCTGCGGAACGGACATTTACTAATCTTTCTTCTTCCTAGTTGTACAAAATGTTGCTGGCACGTCAAAACTTTTTCTTAAAACAGAAATTAGCTCCATGCATTTCATTGTAGGAAGCTGGAAGACGTGAAGGTGGAAAACAAAGAGTTGTCACAGAATATAATCTCAAAGGAAGAGAGCATCCGCAGCGTCCTGCAGCAGCTGGAGGACAAAACCCACGAGTGCAGCGTCTTGTCCCGACAGCTGCAACAAACTCTGGACGACGCACAGACACAGGTCTGAAAGTCTCGAGCAATTTATTTCGTTTGTCCATCACAACCCAATTCAACTGTTCAATTTAATCCAATCTTACTTTATATAACGCTTTAAAAACAACCAGGAGTTCACCAAAGGGCTTTACAACAGGGAAAGAGAATATCTGAGCAAGCAATTACAAAAAACAGAAATGCATAAAAGTAAGAGTAATAAAATGATAAAAACAAAATGATCATTTAGAAACTTGAAAGAAGGCTATTAAATTGTTTTAAAAACATGAAAAATATGTCCTCATTACTCTTCATCATAAATCTCTGAGGTGTCTCTTTTTTTCTCGAGACATTGTTCACCTCAACAGATGTGTCTTATGAACATTAACTTGTTTGCAGTCGTGGATTACAGCTACTGTGACACACTCATGTTTCATCAGCTGTGTTTACATGGAGCCAAATATTCCAGAGATAATCACATAGAACCACCCCATGCAGCTGATCTAACCCTTCCATTGATGCTTTCATGTATTTATGAGGAAAAGAACAATGTGATGACTTGTCTCATGTGTTAAGATATGTTGTGATTATTAGGGGACGTAAGTTAAATGAAGATCTGACCACTAATTTTAAGAGAAATGTGTAAATACAAAAATTGTTCACTTACTTATTCTTACTGCACTTCAACCTTAGCTGAGCGTTTTTTTCCTTTGTGGCCTCCTGCAGGTGAGCGACAGCATGCATCGGGCTTTAGCCAAAGAGAAAGTGTCCCAGTCAAAGGCCTTGGACCTGCAGAGCCAGCTGAGCCGAGCCAAAACGGAGCTGGGTCAACTGCAGCAAAGCAAGGAAGACGTATGTGTCCATGTTCTTTGTTGTAACCTTTGTATTTAGTGCTTTCATTAACAGTCAGTGCCCGTTACATCGGATTTAGCTAATAGAGAAAAGAAGGAGTAAATTAAGCTGATATTGGGCACGTCTGAACTTCTCCGCAGTGAAATCAAAACCGTGTGAAAATTATTTTGTTTCTGCGTGCCTTCGTTTTCCTTCAGATGGAGAGGCGTTTCCGGAGTCAGCTGCAGAACATGAAGGAGAGGCTGGAGCAGTCAGACTCGACGAACCGCACTCTGCAGAACTATGTTCACTTTCTCAAAACGTCATACGGAAACGTCTTTGGAGACTCTTTGCTTGCAAGCTGACTGCAAAACTCTCCGACCTGATCCGCATTCATCCATTCCCAAAGGATTATTTTAAACCCATCATGTATCTGCTTTTCAATTGGGATTTTTATACTTTATGAAATTAGACAGGTAATTATTGTGAATTCTTTTCTATCCTTTTGATAATTAAAATTCTGAACAGTTCTCGACTCTTCATTAATTTTCATCTCTACGGTCTAATCCAATCCAGTACAGCAGTTGTGCCATGGATTCTATTTTTACAGTGTGATAAAGCGGATGATTCTATTCTACGTGCTTATTACTGAGGTCATAGATGGAGTTGTGGTGCAGTGCCTTATAATAAGAAGGTTCTAATGTTTTTGGCCGCCACATTCATTTAAAGAACTACATCTTTTCTGAGGGACAGTTTGTAGCACCGGTGTTTCCAGCAGAAAGAAACAATAAAGCAAAAATCAACACTGCTATTAGAATTAAAACTATAATACAATTAAAACCATATATATTAGATTACTAAATCAAGAAACTGATGGATGGCGCAGCCGGAACCACGAATCCTTGACGTTTCCGGCCGGACTGTATTTCATGTAACCGGCTGGTTTAAAACCAGTAGGTGTGATGGAGAAACCGAAACTTTGGGAAGGAGCGAACCGCAGTGACGCGACGGGCCTGTGAAAGAGACGCCGCTCCGGACCCAGGCCTCACGAACAGCCGCTGTGCGGATACGAACTCACTCGTTGGAGGCTCGATGAGTCGAACTCGCCCCGCAGCGGAACTGCCGCGCCGGGACGGATGAAGTGGTTCAGTCCGAGCGGAACGAGGCGCCGTTTGCTCCGCGATCCGTCAACCGGAAGCAGGGGTCGAGCCGCTCTGTAATTCCGGTCCGGGCCAACACGGACCAGTAGTTCGTTAGTCGCGCTTTGCCGTGATGCCTGCTGAGAACCTGCGATGGGAAACTTTACGGGCCTTGAAGGACTCGCCGAAGGGAAACATCACGTTCGACCCGTTCTGGTCGGAGCGGGGCGAGGTGAGTCGGCGCCAGCCGAGCTAAGCTAACGTTAGCCGAGTAGCTGCAGGCTTGTTGAAAACAGACCGGGCCGGGCAGCATGAACACGCCTGATTCCTGGCTCCAGCAGTTCTTCCTCCTTGTTAAATGTCCTCATCTCCCTGTTGCTCTTTTGGGAATTGCCATGACAGCAGTGCTGCTTTCCGCGCCCATTTTTCTATTTCCTGTTGTGTGTCATAACTGCAGCTTTAACTAGTCCCTGTGGCTGCAGGATATTTTGGCCGGCTGCAAAGAAGAGCTCAGCCTGTCCCCGGGCTCCGGCGTCATCTTGGAGCGCATCAGGTTTGTGCCCTGTAAGAGGTCCTGCTTTCAAGCCTCCAGTTCGGGAGACTCCAGCCCAGGCCTGTCCGAGGAGATCCCGGCCTCCATTTCAACCCGAGAGTCCATCGCTGATGGGAACACAAAGCAAACCCCTACACATTTCACAGCCTCGTCTGTGGAGATCGAGCGCGAGCAGGTCTGACTCACTGCACACACACGCACACACTGCTCTCACACACACTGCTCTCACACACACTGCTCTCACACACACTGCTCTCACACACACACACACACTGCTCACACACACACTGCTCACACACACACTGCTCACACACACACTGCTCACACGCACACTGCTCTCACACACGCATACTGCTCTCACACACGCATACTGCTCTCGCGCACACTGCTCACACACACACTGCTCACACACACACTGCTCACACACACACTGCTCTCACACACACTGCTCACACACACACTGCTCTCACACACACTGCTCTCACACACACTGCTCTCGCGCACACTGCTCTCACACACACTGCTCTCACACACACTGCTCTCGCGCACACTGCTCACGCACACTGCTCTCACACACACGCACACTGCTCACACACACACTGCTCACACACACACTGCTCACACACACACTGCTCACACACACACTGCTCACACACTGCTCACACACTGCTCACACACTGCTCACACACACACTGCTCTCACGCACTCTGCTCACGCACACTGCTCACACACACTGCTCTCACACACACTGCTCTCACGCACACTGCTCTCTCACACACACACACACACACACACACACACTGCTCACACACACACTGCTCACACTTTGTGTCCTCTTAGAAAACTGAGTTTGTCAAACTACACTGTAAATTGTTGTAGGCCAAATAAAACATTCTTGACGTTGTTAACAGTAGGTTGAGACGATCCCACTGGTTTCTGAAGCTTTTAACCACATTTTAATAAGAAACTTGCGAACTGGTAGTAGAAAGAGACGAGAGAATAATATTGTCAGATGTTGGAAAAAGACACTGATTTGCATTTGATTATCCTGACAGCTGCTGCATTTTCGGAGATTGGATATAAATCAGATGTAATGCCAAATAGAAATGAGGAATACATTTGATTTGAAAAAACAATTTTTTCATGTGGTAGAACCAAGATCAGATTTGGATGGGAAGTTTCTAACGTTTCCTCCTGTAAATGTGCTGCAGGTCTTTAACAATGAGGCCAAGGATGAAGATCCAGATGCTGGTGACGTTCCCAGTCCTACAGCAGTTCCTGCCCTGTCCCTGCTGTCGCCCAAAGCCATGGAAACCGCTGGCTGCATTATCAAAGTTGAGGAGGAACACAGAGAAAAGGCCAAGGTGAGCTGTCCGAGCTGAAGTTTCATGAAATCCAAATAATTTTAACCATTTTAACAAAGTTGATCAGTTTTCTTATTAAATTGTATGTAGTCTTATTATTTTGTTAAGACTACAAATATGTACTTTATTCTTTCTTTGAGTCATTCATGACTTTCAGTATGAACTGAATATAAACTGCCTTACTCTCACTTATTTATTTTTTACTGACACATGAGAGTCAAAGTTGAAACTTCTTTGAAACCGCTTTTTGGGATGTAACTTGTGCGATCAGTAATGTCTGAAACGCAGACGGGACGCTCTGCACCCTCACGTGAATTACAACTTGTGTCTCTGGGCTCAGATGGCTCTCAGACTGCGGCAGGAGATGCAGGAGAAGCTGGTGGTAGAAGTGGCGAGTTCTGAGTCCGAGCAGCTGAAACGCTTCGAGGAGTTCATGGAGCTGAAGCAGAGGCAGGAGTTCCAGAGTATGAGGGACATGATGGACAGAGAGTAAGAGACACTTAAAAACCGGTTTTGCTGTGTTTAGCATTTTAAAAATGTTTCTGGCTTAAAAATTGTCCCTTTCTACTTGTAGAACTAAAGAGAGCATCGGGCGTCAAGAGAAGCTGAAGGAAGAGCAGCGACACAGGATGAAGGTATGTTCATCAGGAGGATATCTGTAAGATCTCTGTAAAGGCCTGGAAACGGAGCAGGAATCCACTGCCTTAAGTCAGAAATCATACAATGTCTTCATTCTCCATCACATCAGATCCTGAACCTGCGGCTGAGGGAGGCGGAGCAGCAGCGTGTGCGCGAGGCAGAGCTGGAGCGGCAGCGGCAGGCCGAGGGCAGGGAGAGGCTACGAAACCTCAACACCATCCAAGAGGAGATCCTGCAGCTCAACCAGCTGCTGGAGCCGTCCATGCAGAGCAAGACTGACGTGCCAGCGGCCAGCCTCAGCTCCTACAGCACCCGTGGGAACCAGCTGTGCTCCCAGGTGTCTGAGGTGGTCCGGAAAACGGCAGAGGTCAGTTTAAAGTCGGATTGTTCACGTTTGAATTTTTCAATTATTTACTTTGTGCTAACATGACCGTGGCCCCCCGGAAAAATCACGAGGAAACAAGTTGTGGTGTCGGCACGTGGATGGATGATGCAGGTATAAAGGCTACAGGTCAAACTGCAGCTGCAGGTAAACCAGCAGATGGCAGCAATCGTAGAACCTGGGACCCAGAGTAGTTGGAGAATACTCATGATAAACTGAGTGGATCTTGAACGGAAGCTCTTTTTGCACAAATCTGTCCCTACATTTGCATCAGCTGTTGTGCCACCGTGTCTGATTTATTTTCGGTTTTTCCTCCTCTATAGTCTCTGAGCACGTTACCTAATTGAATGTACATGCACTGGTTGTGCTCCACGCAGGTTTCTCAGTTGAGCATGTCCGTTTCACCTTTTCACTGTCTCGTGCTAGGGCGAGTTCCCCAGTGTGGAGGACATGACTGCGGCTGAGCGAGCCCTCCATGAGATGAGGGCACTCATCCGGCTGATGCAGGAGGACGTGGCCAAGGCCCAAGAGAAGAAGAAGAAGGATCAGGAGGAAGAAGAAGCGCGCAGGAAGCAGGCAGAGCTTCAGGCGCAGCAGGAAGCGCAGAAGAAGGCCGAGCAGTCGGCCAAAGAACGGGCACAAAAGAAAGGTCAGAGAGTTACCGAAAAAGACGTACACTTGAAATTAAAGAGCAAAGGAAATACAGGTGAACCCGGACAGATCTTTAGAGCTTGTGTCCAGGAACCTCGAGGCAGCAAAACACAATAAGTCCCGAAGCTTTTACTTTCCTTGGTGCAAGATTTTACCCGTTGCTTTTTTTCCTTTTGATGCACCTGTCACATATTCAGGTTTGTTGATGTGATAAAATTAAAATTATTTCCCAAAAACCTATGGAAAAGCAAGTCAACTTTTAACAGCTTTGTTTGGCAGCATCATTAAAATTATGATTATTATTGCTTTTTTTTTTTTTACCTTTTTATTGTTTCAATCTTCCAACAGGACTGCAGAATAGTGCCGAAGACAGCACAATGAGATGGTACAAAGACCTGCAGGATTCAGCGGCTCAGTGCGCCCAGTCCTTTGAACAGCTCCAATCCACAAAGGATGCCCAGGTGGGTCCGTCCCCTCACGTCCAATGTTTGTTACGTACACAGCAGACAGACCCAAATTCAGTTTTTCCCCTGGAATCTGGATTCAGCCAAACTTCTGATTTTCACATTTTTAATCTAACTCGTTCCATATAATATGAAAAAGTGTGTCTCCATCGTTTCTCCTCTTAGACAAAGAAGCTGAGGCTGGAGCTGCAGAAAGCCGCCACCATCCCCGTCAGTCAGATCTCCAGCAACTCTGGGTCCCAGCTCAGAGAAATCTTTGACAAGATTGACATGCTGCTGTCGGGACGGAGCGTGGTGTCGGGGGGGAGGTCTGTGTGCGCCTCCCAGCACCCACAGGGCCTGGACTTTGCCTCCTACAAACTGGCTGAGAAGTTTGTGGTGAGTCTCTCTGTGGCCGCTCTCTGTTTTCTGTAACACAGTGTTCCGTTCTCTAACGCCAAACGAAAACTCTGCTCTGAGTTTTGTCTGTAAAGACGCTTTGGTTTGATGCTTTAGAAACAAGGAGAGGAGGAGGTGGCGTCTCACCATGAAGCTGCCTTTCCCATTGCTGTGGTGGCCTCGGGTGTGTGGGAGCTGCACCCTCGTGTGGGAGACCTCATCCTCGCTCACCTGCACAAGAAATGCCCCTACGCAGTCCCACACTACCCTCCCATGAAGGACGGCACGCCCGTGGAAGAATATCAGAAGTGAGGGCCTCCCAAATCAAAACTCTTACTGTTATTATGTTTGACCAAAAAGAAACGTCAGCAACGGGTGTTTTATCTGATCTTCTTCAGGATTCTTGGTTACCGCGTGGATGATTCTGGGGTCGAAGGTCAGGACAGTTTCCTGAAGAGGATGTCTGGGATGATTCGTCTCTACGCTGCGATCATCCAGCTGAGGTGGCCCTACAGCTCCAAGCAGGGGGTAAAAAGTGCCTCACTTCCTGTTTACGTTTTTTCCAGCCCCACATGAAAGGTGTCAGTGCTGTTCTTTATGTCTGTAGATGATAAGAGTCTGTTCTGTGTGAATCTTTGGGTCTTAGTCTGCTCCTCATGGCCTAAACCACGGCTGGCGCTGGTTGGCTCAGATGCTCAACATGGAGCCTTTAGTGGACGTCACGGCGACGCTGCTGTTTGACTTTCTGGAGGTGAGTTCTGCACCTTTCAGGGCCAGCAGCTGTGTTTGGGTTTACTGCTGCTCTGTCCACTCCCCAGAAATCAATCAGATCAACATTTATAAAAAGGTTTTCCACAAATCAAACTTGTTGGGTTCCACCAAATAAGACATGCAACATGGTTATCGTGGCGTTGTCCAGTGGCTAGATGGTTCAGGCTGGAATCATATAGACGATTACTCTGCTGGGGGGAAAAAAACAGTCCCAGCCGTGTTCCCACCGCCTCAACTCTTTGCATTTGTTATTTTCTACATTTTTGTTATAATTTCAAAGAGCATCGTGGGCTGGATTTCTTTCACGCAGCTGCTTGTTCCTGTCTGCAGCCTTTTGTTACACACAGTTGGAAAAATCTTGTCATTATTGAAAGTGTGGTTTGTTTCCCTTCAGGTTTGTGGGAACGCTTTGATGAAGCAGTATCAGGCCCAGTTCTGGAAGCTCATCCTGCTCCTCAAAGAAGAATACTTCCCCAGGTACGTGCTCGCTGTAAACGTAAAACGGATTCACTCTACTGGTAACATCTGTTGTTGTCGTCAAAGTTTAATCTGATCCGTGTGGGGACGTCTCTAGAATTGAAGCTGTGACGAGCAGCGGACAGATGGGCTCAGTCATCAGACTCAAACAGTTTCTGGAGGTACGTTACAGACGGCTCGTGCTGGCACAATGTATTTTTATTAGAACACTGACAGTTTTTATGTCGGCTCTAAAAATGGTGTCAAAATTTAGCTGAAACTGTGGACTGAAGGTATTGGACAAACTAGGAGTGTAGGAATAAACATCTGTGTTTTTTGGAGCTCAGAAGTCTAAACGATTTGCTCCAGGAACCAAATCTTCAGGTTTCCTTTGCGTTTCCACTTTCAGACATCACTGCAGAGTCGCCAGATCGCCCCCCCCAAAGGCCAGCTGAGCTCCGAGTTCTGGAGGTCGTGATGGAGGAGCATCCGCTGGGAATGTGGCTGCTACGTGGAAATTAAGTTTAACTCCATTTTTACACGGAGATATTTAACAGCTTCGGTTTAGATTGTGAAATGATAACTGCATCATGTTTATCTCTGTGTTCATGAAGACAATAAAGGGAACGACGTCACTCAACAAATCCGTCCTCCCAGTGGCACTAACCTTGTTCAGATTTTTATTTTATTTTTTTTTAGACTTTTGTGCCATTTTAACAGTCACGATGCTCATTTTCATCTGTTGGTTGTTTCCTGTGGTCACTGCAAAATACAGTTTGTTTTTATTCATTCTCCACGGTTTCTGTTGAAATCTGGGTTGTGTTGAATGATTTGAACGTTTGCTATTTATGAGGATTGTTTTATATGAATCCACCATGTGGACTTTTTTTTTTGGTCATTTAACAAATTAATTGCTGCTCAGATTGCAGGGGACTGAGGGCTGCGGTGAATAAAATGTTAGGTGTGTTTAACTAGAAAGGGCTGCACAAAAATGCCATGTCTCTGTATAATGTCTGAAATAAAAAATTATCAGCAGTTTAGTGACCATGTCCTTGGCCTTTTAATTTCTCCTGTTCATTTGTAATATAGTTTTGTTTGAAAACAAGACCTTTCAGCTTTTTTCAGAAATTCAAATTCTCTTTTTAGGGGGGCAGCAGATCTCTAAACTTCAGTGGCCTTGTCCCCCCCTTAACCCTCAACATGCTTGGTTCGATATACTCCTCCTCTCCACATGCGCAAAACGTCTGCATTGCTTTTATTTCCGTTAACTTTTTTTTTCAACGCTGCATTTTAATGTATTACAATTTAAAAAATGCCATCTGGGGCAGCAGTGGCGCCCACCGACCATAGGGTCCGCTTTCCCTGAGCTGGATGCCGAACTCAAAGTGTGAAGTGCCCATCAAAAAAAGCTGTGCGTAAGAGATTGGGGAGAGTCGCATCAGGTGTAAAAATGCTGCAACTCAAGGGGTGGACCGGTGACTCACTCCAGCGACCTGAACATAAGGGATAAGCCGAAAGAAAAAATCTAGGAAATCCTGTAAGTATTCAATTATTTCTCATTCTTAAAATTGTTGATGGATTCAATGTTTTATGCAAAATTTAAGGGATAAACTATCAACATTACTTCATTTGACGGTAAACGATATGTTCACATTTTTATTGCCAATCAGTATAATTGATGAAAATTAGCAATTTGCTGCAACCCTTAGCTTAAATTAATTTTTAAACTGTAAAAGCGAGTACAGCAATGAAGTAATTTTTGATCTTTTGTAATCATGGAAATGAAAACTTAACCAGATGTCATTTTCTGCAGTAGTAGCAAAGATACATTTTTCTTTTAAGTGTTTTTACATCAGTGTATTTTCTGTTGCACAAATAAAACCAAGAGTTTCAGTTTTTACTCCACCTTGTTTTTGCAAATGCATTTGTAATACAGGTAATTCAGGAATTTGATTTGCATATTAAATACATTCAAACTGGCAGCTCACCAGCTCCTTTTCACTTCACATGAAGAGAAAGAACAGCAGCAGAGAAGCTTGTTGCTCCCACACTGACCTTGCACCAGCTCCACAGAAAAAAACTGATGTCATGGACAGAAAAAAAACCTACTGATCTCAGAGAAAAGCAAAACAATATTTTACATTTATGGAAAAAGTCATTGTGGTCCTTGAACGGAACTTGAAACATCGTTTAAACTGGTGGCTGCTCGAGTCCCCAGCTGAAGCTGCACACTTGCAGTTTCTCTTTTCAACACCTTTTGTTTTACTTGACAAAGTCAGGACATAGGAAAAGAAACACGACTTTAAACAAAATTACAAGAATAATATTTGTACAGACAAGTCAAAGCCCGAAAATCTGTACAAATCAATTTCCCAATTTAGTTTTCACATGTGCGTAGGAACCTTGTAAGTTGACTAAGTATGAAAGATAAATATGAGATTTTGACGTCCCCATAACACGAAATCACTCGGACTTCCTAGAATCAGCAGTGGATTTGATGGTTTCATCAAAAAGCAGCTAAAGCCTTAAAATGAAATATCAGGTGTTTTAATGTGCGTGACTTCTTTCTCTTCATACAAACAGTAAAAGTCTACAGTAAACTGACATTAACGGGTTTTAATTCATGTGCCAGGCCGGTGGCGACTGTTCGCAGACGGAGCGGGACCTTTCGAGCTGTGACGTCGATGGCTTTTCTGTGTTGGGCCCTTCTGGAGACTGGAAGTGCTCCGTGTTCCTGTGGTCTGCTTCGCTCCAGCTCGGCTTCAGGCTCGGCCCTCGTGGTTGAGCGTCGCTCTCTCCATGCGTCTGTACCAGTGTTTGACTTTGGTGTTGACCATCATGTCGTCGAACGCCTGCAGGCCCTCCATCACTCTGAGGACGCCGAACACCGCCTGCAGGTCGAGGAAGACGAGGTTAGAAAAATACGTTTGTAGCCGTGACAAAGGCCAGAATTACCGCCTCCATTTGTCACGCCTGCTCAGTGTTGGAAGCAGCAATCAGACACTTGAGTAAAATTACCAGCACAAAGTTGTAGTGTTTATTAAATGTTTCCCAAATTAAAAAAGATTTAAATACATACATAAAAACTAACTAACAAACATAACCAGAAATATTGTTTCTACCTGCATGTATTTTGGAATGTTTTAACAAATGACAATATTTTATAGAGGTAAACAGTATATACATATATAACATGATTTTATGTAAGCGACACTTATCACGACATGCCTACTTTGATTAATTAAAGGAATGAGTGGATAAACCCATATTAACATCGTCATCTTCCATTATTACATCAACATTCACCTACATTCCTCAAAGTAGAACCATGTGAATCACGTTGAAAATCTGTGAATTTGCCCTTTAAGGATGATCACTGTGCAATTTTTATGTCAAATCTTACCAAGTCTGAAATTCCTAATCTAAAAAAAAATATATATATATGCTTTCAGAGGAGAAATAGCGTATAAAGTTGTATAGAAGTAGATTAACTATGACTAGATTGTAATCTTGCTTTCCACCTTTCTAGAACACGTAAAAGACGACGGGACTATCAGCCGTGGACTGTTTTCACGTGCACCGAAACGTGCGAGTAAGAGTTGAAGTGCACAGGTGTGTCGCCTCACCAGGTCGGCCAGGTTGGGATGATCTCCACCCATGAACTTCCTCTCCTTGCCGATTGCTGCCACCCACTCGTTAACGGCCTTGTAGAGATCTTGTCTGACGTCGTCCTGCAGGTTGTGTCTGTTCGAAAAGAAGACGATCAGCGCAGACACTCCCAAGCCAACACGTCACTACCAGAGACGTCTGCTTTCACTCACCGACTTTTCAGCCTTTTGGAGATGAGGAACATGGCCGCGGCGCCGACATATTTGGCAAAGAAACCTTCGAATGTACCAAACTTCCCCTCGCGTACAATGTAGTCGAAGGAGGCCAGGGCCTCACCGGTAGTTCGGTAGACGTTAGGAGATATGAGGTGCACGAGCCAATCGTCCGCCCACTCACGCCACTTCATCTCCTCTCTGAAAACAGGAAGAGAAAATGTTTTGACAGCATATAATCATTCGCACATGTTCACTGCAGAACTCGAAAGTTCATTTATAACCTCGAAACACCTCCGTGAATATTTTATCCACATGGATCTAAAATATCATTTACGTTTAAAACATAAATTTTATCATCTCTGCACGGTCAACAGTAAGAGGCTCATTTGTTAGGGAGGAAACTTTCCATGTACTGGATGGTAACGTCGACTTGGCTCAAGACGCCGGCTGCATAACCCAGTTATTGTGCTTGTGTGCGACCTTTCTTCAGGTGACACTGTTGTCAGGTCCATTTCTCCTGTAGAACACAGATTTCTCCACCACGTTTGCATGTAACAGTTCAGAGCAAGTGGATCCTTTCAGAATAAGGGCACGCGGAGGGAGGCCTAGCTCCAGCTCGTGTCTGTGTCGGAGTAGCAGGTCCGCACTTACTTCTGCATTCCCTTCTCGGGGTAAATCCTGGCGGTCTCAGCCTCGCTCAGCATCAGCCAGTACTTGTTGTTGTACTCCGTCACCTCTTTCCCTCTGTCGTTCTTAGACGTCATCGCTGGGTAACAGCGAACGATGTCAGACATGGTTTTCTCCCTGGATGACAAAGGATCACATTCCAAGCGTCAGCACGTAGAGGCTAACACGTGCCTGAGAAAAGCCTGAGAATGTTTTCAATTTCCAAAAGTCTACAAGTGAAACATTAGATTAACAAAGGAAGTAACTCACACCAAACCACTTTTTTAACTCTAGCGATAAAAAAACGACCTTTTCAATCCGATTAAATCCTTTTATATTTGTCGGAAACGCGTTTAAATAAACGCAGTGAAAAGTTCAAAACATATATTAAACTTTCCACAACAGCTGGAATCACTGGTCATATAAACTGTGTATTTTCTCTTACCTCTAGTGCCTCTGTCCATGTAAGTAGCTTCAGTCTCACTTGTCTGGGATAGTGTATAAAATATTCCAATATCGACTACTCTGCCGATTCTCTACTCGTTTAATCAGTTACTTAAAATAAAATGTCGGTAAAAAACATGCAGTGGCCAAAGATGCTCAGTTTACTGTCACATATGACAGAGAAAAACATACATTCCTTTCAGCTCAGAGGCTGGAGCCAGGATTCTATGGCTAATATAACAATGAATTAAGTAATTAGTGAAATCTGTGGATTATCCAGACACACGTCTGATGTTTGACCACTAAAAAAGGCAAAACATACCACATAGACATATTTGTGTGATCGCTGCATGAAGCAACTTACAAATGTGACGTATGAGCCTGATGTTCTTCCTTCACAGCTAATTTGACTTAAACATGACGTGTCTCAGGCAGTTTAAATGTAGCAGTTACCAGGAGGAAACTAACGTTCACATTACAGGCAGGAAGCATCAACGTACGTGCTGATTAAATAAGTCTTGAGGGAGCTGACGATGACAGACGAGTCGTTCAGTTGCTGCAACAGAGAAAAAAATTAATTACAGTATCTGAGTGACGCTGATTCAAATCTTCAGCTGGCGGAGAAAAAGGTTTTGGACAAATTTAAACGAGTCTTTGCGTTACAGGACGACTACACCGTTTTTCAACTTATTCTAGTTCAGGAAGTGGATGTAAATTCATCTGATCATTTGTTTTTCAGATAGAAGCAGAATTTTTAAATAATATACTGAAGGCAGCGGGATTTTGAACGCCTTTCTATACGTGCACTCCCCCGCACTCGAATCATTTCGGGGTCAAGGTGCCGTGAAACATGTCACATGCAGACTGGCAGACTGACAGCTGCGTGACCAGCGTGTGTCCTACCACGTCCCCATCCACCATCAGGATGGGCACCTTCCTGTAGGCCGACCACCGGATCTCCTGCCTCATCACCGGGTTCACCTCCACGACCTCGTACGGCAGCCCGTGGTAGTCCAGGAACGCTCGCACCTTGCTGCAGAACGGGCACGTCTTGTACTGGTACAGGGTCAGCGTCAGACCTCCGTCTGGGACCTGCAAGCAGGGAAGAGGATCCACCGTCGGACAAGTTTGGCCTTAAGACACCGACCCGTTTCCCTTTTCTGGTATTTGCAGACAAAGTGTCTGGACCCCACTGCTCCCCCCCCCCTCAGGCTCTGGACCCCCATCATCTACACCTGCCCGTGCTCCACATGTCCCCCCTGCTCTTTAACCCTCAGGCCACTTTGTCCCGGACCTACGTGTCTCTTCTGCACGCGTTGTCTCTCTGTGAAGGTGAGCTCACCTGGGTCTCCTGCTGGGCCAGGTGCCGCTGGACACAGAACTTGGTGGTCTGATACAGACCCAGACCCCCGCCGAGCAGGAAGGCGCAGCCTAGCACCCTGCCTCCCCCTGTCCGCACACAGGACCACAGTTTGGACCGAGCCCCCGTTCCAAAAGTACCGTACGCCCTCGTGGACCCTTTGCCCACCAGGTAGGAGACGGTACCGGACCGGCGGGCTGCGACAGACTCCAAAAGAGACAAGCCGACCTTCCTCACAGCTCCGGCGGCGGCCATGTTGGTTTGCCTTAAAGTCCCACAATGCACCGGGAGGGCACGTCCGGGGATTTGTGGCCCTGAGCGGAGCCTGTCAGGCTGTGGGACGGGGGCAACCCAGGGGAGCCAGAACTTGGTGGACCGCAACCCAAACTGCTAATATATCGAGGCATTTGTATTTATATCTTATTACATTCATTATACTCCTTAACATGAAAGAGCCATTTTGCATAAAAGCTACTTTTAGTATTTTTAGAAAATACTTACTTTTCACTTGTCATTAAGTATTTTCTATGTCTGACAACATCTTCTGTGGTGGGAAATCTAATCTTTTTATTAATCTAACCTCAGCTTGTATGTTTTGTATTTTGATTTTTAACTCTAACGTCCATCCGTAAACTCGGCGTTATCATTGGATAAATTTTTCCTGCAAAATATTTTCCTGCTATAATTTCACAAGTAGTGACAATATTTCCCAAGGCACCGCCACTCAATACTGGAGTAAAACTAACTTCTCATGTAAGTGTCTGCAGGAATCTAAACTGTCCAGGTCTTGTTAAATTTAATTCATGAACAAAAAATTAGCAGAGAAACACAAAGTAGCAACAATAACGTCAGAGAGAACACAACAGTGGCAAAGAGACAATATTGACGGCAGACAAACATTCTGCAGATGTAAAAAATGTTAAATAATAATAACTAAGGAGTAAAAACAGTGGCTGTTCATTGCTCCTTTTCCATCACTTTGAATTAGATCTTCTCTTTATTTAAAACAAACAAACATCATTACGGTGTATAAATAATATTTTAATAAATAAATAAATAAAGCCTGCATTGGAAAATTAACTTGGAGTACAGTAAAACTACTAAAACATTAGCATCAATATTCAGTCAGAGTACACATATATCATATAATAGCCATATTATTGTATTATATTTAATGATTTAGTCTACTAACATAATGTAAAAGTTGGATGAATCCCTAAAAATACAACATAATGTATTACTTGATTCCAATTTAATTTAAATGCATGCTCGCATAAAATTAACTAAAGCTTAATCCTAACATCCTCTTAACGATATTAGAAACGTTATCGTGATTATTATTTGCTCAGTTTTATTAGGAGAAGATCGAGCTTGTGTCGTGATACGTGTGGTGCGTTCGTGGGCGTCGTTTTTCTGAGCGCTCCGACCGCAGCAGCGGCAGCGGCGTCCTGCCTCGGTGAAGCGGAGGTTCCCCGCAGCAGCAGCAGCAGCAGCGGCAGCATCATCATCATCATCATCCATTTAAGCATCAGTGGACAATCCAGTAGCACATCTTTCCCCTTCGGACTGAGCACCACCGCTCTTCACTGGGATGCGGTCGTCGAGCATCGGGGACGATTCGCTCGGGAGCGCCGACGCTGGGGGACACCCTTCGGCTGCGCTTTTTCTCCGAGCGTGACCGGGAGCGACTGGAAGCGGCGATGGATGGAGGCAGGAGCGGACAGACGCATTTTTGAGAACCGCCGGGCTCAGTTAGCTGCGCTAGCACGCTAACGTTAGCTAGCGCTCGGCTCGTCGCTCGGGGTTCGCCCGTGTCCCCCCGCTCCGCCGCCCTTGGTCGCCGACTGATGTGGTGCTACAATCCACGAAAAAAAAAATAGACGCAATAACGGCTTTTTGTATTAATACCGAGACATGCCGCGGCCGCTGAGGACATTTTTCTCAAGGATAACCCGCCGGGGACGTCCACTAGCCTGCCACCGTTAACGCTAGTTAGCTGCGAGCATCAGCACCATCCCCGGTTTTTCCCCGTGTTCCCCGTGAAGATGCTGCCGCCGGAGGAGTGTGTCTGACGGTCACGGATACACACACACTCCCTGAAGGTCATGACCCTGAGAGAATGATCATGCTGGAAAAACAGGTAGGAACCGGAGCTTCGGGTCAGCGGGTTCGCGTCCACACGCGCACCGGGGGCGCGTTTGCGTTTGTGGGGCTGACGCCATTGTGCGGACAGGTGTCCCCCACCTGTGTCAGAAAATATCATAAACCAACAAATCTGATGGATTGTCTGATCCGAAATGGGACATTCTGCCCAGTGAAGCTATATATTCGATATGGCGTGTAGATATTTATAGAATATATACTTATATTTTGATGCTAGTGCTTTTTGTGAGTGCAGGAGTTTTGCTTATGGCCAATTTTCCTGCACTTCTGTGTATATATCTCATAATAGAGAAGCCAAAAAACACAATGATGGCCAATGCAGGATTTTCCCTTCCTGTCACATGTAGTGTTTATTAATTTTTAATCACGCTACACTACAGAATGTTTCTCCTTCTGTTTCTTGTTCTGCCATATTTCTCACACAAAGTTAGTTTGCAGTTTGCAGCACAAATGTGAAATGATTCCACCGTAAATATGTTTGTCCTTTGTCTGGTGTGTGGCCTCGAACATTCTCTTTTTTAGTGGTTGTGACCAGTTAGTGAATCGAAGAAATGGTGATGCTTCGTCACAGCACATTGTCCTACAGTCGTTTTCTGAAGCGGTTCTGTCCTTGAATCTGTGCATGAGTGAAATTTAACAACAGCATAAAGTTTAATAGTGTTTAAACACTTTAAATAGTCACTTTCTTAGCAAAGTACCTGTACTGGTAATTTCCTTTTGTATACAAAGTAATTTGCAGAGTATTTACTTAGTGCTTCAGCTTGAGCACAAAGTTTGAGATAGAGAATTTCTTGCACTTTCACTTGAGTATTGAATTGGTGAACTTCTTTTGTACTTTAATCTGCAACATTCGACAGTTTAATTACAGGTGTAACATTTGGATTTTGCCAGTTTACAGTTGGTCGAATAACAGGTGCTAGAACCTCCCAAACCAAAAACCACAAATATTCCACTGGCTCCATCTTCTCTAATGTCAGATTAGAAGACGTCGTTTTGAGCCGTGGAACATTAAACAAGCGTTGAAGTAGTAGTCGAGACAGAGTCTGTGGGTCAGTGGACAACGAAAATAATAATTATAATTCGTAATTGATTAATAACTGAGTTGATTCGGATAGAAAATGAACCTTTAGCTTCTACCATGGATGGATTTTATCATGTCATTATAAACAATTAGTCAGTCACAATTAACAATTAAAAGTTGATATTTAAAGCTGTGGAAGCATTTGTTCTTATTTTAAAAACAACTAGGAAAATTAACTAAGGAAAAAAAGAAATTTAGGATTTTAATTCTCAAATTAAACCTGCTGCTGTTCAGACTTATTATATTCTGTGATATTCTCCATTGCAGAATGGAAATCTTCTAGGAAATGCCCTTCACTCAGCTCATGACCTTCTCTTTCCAAGAACAAGGGGGACGTGGAGTCGAGGGGGGGTCTGGCTTGTTGAGGTGGGGGGGTCGGTTACGTCCTCCTGTTTTCTGCCATAGCAGCACAGTGACCGTAAATAAAAGCTGCACGTCAATAATGCATCACCGCCTCAGACATGTGAAGTGTTTCAGCAGAGGAGATGCCAGATGACGGAAGGAAGAACAGTCAATTAATCCATTAGTCGCTCAGCAGGAAATAAATCAATTTACATTAATTGTTTAATACTGAGTTTATTCTCCTGTGATTCACGGACATGCGAGTTAATCGTGAGCTGAAATTTTTAAGTGCACGCAGGTGCGAACGTGTTTGTGGGCGGCAGGACATTTCAGCACACACAAGTTCTACAAATCAGGCGGGTGTCTGTTGAGACTTGAATCCTGGAAATTTGCAGGGACACACCTGGGAATCTCGTATAAGTTGGTTTTTAGACAGAGTACTCATAAAAAGAGAGATCGTTTAGTAAAACTGCCAACAGGTTGCTGTTTTCGTATTAGGGTTTCTGTTTTTCCAGTGTGTGTTACAAGCAGTTTATTTTTTAGCGGGAACGAAATCTCCCCATGCGGGTACTTTATGTGCCAGGCTGCCAACACAGAGCCGCCGTACAGAAATGATTGTTAAAACTGCATAGTGAAATTCAGCATTGCTCAGTTAGATTATTGTTTATACATCAGTCTTCGTTTCCAGCTGCTTTTCGCTATGACCCCTCAAAATCCAGCTGTGTTTTCTTGTAACGCCACTTGTTGCGTCTGTCTGTCTAATATGCTTCGTGTGGAAGGTTGTGTGGGACGTCGGCAGCAGGTGAGGTGCATACCGGGCCCAAAGATCGGTGTCATAATCACTCTTATTATCGGTTCATGCTGGAAGGAGGTGAAGCTGGAAGTGGTTCGGTCACGCCAGCGAGCCAGTCACCAGCAAGGAGGTGACGGTGCGTTAGCGCCACTCAAACGTTCTAAAACGGAGAGGCAGGTGCTAAGTCTGTCCTGGTCTGTGTGCACAGAGGTGCAGTGCAGGCTCCCTTATTTCTGCATATGGGAACACAGATTTTCCCATGTACAGGTCGGGTTTAATGCCTAGTTACTGACACATGTTTATGCAGCTTGGTGGGACTGGCAGCAATGTGATAAAAATGTCAATAAATTCACACACAATAATTCAGGCTCCATCAGCCCCACTCATCATCATCCTTTGCTTGGTATTTGCTATTGCACCGACTTCTGTGAAGTCTCGAACATGTGTGACAGACTCTGTGTGGATGAGCCGCGGAGAAACGTGATCAAGTAGTAAACATAATGAATGAGTGTCAAAGGTCACGGGCTGAGGCGGTGAGGCGAGCAGGATGAGAACGGCTGCTTCAGGAAGTTGAGGCTTCCCACTGCTTCTGTTTAAAGGGCCTATTTACACGCCCCTACACACACACACACACACACACACACACACACACACACACACACACACACACACACACACACACATTGCCTGGATTTCACTATAAACAACCTTTCCTTATTCTCTTCTCTCCACCATGTAAATCCTGTTTCCTCTTCCTGCTGTTACTGATTTTTATCCCCTTTTGAAAAACACATTTATCTTTCTTTCACTGCCGTCGGAATCGCAGATAAAGCTGTAAGCTTTTCTCCTGCTCCATTTTTTTGCACCACGCTCTAAAAACCTCTCCATTTTTAAAGCTCGACTTCACTCCCAGCATATCTGACCTCTTTGTCTGATGGAATGTGACAAGAATCATACATTTTTTTTCTCCAGTTTTGAGTCCAGAGGGTTTTTTTTCTCTCCCGTTTCTTTCAGAATCTTAAGTTATTTGTGTGTGTGTGTGTGTGTGTGTGTGTGTGTGGAGGCCTGTTCCTGAAACCTCTCATTAGAAGGGGACTGTGGAGAAATGGATGGACAGTGTTGCACAGTGTGGAGGCGCTGAAACGTTTCCCTTGTTGTTGCATGTTTCTGGGGATTTTCTTTTCTGCTTTTCGTCCTTTTTCGCCAGCTGCTTGTTCAGTCAGCAAGTGGCTCTAATTTGCTTCTCGAATCGGCGTTTTTGAGGGCGACTCTCCACGATGTCTGACCAGATGAGATTTGTGTGTGTAGACGCTGTAATCATTTGCAGGCGCGTACATGCTCACTGAAGGCAGGTTTTCCATCCCGGGCAGAAACAGAAAGTCTGGCTGCTGCTCATTCTGGATGTTTGTAGTTTTACATTTAAAAACTCACTAAATTAAAATTGAAGATTACTAACTTCATATCTTGTTCTCAACTCATTTCATCTGCACCTGTCAATAACTGCTTTAGAATAAATTACTGGATAATATCAAAAAGATCAGTTTACAACAGTGTGAAATAACAACATTTAGATGGTCGGGTTTTAAAAGCTAATAAAGAACTTTCTAAGCAGATTTTATCTTCTTTATACAGGCAGAAATTTTTAAGGTTTCACGTTTCCTGCTGCACAAAACAGCTACTAAAGAAAGGTGGAAAAGGTTAAAGAAAAGTCAGTGTTGTTACATGTGTGTAAAACGTGACGGGCAGAAACAATGGGGGATATGTTGAATAAACTGAAAAGATGGCACTGATTTAGGTTCGTGTTTATTACGTCTTTGATCAGACAGTTCCTGAGTTCGTTTTAGACCTCTTGGGTCTGACATTTAACAGATGAGAAGTCTTGGTAGAAAGAATCTCTTTCAAATCCTCAAAGAAAAGTATCAGAACGTGTTGTTGTTGCAGTCTCAGGACCAAGCAGAATCTAGGATGTCAGACAACGATAGCACCTGGGATGCGAAGGCAATTTTGTGACAATAAAGAAAAGTGCCACGATAAATAGTTTATGACATTTGTTCAATACAATTTCTTGTTGACTAGACAGATTCCACCTAAACTGATTTTCACCTTAGTTGGTCACAGTAACTTCAACTCCAGTCTCTGATAAAAGTGGTTCTTGGATCGGGACCAGCATAGATTTGGTTCTACTCTGGGACCAGTTGTTTAGCCCAAAACTAATGTTCACTGTTTAAATGAAAATAACTGGTTCTAAAGTAGGAACTGGCTCCAGACCAGGCCTGGAACTGGCCTCCTAAATGTCCCTGAACTCCTCACTGACGAGCTGACAGGGAACGGTTTATGAATATTGTTATTAGCATTGTATGTACTAATCAAGTAGAAGTTATTGAAATTCAGAAAATCATTGACAGCATCATTTACACAGTCCGACAATTTTTGAAGAGTTTTTTCACCCCCCCAAAAAATTTAAGAAATGGTTAAAAACTTTAAATGATCGCGCAGTTACATTATTGATTCCCGCTGCTATTCTGTGTTAAATATCTTGGAAATATTAAAGATGCAAGCTCTTACTTAGACGCTGGTCTAATAAGAGCTAAGTAGCTAGTGCTAATTTTGTAATCACTGCCTCCTTTGTAAAAATTTGGGGAAGTGAGAAATTGCCTCTTTAGAATAAGAAATGGCCTGTGTGTGACTCACAAGCATCAAATACAAGGACCTGAGTGTATTTTCACTGGTTCAGAGCCTCACACATGGCTGAAGAATATGACTGAGCAATGACGGCCCGGATGTATTTTCCCTGTTTGGTTGTTAGGGCAAACTTTGGGGATGAAAAACGTATTTTGTCGAAGGATTACTGGTTGCCCTGATATCTCCTGTTTTAGGCGATTTCACGCTCTTCTCTAAAACTAAGCAAACCTATAGATGCTGAGGATGTATCTTTATGTTCCTTATTATTTTACACTTTTGATCACTAAGACGTGGACGGCCCCCCCGCTGAAGCAGCCTCTGAGCTCAGAGAGCGACAACCCAACGCCTGTGACCTGTAGAGGTGTTGAGTGTTTGTGATTTGGCTGTTAGTGTTTTGGACCTGGAGTCCCACCTCATCACGGCCTTTAAGCAGTAAAGCTCAGTCCGACTACAGGCTGCAGACATGTCTCCTGCATCGGCCGTCCCGTCTTTGTCAGTCCACAGACCACAGGAAGCCGGCCTGCAGCTTACAGTCTGGTTTACTGTCTTGGCTGGGTGTTTGTGCAGGGAGGGAGAAGGAGGAAGTCTAGTCTTGTTGTTCTTTGGTAGCCTTATGAAGAGCCGGCTTTGCCTCCCTGTTTCCATGACGACCGCTCTCCTACAGTATTGAGCTGTGGGACGGCCTGTGCATCTGAAAGCAGTTCCCTGTGGTATTTCAGGCCTGCTCTCTCTTGCTCTTTCCTCCTTCTTCTTCTACTGTCTCTGTTTGTAAAAGCAGCAGCACTTCATCTTCTCGTCTCTGCTGTACTTTGAAACTATTATTTGCATCTGAATTGGGGCTGAATTCTGCCTTTGTTTCCTGTTAAAATTCCCCAGGACTGTGGGCCTGGACTTGGAGCCAGTGCACACTTGAAATATTTAGACCAACTGTTGTGTCAATATGGAAATATTAGACGACTGGTGTGTGGGGCTCCACTTTATTTTCCTTTTTCATTTCCAATATCTAAAGGCTGAATTCATGAATTCCAGGAATTGCTGTTGAGTCATTTGTCAGAAATCACATTTTTAAAGTGTTTTCTTAATACGTTCATGAATTAAATTTAACACTTTAATTATTTTATGAGGCATGTGAAATAAATCTGGACTAAATAGCAAATTGGTGTTACAGCATCAAATTTAAAGGTGTTTTAAATGCTTCTTAGTACGTCTTAGAGCATATGCACAGTACTGCATCACGAGGGAAGCAACCCTGCCAAAATAATGTAGTGCCTCCATTAGTGTGAGAAGTCTTCATGTTGTTGTGTCCAATAGCACAAAGAAGCAGTGAGGTGACAGAGTCACAGAGTCGCGTCCATACGCGATGCTTTCAGTGACATTTTACCCGTTTTTAGATCTGAGCAGAACACTTTCATCTGCAGCACACCGGGCCACTGTTCACACGTGCTTCTCAAACCCTGAAAATGAAAAAGCTCGGTGGTCTTTGCTCATTTTTCCAGCATCATTTTGCAACATGTTTCCCAAAAGAGACAGTTAATAATTACAAAACATGGAGGTTTGCCCTCCAGTGAGCTCAGTTTCACAAATTTGCACAAGCAAAGTGGTCAAAGCAGCACTAAAGCAAGACTTGTGCGATAGGTGAGATAACTGAAAAACAAAACCATAGAAGCTGTGAAAACACAACAGACACGTTTTCACAGCTCTGAGGCTTTTTGGGGTCAAAGCGAACTTACTTCCTTTCCAACGCCGCTTCAACCATTTGGGCTAGAAGCTGTGTGACCTACATACGATGTGATGAGGTTGATCAGAGATATTTGTGAGCGCGTGCAGGCAGTTGTTTGGGCCTTCAGGTTCAGGCTACAAAGACGATATGAAAAGCAAATATAAAAATGTCAACATTGAGGCCACACTGGAGGAAAAGATATTCCTGATGGATCATTTTATAATCTACAGTTTAGGTTAAGGTTTAACTTCTATAAAAAAGTCCTCCTAGTTGAGAAAAAATGATCTGGCAATTGGACCATACGTCGGTCAAAGACTGGAAAGTCGACAGAACAACATCGGGCAGATTCACGCCGAAGTGTGACATTTGCAAATTTAAAGTCATATTGTTCAGCGCTGCGTAGCGAGTCATGTTGAAACTTCGACATGTGCTGCTCTGAACACCTGATGGCTCAGTTCCTCCAGGAGAAAACTTCTACCAGACAGAAAGTGTTTTGTTGTTGGTGATGAGGAAAGACGAGCGTTGTTGCTGTAGACTACGAATCACTTAGAAACCAGCCATACAAACTCATGATTTCCCTTTAAACGGGCCCAAATTTCACACCCATCCTAACGACAGTGTTAACACAAATAACCCGAGCCAGGTTTACAACCAAAGCCTTTATGTTTTTTGACCCTATTGTTTCAGCGTTTGAAACCTAAAACTGTTTGTATTTTTAGCCTGAGGACATTAGTGTGTAAATAACTGTATTTCACTGCGGGTTCAAATTACACTGTGGCTTTTGGGGGGTGGTGGTGGTGCTGGTGGAACACTAGAGCAGGCGGCAGTATTGTATTAAAACTTGTTCCATCTTCAGATCGGAGCTCCGGTAGAGGCGTCATCTGACGCCAAAAAGAGCCACTGGATACAGGGGAGGGAGACAGACCTTAACGTTAGACTGCAAGAAAAGACCCAAGAGTTACGAGAAATGTAGATCTGTTTCTTGTGTCAGTTGAGAAAAAGTCACTATGAGTGAACAGTTGATCGAAGCAGAGAAGCTGCTGGACTTGAAGTGCTGATCCGTGCTCCAGGTGTCACTGAATTGACAGCGAATCCTTGTACAATAATGATTCAGAAGCACATGAAACCACACACGAAACAGCACATGTGTTATGTTTTATCATTAATTGTGGCATTAGATATTTAGAAATGGTTATTCAGCATTTTGAAAACCTCCCCAGACGTGGGATTTCAGGTTTGGCAGAGCGTGGCCCCCCTGGCTCGGGGCTGGTCTTTGGAGGATTTGCTGCGTGAGCCGTGTTTTTAAAACCACTGCCTACAACTGTTCAATGGTGGAAATGGAAAAGATTGGCAAAAAATATAAATTGCATCAGCCCAAAGCTAACGCACGTACATGCGCATGTGAAGAGCAGAAAGAGTAAATACGCCTCAATATTAAGGAGAGGAGTTCCATGTGCAAAAAATCATCAATACACCACAGAACCAGTCCACAGTAGCTAGGAAACAGAACCACCAGTTCAACCTCAAACTATCAATAGAACCGTGTAGTACTTTCAAACGTGTACATTTGCAGTCAACTAATAAGTTTGTAACATGAGTTTTGTTTTGTATTTTATAATCTTAGATTATTTTTTTATGTACTGTCTGAATTCGTGTAAAACTGAAACACTGAACCATAAGTCCCTCAGACGTGTGCGATACTTGAATAAATGTACCCGGTCACTTCCCACCGCGCTTTATGCATCTTCTCATTGCTCCACTTTTCAAGGTGTATCTCAGCCTCTCAGCGACTGAAGGCCAGTCCAGCTGCAGCTGAGCCGGATAAGCAGTTCAGATAATGGCAGATTCTTTAGTGTCATGCGTCCCCCCTCACCCGAGCCACAAAATGCAGCTTTTTCTTCCCTGTGCGAGTTAAAGATGCACATGAAAGCAGGTGGATTGAAAGCCACCTGGAGTTTGATTGACGGGCCATCTCTCGGCGTGCGACAGGTGCAGTCCAGAAACACCACAGCACTCAGGGCAGAGCAAGAGGACGCCATGAAAGATTGAACAACACTGCGGGCAGCCTCCCTAAAGATACTGAGAACAGAAAACAATTTTGAGATGAAGTGCGGTAACCTGCCAGAGCGTCTGCTCGCACGGTTACAGCAGCATTAATGAGCGGGGAGGCTGATTCATACATCAGTCTCAGGAGCAGCCACCTCTCTTCATCTTTAATGGGCTCACACAGACCGTCTGGCACTACAGGAGAAAAACAGATCCGGCCCTTCTCTCTTGATTAAATCGCTGCAGCATAATGAAGCAGAAGCGAGTCAGACCGCAACTCAGATCTCCTCTGTGAACCCGACGCATTTCATTTGGAAAGGTTTTTTTTTTCCTTCCTCTCCGGCAGACGCAGCACGCGAGAGAGAAAGCAAACAGGCTGAGGTCGCGGCATCGCAGCCCGGCGTTGCCGAGCTGATGTTGGGCAATACCTCCTGAAGACGGAAAGACAAGGAAGCAGCTGCTTACAGTTAAGACATTCCCTGGTGAGGGAGGGAGGAGGAGGAGGAGGAGGAGGAGGAGGGGGGGGGAGGAAAGACGAGAAGAGGAAGAGGGAGGGAGGGAAACGACGGGAGTGCTGGGTTGTTTGAGGCTAGGAGGCAGAGGACGAGAAGGGAGGTGGAGGTGGGACGGGTCCTCTTTTCTTCCTCGCAGACATCGTTGAAAGGCAGAGCGAGAGAGCAGCAGCTGTCCGGATTTTTTTAAACTGTATTTTTATTTTTACAATTTTTTCTTTGGCGTATGTTTGCTGTGAGCCGGCTTGCGGGCGAGCGGCTGTGCGCTGCACTCGCCGTGCAGCATGGAAGCCAAGTCTGTGTTCAGCCTCCACAGAGCCCTCGCTCAGCCCGTCAAGATGTGCATGTTCGATTTCCCCGTCACCATCCTGGAGGACCTGGTGAGCTCCCACATCGCGCCGCCACACGGCAGGGGGTGTGTGCCGACTGCTGCCTGTGTGTTTGTGTTCGTGCAGAACTTGTCTGAGTGAGACGCCTGTTTCCACTGCTGCATGTCTCAGGGGTGTGTGTGTGTGTGTGTGTGTGTGTGTCCATTTCTGTCTGGAAATGTATATGCTTGGTTTGTCTGCACTCACACTGCAGAGAAACTCTTTAGTATTGAGAGTGTGTTACAGATCGGGATATTCGAGGCGTATTTTCATGCAGTTTTAACAGAAAACATACGTTTGCACATTTTGAAAACAGTAATTTCTTGGTCACAGCCTGGTGCTGCAGTGTGAGCGTGTGTTTGTGCGTGTGTGTTTACTAGTGAACTTGTCTGGATGCAGATGAGTTCAGTGTGTAAAATTCACATTCAGCTTTGCCTGCTCTTAAAGCGGGACATTGATTCTGCCGCATTTTTGGTTTATTTTTGTAGCTCCGACCGAATTGGAGCCAAACCGATTAATCACAAGTCACGTCTCACTAGTGCTTTAATGAGCTGCTGGGGAAACTTGTCAGTCCTGCAACAACCGTAACTGTAATTTACTTTGCTGTCCTTTTTCCTTTTCCACGGTTCTTCGGGTGATTGTTCACCTCATCCTGACTCTCAGTTCACCTCCAGGTTTTTGTGCTTCTGGCTCCATTTCAGTCGGTGACGTTGTGACAGCACAATCTTCTTTGCAACTGTTCGCGTGGGAACAGAGGATTTTATTGGTTTTTGCCAACTTCTGTGTCATACTGTCATTTTTACCCACCTCTGAGCCCGCTCACTCAGACCTTCACGTCGGTGTGTGTGTGTGTGTGTGTGTGTGTGTGTGTGTGTGTGTGTGTGTTGGGCTGCCACTGCCACCAGACTCCTCACACCCAGGCAACCATCTCCCAGCAGAGGAGGCTGTGCCCTTTGATATTTTGACACGTTCGGTCTTGTCTGTAATAATCCCGCAGCGTCTAACAGACGTGTTCCTGTGTCAGCCTGTTAATAAATGCTCAGATTGTAGGGCAACACACACATCATCGGCTGTCATGGGGGAACATTTGATTTACATCGTTGCCCTTTTGTGTTGTGCAAAGCCTGATATTAAACCTGCAGAATCAAACCCCGTGTTCTTTATCTAAAAATCGAGTGTATTTTGTTTTAGACTGTTCTCCTTGTTCATATTTTGTGCCCCTCCTTTGCACTTTTGCTTATCTGATACCTTCAAATGACAATGGACCAATAGATGTTGGACTCAAATGCTCCAGTTCCCTCCAGATCCCTGGGCTCACAAATGTATTATTTATAGGTCTGCGGTGCGACATTTGAGTTGCCCTGTTCTTTTTGTAATTCAAAAGAATGATATTAATGTAATCACAAAAATAGTTAATAATTTTCATAGAAATACACAGAAGTACTTTGGCAACTTAAGCACAAGTGCCTTACTGTATATGGCCAAAAAACATGTTCACAACCCTGACTACATACTTTTGATCTGGGTTTATGTTTTTTGGTTTCGGCCCCTTAGATCCATGGAAGGAAATGTTAATACTGTGGCATATGCTGATATTTTAGGCAATAGCGTTCTTCCAATATCGTGTCAGCAGTTTGCGTTGGTCCCTTTTTGTTTTCCCCCTTTAACACGGACGCTCTCGCATGCGCAAAGGCAGCACCAGACAGAAACGGTTTTGTTGTGAAAAAGCTGTTGTTTCATAATCAGATGACGACACATATCATAAAACTGCACATTTCCCATAAATTCAGTGACTGTAAAATGGCCATTTTAAACTATCTGCTTGAATAAAAGTTGCTTCTTCCTGTTTGCTTTGTTCTGCTGTCATGTAAAGCTGCACTGTACGTGAACTGTGCACATTTTGAAGCACAGAACCGCCGCAGGCACAGGTCTTCAGTCCTCCAGACTTGCTCTGTACCGTTGATCGTGGTTTTTGCACAGATGGTAACACGGTGGTGTTTGAATCTGTTTATTGCCGGGACAAGCCTGCTGCATAATTTCCAACCCAAACCACGTCCATATGACCGAAGTAGCCGCTCTACTAGGCAGGAACTCCTCGTTTAGTTTTCGCTGGTTGGAGTCCTTCTGTTTGAAATGAATCCAGTTTGGGCTGGGTTCACTTTCCTCTGCGTCTGCTTCTATTTCAGAGCGAGTGAAACGGTTGTGGTGGAAAACCTGAAACCAGACGAGCAGAGGCCGTCGTAGCGGCCGTGATATCGCCATGTGGTTTGTTGTACTTTTGCATTCAGTTTCAGGTGTATCGTGACGGATGTAGGCAGACTGGTGCGTTCAGGGAGCTTGTGACTGCAGCTCTGATTGTCGTTCAGAAACACAAAGAAACTCTCCTCCAACCGCCTGAAGAGTCATTTAAATCGTAACGCAGGAGCCGGAATCACCTCCTCTTGTTTCCAGTCTGTGGGTTGTCTCGTCGTTGTAAAGCACCTGATGTTTCACTGTTGTACTAATACTGGATCAGAACTGATACTCTGCTGTTCTGTCCGTGTGAGACGTGGATGTCTGCTGTCAGCACATCGCCGGTGCTCTTTTCTCTCTTTCTCAAAATGTCTTGGTGTCTCTCAACTGTGCTGTAAAGATTGTGTTTCACTTGGCCGTAATTCTTGTCTGGGTCCAAACTAAGTCTTTGTCTCTCCCTGCTGTCAGTCTGTGTTACAGTACAGTACAGGTGGAGTGACGTGTTTGCAATAAAGCCTGGACGTGTGAGATTTGTTTTACATTAAAAACCACCGGTTTGTGAAAAGCGTCTTATGAAGTCTGAGGTTGGAGCCTTTAGGTGTGAAACACACAGGGGAAGCTGAAGTGAAAAAGAATGGCTGCAATATGGGAAATGCACTATCCCGTTTTCAGCGCAAGTTTACATTTTTGTTGAAGTTGCCAGCAACTTTTTTATGAACAAATTTAAAGACAGATTTAATACGAGCCACAACGTGTGCAATCATTAGAGCTGCAGCTATTTGTCAGTGAAACGATTAGTTCATCAATGGTAATTTTGAGGTTCATTCAAAGTTACATTTTTACATTCTCCATCATCTCATGATTTATCCAGCAGCCTTCAAACACTTTTTTTTAGGTTAAAAGCTGTGAGTTTTGAATTGCTGCCATTCATTTTGCCAGTTGTTTATGACGCAGGTCAGAAAACGGTTGCCCACAGAGATATTATTGTTAAGAGAAGAGCCGTAAAACGTTGAACAGCAGCTGCCAACCAATGGAGCCGTCAAACTGTCAGTCGGCTCTAGAGGAAATAAACCGATGCCTGCAGACTTGTTGATAATGTTCCCTGTGAACACTCAGAACAGTGTGTGCGGTATTTCAGCCAGTTTTCAACGAATAACAAACATCACAAGTTTAAATCTCGAAGAAGCTCGAATTAAACGTTTCCTTTGCTGCACCTTTAAGTAGTGTACACACCTGAATGGTGTTTATGGGCTGTGCTGTTGTCATGAGCGACAGTGCAGATGCGGACCCGTCTCCTCAGGCAGCGAGCCCCCTCCCACCAGGTCTGTACACCCCTCACAGAAATTCTGAGGCTGATCGGCACCGTTCAACAGCTGATAGGCAGCGAAATGCAAAGGGACACGAAGCCGGAAAAAGTCCAAAAAAGGAGCAGGGTCAAAAACTGAGACGGGCAGAGGTATCGGGCTGAGGGGACACGCCGGGGACAACTGCTGGACAGGAAGGGAAGGCAGAAAAGACAGGAACTGGCAAACATGTTTAAATGAAATATGTCCCAATAAAGAACCCGACCTGATAATTAACTGGGCCATTTTTCTCATCCTGTTGTTTCTCTGTGCTGTTGATTAGTCGATTCATCTCTCAAAATGGAAATGAGTTTACACCCTGAAATAGTTCAGCTTAATTTGGTGGTATCGTTAAAAGACGGAGAGGATTTCATCTGTGATTTTAGACAAAATCAGAGGCTGGTGAACTTGGCTGCTGTGGTGGTTGTCACAGAGCTATTGTCGCAGCATTTCCCCAGTTGGCATGAGAAGGCATTTTAAAATGCCAATGGCAGGAGCGTGGAGGAGCACCTGAATGGCTGCGGTGTCTGGAATAATGGCAGGGAATAAATCCGCAGGCTGCTGGAGGCCTCTGCGCTCTCAGGCGCCGCTTCACTGGCTGTGAATGGGAGGATTCTTCGTGTCTTTGTCTGTTACTTGGAAACCCTCTAGTGGAGTTTATTTCCCAGTGCAAAGGAAGCGAGTATGTCTGTGGGTCTGCACACAGGAAACCTCTCAATAAATATATCAACGTTAGAATTGTCACTAATCTTTGACGTCTGGCTAGAAAACCACAGATACTTTTATCCAGATTAAATCAGCCGAGGTCCACGTGCAAAATGTGTCTACAAACAGACATACAGTGCAGTGTACTGTAACTTTTGATGGAACCTTTTTTTTAACCACAAGTCAATATAAACTCAGCACAGTGTTTTGGACTGACTAGGAAATTATTAGGAATTAATAGACGTGAAGAATAAAGCGTTAACCTTCCGCTGTTCTCCCCCACGTTTGAAGCCGAACCTTCGCCTCCCTCTTGGGGAGAATTACAGCTTGTCTCTCCACTTTTATTTCTGTCCAAGCTGTCTTCAATCAAACTTCAGATTTTCTATCTCCATCTCTGAACGACTTCCTGGACCCGACCGATCTTCAGAAGCCGTCATTCTAGTGGTTGTTGAGTCTCTGCGGTCCAGTCCTCCGGGGGTTTCTGGCTCGGCACAGCTACAACATACGACGCTCCGAGTTTTTCTTCATTAATGAGTTCAGTTTTTCAGTTTTTTTGTTAGTTTTTTCCCAATCAGTTAAAACTTCTTCATGTAATGCAGCCACGGTTTGAGCAGCGGGGACAGAACTGTCCAACTTTTCCTTTTAGGCTGATGTCACGTGAAGAAATCCCACACTTTTACTTTCCTTATTTGGCTGTAACAGCCACTTTCTGAGGTCAAAAACCGAGGTTGGGTACGAGTGCATTGCTTTTCAAATGCTGTCCAAGAGATGAAGCTTTTGTTAGAACCATATCTTACTGTTAATTTGTGGTGTTTTGTGAATAGCCGGGCTGAGCCACCGGCTGGGCCACCGGCACGGCGGTGATGCTGAAATGAGCTTCCAAACTGTGCACAGCAGCCTCCCTCTCAATATTCAAAAAAGCTTCTTCTGCAGCTTCCGGTGCATTTAACAAATATTTCTCCCCTGTCTGGGAAAAAAAACAAAAAAGCATTTGATGCGGTGCTCTCATCTGTAGGTTGCTTTGCGTGAAAGAGTTTGAATTTTTCTTCACCTTCACTAAGAGAAATTCATAATTAAAGCTGGTGTTCAAGTCCTGCTGTAAATAGTTTATATATCCAATCATTAAAATTCTCCTACGCTCAAAAACATGTTTTGCTTATGTTTGACTTCACTGTGTTCTTCACTCGCCCTCTTTCTCACACTACAGAGAGCTCTCTGCTCCCTGAGCTCACCCTAATTAATGTAGGAATCCGGTTATCAAAAAAATACTTTTTAAGGATCCAAATATTATTCAAAGCAGAGTCATTTTAAATGTCTTAAAGCATAAGAACATTTTGATTTGACATACATAATGATTGAGTGCATAACTCACGTGTCGGCGTCATTATTCACGTGCCTTCACGCTTCAGATACTGACAAAGATGTAGAGTCGCTAAACGCCACCAGTGACCGAGTCTGTGGCAGCTGGATCTGTGGATGGAGGTAGTTCCCTCCTTAAGTTAAGCAGGGAAGTCCCACTGAAGTTAATTGCGTCATTTTTAGCTTTCATTTTCTGTTCAGCTGTTATGAACTGTCTTATATCACAGTCTTGCAGTGTGTCGTTGTTGTTGGAGTGAAAGTTTCACTTCACCTTTATCATCAACCTGCTGCTTCTGGAAAGTCGTTTCCCGGCACAAGTTAATTTTTTCTAGTGTTGTTGACACAGCTGGTAAAGTAAACATGGACGAGCAGAGTGTCGGCGCGGGTTCGGCCAATCTGTGAAGAGGGGAGTAGGAGCTCTGAAGGATCGCTGATGGGTCTGTGCCCCAGGCCCGCTTGGATCCTCCGATTTCTGCTTTGGTCCTGAGGGAAACCGTGATGTGGGGCTGGAACCGGTGGACCTGTGGACTGCTGGTCAGGACATGTGTCCACTGGGACGCCGAGGTTTATTACCAGCAGACAGTCAGAAGAGCCCGAGGCAGTCAGGTTGGATGTGTTGACGTGTTCTTTCCAAATGCTTTTAAATTCATCTTTTCAGTGGTGGTGGGCAAAATAGATTAACGTCAGTACGAGGATAGAAATATGCAGCCGTTGTGCAGTTAGACGCAGCTGAAGCAAAATTAAGAATTACGAACAATAGTAATAAGAAATTAAAATGCCACTTTCTTGCAAAAGCAGCAATTTCTTGAATGTTAAAAATGTATTTCTTCATGTTGTCGTACACAAACTGAACATCTTTGGGGTTTGGACTGTCGGCCCGATGACGCAGTGCGACTGACGATACAGACACGCGTCACTGTTTTCTGACACGTCGTGGACAAAACAAACTACAGTTTCAAACTGCCGCTGAATGTCGTCAGCCCCTGTTGGTGGTTCACACTATCACAGACACAGTCTGGACAGACGGGTGTAATTTAACAGACCTTCACTGCGCTGTGCTGTTTACTGAAGAGCATTTAATACGAGATGCCTGGACTTATAGTTTGCTTTCATTTGCAGCTTCAGATTTGACTTGTCTCACGTCGATTTATATTTGTGCCATGACAGCTGTAATATTAGCTCAAGAATTTGTGTAAAGAGACTTTACTGACTGAACTGACTTTAATTGAATACTCGAATACTCATACTGCAGCACGGTGCAGAATGAGGGATTAGATGTTCTCTGATATGAAGGAAGAGATGTTCTCTGACGTTACCGTGTCCCCAGCAACACGAGGCCTGACGCCAGCTGTCGACTCCCGTTAGGAGCTGCCGTTTCTCTGTCCACATCACTTAGACCATTGATTTTAAAAAGCGCCTTTTTCTGCCTTTTCAGCTTTCACAGTGGAAATCTCAGATCTGTGACGCTCTTGTGATCTGTGGTCCAGGCAGAGATCCTCAGACATGTGGGAAGCCTGAAGCCTCAATTTTAAGGGAATTGGTGATTTGGTGATACACACTGTGGAAAAGGCTTAGTAACTGATGGCCTGGGTTCAGAAAGGAGCCGTGTGAGTTTCTTCGTTTCCATGAGGTGTGTTGTTTGTACGATGGGGTTTTATCACTCCAGCACCTGTCAGTCAGCTGGATGAGCTGCCATCTGTGTTTTGATGGAGGTTACTGTGCAGCAGACAGAAACTGGATTATTGCTTTTATTTATTAATGTGCAGTATTTCTAACTTTGTCTGTGAAGATGAACGTTATGTTACCAAAGTAGTTTTTTGCCGATTTAAATAACTTTAAGACACACGTTTCTGTTTTATGAACAGTTGATTCTCATTTTGTTTGGCTGTTTCTTTCCGGTTGCATAACTCCGTACTCTGTCCATGTCTGTCTGGCGCTGTCTTTGGCTTTTATTTGTTGCAGATTTATTATTTGTGGAGCTCTGGGGAACATTGTGCGCCTGGCAGCAGCCCAGAACAACCACAGGCCTCCACTGTTGGCCAGTGAGCCTCCACTGGGGGTGTAGTGTCTCACTAAATGGCATCCTGACAAGGGTTTTTCAGAAAGAGAGGAATCTTCTGTAAATCTGTGTAATGAAGACTGAAATATCGCCTAATATCAATGCTCTGCTTTCAAGCTGAAAGCGTTGTGCTGGCTTTGCTCGCGTACTTGGACTTTTGTCTCACTCTTTCTGGGTGTGGGCGACCACTTCTTTCTTCTTATGTGTGCCCCGTCATATCTATTTGTGCACTCGTATGGTTTTATGCGTGCGTTTCTTTGTGTGGCTGAGGGAGTAAAGAAGGAAGGCAGACCGGTAACGTCACCCTCCGGAGGGAAAAGTAAAACACGTCGGCGCATCAGCAGAAGCAGCAGCAGCAGCAACAACATCCTCTGGTATTGATTTCCAGCAGATGGAAGAAGAGCTTCAGCTAAATCATGGCAGACTGAAAGTTGGCTCAGATTTCTGGGATTTAGGACAAATGGGTTTTTTTCCTAGAAGACACCCGCACGGGTATTTTTATACTGCAGCTCCTGCTGATATGTGCAATGAGTGCGTTCACATGCGCAGTACAACATATTTGGCATGTAGTATTAATACTTGTATGCAGGTCGTTGGTGGTGTCTGATCACCTCTGTGCAGCTCTGTCTGTGTGTATGCGAGTGCATGTAGCATGTAGCACACAAATGACCAGAGAGGTTGAATGTGTCTGAACATGCCAAGGTTAGTAGTGTGCATGCAAACAAAGTCATTTGAAGGTTTCATTTTCCTCTCATGTGGTTCATAAATCCTCTGAAACAACCTCTGGATCAGAGCTTTCAAACTAGCAAAACGTTTCATTTTTGAACCAAGGCATCGTTCTCACTGCTGTGTTTTTTCTGGAGAACAGCAGCTTTTTTCATTTCGTCTTTAAGTGGAAACATGTTGTCGTCACGATCACTGCAGTAAATCAGAACGCAACTGGATTCTCTCGGTTTATGGACAAGCTGTAGTCGAGTGCTGTTTGCTGAAGGCTGAATCTAATCTGCCACTACAAATATTCCCCAAAACGTTTAAAACAATCATTAAATAAAACATGAGTGTGAAGTTAACAGAGTGTTTGAGCTTAGAGAGCTACAGAGTCAGAAAGTCCGATAGTGGGTTTGTGTATTTTCCAGGCATTTTGTCCAGGTAAATTATAAAAGCTATAAAATAATGGAAGATTCTGCTCTTATTATGCAATCTTAAAAAATGAAAATGTATGTTGATTGACATATACCTGAAGGTTGAGTTTGTCATATTCTTAAACTAAAACCCTAAAATAGTGAAATCAGTTTGTACAAATGGTGTCCAGGGGTGAACAAACAAATGGGAGAGAACTCTCTGCCCTTGGATTCTCCTTTGCATTAAAATTTATGTGTAACATTGATGTGATCATCAAACCTGAAATAAAATCACAAACAGCATTTGACCTACTTTACACTACATGCGTTTCTTCTCTTTACCTGAACACAAGGTTTTATATGTAAATGTAACTCAAAAAACACATATAACAAAAGTCTAAACTGTAAAAAAGTTCAGAACAAGCTGCTTGGGACTTTTCCATTAGACAGTTTAGTGTCTGTGATGGTATAAAGACTATTGCTAAAGGCAAAAACATCACGGTTCAAAGCACAGGTCATGAAATGTTTGCACAAAATACCAATTTTTGTCTGTTACTTTAGTGCAACAGAGTCAACAGAAACCTTCTCCCACGAAACAGACACGTTTGGTGTTTTCTCCTCCGGCAGCTGCAGTGTGTGTGCTGCGTGTTCCATAGTGCAGTGATCTGTGGTCGGCGAGGTCAGTCGTGTTTGGGGTTGGATTCAGCCTCAGCTGGCGCAGCAGATGTTGTCCTCAATTTGGCCAAATCACTTTCACACCTGTTCTCGTGTGGATCACGCAGTCCTCCTCGAAAAGACTTGTCACTAATTAAAGCTCATCATTCACTATGTGTAAATTACAGACTGCCATCATATCTGCGGCTCGTTCGAAACAGGCTGAATTAATGTGCGCTTGTAATCATTTTAAAACCTTGCCGGGCGTCTTAATAAGATGATGGATATGTAAGTGAGTGCAGTATGGGGGTGGTGTTGGGGTGGGGGGTTTGTTGCTGACGTTAGGGGCCAGTAGGAGGCAGTGTTAGATGCCAGATCCACTGAGGCTGGCGTGGCGATGAGCCTCCTTCAGGGCTGGACAGTGAAATCCCTCAGAAAAGCATGTGCTTCACACGGTAATTAGGTTAAAACAAACCCCCCGATGGGTGTTTCAGGGGCTGTGGGAATTTACAGCAGCTGACAAGTTGCTACAAGACAAGCTGTGCGTAAAATAAGCCCAGTTTTGTGGGGCTCCAACTAATCTGACCCACAGTTCAAACTGTTCACATGCCAAAAAGCAGCAATTTCTCACATTTGAGAGGCTGAAACCAGAGAAAGAATTATTCATTGGAAATCATAACTTCTAGCTTTTTTAAAACGTGACATTTGCTGCCTTTGTCTGTCACTGTACATTCTGGAATATCTTTCCTCCCACTTTAATGACCTTAAAGAATCAAATAGTGAGTTGATTGTTCAGGAATATTTTCTGTATATTACTTGATAAATAAAAGAGTTATTTGTTGTAGCCTTTCTAAGTTTCCCTATGCCACACACTGTTATTTAAATTAAGAAAATTGCATATCTTTTATTAGAAATAAGAAGGTTAAAGACAGTGTGTGGGTGAATGGATACTTAAAGAATCAAAGTAGAACCACTCATGATGTGAAATGTCCAGTATAACATATATTTAATAATAACTATTCAGTTTGCAGTGATATAACTATAAAACTATTATATTGATATTGATATTATTAAAAACTATTGTAGAATATTATCATATATAAGAGGGCCCCATCAAGTCAATGTTTAACCTTCCTTTAATGTTTTGCCTAAACAATAAGTCAGATTTTTGGTTCGGTAAATCTTTTGCTGGTGAGCCCGGTGGTTTAGCTCAGGTCCATCTTTTGTCCGGTTCGGTGACACTGAAATGTGCATCAGTGTGTTTTCCATGCTCACACCAGCTGCTGCCATGGTAACCACAAACAACACCCCGCCGGCGGGCGCTGCCTTCAGGGACGCCTCCGTGCTGCACAGCCTGCGCCGAAACACCGGCGTCGTCAGGAGACAAACGGAGCAGTAAACGTGAAATGGAGCTTAATCAAGTGTTATGTGAAAGAATATTCACATATTATTTTAATATTCCCATTCACTTAACATGCAAGGTAAATGGAATTACCGGGGCAAAGTATAATGAAAGGAAGAAATGTTTGTCTGAAATTTGGTTTGTGCAGTGGTTCTGTACACGAATGAAGCCTGAACGTTTTGGGCTTCTGCCGAACTCTTATTCATGAGGCACATGTGGGACAAATCTGGACTTGAAAGCTTGCGGGTCTTTGAAATAGTCTGGCTCCATCGCGGAGCACCGGCGCACTCCGTCTGTGCTGGACCTTGAAAATTTCCGCTCATTTCAAGAAAAGCCTCCGCGCTCCGACGTCCGAGCGCCCTGAAGGCAGCAGCGCGGACCGGGGGCGAGGCCGGGGGCGGGGCCGAGAAAAGCCCCGGTCTGAGTCACGGTCCTGCCGGACGCCTCAGTGATCAGCCTCGGGAAGCTCGAGCCGCAGCGTCGCGTCGCCCGAACAACGTCAACAAAAGCGAGAAGGATGTGGCCCCCGTCGCCGTGAGCCAAGCCTCGGCTCCGCGGCATCCATGGTCCATTTCCCGGGGACGCACAGCGAGGCGCGCGGACCGCTGGCCGACATGTTTGACTCGTCGTGGAGGGTGCGGAACATTTGGGACGGGGTGAGGCTGGAGGTGGTCGAGGACCGCAGCCCGGTGGTCCTGCACAGCTTCACACACCTGGACCCGGACATGCCGCTGCTGGAGGTGAGCATGATGAGGGAGCGGAGACCCGGACCCGTAAGCCGATGCGGTTTGTCGGGTTGTGATCAGGAGCATGTTCGAACTGATCGGGAGCGGATTTGAAAGGCCAGGGTGGAGGTTGTTAGTCCGGGACGAATCCGAATAGTTTTTATTGGACGAGGATGTTGCGATGATTTGACTTGATTTTAATCCAGTTTAATCCAACAGACTGAAGATGTCTCGAAGTGAGACAAACATTTGAGTGGAGCAGGCGGGTTTAGTTTGGGCTGGTTCTGGACTCATCTGTTCATGGTGTTTAACAGACGCAAGATTCCGAAGTTTATATGTGGTCTTAGATAATGTGAGGTGGGGGAGCATCCGTTTATCATAAGGATGCTGCTTTAACCAGTGGCCTGGGAAAGTCCGGGGGGTTTCTGCGTCCTTCAGTTTCACAGACATGTCACAGAGCTGAAAGTGAGAAATACAGAGCTGTAAATTCACCGTGTGACACCCCCAACCCACACTGGCACGTGACCCAGTCCCTGAATGACTCTGCTTTTTCACAGGTTTCCCCCCTGTGGTTATCTGTGCTGGCTGGGCACGAACACACACTCGGATCAGCACTGAACACACACACACACACACCAAGTGAAAACCACTGCAGGTGTCCGTGAGTCACATCTTACCAAATACTGTTGGTAACTGTTGGTGTGTTTGGCATATCACAAAGCGGGTGAACGGCTGGTTCCTAATATGTCAGCCTGCCGGAGAAACGCCATTTCAGCTGACACACAGTCAAATCTGTAATTCTTTCATTTATGACAGGAAATGTTGTCCGACCAAAGCAAGATGTAATCAACTCATTTCTGTGCAAACGTCCAAATTCACAAGATATTTATCATATGATAGAATATCATAACAAAATATCATTAAAAACTGGAGGCATCTGTTATTTTCAAGTTATGTTTATTTGTTATTTATATGGAGAGAATCCAGCTCAGCCGTGTATATATCATATTTCTGTACATCTGCAAGATAAAACCTGTACTTTTGTGCCTAAAAAAGCACTTAAATTACACCGAGACATTATTGATTTATAAGTGGAGTGGAACAGTCTCCAGCGCTGCGCCTCTTACATCCCGTACATGTGATCGGAGAAGGAGCGAGGATGAGTAATCATATTTATCGGTCTTATGTAAGGCCCGTATTGGACGAGCGAGGACCGCCTCGTAACTCAAACCACATGGAGACAGTTGGATCTCGGCTGTCTGTCCACTGGGTCCAGATGACATGTTCTCTGTGTGACTTCCTGGTCTGGATGTCATCGATCAGCCCGTTCTCTGGTTTGAGTTTGTCCTAAGAGGCAGCCGTCCTCTGTCTCCGGCCGCTAACCTGCTCTGCTCTGTCTCTCTGCTTTAATCTAATCCTTTCCTCTAACACAATTACCTAATGCTTAATCTCCCCCCTGCAGAGGCCGCGGGGTTCCCTCCACAATCGCCGCCTTTCTTCGGTTCCCGCTGCAGTCAGAGGTTATTTGATGCAGTGGTTGTGTTACAGTGTGAGGGGTCACTGGGGCTGAAGGTGGGGGCGGCTTGGATCCGCTCGTTTGTTGATCCCTCCGGCTCCATGTAACCAGCGCCAACATCAGCCGGTGCATATTATATGGTGTAGCTGAGAGGATCGGTGGAGCTTTGCCAACTGATCGGGTTACTACTGTTAGACCTCGGAGGGAAAAGTGATGCTGCGCTGCCCCAGTTAATGCTGAGTTTCCTTTCAGATTCCTGTCTTTCATTCTCGTACATGGCTAATGGTCTGACCAGAGTGTTGGAGTAGCTAAATGCTGCTAAAACCTGCCTTTGGCAGCCAAATAATTTAATAATTTAATAAAAGGCAGCGTTCCCGTTAGGTGTGTTTTAATAACCTCTGCTGGAAGCATTTTTGTGAAACGGTCGCTGATCTTGCTGCAGCTTCTAAGGTGTGAAACAAGTTTTCGTTTTTGACACTGGAAACGTAAAACGTTTGCCATTATCTTTAAATCTTAGGGTTATTTTACTTTTATTCATTTGGCAGTTGTTGTTTTTTTCAAACCTAGTTCTTAGGAACTATAGCCACAAAAAGAAGCAACTGTGTTAGCTAAGAATAGGCATAATTAAGAGGGGGAGCAGAGGCCTGAAAACTCTCCAGGCAGCGGTAGAAAACCTGCAGGACTTGGGGCCAAACCTCAATAAAACACTGCTGGACAAAGAATAGACGGCTGCTCATTGAGACCGTCTCGAGAGGCCTTTAACAGTAAGTAGTTTAAAGAGAAAACAGCTCATTCAGTTCGAAATGGGCTGCGCTGACGTGAGGCCGAGGCCTGATCAACGGTTCAGACGAGTTCAGGACGGACAGAGGCGTTACAGTGTTTGTGCAGCGCTCCGCTCAGTGTTAGGTAGGAATCTATAATCGGCATGTTAGGAAATCGGATACGCAGAGCTCCCGGAACAAAATCTAAAACCAGTTTTGCCGTGGTCTGCTCATCCTCTGTGACTCAGCCGAGCTCACAAGCAGTCCCAGTACAAGTCTGGTTCACATGGAGGGACTAACCACACTGGTAATAAAAAACAAACCCGATATCTCCTCACTGGTTTTACGTTTCCCTGTTGCCGTGTTTGCTGTAGGTGACACCACGTCCCTCGTAATCTATTTTTATCCACCCGACCCAGATTTACAGTGAAAAAAGTCTGACTTCATTGAGCTTTCTACTGTCTGGGAGACGTGAGACACACGTGAGGAGGAAATGTCGCACTGGGTCACGCCGAGCTGAGAAAGTGTAGCCGAGCTGTGTCGTGCCCTCGGTTTAAGAAGAGCAGTAATTACAGCGCAGGCGGACAGTTTGCCGAGCGAGCTGGTGAGAAACAGGAGCCGGAGCATGTTGTTACATGTCGACGAGGCTTCGGGAGCCGAGTGCTGGGTGTCAGCGGTGGACGGGCTGGAATGCGAAGGCCTGACCCCAGGAAAACTCTCCATATACCGAATCCTTCAGATACGTTGCCCTCGCAGCCTTAAGTAGAGACAGTGCGGTGAAAACCTCCACCCTCCCTCCCCCCACCACAGGGGGCAGATAATCCTTCAGAATTAAATCAAATCCCTCCAGAACCTTCCCCACTGCTACTTTACGTCTTCCTACAAAGGAAAACAAAGGAAAATACTAGAAGTATTCAAGTAACACAGAATAATGCGACCTTAGACTCAGCTTCATTTTGTTATCAAGGCAAACAGAGACTGAGCGGCTGAACTTTGTGATGGACTTTATCTTTTGTTTGTGAGCTTTGCGTCTGTTTTTGTGTCCTCTGTAGGCTCGACCAAACAGCGTTAGGATTTTCTACATTTTCACTTATTTTTATTCTGCGACTTTATCTTTGTCTGACACCGGTGCTGACTGAGCGCAGTGCGAAATACACGTCTGGACATAGTAACTGTTGCATTTACATTAGGTCTTTTAGCAAAGGCATTTCAATGAAGCAGTTTATAAGTGAGGTACAAAGGCTTTAAGCCACGCTGCTATGAGACAAAATGCTTCAGTTTCAATAGAAATAGTGTAAATGCATCGGAAGTTGCATTTTCATCACGGGGGGTGAGGCTGCCGAGCGTGAAAAGTTAAGAAGCGTGTTCCGCCATCATGGAAGCACTGAGCTGAAGAGCTTTTCTCAGATGTAATACGATGTATTTTTGTGAGTATTAGTATTTAGAGTCATTAAGACACGTCCAGTCTGGCCTCCGATTGATTATCACCAACAGCTCACTGCAATCCGCTCCTGGGTAAAAAGAAGGTGCTCTCGACCAGTGTAGCATCTGCTATTAGACGTCAAAACCTTCGTGAGGAGTTAATCGAGGGTTTCAGCATCCAGCATCTAAACATCTACAGCTCCAATAAAACCAAACTCGACGCACGGCAGAGCATGTGCCCTTTCTTTTACAGTCTCTGCAGCCTGTGCTTTCGGAAGTTCCACAGTGTTAATTTGTCGTGGGAACCACTGTTCTTTTCAAGGCTATTCCAAACCTGGATAAACCTGAAATGTGTCGTGTGTTTCTCAGCACAACCTGTGAGCCATAACGCGGTGTTGAAAAATGCAGCATTTTCATTGTCGGAAATCTCAGTGGGATTTTGAATGGGGTTTTCTTACATTAGTTCTGGAAAAGGACTCAGAAGTTATGAGGTTTGATTCCTTTGTCTCTTTGCAAACTTTCCCCAAATCACATTTTTACCTCAGAACAGCAGTAAAGGAAAACAGTCCCACCAAACGGTCTATTTAACCTCAGTTGTGTCTCTTTTTAAACCGCTTGAGAATTCCTCAAAGCATTTATATCAGAGGAAACACTGAACTCTCAGAAGTTAGAACTGGGCTGTAGATCCCGCGCCAATGTGACCTGGATACAGATGGTGTTTTCCTTCATTTACTTCTCATCATTCTAAGCATAGACTGTCCCACATCATAAGCAAATGAAGTTTTCTCCATAGAAATGTAGAATATTGTAGAATTCTGTGCTTTCCCCAATGCCCAGCATTTAGAGACACGATCAGAAGCTCTAGTGTAGGTATGTAAATGAATGTTGAGTTATTGAAACCAATTCATTGGTTTGAATAAGAAATCTAGTTCTGGCTCAATATTGTTGCGTGAAGCCCAAAATTTCAGCTAAGAAAAAGTGAAAGTAAAGGGCGTGTGGTCAGACTCCAAAGAAAGAAAAGAGGTTTATTCTTCTAATGAACCGCCGTGCAAGCTTTTGGCCATGGCTAATGGCCGACTAACACTTATCGCAATAGTCACCGTCACACGTGCGCAGGAGGGTCCAAACCCACAGGTCAAATCGAAGTTCAGCTTTAATTATGATTATTTGAAAGTGACGAAAATGAGAGAAAGAGAAAATGTACCAAGCTGGAAGTGCTTCCTCCAGCTTTGTGTTGGCCGTATTGTTCCATTTCTAACCCACACTGAAATCCTGACATCTGAATGTACTGAGAGGATTTTAAATGGATCTAAACTTAAGGCTAAACTAATCAAAATATCATAATGCGATTGTAGAAAACTTTGACTGAGATCACCTCAGAAATTTAAGCAGTCGTTACTTGGCCTGGGTCCAGCCTTTCAACTTGATTTGGCTGTTTGTCGTGGTAGTTATTTGGACGGAGAAATTACACCGAAGATTCTCGATTAGCTCTGATGGAGGGAAAGTTTAGGGTGGCATTGGAAGAGAAGCCGTGTTTTTAGGTACAGAAGGAGAAAACTGTCTAAGGCGAATCATCTGGGCAGTTGCAGCCAGATCACTGTGCTTTGAAATTTCGTTCTGGTGAAACAAATTTGCTACAAATATTCATGACGTTGATGATGATGATGATGATGATGATGATGAAGATGATGGTGATGGTGATGATCCCTTGGCTTTGTTTCTCTAGTGCCGCCAGTATGTCAGTGTTTTTACATCTACAGTGAAACATGGATTCTACTGATTTTGTTGATCTTCTGATTTTTAGTTTTCCACCACCCAACAAAAAATTGACAAGGTGTGTAAACAACAAACACATCATCTTTTTAAGTTCAAACTAGCATGTAAATGGGAAAATGAATTTCTCTTTTTGTCGTCTTAGGCTTTGGATATTGGTGTAATTTGAACTCACCCCAGATTCCCAAAATGTTCCTTACATCTACTTTTCCTCTGTACCACTGCAAACTTTACATGTGTGGCCTTGATTGAAAGATCATATTCCGCTCAGGATGAAATATGATCTTCTAGCTTGTTATCTGGTGCTGTTTGGTGAAGCTGGATTAATGTACCTCCCTGCTTCTGCGCAGAGACCATTTGAAAGTGTCTTTAACATGTGGTTGCACCTCCTCTCTCCCCTTTTCTCCCTCCTGTCCCACATCCAGATGATCTCACTTGCCCTCTGCACTCATTGTTGGCGAGGGGAAGTCGCTGGCTTGTGCTTCAGGCTTCTAATGGATGTGCACCATTGTAGTCTTTGTTTAGCTGTTGACTGTTTTTGGGGGGATGGTTTTCTCTTTCTTTCCACTGGGAGTTTCCCGGCTGCTCTGCATTTAGACTCTGAGCTGCTTTTGAAGGTTTATTTAGGACCAGTGCTTTCGAAGCAGGTGTGTTTTCGTGTTTTACAGTATCGTGATTTAGCAGATGCCTTTGAATATTCTCCCAGAGCATGTGTGGTTCAGACTGAGGGTTTACCTTTGTCCTTATGTGCATCATGTTCAGTCTGTTCCTGTTTTTAAAGAGTTGGCTCAATCGTAAAGATGCTAGGTTTGTTCGGAAGCGCCAGGAATATTTCTCTATGTATATTTTTATAATTTAAAAAGATAACACTACACTGTAATCGGGAGATTTGGGAATGCAGCAATATTACTAAATACGGGGAGAAACCTAAAAGCTAACGAACGTTATTATAACTCAAAATTGAAAAAAAAATCTTTTAATTGTTTTACTTTTTCAAACTTGAACAAATGAAGAGACAAGGCCTCAAACAGTCCTCATTATATTCAGACTGACCTCATAGTTTAACTTTTACCACCACACATTTGAAGACAACAGGAAGTGCTTTACAGAGACAATTTCACTTACCACTGGACAGACAAAAGAGGAAAGACAGTTTAGAGTGACTGTAACTGTAAGTTCGTTTTTGGGGACTTAAATGGGAGTGAGACTTTAGCCTGGATTTGCAAGTGGCAGCAGGGGAGCAGCAGTTGGAAATGTCCTGTCCCCTCGAGATGTGGACAGAGATAAGGAGACCGAGGACAAGGAGCTGATAGGAAGATCTCACTGGTCTGGATGGAGAATGTGGAATGTAAGCGGGAGCTAATCCACGACTTAAAACATACTGAAATCAACCAGGAAAACAGCATTTACATTTTTAAATCACTATTAAAATAAATACTGATTAATGTCCTGCTAACTCCAGACATTTTTTAACTTAACTGTATTTTCACCAACAATGTCTTTAATCATTTTTATCTGCGGCACAGACAAACAAGCGGACTGACGGACATTTCCATCAAGTAGAGACAATTTATTATTGGTTTTGGTGTCTGTGGCTTTGTTGAAAATGACCAAGTTTATCCTGTAAAGTAGATAAATATGTGTGAATTATGTAATGCCTTTTCAATGAACAACAACATGCAAAAAAGTTCGATTCCCCGCCCGCTTACACAGTTGAACCTTCATTTTTGAGCTGCCCTACAAAATAAGAACCGCGCTTGAGTGTCTGCTCCTCGGTCCTTGATGACTGTGACAGAAATGGTTAATCTTACATTATCGAGTACTTCTGTTTTTTAATGCTTTTGCCAAAGTAAAGGTGAATATTAGCCTGATGAACTGACGGTCACTACATTTCTACAGGCCAGTTAATAAAGAGAAAACTTTGTTGTCCGTTGTTTGCCGCCGTCTTGCTGATGATACGAAAGGCAGCGTGGGTGACTTCTTGCAGTACTATGTTTTAAGTCACCTACACCCTCAACCCACCAGTAAGTGGAGGCAAGGACCAAAACAGCATCGTGTCACATGGTTTCTCATTGAGGTGGTCAATTGAAAAGCGTGTTAAAGTAAAATCAAATCTCTCTTCGTACAGCTCCTGTGACTTACGTTCCTTCTCTCCTCCTCCTGGAAACATTTCTCTTCCTCGTCAGTCTTTGCTGACACTGTCAGTGGTCTCCCATTCCTGCAGCCCACATGTACGTTCGTGGTCCTTCGTGCTCAGGATGGTGTAGGTGAATGTACATCTGATAAATGCTGCGGAGCGTGTGGAGGAGGCTCCATCTGAATGCCAGACGTTGCTTTGGACCCTGCTGGAGTGTTTCCATGTTCTGAATTTATTCAAAAGCTCACAAGGAGCCAAGAAACGCTTACACAAGATGAGCTAGAGACATTTCACTTAATGTTGCTTATTAGTCCACAGATTTGTATTTATTACATTCAGTTTCTTTTAGGCGATCCGATCATCCGGAACACTGGGATTCAAGTGCTGTTATTGTCCCGTTTTTACAAAATCTAAAGTCTTTGACTCTCGAACTCTGCTGTCAGTCAAGAGTGTGGCCGTTGGTTTGTGTTAACCACCAAATACTACATGTAAATATGTGTGTGTGCGGATCAGGGTGATAAGTCTGACCTCAGCTCGAGTCAAAGTGCAAGAGTTACTTCCACTTTTTTGTTTTTGTCCAGCGAGAGAGTGAAAGCGCCTTTCCTCCTCTTTTATTTAAAGTAGATTCTTGCCAGACGTGTGCGCCCTCACTCTCCCCTGCAAACGTTTGGTCTTTGTGCTTTTACGTGTTCCTCCTTATTGCAATCGTCTCGTTTTAAATAGTTGGACGTTCTGTCGTTCACAAGCTCCGGTTCAAGCTCTTTGAGGTATCGATCACTCGAAGAGTGTGGCTATCAGGGCCACTCTCTTCCTCTCGGGAACAGGGATGAATGGGAGTATTATTTTGGGAACGGACTCGGAGGATAAAGCGAGGCGTTGCCCTTGAGCGCTGCATTTTTGTGAGTTTGTATTGATAGCAGCGTGGCCTCTGTGGTTTGGCTGATAAGCAGCTCTCCCTCGGCTGCAGCTGCTCCTCCTCGGCCATTATACTGTACCTCTATGCTCATTAATCTGTCACACACATCCTCCCTGTGAGGGTCTCTGCCCGGGTCACTGCAGTTCAGATTCGGGTTCAGGGCTGGCTCACACTCGTAAACATGTAACTTTGCTTTAGAAAACCCGACCCCACTTACCGTCATTCACACTGATAAAGTCGAACTGTTTAGGCACAAAGAGCCAGATACGCAGAAATTACCTTGAAGTAATGAACAAAATCGTTGTTTTGCTCGGTTGTTGCTGGGAAAGTTCTCTTTTGTCCTTAATGCCATGGTAAAGCTCTTTGAATCGCCTTGATGTTGCACGGTGTTCCTTTAAGGGCCAAACTCGGCTCTGTCAGGAGCAGGTACTAGTTCCAAGCAGCCACTTTTTCAAAGTGCTGTGTTATCTGCTGATAATTTTAGCATAATATTCACTTTAATCGATGATGGAAATAATCATTAAAAACATTACAAATGCTCGAAGGAACTGGTTCCACTCCTAACTGAAGCTTGTTTCCACGGTAACAGAGATACGTTCCGACCAAAAAAAGCAGACATTGAAGCCCCGGAGCCACACTGAGCCTTGGAAATGGACTTTGATGACTAATGCTCCCTGGATACACAAGGGGCCGTGACGGATGACTCTGGCATGCCAGATTGCATGCCATTCCTGATGATTCACGCCGCTGTAGCTCGGCTGTGTAGGTTAGATATCTTCAACAGCATCAGCACTCAGATTGTCAAGGTTTTATTATTGTAAAGTGATAAACCTGCAATAATGACTTTGCATGAAATGTTTGCATCCAACTGGAATCAAACTTTGTAATTTTTAAGTCATAGACAGTTCAAGTCTGAGTAAATGACGTTTAGCTGCTGGTGTTAAGCTTTTTGGTTTTAACTGTAGCTGGAATTGTGTTATTTCTGAAATCAAAAATACATGAATTTGCTAGTTGGAACATTTACTTAATAAGATAATCTTTAAGGGTTTATGATGTAGAGGAATCTAGTAGTGACAATGTGTGAGGCCACTGTAAATACATAAAATTCATTCTCCAAAGCCGGAGTCAGTGAGCGACTGTAGCAACAGAGTGGACCTTCATTTTAAAACCCTATGATATTATTATAAAACCTATATTCCATTTCTGCTAAAAATGAAGCACAGCACCCTTATTTCTGTTCAAAGTTAATTTCCTCACTCTAGTCTAATTTCAATGAAAATGAATGAAAGAACATTTCGGTCTGTTATTCCATGCTGTCACATTAACACTAGCACCACAAACATGGTATCGTATGAACCATCCCACTCCCAGTAAATGTTCTGTGAGTCTGACGTCACAGGAGGAAACGTTTAGGAAGATATTTCTACAAAAATGTGGGTGCATTGTGCGATTGAAAAGATTAGCAGATTCACGTTAGGGCTACAGCCAATTATTGTCAACCTCCAATAACGGGGCCGTGCATCAACACAAACAGTGAAAGTTTGAGGTAGTAAAAAGTGAGGGTCGTGCTGCTAATAATTTTCTATTTTAAACAGAGTGAAAACACAAAGTTTTTAAGGAACTTGTTAATCTCGAGCATTATCTCCATGTGACAGAGCAGCATTATGTTGTAGAACATGTTCTGTCAGGGGTTACTCATCTTTTTCACTAACCAGCTCATTTTAAACTGCTGTTTTGTAATCTGTCGATTAGTTTCTGTTGTGCAACGTTCAGCAGCGCGAGTGCACGACAAATGCAAGACGAGTGAGACTGTCTGTGGCAACATCAGCTCGAGGGTTGTCCAGGTGAACACAGCGAGGACGCGCTGCAGGCCACAGAGCTCCCATTCATGCAACAAGTGGCCTGTGTTAATTCCCTGTCGGGTGTGTGCGGGCCTGTGTTGTACTGCCCGTTATCCAGTAAGCTCTGTATAGTAACAAGCTATTGTTTGTTTGTGCACAGCCGCACACACGCGAAGTATGACTCAGAGAGAGTCACGGCACAAAGGAGAGAGCTGGGACACACAGATGGTCATAATTAAAGGGTTTCGTCCCAAAATCACATGCTGCGCGTTTTGAACTCGACATTCTGAATGGTAACGGTGGCTCTCCTCTCACTGTTCGCTCCTTCTAATCGGCTCCAAAAAGATATTTTAAGAGCTTGTTCCAGCAAGAGGTGACATTACATTCGAGCGCAGTCTGTAGTTAGAGAGAAACATCTCACAGTGTAATCTGTCCCCCGTGTTTCGCAGAGCTCGACGCAGGAGATCGGCGAGGAGGCTGAGGAGGATGCCATCTTCACCATCACGCTGAGGAAGATGCAGCTTCACCAGTCGGCCAGTAAGGGGCAGCGGTGGCTGGGCGTGGAGACGGACTCGGCCCTGAGCCTCTACGAGACGTGCAAGGTGCGAACCATCAAGGCCGGCACGCTGGAGAGGCTGGTGGAGTACATGGTGTCGGCGTTCAGGGGCAAAGACTCCACCTACGTCACCATCTTCCTCTGCACGTACCGCTCCTTCGCCACCACCAGACAGGTGCTGGATCTCCTGCTCAACAGGTACACTTCAATTGATGTCCATGCTAAAGTATTAACAAAGACCTCATATGGGGATGTTTTTATTTTTATGTTTAGGTTTTTTTCGGAACCTCACGTGATAATTTAAAATGCAAAAAGCTAGTTCATTGATGTTCCATCCCTGCATTTTAAATATTTAAAGAGCGGCTTTGGCAATTCCCTCTGACCTCCCTCTTTTAAGATCTCTCTGCTTCTAGCCAAAGAGCTAGATGACATCACCTGGAGGAATTTTACATTATTAGGAGTTCAGATGATGTCATCTGGAGGAGCTCTGTAAAAGCAGGGTCGGCATGATTACAAATAGTAAAGTGTGAGCAACAAGACGACCTAAATCTGAACTGAAGATTCCTCCATGTGATGTCATCTGGAGGCATTTTTCGGCTAGTAGAGAGATATTGTAATGTAGGGAAATCAGAGGGAAGTTTAATGGCATTCATGTACATACACGACCCAAACCAGAACCAAAAGAGCAAGTTCAAAATCAGTGATTGATTGTGTAAATTAGCTAACCTATAACGGCAGGACAAGTAAAGTGAGAGAATCTAACAAGGAAACTGTGTTTTTTATTTTTTTTCTGTGCCATTATTTCATCGTTGACGTTGGTTAAACAGGATCTCACTCTTCTTCTTGTTTAGATATGCCAAGCTCCAAAATGTGCCTGCAGCCACAGCGCACAGAGTCTCGCAGGACGACAGCACAGAGCTGAGAAAGTAAGTCTGCTGCCACCTTCGGTGCGGAGCTGTCGGCGTTAGTCACTGAGAACCTTCACAGCATCCAGCCTCGTCCCGCCCCTCCCTCGCTCACAGGGATTTCAGCTCCGTCGGAGCACGTTGTTTTTCTTTGCTAGACGTCCGTCATCAGATGCGGCGGGTGGGGGTGGGGCTTTTTCTGCAGGAGTTTGATGAAGTGCAGCTCATTAACTGATAAAAGTGAAGTGAATCACTGAAAAGCTTTTACTGCCTTTTGGAGCTTTAGGCTCGCTCTTCAGATCATTAGCTGCTATCACCGCTTCAGGACAATGAGCTCCTTTAAAAAGCTCCTTTATTCCCTTAACTTGTTTATTAAAATGCCTCAGTAAGTCCTACCAACATTTAAAATGTTTGAGGTTGAGGCGCAAAGTCTCTCTCATCAGGGAATCTCATTTTTAAGAGCTGCATCTTCTTATGTTTTGTCATTTGATAATGACTGTCACTGAAAGCCCAGCAGATTGGAGCAGACGAGGGAAAACAGGCTGGATGGACTTTAGGTCTCGTGCTAGTGCTGTCTTACGTTGAAAATTGTAGCTCTGACTCACTGTCATGATTGTGATGGACACACGGTTTCAGACAAAGTCAGTGAATTTAAACGTGGCCTAACCTCCCCTGAAGTGTGGTCCCGCTCCACGCTGCACAGTAACTGAATGAGATGAAAGGTTAATGACGGGCACAGACGGACTTTGGTCCAGAGCCCCTGAGAGATAAACAAGCAGCCAGAAATAGTTTGTGTCAGCGAGGAGACCGGATGACTTGTCTGACAGGATCACTTTTGTTTTTGAAATTTCTTTAAAAGCTTTTCATTCTTTTTTTCACAAGGTCTTGGATTGAAGGATTTCAGGAGATTGCTGTTTCTCTTTTTGTCTTTCATCAAACCTTCATACATTAATTAATAATCTGCGTAGTGTAAACGATAAGAATCAGCCTCAGATAGTTGTGTCTGTGTTGCAGCACGGTTTCATCCATCCTGGGCGCGTGGCTGGACCAGTACTCCGAGGACTTCTGGAGCCCTCCCAACTACGACTGTCTGCACCAGCTCCTGTCCTACCTGCACCTCCACTTCCCCGGCTCAGACCTGGAGCGCCGCGCCCGCAACCTGCTGGCCCACTTCCACCGCCGACAGCAGTGTGAGCCTGATCCTGATGGTATGAAGGCAGGACAGGAGAGGGACAACAGGGCGGGGACTCCACAGTGGGGGCCCCAGTAGACAGTAATGCTTCATGAATCTGCTAGATTCGTGCACAGCAGCACAGACAGTTCATCTGTGTCAGATTACTGTACATGTTGTACGAAGTGCAGATTGGTCGTACGAGTGATAAGAAGCAGTTGACAGCGAGACTTTATCTCTAATAAGGTCCAAGAAAGGATGATGAGGTGCAGGGACTGTGTTCAGGTTGAACTCGGGTTGAAGGTTGTTCTGTTCTCACCTTTTCTTTAGGGGAACACATCGGCTGCCCTTTTGCCACACAGGAAGAAAGCGGCTTTGAGGACGAGCTTCCTGCCTTCAGTTTCCTGTCGTTTGACCCCATCATGGTGGCAGAGCAGTTCACGCTCATGGATGCGGTGAGGACACTTTTTCTTCATTTCCACAGTCTTTTTTTAGTTCTGTGCTCTGTGAAACTGTTAGTTATATTCCTGATTAAAGATTTATTCCATAAAATGTGAGAAAGTAACATACAAAATGACTGTAAGTGGACCGTTTGCCGCTTGTACTGTCTTAACATTCACCCTGTGTCTCTCCAGGATCTGTTTAAGAAGGTGGTGCCGTACCATTGTCTGGGAGGGATTTGGTCTCAGCGAGATAAGAAGGGGAAGGAGCATCTGGCTCCCACCATCAGAGCCACAGTGGCCCAGTTCAACTCCGTCACCAACTGTGTCATCACCACCTGCCTGAGCAACCCGACGCTGAAGCCCAACCAGCGAGCCAGGCTGCTGGAGAGGTGGATAGACGTGGCTCGGGTGAGCAGACTGTCGTGGTCAAGAAACAGAAACAAATCACCGTTAGTCCCGTCCGTTTCTCTGAACGGGTGATTTCTCCCGTTGTGTTTAGGAGTGTCGAATCCTGAAGAACTTCTCCTCGTTGCGAGCCATCCTCTCTGCCCTGCAGTGCAACGCCATCCACCGCCTGAAGAGGACCTGGGAGGAAGTGTCTCGGTAAGTTTCGGGCTCTGCTTGGAAAGTCGTTGCTTTGAAGGTGCAGAACCACTGTTGCTGTACGTTTAGTCATGTCTGCAGTAAGTGCAGCAAACGGGCAGATGTCTTTGTCCTTCACACACTGGTCTTTGTGTCGATCCACAGAGAGAGTTTCCGCACCTTCCGCGAGCTGTCCGAGATCTTCTCAGACGACAACAACTACTCCCTCAGCCGAGAGCTGCTGGTGAAGGTGGGGCCCCGCTCCTCAATGGCACAGGCCGAAGCGTAACATCCACCGTACACTGAGCGTGATCACAGTTCTTACAATTTACTCAAAAAGCTTTTCAAACCTAAATATTTTAGCTGCTGACTTTATCTGCTCGAGAATCCTCAAAGCTGTGCAGGTCAATCAGTCAATCAAGGTGCGTTAATGTACCACCTTTGTGTGTGATTCATTGTGAGCAGATATCAGGCCAGAAACGTTTACGGAACGATGTAAAAGGAACAAACAGAACGCTCAGTTAAAAGAAGAGATGTTCTTAATGAACACAAGATCATGCAGGGATATGACGGGAAGAAAATGGCAAATTACCTCAGTGACACTGATGCAAATTGACTAATAAGAGAGAACTGCAGAAAATAACTCACAAAAAGAGCGGCAGAGGTGTTTCTCCTCTCGAGGATGGCGGCGGGATGCACGGCTCGGTGACCCGTCCCACCTCACATCTCTCACGTCTATCTAACTGTTGCATGCAGAGAAACATCCTGCAGGGCAGAACATCTTGTGCCGTGTTCTTTTTGATCACAGTATTCATGTATTCGCATGGAGGCCTGGGTGGGCTCTGTGCAGCTCTCACATTGTCATCATTAATGTGATTTATGGAGTTTTATGCAGGGAGGCATTGACACCTTCTGGGTGTTTTGTAGCTGTTCTGACGCACTCGGTGTAGGAACAGCAGGGGCTGACACACAGAGAAATGTGCTGACAGGAAATGAGATGGCAAAACTACATATTTATATAAGTGATCTTTCAACACAACAATTGCAAAAGATTAGTACGATAAAAATAGAGTTTTTGGATTGAACACACGTGCGTGTTTGCATGGTTGCACACGCACATTAAGTCTGTTTTGACCTCCTTTATCTATAGATGCAGGAATCTCTGATGCGCTGTGAATTAAACTCCACACATCTGCCCAAAAATCATCGTGTTTTTATGTTTTCCTCCGCTTAAAAGTGTGTACAGTGCAAACAGGCCCTGCTAACAGTTAATCTGTCATATGGACTTCAAATGCAGCTCATGCTTTCGTTAGTAGTGGAGCGCAGGATGTGGCTTTTTTTTGTACGGATTTTAAGCATTTTAATTTGCACTATAGCTTTGTATTTAAGGAGGATCAGTGATATCCTAAAACAGCTGGTGGAGCTCCGTAGAGTCTTTCATTGGAATTTGTTGACAGGGAATCCACTTTATTAAAACTCGTAGAAGAACATGAACACTACAGGTGCCGCCGATTTTGAGGCCCCGTGTGTTATCATGCGTGCAATCACGAGTGAACGCCCAGGGCTTCCACTGAGGGAATCCCTGCTGACGTCACAGGGAGGAAACCTTTGGCAGGTGCAGATAACTGCTCTAATCTGACGCCCTCGTAAAAGAAAACCTCGGGGCGTTGCCTCGTTGGTGCCGTATCTGCTCGGGCCAGGCTGCGTTCACTTGACCGGGTCAGCTCGAGTTGCACGCGGCGGCAGCAGGCCTCTGAGCATTACGTCATTCTGAGGAATGTGGTGGGAGCGCCAGGAGGTCGACTTTCTCCCAGTTTTCCTCTGAGTCATTCAGACATTTTACCTTCAACAAAAGGGAATAAAAGGTTGGAAGATGAGTCAGGATAGAAATATGATCACGTTTGTGCTAATGAATGACTTTGTAAAAATGTAAACAGCGAGAGCTTCAAAAACATCAGTCAGAGTGAAGTGGATGTTTCCAAGAAAGACCTTTAAAGGCAGTGACGGGGGGAGGGGAGGGGTGAAAGAAGTGTGCATCAGTATCCATCACACCTTCCCAGAAGCTCCAATAACATAATTCATTTTTTTTAGTATTTATGGAAAAGCTCTTTCTAATATTTTGCTTATCGACAATAGAATCTCCTATTTTTAAGGAAGAACTTGGGTATGTAACAAAAAAAGTCACAGCTAAATTTCCTGAACTTTCCAGAAAACAACCTGCAAAATCCAGGACCTGTAAACAAAGAATGACCTTATTATTAAAGAATTACTTATTGGGAGGTTTTAGGCAGAATATGACGCCTCGCAGTTCTGTGTGTTTTTAGCACGACAACTGATGGAGTGTCTGTGTTCTTCCTTAGGAGGGCACGTCCAAGTTTGCAACTTTGGAAATCAACCCCAAACGAGCTCAGAGGAGACACCAACAGCAGAGGGACCTGGTGAGTTCAAAAACACATCAACACCAGATCATTTCTCAGTCAGAAAATGACAAGATGGGTGAAACCTGCGTCCGCGTTGCTCCAACAGCTCCATCTAGTGGCCGATGCGTGTTCTTCATTTATGGAGTAACGCCACTCTCTTGGCTTCTGTGGCTGCTGGTTGCACTCCTTCCACCCTTCCTTTTCATAATGAGCTCACATAATGTTTATCATACGGAGTGAGGCCCTGACTTGTGTCTCTGTGAACAGGGAGTGATGCAGGGAACCATTCCTTACCTGGGGACCTTCCTGACCGACCTGGTGATGATGGACACCGCCATGAAGGATTACACTGAGGTCAGACTCGGGCGTAGCCTGCGCTGACACCCGCAAAAACCCGGGAAACTTTCTTTTAAATGTGACTTGTGCTGAATGTTTTTCTCTTTTTTAGGGCGGCCTGATCAACTTTGAGAAGAGAAGAAAGGTACAGTAAAGTGTCGAATAGAGGAAAAGCTGGTAACCAAAGATCTGAAAACATTTGTGCAGGTCACTAAATACCTTCACGTTTCTCTGTCCTGTCCTGCTCTCGGCCTGCAGGAGTTTGAGGTCATCGCTCAGATCAAACTGCTCCAGTTGGCCTCCAACAACTACAGCTTCACTCAGGACAGTCACTTCAGGGAGTGGTTCGCAGGCGTGGAGAAACTCAGCGAGGCAGAGAGGTCAGTGAGTCCGCTCGTGCTTGGACATAATTGAATTTCACGGGTGCTGCTGTTTGCACACCTGTGTACAGGGACAGGAGCGCGGCGCCTAGCTCCCCCCTTCCACGTCACCGTCTCACATCATTACGCCCGCTTTAGTAAGGGAGAAAACAGCAAGTAACAAAAAGCATTTTATTTATTCTAGCCATGAAACATCCGCTGTGGTCCTGTCATTTAGCCCAGCCTCATTAAAATAACTGGTGTGGAACAAAAATATAACAAACGGTCCAAGTGAACAAGCTTGTGTACATGTGAGTGTGTGTGTGCAGGAAAAGCAGAAAGCTGCTAAGGTCCATAAAACCTGCTGGCTGAGTGAGATTTGACTCATTTACACCCCGAACAGAACAGAACATTATTCCTGTATATTAAACAACACTACAAAAATGCAGCTGCTCAAAAAAACATATATGCAAATATTGTTACTTACATACACTCAGCATGTGCACGTGCAGAGGAAAGAGTTTTATTTTTGCACCTCATTGGTGCAAATACAGACTAACCTAAATAAAAGGAACACACCTGGTGGGTAAGAAGGTCGTCCACGTACAACAGAGTCGGTGGGTCGACTCCTGCCATGTCCATGAGACACTGACGCCGAGTTGTTCTTCGGTGAGCAGCTGCTGTGCTTTGTCTGTGGGTGTGTGAGCGTGAATTTACTGGTTCAGGGCTTATGTGGTTCTGTCTTGTCCTTGGGACAAATGCAAATGAATTTGATCACCGTCCTGCCATCGTGTTCCTGCAGCTACAATCTATCTTGTGAGATCGAGCCTCTGTCGGAGTCAGCCAGCAACACACTCAGAGCCAAGAAGAACGGAGGAATCATGAAACGCTGGAGCGAGTAAGTGACAGTGTTGAGGGGATGACAGGTGGAGAAGACGCTATCACACGCACGAGCTTTCACTCTGTCTCTATCACAGAAATGTGACTTTTCACGTTACTGTTTCACGTCCAGCCGACAGCTGACGGAGGCCGGCACCAGCAGCGCTGCGGGCTCTCATTCCAAGTCCTTCGACCACTCACACTACAGGCCGTATCAGGGAGGCGGGGGGGACAGCGGGGACGCTCTCAGCGTCACCTCCGTCAGCTCCAGTGGGTCGGACCTGGAGGACGTGAACGCTAGCTTCCTGTCCGATTCTCCGGAGGGACACGAGAGAAAGGTAAAGACGAACGCTGCAAAAAATCTACAAGAATTCTCACAAATTCATCTTGCAACTTTTGTGTGTGGTCGGGCAGTTTCCACCGACGTCCTCTGGTTTGACTTTTGATCTGTACTGTTAAATCTGACATCACCTGCCAGCAGCCAATCAGATGCCAGTGTTGTGTGTCCACCTGGGTGGTTATAGCTTCTGTTTTTGGTCCCTTTACAGACATCGACTCCGTCAGTGAAACTCACCGTCTCTGCTTTGGGGAGAGAAGCTCCACCAGCAGACACGACCTCAACGGTACTTTTCAATGTTCTTTTTTGGCCTTAAACATTAATTAGCCGTATTGTCACTGTTAATTATTGTGAATTATCCCTTTTCCTGCACCAACTCTCGCCTCAAAACAAACATGAGGAGTATATCTGCGTCCGTTTGGTGTCGGACACGGTGTTACACAGTGTTAAACAGATCTGAACCCCGCCGGAGTTTTGTGTAGTTGTTAATATTTGAACCGATTATCTCATAAAGTCGTTGATGTCGTTTGTGCCCATGGACATTTTCCTCTCCTGTTGTCCTGTCCAGTTCTGGGAGTGCACGTCTCTGTCATCTCTGGACACCTCCGGGATGGGCTCCAGTTCCGGCTCGGCCTCCGGCTCCAGCAGCACCTCCTCATCCTCGGTTTCCTGCTCCACCCCGCTCGCTGCCTCCCGCTCACACAAACGCTCGGTGTCGGCCGTGTCGAACTACTCCACTCTGTCACTGCCGCTGTACAACCAGCAGGTGGACGACTGCTGCATCATCAGGGTCAGCCTGGACGTGGAGAACGGCAACATGTACAAGAGCATCCTGGTGAGGCACCACCAACAGTCCATTCAAACAAGTTAATCACATCCCACATCACACGGTATCAACAACAAAAAAATGTCAGTTGCAATTTTCCGTCATTTGTACTGGTGTTACACGTTCTAATTCTCGAGTTTTTCTTGACATTTGTTTTCATTCGCAACACGAAGAACACAAACACACAAAGTCTCACATGAAACTTGGATTTCCAGGCTCTGGAAGTGTAACAGTTGTGTTGTTGCTTGGTTCAGGTGACGAGTCAAGACAAGACTCCAGCGGTCATCAGGAAGGCTATGATCAAACACAACCTGGAGCGGGAGAAGACAGAGGACTACGAGCTGATGCAGAAAATCTCTGAGGACAAAGGTAAAAACACAGTTCTGCCCCTGAATCCAAACAGGTCCCAACAACTTACGTTTCAGAACCGACATTTGGCTCAGATCTGGTATCAGACTAATCCACATTTAGTTTCTACTGAATGTTCATCAACCGGGTAAATCCTCTTTTATTTCGAAGGAGACCTGTGTGAGACGTGTCTCACTTTTATTATGTTGCATTTCTGCTGAGGACACACGCAGTGAGGTTCAGGCTAGTGCGGGTCCATAAAGCAAATGCATGAAAACTAAAACCAGTTGCACAGCTAATCTGCGATGCTTCCCTCTCCCTTCTTCCCTCCCTCCCTCCCTCTCTGGTGTGGTTTGTAGAGCTGCGGATCCCGGATAACGCCAATGTCTTCTACGCCATGAACTCCACTGCCAACTATGACTTTGTCCTGAAGAAGCGCGGCTCGGCCCGGCCCGTGCGGGCTAAGGCGGTGGCCAGCTCAACGCTGCCTCGCATGAAACAGAAGGGACTCAAAATTGCTAAAGGGATCTTCTGAGGAAGAACGCGCCACTTCCTGCCTCCCCTTCACCCCCTTTAACCCTCTCTGGTCTCCACTCCTGTTTTGTGTTCAGGTTTCGTTGGAGGCAGACTAACCTGAAGTATCAGAGATTTGGTTTGGACAAAGATGCCAGAGGAGAATGACCAAGTAACCTCCCTGTGGGTTATCAGAGAGCAGAGGAGCACCTTAGCACTTAGTAACGCCTGTCATGTCATCGGGACCCTCTGAGGACTAATAGCTTGAGTTAGTCGCCGGAAACGCTAACGTAGAAGCTCTTTTCGACATGAAAGGGAGGGAAACGTCCGACATCGGAGTTGCTGTCGAGCCCTGCTGCTTGGTGGCTGAACTGCTGTTGTGGAAACCCAGGTCCATTTCATTTCCTGGGCCACTTCGCTTCGTTTACATTTTAACACCGCCTAATCCGAACCTGGAACATTTCCGTTCAAGGCTCTTGCTCACGAGAGCAGATTTGCACCTTCCCATAAAACACGTTGCCCCTTGTTTTCCTCCGCAGTGTTCGGCCACGCCCCCTCCGGGAATGGAGTGTACATAACAGAACAAAACCAAGCCACAGCGAGTAAGCTCAGACGTGTGCGAAGCAGCTGGGAGTTTCGAATGTGTTTCTACTTTTCAGGGAACTTTTGTCGCGAGTGAACCGCCGCCTTCACTGTCTCGCCCTGGGGGTTTCCCGATGTCAGCGGTGTGTGCGGGCACCGCAGCACTGACCATCTCCGCTCGCCGACGCTTGGACCAGTGGCACAGAGAGAGATCTTGCCATGCTACAAAAAAAGAAGCAAACAAAAGGTCACGTAGTCTGAAAATGGAGACGTGGCTTCAAAATCCAACAGCCATGAATCACATGCCACTGTTGTACTTTTTAAATTTTTATTAACGAATCCAAACCACTACACCGTGAAGGACGTTCGGGGATCGCACCTGACTGTTTCTGAGAGGAGAACAAATGAGCTGAAAACAAAGTGTATATATCAGTTAACACCAACTGTGCAGTATATTCTTTTGAAATGGACCATGAGATTGTGTTAATAGACTCGTCACAATACGAACACTTTTTTTGTCAGTTCGCTTTGTACATTTCTTTATTTGCATCTTTCTGCTCTGATATGGTGCTGCTAATTATCTTTGTGAAGAGGTCACACAAGCTTCACCTCACTGCTTTCTGAAACGCCATGTTGGAAGACCTCAGAAAACATCCCTTCTTCCCGAAACACACACAGAGGCCGTGTTTGTGGTTCATAAAAACGATTGGAAGTGCCGTTTGTCACAGGGAGGGGTCTTTAAAGAACGGGACACGCTGGGAACCAAAACACTCAAATTTACATCTCAAACAATTCGTTGAATAATTGAAGAAGAAGCTTCAAGTTACAAAATGTGAAACAGAAGAAAAAGCAACGATGCTGCCAATCCATGACATCAGTTCCACCGTGTCACATGACAGCATTTCAATCCCAACTCTGTTGAGTACAAGCGATTATTCACATTCAAGTTAGTTTCATTGTTTTCCCTCAGCCTGACATGACAAACAAGGAAATGATGGTGACAAACATCAAACTTTTTACATAAGCTACAATTGTTTTTACCTTTGGTTCGTGTCATTTTGCCATAAAAAATTGTCAGAAAAAGTAAACCTTTTGAAAAGCTTGAATTAATCTTGTCAGGCAGCTTGTTTTGTCTTAACAATAGCTCAAAAGGCCTTAAAATATTATCAAAGTATTTGTGGATTCATTTTTAAATATTTTATTAATCAGCTAATTGTCTTTGTAATAAGAGTATGGTTATTTTTAACATTTTGTTCCCGTTTTTTGGGGGGGGCTGAGCTACATTTCTATACACCACAGTAAATCCATATATGAAATATTTTTGATAAAAAGTTAATTGAATTTAACTATTAACTGCACAAAATTAAAACACTAAATCATTTTACTGTTATCAGCAGTGATGACTGACCTACCGCGTGACTATTAAAACATTAACATAAAACTATTAACTATATATATAAAATGAGCAACAAAACACGTTATTCTAATCTGTCAGATTCCCGGGGAGGTAAAGAGGAATCGTGCAACAGAAAACACGGGAAGAAGCGATAGGCTGGTTTAGTTCTTTCAACATGGCAACTCATCCTCCATTTCCATCGGTAACTTCTCCCCACATGTGCCATGACGAGTCCTGCTGAATTATCGGGCAGGATGTTTCCTCCTCCTGTGGTTTACGTGATCGCAGCAGATTCTCTGGGCTCTAGGTGTGGAAAAACTTCTTTTAAATATTTCCAGATAAAATGGAGGAAAGCTTCATCAACAGCGTTGAAGCTTCTGTTTCGTAGCCCCGATGAGCGACGGCGATTCTGCCAAATGTTTCTCTTTCCTCCGTGATTTGCTCGATCTGTTGCTTCGAAGGAAAAATCCAACCGAGTCTTGAGAGCTCTTCAATATTTCACAAAATTACAAAATGACGTCACCTTGTTGTAATATTTGTAGCCACAACAAAACTTCAAGTCATTTTTAAAAACCCATTTTAATGGGTTCTTCGTTTGAAACAAACAAATCCCTTTCTAGCCTGTGTCTGTTGATTTCGCCAGCTGTCACCAGCTGTGGCAAGAAAACACTGCCTCCCGTTTACTGCGAAGGTTTCCACTGAAAATGAGACCTTTGGAAACCAGGTCTTAAGTATGAACTTTTGCTCCTCAGCTGAAAGTTCCTCAGCATTTAATCCAAGTGGAAGACCTGACAGTCATTACTTAATTAATGAAATTAATTAATTAATTAATTAATTAAATTATACATTTATAAATTAAAAAGATAAAGACAGTTCCAGGGGATTATGGTTAAATAAACCATAATTAAACTTAAGAATATATCATAAAATGTATCATTCCAGATCTTTAGAACCTTGTGGCTCTCGTTGTCACACAGGTTTTGCACTGAACAGAAAACGAAAAATCATAAGCATGAAAAAGCAGAAATTCATGATTTTTTTATCCGTCATACTTGTTGGTATTGTCACTTTGTAACTTCACGTCACCTGAAGAACGCTGCTTTTGGTGGGCAGTTGTATCACAGGGCTGTAGTTTTTCCAGCTTAACCGTCCCCAAACATTAAACTCTGACCAGGACCAGACCAGCTCCAAGCGCTGGAGGGCAGAGTCGTGAACGTGGCCCAAGTTCGTGTCCTGCCGTGACATCACAGAGCTAAGCCTCCATTTACCAAACAGTGAAGATGTGGGGGCCTTTTCCAAAATCTGCAGAGATTTCCACAAGCCCCGTTGATCTTCTAACTTCCTAGATGGAAAAAAATAACCCAGTCTGCTGCAGAAAAATTCTAGTTTTGATTTGTTTCTCGGATAGTGAAAGTGAGGGCGGTCAGAGGGAGAAGTGCTCGGTTAAAGTGATTAAAGGGGATCGTTCAGCGTTAGTTCGAAGGGAAAATAAAAGTGATGTTATAGATGTGGGGAGAGTCTCTAGCAAGAGGATTTTTTTTGTTGTACCAGCAGGATAAAATACAGTTTTTCCTTCACAGTTTGGGTGATAATGACTTTTTGGATTTGTCTTTTTAGTAATTTGGCCGTTTAGCTCTGAGACTCTGATGCGTGAGGCACAAACTGGAGCTGTTGTAAACAGAGTTTCCTTTTTTCTTTTGATTTTTGCACAACTTTTATCTAAATGAAAAGCTGTTTAACCTCGAGTGCAGAGTATTACAATAACGACTCCATATTAATCCACAGCTTGCACTGAGCCGGCCGCAGCTCCAGCGTCAGTAAACCTTTATCCAAAAAAAAAAACACTTTATGACGGAATATCTAAGGTTGGATTTTTCCTGATGAGTTGTTCACCTCATTGCATCAAACACTAAATCTGTCCCAATTACATTACGACCCTGTATGGATTTTTTCTTTTTTTGAGTTACCTGAATTCTCATTAAGATCAAATGAATGAACCACCCAACATTTTATATAAAACCTGCAAAAAGCAATATGGCGACAAGTGGCAGGAGGCACGTTGTCTGGCTGTTGTGGATGTTGTTCGTGCCACTGTGGCATGAAGTCCTTCGCTGTTCAACACTGTGACCTTTGACCCTTTCACTCTGCCCCCTCTGCCTGTTGATCGGCATCATGTCGAGCACTGTGAACTGAAAAAAAAGGCTGTCTCACCGTCCCTTAATTGTGTTGTAGTGAACATCCGCTCTGCAGACGTTGGAGAGCAGCGGAGGCGGCAGGCTTGACCCTACGTGTGCCAAAAATAACAAGGAAAGAGAGAAAAGGTTGCTTCTAACAGATGAATCTGCTGATTTTCACAGTGAAAAAACAAGTTTATGTGCTTTACTGTTACATTTTCTGGAAAACAAAAAAGGGTGAGAACATTATGAAAAAGAACGGACCCATTTCCCTGTGAATTGGACTGTCATGCAAGAAACTTGAGGCAACTTGACTGCGTGACGCTGCTGCAAAAGTCCAGCTTCTCATGAATTTACCCTCCAGTTGCTTCATATCTTTCAGGATGAAGCAGCTGCCAAATGTGGAGCATCTTGGCCAATAAAACCAGCATTTTTTTTCCCATAAAGCAGGTTGTTTTTCCAAACAGAGTCTATATCTGGAGAGTTCTCTATAAAGGAAGACAAAATAGGGTCCTGTTGTGATCCTGCAAAGTTCATCGAGAAGGTTCGATGTGGAAGAGCATAGTTACAGTTGTAACTGTACTGAGACAGATTTCCTGTCCCTTTGTCGATATTTATTCAATTAAAATCTGTGTATTTTGGGTAAAATCCCGAAGAAGCAGTGACAAACATCACTCGTCAACTCAGTGTAGAGCCTTTGTATGTTCACGCACAGCTGCGTATATCGTGGGCTTACTGTTTGCAACATGCCCCACGGCGTCTGTAAAACTTTTGGGGTTGGTACCTCCCACTTAATGACAGACTAATACAGACTATTGATGAGAAGCACTGCAGCTGAAAGATAAAGCAGCTAGTCCACAAAACTCAAGGAAACAGTCAATCCAACAAAGCCTGTCTTCATATTTTCTGACTTACTTGCTTTCTACAGAAAAACTAACAGCTGATTAGTGTTCAGTTCCATGATCAGTTCCATCTCTGTGGTCCAGTTATTGCTGATTTCCCCGGGTTCTGGCTTTCTGCAGCAGCTTCATGTCTCTTAAGTGTCTTCTCTGAGCGCGTAAACGTTGTGCACGTAAGTGGAATTTTTCGAGCGTTTCTGTGCTGATGAGGTTGGTGTCGGATTGGTCTGTGTGTTGTCATAGCCTGTGTTGACATGATGTACCGTTTGTGAATTGACCCGATTCTGTGCAAGTCTGAACAAAAGAGAGGCTGCGTTTGTAAGGGGGGGAAAGTAAAACCTTGAAACCGTGTGGTGTGGTGTGTGTGTTTTATTTTTTACTCTTTTTTTATATATATATATTTTGTGTTTGGTTTCTTGCCCCTCAAACGTGGGTGCCATTTTCCATTTTAACAATAAGGATTTCAGAACTTTTTCTAACTGCAGTCTTCTCTTTGTTTTACTTTTCCTACTTTTCCCATAAACACAAAACCCATGTAGAATACAAAACTGTACTCGAATATGTCTTTGTTTATTTATTGATTTGTATATATAGATTCTGTTTTGCATTGTACATTCTCTTCTTTCTTGGTTATAGATTAATATATTCATGTATATATGAATAAACATTAAGTTTATAAAAGAAAAAGACCCTTGTCATTATTATAGAAAAGGCCTAAGCTAACTAGTGGAGTCAGATTTTAGTGTATTACAAAATATAATTAATGTGCAGTGTATGTATGTAGGCCTTGTATTAACTGTACGGTAGGATCTCTTGCATTTGTTGGTGGAGTTAGCTTTAATTATAATAATTGTTCTTTTCTACATTTCTCTTTTGAATCAGTGCCGTTTGTGCGCAATCTAAAATATGTTGATGTTAGATTTTACATAAGCTATTAAATTAGTATTATTATAAGTTGTTGATTAGGTTGATTAGGCGGCGATTGATTAATCGACCGTAGCTGTGAAACGTCATCTCTCGGGGACGCGCCTGCGCAGTAGCACAGGGCTTTGTTATTTCCTTTCAGTATGGCGCTTAGCAAGACGTTTGGACAAAAACCCGTGAAATTCCAGCTGGAGGAGGATGGAGACTTTTACATGATCGGATCGGAGGTAAGCCATTTACCTTCTTATCAATAATATCAATAATTTATTCATGTCGTAGGGGTGTGTAGGTTATTGTGGTAGCCAAGCTACCGCAGCTTGCTAACTAGCTAGCTAGCGATGCTAGCATAATGTAAAGCGAGCGCACGAAGAGTCATTCATTTATTTCAGATTTCTGGTCATTTAACCAATAAGACGAGTAGATATTAATGCACGACTCCACATGCTGATGCACCGCCTTGAATTTGATGTAGAATTTATGAATAATTTCCTGGGTTTCGCCCCTTTCCCTCGGCTGTGCTAGCTGACAGTTAGCTTGTCGGTGGACAGCGCTAAACAAAACAAGCAACATGTTGCGCAGTTCTTCATCCCAGGACCTCCGGACTAATAATCCCACAGATCAGACTCTGTGTAATAATCAGACTCTGTGTAATAATCCCACAGATCATACTCGGTATAATAATTCGACAGATCATACTCGGTACGTTGTTGTGTGCGTCCTTTCATGGTCCAAGTGCTAAGATTAGGCCAAATAACAGGAATGACCCCAATTACAAGGAATCAAAGCAAAAAATGCAGAACGTGGCGCCGACATTTATATTCCATGATTTTCCATTTGCTACATTTTAGCTGTTATCACACAATAAACCAATGTATGTTATCCTAGTCATGTTTTAACTCTTCGTGCCACTCGTATATTTCTATATTTCTGTTATAGTTTAGTGGGTGAAATGATTTGTCCTGTGTGACTCATTCTGTCACAAAATTCAAATCACGGTGACAGCAGAAACTGTATGTGTACATGTGTATCATTATTGCAAGTGTCATTTTAGCAATAAAAAACAGAGAAGAAGGGAAGTCATGTATGCAAAAGCTTGAGTTTTCTTGTTTTCATGTTCAGGTGGGAAACTACCTCCGTATGTTCAGAGGCTCCTTGTATAAAAGATACCCGTCGTTATGGAGGAAACTGGCATCAGTAGAAGAACGGAAGAAAATAGTGGAGTCATCACATGGTCGGTAGAGTGCAGTCATCATCCAGTTATATTTAAATTATTATTATTATTAAAATTATTATTATTATTATCTGAGTCTTTCACTGCAACGTGCTGTTATGTTACAAATTACAGTCTGGTTTGAAACGCAGAAAAAATTGTCAGTTCAGGATGAAAGTTGAGACTTGTAGATTTAAAATATGACTCTACAGTAACTCAAGGCGTTGGTTATTTTGAAGTAAAGTACAGTAGAAAAAGGTTGTAATCAGTTTTTTTATATTGTGCAGAATAATTCAACATTTACATTTAGTCTTTAGTCATTTGTCAGACGCTTTTATTCAAAGCGACTTACAAGTGAGGTAAAGGCAACAAAGAATTAAGTCATATAAATTCTGAAACACTGATACATACAACTGGGAAAAAAGGGAAAAAAAACGAACTGATGGTGAAATGGATTTATTTTTAACATCTCATTACGTAAGTGTTTGCTGCTGATATTCAGATCATGGTTACACTCAACTGGCCACCAGCGTCACCCTGCTGAAGGCTTCAGAGGTCGAGGAGATCCTTGAAGGAAATGACGAGAAGTACAAAGCGGTCTCCATCAGCACTGAGCCGCCCGCCTACCTCAGGTACGCCCACTGTGAAAGCGCACAGATAACCGCGGCGTGTTTCCACGACCAAGCCTACGAGACAAAGACAAACAGGACGTCCAGTTTTCCACAGACTCGTAGCCGCACTCCAGCAGCATTTAAACTGTAATTTTGGAATGTTTGGGTGCATGTGCTTGGATGACTTAGTTCGATGTGTTTTATTGGCACTTGAGTAGAGCAGTGAACATGAAAATGCACTCACTGGCCACTTTATTAGGTACACCTGTACAATCTAATGCAATCCAACACAGCAGCTCTGCCATGAACTCTACTATTTACAGTGGTTTAATTTCTCAGTTTTTAAGTTTAAACTGTCGGAGGTGATAAGTGCATAATAAGAGCAGGAGTTTGTAATGTTTACCCCCCCAACTGACAATGGACATTAATTCAAATCTGCTGCTGGATTCATTTAAAATGATCTATTACAACTGTATATTTTAAATTACTATATATAATTCAGATAATTTCAATATCCATTTAAGTCAGTCATATTTGTCTCATTTGTTATTATTAAATGTCGTTTGATTTAACGAAGAAGGACCGTAAGAGAGAAACATATTGGCCTAGCTCTTTCTAAAGAACATCCGCCATTGACAAACCCCCATCGACTGGCCGCTGCCCTGTAGTCCAGAGGCCAAAACAGAATGACACCTCATCGCTCTTCAGGATTTCCCAGTATATGTTCATATCATGTTAAAAATTCAGTAAATCAAACATGAGGATCTTTGACGCTGTCCCCCTGACACAAGCGCACGTTTGTCTTTCTATACTTGTGAGGACACTCATTGACATAATACAATCCCTAGACCCTAACCCTCACCAAAACCTAATTCAATCCCTAAAACCAAGTCTTGAACCTCAAAAAGCCATTTGAAGTTGTGTGGTCCAGCAACAATGGTAATGAAACAAAATGTGTCCACAGAAGGCTATAAAGACACACACGCCCACACAGAAAAATAGAAAAATGAAACTGAGTCTGTGTAGGTGAGATTAGAAATTTTTTGTGTTTTTATACGGAGGAAACTTAAGATGGAATGTCAAATTTTTTTGATTTTCATGTCTCTACTGTCCTTGTACCACCACCAGGGAACAGAAGGCCAAGAGGAACAGTCAGTGGGTTCCCACGCTTCCCAACAGTTCCCACCACCTGGACGCAGTGCCCTGCTCCACCACAATCAACCGCAGCCGGCTGGGCCGTGACAAGAAGAGGACTTTCCCACTGTGGTGAGCGAAAGGAACCAGCTCCGGCTGCTGGGTAGACTGGGAGCTGCTAGACAGTTTATAGGGTGGAAACTAAATAACAGAGCAGCAGTGGAAAATACACAACACATCAGCTTTTCTAGACTGATGTCGCTAAAGGTTCAGCAGTATGACTTTTTAAAAATATATTATTAGTAGCTGCCTCTTGTGAGCAGTTGAGATAATAATTTCAACCATTAGGTGTCAGTAATTATTAGCTTTTTGTTTGTCTTTTGCAGCTTTGACGACCACGATCCAGCAGTGATTCATGAAAATGCCACGCAGTCTGAGGTTCTAGTTCCAATCCGCCTGGACATGGAGATCGAGGGGCAGAAGCTCAGAGATGCTTTCACCTGGAATATGAATGGTAACATGTCATCGGATGTTTGTCTCAGCTAAGAAAAGATATATATGTGTGTGTGTGTGTGTGTATAGCATTAAAGAAAACACGCAATACATTTTTCCTGCCTTGCAATTTTTCAGAGAAGCTGATGACGCCTGAGATGTTCGCTGAAATCCTCTGTGACGACTTGGACCTCAATCCGCTGGCTTTCGTCCCCGCCATCGCCTCTGCTATCCGGCAGCAGATTGAGTCGTATCCAACAGACAGTATCCTGGAAGACCAGACGGACCAGAGGGTCATCATCAAGGTGAAGCTCTACGCTTGACGCCCGTCGCCCTCTGAATCTTTTTGTGCTGATAAATTGTTAATCAGCTCTTTTTCTCACGTCGATTCCAATGTTTTTGCGCTCCAGTTGAACATCCACGTTGGAAACATTTCTCTGGTGGACCAGTTCGAGTGGGACATGTCTGAGAGGGAGAACTCTCCGGAGAAGTTCGCTCTGAAGCTGTGTTCTGAGCTCGGCCTGGGCGGCGAGTTCGTCACAACCATCGCCTACAGCATCCGCGGTCAGCTGAGCTGGCATCAGAGGACATACGCCTTCAGGTATGTTCACACAGATTCAAAGTGCCATAAAAATCAAGTATGAATGGTTGCTGTCACGTCTCCTCAAATCTAAGTAGGGACTGATTGATGACATAGTAGTCTGTGGTATGTAGTTTTGAGCTAAAATAATAAAGTACTACTACATGTCCTACATTCAAAGACCAATCAAATGTTTTTGTCTGGTCAACAAAACTGTCAGTGGACTTTCATGTCACTTTTGTGGCTTCGTGACATCATCAAGTATGTTGTTTCGCAGCAGGTCTCTTTCATAACGGGGTAAACTAAGGTCACATTTGTTGTTTACTGCTGTTGCTCTGACGATTTCTGGGGGTGAAATGTAGCAGACAGTCTGCTGTCCGCATTTGAGTGTTCCAGGATGTAACGTTAAGCAATATTTCCAAACCTCAGGCAGCAGAGCTGACCTGTATCACAGTTGGACTTCTGCTGTGGGAAAAAGTGTTTGTTTCTTTGCATCAGATTTCATCCAGAAGATCTCATCAAATCCAGTTTCTGAGTCTACGCATTAACAGTTTGAAACAGGCTCTGTCACTTTATACAGAGGCCCAGGCCCTGACCTCTCAGGTTCCTGTTCCTCTACTACTTCTCTTTGGGCTTTTCCCATCAGGGGTCGCCACAGCGAATCATCTTTTTCCACTTTACTCTATCCTGGGCATCTTCCTCTCTGACACCAGCTAACCTCATGTCCTCTGTTAGGACGTCCATATATCTCCTCCTCGGTCGTCCTCTCGCCCTCTTGCCTATATATTCACTGTCCCTCCTCTGCACATGTCCAAACCATCTCAATAGGACTTTCTCGTATGCTGTGTCACACACACTGGGACATTCATTCGTGTTCTCATTTGGGGTTTGTGCTTTGGTAAGAGCAGGATCTACGCACACTTCAAAACAGACTTTCAAACAGTCGAGTGCTGATATGTTTGTGCAAAACAATTAGTTATTGCGTTGTTTAATCTTTGCGGTTGTAATTTATATAAAAATGTTATATGCTATATATACTACACTAATGTCAGTTTGACCATGAAATGTGGTGAACTACTTCTCCCGTAGCCATGAGCACAACAGGAGCATGTGCATCCTGACCATTGATGCTCCCAGGCAGCAGACCGGCTTCAACCGGCTTAAAAAAACATCTGGTGATGGGGGAAAAAAATCTGAATTACGGGAACAATCAGCCACAGTAAAGAAAAGTGTTTTGTTAACGTGTTTTGCAGTGAGAATCCCCTGCCCACAGTGGAGATAGCCATTCGAAACACGGGCGATGCCGATCAGTGGTGCCCCCTCCTGGAGACCCTGACAGACGCTGAGATGGAGAAGAAGATCAGAGACCAGGACAGAAACACAAGGTGAGCATCCGTTTGATTCATCATGGCTAAGATTAATGTGAAATCAAAGTGAGACATTCTCCAAACAACGACTGATTAGATTTTTGTAGGTTTGGTGTGATGGTGTTTGAGGGCTCTACTGTTAACATCCTGTTTGTATGTAATCCACAGGCGAATGAGGCGTCTGGCAAACACAGCACCTGCATGGTAGACGAATCGCCAACGATGCCCCCCCCCCTGCTGTTTGTCTGACTGAGGTATGGCGCCTTTGCGGTTTGCAGACGTTCCTCCATCACTTGCCGGATGTCGTTTCTGCTCGACCGGGTTCACAATCTGTCGCTCGTCACGTTAATTCAATTTTTATTATTGATTTTATGTTCTGTTCAGCGATGCCCGTTACAAAATGTCCCTCTCTCCTGTTTCCTTCATGACCCCCAGTGTTGAGAAGCTGCTCTCAATTTGACCACTGACTCTTTACCAGACCCCAGAGGGGAAAAAACACGCAACAAGTCTGAGATAATATATTGTTATGTTGTATTTGTTGTCTTTTTGTACATTTTAATAATTCTTACAAAATAAAAAAAAAGTGAAAGCTTGATTTGCCATCTGGCTTGGTTGTGTGATTTTAGATATTGCTGAGCATTATTAAGTTTATGGGTTGGTACTGTCAAAATGTTTTGGAACAATGTGTCATTCAACCCTGAAATTTGGCTACATAATGACTTCATTTTTAAAACTTTATATGCTGTTTTCCACAATTATTTACACAACAAGTTGGTTAAAGGGAGTTTTTTGGTCAGTTACTTTTATTTCAAAACTCCGATTTGAAAACATTTAAATGTGCTGAATTAACGCAGCTGTATGAGTCAAATTATTCCAGGGTCATGCAATACCCAATACTTTACAGATGATTGACAAGCTCATATTAAGACAGAAAGTAAGTTTAAAAAAAGGCAAGAACAATAACTGGATTGAAACTTATAAATATGATAAATATCGTTTTCTTTTCTGGCTGCTGCCTGATTAATATTGCTCTCCACAGGCATGTGTGTAAATTTGCACGCTGCCAAAGACTATTTTGTTAAAGATAAAATGTGACGTTTGGACTGAATGTCGAGTAGCGAGTCTTGTTGATGAACTACTTTGGGCCAGACTGAACTTTATCAATGGCTCTTGCAGGAATCAGAATTTACATTTTCCCGCAGCCGTTTGTTATTGACAGAGAATTAATCCTATTGACTCTGGAGATTCAGACGTTTTCCTTTTGCACCTCTGCATTGCTCGTCTTTCTTTCCCACAGAGTGTTAAAGCAACGAACCTGTTTTCTGGAACCCAGTACTACATGGCTACCAACCACAGTTGTGACACAAAACTTTAGATCAATATTAGCAATAACATTTCAGCTGGATATTTGCCTCAAATGGTTTGGCCCTAGTGTTTGTCTTCGTTTAAAGGCGAATAATTTGGATCGTTACATCTTTGTCCCATAATAATCCACTGCAAATGTTCCTTCAACAGACAGATGTGGTTTCTTGATGTCGAGATTCCATCACACATGAATCTGTGGCTAAGATTTACCAGCAGTGCTGGTGGTGGGTGATGAAGTGTGTCTTTTGTTGCTGGGGTCCCACACAGACTTGTTTGCATGTTGTTGTGCTAAGCGATTTCCATTTTGTTTCCACTGTTTGACCCACAAAAGGCAGTGGACAAAAGTGCAGAGTGTGCAGACGGGACTGACGGGACTGACGGGACTGCAGGCTGTGTGGGCCAGGAGTGGTGACACAACAACAGCAGCAAAGGCCGTTATGGGACAGTCCTGACCCCTGCTCCTTTCAGCGCTCCTGTCGCAAAATCATCTCACTGACCTGCGAGAATTTTGCAGAAAGTTTCTCTTTCTCCTGTGTTCTTGTTTGTTCACAAATGCTAATTGCAAGTGTGTAAAGGAACGTCCTCTTGTTTGTCTTTTGTTTTTGGAATTTCTGTGGATCAGTTTGAAAGTTAAAAGAAAATAATATCACCTCTGATTATTACGAGTCTGGACATAAACAGTTTCATCATAACTTGCTTCCGTGATTACATTCTAGCAAGCTTCATCTTTCCTACCTCTGCTCGTTTACGGTTTCTGTGGGGACTTGGCTGCAGAAATGTGCTAAGGATCCGTTGCATTATTCCTGAAGTTCCTGGCCTTGGCATATAAACGCTCCAGGACAAATCCTTTGGACTGAAACAGACATTTTTCTAACTGGACATGATTACGATGACGCCTCTCACTTCCGTCCTTCGGCATCTTTACTGCCGATTACAAGGCTTCAGTGTAAATCTGGTCGTCGTGTCTCTGTTTTCCTGCCAGCGGACGATCTTGATTTGGGAGTCTGCGTTAGCTGTGCGGCTCCTGGTCCTGATGCTCGTCTTGGAGGGCACGGTAGTTTGAGTCCCTCGGTCGGTCAAAAATCGCACGCCTGCAAAAAGTCCATAAGATATTGACCTAAAGAAAACTGTTTGTGTTATGAGGACAATTAAATACATATTTCTTGCTCTTACAGAAGCTCTGGGGTCCTCAGCAGCTTCCTTCCTCCGGGCTGGTTTGGAAACACGTCTTCTAGGAAGTAGTACATGTGACCGACACTTATTCCTAAGGGGAGAAGAAACTGATCACGTACATCCAATAGCTTATATTCAGTTGAATTTGTTTGAAATACTCTCGTGTTTAAGGTTACTGCAGTGTTTGACTGAGGTTTGCAAAGCTCTCCGTCTGATTTCACGATGACTACGTGCACGGAACGATCTGTGGAGACATGCTCTATACCGAGAAGGTCGACCACGACGGAGTTTCCAAGCAGCAGCGAAAATCCCACGAGCACCCAGGGGAGAAACGAGGCCCGGAAGTTCAGGAGGCCAAAGAAGTTAGTGCGCGTGAGCGGGTGTCTTCTGCTCCACACGTAGACGAGCATGACGATGAAGGCCTGACCCAGGAAGACGACGTTGGCAAACACGCCAAACAGCTGCACGTCTTCAGGTTAAATCCAATTCCTTTTCTTTTACGTTTGTGACAGTAAAACAGCAGGTCAAAATCAGAGGCCACGTTAAATATTTTCCACACAAAACGTTTTTATTTTTATTAATATCATCATTTAAAGTGAACATTAACAAAGTACTTATAAAAAAATAAGACTTTATGAATAAGTTATTGTTTTAACGTAAGCTTATAAATTTCTTAGTTTAAAGTTGAGATGCGAAGTACAAAGTAGACACGAAATATTGACCTAATGTCACAGAATTATTTTATTTAAAAACTTAACTCCTACTATAAAACTTTGACTTAACAGTAAAACTTTATCATCCTAGTTTTTTTTATTTAAAGTTGAGTTAGACAAAATTATTTTTACAAGTGCAATTTGATTAATGATTTATTCAAAAGCTGATTTAGCTCTATGATATACTAAGTAAAATAATCAATATTTATATGTAGTGAGTAAAAGAAAAAACAGATGAATCTGTGACTTGGGTAAAACTAAGATGTGCATTTAAGTTTGACTTTATATGCATTTAGTATTACATAATTTCAGTTGCCCGCTTGGTGATCAGTGACGTCTTTTCAAATTTGTCTTTTCATGGTTTTATTTTGTATTGGACATTAATAAAAATTTTAAATATTTATTATATAACTTTCTCTTAACTGTATTAAAAAGTAATACATTTACTAACACATATGAAGTTTAACATATGAATAATTCAAAATCAGAATAAACATTTGAAGTTTTTTCTTGCTATATCTTATTTTACCTTGATTGCTGCGGGCTTCCATACGTGCACTGTGCATTGCTCGTTATCGCTGTCTAAAAGAAAACTAGCTCGGACCTAAAGTACCAGACGTTAGTGAGGACATCCTTAACACTTCACAATAAAAAGCTGGTCGAAAGCACTCCCTCCATTTGAGTTGAGCGTGTTCTTGGATTTCATACAGGCTTCAGACCAAGTTGTAAACCTGTGTAGGGACTGACAACGGTCCAACAAACCCAGGACTTGATCATTAACTGGCTAAAACCTGCCGAGCATCATTAAACAAAGAAACAGGCTGCATGTAAAAAAAAAAAAACATCCCTAACTGACGTTACAACTTTAGAGGCCTCCACCAAAATGCAACAAAAAATATATATTTCATCAGCCATCTCCCATGAGTTGGATGACAACATTTCATTTTTTGAAGGAGCAGTGAAAGGTTTCAAACTCCAGTTGGCATGACTCAACTTCCAGATGAATCTAAAGTGAGGAAATGTTCCGACATTGGTGTGAACCGACCCGTTCAGGAATGACTCCGGCTGCCCCAGCGACTGTAGTTCAGGGATTTAAGGATTTACTCTGTGCTAAACATGAACTAGAAAGGATACAGTGATCACGATTCCTCCAAACAGGAACATGAAAACAAAGTCGGCAGTTCTTCCCCGGAAACAGTCTTCCTCCAGCATCCGACAGTATCGGTAACTCGCCTTAGTTAAGGACTGTGTTGCCATAGTGACAAAGGTACCACTTCTAATAACACACTAAATAAAAAGATACAGGAAGACGATGTTGAAGACAAAACTGAATCCAAGAGAACCGAAGAAGAGGAAGCTGGTTATCAGGCGCCAGATCTGAGAGGAAGAGATAAGCAGTGAGGAAACGCCTTTAAAACTCGTCACGGCGTGTTGAATCCACACGATTAATACGCGTTACCTGGCATCTCCTGATGATGAGGTCGGGGTTAAAGTTGAGCTGAAATGGGGTGATGACCTGAAGCTGCTAAAAGTGACAGTTTGAGGTTAATGAGCAGGTCTTAGATTTTTAGATAACTTTTTCACACTGTTAGTGTCCACTGGTCACATAAGACAGGTGTGCTGACCACCTGCTTGTGCACCTATTAGCTCCGCCCCTGTTGTCTTCTGTCTTTGGTCCGAGCCTCCAGGTGACACAGATCTTTGGCCTGTTATCAACAGGTTCAGCAGTGAGTAGACAGTGTGGCCACTAATACTTTTACTTATCGTGCGGCTCTCTGCCATCTCTGATGTATTAGTAACAAATGGCTTATGAGCCTGTTGTTGTCTTACCACGGCAGCGGTGGTGAGGACGCAGGCAGTCGTGTACGCTCGGGTCACCACAGGGATCTGCAAATAGTCCTGAGTGAAGCTGTGAGCCATCGCTGCTGCTGCTGCTGCTGCTGCCGCCTCATCACTGTCAGCTGGGATTCACCCTCAGCACGAGGCGCACGGGCCACGCCCACCTCACAGCACCAGCCAATCCGAGTCCTCCATCAATTAACACCATCAGTCCCAAATGAGTCACCTTCAAGGTCAGTACATTTTTATATATGTATGTGATTTATTTAAACGGATAATGTTTGACCTGTGTCATTTAAAAAAATTAAATTTCCCAGCAACATAACTGAAATCTAAACGCACGTGTTTCTGTACCGACATATATCGTGTGTAGTACAGCTCGCTTTATGCTGAAGCCTCATAGTTAAAATAATTTTTTCTCATTAATCTACACTCACGTCTCCAACATGACAAACTGAAAACAGAATTATACATCAGTGCTCAGATTCACTTTTCACCGTCACTTGAAGTGAGGTCAGGAGAAGTGCCTGCGGGTTCCAGGAGCTGGTTCCGGTACCGGTACCGCAGCTACACTGAGCGGTTGGATGCGGTGACGCTCCTCCTGCGGTAAGCGTTCTGCGTCACTTCCTGCTTCGGGTCTTTGCTGATGGATTGTTCACCGGTTAATCGTTGCTCTTACATCTAAATTCGTGATTTCCCTGCATGTGAACTTTCACTGGGACGTGAGATTCGTGTTGAGCAAGCAGCTGCTCCCCTGAACTCACTAGCTAGTCAACGCTCTTTAAATTTAACCGATCTTAGCTTCGTTAGCCTAGCACTTAGCAATGGCTTCCCGTTCTTCTCTGACTTGTTCAGTGTGTCACATGTTTAGTTTTTCCTAGGCGTCCTTTAGTGATAACGGTACTTGTAATAAGTGTAGGGTTCTTGCAGCTTTGGAGGCGAGGCTCTCTGAATTGGAAGCTCGGTTCCGCATTGTGGAAAATAATCCAGCTAGTCGGTGCGGAGCGACCTAGCATAGCCACTGTTAGCATAGCCACTGTTAGCATAGCCACTGTTAGCATAGCCACTGTTAGCTGTTCCCCAGCAGTACCGGAGCGGCCGGGAATCCAGGCCGGCTAAGAGGCCGCACGTCGTCATTTAACCGCTGACTAGGTGGTGTCCAGTACAACGGGCTACAGAGACAATTGAAAATGTTCTTGGTGAAAACATAGGCTGATTAGGAGAGATGTCATCCATCCTCCTTTATGTATCTATCACCTATTGATCCCACAGCCTCCAGGTTACAAGGCAACAACAGCAGTGAAAGCAACAAGACTAATGCTCTTACTAATGTAATGTGCAAAAAGTTAAATAAAATCAATTTGCAAATGTACAGTATGTAAAAGTACTACAGAATATATACAATATTTCAAGTTCAAGTAGGTCTTATTGTCTTATCTAAAAATCTGGCTGATTTTATCAGGCAACCAAAAGTTTTAACAATCCAGAGTCCAAAACAATTAAATGTGGAATATTAAATATCAGATCTCTCTCATCTCAATCTCTGTTAGTAAATGACTTAATAAGCGATCATCAATTCGATTTATTCTGTCTCACTGAAACTTGGCTGCAGAAGGAAGAATATGTCAGTTTAAATGAGTCGACCCCCCCAAGTCATATTAACTATCATGTTCCTAGAAGCTCAGGCCGAGGTGGAGGAGTAGCAGCAATCTATCACTCAAGCTTACCGATAAACCCTAGACCTAAACATAGTTATAACTCATTTGAGAGTCTTACTCTTTCTTCACTCCTATTTGTTATTGTGTATCGTCCTCCAGTCCCTTACTCTGAATTTTTGACTGAATGCTCAGATTTTCTAGCCGACTTAGTGCAGATAAAGTCGTCATAGTGGGCGATTTTAACATTCATGTAGATGCTGACTGTAACTCCCTCAACACGGCATTTACTTCATTATTAGATTCAATTGGTTTCTCTCAAAATGTAAATGAACCCACGCACTGTTTTAGTCACACCCTAGACCTTGTCCTTACATACGACATTGAAACTGATAAACTAACAGTATTTCCTCATAAATCTGTTCTCTCTGACCGTTTTCTAATAACATTTGAATTTAATCTAATGGATTATACAGCAGCTAGAAAAAAGTTCTGCTTCAGTAGTTGTTTATCTGTGAACAAATTTAAGGAAATGATCCCTTCATCATTTACTTCAACATGTACCGATATAACTGAGAGTAGCCTCATTAACTGTACTCCTGCACAAGTTGATTACCTGACTGATAATTATGCAGCATCACTACGTTCCATACTTGATACTGTTGCCCCTCTGAAAATGAAGGCAGTAAATCAGAACAGGCGATCTCCATGGTATAGCTCGCAAATTTAAAGCAGGCGTCACAAAAAACTAGAAAGGAAGTGGCGTTCCACTCATTCACAAGAATCACGTTTAGCCTGGAAAAAGAGTTTATACTTATACAAATTCGCCTCCATGAGGCCAGAACAGCCTATTATTAATCACTAATAATGAAAATAAGAACAACCCCCGGTTTCTTTTCAGCACTGTAGCCAGGCTGACTAAGAGCCACAGTTCAGTTGAGCCTAGTTTTCCCTTAACGCTGAGCAGCAATGACTTCATGACTTTCTTTATGAATAAAACTGTAGCTATTAGAGGAAAAATCCACCCCACAAATACAACACAATTGGAATGATCGTCAAAAGGTTATGGTTTTATTAGAAAGAAAACAATATGCAGTTCATACATTTCAAAGTAGGCGTAGAGGCTACAAATGAGTAAAACATCATCCAAGACATGTATGTACAAGAAACGTTTGCCGAGTTGTTTGTGTATAAATAGTCTTTCAAAGCAGAAATCACCATTAATACCTGGGTTGAACAACAGACTGTCGGCGCGACGAAAAGTGTACGGACTCGTCAGTGGCCTGCACTGAGAAGCCAACATGTGATGGACACGACAGTCTGCGTCTCAGCCGGGGACACAGCGGTTCTCAACCTGGGTGTTCTGGCCCACAAACGGCTCCGTGAGACCCTCTGTCACTATCCAGCAGCGGTGGAAGAACGATTCAGATCCTTTACTTAAAGACTAGTACAGGAAGAAAATACTTTTATCTTCTTTTATCACCAAAATGTTCTTATTATATCAAAGCAAAAGTCCACATGAATACATGAAATGAACCCCGATGGACGAGTGAGGAGGCAGTAGTTCATTGTTAAAGCTACTCAGGCTGGAGCCACTTTTAACTAACTAGTCTACAGTTCTGAGGGATTGTGAGAAGCATAATGGAAATAAGACAGAAAAACGGTCAGCTACACAGGTGTAAGTTTTAAGTTTTTTTTTTTGAAATTGTAGAATAATTTTACCCTTTCAAGTCCCTTTCTGCAGCTGGAAATACACTGTGATGTTTAGTGTGTCGTATGGATTGTTTTTGCACATTATTTTGTATTTATTAATGTTTTAAATTTGTAATTTTTATCAATTATATTAAATGCCATAAAATACAGACTTATCTGCAACTGCTATAATGCTTTAATAATAGTGTAGTAACTTTTAAGTCAAACTGTCTAATATTAGCAGTTTTTAGCTTCAGATATGTTTGATTGCTTCTTTCTTAGTTTAAAATCAAAAGAACATAATCAACTGACGAAAAAAAGCTGTTTGACAAAGAAAACAGACAAGAGTCGCTGCCCTACAGGGTTTCTTTCTATTATGTAGTTGATATCAATCATAGTAGTAAAAATGTAAATAGTTTAAGTACAAGTACCTCAAGGTTGTACTTCCACCGCTGCCCTCTGTGACACTTATGGTTTTATAAAAAAAGCCAGAACTATGTGAGGGACCATGTTGAGAAGCACCGATCCTCACAGCAGCTGCTTTCCCTGAAGCACAGCACCAAACGTCACAGGCAGCAAAGACTTCATCAACGACCACATTGAGAAACGGCTCCTGCAGGGCGCCGGCGTCGAACATTAGATGGCAGCCTGGAGCTTCTCGTGCAGCCGAGGCCCAGAGGCCCGAGTCAGAAGAGTGACATCAAAACTGTAGCAGCGTTTTCACATTTTCTTCTCTGTGCACAAGTGGCTTCTTTAAGGCTGCAAGTCCGAATGCATGAGTAAGTTTGTTTAGTGGGAATATAAGTAGGTAATGTGTGAAATATGCAAAGCGTTTCAGTCCAGGTTAACTCAAAACTGCAGGTCAACTGTTTGAAGACGGTCAGTGCATCAATTTGCATTTTAAATTTGAGCATAAAAAAAATTCCAAGGATATTTCACACTTGGAAAAGACGGGACCAAATGTGATTTAAACATCAGTCATCAACGGAAAGACAAACCACAGCAGCAACATGAGAACGATGTAACAGTAACGTTGCTGAAAGAGAAAATGACAGCTTCACATATTCACACAATTGCGCTTTCGTCTGCAGAATTTATGGGTTATATTCTGAGATGATCCAGGTGTGCTTTCAGTTTGATGCCACTCTTCAAGAACCTCCGCTGCATGGATTAAGACAGGCAGTGCTGGTTCTGTCTGTGAACTGAAACCAGTCAGAAATCTCAGTTTGAGGCTCACAGGAAAGGAGGTGGGAACGGTGTAGTTCACATGTATGACACTGTCTTTAATACAGGGCCCTGATCTCGGCCTTACGGTGGCAAAATGTGCAAAATAAATATGAGTGTAGCTGCACAGGAGGTACCGAGTCTGGAAGAACATGACCTGGTTTTCCTGAGAAAAGGTGTAACTGATCTGAGCGTGATCAAATGGACTAAACCCGAACAGACTGAAAGGAAATCGCCCTTGTATCTGCAGTGTGACGGTTTCTGTTCCAAAAGCTCCTCTTCACTGGACGCTGAAGATCTGACTCTCAAACGCTTCTGCAACCGAAAAAATCCACGCCGACGTAGCGAGGGTATCCCTCCAAAGAGTTCATGCTGACGGGATCGAACTTCCAGTACTGTCGTCCTCGGATAAAGTGAGCGTAACCTGGAAGATGGACGACACGATAGCGTCAAGGATTTTGAAAGAAAAATTTGGAGAAAGAATACATTTGGATAGAAACACCCCCTGCAACAAAGAGAACGTAAAAGCTCTTTGGACCCGAGTTCCGCAAGTAAGGTTAAACTTTAAAGCTCAGTTCAGCAGAAACGTTATTTACATTCAATTCCATCTGCTACGTTTGCCCAGAGTGACAAAATGTCCTGAAGGAGGACGACATGTGGACGCTACAGACCCACCATGCGCTCTCTTACTTACTTGTAGGTCGAAGGTCGACTCGAGTATAAGAAAACTACTTGTACTACAGATTTTAGACCTTACCATACATGTCCCTGAAGGCGGCATCCACATCATCCGGGATGCCGCTCCAGTCGCGCATGCTGCGCGGGTACACGGACTCCACTCGGTTGTCGTGGGGGCTGAACCTCCAGTAGCTGCCTGACTTGAAGAAGTAGGTGCTGTAGTGGGAGTCGCGTCCCCAGCGCAGCGCCGCCTGGATCCCAGACACAGACAGACCCAAATTCCTGATGGACTCCGGTCCTCTGATCTGCATCTCGGCATCGAACACCCAGTAGCTCTCACCTGCACGGGGAGAGGGGCGTTCACTTTTCCCTGCTTTTTATTTTGCAGTGCAGTGGTGGAATTCAAACCCTCCATCACCCATCTCCTGCTGAAGTGCCTTTGAGCAAACTCTACCTGCTCCCTCTGTTTTAACCTGCCCTGGCACTCAGACGTAACCACACGATTAAGTTTCCCTGGTGCAAAGTCAGGTGTGACTCGCACGCAGTGGAGTAAATTGAGCTAAAAACCACTTTGGGGAACACTTTGGTGAAGCTAGTGAGGGCAAGTCTGACCACGTTCGGTCTTAATTAACATTTTTACATCTACTTAAACTTTGCTTAAAAACATCTGACACACTGCACAATTATCTCCCCCCTCAACGTCCCTTCATGTGAAACTGCAAACCTACCTTGAAAGAACCAAATATTCCCCGACTTGTCTTCAAAGGCGGCATCGATGTTGTCGGGAATCCCCCTCCAGTGACGGGACGCCAGCGCTGGGTAGCCGCTCTGCAGATGCCCGTCCCTGATCCTCCAAACGTAGCCCGACTTAAAGAAGAAGAGCTCGCCACGGATCATCGACACAGCGTCGAAGTCCGTCCGGCAGGCATCAGGCTGGAAACGGGACAGACCACATGTTCATTTCCAACACACAGAGACTCACAAATGTTTTATTGCTGTTAGAGTGCAGCTTTAAATCCTCGACTTTCAGCGGAACAATGGGGTGAAAAGCCTCCAAAGCACAAAATAAAACAAAGGCAAAGTGAAAACAAAGGCACTACTTTCATGGATTAACCTGCTCACACCCAGCTTTAATCTGAGTGGAATAAACGACAGCTCATGTAGATTTGAGGCAAAACTTTGAAGTCAGAGCATCACCAGAGTTCGCTCAGTTCATCCTCAATGGTTGAGACAATTATCAAAGCCATTTATTGGGGAGACATTTTACCAACTAAACTAAAATTACAACCTTATGGGGGCATTAGAGGACAAGTCATGAGGTCATCAAAGTTTGCAGGTTTCATCCTGGTCCATGTCTGGTGTCGAGAACCTCAGTTAAAAGAGACAGGATAAGCAGAAAGAGCGAGCCAACTACGTTCTGACATGTCCTCCAGCGGTTGTAGAGGTTTTTCACTTAGCACCGAATCAGTGGACAGTATTTTACCAAAAAGTTGTTAGGCTTTGGGGCATTTACAAACCTCTTTTTAAGTATGTCATGTATATCGCGTTGTCCTTTCTCTTGGACTCTATCTGAGGAACAGCTGGAGAGGATTTTGTTGAATCTGGCACAAAGGATGAACTGATTAGCCTGCTCAGACAAAGGTCGGCTGCGGCCAACAACCAAGATGTGGTTAATCTTGTTAATCTTGTTAAGTTGGGATTTTTTTTTGTTTACCTAACTGTTCAGGTTTGACATTTTGCGGCTTATATGTCGTTTTTCATTCAGTCAAATTCTTGTTGTCTTAACTGATGATCAGTTCGTTACAAACCTGTGATTTTCTCTGTTTTCTAGTCAACAAATCCTGTTCCCTCGCCGTGAATCCAGAAACTGATTTTAGTCGTTGCCCTAAACTAACACACATCTGTTTGCATCAGCTCCACTCACATGAGGGACAATCTCGTTGGTCTCTGTGTTGGGTGGAGGTGGAGGTGGAGGCGGGGGTGGCGGCGGCGGCGGTGTGGGCAGGACTTGCGGATGAGCTCCGTACAGGTACTGGATGCCTCGCTTGTCGTCCTCGCTCAGCCTCAGCGGGTAGGAGAAGGAGTAATATGCCGACATGATGGCCCCGGGCTCACGGGAGTGCTGCAGGCCCAGGACGTGCCCGAACTCATGAGCTGCAACCTGGAGAAGGTCTGTGCCTGTGGGCAGGTAGACAAACCTCAGAGAATGCAAAACCACACCTGACTCATGTGCAGGCTGAAAACAGCTGAAGGTGTTTGTTTTGACCTGCAGACGGTGGGGATTTCGCTACCTGAGATGACACAGAGCCAACACCTCCCACAGAGCCACAGAAATGTGCGCTCACTGCTTCCTGTCTCCTCTGCAGGTGTTACAGATGTGTCAGGCGACCTTTCGCACCAGGCAAATCAAAAGTGATGTTACCTTTGCGGAGGGACAGGCATAAGACGTGACTGACTGAGGTGTCAGAAACGTCCTGCTGCACCAAAAACTTCATCCGCTGCTGAAAATAGTCCCCAACATATGCAGCAGTAACAAAAACCCAGGAGCTTTTGTTAAAAACTATATGTCCGTAACACATATTTAGAGGCTGAAGTCTTTAGTAAAGTCTAATGAATTTACAGCTGAAACACACAAACACTGTCTTTCTAATCTCTTCCTATTTGTGTCTCGTGACACAGTGAAAGTGAGAATATGACCTGCACTAAACATTATGAAGTTTGCATCTTAACCTTCACTAAAAATCTAAAGTATCAGTAAGTTCAGCTGCTGCTGAACATTCATTCTATAGGAAATTCAGCAGAAATAAGCTACAGACCAATTTGTTCTGAGCCAAAATCCTTTAAAGCAGCAGTTTCCCCGCTGCTGCTGCTGTTGTGTAGAAAAGAAAGGTTGAGGGCAAGGGATTTATGATGAAGGAAAATGTTTCATATTCACAGAGTGTGATTTCACCCCTCCTTCACATTTAGACCAGAGCTGTGGTTGAATGCATTACGGTCCAGAGCGTCTGAAGAAGCTCTGGAGCCAAAAGACTGTATCTTCGTGGTGACTGATCGTCCCACTGAAGCTGATCGTCCTCCTCCTTTTTCCTTTACATTCAGGATGTGACACATTCATGTTCTGTATCTACAATAGAAGCTGTGAATAAACAGTGAAACGTCGATATGGGAAACGTGTCCACAGTAGCTCACAGACAGTTAACTTAAGTGTATTCAGGATCATGTTCAGAGCTTTGGAGTCTTTATGTTCACCAAACGTGATCAAGGTTTTCTTGTTCCTCTCCACCTCACACTCACCCATGTGGTTTCCCAGGGTCCACGCCTCATCGTAGTCAAAGTGAATGTCGCCCTGTCTGTGGGTTTTTGGGAAGAAGGCGTGAGCGAGGATCCCGCCCGGGCCGTCGAAGGGAAGGTTGTCGCCGTGCCAGTACCTGCAGGTGTGCGAATCAAACGGATTAAAGCCTGACACCAGCGTGTGGACCTCAGCTGCATCAGCATCTGCAGGTAAAAGCCGGCGTCACACAAGGATTGTAATGGAAAATTTCTATGATGGTTAATTATATTAAGAACATATGTTTTGTATGTGTATGTATATATATCAATGCTGAAGGGTGCAGCAGAAAACTATAGACCAAAGTAACTGTTGTCTACCTGAACTTCCTGGTTTTCTGCAAGCAGGATGATGACGCATGCTGACCCAGTGTAAAACCCCTGCTTTTGTTACGCCTGTCGTCCTACCATATTAGGAAATGTTTTATATAATATTCATGTGATTGGATAAATACAAACCCCTTGTATGTATAAATGATTGCGTAGGCCACACCTAGGGCAGAGCCTCAGGTGGACATCTTTGGGTTTCCACTGACTGCTCTCCCCGGGTGAACCATAATAAAGAATGATAAAACGGCACTAGAACTTCTTTTTTTCTTCCCACGACAGGATCAAGGTGAATTACAGGTGCATCAGTTCTACCATCACGACTGCAACTATTTTCTGTTCTGATATTATCTTGAAATATCATAAAATAATCAATTTTTAGGAGCAAAAATATTTTCTATCTGTTATGGAAACAGCTGTTGGAGTAATGTTTGTTTGGGATCTAAAATTCATCACACAAAAGCAAAATTTCAGCTTTGTGTAAGTGTAGGAACAAATTATTTATTTATGTTGGTCTTATTCATCTTTGACTTGCTAATTTTATTTCTCACTTCCTTATTTATTGCCGTCCCGCCACATGTTAATGTTAATGTTGATTGTGAATCAGTTTTTTTTGGTTATTTTTTGAAGGGAAAAACACAAAGAGCTGTGATGACAAATGAGGCTTCAATGAAAACCAGCTGCAGGAACAAACAAGGCGACACTGAGCTCCTTTTAAAGAGGACACAGATTCCCTCATGAAACACTGCAGGGGTCCCGCCTTTCTGCCCTCTCCTGTGTCGCTCTATGAAGCTGAACCTGAACTGATCGGTTTCTGTCGCGTCAAACGTCCAACTATTCGCCTCTGTGGAGCGAAAGCAAAGGGAGCTGAGGATGTTAAAAGCTTTGTTGGTTTACTTCCCAAATGCAACTTAAAGTCTAGTTCTTGACTTGCCATTTTCACAGGCACATACAAACAGGAAGTCCTGCACAGTAGAAAACAGAGAGGGCATCTTACAACCACATTCACACTACCGTGTACTGGGATCCAAAGTGAGGAAAGAAGGATTTGCACAGAGACAGAGATTCACGCATCTTAAATACTCAGGCACTGCACGGGGTAATAATCCATTAAGAATAGGAACATTGCTGGAAATAAAAATAATTAAATGCAAATGTGTTGTAAGACATTTAACAGGGAATGATACATTTTCTTTACACAGACTAATCAGTGAATTCCATCTGCTTCATGTTCACAGTTTGATTTTTAATCATTTTAATTTCTAATCGGTTGTCATGGTCACCAGCTTTACTTCCTCTTCAAGGCTTTTGTTACGTAGCCCCTCAGTTCCACTTCCTGTCATCGCACTGCCCGTTATTTACACACCATCAGTCCAGGTCATTTTCACCTGTGCATCTGCGTGTACAATCTCAGCGCTAATTGAAGAGGAAAGATGCATCCATTTCAAATCACTACACAGACAAACATGACCCAGGCGAAATGAGGGTTTGTCTTTTTAATAATCTAAATGTTTGACAACTGCTGAAGAAGGAGAAAGAAAGAAGAGGAAGGAGTAGAAGCCCATCAGATTGTGTTTGAGGGATCCTGGACCCTGCCTACCTGCTCCGTTGTCTGTACGTTAACCTTTTATCTGTGGACTGGACTGGAAAAGAATTTTGGGTTGTTTCTAGTTTTGGACTGAGGATATTGGGTTTGGATTTTGGACTCCTCTTCACTGGCCTACAGTAGCTTCCATGACGTTCGTTCTTTGCTCCGAGTGTCTCTTCCTACAGTCGAGCCATCTTATGCACCACGAGTGCGGCCATCTTGTCATCTGCCATCTTACCTGCTCCCTCATAAACCCAAACCAGATTTCTCACCTTCTCCTCAGCCACTCCTTTGGAGAAACTGTCACAAACTCTTTTAGGTTCACAACATTTCCTAGTATTTCCTCGTGCATAGTTTTTAAACTTTGTAAGTTAACTTTCAAACTTTTTAAGCACGTGGTCTCACAGCTAGAAGGTCTGGATCAGCAAGACACTTGGTTTGTTCTAACTTGTTAAAACTAAAATGACATTGTGAAGCCGGTTTTCTCTCTGTGCCTCAGTTCTCCCACCTGGTGAAGTCGATGCGGATGTCGGCCTTCCCGCTGAGCACCTCGGTGAAGGTGAGCGGCGTGACGTCGCTCCAGGTCTTTAGCGCTTCCCGAAAGATGCGTCGAACCTTTTCTTCACCCATCTGCCAGGGGAACCGGACGATCCTGCAGGGGACACAGGCAGGTGTGAGACACACACACAGACACACAGGAAGTGAAGCACAGCAGCCATCCAGGCCTCTCTGAACTGACAGCAGCAGTGAGGCCCCCAACAAAACACATCACGCGATTACTTTAAGGTAGAGTTGACATTAATGTTGCATTAACTTAGTAATTTTGTCGTTTTTGGACGGAACTGTTTACTCTGGACTCTGTTAAGGGGCTAATCCTGACCTCATGACTTGTCCTCCAAAGAGAAGCCTCTACATCTTGTTAGTGAAGTTCAGAGCAGCTTTAAATTGTCAGCGAGCAACATGAGCAAAATGAAAATTCATGTGTGAGGACTGTAACAGCTGGAAGACAGACGCCCTGTCCTGTAAGTCACTTTCAGGTTTTAATTATTCTTTTTAATAATGTGCAGCTTAGACCTGGACTGTTTTAAGCTGTGATGCTGTGGGAAAAAGAACCAGCGAACATATCTGTCTTCATCATGTCAATAGTAATTCTTTTTCATGTCCTTCCTGATGTCGTCCCACATGAATAAAAGTTAGGTCTTTTTGTTTTTTTTAAATGAAGCGTATTAGCTTTTAAAATAAAATTAGAAAAAACTAAATGGACTAAGGCTCATTGTCACTGCACAATGTTAAAATCAGTAGTAGGAATGTTCATTATAGTGAGTATTTGTTCACTGGGAGCAGCTCTGATTGTAAAGTCTGACGGCAGCACGGACAAAAGAGCTTCGATGTCGCTCCTTCACACAATTAGCGTGTAACAGTCGGTCTCTGAAGGAGCTGCTCAGACGTGACGCTGTGTCGCACAGGGCTGGGAGTCGTTCTCCAGCTCGGATGATAGCCTGGCTACCATCCTCCCAAGTCAGAGGCACCCCCAAAACCGAGCTGGCCTTCCTGACCAGGGTTTCCAGTCTCCACCTGCCTGCACCAGCAGACCAGTCTGGTCATAAAAGGTCTTCAGCAGGGCCCCGGCTTTCCAAAAGCAGCTGTGTTGTGTGACCAGTTCACTTTATTGTTCAGCTGAGTCCATGCTTGAATGGATGTTCACCGGTGATGGTGAGGAGTGTGTGTGTGGCCCTGCAGAAATCCATCTCCAGTTCACTGCTTTCGTAGCACAGAGTTAGATTAAAGATTGATGTAACTCTCGTATCTGTGGAAATCTCCTACAACTGGCCCCAGTTTGGTCCTAACACCATAAACTCAGTTAAGGAAGGTCACATCATGCTTTTATAATCCATGCAAACACTTCTGGCTCTAATCTGCTCCCCGGCAGCACTCCCACTGTTGCATTTAGAGACGTTCAGGTGTTTGCATTGCATTCAGCTTTGTGCGTCTGTAAAACCACAGCTCTGAACACGCACAAAGTACCGAAGCTGCTGTCGCATTAAAGGTGCCGTCGGACAGTCGCTGCAGCTGGTCTTCATTTGCGAGAGAGGAAGTGTTTAGTGTTGTTCAGTGAAACACAATGTGTGAACGTTTCCTCACACACAATGGAGGTTAAAGGTGAGACTGCACGCGCTCGGTCGCATTCACTGTGCTGCGCTTTGTTGTCGTTGCGAAACGTGCCGCAAATAGTTGCACAACACGCTGAAGAAAACAGCTGCTGAGAGAAGTGATATAAGTGGAAGCTCTTCCTCCGATAACACAGGTTTGCTGCTTGTCAGCACAGATTTTTGGTTTGGCACAACGGCACCAAACCTGGCAACCGGACATGACTCCTTTCTAAGTGCGGTTTTAACATTTCTCAAAGCCTTTTAATAAGTGAGATGTGGGCTGCTGAACACGTCCTGACTTTTGTCTCCAGCTGTGGGATTTCTACACTGTGTTTAGCTGTTAAACTATTTAATGCTGCATATTTTCATCATTTGTCAATGTTTCTGGATTAACGTTAGAGGTTTGATGCTGCACGTTTTCAGCTGTCTCTCTCTGTTTGGTGGTGATTATTTACAGGTTTGGACGTTGAGAAAAGGTCTACCCCATCAGTTTAGGGAGATATGAAATTCCTTTAGGCAACAATAACTGGGACTCTTCTGTATAAACTGTAGGCCAAGAACTGGAGCTGGACACAAAAATGCTTATTTAGAAGCCGAGTCGTGTGCAATCATTAACTGCATTCCAAATTTAAAGTGTCCGTTTGTTCCAGTGCGGTTCCAGTGAAGATGCCAGTTGAGGTGCTGCTGCGCCCAACACGGTTTTCCTCAGTGCAAAGTTCAGATGCTCAGGCTTATCAGTCGTTGCACAAACAGCCTGCAGATAGCAATGAAATACTTTCTGAATGTGACTCATCACACCCACATTGTGCAGGTAACTACACCTGGGATCTGCAGCTGTACAGTCTCTCCAGTGGCGTCTTTGGTATAGATTTACTCATGAATCAGCGCATTCTAGGACGATCGGTGTCTCTAATTTCCCGTTTTGATGAATGAACCCTCAAGCTTTTTTTTTCTACGTCTGCAGCAGCAACAACGGGCTGTAGTTTTGTAGTTTTGCTTCACTTTAGCTGAGTTTCATCGTGCTCACAGGTTTAAGACGCATCATGTTGCAGGTCATATTCTCACTTTTACTGTCACGTGAGACACATATGAGACCAGATTACAAAGGAAGTGTTGGGCTCAGGCTGCTGCTTTTCTATAAAACAACAAAGCACATGTTGCGCGGTGCAAATATTTGTCATCCATCGATGCTAGTGAACACAGTCCATCACCTGACTGTTATTCTGGAATTTTGCTGTATTTTAACGTCACCACAGTTACGTCTCATAATACTTACTTTACTTGTTTGGAAAAGTAAATTCATAGGATTTCATCTAATAAAATTCACTGCCCAATAAACCTTTTCAAAACACCTTCACTGATTTTAAACTTGCTTCTTTTGGTTCCACTTTGAGTAATGCATGTAAATTAAGACCAAAAAACGTCCCTACATTAAAATATCTCTCTACTTCCTGCTGGAAAATGCCTCCAGATGACGTCACTTGGAGGAGCCTTCAGTTCAGATTATGTCATCTTGTTGTTAAACTAGGGAGTTTGTAATCATGGTCAACCTGCACCTCCAGATGACGTCATCTGAACTCCCAATGATGAAAAACTGGAGGAGTTTTTCAGCTAGAAGCAGAAAAGTGTTTTAACATAGGGAAGTAAAAAGGAAGTTTAAAAGCCCTTTAAGAAACTATATCACGCTGCCGTTAAAAAGCAGCTCTTTGTTGTTCTTGGACATATTTCACTGGTGACACCAGCCTCTAAATCTGTGTTACAGATGTGCAGTGTGATCTAGTTTTTAACAAAGCTCTGTAATTTTTGGTCACTGCGGTTTAAAAACTCACAAACGGTGGGAAATGCTTCATTTGTTTGGACTATTTCCAGCAGCGGATGAATCCACATTCGTCGTATTTGTTGCTTGGGGGACTGAAGCAGAAGAAGCTGCAGCTCACGCTGATGAGGAACAACGAGGTTTGTTGACAGCAGGAAAAATATTGACCTCACCACAGTTCCTCTGTAATTTTAGGAGACGATCAAAGTAAAAACTGCCTGAATGTAAATCAAATCTCCAGCTCTTTAACGTTTTGCAGCTTTTCCTGTTAACGAGCATCACAGCAGCTCGAACTGACCCGCGAGGACTCGTGCTGCTTCAGGTCATCGTGCTGCTTCAGGTCATCGTGCTGCTTCAGGTCATTGTGCCGCTCCGCTGTCTCCGCTCTCGTCATGTCACGCACACGTAACGCTCGAGTTTGCAGGTCGTCGTTGCGACGCTGGGCTAGTTAACCACATCACTTAACACCGTGAGCTCTTTGTTGCTCCCATCCAGCAGAGTGTTATTAGTCTGTGCCCCCCCCCAAAGCTTTTCCTCTCTCTGCCTGCCTTCATATACTGTTACCTTAAAGCATGACTACAATGAACGGGACCCCAGGGGACGCAGACAGAGAGGCAGCAAACAGCAGACGACTGCCAGACGCTCGATGGTGCCAAGACCTCAGATGAAAGAAAAGCAGCACCCCCTTTTTCGCAAACATGATTTCATTTAAGGAACCTCCCGTTTACATTCCCCTCCCTCGAGTTACCGCACTCAGGGTATCTGAAGTCTAGCAGAACCTGTCTGCAACACTTTGTCCCCCATGAACTTCTGTAACTGACCTGCAAAGTCATTCTTCAAAGCACCAGGATGTCGGGGAGAAGCCATGTTTGCCTTAACTTTTCCACGACCAGGAGACAAAAAAACACAACCCTTCATTGGGCCGGTGTTTGTGTTCCCCTCATGAATCAAAGTCCAGTTATTTCTCTCTCTTTTAGCTCTGCTATTTGTCTCCACCAGCTCCTGATGGAATCGTCCACAGTGGATGAAAATGACTGAGTAGTAAGAATGAACCCAGAGACTCTTTAAAACGCTCCACTTGTTTGCTTAGCGTTGCAGCTAAGGTTTTTTTCTAACCTCCCTGCACACAGTCTCTGACCTTATTAATCTGTTACACTCAGAACGTTCGGGACTTCCTGTCTGTTATTTTAAAACACGAGCTTGACTGTTCACTCTTGACCTTGAAAACAGGACAGACACCTACAGAATGTTGAATATCAAGAAACCTGGCCGGGAAAATGACTGGTCAACCAACAAAGATCACACCAAGAGCAAAGGTGTAGACCAGTCCACAAGGCCACAGGAACCCCAGAGTAACGTCCGGGAGACAAAAGGCCTCAATGGTTTCCCATCAGGAACAGTGAACACGGCAGAGCTGCAGGATGAAGCTACTACTCTCCAAAAAGACCGTTTCTGCCTGTCTGCAATTGGACTTGGACCTCGTGGTTAATCCTGACGACTTCTGTGGACGGATGGGACCACACTTGGGGCTGCACCCGAGGAGGACGAAGCTCATAAACACTTACTACAAATGTTTATTTTTTAGTTATAGATTCACATAGTTTTGCCACACGAATATTTAAGCTTTGATCATTTTCAACAACACATAAATAAATGTACGTTTTCAGTCCCGTTTGTTTAACTGGCCTCTTAGACTGTGGTGGGCGATGCTCCGCCCACTGATCCACAGCCGCCCTCTCGTCATATGTCGCTCTGCATGTCTGTACCTGTAGGTGAGGTCCGTCTTCTCCAAACGTCCTCCATAAAGGACGAAGCGTCTCTGGCGGCGCTGCCACCTGTAATGCACATCTTTGAGGGCAGGGTAGTCCGGAACGCCACAGCGAGGTCGGTTCCACGTGGCGGGGGTGTTGTTGGACAAGCTCGCCTCCTTTAACGAGTCCTGAGGGTGAGACACTTTTGCTTTCTTCTTTTCAGAGACCTGGCACGAGAACAGAACATGTAAATAGAACGTTCTATGAGCTCACTTTCAATATTTAAACAACTGCTGAAAGCAGAACTATTCTGCTTCTTCCTTGCACTTAAAAAGTTCTCCTGAAACAGAAACACTTCGTTGACAGCGCTTCACTTTGTTGTTTTCTCCGTGGCTTTGGATAAAAGCGTCTGACTGATGACTACATGTAAATAACAGTGAAGAGAAAGAGGAAACCTGAGGCAGATGTGTATCTCAGCGCTGATGTCCTTTTTGAACTCGAACTGAGGTTAATAGCAGCTAACACACACACACACACGCGATCAGGTCACCAAGCCACTTGGTACCATTATCCAACCCCGGGTGATCTCCGCTCATTTCCACAGGCTCAAATTAGACGCGAGAGTCGTACCGTCGTTCTCCACATCGGCAGCTTTCCATTTACTGGGAACTCTTGGGTGTTCTCTGCATTTCCTTTTTCCGCTTCTGCACCGAGCGACCCGTGGGAAAAGACGCTATCGATATCCGGTGAAGAGATGAAAGTAATTACCTCTATCATCCCACACGAACAAGCCCTGTGAAAAACAGGCCTTTTTAAAAGATTCAGTCTTTCAGTGACATTGTGATTTCTAAAGTTGCCGTGTTTCAAGCTTTAAGCTCTGACTTCCCCTTTTCTGCATCTCAGCAGGCAAACAGTCTAAACACGACAGTCTAATATAATTATCAGCTCAATAAAAAAATAATATTTGTGAAATAAAAAGCTTTGCAGTATGTCATCCAAAGCACTTTACCAGGTTGCTTCTCAATCATTCTGATTGCGACGGCTGCCATGCAAGGTGCTCACCTGATCCACTGGGAGCAGGACGTAAAACACTGACCCTGTGGTTAATGGACAACTGAGCTACATCGTGTCAAACCTGACTTACTTTGTGTTAGGACACTTAAAGAATGTGAACGTCTCCTTTAAATCAACTCTTCAAAACTTGGTTTACGGGATCAGCCTTGCACAAATCCATCCCGCACGCATCCTAAAGATGTCTGTGAATAAAACTACAGGACGCATTCATGACAAAGGACACAGTTGGTGCACGGCATGAACCAACATTACATCCATTTAACGCAAAGATACGTCAGAGTCGCACTCGTGTTTCCTGTGTGTTTAGGCTCTGCAGGACCCAAAGCGTGTCGTCGTTAGCAGGTTATGGGGAACAAAACCCAGCAGGGTTCATGGAATGTGCTCCAGCCTGCAGAAACGCAGCGACTGATGGTTCAGGACCACAGAACAACACAACACAACACACACAAAGACGTTGGAGCTGCTTGTTTTGCCGCTCGAGGCACCCGCTCGTGTTAAGGAGGAATGTCAGCCTTTCTTTAAATGTCTTTGAATGAGCTGCTGCCTGTTCAGCTCGGTGTTCCTGCAGCAGATACACAGCTCTTATCATGGTGTGAAATTCATCAGTCGAAAGGCTGAACTGGTGGAAAACACAACCAGTGTGAAGTTTAGTCTCTGTTCGTTTGCTGTTTTGACGCTTGGGGAAGCTGACAGAGGTTAAACACACCCGTGGTTTCTCCTGAGGACTCAGAAGAGTGTGTAATTTTACTGTTAACTTTACTAGGAGACATCTTACATACAGGCTGCATGTTTGGACGCCTAAAAGACCCAGTGACCATGACCAGCCAAAGGCCCTTGGGGAGTGTCTCGATCAGGGACACGCGTGAAGCACTGGCTGGGATTTAGAAGACAAAGACTGGACCGTTCACACATAAAGACTGTTTCCACCAACTATGACAGATTTCTACTTTCTGACAGTCTGGGAGCGACACACAAAACAAATGCTCTGGAATGACTGGAAGTCCTAGAGATACATACACACTCCCAAATCCCACGAGAGCAGGAAAGACTCGCATGTTCTTCAGCATAAATGGCAGCAACCAGGAACTTTGACTTTTTAACTCTTTAGCATTTTTTGCAGAAAACAACAAACGATGAAAAAATGCAGGAAAATCATCGATGATTATAAAAAAGTGAATCCAGCAAAGACAATAAAAGCTAAAAACGGTCAAAACAGTGATAAAACCGGCCCACTGAAAAATAATAAATATACATAAAAATGCTAAAAATTAATGTTACATTCGGGTGCGGCTGTAGTTACTGCAGGTCTGCCTCAGTTGTAGCATCACTGGTTATAAATAATAACTCTATTGGAAAAATTTCTTTTGGCCCAAATCATGTTGTTAGCGCTGAGTGTTAGCGTGTCAGAACGTAAGTGTTCGTCGTTTCAGACGTTGAACCAAACAGCTGTCTCACTCACGCTGACCTCTGTCCACAAACAAGACAAATTGGACTGAAGTTTCCCGCTGCCAGATCCCAATCAGAGAGGTCAGGTGAGGGGAGGAGAGCGAGCGATGCCCTGTGGTCCGAAACACAGAGGAAAGGACTGTCACAATGATTGTTTGACCTGCTCGACCCCGCGGACGAGTCCAACCCAAGATGTGCGTCAAAGTTCAAGGTTAAAGCTGAACAAGAGCATCAACTTCCTGCATGGCTCTTTCTGTTTTACTGAACCAAAAATGCGTCCCTGTCTCCTGTTTGGCTCGCCGACTTATATTAAATATAAGAATTATATTAAAAGCTATGAAAGAAGTCCCAAAGCGTCGCTCAGACTTACTGTTTCTAAAGTTCGAGAAAGTACAAGTATTTTTGAGCTGAGACTTGTATGAAACAGTTTCTGTCTTAATTGGTATGTAAAGTTTGGGGGGACATTTGTACGATTGGGTCAGTTCACAAAGCTCTTCATGCACGTCTTTTTTCGACTCATCCACTGAGACAGACGTTTGAAAACTGCTCACATGCAGCGTCAGAGCAAACAATGGAAACTCAGTGTGTTTGAGAAAAACCCTCAGAACAATTAGCCTGTCACTTTGTGCTGAGACATGAAACTGTGCCACAGCCTGAAGGCAACACGGACGCTCGTTCATGCTGGGAACACGTGAAAGAGTCTGCGATGGGGGACGTACAAGTATGGACACATCTAATGCAGCTGCTGCTGATGGTGATGACACGGGGAGCAAACGGCAGCACGGGGGGATCCGACAGCGGTATTCAGAGGGCAACATGTCGGCACACGGAGCGTCTGACACACACCGGCTCTACATTCGGATTAAACTAATTCAAGTCCACTTGACACTGTCTGAGTTTTTCAAAAAATAATCCAAAAACTTTGGGGGCAGGTTGTTAAGTGGGAGAGTCAAACAATCTGATTTCACGCTCTCGTGTTTTATTTTCTGCTTGTCGGACATGTGCAGGTCCTGTCACGCTCAGTCCAACGTTTCTTTTTGTAACGACAGGTTTGTGGGCGTTTCCGTGCCAATGAAGGTCACGTGCTGCCTTCAGGGACCTGTCTACAGTGTGCGGTCACGCAGACTGGAGGAAACGCTGACCCCACTGCATCTGCACTTGAGGAGAGAGCTCCTTAAATGAAAAGCTTTAGAGACAAAGCAGGTTTAGACGTGTACAAATACGTGCTACTTCTGCCTTGGTCCGTTATATTTTACATTATCTTATTGTTAGAATCAGTCGCAGGTAGAAGATCTGCTCTTTACATATAGTGTGTTTATCCTATTAACGCCTGGAAAACCGTATTCCTCAGTGACATACGGCTTTAATTTTAACCAATACACACTCACTGCTGCCAAAACAAAACTCCAGTTATTTAGTCTAAAACATGGACAAAAATGCTCGAGTTGTTGTTCTCCAGTGTCGTTTTCACAGTCCACAGATATTCAATAAATAATAGTTCCTGATTAGTTTTCTGCCAGTCGACTAATTTGTTTTTGGTCTTTCTGTGACATTTGTTAACTTTACGAACGTAGAACAGCACAGGCCTGACCCTTTAGCACCTTTTCTTACCGGTTTATTTTGGCACTCTGCCCTCGTGTGATAGCAGCAGTGGAGACGGAGACAGGAACTGTGGAGCCGTGGAGAGGGACATATATCATCTATCAGACACTGTGGTATGTGCTTTAACCGTATGATTACTAGAGCCACACATGAATTATGAGGAAAAGGGCCCCCAGGATCATTTTGTGTCTGATTCAGCTCGTCCTTTGTTGCTGGAGAAAAGCTGTTCTATTTTTGGTCTTTGTCTTATTGGTGTTTTCTTGTCTCTGGGACCAAATTGTGTTTATTTCTGGTGGCCTTTTGTCTCATTATGAGCATTTTGGGGGTTTGTTTGGTCTGGTATTGGACATTTTCTGTGTTTGTCCCTTAGAGGTTGGTTTGTTTGTGTATTGTGGGTCACTTTCCGCATCTTTGGGATTATTTCGTCTCGACCTTTAGGCGTTTTTGTCACGTTGTGGTAAATCTATGCAAACACCATCATTTCTTTCTCTGGCTCATTGTTTCGTCTTTCTTGGATCATGCTGTGTTCATTTTTGGTTGTCTTCTGTCTCTTTAGAATACCTGTGTCCTTTCGGCATTTTTCGGTCCTTTTGGGACAAAAAATAGACACACAATGGCCACAAAGAGATAGAAATAACTATTTGTGGCCATTGTGTGTCTATTTTTTCTTTCTAAGACAATTTAGTGTCTAAATTTGGTAATTTTATTTCCTTGTGCATTTTAACAGAGACCAGTTGTCTCAAAACAAAAAAAATTAAATGAATTAAATGCAGGTTCACAAGAGTCCCTGTCTCACGGGCTACCTGATCTCTCAAAACCCCAAACGATCAATCTGTAGGAAATACATCATCAAATGGCACAGAGACAAATTTGTTCACTAGCACGAGCATCAGTAGATCCAAAGTTTTTGCACCATGTGCTTTGAATAACAGCAGCAGGAAATCTGTAACTTCTGCAAAAGTAGAAAAACAGATTGGGGCCAAGAGGGTTCAACACAGAGGAAATTATAAAACTCAATCCAAAAATGATTCCAAGGACTCACTGAGATTCAAGGAAAAGCCTTTAAGTGTGTGTTTCCATTCAAAGTAAAACTTTGAATGGGGTTGATATTTTAAAGGAGCTACAGGTGAGAATGGAAATGACTTCTGAAGAGAGTCGGTTTCGTAGTGGTGAAGCTATAAACGTTAGAATCTAACTGTCCTACTGAAGCAGTCTAAAGCAATGAGAGTGAATCCGGACGACGGGAAGTAAGTCATAAGCGAGTGTTTACTTGAGGAGACCGATAAAGTTTCAATTTGAAGGGTGTGATCTGACTGACACAACAGGGACAAAGGGTTGCTTACAGGGAGAGAGGATTTTTTGTGCCAGATAAGGGGTGGGGGGTTATTTTTCATCAACAAATACCTTGTTATCTTCCTTCTTAGCCACTTAATCTAATATATCATCAGAAAATCACAACCAGCTGGCAGTGGAAGGTGATATAAACCATCTGGGCTTAAATCTCTTATCTTTCCTGGAACAAAAACTCTTCCGCTGAGATCTCAGACTTACAGATCGTCTGCCTTTCTGGCTCCGGGGTGACTTAATGATGATTTTATGGTCGATTCTGATGATTAAGAAAAGCACATCCACCAGGAGATCATTAGTTACCAGGCGAATTATGCCTTATTTCCGTTTTATTGAAGGGGCTTTCCTTGGCATCTTTGTGTTGTTTGATGGGTTTTACGTCTAGATTTGATTTCACAGCTTCAGGGAAAAGTGATGAACCCGATCCAAACCGGTTAAAGTCAGGTCATCACTTTTCCTGTTCACTGCAGTTCACTCAAGAAAGAAAAATGGAGCCTGATCTGACTTCTGATGTGCTTTTGCACCTCAGAGTTGGACATGCCCGGAAATAGGAGGCCAAACCACCTGAGCTTCTTTTTGCACAAAGAAGCATCAGCCCCCCCCAGACATCTAAGCTCTGCACCGTACAGACCCTCTAAGGCTGAGCCTGGCTCCATTTGGCCACATGTATCCCTGATGTCATTCGTCCATTCACTATCCAGAGCTTGTGACCAAAGGTCAGAGTTAGAACCTAGACTGACTGCTCAATTCAGAGCTGGTGCTAGAACTAGATCATAGCTAGTTCAACTTGCAAACCTCTTAAGAACTAGTTCCCCACAGGGTGGACGGGCGCCACAGAGCCGTCGCTCCCCCCCCAAACACAGTGACCAGCGCATTAATGCACCATGTGCTTACTGATTCCCTTCATGACCTTATGAGCCGACACTCGCATCCTAACGCCACTGTCCAAATGCATTTGTGCATCTGTTGTGACGTTATGCACGGTGATCACATTAAATAGGCACCAGCTCCAAACCAGACGTGAAACTGGCTCAGTGGAAATGGGAACCGGCCCGCCTCCGTAACTGCAAACTTCTCCGGGTCGCCCTTCAACTCACTGATGTGCGATTCATATATTCAAATATCTGACCGTGTATTCAGTCTGCCGAATAGCCAACGAGTTGTCTTTCCAGAGGCATGGAGACACAGGTCTTTTCCACAAGAGACCAGGGTTCGACTGTAGTGTGAGACAATTTGCGCTTTATTAAGGATCGTACCACAACATGGCGCACGTGGTTACTAGAGCAAGAAAGACCGTGAGCGTTTTGTTTTCATGTCATTTACCTTATAACTAAACCTCACTCTGAAGCTGTTTTCACTGATTCTAACGCAGGTTTTGTGTGTATATAAAGTTGCTCCCGTGCCATCAAATGACGTTGTATACTGATGCCAAAGGTGGCGTGGATGTGGTTAAAAGACACCTTAGGAAGAGTCCTCGTCTGACGCTGTGGGATGAGAACATGTTGGAATCATCTAAAGGTTGGACGCTGCACGTCCTCACCCCCCCTCACCCAGTTAAGGAAGGACTGAGAATGAGTCTTCGTCCTTCTGCCAACTAACAAAGCATCAGATTTACTTCCCGAAGTGGGAGGGGGCGAGCTGCATGTGTCTTTTAACCACATCCCCTCCTGTCGTGTCTGATGGATCACTCACAACCCTCGTCCAACTGTGACCTAGATCCACTCGATGGGAACCTGCCTTCAGCTCTAGTGTCACTTTTGCTCTCGTGCCTTCCGTTTGCTTTACCCGAAGTTATCGACACAACGAAACAAAACTGAAAAAAGCAACATTCAAACCCTTTGCCCCCCCCACCCACCCCCCTTTATGCTCCATGAGAAAACAGGCACTTTGTGAATCCCGCTGCCTCCAATGCCGCTGAGACTGAGACATGTCCAGGCTCGCTGTAATCACACACTCCTTTGTCAACAACAGCGAACAAATTGAGAAAACTGCAGATTAGATTTCCCCAGTGAAAAGGCAACGCAGACATAACAAAGTTGTCATCACAGGTGCGACGTAGCTGTGACAACGTGATAGAAGAAGAGTCATTTTTCATGTGCTGCCGTTCAGCCCGGCAGATTATCTCAGTGTCGGCAAGGACGTGGCAGAATGTCTGCCAAATAAAAAGAATATGCATTCACCCTGATCACATTTATGCCCACTGAGATTAGGCCTCGGCTTCGCTTTGGGCCTTAGACTCCTGAAAAAATGTCCAGAAAGCAAAGATTAGAGGGAAGTCTGGAAGGCACTTTGCCACTTTCCTGTTTCTGTTAATCACCTCGTGACCTGTCTTATTTATCTTGTGACCCCTTGTCCTGGTCCGGACCCTCAGGTAAGTGAATGTGGACGGGCGATCAGAAATGAGCTCGCACCTAAATTCTTCACGTCTTCTAACCTCTTTGACTTTTGTAGGTCGCCTACACTCAGCATGTGTTTGTGTGTGTGAGTCTGAGCTTTGTGAGGGGCCACGTCTCACTGTACATCATGTCCTCCAGTGATATCACACACATTCAGTGGATGTCCACTATGTCCATCTGGGGACTCCAAATGTCCTTTTGGAGGACACGTCTAGGCCTTTTTATCAAAATAATATATTACAATTTCCATATTTTGTTACATCTTCATCAAGTTTGAAGTTGATATTCACTCACATTGGGTTTACAGCCCTTAATGAGCTTTACATACATGCTAATAAAGCCACGAGCAGTTAGACTGAAACATGAATATTAAATGATACCTATATTTTTCTCAGCGAAAGACCTACGGCTCTGATTCTGACGGTTTTTCACGAGAAGTTTTGATGCTTCCTAAGACGTGTTAGAAAAGGCGTGGATGACAACAGAATGAAATCCAGCATCGAGTGGTGTGTTCCGGACTGGATGCACCCACCTTTCCTGTGATTTAGGAGTTACGATGAGTTCCTTTTCCTTGTTTTTGCAGTATATGCATGTTTTTCATCACTGTGCTAGTGCTGGTAGATTTTAATAAACCAGGCTTCATTGTTAAACACACACTGTGTCCTAAATGTCACGGGCGACGATAGCCAGCAGAGCTCCACGTCTGTCCGGCTGATATTGTGTCATCTCAGGCTCTGGACACGGCGGCGTAATCAGCATCATTGTTCACGCTCTTCCTTCCATACTTTGTCTTATCCTGCCACTGCCACAGAAGCAAAATGACAACATTTCTCTGTCTCTGATACACTGCACAGGACACAGTCCGGGTCCTAGTGCTGAAACCTCCAGACACAAGGCCACATGAAATAGGATAATGCAAAACTGGGACCAAAGAGCCGTCAGAACCCTCCCACCAAAACCGGTCCCTCCAAACGAGAACAAAGTGAAGCTGAGTATTTAAAAGTACAGAAACTTTACCTACGACTTTCTGACCCTCCATCCAGGGGAGCCCGAATACTCCACACAGAGGAGGAAGAGGGGACTGATTCACCCCATGAAGAGGTTACCAAAGCAGGTTAAAGCATTTCATTAGAAATTAGAAAACATTTCATCATTTTTAGTGACGATGATCTCTGTTTTTTTTAGCCTGTCTTGGGCAGATGATCTCAGATTCACTGCTTAGATGCTTCTCAGAGATGGAAAAGCAGAAGACGAGCTGAATCAGCATCTGGCAGCTTCACCTTGATGGATCAGGAATGAGCTTTGTGGAAGGAAAACAGCGAAAACAAAAGAGAAAAGTGGCTTCTTGGCTGCATCAGAATTTGCTCTTTCGTTTTTTTTGTCAGTTTAGCTGGAAAAAAAATGTTCACGAACGTACAAAAGGGGACATAGAATGTGAGCTATTCTAAAAAGGAGAGAACGAGACTTTTGCACAGTTCTGTAGTATGAAATATAACGTCTGTTCTGTTTATTGACATTCAGTGAGATTCCACTGAAACGTCCTTCTTTGTCATGGTGACACACTGCGCAGTGATGATGAAGGCACATGTGCTGGTGTGTGACGACTTGGACACACAGACGGACATTTTAGGACGTACGTCCTCATTTTTATAAGCACCTGAGAGCTGAATGGTGAAGGCGACATTTCAGCTTTATCCAAAATACCAACTGCTCGGTGTGACAAATACAATCGTGTTAACTTCCTGCGTCCTCCTGATTCCTCTCTGCAGCGACTGGGTCTAAACTCTCTCCTCGACTAATTCTGAGCCTGCAGGACCACAACAAACACACCACGCACATCAGCCTCCTACAACGACCTGCAGACAAACACTTGCATTCCTCTGGGTCTTCCAAACAGGACGTTCCATGCAGGCTCAACCTGCGTCGTCGGCGTAAACCTTTGGATCCGGGAAGTGCTACAGTAGATACAGTAGAGGAGAGACTCCAAAGAAAAAAGGCGCGTACCAAGGCAACGCAGAACCGATTAAGATGAAGCATGTGTGCAAACCATAAGAATCACGGCAACCGTTCTGAACTGAAAAGGAGCGAAGCCGCGGAACCAGGGGAGTGTGACAGTAACAGGGTGAAGCCTCTGACCCCTCCACGTGGAGGACACTTGTCTCTTTATGGTGTTGCCCACAAAATGCCTTTCAGACCTGTTGTTTCTACTTCCTGCCCTGCAGACGGGGGAACTCGGCAACCTTTTCCTTTCTTTTTTCCGTGCCCTCCTCCCCAAACTGAGGCTCCTGCATGAGCACAAGCTGCAGAAAGAGTGATGCTGGTCACCAGCAACAGCCCGTTTCCTGAATTACTGCGTAAGTGTGTGAGGGGACGATGGTGCCTGTCCGCTGTGGAGCAAAGCAGTGTCCACAAGAGGAAGAAAGAAGTAAGTCCACAAGAACCTTCAGCCCACGGTTCCACTCACCGGTTCCCATCCAGACCCTGCGGACAGTGACCGACCAAAGGAACGAGCAGCTGTGACTCACCGGTGCCGCTTTGTACCGGCCGGGTCCCCGCGCTGGAAGACTCCACGTCCCCGAGAGACTTTGCAGCGCCAGGACGCAGCAGCACGCGAGCAGAGACGTCCGCATCCTGGCCGTGTGCGGCGCGCAGTGCCGGATCCGGGGCGACTCCTCTTTAAGTAGACTCGGATCTCTTTGTTCGCCTCCGGTTCTTCAGCCCCGGGCTGGTGCCGCCGCCCGCCTCCGTCGGGCTCTTAACCCTTTCTGCGCCGCGCGGCCGTGACCTCAAAGCAGACGATGGTTTAGGGACGAGAACAAATCCGGTGTCTCCATGGTAACACGACACGAAACACCGAATCAAAGTCTTTCATCTCATCATCACCGCAGTTATTGTGTGTCAGTCCGTGTCCGTCTGTCACGAGGCTCCGTCCTTGTTCTGTCAGAAAGGCTTTTTAATCCAAAACGGACTTTTCTTATAACTGTCACGTTCACTCAAATGTCTGGTCCATTAGGATCAGATCTTAAATAAGATTGAAGTTGTGGTGACGTCATTTAATTTCCTCCATCCACTTTTACAAATAATTTGCTTCACAAAGACATTGTGTTAATACATGTCTTATAGTCTCTGCACCTTGTCCTATTCTACAAACCACAAGACGTTTTAGGTTTGTCAGAGCTTTTTTCTTCTAGTAAAAGAAAAAACTTGATATTTATGAGTCGCCAACTTTAAAATATTTCTTTATAATGTCAGTAATTAGGTGCACGGTGAATCAAAAAGCAATTTCTCTCTAACAGAACTTACCTCTTTCCCTTTCAATTAGTTTTTGGGTTTTTTGAGTTAACGCGTTTGTTTTTAGAGCGAACTGATGAATAATTCTGAGCATGAGTGTAACAGTGTGTGTGAAGGAGTTGTGTCTGTGCTAAAGTAGCAGAACATAAAACCTGAGCCCACATGGAGGCTAAGACTCTGTTGACTTATTTATTTTTGCAGCTGGGAGATGAAATGCAGCAGCCTGACCCACAGGGGGTCTCGGACCCACTTCCTTTGTGCGGGAAAAACTGAGTCACTTTGAGACCATTTGTGTAATTACAAACACTAATGGCAGCAAAGAATGTAGCCTCGCTTTCCTCACGTAATGGCTGTCAGCTTTCTGAGCACGACTTGCACATGAAAAGACGCCTATAATAAAATCGGATTGCCTGACAAGGAACTGCGAGCTCTGCACCACATCAGGCCCGTTATCGTGTGAGTGCAGGAACAGGCTTCATAAGCAAAGCGACGCTCCTCGTTTCTGGACGCGGGACTGTAATTAATGTTAGTGTGTGCAGATGTGTTACGTGCAGAGCTGACACAGGGTTGGTCCGATGTCAGGGGCTCTGGCCTCCACCCTCTGATTTAAGCTGTGTCCAGACGTCACAGTCGGATCTTTTTTGTGTTACATCTGGGCCCTAGGTGTCCAAAAGTGTTCAGACACTGCTGTGCATTGTAAATCCGTTTTAAAATGCATACACGCTATAATGACAAAGTGAAAACGCTGTTAAAACATGTGACTCAAAAGCTGAAAAGTCCATCTCACACAGTGGACTTATAATTTCATCATAAACTATTTCTGTGTCCAGGACATTTTAATATTAACATTTTATAAGCCTGTTGGCTCGGTGAATAGAGCGTCAGGCTCTTTGGGATCAAACCCCAGCCCACCTGGTGTGTTGTTGAGCGAGTCACTCAGCGCCCAGGGGCATGAGTCAAAGGCAGAGAAACAATTTTATCGTAACATGTAATAAAGTATGCTCCTTTATTGTTTAGAGGCTACAACAGTTTTGTTCTGACTCAGTGATAAATATGAAATTATTATTATTATTTCACAGAACCAATTTTTGCTGTGATCACACTAACTAACTTTTAGTGACTTTAAGGGGAAACACCTTCGGTAAAGAAACCTGAAACCATCAAAGTGTAATTTACCTGAAGGACGTCGGCCTAATCTTAAGGGCTTGTTCGGTACGAGTCCTCAGAATATGGAGAGTAAAGCCAAAGTGAATTATTGATTGATTTGCAGAAGTGATCAGAGCCCTGATGTGACGAGTAAACCTGTAAAGGCGTCGTTTTCTCTCAGTGTCCGCCCTTCATCCAGACCAACGTGGCCTCTCGAATTTGTCTGAAAATGTCGGCTTGGTGCTGTGGTGTGTGTGTGTGTGTGTGTGTGTGTGTGTGAAAATCAAATTTGGTGGCAGTGGTGCAGGATTTTACTCTGAAAAACTATGGAAAGTCTTGCTGTTCTCTGCCTGATCTGTGATGACCCCATAACCTCAACTTCTATTCTTGTTGTCTGTTGGTGAAAAACAAATAACCCCAGCAAAAACAGAAATACATTCCTTTATATCAGAAATACTTTATTAACCCCTGAGGGGAAATTGCCTAAATATGTCCAGTAGAAGACTGGCCTTTAACGTGGAGAAGGGCGGCCGCAGAAACAAGCTCAAACTACCGGTAGTTTTGGCCCAAAACAGCGTTTTCGAGCTCAGTCGTCGTGGTTATAGATCAACAACCCTCCACGGAGGTTTGGTGCGTCTGACTCACTAATAGAATTAAGGAAATCTCCTGGATGCTGAGGTGAAATGTCACGTTAGGAAGCACGTTTGTGTTGGCTAAGAGGATAATAGAAGCTAAGTCTTTGAGCTTTAAAAAGATTTAAAAAGTAATATGTGACCTGCGCTGCAAGCAAACGAGCTTTGATGTGGTCTTCGGTTCAAATCTGTCGGGCTGCGACGCAGGTGATTTGTAATTGTTAGTGAATGAAACATGCAGAACAAAGACAGAAATGGAGACAGGGATTTGTCTCAGAAACTCGGATCTGCTTTGTTTTAGTCCTGCCGTCTGTCACTTCATTCCCTCTACACTTTCCCGAGTCTTCATTGTGTAGAGCTACTACACTTAAAGCTGCTCTTTAACTCCAAGTGACCTGCGTCGGCCGCCACCTTTGCCATCAGGTGAATACTATAAACAAGCCGTCTCATGTTCCCCACAGATGGTACCAATATTTTTCTCCCCAGCATTTTAACAAGAGGTGGCGGCGTTCCAAGGCTTGACAGCGGCTCCCAATTAGCCGAGAAACGTGCTTCAGAATCAGGATTTAAGCTTCTGCCAAGTCCCATAAATATACAGGAATCTGCCTCAGTTTCCCGTGACGAGCAAATGACAGACATACGTCAGAAGAACGACGCCGAACGCATTCGCACGTGAACATTTATTATTAACAACACAACATGTGCTGAAGTCCCTGGTCTGATTTGTAGTTTGCTATGAAGATCATCCAGTTACTAACTTAGTCTCACTGTGTTAAAACTAAAAGTGAAAGACTAAGAAAACCTTTAAAATATGATGAGAAGTGTCTCAGAGTTGTGATGCGGATCATCTGGGCGCTACCTTGATCCTTTCACAGGAAGTCTTTGTGGAGGGACTTAAGCCAAGAAACTACTTTTTCAGAAGGGAAGCAGGGAGGAAAAAGCTGAAACATGCAAAAACTCACGATTGGAGTGAAGATCATTGGAAAAAGATGATTATGGAGTGATGACGCCAAAGTCTGACATTCTCAGGTCTGATTGTCAACGGTATGTGAGAAGGTTGGAAGACTGAGTGTGGAGGGTCATAGTGTCATAGTGTCTCCGTAGTTTTCAAATAGAAGAAGTTTGACAAAACCCGGACTCTGCTGAGACCTGGTTTCCCTGCCAAGAACCTGATAGTCACTCTGACTAAGCTCCCAAGATTCTGTGTGGAGATGGGACACAGTTCCAGAAGGACAAGCATCACTAGAGCCCTCCACCGATCTGGGCCGAGTGGCTAGACGGAAGCCTCTCTGAATGACGCTCAGATCCTCTGTTCTGAATAAACCAAGACTGAACCGTTTACCTTCAACGTGTTCTGTTTGGAGGAAACCAGAGGCCGCGCATCACCAGCCTAATTCCATCCCTACAGAGAAGCATGGTGGTGGCAGCATCCACGGGGGAGGTGTTTTTCTGCAGCAGGGACTAGGAGGCTGGTCAGGTTTCAGGAAAAGGTGAATGGGGTAAAGTACAGAGATATCTTTCTGTTCCACAGCACCCGGGAACATTTTCCAACATTACAACGATGCTAAACACAGTCAAGGGACAACTCTGTAAATGTCCTAGAGTGGCCCTGCGTGAGTCCTGACTTGAACCCTGTTGAACATGTCTGGAGAGACAGTAAAATGTCTGTCCACCAACAGTTCCCATCAAACCTGGCTGAGCTTAAGGGGATTTGCAAACAAGAATGGTGGAAAATCCCCGAGTCCAGGTGTGCAAAGCTTGTTGCTTCATTCCCAAAAAATACTGTCTGAGTGCTGAGCAAAGGGTCTAAATACTCAAGTACACGTGTTATTTCAGAGTCATATTCAAATTCTGTTTTCACTTGGTCATCAGCGGAAGATTAAAAAGAAAAAACTGTAGCATCGGGCTACGACATAACAAATTGTAGTAAAGTGAAGGGGTCTGAACACGGTGAATGCACTGTGTATACAAGCTCAGCTTAACATCTGCACGTTAGTTGAGGCCTGCATCTAATCCTTGTTCTAGCATCTTTTCATGGAGATGAAATCAAGATCTTATCTGATGAAAAGATTTTGTGGCCTCCATCTGGTCATGAATCAGCAGCGAGTGGTCGCTTTCAAATGGAGGCTGGGGTGTGTTTATGCACAGATTATCCCGATGGAGCTCGGTGTTTTTCCTCTTCGATACAAATGCATAGAGCGTGCAATGAAAGGACACGCAGCCAAAGTGCACGGCGTGGTATTCCAGTGACACCACTGCGAGTTGGGTGTTTGTGATGGGAGTTGTTCATTCCAAGGTCTTGACTTGTTCATCCGTGGCAACAGCTACAACTCAAGCTCACATGTCCACACAGGTTTTAAATTGTATTTATGAAGCTCCTTTAAAGGCTTGGATGCGACAATAACATCATGCTCGGAGAAGCGAGTGTGTGTCGAGCGCTCGGTGGTTTAATTCCGGGATCAGCTCGATAAATATGAGCAAACTTCACCCTCGTTCTTCACCAAAGCACATAATTCCCAACGGCTCCAGTTGCCAACAAATCAGGCTGCGGATGGGCTCTGGGGATTAATTGTGGCCACGAATGTCCTTAGAGATGTTTCAGGGCGATTAAAGGCGCCACAGTGGCTAAACAAAAGAACAGCCTGCAGCACTTTTACGGCTTTTTTATCAGCAAAAGTCTTTGCAAAGCATTGAGCTTCTCGTTCTGGAGATCCACACCGGAAAGTCACAAACAAGCTGTCCCGATGTCAATCCAGAGCACGTTGGGAAAGTCTTCATTAAAATATGTCGAGCCCGTGTTTTAAATTGAAGAGACGTGTCACCCGGGGCGGCAGAAAGCCCGACCTGGCACTGACAAACAAGCTAATCCAGGCTGCCGATTGATTGACTGTGGAGTCGCATCTAATGTGCAACTAATGTGCAGCAAGAACCAACAACATTGACATGCAGAGAGATATGTAGAGGCTTTTACAGAGACTTTAAAAGGAACATTTTCTAGTGCAGAACTAGTTGAGTGCACTTCTCTGTGGCCTCTGTGGTCTGCTGGGCCAGCAGGCAGGAAGACTCTATACTTATACAGTATTAGTATTATTTCGTTTTTATTTTGAGGTTGTTTTGTTCTCGTGCTGGACAAAAACGCACATTTGCACCTTTTGGAATAAAGGTTTATCTAATCCTGTTAGTTTCCACTATTACAATTGCTAGTAATCAGTTCACATAACTATCATCATCTTATCATATATCATATTATCTGTGGACAGACAATCTTCAGACACTGGACATTTTCATCTGTGGCTCCGGGCTACATATATTAAGCCTGGTGGGCTTTGATCATGATTTAATGGACTAATATGCTTTAACATGTGATGTAGCAACATATTCTGACATATTCTCGTGTTATGCTAAAAAATAAATTTGTTTCCACTTTACTTTCACTACAAAATGTGGCCATCTGTGTATATTGCTGTGACAGAAAAAACGGCCACGACCTCTTGAAACTCATTGACTTGCAAAATCCAAAGCAGCAGTCATGCTCAGTGAAGCCCGGTGAGGTGAGAAAAGTCTTCCTGTGGGCTCGAGGTGGCTGAAGGTTTAGCCCAACAATGCACCACTGATATCGGAATATTAAAGTAGGCTTCACGGAACGGTTTCCATCATGCTTTATGAAAGCGTTATCTTACTTTTTGTGCAAAATGTTTCCTGTAATTTGGAAGAATTAACGGCCTCCCATAAAGCAGGAGAATGAGCTTTGATCCCTGTAATTATACATATACCACGTATGCTTTTACCCCAAGTTACATTTCAAAAATACTTTATTCTTCTACCTCCCCACCCTGCGTGTGGTATAATCCCAAAGCCCATTGATGCCTAAAAACAGATTAACATCATGCGATACAAGAACACCTACGACATACTTCTGTGTCCGAGGTCAAGAATTTACTTTGAACCTGGACTTTAAAGCCACCACAAAGAAAAATATGCTTGAAGCGGTTGGGAAAAGTGGAAATGTGGAATATCTACAGTGTAGATATGTAATAGATCAAGATGCAGATGATGTAATAGATCTTCACAGTTCACCAGCTTCATTGTGCTCACTACTAAAAACCAGTGTAATTCTAGTGAAAACGTGCGAAGGTGGAGGACTGTTTTCCTTGTTGGATTCATTCAACATTTTGGTGCTCTGGTGAATGTGGATTATGTACGAAGGATTGAGTCCAAATGAACGGCAGCTGACATAGGAAGTCAGCTAGTGCACTGGCACGGTTCACTGACGGGCGTTCCATCGCTTTTCTCTACGGCACGGAGCTTTGGATGTGCACAGCACCTGTTATGAGGATGCATTCCTTGGATTTGTTGGCTACAATAAAATACTATTGCTTTCAACGGCAAGTTGGCAGAAAGAGGTTGAGTTTTTAAAGAGGTCACAGGCTTGACCCCTGCATCTGCTAATGCGTCCAACCACCACTGTGACACGTCCTGGTGCAGAAATGTCTGTCGTTTAGCTTTTTCCAGCGACTCGCAGCTGTGAAATCGTGAAACATGTAACATTTTGTAGAATGAGCTGTAACATCCAACATCCATTCAGATTCGTATCACTCACATGACCACACGTCCGCCTCTCAGCGCCATTCGCATCAAACGACCTAAATCAAATCCCACGCTTCCTGTCGATACGATACCTCCCGTTTAAAGTGAAACTCTGGCCGCAGACAAAGTTTCACCTCAATTCTCTGCCTGAGAAATCCATTTTTCATGGGGCTGGTTACGCGTTCGTGTCAGCCGCACTATTCAAAACAAAGACCACATGTGTCAGTTTAATGCAAACCAGACGCAGGGATGGAAGCGACCGGGCTCCAGCTGAAAAGCATGAAAAATGAGCCTAGTGCAGGTTAGGGGGGGCGCGGTGGGGGTTATTATTGGGTTTGAAGGCATTAACCCTCTTTCTCTCCTTTCACCGTGACCCTAAATGACCCCTGGCAGGCCTCGCCACAACAAAAGGCCCAAACGGCTGAAGGAAGGATGAAAGCTCAAAACAGAGCCAGAAAAGTGTGCCGTCGCCACCACCGGTTTTCCTTTGGTTTTCCTTTAACGGCGTCATGCTTCAGTGTCATCTGTGCTGAAATAATGAGTTTTCCTATTTTGAGTTAACCGCAATTTGCTGCAGTTTGATGTCGTGGGTGTGCAGGAGCTTTGATGGCCACATGGAGGCAGTTCAGCTTGTGACGTTAACATAAAACACCTGTAGCTGATGCAGGAAGTTGACCTGTGAGCTTGAGTCGTCTTATCATACTTTAGTCTCTCTATTTTCTATATGTTTTAGTGGTCCAGTGTTTAATGTCTTGGAAATCACGCAGGGGAAACGGATCTGTTGAACTTTATGCTTCTTTGATTTCATACAAGCCCAGTCAGATACACGTCTGATAAATCAAACGCTTACGCGGTGATGTAACGTGTCGTCATCATCCAAAATCCCAGACCTTGTTAACACCTTTTATAAAGCTATAAAAAGAAGCACGATGTTCTTTGTGCCATTCACGCAGAAACAGATGTTTTTCTTAGCGGTAACAATTTTGTGTAAAAAAACGTGGAATCATTCTGACCTGTAAACATCATGTTTTTTCTTCATGTGGAAACTTGTTTGTGCCGTTTATGCTGAACCAATAAAAAACACATTCTCTCAACAAAATCTGTCGTCTGCCTGTAGTTACAGTAAAGCTCTTCAAATATTCATTTTTAGCCAATATTTTCTAAGCACATATCTTCTATCCTGATAAAAAAATATAACTGAATTTGCATTGTGAAGCCCTTGTGCTGCTGTTTTTCCTCAAACCAGCTGAAATGATTTGACAAAGCCTCAGTAACTTCATAAACCTTCCTCAGCATGCTACTGTAGTGTATTACTGTTTGTCAGTCTGATTCAATTGACCCAATTTTCCGCATAATTATCACGTTGTTTCAGCTCCAGCTCACTGCATTCCAGGTGGGGGTGTGTCATCTCCACGGTAAACAACAGGATATAAACCACCAGGTGAGACACACTTTGCACCGTGGTACAGGACAATAACTAGTTCTGCGCAACCGCGATTTTGAGGTATTTCTACTTTACTTGATTATTTTCTTTTTTGCTAGTTCATAGGCAAACATTGTACTTTTACATTTATATCAGAACCATGTAAATACTAGTTACATTTCAGATCCAGATTAATAATGTAAAATACAGCATGATGAGACTTGAGCAGGACGCAAAGAAATTAATTCTTGTTATATATGAAACATGTGATCCTCACGTGGTATTTAAGGTTGATAAAATCAGCTCCTATATTACCAGCAGCATTGAAGTGATGCCCGCATTAATGCATCATTGATTATAATCCATCCCTGTGCTCTTTCTATTGCCAAATTCTCTAAACTTGTTTGTCTTGCCTAAATTTAAAAATATGTTCATGCTTCTAGCTAGAAAACTGCACATGACGCGCCCTTTAAGGAACCTAATGAGGTGAGCAGGACTTTCACTTGTTCAGTATTTCTAAACCAGCTGCACAACAGGTAAATGATCCGCAGTGCGGAGAGACAGGACGTGTCCTGCCCCCTGTTTGAGCTGAGGAGGAACTGCGACTGCCCCTCACAAACCCCGCGCTGCCCTTCATCCCGCCACAGTTCACAGTCGACAAAAGCAGTTGAGTCTGTGAATTTGAGCCTGAACCAGAAAACCAGTTTTTTCACAGGTCAAAAAAAAAGCTCAGTCAAAAGGAGACGAAACTAAAACAAACTCGTGCACATCACAGAACAAAAGATCTGCCTCCAAAATGTTAATGAAACAATATTACAATACATTTTAATTAGTGTATATGTTGCTCTGCAAATTGCATCTGATCCTAATACTGTAAAAACTTTACACAACTACAAATACTTGAGTTTCCCATGACAAATTAATAATGAAGTAGAGGTACTTGAACGTTTACACGACTTCTACTATTGTCTGTATAAAGTAAGTGAGACATAAACTAGGGTCAGATTTGTCTGTATAGAACAGGAACAAACTGAGTGAACAGAGCTTTTCAAGTCAGGCTGACAAACATGACCGTACAGATGGAGAATATGTGAACATCAGATTATATTTAACACGTAAAATAGTAAGGAGAACAAAGTTAAAAAACAAAACAATGTCTGACAAGAACAGTACAGTATCAGATCAGAAACTAGAGCTAGTCAAAATTAATAGCATTAGTAGCAAGAGTTTGAAACAGAATATTGATGGTACGTTTATTTCCAGCCAAAAGAGAGATAGGGACGTAACCAGGACAACACAGATCAGAGTCACAGCCGTGACTGCAACACAGTGTTGACAGGTTTGCAGTTGACTGTGAAGGCAACGTTCCCCGTTAACGCTGCTGAAATCTGTACATAAGAAACAGAAACATATGTGCTGCATAACCATGGCGGATGATGTGACTTCAGACCTGGATGAGAGATCTTTATTTTTGATACAAGTTCGGTATCTGGAGGAGAAGTTGGAGAGGTAAGATTGTGTCAACATGTTGTCTGTCCTCGGCGAACAGGTTCAGGTTCCTTAAACACAACAGGTTCCCTTCATGTACATGTGTGGCCTCACAGCCAGGAGGTCGCGGGGTCGCGGAATTTGTCCAGAACATGCGCGTTTGGTTAATTTGTGACTCTAAATTTGCCTGTAGATGTGAGCGTGAATGGTTGTCTGTCGGTGTGTGACACTCTGTGGCGATTCGAACGACTGATGTTAATAAACGCAGATGTGATGCTTCTGTGTGTTTGTGCTAACCTGGTCGCAGAGCTAACATTAGCTAAAGCTAATAGTGATAATTAGCCAACAGAGATAAATGTAGACACCAGACTGTGTATTATAACCGTCTGGTTGAGGACATGGGCCAGTCGGCTGAGTAATAAATGTCCTTTTTTAATTTTCTGCCTCAGTTTGGACTTTCCTTCCAAATCTGAACAAAAATGGCGGCCGACCGTCTTCAGTGGGCTTGGACGGAAGGTTTTTGTCCATTAGGGTTGAAAACCCTAATGGACAGAAGAGTCTGTAGGAATTGTGAAAATACAGTCATAATCGTGTTGGTTGTTTTTAATCGTCCTTTGGGAGCTGGTTAATGTTAACACTTTAAAACGTGCTAATATCTGGGCTAGTTTGTAGCTCGTACGTTCTGCGACTGACTAATAATAACCCAAGGAATTATCAGACGGACCATTAGCCGTGAAGCAGCGTCAATAATTAATAATACAGTAACATCCCATAATTAATGCATGTCAGCGTAGTCAAGAGTTAGTACAAATTGCCACGTGCTCTTCCAGCTAATACGCAAATCGCTTTCTCTATAAAATGTGATTTTACAGACAACACATGGATATTTTACATCCGTACATGGTCAAGAAAAGCAGGAGATCCTCATGTGAGAAACTTTGCTATGACTGGCAGTGCTACTTAAAAACTGACAACAACACAAAAATCTCTCTAATTCTTCATAGCCTTGAAGTTTATTTGCACCTTAATGAAGTTTTACCTCCTTTTCATATATAATAAAACATTTGTTGGCATTTCTTTATTCTCTCCGCTGCATTGTGTGTCACTCCCTCTATTAATGAGCTCCGTTGTTTAAACCCTGAAGCCCTGACGGCCTTTCTGTTGTGCAGATATCAGCTGAAATGCGACGAGCTGGTGCAAAGGAACACGGAGCTCACCTGTCACTACAAGGCCCTGGAGAAGGACAAGAAGAAGATCACTGACAACCTGAAACTCGCAGTGGCTGCAAAAGAGAAGAAGGTAGATGAGCTGGTCAAGCTGCTGGAGAGCCAGCAGCAGACAGCGGAGAAGGACCGAGAGGCCCTGGAGCTGCAGCAGAGCCAGGAGAAACAGGAGCTGGAGGAGCAGATCGAGGAAATGAGCTCAGAGAACACGAGGAGCGGTGAGACTGGCGCTGGCAAAGTTTTCGAACTAGGGCGGCGGCTTAAGGTTGCCTCATTCATTACAGTTTAACACCGTCACTATTCAGAAAGCTCCGAAAGCTGTGAGAATAAGTTGAAGGCAGCCTTCCAACGTTTGAAATATGTCATGGGACGGGAGGTTTTAACAAGCACACGTGTTTGGTCTGTTGTTCTCCCCTCAGCGGAAAAGATCGATGAGCTGAAAGAGGAATCGGTGAAGCTGATGCAGCACCTGCAGAAACTGGAGGGTGTGAAGAAGCGGCTGGTGAGTCACCAGGAGGAGAACGACGCTGCCATCCACAGGCTGAAGGCGGAAACCGAGTTGAAAATGGCGAGGTAATGACGGCATGACGCGTGTACAGGGGGCCTGGACGTGCAGTTGCTTTGAATCGAAACAGAGAACATGAAGATATTTGGCAACTCTGTAATTACTCTGTAAGTCGCTTTGGATAAAAGCATCTGCAAAATGACTCAATGTAAATGTAAATGGCAACTGAAAAAATGCAGGAGTGATAAGCCTGCAGTCAGTAGAGTGGCGATAGCAGCACCTCCAGTCTCTCCCAAAGAATTTCCTCCACAGTGAATTTGCTTGTTTACTTTTAATATTTTTGCCAAAGATGCTTAAACAGTAGAAACATACAGTACTACTGCGCTACATACAGCAAAGTAGAAGAAGGAAATGGAAGTTCCAGTTCTACGCATTGAGTTAGAAGCTTTAAGCATATGTGGCATGTGAGAGTTGTATCATCACAGTGTTAAAAAGGGGCAGGGGGCATCCGGATTTGAACCAGAGACCTCTTGATCTGCAGTTAAATGCTCTACCACTGAGCTATACCCCCACATGCTGTCTGTATCACCTGGTCCTCTCCTGTCCAAATACAGGATGCTGGAGGACATGCACAGCAGGATGGATAATTTGCTGAAGGCAAAGATCTTAGATGTCGTTGAGCTAGAAATGGCTCACTACAGGAAGTGCATGGAGCAGCTCGAGTTCCTGCAGGGGGACAGTGCGCTCCTGCTGAAGGAGAACGACGCCCTGCAAAACAGAAACAAGGAACTCTGCGTTCAGAGGGACAAGATAAAGGAGAACTTTAACAAGATCAAGCAGACGGTCCTCCTTGGCAGGAGGGTGAGTTGGCAATTAGCTGGTGATGTGCATCCAGGTGTGAGCTGGGGGCTTCCTGTCCAGATGATGATGGGGTCTTATGGTAGGTAAGAGTTTAGCGTTGCTGAGTGTGCAACCATGTTCTGGGTTTGCTACAGGGGGCATCTGGAGTTGAACCAGAGACCTGTTGATCTGCAGTCAAATGCTCTGCCGCTGAGCCATACCCCCCACAGCCTCAGGTGAATCTCTGTTGTGTTTTGACACAAAGCCAGTGTTTGTGGGAGATTAGTTTGCCAAAATTCATCTTCATAGTCATCATCATATATATAAAACGTATATTAACGTATGCAGGTTAGCAAACGTTTTCCTGCAACAATAAGTGTTGGTGGAGTGAAGATTTAAATGTGGTTATGAAAAGAATTCAGACTCACTTGTAAAGTGTTTCTGCATTTCCACTTCTGCTTGGATGACAGATTGTTTTATTGGCCTTTTGGATTCAGAGGAAATCTTTGAAAATATTTCCATTTGTGCTGTAAGGATGTAGGAGAAAAAGGAAATCTGTTTGACATGTGACATTAGATTCCTGAACACAACAACCATGAAGAGCAACACGCTAAACAGATCTTGTATCATGTTCATGTGAGGCGGTCAGATTATCTCCCCAGTTTTCCCAGTTCAGGTGACCAGTTAAGAAGGAATTATGCAACTTATGCCACAAGCCACTGAGAACATGAGGCTCAGAATCAGAATTTTACTTCACCTTTGTAAGCTACAAACAAGCGTGGAAGCTCATCGTCCTCTCAACGTCTTCCCTTCTTCAGGAGGTGGTGCAGCTGTCAGAGAACTGCCAGCAGCTGAAGGTGGAGCAGAACGACTGGAAATCCACTCACCAGCACAAACTGGCCGAGTTAAAAGGGTTCAGGTAAAAGTTTCACACAGGAGCTCCAGGCTCACGTCCGGATGTGCGAACATCGACCAGAACTTTCCAAAAAATATAGAGGAGGGTTCCAAAACATTAGAGCCACCTCTAACACACCCACTGTAAGCTCAATAATAGAAAAAGAGTAGAATTATCAGTTTCAGTCGTAGGATTACAACCTAGTAAGAGCAGACTTTGTGCCAGAGCCGCAGCTTTGAACTGCGTTAGGTTGGATGTGGTGGAAGGTGCGTTCGTCCCGTGTTCGGACCCTCTAGTTATTTACTCTGTAGCTGAGTTCTATGCCTCCATTCATGGATGTAAAGACACTCTGCAGCTACTAAAAGGGTCAAACCATCATCACAGCGTTAAAATGAACATAACTGACCCTCAGGGGACATCAGGTTTTGAACCGGACATAAATACATATTTTAACAAGGACGTCACATTTAACCGTCAGATGCTAAGCTGCTTCCCTCTTTAATGCATCCTTCACAGTTGCTGCTGTGTCTGTGGTGTTTTCAGAGAAAGCCTACTTCCAGTGTTCAAGGAGCGCCGCCAGAAAACAGCCGAGGCAGAACGGCTGGGGGCGGAGATCGAAAAGGAGAGGAGCAAGAGATTGCGGCTGCAGGGTTTCATGCAGGACGCAGCCATCATCCTCAGACACATCGTGACGGTAAAAACTCAAACCAGGACAAGAGCATCAGGACGACCTGCAGGTCGTTTGAAATGGAACCTCTGTGATGCCATAAACAGTCGGGACCAGGGATGATGATTAAATTGTTATTAGTCTATTTAGGAACGTCCCATTTACCCTTCGATACTCAGGATAATTTCCCCTCAGATTGTGCACCGGACACTTTGTCCACCGTTTTTCCCCAGTCGCCAAAGCTCTGATGTCCTTTCTGTCCTGTGCAGGACCCAGGGGAGCCGTCCCACCTTCAGCTGAAGGCCCACAGGGTGTTGCAAATCCTGGAGAGTGCCGTCCTTTCGAGGAACAGCCTTGACCTTCAGCGGCTCTTTCAAAAAGAGCGTTCGAGGACAGAAACCGCAGACCCCCAGCTCCAAATCATCGAGGTACTGGAACCACTCGTGGTTGGTTAAATGTGTTAGTTTTTACTTCCTTCACCCTTTGTCATTCAAAAAAACTCACCTGGACACCCCTCACCTGGACAGAGTGTCTAAATAAAGATGGAATGGAATTAAGAGCCCCGCCACCCCTTCATGCTCCACCTGCATCCCATTATGAATAATCCCTCTCAATCCATCGGCTGGTCAAACACCGACAGAGTGACTGTAAATGAGAGTGAAGGATTTTCGCTGCAGCGTTCGTGTGTCTGGATACATAACATGTCGTTAACAGTGTGTTTCACTTTTGGGTCAGTTCACGGTGTTTATACTGCTGCCAAGTTGCCAAAAAACACAATGACTCAATTACTAATAAATTACTTGCAATTATTATTCAGAATAATAATTTTTAATATTTGTTTTGCAAGTCTTTTGGTTTTGGAATAACTGCTATTGATGTGTCCTTTCATCCAGGAACTCTGTGGCTCCATCCACCCGTTTGACTCGGCTCCCCAGCTGGATGGGGCACAGGCAGCGCCCCCCCCTTTGCAGAGCATTGAACCAGATCCTGCCCACAGTGAGAAAGATGACTGTGTTGAAAACGAGCGCTCTGCTGGAAAAGAAACGTTTTAGACACTTTCATCCTGCTTCTATTCTTTTCTACAGAAAATACCATAAGAGCAATTCCAGCAGCCACATGTATTAGTCATATTTCCAAACAGGGAGCCTTGCGTTTTCCTTAGCAGCTGCCCCAGCTCACTCAGTACCGGCTAATTTAAAGTTACAGTTCGGTCCTACAACGTTGTCTTCAGAAGGTTTGTTCTGACTGATCAACAGCTGAATACGGGAAACGTAAGTCAAATAAACGAGTGATTTTCAACTTCTAGTTTTCGCCCTGATTGATAAAAATGACCCTATTCGACATAGGCAGGTAATGTGATGTTCTTATGAAATTATAGTTTCTATTTGGAGTTCAAATAAGTGCAAACCCTGTGAGGTGGAAAGGAATGAGGCGTTTGAAAAATCTTTGATCATAGTGTGACTGGCTGCATGTCAGGCCTGTGAACCAATTAAAGAGCAGCCAGGACCACAGACCAGAGTCACACTGATAAAAGGTCATTAATCTGCGCAGTGTTCACTAAATGTTGGGCAAAGCCGTGGACAAAGGTGAGCCGGCTCAGCAGCCGCGGCCTGCTTCCTTTGAACTGTTCTGCACCGTTTAAAAGTCAGCGACCCTCGCAGGAAGGAGAGGCGGAGTTTGTGGGCCGGCAGATGATAACAGCCGCAGTCGGAGTCGACTGAAAGCACTGAAGGAACATCGTGCAATCGAAGCTTCTGCAGCCTTCACTCTCTGACATGATGGAGCTGTATCTCGACCTGCTCTCCCAGCCCTGCCGCTCCGTCTTCCTGTTTGCTAAAGCAACCGGGATTCCCTTTGAGTTTAAACGTGTGGACCTTGCTGCAGGTAATCCCACACCGCCGGACCGACACTGGAATAAACGTGTGAAAGGCCGAGAGAGAGTGCCGATCTCACTGAGGCATTTAGTTTTAGGACTATTTTATTTCAGAACAGCTCACTGTGAGTATACAGGAAGTCACCAGAGTTTGTAGAATTTACACAATTGTTGAATGACTCCAACTTGAACTTCTTGAATAAATTAAGGCTTTAATTTTTTCTCTTCCTGCTTGAACTCTGTCAATACATTTTGCAAGAGTTGGCATTTGAACGCCCTTTAGACTTTGGTCTATAAGCCTGAACATTAGAAAAACGCTGCTCTGTGCTGACTGTGTACATGGTCCATCTCACCCACAACGCAAACCGGGTGCAGTGTCAAAGGTCGGAGGTCAGACATTCCAGCACCACAAAGATGACTGACTTGGTGGGGGAAATCAAAAACATTAAAGATCATTTTTCAGTGCACACACTAGTGAAATGACAGATTCAACAAATCACCAGTCCCACCACCTGATCTTTCATTGATCAGACATTTCTAAAACAGCCCTCAGCTTCAGTTATGTGTTAGGTTTACATACGTTCTTTCTTTTCTATTTCCCAACAAGTAAAAAAGTTTTTTTGCAATTCTCATTTGTCCTTGTCTCAGGAGATCATTTCAGCGATGAGTTTGGGAAACTCAGCATCCTGAGGAAAGTTCCTGTCATGAAGGATGGAAGTTTCATTCTGACAGAAAGGTAGAGCAGCAACATCTACAAATAACTCACTAATTCATTTAAATGCTAATAACGTTACTAACCACACAGAAATTGTTGCTGTCCTCTGATTGGTCAGCAAGACGAGCCTAGACCAAAACCCTTTCATGAAAGATCCTGATCCAGGTTTTGTCTGTGGCATCTTTACTCCGAAGCTCGGAGACGTCAGAGGTCAATTATTGTTCATCACTCACCTTACAAGTTATTAGGAAACCATAAACTTTGTGAAACAAATTTAAGGTTGAGAACAAAACGAGGTGAAGCAGTTTAAAAAAGTCTGAATCTGTCATGTTCACTTTTCCCTCTGATTTTCTTTGTGCTGCAGTGTTGCAATCCTGAAGTACATGGCACAGAAATATTCCTCATCGATTGCAGATAACTGGTATCCAGCTGGCCTGGAGCAGAGAGCCCGCGTTAATGAGTATCTGGCCTGGCAGCACACAAACCTAAGACCTAACGGTTCGAAGGTCTTCCTGCTGAAGGTACGAGTCTGGAATGTGACCTGACCAGATCCACTTTAGTTCACACATTGATCCGGTTTCCACCGACTGTCCTGTCACTAATCTGTGTGTGTGTCTGTCTGAGAAGAGCTTGTTTCGTGTCATCATGGGCTCCGAGGCCCCGAAGGAGAAGATGGACGCTGCTGTCGAAGATCTGAAGCAGTCGCTCAAGCTGCTGGAGGAGAAATTCCTGCAAAACAGATCGTTCATCGTTGGCGACAAAATCTCTCTGGCTGATGTGGTGGCTGTGGTGGAGATCATGCAGGTACCTCCTCCCGGTGCTTCTGCTCATGGCGAGGAAAAGTACTTTGTGACAAATAAGAGGTTATTCTAAAAGCATCTTGTTGGATCTTGTTGTTTACCAAGACCGAGCAAAATGTGACTGCGAGGTCTTTTCACGTGGCTGCATGTTTTTAAGGAAGCCTGTACATGCTGTGTCTCACGCAGCCTGTCGGAAGTGGCGTGGACGTGTTTGAAGGCCGCCCGAAGCTGATCGCCTGGCGAGAGCGAGTGAAGAAGGCGCTGGGCGAGAAGCTGTTTGATGAAGCCCACGAGGCAATCCTGAACGTGAGCAGCCTGCCGCAGAAGATGATGCAGGACCAAGGCAAGCTGGAGATGCTCAAACCGAAGTTTCAGAGGTTATTTATCTGAGAAGTTCACACGTCTGTCGCTCGTCAAAACCAACAAGTTTGTTTCAGATCTCATGGTTGTGTGATTATTTCTGAGTTCGTCACACTGACAAGTCATTAATTAACAAAAATGTGTGCGTCTGGTTGAGGTCAAAATTTAAGTAACCCTGCAGTATCTCATACAACAGCAGGACTTATGAATGGATGCTTGTTTATGATCTATGTACCACAAATATTAAAATGATGCAGAAAGCCTGACTCTATTGTTTTACAGCTTTTTCCATTTAAAGATTGAGTCTTGGTATATAAGCTTATGAGAGATTGAAATTCATTAACATGCACACGAGCCATGTGACAGCAATAATTATTTTTTAAAGGTTGTAAGAAACGTCATGTTGTAGCTGCACAAAAGCGCATGTCAGTCTGTAAAATCATTCTGGAGTAACGTCATGTTGTCTGAAGGCTCTGAGTTAAATTCCAGCCGTGCACATGCGGCGCAGACTGAGTGGCCGCCATTGTGTTTCCACGGGGGAGTTGTGTGTCTGCCCACAGACCTCGACTTGTCCTGCTGCAAACAAGAAGCTCTTTCTCTAACAGACAAAGAGGAAAAAGTAAACATGTATTTATTAGAAATACTCGCTTTTCTTTCCCAAGCAGATCGTACACATTAGTTTGCACGTTGCTTTGCGATTCGGGCACATTCTTCTCTTTGTGCAGACAGGCTGAACAAATCCCTTCAGTCACTTTTCACCTCGCCTCCGTGGCTTTGGTTCAGGGTCTACACGTACATTCATGCTGTGAAACTTCCCTCTGACTTCGTCATATTAAAATGTGTCTCTGCTTCTAGCTGAAAAACGGAATTTGACGTTATTAGGAACACAGATGACGTCATGTGGAGGATCTCTGGGAAAGCAGGAGGGTGAGCGATAAACTCCCATGATCTGAACTAAAGGCTCCTCCAAGTGATGTCATCCGGAGGCTTTCTGTCTGATAGAGGCAGAGGGAATCGGCGTTCATCACCATGCACCACTCAAACCACGGGCAAAAGAAGCGAGTTCAGTGTGAATGCGAGACATGGGGACAAGGGGACATGGTCTCACGCATTTCTGAAGAACACAGAGGTCCCTAATAAAGTGAGCAGCCGGTGTGGATGGAGTTTTGGACACGTGGGCAGCTGCAGGACTCTGGGCACGTGACCGTCCACACAGGAAGACGAGTCAAGACATGAGTCGGAGTTTCCCCGTTTACAGAAAGTCCACAGACGAAACCCGAGGAGGAAGAGGACGAGGACCAGGAGGAGGAGGAAGAGCACGAAGAAGAGGAGGAGGAGGAAGAGGACGAGGACCAGGAGGAGGAGGAAGAGCAGGAAGAAGAGGAGGAGGACCGGGAGGAGGAGGAACAGCACGAAGAAGACGAGGAAGAAGAGGAGGAGGGCGATGCCGCTGTGCAGGGCGATGCACAGTCTGTGTCAGTACGAAACCAAAAAGCTGGTCCGGATCCAGAGCGTCCGGCTCGGCTCGTTGAAGTGGAGCCTGAACGGGGCCATTCTGCTCTTCATCTGGTGAGTGTTCGGGGGTTCGGGCGGAACCGGGGATTCGGGGCGTCTGGCGGTGGTCGCGTGCGTGAGCCAGGTGTGGGGTGGGCGTGTTCCCGCTTCCGGGCTTCTTGTCCAGGTAATTGAATGGAACAACGTGTTAATCGTGGAAACCACGGCGAGGACATTCGAACCCGGGAGCTGGTACCGCTCACAAAAAGGCCGGACACGGGAGAGCAGGTGTAGTGACGTCACAGTTGGCGCCTTTGTGGCAGGTGTTGACACCAGCACGTGCAGTTTTTATTAATTACAGGGTTTTCGCTGCCCGACATTTTAACCGGGGAGGGTCCGAACCGTCGAACCGTCCCAGGTTCGAACCGTCCCGGTCACTCATGAATTCATTTTTTTGGACAGTAACAATTTATGAATAATCAAGTCATATGAATAACATCGTTACAGTAGCAGGGTTAGCATCTTGTAAGTTGTTTAGCCCACAGATTTTAAAAGCACTGCAGCTGTTCAAATAAAGAAAATCATTTTGATCAATATTTGAGGTTATTTTGTGATCAGCATTTCTCAAACAATATTCTAATTTGTAACTCAGTCACATTTTGAAGCTCCACACGTCAAACCTCTGCTCAGTGACTGATGCACATTCACTCAGGCACCAAAGCAGGATGCGTCATACTGAATACACATCAGAAGAAAAAATCATGTTTCAAATTGCTGTAGATACTATTTTACAGTAAAATGGAAGAAAGTTTTTAAACATTGTGTACTTTTTAAAATGAAATTTAAAAACCCACACATGGCTTAGGGATTGTAAATGTCACACAGGGTTTGGTTGAACCAAATATCTGAGGCTAAAAGACGCACAGTGACAGTCGGTCCACGAACGAAAGCAAATTTGTGCAGATACACTTTGATTTTGTCTTTCCTTTCGAGCGTTTGGCTGCACAAGCGTTTTTAAACCCACTGGAAACCCGAGAAATGTGACGACGACTGTTAACGTTTGCAGAGTTTTGAACAGGCATCGCCACAGTCACCTGTTCTTCCCATCGCCATCTCTACCACAGCCGCACGCACGCCAACATCACCAGATGATCCAACACCAGTTAATCCGGAACGCCCGTCCACACCTGTGTGTGTGTGTGTGTGTGTGTGTGTGTGTGTGTGTGTGCGTGTGTGCGTGTGTGTGTGTCGAGGTGAAATGGTCAAGCAGCTTAAATAACAAGAATAAAAAGTCAAGTATTATCAAATACAATTAAAAGGATTTAAGAATGATTTGTGGAGGCGTCTCAGACTCATTGTGCTTTGTGTCAGTCCATCCATCAAGTGTGCAGAGCTTCGTCTCATGTTTTCTCCTTGACTTAGATTCTGCTCGTAAGTCGCTGTTGGCCAAATGACCACGTGCAAATGTAAAAGTTGTTCTGGAGCAACTTGTGCATCTTTTGCAGCCGTGCGTCCAAAGCAGTTTCAAACAACAATAAAACACCCGCACATGCACCAACGTGGCCGAACGTGTGCAACGCACAAAGAAAAAGGTGAAAAACCTGAGATGGAAACGGGACAAAAAAAAATCCAAACTGATGACAAGTGCGGAAGAAAAGGAAAATATCGCAAAACGCAAAAACTGAAAAGACAGTGAAGAAGAAGAAGGGTCAGTGCAAATAAACTGTAAATGTGCAAATACAAAAGGCAGGAATAGATCACAAACGATAAGTAAACTGAAACAACAACTAACTGGATCGTCTGCGATTTTCAAACGGACCCTAACGTTTTACCCCGTTTAGTAACACTGTTATTTTTTCGAAGCATCATGATGCTGTTTAACAGGAACTACCAGGAGTTTGACCCAGTGGTGAGCTCTGTCACCACCAAGCTGAAAGGGGTAACTCAAGCCCACCTGCCCGGGGTCGGGGACGTGGTCTGGGATGTGGCGGACTACAGCGGGCCCTCACAGGTGGGAGCTGGTCCAGAGCTGCTATGAACCTCTGTGTTTGTCAAGTGGGAGAATTTAAAGACATTTTTTCCCATGTCTTTCTAGGACAAACACTCCTTCTTCGTGGTGACTAATGTTATTGTGACGAAGGATCAGAAGCAGGGACAGTGTCCAGAGGTGACTGGTCACTGCGGAAATGACCATCATCGCTTTAACAATACAGTGTCGTCAAAAGGCAACATGTGAAGCTATGATGCTTTTCTGTGGTCCGGTGGTTCTTTTCCAGGTCCCACATAAGGACAGGCTGTGTCGGACTGATAAGGACTGTAAGAAAGGAGCGTGGGACGAGCAGAGTCACGGTACGGGAACGGGAACGTCCCTTAATTTTGTTTAAGACTCATGTCAGAGTTAGACACTTTAAATCAGTCTATAGAATGTACATCTTCGGTTGAAATGAATGCGCCAGTGTTTGCAGGAGAACAACCTGACGCCCTTTCATACTACCAGCGCGTCCCGTAGAAACTTATAGTAATACTTAAATACTTTTCTTTTATTTTATGCAGCTTTAAGTATTTTATAATACTTTAAGCTGCATAGATGAGCTGCAAATAACTTTGTTACTCAGAAATCATCAAGAAGTGACAGTAAAGTTTGTAGTTTCTCAGTTTGTAGTTTCTTGCCGCTACACAGTTTTAAATGTTATAATTGTGATTTTCTCTGTGAGTTTTTTGACCGTGTTTCATTTAAATCTGCAGCGTCTGTGATGAAGACACAGAAACAGACCCTAAGCTGCCGCTTCCACATGCAGCAGGGAAACGTATCATTGATGTGTTGCAGTCGCTTGTAGCCGTGGTTTTCTGCTCAATGTAGCGTGCTCAGCACTGTTCGATTTGGTTCTGCAGGGATCCAGACTGGATCGTGTGTGAAGTTTGATGCGTTGAGGAAAACCTGTGAGATTTCTGCGTGGTGTCCTGTAGAAACCAGGACAAATCCTCCGAGGTGAGATTTAACCGTGTTCCGTTCCATCAGTGAGGCTCGGTAACACACGTTATGAGATGTGCCTGTGATTCCGTGTGAATTTCCCATGACACAGGCCTGCTGTCCTGGCTGCAGCTGAGAACTTCACAGTGCTCATCAAGAACAACATCAGGTTCCCGGCATTCAACTTTTTCCGGTGAGACTGTCACAGCAGCTGGGTGTGAAGAGTCACGACTCTGTAAACACTGTTCTAAAACAGGAGACATTTTAAGCGTTTGCAAAGACTCTGTCGCTTCTAATCAGCGGAAAATAACTCTTTATTCATTTCCTTATTTGACAGGAGAAACATCCTCCCAAACATGAACAGCAGCTACCTGAGGAGGTGTCAGAGAGCAAACGACTCTCTGTGCCCGATCTTCAGACTGGGGGACATCGTTCGAGAGGCCGGGGAAAACTTCTCTGTGATGGCAATAGAGGTGGGATTTAATGCTGGAAAACAAACATCCTGTTATTTATTTCTGCATGTCTCTATATATGTATTTACTTATAGTTTTTCAGTGAAATGTGACATTTTACTCAAACCTAAGGATGCAGAAACTTTGCAACAACTGCACGTCCCAAATGTGTATGATGATGTTGCTATGAAAATATTTTGCCACCCAGTTTCTCTTTTTTGGGTTTCCCTTCCCTGTTTGTGTTAAAATTGTGAAGTAAAAGTAGGACGATGTTTGTTGTTCTCAGATCAACTAAAAATGAAAATGCTAAATGAACAAGATGCCAAAACTTTGTGGAAGTTTGTGGAAGAAAGTAGAGTAAAATCATCTGCTCAATCCCAGTAAATACAGGTTTGATATTTCTTTAAAGGAAACGTGACACTGCATCGGTTTGTCCACAGGGTGGCGTCATTGGCATCCTGATCAAGTGGTACTGCAACCTGGACGCGCTCATGCACCACTGCCTCCCCAAATACTCCTTCAGACGGCTGGACGAGAAGGAGAGCAACAGGACTCTGTCCCCCGGCCTTAACTTAAGGTAGCCCGCGACACTGGGGTCAAAGGTCAATTTCAACATCTCCTGATACACATTTCTTTCATATACACAGATCAGGCATAACATTATAACCACCTGGGCGGTTTAGTGCCCCATAGTTAAAATGAATCAGCGGACCAAAACATTAGAACCACCTCCTCTATTAATATAACTCCACCACCCACTTTGACCTCAATAATAATCATATTGTAGAGTTACCACCTATTAGACGGTTTCAACCTAAAAACGTTTTATATAGTTTTATTTATGGCAGAGCTGCTGTACTTGATGGTAATAAATTGCACAGGTGGTCGAAGACAATTTTCATGACCATCAAAAAGAGTGCTGATGATGATAATAATAAATTGGTTTTTACTGTTGCTGCAGTGTTTTTTATAAAGTATTTATATAATACTTTTTATTATTATTATGAGTATTTAGTATTATTGTCTATTACTTATTCACTGTTTTTTGGTCAGATATGCAAAACACAGCACAGTGAATGGCGTGGAGGTGCGAACACTGTACAAAGCGTTTGGGATCAGGTTTGACGTCATCGTGTTTGGAAAGGTAGGCATGTTTTTGTTCCATTTTGCGTTTTAATTTTGGAACATAGTCACTTGTATGTAATTATTTGCGTTCATTTTTTGTTCCTTTAGTTTTTTTATTTGTGGCACTTCTTTGGCTGCATTGTGGCTTCAGATGTGGGAAGTTTATTTACGACATAAAGCACATTTTGTAAATGGCAGTTTACAGTATGACTTTGTTTTCAGTTTATGACGACGTGTTGCCAAGTGTCCTGTCAGCCAGCCAAAGTTCAGAACTGCTCAGCGCTGCTTTATTAAGGAGAGAAATGTGAAAACCAAAGTCTCACCGTTGACGTTTTGTTTTCCAGGCGGGAAAGTTCAGCTTCATTCAGCTCATCCTCTACATCGGATCAACACTGTCGTACTACGCTCTGGTGAGAGACCAACACTCGTCAACCGCTGTCACCCAAACGTCCTCCATTAGTACTGAACCCAGCAGCAGTCGGTGTAAAAGTCCACGGCGGGTTTGTAATGGCAGCACCTCTGGGCGAGGAGGGCTGAATAAGGAGAATAGATCTGAGAAAATAAAAGCCTTTTTAATCTCAATTATTGCTTTAGTTTTTAAAGGCAGTTTGAGGATTTTCCCATTTATTTAGATGTGCGTAGAGTGTCTGTTGAGACAGCATCCAGGGGCCTGTAGAGGACTGAAGGCTCGTCAGCAGTGTTGGGGATGTGGGATGTGGGAGCTGCTGTGGTGACGTGAAACGCTGTGTTTTCCTACAGGCAACTGTGTTTATCGACTGGCTGATTGGAACCAGCTGTTATTCTACAGCCGTCGGACAGAACTACTCCGAGAAGAAGGTGGAGTCAGTCCGAGACAACCAGAAGGTGGCCAGTGGTTTGATATGAGCAACAATACAATATTCAGGTTGACTGTAGCTCCAAAGCTGTTGCGGGTCTTGTGAGAACATCCTTCTGATACCTAACGTGTGTGGTGACCGTGTGTTGCAGTGCGTCCTCTGTGTGTCCTACGTGGATGAGAACAACATTCGACTGGTGAAAAGGTCGCAGAAGAAGAGTTTACAAGAACTGAAACCGATATCTGCTGTGCCACGTAAGGTAAACCTACTGCAGCCAGGAAAGATCCAACAGTTGCTTCAGGAAGTATTCAGACCCCTTCACTTTTGAGTGAAGGGGTCTGAATGTGAATGTAATACATTTCTTTGGTTCTCTTTTGGCCAAAGAAAGTCACAGAGAAACAGGCAGAAATCAGTTACAGCTTTGAGTCTTCTTGGGTTTGTCTCTGCAAGCTTCTCCCACCTGGATCGCACATTGTTTTGGAGATTTCATTTACGTCCTCTGTGGCTGAGGTGAAAACCTTTTGAATTGGATAGTATATGTTGAATTGGACAAATGGCACTAAATGCAGGGGTAGATGCCACGAGAGGTAGTAGAAGGAGTACACTTTGTCATTTAGATGAATGAACTGCTTTAAAATGTGTAAAAAGGTCGAATTAGCCGTGAAGTGTCATGGTTTCGGTGACATTCTCCTATCCTGACAGGAGGACATGGGCCACCTGAGAGCTGTTCTGTGTCTGCTACAGCCAGACGTTGAAGCGCATCATGAAGCTCAGCCTCCCCTTGACAGTAAACCTGAACAGAAGCCCAAACCCTGTCCCCCATCCTGGTGTAAATGTGGCCGCTGCTCTCCCTCCTCCCTCCCACAGGAGGAGCTGTGCTGCAGGCGGAGTGACGGCGCTTGCCTCACCTCGTCTCCTCTCTTCGGGCAGCTGGTGCTATGTCGCTCCCTGCTGGAGGCCGTGCTTCTTTACCAGGACCCCCTGTCTCCACCCGCTGACCGAGGTCAAACTGCCGCCCTGCGGCACTGCGCCTACAGACAGTACATCAGCTGGAGGTTTGGGGTCCCACCTAAGGAATCCCACCCCGTCATCCCCAGCTGCTGCGTGTCCAGAATCAGGGAGGAGTATCCGAGCCCAGATGGACAGTACAGCGGCTTCACACCTGTCAGGATGATGTCCATGCAGGCCTGTGCTAATGGGGAGGTTTGAGGAGGGCCGCCCCCACCGACTGACCTACTAACCGTTCACTCACAGTATTCTTAAACCTGACTCAACTGGGAAAAAAAATCCCAGGTTTGTCTGTCAGGGCCTGGATGAATTAATTACTGCATTTTGCAAGATCTTCTGTCAATGTATTTGATTCAATAAAACATGTATGAAACCCTTTTTTATTGTCACTGTCTTTAATGAACCTTATAATGTTTAACACCACTAACATGCTCAGAATAAGGATTCACATCCACAGTATTCGAGGGGACAGAATGTCTCCATTTAAAGAAAAAATATAATAATTTACTGTGCTGAAGATGTGATCTTAACACGTGCAGTAAGTTTCCAGGTAGAAGTAACATAAGAAGGTTAAAAACAGATTTTTTTTTCAATGTGCCTTCACGTCCAGATACATGAAAAAAGGCCACTTCTGTTTTAAATTCATATTTGATTATTGCCAGCACATTAACAAAACGTTTGAAGAAAATTCTTCTGGATTACAAATACGCAGTTTCCCTCTGAAATGTAGTAGCACAAAATGAAAAGGCTTTTGAAAAACCACTTCAAACACCGAAATTAAAATGTGGGAACATGATGAAACCTGCAGCTGGCAGTTTTGCTGGAGCTCCACTTGTCACTTCGGCCAAGAAGATGAACATATGCCGCCGTAAAATCCAGTTTGGCTTCACCCAACGGCTTTGCACAGGCCGACGCTTCCTCTGTCAGGTCGGCCCCAATAACAGCTGGAGAAGTATGAGCTATCTGCACCCAAGGCCATTCTTCAGGAGGTGTGTTTGACATTCACAAGCACTTTCAACCTTTTACTTTCCCAGCTCTGACTCCAGACCTCGACCATTGTTTTCATAATGGGGCATTTGGGTGAAAGAAGGCCTCTTTGTTAAACCCCTCCAGCCCTAAAATAGCTGCAGACATCCTCGTTTCCTCCCATTTCTCATCCACTGATCCCTCACTGTTGCTTTTGTTCACAGGAACAGCACACACTGGGGGCTAATCTGTTGGCATATGTCTTTTAATTTTATTTTCAAAAAGGCCCGGAATGAGGAATTACTGTTCAGGGGTTGGTTTCCAGTAAATTACATTATCTTATATTGTCCATGAAGCAATATATTTTAGGAATGTGTGTTATCTTTCTGTGTTCCCCAAACAGCATGTGTGTGTTTTTAGAGCTTGTGCAGCTAAATCCGGATCATTTACAGCTGTGTTTTCTGAATCTAGTTTTAGTCTGCAGACACATGTGGGGTGAAGGTCACAGGTTGTGTGATGCAAGTGGAGGCAGATTGGTGCTGTTACGATCGGGCTAAACATTTCCTTCTAGTTCCAGCATTTACGGAAAATAACTAGACTTCTGCAACTCTGACTTCAGCTTTAATCAAAATTAATCAGCAGGAAACAAATCTTTCTTTCAGTTCCTATCAAGTGTTTCTTTGTGTGCAGAGTCGTTTTGGCAATAACACAAAGCATGTTCATGGTTACGAGCTTATGTACGTAATATCCTGTTACAAAATTGACATTTAATCATGCAGCAGATGCCTTAAATTGTACTTACATAAATAAAAAGCAGTTATATTCGGGAACAATACACCACAAAGAATATCATAGCAAGTAAGTTCTAAATTGAAAATATTTTAACATAAAATCACCAAAATGTAGTTAAAGATTTAAAAGTACTGAATGTAGAACATTGGCCGAGTGAGCGTTCTACCTTTTACCGGTTAGATTGGCCAATGTTTTTAATTAATGGAGGACTGCACCTAATGACTATTTTAATATGAATTATTGTGCAGATTTTTTTTTATTGACGTCAAGTAAATGTGGTGAAGTACAACTCCAACATTTCCTGCTGAACTGCATTAAAAGTAACGAAATATTGACCTAAAGTATAAAACTAGAGTAATATATTTTATAACAGAGAGAAAATACACAGCAGTTGCAATCCAGTAAAGAAGGTGAGAGTTGGATTGGTTTAATAAAAAAAAATTAAAATAAAAAATAAAAAACCCCGTCAGTTTGCTAAAGGTTAAAGGTCATCCAGCGGTCAGAGGTCAGAGGTCGGCCATCATGGCGGTCAGAGAAGACGTTTAACAATGGCGTCATCGACGCCTGTTTTAGACGCGAGTGAAACGAACCGAACATAAACTGGACACGGGAGAAAGTTCCGGAGCAGCTTCAACTCCCGGTGACCGTGATGGCGGCAGTGACCTTTGCTCCCGAAGGGCCTGGTGACCTTCGCGGTGACGTTACAAAGGTCGGTGTAAACCACGTTGGATTTCGGCGGTTTTCGGGGGTTTTCGGGGCCGTTAAACGGCGTCAGCGGCTCGGGCCGCGTGTTCTCGCGTGTTTGTTGCGGTTGATTGTGGTAAATGAGTCACGTTGTGCTGCGCATTTATTCTTGCGCTTACGGTAACGTCGGCGACCCTAATAATGCGACGTTCAGGGACTGTTGTTGTTTTTGTTTATGTGTTTACATTCAACATAACTAATAAGACTGTGATATCTTATGCATAACGGCAAGTTAAGTAAACTAAAAAAACAAGATGTCATAACTCAAATTCTGCTCTGTGCTTCCCTAGAAATTGCTAAATGTCTGAATATGAAAAAATATATTGTGAAATGCAAGGCTGAAAGTTGTAAAGGCTGTAAGGTTGAAAGTCGATCGTGTGTTACACACACACACACACAGTCGGGGCTTTCAGCTGTGTTTTAGAGAGCACACACACACACACACACACACACACACACACAACACGTTTAATTATTCCTGTCATCACTCTAAATCACGCTTTGTGAATATGAGTATATATTTTGGTGGGCCGCCTGTCTTTGCTTTCGGACGTTTGATTGATCTCTGGAGGTTACCTGAAACTTTTACCGTGTTCCTGTTTCCAGTGTTATACAGTGTACACAGATTTCCATTGGCATGGCATTTTTTGGGGGAGTTGGCAAATCTGTGGGTCTGTTTACAAAAATCGAACAGCATTTTTCCAGTGGCATTTGAATTATTGTGGAAAAAAGCGCTATGACAAACAGAAGTTAATTGATACCTTCATTTTTTGTTCATGAAGATAGTCTTCACAGGTGACCACCACATAAAAAAAAATGAAGCCGAAATACAATCACCAGAAGTAAAAAAGCATTGTTGCAGTTTAATCTACACCAGAGGAGCATGGCTACTTCTATTTGATTTGTTCACATGTATTTTAGCATTAGCCTTTCTTTTTGAATGACTTAATCTTTTATAATAAATACAATTTTTAAATAAACTAAAAACACCCATAAAACATAACAATGTTCTGATAAGTTTGAACTGAAAACCAAATTTGTTAGTTTGAAAATTAAAGGGAATTCCACCCACAAATAACATACTACCTTCATTCATTTTAAATATGTTTAAAATGAAGGAAACGTTAGAACCACCTCTTATAATGCACTTTAGTACGACGCCAGTGCCCACTTTGACCTCAGCAACATACACATAGTAGAATTATAACCTTTCTGACCGTTTCATCCCAAAAACGGAGAAATTATAACTTTGTAAAAATAGAACTCATCGCAGAGCTGCTGTATTGGATGGCATTAGATTGCAAAGGTGTTGATGATGTTATGCCTGATTGGTGTATATTTGTAGGCACTGTGACATCATCTTTGTGTTTTCTAATTCAGGGTTACAGCACGTAACGTCCGTGCAGCCGTAGATGATCCCTCCTCCATCTACTTCACCAGGCTGCGTCCGCTTTTCCAGCACCAGAGGGTGAGTACAGACTGCTGCGTGTTGTCAAACCATTTTCAACTGAACACGTGCAAGACCGGAGAAACTGAGCCTCAGTGTATTAGCCATATTTGTGAAAAGTGTGAAATTGGTCTCTATCTAATCCTGTTAAACTCCTAAATGAAAGGCTTTGAAGTTTTCATGCAAGTGGCAGCTTTTGACTAACAGATTCACATGTACAGTACAGCCATGTACAGTCAGGCATACGATCTGAACACGTGGTCACACGTGATTATTGCACGCTTGTTTATAAGAAGCCACAAAAACCTGCTATCAATATGCACACGTGGCTGTCACATACACAAACTCACGGAGCTTTTCGTCCCCTTGCTCCGTTCAGTCGTGCTAATTGAAAAGAAATCACTCATGTGCGGGGAAATGGCTGAGGTGTTTCTAATCTGCTATCTGTCAGTGTGCAGAGCCCTTAAAAATAAAAACCAGCGCCACTTTTCCTCGCTCCCATTAGTATCGCGCAGCATTGTGCTTTATCGCAACCCTGAGATGAATTCAGGAGGTGGAGAATATAATTAAAAGCTAAACTTAGCACTCGCCTGCCAAGTGTTTGTGTGTGTGTGTTTGAGTGTGTTGTTGCTGTAAGTGGAGGCCCTCGTTCATCGGAGTTTAATGTGGGAATCCTTCCAGGGAGCCATTAGCTGAAATGCCTGTTTAACCTACAGGGAGCCATTGAATCTACAGTCCTCCATTTAAACAATGGAATGTAATTATGATTATTAGGCCATTATGATGGTTGGTTGAGCAGCTCACAGCACACTGCACCTTCTGTGCTGGAGCAGAAAGTCAGCGTTCATTGCTGAATCAGATGCATTCACTGGATGCTTTCGGATCAAGTGACTCACAGTGAAGCAACAGTTGCTAAAGTTGTCTCTCTCGAATCTGAACGGATAGTTTTTGATTGCAGCCGTGCTAAAACAACCACAGGGCATAAATACTTAAGTTTTTATAAAATGCGTTATGTGGCTAGCACCTGGTGACATGTAAGGACGTGTGAGTGGCTATTTTGGCAAAACTTTATTGGTGTAATGTGTAGACGAATATCAATATTCAATATTTGCTTGGGCATTAAGCATATGAAAATTAGGTGATGATATTGCAACTACAAACTATGATTCATCCATTCATATTTGACCTATTCTGCCAGTTATTTTATTAAAAAAAGGGGGTTGACTTGCTTTCTTTTTCACCAATATTAAGGAACTTCAAAATTAGCTCTTTGGTATGACACTTCTGTATTTTATCATAATTCTCCTGATTAGAAAAAGCACAACCTAGTTCAAGATGTAATGGGCAGCCTCCGTTCTTCAATCCTGCAGAAAACTCTGCAAGGTCAACAAATGAGACGTTTTCATGCAAAGATTTAAGAGATTTTGTGCAACGCAGCCTGAAGTGGGATTTCATGATTTGCCAACGTAACCCCCGTAAATTAGCTGAACCGCCATTAAAAAATGTTTAAAAAAGGGAAACTCGGACCTGGCAACATCTGATTGTGTGCAAAGTGTTTCAAACTGAACATGCCATGCTTCAGGATGTAAAGGGAAACAGAAAAACGATGATGAATACGATAACGCATTTGATTTAGTGCTGCATCCTCCTGCTGCAGCGTTTGGCTACGTGACGTCTCTATGCTGCAGTCTCCTTTACTGAGGTGTTGTGCATCTGAGGCCTGCCTTTGTGCATCTGGTGACGCTGTATTATCCACGTAGAGTCGCAATGTAAAAGCTAATTGCCCCTGGCAACAGGCGACCTGTCTCCCAATGAACCATGTGTCTGAGGTTAATCCAATTTTGACAAGAGCTCTCACAGGTCACAGCGTTTCTTTGAAAATAAGCACATTTTATGAACACATGAATAATGCTCGAGCATATGAATTATAAATGAGACTGCTGGGTCATGAGCAATGTAGACCAATTCTCAGAATGTTTTTGCCAAACCTGCTTCGAGTGTCACCCCTCGTGATCACACACTTTATAAACTAACTGACAGATTTTATTTAAAGGAAAATCAGAACCAAGGCAAAAGGTACAATCCACATAATTAGTGATCACATCTGTCTGAATGGAATATATTAACAGTATAGTCAGTATAGCACTATACCACATAGAGTGGGGAAGTGGCACAGTCACAAAAGCAAAGTAAATTATATGTCAGAAGGCACAGTCTGAAATTATCAAGCAGACTCGGCATCGGAACAAAAGTGTCACTAGTCAAAATCGAGTATGTTCTAGGCAAAGAGGGGCTTTCTCAGGTGTTCGGACCCCAATGTTTATGCTGGGTAAGGCACCTGGGGGTTAGAACACGGTATCGCGTTCTCATAATACATTTATGGAACGATGTCGATTGGGTAATCTTCCTAGAAATACTTTTTTGCTGTTGATTAAAAAACCTTGAAGGCTAAGCTCCGATTGAAACACCGCTGCCTTTGTGACAACAAAGACGTCTTCTTTTGATGCAGATCCTCAGCCTTCACTGCAGGGCTGCGTTGGAGCTGAGATTTTGTCTGCGGCATCACACGCTCTCCTTTCCAAACATTTGGTCACAAGATGGCTTCCCCGCTGGCCTCCTTGCTGCTCGCATGCTCTTTGGTTAGAGCAGTGTGTCCACATGGTACCAGGGTGTTAACACGTCTCAAAGATGTCAGACAACTGACTGCTTGTTCAGCCGCCTCCGCGTTTAGCCTCATAACTCGGGCAGATGAGGCACCCCCGACCTTTGACCTTTGACAAAACAAAAAACAGATGTAAACAAGGCAGCTAACGGCCTTTCTACCCACCTCAAAACTCACCATATGGTAACAAAAAACAAACAGTGTTTGAATAGTGTCTCTGTTCCCCACTGACAACCCGCCTGGAAGGGTAAGATGTTCTTGCCGTGACCCCCCCCCGTTCCTCCTGAGCCAAATATCATAGCAAAATCTTTGGTTTCATGTGGTAAATCAGCAGACAGCATGGTTGGAAATGACGCATATGGTTACAGAACCTGGCGTTTTTCTTCTTTCTTAATGTTATGGCATCATAATATTAAACCAACCATCACTATTTCCTGTGTACAGTTGGCTATAAAAATTTGCCTGCCTTTATTTTGAAATTTCAAAAATAGCGTTCATCAACATGATGTTTAAGGCACATGGAGCATTTGTTGTTTTTGCTGTGCAAGGATTACATGTGGGTTTTAAGAGCAGAAGATGGATATGAGAAAAAAAATCTGAATTTTAGCTTTTATTTGATGGCGTACTTTAGTTTGTCTGCTCGCAGATACAGAGTAATCATCCTAAACTTTTGCGTTTGACTTGCAACACGGAAAAGTTAAGGTCACACGAAACTTTAGATGGACACAAAACCTTAGCTATGCTGCCTGTAGCCGTTTTGCATGTCTTTACAGAGTGGTTGTTTTGTGTCTCTGTGTTTATGATCATATTGTATACCTTTGACATTTTGGGCTCCTATCTAAAGCTACCATATTTAAAGCCTATTTATGGATAGTCATTTCTCTTCAAAATGGCAGAGCGTGTGTAGATGACATGAGAGAGGCGGCTGAAGTGAATGTGTGATCAGTTGTGTTACATGCTTTGCTGACAGCGGATAAAACACTGCAGTCTCCTTGCGTTCTGTCGCCGCCGTCAGTCAGTGACATAACAAACCTCTGTTGAGGAATGAAAATTGCGTGATCTGCTTCATAGGTTTCCTCTGGGATCGCTGGCTTCCTCCCACAATCCAAATACATGCGTGTTAGGTTTATGTGCAGCTCCAAATTGCCCCTAGGTGTGAATGTGACCCCTGACTTCCCCCGTGGGATTAGCCTCAGCTCCCTCATGTGACCCTCGAGGATAATCATGTATGGCTCAGTTTTGTTAACAATTTGTCACTGGTGTGAGAACCAGAAGAGGAACTTCATTCGTTAATAGCCAGAGCTGAATATAAAAGTGTATTTGTGCATTGTGTGTTGTGTAGCACATCCTGATGTTCGCAGCAGGTGACATCTGGCTGATCCTACAGCAGGTGAGAGGTGCCCGCTTTTCATAACCTTTACGTCCATCTTTCCCTCCGTTGCACACTGTTGCTGTCTTTGCCTTTATCCTCTCATTTGCGTACATGTGGAAGAAGATTCCTCGCTGTCTCTCTCGCCACGTGTTGTTGAATTTACGTGAGGGACGCCTGCCTGTGTGTGCATGTGGGTGGGTGGGTGTGAGCAGTCTGTGGAGATGGAAACTTGCTTGCTGCCTATAGGTTAACAAATGTGGAAGAGATGTGCACAGACACAAGTACAGTTATAGAATCATTGAGGAAGATGGAGAGGGAAGAGGATTAGAGGAATTACGGCACGGTAGAAGTCATTTTTCTGCAGGACAGGACTGTAATGACTGAATAAATCTACCCGAGCTTGGGTCTATACATCTACGACCTGTAACAAAATGTCCTGAATCAGCGGTTGAAAGTGCGATAATTCTACATTGGGCAAAGTTGTAGCTAAATGAGGACAACGCACACCCACAGAAAACATAATGAAACACAGTGACATTGAACCTCCCCATTGGTACAACGTCATCATACAATAGTTTAAAGAGTAGAACTCTGACAGCTGGTGGAAACAGTGTTTTGGTGTAAACGGTCTAAGTCTCTGCTACTATTTTGAACCCCAGTGTCTGCCGTAGCAGTAGATCGATGAGGATTTTACCGTCCAGCAAGTCGTAGCAGAAGCACTCATACAGTATTTGTACTTGGTATTAGTACTCGAGTGCAGGTACTTGAACTTGAGTAGGTTTGGGGAAAAGTATTATCGGGACATTTAGACTCCTGCCTGCTGAGGAGAGTGAAAATTTGATTTTCCTAATGAAAAACTGGACAAACTGAAGAACGACTGAGGTTGGCGACATGCATAAACCTCAATGCCATTTGCATTATCGTTAGCAAATGACAAAAGATTCGTCATGCTGCTTCTCATTTTTAGCCATTGCTGATCGCTGCACCTACGGGTTTTAAATGAAAATGAACATGAAGGAAGATTACTGAACGGTGTAACAGCTTTGTTGAAGTGCTGTTAGTTGAGAAAACCAATGGAAAAATACATTTTACTGCAGCTGAACGTTTTTGTTGGGGATGAATGGTGCCACCTCAATTCATTTTCCCATTCACATTAATTGTTACTCTCGTACGAAAGCTGCAACGTCTGTAAAGAAGAGCTACACTGCAACACCAGCTAGTTGTTGGATTCATCTTGGCAAATATCGATAAATTAAAATATTCCCAGATTGCACTGAATACTGATCCTCCCTATGACCTCAGTATATCTCTACTTATGTTTCATTCCAAATTCATAAGTCACATGCTCCCAGTTATTGTTTTATTCATGTCACATCAATAATTTAGAGTCAGGAACATTTTTGAACCAGAGCCTCCCTTATTGTATGAAACGGCTCATACAAAACACGTTATATTTAGATTGTAAGATAAGTTTTAATAAGCTTTTTATCAGATTAGGCTGTGGCCGACTGTGACTGTGTTGGCTGATAACAAATAATGAGGGCTCAGAAACACTTGAGTGGTACATCGTTACTGACGAGGGAGCTCGCGTCTACCAAAAAGGTGAAGAGCAATGGTGGTACTGTAGGAGCCGAGGGGGAAAAGAAGGAACATTTTCAGACAGAGGGAGGAAGGGTGGGGGGGTGGCGTTCCATGAGAAAGCAACGTGACAGGGAAGTAAGGAAACATGTGGGAAAGAGGTAACGGAGCAACAAAGTGTGTGTGTGTGTGTGTGTGTGTGAGAGAGAGAGAGGCAGGGAGGGCGAGCAGGGGGAGGAGAGGGAAGCAGCAGTGGCTGCGCTGCATCATCGCTGTACTGCCACTACAGCAGGAAGGAGAAGCGCTACACATCTCTCTCCCCTTCGGTCTGTCTCTCACACACACACACACACTCATGTATACACACACACACTCTCTCACCTCACACACACAGCCGACAGCCTCCCAGCCTCACGTGAAGCTTCACGGAGCCGAGATCCCGATGACTTTATCCATCATCTTTGGATTATCTCCTGCCTCCGCTCATCCATCTCCAGGACTCTTTGTGCCTCAGACGCCGTGTGTGTGCGAGCGCTGATCCCTGCTAGCGGACCGTGGACGAGGCTGCTACTTCCAGCGCAGTTTGTTTTGACTGTCATGACTCTGCTTGCGGAGGGAGCCGCCGCCGGCAGCGTGGAGGGGTGTTGACGTTGGGGCTGTTGGGAATTTCAGCATTGTTGTAGCCTCACTTTTCCTTTGGCGGCACGCACAGAGCAGAAGTGTATGCCAGTTTTTTTTTTTTTTTCTTTGTGGCTGTGTGCCAGAGCAGAGTGCTTACCTCAGGATTTGTTGGTCAAGTGGGGGATATGATAAACAGCTGTGCGGGTAAGACGGTTTGCACTGCAGCATCAGGCTGGCATCTCTCGTTCTACGTTGGGGGAGTGTTGCCTCTTGAGGTTGCTCCCAGGCACATATTTCATGCCCAGCGGCAGCAGAGCCGCGCTGCTTTCTACTCGCCACTGATGGGAGGATTGCTGCTATGTTGACGAGGAGCTCGTGGTCGCTGAGGGAGAAACGATGCTGATTTAGGAACAGGAGGCACACTCTGTTTTTGGAGCTGAGGACAGAGGGAGCAGAGGAGACTTCAGTTACATGGTGATGGCTGCATTGAGCTGAAACCACCACGTCCTTCTCCCTCCAAACATGAACTCTTCCTCTAATGTGAACCAAAGCGGCTCTCCCCTGTTCTGCCTGCTGGGGGCCGTGGGTTACTCCCACAGCCTGGATACCTGCGTGCTGGAGGTGGTCGTCATCCTCTTCCTCACGGTGCTCATCATCGCTGGCAACCTGGTGGTGATCTTTGTCTTCCATTGTGCCCCGCTGCTGCACCACCACACCACCAGCCACTTCATTCAGACCATGGCTTATGCTGATCTGCTGGTGGGCGTCAGCTGTCTAGTGCCCTCGCTATCCCTCCTGCACTATCTCCGAAGCCTGAACGAGGAGCTCACCTGTAAGGTGTTTGGCTACATGGTCTCTGTGCTGAAGAGCGTCTCCATGGCCTCACTGGCGTGCATCAGTGTGGACCGCTACATCGCCATCACCCGCCCGCTGTCGTATGCCACGCTCTTAACGCCGTGCAGGCTGAGGGTGTGCATTGTGCTCATTTGGGTTTATTCTGCCTTGATCTTCCTGCCGTCCTTCTTCGGCTGGGGGAAACCGGGATACCACGGGGACATATTTCAGTGGTGCGCAGACTCCTGGAAGACCAACCCTGCGTTCAGCACTTTCATCGTGGCGCTGCTCTACGCACCAGCAGCACTGACGGTCTGCTTCACCTACGGGAGTATATTCAAGATCTGCCGGCAGCACACGAGAGAGATCACCCAGCGCCATGCCCGCTTCAGCTCGCAGTCAGAGGGGGACAAGGGTGAGCGGGGCGAGCGGTGTGACGGCTGCCCCGACAAACGCTACGCCATGGTGCTTTTTCGCATCACCAGCGTCTTCTATGTGCTGTGGATGCCCTACATCCTCTACTTCCTCCTAGAGAGTGCCGGCCTGTATCACCACAATGTGGCGTCATTTCTCACGACATGGTTGGCAATTAGCAACAGCTTCTGTAACTGTCTCATCTACAGCCTCTCAAATAGTGTCTTCCGGAAAGGTCTAGGCCGCCTCTTTAGCCCGCTGTTTCCTTCCTGCCTCGGCTGCGCAGATGCCAAAAAGGCTCCAGCTCCTGCCAGCCCACGACCAGATCCTCCATGCCAAGTATGAGCCCTTGATTAACTTTGTTCCCTTTAGAGGCATCGGCCCGTTGTGCGTGCTTTGCTGTAAGCTATGTAGCATGACACAGGTCTTTTTGGTCCGGCGCTCCCCTGCACGGAGCACAGAGAGGTGCTTTTGCAGCCCGTCGGTCGGCGCAAAGGCTAATTCTTTTTTTTTTTTTTTTTTTTTTTTTGTGGAAAAAGGAGAATGCAAAGTTTCCTCTGGGTCTTTTTCGATTGCTTGCCATCGTAATACAGCTCCCGTGTGGGAGGATCACAAGCAGGTGACAGAGGAACGTTTATGCTGATGGAGAAAGTGGACTGCAAGGAAAAAGATGAATGTCTGCAAGCTGAGAGAATTAAATAAGCACTCCTGCCTGCTCTGACTTACAAACTACCAGATGCAAAAAAGGAACGCACAGTGCGACTTGTGCTGTGTGATCCCCGAAAATGCAAAAATGTTTTCAATCTTTTAACGCCTGACTGAAGATTCTGTACGTCGACTTTCAGGGTAGATTTAGGTAATGCAAAAAATGTTGAACACTTGAAACCAACAACTTGTTTCTTTCCCTTAGGGAATACCAGATCCCAGTGAGTTAATAAGTGTGTGAAAAACAGTTTTCCAACAAATCATGTGACGTGAAGGTTAATCAGCCTGTGTGTGTGTGTGTGTCTGTGTGTGTGTGTGTGTGTGTGTGTGTGTGTGTGTGTGGGTTAAAAAAACGTGCATTGGATGGACTGAGCTCACTTCCCAGAGAGAAGATTAAGATTTATTTTTTAAGAGCTCATGTGCGTTTTATCTAAAGGATTTCTCTCTCTTTTGAAGATGGGTGTTGGTGAGAAGCTCTAAGTATGTTTACACAGTTTCTGGTTTCAAATGAAAATGTTGATTTATGAATTAGCTTTACTTCCTAAGATGACTGCTGACCCAGGGAGTTTTCCTGCCAGCAGACGGTGGTGAATCTTGTTCGCAGAGACAATAAATTGTATTTATTTGGAGAGTTTTATTCTCTGTTTGCATTTTCTCCTCAGGTTTATCAGCAGTTTTTTGTTAAGCCTCGGCGCTAAATCACAAGCCATGTAGCGTATTAAGATAATCGCCAAATGACTTATTGTGCAGCGGCCATCAGTGTGGATAGTGAATCTGCAGTCTACCGTCATCCACATGGCTTCCATACAAACACAATTGCGTTTGTAATGTGCAACTTTATTGGCTGTCTTTCTTTTTAGTCCTTCAGCAGCTGATGGCTGTTCAGATCACTGGAAAGTGGAAGGGCAGAGCTACTGCAAGCCTGACCTCAGACTCCAGGAAAGTCAGAGCACTTTACTGTGAGAGCTTGTGGCTTTTTGGCTTTGTTTAAAAACCCTTCAGAGTTTAAATATATAAATGGCAGATAACCGGGCCCTCTGGGAGGCGTTTTGGCAGCCCCGGATGCGAAATGGACATCCAGGGTTACAAATGTGTCTTGTGTGTGGTGTTATGCTTTTAAGATAATTTATTTGTCACAGCCAAGAGGTCTGACATGTTGCACTCAAGACTGGACTTGTGTTAAGAAGATGGAAGAGTGTTGTTTATAATACTGCAGGAAGGTCTGTCCACATTTCAGAAACAGAGTTTGGTTTTAGAAAACACAATAACATTTCTGAGCGTCTTGCTCCTGAAGGTGACATATTTGTTGGTCCATAGGATGGCGCAACTGGATGTGGATCCATTGCATCAGACCCACATGTCCTCAGAGAGGACTGGGCCCACTGCAGCTAAAGCAAAAAATGAAACTAGCCTTAGGAATGCTCAATGAAAGCAGCATTTTTACTTATTTCTTACCTGATTTGTAAATAACAAATGTCAGATTTGACGAACTGGCATGTTAATATTATTTATTTCCGCCTTTGTTACGTCTGGGATGATCTCATCTCCTTACAGCCTTGGAGTCCTGACGTCTCAGAGAAGTGCTTAGGGAAGCAGTTGCACGTTTGCATTTGCAAAACCATCTGCATAGTCGTCATACCGACAGTCTCCTGAGAAAGCAGGTTTGAAAACACTCGCGGTAAAGCCCAAATCCCACCTTCGTGTAGCTCCTCAAAGTGTTTTGAAAAGCATTTTAAGCATCGTCTTTGCTTTGTTCTGTTTGCCAAGCAGAAATTGTCTTACTACAGGGGCATGTTTAATTCAGCTACACTACTCACTGTCACTTTGCTTCATGGGAAGTGTTTTTCAGAGTCAGCTTTTGAAAATGTATGTCCACCTCTGTAGTGAGGTGCATATGTTTCTGTGAGATGCTGAGTTCAGGGCTGCACCATATGGGTAAATGTAACCGTGATGTAGCAGTAACTGTCACCCGGACTTCCAACTGTGCTGGAATTCCCATGTGGTAACGACATGAGGCTACTTTAAATCCCCCAAAAGTTCAGTGGCAACTGGATTTGCTTTCTTGTTCTTGAAGACATTTCACCTTTCACACGAAAGGGTGAAAGTTACGGGATACCCCGTCCTGAATGACCGAGAATTATCACAGAGCATTATTCTAAAATCACTTTCCAAAGCACGTTGATTTTAAATGCATTAAATGGTATGGTTAAGTATGACTTATTTATCTATCGAGTTAATAATTTATAAATGGTTGTAGAGGCAGTTGAATGGTTCTGTCAGGTTTCAGTTCAAATTGAAGTCTTCTTTAATCAGAGAGAATAGGGGAAAAAAGACAAAATGGAGCTAGTACATCTCATCTGTCTCATGCACTTCACCAACTAGTGTAAATATGTGTAATGCTTTTCATTTTTCAGCTGAAGTGTTTGGCTGCACCCTATGGCTTAGTACAGTAATTGTGGGGTAATATTTCAGTAAAACCTCTGTCATTTAAACATAATTAATAAAACGGTTTCATTGTGCTTAAATTACGTGTAAGACCTAACAAGGTATTAGCATGAGAGTAGTGGGTACTTCTTTGTTAACAACTAAGGAATGGGCTGTGTAATAAAAAAAAACAAGTACTGGATATATCCAGGTAGGAGGAGGCCAACATTGCGTCAGTAATACCTTTTGGACTGATAAGATGATGCTGATCTAAATGAAAGTGGCCATTTTCCTGCTGACGTTTATTAAAAACATGTTTGCAGTAAATAAACAAATGACACATGAATTAAATTATTTATTCTTGTTGCATTGCTCCCTCTGCAATTATGGCGCATGTCATGTCGTGACATACACATTTTCATACTTTCAAACAGGGCAGGGTTTGTGGGCAGTGCAGCGTCTGTGGCTTGTAGTTGTACAGAGCTGTCGTGTACAGATATCACCATAAAAACGCTGTCCGGCTCTCTTCTATGGTTATTACACAGAAAGTACCACGCATGTTTCCAGGTAATTACTGTGGCGATCGATGTTCAGTTTCCACATTATTACCTATGTGATTTTGGCCTCCTGTTACCTAGATTTATAGCACGATTTTACCTTATTGCATTTTTATTTTATTAACATAATAATGCTGTACCTGTACCAGAAATGTTATCCCTTCACCTTGTTGTTACTAAAATATTATCCCTCCCTTTTAATAACCTACATGTTACCTCTGTTACCCTATATCTCAAATATCACGCTACTCTTAGCCTGGTAATACCAGGCTGTAACGTGCTACCCAGCTTTTCTGTAGAATACCTAGAACTTGATCGTACATTATTAAATATGTTCACACAGTGTATTTATTATGAATGTTTTCAATGGGGTGCTTCATAATATTCAAACGTGTACATGTGCTGTTTTAAATGTGGGGACTCTCGAAAAGAAGCACTCATTGGCCACCTTTTTGGTACACCTGCTTGTTAACAACATAATATCAGCCAGTCACAAGACAGCAACTTGGTGCATTTACTGTAGTTATGTAGACATAGTCATAAAGACTAGACTTCAAATCGAGCATGAGTCCATTAACGTCTCCTTTCTAGGAAGAAATGTGACTTTAGATGTGTCAGACTGCTGATGTACCAGGATTTTCAATCATTGCCATCTCTAGGGCTTACGGAACACGGTCTGAAAATAAGTAAATATCCAGTGAGCAGCCCGTTCTCTGGGTGAAAATGCCTTGTTGAAGCCAGAAGTCAGATTTAAAAGCAACAGTAACTCCAATAACTGCTAGTTCCAACTGAGGTGAACAGAAGAGCATCTGTGAACACACGTGTCCCACCTTGAAGCAGATGGGCTACAGCAGCAGATGACCACACCGGTGCCCCTCGTGTCAACTAAGAACATCAAACTGAAGCTACAGTTCACAAGGGCTCACCAAAATTCCAAAATAGATTTTAAATTTTGCCCTATTGGATGAGTCTCGATGTCTGCTGCAAAATTCAGATGGCAGGGCCAGAATTTGTAAAGAGTGAAAAAGCGCGGCTCCATCCTCCCTGCTAACCGTGTTCCAGACGGCTGCTGCTGGTGGTGTTGGTGGCGGTGTAATGGTTTGGAGGACAATTTGGCTTTGGGCCTCTTAGTACTAATTGAGCATTGTTTAACGTCACAGCCTACCTCAGTATAGTTGCTGACCCCTTGCTAAATATGTGTACCCATTTTCTGATGGCTACTTTCAGCATCACGTCACAAAGCTAAAATGATCTCGAACTGGTATTTGAAAATGAAAATTAGTTCGCTGCACCGGAATGACTGTGACAGGCAGCAGACCTCAGTCTAATTAATGTGGTGAAACAAAGGATTTCACAACATGGGTCATGTCATATTGGAATAAAACCAGTATAAAAACAAAATATTGTAAAGAATGTTTCCAGCACCATGTTGAATTAGTGCAGTTCTCAAGGCAAAGGGGGTCCAACCTGGTACTAGCACGGCATTCCCAACAAAGTGGCCAGTGATTGTCCTACATGTTGATTGTACTTAGGAAGTGATTTGGAGCACACGGTCGTCCTCATTATGGAGGTTTAATTGAAATCGGCTTGAAATAAATGAATGTTGAATTGTTTGTTTTTATTCTATCTTTCGAGGAACCATTTAAACCCCCGGGGTTTAAATGCAGGACATTTCCAGAGACAGGGGGATGCAAATTCCCATGGATCCCGCTGCCCTCTATATGTTCCATTTATGCAACACTTTTTAATCTAGTAGCAGCGTGTTTATATGTACAGTATTTACTATGATAACGTAATTTCCTGCAAAGTCTTGACTTGTGTGGTCCCTGCTTAATTTATTGTTAAAGATGCTTCGCAGACAGAGAACCTGCATGATTTTCTGTTCGTTCTGGATGAATGTTTGGGTCTCATGATGCTACTAGGAGCAATGAGTGTCCTCGCTGTCTTGGTGTTCTGCTGTTTTGTAACACACATGGCTTATCATGCTTTTCATGAGGGCAGAGGCGTTCCTGTTTGTTACAGTTCAAGTCAGATAACAAGAATGACATGGAAAAAACTTCCGCTTGCACTTGTGATCCTCTCTTGCCGCTGCGGTTGGGTCAAAATGATGCAAATCTGCAAAAAAGGGATGTTTTGCAAGTAGCAGAAAAGCGGAAAGACATTTTAATTTTAGGGTATGCAAAAAAAAGTTTTTTTTGATGTGCAACGCATGCAATTTTTTGCATATATTTTTACTCAACAGCAGATCAGTGCAGTGAGAGTTGGTGCAAAATAGCTCAGTTTTCACCCTTAAACAACAACATAAGTATAATAGTAAAATCATAAATTAAAAATTAAGTTAATGTGTGACTTTGCTGGAGAGGACGTGTGGTTGAACTCCAGCTCCTCATGTCGTTTGTAGTGGTCACCCTCTGTAATAGGAGACTGTGTCTCCCTGCGATGCATTTAATTGTCTTGTCTTTTTCTGTCTGTACTTCTTTAACAACAGATATTAAGGAAATTGTAGCTTTCCTTCTCTATAGAAGTGACAAAAATGAAAATCAAAGTTAAGTCATGAAGCGCATCTAAAAGCATTGATTCTCACTTTTCAATAAATCAGCTGATAAACAAGTGCTCTCTAAAAAAATCAGTCTCTTTCATTTGCAAGCTCTGCTTATAAGTCAATATCCCCACAGTATTTATGATTCTTTTGTTTTTTATAATGTGCAGTATGTTTGAGTCCTAGCTAGTTTCGCACCACATCACCAAGACGCAAATTGTAGTCAGTTGATTTTTGTTAGGTTTTCCCTAGGGCTTGTATCAATTTGTAAGAATAAATTTATTGGACTAAATAATTCCAATTAAATTTATTGGATTCAATAATGTCAGGCAGCATTCATCTTGTTCAGGTTTTGAACTTTGATGGTTTGTTTCACTGAGTCATTTTAAATGCGTAAGAGAAAATGTTCCCAATCTGGGCAGTTAATCTGTGCCGGGATTTCGGTGTCATTTACTCCTCCTGTAGCTGATGTCAGAACTGGTCCAGACGGTTTGTTTTCTTTGTGATGTGATGACTGTAATCCCCTCCTGCGTTGCTGAATTCCTCCCGTTCTGTCTCCAGTTTGTCCCACAGGAGAGTCCTGCTTTATTTGGCTCACATGACTTCAGTTTCCGTGCCAGGCGACTGTTTTGCTGCACTCACATGACCAGGCTGTTTGATGCAGCTGATTAGGCTCACATGAAAATCATTGATAAGGAGTGTGGCCGGCGAACGTCCCACACACTGCGGAGTTGTCCTGGTGACGGCAGCACGTACCTTTTGACAGAAATTAAAGCTGCTGTGGACACTAAGGACGTTAGTGATTCATGGTCTAATGATAAATTTTAAACCATTCAATTCATAACCTATAACGATAAACTCAAGTGTAGTTGCTGTAATCACTTAGCAAACCTTGGATAGTTTAATATGACGACGTTACAAAGGATCTTATAAAATTCTACAATGGCCGGATCTCCTCACATATCAACTATCTGCATAAGTGAATGTAAAATTACATTTCCCATCGATAAATGCTGAAATAATGTTCGCAAGTATATGAACAACAAGGACATTTCCTGCCTAATCATTTTATAATTTCAGCTTTATTCTCTGATGTTTACATCTACGTACACGACCAGTCAAAAGTTTGGACACACCTTGTCTCTCTAATGGTTTTTCGTTATTTTGCAACAATGTCAGGTGAAGTTCGTCGGGGGAATACCGAGAGTGTGCAAAGCAGGATTCGGAGCAAAGGGCGTCTGTTTGGAAGAATCTAAAATATAAAACATGTTTTGAGTTAATTCAATCTTTTTTCTTCATTACATAATGTGTGTTCATTCATAGTTTTCATGCCTTTAGTGAGAATCGACAATGTAAATACCGTAAATTCTGGACTATGGACCGCTAAAATTTAAAAGAATTATATATTTTGTCACATATAAAATCGGACTATAAGCCGCCAATATCCAGGCTGAGAAATAATATCTGTTGTATGCGCTCCTACTCATTGTTCACAGTAGGCATGAGGATGTTTTGTGCGCTGTTTTACCGACATTACGGTAAAGAGTGTGTTTACGTGTATGTGTGGCTGGTATAACACATGTCGAATGTACAGAGCCGACAAAAACTTCCTGGTTATAAATAAACGGCTTGTTCCATAGCCAAAGGAGAAGACGTCTCTTATTCTTCACGAAAGGAGTTGCTGCGCTCAACAAAAGATTTTGTACCATAAGTCTTTATTCATACACAGCAGTACTATTAAAGTCGCTTCATTCTCCCGTGCACTGAAACCACAAATCGCTATTCATCTTCGTCCTGAGCATTGAAACCACTGTCACACTCGATTTCCTTCACGGATAGCCAGATCGATGGCTTCAAATTAAAAGCTGCATCACAGGAATTTCTTCGCGTGTTTTCCATTATGAGGGGGTGAGGGTGTAAAAATATTACCGTATTTTGCTGTTGTGCGTCTTGGGTTGCATGCGCTAAGAATAAAAACTGGCGCTTTTTGTTTTGACTTCCATCTACAGCGCCCATCTGAGGGCTGCAGAAAAATTCATAGAAAAGCCGCATCTCTGTAAAAGCCGCATGGTTCAAAACGTCGGAAAAAAGTAGCGGCTTATGGTCCGAAAAATACGGTAGTCATGGAAATAAAGGCAAACCATTCATGAAAGGTGTGTCCAGAATTACCACAGATCATGGCACCTTTTGCATCAGATCACCCAAATTTAAAGTGAGCAAAAGTATATGAAACTGTGACTGGCAGGGCATACTACCCAGGTGTTATGGCTGTGAAGACTGGATTGCTTTTAAAAAAACATAAATAAACATGAACATAATTTTTGACCAAAAGACAGGGGAACGCTAACCTCCATGGTAGGCGCAGGGGAACAGACTGGACAAATCACGAGATGGCACCTGTGTTCCTCAACAGTTACCGTGACGTCAGCAGGTACCGTTGGCCGTAACTGACGAAACAGTTTGGGCCTTGGCAAAGGAAAACGGCCAACGACAAAAGGATTGTGAGAGCCGCGAAGAACAGAAGAAAGCAGAATCAAAAAGCCAGGTGGGAATTGTTGTACAGAAATGGGTTTTACGGCTTAATGAGACCAAGATTACCTCTGTCAAAGTGATGGAAAGGTCAAGTTGTGAAGGATCTGCCAATGATCCAGACCATAACAGTTGGTGTTAACAAGTCAGATGATTGATGGAGTTACTGCAAACGAGGGACATGCAACCAAATATTAGGTTTTATTTACTTTCAAGCTAAATATTCGGTCACTTTTCACATCAAAGTTGGCTGAGCTGATGCAAAAGGTGCCTTGATGGGACAGCGTTTGTGCAGCCCCTGGGGACATCTGTCCTAGCTGGACCAGGTGAGGGGAAAAAGTCTGTCAAACGCATTGTACGATACGACCAGCAGTTCAGAAAGCCGAGGTTTATCCCATTTTATCCAGCTAAAAAAACAGAAAAGTACCACGTTTAGAGACTGAGGAGGAAAACCGTGTCCAGTTTGTCCGTTAAACATGTTTAATAGTAATTTCTTTTCTGCAAGCACCTTGCTGGCTTATAAGGGATTAACATCACGCTGTCCCACAGTTGTCTGGCTTCTTGAGGGGCCATTGTCTCTTTTAATTACTTTCTGAAAAGCTAATAGAGGCACACTGAGTTCGCCAATCAGCCCACATGGATCCCACGAACCTCTCCTCTCACAACTTTGATCCCCCGATTCAAAAACATGATATGTCAAAGTTTATGTTTTTATTTTCCTGTGGGAAAATCACTATGTTGTCAGACCCGGACCGCAGTAAAGAGTCACACACAGCCTCGATCCCCCGGGGGAAATGCCTTTTCACAGAGACCAACAGTGCCAAATTTGGACCAGGACTGAGAGCAGAAATTGGAGGGGGGGGTAAAGGTTAGAATGGGTGAGATTTAATGTATTTAGCTTGGAACGGTCTGGCACAGCCCCCCTCCTCCTACACACCATCTTTTACAACGTGAGATCAGACAAATGGGACGTCTGCTGGCATGAAGCCGAAACTCACCGCTGAATTTTTTATTTATGTTAAAACCTGCATTCGTCAAATGGTCTTATTTTTGGGAGTTACGAGCATGAGGTCATAATTTTAAAATCCTTGAGAATAAAATCCATTTACTTTAAGTGCTTGTCAGCGACAGGCTTAGTGAAAGTTTTTCTGTGTCAATGTGATATTATGCAATTGAATCATGAATTTATTTTTACTCTTTCTTTTTTCGATGGTCAGTAAATTCAAAATGTAATGAGATCACACTGACTTTCCATTTTATACATTGACATACATCCACTGTAACTGTTGAGCATTTTTTCACATGCTTCGCTCAGACTAAAAATAATTTTACAAAGAGGGAATTTTAAGTGAATTCTTGTTTCTTGGAAAGAAAACACGAAGCTGTAAAGTCATAATTCATAATGATGACATTTCTGTTTTTGTTTCCTGAAAGTGCCCCAAACCAGCAATTATTAAATCCACTTTTTTGTTGACTTTACAATGTGGAAACACGAACTTCTCCTTACTAAATAATGAGACACACTTGTCCGAAATACTTCATCTTTTGATCAGTACATCAGTATTTAATCAGTTGATCAGACCTTCCTGGCCACCAACAAGTTCACACACACTAATACTTTATATGTTTAGTATGTTTAGCTTTGAAAATTATATCTGATGCTCCCTCAGCCACTCTTTCACAATTTGAGCCCCAAGAATCCTGGCGTTGTCACCTGTGCTGTCGGGGAAGGAAAGAAATCCATTGGTGGAGAAACTGTGGTCCTTCAGTATGTTGATGTAGTCATTGGTTTATTTGCATCAGTTATGGCTGAATAACCTTTTGACAGCTGACTCATATTAATCACTGCAGTACTTACAGTATCCAGTGGAAGGCTCCTAACTATTTGTCTTACTTAAGTCCAGGTTGTTCCCAGCAGAATTATCCTCAGATTGACCTATTTCAAAGCAAAGGTGTTGACAGGTGAGGAAGAGTCAGACTCAAGGGTTGACTTCTGTAATGATTAAAATCCTGTGATCCATTTTTGTATTTTAGCCAACGTCTTAACTGCAGTAGAGATGCCTCAGTCTGAAACTAGGTATCAATGTCAGTGTCGGCATATTTCATATGACTGATATCGCTGAAAATGGGTCCCATCCAGTGTGAGTCCTTAATTAGTTTAGCGTTTTTGGACTTAGGCAGATTATGGCACTGAGCGCTTGATAAGCGTGACTGACCTACACTGCGAACAGTCCCTGAATGCCTCCCAAGCACACTGACGGCCTGCAGAAAGGCAGGTGAGCAGATGTTCCATTTCTGGATTATGGTTTGTGATTTACTAGCACCAGCAAACTCCTGAACCTCCAGGAGAGGTGGGGCGTCTGTGATGACATAGATGTGTCAGGCTACGTTGCACACACTTCAGCGGGTTGTCTATACGAGTCTTCTTTTCAGTGCGGCATCACACACACTTAGTGCTAATGCTACACAGATTCTTGGACATTTCAAACATTCACCACAGGCTTATGTTGTCTGGAGGTCCTCCAGAGTGACGTGAAGCTGCCCCTGAAACGGTTAGATGGAGCAGCAGTTTGTAACAAGAGTCTGTTGATCAGCGTGGAAAACACTGAGCAGCAGCTTCTGGTGTTTAGTCAGTGACAAACACCAATGAACCGTTTTCTGTAAAGGAACTTGTTAAACAGTTCCTGTAAGCAGCGTCTGTATTCAGCCAAAGCTTGTTAACGAGGAAACTTTCAGTAAGAACTAATATAGAGTTTAAATGGAGATGGAGTCTCAAACACAGGAGGCAAAGGCAAAAATAAAAATGTAAAAAGTCGTTTAACTGATCTCGCAGAAGGAGGTGAAATGAAACTTGTAGTAGCAGCAAAATATGTAACTTCCAGATTGTGAAATATTTGGTTTTTTTGTATTACCTGAATAATGAAAATGAAAAAATATTAATGATTCAGTTAGTTTCAGGCCTGTTTAAAAAAGAACCTGGGGCTGCAGTGTTTTCACTGGACCCAACGTGGAAAAGCACAGTCCATAATGGGAGAGCAGGGACACTTCTTACAGTGGGCTCCTGTGAGCGGCTGTGTTGTTGCTGTGTTTGGGAACCTGTGCGATAAGAAAGTGGAGGTCCTATCTGTAATCAAAGAAAAAGGGAGGGGGTGTAAAAACAGCCCGTCCAAGCTGCTGGTTGTTGTTAGAGCCAAGAAAAAGAGCCTGGAGCCAGGACCACTCAGCTGACTACACACAAACACACACACACACAAAATGTGGTCCTCACTGAGTGGGAAGTACAGGAACACACACTAACCCTACAGAGAGGAAAAGAGCCGAGCTTATGTTCCGTGGTATTCAGTGAGTAAAATAATATTTCAGAGTAAAGACACACCCCCTCCAAACGCATCGGTGTCTGTGTCCCTTCCGACAAACAACAAAAGCTTCAGTTGTTTTTATTTTTGTCACAAGTTACTGTGACCTCGTTATAAAGCTCCGCCCCCAAAACAAAAAAGACAGCTGAGCGCAAAAGGTTTATTTTCTCCCCTTGCAAATTATAATTTGGATAAATTGCTGTTGAGAACATGCAAGCTCCTCTTTTGCATCAGCTGGGCTCCAGCTGATCGCTTCATTGTGTGACAGCTGCACTGAAGTTTTACTGTGTTGCTTGATGCGACCGTTTCGAGCAGCGGTTTGTACTCCGCCAAAGACTGTGTGTGAGTCTTACAACCCGTTTGCTTTTGTAGTGGGTTCTCTTCTCTAGAGCAGTACCCAGCTGATTGTTCCACTGATGGAATTCTTGTCAGGGCAAGTCCGGAGTGGATGGATGATGACAGAGCACAAACGTGACAGCCCCTTCTACACATTTTACATTTCGCGGTTTTTCATCCGTCAGTGTTGGTTTTACGTCTTTCTCTCTTTTTGACCTGGGAACTTCCTGTGGGTTCAGTTTCACGTCTTGCTCACATTAAATAGTGAGTATTTAGTCACAAGCAAAGTCTCCTGATGTGAGCTGCAGACGTAAAAGAGCAACTCCAGAGAAGGTTCTAATCTACGTTAATTCTCCAGATATTCTCCACAGCTCATATGCAAAAGAGGCCACTGCAACAAAATCAGAGTGGACTGAGTCGTTTGTGTCGACGCAACCCGAGGGCGACATCTCTCAGCTGATCTTAAGTTTAATTTACCAGATAAAGTTTTAAACTTATTATTTCGTTAAGTTCATCAGATCAGCAGTTAGGTTGAGTACCTTGATTATTTAGGCAAAATGTTGGAAATGAAGATTGACTAAAGTCAGAGGGCTGTTGACGTGTAAACGCATGTTCAGCCTGTCTCCTGCTGCTCCTTATGCACCATTTTACATCCTGTCCTTCAGAGATGGATTCAGGTTCAATCTTAGCTCATTTTTAGTTGCCAGTTGTGAGGTTCCGTTATGCAAATTACTCTGTTCTCAAACTTGACTTAAACAGATTTCATAACTTTAGTTACTGGCTGGCAGTCTGTAGAGAAATGGGCCCAATATGCAGAAGTTAAATCTCAGTAAATATGATAAAAACAACACGTATGTACTAGAAACACAAGGTATGGATACTACCAGGTATTGCACGATATGATTTGGACAAGTATTCCCGTTTTTGCCGTGTTTATTGCAGTTATGACTTTCTGGTTAAAAGCTGTTCTTTAACCTGTTTGGGTGTTTTCAGTTTCTGATCCACCTGCCTGAGGACAGCAGCTCAAAGTGGGAGTAACCAGCGTGGACTGGGTTTCTGAGAATCTCCTGGGTTCTATGTGATGATCATCTGGGCCGTTGTGATGACCCGCTGAAGCGCTTTCCTATCGGGTCGTGTTGGGTCAGTATGCTCTCTGTGGAGCAGCAGGACACACGCAGTCTTTGTGTGCTGTGGGGGTTCTCAGAAATCATTGAAGTGCAAAGGTTTGGATCCACCTTAAAAAAGAAAATATTATTTCTCACAAAGAAACGTTCTTTCTAGTTGAAATGTGCATTTCAAACTCAAGAGTTTTTGTTTTACTCTCTGTTTTGGAATTTCAAGGAAAGGGGATGCAAACTTAAGCACCGGATTCTTTCCTCGGCTCGGCCGGCAGATTGGGTGGAGTATGTGTTAATACCGGGCCAACTGTGCCAGAGACGAGCTTCATTAAACACTTTTAACAAGTGTTTTTTGTTCCTCCGAAAGTCTCATAATCGGTGATTTGCTAGCGTGATGGTAATGGGGCAATTTACCATTATATCTCAGTCAGACTAATCATTTAGAAAAGCTCTTTGTAAAAATGGGGACAGAATAAATGTCTCCATTTTCACGTTCATGACTCAAGACAAAAGTAAAGGATGCACTCACTGCTTTTCCATAGCTTTGTTTTTTGTGGCAGACTTGGAGTTGAATCATTATTAGCAACATGATGTAATCTGGCTCCGTGTGTGTGTGTGTGAGAGAGACTCTGATAACCGAAAATAGGGACAATATAAACAATGATGATTATCATGGCCAAAAAATACGGTGCTGCAGGAAAATATGTGCCACTAATGTGTAGCTCCTTAACATTAGTAAATGATCAATCATTAGGACATTAAGTCGAGGACAGTTTAATAGCGCTGTAAGTGAAAAACAACATCGCTGTGTGAGCACGAGCACAGCCAGTACTGAAAATATTTGCTTGCTGCATTCGTCTGCTCTTTCAGCTCTCCGAGCGCCGGGCCCAGTACAATTGGAGAGGGTTGCATCAGGAAGGGCATCTGGCATGAGGAAAAAACACACAAAAAAAGCCAACCTGCGCCCAATCAACGTGTGAACCACATGATCTGCCGTATGACCCTGAGCTTACGGGATAAGCCGAAGGAGAACAAAAGTCAAACGGCTCCTTTCTGGAGCTCTGAGGACGCCTTGTTGAATTGTTCGATCGTCCTCGGGCGAGAACGGTCAGCTGATACCATGCTGCACTGATTTGCTGCTGTGTGCCACCTTTAGGAGCTGTCCGATTCCACGTGTTGTTTCTGAATCTCTGTGATTAGTAATAATGAAGTTGCCTACAGCCTAATTTGACCAACTAGCAGTGTGATTAAAGACTTTTTAATTTTAAGGTCATTTAAAAGGGGAAAGTTTTGTCGGGTAACTGTTATTAACTCTCCAGCTTTTTCCCCTGCGTCGCATGGGACAGCGATGTGTTTGCACACAGCATTAATTAGTCTCATACCGACAGCTTTTGTCTGTCTTTTGATAAACACGCAAATGCGTGTATAAAATTTAGCCGATTTTTTTGGGGGGGGTTCAACTTATCTTTTCGAACAATTGCACTGCACAACAATGCTGCAGTGTTGTGTGAAATTGCAACAGCAAGTGGTGAATATTTTTTTGAAATCAAAAGCAACTGCTTCTGCTGACAACACACAGTTTGTCATGCGGCCAGGCTGTGAAATCAACACACCTCCATCACTTTGATACTACACTAATAACGATGCAGGTCGATTTGTTTAGCGCTAGATGACACAGTAAATACTAAAACAGTTGCAGTAATTGGCCAAATCCCACGTCATGCGGAATTTCGGAATTTGAATTGTTGCAATTGGAATGTGGCAAATTCCAGGAGGGGCTGACGTATGTAACTATGAAGTGCATACAGAAGACGGCTTTACAGGGATATCGATTTCAAATGAGTCCGAGCTGGAAATAATTAGCTTAGGATTTGGAAGGTGTCAGCTCATGACTTTGAGGCTGGCTTAAGTAATCTGCAGCTATTAAAATCTGCTTACGTCATTTGTCGTTTCAGACCACTTGGAAACGAGAAACCTGCTTTAGTTTTAGCCTTTAAAAGAATCTACTTTAATTTGCACAGTTGTGTACAACCTTTCCAGCAGTTGATCTTTCATTTTTATCATAAACTGTGGGCTAGTGTGCGTAAATGGGGATGGGCGTAGCTTAGATCACTCTCGCGGTCATCACGTCGCTTAATGTAAATCTGAGGAGTTGATTTTCACAATTTGACCAAAGAAAATTGTGAAGACGTGACATTTTTACCAGTGTGCTGCATGACGTGAGCTTCTCAGGTCTGTTTGGTGGGAACCTCTGATTCAGAAAGCTGAAATTCCTCAGCTTCCCCCTCTGTTCATTACCCTCACTTCCTGTCATTCTTCTCCTGCTCACTCTCTTACACAGTCTCTCTCTGTTTTCTTTAGAAAATGTTTTTTAGCTCGTTTTTTTTTTTTTTTAATTATTGTAGTAACCTGGTTCGATTTGTTTCGCCTACAGTGAAAGTTAACGTTACCTGCAGTGATGACCTCACTAACAGGTCTAGTGGAGAAATGTTCTTTTTTCAGTCTGTCCTTGAAGTTCCTGTTTGATTATTTTTGGGTCCAAAGTTGTGGAGGTGGAGAAAACATGTGTCTTTATCTATAACAGGGACACATCTGCTGTTTAGTTTTGAGGACTTGAGAAGCTGCAGAGAGAACGTTTTTTTTTTTTCCTGTTTTAATGAAAATAGGTCTTGATTGTTTGGACAGAATGAAATTAGATCGAGGATGTCTTCCAGTGTGGGGCTGCAGTTGTTTTCATTATTGATTAATGGGCTGATTACTTTCCTGATTAATCGTTTGGGCTTTAAAACAACAAAGTCCCTAAAGCCAAGATAGAATTTTTCAGATTGATGACTTTTGTCTGAACAACAGACCCCACAGATGTTCCAGGACAGACGTCTGTGCAGCCATCTTAATGTGGAGAGGAGCAGCGACGGCGTCCGGTGGCACAGCACTCGTGCTCACTGCACACCTGTGGTCCACCCCAGTCATTCAGAGAACCCCTGGAGTTCACTGGAGAATGATCCAGCCAGCGATTGTATCTGCAGCCGCTGCTGAAATGTGTTTGCATAGTGTGTTACGTGTGGAAGGCAGCATTGGAGTGCTGCAAACAATCGATGAGTGGGGACGGAGGCGACTCATTGGCAGGAACTCTGTGGCCGCGCTGATTCCTTTTCTGTGATGACACTTTCCAAAAGACGTTCTATTGCTGGGCATTAGAAGCTTCCTTGGAGCAATTTTTAGCCCCCTGTGCAAATGACTACCTGTCCACACCGGTAGATGCATGCGTTACACGTCGATTTAATTGGTTCATTGAATTCGGCTTCAGCTCGGGGATGACCCCGTGTGAATTTCCATTTTTGCAAAGGCTGCTTGCTTTCACCTTTTTGTTAGAGCTCTGATGCATTTAACAAGCTTCAGCTGTGCGATAACTCTGCAGCGAGTCCTGTCAAAGCCGCACAGGAGAAAAGACAGAAGAACAAGTGACGTAAGACGGAGCTTCAGTTTCCCTGAAGCGGCGCTCATAGCATTCTTAACATTCAGACATCCCACTGTAGCAGCAGCTGGAACTGGCTCTCCCTTTAAATGAGGCGTGTCGACAACGCTAACATGCCATTTTAGGAAACCGACAAGATGAACATTGATACTTTCTAATGTCCAAGTGTCATAAAAATATTCCAGACATCTGAGTTCACTGTGATTTCCAACTCGTATCGAGAATTTTGACCAGAATCAAGCGTTTCTGTCCGAGTCCACGTGATGGCAGCGTTAAGTGAGTAAGAGGGACAGAGTTTTTCCTCTGCCACTCACTGTCTGATTTTCATGAGCAAACCTGCTTATTCTCAACGTCAAATGTCCAACATGGCGTTTTCCAGTAGTAAACAAGCAGTTTTTGATTACAGCCAGATGGGAGATGCATTTTTTACATTTATCTGCCTTGTGAATATATTTAAAGGCTCACTGAACTCTGAACTGAAATGTGACTGCAACAAAAACATGAAAATAGCCCCAGTAAAAATGTGGGGCCATTTGTGAAGGGCTTTAATTACAGTAATGTAAGGGTGGTGGTGTTCGGGTGGTGGTGGAGTTTGCATGTTTCCTCCCACAGTCCAAACACATGCATGTTAGGACAATTGGTGATTCCACATTGACTGTAGACGTGATTGTCAGCGGTCACCGTGTCTCTCTGTGTTGGCCTTTAGACAGACTGGCGACGTGTCCAGGGTTGACCGAGCCTCTTGGATCGGCTTCAGCTCCCTGTGACCCTGAACCTCATAGGCACTTAAGATGATACATGGCTGCATGGATGGATGCAGACTTTACACCAGTGTAATTTTAGTATTTTACTGAAACTTCTTAACACACGTTTGGACGGTTTCTGTTCGCAGGATGAAAGAACATTCGTACAAGCTAAAGGTGCATTATCGTCATGTTGGGGTTGGGATTAAGTTTGCATGTTACCGTTTCTTTGTGCGGCTTGTTCAGGCTAACGACGCGGTGGATGCTGGCGTTCCTGTTCGTCCTGTCAGCGTGTACGTGTTTTACCTCATGACTGATCTCCTAACTGTGAGATCACTGCGTCGCCGTGACGAAGAGGAAGTGAAGCAGGTGTCCACAAACGCACACACACTGAGCCAACCAAGCTTTTTGTGGTTCTTTTCGGACACTATTTTACACAGATTATACCTTTTAATTGCTTGAAGGCTCCATTCCACCGTGGTTCCTGACACACAAGAGCCGAGTTCATGCCGCAGTACATTCTTTACATTGTTTTTCATTCGTTTTAGACTTTTTGCCGTGGTATTTATTGGGGATAAATTTTCAGTGGTACTTGTATCGGCTATTTATAATTTAATATATATATAATTTTTTGTATCTGTAACCAGGGTGCTAGCGTGACATTTCCCCTCAAACAGGGCTACAGTGACAGTTGTGAGCTGGGGGTTCGACATGCCTGAGGTGTCAGCAAAACCGCCTGTAAAAAAAAAGTAAATGTGAATAGTGAATTAAAATACTTGCACTGTGCCTCATAAGTGCATATGTTAAACAGGAGCATCGGGAGCTGGTTCATCCTGTCAACGTATGGTATATTATGTCATGTTAGGGCAGAGATCGCAAGGTTTCCTTTGGCTCTAATTAACAAGGTATCACACATCAGCATAGACGAATGCAGCCAAATACAAGCAGTGCAAATTCACAGCCGTGGTGAACACGGAGGCAAAAATAGCCGAGACAACTGCCCTTTAAGTGTTTCTCCACAGTTCATAACGAGGCTCTTTTCATCACTGTTTAACTCGCATTCCTTCTGCCAAGCTCAACAAACGAGATTGTTGTGCGTCTTTGGCAGAAGCGCACCACAGCTGTCACACTAACAAAGCTGTTTTCACGTTGAATTGGTTTGAATTAATGGTGCAATAACACCGAGCACCGTCCAAATCCCCCCCGACGCCGCTCTTTTCTGCTGGGGAGCCACGCGAACCGCCCCGCCATTTGTTTGACTTGTCTTTACTGCAGCGGAGCGTTTACGCCAGTGATGGAGGAACTCCGAGACCTTCAAACCTCCGAGAACACCCTTCACAATTATCCGACACGAGAGCATGTTCAGCAAAGGGGCCTGATTTCCAGTAACACTTCATTGTTTTTCCCCCCTGATAGCCGAGGATCATTAAACAGTCAGCTGCTTGTCTGTGTAAAAACAAAGCCCAATCCAACTCAAACTCTTATTATTACCCGTCCATGAAAAGTTAAGTGGAATCGCCTGGTTGATTGAGTAACACGCATTCCAGCACTTAAACGTGTGCTGTTTTTTTCTTTTGACATACAAAACAGAAATCCACCATTTTGTTGGACGGTCTTGATGCTACAAACTCTGATGTTACTGTGACTAGAACTCCTTTGGGTTTGGTCAAGCCCCATTTAAACATCACCACACCGTTTAAATACTTGTTACAGTTTTAGCTCAAAGCCTACGGCTGTTGGTCGTTCCATCATTTTGGTTCGGATCAAAATATGAGCTATTGGATGAATTGCAAGCGATTTCTTTAGTTACATTTACACTTTAATAACTTTGTCTGATATTTCATACAAATCATTTGCATAAATCTCTCTCCAATACTTTAGTTTGTTTACCAAACACCTGCAAGTGAGCAAATCCAACGACGTTATGAAAAGATTTTTGTTTTGAGTTCATAAACACATTGTGTGTAAAAAAAGTTTAATTTTGTTTTAGTCTGTCTTAGTTTAAACTAATATGTCATAATGCTGCAGATGTGGAGGCTGTGCTGCAAGATAAACCGTACAAAAGCCAGACTTGACCAGCCCACGACATTATTTCATTCCTTATGTGATGAGTAATCCCCATTGGACATTATTCTAGCAGGTAACGTAAAGCCCAGAGTCCTTTAGAAGTCGTATGTTACAAGAAAAGGGCGAATTCTTCATTAATATGAACATGTCCAGGAAAATATGATCTGTTGTTTTCATTTTAGTTTTCGGTCTTGAGAAAAGAAAAGCTTTTTTTTTGGTGGGAGCACAAATACTACACACAGAACATGCCAACATCCATCCAAAAATTCATCCTGGTCACAGCTGTTACTAGAGGAGAGGTGGGCTCCCGTCTAATACGTTTGTACATGTGTTTCCTTTACAATTTGGGGGCAGCATTGCTTTTAACAAGCCTCTCCGTCCCACGCGTGAAGAGAACGGCATTATGAACGGAACCGCTGGCTAATGAATCCCTGAGAACAGCAGGAGCATTATCGATCACAGCTAATCGTAAGGGCTTTGTCCTCGTTACACCTCGTCCAGTATGGTGTGTGTGTGTGTGTGTGTGTGTGTGTGTGTGTGTGTGTGTTTGCTGAGGGCCAACGCTTGCAATTCGCTGCTGCATATGTCAGTACGTCAATGAGACGAGACGAGGACAGCCACTTCTGCTCTGTTCTGTTTGTGAGGTTCTCGTGATCAGTTTTTGAGTAACAGTTGGGGCAGAGACTGAGTGGGCCATGCTGCTGGTGTGCAGTGTTAGCAGCTCTGTTTCTGAGGTTCGTCTTAATATTTCAGCTGAATCCTCCCTGCTGTCCAAAAGGAAGGAAACAGGAAACCCTGGTTTGTGTGGAAAAGTGCGAGGTGTCTTTGAAACACTGACTTACGTTTTATTGTGGATGTGAGGGTCATCCACTGTCCTCAACAGTGACAGTTCACCTGTGTCGACCACAGAGCGAAGTGTGATGGTGTTATCACGTGTTCACTAGTGTTGACCCGGCTGAGTTGTTGAAGTTAAACTGGCGTCCCAGTCAGGCCGGGGTAGGATTTTTATCATGGAAGTGTTCCCGACCCAAACCGCAGTGTTGATGAATGTTGTGAGGATGCCTCCTCAAAGGCCGCTCTGAAAATGACCAAAGCGGTAATAAATCACAGGAAAACCTTTTCCAAATCACTCGACTCTGCTTTTCTTTTGCATTTACTTCAGCAAACGCTGGTTTGAACGTTATATCTAAGCCAGTGTTTCTCAAATAGTGGGGTGCGCCCCCGGAGCGCTGCCAGGGGGGGAGTGTGTGACCCTGGGGAACCTGCTTTTTTTGCCATACTAGAATAAAGTGTAATTGCAGATCCAGTCCAGTAGTTGGCAGAAGCGCTCTCATTGTCAGAGTGTGCGCAGGGAGGATTAGCTCTATGGTGTCGCGTTGATTTTGCACCCCCCCCGGCCGCCGCGATTAGAGTCACGGGGGCGCGAATTGTTTTATTTTCGCTAGGGGGGGCGTCACAGAAAATAATTGAGAAGCACTGATCTAAGCCAACTCCGTATCAGATCTATTTTTCAACTCCACATAAATCTGTTGTCAAATCGAGTTTAATAATGAGTAAGAGGTACGATCGGTTTTAGCATTAATGTTAATGAAGCCAGTCGGGTTATTTTTACTCCAACAATTTCAGCTGTTACACCATTAAAACATAAATTGGCTGATTTAAGTTCATAATTCATTTCTTATCACTTGTGTGTTGGAGCTCATGCCTTTAGAGTAAAACATCAGAGCTCAGGAAGCTGTGGCATGAGTGACAATGATATTGAGTAAGTTTCGGAGATGATCTGTAATGTGCTCAGTTATCGTGGATCCTTTTTTCTGTCCTTCGTGCCATTTAGTGGCTTTTACACAGCGTGTTGTGTTTTGTCCTCTCTCTCTTTTTCGCTGTTGCCAAGGACTGTTTCCGCTGTGGATTTCAGAAAACTATAAATGGTGTTTAAATCATTTTCACGGAGGCTTGTCTGTGTTTTGGCTCCTCTGGTGATGCTCAGGGGGCGAGTCGGTCTCACTTTGGACTTTGTCCCGAGCAGTTAGCATCCAGCTGCTCCACTACAATCCAGCCCAGTGTTGGGGAGAGAGAGCGGCTCTGTTATCGCTCGGTCTCATGACCTGCAGGTGCAGCAGCAACACATCAAGCAGAAACTCTGAGGCTCAAACTGCAGCTCAGCCCCCCCACATGTGACTAAGGCTGGATCTGGCGGGTCTTAAATTACGTTTATTAGTCGATTAAAAAGTCAGAAAAGGGTCTGAAATATCCTACAGAGGCAGACGCAGTGTCTGTCATTTACCTAACGGGTAAAGGATTTCAGTTCCGCACCAAATATTCGCATGAAGTCATACTGGTCTTAATAATGTCACGGAGGACCAGGGTCAACGTGTCGACTCTGACACAGGCCACACGCAGCGCGTTCGTACGAGGACACGGACTCGAGTAAAAGGGCAGGTGTCCGATCTCCACTCGAAGTGTCACCTCAGATGTTTCACTCAGCAGATAAAGTAAAATGTGGATAAAGTCAAAGTGCACGACTATGAAAACGACGTCTTTTAAACATTACTGATTCTGGTAGTTATGATCAAACATGCACAGTAATTAATGGAAAGTAAGGGTCAAAGGTCACGGTTGGCGAAGGTGGAGCGGATTTTAAGCACTTTATGTGTTGACAGGTGATAAAACCACCAAGATCCATCAGCTTCCTTATTTTCATTTTAAAACTGGCCGGAAGCGTGAACGCTGTGGCTGATGGGTGTGTGTCGCACGCTCCGCCGTGTGTGACTGATGTCAAACCTCGCTTCCTGTAGAGGTCAGTCTACTCGCATCTTCACTGCGCACACACACACACACACACACACACACACACTCGGCACCTGTGGGGTGATATTGGGCAGTGAGTGAACGGCCAGTTCTTGAAGTTGATGTGTGGGTTAAATGGGCAGCGACTTGAACAAACTGTGAACTGTGTGTTCCAGATGTGCAGCGGTGACACGCGGCTCCAACCCCACAGGAACTGCTGAAGAATGTTGGTGCTGGCTGTGACTGGCAGGTGTCAGAAGACTCTCGGTATTTTACCCTCCGCAGCTCATTGACTCAAGACTTTCCGGCGTCTCGTGGCGCGTCAGTCTGTGGCTCAATGGGGAATTCTTGTGATAAACGTGCAGGTCCGTCAATTGATGTGAGTGGAGCAGCCAGATCTTTGGATCGGACTCTAATGTCTGAGACGAAGCAGCCGCTGAGCTCAGCTTGGAGGTTTGCTGCCATCTACTGGTTCAGTGGAACATCTGCTGAATTCAAGTGTTTTCTTTCTTTCCTTCCTTATTTCTGTCTTTCCTGGTTTCCTCCGTCCTTTCAATGTTCTTCTTCCTTTTTTCCCCTCGTGTTTCTTTCTCCTCACGCAGTAAATTTTTCTTTCTTAAACCCACTTTTTGCAGTGCTTCCACCTTCTTGTCTTTCACGCCTTCGTCTACCTTCTGCCCTTATGAAGCGACCACTTCTGTGATCATTGTGCAGGGGGGAGGACAGGGAGGATGGAAAGACGGTTGAGGTTGAAGTGAACAGAGAGGAAAGGTGAAAGGAAAAAAAAGGATGCGAAGAATGCGATGACGAGGAATAAACAGTGTGACTCAGTCGGTCGTATTGTGGAGCTTTTGCTGAGGCAAACTTCCTGGTAATAAACTTTGTTTAACTTGATTTGCAAGTTAATGAGAAGCGCCTGAACGCACCATTTCTTTTGATGTCCTCCTGTGACGTTGGAAATATTTTTGTAAGCCTCCATTACTGATGCAGAGGAAGGTTGTGTTTGCGGAGCAGATGCTCTCTCCTGCTGAAGCTGAGTTCGTGGAACCTCATCAGCAGAGGAGGCTGTAGCCGCACAGCCGGACGTCTCTGCACGTCTGTCCACTCCACTGTCACTGTAGCACGTGTAGAAAAAATCTGAAGGCGATCATTTATTAAGCCAAATGAAATCGTTTGTAAAGAAATGCATTTGACATGTAATTTGGAACTTAGGCTGAATAACAACCCTGTAAGGTAAACAACATAAAACTTTATATAAACTAAATGGCCATAAAATATATAACTGAATAATTAAAAGAAAACAAAGCTGTCAGATGTAGCAGGTGCAGTTTTTTATGTTAAAACAATCTCCCTCACACACAGTCTCCCACATTCATGAGGTGCAGCTCCGTCATTGCTTCTGATGGCTGCCCCACATTCTGACCTAAACCTCCATATTTGTCTCCAAAACCGTCACAGGACCATGAACTGCAACGTGATGCTGTTGGCTGACGACTGATAGTATTTCCAGTTTTGCCGTTCATTTTATTTTGTGTGTCTGGGTGTCATCGCATTCAGCGTAAAACAGTGAATAAAGTGCACGTACGCGGCCCTGAGTGCTGAGATAAGATAAGAAACTGGCATCAGTGCGGGCGGCATGTGTCCACATTGCGTAATCCAACACCTTCTGGCTCCTCTCTCGCCGCTAAAAATACCAGCAGGCTCTGGGCCTCCATCTGACGGCGTCCTCGCTGTCTGGGCTCGCATGCACTAAACGTCCCCACGACTGATTTCATCTCCTACTGTCTCTGTTTTCACACAGGACAGTTTTCAGCAGGGAGAAAGACAGGATGAGAAAAGTGTGAGTTGAAGGCTCCTCCTCCTGCTGGGCCTGGACAGGCCAGGAGGACCTCAGGCTGCTGGAGGTTGGGTGAAGAGATGCTTCAGAATTTCTCCTTCTGTCGAAGTCTCCTGTGACAGAGACTCCTTGAACAGCCCTGGCAGTTAACGGTTTCTGAGCAAGGGGCACACTTCTAATCAGACTAAGGAGGTCACTTCCTGTCTGTATCACGCTGACGGTCGATGACGCAGCATCAGGAAGTGAGGCCACAGCTGGTTGATTCTCAAGCGGTTTCGTATCGTACGATTCTTGTTCTTGTTTGGATTCTTGTTTGAGCTTGACTGGTACAAGATGTTTAAGGCAGATTGTTCCAAGTAAAATAAAATCATATTTTCTACCAGAACGTCTCGTGACTGATCTATGGGGAGTTTTGAGTGTCTGCATCAGCTTTCTGTAACGAACAGTGTGAAAAGTCCAAGGCCACCACCAGCTCTTCTGTTTTGCAGGGCAGCAGTAACAGTCTGCCGGATTTATTTCAGGGTCTCTTTTTAAGAACATACCGACGTGAGCCCCTGTGAGGTTTTCGGGGTTAATGTCAGATGGTGTGTTAAAAGACCTGGTCTTTCATGTCTCGGTCTGTCCAGGTGATCCCGTACTGCCTGTGATGTTCTCGTCCGGACTCTGCAGTCCAGTCCACGTCCGTCTGTGTTTATAGGCTACTAGAATTTTACTGCTAATAGATGAAACTGAGCCAATCAGAGTTTCCAGAATTTAAATCTGTGCTGTCCAGGATTCATGACGCCGCTGGCAGCAACTCACGACGCACCCTCGGGCGTGTTTCGCTGCAGGCTGCAGTTGCCCGTTGTTCCATCTCCCCACTCGTCTTTTTCTGTTCCTCTGACCTTCGCTCATCTTTAAGCCTTTTTGCCTGCTTCCTTTCCGAAAAACAACAACAACAAACACAATTCGTGATCGAGCTTCTTTCAGATCCACTCAGCATCCAGATGAAGCCGCCAAAGGCCGAGTCAGGGCCACGTCTCACCTAGAAGAAATGCGGAGAAACTCATCAAATTTTGACAGTTTTTTGGCTCTTCGACTCTTATTTTTGGCCAAGACGTGCCACGTGTCAGAGGAAGGTCACACTAAACACTTGAGCCTGTATAAATGTTTTTAACTGTGTTTCACTTCTGTTGGTTCCAACCTGCCATTTGGAGGATTTACTGAAGTTTCCACTCTCTTCCCTCCCTGCTGAGGGCAAAGTTTCAGTGGGATTTTCTGAAAATGTAAAAGCTGCAACATGAAGAACGTTCAGGCTGAACAAACGGCCGCCGTCGGAGGAGAGAAGCTTTATTTAATAGACGTGAAATATTCCCTGGATAAACCAGCAAATGAAGTAATCAGCACTTGGACTGATGAAGCGTCTTCCTCGGTAGGAAGTTCCTGGCTGCCACATGGACAATGAGTGGAACTAGTTTTCCTCCAGTGGGACACGAGACTGTGTCTCCTGTGTGGTTTTGTTTGTACGGCTGCACACGACATGTAGCACCGAGGTGAACGTCAGTGGGAAGCTTCAGACCGAACGAGCTTCCTGCAACAGTCGTCCTCATTAGAAGCCGCAGCGTTTCAAATAAACAGCTGGTTTCACGGCCTTGTTTTCGGCGTTGGCAGTTGGTGGCAGCCGACTGTGAGGGGAGGAACACCCGCCCAGATGCAGAAGAGGGAAGTCGAGGTAAGAAACAAACACCGCGCACATTTCTCAAACCTGTCAAACGTATTTCAGTTTGTTTTTCATGACCCGCAAACCATTTGTGAATCGTCACTGTAAAGAAAACAGAGCTTTTAAAGAATCTACCGACGCAAGTATAACAATGTTAAAACTATCACGTGAATAGTCCCCCCACCCTGGAAAGCCAGGAACCGGATCAAAGACAGATGCAGCTCTCTGGTGGACTAAAAGGACTAGTTGTGTCGTGTTTGAAAATGTATTTTATGGATTCCTGCTGCTTTAAAATACAAAAGGAAGAATTTAAACATGTAACCTCGCGTCCCAAGTAATGTGAATGAAGCTTTTTGATTATTGGTGTATATTTAGTGCACTGCTTGATTAAAACGGAGATTATTTGCGTTATTAGTTTCAGCAACTAAACTCACTTTCTAAACTCTGATGTGTCATTTTGATTTCGTGTTGTAGAAGACAAACTCTATGAAAATATTGCAATTCCAGCATTTCAGTTCCAAAATAACTTTAGCAAATTTGCTAAAAATAGCCAAAGCCTAGACATTATTGTATGTGTTCACAATAATTTTCCCAGTTGAACTTCCAGTGTGACTGTGATTCAAAGTGACATTTACAGCAGGACGATTAGCACATGCTTTTATCCAAAGCATCCAGTTAAGGAAGACACACCAACTTTGTGGTTCATAGAAAACCCATGTACTGAGCGATATGGATGTCACTCTTAGAATTTATTCAAATTGCAGAGAAAATCATAAACCAGAGTGGACTGATTGAGAGAGTGAGAACACCCCCCCCCAAAAAAAACCCAGCACGTTACACAGCAACAAAATGAAACAGTGTTTATTCATCAGCAGCAATGATGAAAAAATTCAAATGTTTATTCAGTATTTTTAGGAGCTAAATTATAATATTTTAGAGTTGAATTAACAGGACATTTAACATAATTCAGTACGTCGTTTGCAAAGCTGTACAGTTTGTGAAAGTGTCCGTTTGCTGCCAACTCTCTTTCCGAATAGAAAATGGACCTGAACCGTTGGAACTACATGACAGTAGGTCTGTCTCTATGGCTTCATTATAAACAAACCATGAAATTATACTATTTTGAGAATCTCTGCATTTTTGTCACTAATGAGCTTCCATACGTTCAGGTGTCAGGACTTTAATTACAAGAAAAGACACTGAAGACATTATTATTCATCAGCCGATGTTCAAGCCAAAGAGGACAGTGTTTATTTAGCAACAAACTCAGGAATGAAGATGAAAATTAAAAATGCATACTGCCAAATGTCCCCTCTGCTGGACCGACCAAAAACATTCATGTCATAAGTTTGTGTCCTCTTGGAAGGAACTTGCAAGTGTTTGTGGTTGGAACAGCTGCTGTCCAGTAAACACCGTCCGAACATTCAGCCAAAGACTTTAATCAACACTTGAGCAGTACAGGACGTTACACCGAGGATTTAAATAGCCACAGAAGCGTTCCCATTCACAACGTGGGGTCATGGACGGACCAGAGGAACTGGGCATTTGTGTGTGTGCAGGTCACGTATTCAGGTGGACGCTGCGTTCGCCTGGTTTCTTGTTTCCATGCTGTGAAGGTTCCTGAGTTTAGTATTGCGTGAGACTCTTGTGCTTTCCAGTCAGGCTGCAGCGAAGCGTTGTGGTCCGAAAACGCCGTTTGTCTGTCTGCGTGCGGACGCTGTTGTGCTGTCGATACAGTGGAGTGTCCGGTACACTGGGTTGTTGGTGTTGGTTGGTTTGTCCTCCTAAAGGAAAGTATCTGGCTGATTTAAGGATTCCTACGCATCAGGTGTTTGGTTGATTTACTGTGGGACACATCTGCACGTTCAGCCTCTGCTCTGTGTAACGTGTTAGCAAAGTGAAGGCTGGACATCCAGTTACCGCGGGAAGCTCGGTGCAGCTCTGCCTGCTCTAAATGTTTGAACGTGCGTCTAAACGGGAGAGGAAAATACTTTGTCTTTATTAGCAGAGCAAACAAATGCCGCGACCATGTTTGGCACCAGAGTGAAAGGCTCTAAAATCCTGCACGTGAGTTGGGCAGAACATAAGATGATGCTGTCAGCTTTTCAAATTCAGATTTCGCAGAGATTATCCATGCCTTTACAAGGGATTTTTATTTTTATTTTTAACAAATCCCACAAGGAGACACCAACACTGGCAAAGTGAAGCGGCCCAGTGTTTCTTTGGAACGATGCCGTGTTATTTCTGCCTTTAGTTTCCTCCTGCGATCCGTTAATTACAGAAAAAAAAACAATTACCAGACCTCAGCGTGTGACCGACCACTGCCACCTCAGTGAGCAGGGCTGCATCATTGGATTTTCTTTTGACGATTTACTATATTGGAAAATGTATTGATATAAAATCACACACACTGTTATGGTTTAAACATCAATATAATATTTTATGATATTTGTTAATTTCTAAAACTCTGCTCATTGTCTCTCAGGAACCTCAGTGGCTCCAACCTTGTTGTTTCACGCCCAGTAAAACCGATCGTCATCTTTGTGATTCCAAAAACGGCTGGTGAAAGTAAGTAAAAAAAAAAAGAAAGCGCTGATAGAACGACCTACAAACCAGCAGATGTTCTGAATACGGAAATATTTCCACTCTATTTGTAATGATGGTTAATTTGTAGTAATATGTCTTCAGTATACCAACAGTTATAGACAATGTGTAAAACGTATTTAATGCTTCATGTTTACACATCTCAAAGTGCCTTAAATACAAAGCTACTTCAGTCACGACAGTATGTACATGTAGATATATTATAAATATGTTTCTGTGCCCGTTGTGGGGTTTTACATAGTTTGTTTATATATATTCAAAAGTCACACACATCCATACGCTATTTACAGTGAAGTCAATATTGTATTTACACAGAGAAGGTAACGTAGTTGTGAATGTGCCTGTTCTGATGGTCTGTTTGCAGCCGCACTGAAAAACAAGTGGCTTTGGAACCTGCTGAGATTCTCCACGGCAGAAGAACTATTGCTTTGGGGTTTTTGTGTGTGTTTTGTGTGTGTGTGTGTGTGTGCGAGCTGGGTCGAACTGCAGCGTCTCCTGGACGGGGCAGAGAGTTGCTCGAGGTGCTCCGGTCCTCCATATTGCTTTCAGTATTGCTGCCGTGTCTGGTGCAGAAGGAGAAACGTGGGGGGTCGGTGCCGCGGCGTTTGAGAGGCGCTGACAGAGTTTAGAAGGACGGGGAATGAACCGGGAGGTCGAGTCGCTGCTCTCGGTGCGTCAGAAAAGATCCTGAGGGCCCAGGTGGATGATGATGGGCGTCGCTATGGTCTGCGGCTGGTAATAGGCACTGTCGATGTACAGACCGCCTACAGACAGAGACACAAATCTGTCAGTTAATATACAACTCTGCTTTTCGTGAAGTCATCAATCAAATGAAAGTGTGCAAGGTAATTAGGAAAACAGCTGCTAATTGAAAGCAGCTCCCATTATCCATCACAGCCGCCATCATATCAGGGGGCCTAAGGCTTGAAGAAGCCCCCACCCCCCCGGGATTGGTAAAGGTCAGGGAGATGAAAGCTGCGCATCCAGTCGCATCTTTTATCTCTATCAAGGACTGCGGCAGCGCTGCAAACGGTTTCCTCCCTGCACAACTCTAGCACTTCCTGTCAATGGTCACTTCGTGTATTTGTCCAAGGCCCCCGGGACGCTGCAGAACTGTCCCCCTGAACCTGCAGACAGTCTGCTGCAGCATTACTGGGATTTCTCCCCGTTCTGGAAACACACGAGGCTGTTTCACGATGCCTTTACTAACTCGGTTCAGGCGTCGCTTTTGGCTGGAGAACTTGTTCACATGATGTTTCATAAATTAGGTTACCGCACAAAAGCAGCAATGACCCACTTACTAAAAGAGCAGCTTTTACGTCAAGCGTGCTTCGGACTTTTATTACAGTCCTGTGATTATAGGTCAGTAATAACATTTTGATGTGATGCGGGAAAGAAAAGCTCCCAGATCAGGAAGGTCTGGCAGTCACATGACCCGGCACATGATCTAAACCGCTGTGAGCACGACAACAGAATTGTTTGGTAAATGTGCGTCTGTACGACTCTGAGTCACCAACGTGTGAAAACAGTGCAGAGTTCACTGAGCTACAGTAGCTTAGCCTCGGTCAGTGCACACGGCTCTCAGGAGCTCACACACTTCCTGTGTGTGTGTGTGTGTGTGTCGTACCTGTGGCTTACGTTCGCCACATCAGCCAAGCATGTAGGACTAAACCGTGTCACATTTCTCCTTTTGTTTAAGGAGCTGCTCTGCAGCTCGACCACATCTCAGGCCAGTTCACCCAGTGAACTCCCAGTAAGTGATTGAACTGTAGTTATTAAATTATGGTGCGTGTGCAGTATTTATGTTTGAGAGTTTGACTTGTTTTTTTCTGTCTTCCATCCAGATCCAGACAAACCTGGAGGTTTTACTACTCTGCAACTTGTGGATGTCGTATTTTCAGACAGGCAGCAAGTGAGGGGTGAGTTATCAGTGTTAAATATATCCTGATTGTGCAGTTATGAGACATAGATGAAGTTAAATGTACATTATGGAAAATAATCCAGTTACAGCTCTGTTTTGTGTCCAGGTGCATGGTGCAACGCTTAGGTTAAAGGTCAAACTGTTTCTCTTCTCCTATCAAGTGTTTCCTGTCTCAGTGCTGGTGAGTTCGATGTTAATTCATCAACAGCCAAACGTTCGATACCCCGTGTAAGAACTGAAAACGTGCCGTAAGCTGGTGAATCCACAGCAGGTCACGAACCACAAGTTACTCAGCTGTTGACAAAAATATTCATTTATTTAAAAAGAATATTAGCTACAAACAGGTCAAAATAAAACCTCTCTGAAAAGAAAGTGACACATTCAACAGCGACTGTAAACTCGGACGTTCGCCGTCCTAACACAAGGAAATTGTCTCTCAGTGCAACTGATTATTGTAAACCTGTTTTTTTTCCTCTTCTCACAGAAACTTAAGACATTTAAGAAACACAGATAAATTAAAATACAAAAAAACTTTCACACCCATGAGTGATTGTTAAAGGAATAATGGCCTTTGACCAAAAAAAAGCAGCTCTCTGCTCACTGACATGCGTCAGTTTGTTGGTGCTTCGTTCCCAACCGTGATGTTCGGTTCAGTAGTTTGTGGATAATCGCTCTTGTTCGTTGTAGAGTCTGTTTGACGTGGTTTCGGCATTTCCCTCCCTTTCCCTTCCATAATCATCAACCACATGGAAATAAGCCTCGTGTACGGAGCTGCTTGGTTTCTAGCACTGGGTATTTTTTGTATGTTTCCCGGTGGGTAAGTGAAGACCTGTAAATATTTCGTAGTCTGTATTTTATGACCGACGCTGCTTTGACGTGTTCCACAGTTCCTGTACTTGTACATTTCACAGGTTCATTTAACGTGGGTCTGTTTTTTTGTCGTAGGCTCTGTACACTAGGTCTTTTTTAAAAAACTAAATAACGGACGTTCAGGTCCTTCTATTTATTTCCATACATTTAATAATGAGTATGTACAGAGAATATCTACCGTCCCATGCTGGATCTGCGCTGGGTGCACATTATTTGTGCAGTTTTTTTCTTCCCTGTGGTCGCTGCCCTGTCAGTTCCTCGCCGTGGACACACGGTAACGGGTTTGTCTTGTTTTAGTGTCGTTCCTTAAGGATTTTTAGACGCCGTTTACTTTGGTGCAGCCTCTTCCCTGGGGTTAAGGGTTGTTGGTTTCCTGTGTTGGATGATTAATTAGGTCCCTAAAGATTATATTTTGTGCCCCAGATTAGGTCGTTAGCTCCTTCCCGTGTAACATTTACCTAAGCAGTCTTCCACACATGAATCAGCCGTTCACTGATCAAAGAGCTTAACGGTCAGAAAGAGCGTAATAACTGGACGCCACAGAGGGAACAAGCTGTTGTTCTACGTGGTTTCATGCGTTTGTGGATTCCACTGGCTTTTTTTGGTGGTGGTGAACAAACAGTCAAAGTCAGATATTCCTTTAACAAGTAATGTCCAGAGCGGGTGAGGGAGGGTCCTAATATGGGTAGAGGTGGGTGACGGGGTAAGCGGTGGGGACTCTGATGACAGGGACAACTACTGAGGGCATTCTGGAGGGAAAACCTGAGGAAGAGCAAAAGGACAAACACACGAACTCAAATGTTGGGATGTGGTGACAAACAGATTAATGGATGGATTATTGATCAGTGAGTGTGGACTTACTGTAGGCGGGGAGCCCCCCCGCAGGGCTGTAGCCGTAGGGGGCACCGAAACCTGTGAGGGAGCAACGCAAAACACGACAGTCAGCATCCTGCACAACAGCCGCTCGTAAATCACTTTTACAAGGTTTAACTTTAAATGAAAGTTGCAATTGTCAGAAAGGAGATTATTCTATTATCGAGGTCAGAGTGGGCAGAAGAGTCGCGCTGCAGGGCCAAAACATTAGAACCCCCTCATCTTATCTGCTCCAGTACGACTCCACTGCCCAGTCCGACCTCCATAATAGAACGATCACCTTTCTGACAGCTGCAACCTCAAAACTGAGAAGAGTAGAACTTATGGCAGAGCTGCCGTATTGTGGTGTATGAGATTGTAAAGTGCAAAATGATACGTATCTGTATCCATGACAACATCATTACTTCCTGCTTGTTGTAAAGGTCGTGACGTTCATTTGTCTTTCAACATAGGAAATAACATCTCAACGGAATTTTCTGCTGCATCTTCATTTCAAGTAAATCAACAGTTTTACAGTAGAAAAGTCACTGCTGGTTTTAGTGTCTGTACAGATTTGTTGAAGCTGTGACCAAATCTGTCCTGTAAAAGTCACGATGGATAGTGAGATATAATAACAAGTAACAGCTCGTTTTTCACGTCTGTACAGCCGTCGCGTAATTACAATCTACTACTAATCCTACTTCTCTTTCGGCTTTTCCCATCAGGGGTCGCCACAGCGAATCATCTGTTTCCACTTTACTCTATCCTGGGCATCTTCCTCTCTGACACCAGCTGACCTCATGTCCTCTGTTAGAACGTCCATATATCTCCTCCTTGGTCGTCCTCTCGCCCTCTTGCCTGGCAGCTCCATCTCCAACATCCTTCTACCAATATAATCACTATCCCTCCTCTGCACATGTCCAAACCATCTCAGTCTGGCCTCTCTGACTTTGTTGCTAACACAGGCAACATGTGCTGTCCCTCTGATGAGCTCGTTCCTTATTCTGTCCAACCTTGTCACTCCTAAGGAGAACCTCAACATCTTCATCTCTGCTGCTTCCATCTCTGCCTCTTGTCTCTTTCTCACTGCTACTGTCTCTAACCCATAGAGCAGAGCTGGTCTCACCACTGTCCTGTTCACCTTTCCTTTGAGTCTTGCTGACACTCTTCTGTCACACAACACTCCTGACACTTTCCTCCACCCATTCCAACCCGCCTGCACTCGCCTCTTCACCTCTTTTCCACACTCCCCATCACACTGAACTGTTGACCCCAAGTACTTAAACTCCTGCACCTTCTTCACCTCAGCCCCTGTAACCTCACACTACCTGGATCCCTCTCGTTTACACACATGTATTCTGTCTTACTACGACTGACTTTCATACCTCTTCTTTCCAGAGCAAACCTCCACCTCTCCAGCTGTTCCTCCACCTGCTCTGTACTCTCACTGCAAATCACAATGTCATCTGCAAACATCATTGTCCAGGAGATTTCTGTCTGACCTCATCTGTCAACCTGTCCATCAGCATAGCAAACAAGAAGGGACTCAAAGTCGATCCTTGGTGTAGTCCCACCTCCACCTTGAACTCCTCTGTCTGACCTACTGCAGATCTCACCACCGTCATGCTCCTCTCATACATGTCCTGAACTACTCTGACGTACTTCTCTGCCACTCCCGACATCCTCATACAGTACCACAGCTCCTCCCTCGGCACCCTGTCATACGCCTTCTCTAAATCCACAAAGACACAATGCAGCTCCTTCTGACCATCTCTGTACTTTTCCATCAACAACCTCAAAGTGAAAATGGCATCAGTGGTGCTCTTACGGGGCATGCAACCATACTGCTGCTCACAAATCTCCACCTCCTTCCTAAGCCTGGCCTCCACTGCTCTTTCCCACAGCTTCATTGTGTGGCTCATCAGCTTTATCCCTCTGTAGTTGCTGCAGTTCTGCGTGTCACCCTTGTTCTTAAAGATCGGCACCAGAACGCTTCTCCTCCATTCCTCAGGCATCTTCTCACTCTCTAAAATCCTGTTAAACAGACTTGTCAGAAACTTCACTGCTGTCTCTCCTAGACACTTCCACACCTCCACAGGTACGTCATCAGGGCCAACAGCCTCTCCGCTCTTCATCCTTTTCAGAACCTTCCTCACCTCATCCTTTGTAATCTCTGCTATTTCCTGCTCCACAACATCCACATCTTCCTCCCTTCTTTCCCTGTCATTTTCCACATTCATCAGCTCCTCAAAATACTCCTTCCATCTTCTCTGCACACTCTCCTGGCTTGTTAGCACCTTTCCATCTAGGTCTTTAATCACACTTATCTGTTGCACATCTTTCCCATCCCTGTCTTTCTGTCTGGCTATCCTGTACAAGTCCTTCTCTCCTTCCTTTGTGTCTAACCTGTCATACAGTTCATCGTAAGCTTTCTGTTTGGCCTTTGCCACCTCCCTCTTCACTCTGCGCTGCACTTCCTTGTACTCCTGTCTACTTTCCTCAGTCCTTTCTACATCCCACTTCCTTTTAGCTAACCTCTTCCTCTGGATGCAGTCCTGTACTTCCTCATTCCACCACCAAGTGTCTTTATAATCTTTCCTCTTTCCAGATGACACACCAAGCACCTTCCTACCTGTTTCCCTGATTACCTCTGCTGTAGTTTCCCAGTCATCTGGAAGCTCTTCCTGACCACCCAAAGCCTGTCTCAACTTCTGCCTGAATTCCTCACAAGTTTCTTCATTCTTTAGCTTCCACCACTTGGTCTTCTTTTCTGTCTTTCCTGTCTTCTTCTTCCTGACCACCAGAGTCATCTTACACACCACCATGCGGTGCTGTCTGGCTACACTCTCTCCTACCACCACTTTACAGTCACTAACCTCTCTCAAATGACCTCGTCTACATAGAATGTAGTCCACCTGTGTACTCCTACCTCCACTCTTGTATGTCACTCTATGTTCCTCTCTCTTCTGGAAGTAAGTGTTAACTACAGCCATTTCCATCCTCTTAGCAAAGTCCACCACCATCTGTCCTTCTGGATTCCTGTCCTTCACACCAAACCTGCCCATCACCTCCTCATCACCTCTGTTCCCCTCACCAACATGCCCATTGAAGTCTGCTCCAACAACTACTCTCTCTCCTCTGGGGATACTGTCTACAACCTCATCAAACTCACTCCAGAATCTCTCTCTCTTCTAACTCACAGCCAACTTGTGGAGCATACCCACTGACTACGTTCACCATCACACCTTCGATTTCTAGCTTTAGGCTCATCACCCTGTCTGAGACTCTTTTCAAATCTAGAACATTGTTCACAAACTCCCCCTTCAGGATCAGTCCTACTCCGTTTCTCTTCCTATCCACACCATGGTAGAACAGTTTGTATCCTCCTCCAATACTACGTGCTTTGCTGCCCTTCCACCTCGTCTCCTGCACACACAGTACATCTACCTTCCTTCTCTCCATCATGTCTGCCAGCTCTCTACCTTTCCCTGTCATTGTTCCAACGTTAAGAGTCCCTACTCTCAGATCTAAGCTGCTGCCTTTCATGTTCTCTCTCTGACCACGAACCCTTCTGCCTCCTCTCCTTCTTCGACCAACAGTAGTCCAATTTCCACTGGCACCCTGAAGGTTAACAGCACCGGTGGCGGTCGTTGTTGACCCGGGCATCGACTGATCCAGTATGAAAGTGCTATGGATGACTCGCGTGGTTGTACTTGGCAAGTTTTACGCCGGATGCCCTTCCTGACGCAACCCTCTCTATTTATCCGGGCTTGGCACCGGCACAGAAGTTACTGGCTTGCAACCCCTGTGGCTAGATTCATCACGTAATTACAATGATACTGAGAAAAGGGAGTCAGGTCAATCACTACTACAGGAAAGTGCATGTTGTCATCCTCCATGTGCAGATGAATCTGTGGTTCTGCTAAAGGATCAGATCCGAACCACTCGTGTCCAGTAAACACTGATCGATTCTGTTGTGGAGACTGAGCTCGTTCACAACTAGGATAAACGCAGATCTAGGCCAACGTGGGTAGTGGAGTCACAGTGGAGGGGGTGGTTCTAATGTTTTGGCCACCCCCGTCTGACAGTTTGAACCTGAACACTGACAGTAGAACTCACAGCGGAGCTGCTGTAGTGGATTGGACCAGATTGTTCCTGTGGTCATAATGTTATGCCTGATTGGTGGATACTGAGAAGAAGTATTTTGAGCAGCTTGGCGTGAAGCGTGAAACCCGTGTGTTTACCTGTTTCACTACCAGCCGCGTTAACACGTCCGCGTTGATTAAGGAGTCATGTTAGAAGCCAACTGACAGTCGCTAACCGGGTGAAACCTGTTCACCACAAAATGAATCCTGCGTGACTTTTCCTCTGAACACTAACGGTCCAGCCTTGACGTTTGCACTGATTATACGACTATTCTTCAGGGAAATATCATTTGTGTGACCACGGTAACTCAAACTGCACATGAATGTGCTGTGACGTACCTGGGTGCATGTATCCATGCGCGGGTGCAGTGCTGATGTAGGGAGCTCTGGGGATGACAGGGACGCGTGGAGGTCGGGCGGCGAGAGCCGGGATGGTCAGCACCGAGGCTACAGGCCGCTTTGGCTGCACAAACACACACAGTTCAGGTCAGCATGCTGCCGCCGAGCTTCAGGCTTCAGTTTAGTCCTGGGTCTGTACTCACAGGAGGGTTGGCTCGTTTCTTCTTGTTGGTCGTAGATTTGGAGCCAGAGAAGAGGCTGTTCAAGGCGGCTAGCGCGGCACTCGCTTTGGCGACTTTCTTATTGGGACCCGTCCCCCGGAAAATCTGCTTGTCCACCTCCACCTGTCCCAGCACAAAGACACACTGTCAGATGCTATTAGGCACCTGCTGAAAACGACACGTTAGGACTCTTGCAACGATCAGTGAGTCGCTGTTAGACAGCCGAACTTCCTGTTTAATGCCACAATTTTCAGTCGCACCAGGAACTCCTGGATGTAAGATGGATACAGTGGACTGCATCTGCACAGAAAGGACATTTCCCGTCAAACGGGCACCAAAAGCTGTGACCCGTTCTTCAGTTGTGGTCCACTGTGACGACACTAGGCTGCTGACTTTTCTTCTCCATCACATCTGCGGATCATTGCTATGCTAAAATTGTTAAATGCTGCAATTCAGTGGATGGTCAGAACAGGTTTGGACTATTTTGTCCAAATTCTGTAAACCTGCTAAGTTACTTGTCAAACCTTTTGTCCGTTTGTGTAATTGTACATTCAGTCGTACGACTTGTTTGTTGAAGCGAACACTTTTAGTGGCAGGACCTCCCAGACATATTTCCACACTGGAAATATTATGGATACAGAGAAAATATGTCTGTGCATCATTAATCTGATGAAATTTATCTTTATAGGCCAAACAAAGAACAAACTGCAGCAGTGAGTTTAGGGGATAAAATTGGTTTCGTGTGTCCTGACATTTTCAAACATAAAACACTTTCTCTCCTTCAGTTCCTGATAAGAACCTCCGACAGGAGAGATGAAATCCATGAAACACATCTGCGTGTACCTCTATGATGAAGCGTTTGTCGTAGGTGCTGCCGCTCTCTGATATCAGCTCATACTTGAGGCCGCGGCGTTTCTCGTTCAGCTCCATCACGGGGTTTTTACCTCCAGCCGTCAGGATGGGACCTGGAGCTCTGGACTACGGGCAGAAACACAGACAGGGTTTTATTTTTGACACACCTGCTGCAACTGCTATCGTTTGTGATGGAGGCCATTTTCTTGTTTTCTCATACACCTTTTCAGCAGGTTGCTGCATAATTTCTAATCATTTTAAATCTCTTTACTTCTTTCTCCTGTGTAGTTGGGGCTGTGGCATGTTCCTCATAAGATAAGATAGAACTTTATTAATCCCACAGTGGGGAAATTCTTGCGTTTTTAGCAGCCATAGACAAAGAACACAGAATCTGCACAGAACAATGTGCATTACAGACGTCGGTGGTTCAGGACGGCTGCGTACTTATAAACTCAAGCTCCTTCTGGGTGTTATTCATACCAGAATATATCGTGTCAGATCAAACCCGGCGAGCTGTGGGCGCTGACAGCACGCGGACTGAGGTTAAAAATGAATGAACAAACAGCATCAGGAGACAAAATGGAGACACCGGCAGCTTTGTAATCGACACCGTTTGCCAGGTGTGGATCGTCCGCACTTACACGGAGGCGGTTTGTGTCTGAGAGCTACGTTGGAAATTGCTGTCGAAAACAGCTCGACGACTAAGTTGTTTCGCCATCTGCGAATTACCGCATGGCCCATGAAAATCAATGTGAGTCAGCTGTCTGTGGTAGGACTAAAGTAGCTGAGGTACCGGCGCAACAACTTCAGCAGAATTATTCTGGAAAAAAAAGCCCCGAGACAAGAAAAGCAACAGATGGCCAGACATAACAATCCTGTAACAAATACACGCTAATAACGTGATGCCAGTTCAAGCGCTGGAGAGAGATGGTTCCAAATCACATCTGACAACTTCAATCCCAATGCACCAAATATTAAGGTCAGCTGTGGCTCAACTGTGTCACTCAGGTCTCCAGACTGTGGTGTCACATTATTCCATGTATGATGATCATCATCATCAATAAGAAAACTCAGAGCTACAGTTACAACTCAGCTACTTTCTCAGCTCGCTCCTGCTTTACATGCCGTTAAATTAACACTTTTGTCCAAATCCACTGCATTCAACGAGCTGGACGTGATCAGCAGAACTTTTTCTAAAAGTACTAAAACAGCTCTTAAAACAAGGCTGATGACGTTAGTTCAAGTTGGCAGGATGACACTTCAACTAGGAAATGTTCAGTTATTGGGAATTTTTAATTAACCTCACTGACGTCGTGACGAATGATGTTACGTGTGTGTGTGTGTGTGTTTTCCTCACCTCCTGTGCATCTGTGGAGGAGGTGAGAGAGGCGGAGCTGGAGCTGGTTGACATCCTGTCGTTCTTGCCTTCGCCATCTGACTTCTCATCGGCACTCAGCGAGTCCACATCTCCATCGCCACTGCCGCCACCTAGGACATAACCCAGAGCCTGCAGAGCCTGAGGACGGAACAAGACGAGAGAACACACACACACACACACACACACAATATTTAAGAACCATTTGAAGTGCCTGGTTTCTTTTCTTCTGTTGTCATGTGGACATTTGTCTGATCAGAAGCGTAATGGGCAAACTTTTCTCTAGACAGATGGGAGGTGAATCACTCTTTCACATCCGTCATCTATGACTGAGCCGTCCTTGAGCAAGGCATTCAACCCCCCTAACTGCTGCTGCAGTGAGGCTGCAAAATGGCCAACAACACCACCAGCACCAGCGCCGCACAAAGTGGCTGTACTGGGCAGCTCTGATGTGTGACTGAGGAGCCGAATGATTAAATGTGTGTGAAACTGACAAAGTGTGAGCAGTCAAACTTGTAAGTTCAATAAAAAGGCCAATGAACAATGAGCTGTTCATTTTCAAAACATCTGACGCCAAGTAAAGAACGACGGAAAAGTCGACGGAGGAGAGCGGCTGGTGCAGAGTTTAAACCGTGCGGCCGGTTTTGTCTGGGTACCAGACATATTTGCATTGCATTCCAGACTTCAGGCTGTAATTGACTGCAAAGGATTTGCAACCAAGTATTAAAAAGTGAAAGTTTGATTTATGATTATTATTCTGTCCCATTACTTTTGGTCCCTTAACAAGTTGGAGGCACATATGCAAACTGTTGTAATTCCTACATCGATGTAAATACCCTCAAATTAAAGCTGACAGTCTGCAGGTAAAGCACATTGTGTTCGTTTCATTTCAAAGTGCAGATAAAGTCGTCATAGTGGGCGATTTTAACATTCATGTAGATGCTGACAGTAACTCCCTCAACACAGCATTTACTTCATTATTACATTCAATTGGTTTCTCTCAAATTGTAAATGAACCCACTCACTGTTTTAGTCACACCCTAGACCTTGTCCTTGCATACGGTATTGAAATTGATAAACTAACAGTATTTCCTCATAATTCTGTTCTCTCTGACCATTTCTTAATAACATTTGAATTTAGTTTATTGGGCTACACAGCAGCTAGAAAAAAGTTTTGCTTCAGTAGGTGTTTATCTGAAAACACTGTGAACAAATTTAAGGAAATGATCCCTTCATCATTTACTTCAACATGTACTGATATAACTGAGAGTAGCCTCATTAACTGTACTCCTGTACAAGTTGATTACCTTACTGATAATTATGCACATCTTTATGTTCCACAATAGTGTTTTAAAAAGAACCATTTGCAATTTAAAGTGAAGACTGGTTTCAAGAATTTTCTTCTACTTTGTCATGTGCCAGAACATTTGTCTGAGCAAAACAAGAACAACCCCGGTTTCTTTTCAGCACTGTAGCCAGGCTGGCAAAGCCATAGTTCAGTTGAGACTAGACAGATGGGCAATGACTTCATGACCTTCTTCACAAACAAAATCAGCTATTAGAAATTTCACATCCCAACAAATACAACAGAATTAGAATCATCAGTAAGTCTCAGTCCCTTTTAGACTGAGCCCATAGACCTTGCTGAGCAAGGCATCTAAACCAACAACCCCTAACTGCTGCTGCTCAAAGATGAGGTTGCAAAATTAGATATCATTAATCTATCCTTACAAACAGGATACCACCAGCACCAGCTGTAATCAAACCTCTACTTAAAAACCAAGTCTGGATCCAGATGTCTTGGCCAATTACAGACCAATATCCAATCTCCCTTTTATTTCTAAAATACTTGAAAAAGTAGTTGGCAATTATGTGCTCTTGTTTGAATTTCAGTCAGGATTTATAGTTCACTGAGCAAAGCTATACTGATTAAAGTCACCAATGATCTTCTTCTGGCTTGAGATAACGGATTAAAGTTCTGCTGAAACATTTGACAATTGATCACAGAATATTATTACAGAGCAGTCAAACTTGATTCCAATTTACTCATGTTAAATGTTCAATGGAAAAAGGCCAATGAACACTCTATATATGTCTCCCCTTGGCAACATTATTAGAAAACACTCTGTAAATTTGTTCATTTTCTATGAAACCTGAAAACATCTGCATGTCTTAAAGATATAAGGGACTGGAAGTATAATTTTCTTCTTCTAAACTCAGATAAAACTGCGTTATTGAAAAGTAATAGTCTAAGAGACATGTTTTCTAACCACACGGAGGATAAGCAGTAGTACTGCAAGTGAATCAGATTTTTGAAATTTGTCATTTACCTCACAGATAAAGTACGGAACATTGCCAAAATTTTGTCTGCGATGCTACCAGACATGCATTTGTTACTTCTAGATTGCATTCCATTCTCTGCTTCAGGCTGCCCCAGTAACTCTGTCCAATTAATCCAAAATGCTGCAGCAAGATTAACTGGGATTTGCAACCTTCATTAGCTTCTCTCCATTCCAATTAAAAGAATGAATTTAAAAAAGTTTGATTTATGATTATTATTCTGTCCCAAAATTACTGGTTTGGTCCCTTAACAAGTTGGAACCAGTTCAGATATGCAAACTGTTTTTTGCTCAAAACCTTCCCTTATAGTTGGTTATAGTCATGCATAGGCTTAGATGTGGGGAAATACCCTCAAATTAAAGTCACCACTGACAGTCTTTGCAGGTAAAGGTGTCCCCGGATTTGGCGCTGTGTGTCCTCCAGTTGCTACTGGTCCTATTAACCTGCTCAATGTTTTGTTGTTGCTTTTGTTGCTCTGTTCTTTCTCTTCATTTCAAATCCATTGTGGTGGTGCATAGAGCCAAAAATGTTGGAATTGTGTTGATGTCCCAATATTTATGGACATGACTGTATATCTAGTTAAATACTCAATAGGCAGTTTGACGTGTCACTGCGTCGCCCACGTTTAGAGGATGAATTTTAATGTGACTGTTCAAACATGAGGTGCACTGATCCCACATCTCTGTAGACAACGTACAAATCAAAGGCTTCCTGTCCTGAGTGTCATTGAAACCACACACACACGCCTCTGACGTGATTTATTCTACACTGACACAACCTCTAACTGTTCTTATTAACTCTAACTCCTCTCTATTGACGTACTGCCCTGAATAAAAATTAAATGCCACGTGTAAATAAATGACTTTCAGAGCTACACAACATACGCTGCTTGTCCAACCTCCTTTTAGAATGTCAATATAAAAAATCTTAGGGAAATATCTCAACCCCCTGAACTTTCTCCTCCTCTCGCTAACTGCTCAGCCAGTCGTGGTCCAGGTGTGTTTCTACCTCACTGCTTGCGCGAACAGAAATACACGAGGGCACCGTCCGACACGATCATGGAATCGAACATCCACAGTTTACACTCCATAAGTACCTTGAGGGCGACTTGGAGCTTGGCGGTTCTCTTGGAGTTTCCCGTGGCCTGGAAGGTGGTTCCCTGAATCTCCACAGACATGGTGAAGACCGGAGCGTGCACCGGGCCAGACTGGGACAGCAGGCGGTACTGCAGACCTGGGTGGATCTGGTTCAGACGCATCAGAGCGTTCATGGGGTGGTTTGGATCAGTCATCCTCCAGTCCAGGACTGAAGGAGGAGAGATGGAGGTTAGTGAGAATCATAAAGAGACACACTGCCACAGAACCACTGAGCAAGAGGAGGAGCAGAGGAAGAACCAATACGGATCAAGATCTACAATGATCAACATCAACGTAACGTAGCAGCACAAAGTTAGTCAGCTGTTGAGATGCCCTCAGTCTCTCTCGCTTCACACACACACACACACACACACACACACACACACACACACACACACACCGTGTGGGGAGCTCTGCCCCCTCAGAGCGTCTGAGCAGTAATATGTCACAGATGAACTGAAAATGAAACCATGACACTTGGTGACATCTATTATAAGAAAAGTGCTGACTGCCTCTATAATAATTTGTTCCTGCTTCAAGTCAGACTTCATCGACGGTGAAGCTGCACAAGGTTCAGCCTGTAAACACTTGTGACATCAGACACCATCAAATGAGACCTGACGCTGCCAACAGTCCCAGGATCACACAGTGAAGCACTTCTGCTATTAGACCGTTTCTTCCAACATTTAGTCATTTGCCAGAAGCTTCGATCTAAAGCAGCTTACAAGTGAGGTGCAAGGCATCACAAATCAAAGGATGAAGCATGAAAGCTAAGTGCTACGAGCGTTTGAGTTTCATGAGACGTACTGTAAGTGCAGAAAAGAAGGTGATTCAAGTTTAAAGTTTTGTTTTACATCGTTTTTTGGAGTGAGGCTGCGGAGAGTGAGAAGGTTTTCTGTGTGGGGGGGGAGATTGTAGACCTGGATGAGTGAGCGGACCATCCTGATGCGGGCAGCTACAGGAAGTCAGTGCAGAGATCTGAAGATTGGTGGGATGTGCTGCCGATGTGGTTTAGTGGACGTGTTTGTAGCCACGTCACCAGGGCATCGGCGTAATCGAGACACGGTTTCTTCTTCTGCGGGCATCAGGCCGAACTGTTTTTAGGGTTTTTACTTTGATCTGTGCACAGCTCAGAGCAGCACAGCAGGCACATTCGTACCTTTTCAGGTTCTACAGAGAATCAATCTGCTGTGGGATCAAGAGAAGCCTCCAAATAATGCAGATAATCATTTAACAGATTGTTAAAGAAATTAAAATAACGCAAACGTGTGGAAATTCAGACTGAACGAACGTAGAGTCTGTGTGAATATATCAAATAGCTTGAAGTTATACAGTCTTAATTTAATAAAAAGAATGTCCCAACATGTCTGACAATTTTGGCAGAAACATTAACGAGAACCTGGGAATGATAAGGTAATGCTTCCGATGTTATCTGGCGCCCATACGGCCGCCCACAGAGAGCACTCGATGCGTAGCACTCGAAGTGTTCAGCACTTGTCTTTTGTCCCGCAGTCACTGTGCATAATGACTGTGAGGTCCTGACAGGCACTTAAGACTCAAGTGTGGTTCACTATGAATATGGATGGAGAGACGCTGCGCAGGAAGATGAATGTGAAGGTGCTGATAGACAGGTGCTGGGAGGAAGAGAGGAGGAGGTGGTAATGCGCCGTGTGTGTGTGTGTGTGTGTGTGTGTGTGTGTGTGTGTGTGTGTGCGGGGTGGGGTGAGATAATTGCGTGGCAGCAGCCTGCAGTATTAATCCCTCTCTATCTCTGCCTCCCGTCACCTTCTTTGAACTGGAAGCAGATGAGAGTTGCCGGGGACGATCGTCCCAGTGAGGACCAATTTAATTACTGTGGCACTGACAGACAGGACGGGGGGAGAGACAGGGAGTGGAGGTGGCGGCTGCTACTGTCAGGACCGTTCCAGGGCGTTTTAAACGTGCATCCTTCGTCTCGCTCGTTGATGACGAAGTTACTACTACGTCCTCTGCAAGCTTGAGCTAAATGGCTCCTTCAGGCAGGTGCACTTTGCATTCTGGGATATGGAAAAGAAAATAAATCAGCAAGGGAATTTAGTGCAGCCTGATACGAGGGCAGACATGTTTCTTTCTTGCTCACACATCAACCAACGAGCGCACAGAATATTCTCGCCTGTGTTTATGTCTGTGTGAAAAGAAGCAGTTGTTCTGCGCAAAAGTGATGAAGAGGGTCTTTTCAAGACCCTTTAAAATATGATCCACACTCCTTATCGTTATTCCACGTTAAATGTCGTACATGCACAGAACAAGGACGTTTCAAATCAGAAGAAACAGAGCAACTTTTGTTAAACTAGTAAGTACTAACCAAACACGAGCAGAGAAGATCCGAACGGGGACTCGGGACAATGTGAGAAAGTCGCCACGACAGTAAGTGCAGTTTTGCTGACTGGTAAAAACCAGCAGAAGCTGCCAAACTAAATATAACAAGGCTGATATGCTGCTGCTAAAGTCACAGCCTCAGTTTGGAGCTTGTTCATGTGCATTTTAGCTTCATAGTGAAACAAATAAATATCGCATCAGTGGACGACTGCGGCCTGCAGAGCAGCCTGACAGCTGAAGGAGCTATTCGTGGTTCTCGCTTGCAGCGGAACGATGGATGTGCCGATCACTACGAGCACTGGATTTGAAAGTACACGCTATGTGACCGTGTTAATAACTGGTTAAAAATCAGCAGCTGGAGCACAAAGTTCTGCTGTAGTATTTCAAACACCAACCCGTGTGTTGCAGGTCTACTGTACATCGTTTGATGCCGACATGCGAAACATTTCAATGACACGTTGAGCTGAACGTTCGTTCTCGTACCCTGACGAAAACCTGGATGGTTGAGACAGTCTGACTGTTTTTGTGTTAAATCCTACAAACCCACAGATCTTTTCTAATCGAAACCCCAGAGCTTCTGAGCTACAGTAAATGGAAATCTGATAACTTCAATCAAATCTTCTGCTTCAAGGAAACGTAAAAGCCACAAATCCTTGAAGAATTTTAACTTCTTTGTTAACCTGTTTCATGCAGCCGGCTGATAAAATTCCACTTTGAGATGCAGTGACACAATTCAATGCACTGAAGAGGATTCCTGGTATGATCTGCTGAACATATCAGATACGTCTGCTGAATTCCAAACACCAATCTACAATAGATGATATTCAGAGGGGGGTCAGGGGATTTTCTCTCCTTTGATACAGACGCTGAAGTGAAAACCATCTGACAGCAGGCTGCCATTTTTAACCTGACAGCTCGTTTGAGCCTCCTCGAGCCCGAGCATTGTGATTTCTAAGAAAAGCTCTGCCTCACTGCGCCTTCTTTCAGCTCCAGTGACTCACTTTTCCACCTTTTACACACAGCCTGTCAGAAAGCAACGTGTTTACAGTCAGCGGCAGGTTACGGCTGTGCAGCGCGCGCACACACACACACACACACACACTGAACCCACACACACACACACACGCACACACACACTGAACGCACACACACACACGCACACACACACTGAACGCCATGGCCTTTTGCCTCCATCATTAGTTACAACCAAGTGACAAAGTCCTCAATCAATATCCACTTATGTGCTGTTAAGAGACAAACACTTCCTCGGCTTGATTTCGAGAAGTCGACCTTTGTGTGACGATGTGGGTTTTACCAACAGGTTTGTAATTTTCAGCCAATATTTTACATTTAATACGTGTGCATTTTCATTTTATAAAACATCATTTCTGCCTCATCAAAAACATCTTTAAAGCATACAATGACCTAAATGAGAGCCTTGATTCCTTGGGTGCATACGACACCTCCCGCTGTCCTACAGCGCACAATAAAGAGGCCGTGTTCTGCACAACTTCACCTTTTATTCTGTGAATCTACAGAAATTGCTCTGGATGATTCCAAACACTGCAAATGTTTCTGTGCAGTTGTGCTCATATTCTGACTGAAGCGATTCTTTTTAGTGATGGAGCACCATCACTTACACCACCAAGGGGTAAAAATCAGAAAATAACAAAAGGAACAACCTCACCGACAAACATTCCCAAAGATAATGATCTTTTGTCTGCGGGCAGACCTGCCGCTCATTCATACACAACACATCTCGTACAGCGCGACTACGGCCTCATCTACAGAGCTACTGCAGCAGATAGTGACCACGTGAAGGCTAAACCTACAGATACTGGCCCCACTGTGAAAAGATGGTAACAGAATAAGGCTGCTGCTGTTCGGTTTTCTTCTCCGGTCAATCGTACATGAGACTGTTGGGAACATTTTTTTGGGAATGTGCGCAAAAAGTTTCAGTTGATCAGTGGAAGCAAACATGGCCGAGTTCACTGTGTTCACACACTTTGTGTAACACAGACACTCGCTGAGGTCAGACTAGCATTCAGCATCACTTTGCTGCAGAGCTTTGTGACGATTTCACCGTTTTGTCAGTGACTGAACGGCGTTTGGATGCGTGAGGACCAATCAACGGGACGGAAGGAGTACAAAAGCAGGTGGAGTTGAAGGTGAATTACAGTGTTTAACAGCGCGGAGGCACCACTTCAATCATGTTGTCAGTTTGCAAAACAGATTCGTTTCAGCACAGTTGAAAATCTACTGTTTGCCCTAAATGATTTGTTTTCTAAAAGGTTTTTGAGGTGAGAGGACGGGGACACAGTTGGACTTCACCGTATCCCTGATCGTGAAAGTCACCTTTTATCCTTTTGATGAAGTCTCTGTCATCTGGGCCGACATCCTCCCGAAGCCTCTTCTGACAGCCTGCAGAGAGGAAACAGACTGATCACCTGAGTGCGGCACACCACACACAGGCCCAGAGAAAAAACACCTAATTATAATTACAGCAATGCTATTTTAGGACTAGAAGCTGCTTAACATACAAGACATGCTGATAAAAGCGCTGTCTAAGCGTCCATTTACCAAATAGCAAGAGTGAAATACAGACACGTGCAAAACGTGCACATGCACAGACACACACGGACACAACAGCATCCAGACAAAGACGTAGATCCACACGAAACACAGAGAGTCAGACACCTTCTAACAGCCTGGACGACGGCTTGCTGGCAGGAAGAGGATCCATATTCAAGACCTTGTACAGCTGTCCAAAGGCTAAGAGGCGTAACGCATGCTGGAAAACACGCACATTAGATTGTTAAAGCATCAGAACCTCGCTCTGCTCCCACAGGACAGCAACAAGACAGAGGCAACAACATCACTTCTCTGATCAATACACGTGAAATTATCAGGGAAACTTGTGGGAGCAATCGGACATTTGTATTAACTTCCTAATTCTGTGGGGAGAAACGTCGTGCAGTATTCAGAGGAGAGGGAAACAGAAAAGAAAAACAGCGGGAACAAATGAAAGAGGAAAAGAAAGAAAGATATTCCCAGACTTCAATTTCAGGCATTTTTCACACGACTCCAGGGAGCAAAACAAAGGCAGAAACAGAGAGAGAGAGATTTGTGGACGTCTTTATGTTCCTCAGCACCGAGACCATTCTTTCCGCCCAGGGGCAGACTTTGTTGTGCTGTGCATTAGCAGCGGCGGCAGTGGCGGTACGGTTCTGTTGGTGGGCGCGGAGATGTTCCCACACTCATTAGGCGGCTAATTAGTCTGCCAGCTTGTGAAGCCTCTGCGGCACTGAGGGAGGCTTGTCCGGGGTCAGAGTCCGGGCTCGTGCGGCCACTCAGTATTTACAGTGCTGACGTGAGCTCTGGGCTTCGGCGAGCGGCCGAGGACTCGCTTTAAATAACCCTCCTTCAATCAGAGGTACAGCAGGGAACGTGGCCGGTCTGATTTCATGGAAGAAACGCTGACTTTGGTGCAGTGGGTGGTGTAAAAGTGCACCCCAGTGGGATGTTAAGGTCTTACAAGTTGCACGGCGGAGGCTGAGCTTTTCTCCTCCAGCCCAGCTAATGAGCGTGTGCATGAATGAAACTTGATGTGGACACGTGAGGATGACGACTGTAAAGACGTGCAACATTTATGTAAAAAGCACATCTAAAATGTCTGATGTACCTGCAGGGAGGAGCTCTGCTTCTCTGGATAATCATCAGGAAAAAAATGTTCAGTTCCTGACCTGGCTTTAGATTTTAATCACACAAGAATGTTTCACAGTAAAAATCTAAGCTGCTGATGTCACCTTTGGACAGTCCAGCTACTGTCAAATTCCCTTTTATTGTCCTGTTTTATTAATAACTGTAGAAAGAAAAGAAACTTCTACTTAAAATACTGACCTACATTTGGATTTAACTCATTTCGATCACACACACACATAATATCAACTTGTGTCAAGTTCAGATTATCGGTCCTTTTACATTTCTCTTCAACCTAAAGGTGATGGCAAACCTTGTAGAAGAGCTCTGAATATCATTTCATAATTAGTAACTAATAGATGATGACAAATATTCCTTTAAGTGTAAGGGATGAAAATAAATAACTGACTCTCGGGGTCCAGAGTGCACCATAAGGCATGAAAATGACTGCATATAAACTCCCAAATAAATATATTTAAAACAACAAGGACAGAGATGGTAGAGATTAATGCAATTAAGTATTGGGCAGATTAACGCAATATCCAACATAATCACTGAGCGAATGGGACACGAAAACAGTCGGATGTTGTGGTTCAAGGTAACGACAAAACAATTTGGCCTGCGGAGACACTCTACAGAGTCTTAATAGAAAGGTGTAAATATTTGATATACTTCAGTAAAAACAGCTGAATATTTCCAGAAAGATACTCGATGCAATGTCGGAACGGGTTTTACTACATCCTGATGCTGTGTTGTGGCCTCGAACCTTTTACCCTTTTAGGGACTTTTGAACAAAAGTAATATTACATTGTGGCTTGTCTCAAAAAACTTCAATAATGTTATATTTAAAAGTGGCCCACAATCTGTCGAAGCCTGATGATGTATTTGTTCGGCTGAACTGAAAAGTGAAGCACAGCCAGTGTGTCTCTAATGTCCTGCTGCTGAAAACCCCCCGACTGGCAGCCGGCTGAATGTTGAAGTGTCGATTATTAGGTCAAACATCTATTCAGCAGCTTTTTACAACAAATTAGTGATTTTCATGCAAAAATGCCAAACATTTCTCAAATTTCAGAACTCTCTTTACTTTGAAGTAAATTACTTTTTTTTACCATTTTAAAAACCCATTAATGAATTCTTTCATCAAGGAATCAAGAAATAACATGTTCACTAAAAATGAAAATAGTTCGTTACAGCTGCATTACAAAGATACTGAACCACAGTGTGAAGTCACGACGGACGGCTGACGGACGGCTGACGGACGGCTGATTTGGGTTTCGGATGACCGCGTCCGCAGTGACGTTAGCTGTGACGTAAGCTGCTGCAGCGGCCGACTGACCTGTGCGCTGTGTGTGATGGCGTCGGCCTGCTGGCCGCTGAGGTCGGACAGGACGTCAGTAGGTTCCCTCTCACATGGGTCATGAATCCCTGGACCTCCTGCGAAGAGAAACCGCATCAGTGTTCAGAGTCAGACCGGAGTCTCCAGACGTGCGCTCTGAACACAGCTTTATTTACCACCCAAAGAATTTACTGAGCAGGAGGCAGTCAATTATGAATTATCAATGCAGCAAAAATTCATGGCATTTTTAAAGGAAAACTACCGTTGATAAGGTTTCAAAAATCCAATCACGTCATCACAAGAGCAAACTGCAGCGCTGCACTGAGCAAACAGGGGATCGGGGATTTAAAAAAAAAGATGGAAAATTAATCTGAGGACATTTTTCTATTTACTTCTTCTATTTGCACTAAATAGGAAATCATTTGCTGCTGCAGTTTCTTGTTCCTGAAAGCCCTTGTCTGGGAGAATCTGCACGTCAGTTTGAAAACCATTAACGTAAAGACTGACGGGTCCAGTAAAGATGCACCGATCCGTCAGTCACTGGTTTAGTTTAAACTAATAATGTGCAGGTGAAAAACACAGGACACCGTCAGGCTGTATCCAAAAAGAAAATACGCGTGGCTAAAAATACGTTAAAAATATTATCACTCTGCATTGATTTAATGTCTTTCAATGTCTAAAATTTTGGTCCAGTTGGTAAGTTTTTGGCCTTGAAAAAATGTCTTTGTTTTCTTTGGTCTTAAAGTGTCAAACCCAGTGGAAATAAAGGATGGCGGCTAAAAACCAAACCGACGTTTCTACTCTGTCGATTCACTGACTATTGGAAGGTGGCACACACCGTGTCCTCGCTGGTTTGAACAAACTCTTCTTACTGAAGCGCTTCACTGCTGTGACGGCTCGACTGTTTTCATTTCAGAGCGAAACGTGGTTTATTGTGTCAAACAACAGGACATACGCGCCACAGCCGTAGATTCTACCGCGACTAATGTCCACATGCTAAAGTCCTCCTGGAGAGATTCAAATCACTGCACTGAATAATATTCAGATCCATCTGTATGTTTTCTATTGGTCATCTGTCACAGTAGCAGCACATTACATTTTAAAAATAAACCAGAAGTCTTCCTCTCCAGCACCATTTCGGGGGATTTTATTCCAATTACTGTGTTCTGGTTTAATACAAGAAGTAAAATCAGTTCCCCGTGTCAAACCTACGTCACAGGAAGGCTGTGACGTGCATACTGAGAACCGTTTCAGGTACAAACCGCTTTGTTTCGAGTGTAAGTCGCAGGTAGTCGCAATAAAAACCACCTTAAGTTAAAGCAATTCCGCAGGAATGGAAATTCTCACGTTTAACCAGAACGATTACGGTGGCGACTGCTGTTTAATAAATGGAGCAACCTTCATTGAAGAGAATTAAAAGAAAAAAAAAAGTCAAACAAAGCACATATTTAGTGTGAGATCTCGAACAACGAGACAACAAGCGTGGACAACGTGGACTGTAGAGTCTACACGCAATATGTAACTTCATGTAACGCTCTACATTCTAAACGTATCTCTCGTTGTTGCCCATATCGGTTACAAACATTAAACATTTCAAAATACTCTCGACAATAACTTTTTACAATTATTCTAAAAGCATCTAAAGCACAGAGAGTTTCCCACCTGTGCCCACCTGCACAGGACAAGTATCTGCACAGAGAGGCGTATTAATGGAGTTACTGCAAACTGTAACTGACCACTGGTTTTTTCAGCTGTAACCTACTGCTCCTGATCTGACTTAAAGGGGCACACATGCCATTTTCTAACAGAGTACCAGAACCTCAGACACCGACCAATTACAGCTGGATACCACAGTCTGCTGAGGCCCTCACAACTACACTGTACAATATCTGCAAACAAGGCTGCCCCAGTAACTCTGTAAAAAACTTCAATTAATCCAAAATGCAGCAGCAAGATTACTGACTGGGATTGGTCAGAGAGATCATATTTCACCTTCATTAGCTTCTCTCCATTAGCTTCCCATTAAATGTAGAACAGAATTTAAAACCCTTCTTCTTACCTATAAAGCTCCATCATACCTCAAAGATCTCCTAGTACTAGACCACTTGGGTCTCAGAGTTCAGGCGTTCTTGTGGTTCCCAGAATGGGAGGCAGAGCATTTAGCTATCCAGCTCCTCTCCTGAGGAACCAGCTCCCAGTCCAGATTCAGGAAGCAGACACCCTCTCTACTTTGAAGACAAGGCTCCAAACCTTAGTTAGTTCTAGTCCTGCTGCTCTAGGCTCCGACTGCTGGGGGAACAACCCCTGATGCACTGAGACACTTTTCTCCTCTCACCCCACATTTATATGACACCACTATGACATTAGGTCTGTATCTTCTTTCTCCCGTAGTTTTCTTTCTCTCTCTGTCCCTGTCTTCAGGTGTCCCCATCTTTAGCGCTGTGTGTCTTCCAGTGCGCAGCTACTGGTCCTCCCAACCTTCCCAATGTTTTCAACTCACCCCAACCGGTCAAGGCAGATGTCCGTCCACCCTGATCCTGGTTCTGCTGGAGGTTTCTTCCGGTAAAGGGAGTTTTTCCTCTCCACTGTTGCCTATAGCTGCTCAAGGGGGATTTGTCGGGTTTTCTCTAAATGACTTTGTTGTAAATTGGCGACATATAAATAAAGTTGAATTAAAACTGAATTGAATTGTTTTTATACTTAGTTCTTGGAAAAGAGAGAATAGAGACAAAGTTTTAAATCTGGTTAATACTAGGTGATGCAGTGACACTGGAGTCTTGTGTTGGTTCAGCACCACAGGAGTTTCACTGCTCCACAATCAGAATCCACATTACTCAAAATAAACCAAGAGAAACACACTCGCAAGGAAACAGATCAGTGTGATGAATGTTGGTCATTTTCTACGGGAGTCGTATTTTCAACAGGCTCCATACAGACACTGAAACCATATTAAAAATGTTTCCCCAAGTGGCCATAATTCCCACGCATCACAGAAGAAACGTGCTTACTTCAGATCATTTGAGATTTAAGGTGATTTTTCATGTGATCACTCATCCTGTACATTATAGTTTCTGGACAACAATGAAGGTCACGGAGCACAAACAAGCGAATCCAGGCTGCAGATTGATAGACATTATCTACGAGCAGAGGCAATTTATATCTGTCTCTATGAAGACTATTCAAATGAAATTTAGAAAATGACTAGTTCTGCTTTAAAGATAAGCACCGCCCATGTCTGTCGGCCCACAGGCACCGCTCCTGAAACTCCAGCCAATCCTAAAAAGATATGCCAGCCGTAACAGCCTTGCCACACACAGCCATTTTAATGACGTGGTCCCCCTCCCCCACTGAGAGTGGCCTGGCAAAGACATGCCCACCCCCCACCGAGTTGCCTGACAGTTTGCCAGAACTTCTTCAAGGTTAGCCAAACATGCAAAAACCGGACTGCCGAAGTGTTTGAGCCACAAGCGCGAGTGTTCGCTCAACCCGCCTTCGTTTGCCCCTTTGCTCTTCGTTAGGAAACGTTAGAACTGGAACAGACGCAGACGTTTTTATGGGCACTAACCCTGAGGTTCTTGAAACCGTAACTGTCCCAGGGTCGTTTGTATTCTGATGAGGAGCGGAACCGAAGCAAAAATGAATCAACAACGCACTGAAGGACGGATCACTGACCTGGCAGGAGAATCCCAGAGGCAATGCACTCCATGACGCGACGCAGGGCCTCACCTGGACCCAGCGGGCGGTTACAGGTGGCGATAGCCTTTTCACAAATCAGCTCCAGAGGCTGCAGAGGACAGAGCGAGAGAGGACACTCAACACGACAGAAACCGTAAAAACCTGACTCAGGTCAAAGCACATCCTGAACATACACCCGTAGTAAATTTATTTGAAAGTTCGGCTTTCCATAACACCGTCTTATGTATGTGTGATGTCTCTGGGAAAGCCATCCGGATGCAGCAGCCGTCACCCACCCATCCTTTGAGAGGCTGCCACACTGGAAGTCTGTTGCACACGTCTCTGAGGATCCTTAGGACAATGACGCAGGACTTGAGATCTGTGACCCGGGCCTGAGGGGACAGAGAGGCAAAACTAACTGACAGCATGAGCAGCAGCAGCACAAACTCCAACAAACGGGCACGACTGAGACATGTGACCTTCAGCGCTTGAGGCATTCTTCCTGATATTCGAAATACTGCTAACACCACGGTGAGAGAATAATGTCATATTCAACTTGAAACGGTTGAGTTTCAGTGGAACAGCGAGTGAAATCTTTAAGAATTAAATACTTGAACCAGCAGCACAACACACAACATTTGACTGAAGACAACGAGCAGCAAACACTCATTTTCTCACTACGGAGGTAAAATCTGAGACTAGGGGAAACTCGATGCCTTGGTGAGCTAAAGCTACTGCCATGTTCTGTGTGTTTTCACTGACTTTTCTGATTCTGATTTTTCAAAGTAAGTTGAAAGAAACGACTGCCTGCGTTTTGGTAAATGTAATGTTCAAAGTAAACATTAAATTTAATGTACAGTATAAAACGCGTGTATGAATGCCTGCTGTCTTTGTTCAGTCCTCTTGAGTAAAACAAGTCATTTCTAGAGCCATGGCCGTTGTAGTGTATGGTTGATCTCATGGGAGGAAAACAGACTTTAAAAATGCTTCCACCACAGCCAACAGAAAGAGCTTAAGAATATAGATGGAGAAGACTTAGTGGGCAAAGGATGATTAAAGTTGCTTTCACTTAAAGCTCACAGACATGGCGGACGAGACGAATGTCACTAATTGCATCTGCAGTTATTACCGAGCGGCGGCGGCGGCTCTGCGAGTGAAATGAAAGCGATTCCTCCTCGCTCTGCCTCTGCATCAGTTCACAGCGCAGCGCTTCCCTCTGACACTACTTGGCATATTGCTCTGCTTCCCTGAGGGAAGCTGCTCCTTGCTTCATCTGACCTCGACTCGCATCTCCCTCCTGCCTCCTCAGTAGTGGAACAACGCTCAGTCGAGTCAGAACTGCAGAGTTGCAGATCATCTGATCAGAACTGCAACATAAGCCAGCATCCTGCTGCCTCATGTCTGTTTATCATATTTACTAATCACAAACATTCATACTAGTTATTTATTTTAGAGTTACACACCAACTGTGTTAAATACCTGTTGTGAAATGGTATTTTCTCTATTAACAGCTTCCAAAATGATCACAGCGGCATCAACGCATCTCAGAAACAGCTCGAATAAAAATACGATCACTTTCATCAGGGGGAAAAAAAACTGCGTGTGGGCGGCATTACGTTTCTTCCCAAGCCTGTCGGATGTTGGACATTGTGCCCGGAAACAACAGTCTGGAAACAGTACGAGCGCAGAAAAAGGGTCTCACTGATCATTCCCCCTGTTCGTCCTGCTCATACTGCTTTATATTGTGTTTTGGCCCCGTCAGTTGTTTTAGACGTGGCCAAACCATTTGAACCACCTCTTAATCCAGACTAGTAGGATTCCACCAGCCACCATCACCAATAAAGACGTTTATCATCAAGGAGCGCAGACTGTGGATTCTTTTGGGCTTCCGATCTTGCATAAGAATCTTTTAGTGGAAACTTGTATTAACAGGCATGTTACAGGTAAAATGTGTTTTTGTGTTCATACGCGAGCTGACAAGTTCTAAGAGACTTTTAAAATTTGTGGAGCCCCCTTGAAAGTACACAAACGGGATTTTGAGGAATCGGGTCGGATATTCTGGGCACAAAAGCATAGAGCGGCTGTCATCGGGTCAGCTGTGCTCACCTGGAACCATTTGGCGTGTCGAAGTGCAGCCAGCGCTCCCCGGCACTGCTGCCTGTCCAGGACCCCCTCCCCGTCCTGGTCTTTCTGCCCCGGTTTGTTGTCGTCCTGGTCACCCTCCACTGGAGAGAGGGACAGGATGAGACAGAACAGACTGAGCTCGACCCCGGTGACCTCGCACGCTCACACACAGACACACAGGCAGCAGGGTTGGACGGCTAATTATTAGGCAAACCCACTGATCTGACCGAATGAGCTAGGAGGGGGTAAATTTGAGAGAGTCCACGATTAACTGGAATAGGGGGCTGTCTCATGCACAAGGCGGGAGCTTTCATAACATTGACAGGAGGAACCGGAGTAGACGTGAGCGCATGCGTCTTGCTGCCCGGCCGGAGTCTCACTCTAGATGCAGATCAGTGGCTGAGGGCGATGGAACACGCCAGATTAGTGTGTTATCAATTACAGCGCAGGACGAAAATGAAAAGCATGGCAACAGCTCGGGGCCAAAAGCCAGATCACAAAATTTAAATGACTCTTTAGAGCAAGAAGACCAAAAATACTGGCTCAGGAATGCCTGAGTTTTGGGGGAGGCCGACACATTAGCCATTCTCCTTTCAGAGAAAACGATTAGTTTTCTGGGGAGCCATGCTGGTATTTTCACTCTTGCGGGTCGGTCAGATGTTTATGTTTGACTGAAACAGTCGCTCCACACCGGGTTCCTGTGGGGAGCACGCCTGCCATGACCGGAGGCCGAGCCATGGGAGAACGACAGCAGAAGAAGAGTGACAGCAGATGACAACGGGAACATAAACATCTGAGAGTGAGAACGCCACCCTGGAAAGAAAGTGAAGGCCGTTTGATCTCAGGAGCAGCTCGGGGTGCCCGCTGTGGGACAGTCAAGCAGACGAACACGAGGGGGAACAGACTGCAGACCACACTGCAGAGCTCAGCGCGGAGGGCTCACACTTCATCAGCGCCTCCCGTAAAAAAATCCGGGATGGGGTTTTCTTTTGCACCTTGAGATATTAACTTTATTCTCTGGCTTGCCACGTTGCAAATATTAGCGCTTGATAAATGTTCCGTCAGACTGGAATCACTTTCATTATGGTTCAATGACCTCTTCCAATGAGCAATAGCCAGCAGAGATTTAATCATGGCTCTTTTCTGCCGAGCTGACAGTAATGCTGACACAGAGCGTTAAAAAAAGGTAGGTACAGGGGAGGCAACACTGGAGGCTCCCGTTCCAAATATCTGCAGTATTCAATTTCCAATTTATTTGTCTGCAGTAATGTGAGCCGGGGAGCGATGCGTGTGGTTCGGCAGTCTGTTGCTGTAGAGACCGTAGTGAAAGCTGAACAGGATGGAAGAGGTGGAAGACAAACGAAGGAGCTGATGAGAGACACAGGCTTCTTCCCGCGTCGCTCCTCCTCCGAGATCAAGGACTGAGGACCTTTGTGTTCTGCCCCTGGGACTTGTGGCTGATATAATGTGCCGCCCTGACAGGAAATCCGCAGTTAATGGCATAATTTGTCAAAGTAAACTACAAGTTTTAATCTCGGACTCTAATGTGTCTTCACATTTTTCTTGCTTGGTGCAACTAGCGCACAAAAAAAAAAAAAAAAAAAAAAAAAGCATTGGGAACTAACGTGAATATACTTTGTGGCAAGAAACTAAACCACTGAGTAGAATATAATAATTGTCACTCAGTGCTAAATGATTGGTGAAGTTCTACAGGACTATCAGTTTTTTATTATAAATAATATTCAGAAATCTCAAGTGTGTCAAATAGGATTTGTGCCAAACAAACAACTAGTAAAACTCCCTTTGCCTATGATTGCAGGACGTAGTGATGAGTCCAACATCAAGACATAAATACCGACCTTCAGAAATGTCTAAATGTGGTTGATATTTCCTATCTAATAAATTAACAAATGGATTGTATCACCCTCTAATTTTTTCACAAACCTTCTCCTAATTAATTTGTCCTTTGACTTTTTGCTCCCACTTTCTGATTAGCCTTGGTTTAGAGCTCATTGTCTTTAATTGAAAATCATGCAAGCAGAGTGTCCCCCACTCATTAGATCGGACTCAGTTCACAGGCAGCCAGGCTCTGACCAATTAGCCAAAACTGTCTTTTTTTCCCAGTTTCATGTTAAAGAAATAACTATTATATTATATGTACTAATCTATTCAATAAAATATCCAGATTTTATTATAATAGAGTTTTAATTTTAAGCCTTGTAAACATGTCCGCACACAAAATTTACCAGACCTAAATCTAACAAACGTTATCCCTGATTGCCATTTATTTATGAATTTAAATAGTGGAAGCAGTTTTCCAGAGGCAGGCCACAAAGGAACCATCCCTCACATGTGAAGACCACATACAGATAAGGACCACCCCTGCTAAATTCTCCTTGACATCATCATCTTAGTGGACTTTCAATTAGTGACCAGGACATCAGATTAATTCAATTAACACTTTTTTACAGCATGAAATTATGGGATGTCATTCTGAGCCAATAGAAATTTGTCAGCAGAGAGGGGTCAGGCCCAGTAATCGGAGCACAGACGAACAGACGTGGACATGAGCTGCTAGGCAGTGAAGACATTTTGTCCTTTTTAGTCTGTGTGATTGGTATTAGACATGGACCAGAATTTCATGGGGACCCAGAGAGAAGTCCAGTCAACAGAGGAAGGGGGTGGGGAGGGGGAGTAGAGGAGCATGTCTGAGGCAGAGTGAGTGGGTGGGTTGGATTTGGTTGTCGGGGAAGCCCCATGTACCCGGGCTTTCCTGCTGCTGGGTGGGGGGAGCGCCTGGTCAGCAGCGGGCGCCGCAGAGGAGTGTCAATCCACACAGCGAGACGACCTGCGGAGCTACGGCAACAAAACCAAGAGTGAGTGAGCAGAGGCCAGATACTGGGGGGCACAGGATAAAAACCAGGGGTCATCTACAGGCTGCTCAGCAGACACACAAGCTCAGTCCTACTCTGACTCCTGGGCTTCGGTCCAGTTTTATCAAACAGAAATTCTGCCCTGAATCTGCTTATATACAACCTGAATTCCTTCATGTCTCCTTTTGTGGGGAAAATGTGAGTGAACGATTTAAACTCAAACGTCTTTAGTTGGTGAAAGAAAACAAAACACATGTTGTAGTTGTGAATTCATGTATTAAAAAACCTGCAGCTATAACCTGAACAGTTTTACAAGCAGCAGCAGGAAAAGACACTAAATCCACGTCACTAGCTTCACCCTCCTCTGTCCGGCACTTCCTTCCTCCTAATCAAGCCAAAGGAAAAAAATAAATCATGGGTAAGCCTGACTTCACAGGAAGCATCACCAGAATAGAAATAATAAAGTTAGATCCTGTGGACCTTCATCAGTTATTTTTAAAGTCAGGTCTACTTTACAATAGTCCACCAGCTTTACACATCAGCAAAGGGCAGATTTAGATTTTTCACGTATGAAAATTTAACTTGAGCAATCCAACTTACAAGTCTGACACGACCTGAGCACAGCCGACAACTCGATGCTGTGATTTTAACACCACCGTCACACACAAGCTCGCATCCCAACTAAGGAGCGCAGGTTCCTGAGCGGAGAACAGACAGCAGCTCACAGAGAGGAAATCATGTGCATGATGTAGTTACATTTTGGGTTTGACGATTTTCGTTTCAACAAGTGACAACAATATTTATTGTAGCATCAGCTCAAAGGGAAAAGCTGTCGAGAAGAAAACGTCATACGATTGTCTTTGGTAGGAAGAACAGTGATTCCAAACAGAAGCGGCGAGTGGATTCTTTAGGGAACCCCTCCACAGTTTCTCGTAAGGCTTACATCGGAATAATTACATTATACAGATATCAACATGAAGCAGTTATTGTTTGCAGATGTATGAAACCAGCTCAGGCTTGTTGGGTCTAAGTTTTGTATAATAAGAGAAGCAGAAGGACAGTGAGTTGTGATTATTAGATTTCTCACTGTGTAACAACCAAGATTAAAAAAAACTAAACATCTTGTTTGTGCCAACAGGCTGTTGAACCTAATTTAAAATAGATTTTTCCTTGTTGTGACTGTGCACTTGGCTGTCGGAGATATGGAGCGACCTCACTTCCTGTTTGCCCCAATGCATTGTTCTAGTTTTTGTGATGACTTGACTTGTTCCCACTAGGAGCAGGTACCACAATTCTGTGGCAGTTGCGACTCTTCCCGTTCACCTACGGTCATTTCTTTATTGGAAAAGTAACAAGAGATGCATTGTCTAGTTGGTGTGAGGGATTATTATACTTCAACTACTTACATACATAAATACAAGCAAATAAAAGGATGCATTTTAAAACATGACTATGGAAAAGGAACAACTCGGTCGGAATTGCTGAATCGGTTCTTGCCAGCGATGCAGAGCGATAGAAGACGACAGCACCTGAGTCAGACGTCTCCTTTTTCATGTTCCCTGCAGAAATCACCAGCCATCTGCTATTTCCTTCACACTTGACCCAGATCCATGGCAACCCTTCTCTTCTCTCCCCCCGTTTCACCTATCATCTTTCAGCCCTCCCCATGTTATCAGCCTTTCCAACTTTCCCCAGATTGTCTCTCATTTCCAGCTTGGATTTCAGACTTTTAAACCAAACATCTCTTTCCCTCTTCCTGTCCCTCAGCCCTTGGTTTTCATGTTAAGGTCAAATAAAAACTGGGGAAACATCTATCTAAACAGGAGCCACAGGAAGTAGGGGGTAAAACAGGAAGAGGACGAGGAGTGGATACCTTCTGCAGTGTTGTGTTCCTCCCTCATGGCTAAGGATGAGAGGGTGATCTTCAGGGTGAGTCGGGGGTCTTTGGTGCTGCAGACCCGGATGGCTGCCTCAGGCACGCACGACCGCACCTCGTATTTGTCCTCTGTCATTGTCTGCAAAGCAGGGCTGCACGATTAATTAAAAATCAAACATTGACGCAGCTCTGCTGTTCTACATTGTTGGTGAAGGTGTAAACAAACGTGCCGAACCGCTGGGCGGGAATAAATTCCCTCCATTCACTGGGGCACTGACCTTGTCATTCAGGTCCAGAATCGGTTCATTTCGATTCAAATGGATTCATAATTTATATGCATCTGATAAATATCATTACAGCAAGCACTCCCTCTAGAAATGTCATTTTTTCCTTCATCAAGCAGGGTAACACTGTTATTAAACTGTAAACTTGCTGTGTTTATGGGCACACGAATGCAAAACATTAAAGCAAAAATAACGTGTACGTGTGTGTAACCCAGTGTCAAAAAATCCCACCCATGGGCTGTCAGCAGCATGTGCTCCAACTAAGACAGTCAGAGGCAAGACATGAGACGTTAATTCAATTAAGGCCTTAATTCATCTGCAATTTCTGGGTTGACGAGACATCGCTCTGACAACTGCAGACAGCTGTTAGCTAGTTAGCAAGTGTTAGCTCCCCACCAGCGACAGAAACACGGGTCATTCGAGGTCTGTCCCTTTAAGTCTCGTAGTCAGAGATAATATCTCTTCATTAACAAATATAAAGCTCAGAACAGAGTCCGTCTTGCATACGCGTTACCCCGATCGGTTAGAGTTACAGCTTTCGCAGTGGGATTTTAATTTGATGTATATACACAGTAGACACAAATCAGGAAATTGGAGCTCCACAATTTGGTCAAAAACATGGTGATTATTGTGGATAAATGATGATTATGATTTTGATACAAGGAACCTAGCATGAAAGATAAAAACCAAACTTTACTTTTATAAATTTTATCGTAGACTGTACAGACTAGCGGGGGTGTCGAACTCCAGGCCTCGAGGACCACAGACCCTGCATGACCCTGTGCTTCATCACCTGGATCAGGTGTGTTCAGTCACTCAGAAGCTGCAAGATGAGGGTTGTACAGGGAGAGCTGGACAACGAGCAGGGCTGCGGCTCTCGAGGCCTGGAGTTCGAGACCGCTGGACTAAAGCGTCACGAATGAAGTGAATTCAAGCTCTCTCTCTGTTAAGAAAAAAACTGCTTTAGTAGTTTCCCCAGACACACAATGGGTAATTGGCCATTTTGGTCGATGTACAGCTCATTCACGCTTCCTTCTGGCAGCTGATTGGTCATTCAGACTTTTTGTGATTGGTCACCTAAATGTGCTGTTGCTCTGCCCGACACACACACAGAAACAGAAAGTGTTCAAATCTGTCCACATCACTTGACTGTAAAACTCATGTCATGCCCCACACTCCACCTGCAGCATTTTGCCAGTTGTTATTAGGAGGGTTGAATTTGATGATGGTATTTACCCACATATATGGAAGAGTTTTCACTGTTGGTGGCCGGCATCATATTTTCTAGCTTCAGCACTAATGAACGTAATGAAAACTGCAGAGTGGCGTTTACAGCCTCTTTCATACGTGCAATAAAACCCTGACATTCCCTGGACCTTATCAGGAGATTAATGTTAGAATGCAAACGTCAAATTGAGACAACATCCAGACCTTTTCCCGCCAGCCCTCTAATACAAAGTCCATATCATCCGCATTAACTTGTTTGGAGGCTTTAAAGTGAGAGAACTGGTGTGTTGATGACTTTTTTGTCTCCTGCGCACGCTGACCAGATTTTTTGCCGTGAGAAGGTTCTGACACAGACGATCTCCTCCCGTGTGCTTCAAAACTCCAGACGTTGCCTGGGTCTGATATCTCTGGCGATCAGATGTGAAACAGGCTTATGACATGTCAATTGTTTGAATACTGGCTTGGAATTTACATTCTACATACAAAATAACGACAGGGCAAAAAGAATTCGAGTGGGAGGAAACAAGAAGCGGGCTTATCTAACCACAAACAAGCTGTGGTGTTTGCGTGCAGCCCTCCTCTATATTTCGACCTCTGTTGTTATTGCCAACCAATTCCCAGCACACCAAACTATCTACTTTTTCCTCAAAATTTGGGTTAGTTTCTACGGCATGTTTTCAAGTGCGCTCTCCCCATCAGAGTTCCGCAAGAAATGACCCCATCCATCTCCCATCTGCCTGTCAATCTCTCCCAGTTTGGCCCAGGAAATGAGAGCTTCAAATGGTTTCCTCCCTTGATGATGAAGCGCACGTAGCAGCTACGGCAGGTAATTAACTGAGAGGGGAAACAGGAAGCAAATTTAGGCTCCGTCTCCGTGTATGTCTGCGCTGCTTTAGTTAGCAGATGTTTGTGGGGAAGATCCGTTGATAAAATGATCTGTACTTTGGCACAGTAAAACCTTCCCGAGGTTGGAGGATTGCTGTGACACATCACATTCCAGTGAAATAAGAAGTGAGGACTGCAAAGGGAGAGTCCCAGGGTCCACTAGCTGCTAGTAATGGCAGAGATAAATCACGAATGGTCCTAGAAGCACAGAGCACTTTCATATCTACTTTACTCATATCCTCTTCTGCTAATCATTGAAAATAATACAGTCACAACTTGTTTAAGGAAAATAAATCAATTACTTATTTTACTCAAAATGTCTAATATTCAGGTAACAGACGGTTTTGCTCTATGCAGGGTTTTAAACTCTTCTCTGCCAGTTTTTGATGTTAATGATTTAAACTCTTTTTGAAGTCTTCCAATTTCTAGGGTGAGTTGCAATGTCAAAAATATATTTCCCTTTGTTTTAATAGAGTCAAACATCCTTCATACAACAGTATGTCAGAGCTTTGTGTTTCTAAGGATCACTTTGAATCTGATGCTGATGTGACACATGCCCGAAATGTTTATTCAGCAGCTTGTTCAGCTTGTTCTCATTAACAGCTGACCGAGAACTTCAGACTTACATTTTACACTTGGTGACACGGAGCTCACAGAGAATTGAAACTGTATTTGGTTGAGTGCATGGAACGCAGAGGTTGTTTTGTGGATACACGTTTCAGGTGCAGCTCAAACAGCAAAGGTGTGTTGGTAAAGCCGCCCCTGCTCCCTCAGCGGTGCTTTCATGGCTCACTCTGGATGCACAGCGCTGCACACTGCAGTGCTGGAGGTGTGGCTGAGCCTACCTGGATCTGCAGGGGAGGTTAGCGCTGATGGTGTAGAGCAGCAGTTTGGTGGGTTTCTCTCTGCACATCAGCACCAGCTCCAGGTCCATGTCCCCTTTGATGAGCAGGCCTTTGGCCACCAGCCCGACACGAGTCACCCCACACAGCAGCGATGCGCTGTCAGGCCTGAGGGCAGATGGATGACAGCCGGTGTCAGATTCTCTCACAGCTATGGGGTTAAGGTGATAACACATAAACCCACTCCAGAGCCAAAGAACAAGTTGTCAGCTGCTGAACAGTCTGCAGAGCTCATTGGGTTTATAATTAATTTAACATTTTACCCTGTTGAAACTAATTTTATAGCCATATTTGCAGCTCGTCTGCCAACAAAAGGTAACAAAACAATGATCTGAAACAAATGAATTTTCTCTCAGGCTTGACTCGCCTACAATCCAACAGCAACGAGACATTTCATGGCTATTGTTCGACAGTGACAAACTGAAATCATCTCATGACACTGACAGAGCTGTAGTCATGCAACCAGTTTTTCACATATCTGACTCCAGTCACTACAGTGAAAGGAATTTTAGGTTTTTCAGAGCTTTTTTCCAAGCACCACCATCTACACTTTCCATTGTACTGGGTGGAGACACACTGTACCTTTACACCTGGTTAAATACAACATCTGCATCGCCAAACAGAGAAGCTAAATAAAGTGCAGTGGAAGCCACAAACACCGTTTCATTGACAACTCCAAGTCTCAGTCACGGGTTCAGCTGGATACTGGTGACTGCACTACTAAACCTTTCATACGGTGACAAAATAATCTTTACTCAAATATTCTAATGACTTTTTCAGTTGGAAAAACACAAGCAAACCTGTATTACATCTATTAACCCTGTCAACTTACAGTATATCACAATAAACAGAGAAACAGTGGGAAAGAGGAGTTCACATCAACTGGACTGTCTTTGTTTATGTTCATTTATTTTAACATTAACATTAATACCACCCGGACATTTTAACATTTCACTGGACAGGGGTCTTGTCTGCTGCTGTGCAGCTTTAAAAGCAGAAAGTTGTGATGCAGTGTGTGTAATAATGTTCGTTGAGCTTCTTTAATCGTACAATAATCACACATGCACTGATCGGGCATAACATTACGACCACTTGTGCAGTGTGGTGCGATCCAACCCAGTGGTTCTGCCATGAATCCTACTTGAATTCTACAAGGGTAGAATTTCTCAGTTTTTAGGTTGAAACTGCAAGAGAGGTGATAATTCTACTATGAGCTTATTATTGAGGTCAAAGTGGGGGGTGGATTTGTACTGCAGTCATCTAATGTTTTGGCCACCTCATTCATTTTAAATAGGACGGTCAAAACACTGAAAAAGGACGAATGAATGTGCTTCATCTTGGGCTTTGAAATCATCTCTGAGTAATCAAAGCTGAGGGTTCTCGGGACAAACCAGTAAGACCAGTGGTTGAGCTGTTCATCACAGGTGAAACATTTCAAAGAGTAACATCAACATACTTGGTCTCGGCAGTCTCATGTTCCTCTGGGTTCTCCCCAGCCTCGTCATTGGCAGAGCTCTTCCCTGAGGACTTGTTGAGGCCGTCCATCCAATCTGAGACTTTCTTCAGAGCTCCCTCCACAGTGGACACCAGTGTCTGGACAGCCTCCAGCTCCTCCGGTGCTGGATAGATGCCTGTGTGTTTGGCCATGACATGGCGGTCGTCGTTTGCAAACGATCGGAACGACCTCTGGGTTCGGTTGAGGGGGAAAGAGAGCGACACATTACTGTTTAGGCACATGTTCAAATCCAGCTGATGCTACTAATCAGCATGAATCACACAAAGTGAGCAGATAGAGGGTCAAAGTGAAGCTCCAGGACATTCAGTGGGGAACGGTGCCCGCTAATGGACCTCAATGAGCTGCTGCAGAAATCAAACCTGTGGCCTTTACAACTTGTGACCTTTAAGATCTGCCTTATTATCGGCAATCAGCATAAATGTTACCAGTGGACGTTTAATGCCACAGAACACATATCGACTTGGTCTCTTATATTTAGGTGTCTGAAAACCTCGTTTCAAATCAAGTAATTCTCTATAATATCAAATATTTTTCAGTGATCAAACAGACACCGATAGCCTGGTTAGGTTATGACTGGGTCAGTCTCTATTCACTGCATCAGCAATTCAACGTAATCCTTGCCGAGCGTGTCTTCCTGCATTCTTTAGGAAAAAACAAAGCACATTCCATTATGTTCCAACTGTCAGTTATTACGTATTGTATTGATGTAGCTGTTAGAAAAAAAATTCTTTAGGACTGAAAAAGTGAATTGACAATTTATTTTTTAACATCAGAAATGCAGCAAAGCACTTCCTTACATCCATAAAACTCCAAACACTCTCATTTAATGACTTTTGTTTTAATGTCCTAGCTATTAACTCAAACATCCTTGAGTCTCTTCTGTCCTGCAGTTATTGTCTGAACCATCAAAAGTATACTGCATTCCAAGGCTGGATGTTTGGGAAAGATACAAATTTCAAAATATAAATAAAAGTTCCAGTATTACTTCAGATATGTGTAACCTGTGTCCGAATTACGGAAACACATCCATTATAGGATGAAGACCAACTGTGCCGCAACAACGCAGCTCAATGGAGCCCAACTTATCCCAGGTCTATGTCACTGACACGATGATAAATCAGACTATGAGCCCAAAGAATAAAACCAGACAAATATTAGAGAAAAAAACATGAGGTCCACACACTGCAGTGTTTTGTGAAAGTGTGTTAACGCTGTCAGTAGCTGCTGCTTGTCCACATATTTATGGACCACGGTGTAAGTGCCAGTTTCCTTTCTTTACACTTTGATAGAAGAAATTAAACAAATATTCGTCAGCTTTCTTCAAACCTTATTCTGTCACAGAGCCGCTCAGAAGGACGCACTGTTTTAAAGGGCATCGATTCTAAATGATCAGAAAACAGATTTCATAGTTTAAAGGAGGATTATTATCGTCTTTGCCATTTATGATCTAAAGCCATCATCAAAGCAACGCTCACTCTGGGTGATTACAGAGACACTAAAACTGTAGAACGCAGACTAAATGCAAGTGGATTTCTTTGAACATGAACATAGGGAAATTATTTTGACACCTGGCGTTGTTTTGATCCGCTGCCGTCTCACGCGCTTGTTTTCGATGTCAGAACCGCTCGTCACATTCTGCACAATGACAGCAACACCTGAAGCGACCTGTGCTGCTGCCAATCTGCGCATGGCCTAGATACAGCTGCCGTTATTTAACATTTATGACATGCACTTAGGGATGGAGCCCGTCTCCCTGAGGTGAGAGGCGAAAAAAAAAAGAGCTAGGCACCTCGCTAGATGAGCGAGGTGCTCGTTTTTACAAGCCTGAGCGCATCAGCCCCCTGGACGAGCGTCGTGCCAAGCGTCGTGACAAGCTTTCAATCCAAGGTCAAACTGCTCTCTCTTTCAATCGTCCCTTCCTCGTCAACTCCGATTGTCTTCTTTCCACCCGTCTTTCCCCTCTCTCCCTGCCTGCAGCATGTAGGCACCCCTCATTACGGTGAGTTATTTATGATGCTGCTTTAATAATTCATGGCCACGAGTCTCGGGGGCTTGTGCTGCAGTTGTGAGGGTCATTCATCACGACCCAGCTAATCTCTCGCTGAACTGCCAGGGGCGTTCAAGGCTGTGTAAGCAGTAAGTGTGGGCAGCGTCGACAAGCATAACACACAAACGTGCACACAAACATTAACAAGATCTAAATGAAAGATTAAGACTTTCACAGCACCAACACGGGCCCTGGATCCTGGCCCAGCTCCAGATCAAGTTCCCTTTGTTACCGACAGTATGAGACAGCTGGAAGGAGTTCAGATTCACGCTGCAGGAAGCTAATGAAATGCAGTGTTTTAATTATTTGCATTGCAGGGTTGCCAGTGAATGTCACTGACTTCAATCTAACACAAACATCAGAAATCATTCAACTACTTTTTCCTTGTAAAATGTCGGTGACATACAGGCTGAACTACTGTACGTGAAGGATGCAGAGCATGTGTGAGGCGGGTCAGTCAGCACATACATGTACAGGAGCATCGAAACAAGAAATTTCAAAAATATTTTCTTGCAGCGTGATACAACATTATGTAGCACGATGACGTGACGTGTGATGTGGTGTGAAGTTTACATACAGATGTCAGCGGTGCTGCTCTTTAAATTGCTTTTTTCTGACAATATGCATCTTCAATAAGCGCAGGGTTTAAATCACTTGGGGTTTTCTGACATCAACACAGGCATAAAACTACACAGACACACACTGATTATTAATTCAGTGGTGCTAAAAGTTCTGAAACTTTTAATTTGCCAAGCCCAAGGCGTCTTAATTTCCTGCTAGTAATTATGAGTGACTACAGCTGGTGGCTTCTCTGTGCCAATATTAAAAAAAAAGGTTTGATAGCACTCACTGGACCGACCAACACACAGCACAATGGGAGTCCAGGATGCTTCGAGCATCAGATAAGACCGTTATCAGCCAAGGTTTGCATGTGAGCTCCAGCCACCTCCTTATTTACATTTCTGGTTGCCGCCCTCTGACCAGTCTGCAGCTATGGGGCTCCGCATACGGACCGCCGAGTTTCACCGTGTTCTGACATCTGCTGATGTTCACCCGCATCAAACTTTTCAACAACTTGTGCTAAAGAAGCTGTTCTGTGGCACTGGACCAGATGCTCATCAAAGATTCTATCGCCAGTTCACCAGGTGTTCCTCCTTTGACCACAGAACCTGCCGTTTTGGAGGAGACTCTTGTCTAGACATCTCCCTCACACTTACACGCACCTTTCCTGCTTCTACACATCAACTTCACCAACTGAGCGTTCACTGGCTGCCTAATATATGCCACCACTGCCTGTGATAATCCGTGTTATTCATTTTAGTCAGCGTCACGGCTTATCGCTCTAAACCTTCAAACACTAGGTTTGTGAGAATCGTGCACAACCATCTTTTAATATCAAAACTTTGGTCAAAATAGTTTTATGATGCTCTAAAGTTTAAAAAAGTTTATCTTAGTTCCACCAGGTGCTTCCGCTGCACCTCTTCATGTTAACTGTTTAAGTATATTTAATTTAAAAAAATATGAAAAAGGTTGCACACTGTAACTTTAAGGCTGCGGAGCCTGTATCAGCAAACAGCAGGGTGTCACACAGACAGACAGACAACCATTCACACATAGGGGCAATTTAGAGTCACCAGTTAAACTAGGAGGCATCTGTTTGGACGGTGGGAGGAAACTGACGGACCTGGAGACACCCACACAGGCAGTGGTGTGAACCAGCACCGTCCACAGAGGACGGGCAGACACGTTGAACTGGGTTGGTTATATTCAAACCCTGCACAAGTCAAAACTCTGTCAGTCCTCAGGAGATTGTGTAGTTGTGTACCACACAATGGGATTCAACATGGCAAATACAATATTTCAGCACACTGCTTGTTATCGTGCTGCATGAAACAACCCAACGTACCTACAATTAATTGGTTTGTCTGAGAAGCAAACCACAGTTGTTTGTGTAGACTGGTCAGCAGCAAACTCTGTTTCCAAAATCCACAGACACATCATCACTACGCCAATTAATGTGATATTTTGGGGGGAAAATGACATGGGCTTATGGTGGGACAACCAAGTTTCTATCTCTGAACAATATTGACTGACTGCTCCTATTCACAAAGTAGTTCCAGCTGAAGTGAACGCAGATGATGCATATGGGTGTACATGAGTATTAACAAATTGAAATATAAAGAAAAGGCTAACATTCACATGAGGCTTACCATGTCCAGGCAGCGGGAGGGGGGCCGTGGGAAAGGGTCTAGGTGAGGACCAGAGTCCTCCTCATGCAGTCGGGCGTCTCTCAGCTGGTGGTTTCAGTCAGTCTCACTGTAAGAAGAAAAGTTCCACATCCAGTAAATATGTTGGTGAACAACTGTGACGCTCGTTACACACAAACCTTCACCTTGCAATGCAGCTTCAACCTTCATATTCATTCCATTTGTTATTTATAAGATGATCCAGGATTTAAAGATTATTCTAAGCTGCTTTAAATACGTATCCGCTCGTGATTAAAATGTGGGGCTCCACCATCAAGGCCAAATCTCCAAATGTGAGACTTCACAACTGTTAATCACATACATTTGTTTTACATCGACATCTGCTACATTCGAGCAGATGTGGGGACCACAAATGATAATCTATTAGTGGTTCCAGAGAAAAATGATAAATACTTGCTCTCTTTGGAGTCAAACATACGAGAAAACCCTGTTCTGACAGGCTGCACTCTGCTGGCTTCAGTCTATCTAGCAGATGTTGAACCTGCTGCAGGGATTTGCTCAGGGTAAACAACTTGAAAGGATGAGAAGATAACGCCTCACTTCGTCACAGCGAACATTTACCGTGCTGTATGTGCAACGTTTCCCCGAAACGCCACCACACGCTGCTTCTCAGGTGCACGTGCCGTCATTAGTGTACAGTCAGAACGGCTCGCTGCACTCAGAGTTCATCAATAGCGCAAGCGCCTGGTCGAGCTGAGCACAGTTCAGGACCACGTTCCTGCTTGCACTGACACACGTATGTAGAGTTTTGGTTTGAGCAGAGTTATAATTGGAATAAAAGCTGGGCTCTTCTTTTTTTATAGCCATTTTTTGTATTTTGTGTGTTTACTGCAACATACGCTGCAGTAACTGTTGATCACTGCTTGATCTAATACAGTTCACGGAAAATGGTGTTTTCGGCGGCATACTTGGCCTGTCCTGTGCAGATGGATTTATTCATAATGAACTAAATTCCGTCACTCTTCGTGTTTCCGTATTAAAGTGAATATGCTGCATGTAAATGTTGTCAGACGTGTTTATCTGTCTGTTCTTGTGTGAGGAATTCATTTTTTTTCACAGAATAAATGCTTTGTGTTCAAAAAGGGACACTTTGAGCCGTCGCTTCTCATTATGATTAATAAAACTGGAGTTGAACAATGTTCTCCTCTTTGTACGAACCGCTTTGATTCTGATGCTGCTGTGAAAATGAATGTCACTTGAACACAGACCCACACTAACACATTAATTAAATTACTCAGAATATATTCTCACCATTAAATGCATTAGATGAAGCTGCGGCTTTGCCCACGCGGTTAAATGCTAATGAGATGAGAGCCGGAGCCTGTGGTTTAACCACGTGATTGTGTGTGTGTGTGTGTGTGTGTGTGGGGATGCAATGCTGCTGTCAAACATCCCAGGGGAACCAGGGGGGTCGGGCTGGGCATCAATTAGATTTTCTGTCACCTTGAACTTGTTTTCATTGACAGAGTGGAGCCGACTGCATCCACTGCCACAGCTCAGCCTTATGTGCTGGTAGAATCCTTGTGACCATACAGGAAAATAAATAGAAAATTAGAAATATGAGGGAAAAGCCTGTCGATCAATAAGACAACAATTACTGAGCCAGCTGCAGAGATTTCTCCTTTCAAAGCCCCACGTTCCCACTCCTGCTCTGTTCTGAAACAAAAAACTCCCTGAGCAGCACAACTTCAAAGCTTTTACAACTGCTCAATAATGGAGCAAGTTACTATGTGAGAGACCAGGAACTAACAAGCCTCATCGTCACACTCAAAAACACAGAAGACCGGACATCATCATCATCGTCATCATCATCCTTCACACCACATTTCTGCTGCATCTTTGATGAGAAAATATTACTTAATTCATTGCGAGTGACAGAGTACAGAGTGGGAAGAGGATGGAAAGGAGATGAAGGTGATATGCTGAAAACAGATTGTTTTACACCTGTTTAATTAGCAAATACTCCAAAATTCAATTTAAAACAATGCTATCATTGTTACGGACTAATCTCAGCTGTAGGTGGCACCAATCCTTGTGAACCAGCACACCATCACTGTGCATGTCAAAAAAATACATATGTCTATGATAGTTTTTCAAAAGCACTTTGTCTGATTTTACACATGCAAATGATCGGGCTGTCACCAGCTATTCAACAAGTCAAATTTGAGATGGTTCATAACATCCTCATGGACAGTCTACAACCACGGCTGCTTTCTGAGTAGAAAGTGGCAAAGAAACTACAGTGCCCCTATTTATTCCATTTATTTTGATGATAATGCATAAGGCTGGCAGGTTAAGATGGAATTCTACGTCTGCATGGATGCACAGCTATTACAGTACGAATAGACAACTTCTAATCCTGGTTCAAATCCTGTGAAAACCTACTTAAGTAGTAAGAAATCACATCTTCTATGGCCCTTGGTGCACCATTTGTCATCATACTGTTCGTCTACGTTCCTAAATCAAGTGTTAGAGAGTGGTGAACCAAATGTAACTTCATTTACCTGCATTTTGCTGCGACAATCTGGTAGTTAAGCTAGATTCATATCTGCATAGTGAGTCTTTTCATCGCCAAGACGTAGATTAGCTCTTTGACATTTCTGTGTCAACCTAGAAACTATTGTCCATAAGGAAACACCTGCACAACCAATAAATGTGTACATTCTTCTTAAGTGATGTTCAGTTTGCGTTCAGATTGAAGGTCGGAGAAAAACAGCATTTGTTGGAGGACGGGATCGCTGAACTCTCCCGTAACTGCCAATCTAACCTCGTTCAGTTTGCAGAACCGCTGTCACAGTAACGGCAGCATCATTTGAAAACGCCAAGAATCAGGAACCGTGTTGGTCTAAACCTAAATCTATCTAAATACTCTGTTTTTTTTTTTTCATTTCTGTTGGCACACAGAAGGAAATGCCTTTTTATAAACATTACTGTGCAAAAAGAGACAAGAAACATGGAACGTGTGTGAAATGCAAGGTCCCCTGACTGTGGTGAACGCTCGACACAAGCTTCCTGGTTTTGTCTTTGGTGTGTCAGTTTTCTTTTCATTCTATTCAATTGACACAAAATGAAAAAAGGAGTAAGAAAGACGTACATCATCCATCATACAACTGTGAGCTGCGTGGGGCCACACGGTGAAGGAATTCAGCCGAAAATACCAAAAAGACAAAGTACCTGATGAAACATATGGTACAAGGACAACAGGACCTACCCTTCGATCCAAGGCTGTATATCGTGGCATATAGTATTCTGCTGCAGTTTTACTAATTTCCCCATGTGGACTCATTTTCAATAACCTTTCATCTCCCTGAAGAGGGGACGTGATTAAAGGAAGATAATTAGGAATACAGCAATGACTTTTTAAGGGCGTTGATGGTGCTGCAGTAGCAGCAGATGGTGAGCTCAGCATGTGACAAAGACAATGCCGATAGAAAAACAAGAAGAGAAGTGAGAATACATAAGCAGAAGGATATGAGTTTTCCCCCCGTACACACACACTAAGATAAATGCACCGACATGATTCCACAAATAAAAACAATACAGAGGAGCATATAAACACCGGGTGCATTTACTCTCAGTGAGTCAAGTTTATTTGCATAGCCCTTAATCACAGTTACAGTCTCAAAGGCTTCACAACGCCCACATTATGAGACAATAAATGGAAATGACACAGTGCAACCTCAGATCCTCACTGAGAACAAAAACCCTGTTAGAGCTTTTCATTTTATTTTACCAAACGGCAATTACCTTCATTTAACTCCAGTCAGAGACTAATGCTGCAACAATTAGGCCACAGAAGCTAAACGAGCTTCACTACGGTTTGGTGACATGGTACAGATGCAATGCCTGTCGTAGAAAGAACCTTGGCTGGTTATGAAGACGGAGCGTCAGAGCATCAACTCTGCTGCAAACTAAAGTTCCCGGCGAGGGGGTTGGGACAGGGCTCGGTTATAATCAGGGCTTTCTAATGTTGGTAATTACACAGCAAATGCAACTGGGCATTAAAAAAGGGTTAATATCTTAATGTTGTTATTATTAACTATTATTTGAGGTTTGGTTTTTCCGCTATTACACTACGTTAAATATTAAACTGATTAACAAAGAAATACTGTATAGTCTCAAATAAAAGTCAGTTTTCTACAGTATTCTGTAAAATGTCCATTTGTGTTTATTTTGTGATTTGAAGTTTATTAGGTAAAATATAAGGTTAAGAGATGCTACAAGATGCTCCTGGTCAGACTGGACTGTGACCGCTGTGGTTCATTGTGCCTCACATTTGTTATCATACATTTAAGTCAGTGGAAACTCTGTTAAAATTGTCCAAAACACTTCACGAAGAAGTTTTTAACATGTCTGACACACCCACGTGCTGATGGTCGTTCCTAAGGGTTCCCCACACGTTCTGTAGTTTTGGTCCGTTTGTTGGGCATCTTCTCCTCAAAATCAACACACGAGAGGCACAAGCTGGTGCTCGGTCAGAACTTTACTGCATGTGGAAGAAGTTTACCGGTGGATCTGCTGACAGGCAGTGTGCAGGTGCAGTTCCACACTAACAGCAGGAAACAACACTGAGCTGCTGCACTCGGATTAAATTCAATTTGGTCATAAATTAAATAACACACAGCAGGGTACAAGACATTTATCTAATATTTAGGTTTAAGGCACGTTGGATTTTCCTGGCAGAAGGACTGTAACACCACCAAGGTCAGAGGTCAGACTGCAGCCTGCTAAAAATGCAACCGCTCTGATGCACTCTGGACCAAAACACCCAGCAAATGGCTTTGCTCGGCCACGCAGATCCGTCCCGTCCTCAGGCATTCTCTCCCTAATGCCTCCTCCAGCCTATCTGCTCCCCATCCTCCATTCTGAGTAAGGTTAGATGAAACTGGGGACGCTGTTATTTTAGGGCTGTGTTTATGTAGGTCGTTTTCACTGCGGGGAACTTTTATGAGCAGGCTTTTATGTTCATACAATACTTCAAATAATGCCCTGTGCAGGATGGGAAGTTAAAAAGAACAAAAATAAATAAAATAAAGCCTTGTTTTCTCGTACAAAGCTTTAGTGACTAACAGTTGATCTGACAACAAAAGGCTATAGACTCTCTTCGCGATCCAAGTGCCGAGGTTCACACATTTTGCAGCTCTTGGGAGTTTTGCTCGGAGTTGCAGTTTGGTTTGGATACATTTCCACCAACATCATCATAGCACAACGCTTGGATTAAATAATTAAAAAATAAAAATCACACCTGCTAAACAGTATGCAAACCGAGATTGTCACAGTTTGGCAAAAAAGGCACAAGGACCACAAGAAACGGAAACCTTTCGTTCCCTAATTTATGTGAATATAATACTGCTTCCACATTACAGCTCTACATGACGACATGTAGACATATGAACACTGGCCACATTTCAGTGTGTGTGCAGAAACGCACATTTTGATGCCGTTTAGGGCGAGGCCTGCTTCATGCAGGGCACACTGAAAAGCAAGAATAGTGTGTGTGGGGTTCAGTGTAGATGAGCTATAATGCGAGGGTGTGTGATCTCAACTCAAATAGATTTTCTTTGTCTGAACTGACAGTAAATGTTGCAGATGTTTACAGTCCTGTGCTGCAAGATGCAAGGCCTTCATGGATCCAGGTTTTTAGTAAAGGATGTGAAGGTAGGTCCAGAACCACTTCTTGTACACTTAATTTCCAGAACAATGTGAGTCCCGACCTGCTGTCACCAACGATGTCTGCTTTTCTTTGGCTTTCTACACACCATCTGTGCAGGTGCTCACACCAGCCACGCAGAACAGCCAGCAGATCCGTGCAGATGCTATAACCCAGAGCATTACGACTTCTACCTGCAGAGAACATATTTCACCGGTTGCACAGATTCTCTGATCTGCTTGCAGAGCAGGAGATGTCGAACACTGCAGCAGAGCCAATAAAAGCGACTACAAATGTTATATAAGTCAGCCACAGCTGGCAGGGGGCGGGCTGCAGGGGAGTCAACACACATACTGATCTAGGACAGTAAGGCTGGTGCTTAGAAGCAAAAGTTTGTGTTTACATTGAAATATACATAGTAACCTCCGAGCATTCCCCGATTTTAAAGCAGACCCTGATAAAAGCTGAGAAATGGACACGAGCCAGTTCTGAATTCAGCTCTCTAAGACCATTTACCATTGTAACTGCACCTAATTCTGTACACGTCTTTTTCTAAACATAAGCACAAAAGCCATTTTATTCAGCATTTTAAGGAAAGGTCAAAGGTCAAACATCAACCTCATAACAGAAAAAGGAGAAAAGTGTGAAGTAACTAATATCCAGAAAGCGCAACATGAATTGTGAGACAGCAAAAATTCTTAATGTGTGAGAAGTGATGTGATTTAGTTGAGGAGGGAAAAGCTTAAAAAAATAATATATACACACACACACACACATGAGGTATGCAAAGTGAAAATAATGTGTGAAATGTTATAAAAATAAGTTAGGATGTTAATTAACACCCTGAAGTTCCTGCACCCACTGACAGAGCTGACGCAACGATCTTCATTAGGAAGCCGTTTCCCCGTGTCTCAGGCTGAGGATCCACAGATTTTCTACACGTTTGTTCTAAGATGAGAGGCAAGATCTGATCAAGGTTCCTGGAAATGTGATAATTGGAGACAGACAGCTCCAAACATCATGCGTCTTCTGTGGCGGGAGAGAGGCAGACGGGGCTTGTAGGCGGCAGAGGTGACATTCCTGACACCCGCTTTCACAATTTAAAAACAGAGGAGTTTACGCTCAGGATTCACAACCTTTGTTCACAGGATAACAGGTGTCACAGCCTGTGCAGACAGGAAAGATGACACCATTTGATACTGTCTGCAAGTTATTAGACGTGTTTTCAGAACTGCTATCACTTAGCATGTGGATGGTACGGTCATAGGTTTTCATGACTAAAACGCACTGCAATTTAATATTGCTATACACACATTTGCTACACATCTACAGTTCTGACATACAGCCAACACATGACTAGATGGCGAGTGACCATATCCACTTTAACTATTTCAGCTCTACAAAAGATGTTTAGAGGTAGATACAAAAAAAAAAAAAAGATCCTGTATTTCAGCTCTTTCTCTATCATTTGTGATGACTGCACCCTGTTACTAAAAAACACAAACAGGACGAGTAATTTATATAGTTATCTGGTAAGTATGAGCCTGTCTCCTACCTTCCCATCTGTGGCTGTGCGGTATTTTAAGCTCTCATTATGTTTCAAACAACCGTGTCTAGGGGCAAAGTGTTTCTACCTGCTCCCAATGGGGGAACAGCAACACCACAGGCCCATAAATGAAGATAATGGCGCATATGAGGCTGCACTCATCTGTTGAGATAAGCAGCAAGAAAAGAAGTGGTTATTCCACACAGCTGGTGACATGTGGACAAAGAGGCGGCACCATCAGCGCCCATTCACAGTGGTGAAGGCACGATGCATTAATAAGGCCCAGGGGCTCAAACCAGGAAATGGACAGTGCCCAATTTAATCCTTTTAACTTTTCCCATTTAAGAGTGTACATATGAGGTATAGGAGAAGTGGAGCATTATTAAACTATCAGTTTATTATGTGTCAAATAGATCTCAGATTTAAGATTATAAACTGTAGCATCGCAGTAGATCCATTTCACCCCGGCATCAGACAACCAAGACCCATTTTCAGCCCTTAGAGGCTTTTAGTTTGTGTTATTTTAAGTTGCTAGAGGAGAAAAAACCCGAGACCCATAAGGCTGGTGAGTCAACGTATTTTTCCACCCAGTGAGTGGGCGGCGCCGGGCCTCTCCACAGACTGGTTCACCCGAGCTTCACCAGCAGACTGGGCCACGTATCGGCACCATCACCTGCAGTCGGGGGACTGTGGAGGAACCTGCAATGCAGGTAAAGACTTTGGTTTATTGAGCCCAGCAGGGAGACGCCCACACAAAGGGCTCGGGAAACACAGCTGCTTCATTACGACAGAGCAGCTTGAGTGTTTTTATTTTTTCAGCGGAGGATTAGGCCTTCATTAATGCATTAATGGCTCGGTGCTGTGCTGTGGGCCTGAAAACATCCAAGTAAGCACAACACTCATCCCCATCTGATACTAAAAGCAGCAGCACTGTTTGTCTCAAACTAAGCACTAACATTTTTTGGTTTTTTTTACTTCTGATGTTTCTGTGCATCAGATGTGAATCATATTGGGAAGATGCTCTAAATTGAAACACTTTGTTGTTAGACAAAAATCTGATCATTTTGGAAATAAAATTGATGCCGGTGGCTTCAGCTCGAACTGCAAACCTGAAGTCCAACAATATTGATACTTGCGATTTGAAAATCCACAAGTGATCAGTCAGAATGATCCTAATAATAGATTTATTTTTGTTGGTTTTTAAAATAGCGTGCATAATATTTGCAAAGTGTTTCATGGCTTTTCTTGGTAAAATTACATCGGATTTACTCTTTTTTCGGTGATTCAAACAGATCTGGTATTGTCTTAATAGTTTTTCTGATGTTGAGACTCTTGACCGTACTGGTTCCTCCAGACTTCGTGGCTCCTGGAGGGTAATATTCATTTTGTGTCACAAGCTCTATTGATGTTCTATTCTCATTTCCCTTTTTTCATTGTTAATGTTTTAATGTGTTACACGTATCTTTTAGTTTATTATTATTATTTGAAGTCACTACAAAGTGGAGGGAAATGGTGTATTTATAATCTGCTACATTTATTTGACAACTTACTTTTCAGATGCATAAATCAAATCATACTATATTCTATTCACAACTGTACAGCTGTAAGCGAACGAGACATCTCCTCACTGACCCATACCACAGGACACTGGAATGTAATTTGGACTGGATAAGTGTGGTCGGAGGGTAACATGGAGAGGAACGGTTTTCAGAACAGAGAGAACTGCACGACCAGAAGGCAACAGATGCTGAAGAAAGCTATAACTGACTTGGTGTAGAACGTGCAAGGAAAGCAGCTGCTACTAAGTACCTACAAAGGCTAGAGCAAGTCCAGAGAAGTCAGATGAAGGGAAAAACAAAGACAATTAACAAGAAGCTGGCCAAAATAGGACATGGAGGCCATTGACATCAAGACAAGGAAAGCCCCTTACAATGCATCCCCCATCCAGTGCCCATTATGAGTTTTATTGCAAAACCCGCTCGCCTAAAATTAATTCTGCAGCCGGATAAGCTCACCATCCAGCCACACTTACAAATGCATCAGTGAACATGTTTGCATGCGATGTAGTAAGCAGGCTGCTGTAAATCCATGCACTCATGCAGTCCGTACGTCCTCCGTTGACATTCAGTTTTGCACCATGTCGTCACAGATGATGCATCCACTTGACTATTTTTTTTGCGTTTCAGCGCACTGGCAAGCAGACAAACCGACCCCTTTTCACACTGTAGGCAGCACAAACAGATCTATTTCGTGTTGGTTTCTGACTTGTTTTAAATATAAAGCGGCAGGAAGCATCATTCCATGCAATGATCTGCAACGATAAATGCATGTGTGCTCTAGTAAAAAGCAGAGTAGAAGCTGCTTTTATGTAGGAGCGGCAGACAGGTTTTGTTCTCAAAGACAAACCGACCAGGAGAAAGAACGTTTCTTGTTCGCACCACTGGGAGCCCACGCTGTGTAGCCACATCTTTGCTGCGTGTTGTTCCCCATCCCTTCCCTCGCCGACTGGCATCCATCTAACAAAAAGGACCAAACGCTAAAAACAGCTGCCGGAGACAAATAATTACCAACACACCGTCTGTACAGTCATCTGCACTCACACCGTAAGGGTTGGAGAGGAAAGTCATGTTTTTAAAAACTTAAAACGTTTGTGAGAATAAACATAATTGAGTGAAACAGTGAACGTTCGAATATTGTCATGAAGTAGCATCGAAACTATCGGCTGCTGCATCTGCGAGACAAAACCGCCTTTGTATCGACAAAAACTCAGAGGGGGAGTTCTGCCTTCATAATATGAGAAAGCACAGAGAGCTGCTGCTTCTTGCAGACCCGCTTTATTATTCAAGCCTGCACAAAGAGGCTTGCCTTGCATTTTTATCGCTTGCTGTACTAGCTTCTTTATTATCTTCATACTGTTTGTGAAGCACATTTGGCTCTGCCCCGGAAAGTTCATACACTGCAGATTAAGTTTACAGTTAACGCATTTGGGTGTGTCTCAGTTTGCAGTGTGTGTGTGTCCGTGGGAACTGCTGCAGAATGTAAAGCCAGGTAACAGGTTTTTTTTGAAAAGGTCCCTGGACATCATTACGATCTGTGTTTGGAAATGATCACGCCGCTGTGTTGCAGGCCGTGATAAAAACTGCACCTGGTGGATGTGTTTTAACTGAGCAGGGCCCTTCCGTGTGTGTGTGTGTGCTGTAATTCAATCTGCTGCTAAGTTGGGTTAATGGGATTTAATACTGTGGAATATTCTCTCATGAGGCGCTCAGTGGGACTAGGCATCGCCCATATGCGTTTAATCGTACATGTAGAAAATGTTTTAGTGCACAGCGTATGGGGGGAAGGACCAGCGGCCTCATTTGTGATCAGTCCTTCTGTAGGTTTTGTTTTCCCAGTGAGGAAATGTTGCTCTTTAGCAGGTAGGAGTTGAACGTATGTTCTATTTGTTTCATTGATTTGGTTCAATGTGAAGCTCTTTTACTCGCATGCCTCAGATTAAATATGTACTTTGGCATTTAGAAAGTTTCTTAAATAAAAAAAAGTTTATAATAATAACTGCTATTAAAAAGCCCCGATTATACTAGTTTAAGGTTGCTTCCTTCCTTTTTATGTCCTCGTATTTGTTAAAATTGCTTTGTATGCCGACAAATTTACAATTTTTGCTGTGGATGAAACAGTACACAAGAACACGGTTCAATACCTGTTTGTCAAGTCAAGCTTCAGTTCTTTTTTGGTACAGTAATTATTACACGCTTTGTGAATAATTAATCTACTGAATATATACATTTTTGCAAAGAAATGATTTAAAAATATTTCAATTCAATTTAATTTTGGCAGATGTGTCAAAGTTGACACTTAAAGGGAAATGTCACAATTTTTCTATTTGTTTTCTATGGCTTTACTTTAGGGTGTAAATGTACATTCAGTCTTTTAAATTTCACTTAAAATATCAGTTTAGATGATGTCATCTGGAGGAGCTCTGAAAAAGTCGGTTGACCACGATTACAAATAGTATAAGACGACCTAATTTGAACTGAAGTTTCCTTCAAGTGATGTCATCTGGAGGTGTTTTTCAGCTAGAAGTAGAGAGACATTTTGATACCGGGAAGTCAAGTTTAAAGGCATTTATGTACATCCCCAAACTACCAAAACCCAAAGAAGCAAGTTCAAAAATTAGTGAAGGTGTCCATTAAGTTGAATATATCTTATTTAAAAACAGAACATGTCATTTCCACTATCCATATGCAAAAAAGGGCATAGAAATCAAAAATATGACCCAATATCCTAAAGACATAAATTCCAAAAAGCTTTATCAAGAACAATGTTAAAATTCCATCCATTTCTAGGGCGCTGTTGTTTCTTTAGTTGGGTCTGAATTATGAGGGATAAACTGTTTGAATGAGGATTCAGTAGGGTCGGAAATAACATCTGCCAAGATTTTGTGTTTGAAGAGTGAATGTCAGAAGACCATCCACCACACTGGTGGGGAAATATTTGTAGCAAAACAGTTATGAAATAATGGATAACCTCAGACCCTGGTTGAATTTCTTTTCATCTGCTAATCAATCACTTTGGCCAGTTGGTTAAAACGTTGATTTCAGAACCCGTCTGAACTCAAATTCGACCTTAGCACACACTTTACAAGCCGAGTTTCCCTCAGCTAAAATACCGTCTGAATTAAACATCAGTTTGCACCAGTTTACTAGTTACTGCCGTTTACTATATTTTTTGACCTAGAATTGCAGTCTGTTTAAAAGCAAGTCAATTTTTTCAAAGTTTTCTTGTAGCCGAGTGACCAAACAAACAGGCTTCATGGTCAATCAAATCTGAACAGCCCTTTAGTTGTGAGCGGCTTCTAATGGAAGAGCTTCAAGATGCAAATGGCTGCAATAAGTATCAAAGCTGATCTGGCTATAAAACAGCAAACACACAATTTTGCCTGTAGTAGTGACTGCCAGGCCACCACCCACCCCCCCGCTGTCAACTCATTAAACAATAATGTAGAACCTGTATCACCTCCTGGATGCAATTTCAGCTCCTTGCACTGCCCTCAACCAATCAAAGAGTGACACACGAAGCAAGCGGCTTCTGGTGTGTATGAACAGCAGATGGTATACGAGTTTGTGTGTGTGTGTGTGTACGTGCAGCGAGGCAGGTGGTGTGGCAGTCTCCCAGCCAGGTAATTGAGATATCATGAGGCTGTGCATGGCTGACCGCTCAGAGCTCAGAGGAGGCTAAACCTGGACACACACGTTTACAGAACATTTCCATTTCAATAGTCCCAGCAGATGTCTACATCCATGTTTTTGGAGAAATTTATATTTAGGCAAATGAGTCACGGCATTAACTATATTCTTCTTTGTGAGACCAGTAACCAGTTACCTGCTGCTACAGCAATGACCTGACATTCGGAAAACAGCAGATTTTTCGATTTTCCTTACAGAAAGAAGCCTGAACACAATCTACCTGAGGTTAAAGGAAGGATGACAAAGCTCCACAAAAGTGCAGCGTCTTGGATCTGGGATTAATGCTGACGGCAGCTGCTTGTACAACGGAGTATTAGCACCAGCTCAACAAACCCTTTTCTAGACTAAACTGGGTCTACAGGCACATGTAAGCTGCAAAAGCAACCATTCGCCCTCCATCTTCAGGATTCTTTCCCATGTGGCGTTCCACTTGGGAAAGGCTTCTACAAGCCTTGAGTCTGGGCTTTGTTTTAAGCACTTGATCTTGACTCCACTTTGTGGCTCACATTTGTTCCATACGTGGTCAAGATGTTAGAGGCGTTTAAACTCGTGTTGTTCTTTGTTTGTGCACTCGGGCCCGGTGGAAGTATGTGGGAGAATGCCAAGCATCACTCAAATACTGCAGCAGTGAAGACACAAAAAGAAAAAAAATGCACATGTCAATAAATAGCAAATTTACAAAGTTTGAAATTTGCTATCGGTAAACTGCCACCGGGCATCAAGCTTTTCTTAGGCATAAAGAAAGAGAACGATGCACAACAAATGTCTGTCAAGTGTACAAGCTTGAACCCACATTGAACTAAAGTTGACATGGTCATGATCTGTGACAAAACCTAAATGAAAGGAATGTTTTTAAGAAAAAACATGGCAGTCAATTATTGATTTTTTGCTAAAAATTTAAACAGAAGGCACATATATATTTGATGTAAGCATGTAAGTTTCTGAGGAATTGATGTTATTAATCAATGAAACAACAATTTCCTGCAAATGTCTCTGATTCAGAAGTTATTCAACATGCTTACCCTGGTGCAAAGGCATTTCGAAGGAGCCTTTCTGGCCACTTGGCAAATACCTGACACTGCAGAACTACTTTGCTCTTACTGAATGACAGTGGGGTTTCTCCAGTGAATAACTGTTTTTGAATCTGAATGAGAATGCAGCACGTCACTGAAACCTCGTTTCCGAATGTAAATTGTTACTAGAGTGTGTCGATTTCTCTGCCATGAACACAGCAGCAGTACGAGGTGGGTTTGTAATGATGAACGTTGGACTGAATTTAAATAAAATAAAGCTCAATCCATCAGCCTCATTTACTTACTCACTTACAATCAGAAAGGGATGGTTCCAAAACGAAACGACAAACCAGCGTAGAACAGGACACGCCGTTTGACCTCTTAGTAATTAGGTTATTAATAAGTCCATCCACGCTGGCCTATGTTGACTACTGTTGTCATTGTAGATGTAACATTTGGCCACTTTAAGTAGTGACATTGATACTTGTAATCAAAACTGAAATAATTCATCAACTTTTAAAAACATGCCTAATCATGTCTTGCGTCACTGCCCTCCTACGTAGGACTCCAGATCTTTTTTTAGTTCAGCTGTTCATATTTTGAAGACACAAACAGAATCAAATTCCTTTCCCAGTCTTGCCTGGGAGGCCTGAATTAAGTCCCCGTGTAAGAAGCTAATTATAATATGCAGCAGCATAGTACTGGGCATCAGTCCAGGCTGCCTTCAAGCCAATTTACTACATCCATTCAGCTCATAGTGTCCACAGGCTGGAGGAATTATCACAGCCGCCGACTTTTCACCTCGCACTTCTGCTGCAGCCCTGCTGCTACAACACCTCAGGTATCACATAAAGCTTCACGTCTGAGTCCACTTTCAAATTTTGGAGCAGTCGGACTCGCAGCAGAAGCACACCAGGCTTTATTCTGAAATATAGATGACTGGACGCTGGCTCTTTTTAAAACATTTACTCCCCCCAACCTAAAGTGCCGTCCTCTACACACCATCATTTTTGCATTAGTTTGCCATCATAACACATCACTAAAAGAATGAGAAAGCAGCTCTACTTTTAGCTTCACAGTTAGGCTGGTGGTTTGTATGATACAAAAGATTGTAAAAAAAGTTTTTTTTTTATTGAGAATCTAGCCACAACCTTCTGTGTTGGTGTAAAACTTTTAAAGCCTTGCTGGATAAACACTATCAATTGTCTAGCTAAAACTAAAGCATTGTCCCCTTGAAAATATAAAAATGTTGCAGATAATATTAATTCCCGCAGCAACAATAGTGTTGTTGGATGCCAAATTGCAAAGAAAAAACAGCATTGACAAAACCCATTTGTGCCAGTAAAGCCCTGGTCCAACAACCGTCAGCAGCCAATATACATCATGATGTTGCTCCTGAAATCAATACAAATACAAATATGAAAAAAATATGTGTTTTGATGTCATCGCAAACACATACCCAGGCAGCTTAACACACGCTCCAATTCCACTGCTGCTGCAGACAATCTACAGATCGTCCTTTAAAGTTTCTCTTGGTGTGTTAGCCTTGACTTTGCATTCAATGAAAATAGAATAATGGAACATGGAACAAAAGAACTTCAGGCCTCAAAGACAAAATCTTTACTCTGCACAAACAGAGTAAAGTAACACACAGTCTCGATCACCAAAACCAGCACCAACAATTTCCCCTAAAACCTTCATATTAAAGCTTTTGGAGATTCAAGGAAAGAATTGTATTACGCATTAGCGGGCGCTGGCTGTTGCCTTGCGCTCACGTTGGCCAATTAATAAAAATGTCCGCAGGCACACTGTGAGCATTTCACTCGCATATGCAACTGGTGTAAAATGATTTGGGCCCCATCAGCTTCTGAGACTCAATCGGATGCATTTCATTTGCATTTGAAGAAGATAAATAGGAAAAAGCTGACGATATGGAAGGAGAGAGAGAGTGTGTATGTACATGTATGCATTTTGTTGTCAGTTTTTCAGAGACACCTACAACTAAGCCTGTCAGATTCAACAGTGATACAAATAAAGTCTCGCTTTCTAAAGGTGGTTTGGTTTCAAACTGTGTCAGATGCTGTTCTTGAACTTTACTGTGTTCTACAGAGGCATTGAGCCTAGCTTTGCTGATGTAAATATTAAAAACTTGTGTTTATAGAATGCAACACAACTCAAGAGCAGCACTACAGCCCCCAAAATCATTATGCCGTTGAATCAGCACATATGAAACAAAAACTTAATATTTTTGCACAACCTTCATGAAGTAAGGATTTTATTAGAGTGGTTTTGTCTTAGCAATGTGAATGTGTGAATGAGTGTTTTATCTTTCAATAAAAACAGCAAAGATATTCTTGTTACTGCTCTACAAATTAATTTAAAATATATATTTTTAACTGGTCTGAATTCATTTAGTTTGCTCAATTCTCAATTTATTTTAGCTAAAAATAATAAAAGAAAGTTTCAATAGAAAACAAATAGTAATTTAAACTGAGCACATTTGTCTCTGACTTATTATTAAATTGTTTTTTGTGATGCAGAGTAAAAAAGAACGAGAACAACACATCAGCATTAACCAGTGACTATTAACTCCCATTTTGTGCACAAGGCCAAAAATACATAAATAAAAATACAAAAGCCTGAGTATTTGACAAATAAGGCAATAAAACAGTTGATATAAACTACAATGCAAAATTCAGGCGGCATGCAAACGCTTAAAAAGGTCCCTTAAAGTGGGATTATCCAATACTTTGCAGGATAATGTTAGCAGTCAATCATCTACACTCGTTATAGAAAAGAACTGACCTCCTTGGAAGTTTTAATTTTTTTATAACAGTGAATGGTGGTTGATTTAATTTGGCTTTTTTGACGAAAAGAAATCGTGGCAAAGTAGAATAAGACCTCTACAAAATATGTAAAAAAGAGAAACTGAAACTAAGTGCACAAAGATCCTCACCCTCTTAAGTAACTCACCTAAATCCTCACGTACAGGGTCGCTCAGGTAAACGCAGATCAGCTGAGGACAGTGAACGTGTTTGAAGGATTGTAACTGGATCTGGAAGGTAAATCAGTATCCGGGACAAAATCTGCACCATGAAGAAAGAACTCCTTACTGCTTAAAAAGACGGTGCGACGTGGCTGAATTAATTTTGTTCTATACACACTGTCAACTGAAAGGAGAGGAAGAAGAAGAAGAGATTCGGCAGTTGTTTCTGTTCTTAGATCTTTGGCTTCTCCGGATGTGTCTAGTTTTCACAAGCAACAAGCATTTTCCAATTCAGCCAGCTGTGAGTAGATGTAATCTTGAGCCACCAAGACGGCCCAAAACACAACCCGAGCCCTGAGCAAAAACCCCTCAGCGTCAGAACCTAAATACAAAGAAAGTTAAGCTTTTATCTCCCCAGCAGAGCAGATAAAAGCGAGAATCCTGGCAGCCTTTGAGGGTCCTGACAATATTCCCGGGCTCCACTCAGCTCAGGTAAAGCTGCAGGAGAGTCTAATGGCTTTTATTAATGCCGGTGCGGATACACAGCTCTCTTTGCTCATCGGGCTCACACCTCACGTAATCTTACGTCACACCACTGTTAAAACGGCAGAGAAAAATAAAAGCCACCTCGCTGTTTAACCAGCCGTGTTCCCGCACATCTACTCCACCTGCGCCAAGGCACTTTACCGTGCACAGGCGACCTCAGTGTCGAACACTCTGCACATTTCCAAACTTTGGCTCCACCTGAATTCAAAATCTGAATCTGGTATTCAACAGCAAGTTCTGATTGTGTGGCTTTCACTAAGGCTACACAACAGAAGCTTGAAACAACTCCTCTTTACACACACACACACACACACACACACACACACACACACACACACACACACACACACACACACGGTGATGAGAAGCAGTAACTGAGCTTATGTCCATGTAAGGTGTATAAAGCCATTTAGGACTAACAGTAGCTGTAGCTGATATTTTTAGACTAAGGCTTCTAACTAAGCCTGGGAAATGTGACAGTGTGCACCATGAGAAATTGGAAATTGTCCAGACCTACAATTTTTTTTTTCTATTTATATTTAAAATATGGATGTATCCACTCTTTCATTATTTCTGATTGTATTAGGCCATTGAAAAAGGCAAATGAAAGAAAAGGACTGATTCATGGCCATTCTTAACATTTACAGCATTGCTGCCACAATTTTTCAGGATTTTAATTTACTGCATTAAAAAGGAAAATAGCCATCACACTAAACTCAAACATTATTCATTAAAAGTTTGTTAAAAGAATTCAATCAAAAAGGAGATTTGACTTAACAAGGTAAAAACTTTTTTGTTATAATTATCCGTAGACCCAAGTGTAGCTTCTTTCTCTGTGCCTCCTGGTCACATGTTGAAGTGGCCTTGGACAAAACACTACTGAAACCTTCATACAACATTCAACGACATTTTTTCCCCAGAGATCAATAAAATATCATATGTTCACGGAGTACTGGCAGCGAACATTATGATGCCAAACAATGTGATCAAATTGGGCTCAGTATATTCAGTCTGACCCTGAAATCATCTTTTTATCTTTCTCTAGACTTGAGATTTGTGCACAAGCTCCGTCCTCCACCTGAGAGAGCTGCCTGATGTGCCAGCACAGAGAAGGTGAAGACCATCCTTTCATGCTGCAAGAGCAGAAACGCCTGCGTGAATATTTCCATCTCTGTGAAAGCACTTGGCAAAGTGCTCTGCTTCTCTGTTGATCTTTTCCAGGGAGCCTCAAACGAGCAGCACTCGTCCTCCACGAGCTGAGCAACACTTACAGATATGCAAGAGATTTTAAGGGGAGACTTGATTCTAGGCTGAAAATAATCAGCTGGGCTTGTTCCTTCCAGGCAGAATGGTGAGGACAACGGAAAACAATCAGCAGGACAAACACACTCAACTGTTACTGAGCATCCGGGTCTAAGATGAACTGGGAGAAAAAAAGCATTTACTCACACTGCGTGTTTAATCGGCCTTTGCCATCGGTCAGAACTGTCGTCTTCTCTACTCACACAGGTCAAAAAAGCACGATGAGGAGCTCACGCTGAATGTGAAACATCACGACTTTATCCTTCAGTGTTGACAAAAAGAGAAATTAGCAACACTTTTTAGGATGTTACAAAAGAATCCACCGATCACCTGTTCTCTAACAAAGCTGTTTTATATCACAGCTCAGTCTTCATTTAATGATAACTATAATGTAAGCCAATTATTTTTGTTTTGGACATTTTACTTGGTTCTATTCCAGCCAGCGTACACTCCACAACTGGTCGCTTGACATGGCTGACTTGACTTCATGGGACGAAACTGATCTGGAAACAGCACTTCATTTTGCAGATGCACGGTCAGCACATTGACATGAGCTGCTACTGCATGAACTGGGACGTCTTCATTTATTATTAAAACAGCATTTAGAGCGTTGAAAGTGCTGCTGCCGTCATCTGTTGTTACTGCTGACTCTTAAAAGTAAATGGATCAATATTTCATTTTACAATAGACAATCTTAGAGAGATCCCTCACAGTAACTATAGTTGTTTTAAACATATACTGTAGTCCATTTGCCCTTGTTTAGGTCTCTACGTTCAAAAAAAATAATAATAATCCATGCAAAACTAAATGCATCATTAGAAGTCACACGAGAGTTGTTTTGTCTGCTCATTGTTTAGATGGATTTGAAGCAAGAACAAAATGTACAACACAGGAAGCAGATCCCAGTCCATACTGGTAAATGTTCTAGAAGTCAAAAACTGTTCTGTAGCAAAAATTTCTGCCAGAAAAATGCTCTGAATGCTGGCAGAGTTTGGATTGAGGTTAGATCGCGTTCTCGCCGCAAACAGTCTGACCACAACAAGTACGTTCCTTTGGTCCACACCAGAGTGCGATTGGTACGTTCCATCCACAGCAAACCAGAGCTCAAGTCAACTAGACTGAACGAGGTAAGTGTGAAAACACAATTATCGCCCATTCTGCAGCTGCTCTCGGGTTTCTACGCATTTTAGCGTCTTTCAGCTTCGGTTTTTCCAACTGAAGGTTTACAGTTTTTGTTCAATGCCACTGCTTTTCTTAGGGAAAACAGGCAAAAATAACCAGCTGGTGAATAGAGTTAAACCTTTTGCAGCTGAACAGAGCCGGATGTTTTTCTCAAGAGCTAAACAGCTAAACAGACAGCAAGTACCTGCAAAGATTTGCATTCTTAAGATGAACACAAATGCAATTTCATATAAACAATAAGTTCCACTGTAAATGTTACTGTTTTGTGTTAATGGCTTTTTGCATTTCCCACAATAAAGTCAATTAACTCAAGTTTGAGAATCAATTAGGATTCATTAATAATTATAACTCAAGATTTCAATGTGTGTGGGGGTTCTCTTCAACTAAACGATGCTCAGCTTTGTGTTCAGTGCCAACTCCATTCAGCAAGACACTCCATTGGCTAGTCCTACAACAACGACTAACTCTAGTCTCCATGGAGATTCTCAGTCATCAGGGTCAACACACACAATATTGTTTTGTCAAGACTGGAGGTGAACATTTGCTTGTGTGCACTCGCTTTTGTGTGTTGTTGGTTTTAAAGCGAGTGTTTCTTTCTGAACAATGGGTAAAACCTCAAACTGAAAGACCCTGAACACTAAATAAAACTCCACTGGACCAGAACCCATCCTCATAATAACCTGATTACAGAGTAAAAATCAGGAAGAACTGCACCGCTTTGGTACTTGAGTTGAATTGACACCAGGAGAGCTGAAAAGAGAGATTTTAAATTAAACTACAAGCTTAAATAAAACTCTTAATATAAACGCTATTGTTGCATATTAGTCCAGTGAAATACGATTTCACAAAACCTGTACAAGTTCTTTCTTGAGGGGATTTCATCTTTTAATTAATTCAGTAAACATCATTTTAACAAAGTGCAACCATTTGAAAGCCATATTTCAAAACAAATATCTCTGTTTTCAATCAATCATTCAATTTGGAAACTACTCTAACAAGAGAGCATGGAGAAAAAGTAATCTTATACTTAAAAGTACAAGATTACCAAGAGTAAATAAGAGTAAATTTGAGTGTGTTCGGATGCTGGGAACATGTTCCATAAACATTACTTTAACAGGAACTATAAAATTTCAGCTGATCGCCCCGTGATGAAAGTCCCGATGGGGTTTGGTAAACAAGTCTTAGTTCTGGCAGAAGCAGCTGACTGGCAGCTACTACAATTCAAACATCCATCGTGCTGCAGGGTTTCTGTTTTCAGAGCACATCAAACAGCTCAGGAGAAGAGACACCATAAAAAAAACTGTGTGTCCTGGAGGACGATGCATTTATTTTAGTCAGGCAAAGTCAGACAGAGGCTGCTTCAGATCACATTCCTTCTCCCCCTCTCAAATGAGGATCCTTCCTGAGCTTTGTGGTGCAGTGTGAGTTGAGCTAGAGAGCACGGGCTGAAACTCGAGAAGATGGAGCTGATGGCAGCAGCATCACCTCTGCTCGGGTTTCACTGCGTTACCTCAGCGGACGTGTTTACAGAGGAGCTGCAGCCTCTGTAGTCAATGACTTACAGAGAGCAGCAGTTCAATGCTCAGGTGGCAAAAAGGTGAATAAACAATCTTCTACTTATTACTTCATGATTACTGTGGCTACCGTGTGATACAGGTGTTCGTTCACATACACTTCAATTCAACTTTATTTATATGTTGCCAATTTACAACAATGTCATCTCATTGCACTTGACATAATAAGTCATGGAGCTTTCCTGATGAACGACATTACCCGATTTCTCAGAGCGACTTGTAACTTGCACGTAAACTCAGTAATTGTGCAGCTGTGTTGTCAGCTATGGCTGCTACATTGTCTTTAAGACGCGAGCTACATAAAAACTCTGTACATATGAAAAGTTATGTCTGCCTGGTTTGTCTTTACATCTTATATCTTTATTTCATTGCTTCTTCATATTTTTCTATGAGCACACCATCGTGTTCAAAAGGCAACAACGCATCACTGTCAGTATTAAACTTTATATACATATATACATATTTGCATGTTTCAGTTATCTATTCCGCTCTTATGTTAAGTAGGTCAACGTGTCATAAAGCGCTGCCGACACTACATATATAGCCAGATCTACTCCAGTGAAGAAATTTAGTTTCATTTCATCATAACCCTGAAACAGTCTAACACAAAGACAAGCAAACTGGCCCGAAAAAAACTAAATGTGTCATCCAGGCTGTAATTAAAAAAGACTGGTATCCGATAAACCTGTAAATACTTTGACTCTGCACCCATCTTTCAGTCTCTTTAAGCTTCTGTTACCTGCTCAGGCAAGGTTTGGTATTTTTGCTTCATAACTGACTTACACAATGAATTAATTCAGCAGCAATGCACCACCACTATTACAAACCAAGGTGAACGACTCTGAAACGCTACGCCTTCACTGTTCTGCATCCCGTTCCGTATTACCTGCACAGTTCCCATTAATTACTTAGATTGGGCATCTTAATTAAAGTCATGTCCGCAGAGAATACTCCCAAACCATGTGCAAATATTGCACTTCTATGAGGTTAGCAACTTAATATGATCAGGAAGACAAACATCTTTGCAACGTTGAGTTACACAATTTATTTTGTGTGTACAAATGCTCATAACTTGAAAATGAATAAATCAATGTTTTTTTCTTGTGCAATGTAGGATTCCATACTTTCATGTAGTCAATTGGCAACACGCAGCTTCTCGCTGACCACGGATTTCATTGACTGTTTGATCTTCTGACAAATTAAAACTCGTAGCAATAATTAATTTCATCAGCCTGGTTACCATGGAGAGTTTTAGCCTCCATAACATCCTGGGAGGATCACCTGAGAATATCAAACACCGTGGGATTTTCATGCAGCACAGATCCTCTTTGACTACACTGTATCACGCTGCTGAGTAGTCGTCACAGTCGTCACCGCAGCATCACAAGTCACGCACACGGCTGGGAGTTTGTTGCTTCCTGCCGACACGTCACAAGCGGAACCAAAGCTTTCAATGGGACAAATTACAATCTGCATAGAAACACAGCTACCTCTAGACTATGGTGTCAATTCCATAGAACTAGAACTTAACACGAAACACAATAGCTCACAGCCAAGCCAGCAGATCGTCCGGGTGGCTGACAGTGACAAAGCTAATGTGCTGTTGTTGAGCAGGTTTTGATCCACTATGCCCACTTCACTTTGTTTCAATTTGTGCAATAAGTTGATGAAACATTTTTGTCAGTTTTGCAGAGCCCAAGATGATATCCTTAAGTGTCCAGACTGTGCATCCAAAAAAAAATCTAAACAAAAACTAAATTAAAAAATTAATAATTCTGCTTATCTTGCTCATTTAATAATTGACTAATTCCTGCAAAGTGCTGAATGCCAGTTCAGACACTTCATTATAAACCAAGATGTCAGCCTAATGTTGGCGGGGAGAGGAAGAGTCACACATTTACATTAAAACATAAAACATAAACGACATAAACGATGTAAAAGTTAAAAACTTTTAATTCTATTTCATAAAAATAACTATCACATTGATTTAGCTTTATAGTGAAGAAGGGCTTTATATCTCCATCTAATCACCTAATCAATATCAGAGGGGAACACAAGCCAATACTGCTCCCCACTCAGTACCACATGCCAGACACAGAATATAATAAAAGAGATGAAATTAAGTTTTTATTGTCCACCTGTCACGTCTGTGGACATCTGTGCACCTCACACAGCTGGCAAACATCTGTCATCCTCCAGCTAACAATCAAAATACATGTCGAGTAAATTACTGCCAACTGAAAAATACATTTATCAAACGTTTAATCACGTACTCGTTCCAGCACTACAGAATGACCGTGGACTGCTCTCTGCTGCTTAAGAAATCATTTAATACTACTGCAGCATTCACAAGTGCATCCTGAACATTCAATATTCAGTCAACGTTTAAGACACATTAAAAGCCTTAGTTTTTTTTTTTATACCGTCTAAAGAAACTGAAGTAAACCACTGGTCCAAACAGACCTTTAGACCAGTGGTTCTCAATGGACAACAAGCAGAGCAGGGACCTGCTTCAGGACCAGCATTGAGGACCACTACTTCAGACCAACACTCGTGGCAATATTCTGAAGAGCAAACTAATGCCTTCGTTGTTATTTTTCCCCCAACAGCCCAGACTTTATGAAGCAAATACTGTAAAAGCAGCACACTCATATTTCGTTAGCAGCAACTACAAAATAGCTGGCACATAAATAACTTCTACAATGCACTAATAATCAAATTTGTTCAGCTCACTATTTCAACTTTGCACTGATCATTCACCAGTTTGACTTTGTTGGAATGATGCAGTGTGATGCAGGCTCAAAGCTTTCTCAGAGGAAATGTAAAGGGAAACTAGAGATGACTGATCAACAAAGCTGAGAATTAAGGAATATTGTCATTGTCGGTAAGAAAGAAAAGAAGCTAATACGACCCTTACAATGATGGAGCTCAAAGTTCAGCTCCATGCCTGCACCAAGGATGTATTCATTTTATTCACATAAATCAACAGTGATGCTGACGACATCTCTGTAAGTGTGCCAGGGTTAGCTCAGCAGCTATTTTATACCCACAGCCCCAACAAAATTAAACAAAACAAATAAGCATTCATCAGTAACGCAAACAAATTATTACAATACATCAGATTATACATTTGAACGATTCTGACGAGACTGTAAACATCCTTAAAGTTTCGTTTTGCCTGTGCAGCTTCTCGTGTCCATGGGCACAGAATAAACAGGGTTGCTGCTCTCACATAAAAGTCTGAGTGTCCAAGTTTGCTGTGTCTGGATGGAAAATTGCAGCTTCTTCTTGAAATTGCCCTTGTCATTCTGGTTGTGCTGTTCATAACAAAATTGCCGAAATGAGGAGGTTAAGCAATATCTCTGAATGATGTGACAGTGGTGGTAGTTGTTATTTTTATTATCCAGTATCTATGGTTGGTGTTTGTTTATATATTAGCCTCCAATGCAACCTGCAGTTTGAGTCCGTTCTGTGATACAGGAACTTACGTGTGGGAGAATTATTACATGCATATGCAATTTACTGTTCGGAACACAAACGTGTTATCCTAACACACTCTGACCCAAAACAAAATGTCACGTATATACTTGATCCTCATTTACAAGATCGGCTCTGCACCCGTCGTCAACACTGTGAGGTGCAGCCAGTCCTGAGGCGTTCGCGGTGGCAGCGCTCGAACATGAGGCTCGAGTTACCGGTTCTATTTACATTCCTCAGGCTCACAGGAGCCACCTGCTCCATCCGGACCGCACAAGGACCCGCCTGAAACCTGGTTCATCAGGTCTGGACTAATGTGAGAAAAGTTAATGTAGAGGCAGATTTAAGCAGAGAGCTGCCAGACAGAAACGTTCACTCATTTAGCTGATGGTCGTCCATGGAGCGGTTCAACGCCTCAGCAGGGCACAGTTGCGTTCAAGGACAGGATCTTAAACCATCTGGCTTCTTTGCCAAACAACCAGCAGTGTTAGAGGAGCGTCTTTAAATGCTTCATCCACCAGATCAACTTCCACTTAATGCTCATTTAACTTTAGCTGTAAAAAAAAACTTGAACTGAGACTCAACATGTCGTCAGCTGGTTTGCGTCAAGTTGTGTAGCAGTGTCAAGTTCACATGTGCTCGGGGCTTGAAGATATTTTGGAAATTTAACTATAAAATATGATGAAATAAACTGTCTTGAGTCGCTGCCAACCTTTCCTACACAAGAAGAGTCCAGACCTATGACAATCCTGGTGAGTAACAGTCTGTGGTGGCGGTCAACTGCGAAAATCATTGTGTGTCCCGTGTTAGAGATTCGAGTCTTTAGTCTGGAGTGGGAATGTTGCTACGTTTCTGCCATTTTAGGTGGCACCTGTTACCTGTTCAGTCAGCAATCGTCTGGTTGACACTAACCTACTAGGATTGGATATTTAATATATGGAATCTAATTATTGATTTAGCACTCACAAGACTGACGAAAAATCTGTGAGCAAACATATTAATACATTGCTCATTTTCACGCAAAATGTCAAAACCTTCACTGCTTTCAGCTTCCGACACCTAAATATTTGATAGTTTCTAGGTTTTCTTTTTATTTGTGGTTCAATGTGGGGAAACGACAACAGTGTGAGCATGTGAGCACTTTATGCACGAAGCAGACAGGGCATGAAGGTCAGCTGCACACAACGCATCTGCTTTTCCTAAGACAGAATGATGCGACCTTGTCTGTGTTTCCTGTTAATTATTTCACCCATCAAATTACAAAAAATGTGAAAACAGACATGCTCAAAAAACTACAACACTGAGGGTCTGAGACACAAAAAGGGAAAAGAATAAGGACCAAATCTTGGGAGTTGTCTCAGCTCATCATCCAGCTCTGCCTGTCCTGCCGTATCGGTGTCCTGGTCACTACAGCCACAAAGATGTTGTGGAGATGATTTAATATCAATGTCCCAGTTTTCACTTTGACCAAAAACTGGTTTTAAATGTCGAAAGCACAGATCACATCCTTCATGGCTGCATATTCATTTTGGTGTCGTGCCACCTGCCTGCAGCAGGTTCAAAACATCATATTCCAACTGTCGCTTCTATGCACATTAATTTTTCTCAATCAGCTTCGGATGAACTTTACAGTCGCAGTGTAAACACGGGATCATTTCTCTTACACACTTATTAATTATTAAGAAAAGCAAAGCACGCAGATAGTTCGGGGGGTTTTCTTGGTTTTGCTCGAACGTCGCTTGAAATGAAAAGATCCAAACTACAGCGTGTGTGTGTGTGTGTGTGTGTGTCCGGTTTGTGCTGCCTGACAGAACCTCGACCCGGGCTGGACCGGTGCGGAGACGTGCACAGGTGCCGGGGGGCGGGCCTGCGGCACCAGGTGCTGCTCGTCTCTGTCAGCGGCACGACGGGAAACTTCCTCCCGAGCTCAGCTGCAGTTTTAGCGGGAAAAACAACAAGGCGCGACGCTCCAGTTCGGAGGTTAAAGAGCCGCGTTCAGGACGCGCCGAAACTCCCGGTCCCCGGAAACACGCGGCTCACATGAATCTCTCCCGTCCGTGGCCCCGGGAAGCTCGACTTCACCCGAGCCGTGTCTGTCCGCCCCTTCCCCGGAGAAGAGTCACAGGAAGCGGGCACTTACCCTCGCGGACGGTCCGTTCGCCGCTACTGGAGCCGAGGGAGCTCGGCGGTCCGCGTGATGTCCACGGCCGGAGGAAACACTTTGTTGCTGCTGTTTCTGTCCGCGAATGTAGCGCCGAGTCCCGCGGTGGCTTCAGCTCGTATCCGGACACAACGGGGAGTGAGGAAACCGGCGGCGGCAGCGACGATGTCCGGTGAGCCGCTGTCAGCGCTCGGGAGGGAGGCGGAGGGAGGGAGGCGGAGGGAGGGAGGGAGGCGGAGGGAGGCGGAGGCTGCGGCTGCGAAACGAAGATCGTCTAATGCAAAGATGGAACGGCGTGTGTTTTCTTTACTACAGCTTCTGTGCAACGATGAGCAAATATGACAATTATAAAGAATAAGTTGTCAAACCGTTACACACTTTATTACTGATGTTCAACGTTAGTTCAAAACTGATTTAAAAAAACGGATCTGCAGTGAAGCAGAGGGGTGACAACTAGTCCACACACACACACACACACACACACACACACACACACTTCCCAAAAACAACTTGGTGCCAACCACACTGTAGCTGTTTTGTGTTTGTTTGCTGTGTTCACCTGATTTCCCTCACACAACATATTTTCGTTTATTTTCCGATTCATAAAAATAATATGGCTAAAAGAGACGTGAGTTTCCTGCACAAGACAACATGCTTCCTCCTCCCTGCAGCTTCTCTGTCCGTATGTCTCCATCTGCAGCCTGTAATTTAACACCTGCCGGGCATTTTGCACACTTTTATTCTTATATTATTCTTCTGCTTCTCCAGCTGCCAGGGCTGCGTGCACCCGGGGCCGGTCGTAATTTAGGGTTTGTCATGCTGCACACAGTTCACAGCAGTGGCGCAATATAAGTCACACTACACATTATTTGTATTAAACAGTATGAATGGTTTCCAAAGCTGTTCATTAAAAAAACACAATTTATCATCTAGCAGATGCTGTTTTTCAGTGAGCAACCAGTGGAAAGTCTGTGTTCAGTGTCTTGCACAAAGGCACTGGTTATGAAGTCAGGTGGAACTAGGAATCCAACTTTTAACCTTGTGTCTTGTGGACAATTCCTCTACCTGCTGAGCCACAGCCTCCAGTTAACAGCACATGACCAGAAGTAGTAGGATTTGTGTGACAGTCGAGGCGGCAAAATAGTTTTAATTCGAAAGCAGTGAAGCAGGAACATGCCATTTTTATTCTGTGTTAAACCAAACAAAACAAATATGGGACTTGTTTTTATTTTTCTAAACAACTTTATATATATATATAAATCTCCCAGTCTTCTTCCTTCCTTCAAGCTGGGGTCCTCAGGCCTGGGATTTGAGGGTCCCGCGCGGTATCTCATCTGTTCCTGGCACTGCTGTCTTCTGGACAGAGATCTCAGACGTTTATCCTGGAATCTGCTGGAGTCGCTCTCCTAGTTTGAGGGTCACAGCCCCCGTGTTCCCATCACAGCCCCCGTGTTCCCATCACAGCCCCCGTGTTCCCATCACAGCCCCCGTGTTCCCATCACAGCCCCCGTGTTCCCATCACCACCTGTGCCTTCACCTTCCACGTCCTTTCTAACTCTTCGTTCAGGCCTTTGGTGTTTCGCGAGTTTCTCATGTTCCTTCTTCCTGATGTCGTCAGATCTACCAGTGCAGCCTTGTTCTCCTCTTTGTCTGACACTCACACACAAACACACAGGAGGTTAAACCTTTCACTGGCTTGCCTAGTGTTTTTGGTTCCATTAATTCAAGACAGAGTGACACATCTTCGTTTTCCGACTGGTGCACCCCCAGCAGAAGGCAAAGGCAGCTCAGGTAACACGGAATAATCCTGCTGGTGAGTCACCGCCACCGCGCAGATTAACGCACTGAGAGCAGCTCCACCGGCCAAAGGAGCAGAACAGCAGGTTGTTCAGATTAGTTTGTGCCAAGTCGTGTCAAAAAATTACCGTAATTGCAGCAATTTCCACGCTTAGTTGGCTTTTCTTGTTAATTAAACACCCCGGTGAATAATCATCTTAAAGCTGCGTGTGAATGCAGATGATGTGTGACAGCTGATCATTCACTTCCTGTGGTGTGTGAGCTGATGTCTGTGCATCGCATGGAGGAGTTAAAGAGAACAGGATCTTCATCATCTCTCACATGTTGTCACTTTCTTAACGCTCACACTCACACACACACTGTTTTTCTCACATTCAAACTCCTCTCCAGCTTCTCACACTCTCACAGTCTGTCTCTTTCACACACACACACACACACACACACACACCCCTCCATCTGGTATGTGCTTAATGCCACACACGTCAGGTCCCCCACGTCTGCCTATAACGGTGCATCACCAGCCCCTGAAGCAGCGACGTTCATCTGTCATGTTGCGCCACTCTGAGGCCCTGCAGGCTCAAGTAGGCCCGGAACACTGGCTGTTGTTCTGCTGCATCAGCAAAGTGCCGGGTTACGGGGGTGAGTGTGTGTGTGTGTGTGTGAGTGAGTGAGTGTGTGTGTGTGTGTGTGTGTGAGTGTGTGTGTGTGAGTGTGTGTGTGTGTGTGTGTGAGTGTGTGTGTGTGTGTGTGAGCTCTGTCTGCGTCACTTAGCGGCAGGTGGACTGGAGAGTGAGCGAGGCTCCCTGTCTGCAGCAGCTCTGCCTGTTTTCACACAAACACAAGTTGGCATCACTAGTTTCCCGTCTATTTCTGTCCTGTGTAGCTGTGACACTTAAATGAGATAAGATCAATGCGCCTGATATTCATAAATTCATATGATTCCAGCTCCTTTGAGTAGCCATACAGATCTTTGTGGTCTAAAGTTAAACGGCCTCCTGTTTCAGTCTTAGCTCTGCGTGGCCAACACGCTGTTGGCTGCACTGTTGTCTGCTTAAACTGGGGATGTTTCCACCGGGAGGGGCAACGCATAGATATCCGGATTAAAAAAATGACTTAGAACACCTTGTGACGGTTCAGTACTGTGGGCTGACATGCCACGGTGTGTGAGCAAGTTTCAAAAATCGACAAGCACGTGCCAGGAGCACGTAGGTCTGCAGCGTCTGAAGACGTGAGATCTTCCAGGGCGCTCACTTCCTGCCAGAAGATGCAGGTTCTTCCTTTGGCTGCAGATAAAGAGCTACAGTTTTTGCTTTAGGCTACTGCAAGCACCAGACTTGAAAACACTAATAAATTGCTTTAATTTCTACAGTAATATTTTTCACTGACTTCTTCGTCTGTCATTTGACAAAGTTTAATTGTATATTGCAATGCATCGTGGGTAAAAAAACACTTACAGCATTTGCCCACAATAACATATTGTACAGTTGCACAAGTTGCAGCTTGTTGATGATGTTCATTACAGATGAAAACTGTTGATTTCAGATGACGTTTGGACGAGCAACTAGATTATGAACGAAGCAGAGGAGCAGCAGCATAACAAGATTATTTGTAAGAATGACTGACTGTCATTTCTGGTTTAGGTCTTACTGCAAATTCCAAAAGATTAATAACATGTCTGCGTTTGTAATTTTGTATAAATTCTGTACCGGGTTTGATGGTTAGAATGCTAATTAGCGTGTTAGCATGCCAGCGACATTAGCATAGCTTTGGTGTAAAGTGGCTGTTGGTCTTAGTTAACTTGTAAAGCTACAACTAGCCGTGTGATGTAGCATTAGTCTGTCTTTTTTTTAATTTGACATTTTTTAAGCAATTTTAAATCATCAGTTTTATTTTAGGTCTCACAGTCTTATAGTTTCCTACCTGTATGTCTTATTGACGTCGGTGATTGTCTCTTGTTGTCCTTTTTTTTTGAAATATACTCCGGCTTCCTCTTTGTTTTTGCTTGTTTTTGCTTTGCTTTGTTTCAGCTTTCGGACATTATCTGCACGAAAGGTGTTATATTAAAGAAATATGATTGATTGGTTTTACAAAGAAAGGAATAAAAGTGAATATACTGATGTATTTAAACATTTGTGGTTAAACGAAAGTGTGATCAGTATCAGATGGTAATTCATCAATGAAGGGCTCCTCTCCTGTGTATCTACGTTCTCTGTGTTTGCATTGAAATTGTCCGACTGTATCAGTTCTCTAGGATCAATCTGCAGAAATGCCGAGATCCCACTTGTTTTCACATGTGAGATGGTCAGGAACACACGGCGAGTCAAGCGTAGCTGAAGCGGTGGAATACTCGGTGGAATACTCGGTGGATGAGTGCTCCAGTGGTTTTCATGTGTTCAGCTGCAGCGTATTTTAATTAAAAAGTTTAATCAAATTCAAGCTTGAATCCTGGTATGAAATTGTTTTGCTGCTTTAATCAGATTTTTAGCCACGGTGGTTATTAATTGTGTAGCACTAACGTTTAGTTTGAAACTGTCAAGGAGTTTCTCTGTCCACTGTGTTCTCATGCTGTGAGTCACATTTACCTCCAAATCTGTGCAAACAGGGAAGTGAAGGTCCATTTTGTGTGGAGAAAAATGTATTCAGCCATAATTGTTGGTGATAAAACACTGCAGCCATTAGGCTTGTGCGTTTCACTATAATCTGAGGTGGAGATCAGCAACTTGTCTTCCATGTCTTATGGAAATCACATGTAAAAGTAAAATCCTCATAAAGTATGCCGTATGGTATTTCGTACGGTATTTGTGTTCTGATCATTTTGTCCCTCTTTGGGATATTTTCAGGTCTCATTCCATTTGTTGTGCTGGTTGTTGTGTTGTCTTTTAACTGAGCTCCTTCACGTGACACATTTAACTTCAGTAACTTCAGAGGCCCTGACCTCTCCTCCCGCTGGGCCTGTGCCTGGTAACAGTGTTCAGGAATCACTGCATGGTTCAGGTGATACACGCTCTAGTAAACAGCAGAATTTCAGCTAGAAAAAACACATGACAACGCGAGATGCGCAGGGTTTAGTGCAGTAGTTCTGATGCAGGCTCCTTAACTTTGAAGCGAGTGCAGATTCTGGCAGGAGAGGGTCTGAGCGTGTCCCGGCAGGGAGTCCCGAGCCCCGAGCCCCCTGTTGGAAGGTATGAGTTGTGGAGGCGATGGATGTTTGCAAAATGAGCAACACACACACACACACACACACAAAAAAAGAAGGCGAAGAAGAAGAAAAGCGTTGTTTGTGAATGGGAGACTTGGATGAGTGAGACTAAGTGGGAGGAATGAGGAAACAGAACTGGCAGGATGACGCCAAACCTGGCTCAGTTTCCTGGACCTTCTGACTGACATTACAGTCCCAAGAGCTTAAAACAGAGCCGCGACCAAGAAATGGTGTGTTTATTGCGGCAGACACACTAGGCAGAGCTTTGTAAAGGCAGACATACGGGCCGACTACTTGGACAAAACTCCGTCTAAAACAGATGTATTCCATCCAGCACATGCAGGTTCCAGCACATGCGCCTCAAAGCCTCTTAATTACTTGGAATATAGATGCACGACCATCGGGCACAAGAGGTCAACGCTGCACTATAAATGATGTTTCAGGCGGGTCACAGGTTTTTGTTTTGCAAGGCTTGATGTCTGCTGCTTTCCAGATTTCATCACTTTATCAGATGGCCGTTACCAGTGGTTACGATGTCTGAACCGCACCTACCAGCAGGCCACACGATACATGGACCATCGATGCAAGGATTTGTGAAGCACGGCCCTGTAACTGACACTAAGACGTCAGTGCCCCAACAACACCAAAACCTCAGAACACGTCGGACAAAGTCGGCTACGCACACACTTGCAAAAGAGCAACTGGATTTACAAATGGAAAACAAATAAAAGCTCCAGTTAATGAATTTATTACGTTGATAATTCAAATGCAAATGAACAATTTAGCTTTTCACGATCACTCGGAAAGCACAAAGATCAAGACGGAATTTACATTCAACTGCAAAGTGCAGAAATGTTATTGCTTCCCCGCTGTCCTGTGAAGCCCCAGCGCAGTGATGATTTTGTTGTATTTGTTCTGGGAAACTAATTGTTTACTCATTTGCATCGCTTGTTATTCATTACTTCCAACCTTTGACTTCAGCAGAGATGATTAGTGCAGATGCCTCCCAGGTAGAATTCGTTCTCCGCCTGAGTTTGCCACGAATTACTGTTAACAGTGTGAATCTCGTGTTCAGGCAGGAGCTGCAGTGAAAACACCTCAGACGTGTTCACGCCTCCGTCTGTTTCGCTTCTCATCACATTGCTGCGATAAACCTGAAAGTTCAACTGTGCTGACGAGCACACTGAGATGTTCATGCAGCGCACGGATGGCGACTCTGCAGTGTGAGAACGTAGGAACTCCGTCTCTTTCCTTGACCTTTGACGATGTGCATTTGTCATTTGCGGCTCGTTTGATGAGCACTAAGTGAATGCTAAATCTAAATTAGACGGCAACAAATACCACCGAGTTTGTCTGAATACATTCACACATTGCCTCTAATAAAGACAAAAGAGTGTGAATGGGGGTCGAAGTGTCTGCAGAGGTGGCAGAAGTGCACAGTAAATGAAGCAAGTCAAGCTGCTTCAAGCATATTTTAGTACCAGAGGACGTAGCACTTTAAATTCTCAGGGTACTCAGGGTTGAAGGCGGTGGATGGGGAAGGTGGCGGGTGTCCTGAGCGCTGGGCCCCAGATCGTTTCCAGAGTCGTGTGTCACCCCCTCGATCTTCCTCCAACGCCGTCCAGCTGCTGGAACCTAAACACAGACATAAAATGTTTTAATAAGGGACTGCAGGATCACTTATTAGAGCCGACGATGAAACTGGATATTTTGCTGCAATATCAGATAATTTAGTGACAAACGTACGTTGTCTGGTAACATTTTCATGTTATGTTCAGTATCAACATATTTGCAGCTCAACATTTAAAATTCCATTTTCAATTAAATTCACTTCAACTTTATTTATATGTCGCCAATTCACAACAAGTTCATCTCAAGGCACTTTACATAATAAAGTCATTTAGAGAAAACCCAACAAATCCCCCTTGAGCCGCTGTAGGCAACAGTGGAAAAACTCCCTTTAAAAGAAGAAACCTCCAGCAGAACCAGTTTTTTACAGAGTTACTGGGGCAGAATGAAAGTAGGGAATTACAGTCGTCCAATCTAGAAGGAACAAATTAGTTTTGCGTTACGATTGTCCTTAAATGTGCTTTGTACTTGGACCTTGAACTGTGAAGTACTTGACTAAATCCGGTTGTGGTGTTTGGGATGTAGCTCAAACAATTTCATAATAAACGTATGAAACAAATATTCCATGACTGAAGCTCCTCGTACAGCAGAGTGAAGTGATGTGTCCTCGACCTGCTCACATCAAAAGCAGCCCGCACCCCCCCACCCCCCCCCCCCAACACCACCACGCTGCTGAATCACTATCAAAGGATCTGCTCAGAAGAAATGAAGTGAAATGTGTGTGTGTGAGTGTGTGTGTGTGTGTGCAGGTGGGGAGCGGATCGTGCATTGTGAGATCATATAGTGTGTCTTCTGTCAACTGTGTGTTTGTTAATAACCTACAAGTTATGAGCACAAATTATAATAATTAAGTCAGTGAATACGGTTGTTCCTGCCCAGTAGTGGACGTCATGTGCCTCACGCTCCTATCGACTGTATGATTGTACGTCTACAATTATTACTTAAAGTATTTTTACACTTCGAGTCCGTTTCTCAGTCCCTCCAGGAATTAGTATTTCCACCAATCTGTGAATTCTTCATAACCTTGCGATTTAAATTATTATAAACACACCGCTACGTGCATCGCTCTTTTCCGAGGCATTTGAGGCTGCAACGGCCACAAAGTGCTTTAGAAAGCATGACGGCACGGGACCTCTTGTGTGGGTGTGTGTCCTCAGCTCCACGTCAACAGGATCTCACTTATTTTTTTATTAACATCTTAACATTCAGAACAATAAATGTGTCCATGCAGATGCTGACAACGTTCTGATTTCCATTTACGCTTTTGTCTAAAGCGACCATAACGATATCTGTGCTGCTGGAACTGCCAAAACTCACTTTCTGACTTCTCACTCACTTTCTTCTCCTTCTGTTTCTTCCTCCCAGTTACTTTGGGCATCATCATCCCATCACCCAGATGTCGCCTCGCTGTGTTGGAACTGCCGGCTTCCATCCTCACCTCCAAGCTCAGGTCGACACAAAAACTTGAGGTGACGCCGGCGCCTTTTTAAACCTGGATGGAAACATTGTGGCTGTGTGGGAGTTCTCCCTGCTGAAGAACCCACATGTTGTTTTCACACGTCTATTATCCGGTAAAGGTGCAGCACGAACACTAAGTTTCCCGGCAGCACACACTTTTACACGGGGAGCGGATCAGTGCAAGATGAAAAGTTGTGACTGCGTGTCGAACACAAGGCCTGCTCCTGCAGCGACAGTAATAGATTACATGTCTCTAGTTACGTTCTGTCATGTCCTTTCCTCAGGAAACTGAGTGGTTAGTAAATTCACACAGGATGCGAAGCTTGTCTTAGTGAATATTCAATCACACACGTCTGAACTGAACGTGACCCCTGACAACTCGTGGTCCAGCCTCTACCTGTCTGCTCGCGGTGGACTGCGATACCTTCGCCTTCTCCGTGGAGGACGTCGACAGCGGCGGTTGCTGTTTGCCTTCGTGGACTCGCTCTGTGCAGGTTGCACCGGTGGTTTCTGCACTTCTCAGGAAATTCCACGTTGGCGTGTTGCCTGTGTGCGATGTTTGTGCGATTCCTGTTTGTGCTCGAGTTTTCATCTTTTCTCCGATTTAAAATGACTTTTCTGCCATAAATTGCTCTCTGGTCTTTATATTGATCTATGATATTTAACAGCAGAGTTTGCCTGGTCGGGCCTCAGGCTCAGACCAGCAGTGCTCATTTAGAACAAATCACACACATAAACTTGGGTGGATCTGATCAAAATGTGCTGTGATCTGTAACACGCTGCGTTTCTTCTGTCTCACATTCGTCCGTTGATTTGAAATCCGTTGTTCAGGTGTCAGAAGTGCCGCAGGAGCAATTTGGACACTTGTGATCCAAATCAAAAAGAAACATCGGGCTTCAACAGGCGTCTTCTGTCACAGGCTCGGCCTGAAACAATTTGCAATTATTTCGCTGTGTGAAGTGATTTGTTGACGCTCAGAAAATCAATCAGTAACGTGGTAAAAGCAAAGATGCAAAACATTCTCTGATCCCAGCTCAGATGTAAAACCCAGTTTCTTTTCTCCGTCTCATGATTGTAAATTGAATGTCTTTGGATTTTAGAGAGAGACAAAACGAGACACGTGCTTTCCACATATTCCACATGTCTCTATTTTCAATTTAATCCTGAAAAAATGTCAAGTGTTCACGTTTGTGTGTTTGAGTGCAGACGTGTTTTCTTCTCGTCTCTGGCAGCTTGAGGCCGACAGCCCGAGGCCAGAGGACGACAGACCACATGAAGTCCTGAATTAGATGGAGCTGTAAATATTTGATGAGCTGCTGCGTGTTTGCAGCAGCTTCATGGGCGTCCAAGGTCAGAAGACAGGGACAATCACATGGACGTGGTGTAGGACCTGCACACAGAGGACACACACCAGGCTGCTTGTCCACAGATTTGTCCTTCTATACTTGTGAGGACGCTTTTTACGATGTCCCCAGTGTCTTTTTCCTTGAAACATTGAGCTAAACGAAAGGTTAAACAGTTGTTTTCACTCTCCAAATATGTCCCCAGTTCAGATTAAGTCTTTGGTTTCAATTGTCCTAAAATTAAAAATGTCCTCACTTTAAGCCAACGTCACAACATAAATAAAAGCCCCAAATGTCTTTACTTTATAAAATGTCCTCTTTTCACTCTGTGCTGCTTTAAACAGGTGATGTCCTCATTTAGAAAATGTCCTCAGTTTGAAAACTATTATACTGCACATTGCAAACAATTTTAGATCTATTTAGAAAATGACCTTAGTTTAGATAAATGCCCAGGCTCCCCGTTATGTCTCAGTTAAAAAAAAAGTTTTTAAAAATGTTTTTCCACTGTTCCATTGTCTTCGTCTCCTAGTAGGTCTAATGGAATTTCCATCATCCACAAAATCCCTAAAATGTCCTCTCCTTCTTCTTCTCCTCCAATGGACAAAACTGAAAATCAGCAAGTGTCCAGAATTTACTTTGTTCAATAAATGAGAATCTGAAATAAAGAAGAAACACACACACACACACACACACACACACACAGAGGGCTGCAGCCGCTCTGTGCAGCACGAACTGTATGAAAAATACTGCATTAATTCATCGATAGGTTGCTCTCTAATACCTCATTACATCATCGTCAACACTCAACTCAGCTTTAACGAAAAGCTTCCAAGTGAACTGAAGGATCAGGGAAAACACACTCGGGCTTCGGCCTCTCTATCGGCACCGGCCCATCTGATTCACACGTCCATCTGCTGCGAAGCAGAGACGGAGACGAGACTGACGGCTGAAGAGACAACACAGCATTATCGTTATTCACTGACGGACACACGAGCAGAGGCAGAATGTCGTACAGGCAGAGACCCCAAATCACCCGATGAAGATTCAGGCCCGTCATTGCTCGTCTTTATTTTAATACACTTCAAACCTTTGACGATGTGACCAAAGTCATGAGTAAGTCGTGTGTAACAGAGGTTCAGACAACTAAAGTTACTCAAGTAACTTTACTTTGGGCTTTTGAAGGCTGTCGGTTTGTGTGGTTGAGATGGAATTATTTGTCTCCGTTGATACTCGTGAACTTGGACGTAAGCGGAGAACGCCACACTAGCCTCTTGTGGACACGTGCGCACATGCGTGAACATCTTTGAGCGTAGATCTACGTCCAAAGATCGAGTGTGACTCCATCTTCAGACGTTCAAAGAAATGTCACATTAGTTGATTCAACTTCAATAAGTGGGTTCCTTGGAATCCAGTAAACAGTGCAGAGACGTGAAAAGATTTTGTGTGCGAACAGCACATCTGAGTAATCCATGCCGAGTTACCAGTCGGACGTTTTTAGTAAACGCAGTTCCTATTTGTGACGGAGGATTTGTGCCGCATTTTTAATCTTGCAGTGACTCTTGGGACAGGAAGTTTTCGATGATGTGTGAGCAGGCTGCATGTCGTTCTGAGCGGTGGAATAAACTGCAGAGGACGTATCCCCTGTAGCCCACGTCGGGGTGATAACTCTTCTATTTCGGGCGGTTGTTAAGGCAGGTAGCATCACCTGGGAATTAGCGGAAAGCCACCAAGCGCCAATAAATCACAGACGCAAGAGGCGTGTTCAGCAAACAAAGCACAGGGGGAGGTGGGGATGGAATTAGCAGCAGACTGTGTTTCTAGCAGGCTCCAGAAGGTAAAGACAAAGGCGGCATATAAAAGAGCTCTCAGGGAAAGCGGCAAACTGGGCACGGATCACAGCGAGATGAAAATAGTGACAAAGTGCTCAGCCGTCCTCGCTCCCCCCCTCGCCGCCCCCGAGGATTTGAAGAACACGGCCTGCACTGCAGCTTTGGCTGTTTACGGGAAACAGTCCTGCTGGTTTGGCAGCATCCGTCCGTCGGAGGAGCCAAAAGGGAGGCGCATCAATATTTCAGGGGGTGCCATGACAGAAAGGAGGCCAGCGGCTTCATGGCGGCTCTGTCACGGGGGGCAAAGAGCCACACGAGTCATCACAACTTTAGGTTCGGCTTGACGTGTACAAAGCCGTAACTGTAAGTTACTTCCTGTTCCTGTTTGGTGCTCTGTGTAACGTGCACACTCGCTCTGTGCAGAGCTGTTCATTAAACTACCCGGATAAATGAGGGAAGGTTCGTCTTCGTAGAGGCTCAAGTCGTCTGCACCACCACAAAATACAACTTCTGCGAATCCACTAAATATTCAAAGCGTATCATTGAGTCCTTAGTACTCGTTTGGATTTGGGAGTTTAGGTCAAAGCTTCACGATTTAGTTTGTTTTCTGTCTGAATATATGTTGGTCCTGGGTCCGTTGTGTTTGCGTGTATTAATTTTCTTTTCCAAAACAGACAGAATGAATGACGGGCTAAATAATAAGTACTTCTGTAAGAGCTGGACCGCTGTGGTTCAGGTTTACTCTTTAAGTGTGTGTGTGTTTTTTTTTTGACATTTTTTGGAATCTTCCTCCCGTCAGCCCGCTGTGACAGGGAAGTGACAACGTGGGTTTAATTAATGTGCAGCCATTTAAGGTTTATTCACTCGGGCAGAGTGAAAAAAGAATATCATAATAAATTAGCGAGTTTGCAGCTCGGTGGGGCCAGATGGCGCCGTTAGTTGAGGGACACGCTTTAATTTGATCAACCAGATGTCCTCATATTCCTCATGTTTGTGGTAAAGAAACCTTGACAGCATCGTGTCAGACGTCATGTTTCTTCACTGGCAGATGGCGCACGCAGCGAAATGGAAATTCACTGAATCATTTCAAGGTTTTTCAGGTTTGAACTGGTTTCACCCCCACATCAGAGGAGATTTCTGAACACGTTTCAAACAAGTGTTCACGGATTGAGTGAAATTATGACCGCGGGGATTAAATGCGCCACAGTCTTTTTGTCATGATCTGGACTTCATTTGCTTCTTGGTTCCCCAGTACTACTTCCTGTTTCCTGACTCTTATTTTGTAGTCCCACTTCCTGCCTGTAGTCGTTTCGGCCACTTCACGCAGCTCATTAGTCGTGATTGTTTCCACCTGGGCCCCTGTCTGTTTGCACCCAGCTCTCCACTCTGGTCCCTCACTGATGGTCTGCGTGATGGACGCCTGGCTCCTGTCTCGTGTCTCGTGTCTCCTGTCTCCTGTCTCCGGTCTGAGGTTTGGTCATTTGTTTGTTCCTGTCTGTCGGCCTCTGGCTGGTTTATTCGTGTTGTTCTCTGCCTCTGTGTGTTCACGCTGTTTGGTTCTTTGTTCTTTGCTCTACCTGTGCATGTTTTTGGGTCGTTTGTTGCTGTAATTGTTCAATCTGACCCTGGTTGTTCTTGAAGCTTCGCACCCCTTTGAGGTTATCATCATATTTGTCCAGATTAGTGGTTTTGCTCACTCCCTTTAGTCCTGTAGTCTGCCTGGTTGTCCTGGTCTCCCTCTGTTTCTCCTTTTATTTCTCGCTCCTGTTTAGTTTCTCCAGTTCCCCTCGCTGCTGCACTTAAGTTCACTGCGGTTTGTCTCGCTCTGGTTCCGTCCATGACTTTGTCCACACAGACCTACAGTTTTGTGTGACCCGGTTGTTAGACCTGCTCGGTTACGTCGTCATGTGTCAGACGTGCACGTGCTTTGGTAGATGATGTTTTGACGAGGCCTTGCTCTCAGTTTGTTCACCAGCCTGATGACGAGGAGACGGACTGTAAAGATGAGTTAGAGTTAATTTATTCCAGACCAAGAACTAACTCTTTGTGATGAAGAGGACAGCCGTGCTGAGGCTGCTGTCACGTTCAAGTCTTTGTTCTAGTCCTGCTGCTGTAGACTTAGACTGCTGGGGCACCAACCCCTGATGGACTGAGACACTTTCCTCCTCTCACCCCACATTTATGTCACCACTGTAGGACATTAACTCTGTCTTCTTTGTCCCGTAGTCGTCTTTCTCCCTCTCTGTCTCCCTCTCTCTGTCCCTGTCTTCAGGTGTCCCTGGATTTGGCGCTGTGTGTCCTCCAGTGCGCAGCTGCTGGTCCCACCAACCTGCCCAATGTTTCCCACTCAGCCCAACCGGTCAAGGCAGATGTCCGTCCTCCCTGATCCTGGTTCTGCTGGAGGTTTCTTCCATTAAAGGGAGTTTTTCCTCTCCACTCTTGCCTATAGCTGCTCAAGGGGGATTTGTTGGGTTTTCTCTAAATGAGTTTTGTGTAAAGTACCTTGACGTGACTGTGCCTTGGCGCTGTATAAATAAAGTTGAAGTGAATTAACTTGGTCACATTCCTACCTGAAAATTAACATACACTTTCAGTTGGAAATGTCGTCCGCGTGACCCCAGGACCCTTGAAATAGGCTGCAACCAGGACTGATGAGCTCAAATCCTGCTTTGTTCCAGAGTGAGTCCGTTAAAACCAAAGATCCTGAAACGAGAGAGATGTGAAAACAAGATGTGTATCAGTGACTGAATGTTGTTCTGTTACTGTAAGACACTGATCTTGGATAATTCACTTCGTATGCAAATAAAATCTTCCTGGTCAGTCACAACACAACAGGTGTTTGTTGCTTTACATAAAGTTTGACATGTTTTATCAAAGCAAATGTCTTTAGTAACTTTGACCCAAAGTCTGAAAAACGGTTTATTTTTTTCAGTCAAAATTCATATATTTCTTTTTAAAAGTAGAGGTCAAGTTGTCCAAGCTCAGGTCGCGTCATACAGGCCATTAATACAAACCTTGTCATGTTCAGAACTCTAGATGGAAAAACATCAAGTATTGTGTATTATTCCAGTTTTGAGTCATTTTTGACCACATACACTAAACAGTTGAACGTGAAATGAACACAACACTGGGTCGGGTTCTCCATCCCTGTAATACATCCACTGTCTTTAGCTCGAGTCTGAGAAGGTGCCGCTGCTCCTGGATCTGGTCGTTTCTTTACCTCGTTCAGGTTGAACGTACATTTGTGAACAAACTTTGGTCATTTTGTCTTCAGCCTTGTGCACCGGATTCCTCCTGATTCTCTGCATGTTTCAGGGATCTTATCTTATAAAATCCACACATCTGCCTCCTGAGAACATTATCATTTTGTTTCACTGAAGGATGAACTTCGACCCGTCACGATTCAATCACGATTCCTCCAGTTACCGTCATCATCTGAGAGACGTTCCATCAGGTGTGTGTTTTCATATCTTTTTCTTCTGTCACAACTGTATTGAGACCTGCTTCAAATTCAAAAATATATATATATATATATATCTTTTAATACTAACAATCAATTATGAGTTTTAATGATTAAACTTTTGCCTGGAACAGGACTGTGCAGTATTTCAGTCGAATACGTATGTTCCATCAGGTCCCTGGTATAAAGATCTGACAAACCGTTCCCGAATTTCAACTGATCCTGCTCCTTCTAGGCTGTAAACTGACTGCAGCTTTGCTTCACAGCAGAACTGAACCTGCTGGTCCAGGATCAGAAGGCGAGCAGAACCAGGCGACCCTCTGCACTCAGACTTTCTGTAGAGACCGTTTCGTGTGAGATTAACTGATCCTGGTTCAGTGCATCTGCTTCCAGCTGTGAGTGAAAGCCCGGGTCCCACAGCCCTGTGAATGTCACACGTCTAAATCTGCCTCAAAGCTTCTGTTTGTGCTGCTTTGTCTCTTTATGTTCCTACAAAGCGCCTTCGCCGTGATTCCTCCTCTCGCTGCACATTCCCCCAGACTGAACCCACGAAGCATTTATGCACCTTCCCGTTTTTGCTGCTTTCGGGTCTCGTTGAGCAGGTGAGTCTGCAGCGGTGCTGAAGTTTGGGTCGAGGCAACACATGAAACGCTGTATTTTTATTTTGTGAAGCGAATGGACACAGCAGCAGATATTTTGCCATTTTCTGGAAGAAATTGCTTTTTCAGTGCTGGAGCTTTGAATGAGAAGTGATAAAGGTCCAGGGCCCGAGTCTGTGCTCCCAGCAGGCTTTCATGTAGTCTCTGCACTTTATTGATTTAGAAATGTGCAGACTTCACGTTTGCATACGCCCAACAGAAGAAATGACGGGGCTTTTCTTGATAAATCAGATGAAAATGTGGTGGTTTTTTGTGCCCAAATCTGCATCGACAACCTTGGAGGGATTTTATTACTGCTGTCGACATTTAGTTGCTGTACAAAACTCACCATTCGCTCCACTACACTGAAGAGCTGTAGATGCCAGATGAGGAGTACGATCATCTTTAATTTTTTTTGTTTTTGTAGAGGTGTGATAAATTTAACATCTCATCAGGCTTGTGGCCTTGAATCGGCTCTGCAGCTTCGCTCTGGTTTATGAAGTTTTCTGCTGCCACTTAGTGTTTGACAGCTGAGCTGCAGCCTGGACACGGTCGCAGCAGGTCCGGCACTGCTTCCCTTTTACCACTTAATCTTATAAAAACTTTTACCTTCATTTTTGGGAGTGAAAAGTCTTTCACTAAATTACTGAGACTAGAAGCTTGGCAGCACAGAAATGAATTAAGAAAAAATCAGTTTGGAACATTTTTATGTAGAAATGTTCAGACCCTGGGGGGAATTTCTCTGCGGATGATTCTGATGTCAGGAATGAGTTTATATCTGAGCACGTATATTTTTATTTTAGATTCAAGATGCCAGGAATTTATTCTCACTTTGAAATTGCAACAAAAATTGGCATCAGCCACCAAAACTCTATTTCCAGAAAAGTTGCGTAAGATGTCAGCAGTCTGTAAATCATAAAGTACACACCCCACACGCCCGGCAGCCACGATGGGAGACGATCAGATTCTATCCAGCCAACAACCATCTGCTAATCACAGAAAAGACCTGTCAGAACTTCTAGACCTGTTGATTTAAACTAATATTTAAAACGTCTAAAAATAATAAATTGTATATTTAAAGGCTAATAGTGTGTGTTTTTCTGTCAAAAATGAAGTAAAAAATGAAGCTTATGTTTCATGTTAACAGCAGATTTATCAGCCGGAGTTTTAATTAAACGAGGGATTTTTGCTTCAGGCTCCGTGTCCTTTTGCTGCTGAATGTGAATCTCATTCAAACTCCGACAGTTCAAACGTCGTGGGACTGAGGAGTTTAGACTACAGCTCAAATCTGTTCATAACTGGTTGTTGTGATCCTTGCTCATCAGGAAGCGTTGGCAGGAAATGTCTCAAGCTCTGACAGCTGGGTGCCCCCACCCACGGAGCCTGGAACTTGATAAATGACCCCCCCCAACTCGAAGGGAACACAAAATATTCCCTTTGAGCAAAGAAGATGTAATTCTCGATCTTTGACGTTGATCTCCACCCAAACATTTTCAGAACTGAAACAGGAAGTGAAACTGTTTTCATGTGTAGTTGTGGTTTAGGAGGTGCTGTGTGCTCATAAAAGGTTGAGACTTGTTTTCTGTGATTATTCGTTTCTGAATTTTAATTGTGTGCGCAAATAATAGTTAAATGTCCTAAATATAAGCTTTAGAAGTTCTCTAAGCTGCCAGGGTGACGGAATACAGTGGTGGAGTCCAGCAAAGAGCTGAGGCATGTTTTTTCTTCTTTTTGGAAAAGAACCCCCCCCACATAGTTCTATGAAATGTGCTAAATAGGAAATGTCAGTCCTGCAATTTAGAGAAGTGGTTTGTTTTAGAGAAACAGATGCAACTGTGCCCATGATTGGAGCAATTTGTACAAGATAATTAACGGAAATATACAGTTTTTAAAAATTGCAACAGCCAATTTAGCAATATTTATTTAAAATGGGGGGTGGTTCCTGCCGCTGGGTTCAGTCTTCATCAGACCCTCATGTCATGACGATGAAGTGGACAAAGGATTTCAGGCTGATTTCACTTACCAGGCCACGGTCTGTGTGAAATGTGACATTGGATGGACTCAGCAAACGTCCCTGTTGGGACACGCATTGCTGCACGATTTCTTTTCGGACCCTGTCAGAACAGGGTGCGGTTGGAACTTCTCTGCAACCTCAGTATTTCTTCATCCAGCTCTGCGCTGTGTTGTGATGCTCCCCCCCCTCCGTTAAAATCCCCTCAGCAGTAATTAGTTCTCTTCAATAAAGACAGACTTCAAAACCTCTTCAGGCCTTTGAGAGACAATGTCAATGAAATTGTTGCGCAGAAAAAAGTGTTAAACTGTGAGTGACACATGTCGAGTGGAAAACTGACTCGTCACCTGATTGCATCAATATTTGGTAACACGACACTCGCCTGAATTTCACCCCGAGCACTTCCGCTGTGTTCAGCAGGCAGGAAGCCGAGCGACTCCAAGGAGCATGAAGCTCATTGTTACGCAGCAGGAACAAGTGGAAGGTGCGTGTGAGAATATTCGGAAGCGACGGAACCATGAACAAACGAAAGAAGAGTAAGTAGCTCTTTATTTTTCATGCCATGATACAGAGTTGGCACTTTTCAACCTTTACTTCACCAAAGATGATAATTCAAAAGCCTGACAGCCTTGTTAAAAGGGAATTCATAGAAAATAACAAAAGATAAATGACAGTTTAATGACAACACAGCTGACTGAGGACTGTGAATGTTTATTCATCATTACTTTTTATTACATTTGTTTGGTGCTGGTGGGTATTTGTTGGAATGATGAAGTGATCAGAGTAATTAAAGTACTTATTCTTTCACAGTCACACTTTCATGTAAACATGTGTCTCAACAAGTAAAAATCCTTCCTGTTCTATCCTAACTTTGGGAGTACACGGAAAATAAATGACGTCGTACGGCTCGTCACTGGGCATCTACGTTAAAACTGTCTCCTGAAATTTATCTTAACTTCATTAATTGGTGCATGTTTGTATCTTTTACTGCTTGGCAACATATATGAACCTTTTTGGCCCTCGGAAGGTCCACGTAGTTACATTAAGGTCCAGTAACTGACCCCAGGGGCGTCACGACAACAGACTCCTGATGTGCCCCAATTTCTGAGACCGTGAACGGGTTTCAAAGTCCTGTCATGCAGTAAAGAGTCATTGTGGAAGTACACAAACATCTGTTTTTTAATGCAACTTTATTCCACAGCTGTAACCAGAGATTCACGACATCTCTGGGCTGTGGCAGCATCTCATGAGGCTCCTTGTGACTTATCAGATGCACAGGTGCGAGATTGTCCGTCTGAAAAATACGACATTACAGTTTGATGACGTCACGTCAAGCAGAAGAACTTCTCTGTCGTCTTAGCGACCGCGAGGACAATGCACATGTCGAAGCCAAGCCGTGCATGTACTGAACGCAATTCCTTCGTCGGCTGCCGCCACGGAGGCTTTACCATAAACACGTGTGTGGGTCTTGGCGGGAACAGAGTTTCCTTCGAAACCTCTCACACAATTACATGTTTGAGGCTTAGATAAACAAAAAGCACATTCAGAAAAAGTCTGTAGAAATAATCCTTTCATCTCACGATCCCCAGGTTGGGCGCGACCAAACCAAACTTGCGAACCACACGCAAAGTGGATAAAATTAGCTCCACCTAAGTTTTTATCTGCTTCGGCTGCTGCTGCTTTAACCAACCCAGCAGTAAGTACGGGATCGGGATCCTTCTGTCGGTCCTTCATGTGAACTGGGACAATGAGTCGCGTGTTGAAAAAGCTCGGGAATCACTAAGCTCGTGTCGCGTTTTGTTTGCTCAAATTTCTGACAGCTACCAATTTGTTGGCTGGTTGGTGGAGAAAACAAGTAAAATGTTCACTTCAGAAATGGGAGTAGAACTGTGAAACCCAGGGTCTGAGTGACAGGAGCTGCCAGCTGCAGAAACGGATTGTGTTACACGATGAGTCAGAGAAAAGAGGCTGAGGCAAGTTTATTTGTGTAACCCCGTGAAAGAATGTGATCCATTGACACTGGAAGTGTGTGTGTGTGTGTCTTTGTCCACTGTTCCACTTACAAACAGTTTTCATAGTCCATTGTGGGGGACACATAGACGTGTCTTTGTGCGGTGTGAATGGACCGGCTCATCTCTGCTGACAGGACAAGAGCTCAGTGTTCCTGCTCTTCTTCTGCTCCGCACTTGTTCACTATTTAAAGCTGAATTTCATCCACGGTGCATCTGAGGCCATTTATTCAGCCTGAAAACGGGGGGGGGACTGTACAACCTCACTGTGTCAAATCAAGACCATTTAGAAGTTCTCTTTAATGAAACCCCCCCAGGGAAAGTTCGAGTCATGTCAGCATCTTTAAGAGTCATAAAAATATCTCTGAGCCAAAGGTCCTGATGTGAATCTCTGCGTTGAGCTCGCAGACAGCGAGCAGTGTTGGCACAGTTTGTCACTATTTTTGGCTGAACCCTTTAAGAATCCAGTCCGTGAAATCTTGTTGCATGTCGTTCGTTCGTTCCTGGCTCGATTTTGTTCAAAATTAATTCAAACCCTGAATCCACACGAGCTCATATCAAATGCTGGAATGGGAGGATTTGATTGTTTGTTTATTGACGTCACAGTGGAAGAGTGTTTAGCGCTGCACAGAAGGTCCCTGGTTTGAATCCCTGGCAAGCTGTGTCCTTTCCCTGTGGCACTTGCATTGGGTTTATCCTCATATTCCAGTTTCCTCTCACAGTCCTCTAAAATTGCTCGTAGTTGTGAATGATTGTCTGTCCTCGGTTGGTCAATCACAACCGTGTTACTTTTAACGAGGTTGATTAGCAACAGGTCAGTATTGTAGTTAGGTGGAAAGTGAGCGTCTGAGAGAAAGCTTCTCTAAATAATGAGGTGAGGTTCGTCGCACAGTGACGATTACGTGAAATTGCCAGTAATTTGAGGATTTTACCAACTACATAACATAAGTTGACTAAATCCGCAGCGAAATCGGGGCGAAGGGGATGAGGCCTAAAACCATTAGAAACTCCAGACTGTGTAGGACGGGGATCTCTGAGCTCACTGCTTTAAAATCAGCTGTGATCCTGCCGTATCAGAAAAGCCACCGTTAGTGAGCACAGTCTGCTGCTGCACCTACCCATGTGAAGTCGTAACTCCGTCGGGCGAAGTAACGCGGTGCGCTAAACCCACCAAGCTGCAGCCCAGATGTGTCCACACATCGAAGATGTTCAGTGCGTGAGGCGAAAAATACGACAAAGGAACTGAACCGTTCACACAAGACTGAGGGGGTGACGTGAGGTGACTGGTCTCCTCAGTTCCTGTGATGTTAAAAGAACTGGTGATGCAACGTGTGTTACGAACTCTCCTGTCCCAACTCTGGAATCAACATCAAAAACATTTAGATCTGATATCTTGAAATGATCAGAAAACCCTCTGTTCTCTACATGTTGGACTGCGTCCCCAACCTGAGCTCAGTTCCTCAACTCGTTTAAAACTAAACTCATCAGCAAGTTTTTGCACTTTTTTTACTTGAGTTTTCGATCTGTCGTGACGAAACGTGATTTAAATGTCGCTGACTGGAGACAGATTTGTTAACATATGCAGCATCTTTTTTCAAACTTTGTCACTTTCTTTTTTACAACCACACACGAACGTGGAAGTCGTTTTGCCCTGCAACAAGTAGTTCTGCTTTAGACCCTGAAAACAAAATTTGATTTAAAGTAACATACCGGGAAAAAGAACGTTCTGTAAAACCGAACCGTATGACAAAGAGACAATGTTTTGTGTTAAGTGAGGTGAAACTTTCACTGCCGACATGAACAAAAACTCTGTGCAAGTTTGTTCCCGGCTCCGACAGAAAAATTTAAAAAATGCGTGGACGTTCACCTCCGTTCCCAAAACTGTCAGTCTATATTTAGCTGAGGAAATATGTCTCGTCAGGGTTTCACGGTCTAACGCTCCCTGGGGCAGAAGCGTGTTCAAACCCTGCCGGGCTCCACGGCCCGAAGCCGACGAGGAAACGACAACGGGACAAAATGAAAAGTTCAGGTTTCGAGACACATTATTTCCTGAATTATTTCCTGAATTGTCTTGCAAGTGTGTGATTGCAGCCCCGTAGCTGAGACAGAGCGTTTATTACCCGAAGGTGTCGGTTTCCTCTCCACACTCACTTTGTGTTTTCCTGTTTTTCTGCTGCTTGGCAGCTGATAACAGCCACTATAGTCATTTCCTGCACTTCATCATCCACCATCTGAGATCGGTGTCTCCGCAGTAATCGACACGTCGGACAGACTGAAATGTGTCACAGCACATTTGTGGGACACATGCAGGGTTTCTTGTGAAAGGACACTGTGGCCTTGGTGACACTGTTTGGAAGAGGCTTTGCTTTTGTTTGACTGGGTGAGACACAGAAGTCGACGATAATCACAAAGCTTCTATCTTTAACTTTCCGTGTGGACTCACCTTAGCTTTAGTGACACGTTCGGTGGAAACTTGATATTCACAGTGTAACTCGTTCACTGTTTTGTCTTTAGTCCAGCACGAGGCCGCCGTGTTTGGACAGCAGCTCTGTAGATGTGTGGGAGATAAATGTATTTGTGATTTTAAAGCGACCTCAGTGTCTCTGGGCAAGACGCTGAACCCCCCGAGTTGTCCCTAGTGTCCACTTTGGACAGAAGCGTCTGCTAATTGAATCATTGTACTTAAAAAAGCAGCAGTTCACTCAGTCTTTCAAACTGCACCCTTACTGAATTAGACACATTCATTTAGGATTTAGAATTCACAGGCTTTTGAAATGATTAAAAATGTGTTTAGGTTTAATTTCAAACTGATGGTGCTAATATTAGTCCACAGCCAGGGACAGGCGTCTGGCCCGAGAGATGCTTTGTTGTCGTTTTATGAAAGACTTGGTAACAAATAAATCAAAAGTTGATGAAAAGTCATGTTAAATAAGGGCAGTGACTCTGAAATCCAATTAAAACAGTGAGGATAAGCCTCAGAATGGCCTTTAAGGCCGTTGACCCTGACACTGATTGACTTCCTTTTGTTCTCCAGGTTTCAGATGGTTTGGGAGCCTCACCAACCTCTCCCCTTGCCGCTCGCCGCAGAAGGCCAAACTGAAGGCGGCCCCGGGGCATGATGGGAGATCAGCAGAGGCTGAGGAGCCCTCGTTGGACGACGCCAAGGTCGGCGTCACCAGCCCCGGCTACGCCTGCACCAGCCACATGTACACACATGTGGGCACGGTGCCCCGCAGCGAGAGGCACAAGCTGGGCCTCCGAGGACAGAAGGAGAAGACGAAGACAGGGGGGCAGGGGGAGGGGGGGAGTGGCGGGCAGAGCCAGTGGCAGGCGGAGGAGCATGTGAGAGACTCCCCCCTGCTCAGCGCTCTGTCCAGCCTCAGTCTGACCGGTCTGGACCAGCCTGTGCTCATGTCCGCGCTGGCCCGGCCGCTGCCTGCCACTCCGCTGCTCGGCCGAGCTTCACCTTTGACCTCCACGCCTCGGAGTTGCGACGGCGACCCTTCGGGAGGCCCCGCTGACACCAAGGATGCTTTAGAACCTTTGGGACGTGCGGGAGAGCTGTCAAACATGGCACATATCAGCCCCAAAGTGGTTTCATCGCAGGACGTGTACGTGCCCATGAGCCGGATATCTGAAACAGCGAGACAGGAAACCAGCGGGACTGTGAACATTTTGCTGCAAGTGGCAACTGCTGATGGGTGAGAAAGATTATTTATGACAGAACACTTTCACAGCGACGCTCCATCCACAGGCTGGAGCTTCACGGGAAACAAAGTCTCCATTCATTCATGGATCTGGGTGCAAAAGCAGCATAACACACATTAGCTTCCTGCATCATAAATTGAGGGAAATGTTAATTTATAAAGGGGGTCGACTCCACATTTAGTTTGTTTTTTACAAGTCTTCTTACTTCTGCTGATGAAAGAACATTTGTACCAGCTGAACGTGACTTCTTCTTATTATTATTATTATCGTTGTTGTTGTAAAACTCCTTGCACTCTGCTCAGAAATAATCTTAAAAATTGCTCATGCTCAACTTCCCATAGTTCACCCTCTTATCTTCTTTCGTTTTTGATCAAAACAAACTGCCCACATAAAAATATCTGCATCTTAAACCGCACTGAATATCTGAAGAATCGGTCACGTTCCTGTTTGGTAAAAGGAGAAACTTCTTATCATTTTTCTCGGTTATTCCTCTGTTTGCTTTATTCGTATTACAGCTGCTTTACCATAAATGGCCCCAAAGTACAAGGAGCATAAATATGCAAACGACAACAACAATCCGTTTTATTCATTGAGCAACAACAAGTTATAACAGTTGCAATATCTGCGAAATCTTTTTATAGTAAAATGTCGTAATGCTGAATCATAAATACATCAACGTTTACTTCACTGCATTTAGTTATTTTTTACTTTTTATGTCTCGTTAGTGACTAAACTTTATTGATTCCTGAAGTAATTCACACTCTATTTATTCACCATTATAATATTATTACCAGCTGATAAACACGCCAATATCATCTGTGGAATGTTCCATTCTGCATAAAGCGGACTGTATAATAACTGTAGTTAATATTTCGACAGTGGTCCTACTTTTCCTCGCCCCCCTCGTTGCCGCACCACCGGCGCACATGCGCAGTCGCTCCGCGCCCGCTCGCTGCGCTTCGTTCACTCCGCTGGTTCCGACCCAGCAGCGGCAGAGTGTGTGTGTGTGTGTGTGTGTGTGTCGGGTCGGAGAATATGTGGGAAGTCGGCGACCGTCGCTGTGGATCAGTGGGCCCCGGGGACGCGGACAGGGTTTCTAACAGGTTCGTGTGCGTCATGCGCCGCGGTCCGGTTAAAACGGCTCCAACCGGGGAAAGTGGACTTTCGAGCGAGTGTGTGAACAGGCTGGACCACAGCTGAATCTGGACCTGTGTGTTACAGAAGAGCAGGACTTTGATCGTGCTGCGGTTCTGTGCCCGGTTTCCACCTGACTCTGACCTTTGGCTCCTGCAGGGAGGAACTTTGACATCAGCTACTTTCTCGTCCTCAGTGACATCACGTCCGTTTGTGGAACAGGCAGTGAAGGCAGCACGCCGCACCTGCTGGAAGGAGCAGCTTCACCTCTGCTCCCTTCTTTTCCCCAGGGTCAAGACCCAGAGCCCTGGATGTCTCTCTGTCTGTCTGTCTGTCTGTCCGTGTTGTACTTTGTGGGATCTCTGTCCCTCAAGATTGTGCTGCTCGGCACAATGTCCCGAACCTCTTTGTTCCTGTGCAGACTGAATGATGCTGCGCAGGAAACCGGTCGGGCTGCGCTGTGTCTGTGCTCATACCGTCACAAACACGCTCTTATTACAGAGTGGACAAAACTATTTTAACAAATGTTATCTTTGCGGTTTAAAATTTGTTTCCCGTAAAGTGCAGAACATGTCGTCTTGCTTCCTACGTGCTTGAATTCAGGCGGTCGATTTATGTAAACGGAATTAAAGTTCCCCGTCTTCACCTCTGGATGACATCACCTGGAGGATCTTAGTAGCTAGAAGCACAGCACTATTTAAAGATGAGGGAAGATTAACGTCATTCTTATAAATAATGTCCCCAAGCTAAAAATAGACAAAGCAAGTTGAAAATGAAGTGAAGCTGCCTTTAAGTTGTTTTGATGTGCTGGAGGAGGTGATGTGTGGTTCTTTCATTTCAGACGGTCCAATGACTTTAGCCCATGATTGAGGACTGGTCATAGCTGACGCTGTACTTCAGGGGGGCAAATATCTCAGGACAAAAATGATGATAAACCTGCAGCTTCGGGGTCTTTTTAGCCTTTTATCCAAAGACAAACTGGCGCGGAGCTGAAGTGCAGATCCTCCCATCAGCGATTGTGGCCTGCAGCAGGTCATTTCCTGTGTCCGTTTCACTGCCGCGATACGACAGGAAGCTCTGTTTCCATTTATGAAGCCGTCAGAGCAGAAGTGGTTCGAGAGCTTGACTTTGAACTTTGTCTGAGAAAAGTCAGAGCGTCAAACCTCAGCAGCTTCTGCTCTCACATGCACAGTTCATACGGTTTATTAATGGAGCTCTTCACCACAGCTACGGTCTGTGTGTGTGTGTGTGGTTCAGGGTTTGTTAAAGTTGCTTTTGGGGTTTTGGAGGAAACAGCCCTGAGGTGGAGGGAGTTTGCACAGTGGGCCGGGAGCTGCGGCCTTACCGAACATATCCAAATACAACTAGTAATATGACAATAAAATAATTACATAATACCAGGAGCTTAATCATAACACGTGGACAAGTTATAATGACGTTAATGAGCCGACAGACGTGACTGTCAGCGCTTTATTGGTCCAGAGAGAAAATTCTTCGAGTGTCACGAGCTTCTCGCTGTGTATTTTAGAGCAGACACACTCAGCTATTCAATCAAGATTTTCAAAAAAGTGTCCAAACACTTTTGTATTTAAATGCTTCTGGGCTATAACGAGCTCGTATGTGTTACGTAATAAGTTGAACGGGTAACCAAGGCCAGACGTCATGTGTTTAAAAGAAGTGTCTCATCCTCCTCATCATCATCATCATCAGTCTCATTTCTCAGTCTCCGTTAGTCAAACCTGTTTTCACGGGGTCTCTAATTTCAGGCCCATGAAGTCATGGTTCTCACAATCCGAGCAAACAAAACGTTGATATGATGAAACGAAATGACAAAGTGATCAGGAAATAATTTGTCCAAAATGTCGAAAACCAGCGTTTGTCTGGGAGCTTCTCACGCTGGATGTTTTAGTGTGTGTGTGTGTTTGCCGGCTGTTCTCAGAGCTCGGGAACAAAAGGTCGCCTCCCCTCGACGTTACTGGTGGAAACAGGCAACGTGTCGAGGAAGAGCCGAGTGACCGGGCAGAAAGTTTCTCTGCACACGGCAGCTGCCCGAGGGAAAACTGTGACTTTCCTGCTCTCAGTGCTGGACTCTGTGATGGTGGGAGGTGGGGGGGGAGACGGCTCCTCTGCTTCACTCCTGATTTGCAGAAATGAGGTTTCGCCGTCCTCCCCGCACAAGTTTGCTGTGTTGCGAGCTGTTGCTGGGTGGTGTCGAGTTCACACGAAACGATGTTGTCAGAGAGTTGTGCAAGAGGACAGACAGACAGAGGGACGGGAGACGGAAAAACTCATATTACTACTGCCACTGCTAACAGCATGATTGGGTTGTAAAGATACTCAGCTTATTGCCATTAAAGTCCCACATTTGAGGAGGAAGAAACCAAAAATATTTCACCTTTTTGATAAAAAAGAAAACGGAGGATGAAGCAGCTTCAGTTAAAACGTTTCCTAAGTCTGTTGGACTAGGACCAGTGGGTGGAGATGGTTACAGCTGCAGATGCCAAAAATCCTATTTGACAGATAAAAACATCCAAACACATACATCATAAATCCGGGGAGAGTCCTTTCCAATTTTCCAGTGACGTGAAGAAATGTAGGGACGTTACCTTTCAGTATTGGTTTCTTGGTGGCGTACATTTATCCTGACCCATTTGAAGGAAAATGTCGATAATCTGATTAGTATTTTCACTAAGCTGGAGGATCCTCTATCACACTAGTCCTAATCTAATGGCTGATGGCCGTTTGCCCTGCGACGTCTGTTTGTTGCTCCACCACAATCTTACGTTTTCACGTGACAGTTTCCCATCACAGCTGTCCTCTCACATCCTGCCATACGATCAATATTACGCGTCAGTAAACGTGTCAGGCTCAACATCACGACCACCTGTGAAATTTAGTGTGATAAGAGGCTCGAAGGAGAGGTGGAGGCCACCGTGTTTGAAATGAGGGATGCAGCCAAAACATTAGAAGCATCTCTTCAGTACGACTCCACCACCCACTCATATATATATGAATCATTGGGCCTGGTTCCCGTACGTTACGCGGACTGTACTCTCAAACAGAGCCAAAGACTTTCCTTCCCTGATCGCCGGACATCGAGAGCCCGGTCCACAGGCCTTGCGTTCTTAAACCGTCACCTCTAAACTATTCTTCATGTTAACGTATTGTTTGTAACGTGTCTTAAAATTCCACTCACAGTCATTTACGACGACGCGTTAGCTCTGGGCCAGGCGGCTGTTGTAAACGAGATTTCGATCTCAGCGTTTTTAGGGGTAATAAGAATAAAAAGCAATTACGTTTATCACCTTCCTGACAGTTTCAACCTAAAAACTGAGAAATTCTCACCATGTCAAAGTCGAATTCGTGGCAGCTGTATTGGATTGTCTTAAACTGCTGTATATCTCAGAGCTGAACGCTCGGAGCGGCTGATGTGATATATGCTTTTGTACAGAACGCTGCATTTCATGTGCCTTTTTCTTCTCTCCTCTCAGCGAGCGGGACGTGACCGACGGCAGTGGAGACTACGTGAAGGTAAACTTCCTCTTTGCTTTCTGCTTCAGCCCTTTGTGTTGTTGTTGTGCGTTTGTGTAACTCTGCTTTTGTCATTTCCTCCTTCCGAACACGACACGCACTGATTTCTGCCTGTTGCCGTGATCGTCCTCACGCGGCGCTCGGGCTTTCATTCAGTCAGGACAGTGGGGGGGCAGAAAGGGCTTGGGGAATGTGATGTACTGCTGTGAAGCTGCCTCTCTGGCAACCATGGCAACGGGGATTGGGCCCGGCAGCACCGCCTGGAAAAGGTGGACGGAGACGCGGAGAATTTCTACTTCATTGACTTCTAGTTGGACACTTGACAAACACACTTGTCTGAATTGGACGAGCTGCCAATGAACGATAAAGCTAATGAAATGAAAGCGGTTCATTAGGGGCGTCCAAGTCCAACACGCACACGTTTGTCTCTCTATACTTGCGAGGACACTCATCGACATAATACCATCCCCGGCCCCTTACCCAACCAAAACCTCATTCTAGCCCCGACCCTAAAACCCAGTCTGGACCCTCAAAAATCCCTTTAAAGTAGATTAAAGTTGTGGGGACTGGCCAAAATGTCCTCACAAAACTACATCTGCTCCTTACTAAGTATCTACAGGAACACACACACACACACACTCTCACACACACACACACACACTCGTTGTTTTGAAGTTGTCTTGGCACAGTGCCCAGTCCTGTGGGACAAACCATTCTGTTACAACAGGAGGGGAGGTCCGTGTCAGCGAGACGAAAACAACATGTCACCTACAGAGCAGTAATTAATGTGTGTGTGTGTGTGTGTGTGTGTGTGTGTGAGAGCACACATTCCCAGCCTGTTGTCGGCGTAAACTCGTGATGTACAGCAGCATCGTTTTGTTTCGGTAAAGACTCGGGGCACAAAGCTCCGCTGAGTGATGACACCCCGTCGCACAATGACGTTTCCACGGCTACGAGGTCGAGACTTTGCTCACAGCGTGGGTCTGTGTCCCGGGTCTCCTGGTGCCGCTGTGTGTGGATGCCAGTGTGGGAATGGCAGAGCCGTCTGTCCTCTCTCCCTCCCTCCTCGTGTCCCTCTGTCCTCTGTTAACACGCTAAAACAGAGCTGAGCTGCAGTTCGATCAGTTTCACCCAAAGAAACACCGGCTGCGTGATGCTCTAAACGTCTTCAGTTTGTGTCTGGGCTTGGTTGGGACTTTGTCTCTGATTGTCCACCTGTGATGTCCTTGAAGTTCTCCAAAGAGAAGTTCTGGTTGGAGCCGCCGTCTGAGACGCTGATGAAGCAGCTGGAGGAGGAGCTGAAGCTGAGCAGCAGTGACCTGAAGAGCCACGCCTGGTACCACGGATGCATCCCCTGCGAGGTCAGCCTCACACACACACACACACACAGAAAGATAAGTTAGTTTCTGCTGTTGGTCCCATAGTCAGTTAATGAAATGTTGCTGAGCATCTTTGGATTTCTACGTTTTTTTAACGTTTAAACACGCAGATCCACAATAAGCAGTTCTCAGTTCTCCTGGACTAATGTGGAGTCAGAGCTCGGTTTAAACGGCCGTGTGGTTCAGTTGTTAAGCAGCGGGTCTTTTTGTTGCCTCGCCTGCTGGTGACAGGAAATAACCTGCAGATAACAAATTCCAGTCCAAATTCTCTCATTGTTGGTACGTTGAACATGTTAGAACATAAAATTTAATCTGTGACCCTAAAATTCTCCTGCACACATGTTTGATGATGTAAAGAACTACTCTGCTCAGAAAGTAATTTTTAAAGGGCGGACACTTTGACCCAAACGTGTCCACTGTCCTCAGGTGTCCGAGAGCCTAGTTGTGAACCACGGCGACTTTCTCATTAGAGACTCTCAGTCCAGTCAGGGAGACTTTGTCCTCACCAGCCACTGGGAGCAGAAGACGCTTCACTTCCTCATCAGCAAGATGGTGGTTCAGTCCAGTGAGACGTACACAGGGTCCAGTACAAGCTGGAAGACGAGGCCTTCGACTCGTTGCCGGCCCTGGTTCGTTTCTACGTGGGCAGCCGAGCGGATCTGACGCAGGGGAGCGGGGCTCAGATTCATCGGCCAGTCAACAGGACGCTGCCACTCAGCCACCTAGAGACGGCCTTCGGCACGGCTGTCGGCCAAAAGTCCTGGGACAGAGGGTTGATCAACGCCAACATGAGCGGAGAGGAGAGGGTCTGTCCCCGAAGGTGAGGCTTATTTTTAAAGATCCAAGACAGAAGAAGACAGAGCGATAAGACAGAAAGACAAGTCCATTAAAACTAAATCTTTAATAAATTCTAATTGGGATATTTGGTACTCCGAGGCGTCTTAAGTCTGACAACTCCAAAGAGGAAGTGAAACTCGTGGGTTTTATGGTCTAATTGGTTTCCTATTAATTCAGTTTTCGCCACAGAGACGGCGTGTATTTAGCTCACAGACTGTTGTTGACGGACTCGCGTGTGGCTCCATGTGAATAACGGCCTTTACTTCTACGAAACACCCGTTTCCACGGTTGCATTAATGCAGCCGTTGCACAAGGCAGCAGTTCGTGTTTCCATCTGCAGGACATGACGAGATTACATCAGTGATCAATCATCTGCTTCCAATGTTCAGCGGAAGTTAATGGAAGCAGAATATTACGTGTCACTGAACAGGTTTCACCCACTTACCGGACACATACATGAATAAATACCGTATGTCTTTATGTCCAGTCTGTAGCTGCACCTTAAATCAATTTTCGAGGCTGGAACATTTTAAAGCACAATAACTATTTTCACACGTACATTTCTCGAGCGTTGTACTTAAGTTCAGTTATGACTTGTACTTTTTTTTGTACTTTTTACTCCGCGGCATGGATTTCCTGGCTCAATGCTTCACGAAGCTTCCTGTCGCCATTGCTACACGCTGCTGATATGAAAATGTGACGCCTTCTTTACGTCGGGAGTTGGAGGACGTCATTTAGTTTGACCAAACCAAGCAAACACACTTAATTTTGAACATGTTTTAGTAATACAGCGAAGAATCAATCCCCTTTCACGCTTACGTCTTGTATGTCGTGTTGGTATAGCATTCTGAACTAATTGAATTTATTGGATTTGATCAAATGCAAAATGAAAGAAACTTCATATTGTCCTGACTACGTGCAGCCGTATCATATACAGACGTAACTTCCTCTTGTAACAGAAAATTCGACACGAGGTGCAGATTAAAAACAAGATACTGTTTGTGTCAATGACCTGCTTTCTCTCTCTGTGTGTGTGTGTGTGTGTGTGTGTGTGTGTGTGTGTGTGTGTGTGTGTGTGTGTGTGTGTGTGTGTGTCCATGCAGTCCTTCCTCTCTCCACCACAGGGAGGCAAATGTTAACAGGCGGCAGAACGTACAGGCTCCACCGACGGCTGCAGAAGCCGCCGGCTCCGCTTCGTGCCACAACAACAGTGAGTGTCGCACTGCTTTTCCTTTGTCTTTCTTGTCACTTTCCCTCTGGTGTCTGAGTGGAGTATTTTCAGCTGCTAAACAGAGTTTGACCTCTCTGATGACACGGCTGGTGTTGTGAGAGGATGTCAAATCATTACAGACAGATGGGCGATAACAGAAATGTCAAAAGATAAGACACATCTTTGATGTCCATCAGCAAGCTGTAGAACAGAACATCTCCATGACCCCTGCACACGCACAGCCCAGTGAAACCTGCTTCACATGCCCAGGAACATTACGGACAAAGAAAATTGAACAAACTGCTGTTAAAGATTTTTAGACTAGTCAGAAGCAGCCGCACATGACTTTGTGCACTTTGAAAAGACAAAAATGAGTCTCACGTGCCGTTCAAGAGCCTCTGAACATGGCTCGTCAGAAAAGCTCTGACACAGAGCAGTAAAAACGCAGGAATCAGAAGCAGCTGTGATGTAACTGGAGGACGTTTTATCAGAAGTACAAACCTCATCTCTTCTTCAGTAGGACGTTACCATTGTTAACTGCTGTAACATGAACACATTGATGTTTAGGTTCCTAAATGCTTTAACGGTGCGTAATTTTCCCTTAATGATAAGTTTTTTTTCATTTAGTTTGCCATCCCAGCGCTGCCCCCCCCCCCCCACTAATTTTTTTTTCACGAGACAACAGCGACAACAAACGTTTGAGCAGCTGAAGTCTTGTTTCCCAGCAAGAATGGTCAAATACCCGCTTTAGTTCCTATTGTCAGTTCTGAAAAGTTGATGTTGGAGGTGAAGTGGCAAATGTGCCTGTGTCATAAAGCTGAGTGAAAAAACGGAAAGTCGTTTTGGATTTACATTAATTTTTGCATTTTAGTATATATTTTAAAAGTATATATTTTTTTAAATATGGGATTTATAGTTCTAATCTTCATGTTGATGCTTACAATGATATTTTCTAATGGTTTTATATAGTGTATTCATAATTCCTGTGCTTTAATTATTAGTGTCTATACTGTACATACTTTTTTTATTCTATAGTTTAGGATTGGTTACACTGGACTTAATACATTTCTTGTCTAATTTTTACTTGCAAAATAAGTATTTGGACCATAACATTTTGTAGTAACATGACAATTCATTTAAAATTATTTATTTTTTGCCTAGCTCTAATAATACACAATCAAATCTGTTTCATTTTATGTAAGTCCAGTAGTTTATTACTATTACAACCATTACTAAATAATTTGTATCAGCGTTATTGTTTTTATTGTCCAAAGAATTCAATGCTGCGATAGCATTGTTGCACCTTCTTCATCATTCCTCCCATAAGTTGGGTAAAGAAGAGTTTTCAAGTTTCACTGTTTTACGACAAAAAACTTTAATTGAGACAGTATAACAGTATTACAACAATGTTGCACCTCATTCATCATTCCTTCTTGACTTTGCTACTACAAAACACCTTTCTCCACAAAAACTTTACTGCACAAATAAAAACAGTGAACATTAGTAAAGTAACTGCCAGCAGAAATGCCACCACGTCAATCGAATAGTACTGGATGGTGGACATCTTGTAAGACTCGGTCCGTAGGTGTGGTGCTCCTTTGTGCCTCATGACAAACTCGATCCAGAACATGGCTCGGTCCAGCGGTTTCATTGGCTGATCACGGTGCAGGTTGGAAAGCGTCTTCATCTTCTCCCTGTAGCTCGGCTCATAGAGGACCTCCTTCAGTGCCTCCAGGAAGTTGTCTTTGTTCACGGTTCCAATATCCAAAACTTTGGCCACACCTCGTGCTTCCATCCTAAAGAAGTTGTCATGCTGGTCAAACATGAGTGGCAGGCCGACCAGGGGGACGCCGTGGTAGATGGCCTCCTGTATTCCATTGGTGCCTCCATGGGCCACAAACACTCTGGTCTTGGGGTGACCCAGGAGGTCGTTTTGTGGCAGCCATTCTAAGAGTAAGGTGTTGTTGCCGAGGGTGGCGGGTCTTTTGCCTGTGTGCCTCCAGATCACCTTCTGTGGAAGCTGAGCGAAAGCAGCAGCAATGTCCTCAGCGACATCATCAGGGAGTTTTCCCACCAGTGTTCCCAATGTCATAACGATGACGCCATGTTCACCAGAGCTCTGTACAAAGTCCTCTAGTTCTTTAGACAGAGGCTTAGAGGGTTTGCACTGAAATCCTGACATGTAGACGACGTTTGGCATTGTGGGTCGTGGGAACTCAAAGGTGAAATCGTTTCCTCATCAGCCAGATGTCTGCTGCTTGAAAGAGCTCCATGTAATGTACATCACTGCCAAAGTGACGATGAACAAAAGGTTTATAGTTAGAGTCTGTGATGTACCAAATCTGGAAACTAGCCAATAAATAGAAAAGGACGTTTTTTATTCGTTGGGTGAAGTTCATCTTGTCTGTAAGTTGTGAGCCTGGTAATGGAACATAAGAAAGTGGTGACGGTGCAATTGCCTGATGGCCCTCACCCTGAATAGTCCACCTAACATTAAAGACCAGTGGAAGGCCCAACCGGTGACCCACAAGCACCCCTCCACCAATCCCAGGGTCTGTCAGAAGAAAATTATATTTAGCGTCACGGAGGCTCTGCATCAGTTTGGTGTTCTCAAACATTTCCTCAACCATCTGAAGCTGTTTCCTGTGCATTTCATAGAACTCTATTGTCAGTTCATACTCCGTAGATAGACGAGTCCAAATTGAGGCACCTTGCCTCTGCATGTTCAGCATTTTGATCACAAATGACCCAAATCCTTCCTCATCAAAGCCGCCAGGAGATTTTATAGTGATGGACTTGTAGTGAGGGGAATCGGGTTTGATGTACCAGCTGTCTGAGGGCCGCAGCACAGTGACTTCATGGCCTCTGGAGTGAAGCTCTTCAACAATGACTTTCATGTTGACCCAGTGGCTTCCATCTAAAGGGAACACCAAGACTTTCCCTCCATTCACCAAGTCTGAAGAGCAGAGCAGCACTGCCAATGTCACCATGGTCAGTAGGTACATCTCTGAAAGAGGTTCTGAGAAGAAATAAGGATGTTAGGTCAGTCTGTGTGTGTCCGTACAGTTCTTGAGTTCAACAGAATGGATTAACTGAGCTAACAGGCAAACACAGCAGCAGCATGTTTCAGCCCTGAAATATGACCCTTTGAGAGCAAAAACTTTTCTAAACTGTTTTAGACAAGTGCAGCTAAAGCAGACCTGCTTAATGCAAAGGGTTTTCTTTCTTTCTTTCTGGCACACTTCTCCAGATCTTGCATAACTCCCAGATTCTGCTCTATAGCGTTTACCTTAGTATGGAACTACACAGTGTGGGAATTCCTGCCTCTAAATCCCAGGAGGTTTGGGGGGAGGGCTGTTTGTAGTTGTAGACTCTCCCGTCTCAATTTGTGTGTCATTGTTCTTTTGTAGTGTAGCTTGTATAAACGTTACAACAGCAACTTTATGTATGTATGAAGATCTGGAAGAGATCTGACAAATTTCTTTTGATATTTGATCTGTATGTTTTTATTGTCATGCATATTACAATTCTCCGTAAGAAACCCGGAAATTCTGAAATTCCAAACATTCTGTGTAAGACTAAGGAGCAGTAAAACATTCCTGCTGTGGTCATGCACATAAACATCACGTCATTTAACACTAGAACAACTGCACTCAAACATCAGTTTTACATTAACGCGCCGTAATAAATGTCAGTACTTTAGCTCAGACACTTACAGAGAGCGTCTCAACACAGTTTCACGTTTCAGCACGAGCCTGTTGTTTGTGCGTCCAGCCTCCCTCCCAGAAAAGAGCTCACTGATGGTTGTGCCGCTCTGAGAACAGCTCAGAGGGTGTTGGCAGGCGTTCAGAAGGCAGGACTAAAGTTCAGAGTAAGTGAGGTTTACAGCAGCAGCAGGTCAGTGACACGAGGAAGAGGTGTTTTAGAGAGAGGCTCACATGATGACCACAGAGGTTCAACTTTAGATATACTGAGATAAAACTGATCATTAGCTGCAGGTAAAAGAACAAGGCAAAAGGTGGAAAGATTATTGATTTTATCTCTTTTAAATTACAATTTGTGCTGTTAGACCTGAAGGAAACCCTTTAAATATTTTGTTTTACAAGCCGCAATAATAAACTGTTTGGTCCGTAGTTAGTTGAACATCTACGATACAACATCCTGTCATAGTCAATATTATGTCTTTTTTATTTTTTCCCAGGTGTTTTTTTATGGTAAAAATGTATTTGTCATTTAGTGGTTTTGTTTGTGTTCCACCACAAGGTTGTGAGTGGTTCAAAACAGTTAACTCCTGTTTTGTGCAGGACATCAGGAAACATCCTTGCATTATCATTAACAATATCTTTTTCTGACATTTAATTCAGCTCTCTTCTTATCTTCACAGTTCATATATACATATCATTTATAGAGGACATCTACCTTGACGCAGCATTGGTGATTATGATTGTTACAGTGAGGTAGGAACTGTAAGTAAACGTAGTGTGGTGTAAGTTACACTGCACAGTGTGTAGTTTAATTAACAAATTGTTCACATATAGAAAAAAAAATATTTCTATGAAGCTGAGATGATATTTTTCATGAGACACCGTAATCCATTACTTTTTAAAAAAGTGTTCACGACTCAGGTAAAGAAATGTTTACAACTTCCACTGTTTAACAACAAAGAACTTTAATTGAGACAGTATAACAGTATTACAACATGTTGCACCTCATTCATCATTCCTTCTTGACTTTACTTCTGCAAAACACCTTTCTCCACAAAAACTTTACTGCACAAATAAAAACAGTGAACATTAGTAAAGTAACTGCCAGCAGAAATGCCACCACGTCAATCGAATAGTACTGGATGATGGACATCTTGTAAGACTCGGTCCGTAGGTGTGGTGCTCCTTTGTGCCTCATGACAAACTCGATCCAGAACATGGCTCGGTCCAGCGGTTTCATTGGCTGATCTCGGTGCAGGTTGGAAAGCGTCTTCATCTTCTCCCTGTAGCTCAGCTCATAGAGGACCTCCTTCAGTGCCTCCAGGAAGTTGTCTTTGTTCACAGTTCCAATATCCAAAACTTTGGCCACACCTCGTGCTTCCATCCTAAAGAAGTTCTCATGCTGGTCAAACATGAGTGGCAGGCCGACCAGGGGGACGCCGTGGTAGATGGCCTCCTGTATTCCATTGGTGCCTCCATGGGCCACAAACACTCTGGTCTTGGGGTGACCCAGGAGGTCGTTTTGTGGCAGCCATTCTAAGAGTAAGGTGTTGTTGCCGAGGGTGGCGGGTCTTTTGCCTGTGTGCCTCCAGATCACCTTCTGAGGAAGCTGAGCGAAAGCAGCAGCAATGTCCTCAGCGACATCATCAGGGAGTTTTCCCACCAGGGTTCCCAATGTCATAACGATGACACCATGTTCACCAGAGCTCTGGACAAAGTCCTCTAGTTCTTTAGACAGAGGCTTAGAGGGTTTGCACTGAAATCCTGATATGTACACGACATTTGGCATTGTGGGTCGTGGAAACTCAAAGGTGAAATCATTCCTCATCAGCCAGATGTCTGCTGCTTGAAAGAGCTCCATGTAATGTACGTCACTTCCGAAGTGACGATGGACAAAAGGTTTATGGGTTGAGTCTGTGACGTACCAAAAGTACAAACAAGTGAGGCAATACACAAGGACATTTTTGACTCGTTGGGTGAAGTTCATCTTGTCTGTAAGTTGTGAGCCTGGTACTGGGACGTAAGAAAGTGGTGACGGTGCAATTGCCTGATGGCCCTCACCCTGAATAGTCCACCTCGCATTGAAAACCAGTGGAAGGCCCAACTGGTGACCCACAAGCACCCCTCCACTATACCCAGGGTCTGTCAGAAATAAATCATATTTGGTGTCACGGAGGCTCTGCATCAGTTTGGTGTTCTCAAACACTTCCTCAACCATCTGAAGTTGTTTCTTATTTATCTCATAAAAGTGTATTGCCATTTCATACTCTATGGATTGATGAGTCCAAATTGAGGCACCTTGCCTCTGCATGTTCAGCATTTTGATCACAAATGACCCAAATCCTTCCTCATCAAAGCCGCCAGGAGATTTTATAGTGATGGACTTGTAGTGAGGGGAATCGGGTTTGATGTACCAGCTGTCTGAGGGCCGCAGCACCGTGACTTCATGGCCTCTGGAGTGAAGCTCTTCAACAATGACTTTCATGTTGACCCAGTGGCTTCCATCTAAAGGGAACACCAAGACTTTCCCTCCATTCACCAAGTCTGAAGAGCAGAGCAGCACTGCCAATGTCACCATGGTCAGTAGGTACATCTCTGAAAGAGGTTCTGAGAAGAAATAAGGATGTTAGGTCAGTCTGTGTGTGTCCGTACAGTTCTTGAGTTCAACAGAATGGATTAACTGAGCTAACAGGCAAACACAGCAGCAGCATGTTTCAGCCCTGAAATATGACCCTTTGAGAGCAAAAACTTTTCTAAACTGTTTTAGACAAGTGCAGCTAAAGCAGACCTGCTTAATGCAAAGGGTTTTCTTTCTTTCTTTCTGGCACACTTCTCCAGATCTTGCATAACTCCCAGATTCTGCTCTATAGCGTTTACCTTAGTATGGAACTACACAGTGTGGGAATTCCTGCCTCTAAATCCCAGGAGGTCTGGGGGGAGGGCTGTTTGTAGTTGTAGACTCTCCCGTCTCAATTTGTGTGTCATTGTTCTTTTGTAGTGTAGCTGTTATAAACGTTACAACAGCAACTTTATGTATGTATGAAGATCTGGAAGAGATCTGACATATTTCTTTTGATATTTAATCGATATATAATTATTGTCATGCATATTTGAGTTCTCCTTTAGAATCCTGGAAATTCTGAAATTCCAAACATTCTGTGTAAGACTAAGGAGCAGTAAAACATTCCTGCTGTGGTCATGCACATAAACATCACGTCATTTAACACTAGAACAACTGCACTCAAACATCAGTTTTACATTAACGCGCCGTAATAAATGTCAGTACTTTAGCTCAGACACTTACAGAGAGCGTCTCAACACAGTTTCACGTTTCAGCACGAGCCTGTTGTTTGTGCGTCCAGCCTCCCTCCCAGAAAAGAGCTCACTGATGGTTGTGCCGCTCTGAGAACAGCTCAGAGGGTGTTGGCAGGCGTTCAGAAGGCAGGACTAAAGTTCAGAGTAAGTGAGGTTTACAGCAGCAGCAGGTCAGTGACACGAGGAAGAGGTGTTTTAGAGAGAGGCTCACATGATGACCACAGAGGTTCAACTTTAGATATACTGAGATAAAACTGATCATTAGCTGCAGGTAAAAGAACAAGGCAAAAGGTGGAAAGATTATTGATTTTATCTATCTTTTAAATTACAATTTGTGCTGTTAGACCTGAAGGAAACCCTTTAAATATTTTGTTTTACAAGCCGCAATAATAAACTGTTTGGTCCGTAGTTAGTTGAACATCTACGATACAACATCCTGTCATAGTCAATATTATGTTTTTTTTTTTTTTCCCATTAACAGTTAGCAGGTTCCCGTTGTCTCCTGCATATAAATACTGGCTCATTTGTGCCCTCCAACTCTTAACTAATATTTTGATGATTCAATATTTCTCATGTCGTTATCTTATTTTTTATATTCTTTCATTATTCGAATCATAGTTCGATTTTAAGAAGCTCTCTCCTTGTCCACCACAATTACGTCCTGGCAATTTATTTCAATAAAGCCGAGAAGACACATTTTGTCAAGAGAAACCATAATCGCCTCCATATAATAAAATCATTGATAAAGAAATAGAAAAATTTAAAACTTATTTTCTTTGCTAATGAAAAACTTTATTCCAGACATTACAGATACAGCTCATTCCTTCTTGACTTTGCTACTAGAAAACACCTTCCGCCACAAAAACTTTACTGCACAAATAAAAACAGTGAACATTAGTAAAGTAACTGCCAGCAGAAATGCCACCACGTCAATCGAATAGTACTGGATGGTGGACATCTTGTAAGACTCGGTCCGTAGGTGTGGTGCTCCTTTGTGCCTCATGACAAACTCGATCCAGAACATGGCTCGGTCCAGCGGTTTCATTGGCTGATCTCGGTGCAGGTTGGAAAGCGTCTTCATCTTCTCCCTGTAGCTCGGCTCATAGAGGACCTCCTTCAGTGCCTCCAGGAAGTTGTCTTTGTTCACAGTTCCAATGTCCAAGACTTTGGCCACACCTCGTGCTTCCATCCTAAAGAAGTTGTCATGCTGGTCAAACATGAGTGGCAGGCCGATCAGGGGGACGCCGTGGTAGATGGCCTCCTGTATTCCATTGGTGCCTCCATGGGCCACAAACACTCTGGTCTTGGGGTGACCCAGGAGGTCGTTTTGTGGCAGCCATTCTAAAAGTAAGGTGTTGTTGCCGAGGGTGGCGGGTCTTTTGCCTGTGTGCCTCCAGATCACCTTCTGAGGAAGCTGAGCGAAAGCAGCAGCAATGTCCTCAGCGACATCATCAGGGAGTTTTCCCACCAGGGTTCCCAATGTCATAACGATGACGCCATGTTCACCAGAGCTCTGGACAAAGTCCTCTAGTTCTTTAGACAGAGGCTTAGAGGGTTTGCACTGAAATCCTGACATGTAGACGATGTTTGGCATTGTGGGTCGTGGGAACTCAAAGGTGAAATCGTTCCTCATCAGCCAGATGTCTGCTGCTTGAAAGAGCTCCATGTAATGTACGTCACTGCCAAAGTGACGATGGACAAAAGGTTTAAATGTTGAGTCTGAGATGTACCAAATCTCGAAACAATTGAATAAATAGAAAAGGACGTTTTTAATCGTTGGGTGAAGTTCATCTTGTCTGTAAGTTGTGAGCCTGGTAATGGAACATAAGAGAGTGGTGACGGTGCAATTGCCTGATGGCCCTCACCCTGAATAGTCCACCTAACATTAAAGACCAGTGGAAGGCCCAACCGGTGACCCACAAGCACCCCTCCGCCAATCCCAGGGTCTGTCAGAAATAAATCATATTTGGTGTCACGAAGGCTCCTCATCAGTTTGGTGTTCTCAAACATTTCCTCAACCAACTGAAGTTGTTTCTCATAAATCTCATAGAACTGTATTGTCAGTTCATACTCCGTAGATAGACGAGTCCAAATTGAGGCACCTTGCCTCTGTATGTTTAGCATTTTGGTCACAAATGACCCAAATCCTTCCTCATCAAAGCCGCCAGGAGATTTTATAGTGATGGACTTGTAGTGAGGGGAATCGGGTTTGATGTACCAGCTGTCTGAGGGCCGCAGCACCGTGACTTCATGGCCTCTGGAGTGAAGCTCTTCAACAAGACTTTCATGTTGACCCAGTGGCTTCCATCTATGGGGAACACCAAGACTTTCCCTCCATTCACCAAGTCTGAAGAGCAGAGCAGCACTGCCAATGTCACCATGGTCAGTAGGTACATCTCTGAAAGAGGTTCTGAGAAGAAATAAGGATGTTAGGTCAGTCTGTGTGTGTCCGTACAGTTCTTGAGTTCAACAGAATGGATTAACTGAGCTAACAGGCAAACACAGCAGCAGCATGTTTCAGCCCTGAAATATGACCCTTTGAGGGCAAAAACTTTTCTAAACTGTTTTAGACAAGTGCAGCTAAAGCAGACCTGCTTAATGCAAAGGGTTTTCTTTCTTTCTTTCTGGCACACTTCTCCAGATCTTGCATAACTCCCAGATTCTGCTCTATAGCGTTTACCTTAGTATGGAACTACACAGTGTGGGAATTCCTGCCTCTAAATCCCAGGAGGTCTGGGGGGAGGGCTGTTTGTAGTTGTAGATGCTCCCCGTCTCAATTTGTGTGTCATTGTTCTTTTGTAGTGTAGCTGTTATAAAGGTTAGAACAGCAACTTTATGTATGTATGAAGATCTGGAAGAGATCTGACATATTTCTTTTGATATTTAATCGATATATAATTATTGTCATGCATATTTGAGTTCTCCTTTAGAATCCTGGAAATTCTGAAATTTCAAACATTCTCTGTAAGACTAAGGAGCAGTAAAACATTCCTGCTGTGGTCATGCACATAAACATCACGTCATTCAATATAAGAAGTACAGCAACTGCACTCAAACATCAGTTTTACATTAACGCGCCGTAATAAATGTCAGTACTTTAGATCAAACACTTACAGAGAGCGTCTCAGTCTGCAGAGTTTCACGTTTCAACACGAGCTTGTTGTTTGTGCGTCCAGTCTCCCTCTTAGCAAAGACCTCGCTGACTCTTTTGCAGCTCTGAGAGCAGCTCAGAGGCTGTTGGCAGGCGTTCAGGAAGTAGGACTAAAGTTCAAAGTAAGTGAGGTTTACAGCAGCAGCAGGTCAGTGACACGAGGAAGAGGTGTTTTAGAGAGGGGCTCACATGATGACCACAGAGGTTCAACTTTAGATATACTGAGATTAAATTGAAGGCAGCTGCAGTTCAGTTGATAAGGAAGCAGTTCACAGACCACAGGGTCAGTGGTTCGTCTTGCTCAAGAAAGTGTCCTTGAGCCAGACACAAAACCCCAAGTTTCTCCCGTTTGGCCAGATGAGCACCCTGCATAGCAGCCATAACGTGTATGTACCATATTACTTTGTAAGTCGCTTTGGACTTCAGTTTCAAATGAATAAATGTAAATCATTGGCTGCAGGTGAAAGAACAAGGCAAAAGGTGGGAGAGATTAATGTATTTATTTATTTTTTTAATTACAGTTCGTGGTCTTCAACTTTAAGGAAACACTTCAAACATTTTGTTTTACAACCCGCACTATTAGAGTGTTTGACTCATAGTTTATTTTGAACATCTGTAATGAAAAACTTGTTCCAAAAAAATGTGGAGATGCATCTTTCTTTTAATTCATTATTGAATCCAACAGGAATTAATTTTGATATTTATGCTTTTTTGTGCTAAATGATTGTGATTCAAATAAAGTGGAAAAAAAATAGTTTTGTTATTGTGAGAAAACAAATGTATAATGTGTATTTCAGTTAAAAATCTAGATGGCAGTATCACTAAGACTACAACTGAATTAATGACTAGAATTGCACTTGCCATAGAAGTTTCATAACAAACATTCAAAACCGTACAGTAATAATTCAAAACGCTTTGAACACTTCTTGCTCAGGTCTAATTTTTTCAAAATGCACAAAATTTCAGGGATTTACTGCTACTAATGGTATGGATAATGGAACAGAAGTCTTTGATGTTATAAGGTTTGTGGCAGTATTCAACTACAGGCAAAGTAAAATGCCACTGTTATCTATTTGAGTCGTGAACAATTAAGGGAAATTCAGAAAGTACATTACAATAATTTCAATACATTCCGACACCTCATTCGTCATTCCTTCTTGACTTTGCTTCTGCAAAACATCTTTCTCCACAAAAACTTTACTGCACAGATAAAAACAGTGAACATTAGTAAAGTAACTGCCAGCAGAAATGCCACCACGTCAATCGAATAGTACTGGATGATGGACATCTTGTAAGACTCGGTCCGTAGGTGTGGTGCTCCTTTGTGCCTCATGACAAACTCGATCCAGAACATGGCTCGGTCCAGCGGTTTCATTGGCTGATCACGGTGCAGGTTGGAAAGCGTCTTCATCTTCTCCCTGTAGCTCGGCTCATAGAGGACCTCCTTCAGTGCCTCCAGGAAGTTGTCTTTGTTCAAGTTACCAACATTCAAAACTTTGGCCACACCTCGTGCTTCCATCCTAAAGAAGTTGTCATGCTGGTCAAACACGAGGGGCAGGCCAACCAGGGGGACGCCGTGGTAGATGGCCTCCTGTATTCCGTTGGTGCCTCCATGGGCCACAAACACTCTGGTCTTGGGGTGACCCAGGAGGTCGTTTTGTGGCAGCCATTCTAAGAGTAAGGTGTTGTTGCCAATGGTGGCGGGTCTTTTGCCGGTGTGCCTCCAGATCACCTTCTGTGGAAGCTGAGCGAAAGCAGCAGCAATGTCCTCAGCGACATCATCAGGGAGTTTTCCCACCAGGGTTCCCAATGTCATAACGATGACGCCATGTTCACCAGAGCTCTGGACAAAGTCCTCTAGTTCTTTAGACAGAGGCTTAGAGGGTTTGCACTGAAATCCTGACATGTAGACGATGTTTGGCATTGTGGGTCGTGGGAACTCAAAGGTGAAATCGTTCCTCATCAGCCAGATGTCTGCTGCTTGAAAGAGCTCCATGTAATGTACGTCACTTCCGAAGTGACGATGAACAAAAGGCTTATAGGTTGAGTCTGCGACATAACAAATCTGGAAAGAAATGAAGATATACACAAGGAAATTTTTGACTCGCTGGGTAAAGGTCATCTTGTCTGTAAGTTTTGCACCACGTACTGGGATATATGAGAGCGGGGAAGGTGCAATTGCCCGATGGGCCTCACCCTGAATAGTCCACCTCACATTGAAGACCAGTGGCAGACCCAAACGGTGACCTAGAAAAACCCCTCCACCGATCGAAGGCTCTGTCAGCATTAAATCATATTTGTTATTTTGGAGGCTCTGCATCAGTTTTGTGTTCTCAAACATCTCTCCAACCATCTGAAGCTGTTTCTCATGTATCTCAAATAACTGAAGAGTCTGTTCGTAGGCCATAGACAGACGAGTCCAAAGTGAAGCACCTTTCCGCTGCAGATTTAGTGTTTTGTTCACAAATGACCCATAGCTTTCCCTATCAAAGCTGATAGTATTTATTGTGATGGACTTGTAGTAAGGTGAATCTTCTTTTATGTACCAGCTGTCTGATGGTCGCAAGACAGTGACTTCGTGGCCTCTAGAGTGAAGCTCCTCAACAAGGACATTCATGTTGACCCAGTGGCTTCCATCGGAAGGGTACACCAAGACTTTCCCTCCTTGCACCAAGTGAGCAGAGCAGAGCAGCACTGCCTGTGTCACCACCATTAGTTGGTTCATCTCTGAAAGAGGTTCTGACAACAGACATGAGGATGTTAGATCTCAGTATTTTATGAAGCTGTGCAGTTCTTCAGATCAAGAGTGTGAATGCATGAATGCTTTACAATTTTGTGACTAAACTCATTATGTAACCTGCACACAAACGCAAATGAAGGGCTGACATCTGATAAAAACACAAAATTTTGGATTATCAAAATATTTAAGTTGCAGGCATTAGTAATACTCAGCAGACCGTAGAAACTTCTAGGAGAAGGGTAACATCTGTAGAATTTACTGCTAATGACAATGCAAGGCAGGTTCCTTATGTCCTGCACAAAACCGGGGATAAACTCTTTTGTGCTGCACGTAACCTTTTTGAGGAAAAAAAAATCCTTTAATGAGCGGCACTTTTTGAATGCAAAAGACACCTGGAAAATATAGGATAGCAGAAAATTTACCACGACAAGCTGCAGCGTCCAGATCGATTCCAAGTGCTAAAAGAAACAAGGTGATTTTGAATAATTAAGCATGGTGGTGTAGTACACGTAAACGACAAAATGACAAAGGTGTGCTTGTGTGTTTGCTTGACAAACACTGTCAAGCACTGAGAACACTCAGTGAGATGTACTTACAATGAATCAAGTTAATGTTTAATGACTTATACAAAAATGCAACTATTGCAAAGCTTTATTGCCCCCAAGTTTTGTAACAATAACCTCCTAAAACCATCCCAACTTGCGTCACAATGTTTAAAAAAATCTCTTACAACATCAGACGTTTTAGGCTGCAACAATCAAACTGTCCACAAAATTCTAGGAAGCAATGCTTTAGTGAAGAAAGGGCAGAACATACAGTTCTATCGCACACAACAGCAGAATTTTCCACAACTGCTACAAGTCGGACAACAAAGGATTTTCATTGTAATTAAATCCCACAGCCAAAGCTCAGCAACAGTTTGTTGATAACACAACAACACAAGGTAGGAATTCTTGCCTCTCAATCTAAGGAGTTTTAACAAAGCTCTTTGTGTGGTAGACGGCCCCTCTCTCTGGTTACACAGCATTGTCCTCATGTGTTGTTCATGTTGCTCAGCAGTGACAGGTGTTAAACTCTGAAGGGGGATTAATAGCAGCCACCTTTTGTTCTAACTAGAGCCAAGTTTGAAGGAACATTTTGTGCCTCACCTTTAGCTCTAAAAGGTTTTAACAGTTTTTGTGTGTCAAGTTCCCCAAAGGTGATCTAAATAGTAACAATGTGGGCTCATTCCTTAGTTAAAATGAAAGCTATTAATAAATTTTTTTGATCAAATCTTCAAGAGTGTTTGCATGAAATACACAGGAATGCTCTGTTTTTATAATAAAGTACATGGCCTGTCCCTGTCTGACCTTTGCAGTGTTCCGATATTTGTGCCAGCCAAACACGTTTGGCAGTTTTCTGAACTGACTGGTATCTGCTTCCAGGATAATTCCAGTGAACTTGCTGTAACTTCTTAGAATATCCTGGGGTTGTGTGTTTGTATTGAAACGTGAACACTCTGATGTTCTCAATTAAATTCTGTTCAAATGCCAAACTATAGAAGGACTATAATTAAAGTTCACTATCAGGCTGCCCAGTGCATTCATGAAGTGCAGTTGCCTTGTTGAAAGTGTCAATAGGAAGCAACTGCAAATTGTAAATTGCTCAGCGAGACTTTGAGACAGAGTGACAGTCTGCGAGGGGCTGCACTGAATACTCTTCTTGCACATACGTAACTTCACGTTAGTAATCATGTCTTGGAGCATCAATACAAGAACAACTGAACCAGCCATCAATTTTAGTTTAACATCCCACTATCATTCTCACTAATTAGCTGCTAAAAGTTTGACTTTTAAAAAATGGAACCACTTACTACGAGCTGCTTCGTCAGCAGAATTTCAGGTTTCAACACAAGCTTGATGTTGGCGCATCCAACCGGGCTCCCAGCAGACAGCTCACTGACTGGTAGCAGCATCTGGAGTCAGAGCAATTCAGTGGGTGTTTGCACTGACAGGACCAAAGTACAGAGCAAGTGAGGTTTACTGCAGCAGCAGGTGGTTCGAAAGGCTGAGCTGTAGCCGTCGGCTAATAGAGAAGAAAAGCTGTGAAAAGGCCTTTCTTTTTATGTGGTTTTTAAAATCACCATTTTTTTATCCTTTTGATTAAACACTTCAATATTTGGTTCAAATAGCTATTGCATTGTTTCACTCATGGTTTAAATTGCTATATGATGGAAAGCCTGCTTCAGTAATCTAGGTTTGCAGACATCCGTCTGATTCATTTACTGGATCTCAGCTCCTGCTCGTTCAACATGCCGTTGTTTTTGATAAAAAGAATTAGCAATAAAAGATTGCATGAAAAAAATGCAAAACGTCGGAGGAATCAAAATGACTGGATTTCCTTTAAACATACATTACAGCGTGAAAAAATTTAAAAATCAAAGAACAATAAAAAGCTGAAACTGAACATATAGTAAAAATCTAATTTTAATTAGGGAGAGAGTGCATAACTATCTCATATATCGTACTGATATGTTTTATCACAAGAAACCATAAAGTGCTATATTTTTTATTGTTTTTATGACTTGGTACAGAACAGATGACAAGTGCTTAGAACAAATCTGATCCACACAGTGCAACGTTATTATAACGATGTCACACTGCATGCATTATTCTTTTATGGCTTTGCTTCTACAACACACCTTCCACAAAGACCCTAAATAAAAAGAAATTAAATAAAATGAAAAGTTCAATTCAGCCAGACACACTCAAGTCAAAAAACCAGACCTATGACAACACTTTACAGATGTTATTGCTTTATTTGGAGAAATTTAAGTGCAGAAAATACAGTACATAATATGTCATTGCAGTTCATTCATCATTCCTTCTTGACTTTGCTTCTACAAAACACCTTCCGCCACAAAAACTTTACTGCACAAATAAAAACAGTGAACATTAGTAAAGTAACTGCCAGCAGAAATGCCACCACGTCAATCGAATAGTACTGGATGATGGACATCTTGTAAGACTCGGTCCGTAGGTGTGGTGCTCCTTTGTGCCTCATGACAAACTCGATCCAGAACATGGCTCGGTCCAGCGGTTTCATTGGCTGATCTCGGTGCAGGTTGGAAAGCGTCTTCATCTTCTCCCTGTAGCTCGGCTCATAGAGGACCTCCTTCAGTGCCTCCAGAAAGTTGTCTTTGTTCACAGTTCCAATGTCCAAAACTTTGGCCACACCTCGTGCTTCCATCCTAAAGAAGTTGTCATGCTGGTCAAACATGAGTGGCAGGCCGACCAGGGGGACGCCGTGGTAGATGGCCTCCTGTATTCCATTGGTGCCTCCATGGGCCACAAACACTCTGGTCTTGGGGTGACCCAGGAGGTCGTTTTGTGGCAGCCATTCTAAGAGTAAGGTGTTGTTGCCGAGGGTGGCGGGTCTTTTGCCTGTGTGCCTCCAGATCACCTTCTGTGGAAGCTGAGCGAAAGCAGCAGCAATGTCCTCAGCGACATCATCAGGGAGTTTTCCCACCAGGGTTCCCAATGTCATAACAATGATGCCATGTTCACCAGAGCTCTGGACAAAGTCCTCTAGTTCTTTAGACAGAGGCTTAGAGGGTTTGCACTGAAATCCTGACATGTAGACGACATTTGGCATTGTTGGTCGTGGGAACTCAAATGTGAAATCATTCCTCATCAGCCAGATGTCTGCTGCTTGAAAGAGCTCCATGTAATGTACATCACTGCCAAAGTGACGATGGACAAAAGGTTTATAAGTTGGTTCTACAGTATACCAAATTTGAAAACATGTAAAGAAGTAGTAAAGGAGGTTTTTAGCCCGTTGGAGGAAGGTCATTTTGTCCGTCAGCTTTGTTCCTGGAATTGGGATATATGAGAGCGGAGAAGGTGCAATTGCAAGATGGCCCTCACCCTGAATAGTCCACCTCACATTGAAGACAAGTGGAAGACCCAACCTGTGACTCAGAAGCACCCCTCCACCAATTACAGGGTCTGTCAGAACTAAATCATATTTGGCATCATGGAAGCTTTGCATCAGTGTGGTATTCTCAAACATCCCCCCAACCATCTGAAGCTGCTGGTTATGCCACTCATAGGACTGTACCATCAATTCGTACTCTGTAACTACACGTGTCCAAAGTGAGACACCTTGCCGCTGCAAGTCAATTAGAAAGGTTACAAATGACCCAAAGCCTTCCTCATTAATACCAAGAGGGTAATGGATGGTAATAGACTTGTAGTGAGGAGAATCTGGTTTGATGTACCAGCTGTCCAGTGATCGCAAAACTGTGACTTCATGGCCTCTGGTGTGAAGCTCCTCAATAATGACTTTCATGTTGACCCAGTGGCTTCCATCTAAAGGGAACACCAAGACTTTCCCTCCATTCACCAAGTCTGAAGAGCAGAGCAGCACTGCCAATGTCACCAAGGTCAGTAGGTACATCTCTGAAAGAGGTTCTGACAACAGACACAAGAATGTTAGATATAGATGCCTAATGTATGTAACAGCCCAACATATATGTTTTTAGGAATTAAAATTTTGTTTGTACTAGTTATTAAGTTAAGTTATGTCATGCCATGTCAACTGTTTTGAGGTAGGTACTCGGCCTGCTGCGGTGGTTCCTGGTATACTTTTTGTTTTGTTAGGATAAAAAATAAATTGTTTAAATTTCATAGAGATGTGCAAAGCAGCACTCTTCTTCTCTGCCAACTGAGGCAGTGTTTTTACATTAATGACAATTGCTGCATAAAAACAAATTTACCACATGACACGAACTTCAGTTCATAGCATACTCATCTCTGAGTCAAAAAGGTTACAAAAATCATGTTAGCATGCATTCTCTGTCATAACTACAGTCAAGCTCTGATGCTTGTGTTCCTACATTTCAGCTGGCAGAAAACATCAGGCAATTTCAGGACCTGATGGTTGTACTCTTCCTAATCAATCCCTCAGGTTTCTCGATTTAATTGCATAGAACACTTTGATGAGTATGTCATCATTTCATGTAAGGTTACCTATCCAAACATTTAAATGTAAAATTATTTCTCATCATTTTATTAGACAAACCTTAGAAAGGGTTTGCAGTCATGTGGCTCAGTGCATTCAGACTGAAAGGTGCAATGCTTTTGTTGAGTTTGTCAGAACGGAAACATCAGGAAATTTTAGCTCTGAGACCATGAAGTGAAAATAATATATGCAACTACTGTTTTAGTGTACACTTCTTGCATGCAATTAAACCTCACAGTAATCCAACAAGAACAACTGCAGTAAAACACTGGATTTAGGTAAAGGCACTTCCATCAATATCACCATTTAGCTTTTAGCACTTTTACAAGTCTTTATTTTTTAAGACCACTTACCGAGAGCGTCCCACTCAGTTTCTCATTCAAACAGGAGCTTGAGTTTCGTTTGTCCAGCCTCCCTCCCAGCACAAGGCTGACTGGCTGTTGTCCAGCTCTGGCTCTGGTATAGCAACTTGGAGGGTGTTGGTAGGTGCTTAGGTAAAAGGGGTAAGGTTTAGAGCGTGTGAGGTTTGCCGCTGCAGCAGGATGGTTATACAAGGACCCAAATAGAGAGAGCCACATGGTGATCTTAGAACATTAACTATAGATGCAAGGTATTTAAAAAGAATAAAACAAAATCAAAAATCAGACACAAGGTCTTTTAATCACATTCCCAACTCTTGGGCTTTTCAGCAGTTAGAAATGTACAAATCTCATCAGAGAACGTTTGCCACCTGTGGACATAGAGTATTAGTAGTCATGCCCGACAAGTAATTGTCGTTAGTTTCACAGTCACTGTTTCTATCCTTTGTTTTTCCTGTTTGTCAGGAGATAAAATACTGAGTTCAACAGCTCACACAGCTTCAAACCTCCATCAGAATGTTAAAGTGAGACTCAACATTTCCGTAATTCCCATCCATTTGGCAGAACAACTCACAGAATTTCAATATGAAATGGAAACAATAGTCAAAACAATCAAAAGTAAACGCACAAGCCACTTACTGTAATTTACCCTTGAAAGTTGGCATACCTGAACTTTAGGCCAGAATGTATAGGGTTTCTTAACCCAAGACTTTTAATGGAAGAATAAGTTACGTTTTGACATTGCCTACTAACAGAGTGAAAGATGGGACAGGACGTAGTAGCTCTTTGAAACAATACTGATTTAAATGACTCCAGAAATTATTCTTCAGACACAAAGAGAACAAGGTCAGGTTAAAAAGATATCTTCAGTTTTTACTTTGGAACATGAGGAGGAATGTAATTAGTCACAGTTGACAACCAGCGTGGAAACTGGAAGAAGATGCAGGTGGAATGAACATAGCAACGTCAGCAAAGCTCTGAAATTGACGAGAAAGAAGCTGGTTCTGAGATCCTCATCAAGCAAAGGAAATGTACATAGTATCACATAGAGAGCTGATAAGGACAGAGAACTCTGGAGGCTCCTTGTCCATGACTTATCCTCCAGATTGAACTTCGTCACGATACCTGCACTGGCCTCCTTTTCCACCTCCTCCTTTCACACACACTGCCCCTGTCAACCTTTTGTGCCCTATCACATTCGCAGACCTGCACCCTCTAGCCCCACCCTACCTGCTTCTCACTATAGACTCAGTACACTCCTTCTCCCCTTGTAGTTTCTCTGCTTTGCTCTCCCCCAGGGACCTAGCCAGCCATCAGTCTCTTCTTTATGTTTCTGCGCTCTCTGTGCACGTGTTTCCCAATCTGCTTGTCGTCTGCATTGCCACCTGAGCTCGTGTGTTGGTCTCCATCCCCTAATCTGCTCTTTGTCTGCCGGTAGTTGTTTCGCCTGCCGCTTACCTTATCCCTGCTTGATCCCGACTATCTGTTCCCAGATCCGCCTGATTCCTCACCACCTGACTGCTTTCTCCACTGGTTTTCAAGTCTTTCCGGTTTCCCTGTATTCTCTTCCGCTCTTTTTGTTTTCATTGGAGACCTATAAAATTTCCTGTGACCTTTTCATCACTGAATATGTTTCAGATTGCAGCTTTCGTGAAAAGACCAAAACCAAGAATGAGTGTATCTTACTGACGAGTGTATCCAAAGCTCTGTGTCTCCAATGTTGTTCAGAAACTATTGAAGAACTTCATTGACACAAACTGTTGCACTAAAGCTTTGTTTTTATGACAAAGTGGATTCATAAACTGCCTTCTTTCCTCTTCTGTCTGCAGCCCCACTGTCAAAAAGTCCTTGCAGTAGCCGGCCAGCCAGCGCTGCTCCGTCCCCGTCCCTCTCCAGGCGTTCAGATACTGCCCGACCCCTGCTCTCCCCAAAAAACACTCGCCAGACACAGTACAGCGACAGACCACAGCTTCATCTGAACCACGACCCCTCTTCCTCTGACACAGATGGAAACTGCTACACAGAACTGTACCCCGGTCCTCAGAGCTACGTGGAGAGGCTGCAGGCAGACGAAGGATCAGTGGGCGTCAATCCACTTAGGGTGGAGGACGGGAACATGTACTTCTCACCGGTGGTGGAAACGGTCTCATCTTTCAAACCAAGTAGGTACCAGTCGCCACTGATGCCCAAGGAGAACAAGCCTCTGGAGGTGGGCATCCTGAGGAGGGTGAAGGAGCTGCTGGCCGAGATCGACCCCAGGACGGCAGCCAAACACATCACCAAGGCTGACTGCATGGTACCCATTTTTTTTCTAAATGGCAAAAAAAAAAAACACTTTCCATAGTCTAAGCGGGCTCACATGTAGGGCAGCATGATGGCAGTTGGAAGGTCCCAAGGATTTTATTTCACTTCCCAAAAAGTTGTGTACTCCCCATCAAACAGTGACATCTCCAATCAGTTTCAGCACCTTCAAACCTCCAACAGCATAGGCACTTTCATTAACAGGTGATTCCGGTGTAGTGTCAAAGTCACAAAGGACTTTTTAGGTTCTTTCATGGTATGACATCCCCTCCACAGGTCTGATTTGTCAGTTTATCTCATTGCTTTTATCATTTCTGGTTCCATCAGGCAGGAATAAAGACGGAGTTGGAGGCTCACTGATATGGAAAGTTGAACATCTAACAGTTACAGAGCCACATGTTTTTCTTAGGAGCTGAAAGAGCCAGATCCAGAGACAAAAGGACAATAAATATGGAAACAAGAACATGTACAAACAAAACCAGAAACATCACACATATGCAAAAGTAGCTGAAAAACGTGTCTGTTTTTCTAGGTGGCCAGAATTCTGGAGGTGACTCCAGAGGTGCAGAGAAGGATGGGGGTTAGTTCTGGAATGGAGCTCCTCACGTTGCCACATGGCCAACGGCTGAGACTGGACCTGCTGGAGAGGTGAGTAAAGATTCAGAAATAAGTAGTTTGGTGCCGCCACAGAGCTTATAGAGCGCACACAAGTTTCATTTGAGCTTCTTCACTTTGTTTGCTCCTGCATCTGCAGCACATGTTATCATTAATCCTTAAACTTTCTCTCTTTAACCAGTGAAAGTTGAAAGCAGTGAAACCGTTGGAAGGGGCAAAGAAAACCAAAACCCAAGCCTGCTTTCATTTGTACAGTTATCTTTACAGAGTAAACAAGGCTGACAATCAAACTGTGACATACCGCACAGATACGCTGCTGAGTAAATTAAGGAATTATAAGTTTGTTGGTTCGTGAATCTTTATTTTCATTACACATGTACAAGTACAAAGCAACGAAATGCAGTTTATGTCCAACCAGAAGCACAATAAGCAGCAAGTGCAGGATATAGGTTATAAATGACCTCTAAAAATTATGTACAGAAGAAAATATGGATCATATTTACAGATGCTATGAACATACTATAAATAACAATAGTCAGCGATTTACAATAGATGAGCAGAGTCATCAGTCAGATAGATTAGCATATACACCATTGCTACAGTAGTCAGGGGTATGCAATTTGATATGTACATGAAATTACTATAGTAATCAGGCGTATACAAGTCGATATGAATATGATATTTAGTTTGCTATTTACTACAGTCAGGAATTTACACATGGAAGAGTATAAACAGACACTTACAAATATAAATGTAAGTTTGTATTTGATAGTGGGTGTTGGAAGTTGTAGAATCATGTGAATTTTTTTTCATGCCACGCTTGGAAGACTCCAGGATTCTCATCCTGTTATGCTTTATTGGTCAGTGTTTAAAAAAAATGGTAAAAACTGTTCAGAGGTCAAAGGTCTAGATCACTGTGGCCTTAGCCTGTTCCACAGCTGTGAGCACATTATCACAGGTCCAGCTTTGAGGGGCTTTCTCTAAATTTGCCACAGACATTTGGTTGGGCTCAAGCATGATTCAGTCACCTGTCCGTCCCAATTTGTCAACACTATGCCTTAAAAATTTGATCTTGATACATCTGGCAAATACGTCTACTTATAATCTCAGCAGCCATGCACGTAATCTTCCCATTGACTGCTCTGAAGAACATCTGCAGTGTGGTGATTTTAGCTTTCTTCCACTGAGAAAGTTCATGTCCTGAAGGAATATATAATCTTTTCATGGTTCAGGCCTGATGAGGTGATGCTTTATGATTGATGTAAGTTAACATCCCTCTCCTCTGTTCATGGTTCTGCAGGTTTCAAACCATGGCCACCATGCTGGCTTTGGACGTGCTGGGCTGCACAGGGACGAATGAGGAGCGAGCCAGCCTGCTTCATAAAATCATCCAAATCGCAGCTGAGCTCAAAAGCACGATGGGCAACATGTTTGGCTTCGCTGCTGTGATGAGAGCCTTAGAGCTGCCACAGGTAGACGTGCAAACACAGTGATACTGGTGGCGACATTCAGTGGAATGAAGGTCCCTCATGGAAACCCAATCAGCTTGTAGATCAGAGAGTAACACATTACCTGGTGGTAATCAAGACGACGATTACCGTCTGCAATAAAGCCTGGAGCCTAAGCGTAACCCTTTCCCCACTGCATCCTGACCACACGATCCCATCTGTGCCCTGTGTTCTTTATTTCAGGTGGAAGTGCGTCATGACGGCTTATAAAACATTATAGATGCTCTGTATCTGGATAAATCTGCTAACTGTCAGCATTGCTTTATCTTTTAGCTTTTCATTTGTTTTCGCAATTTTATTACAACACATGATAGCCTAACAATGCAACGCCAAATCCCAAAACATTTTGAGGAAAAATTTTTAGGAAAGCAAAGGATATATTATACCCCTGTGACATTTGTGGCTTAGGGGGTTGAGGGTTGTCCTTTCAGTGGTTCAATCCCCAGGTGCTTGAGTATGTCAAGGACTTGCCCTGATACTTTTCGAGGTCCTATTTAACTTGTAAAAATTAATGTACATACAAACTATGTTTCTGTCATCACAGCTAAATGGTCTGCACTATATACATACACACACACACACACACACACACACACACACACACACACCATATACTATTGGTACTCAAAGCACTTTTCTTATCTACCCATTCACACACACTCACCCTAGAGCTAAGCTGGGGAACATTGGCTGGCCATTTCAGCTTTGCCTTATTTTATTTTATTAATCTGATATTTCGATTAAACTCTGATACCTCCAAATGAGCTACATCCACAATTTCTTCCTAAATGGATATAAACACATTTTTATGTTTTTGCATCTTTTTCTAGGTTTATTTAGGTTTGTTTTTGTAGATGCCTCTGATGTGCGTGGACATTTTGCACCTTTTTGTTTTGCAGTAGAGTTACTTTGCTCAAAGGCTCCGAGGGTCCAGGGGTCTGTGCCTGGTAGATCTGTCTAATAATCTAAAAGCCCAAAAATTAAATGTTTCCTTTCTTTATTTTTGTCTCTCAGGTGGCTCGCCTGGAGGAAACCTGGACGGCGTTACGGCAGCGTCACACAGAAGGTGCGATACTGTATGAGAAAACTCTGAGGCCATTCATGAAGAGCTTGAATGAAGGGAGAGGTACAGTTTCATGTGATGGAAAAAAAAAGTATTCCTATTGGTCCAAACCTTTCTTCAAACAAAAAAATACAAAATTTGTTTGCATGTATGTCCCACAGAAAGCTGCCCACTGTCCAACACGACGTTCCCCCATGTCCTCCCCCTCCTCTCTCTGTTTGAGAAGAGCGTGGCAGTGGGTGAAGGGACGGAGCTGTGGGAGACGGCGGACGTCGGTGTGGACGTGGTCATGTTTCACCTAGGGGCAGCAAGGACTATTGCACAACTGGGAGGGATCTACCGCTCCAATGCTGAGAGCAAGCTGCAAGGTAAGAGAGGTCAGAGGATGACACACTAGAACTCCAAAGAACGTGTTGAACAGTAGATAAAAGACTGTTGATGCTGCAGGTTTCCAGGAGCAGGCAGAGGTCCTGGAGATCTTTGTCACAGACTTCCAGATGAGGCTGCTGTGGGGGAGCAGGGGCGCTGAGGAGATGCCGGCTCTACGACATGCCAAGTTTGACCAGGTGCTGACCGCTTTGTCCAACAAACTGGAGCCACCTGTCAGAACTCAGTGACCCCGGGACTTGTTTATCCTAGACATGTTCCTGGTCATTGCTCTCGGTGCTTCAGAGGAGCGTGTATTGATGAGGTTTCAAAAGGACATGAGGAGCATAAAACCACGGGCTGTCTTTGTCAGACAAATGTGCCGTAACATAACAGACAGAAATATGAAGAGTGAAACTAACCTGTTGCCTGAAGCTCGTTGGGATTCAATTTCCAGTCAAAAACACATAGGCAGAATAAATAGAAGTATTTAAAGATTAACCCTGACACACTCTCACGTAAGAATACCTGTGAACCTGGTGCAGTGATCTGACTCAGGGTGGATTGTAGTAGACACAGGATGGTGGAAGCACTGGAATTAGGCAACAACCCTGAGCCAGCAAAATACAAATCATAAAGCTGAAAAAAGTCACGGCAGGTCGTTGTTTGTGGGACATTTGTGTTGTTTCTCATACTTACTGTAATTGTAAGAACTCGAGTCTTTTATTTAAGCTTCAGTTTTCTTCGTGTAACCTGCAGTGAACATTAATCTGAATAGGTGTGTGTCACTTGTGGTTCGGGGTTTTTGTTCTGCAGAAAAACACCTGGTGTCGTGACAGTAGTTATTAAGCTGAAGCTGTGCCTCCGTCTGATCAAGTTAATGCCCAGAAATGTTTCTGTGTAAGCGTGAAGGCTGGACCTTCCCTCAGTCAAGTGCATGAAGTGTATGTCACATTGTAAAACCCAGTAACACAATAATATTTTACACCTGCGTGTCCTCTTTTTGTATTTTATTAGAATGTTTTAATGATTAAATATTTTTATTCAAAGCATTTATTTAATGTCACTTGGGATGAGATTAAAAGTGCTGTAAGTGGTACTGGGGCCTAACCTAACTTCCATTTCTCCATGTTTCTTTCAAAATCAGATTCTCACATCTGAGAGGTAAATGGTATTAATGCTGAGTATTTATCAGATATTTAAATAAATAGGTTTCACTCACTTTTGAGGCTGTTTATGCATAAAACATCTGTTAGTTATGTCTTCATACTTATTTCTCAGAATCAACTTAAACATTTATAAATAAAATAAAACTTGAGTTATGCTGCACTTTTTTAAACACACTTCTCACGTGAGATTTGGTCATTTGGAAACTTGAGGTCCCAAAGTGACAAGTTCATTTAATGTAGCTGTCAGCGGATCGTCAAAACTGCTGTGACCATTCCCACATCAGTAGCGCCCTCTGGTGCACAGTAAACATGGCACCTTCCTTATTTCCAAATGTGGAAACCAATTTAATGCGTTGTACTTTAGTGTTAACACTTGTTTTTCATTTTATGATTCTTGCTACATTAGGGCAAAATAATAAGCACTAGAAATACAACCCCAATTCCCAAAAAGTTGGAAGGACTTGCAATAAACAATAAAAAGAGAATGCAATGATTCACAAATCTCATCAACCCACATTTAATTCACAGTAGAACATAAACAACATATCAGATGTTGAAACTGACACATTTTGCCATGTCAAAGGAAATATTAGCTCTTCTTAAATTTGAAGGCAACTGTGATTCTTTAATGGACATCACTGCGTGGGCTCAGGAACACTTCCAGAAATCATGGTGCAGGATTGTTTGCACAGTTTGTGGTTCCAGCTCCAGTTTCTAATGAGTCATGCAAACCGCAGACCCAGACTCCGTCTCCCCCTCCACCCGTAAGCACCGTGCCAAAGTTGGCTCCAGTGGTCACAGACATTTTCGACACATCAGTGGAGACCTGTCATGTGCCGGTCTGCTTTAAGGCCTTGACCATCGTGCCAGCCTCTAAAAGCTGAGGATCACAGGACTCAATGACTACAGTCCCATCGCCCTGTAGTCTTTTGAACGCCTCATCTTATCTCACCTCACGGACATCACAGACCCCCTTCTGGACCCCCTGCAGTTTCCCTACAGAGCCAACAGATCTGTAGATGATGCTGTAAACATCGCCCTCCACTTCATCCTCCAGCACCTGGACTCCCCAGGATCCTATGTCAGAATACTGTTTGTGGATTTCAGCTCTGCTCAGAGACAAGCTCTCCCAACTAAACGTGCCTGACACCGTGTGCAGGTGGATCACGGACTTCCTGACCTACAGACAGCAGTCCGTGAGTTGGGGAAGCATGTCTCGGACTTGAGGACCATCAGCATTGGATCCCCCCAAGGCTGTGTCCTCTCTCCTCTGTTATTCTCCCCGTACACCAACAGCTGCACATCGGGACACCAGTCTGTTAAACTCCTGAAGTTTGCGGATGACACCACCCTCATCGGCCTCATCTCTGATGGAGATCAGCCAGGACCTCAAGTGGGAGAAGAACATCAGCTCCCTCACAAAGGAGCCTTAGCAGAGGTTGTACTTCTTGTGGCAGCTAAAAAAGTTCCACCCCCCTGTAAAGATGCTGGTGAACTTTTACACTGCCATCATTGAATCCATCCTTACATCCGCCATCACATCTAGTTCACTGCAGCCACGGCCAAGGCTGAGCTGCAGCCCATCGTCCTCTCTGCTGAGAAGGTGATCGGCTGCAACCTCCCATCTCTTCAAGAGCTGTACGTCTCTGGGACCCGGAGACAAGCAGCCACGACCCGTCTCATCCCGGACATACACTCTTTCCGCTCCTCCCCTCCCCCCCTTCAAACACAAGAACAGTTTGAACAGCGCTTTACACTGCACTCACACACCATGGGGAGGCTGCTGTGCAGCTGGCCAACGCTCAGGAGCAGCTAACTTAAGTTCTGTGTCTTGCTCAAAGACATTCGACATGTGACCGAAGCAGCCGACAGTTGAACCAGCTACTGTACGGCAAACTACATGACCGCACTACCTACTGTACCACAGTCACCCACTAGACACACAAACTACACTCACTGGCCACTTTATTAGGTACACCTGGACTCCATTATAAGAGGTAGTGGTTCGGTTTTGGCCTCTCGTTCATTTTAAATAGGGCTGCCAAAACATTCGAACCATCTTTTAACATAATGCCCAACACTTAGACTGCTGGGGACCAACCCCTTATACACTGAGACACTTTCCTCCTCTCAGCCCACATTTACATGTCACCACTCTGTGTCTTCTTTGTCCCGTAGTTGTGCTTCTCCCTCTCTGTCTCTCTCTGTCTGTCACTGTCTTCAGGCGTCCTTGGCTTTGGAGTTACCCCATCCGGTCAAGGCAGATGTCCGTCCACCCTGAGCCTGGTTCTGCTGGAGGTTTCTTCCGTTAAAGGGAGTTTTTCCTCTCCACTGTTGCCTGTAGCTGCTCAAGGAGGATTTGTTGGGTTTTTTCTAAATGACTTTATTCTGTAAAGTGCCTTGAGACCACTTTGTTGTAAATAGGCGACATATAAATAAAGTTGAATTGAATGAAATATATATAGAGAGAGCAGATGTGTCCAGTTCAACCACATGAATTAAAATCGAATATAGCATAAAAAACCGGCTCATGCACATACATTTTGAAAATAGGAAGTAATTCATGAGAGATGCCTGGTGTATTTATTTAGGACGTTATGTGCACAGTCCTGTCACTCGAAGGATGACGGTCACATTTCTGTTCACCCTTCAATAATAATCAGTTAACTGTCCGCTGTGGACTGTGATCCTCCAACGTGTCCGCACGCGTTACGTCAGACGCAGCGCCTCATGGGAAATGTAGTCCTCCCTGTGACACGGCGCGTTCACTGGAGGTACAAGAAAACTACACGCCGCCCGGTCGTCACACGCAGTACGTGCTGTCGGTGAGTGTGTGTCTGCCAGCGGGCAGCGAAGATGTGGACCGTCCTGCCGGTGCTGTTTCTGTTTGTGTACCAGCCGGTGTGTGGCGTCTTTCAGAGGCTTTACTGCTCCATTTCGGACAGCTGCGAGTGTGACTTCACGCCCAACATCCGAGGTGAGGACACGTCTCTGTCGCGGCTAAGCTAACTGTCAAACAGGCGGGCGGTGCTAACAGGGCACATCTGTCCGGCGAACGGAAGCGTAGCATTAAACGAACGCGCCCGTGTTGGGCACCTGCTATTTCAGCGTCTAACGGGCGACAAGAGCCACTTTACAACGCTGCTGTGATGCTAGCGAGCTAAACAGGAAGTCTGGTGGTTTTGTGTTGTCAGTCAGGAACAAACTCTTTACGATGGAACTAATGCCTGATTATAATGTGGGTTATACACACGTATGATCACATAGCTTAATATGAAAATGTGTTTCAGCTAGTTACATGCTAGTCAGCATCGTTTCTGCTGTCCAACGTGAAAATGACCGTGGGAACAGTTGATTCTTCCTCAGCACGTCCATTCAAATGACGTGCAGTTCCGTTTCGCTAGCCGTTAGCTTCCGGTGTCCTAAGAGAGACAGTCAGACCAAAGGGAACAGCTGACACAGGTGTCAACAAAAGGCTGCTCAGCTGTTAAAGTAGATTTGTGACAGGCGTCTGTCTGGTAACACGGATATTTTTATTGTCTGATGATCAGACTTGGAGTGGGACCTCTACAAAAACGTCTACGGTCAACATCTGGCCCAGGACATCGTGTCAGAGGAGGTGGCGAGGTTCCTTCAGAATAAAAGCCCTGACCGCCCCCTGGTGTTATCCTTCCATGGCTCCTCTGGGACAGGAAAGACTCTGGTCAGCTCCATGCTGGGAAATCATCTGTACGGCTCAGCCATGAGCAGCCCGTACGTCCACCAGTTTGTCCCGACGCTGCACTTCCCCTTACCTCACCGGGTAAATAAGTACAGGGTAAGTCAGGAGTCACTGTATCACAGCATGGACAAGTCCCGATTGAATCTCTTCTTACAGGCGTGATGAGTAATCTATAGAAAATTAATGCGCATTTATATCCGACACATTTTTAGTCACTGAAACACAGGTGTCGAACTCCGGGCCTCGAGGGCTGCAGCCCTACTTATTTCCTAAATGTCCCGGCACAACCCTCGTCTTCCAGCCTCTGGTTGACTGAACACACCTAAAGCAGCAGTGGGGCGTGCAGCAGTAGTTGGAAAACAAGCAGGGCTGCGGTCCTTGAGGCCCAGAGTTCGACACCCCTGCGCTGAGATCCAGGATTTGCTCACGTTTGTTGAAGGCCAAACGACGTTAACATGTAGTTATCTACAGAACTCCTTCTGAAGATGCGATTTGAACCGTGGTTTCTTCCTTCCTTCTGCAGAAGGAGTTGAAGAGCTGGGTGCAGGGCAACCTGACTGAGTGCGGGCGTTCAGTCTTCATTTTTGATGAAATGGAGAAGATGCCTACAGGCCTCATCGATGTCCTGGAGCCTTTTCTTGGTCCCTCACACGTCGTGTTTCGTACCAATTACCGCAAAGCCATCTACGTCTTCATCAGGTAAATGTAGTGGTGAACACACACACATTCTGTGAGGCGTGTCAGTTCTGGGAGCTGAGACCAGTCAGCCGTAACGTTATGCCCTCTGACAGTTAAAATGTATTTAGTTTACCTTTATTTTGTGTCACCTACCTGGGGAAGTGATGCAGCCAGGATGCACTATGGGAAAAATGCGAGCCGGTGCGATGCTTTGGGCAATGTTTTGCTTGGAAACCTTTGGTCTTGCCATTCTTGTGGATGTTACTTTGACGTGTACCACCCACCTAAATGTAAGGGGTGAACTTAACCAAGTTCACCCCTTCATGGATTTGGTATTTCCTGACTGCACCCCGCCATTGCAAAAATGGTTCAGTAATGGTCTGAGTTCCATTTGAGGCGAGATCTCGGTTTGAGCATCTGTGGGATGTGCTGAGGACTTTGTGCCAGATACCACAGTATATCTTTTGAGGCCTGATGGAATCCGTGCATCAATGCGTCAGGGCTGTGTTGAGGGAAAAATAAGGAATGTCTCCATATTAGGCAGGTGGTCATAAAGTTGTGGCTGGTTAGAGTATATCCTTCCTTGTGAATATCTCTCAAAACCTACTTGAATTTGTTATGAAATAGCTGCAACAGTGATTTATGACTTTCAGCTGGGCAGGAGAAACATTTGTTGTTCAAAAACGCGTGTCAATTCAAAAAGGAACAAAAACCTTTATCATCATTTTCATCGACTTTTGTTTTTGTGCATTTTATCTGCAGCAGCACAGGACAGGACGTTATAAACAAAGTGGCTCTGGAGAATCGTCGGGCCGGACGAGACAGAGAGGAGATCAAGTTGTCCGACCTTCAGGAGGCCATTGCACAAACTGCTTACAACAGCAGCACAAGTCAGTCTCCCGTACTTTTCATGTGTGCGATATTTAGTCATTAGTGAATATATACGCATAAGAAAAAACAGTAACATGGACCTCTGTTAGAAGGACAATGGTGCTTTCTGTTTTAGGATTGTCTTGAAGTACAGTTTTTTTATGTTCTAATGATTAGAGCTCAATCGTGAATTTCATCTTAATTATGTGATTCAAATATCTCTAGACTTTGGACCGTTGGTTGAACGGTCACATTTATTGACATTGTGTTGGGCAATATTCTGTACTAAGGACTGAGTTCACAAGGTAGGTGTCAAAAGTGTCAGAACAACAGGTTACACTTAAGTAATCAGTTTCCAAGAATAAGCGTCTATATTCTATATAAGAGATGATTAAATAAAACTCTCCCAGAACCAAATACTAGATACAACAACAAACAGCCAATTCTAATGATCACAGTGTAAGTCTGTTCACTCGCACTTACTGTTTCATTACTGGTGCACTAGATAAAAGGACCTGAAGACTCTCTCTCTCCATCCAGGCGGCTTCTTCCAGTCTAGCATCATCCAGCAGAAGCTCATCACCAGCTTCGTTCCCTTCCTGCCCCTGAGCCGACGCCACGTCGAGCGCTGCGTCCGCTCGCAGCTCTGCCAGCAGGGCAGCTGCGGCCGCAGTGACGTGGTGGAGGCCGTAGGAGGCAACATGATCTACACTCCCGTCCAGGGTCAGTACTTCTCCACTACTGGCTGTAAGGCTGTCCCTGCCAAAATCAACTTCTTCCTGTGAGCAGCGGTGGGAGAAGAGGCTGTTGGTTTTGAAGGACTCCTTCTGAGGTGAATCAAGGAAAGAAAATCTGACTCACAGGGAGGTGAGATCAGCGTCTCTTCAGAGTAAAGGACGACTCCTGCTCTTGGAGAATCGAACTCGTAACCTTCTGGAGTTGAAGCAGTTGGATTCTGAGTTTCCAGGCAGACAACGCTGTGGCAGTGGGAACGCCTCCATCTGTGAGCGTCGCAACCAGGAGTCACGCCTCGCTCTACCTCAAACGCGGCACTACTTCTAATTTATGAGCTTTACCTTGGAACAACGTGGTTTCACATTTCAAAGGCTGCTGCTGGAGGTTAATTTTTTTATCCAGTATTAATTTCTATTTTTCTCAAACTTTCACATTCAGACAGTGAAACTGTCGACCTACGGGTGTCCACGGTTTGACTGTCCCCGTCTGGGGCAGCAGGAGGTTCGGTGCCTCGTCTGTCTGTCAGCTGCCTAACAGCAGCAGAATGAAGCCAATCCTCATTTGTCATTGTAACGGTGTCAACGATTCTGCTTTATCTTTGCTGTTTAAACGTTTTACTAAAAAGAATCAAGTGTTGATTTTAAAATGTTTTAATTTGTGGGAAAGGACATTTATGGTGGAGAACAAGATGCAAAAATGACCTACACGCAGCAGTTAGAGGAACCGATCTAACTATTGTATGGTGTCTCCAAAATGTCAAACACTTTATAAAAGTTTGATTTTAGCTGTTTTACAATGACGCGTCTTGTTGTGACTGACTGACGCATTTTTGGTTTTATCTGAAAAGTGAGAACTCGTGGGAGGATGGAGATGTCAGATCATTCAGGGCCGTTTGGGCATCAAGTTGCTGAACCACACTTGTCTAGTATCTTTCTATAAATTACATATTATTGGTGAGATATGACAATACAATCGTCACTTTATCATTCACTAACTAAAGTTCTATTTCAAGCACCAAAAACATTGTGCACTAACAGTTGTTTTGCCCGCATGATGTAAAGATCAGATCTGCCCTGTGAACATTTCCATCTCTGCCATGAGGTGGCAGTAACAGACCTCGTTTTACCAAGAGAGTAAGAGGTGAAACAGAGTTCAGCTGTGCATTTCATCCCAGCGAGGCGCAGTGAGCTCCGCACAAACCGTTTGTCTGTCTGGGTTTTTTGCTGTAAACTGTTCGGTGTGTGTTCGGACTCAGTCCACGTGCACTTTATGTTCATGCAGGATCGAATGGACCTGATGACAAGAGTCTGTTTGACTCTTGGTCTTTGTGTGTGATGGGAAGCCAGGCTGCATCTGCCACAATGAAGACTTCAATCATGAAATGTTACAATGAGTCTGAATTGTTTACAAACAATTAGTGACTGTAAATCTTTCATTACTTGACGGTGTATTAAATGATGGCTGCATGGACAACTGCAGCAGCAAGTCGGGCAATTAAAATGCAAATTTAAAAAAAATATCAAGCTTAATTGAATTTACAAGTGCAGCACACGAAGACGAATTTCTCGCTGGAGCAAAGACACACGAACGCAGTAACAGACTGCGCATTGAAACATTATGCAGAGACAATTATCACAGTGTTATAACGTACGGCCCATTCTCGGCGTTCAGTCAGCGCTGTCACAGGAGCGCAGCAGTGTGCAGAAGATTTATTCAATTTCTAAATGAAACCATCAGTTTTTAGATTGATTTTTGCCTCGTTCTAGACAGCTATTGGTTTCAGATCATTTCTGTGAAAATGATGGAGCACAGACTGTCCGTTGGACGTCCCTGTTAGCTACAGCGAAGCCTGATAAACCTCCACCAGACTCCACTCACATATCAGTCCGTCTTTTTTTTCTTTTTCTTTTTGCTTGATTTCAGTTCCTCAAAGGCCCAGTGTCTTAGTGAGCGTCAGGCTGAGTTGTTGCCAGTATTATTTGAATGCATCTATCAAAAATGGCAGGATTTTTGAAGGACTGTGGCATCTCGTACATGAAGTGACGGCTTTAAGCTCCTGAAGTGCCTGGATGTCGGGGTTTAAAGCTTTACGCCAAAGCTGCGGCTGCAGGGTAATTCACCAATACACATAAAAGAGAATCAGTGTCTGAACCATTTTGCGCTTCACACACACGATGAAAACGGGTGGAGAGTAACGGCACATCTACGGAAGTGCAGTTTTTGAAGCTTTCTATTATTTTCATGTTATGTTACGCTGATTTCACTAAAAAAAACAATTATTTTCCCCCAACAAAATCAGAAGTGGTTGAAGTAGGTTCACGCTGCTGCTGTTTTTCTTCGTCCCCCGGTTGATTAATTGCTTTTCTTTGCCATAATCTGCTACAGAAAATCTGTGGAACTAATCTGGACGAGACCACAACAGTGATTTTCATCAGTGTGTCGAATTCATTACTGTTTACAATACTCTATTTTTGGTGTACTGTACATTTTTGAGGTTGTACTTACAGCTTGACCTTGAGTGAAGAATCTGTAGTAAAGTGATTTTTTTTTTTAGTACTTGCTTGAGTAATGAGTTTGTTTACTTGTAAATGTAAAAGTACAGATTTGATTTCACTTCTCAGGGATGGAATCTCCCACATGTTACGTCACCTGGAGGAGTTTTGCAGCTACAAGCAGAGTCACCACATCAGGAAGTGCACAGGACGGTTTGATTCCCTTCATATACATTTACTGCCTCAGACGACAAACACAGGAAGCAGGTAGAGAACAGGCGAAGTCGTCCTGCAGGAGAAACCTGCTGCTGTTCGCCTCGTGTCCCTGATGAAGAGGGAGTGCAGCTCCTCCGAGCTCTCGACGGGAAGCAGAGGAGATGGTATCTCGCTCTGACAGAGACGTAGCTCCGCTATCTCCGGCCAGCAGGAAATTAAGAGTTTCTCCATCGGAAATGAACAGGTGTCAGAGGTCTTCAGTATTCCGTGTGTGTCGCTCACGTCCACTACACTCTGAAGAACGATTTCACTTTTTCCCACAGCACAAGAGTCAGTGAGTCAGTCCTGAAAATGTAAATATGCGTGAAAATAATATATAATAAAATAATAAAACTTTTTACATTTACATTTAGTCATTTGTGAGACACTATAATCCATAGTGACTTACAAGTGAAGGTACAAGGCAGCAAAAATCTAAGGTTGTTCTTTTAAGTGCAAAGGATGATGTGCAATAATTCTGTTTTCATCATTTTTTAAAACGAGCGAATGAGTGAGGTCGCTGAGTCTGGCAGCTCGTTCCACCATCGTGGAATCACGGAGCTGAACAGTTTTCCCTGGTGTCTTCTGTGTGGCGCCGCCAGACGTCGTTCGCTGGCCGAGCGCAGCAGACGGGAGGGATTGTAGACCTGTTTGGTTATTTTTGAAGAAACACTTTGACATTCAGGCATCTGCCGAGACTCACATTTATCTTAGCTTAGCTTAGCTTAGCTTAGCTTAGCATCAGAGGCCTGACGGTGGCGGAAGCAGCCCGGCACCGTCCACAGTTAACAAAGCTCTTCCCCCCACAGGCACCTCCAGACTTTGCTAATTAACTCCAGGCAGATGTTAGCGTGTTCGCCGTCTAGAGCGAGCTGTTCTAAGTACCCCCCAAATTTAGGTTGTTTGTCCCGACCCTCCTACACCACCAACGGGACCATTTGTTGGAACCGCGGCCCCATAGACGCAGGCCTCTGTTGAAACTGACGGAGATGTTTTAAAGCTGAAAAGCTAAAAACAAGTTTGGTCAGAGTGAGACAAAAAGACAAAAGGCATGTCTTCGCCTGCGAGTCCAAAACCACGATGTAAAATAAACAGATTCTAGTGATGTTCGGCAGGATGTGGATGAAAGAAAGTGAATCCGTCCCCGTCTGTCTCCTCATTGGCTGTCACATGTTTGTTCTCTTTGGAGGAACATTAACGTCGGCAGAAGAACTTCTGCATGTGGGACAGGAAACGTCTGGCCGACCCACCGGAGCTGGTCCCCCCCCCCAACCCCGACAGACGACGTTTTCAAAGAGCCTCGTCGCCTCCTATATATGCCACAACTCACCATGATCCGACTGTGATGACTCCATCAACCGCACCCCACCCACCGCCACACGGGCAATGCGAGGAAGAGGAGGGGTTCGAAGGTCAGCTTTACAGGCCTCTTCAGCCCAGCTGCTGTTGCTGCGTGTCGCCGTCTCCGCCCTTCTGGACAATGAGACAAACACACACATACATATGTAATAAAGGCAGGATGACCAGCACACACACCTCTCCTGACCTCTGAGCCTGTTTTTCACACGCTCCCTGCACAACAGCTGGACCGGCTCCTCTTCACGTCCACTCTCTCGTGAGAGAGGGACAGACAGCAGAAGGACAAACTGGTCCAGCTTTCTCCTCCACTTTAGTCCTGTCCTCTTCCTGTCTCGTCCGTCAGAAATCGAGCAGAAAAGACACTTTCACCTCCTGCTTTACCTTCCCAACCCTTCCTTCTTCCTCCCCTCCAATGGGGGGTGGAGAGGGGGGCAACAATGGGACGCTGCTCCTTCCTACCTCCTCCCCCCCACCTCCACAACTGTGAGTGTCCCTCTGTCCCCTCATTCTTCGCCCTAACCGCTCCATTATTGGGCCTCTTTCACTTGTAAATGTGGCCAGCGATACTTCTGATGGGTCTTTTATGCACGCGGCCGAGGTCAGGAGAAAGGTGGGGGCAGGCGAGGGGGTGTGTGGATACAATGTGAGGGTGGGTCATGGTTGGGGGGGCTGTTTTTTTTCCTGCAGGCCAGAGTGAGAGGGGACGATTGCGACAAAGAGTTAAATCCTTTTTTGTGTGTGCAGTCATTTGGGACGGTTGGGACGAGCCCAGCTCCTGCCTCGCATTCCTGCAGCCGGCCGTCCCCCTGCAGGACGGGGACGAGGAAGTGTCATTTTTTTAAGAACTCGTTTGTGTCCACAGAGGCCTTTAGAGCTGCCATAGCATGAGGCTGGGACCTGCTTATGACAGGGAGCAAGCCTGTTTCCTACAATGGAGTCCGCAAGAGTTTACACTCCGCTGGCGGCCAGGACTGGAACACGTGCTCAGATCATTTAGCCACGCTGCACTAAAACTGGACTGGAAGTTAAAGTACAACGAACAAAAAGTACAGAAGGCGGGGAAATGTTTTTCTCTTTAATTCAGTTCAATCCAACTTTATTTATATAGCGCCAACAGAGTCGCCTCAATGCACTTTACGTTATAAAGTCATGTAGAGAAAACCCAACAAATCCCCCTTGAGCAGCTATAGGCAACAGTGGAGAGGAAAAACTCCCTTTAACGGAAGAAACCTCCAGCAGAACCAGGCTCAGGGTGGGCGGACGTCTGCCTTGACCGGTTGCTCACTGGAAGACACACAGCTCCAAACCCGGGGACACCTGAGACAGGGACAGAGAGGGAGAAAGAAACTTCTCTTGTAAAGACTTTTTTCAAAACACATTCTGTGACCCAAACTACAGGAAAACCCACGTCCCCTCCTGCGAAGCCACGAATCCCTAACATACATGTGTGCAACCTGCAAACACCAGCGATCCGTCCCTGTGGTGGACGCCCCTCTGTGCTGCTGCTGGTCTAAATCACAGACGAGTGAAGTGTGGACGTGGATGAGAGCCTGTGGACTAACGGACAGGAGACAGTGGACCAAATGTAAAATGCACATGCACAACAAATGAAATCTGAGGCAGTGAAGTGAATTTAGTTTTATATCTCCTCATTTTTTACTCGGAGAAAGAAAACAGCCACTCACTGTGTCATACCCAGAGTCTGAACTGGTCCCTGTGGGACCTGCAGGTCAGAGACAGCTGGATGCACAAAGGCCTGAACACAGAGAAAACTTTCCTAGAAAATCTCGTTTTTTTACAGTCAGTGCAGAGAGCGGCCGGCTTGTTCTCTCCAGTAAAATCACCACGACACGCCGGGTTTTGGTGGGTTGTGCTGGCGGCCGTGTAGTGACTGAGTGAAGGACCACACGTTGTTGTCTGAGGGTCAGTCAGCTTTCCGTGCGTGTTTTTAATGTTTGGTTGGTGGGTTTGAGGCGGGTTTGGTATGTTGTTTATTTGAAAATAGTTTTAGCAGAACCAAAGATAAATTTCTGCATTTGACATTTACAGTCACAGTAACAAAAGTTAATCAAATGTGTCCGTCGTAGGTGTGAAGCCGCTGTGGGTGTCAGGCTCAGTTCTTCGCAAAGTGGCCTCCACAGTGTCATGGCCCGACCGTTCTTCTGTGGGATTGTCAGTTATTTTAGCTTCTGGTCTGACCTCTGCCACCTACACACACACACACACACACACACAGCAGAGGGTGGTCTCAGTGGCAATCGAGTCTCCAGGACAACAGGTGAACAAAGGGGACACGGCGGGGGGAATGTGAGGCCAGGGGGGAGGCTGAGTGAGTCGGGGGGGTGAAGGGCGACTCCTCGTGTTGGGGCTGATGGGAGGTGAGATGGTTGTGTGAGTGTGTGTGTGTGTGTGTGTGTGTGTGTGTGTGTGTGTGTGGGGTCCAGGTTGACCTTGGCCTCTGATGAGCAGTGGTCAGATGGGGTGCGAAGGCCACCGGCCGTGAAGGAGGGGCAGGACAAAGACCGTGATGCCTCTCACTCAAACCCGCGGTGATTAATGAGTGAACACACTCGCAGCCCCCCAGCTGACCCCTGTGAGCCCGGCTGCTCAAACAGCGGCCCCCGGGTCTTTGCCGTGGTCATTTTCTCAACACTTCTGATTGATGAGCGATTCCTTTCCCACCACAAATTATGGTAATACTGCAGTTCTGCAGCTGCTCCCTGATCCCAGCAAACACAACTGGGATTCACACGGCCGGTTAAATAAAGAAGCAGATCCGGGGTCCAAGTTTCACCTCAGTGTCAAAGCAGAAACCGTGCGACTTTCTAACTGTACGTACGACAGAAGGCGTTTCTATCAGTGTCACTCTTTTCGAGTCGGATTTTCCATTGTTCTCATCCTTTCTCTAAGAGTTTTCTACTTTTCCAAACAAATTCCCCTCATCTGCCACCTACAGCAGATCCACGTCCACCCCAGCAGAAACACACTTTACTGCAAAAAACTATCAAAGTTTGCTCAAAATCCCCCAGTCACCCACAGAGCACTCCAGGTAATCTGCCATCAACGAGTCCTCGTGTGTTTGTGAAAGACCTTCGTCGACATCAAACTTACGCTGTTTGCAAAGCTGAAACCCAAGGACGTCATATGTAGCCACTAAAACAAAAGCTGTTTTTCCAACCTGATAATTTGGTTCTTTTTGGGTCGTATTTACATTTCAGTGCATCCGAAAATGATGATATGATATGAATCTTTGTGTCCTAAGATCTAAAGAAGAAGGAATTAGTTTATATTTTACAAAGAAAAAAAGAGAGAGTTGATCTAAATCAGATTTAGACTGTCAATTGAAATTTAATGCTAATAATATTTGTATATTATGTGCATATTGGGTGAGCTCAGATTCACACAGGTTCATGCATTCATACATTCATGGTCGGCGAGGAAAGGAAACTCGTCCTCCACACTGTAAAAAAAACGATGTGGCTGCGAAAAAGCCAACATGTCCTCCTCTGGTCAGGCAGTAAGTGTGGCTTAAAATAAACAAAGGAGCCGATTGGCTGCGAGGATGCGGTGATGTCACAGCGCCCCTGCTGAACTGCAGCTGTGCGTCTGCAGCTGGGGCTGAACAGTGGTGCAGTGTAGCAGGTGGGGGGGCGGGGGTGTGGGGTTTCTGCCGTTTGGTACCAATACAGGGGTGATAATGGTGGGTGATGGCGGCTCGGTCGGAGACGGGTGCAGACGTCCCGGGTGTCTCCAGCTGGTGACAACGTACGGAAACAAATGGAGGCCAAACATCATCCAGCCAGTAACAGTAATTCAAACTGTGTGTGTGTGTGTGTGTGTGTGTGTGTGTGTGTTGGATGTTGAGGGCCAAACATGGCCTCTCGTCCTTAATGCTGCTGACATTTAGCAGAAGGGGAAGGGTTGTGATGATGATTGGGAGAGCGTCCTTCTAACTGTCCCAGTGTCCGAAATATCAGTCTTGGCAGCACCTGTTTCATCTCTGCCTGTAACACACACACACACACACACACACACACACACGACCTGTTTGCGTGTTACTAAAAACACGTTGTGCGTCTTTGCCGAGTAACACGAGGCCATTTCCAGCCACGTTCTCGCATGTTTCTCAGATGCCTGTGAGAAGCTCCTGTTAGTGAGTGTGTGTGTGTGTGTGTGTGTGTGTGTGAGAGACAGGAAGGAGGTCGTGATGTGACGTCACCCTCGTGATGCTCCTACACCTCCTCCTCCTCCTCCTCCGCCCACATCCAGTCCCCTCCCTTCATCTCCATCCTTCCTGCCTTTTGCTCTGCAGCTGAGTGTGTGTGTGTGTCACAGTCATAACACACCCGGGTCATGTGACTGTGGAGGTGGTGAAGGAGGCGGAGGAGAAAGCGAGTGACCCAGGGAAGATCTCAGCAGGATGTGGAGGCCGAAACCCGGAAGAGGAAGCGTTTTCAAACATTTCAAGGCTGCGTCAACGTCCGGAACCACATTTATCTTCAGACTTAACCCCAGCACCCGCACACACACACACACACACACACACACAGATGAAACAGGATGATGAAGGCAGTGTTGAATATGTGCTTTTCTTTGGAGAGAATCACCACGTTACAGGCAGATCCGTCACGTTTAGCTTCTTAAAAACGTGTGAAAATACCTGAACATTTGCTTCATATGAGATGATTTTATGAAATAAGATGATATATATGTTATTGAGTCAGAGCAGGAGGTTAAATGGCTGTAATGATCGTACGAGTTTCCCTGTCGATTCTGATCCAGTCAACACTGAGGCTTAAAAAATTAAACAGTGATGGGCCATAAACAGAGTTGGAAAGTTTAAACTAATTTCCTCTTGAACCTTTTATCAAAGACAGAAAAGGTTCCTATAAATAGAATCATTTTCTAATTGCTAAATAATATTTTACCTTAATTTACATAAACCAAATGCTCAAAGTGGATCAGAACTGGGGCTAAACCCAAACACAGTCACAGATTAAAGTGAGGAAGTTAAAGAAAAAACGTATTATTTCACAATTTTAAGCTTCATTTACTTTATTTTTGTTTTTTGTTAATTACAGCAAATTGCAGTCTTTTAGTTTCTCAGACCTCCAGAAAATTGAATTAGCAACTAATTATTGACAAGAGCTACGAGAATTCAGATGATAGAAAATGTTCAGTCAAATCTCTGAATATTTGCAGTTTGTTTGTATGAGAAGTTTAAAATCTCGACGCTCAGTTCATCTTCAGTGGAAACACAGATAAAACACAGAGTTTTCCAAATCTGAGACTTCATTATTGGGGCGGATGGCAAATGAAACATGGATGAAGATGGTTTGTGTGGAAACCATGGGAATAAAAGGTGAGCTGCTTCTGTCGGGAAATGATGCTCAGTCTGACTCCGCCATTCTGGGGCGTTGAGTGACACTCGGGCAACACACAACTGTTGCATGTTTCCCTCCAACTTGGGTGGTGTGTGTGTGTGTGTGTGTGTGTGTGTGTGAGCTCAGTACACACACACACACCTCCCAGAGTTTTTAATCCACTGTGCTGAAGCCGAGCTCCATCCCGGAGCCGCTCAGCTCCCCGGCAACACGCTGAGAGCGGATTACAGCAGCAAATTAGTCGGAGGAGACCCAACGCACGGTGTGAAAATCAAACACACCCCCATCCCCAAACCCAACAAGTCAGCCTGAGGGTTTGTCCTGGTCCCTGTCAGGGAGCAGCTTTCCCTTTTTGGAAAAGAGAAAGACGAATTCACCTTCTGAACGTTTTCAACATCACACTGACATTAACTTTAATTTGCATCCATTCATTTTCCCACTAATTTCAGAGATTTTACTTTATTTTTACAGAAACCACATTGTGCTTGGTTATTGAAACCTTTTGCGCGTTTCTGTCGAATTAAAACGCATCTTTTGGTTTGATCCTAAACGAACAATCACACCAGCGTTTTCTTTCAACCCTTCAGCTTCAAACTGGAAGTTTGAAAGTGACTCTGAGGAATCGGCGGCACGTGGATCATGCGTGAGATGGAACACATGGAAAAACAGGAAGCAAACAAAAAACCAACGGAGATGTGATGCTTCTCATTAATTCTTTATTGTTCACCACAGACGAATTCCGTCTTTATTGCCTTGTAATGGCATCTTTTCTCCAAAGGAGAAAGGCCTCGGAGAAGGTCACGGTTTGTTAAACAAAATTAAAATGATACATTCCTGAAGAATTATGCAAATGATAATCCCCAAAAAACGGCAACAAAAGGCGCCAACAAAAGCTCAGCAGTGGCGCGACCATAAACCTCCTCTGAGGTTTGCAGCAGGAGAAAAGGGAGAAGCGGAGGTTGTGGGGACAAACCTCACTTCATGTCCCAGCCCCTGAAGGACTTCTTTATTTTTAGTATTACATTATTATTCGGGGCCTCCTCCTCCTCCTGCTGCTGCTGATCATCCAAATGTGCAAAAACTTCTTTGCAGAGACTTTTTCCGCTTCAGTTCAACAACAAAAGGAGCCGGACTGAGCGCGTTTAATGAACTTAACGGGGAAAAACCCGCATTAGACGGAGACGCTCGGGGCCGAGCGTGGCCCTCCGAAGGCCCCGGACCGGAAGATCCAGCACACACCGAGTGAAGAGCCAAAGAAACGGGGAAAATGTGCAACACGAGGAGGGAAAAAAGCTCCGGTCCGAAGCGCAGGAGCGTCCAGCAACAGATGTCCAGGCACAATTCTCGGGTTGGGTTTGACATTTCACAAGAATTGCGTTTGGACAATCAGCAGCTGGAGCTCAGAGGACGCAACGAACCCGAGCCGGGCGCCGTCTCCCTCTCTGGTTCTGGGCTTCAGAAGAAGGAGCTTCGCACTTTCTCCGCGTCCAGCTGCACATCAGCCACATTATCCAATTACAGGCGCCAATTAACGCCGCTCCAGCTGATCAGGGGAAACGGCGGCGGCTGCAGGGACGCGCAGGAACTCGGATCCCGCACGTTGGAAACTCCTCTCCGCCATGTCTGCACCTGTTCACACGCATCCCTCTCCTCCGTCCGTCCGTCCGTCCGTCCGTCCTTCCTTGTAGTTTCCGTTTCCAGACCCACGTTCCCGTAAAACCTGCACGGGGATGAAGATGCGCGCAGGTTGCACGATGCACCTGCTCCTCCGACGGACCGGGCTCGTTAGTCCAGGAAACAGGCTGCTGATGGAGACCGGGAGGCGGGCGGGGACGCTGGACGCTCCCCAGGATGGACGCTGTGAGAGGGGGACGCTCAGACCTCCACCACCCACCAGCACCAGCACCATCAGCAGCAGCAGCAGCAGCAGCAGGGTCCGTGTGTCGCTCCTCCTCCTCCTCTGCCGGCCGAGCGGAGGGGGCTTTTTCAGGGGATCCTCCAACAATAAGACCCGGTGCGTCCGTGTCACCGAGAGAGAGGCTCCGGACTGGGGCCGCTGGGCTCTTGGTACTGAGATTTGAATAAAGACACACACACACACACACACACACACACACATGATAAATGCCCATTGTGCCCGGAGGAGGAGGAGAAGAAGAAGAAGAAGAAGAAGAAGTAACGAATCTGCACAGAGAGAGAGAGAGACAGAGAGAGAGAGAGAGAGACACAGAGAGAGAAACAGAGAGAGAGAGAGAGAGAGAGAGCAGCTGCGAACCTTAAAGACACAACAGGCTCATTTTCTTCCTCTGTCCCCTGAAATCACCTCAGACACCAACTGTGTGTCCACGCACAGAAAACAAGTTCCTCTCTGCAGCTCACACACACTCACACACACACACACACACACACTCACACACACACACTCTCACACACACATACACACTCACACACACACTCACACACACACACTCACACACACATACACACACACTCACACACACACACACACACACACACACACACACACACTCTCACACACACTCACACACACACACACACACACACACACACACACACACACACACACACACACACACACTCACGACCCGCAGAATCTAATCGGCACATGTTGAATGTTTGCTCAGTTTTATCCTCTTCCTTTCTTTTGTTTGTCTGAAATCGCAGCTTGTAAAAATGCACAATTTAAAACGGGAAAAGTAAAACTTAATTTTACATATTCAAGCAATTTACATCCATCTATTGATGACGTTTGTAATCAAAAACAGCAGCAGCACCATTAAATGTGCTCTGAATAAACTCAACATCTGATTCGTCTTATTTGTATTTGTCTGTCCAGATTAAATCATTCAGCTTATTTACGTATTTATGTACAAATTAAATATAAACATTTAAAAGGTTTTAATTTAGTTTAAATGTTTTTTTAAAAACTGGATTACACCCAATTAAACGAAAAATTTCAAACTATGTTTTTATTTTATTGTAAAAACTGAGGAAAAACACAGACCATAAACCAAATAAATTAAACAATTATAATCTGCAATTATGTGAATATTTGTCGTTTGCACATTTAAAAATGTCACTATGCTGCAAAATTATTTATTTTGTTTCTTTAAAAATATTGAGTGCTTTTCAGATGCTAAGCTGACAGCTGCTGATGTCACAGGATCAATGCAGCATAGTCACAATGACACAATATGGAATGAAAATAAAAAGCCGACAAAAACAATTGGACTAAATAAACGACACCACTGAAACAAAATGAGTTTAGCTTGTGTGAACAAGGCGAACACACATTCACGCGCCCTGATCTGCTTCTCTGTTTGGCTCCAGGTGAGAAGAATTTGTCTGAACCAAGAGAAAGAAAAACAAAGCTCATCTTCAGGCAAAAGAGGCCTGAAAGCGTCACTTCAGCAGAGACATGAAGACCTGAGACCTGCATCTTGGATCCCATTAGAAATTAATGTCAAATATTAAAATGCTGAAGCCTGTTTTCTGACTCAGACCTGTTGATCTGCAGCAGAACCTCCTGCAGGTGGTTTGGATGTTAAAGCGGATTTTACAGAGTAATTATTGGGAGGAAAACCCATTCATTGTAAGAATAAGAATTCAATTTTTAAAATTTTACCATTACAAAAAATCACAAACATTTTTTTTTACCGGCTCAATGTGCATTTAATATTATTTTTGTGTTTGTATAATAAACAAACTATATCTTAACAGGTCAAAGCATCTTCAGCAGCTGCACCTGAAAGTCACCTCTGTGGCGTCTCCACAACAGGAAGAAGATCAACATCTGCACCTTAACGGAAACAAGCTGGACACACTAATCACACTGGACTGTGCAACTCTTAGAATCTCAGATTCTTTTCCGACATCTAGAGGACAGTTTTCAAATTTGCGCTTTCATGTTCATTTTTAACGCCTCCTGTTACTCTGTGTGTCTGAGCAGCGTGGGATGACAAAAAGCGTTTTGAATCTATTAGTTGCGTTTAAAGAAATCAAACTGATGTTTCAGGCATCAGCACTTTGTCTGTGTGCTGCTCTACAAACAATATGATCATCACCAGCTCATATATTTTTGTGGCTCTATTAGATTCATTACCACAAACTTTAGTCAGGCATGTCCCCAGAAGGTGAAGCCAATCGGCTCATGTGTTCACTGGAAGAGTTTTCTTTCTACAGATTAAAGTTGCAGTTATTCGTGGGAAGCGTTTGGTTTCATTCAACTGTCGTGAGATCACAGAGAGTTTTGCTTGGGACCTTTTGCTGTGTGGTGATGGGACACAGTGTGCAAGAGGATTTGTAGAGCTAAAGCTGTTGAGCTGATCACCCTGTAGGTGAGAGTCAAAGCTTCGTCCCTTATGTGGGCGGCTGCAGGAAGCCAGCACAGAGTTCTCAACAGTTTTTGTGCCAATCAAAAACGAAACGGGCTGCTGTATTTCGGATCATCTGAAGCAATCTGGATGTACTGCTGGTAGCCTCATCAGCAGGGCTTTGCGTTAGGTTTCAACTACATCTTTGCCCACAAATATATAATTTCTGGTAGACGGAAGATCCTAGGTTGTAGTTCTGTTGTAGGGAGGTCCAGTTGAAAAAGTCCCCCTCATCTAAGGCGTAAAAAAATTACGGGACAATGGGGTCGTCTTGTGGGAAGGACAGTCATGTGAAACAGAGAAAAGAAGAGGAGCAAGTACTCAGCCCTGTGGGACACCGGGGAAGAGGCAGCGAGAATAAGAAAGTAGTATTTGCCAAGATGTTGGAGGCTCACTCAGATCGTTGGGATCTACACGGGCCGAAATCCAAATCAGGGAGCACAGCCAGAAGGAATCTCAAAACTATGGACTGATTCAGTTTTGTATATTGGTTCTTGGTCCTGAGAGCATCAGTCAGTGCTTTTCATTCTCTAACTTTATCCTTAGCTCGACAGTTACAGGACACACTGTCGTAGTTGCAGTTTCAGCGTGAAAACACTGACGGCACATTTACCAGGGGAACGTTCACGTCAGTCCAACTTCTACTACACTTTTGTTTGCTGCCTAACTACAAAAGCCAAACACAGTTTCCTCTTTGGTTTCTGCAACCAGAGGAATCACCAAAAATGAATTATCAGTTTTTATTTATGAACCTTTATTTAACCGGATAAAACAACCTGTGCGACAGGTTCTCTTTTATAAGTGTGAGCTGACCAAGAGGTCAGCAGCATGTGTCATAAAGTAATAAAATTTTAAATACATATTACAAACAATAAGTTAAAATGAACAATAGTTTAAGGGCTGCAAACAGTTTAGCAGATAACGTGCATTAGTTGAACAAGGTAACACTGTAAAAACACTGTCCAATGGACAATGAGTGAAATGAGTTTCAAGTGAACTTCTGAAATCTCTTGAAAGTGTTCCAAGCAGAGGGGCCAGCGAAAATGGAAGGCTCGCTTCCCCATTTCAGCCCGAACACGGGGCACAGTGAGCAGGTGAATGTCTTATAAACCAGCATCATGCAGTGATGCTCAAAGAAGGCCGCTCAGCTTTGGCATAGAATTCACAAGGATGTGTTAGACGACTACATGCCGCGACAAACCTCAAGGCGCGACGATAGGCTGTTTTTAAAGACTGAAGACGTCACCGTAATTGAGCTGAGGTAAAAAAAAGGTTGCCAATACGAGACATTTACGTGCTTTGAGAAAGAAGCAGGATTTGTTTTTCACAAAAGCAGCTAGTGTCATTATAAAGTTTTATCGCTGGGACGGCTGATGGATTGTGCAGTTGAGGAAAAAAAATCGACATACTCATATCTTTATTAGCTCAAAACCTCCATGTTGCTGCGGACAAAATCTTCCGTCCACTGTCAAGTTGAATGTATTCAGCGAGTTAAAGGATAAATTACCCAGCAGGCTTTGCCTTCAGGGCAATGGCGGACCCTTCCTTCCGCTCCGATCAGATGTGTGAGTGGACTCTGCGCCGCACTGCTTTGTACGGTGAGTTAACGTTTCCGTTGCTGGGAACATCTTTGCACGTCGGAGGCTCATTTGCCTCTTAAAGGTCCCCGCTGGTGCCTTTTCACGGCCCTGTAAGAATAATTTAGTGGAGGAGGCCCGAGATGACTGGAGATTATGGCGAAGAAAGGGGAAAAGGACGCGTTATTAATGCTGGCTCATCGGAAAGGGCTGAATGAGAGAAGGATCCCTAATGGGTCTGGATTCACTGTAAGGCTGGACCCTGCCATGGGAAACCAGGACCGCGAGGAAAACAAAACACAGAAGCCTCACGAGAAAGGAAAGAGCAGTGAGAACACTACAGGTCCCTACTGGAACATTAGAGTAATACATGAAGAGATAAAATACATTAAGGTCACTGTAAACTGTTTAAGACCATAATGAGACCCTGCAGAATATTCGAGGAACATTTAAAGGATAAAACTATTCTGGAGACACACTATGTCCATAAAAAATCATGTCTAAAGATAATGTTGCTATAAAGAAACAAACGTCACCGCATGGATCATTGGAATCGGTAATTAATGGACAGCAATGGGTTCTGTTGCTTGTAAATGTATGTAAAAATCACACTGTGACACATCCTTATATAGACCGGGATTGAAAGGTTTGGTCATGTTCATTCATTTAACCTTTAGTCAGGTTCCGCTTCCTCTTCAGGACAGAATCGTCCCATTATAAGGAAACATTTGCGCGTATAAGCTGCAGATACGGGATCCGGGCAAATAGGAAAAAGGATCAAGAAGCATTAAGTAAAGCTTCGCATAAAGACGGCACAGGAGGCAAATGGCCAGCTGGGCTTCGTCAAAGCTGAAACATAACGTCCCTATTTACGTATCAAATGAGAAACGGTTTTTATGGGGAGCTGCTTGTTGCAAGGCGGGTGCAGCACGTTGAGTCCAAAGGTTGGGAGAAGCAGAGGTAACTTGTTCCGCTCACATGGGTCGAGTTAAGATTAGGTTCAGGTTAACGTGGGTGGAAACACGTTGGTTCCTCTTCCCTTAGAGACTTTCATGTGTTTGGATCGAATGCCAGTCTGTCCACATGTTAAAGAGGAGATCAACATTTTCAGAACTATAAACTATAAATAAAATCCATAGAAGTAAGGACACATCATCTGAGGACATCTGAATGCTGATCCATCATGAGACATGTCACGGAACAAGTGAAACCTGTGGAGAAGTTCACACAGTATCCAGAGAACTTCTGAGGTTCAGTGGAAAACTTCCCACTTAAACACAAGCCACAACCAGAAATTAATAATCATTATTTTTATGTATAATTTCACCTTAGCAGAGCATGACTGCGTGTGTCCCTTCATCGCCAGAGTCGCCCAACTTGTTTCGTGTTTGTGCAGCACTTCTTTGAGAAGACCCCCCATCGGGCTGCTGTCCAGTTATGCCTGGCTGTAGAGCAATGGGGGTCTCATTCCTGAATACACTTAAGGCCTGAGTGTCCAGCCTCACTGATGACCTCTGACCCCTTCAGAAGAAAAGTTATTGAAGCTGCTGCTAAAGCCGACCAGCGTGGAGGGTCTGGGAAAGTGGCCTGATGCGGGCAAAGGGTGGCTCAACGGGGTCACACCACAGAAAGAGTGGTGAGGGAGGGGGGTGTCACAGAAGTTTTCTTTGAGCCCCCATCCTCCTCCTCCTCCTCGTGTCCACAAGTGTGTCCCTGCAGCTATTGTGACTGTGAGCTACAGCAGGACAGAAGGCCTCAAACAAACCGGCTCCAAACAATGATTGGCCCCTTTTGTTTCTCGCCTGCCTTTCTTCTGCAGCCCTCCATCGCAATCTACTGGCCTCCTTTGTATTGATTCCCCGCATTCAGCTGCCTCTTTCCGCTGTTTTATATGCTCTTTTCTGGCTTTTTTTGTCCACCTCCCCCCCCGCTCCCTCCGCCCCGCTCCCTCCTCCGCCATTCTCCACAGTGTGAGAACCCTTGACTATATGCAACTCATTAAAGACACCTAATTGATGAAGAGTGTAATTAGTGTGACAATCGGAAGGAGGAATCAATATGTTTTTAGAGGCGATGGCTGTTAGAAGCGTATGTTTGAGCATCATCAGCGCGAGGAGCATCGCTTTCACGTTCCTAGAGAAAAGAGAAATGGAGCTGGAAGAAACGAGATTTTGTTTTTATTAATCTGAACTAGTTAGAGCTGAATCACTCGACAGAAAACTTGTTAGTCTATTGACTTTACACAGACACAAAGTAATGACACTTGTTGTGATTACTTTCACTCCCAAATACGACCTAGAGCTCATTAATTCATAAAAACACACCTCATATATGAATCTGATCAAAATAAATTCAGAACAAACACACTGACTCCCTTCTTCTAGAATGATGATGCTTTTGAGAAACTAACACACCTTTGATGTACCGCACAGTACAAAATGCATTTGGCTGAACCATATTTAAACGTTTGAATAATTTTCTGGTATTGATGAATGGGACTGTGAGGGGAGTAAAGTGAGGTCCAGCTGCTGTCAGAAACACAAACGCCCGATTCATTTTAAGCTATAATTACTGACAGAAATGCAGCCCAGTTGGCCCCTGGTGATTTTTGTTATTACCATATCTCTTCTAACTGTTGTGAATTTTGTGATTGTCATTTTTCTCAGAAATAGCTGTATTGATTTTGAAGTTTCACCTGCTGTGGGTAAAGAAGCATCACACTCCGAATAAACAGTTTTTAATAAAAGATCTTTGGGCTGCCCTCCTTTCTGTACTTTAGCCAACTGTCTTTATGATCTTGTGTCGGCTCCTGTTGCATCGGTTCCAGTCTTTTCGTGCATCCTTGGATGTTGGTTGCGTTTTGCTTCATTTATGTCACATCCTAGAATAAAGAGTCTCAGTGACAAATATTCTCGTCTTATGGTTTATATTCTGTTTCCTCCATGATGCAGTTGTGTGATTCGCAGCTTAGCTCAGAGCTTCAGCTCTCAGCAGCAGCAGCAGCGGAGGATTCCTGGGCCGGAGACCCCGAGCGCTCCCTGTCCCTGCTCTTCTTTGCTGCTCGTCTGCCCCCCACTGGTGAGGTGGGGGACTGCGAGTCCTGGTGGGTCAGCTGGGTGAGAAGGAGGTCCACACTCTGGACTAGAACGGACTTTAGGATCTTCTGTTCCTCCAAGGTGAACCGGCCCAAAACATGACGATCCACTGACGTATTCCCAGTCGGCCTGCCAATCCCGACCCGGAGTCTGGGCATCACCTGCAGGAGGAATGAGAGGATGATCCTGCTGTTTACACAAATCATCTATGTTCACTCTGCAATTTTATGTTTGATTACATTAAACAAAAAACATTCTTTTGGAGCTTAATGTTTAACGATTTAAATCTGCTAAATTTAGAGAAACAAACACTTTAGTTTCTTTTGCAAAGTTTCCTTCTGAATAAATAAAGTGCTTCATTAATAACTATGAAAATCTGTTTTTAAGTTCAGTCTTACACTTAAATCAGTCCAAGTAACCAGCAGAATAACATTTCTCAAAAGTAATCAAACACAAAAGCGGCAAATTAATTTTGTAAAAGCAGATCAGGGATTAAACCAGACCATGTGCAGGAGCGCTCTACACAAACGATTCAAACTTACAGTTCCTGTATGTTCCAAGTTACGTGACACTTACATCAGTGTGCAGACAGTCCACGCAGGAGCGCACGCCGTTATGTCCTCTGTGAACAACGACACCTTCTCAGAACAATCCTCAGTGCAAAATGTTCAACACAGTTGGAGTAATTTATTAAGCCCTAATGTTTAGTTCTGTACCACTGAATCGTGTTAATAGTATGAAAATGATTTGGGGTATTTCCATCACGCACTGAAAGCTTTCACTCCTCTAGCGCCTTCAGACTGGACTACAGCAGAAGAGTGAAACTGACCTGGCACTTCCTCCATGTTTGACAGCGATTTTCCCCAGAGGTTTGTCCAGTTCATCGTGGACAAGCAGGATGTCTTCAGGCTTGATGCCGTATTTTCCAGCTGATAATCAAACATTTAACACGGCATTAGTGTCCTCCTCAAGTGCAATTAATATCCATTAACACTGACTGAATCACAAGTTGTGTGAACTCAAAGTGACGTCTTCACTTGTCTTTGACCGTCCAAATACTCAAAATATTCAGCAGTGCCTTGAAAAGACAAGTAGCAAACGGCCACATTTGAGCAGCTATAACCAGCCAATACCAGGTTCATTAACTACCTAAACGGTTAAATTAACACGTAGACTGGTGCAGATTTTGTGACAACAAAGTAAACACTTCTGTATTCTGTGTTTTATTTCATAAATGTTCTAATACGTTTACTGCGATTCCCAGCTTTGGTTAAGACTGAATTTCTGTTTAATAATTTATCTGATAGAAGCAAATTCAATAGATGGCAAACAAAGAGACTCAAAGAGAAAGAGGAGAAAAAGAAATCTTTTTTTTGACAAAGGACTTTAAAGAGGACCAATTACTGACAAAAACCGACGAAGGGACGTGAATACAAAAAAAAAGACAAACCAAAGTGAGGTTCAGGATGTGAAGGCAGAGTGAGCTTCTTTACACAGGACAAACACTTTGAGTTTATCAGTACTCACACAGTGACCTCACCTGCTTTGGCCACTGACACTCCATTGATGTTCATTAGCAACTTTGGCCGTAGCAGCACCACGTGCGTGTGCTGGACCTCTGACACAATGACCTCACCGGACACGTGCTTGTCTCCGCGCCAACGGTCAGCCACGCCGAGACGGGCGGCGAGTGCGCCGAGCACGGCCATGCCGACACTGTGTCTAGTTGCCTCCATCCCCGGATTACCCAGCCCCACCACCTGATGCACAAACACACACACAGGTGACGTTAAAGACCATCGCTTCGTTTCCTGTTGATTTGTTGCAGCCTGTGAAAAATGTGCAAAAATGTCAAGCTGTAAAAATAAAGCGCGGATGCTTTTAATAAAATCTGCAGCAGATCCATTTGTATGATATGCAGCAAAATGGAAACACCATCTATAATCTATACTGTGTGTGATCACCTGGTGCAGCTTAATACTGATTGATAACAGGCTTTTTAGGTTGAGGCTGGATTCACATACAATGACTTTCAAATAGTTTTACCTTAAATGATTAATTGTTATGATTTTTTCAAATAAATTCTTTAGAGACGGTACTAAAGCGATAAAGGCATTGGTTCCATTTTGTATTCTTGAGCCCATGTTAAACAAAAGAATCACGTTAATGACGTTTTGCTTCCAAGAAGAACATGGTGACATCGCTCTATGTCAGCTGAGGGTCCACAACGAGGCCACTGGCAGCTGCATCATCTCTGTTAACACTAATACAGACCACATTGTGTTAGCCTTTGGCTTTTTGGCTGCTACTACTACTCTTTCGGCTTTTCCCATTCATGCGCTGCAAACGCTGTCTGCTCTGTCCCTACAAACTCTGAAAAGGTCTTTACACTGTGATTATCAGCTTACATAGTACAAGAAAAGGTGTCAAATGAAAGTCGCATTATTCATTTTGGCACCACAACATTAAAAACCGGATACTGTCCTATAATGACAGTGTCCATTCTGTCACGGTTTTGGTTTGATCCTTGGACAAACTGGGACTGATCATGACAAAATGTGTCACGATGAACGAGTCAGTCCAGTTTCACCACACACGTGGTAAAGAGAACGAGCCAAATCTCCTAATTTAATGTGGCCTTGTTCAGTCATTGCTGATTATACATGTGCACAAAGTCACATTATTCTAAATGTCTGTTATGCCGAAGTCAAACTTAACTAAGCCTGTTTAAGAATTTGTCTTTGAAGTGAAATTACGGGATGGCTACTTTGACTCCACACCAAAACAATCCTAAATATCTACGTTTTCCTGCGGAGTCTGTTTCTGATGGGTCTCTGCCGTAAATGACGGATTAGAGGGGCAGGGACCCTCGGGTTACCGAACGAGCCTCACCAGCTTCCGTCCGCCGTGACCGTGAGTTCCTGCTTCCGTGCCCGTGCCCGGCGTTAAGTTCCCGCTCAGCTGAACCCGGTTCACGACGCTCGTTAAAAGTCGCCGCATTGTCACGAGGTTCAACAGCTTCTTAAAAACGTGCGTCAAACATCGACAGAAACGACTTAACACGTTCTCACAAGAACGAAGCGCCATGTGCCCAACGTCGGCGGACCGACACATTCACGTCATCAGCCGAAGAAGAAGAAACGAGCCTGAGATTCATCGGAAGAAGAAAACGTGTTTTTGTTTTTACATCCAATTCATTTCTCAACTAGCTGTTAGCTTGCTAATGTTAGCACTAGCTTACAGGCTTCGCCGATACGACACGCTGACTGAGAATAACAAGTAAACCGGACCGGGAACACAAAACCGACGAAGCCAACGAACCCCAGGCATTAAAACGGAGGTTTTCGGCGTTTCCGAACGGTCCGAACTCGCCCATTAGCTTAACTTCAGCTGGTCCGGATCACAGTCAACGAGCGGAAAAAAGACGAATGCGTTGGAGCCTGCGACGCCACAGCGCCGCCCGCCGGGCGCAGGGACGGACACAGGTTTAATCTGTCTGATATAATAATGGGAAATCTGTGGGTTATGATGTGCGCTCAGAATCATAAAAGGCTCTTTAACCGAGGAACTAGAATAACGGACCAGTTGGCGGAGGCGAAGATGACCTTTCGTTTAAGTTGTCATAGCTCAATGTGACTTTGATGAAATACATTTAAATTTAAGTTACTCAAATATTTAACTCGATTAAACAGATTTACTTAAATTAATTTAATCGAGCAGCTTTGTAATTCTGCCAGTTCAAAAACATTTGTGAGTTGTTCCATTAGTTCTACTTCAGTTCTCCACCTTGTCTTATTGCTGCTACTCAAAGTTGATCTTAACATTTGCGATAATTAAGCTTCATCTTTAAAGTACATCACTTATTTGGTTCTTTTATTGTCTGTTGGATATATAACGGTTTTAGTCTCTGCCTCTTTTAGTAGTCTAGCCTATTTTAGGAACTTAAAGGATTTAGATTTTCTAAATTCTAAAATAACAATATTATTTAAATAAATGATTATATTTTGCTTTAACCTGCAATCAGGAGAACCACCTACTGTTTGGCTTAGACTGCCGACATCTAGGAGCTCTATCTAAACCTGCAGCTGCGTTTCTTTATATATTAGTATTAATTAGACTAATAATCAACATTCAAAACCAGACACTGATGCTGTTGAACCAAACGCACTTTTAGGCTTGTAGTTTTCCAAATGGGAAAGTACTAATTGAAACGGCTTATATGAGGGTCAAGGGCTGAGTAAATCACAGCACCTAACCCCACAGGGAAACGAGAGACAAGAGTCAAGAGCCTTTGTAACTGTGTTTTATTTGTTCAACGGTTTCTCTACATTTCTACACTTTGAGTTGTGAGTTCGTCCCTGAGCAGACTGCTCACGGGTCCTGGGGTGGGGAGCAGGGGACGGCATCAGTCACTGGCTGACATCTCTCCACCACAGCGTTGATCTCGCCGACGTTTACGCCGTCATAGGTGCCTGTGATGTACGTCCAGCGGGTCTCTCCGTTGCGGTTGGTCCTGCTCAGCCTGCCTGTGAAGGGGATGTCGGCCTTCATCTTCCTGCCTTCCATCCTCACCGTGCAGGAGTGGTTGGGCGGGACCAGCAGCTCCACGGAGACAAAGTGACCGATGGACTCCACAGTTGTGGTTCCCTCTGAGAAGGTCACCGTCTGCTCTTTGGTGAAGTCCACATTCCCCGGGCCTAGGATGGGCACTTTGGCCTTCATCGTGGAGACAGAACCATTGCGGGTCTCCCTGCCAATGTCCCAGGTCTTCTCCACCGTGCTGGTCTTCTCCAGCTTCACCATCTTCTGCACATCTCTGCACTCCAGGTTGGTGACCTTGGCGAGCTGCAGGGCCTCGGGGGGATGGTGGAACAGCTTCATCTCATCAATGGCATACTCTACGTGAGAGATGTGCTGACTGTAGCTGTCTCTGTTGATAGCCAGGACCTGGTATGACTTGTACCAGTACTCCTTGCCCTCCCACGGCAGGAAGAAGGCCTCATGACGCGTCACCACTTTGCCCAGACCATACTTGTTTTTTCCCACGTAGATGTCTGAGTTGGGGCAGGTTTTGATGGCATACTGAGGCGCAGACCCATATGAACCTTCAACCCACTCCAGGAACTCAAAGTGGTCCACGTTGACGAGCACATCAAACTTGGAGGATGCGTACTCTTTGTCAGCGTAAGGGTACAGACAGAAGTTCCCCTTGCTGGGAGTGTAGAAGCCAGACTCGCAGTTGACCTTGCACACGTAGTCCGTGCGTTCGGCGTAGCCATTGAAGATCGCGACGGCGCCGTCTGGGAGTGAGCCGTTCCACGTCACCCACTTAAGGTTGACATATTCACCAAACATGGGGAGGGAGTCTGAGCTGGTCTCAGTTTCTGGGATGTCTCTAACCGTAGGAGGGTTGATGGCTCCTCGAGAAGGGACGACATCTTCCAGGGTGGGGTTCAGCCACGGCTCTACATGACAAGGCACAAAGACACTGGCAGTTGGTTTTCAGTAGCAATACACCATATTCCCCTCACTACTGCCTAGTTTACGAATTTACTTCTTGCTGTACGTTTCAAATGTTTGTAACGAGCAAAGTACACTATACGTCACGCTTGTAACTAACTTAAATTAAACTCCAGTTGCATTTGTGAGCATATTAAACTGCAGCACTCTTATGATGTAACTCACTGCTGGGTTTTTGCGGGTCCGACTGCAGAGCTGGGCTGCACAACTGCAGCACTGCCAGGACAACAGCGACGCAGCACCTCATCTGCACACACAGGGAAACACGAGAGGCTCGTCAGCGTCTGAGGCCACACTGACGAGCTCATGTAAAACTGACTGAAATAACATGAGCATAAACTGCTTTTATGTTTTCATGCTTGTTGCTGATTTCAGACTATTTAAAATTTCTCTGACGTGTTTTGTTGCTGAACATCAGCTTGTGTTAAGAAATCTTTACCCACATATTTAATAGTGCTGTGTTTCAACAACTGTCTGCAATGTTCATTTTACAGAAGAAAACTAACAGTTATCAATAGTTCATATCAAGAACCTGTAAACCACGTGTTTCTCAAATCAGTGAATGAAATGTAGTCGACTTAAAAATGCTACCAAAGAATAATCAATTAAATTTTAAGAGAAAGAGAGTTATTAATTCATGTCAAAGGAACCTTAATGTTTAACAAAATCCGAGCTAGAACAAATTGGTAAAGCTCGTGCATCTCAGTCAAAGGGTGAATTTGTGAAAAAACCTGTAAACATGTTATTTAGGAGAACAAATTGTTAAAAAAATGTCGTCAGGTTACTTTGTAGTTCTGTTGATTGAAAACCAAACATATGCTTTATTTATCTGGGACATAAAGAGAATTAGAACAATGAATGTGTGAGGGGTCGTTAAAAAGTTCTGGCTTCACCCTGCTGCATTTCGATCATATAACTGAACACTGACTGTAAACTACGGCTGACGTTTATGAGGAGTGTTCAGATAATTGTGTAAATAAATTTTTACAAAATGAAAAGAATGAAAATGAGCTGATGTACTGATCCTTGTTGGGAAGAAGTGAATGTTTTGTTCCTAACTGCAGATGAAATTTAGAACGTATGTTTTCACGTCAGTCTGTATTTACAGCTGAGATAAACAGTACGGTCCAGATCTCTGTTGAATATGCGGAAATATCAGAATTAAAACACTTTAATCAGCAATAAGCCATAATCACAATTTGAGGCCCTAAATATCTGTGCACAGTATAAAAAAGTGAAATATCTTCACGTGAGCAAATAAGTGGAAAGAAAATCAGCAGCATATCACAGCTGGAGGCTCAGTGCCAACACAGACGTATGAGTTATTATACCTGTGTGCACCTGCACGGGTGTCTGATTATTAAACAACAGACATCAAGTCATTTCTAATTCAAATAAAACATCAGATCCATTTATGATTGTGCGTAAATCAGTGTAAACTCAGAATGTAGAGAAGCAGCTTTTACCTTGGCGGGTTCCTGTGCAGTGGCGCTGGCGGCTGCTCGGTGTGCTCACTTTTAAGACTTCCCTCCCGACTAATTGCCCCCCGCAATAAACCGGAGGGCGAGCTGCATTGGCCCACAGTTTCCTCTCCCGCTGCTCACTTTGACTCTGAGCTGAAATTATATATCCCCAAATATCACAGAGTTTAAAGCTTTGGCTTTGAACATGTTACATCTTAATCCTTTTATGTTCATTTTATTATTTTATTATTTTTTATTGTTGGGTTTTTATTTGTTCTGTCACCTTTTGTGGCATGTTTTAAAATAATTTTTGCTTTACAAAATTACGCAGTTATATTGAATTTTATTTATGTGAACAAATTTGTACGATTTGTTAATAAAGTTTATCCAATGTTATTATGATCTGCTGTCTTTTTCAGCAGCAGCTGGTTTTGTTCCAGTTAAACATGCATTCCCAGTGAGACCTTACCAGTACAACCGGTGTCCTCTGGTGAGTTTTAGATGGTGAGATAAGATTGTTTGTTTATGTCATTTGACAGATTAAATCTTGAGATTTGCAGGTATTAAGGAGATAACAGAGATAGAGATAAAGAGAAACTTGTTTTTGTTCGTTACGTTCACGGTTGCAGTAGAAAGAAAGCAGTTAGAATTAACACCATGAACAGTAGCATCGATTTCACCTCATGTTAAACAGCAAACAGAGTAACATAAAAGTGGTGCAGTTGTGCTGAAGTGCATTATAAGAAGAGGTGGTTCTAATGTTGTGGGTGGCCAAAACATTAGAACCACCTCTTCTGTATTGATTACAGGTGTACCTAATAAAGTGGCCAGTGCGTGTATTCTAATAAATCCCAGTCACACCCTGGCTGCAGGGTTCATTTAGATATTTCTATTTTGATTGGTTATTTTTCTGCTTTCAGATAATGTTAAGAAATATTTGTTCTTTAATGGTTTAAAACTATGAGACGTAATTAAATTCATATTGAAAACTCATAAAGTTCAGAATGAAGTTTTACAGAAAACACTGTAAAGTACCAGTTGCTGAGCAGGATCGGTCTGTCTGTGTTGTTTTTTTTTTTCTTGTCATTTCTGACTGACGTTTATTACTTATTATAATGTTACTGTCTGTTTCCACCATCGGACTCCAGCTTCTACCTGACCAACGTGAGGTTTAAATAAGATGTCGTTGGATACTTACTGCAGGTCGGGGTCATCGTGCTGATTTAACACGTGACCCACTTTGTCCTTCGTGCAGCCGCAGAGGAGTGTAAAAAGCAGATGCCCATGATGATAGCGGGAAACTTTATTGACCCTCGCTCACGAACGGCCTCCTCGTCTTACAGTGAACTGGCTCTTTGATCCGACTGTGCTTCATAAATAAATTGGCCCTGCTTTAACATCTCCTATCTGGTGGGTGATAGGAGCATGGCACGATGTTCAAAGTGCTGTGGAGCTGCTTCTGCACTGATGACAAGATAAGCAGTGGCTGGGAACACGGTGATTATATCGGTAATAGTGGCCTATTGATTAAGGTGGGCCCTTGCGTAACGCCACTGGCGGCCAACATTAAACCAGAGAAGAAGCAGCTCAACGCGGACATTGTTCCCCACGCTCAGCTCTATCAACGAAAATCGCTGCTGTCAGGAGCGTCTGTGTCCTTGAGACATAAAGTTATTATCAATTTATTTATGAAAGTCTGAGTGAGGAGGCTGCGTGAAACCTGGCTGTGTAAAGGGCTTTGTCTCATATTTGATTGGGATTGTGGGATTGATAATTCAGACGGACAGTGAGTCAGCTGATGTTCTTCTCTTGGACCATCTCACTTTCACGCACATGGAAGTAAGTCAGGGCAGGGCTGCTTCAGACTCAGTTACTGTGTTCAGTGTCGCTGGAGAGAGATTCTCTATTAATTTACCACTGGAGCAATTAGAGCTGCTGGACAACTGAGGTGTGTGGACATGTCCTCATGGGACCTGCAGCGCTCGGAGCTAAATGATGCAAAAGAGCTCAGAAGGTCACGTATTCTAACACTCTGATGGAGAGATACGTTAGTCTGGACCCAACTATCAAACAAACCTGAGTCACTGGTTACGTTCAGCATTAGGATTTTACATGTCATGTATTTTTTTCTGTTAAAGATCTGTGGTGACCACGTCCCGGCTTCTAGATGTTGAAACAGTCTCCCTCTGCAAGTTAATCAGAAAACTCATTCAGAACATCTTCTGGCATTTGTCTGTGCAGGTAGACCTGCATCTATCATCCTTTTTGTTTGTAAAGGGTTTTGGTAATAGAAGTGCTCTATGAATAACGGTTTATGAAGTAAAACGTGATAGTTACCATGCATTTTAAAGCACGCCATTAATTCATGGTGTGATTCTGTCACGGGAGTAAAGGTTGGTTTCACGGGTTTCACTGGTTTTACTATCACGAAAAGTAAAACCACTCTGTTTAAGCAGGACTTTCATAGTCTTGTTACTTTTACCAGATAAAAAACATCTCTACTTGACTTCCTCCACCACTGTTGTACCTTTGGATAGTTACCAGACAACGTTACCCACCTGACTGCGGCACAGGGGGTACAGTGGTTATCCACCAATCACAGTTGTTGGTTCGATCCCTGGTCGATTGTTGAAGGGTCTTTGAGCACGACACGATGCATAGCAGCTCCCCCATCGGTGCGTGATTGTGAGTGTGAATTTGTTGCATTTCCTCTACATATTGTTTTATAGTCTGGACTTTAATCTGTGAAGTGCCTTGAAATGACTTTGTCGTGAGTTGGTGTTGAAATTGAACTGAATTGAAAGTACCAATAGGTAGAAAAGTGCTTTTTAAGTGCAGCCCATTCACGTGTGGAGCAGCCTATAAAACATTCACATGCTAATTACTTTTTTTTATTCTCATACATAAATGTTTTTATTGCACAGGAATCATAAAACTTACAGCGGGGAAAACTCAGGCAGATTAACGGAAATCCGTTAGAGGAAGTAACACCTGACCCAACTTATTCAGTAGGTTTATTAAATGAAGAGAAACAAAGATGAGTGTTAACACTGAGTCACAGAACAACTCCAACCTAATGCCAACGCATCCACTTTTTAGAAAGTGTAGCTTTACGTACTCCGTGTTTACCGGATCGTGGTTCTTTTCCACCCTTAGCTACATCTTTGAGCATTTCTCGGGGGTTTAAAACTTTACAGAATCTGTTTCCAGGCCCGTACATTTAGATTTAAGGGTTTGTTGTTTGTTTGTGGATAAATAATTATTGATGGTTAATGAAGGACATAAAGGTGAAGATAGTTAAAGTACCATTTGACTTTATTATTAAACACCAGATGACACAAAAGACATTTTCCGTTTGTTAGTGTGGCACATTATTCCTTTAAATGTTTTACAAACTTCTGCTGTTTAAAAGTATCATGGGGTGTTTTTCCATCAGTCACTCAGGGACAAGGCTTGGCATCAACAACGGGTTCACAGCGATCCACCACAGCCCGGACTTCTCCAATCTGGATGCCATCGTAAGTCCCAGAGATGGATGTCCACTGTGTCTCTCCATTGCGGTAGGTGCGGCTAAGGCGAGCCGTGTAAGGGACGTCGGCTTTGACCTTGCGTCCCTCCATGCGGACTCTGCAGGAGTGGTTTGGCGGGACAGTCAGCTCGATGGACACCGAGTGGCTGATCGACTCCACCACTGTGGTTCCCCTGGAGAACTGCAGCGTCTTCTCACCGGTCAGCTCGATGCCTCCAGAGCCGACAAGGGGGATCTTGGCAGTGATGCTGCCTGTAATACCCAGCATGGTGCCTCGGCCAATGTTCCACGTTTTCTCCACATCTGTGGTCTTTGAGATTGTGACTGTCTTCACCACGGACTGGCATTCGTTGTTGGTGACCCCAGACATTCGCATGGTCTCAGGAGGATACTGGAAGATTTCCACCTCATCTATGCGGTACTTGACATCAGTGATGTGCTGGCTGTAAACATCCCTGTTGATAGAAAGGACCTCGTAGTTCTTGTACCAGTACTCATCGCCTTCCCAAGGCAGGAAGAAGGCTTCATGCTGAGGAACAACCTTCCCAAGACCGTACTTGTTCTTTCCAACGTAGATCCCAACACCTGGGCAGGTTCGGACTGCATACTGGGGCACTGAACCATAGGAACCTTCCTTCCACTCCAAGAACTCAAAGTTGTCTTTATTGGCCAGGATCTCAAACTCGGGGGCGTAGTACTCACGGTCTCCGTATGGGTAGCGACAGTACGGGCCCAGGTCAGGGTTGTAGAAGCCAGCCTCACACTTAAACTTGCAGACGTAGTCGGTGCGTTTAGTGTAACCGTTGTAGATGGAAACAGCACCGTTGGGCAGAGAGCCATCCCAGGTCAGCCACTCCAGGTTTACATTATCACCGAACATGAAGGAGGTGGGCAGATTCTGCTGGAGCTTCAGGTCTGGGGGGGTCAGAGGACTTGACACCACTGCATTACCAGTGGGTTCAGGGACCTGGTCCTCCAGCTCTGGGTTCAGTAAGGATACTGAGTAAAACAGACAGACAAAAAGTTTAAAATGAAACATATCAAACTACACTTTTCATTTCGATTCAATGATAAACAATTGAACAAGTCAGTCTTTAGCTAAAAAAGCAAAATAGTTCAGTGGTTCAGTTTTGGCGCTGGATTTTTTACAGGATTATGAGGTACATGTATCTCTATAATAAAGCGACTAGAAAACATCTGCAGCAAAATGAGCTGTGCCGGCATAGTTGGAATGTTTACAGTGTTGCAGTATGAACTACAATGTTTTTATCACATTACAGCATAAACTAAAGCATGTGCATCGTGTTGTAGCTCAAACTAATGTACCAGACACTGTGCAACAAAGAGCAGTTCCAGGAGAGATTTTGATTCCAGATATAATTAGAAAAACAACTTTATGGGATGATTTAGAACAGGGCGATAAGCAGAAGTGAACGTGCGTTTCTTTACTTGAATGTTTCATGACTGAAGCAGCGATTTATCAGAAAACGCTGCCCTGGTAAACTGCATCTGTAGACATGACTACGTGTCATTAGGTTTGTGAAACTGTACACCAGAACAAAGTGACAAGATGCCAAACCTCACCTCTCCGGAGCTGTGAGCTCTTCTTAACGATGTCCTGCAGACTGGCGGAGGACAGGGCCGGCAGGGCCAGCAGCACCAACACCAACAGCTTCATCTGGAGATGATACACAAAGGGATCATTAGGTCCGTGTCAGGCTCCGGTCTCAACACATTTGAAACGGCTAAAATCGCCTCCACTGAGCGGATTATTCCGTCACGTCTGGACAGAACTCAGCCTCATCCAAATCCCAAACGGGCCCAAAATGTTTGTGTAACTCTAAGTATGCCCTATGTTTTTTAGAATGATACAATCTTCTCCATCGAGACATCACACATTACTATCAAGATAATATTAGCATCGTTTTGACTTTATAATTTTAAATTTTCATATGTCTCTTTTATTTCTTTATTCATCAAACTATCACTGTCTTTCCAATGTGAGGAAACAACCAACTCGAAATATACTAATATGTCATTCAAACAATAATATTAGTTGGAGCAGGAGTCACTTCATTCTACAAACAATTCATTTATTACTGGTCTGATTTATTACAAATAAATGTGTATTTTTTTATTCTGCTTAAATGCAGGAATTCAGTAGCAGCGTCAGAAAGTGTAAATAAAAATTAACGTTTTCCCGACTGTTTAAAGGTTGAAGTGACAGCAGTAGGAGACATCTGAAAAAAGTCTTTAGTTGACAGAAAACCCGACCAGAAACATATGAAACAACATCATAAAAACATTCAAAACAAAGCTGATCCCGAGTCTCATGAAGTGAAGCTGAACAACACTCACCCTCACGGTTGCTCCCCACTGAGTCCAGCCCGTCGCCTGAAGGTTTATATAGCTGCTTTCTGGCTGCATCATAAACCCGACTGTGAACTTTCACTCTGTCTGGGATCTGACTTTGAGCCATAAACACAAACCGATTGCACAGAGTTTGTGAACAGCTGAGGAATAAAGGTTTTCTCTCAGCAAAATCTTATTTACATTCATCTTCACTTGACGTGGAAATGATCGGATCAGTGTCGTTAGGAGGCCGGCAGGATGGGCCTGAAATGATCTGAAATTCAGCGTTAGTTTATTGTGTTAAAAACATTGTACGTACAAAATACTTCTGTTTTATTTGTTTTAATTTTATAAAAGATGATGTTGAATTATCAACATCAACTCAAATGGTGTAATGTGACAATTTGTGCCTCGTGCAGAATATGAAAAAGACATTTTAAAACGTAATCATTTATGGCTGTTGTGATATGAAAAAATATACAAACAAGACAAAAGTTAATACCACAGTCATTAACTAGGCACAGATGGTTTGCAGAGTCACTTCTATTTGCGTATCAAAAATATCTGACATTGTCTCATTAATTCCTGCTCTGCTGGTCGTAGCTTTTAAACTCTCCCTAAGTTTCTAATATTCACTGCGCAGCTTTTAGAAAGATTCTCACACAATCACAAAATGTGCTGAATTGCTGCAGAGCTCCCGTCTTCAGCTCAGGAACCATTCGCTCCACTTTCACCCACTGAACAATCACAGAGGTCACAGCACATCAACCCGCTGAATGACACCCGCGGGAACTCTGGCCTCTCAAACACGACGCCGAGCAGATGATCTGTAATATGTCAGAATCACTGAGCACCAAACAGTAACTTTCTGATATCTGATATCACCGCACAGCATTATTAACGCTGAGGATGAACAGACTTAAAGCTGGAGACAAAAATTCTGTCCCTGTGTCCCCGCTGCTCTCTTGACCCATTCTAAAGGCAGCTCAGATAAATCCAGGATAAGATTCAGGATTATTAACACGAGAACCACCACAGGCTGATAAGACTGGGACTTATCAGTTGGCTCTGTCCTCCAAACTATCAAACTGTATCAGTGACCTTCAGCGGATCAGCTGCTGTGATTGTCAAATATCATCTGTCCTTCAAAATACCAGAATATATATATACTAGAAAAGAACTGAGAAATCAAACATGCCTGACAACCTGAGCAACCACCCACCTGTGCAGGTGTCTCCACCTGCTGAACATCACTGTTGTAATTAGTTAACTCTAATTAGCATGTAGAGTTTTCAGAGTCACTTTAGTTGTATTAAAAATATTCAGCTCGCACGTTTGTTTCCTTTAAATTAGGTGAACTAATGAGAAGTCGCTGTGTGTAAAGTAACTGAATCTGAACGGTGTTTTACCTGAGCGCTCTGTGTGGACAGTGTCAGTCCAGGAAGACACATCTGGATTCACAGCAGTATAAAGACCCTCCACTGTATCCAAGCCATGCGATCTTTAGGATAAGCTGCTGGCTCGACTCTGCTCTCAGGTGCAGGGATCTCCGAACCATGTCAGGGGCTCAGGAGACATTTCAAATCCCACAATATGTTTAATGTCTCGCACAGATTTGAGAGTGATCAGTGTTGAATCCAGTTCCACTTCTGATGTTTGATCTTAGATCATTTACATGAGCCGTACTGTGATACAACAACCTGCCAGCACCACCCGCTGGATCAATGCAATCACATGTTCACATCTCACCGAGAAGAAAAGAAGCGTTGTCTTATTGTGAAAGGCTCTACATGGGTGTTTTTTATTGCTTCCAACTAAAGCATCAGTTAATGAAGAGGAAACACAAAGAGGGTTGGTGACTTTTCAGAGTAAAAGTCAGAAAAACTGAAAAAACCTGAACACTTTAGGTTTTTGCACAAACTTTGAGGCATATTCACAGCCACATTCAACAATATTTATGTCCATAGGTTATGAGACATTCTGCTGAAAAAACATCTGTGCAGGAACTCACACTCACCTGTTTATAACCGATAACCACCTCAACCACAAACTAAGGCAAAGACTGACAACAATGCAACCCTGACGAAATCTGAAAACAAATCCAGCAGGAAACGGGGGGAGAGCTGGGGTCAGGGTCAGTGGTTTGATCCCCGGTCCCTCCCTGCTGCGTGTCCTTGGACGAGACACTGAACCCCAAGTTGCTCCCGGTGGGCCAATGAGCCATCGTGTGTGTGTACCAACCTACTCTGAAAGTCGCTTTGAATAAAAGCGTCTACTAAATGTAAATGACTGTGGACAGGAAGTGGGACTTCGGGGAACCAAAGACAAAATGAAGTCCATTCAGGTGATCCCCTAAATTGAATTTCATCAGCTCAAACTTTGAGTTTGCAGTAAAACCAAAACTGATCTCCCATTGTCTCGTTATCTCTGTGCTACAACAACAGGCTTCATCAGGTAGCGAAACCAAAAGTCAGGCTCAAACAAAAGCCCAGATCCAGATCAGACACGCCTGTAGATAAACGGCTTCTTTCGTGGCTGCTCCGTCGACCAAAGGCGTTGTCCTCTGGGAATTTATTCCCATTACTTCCTCCGATTTCTTTGATAAGGTAACAAGCAACAGTGTTTATTTTTCATCGTTTATGCCTGTAAATGCACGTTAAACTTCCCTGATTCCTGTGTGTTAAAACATTTCTCCGCTTCTTGCTGAAACACTCCTCCGGATGACATCACTCAGGGGGGTTTCAGCGTTACAAGCTCAGATGATGTCATTCAGAGGAGCTTTGGAGAAGCACGTTCACGTTCTTTCAGCTAGAAGTACAGAGATGTTTATTAAAGAGTTGATGACATTCATTTGCATGTACTCCTCAAACCAGAAGCAAAAGAAACATGTTCAATATCCATCAGTGTTGTTGGTGCCATGTGACCCACAGGACCGTCGTTGAACCCACCACCACCTTTTGGCCACAGGCGCCAAGGGGACACTGGTTGATGGTTCAATCACACCAAAACCTCGGCTCGTTCCACAGTGTTCACAGAAAACCGGAACCACTGGACTGAAACCGTGCTGCGTTCCGGTTCCGTGAATACACGCGCTTATGTGTGCGTTAAAAAAGACAAATCTTATCTCATCCACACAAAAGCACCACTCATATTGTTGTAGGCGCCAAGTCAAAGTGAAAGTTAGCGTGCAGTATTTGTTCAAGGACTCAGCTCCAGAATATAAACCTGCAGGAGACTGAATGTGCATCAGCTGATGGACCCTGTGACGGTGAGTACCCGTCATCTCCGCGTGTGCAGTGGTGGATTTGGATCACATGAAATTACAAATTAATTTCAGTCGTAAGCCGGAAATGTCCATGTTTCTTTATTTCAGTCTTGTCTTATTTCAAAACTTAATTGAATACAATTTAAGCTGTATTAATAATTGCGTTATCGTCAGAATTCAGATTTCACTCTCAACAGTCCAGATTCTGTCTTGTATAAAGTTTTTGCTCTGTGTTTTATGTCCAGATGAAGCTGGTGCTGCTGCTGTCTCTGACCCTGTCCACCCTGTCCACCCTGTCCTGCGTCAGTCTGCAGGACGTCCACAGAGATGGTAACCTCAAAAACTGGCTTTATGAATTTGGGGACTGTTTTAAAACGCTGTAGACGGGAGATGAGTTTTGATTTCCATTCCCTGATAAACGTGAATTTTCCACATTTGACGTGGAAGCAAACGCAGTTTTGGACCAAACAAACGATGAAAGGTCTCAAATGAAGCACTGTCGTCTTTGTCTTGTCCCTTTCTTTAAACCAGCCTCCTCGAGGAACCCTCTCCCACTCCTGACTGTTGCCAAGCTGAGGCAGAAGAGGCAGCTCCAGTCGTCCACCTTCATGTCTGACGGCGGCTCCACCCTGGAGTGGGTGGCCTGGAACAGCTCGCTCCCCAACGACGCTGTTTCCATTTACAACAGCTACGTCAATCGCATCGACTACGTCTGCAAACACGCGTGCGCCGCTGGCTTCTACACCCCCAGCAAAGGGCCTCGCTGCCACTATGTCACAGAGGGAAAGGCGTACAGTGGTTCACAGTTTGAGATCCTGGTGAACAAAGGCAACTTTGAGATCCTGGAGTGGAAGGACGATTCGTACGGTTCCGTCCCCCCGAATTCAGTGAGAACCTGCCCCGGGGAGAACGTGTTTGTGGGCAAGAACAGATATGGCCTCGGGAAGGTGTCTGCACCAGACAAGGCCTTCTACCTGCCCTGGGAGGGTTCTGAGTACTGGTACAGCTACTACCAGGTCCTGACCACGGACGAGGACATAAGCAGCCAGAAGGTCTACGACGTGAAGTACAACACGGATGATTCCAGTATCTTCCACTTTCCCCCTGAGGTCCTGCGTGAGACGGACGTCAGTAACTACGAGTGCCGCCCGGTGCTGAAGACAGACTCGCTGTCCAGGACCTACCAGCTGGAGCAGAGGTGGGACTTCACCTCCTCCGTGGCGCTCGGCGTCGCGACGAGCATCAGCGCCGAGGTCCCGCTCATCTGCTCCGTGGGCCTCGAGTTCAGCACCGAGGTGACGCTGCAGCTCAGCCGGGGCAGCACGGTGCAGGACACGGTCACCGACTCCATGACGGTGGAGTTCACCGCCCCGCCGAACCACGCGTGCCGGGCCAAGATGGTGCGATACAAGTACAAGGTGAACGTCCCGTTCACGGCGCAGCTGAGCCGCACGTACGACGACGGGCAGGTCCGGACCACGTCCATCGTCGGGACGTACGACAGCGTTCAGGTGGGGCGAGTCCAGGCTGTGCTGGACCGGTGCCGGGCCCTCAACGCCACAGAGTGTCCGCCGTCCTGAATGTGGTCCGGGTTCCCTCATACACAGTTTACTGAATTCATTTCTAGTCTTTGTCTGTTCGTCTCCACTGTTCCCTCAAAAACTATTAAAAACTCATTCACCAGACACACCAATGACATATTTCTTTATTCTAAAATGTGATGATTGTGATTCATTTACTCGATGACTGACATTTGATATTAAAGGTTACACTGATATTTTTTACACGAACCTGCATTAAACAGCCTAGAACCCTTTTCCTGCTCAGTTATTAGCTGCATAAAACAAACGTGTCCGGACTTGCTCAACTTGCACAACTGTGAACGTGCAGTTTTATGATTTATGAAGAATTACAACTTTTCTGGATTGACTGCATCTCTAAACGAGATTCTTCCAGCGATGCAAAGTGTCTTTTTTGCTCCTTCTCTCACTGGCCGTCCTCTTCCTCCATGCCAGGGGATCCGTGTGCAGTTCTGGTGGTTCTGCTGTGGAAGGCTGGGCCGGGCTTCTTTCAGTCCAACTGTGGGACCTCATACGGCACAACATTAACACCATCTGGTGGTTTTAAGAAAATATTACATGTTCTTATAAAAATATGATGAACCAGAAAGAAAGATGTGTCCTTATGTGTCAGCTTTGATCACTGCTCCTTCACCCTCCACTTTTTATTATCAATGCACATGCACATGCCATAATTTTAAACAAATTCTATTCTGTTTATAATGGGAATCAAGTCAAAGATACTGCGCTGCAGATACCAGCGGTTCCTGAGATTAAATGAACTAACCCAGGTTAAAGAAAATCCCAACAAACTTCTTCGTCTGTTGCTTCCTGTTTCTATTGCACAGAAGACGAAAGCTGCATCATGACACAGACGCTCATTCTAATACAGAAGACGCAGTAGAATAAACTAGAACAAGCATTTCCCAGACGGTAACGCACTGTGGATGCTTCAGTGCTGAAAGGGTTTTCCAAACAAGCTGAAGTGATTTTGCTGTAATATCTGAAACTTTATTAAACTGCAAAAAAGCAGAAATGTGTCAAAAAGTTGAAAATTAAATTGAAATTGCTGAAAGTTTTAATGAAATAGCTCAAATGTTTTAATAAAACCAAATGCCCAGCTAAGTAAAGAAACTGACGAACTTAAAGAAAGTAGGAGAACGACACAAAATGAGACGCTGTCTCTGCATCAAGGGCCTGGAAGAGAAAAAAGACGTCAGAGCTCAGGTCGTCCAGCACTTGCGTGCAAAAGTGCCCCAGATTTCAAGACAAAGTTGGAAGAAGATATAGTACACGGAACTGGAAAAAGACTGGACAGTAAGGTCAGACATGTCACCATACCGTTTTCTCAAAAAAGGTGGAAGGAAGAAGCAGTACTCTGTAAGTCGCTTTGAATAAAAGCGTCTGCTAAATGACGAAATCGTTTGGTCCCACTAACCTGCCCAATGTTTCCACTCAGCCCAACCGGTCCAGGCAGACGTCCGCCCACCCTGAGCCTGGTTCTGCTGGAGGTTTCTTCCGGTAAAGGGAGTTTTCCCTTCCACTGTTGCCTGTAGCTGCTCAAGGGGGATTTGTTGGGTTTTCTCTACATGTCTGTATAGTCTGGACTTTATTATGGAAAGTGCCTTGGGATGACTTTGTTGTGAATTGCCGCTATAAATAAAATTTAATTTAATTCAGTTGAATAATGAGGAAATGTCCGTTGCATGATGCATGTTAAAATTTCACGACCAAACTGCCAAATAAACTTTTGGTGAGAAGACGGAAGGAGATTTGATGGAATATGGAGAAAGTAAAACATTTTAATGCATCCCAATGACTATGACTGACCATGAAGATCAGCCTGGCGGACAGTTTCCTGCCCTGACAGCAGGGGGCAGCAACACATGCCTAAAGCTGCTGCACTGCATGAATTCCACCTGCAGTGTCCACCTTCATTACAGGTATCAAAGATGCAGGGAACTGGAAAGTCACTTTATTGGACACGATATTTAAACTTACATTTCTATCAATGAATACAGACTTGAAGCATCAGCAGGCCCCAGGATTTTAATGCTCCTTCATGTCAGACAGGAAATGAACCCACAGGATTTGTTTATCTGCTTTATTTCATAGAACAGTGGAAATTCTGAGTAAAGAACAATGAAAACAAGTGACAAAGCTGGATGGTTGTAGGGAATTTAGCTTCTGTACGGAGAGTTTCACTCACCACTATTAAAACCATTAACTTGAAGTGATCCTGCCTTTACATTATTCTTTCAGACACACGGCCTGGCATGGAATAGGTTCACAGCGATCCACGACAGCCACAACCTCTCCAACCTGGACCTTGTCATATGTCCCTGTGATGGATCCGGATCTGATCGCTCCGTTCCTGTAGGTGCGTTGCAGTCGTGCAGTGAAGGGGACGTTTGCCTTGTACTTGTATCCCACCATGTTCACCGTGCACATGCTGTTTGGGGGGATGTTGAGCTGCACAGTAACTGAGTGCTCGATCGACTCCTCCACAGTGGTTCCCTTGGAGAACTGCTGTGTTGTCTCAGCGCTGAACTCAATAGCTGCTGAGACAATTATAGGGATCTGGGCAGTGATGGTGGCCGTGACACCCACTCCAATGGAGAAGCTGGTGTCCCACCTCTGCTCCACTGTCACTTTTCTCTGTCAGCGTGACGGTTTTCACCACTACCTGACAATCATTGTTGATGACAGTGGATTTGCGCATGGTCTCCGGAGGCAACTCAGTGAGTTTAGCTGCATCAGTCTTGTAATTGACATTGGATATGTGTTCCTTTATTACGTCTTGGTTAACAGTCAGGACCTGGTACGTCTTGTAGGAGTACTCTTTACCGTTATAGGGAAGGAAGAATGCCTTATGTTTAGGAACCACCTTTCCAAGTCCATATTGATTCTTGCCTACAAACGTACCCCACCCAGCACAGCCGTAAATGGAATTCCAGGGCACTGAACCATATGAACCATCCTTCCACTCCAGATACTCAAGCTGCTCTTTGTTTATTAGAACCTCAAATGGAGACCGAAGTTCTTCTTTTCCACCATACGGATGGCGACAATAAGGCCCCAGGCTGGGGCTGTAGAAGCCGGCTCCACACCCATATGAACAGACATAGTCGGTGCGACGAGTGTAATCATTATAAATTGAAACGGCTCCATATGGTAAAGAGCCAGACCAAGTCACCCACTGAAGGTTTGTGTTCGCCAGAGAAAAGGAGGACCGGGTCTGGGCTTTCTTGAAGTTGGAACGATACAGATGGGCCAGCACTGATCCATTGACAGTGATGTTGGGGATCCTGTTCTCTTCATCTGAGTTCAGAACTGAGACTGTAAAATACAGAAAAGGGACAGTTTTTTTTACAGGGCATACAAAAACATTTTTTTTTTATCGCGAAGCTGTTCGTCACTTGTTGGTATTTTTCTTAATAATTTCTGGGACAAGCTTTTAGTTCCCTTTCTCTTAAAACTACGAAACAAAAAAAAAAAGTTTTCTTTTACCGTTGTGGAGGTGTGAAGTGTCCGGTACGATTTCCTGCAGAGCGGTCGAGGTCCAACCCAGAAGGGGCAGCAGCGACAACACGGAAAACCTCAACTGGAGATGAAACCGCAACAACAAAAAAAGCTTTAAGTTACCACATATAGATGGGATTGTATTGAGGTACATCATAATATAGCAACTTGTGTAGTTTTTCCTTATGCAGGTAATATGTTATTTAAGGGAAATATGTTTAGAAAAGTAAAGCATCTAATCAGATAAAATGTAAGATTTCTGCATTTGAAGTGTCAAACTAGTGAAAAAGGAAGATGTGTCACTGATTTAAATTATTGTAATTATTGTGGAACAATCCACGTCCGTCTGCATTGTCTGGAATTTGTGCAGAGAATTGAAGGCTTCAGTGAATCAGTGAAATATCAGCATTTTTAGAATCAGCCCAAAAATGTTTACTTTGATTCTGACATATGATAATTTATAAACTTTAAAATTTCCAGTGTTTGCAGATTTCATAATATTTTACTTTAATTCCAGATAAATGTGATCTAATAGTCAGAGGAGCAGTTATATTTGAAGCCTTTCAAATGTGACACTTCTCTAAACTGAGCTAAAAATAAAATGAAGAGGACTCACCGTCGTTGTCACACATCGATGAATCTGCCTCTTGTCTGCCTGCGATTTTTATCCTGTAGCTGGTTTATGGCGGAAGCACAAAAACACCAACGCCCACTTTGCTCTGACCTTGATCATTTTAAATAAATGACTCATGTGGGATGATAAGAGACAAGATGTCAAAGATTCTCTTTGATTGATCATTAACTTTGGGTTGTTCCCTGAACAGGTAACCTTCAGCGTGAAGATGTTAGGGCTTGAATTAAGTTTGTGCTCTGAACAAACATAAGATGTCACAGGTAGAATTCGTCTGCCACAGGTCGGCTTGTAATGAGACACACAAACACTGATGGAGTCGTGGTTGGTTATCACATTTAAATGTCAGACACACACAAGCTGCTCTCACTCTTTTTTGAGTTATGTACAGAAATATAGTCTGTAAATAATTTGTCCCATTTTCTCTTCCAATTTTCTGCACATGGACATTGTATCATCATTCGTCTTTTACCACTTTCTCGCGGTTACAGTGTTTGCTGTGCCATCCCAGCTCTTCTGGAAGTGGAGCTGTGCCTGCGTAGAAGAACACAGACTCTGAACCTGATGGTAGTTTTTACCGTCTGGAGTGAAGAGGAGTTGCTCCATTTTCAAAGTGTTCCCTCAGGCGGCTGCCAGGGATGGAACAGAACCTCGTTCGCGCTGCGCGTCACTGTTGCTCTTACAGGCGGGTACCACTGTGAAACTTCGTTGCTGGAAAAGGTTCGAAAAACAAAAAAAAATGTTAACAAGCTCATTTTACTGATAGAATCGTAAAACAAATTACTTCTATAAAAGTGAAAGTGAAATTTTTTTTCATTTGCTGATTATTAACCCATAACACGTCATCATCAACCCATTATTTCTTTTTATTGGATCGTTTTGTTTGCTGACCTGAGCTGACCCGTCCTGACATGAGACGTCTGCACCAAGGTGTTATCAGCAGAAACATGAAGTCCAAAAGTATCATACAGCACAAACAGAGAATTTAAATATTTCTTATCATCACTGAGCACATATATATGATACAATAACATTTTTTCTCTGCAGTTCACTCAGGGACACGTCTGGTTTGTGGGCTGGTGATTCTGGGATTCGATCCTGAAGACTTTTGTGTCCCATCCTGCTGCTCGACCCGTTGAGCACCTGTGTGCAGACATTAGAGCTGGGGCAGTGTCTCTAGTTTCATTATGCGTCAGGAACAGCTGCTTGGCAATGGAGTTATGTATAATAAAATAAATCATAAAACTTTATTATTCATTATTGTAAGGACTCACAAAACTAAGTAAACATAACGCTTTCGTAAAAGTGAAAGTGAAAGTTTTATTTCAAGTAAAATAATGTTTGCTGATTATTAACCCATGAGACGTCATCGTGAAATTTCTTTTTATTGGGTCATCGTTTTTGAACCCTCCTGACATGATCGTTATCAGTGCCAATATGTACAGACACTAGATGAAGTCCACGGTTGAAGCAGAACATACACAGTGCACCTCTGAGCACCTGTGTGCACTTTCTCTAGTTTCGTTATGCGTCAGGAATATGTGCATGGTAAATAATCACAAAGTGATGGAGCTTTTCCTTGAAATGACATGCACATTCCGGTAAAGTGGAGCAAACACCCCGTTTGTTTGGGATTATAATTTTTTGCAGGACACACCGTCTGCTGTGATTACGTTTTATTGTTTCTCGTTTTTATGTGCAGGAAGAGAAAGTGGCGTGACGGTTTTATTGGACTTTTTTTTAGGAAAATATAAATTATATGCTAAATGCTCATATTAAATTCAATTCAACTTTATTTATATGTCGCCTATTTACAACAACATGATTTCAAGGCACTTTACAGAATAAAGTCATTTAGAGAAAACCCAACAAATCCCCCTTGAGCAGCTATAGGCAACAGTGGAGAGGAAAAACTCCCTTTAACGGAAGAAACCTCCAGCAGAACCAGGCTCAGGGTGGGCGGCCATCTTTCCTTGACCCGTTGGGCTGAGTGGAAAACATTGGGCAGGTTGGTAGGACCAGTGGCTCCAAATCCGGGGACACCTGAGGAGAGGGACAGAGAGAGAGACAGAGAAGGAGAAAGAGGCCTACAGGACAAATAAGACACAGAGTTAATGTCCTACAGTGGTGACGTATAAATATGGGCTGAGAGGAGGAAAGTGTCTCAGTGTATCAGGGGTTGGTCCCCAGCAGTCTGAGCCTATAGCAGGAGGACTAGAACTAAGTATAAGGTTTATCGAAGAGGAAGGTTTTGAGCCTCGTCTTAAAAGTAGAGAGGGTGTCTGCTTCCCGAATCTGGACTGGGAGCTGGTTCCACAGGAGAGGAGCTTGATAGCTAAAGGCTCTGCCTCCCATTCTACTTTTGGAAATATGTCATGTTCATCATGTGAGCTACCATTTTTGGTTCTGGAGCCATTTCGGCTCCATTTGAGCTCCGTGGACACACCGTCTCACAAAGAGCAGTTACAGTCCACAGACTCCACCAGACCAAAGACCTCCCTCATTCACCCACATGGACCTCAGATCTCTATACTCGAGTGATAGTGTCTCCTGTCATTGTTGAGCCCATGATGTCCAATTCGATTTGTGAGAGCTGGTCCATTTTAAACGATTGTCTCAGTCACTGTCTCATCACTTTTGCGGTTAAATCCAACTTAAACTGACTTACTGAAACCTGTCTCAGTTTATGGATCATTCTCCCTGTTAAACCTGTTCATTTGCAGCAGCCTTTTGTCCACACCTTTGTCCTCTTTGTGCACCCTACAGATTTTACTACAGGATCCATATGAAACCTCCCTCCATTCCAGGATCTCAAAGTTCTCTCTCTTCACAGGCTCTTGAATCCCAGTTTTGCCTCAGGTTAGAATCTGAAAAATAGTCCAGGGATTCTTAACTTATTAAAGGAAACACACAATAAGGAAGCACATGACAAAAACTAGTAGATTAATAAGGTCCCAACATGCTGGAACAAACATCCTGCCCTGCAAACGTAAGAGGTGATTTCCTGTAAAGAGGCTGCAATAACATTTAAGACACTGTCATTCTGCAATAGCATCACGCATTGTTGGTATTTAATCCACATGAAACATGAAACATGAAAAATCAAAGATGGACTATTTACCATTTTGAATCTGGAACAGTTTGAATTAGAGTTCCCACATTTTTCCGGTTGTGGTGTGAGTGAAAACTGTGTTTGAGGAAACCGAATCATGTGGGTTTGACACGAAGCCATAAGTGTTTCCTCTCAGGGTTAGTGCGTGTAGACGTCAAGAGAGACAAAAAGACTGAAGACAACATCACAGTGTAGTTCGTCCTTTCTTTTGTCCCCTGCCATGTTCTTGTGTCTTTGTGTCTCTGCTACCAAACTTTAATTTGTAACAGAGGCGCAGCAGGGGGCAGCAGCACACTGACTTCAGGACTGAGACGCTGCAACTGCTTCAATGTAAGTAGGTACATTAATTTATATATCTCTGTTCACAGACAAGGTCACAAAGGGGCCTCACAAGGTGCGATGATAGAAGACAAAATGACACAGCAACAAAAATAATGGTAAAAAATATAATAAAACATAAAAGCTCATTCAAAGAACACCAAATAATAAATCTAAAACAAAATTCAATTCATAACCATGCGAGTGAAAACAGAGGGATCAGTGGCAAAGCCACACACACACACACACACACACACACACACACACACACACACACACACACACACACACCTCTCTAAAGCTCCATCATTCTCTTTTTCCAGATTCACTCACCGTTCACCAACCCTGCAGTCGCCGGTTCGATCCCCGGCTCCCCCAGTCACATGTCAAAGTGTCTTTGAGACAGACACTGAGTGTGAGTGAGGCAGAAACGTGCGGAGCATTTAGCAAATATTCAGCTCCATTTTTAAAAAACTCGGCTGGTGTTTGACTTCGTCCGTGTGTGTGTGTGTTCAGGATTATTCCTTTCCAACACTGAACGTATATGTCATATTGCATATTTACATCCTTTCCAGGTCACACGTTAAAGGACGGAAACAAATGTCCAGAGACAAATGAGACAAATGGGTGATGGTTGGAGTCAGAGACAATCACTGCGAGAGCAGCAGTTCCATTCTATGGGACTCAAGTTGACTGTGTCTTTGTCTCTCTGTTGTAGTGTTGGACAACACTTTGTCTCTTTGGTGGAGGACAGACTGCTGCACTGATGAAACCAGAGCAGGCTTGCTGTTTCTGATCATTTGCAAAAGGTCAAAAGGTCAAGGCAGAGCACCGAGACACTGCAGCAGCAGCAGATCCCGCAGACCGGGTCAGCACCGTCCGGTGTGGCAGTGGGACCGGGACAGCTGAGGGTGTGGGGTGAGTCTGCGTTCTGCTGTGCCCTCCAGGCTCCGCTCGCTTCAGCTGTTGGATCGTGACAGCGATCAGAGCGACAGACTGACCCGGGTCTCACACACTGACAGGAAGCTGCTTCTCTTCGTTGACTTGTCGCGTTTGTGTTTTGTGACGTAACAGCGTTTTAGTCGGTCCGTCATTTTTTGGACAGTGGTCAAAATATTTTCAGTGTCAACTGTCAGAATTAGTCGTTCTCATTGATAAACCACAGTTTTAATGCCTCAGAACCTGTTTGGACTATTAAACATACGTGAAATAGTGGGATCTGCTGGTTCCTTTTAGCAGCAAGAGGGTGACAAACTCCCACTCACGCCTCAGTCACGTGTACAGACGTCAGAGCTCGTGTCTCTGTCATTCTCCACGTGAACGTGTGTTGCTGAGGATCCCAGTTATGGAAGCAGCCTCACAACTTTCTGACAAAAAACTGAAATGAACATGTTACACAATTCATGTTTTTGGAGGCTGGAGATTGAACAGCAGAAAACAAAGGCTCATCGTGAGCTGAGGGTCGAAGCAGAGAGAGAAAGATGGAAGAAGTTTTCTCATTTGTCAACTCACTAATGAAAGATCAATACATACAAAAAGATGCAACTCCTGCATTTGAATATTTAGTAAAAATAAACCCTGAGATCTGCAAGTTCTTTGTGCTTTGTTAGTTTAGTAAGAGCAGAACTTTAATTTCTGCACAGCGAAATACAAAATACCAACAATAACATTTACGGAAGCACAAAAACTGCAAAGACACAAATGCATAA